>CM048748.1:49173077-53973077 GCA_026315105.1 Locusta migratoria | reverse complement strand
TTTTGTCTAGATTCCTCATCAGATAATGAACAGGATACTATTATTCAAATGTAAATCCTAGTTCCGATCCAGAACAAGATTTCACAATGAATCTGTTATTGAAGACGGTACCACTCTGTGCAGTAAAACGCCATACAAACAACAATGAAAAGGAATATCATAAAAATCTTCCCTGGTTCAAAAGGGAACGCAAGGGGCGTGAGGTCAGACACGCAAGTTCTTTCATTCATGATAGTTGATAATATGATTGATGAGGTAATTATGTGTACTAAGTTCCACATAACACAGCACAAAGTTGAGACTAATTGATCAAGAGTCCAAAATGTTCACATGTTTGTAGAACTTATGGGACTTAACTACGGGGTCATCAGTCGCTAAACTTACAAACTACTTATGAACTAGCTAATAGTAAAGACGACACAAACATCCATGCCCGAGAGGGGGTTAGAACCCCCGACCGTAGTGGCCGTGCAGACTGTGACTGGCCACCGCGGGTGGCTACTCAAGAGTCAGGAACTATAGGGAAGAAACGAAAAGGAAATAACAGCACTGCTGGGTCTATTATATATTATTATTGTCCACTTTCGGAATAATGTAATTGATATAATAATTCAGATATTAACTAATATGATATTGCTACCTGTGCATTACACTATTTTTATCATTTCGATCACTTACAAGGAAAGTACTTGGGCTCGAACAAACATATCTGTATGAACGTTTGGTTACAGTATCTCTACGTACACCTCAGCGTGCTGATGGGTGTCGTTTTTATGCAAAACTTTGCAATCATGCTCTAGATAGCACTGTAGGTGTAATTGTAGACGCTATAAGTAATGCAGATATCTTAACTATAACTTATGTAATAATCGTGGTACTTGTTCTCTAGCAAATTGTCATCAAAAGCCGTGATGATAGTTGCAACTCTAACCTTCTTCCCGAAAGACTGTTGGTATTCACTGCCACTGCTTCCATCGCCTCTTCCCCCACTTACCTAGCACTGCCACTTGCAATTAGTTGTTCGTCATTATCATCCCTATTATCATCATTATGTGTTACTGTTACAACAGTATCTAACTTATGCTCATATTTCTGTACCATAACAGATACGAGATAGCATGCGAATGATTCATCTTCTACACTAATACCATCTTCACGATGAATGGTTCTTCCTAACTTCATCTCCACCAAACGCAATACTTTAGAAGGATTGATTATCAATCGCCGCTCCATCTGACGCTTCACCACACAAATGTCACAAAACGCAACTTCTGAGGCACACTGCACCGTCCCTACTGGCGAACCGACAGGTCAAAGTGCAATGTGGCAAGGCACACGCAGAGGCCTCTAACGGACGACCGCAGAGTTTTGCAGATGCGGGAGTGTCAATAGTGCAATAAGGGATCTTTACATTATCTCTCGTACGATTTTGATATATATGTGTTTGTTCGAGCACAAGTATTTTTCTTGTTAGTACCTATATATTAACTACTTACACAGTGGTCGCAAATCGGCACCGCGCTACTGCTAAAGTTATAATAATTCTCGCTTCCGCCCGAGGGTTAAGAATCTTTAGTGGCAAGACGGTGCAACAGAGGCGTTTGTATCGCGGTATTTGCTTTTGTTTAAGTTCTGAGACCAAACGTTTCATGGTTCGCAAAGTACTCTGCGGCACACACAACGTGGTGGCTTTGCGGAGTATGGCTGTGGACGTAGGTAACAAGCGATGCTACAGAGTTGGGGCGACCTTGGGCTGGCGGCAGGGTGACCCAGTTGCGGGACATCCGATCCGCGGCCCGGCCGGCTTTTCCGGGCGGCTGGAGCTGCGCGCAGGTGGGCGCCTGTGCTGACAGCCAGTGTAAGCGCGGCCACGGCGGCCGCTGCCTGCTTTCACACAGGGGCAGGCCGCGCAGCCCGCCGAGCGGGCGTGGCGGGCGGGTTGCCTGCACTCCAGGCGCCACCGACAGTGTGCCAGACAGAAACGCGGACAATGGGTTAGCGACAGCTGCCTGCCCTATATAGGATTATGAAATTCGTCTCTGCACTGCCGATAGGCGCAATGTTTTGCAGAATAACTACTGAAAGGCTAAGCGGAAACTGAGACGTGTACAGCATGTGAGAAGTGACACGACATTCCACGCGTGCCACCACGTCCTGCGCTTACTGACAAGAAATGTACTTGGGCTCGAACAGCCGGCCGCGGTGGCCGAGGGGACTGAGGCGCTCCAGTCACGGTCTGCACGGCCACTACGGTCGGGGGTTCGAATCCCCCCTCGGGCATGGATATTTGTGCCGTCCTAGTTCGTAAGTACTTCATAAGTAGTTTGTAAGTTTAGGGATTGATGACCCCGTAGTTAAGTCCCATAAGCTTTACAAACATTTGAACATTTTTGATTTTGGCTAGAACAAACACATACACATCAAAATCGTACGAGAGATAATGTAAAGATCCCTTATTGCACTAGTGACACTCCCGCATCTGCAAAACTCTGCAGTCGTCCGTTAGAGGCCTCTGCGTGTGCCATGCCGCATTGCACTTGGACCTGTCGGTTCGCCAGTAGGGACGGTGCAGTGCGCCTCCGAAGTTGCGTTTTGTGATGTTATTTGTCTGGTGAAGCGTCAGATGGAGCGCCGATTAATAATCAATCCTGCTAAAGTATTGCGATTGTTTGAGATGAAGTTACGAAGAACCCTCCTTCGTGACGATGGTATTAGTGTAGAAGATGAATCAGTCGCATGCTTTCTCGTATCTGTTATGGTACAGAAATATGAGCATAAGTTGGATACTGTTGTAACAGTAACACATAATGACGATAATACGGATGATAATGACGAAGAACTCATTGCTAGCGGTAGTGCTACGGTAAGTGCGGGAAGAGGCGATGGAAGCAGTGGCAGTGAATACCAACAGTCTTCCGAGAAGAAGGTTAAAGTTGCGACTATCATCACGGCTTTCGATGACAATACGCTAGAGAACATGTACGACGATTACTATATAACTTATAGTTCAGATTACGTGTGGCGTCTACAATTACATCTACAGTGCTATCTAGAGCATGATTGCAAAGTTTTGCATAAAAACGACACCCACCAGCACATTCAGGTGTACGTAGAGATACTGTAACCAAACGTTCATACAGATATGTTTGTTCGAGCCCAAGTGAGACGCATATTAGCGTATTACGAGTATCCATACGACCGAAGTGCACAGAGACTTCATTCGGTCGCCATGAAACATTTATCAAACGATATTTAGGATACTATCCGGTCAAAATTTATATTTATGCCCATCTTACAGTTTGACATATTCGCTATATTACGTTTCGTTACGTTAATTTAATTTGTGTAGTTACTGCACGGCCTCAAATTATGTAAGGAATCACGCGAAATTTCAGGATGTGCAAAGGTAAAAGGGAAATGTGTGGACTTTAATTTCAGTATCCCTGAGACGGTTTTTCGTCTTGAATATGATATTGATATTTATATCATCTTAGCAGGAATGTTCCACCATGTCCATTGCCGGGGTGCTATTCCGCTGCATGGAGAGCCTTGGCAGTAGTGGCAATTATCTATGGAACAAAGAAGCTGAATTGAAGTTTGTGACCTGGAAGGAAATCGTACTTAAGACTATTCCGAGGCGCCTTAATCGTTAGTGGTGTGGTGGTCTAACGATACGACGTCTGCCTAGAAAGCGTGGAACTCCGGCATCACAAATTTTAATTCATTGCTTCTCGTTTATCTGTAATGACATGGACATATTCGAGACGAAAAACCGTCTCAGGGTTACTGAATTTATATATAAGTTGATATTTATATCAGCGATTTGTCTAAAGACTTATGAACCGCAGTTAAATCCCATAAGCTTCACAAACAAGCAAAACATTTGTCTAAACCTGTTCGCCTCCTATGTCATCTTCTACAGACTCCTGATTAAGATTAGATACACTCAAGAAGCTTACTACATGTGGTGCCCCCAGGGGGTTACGGTTCTTTCGTGAGTACGTGCGTGGCGAGCACGGGGCCCCGAGCTAATGCAGTCTTCCTTCCTTCTTCACTTCCCGGACTGCATTTGCCTTCCCTTCCCCTCCTTTCCTATCCTCACTCCTTCCCCTCCCCACCGGGGACTGATAACCTGAGTAGTTTAGTCAACCTATACCATACAACCCAACCCCAACTACATGTGGTAAAAGCAGTTATTTGTAGTGTTACTTAAATATACGGAAATGCTAACGTAATTACGCAAGTTTCGGTTACGGTTTCGGTCGAAAATAGGAACCGAATATTCGGTTACAGTATCCGTTTCGGCCACAAATCGTTTTATTACCAGTATCCCATAGGACCGAAATGACGCAGAGACTTCATTCTGGCCACTATGAAATACTTATCTAGCGATTTTCAGTAAACTACTCGGTCAAAAATTATATTTATGCAAATCTTAATTTGACATATTCGCTATTATACTTTTTTTTTTTTTTTTTTTTTTTTTTTTTTTTTTTTTTTTTTAAGTTACTGTACAGCCTCAAAGTATGTAAGGGATTACACGGAATTTTAGGGCATGCAAAGGAGGGAGTTGTGTAGAGCACGCACAGTGGGTTTGGTTTTTCTGGGTTACGTTGTATGTAGTGTAGACAAAATATGGAGATTTTATTTAAAACTGAAAGCAGAACGATATCTGTTTTGCTTGTTGAGACATCCGTAATTTTATCTCAATAATTGTCGCAGTAGGCACTCCAAAGTCCATACCTGCACATCTGGAATCAAGTGATCATTCTAATCGTTATACTTCTTATCAGGGAAAGGGTTGTTTTATTGATTAATGAACAAAGAATTATAATCAACAAATATTCCTTGCTGTCTGTGATAGACTCCGGTCAGACCTAGTTGTCATGTGGGAGTACTTTGGAAGTAATATAAATGTTTTGACCACAATTAGAACTTCATTTGTGCCTTACACGTTTCGACTTTTCGTCATTTTGGAAAGCAAAGCTTTGTTATTGTCATTATATATAAAAGAAATGTTTAAATATCTTGCCCAGACCCCTTAGCTAGTGAACGACTTCCGAAAGATGAAACTTTTTTTTTCTTTTTTTCTTTTTTTCTTTGGAGAGTCTAAATGTATGGTTGGAATAGTTTTTAAATAATTGTCGATAGATGTAAGTAGGTTACACAACACTTAAAGTACACCCACCCAAAGCATTATACCGAATTTCTTTATGATGTGTCTAAATTGTCATGCAAAATTCGGAGAAAACGGAATGGTCTAGTTGTTAATGCAAAAATATACGATGTTGCAATTAGTGATTCCCCGTCGAGGGTTCGAATCCCCCTCGGGCATGGATATTTGTGCCGTCCTTAGTAGTAGCTAGTTCATAAGTAGTTTGTAAGTTTAGGGACTGGTGACCCATAGTTAAGTCCCATGAGCTCTACAAACATTTGAATTTTGGGACGGGGGTTGTAGTAGCCCAAGCGTCTCATGGTGGAGGCGGTCACGTTGTTTACGATAACATTGTTTGTTATTTGGCATTTGTCCTTAAGAGCGTGACTGTCTTACTAAGTGCAATTACGTGTTCGTCCTGTCCTTCCGGGAAGTGCGTTATTGTTCGAGTGTGGCGGCATCCTTTGATCAGCGGTCGAGCAGTGGCCGAAGATGGAGTGTAACGGTACCTGACCTTCATGACACTAACGTAAACGGGCGATTCTCAGTGGGGCCATACCAGCATTGTAAGACTACTCACATGATAGTTCCGTCAGGCAGTCTTCCGAAGATGCTGATAACTTTTTCTTTTTAAGGTTGTCCTCTACAGACGATTCCTTACTGATGACACAACGTAGGGAATTCTTATGAAGTAAGTACTAAAACAATAAATAGTTTAATGGACATAATTTGGAAATATTTGTTAATACAAACGTAAAAGATTAATCCATTGTGTTATCATTTTAAATTGTCTCTTTTTTATTGGATTAAAATAGTGTAATGAAACTAATGAATCTAATAAAACACAGTTACAGCTTTTTTCATTCCATAAGGCGTTTTACTTTGATATTTCACAGTCGGCCCCTGAATGGATAACGCGACCCACATTTTGAGAAACAGCGTGACATCCATGAAGAAGGTAAGGAAATGTGTTCTTGATGCTGTATGCACATTCCCCGCCAGTGCTCAGGAGACCTTGAAACCAAGGTGATGCAACACTTTTTTACGTACGTTTCATACAGTGCGCCTTGGTGTTAAATGACGGCGCGGTTGCACAGCCGCGTTAGCCTTACAAGGAAACCTTCAATCTCGGAAATTTAGTTTCGGTTAAAAAAATCGCATGATAGCAGCGTAAGTCAAGAGTGTCCACTCATGGAAGTTTTAAAGCACGAGGTGCAGAAAATTCCAAGAAGGGCCCCAAAGTTATAGAGCAACTCATATACAGTTTCATATCAGCGCACACTCCGCTGCAGAGTGAAGTTTCATTCTGGAAACATCCCTTAGGCTGTGGCTAAGCCATGTCTCCACCATATCCTTTCTTCCAGGAGTGCTAGTCTTGCTTGTTTGCAGGAGAGCTTCTGTGAAGTTTGGAAAGTAGGAGGCGAGGTACTGGCAGAAGTAAAGTTGTGAGGCGGCATCGTGAGTCGTGTCGGGATAGCACAGTCGGTAGTGCGCTTGCCCGCGAAAGGCAAAGGTCCCAGGTTCGAGTCCCGGTTCCGGCACACAATTTTAATCTGCCAGGAAGTTTCATATCAGCGCACACTCCGCTGCAGAGTGAAGTTTCATTCTGGAAACATCCCTTAGGCTGTGGCTAAGCCATGTCTCCACCATATCCTTTCTTCCAGGAGTGCTAGTCTTGCTTGTTTGCAGGAGAGCTTCTGTGAAGTTTGGAAAGTAGGAGGCGAGGTACTGGCAGAAGTAAAGTTGTGAGGCGGCATCGTGAGTCGTGTCGGGATAGCACAGTCGGTAGTGCGCTTGCCCGCGAAAGGCAAAGGTCCCAGGTTCGAGTCCCGGTTCCGGCACACAATTTTAATCTGCCAGGAAGTTTCATATCAGCGCACACTCCGCTGCAGAGTGAAGTTTCATTCTGGAAACATCCCTTAGGCTGTGGCTAAGCCATGTCTATGTTCAAATGTTTGTTAAGCTTATGGGACTTAACTACAGGGTCATCAGTCCCTAAAGTTACAAACTACTTATGAACTACTTACGAACTAGGACGACACAAATATCCATGCCCGAGGGGGGATTCGAACCCCCGACCGTAGTGGCCGTGCTGACCGTGACTGGAGCGCCTCAGTCACCTCGGCCACCGCGGCCGGCAAGCCATGTCTCCACCATATCCTTTCTTCCAGGAGTGCTAGTCTTGCGTGTCTGCAGGAGAGCTTCTGTGAAGTTTGGAAAGTAGGAGGCGAGGTACTGGCGGAAGTAAAGTTGTGAGGCGGCATCGTGAGTCGTGTCGGGATAGCACAGTCGGTAGTGCGCTTGCCCGCGAAAGGCAAAGGTCCCAGGTTCGAGTCCCGGTTCCGGCACACAATTTTAATCTGCCAGGAAGTTTCATATACAGGGTGTTTCTAAATGATACCGACAAACTTCGTGGGCTGGTAGAGAATAGCTTGAGGAACAAAATGAGGTAGGGAATCAGTGTCCGGAAACATCGTCCAACGGCGCTACCGAGCGTCAAAATTATAGGTACTGGCCCCTCCGCTTGGCTACCCCTCCGGCAGCTTGTGTAGCCTGTCCATACAGCTGCTAGCTCCATCTTCTCCACGTGCGATCGTTGCAATCACTCGCAAACGCCGAGTATCAAAAACCACATATTACACCCGCGGTCTGTGTCTGCATAGAACGATGCGTTCGCCGCCGAGGGGTGGCCTAGCGGTAGGCGCCAGCACTTATAATTTTGACGCCATTGGGTGACGTTTCCGGACATTGGTTCCCTACCTCATTTTGTTCTTCAAGCAATCCTCAACCACACCACGAAGTTTGTCGGCATCATTTAGAAACACGCTGTATGACGTATAGTCACTGAGTTACGTAACGTATCATGAGGGAATAGCCCATGCAGTAATGTGCTAGTTTGTCATGAGGCTGGAAGGGTTTCGATGCAACCTGCGTGAAACACTTTACTTCCATTATTTGTTTCATAAAGTATAACACGTTTTGAGACAAAACAAAAAAATCATGATATAAAATATTGTCAATTACATAATAGAAATGTTTATTTTATTCATGAAATAACGGTTGCAGTTAACTGCAATTTTAATTCCAATATTTCGTTTTTAAAAAGAATAATTCGAAATGCATTTTACAACAATTATAGCTAGATTAAAACGTTAAATACTACTGTTAAAAATGTTTGTAGAAGTTATGGGACTTAACTACGGGATCATTAGTCCCTAAGCTCACAAACTACTTATGAACTACCTAAGGGGGGATTCGAACCCCCGACCGTAGTGGCCGTGTAGTACTACTGTTATTACACTTTTATGAGAAAATTAGGTAATATTTCAAGGTGTAGAAAGGTTATAAATACTGGTTGTAAATTCGAGGAACTGATGTCTTCGTGGAAAAGCGAATATAGGTGTTGGACTATTGTATATATACGAACAGTTAGACGCTCAGGAAGACTCGAGCCTCGCAAGGATAATACCTTAGGCAATGAACTTTATTTAAAAGTCATTACCAGTTTTAAAAGAAATAATTGTAAAAAATCTTTAGCGAACAACTCACACAGCACTGCACCACTGCACATTCATGTGTCTGGCAGCCTGGAAACGCAAAAAAAAAAAAAAAAAAAAAGAGAGAGAGAGAGAGAGAGAGAAATCCGAGAAGAGTCTGCTAATCTGGTTGCTTACTGTCATGCTTATACAGGAACAAAGCGCAGGAGAAGACACAGCTTATTCAGAACTTCAGCTCTGTACATGCGCGTGAACCGACTGACAGCTCTCTGAACAAACCTGTACGACAGTCGTGTTGTCAAAACAAAATTGGCTTTTAATATCTGTTAATTGCACTGATAATGACACAACTACCGAATGGCGTATCACCCCCTCCCCCCACTTGAAACTATGTAAGGGCAAGACACTGTTTTATTTTTTGTTTTACTTATTTATTTATTTATTTTTTTATGGAAACTGGACACCTCAGCTAAACGGTAGTTGAACTCGCCCCCCTTCCCCCTACGCCAAAGTCCTGGAGTCGCGAAGAGGAAGTCATTAAATAGGAATACTTTGTATGTCACTGCGCTTATCTCTTCGGGCTTGTACAACTCTGAGCCCAACTCCACTGTTTTAAATAATAGGAAGATTTATTTGTACGCTCAGATTGCCAGTCGCCAATGGCGAGCTGGAAACCGTAAATTCCGCACCCTGATCCAAGGACAGACGACTGCTTTATACTGTACTGCACACAATCCGAACTTTGCAGTCCATAATGTTTCCTAGACGTTCAGTGAACATCCGTCAGTTATGTAGGTCACAGAACTGTTCCCCGTTTGATCACGTATGATAGGGACACTGTTAGGGTTAAGGCGACCGCAATGTTCGCGGCGTGACCGGCCGTTCACGTCGCCAGAGTCACGTCACGCGCCCAGTCGCAGTCGTGATGGGGCCTAACGGAGCGCGACCGCTCGCGGCTGGCTGTGACCGGAAGCGCTCCGCTGCCGCTGCCGCTGCCGCTGCCGCCTCGCCGGAAGCAGGCAGCGCCGCCGCCGCCTGGCGGTCCCGTTGCGCCAGCCGCCGGCCTGGCGGCCTTGGTCGGCGCCCACGCATGCGCAGTCGCAGCCGGGCGTCATCTGTATGCTAATGGCGCCACACAATGGCGGGGCCTAGCCTGCCGCCGCCCCCAGTAGCGGGCACCTCGCGATCCACTCACCGAGCATACGGACACAGGCAGTCATCATCATTTAACAGACTACTATAAATAAGCTTTGACCTTTCATTCTGATAATTATTTTATTATTAATGCCACAGCTGTTTCGACCTTAGGCCATTTTCAAGCAATATGTGAACAAAGATCTACATCCACATAGATACTCTGCAAATCACATTTAAGTGCCTGGCAGAGGGTTCATTAACCACTTTCATAACTTTTCTCTACCGTTCCATTCTCTAATAGCGCGCGGCAAGAAAGAACACCTAAATCGTTCCGTTTTCGATCTGATTTCTCTTATTTTATTGGGATGGTCATGTCTCCCTGAGTAGGTGGGTACTAGCAAAATATTTTTACATTCAGAACTAAAAGTCGGTGATTGAAACTTCGCAAACAGATCACGCCGCAATGAATAACGTCTTTCTTTTAATGATTTCCACCCCAATTCGTGCAATATTTCCATGACGCTTTCCCCCCCGTAGCGTGATAAAACAAAACGAACTGCCCTTCTCTGAACCTTCTCAATGTCTTACGTCAGTCCCACCTGATGAGGGTCCCACGAGGGGCAACAGTACTCCAGGAGAGGACGCACAAGTGTGATGTAGGCAGTCTCTTTGGTGGAGCTGGTGCATCTTCGAAGCGTTCTGCCAATGAAAGGTAATCTTTGGTTCGCCTTCCCCACAATATTTTCTGTGTGTTCTCTCCAGTCAAAGTTGTTCGTAATTGTAACTCCTAGGTATTTGGTAGAATTTACGACTTAAAAGTTTGACTAATTTATCGCGTAATTGAAGTTCAGCAGATTTCTTTTTGTGGTCATGTGTATTACTTCACACTTTTCTTTATTTAGAAGATAGGATAAGGAAAGGGAAACCTACGTTTTTAGCGTTTGTCGATTTGGAGAAAGCTTTTGACAATGTCGACTGGTATACACTCTTCCAAATTCTGAAGATATCAGGGGTAAAATATAGGAAGCGAAGAGTTATATTCAACCTATACAAAAACCAAACAGCGGTTATTAGAGTCGAAGGAGAAGAGAGGGACGCAGAGCTTGGGAAGTAAGACAGGGTTGTAGCCTTTCCCCAATGTTGTTCAATCTGTACATTAGTCAGGCAGTGAAGGAATGGAGGGAGAAATTTGGAAAGGGCATTAAAGTGCAGGGAGAAGAAATAAAAACATTGCGGTTTGCCAATGACATAGTAATTCTGTCAGAGACCGCAAAACATCTGGAAGAGCAATTGAATGGGATGGACAATGTCTTGAAAGATATAAGATGAACATTAACAAGAGTACAACGAAGGTAATGGAATGCAATGTCAGAAAATCAGGCGATGCTGAAGGAAATAGATTAGGTAATGAGACAATAAAAGTAGTAGATAAATTTTGTTATTTGGGTAGCAAGATAACTTCTGATGGCGGAAGTAAAGAAGATATAAAATGCAGAATGGCTTTGGGAAGAAAAGCGGTTCTAAAGAAGCGAAACTTGTTAACATCCAATATTAATTTAAATGTTAGGAAGTCCTTTCTGAAATGTTGGGAGTGAAACATGGACGATAAGGAATTCAGATAAAAAGATGATAGAAGCTTTTGAAATGTGGTGCTACAGACGAATGATGAAAATTAGATGGGTAGATCACGTAACTAATGAGGAGGTGCTTAATCGAATCGGGGAGAAAAGGAGTTTCTGGCATATCCTGACTGAGAGAAGGGATAGATTGGTTGGTCACATTCTGAGACATTAAGGAATTGTCAACTTAGCATTAGAAGGAAGTGTGTGGGGAAAAAATCGTAGAGGGAGACCGAGGGACGAATATAGTAAGCAGATTCAGAAGGATGTAGGTTGTCGAACGTATTCTCAGATGAAGAGACTCGCACAGGACAGGGTAGCGTGGAGAGCTGCATCAAACCAGTCTGGGGACGGAAGACTACAACAACAACGTGTGAACGAACATACAGGTTGTCTCACCTAAGAGTTGTCAGGCGCATTTTCTCTGGTGTTTGAGCAGATATTTCCAATTTCATTTTTGCAATGTGTAACTGGACTCAGGCCAATCAAATCCTGCTCCTAGCGCCGTTGCTGCGACACCCGGTGTAGATGTAAAGCGTCGGTTTGTTTCCCATCAAGAACAAAAAGATTTTTAAAGCGATTTTTTTGTGCTCAATCGATAGAGCAGTCCCCAATTACTCTAGTGTTATATTCGGTTTATCGAAATGTATTAACAGAGACAGTATAACACAACAATTAACTAATACTCCGGAAGCGGCTGTGAAGCGTTTTCATAAGGCAGTAGCAGACGGCCCCTCCAGCACACGTGAGATGGGGCACGTCTCGCGAGGACGAAGTGGCTACACAGCCGCTTCCGGAGTACTGCTTCATTATCGTGTTTTACTGTCTCTGTTAATACATTTCGATAAACCGAATATCACACTAGACTAATTTGGGTCTGCTCTATCGACTGAGCACAAAAAATTTCGCTTTAAAAATCTTTCTAGTCGTGACGGGAAACAAACCGACACTTTACATCTACACCGGGCGTCGCAGCAATGGCGCTAGAAGCAGGATTTGATTGGCCTGAGTCCAGCTACACACTGCAAAAATGAAATTGCAAATATCTGCTCAAACACTAGAGAAAATGCGCCTGACGATTCTTAGGTGAGACAACCTGTATATACAAAATTTTGGATTTAGACAACTTTTTTACATAAAATTGAGAGATAAATGTAATAAAATGTTTCTACACTACATGCAATATTTACCTGTCATAAGCTTATTGATCTTTTTGCTGCACTAATTTTACTTCTCGACTTATTGGGCGTAGCTATGACAAACTTTTTATTTAATCTCTATGATGTTATTATGTACTGTTATATGACAGTTTCCTTTGAATGCTGCATGATTACAAAAAAGGAAAGCAGACAGAAGTTGGTGTGGAGATCTTTAATATAAATCTCCGTACTTCTCTCTGTTCTTTACTTCTTCCTAAATGGATGTAGTTGTTGTTTGTTGAGGTCTTCAGTCCGTAGACTCGTCTGAGGCAGCTTCCATGCTACCCTGTCCTGTGCAAGCCTCTTCATCTCAAAATACGTTCGGCAAACTTCATCCTTTTGAGTCTGCTTACTGTATTCGTCCCTCGGTCTTTCTCTACGATTTTTACCCCATAAATTGCCTTCTAATGCTAAGTTGACGATTCCTTGATGTCCCAGAATGTGTCCCACCAACCTATTTTTTATCCCATAAATTGCCTTCTAATGCTAAGTTGACGATTCCTTGATGTCTCAGAATGTGTCCCACCAACCTATCCCTTCTCTTAGTCAGCATATGCCAAAAACACCTTTTCTCCCCAATTCTGTTGAGCAGCTCCTCATTAGTTCGTGATCTACCCATATAATCTTCATCATTCGACTTTAGCTCCACATTTCGAAAGATTCTATCATTTTTTGTTCTGAACTCATTATCGTCAACGTATCACTCCCATACAATGCTACACTCCACACAAATTCTTTCAAAAAGGATTTCCTAACATTTAGACTAACACTGGTTGTCAACAAATTTCGCTTCTACAGAAACGCTTTCCTTCCCATAACATTTCGGCATTTTATATCTTCTTTACTTCGGCCATCAGAAGTTATGTTGCTACCCAGATAACAAAACTCATCTAGTACTTTTATTGTCTCATTACCTAATCTGATCCCTTATGTCTTCGTTTCAAATTTTCAAATGTTTGTACAGCTTATGGGACTTTACTACGAGGTCATCACTCCCTAAACTTACAAACTACTTATGAACTAGCTAATACTAAAGACAGCACAAACATCCATGCCCGAGGGGGGATTCGAACCCCCGACCACAGCGGCCATCCACTTTTCCACTCTTTTGTAAAGTGTCATGACGACTAGAAGCCTGGTAATGCAACACATTTAATGTGTGTACGTTATACTGTCAATGCTCTGTATACGTCAGTTTGGTAAGGATCCTGGGATCAACTGATACACCACACCGAATCATATAAAAAGATAGTGAAGAGAAATGGCTGAGTGTTGTGAATTAATTGCAACATCGTAATAAAATCACGAAATTTACAGCTTGGTGGGCGATATGAAGTATTTATTTTGAAATTTACATACCGATTTCGTTCCTATGATGAAACATTATCAGTGCAGAATGCAAGTCATGACGACTGATGTACTGTGCATAAAATATTTAACAGTGAGATCCATAAAGTAACTGACTGTTAAATATTTCATGCAGAGTACATGAGTCATCATGAGTTGCATTCTGCACTGATATTGTTTCATCATAGGAATGAAATCGATATGTAAATTTCAAAATGAAAACTTCATATCACCCACCAAGCTGTAAATTTTGTGATTTTATTACAATGCTGGGTTGAGCAGGCATAATTCATTATGGAGTCAAATTACAATTGCAGCATCTTTATATGTATGGTGTAGCACTCATCGCCCTAAAGTAAAAATACATAAATGAAGAATACCATTTGAACATTCAATACCTTCTAACTGTCTTCCACACCGCTATGGCAGCGACAACTAATGAAAAAATTCCTTCTCTTAAAGTAACACGTTGTATGACTTCTGGAATCCCTGAAACTTTGACGAAGGTCTTGTATCACACAATATGTCCTGCGAGCGGAAGACGCTTCTCCAATCCGGAAGTTCGTAAATTGCTAGCCAGTCCAAGACTTCACCCGCTAGCGAGGAAGCGGACATTCTTCTAATATCGGAGAACATTTAGTAAAGTCACTGTGACGCCATAGTTTGAGGAAACTGGGCGGAAATTCCAGAGGCAAGTTTCCCAGCGCGCGACAAATACCGGAGGCTCAGCTACTTGGGAAATCTCTCACGTAACGCTACCTGCCAGCGATCGACGGCGCAATCCTGAGAAGTTCGTTACAGACCTCGAGTAACAAGAAGTCGAACTGACGTGAAATTAAGTTCCTTTAGCCTGCAGAATTCGGTGACACCGCTCCCAATAACGGCTTACAAAAGGCAGATACTCTACATTAAGTGCAGGTAGCAATCCTAATTGGAATCTCTAATGTGAAAGCGGAGAAACGAGTTCTCGTATCAGGACGTGCGTCTTAGGTTAATTATTCAACTGCGCAAGAAAAGTGGGTTACACTTACAGATAAGTGATTTCATAGCGACGTGTCACAATATTGATTTTTCCGCGAATGTTTATTATTTACGTCCGTAATATGAACAGCAAAATTTAATCATTTCAATGGAAGTGTAGCGACCAGTCTAGCTTTCAGTGTATGTGTGTGTGTGTGTGTGTGTGTGTGTGTGTCTGTTTGTCATGGGAATGTCTGCCTATGTTACGTAACGCACTGTATTTCTACAGGTCCAGGGTTCAACGGGCAGCCGAATCTAAAGGAAATATATAAACCTTTGAAAATGTTTTGTGTTTGAGAAAAGACCAAGCTGCTCTAGGAAAGTCACTAAAAATGTGGGAGGTAGGCAACGACATACTACCCGTAATAAAATCATGCTTAGTGACTCCGTTCGTATCTTCTGGTCGAGACTGCTTTCACTACCGTGAGAATGAAGCGAAATCCAATTTATGAAACTGAAAAATATCCAAGGCTGTTGCCCTCCGTCATCAGACTCTTGCCCTTTACAAAAGTCATAAATATTTCTACGATTTTTTTCTCTTCGCTTTCAGCTCGCTACGAACGTTTAACTTTTTCTGATTTGACCTGGCCTTTTTGCATACTTTGTATCTGTTTAGTGCAAAATGTTTGTATTTATTAAATTATTAGGCTTTCATATTTTGTTATATCTGGCAGTGGAAATAACACGTGTTTCATGGAAATTATCCTGGTAATCCCTTCCTATTTCAGTACTGGAATGGGGCTAACTTTGATCATGTTATTCGGTTTTATGTCTTTTGGTTTTCTTCTTCTTTTTTTCTCCTTTAACTCTTCGTTGCGAAAAGCTTACAGTGGAACTGAATCAACGACACAATAAAGGAAAAGACGTTACCGGTTAAAAACATGATTTAAAAACGCATTTTCAAATAATTTGTAGAGATTGAGGTGAATCTCCCATGACGGACGACACACGTGAACAGTAAACAGTCGCGTCGGAGTGGCCTAGCGCATTGAGGCGCTATACTGCGATGCGCGAGGCCATTCCCCGTCGGGAATTCGAATCCCCCCACGGACATGGATGTTTGTGCTGTCTTTAGTATAACGTAGATCATAAGTAGTTCGGAAGTTTAGGGACTGATGGCCCCGCAGTAAATCCCATAAGCTTCACAAACATTTAAGTAAACAAGAGACGCGAGGAATGGCCGCGTGGTCTAAGGCGAAATGCTCTGGACTGGGAGAGGTTAGAAGCCTCCCTCGGGACTGGATGTGTGTGATGTCCTTAGTGTAAGTTAGATTAGGTAGTTTGTAGGTCTAGAGACGTGACTGCCGCGGTGGAGTAGCCGAGCGGTCTAAAGCACCTCGCTGCGGAGCGGCGGTTTGTTCCAATATGTTAACAAACATTTGAACAGTTAGTAAACAAGAAAACAACGATTTACCATGAGCGATAAGCAACTTCCTGCGGTGAATATGGGTGAGGCCTGTGTGTGTGAGTGTGTGGTCCACTGACATGGCAGTACCGGGAAGCTCAATACTGCCGATACACGCTAACTGCGAGCAGCAGGCTCACTAAGAGGACGCGAACGAGTAACAGGATATGATTCACTCTTTGGTAGCTCAGGAATGAGTCCGAAGCGAAGCTACGCGCGAAACACACTCACAGAATTCTAAAAACTGCAGTCGACCAATTATGTTGGTGATTCTAGGCGTGGCTCATATGCTTCTAGAACGTGGGACGTCTACCACTCCGTCTAATAACTCCTGCATAAAATTAAAAACCAGTTGTTGCATGTAGGTAGAGCATCACTTCAGATTGTCTCGACGATTTAACCGACCTTTTCATTTTTTTGTTCGTTATTCTCACAAAAAGGGTTTTATGAAATTAAATATTTGGAAGATGTATTGGAAAATTTGAGAAAAAATGTAAATGCGTTTTTGATTCGGACTATGGAGAGGGATAATTTTTTTATTGTCCTGGGAAAGATAACGAAAAAAAATCTAGTTACTAAGAAAAGTCGGAAAATTCAAACAGAGTGCATAAACCATAATTCTTGTTTGCACGCTATCATTTCTAAATTTCTGACGATAGAAACGACATATTTGGTTGACGGATCAGCATCAAAGTTGGCATATTTCTGTATTTCTTCATCGTGAAGGTTTTCATGCTCCGCAATCCACCGTATTGAACATTGCGGACGTCACCTCTCATTAGGCGTCGACGTCATTTGACTCATCGATAAATTTTATCAACGTTTCATCGATGAGTATCAAACTTGGCACATGCATGTATCATATTCACAGAATATATGACATCAACTGCGATTGGGCAAAGCTGAAAATGTGTACCCAGGCAGGATTCGAACCCGGGTTTCCTGCTTTCTAGGCTGTTGCGCTGACCCCTACACCACTGAGGACACAGTGATCATCGCACCTGTAAGGACTGGGAATTTGTATCTGACGGGAGGCGTGCTTAGGTAGTCCTTGCAGGTGCAGTGATCACTGTGTCCCCAGTGGTGTATGGGTCAGCGAAACGGCCTAGAAAGCAGGAAGCCCGGGTTCGAATCCTGGCTGGGTACACATTTTCAGTTTTGCCCAATCGCAGTTGATATCATATTTTCTGAGAATGTGAAATGGCAACTGGAGGATCAAAAGTGACGTCTGTTCTTTCGGAACAGACGCCACATGTATATACATGTATGTATGCTTTCTCTGTATGTTACATGGCGGAGATTAGCTGGCAAGAGACTTCGACTTCTTTCGATCACTCACCATGAAAGTTGGCAGGTATATGTATTTTTTTTTATACAGTGAAGTGGGGATGTAGAGCTACAGGGGCAGGAGAAGATGGGCAAAAATGGGGATGTAACAGGTGAACGTAGGAGAGGGTGATGGAGGAGACGGACTAATGGAAGATTCGAATAAATACGTAATGGAGGAAACGTTCCTGCGAGTTACAAGTACCGTTGTTTATATTAGAAGGGGAAATGGATGAAGTAGGACGAGGAGAAGCAGATGAAGACGGAGGTAGATAGAGGAGAAGATAGACAAAAGAGAAATGAAGGAGAGATGGAACAATAGAAAGTTATAAAAATCAATTTTCACATATATTACAGGTCATAACTTTTGAATGGGTCGACAGATTTGGCTGATTATGTTGTATGTTTTGTGTTCGTAATTGCCAAGACAAGGTTTGTATGAAAGTTTACTTTTGAAAATCCACCGGAAGTTATAATAGTATATTTTTGGAAGAAAATCTTTAAAAGAGAAATGTGAAGATATGTCTGACAGTTCCGCTGTCACTAACCTTCATATAAAAATGTGAAGTTTAGTTTATCAGGTCTTACGTCGCATATTTTCATGACAATAACAAATTCTGCATTGAATACTGATATTCTGAGAAAAAGAATACAACTGAAAGCGTTATTTTAATCTTTTATCGAAAGTGATCATATCTTTGCTGTGTCGCAAATGTTGAATTGATATAAGTTCGCGGAATGTGGTGTGTTGCAAACATTCACACGATATCAGTTCGTGGTTTACTTCTTTACGAAAAAAATGCTACCAGTGAGGCTTAGAAGCATCGGTCGGCATACGGGAAACACAACAACAAATTCCGCATCGCATATTAATATACATCGAATTGGGGTGTATTTCAGATTCTCACCAATATTAGCAATTGCGAAGCATTGCCGGGTTTTCTAGCGTAACATAAGGCACCGTGCGAAAATATCGAAGTCAGATGTTAAGGAGAGAATGGTTTCATTCAAAATATTGCCTTTTTTTACGAGGAAAAGTAAGGTCCGTAATATTAGCACTACACAATGTAAAAGTATTCTTTTTCAGTAATTTTTAGATCTGGCCGACAGCTTGACTCTTCGTGACGAACAGGAGAACAAGGTTAGAATCCTAGTGCGGTATGAATTTCATCTGTTGTGACGTACAACACTACGAGCAGGTTTCACTTAAGTCATTTCCTGTCACAGCATTTCAATGAATTACTTTCAAATAACTTCAGTTCGGTATTTGGTGGGTGAATCTGATTTGTCTGTGTGTTGTGTGTGTGTGTGTGTGTGTGTGTGTGTGTGTGTGTGTGTATGTGTGTCTAGCTAACGTGTTCAACGGCTGTTGCGTGTACTGAGTTTGTTAGTGTTTTGGTTGCCACACATGATGAACAGAGTAAACATGCCCTCAAACCTCAAGGTTGGCATGACTGTCACAGTGCTTTCCCAGACATGGCCGCACTCGAAATGGCGCGACCTTGCCTTTCTTCACCTTGTCAACCGTCGCACCCTAGTCGGTATAGCGGTACCTAAGCTTCAGCGTAAAACCAAAACTAGCAGGGTAGACAATATACACCGAAGCACTGCAACACGACAAAAAGTTATCAACACGTTTTCAATTTATAGGATGGTGCTTATTCTTTCCTTAAACTTATTTCTCGCCCACAGCAAAATTATTTTGTCAAAGGACATTACACAAGAAAAAAGAAGAGACGATACAGTAATATAACACTTACCAGTCTTCGCTAATCTTTCATATTGACATTTTACACCTCCATAACTAACGACGAAAACATGACTCTTTTGATCAACAGTAGTGTTTTATTTTTTGTCCTCAAATATTTTTCTATCGATTAGGAGCTCTTTTGAACATGTATATATTTGTTCCCCGCCAGGCCCTAGGATTTTTATCTGTCACTTTCCACTTCTTTCACCTCTGGCAGTGTTGCTCATGTGAAAAATACCGAGTAGCACCGTGGTTCGGAAGCCACGTTAAACTCTAGGTCCCCCTATAACTGGCTGGGTAAGTCAGTTCGAAGGTCGGAGGAAGGCAACGGCATACCACCTCCAGATAGGACCGTGCCTAGTAAAGCACTGTGGTGTTCAAACCAATCTTCGGATTGTTGACTGGTTTACTTTTATATTTGTTTCCGCCTAAGTTTCATTTCTCAGCAAAAAAGTAAGACGAAGACGTGTGACAACGAGGAGAAAATGGAATCATACTTTACTCAGCATCCGTAGTTGCAAGAAATACAACGTCGTAGCAATATAATATCTATCAGATTGCTGCGAAGAAACAGATCAAAACGTGAAACAAAAAATCCATAGAACTCGCCCGCATTACTTAATGATGGTGTTTAATATTTCCATTCCAGTTTTACTAGAAACAGATTTCGCAGTGGTTCAATTCAGGTTTATTATGTTTGCCCACTGAAAATAAAGTTATCCATACTCACAGACAACAGGTGACAACAATTTTTGGTATAGAAGTGAGGAATAAGATAATTAAAGAGAACAAAACATAAACGTGTCTCTCTCAATTTTATACCCCGAGCCAAAACGACAGCGGTAGCGGATTTTTGCGGAAATATCTGTAATTATATGTATTTTGTGCTTAAAAGTAATGAGAATGATTATCGTCTATTTGGTTCATACACAATCGATTGTAATAACTGTTAGTTTTCTAAGGGAATATTCATACTCATTCCCAACGGACTGACATTATGTTGGATGGAAAGAAAAGAAAGCGAATCCAATAACTACACAGGCCAACATGCAACTCTTTCTACTTTTCCACACAATTACACATACCGTACAATCGAGTATCCCTATGTTTGAATTATTCCTGTTTCTTTTGTATTGACGGATGTTTGTTGCTGACAACTGTTAGACAGCAGCATTTAGAATATTCTACAACACTCCAACGCTTAGGAACATCCGTCCATGTCAAGACGCCTATTAGTGTTTCGCATATGGTTAAATAATGTACGGTGTAAATCAGGAAGTTTCAATGTTCAAAGAAATTTAATTTCTGCGGTTATTAGTCCCTAGGCTTACGAAATAACTTAATCTATATTATGCTAAGGACAATACACACCGCCATGCCCGAGGAAGGAATCGAACCTCCGACGGCGACTAACCGCGCGCTCCGCAGCAAGGCGCCTTAGAGCGCTCGGCCACTTCACTACGGCCAAATCAGGAAGTACCTAATCATTATATATACATGGTGTTTTAAAAGCCTGCTTTCTGTTCTTATAGGAAAAGATTAATGGCCATAACTAGAATAAAAGTTTCCATGATTATGTGCCTGTTGAGATATGGGCCACGCTCTTTAGCACTTTGACTGGCGGCTTTTATCATAGATTTCTGTGTGGTGAAATACCACCCTTACTGAGACAGGGACACGATCCAGTTTTCTGGGATCGTCCAACAATAATACTTCACCCCAACATCTTATGGGCGATAGACTGGTCTAGGAGATCCAGTGGCATGATTTCCCTGTTTATCGTACCCGAATCCATTGGATTTGTGGCTTTGGTTCCACTATGTGGAAGCGGTGCTGGATCTATGTATGATACGCAGTCCGAATGGGGGCATGGCGTGATTCATAGTGACGAATGACTGACGGGTGTGTCAGAGTACGTGTTAACTAGAGTGTCTACTACAACGTGACAGGTGGTAATGAGAGAATAGACTGACCCATTACTCAACAGATAATGGCTTCTGGAAATTGGGTAATTTTTCTTCTAAATTTAACCAATACAATTCATTTCGGCACATCGTTTTTACAAGTGGACATGGCGATTTTTTTACTTGTTTAATAATATTGTGAATTAAATGTTTGTAAATCTATGGGACTTAACTACTCTAGTCAGAAGTCCCTAGGCTTACAAACTACTTAAACTAACTTCTGCTCCATGCCCGAAGGAGGACTCGAATCTCCGAGGTCGGGCAGCGGCGCGGTCCGCAGCTAGGCGCGCCTTGGAACCCTCGGCCATTCCATTGGGGCATTGTAAATTAAGGGACTTTTTTTATTTTTAAAACTTTAAACAGAAAATAACTGCTCTGTTGCCTGTGTCTAAATTATATGCTCGTATTTGTTTGTAGCCCTTCGAAACGGCCAATTTAACACGAAAGAATTCAACAACCTCAATTTTCACCTTTTATTACTGACTATTCACAGTGCCCGAATAGTGACGTTATCCGTGATTACAACAGTATTTTTCAGCCGAGATTCAGAATCAGAGACCGACCGAAACATGATTTGCGACCGAAAACGTAACCGAAACTGAAACTTACATCAGTTAGAATTTCGGTACATTGCCGTTACACCGCAAATCACTAGTTTTCCCACATTTTGCAAAACCCCCTCCCAGTACTAGAGCTTCTTGAGTGTATGTGTGTAAGCCTAGTCAGGAGTCCGTACAAAAACACATAGGAAGCTTTCATTATTATTATTATTATTGTTAATAAGTGAAGTGAGAATAGCTAAAAATTACTAAGTTGTTGTGAGTAGGTATTCTAATCAAAAGAAAGACCGGGATTGGTAACAACGCCATAATAATATTTACACTTTACCCTGACTTTGATATGTAAGAAAAAATGTGGAGAATGACACACATTAGCTCCTATCGCCTACAGACGTGAATCGCGCGCAGCGAAGACTTCGTATATATATTATAAAATTTCATTGGCTGTTCGTGTCTCTTCTTTAATATTATTTTTTCATTTGTTTATATTATTAATTGGATGTAAGCTAAGTAAAGTTGTTTTTACATAGTGCAGTTGACAAATAGACTTCATTTCTGTTAGTAAATGAACTTCAATTACTGCTGCATAAAGTATTTCGAAAAATATCGTCACAGTTCCGACTAACAGTATGACTGTTGTCAGTGTAAATTTACGGAAATTCAACATGAAAAGCTGTGTAGCATATGATCAATGTTTCCTAAACCTATATTAGTTATTAAAAAGCCCCTCGATTTCGAAGAAACACGTTAATAAAACTTTTCAGCATAATAATATGATAACCAGTTCCATTAAGTACAATACTGAATAAGTTACATTGTTACAAACATAGTGTAAGAAGATCACTATAAGATTGTGTTACATAATGATTAAGAACGAAATAAAATTTTTACGAGCACTAAATCTGTCCAAATGCGACCCTACTTCATCCGTAAGTTCACAAAACCTAGTTTCGGCCAAGTCGGAGGTTCAGCTGATTTCTGGCCGAAACCGAAACTACAGCCGAAACCAATATTTTTGCCGAAACTTGCCGCAACCGAAACCGAATATTCGGTCGGTCCTTATTCAGAATTACTGTATGGTGACGATTTACAGCGTTGATATATTTATCAATATTTTTTCGCAACAGCGAATTTCACTTTGCGTCACTATATATCGTATGTTCTACCAAGTGGGGACATATGAAAATTTGTGCCGGGCCTGGACTCGAACCCGGGTCATCCAGCTTTTTGCGAGCGGTCGCCATAGCCACTAGGCTACCCGAACACGACTCCAGCACCGTCTCAAACTTCCATATGCCACACTGACGGCACTTATGAGTCAACTACATTCATCCCTTACCACTCGCAGCTTAATCTGTATCTCCACACCAGGGAGAATGAAAACAACGAGGCATTCACCTACGCCGTTATCGTCATTGCCCCACTTAGGCATCTGTTAAGTTACTGTATGGTGACGATTTACAGTGTTGATATATTTATCAATATTTTTTCGCAATAGCGAATTTCACTTTGCGTCACTGTATAAGTGCAGTCAGTGTGGCATATGGAAGTTTGAGACGGTCCTGGAGTCGTGTTCGAGAAGCCTAGTGGTTAAGGTGACCGCTTGGGAAAAGCGGCAAACCCGGATTCGAGTCCCGGCCCGACACAAATTTTCACATGTCACCATTTGGTAGAACATCTTTACCTTATAGAGTGACGCAAAGTGAAATTCGCTATTGCAAAAAAATATTGATAAAATAATTCAAATTTTTTTCGATAGAAGCGACGAAGGGCAGACAGACTAATTTCTGTTTCAGTTCCCCATTTTACCAAATATTTTGTTTTTACATATTTTGAAGAAAAGCCTCGATGGGCTTTTAACCTGATATAACGTCCATCTCTTGCTGATGTTACCTGTGGACGACGTTACTATTGTCTTCTTTTAACGGTTCCAATTATCATATATCGTGACCAGGTCCTGGAAATTTCTCTTTTGGACACTCCAATAACTGCAAGCACCTTACTCTGTGTCGGCCCCGCTTCCAACCTTGAAAATTGCACTCCATGCCGTAGCTTCGGTTAAGTCACGTTGTTGTTGCATTGCACTACCTGCTCATTACACCATCTGAATTCAACTGCTTGTGTAATTCGTGTGCTAGAGTACGTACAAGTCAGCAACAACCCCTCTGCAGTAACTATCACCACCATCTCGGTTGCCGTAATGTTGGTTGTCTCCACCCTATAGAAACGACAGAAACACGTCTAACCGTTTTAGTTAATTCTGCCGATGAGAATACTCCACAACCTAGATATCTCAATTTCTTTCTTTCTCTTTGGCCATGTTCCCGCACATGCAAGGTCGGCTTTGTTAATTCGGATTTGTCGTGTTCAAATGTTTAAATGTTTGTAGAGACTATGGGACTTAACTACGGGGTCATCAGTCTCTAAACTTACAAACTACTTATGAACTAGCTACAACTAAGGACGGCACAAATGTCCATGCCCGAGGGGGGATTCGAACCCCCGACCGTAGTGGCCGTGCAGGCCGTGACTGAAGCGCCTCAGTCCAGTCGGCCACCGCGGCCGGCTTTGTCGTGTTAATATGTACATGGTTCGCGGATGCCCTTTCTCTCGCCACCCTATGCCCAAAATCAAATGTTCAAATGTTTGTAAATCTATCGGACCAAACTGCGTGGTCATCAGTCCGTAGCTTACAAACTACTTAAACCTAGGTAAACTAACCTAAGGACAAACACACACACCCATGCCCCAGGGAGGTCTCGAACCTCCACGGCGAGCAACCACGCGCTCCGCAGCGAGACGCTTTAGACCGCTCGGCTATTTCACCTCGACCACCCCTATGCCCCCCAGGAGGAAATATGTGCTCCAAATATCTGTGCATAGTGTCATAGATGTGAAAGTGTGAAGTGGTGCGAAATGTGTGCGTATCGTGTAACACAGGCGGGACAATTTTTCAACTTTTTATTTCTGCAATTTGTTACGGGACATAATAAAAAAAAAATCTACAACCTGTTATTTAAAAAAGTGGTTATCTTGAGCGGTTTCTACAGTAACAGGAGAAGAAAATCCGGTATAACCCGAAGATATCCGCCATGCCTACCAGCCAGTGAGCTGGCGATCGCGGTGACTCAGGCGCGGCTGGATCACGTGACGAGGCGTTCTCGCCGCGGCCTGTCTTCCTCGCTGTGGTGAGGTCGGGCCTACTCTACTCCACTGGCTCGGCGCAGGCGGGACCTTGCCGGCTGGCGTCGCGCGTCATAACGGCGCTGCCTGCAGCGACAGGCGGTGCCGCTTTGTGGGTCACGTTTCGCCACGCCGTTGGGCAACAGTTTCCCTCTCCACGGCGCGGCGAGCCACGCGGGCTGCGCGCCGGTCTCCAGAAAGGCCAGCCGTCGCCGCGGAGCTCTCCTCCAGGCCGTGTTACACGACCATCCGCCGCCAAAGTCACCATTCTAGCGCGGCAGAGCGGCTGGAACTACTACACTGGTCGAAACTATTGGGGATCCGTTGAGATATCTAGGCTACCCGCACGGTTAGCCGTGCGGTCTAAAGCCCGCTTCATACGATACTCGACTTGCTGCTGGATTGCATGCTGGGAGCTGAGATGGCAGCAGTGATGGCTGCCGAGATGGGAAATGACGTCATTGCTGGCTGCACTGCTGGCTTTCGTGATGGAATTCGGAGATAGGACATGTGCTAATTATATACATCGAGTAAAACAGAAGTGATATCTGGCGTTACACAGGTAAGCGTTATAGGCCCCCTACACTTCCTCGTTATTATAAACGATTTAGGAGACAATCTGAATAGCTCCCTTAGACTGTTCGTGGATGATGCTGTCGTTTATCGATTAGTAAGTCAACAGAGAATCAAAAGCAACTGCAAAGCGATTTAGACAAAATTTCTGCATTGTGCGAAAATTGGCAATTGACACCAAATAGAAAAAAAGAAATCACACTAAAAGAAATCCGCTGAACTTTAATTACGCGATAAATCAGTCAAACCTTAAGGTCGTAGATTCTACCAAATACCTAGGAGTTACAATTTCGAACAACTTTGACTGGAGAGAACACATAGAAAATATTGTGGGGAAGGCGAACCATAGGTTACGTTTCATCGACAGAATGCTTCGAAGATGCACTATCTTCACCAAAGAGATTGCCTACATCACACTTGTACGTCCTCTACTGGAGTATTGTTGCCCCTTGTGGGACCCTCACCAGGTGGGACTGACGGAAGACAAAAAAATGTTCAAATGTCTGTAAATCTATCGGACCAAACTGCGTGGTCATCAGTCCGTAGCTTACAAACTACTTAAACCTAGATGAACTAACCTAAGGACAACACACACACCCATGCCCCAGGGAGGACTCGAACCTCCACGGCGAGCAACCGCGCGCCCCGCAGCGAGACGCTTTAGACCGCTCGGCTACTCCACCGCGGCGACGGAAGACATTGAGAAGGTTCAGAGAAGGGCAGCTCGTTTTGTTCTATCACATTACGGGGGGGAAAGCGTCACGGAAATGTTGCACGAATTGAGGTGGAAATCATTAAAATAAAGACGTTATTCATTGCGGCGTGATCTGTTTGCGAAGTTTCAATCACCGACTTTTAGTTCTGAATGTGAAAATATTCTGCTAGCACCCACCTACTTAGGGAGACATGACCATCCCAATACAATAAGAGAAATCAGATCGAAAACGGAACGATTTAGGTGTTTCTTTCTTCCCGCGCGCTATTAGAAAATAGTACGGCAGAGAAAAGTTATGAAAGTGGTTAATGAACTCTCTGCGAGGCACTTGGTTGTGATTTGCAGAGTATCTATGTAGATGTAGATGTAAGGTCGCGGTTGTATTATTTTGTCAATTAGGCTCAACCCCCTCATCATCAGATAATCTTTACAAGAATCTTAAAACCTGAGACAATAAAAATCTAAAACGCAATAAAACAAAAAGTGGTTACTTTCCTTGTAACCGGGTCTACGCAGAAAGGTCCTCAGCATACTGTGCTTCGTCAAGATTCAAATCAGACCCCAGCACTGGCGGCGCACAACACTACCGAAATGCACGGAGTCAACAACACGAGTGTTATGCGCCGTCTGTCCTGGGGTCTGATTCGAATCCTGACGACGCACAGTATGCTGAGGACCTTTCTGCGCAGACACGGTTACAAGGGAAGTAACCACGTTTTATTTTATTACGTTTTAGATGTTTATTGTCTCAGGTTTTAAGATTCTTCTAAAGATTATTTGGTGATGAGGGCTTGACCCTTGAAACGCGTCATATTTTAGGGTTTTTACACGATTTCTGTGGTTGAGCCTATTTGACAAAATAATTAAGGACATGTCCATTTTCCGGCTTGTTATATGTGGTGGATTTTTAACCTTAGCGAATGGGGAAGACGCATTTCGTCATGTGAGAGTACGTTTTCCAAGCTAGCCGCTAGAGTCTACCAATGTTACTTGGTTTCTGTGCTCCAATCGTCGTGTTGACAACTTTTGCGTTGGTACCAGCCTATTATCAGACAAGATATGTGTCACAATATATAAAGCTTAGTGGAGAACTTTTCATACAACATGTCAAAATTGAAAAGATATCTTGATATAATGTATAAAGACGTTCGCTAACAAAATCATAATTATTAACAAATCCTTTTCTTCAAGCGAATTTAATTATTGTGGTGACTTGCGTAAGTTCGTCAAGTGATATCGTCAAAAAACCTTACGCGTTATCATGGCGACATAACCAGAACTGATTCTACAATCTAAGGTCAGCGTTCCCGCGTCGTTTTCTCCGCCTTGTTTCTTCAATAAATGAAAAAACGCTGATTTCTCGTCCACTACGCTTTGCTACCTCCACTATTACAGCGTCCATGATAACGCTGTCAAGTCTCGCTTGTCTTCTACCGATCTAGGGTGAACGAAGTATCGTGTGCAGCCAACCTCGCACAAAAGCCATCGCAGTGCCCAGCGCAACACCACGCTTGACAGCCCGCTGGGAAACCAAGCACGGATTCCAGCAGCAAATCAAGCGTCGTCTGAGGCGGGCTTAACGCACCGCTTTCTGAGACGAGGAGGCGTACCGGCCCCGGTTCGAATCCGCCCGGTAGTTTTTAGGCGGTTTTCCACATCCCCCTAGGTGAATACCGGGCTGGAACCCAAGTCCCGCCTCTGTTACACGATTCGCAAACATTTCGTACCACTTCACACTTTCACACCTATAACACTATACGCAGATATTTGGGGTACACATATCCTCTTGGGGGGCATGGGGTGGCGAGAGGAAGGGCATCCGGCCACCCTGTAAATACTAACACGCCAAATCCGAATTAACAAAGCCGACCTTGCATGTGCGGGAACATGGCCAAAGAGAAAGAAAGAAGTTGAGATATCTAGGTTGTGGAGTATTCTCATCGACAAAATGAACTAAAATTGTTAGACGTCTTTCTGTCGTTTCTACAGATGGAGACACCTAACATTACGGCAACCGAGGTGGTGGTGATAGAGAGTTGCTGCTGAAAGGATTGGTGTGGCTATATGTTATAAAGAGGAACTGTAGTTGTTGTTGTAGTCTTCAGTCCGTAGACTGGTTTGATGCAGCTCTCCATGCAGCTCTCCTGTCCTGTGCAAGTCTCTCCATCTTAGAATACGTTCGGCAACCTATATCCTTTTGAATCTCCTTACTGTATTCGTCCCTCGGTCTTCCTCTAGGATTTTTACCCCACACTCTTTCTTCTAATGCTGAGTTGACAATTCATTGATGTCTCAAAATGTGGTCCACCAATATACCCATTCTCCAAGTCAGGATATACCAGAAACTCCTATTCTCCCCAATTCGTTTAAGAACCTCCTCATTAGTTACGTCATCTACCCATCTAATTTTCATCATTCGTCTGTAGCACCACATTTCTAAAGCTTCTATCATCTTTTTGTTTGAACTCCTTACCGTCTACGTTTGACTCCCATACAATACTACACTTCAGACAAATGCTTTCAGAAAGGACTTCCTAACATTTAAATTAATATTGGATGTTAACAAGTTTCGCTTCATTAGAAACGCTTTTCCTCCCATAGCCATTCTGCATTTTATATCTTCTTTACTTCAGCCATCATAAGTTACGTTGCTACCCAAATAACAAAACTGATCTACTACTTTTGCTGTCTCATTAAGTAATCTAAATCCCTTCAGCATCGCCTGATTTTCTGACATTACATGCCATTACCCTCGTTTTACTCTGGTTAATATTCATCTTATAACTTCCTTTCAAGACAGTCTCCATTCCATTCAATTGCTATTCCATAACCTTTGCAGTCTCTGACAGAATTACTATGTCATCGGCAAACAACAATGTTTTTATTTCTTCTCCCTGCACTAAATCCAAACTATCTTCCCCGAGGTCGGATTCTATTAGTTTTTCTATACGTTTGTATATAAGTCGTATAAAAAACAAATTCGTCATGAAAACATATTTACGAATTTGTGTATATTTACAACTTATTCCGTTGTGAGTTAGTATAATATAAACGTAAAAGAAACATAACTGTCGATTATGGTATGTTTTTACTATGACAGGCAGTCGCCGGCCGCGGTGGCCGAGGGGACTGACGCGCTCCAGTCACGGTCTACACGGCCACTACGTCGGGGGTTCGAATCCCCCCTCGGGCATGGATATTTGTGCTGTCCTTAGTTGTAAGTGGCTCATAAGTAGTTCGTAAGTTTAGAGACTGATGACCCCGTAGTTAAGTCCCATACACTCTACAAACATTTTTCCTTTTTTTTTTTTTTTTTTTTTTTTTTTTTTTGAACAGGCAGATTTTGACGTGCATCAATTCAGAGTGTAGTCCTGTGATTCGTCTTTCTTATATGCGCTTATTCGTTTTGAGTGTAATTATTTTAGCTTAAAAATACAATGTTTTGAAGATTCGTACAGTTTTTGGTTCAGATGTAATAACAATGGCGGAATTCGGTGTTTCTTTGTTGGAAAACAGTTTGATTGCTTTTGCCGTTTTATTGCCACTCCTGCCACGGTTCTACTCAGCTACAGTTTTAGTGGCTCATTTGGTACGTTAAATACTGTAGTTATTGCATTCTATATACGGTTACTACGCTTTACTGTCACCGATTTTACTGGAATTGTTTCGAAGGAACCTCAACATTCCTGAGTAGAAAACCAACGTCTTCCTGCCAAAGGGCAGAACTTCTCGTGTTTCCTAGCCATTTATTATTTTTAATAGAAAATGAAATTATTCAGTAGAAGCCTGTAGGTACAAGATACTTGTAAATAAACTGCCCTGTAATGTACCGGTTAGTACCTTGTAAGGGATCTTAGGAAATTATAGAAAGCCGGCCGCGGTGGCCGAGCGGTCTGCAGCGCACCAGTCAAGGTCTGCACGGTCACTACGGTCGGGGGTTCGAATCCCCCCTCGGGCATGGATATTTGTGCCTTCCTTAGTATTAGGTAGTTTGCAAGTTTAGAAACTGATGAACCCGTAGTTAAGTTCAATAAGCCCTACAAACATTTGAACTATAGAAAGACTATTGCAACAGGAAACTCAGCAACATGCTCAATAGGTATAGGAACTTCCTCTACATGTTTTGTCTCCATTTGCCTAGTATGTTTTCTTGCCTTTCGCGGAAATCTCTCAAGGGCATCGTCAATGATTAAACTGAGCAGCGGATTTCCGCTATTTTCCAATTAAGGTGTCACAGCTGAAGTATGCAGACACACTGTTGCACAGAACTATGTTTAAACTCCCCTTACCTGACCTACGAGTCGTTAATAACTGCAACATCGCCGTTTTCTGCAAAAAGTTGTTATCTATTATTTAAATACAATACGATTGTCATTTATTAGCTTTGTATTCTAAACTTAATTTTGATCTATAACGAAATAGAAGGAGAAACAGTTCTTTATTCTTTCTGCTCATTCAATATCAGTTGTAGCTCATATTTACTTTTATTAGCCACAGTATCACAGGAATTACATCGTTCATATCTTTTAACATTGTTACTCACTGTAAGTAGCGAGATGTGTCGACATCGCTCCATCACCATAAGGTAGCGAACTCACCTGAAACAACAAAAAGCTTTTGTTAAATTACGACCAAATGACTAGACAGTTTCTTATGTTCAATTTTGATAATAAGTTATACAGCAATCAGTTGGACCAAGAAGGAGAAGAAGAGAGAGGTTAAAGAATATTTTGTTAGGCGCCAGCCTGTTACAATATTGCTTCTCACATTTTGTCCTAATTTCCATGTTAATATCAAACAAATTCATTACCCACTGACGCTTTAACAATAATGAAGGCGAGGCATTTAATCGCACCAATTTTAATTCAGTGCTTCGCCTCATTTCCAAGTAATTTGCATATCTAATAATAGTTTTTTATAGTACTCGTATAACGGTATGGGAGAATACCTGACGTCAACAAAGAGTCCCTAAGGCCCTGAACTAACCCAGTAGGCTGCAACCACAATATTCATAACGCATAGTGTGTTGTTGTTGTAGTCTTCAGTCCGAAGACTACTTTGATGCAGCTCTCCATCCTACTCTATCCTGAGCAAGCCTCATCGTCTCCTCATAAGAACGGCAACCCATCCATTTGAATCTACTTCCTAAATTCGTCTCTTGGTCTCCCTCTGCGACTTCTCCCCCACAAACTTCCTTACAATGCTAAATTTATGATTCCATGATGTCTAAGAATGTGTCCTGCCAATCAAGAAAAGGTTCAAATGTTTGTAAAGCTTCTGGGACTTAACTGCGTTTTCATCAGTTCCTAAACTTAGAGACTGCTTGTAAATAAACTTATACAGAAGATGACACAAACATCCATGTCCGAGGGAGGATTCGAACCCCCAACGCGGTAGGCCGCGCGATCCTCAACTTGGCTCTCCAGACCGCTCAGATACTCCCCCACGGCTCCTGCCAATCGATCCCTTCTTTTAGTCAAGGTAAGCCAAAAACTCCTTTTCTCCCCAATTCTGTTCAGTACTTCTTCATTAGTTACGCGATCTACCCACCTAATGTTCAGCATTTTTCTGTCGCAGCACATTTCAAGGCGTACTGTGACAAGCACAACCCTTATAGTTAGAGGTCTGTGCAGATGCGGATATCCGTGGATATCCACAGTATTTCTTACTTTGCGGATAAAATTGTGAGCGAAGCGAATATCTGTGTGTTCTAATCAAATGTTTGTAGTTCTATGGGACCAAAGTACGTTGGTCATCAGTCCCTAGACTTACAAACTACTTAAACTAAGTTTAACTAACCTAAGGACAACATACACATCCATGCCCGAGGGAGCATTCGAACCTCCGACGTGGGAGGCCGCACGATCTGCAACGCGGCGCTCCAGACCGCTCGGCTACTCCTGCGCGTCTGAGTGTTATATGCGGATAAAGAGCCAGGTATCTGCCCAGTACGTCTATCGAAATGTTAGCTGAAAACTTCAAGCCTGAGGACATTTTTGGAATCCTTGCATGGCCCAGGTGGAGCGAAAGTCTGTTGTCGTCATACCCTGGCCACAGCCACATAGATGTATATGTTACTCTGTGCCACAGCGGACGTACCTGTGTCCGATGGACCTGCGCCTAATCCATTTACGCGACCGTGTCTTATCTGCGGTCTGTCAATTGCTTTCTGATGCCAAATTTCCGTTGACTTCAGTTAGCGCTTTATAGTGACCGTGTGACAACGTTTATCGTAGGGAATACAGTGACAGATCTTTCTTAAAATGGATACTATATCGTGTAAAGTGAATAGACGTGATTTGACGGTAGTGAAGGGAAAAAAATTGAAATCGACAATTTGGAAAAAATTTGTATATGTATTTGATGGCAGGGAAAAGATTAATGACATAGTGGCCTGTTATGCGTGTAAAAAAAGTATATTCAAACACTGTTTCATCGCAACCGAATGAACGACACAGCCACGCATTAAATATTCATGTTTATGTATTAAATAAAATTGACAATAACATGTTTATGTATTAGAAAAGATTGACAATAGCATTTTACAGCAACTTTCATAATCAGATACGGTGTACAGTGAAAGTAACGTATTTAGGAAGGTACACAATGTTACGTTGTTTAGGCTGGCCGTAGCTGCAGCCGACATTGTCTCTTTTTACTGACAGTTTCGAATTAGAAGTAGACGGCAGTTTTAATAATATAAACAGAGTAAAATCTCCTATATGCCGAACCCCCTAGAGTAGTGGCGCAGTCCCCTCGGCTACCGCGGCCGGCCTTTGCGTATTCCAGCACGACGGCAGCGCCCTGCGAGCCGTGTTGAACAGGTCTGGCAGCGGCAGAGGCGGTGGGGCTGAAATTCGACCGCCGCGGGCTGTGGGGAGGCGCAGCTCCGGTTGCGGGTTTCGCCTGCCAGCTGCCGCAAGCGCGGGCCCAGCTGGTCTGCTGCCGAAGCCGCCAGGAGGACGGAGGGGTCTGCCAACACCTGCTGGAGGCGAGGCCTCACCACCGCCGTGCCACGTCACACCGAGTAGGCCGCGGTTGCTAGCGTACTGGCTGGCCGCTACGGGGCAGTGGGCAGTGCCCCAGCGGCCAGGCACTCAGCTAGCGGTTGCGGCTTGCTCGAGGCCAACGAGAAAGACAGGGCCCAGCGCAGACGTCATGCCACGTAAGCAAGGTAGTTCCGAGCCGACGCGACGCTAGCTCAGTGGCTGGTCGCTATGAGGCAGTGGGCAGTGCCCCAGAGGCCTGCCAATCGGCTAGCAATCGCGCCGGCTCGGAATCACTTGCTTACGTGGCATGATGTCTGCGCTGGGGCCGGTCTTTCTCGTTGGCCTTGGACACAGACAAATATATACAGACGGGAAACCTCCGTAAGGGCCCGGACCCATGCTCAGGGGTGCGGGGAGGGAGGGTTTCCAGCAGTTCCGAAAGATGTCCCATGATGGCGCTGCGGCCAGAAGCAGCTCTTTTAAACTGGCCAGAGCAGGCGGCAGGTAGCGACTATCCCCACCACCACCTCCCCTCAAACGCCGGCATTCCGGACACAGCCGTGGCCTCGTGGCAGGTGGCACGAGCTCTCCCCTCTACGCTACTCTCAGAAGCGCCTCTAGTGTGGTGTACCGGTACTAAGCCGAGGAACCGCCTGACACCTGCTAGCATCTTACGGAACTACGAGGGGAGCGTAGGACAGTGGTTTAGGGGTGGCTGCTTCTCTGTATATGTTGCTCTGTGCCTTGGATCCACTCGGTGTGACGCCGCACAGATGGTTGAGAGGCCTCGTCTCTAGAACGGGCTGTTCTAGCTAGTGCACTCTGCCGTGAGCTATGGAGCGCTCATTTGCTCTGTTGTCGCGAGGCACACGGCTGCGGCGAGTGTATATTCAAGTGATACAGCCGGATGGGATGTGACGTCACAAGAAATTCCCGCGTCGGGCACAACTGTTTCTGAAACAGCTTTAATTCAGCCTGCCAGTTTTCTACATGACATCAGATAAATCTTCAGCGATATTATTATTTCTTTCGTTATTATAATTAATGAAAGATCTCTGTGGTCCTGAATATCAGTGATGTGGTTTCATGACCCGAATTTCATAACACATGTTAATGGTGGCATTATTTTACAATTTTAAACGCCTGTTTCATGGAACCAACGCAAGGAGCACTTCTTATTAGTGTATAATCAATTTTCCCCCTTTTTGTTCTTGCTAGAATATCGAAAGAAGCCAGATATGACTGATTTATCACACTGTACCGCATCCCAGTTTCCACACTTTAATCGTAAATATTGCAATATGAATTGTACAGTGAATTTCATTAAAAAAATTCAGTCTTCAAGAAAAATAGGCTATTTTTTATTTAACTCCAAAGAAATGATACATTTGCGTTTAGGCATAATAGCATACGTAAGGTAAATAAGTAACACACTACTTCAAGTTTCAATAAATAGAGTAACCAAAAGTCGCCTGTTTGAAAGTACCAGAACGCGCTAAATGGGGGCAAAAATAAGTGGCATAACGGCTGATCCAGCATTTATAACAAGAAATGGCAGAAATAATAGGGCTTCCAATTTAGAAAGACATTGCAACAAAATGCGGACCCAGTTTACTTCCTCATACAAATTGTAATGATGGTGTAGATTGAATTTTTTGCGTAATAAGAGTTTTGTAACACATTAGACACTGTGGACGTATGTCTCTGTTAATGGGAAAATACGATTCTTCTAAAGAAGCAGGCACTGGTCTTTCGAGATTATAAATTTTTGCTGCTGTCACAACTAGCCGTCGACGAGAACTAAGCGAGCGCGTCCGTTTCCATATGCCCACTGAGTACTCGGCATGAGTCACCTTGCAGTACCACCGCAGCTCCGAGCTGAGGTAGTGAGCGCTCGTGTGCATTCCTGCTCGCTGTTGGAACAGCCTGCTGTAGAAGGTATTGGGCCTGCGGGGTCGCAGCTGTCGTGTGGGGCACTGGCGAGGAGGGCATGCCGAGGACGAACACCGCGGCAAGCACTACTGATACAGACTGCGCCACCAGGCAGAGCATGATTCAGCCTCTAAATGCATTGCCGGAGATGACAATTAGTACACACTCTTACAGTTTAACATCACTCACCAGTTACTGTTGAAATAGTGTATCTTGGTGAAGCATGAAGACACTTGGCGAGGCCCAAGGCCAACGAAAAAGACAGGCCGCGGCGCGCCACGTCACGTTACGTAAGCAAGGTAGGCCTGAGCCGGCGCGATCGCTATCCGATTGGCCGGCCGCTGGGGCACAGCCCACTGCCTCAAAGTGGCGGGCCACTCAGCTTGCGATCGCCTAGGCCTACCTTGCTTACGTCATTTGACAGGCACGCCGCGGCCTGTCCTTTGTCGTTGACCACGACGACACCGCAACGTCTGTTCACACCAGGCCTCACACACAGAAAGAGAGAACTATACAAATAATACCTTCTTTACGATATTAGATTGTGATTTCACATTGAAAACTGTTAACTAGAGACGAGAATTTCATGCACTATAAATTCGCAAAACATGCATGTTGAGCAGAAATAATCATTAGAATATGCATTATCACTTTTATCCGCGCGGAAGTAGCCGAGTGGTCTGGAGCGCCACGACGCGGATTGCGCGGCCTCTCTTGTCGGGAGTTCGAATCCTCCCTCGAGGAGGCATGCGTGTATTGTTCTTAGGTTAGTTTACCTTAGTTTAAGTAGTTTGTAAGCCACGTACTAATGACCATGCTGTTGAGTCCGATAGATATTTGAACATTTTGTATCGCTTTTACTCAGAATTTCATTTTAGTCCATTTTATATAAAGTCATAAGAGTCTGTCTTCGGCATTAATATATGTGTCGTAGATTTTCACAATATATATAAATGACCTCGTAGATAACATCGGATGTTTAGTGAGGCTTTTTGCGGATGATACTTCAGTTTATCTTGCAGTCGGAACAGTGGAAAAAACGTAGCGAAATTAAGGATGATCTGCAGCGTATCGACGCTTGGTGCAAAATTGGCAACTGGACCTGAAAATAAACAAGTGTTAAATATATATTATATTATATGAGATTCATTGAAAGAATCCTCAGAAAGTGTAGTCCGCCAGCAAAGGAAGTAGGTTACAAAAACTCCCGTTAGCTTATCAGTGTGAGATCCGTACCAGGTAACGTTGATTGAAGACACAGAGAAGATCCAACGGAGAGCAGCATGCTTAGTTACAGCCTCATTTAGTAAACACGAAATCGTCACGGAGCGGCAAACGAGGCGTTCTGTATTTCTTTATGGGCTTCTATCCGAGAGCATACGTTTCATGAGTAGTGAACAAATATATTGCTTCCTCCTACGTACATTTCGTGAAATGTTCAAATGTTTGTAAAGCTTATGAGTCTTAACTGCGGGGTCATCAGTCCCTAAACTTACAAAGTACTTATGAACTACCTTATACTAAAGACGGCACAAACATCCATGCCCGAGAGGGGAGGGGGGAATCGAACCCCCTACGGGGAACGGCCTCGCGCATCGGAGCATAGCGCCTCAATGCGTTCGACCGTTCTGCCGCAGCATTTCGTGAAGTGGACGCAAATATAAAATTAGGGAGCTGAGGGCCCATGCGCAGATATACCGGCACTCGTTTTTCCTGCGGAATAAGAGGAAATGACAATGTGTTCAAAATAGCCTCCGCCACTAACCATGAGTTGGCTTGCGAAGTACGTAGATGCAGATTAACAGATCGGGATCACCATGTTTCCTTGACGTTTTAAACACTCTTTGTTTCCGAGTTTCGGATCAACTTACGAACTGATGATTCGATTGGAGCATCATTACGTCCGAGTTTCACACGCAATTCATGAACGGCTGCCAAGGGACTTTCACTGCCGTTGTAATCCCTTGGATACGCTACTCAATTGTCATCAGCTTGTGAGAGTACCTGAGTACCCAGTTGCTTATTATGAATGAACACGCTTTATATTTATTAGTAAAAGTAATTAAATATAGTCATCAGAGTGTAAAATAATTTATTTCTCCTAGAGTTGATTTGTTTATTTTATCATGTTCACGGTATTCCCCATAGCTTTCATTGGCAAAGTAGGCGCCAAAGATATTATTTAGCCATTGGACCACGGAATACCGCGACCAAGGAATTATAGCCTATATATATTCTAATGTTGTGATTATTGTTGGTGTTGATTTTGGAAAAAGTACCGAAATAAATTATACCGAACTTGGAAAACATGCAATTTATTTTGAAGGTGCAATAAAAAAGTAATATAAGATGATTATATTCCAATTTGGTACGTAAAACTCTCCACAGGAGAAGAAAAAAGATTGTGAAAAGGACGAGGGTTCCAGATTTGCCAAGAAAACAAGGTAATGTATTAAAAACTACAGAGAACCCTCGCACGATCCTGGCAGGGTCGCCACGTTTGAGGGTTCTCCATAGTTGTTAATACGTTACCGTCGACATGATAAAATAAACATATCAACCCTAGTATAAATAAATTACTTTACACTCTGATACCTATATTTAATTACTTTTACTAATAAATATAAAGCATATTCATTCATAATAAGCATAATAATGGGGTACTCAGGAACCCTCACATGCTCCATGTGGAAAATAAACATGAACCGAGAATGCTCGTCTCACCAAAGTCATCAGGCTGCTAATGGGAAGGATGGGAGGTACCAAACATGAAAAACCACGGCTGCTAACCGTGATGTGACAAAATGGCGAAAATTCAAATCAAATGTTTGTTAAGCTTATGGGACTTAACTACGGGGTCATCAGTCCCTAAACTTACAAACTACTTATGAACTACCTTATTCTAAGGACGACACAAATATCCATGCCCGAGGGGGGATTCGAACCCCCAACCGTAGTGGCCGTGCAGACCGTGACTGAAGCGCCTCAGTCTCCTCGGCCACCGCGGCCGGCGGCGAAAATTCAAAATTCGTCCATACTTCGCGGTCGCCATCTCGTATGTATGCAGTTTTTCCACCTGTTTGAAGAGCAAGTGTTGTAGTCGGCATTGCCTTAGCACGGGCCGACAATGAAGGTCACCCCTGTGCGTGGGAGCGGCTGCTTCCCATTGCGTCACGCGCTCCCAGCGGGCGCCGTGAGAAGAGGAGTGTGGTTGGGAACCGGGCGCTTGGCGCTAGGCACCAGCCACCTGCCACCAGCCACCAGCCACCGCGACGCGCCGTTACTGAAACCGCCGCCCGCTGTCGCAACCCGACCACCAGCATTGCGACCATTCTTTCTCACGCGACCTCGACTACAATTAACTGCGTGTGTGGCCCTGTTGACTCCAAGATGCGACTGCGACATTCAGTGAGTGTACCACCACATAAAGGCTTGCGCTTTCGTCTAGTGTGTAGACAGGGAATTCGAGAAACGCTACACTGAGCAGAAAATAATACGCTCAAGCAGTCGAACGTAATGAGTGTTGTTACTCGCGACAGAGTTACACAGGCGCATGAAATGTTGAGAGAGGGCGGACTCGCACGGGGCGTTTGAGCTAAATGCAGTTCGCATCCTTGTATACTTTGGTGACTGCCGCAAGGTTCACTCACAGACATACATAACTAGACTGGCAAACCTGCCTCTGTGACTGAAGCCTGATGCCACCGTCTTGCCTCACCACTCGTCAGAAAGTTTCCGTATAGTACTACGAACTATTATGAGCTGGCCGCGGTGGCCGAGAAGACTGTGGCGTTTCAGTCACGGTCTGCACGGCCTCTACGGTCGGGGGTTCGAATCCCCCCCTCGGGCATGGATATTTGCGCCGGCCTAGTTCGTAAGTAGTTCATAAGTAGTTTGTAAGTTTAGGGACTGATGACCCCGTAGTTAAATCCCATAAGCTTTACAAACATTTGAACTATTATGATCTTGAGACACGGTATGACTTTGTAAGCTTTACTAATTGTTTTGAGCTAACAGTACTGCAATAGTTGAATCTAACACGTAGGCATACATTGTCAAATTTTGTTATGAGAAGAACACGTTATGTATTGTTAAATTTTTCTTACTCTTTCTAGCGGCCTAGCGTGATTGTGTTGTCAATTAGGTGACATTCGCTTTAGCCAATGGCGTGACAACTAAAACGATTTTGTCATGAAATCTTCGTTTTGTGAATGAGGGGTACGTACAAGAACCTGTCAACCACAGAGCAGGAACAGCATTATTTATTTACTTCATCGTCTGTACGAAACACTAATCAAGTCACTCTGTGTGGATTTCTAAGAATATAAACATCATGGCAAAGACTTTCTACATTTTAGTTGCTGTTGCCAACATAATCATGAGAGGCCGCCGGGATGGAAGGTAAAATATTACCGTTACGTACAGTTAAAGTAGAAGTAGTTAACTGACAAACACTAACAAGACTAAAGATTTGTGTTATCCACGAGAAACAGCATATTCATAAAGGTCATACATTTAAAAGAGAAGCCAAAGTTGATCGAAACTGGTAACATATGAATAAAAACAGGAAACGCGGCTCATTAAAGTGTATCAAAGCAGACTGATTTCGTAAGAACTCTCAAAAGAATACGGATACGTGTTATCTACTATAACAACACTTTTATAATGGCCATACTACTGAAAGAAAATCCGAAGTTGAATGTAACTGGTAACAGATTAATAATAGCAGCTAATCAATGCAACTCATTTCTGTATGTATCAGATTTACTCCAGCTGAGAAAATTACAGCCACATACAAAACACGAATTTCCCATATGTCAAAACTCTAAAGACAGCGTAGTCACATCATTTCATCCGTAATCCGTATTTTTACGACTGTTTTCTATAATGACACATACGACTGCTCACACGTTGTGATATAGACTATGGCGGCGAGACTTCACTGACACCAGTATACGGCATTGCCGGTCTAGTAATATATGTCTGTGGGTTCACTATTGTATATATGTTAGTTGTTGTTCAGGGCGGTTTGCGATTTTCGATATAGCAGAATTAGAGCAGCAGCGTACCTCCATTAAATTTTGCGTTTCTCAGAAAACCTTTCCAGAAAAATACCAAATGGTGCAGGAAGTCTACGGTGATCAGGCTGAAGACGTACACGATGTTAAAAATTATGTTCACGTTGTTTAGAAAAGGCAGGACGAAAATTAAAGATGACTCTTGCTAAAGACACCCTTCGATGTATATTAACGGTGTTCGTGAGGGAAATATCAACGAAATGTTGCTTATCTATCGGAGACAAACTGTATGAGAGAGAGCAGAAGAATGTAACATTTCTGTTGGATCATGTCATGAAATTATGACAGTATTTCCGAAGGCATCGTATTGCCGCCAACAACATACCACATCTCATGAGTCAAGACCAGAAAGACCGTCGCCTCTCAAACTGTGAAGAGCGTCTGGATCGTGATAATGAGAACTAGACGTTAAGAGAAACATAACTAGTGATGAGACGTGGGACTACGGTTCTTGTTGTTGAGAGAAAGAGTCAATATTATCAATGGGTCGAAAAGTATTCTCCAAAACCAAAATAAGCTCTTCGTGTCTGGTAAAAGCCGAAGTCATGCTGAGAGTTTTCTCTATCTTTGAAGGTTTAGTTCATATTAAATTCATGCCAGAGGGACCAAAAGCTTTCGTTAGAGGCGTGCTGCAACGCCAGCAAGAAAAAGTGAGAAGGAAACGGTCTGAAACAGGGCAAAATAATTCAGGCTCTTGCATGCCGCATCCATTCCTGTTAGTTCGTGACTATTTCACAAAAAACGACATCATTCTGCTGCTTCAACCTCTGTACAATCGCCGCGGTGGAGTAGCCGAGCGGTCTAAGTCGCCTCGCTGCGGAGCGCGCGGTTGCGGGCCGTCGGAGGTTCCAGTCCCCCCTGGGACATGGGTGTGTGTGTGTTGTCCTTAGGTTAGTTTACCTTAGTGTAAGTAGTTTCTTAGCTAGAGACTGATGACCATGCAGTTTGATCCAATAGATTTACAACATTTGACAAAAATCTATACAATCCAAACCTCGCCCCTACGGGCTTCATTTTTTTTAATGTTCAAATGTTTGTATAGCTTATGGGACTTAACTACGTTGTCATCAGTCCCTAAACTTACAAACTACTTATGAACTACTTAACACTAAGGACGGCACAAATATCCATGTCCGAGGGGGGATTCGAACCCCCGTCCGTAGTGGCCGTGCAGACCGTGACTGAAGCGCCTCAGTCCCCTCGGCGACCGCGGCCGGCGGCTTCCTTTTGCTTCGAGTTGAGAACCCCGTGGAAAGGACGAAGGTTTACAGCTATAAACGATATAAATATCAAATCATAAGCCAATGTCCAGCGACATATTTTGTCTCGATATACAGGGTGATTCACCTAACACTTACACCGCAAATACTGCGGAAACGGACAGTGCGATTGATGTCCGGTTTTCGCAGAATGCATTGGTAGTCAGGGGCTCGTAATTTTAGCCAACAAACTGATTGTAGTATTACTTAGAAAGTGTAGATTTAATGCAAACATTCAATGTTTCAAATGGAACAATGGTTGTTTCCCTCATGCACTAGAATTTTTGACACCAGCTGTGTATAAAGAATGTTGATTGACATTTTTATCACGTTTAGTTTGGCAGCTACAACCGTTCAAAGTTTCGGGGACGGAGGCTGCTTTAGCGTAGCTGACTGTCTCATGACCGCCAGCCAGTCAGATACTCTGTCGTAGCCTCCGCCCCCAAAACTTTGAATGGTTGTAGCTGCCAAACTAAACGTGATAAAAATGTCATTCAAAATTCTTTGTACACACCTGGTGTCAATAATTCCAGTGCATGATAGAAACGAGCACTGTTCCATTTGAAAAATTGTATGTTTGCATAAAATACACTTTCTAGGTGTTTTTACAATCTGTTTATTGGCTAACAATACGAGTCCTTGGCCGGCCGCGGTGGCCGAGGGGTTGAGGCGCTCCAGTCACGGTCCGCACGGCCACTACGGTCGGGGGTTATCCCCCCTCGGGCATGGATATTTGTGCCGTCCTAGTTCGTAAGTAGTTCATAAGTAGTTTGTAAGTTTAGGGACTGATGACCCCGTAGTTAAGTCCCATAAGCTGTACGAACATTTGAACATTTTGAACGACTCCTTGACTGCCAATCCACTCTGTGCAAAACCGCACATCAATCGCACTTTCCGTTTACGCAATACTTGCGGTGCAAGAGTTTGGTGATTCACCCTGTATATCAAAGATATAAATCTGAAGAAGAAATAGCCGGCCGCGGTGGCCGAGGTGACTGAGGCGCTGCAGTCACGGTCTGCAAGGCCACTACGGTCGGGGGTTCGAATTCCCCCTCGGGCATGGATATTTGTGCCGTCCTTAGGATTAGCTAGTTCATAAGTAGTTTGTAAGTTTAGGGACTGATGATCCCGTAGTTAAGTCCCATAGACTCTATAAACATTTGAACATTTTTTTTTTTTTTTTTTTTGTCGTTGTCGTTAGTTCGTGTTCGTTCTAGGTTGTTCGTAGAGTTTTTGTCTCAGTTTTGTGGGAACTGCATCGCTACACGTGGCAGACTGTCGAGTCGGACGCACCGAACGGACGCAGACAGACGCGCGCGGAGGTGGAGCTAGGCGTGACGGAACACGCGGTCTGCGGTCGCAGCGGAGTGGCTCGTAATGCTAGCAGAGCGACCGCACACGTCACACGGCTGTCTCGCCACGGCCTGCAGTGTCAGGCCGGCCGTGCCCAACGCCGGCACGTTGCACAAGCCGCAGAACGACCACGTCGAGCCGTACGCGGCAATGCAGTGCTTCATCAACCGTTGTCAGGGGGTCGTCATTCCATCTGGATGCTCCCAAAATTTCATACCTTGTCCAGATTCCAGGAAAAATACAGAGTTATTGATACGGTTGTAGTAATACATTAATGATTCTTTTTTATAACTTGTGCGATGCTTGTCGCTGACTTCTGCCCTCTCTCTGCCAGCGTATCGATAAACGTATGACATTTGTCACGTTCAATTTTTTTGCAACAAGCTGAAGGGAGAGAGCGGAACTGTTCGTCACTTACTTTCTTCTCCTTGAGGTGTTAGGACGTATTCCAGGACTTTGTCTAATTATTGTAAGCGTGAGCTTCTTTTTTTTATTAATTTCAATAAACCCCCACAGTTAATTTGAAATATCTTACTTACTTACAATCCCGTCTCCATTCTCACTAACTTTAAAGTTATTTATTTTCAGCAGATCCAGTACTTCATAAAGTGATGCTCGGGTATTGTTGCGATTTGTTTCGCGATTGTACTAGAACATTCTCTGTGTAACTTTTATTTATTTCGTGACTATGAATGGTTTATTACATTTTAATGCCTGCAGAAAAATCTTCGTAATGTTTATAAAGTCCGATAATTTTGCAATTTTTGGCGACTATCATGATTAATTTTCAACACGGTCCTAGAACAATAGTAAAGGAAATGCACAATCCCAGCATCAATTTATCGAAGTAATATTCCAGTCATCTCAGCTAGAATCACTACAGAATATGATCGAAATGTTTGTACCAGCTCTCAATAAGGTAAAATTTAGATTCCGCCGACTTCTTCTGTGATGTTGCTTTCTGATGTTGTATTTGCTACCGAAATTACGATGGCTACCATTTAATGGCGGAATCCAATAATTTTGTTTAAATTGTCACTTCCTTGTCAAAATTGCTTAGTAATCTCATTTAAAAATATTTCACTACCTGGTAAAATTTCATTTGCGGTCCCCAACCTTAACTTTAATACGCAACACCCATTTTCGTACGAAAGCAGCATTACACGGTGTTTGTTCTTTCGGATATGCCCGGAAGAACTAACACCACCGATTGACAATAACGGACGTAAAGCTATGAATTCGAAATATTCAAACATGTCGACAGTTGAAGGACATTGAAATAAATTCAACGGCGAGATTGAAAGTTTGTTTAATTAATTATGGACAACAGCGAGGCCATTGGTCATTAGATTACCAGTTCCAGCAGATTAAACTGACATATTCGGATCTTTCATTCCTCACATCACAAATAAAAACTTTTAAAAACATTCTTATTCACCAACATTATTGTTGGCTTGGCATCATACAAATAAAAATATCAAAAGCGTCATGGCTTAATTTTTTACTTATTTCACATTAGTGTGACCACATCACATTAAATCATAAGGCTTTTGTTATCTTATTTGTATGATGATAAACCAACAAAACGTTGGTGAATAAGTATGTTTTTAAAATTTTTTATCTGTGATGAGATGAATGAAATGAAAGATGCGAATATGGCAGTTTAATCTGCCGAAACCGGTAATCGAAATAAAAATTAAAAGCAATCTTGGCTGTTCTCCATAATAAATTGATTGAACGGATCCTTCACAAAATATGACAAACTTTTATGAAAATTTGTGCTGGACCGGAACTTGAACCTCGATTTCGTGCTTCGAGTCAGCGGTTGCCGTAACGAATTAGGCTACCCAGACATACTTTCCGTCTTGCCACAACTCTCACCATACCGCACACTACGATGGTAGTGGCCCGTGCCCCTTATTTATTCGTAGCCTAAAAGATCGAGAGTGTATTTATGCATCCACAAAGAAATTGTCAATTCTCTGTTTGGGGCATTATAAGTAATGCACAGGGGGCAAATTTTGTAAATTTGAACAAGATCGGAAGTGTGCTTGTTTAGCCTGACTAGTTAAGACGACAGCTCATTCCAAGCGGGAAATGCATGTTAGAATTCCCGGTCAGCGCAAACTGTCAACCTCACCACTGACTTTATTTCAGTGTCCTGAAATGCTCGAGATGTTTGAATATTTCTTATTCGAAAATACAGAATATATTGCTTTAGTGATGAGAGCCAGAGCCATGGATTAATTTGTAAATGATTTTACCTCCAAACTTCATGGCAGCTTAAAATTGTATTCGAAGCTGGGATTCAAATTTGGGACTCAGGGCCAGCCTGAACAAAGCCGGCGTCCTAGGCAATTATTGTAATGGCACCACATTTAATAAAATCGCAATAAAACATCATTGTAAAATAAATATTGCATCTTTTTCTATTCAAATACATAATCACAACATATACATTTGTCTCACGAAAGACATTTCCATGTCCCTCTAGTAAAAGAGCGCCGAAATTTTCGAGTGTTCGCAAATGTGTTCAAGAGATGTCAGGCCGCTCTATCCATAGAGGGACATCATTTTGAACATCTGCTGTAAATAAAGATAAGCTTAGATTACTCAGATGGCAATGTTTTTGGACTTTAACTCAGTGTATGCGCCCGCGGCACAATAGAGTCCGAGAATCGGGCGCTGTCGTGGCCGGCGGATGCGGTGGCAGCGGCCGGCAGCCGTACCGCGCGATCAGCGGACGCCTGACAGGCGTCTTTCGTGAGACACCCCGTATATATACATTACATAAATACATTTCCCATTAAAATGGGACACATCATACACTTTCATACAACAATTTTACATTTTCATCCTTTGTACATTTTGTCTTTTAAAAAGGGTTTTGTAGATAGTTTACAATAATTGATACAATTACAAACTTCATTATACAAAGAGTCACACAAATTTAATTTTTCTTGCCTTGGCCTTGCCGATGATGGACAATGATCCTTTCTTCAGGGTGGAGGCACTCCTAGGCCCTTAGTCGTACGGGAATTAGCGTACAATAACAACGATTTTGAGTTCTAGTGGGCTGAGGCAGGGTTGAGAATTTGTTCTGATGGGAGGCGTGCTTGGGGAATTCCGTGCAGGTGTATCCTCAGTGGTGTAGAGGTCAGCGCAACTGCCTCGAAGCAGGAGACCCGTGTTCGAGTCCCTGCTGGGTACACATTTACAATTTACCCATTCGCAGTTAATGTCATACATTCCAGGAACATGAGTAGATAATAACTGTAGGATCAAAAGTGGTGGACATAACCGAAAGAACAGACGCCAAATATATACAGGGTGTTTCCTTAAGAGTGTTTGTCTCTGTAACTAATAAAATAATAGGTGACGGGAAATTTTAATGCGGTAGGTCAACACAAGAAATATTAAACTTTCTGCGGAGCTATGAACATAGTTTATTGTATCATTTTCCAAAGAGTTACAGCACAAAGATATAATTTTTTTAAATAGAACAATAGTTTTTTCTATCGTGCATTCTATTCGTTGAAACCAGCTGCGTCCAAATCAATTTAAACTTCATTCCTATCACCCTTCAAAGTTTAGAGGGCGGAGGCTACTACCACGTAGCTGACTGGCTGGTGGTCATGAGACAGTGGGCCGTGCCCCAGGGGATAGCCACTCGGCCAGTCAGCTACGCTATCGCAGCCTCCGCCCCCGGAACTTTGAAGGGTTGTAGCTCCCAAACTAACAGTGATAGGAATGTAGTTTAAATTGATTTGGACGCAGCAGGTTTAAACGAATCCAATACACTATAGCAAAACTATTGTTCCATTTAAAAATTATATCTTTGTGCTGTAACTCTTTGGAAAATGATACAATAAACTATGTTCATAGCTCCGCAGAAAGTGTAACATTTCTTGTGTTAACCTACCGCATTAAAATTTCCCGTCACCTATTATTTTATAAGTTACAGAGGCAAACACACTTAGTGAAACACCCTGTATATATAGTATTTATTTCCTTTGGTGTATTCGTATTGTGAATTCCTTCATTTGGTGGTGAATAAAGCAACTAAAACAAGTATCTAACAATATTATTGCGAAATACCTGTATCCTAAGGAAATTTTAAAGTAAGAATGAAGGTGGGGCACTGAATACCCCACGCGTTTTCTCATGCAAAATAAATCGCCCCGCCCGCTCGAAAGTTAAGCTCCTGAAGTGTACTCCCACTGGATACTGTAATAACACGGGTTTTCATATCTGTCTGGGAGAGAAAGAACTGAGCAGAAAAACATAAAACGGTCGTGCGGTTGCGTCGTTATTCCCTCGAGAGAAGAGTCCGCGGATCGCGTCCCGCAGACGGGAGATGGGCGGCGGCTGGAGAACACATATGCTCGGGCACACATATGCCGGGCCCCGCGCCACCTGTGGGGGCGCAGACGTAAAAACGGCGTGAGCGCCGGCCGGCCATTACGTCGCGAGATGGACGCCGCGCCGCATATAGACGAGCTCATTACGGCCCGAGCCACCGCCACCGCCACCGACTCACCACACCTCGTGGAAGGCTGAAGGCTGGCTGCCGAGCCGCGCCCACAGTGGCCCTAGCAGGGTGACCAACTTTGCGGTTCTGTCGCTAGATCCAGCGATGTTTAATTCAACACAATTACAGGCCAATATCGTTGACATCAGCTTCATGTAGAATTTTAGAAGAAAGCAAACGGAAAGGCCGGCTGCGGTGGCCGAGGGGACCGAGGCGCTCCAGTCACGGTGTGCACGGCCACTACGGTCGGGGGTTCGAATCCCCCCTCGGGCATAGATATTTGTGCCGTCCTTAGTATAAGGTAGTTGATAAGTGGTTTGTAAGTTTAGGGACTGATGACCCCGTAGTTAAGTCCCATACGCTTAACAAACATTTGAACATTTGAACAAACGGTAAGCTGAAGTTCTAAATTTAACCTTTCATAAATCTTTCACGCAGGAGCACCGCACAAATGTACCATCATTTGATCAACGTACTAATTCCGAAATGGGGGACATAGCAATAGGTATTTCCGGTGTAGAGAAGCAGCTGAGAGAGCTAAATACGCAAAAGTCTGCTGGTCCGGATGGAATACCAGTTCGGTTTTACAAAGACTATTCTGCGGCGTTGGCCCCCTACTTAGCTTGCATTTATAGCGAATCTAATTCAGCGCAAAGTTCCTAGTGATTGGAAAAAAGCGCAGGTGACTCCCGTGTATAAGAAAGGAAAGAGAACTGACCCATACAATTACAGGCCAATATCGTTGACATCAGTTTAATGTAGAATTTTGGAGCATATTCTCAGTTCGAATATAGTAAATTTCCTTGAAACGGAAAAGCTTCTTTCCATGAATCAGCACGGGTTTAGGAAACATCGTGAATGTGAAACTCAGCTTGCCCTTTTCTCACATGACATCTTGCGAGCCATGAACGAAGGGCAACAGACGGATTGTGTTTTTCTCGACTTCAAAAAGGCGTTCGACGCGGTGCCACACTGCAGACTGCTAACGAAGATACGAGCTTATGGAATAGGTTCACAGATTTGTGACTGGCTGGAAGACTTCCTAAGTAATAGAACGCAGTACGTTCTTCTCGACGGCGAGTGTTCATCAGAGACGAGTGTATCGTCAGGCGTGCCCCAGGGGAGTGTGATAGGACCGCTATTATTTTCTATCTATATAAATGATCTGATGGACAGAGTAAGTTGTAATATGCGGCTGTTTGCTGATGATGCTGTGGTGTATGGGAGGGTCTCGTCTGTAACTGACTGTAATAGCATACAGGTTGACTTAGACAAAATTTCTAGTTGATGCGAAGATTGGCAGCTAGCACTCAATGTGGAAAAATGTAAGGTGATGCGCATGAGTAGAAAAAACAATCCCATAATGTTCGAATACAGGATTAGTAGTGAGCTTCTTGATGCTATCGCGTCGTTCAAATATCTAGGCGTAACATTGCAGAGCGATATGAAATGGAACGAGCATGTAAGGACAGTTGTGAGTAAGGTGGACAGCCGACTTTGGTTTATTGGGAGAATTTTGGGAATATGTATTTCACCTGTAAAGGAGACCGCATATAAAACGCTTGTACGACCACGTCTTGAGTATTGCTCAAGTGTTTGGGACTCGCACCAGATCAGTTTAAAGGAGAACATAGAGGCGGTTCAGAGGCGAGCAGCTAGATTTGTTACGGTAGGTTCGACCAATGCGCGAGTGTCACGGAAATGCTCCGGCAACTCAATTGGGGATCGCTGGAAGAAAGACGACGTTCTTTTCGTGAATTTCTGTTAAGTAAATTTAGAGGGCCGGAATTTGAAGCTGAGTGTAGTACGATCTTGCTGCCGCCTACTTACATTTCGCGTAAAGATCACAAAAACAAGATAAGAGAAATTAGGGCTCGTACGAAGGCATATAGGCATTTTTTCCCTCATTCCATTTGGGAGTGGAATAGGAAAGGAAATGCCTAGTAGTGGTACAGTGTACCCTCCGCCACGCACCTTACGGTGGATTGCGGAGTATGTATGTGTAGATGTAGAATCCAGCTACAAGTTTTTTGGTTTTGAGACATGTCTCGCTCCTAGCGATTTTAAAAGCGCTGTAGTGACAAACTTTTTTTTAATTATTTAAATTATTTATTTACTTACTTTTTTAAAGAAACGAAGTGAATTGCAAGTTTCAGTTGACATCTTTATATGTAAAGCAGTGTGTCCGTATGTTTCTATGTACGTATTGTACAAATGTTCAAAGGTTTGTAAATCTATCGGACCAAACTGCGTGGTCATCAGTCCGTAGCTTACAAACTACTTAAACAAAGGTAAACTAACCTAAGGACAAACACACACACCCGTGCCCCAGGGAGGACTCGAACCTCCACGGCAAGCAACCGCGCGCTCCGCAGCGAGACGCTTTAGACCGCTCGGCTACTCCACCGCGGCACGTATTGTACACAAATCTACAGTTTTCTTCCAATGTTTATGAAATTTTACACAAGTAAGCTTCAGTCCGTGCGGACGGTCGCCGTAAGTGTTAGGATAACGTACACCACACTGTTCACGTTTGTGGTCATAAACAATGGTATGTGTGAAAAACTGATGCATCGAACGACAGTGTTACACATTTCCTCCTAAACCACTCTACCGATTTCAACCAAATTTCGGGCACACATTCCTTACCGTAACAATGCTGTCAGAGTAACAACCGCACACGACAAAAAAAAAAAAATTGCTTAAATGTTTGTTAATCTTATGGGACTTAACTACGGGGTCATCAGTCCCTAAACTTACAAACTACTTATGAACTACTTACGAACTAGGACGGCACAAATATCCATGCCCGAGGGGGGATTCGAACCTCCGACCGTAATGGCCGTGCAGACCGTGACTGAAGCGCCTGAGTTCCCTCGGCCACCGCGGCCGGCCCGCATACGACACATGGCTCATGAGATACAACGTCATAAACAATATAGTCGCAAGAAACTGCCACATAATGCGACGACACTATTTACACACTGTATGAGAATGACAGTACTTGGCCACTTGCAACCAACTTTAAACATAATTTCAAACCTTTATTGAACTTTATTTCGCTGACAGCCATATAGAAATTATGGAAGAAAAAAGTTTCTCGCTAATTTCTTCCCGCTAGTCACGGACTAAAACTACGGCAATCGGTATGACGTTACATTTTATAATTTCTACACTACAAATTGTAGCCGTAGGAAATTTTACATATAGTATACACACATATAGCTGAATCTACCTTCGAAATTATCACAGTATGACACGTAGTTCATGAGAAATGATCACATAAACAGCAACGTTCATAGAAAACCGCCCTGTCACGCACCAAGCTTTAATGTATTACTTCTTTACTACTAATTATATTCGCAACAGATTTTACAAACGTATAGCACTTATATAAATTAATATATAACTGAAAAATTATACAATTGTACGATGTATAGCTTAATTACGAGATCGTGCGAATTTTATATACTAGTTGTATTTTGATTGCTAACTTTCTTAAGCCTTAAAATTACAACTGACTAATGACTAATCTCCAATATTCACAGATCAGTTTTTGTTAGTGTATAGTTTTTTTTATGGCGTGCAGTAGTAAAAGTAGATCGGAATAAAGACAGGAGTCCTCAGTTGGTTTAGTGCCAGGGAATGCAGCTTTATACAGTCATTGTGACGTTATGTGCATATGTGATTGAAACAGTTCTGCATTTTCTTTAGGAAGATTTCTAACTGCCGGTAAAAAGAGACATCGCAGGGTCGGTAGGAAAAGTGCATGTGGAGGAATTGGACACGGAACCTCCAGTGTGATATTCGTGAACTTGATCACCATGGATCGACAGCTGCTTCCCCAGGACCGCTTTAGCTATTGATTTGTAAATGTAATTACTTCAAGTACTTTTATGCACTTTTTCAGCAACAAATGTTGATTGATTTGGAAAACTGTAAGAGGCTGTACTAATTTTTATTTTCAGCAGTGTATAAAGAAGCATTTCTCTCCTTCTGTTATGTCCCATAAATATAAATCGGATTGACTACAGTGCAGTTATTGTGTGTCTTCGATGTGCCATTTTTTTTTTCAGTTATCTTTTCTTCTTACTTTGATTCACGTTTCATCGAGCTATGTTACTTGACAGAAAGGCATGATGCGAAAGTTACTTTCGTCCTGAACTCTCCACACTTGTACAATATTCTGATTCTGAACATGACAACCGGTCTCAGCTTTACTGTCACCGTAATATCTGAAAAGAGGAGTTACATAGACATCACCCTCTTCTTTACAGGAACGGCTCGCCTTTGAGTTACTGTAGAAGAATACATGCTGGTTAACAAGGAGACCACATGGTTATCGGACCTTAGAATTTCTTAAATAACAGTCAGCCGAAGCCATTCGATACAACTCTCAAAAATTCTCGAGAAAATCGACTTTGAAATATTGCAAAGTACTCGTAAGTACCAATAACGGAAACACTTACAGCATCTGTCGGTGTAGCTCAGGTGATAACGTTCTGGCCTCGCAACCATAGAGCCGGAGATTCGAATCCCGCTGTGATGGACTATTTTTTTCGTTTTCGAATTCAGTTATATAAAATATTTGGGGATTTCTAATTCAACGTGTTGTGTCAGTTTTTATGTGTATGTACTCGAACTGAACACCTTGTCGTCCCCTAAAATGATGGTTAAGTAGGTTAGCTGCTTAGAAAGCCATTAGCAACTATGCAGATGACTTTCCAACAACAGTGCTGTAGCTGTTCACAAACTTAACAATCAAAAATTGCCGTCGTCAACTAATAGTGCAGTCAGTAATATAAAATTGTAGCTTTTCTTCAATTTATTTTTTTAATTGAAACCATCATTATTAGCAACCTTCTATAAAATATAGAAAATTACGAATAAACAAAAATACGCGCACTTTTCGTAAAAATTACCTTTATTAAAATTATGTAGGAACGAAAAAATAAGAAATATCTGTTACGTCAGGATTTGAACCACCGACCCTAGGTTTGTAACGCCACAACGCTACCACTTTTCTTTTTTTAACATATTTACTTATCTACTTAATTTACAAAAAATAACTAATACAATGAACACACAAAATATGCGATGAACGAATAAGCTATTTACATTTCAAATTATTTTCAATGGAAAGGGCATTGCAGTTTTGTCGCTGATGAACAGAGATGATGGTGATAGCGTCTCTCCATCGTTTTTCCCCATTTCGTCAACAGCTGTTCACAGCTACATCGGCAGATGCTGCAATTTGTTTAGTTATTGGCAGTTTCGCTTACTTGCAAAACTTCAAAGTGGATTTTTTTGAAAATTTTTGTAAGTTGCATCGAATGGCTTTGGTTGATTCTTATCTGAGTTCTGAACTTCAAGTACAATAAACATCAAAAAATCCCATACCCATGTGGTCTGTTTATAAGACAAAATTTCAAGCTGATGTAAAGGTTGCTAGTTCTAGTTCTACATAATGTAAGTTAATGCAGATGTGTAAGGAAAAACAATTCCGTATTGGTAGCGTATTGTTTCACACAGTCACGTTGATTCAAATCTAGGAAAATAATATGTTGGAAAATGTTATGAAATGGAATGAAATGAACAAATGAGGTCGGTATTAAGGAAGATGGAGTGTCGGCTTCGATTTAATGTGACAATTTTGGGAAAATGTGATTCATTTGTAAAGGATTCCGCGCACAGAACACTAGTTTTACACCTTCTTCGCAACTGATCGAGTGTTTGGAAACCACGTCAGGTCGGAAAAAAATACGATATATGCGCAGTTCAGAGATGGACCACTAGGTTTGTGACTGGAAGGTCCAATTCACACTCGAGTAATATGGAGATGCCACGGGAAATCAAATGAGAATTCTGGAGAGAAAGCGACATTCCTTTCATGGAACTCAATCGAAATTTAGAGAACCGGCATTTGAAACTGACTGCACAGCAATTCTAATACCAGCAGCTTACTGTTCGCTTAAGGAAACAAAGATCGTATCAGAGAAATTAGAGCTCTTATGGAGGCGAATAGGCATTTGGTTCCTTTGGGAGAAGAACAGCAAAGAAATTGACTAATAGTGTTCGAAGGTATCTTTCGCCACACAGCATATTGTGGCTTGTGGAGTATGCGAGTGGAGAAGAATGTTAGCTACATAGTCGGAAGTGCTGGAGGTCTAATGAAGTAAGATTAATTGTTAATTGTAAGACGGAAACCGATTTACCTGCAGATATATCGGCAGAAAATCGAGAACGTCTGAACCTCTGAGATCCCAACCAGATTTCCTTATTTATAACCGATCACAAATGCAGCAGCATACTCGCTGACCTTCACCTACACAAATATGGCCCAAACAACTGGCTGGAGTGGCCGTGATCTTTCCTGAGAGAACGCGGCGATTTTTGTCGGAAGATAATAGGCTGTAAATAACGCGATTATCAATCCCAAGGTTCCAATGACTATCTCCATGCGTCCTATGGACTCATAATTTATAAATGGTTTGCTTTTGCCTTTCTCCGATTTGTGTACGAGATCATTCACCCGATAGTGATGAGACGTAAATTTTCAGATGGAATTTAAAAAATACTGTTACTATGTATTCTGCCACATAGGTCACACCCATACTCTGCAGTCCAGTTATTACATGACAAACCTTTGTAGCAACATAAGTCAGCTGCCAAACTAGAACATCACTATCTTGTCACTACACAGACAGTGTACTTCATCTGATCTCTGTACTCTTGTCCTCATTACTCATATACTTGCTACGGGACGACGGTAGCGGAATTGTGACTCATGCTTCCTGAAGTACCGTTTCTCTTATTTTAACCAATAGGCTTAAGAGAAAAATTGTCGCCTGTTACCAGTATATTTCAGTTCTAAGATAATCATAGTTTTACTTCCGTATGAGCCAAAAATCAGCTTATTACGGGATTAGCAATGCAGATGTCAGAAATTACGCTGTCATGTCAAAGACCCAAAATAGTGGAGCAGTAATCTAAAGGTAGTCAAACTAGTTTCATGTATACTGTCTCCCACACGGGTGCTCTAAGCGGTCCTGGAACCCTTACGATACATCTAAGACTTCCATTCAAATTCTTAATAATTAACTTTACACGCGAAACATGAAGGTTGCAAAATCATAAAATCCTTACTGCTATTCAAATTTCGTCGAATTGTTTTGAACAGTCCCTAGGGGTTCCACCAGAGCACTGCACTCCAAAGAAGTCTGATCGTATTCAGTAAGGTTGCAGCCCTAAGACGTCCTTACAAGGAGACCACATAGGTATCGGACTTCAGAATTTTTTTTTATATTTATGGTACGTGAGCCGCGGTGGAGTAGCAGAGCGGTCTAAGGCGCCTCGCCGAGGAGCGCGCGGTTGCTCGCCGTCGGAGGTTCGAGTCTTCCCTGGGGCATGGGTGTGTGTATGTTGCCCTTAGTATAGTTTACCATAGTTAAAGTAGTTTGTAAGCTACGGACTGATGACCACGCAGTTTGGTCCGATAGATTTACAAACATTTGAACAATATTTTATGATACGTGAAGCTCCAATCTTAAATAACAATCAGCCAAGGCTATTGACGCAACTCACAAAAATTCTCAAAAAAAAAAAAAAAAAAAAAAAAAAAAAAAAAAAAAAAAAAAAAATCGACTTTCAAGTTTTGCACGTACACGTAAGTACCAGTAATTAACACAGCTTCATTACCTATAGGTGCAGCTAGGAGGCCGCGTTCTGACCTTCGTTGTTATTCAGTTATATAAAACACTTTGGGATATCTAATTCCACGTGTTTTGTCAGATTATGTTTATCTGGATGTAGACGAGGGGAACACCTTGCTGACACATAAAGACAAGGGGGGGGGGGGGGTTAGGGGTTCAAACCACTCCCGAAATTTTGACAAAGCTAACATAGATTGCAATGTAATCTTTATGCCAAATAAAAAGAGTAATGTGTACCCTGTGATCATTCGCTTTTTTCCCCTCGTCTTTTAATAATCTTCAAGGAACAGCAGAGGTCGCCGCAGAATGGCCGTGCGCACTGAGACGCCGTGCTGCGGTGCGCGCGGTCTTTCGCCGTCGGGGATTCGAGTCCCCCCCTCGGGCATGGGTATATGTGTTGTCCTTAGGTTATTTACCTGAGTTTAAGTAGTTTGTAAGTTACGGACTAATAACCAAGCAATTAAGTCCCATAGATTTACAAACATTTGAACATGGGACAGCAGATATCCTTTGTTATTTTTATTTGTGTCTGCTTTCTTCCTTATCAGGGTTTTCCTGTTTGTTCAACTGCTCAATCTTCACATGAAACACCATTATTCCCTTACAAGCATAGTCAAATGTTCAAATGTTTGTTAAGCTTAAGGGACTTAAGGATGAGCTCATCAGTCCCTAAACTTACTATTTATGAACTGCCTTATACTAAAGACGACCCAAACATCCATGCCGGAGGGAGGGATTCGAACCCCCGACGGGGAACGGCCTCGCGCATAGGAGCATAGCGTCTCAATGCGCTCGGCCACTCCACCGCGGTAAGCATAGTCCACTGTGGATGTGATCTTATGACATGATAGTAATTACTTCACGAAATGGAACGATTTCTTTGTTTCAAATAAGTGTTAGAAAAGCAGGGGTGAAACCTCTTGTTTCTTAGGTGGTTTTCATTAGCTACAAGAAGTAGAAATAATTTTAATTTTATTGACGTGTTCGAGCAGAATTAGTTGCCAAAAGGATAAAGAAATATAAAGAATAGCTGTGGTAGAACCAGTAATAAGAGATCAATTATGCTAAGGACATGTGCTTGGAATTCGACATTAGTACCGCATTAATGTTGGTTTACGTCAAGAAGGTTTTGTTCCAGGTAGGACCTGTTGATTAAACTCATGTATTCTGTAGAGCGACCTGGCCGATACAGTGCGGCCAGTAAAACAGAAACTATACAGGAAAAGTAGTCTATAAACCATAATTATGAAAATTAACGCCGTAGCAGATTTACAGTTTCATCCCACAATTCCTTCAAGGAGGTTTCGGATTGTTAACGGAACCATGAATGAATCCAGGAATGCACCTGTTCGTTCGAAGCAAATCACGACCCACGGCACTTTTTTGGGTTTTGAAGTTCTTGAAAAATTCAGAGGGAACTTTGGGCAACAGTTGACAGAAACGGGAGAAAATAAAACAGTAGTAGAAGAAGAATGGGAAGCTTTGAGAGATGAAATAGTGAAGACAGAAGAGAATCAAATAGGTAGAAAGGCAAGACCTACAAAAACCCATGGATATCAAAAGGAAATACTAAATTTAATTGATGCACGGAGAAAATATAAAAATACAGTAAATGAAGCAGGCAAATGGAGTACAGACGACTAAAAAATGAGATTGACAGGAAGTGCAAAATGGCTAAGCAGCAGTGGCTAGAAGGCAAATGCAAGGCTGTAGAAGAATGTATAAATAGGAGAAAAGTAAATACTGCCTACAGGAAAATAAAAAGAGACATTTGGGGACAAGAAAAACGGCTTTACGAATATCAAGCACTCAGATGGAGAACGAGATCTCAGCAAAGAATGGATAAGTTCAAATGTTTATATAGCTTATGGGACTTAACTACGTGGTCATCAGTCCCTAAACCTACAAACTACTTATCAACTAGCTTATCATAAAGACGGCACAAATATCCATGCCCGAGGGGGATTCGAACCCCCGACCATAGTGGCCGTGCAGACTGTGACTGGAGCGCCTCAGTCCTCTCGGCCACCGCGGCCGGCAAGAATGGAAAGTTGGAAGGTGGGAAGAGTACATAGAGGAGCTGTACAAAGGAAATGAACTGGTAGACAATGTTGTAGGAAGGGAAGACGAAGTAGATGAATATGAAATAGGAGATACTATACTGAGAGATGAATCTGACAGAGCAGGAAAGACCTAGGTCGGAACGTGGCCCTGGGGGTAGATGACATTCCCTCAGAGCTAATAAAGTCTCTGGGAGAGGCAGCCATGACAAAACTATTCACCTGGTGTGTACGATGTTGTATGAGACAGGCGAAATACCCTCAGACTTTATGAAAAATGTAATAATCCCCATTCCAAAGAAATCAGGAGCAGACAGATGTGAAAATTACAGAAACATCAGTTTGATAATTAATGGTTGCAAAATTTTGACACAAATTATTTACAGGAGTATGGAAAAGCTGGCAGGAGCAGTCCACGGGGAAGATCAGTTTGGATTCAGGAGGAACGTAGGAACACGGGAGGCAATATTCACTTTACGACTCGTCTTAGAAGATAGATTAAGAAAGACAAACCTACATTTCTAGCTTTTGTACATTTGGAGAACGCTCTTCGACAATGTTGATTGGAATATACTCCTTTACATTCTGAAGTCAGCAGGGGTAAAATACAGGAAAGGAGGGTTATTTGCCGGCCGCGATGGCCGAGGGGAATGAGGCGCTTCAGTCACGGTCTGCACGGCCACTGCGGTCGGCGGTTCGAATCCGCCCTCGGGCATGGATATTTGTGCCGTCCTAGTTAGTAAGTAGTTCATAAGTAGTTCGTAAGTTTAGGGACTGATGACCCCGTAGTTAAGTCCCATAAGATTTACAAACATTTGAACATCTTTGAGGGTTATTTAAAACTTGTACAAAAGCCAGACCGCAGTTATTAGACTCAAAAGGCATGAAAGGAAAGCATTGGTTGGGAAGGGAGTAAGACAATGTTATTCAATTTGTACATCGCGCAAGCTGTGAACGATAGCAAGGAAAAACTTGGAATAGGGATTAAAGTTCAGGGCGAAGAAATAAAAACATCACGTTTTGCTGATGACATTGTAATTCTGTCAGAGACAGCTAAAGACCTGGAAGAGCAGTTGAATGGAATGGATAGTCTGTTGAAGAGAGCGCATAAAATTAACATTAACAAGAGCAAAATAAAGGTAATGGGATGCAGTATTAGAAAATCAGGCGATGCTGAAGGAATTACATTAGGTAACGAAACAATAAAGGTGATAGATGAGTTTTATTTCTCGGGTAGTAAAATAATATACGGCGGTCGCAGAACAGAGGATATAATATGCAGAATCGCAATGGGAAGAAAAGCGTTTTTGAAAAAGAGAAATTTGCTAACATCGAATAGTAATTTAAGTGTAGGAAAGTATTTCCTGAAGGCATTTGTGTGCAGTGTTGCCTTGTACGGGAGAGAAAGTTGGACGATAAATACTTCAGACAGGAAGAGGACTGATTGATTGATTGAATTTGTCAGGGAAGCCAAAACAGTTTTGGTCCCACCCGCCACTGCCCGCACCGAAACTAAGTTTATTGTGCAGTATCGCTCCCTGTATATCGAGTACAGCCAACCAATGTCCTTGAACAGTGCAAGGAGTACCTTTGCCAGTTCTTTATTACACACAATTTCTTCGGGTCTGGTTGTCCCAAATGTTCTGTGCCTTTTGCTCTCCAATGCAATGCATGCGAAGATTAGATGTGATGCAGTTTCATCACCGTCATCACAGATCCTACATTTAGGGTCCTCTTCTGTTATTCCCATTGTATGTAGGTGTTTTTTGAAAGTCCCATGGCCTGTCAGCAATCCAACCAAGAGTCTAATCTCTCTCTTTTTTTTTTTTTTTAAATTATGGGACTTAACTACGGGGTCATCAGTCCCTAAACTTACAAACTACTTATTTACTACCTTATACTAAGGACGGCACAAATATCCATGCCCGAGGGGGGATTCGAACCCCCAACCGTAGTGGCCGTGCAGACCGTGACTGGAGCGCCTCAGTCCCCTCGGCCACCGCGGCCGGCTCTAATCTCTCTCCTGTTCAAGCCCGGTATTACAGAGTTTCCTTTAAAACATGGCTTTGGCATCATTACCTTGTCATGTTTTTGTTTATAGACCTTTGTCCAATATTCTGCCGCGGTGGAGAAGCCGAGCGGTCTAAAGCGTCTCGCTGCGGAGCGCGTGGTTTCTCGCCGTGGAGGTTCGAGTCCTCCCTTGGGGCATGGGTGTGTGTGTCCTCCTTAGGTTAGTTTACCTACGTTTAAGTAGTTTGTAAGCTACGGACTGATGACCACGCAGTTTGGTCCGATAGATTTACAAACATCCAATATTCTACGTGCTGTCTTCGAGGAAGAGGGTAGATAGAGGCTTTTGTGTTGTGGTGCTACAGAAGAATGCTGAAGATTGGGTGGGTAAATCGCGTAATTAATGAAGAGGTAATGAAGAGTATTGGGGAGAAAAGGAATTTTTGCATACCTTAACTAAAAGAAGGGATTGAATGGTAGGACACGTAGACATATAGGAGTCTTAAGTTTATCATTGGAGGGAAGTGTGTCCATTTGTTGAAAACCCCAACCGAAATAAAATGCTTGCTATGCCTATGGTAGCAGCGGTACACGACATACCATTCTAACACAGGGTTAGTCCCCTGCTCTTTACGCAGACAGGCCGGGCAACGCGTTCTCGGTGCGCGCTGCACACGGCGCATGCGCAGACGGCTGCGGCCGTGCAGCCAGGCGGCTGCAGGCAGCTCCAGCGCCAGCCGTGACGTCTGCCGCTTCGGCCGCCTCCGCCGGCGCTCGGGCCCGCTCGGCCTTGAACCCGGCGCGCGTTCATTCCTCCTGGCCCGCCGAGCGCTGCGCGCGGCCCAAGGCCACCGGCGGACATCCTCGCCGCCGATTGTTGGACCCAAGGCCGCGGCGCGTCACGGTGCACCTAACAATTAATTTCGCTCCGAGGGATTTCGCGCTCCGGTTTGTTATCCCGGCCTGCAGGCGAGCCCCGCGGCGTGCAGCGGAGGGACGCGCTACCCGCGCCGAGGGTTCGCACGGCGGGAGCAACAGTCTGGCGAATAATGGACGCCGCGAGACAACAGACCTCCGCTGCTGCCTTTGCTCCGGACTCCATTTGGGGGATTTCTTCGGCATTTGTCTCGTTCCGTTTATTTTTTTTATTCCTCCCCGTCAGCAGTCGGGGCGTGACGCTCGCTCACTTTAAAAGCCGGCAGCGGACAAAACCCAGATTCCATTGATGCCACAGAGAGTGGAAGTTTCCCAGAGCACGCGGCCGTCGGCGCTGCTACCGCCGGCCCATTGGCCGAAGCTGCGATCGTTTCCCTGATTGCTGTTGTCCTCTGCCGTGATAGAAAATGCCTCATTACGTCACAAAAACTGCGCGCGTGACTGATGTGCTTGTAACGACTTAAAAGTCGTTTACCCACTGTCGCAAACACTGCTAAGAACTTCCTTTTCTCTTAATGACAGCCTGTTAAATCGAGAACAATTTTCAAAGCCTCCAATCCAGAGATTCGAAAACGCAACTATCGTCTCCAGGAAGTGGCGGATTTTCACATTTACCGCCAGCAGGCTATTCAAATTTTGCCGCCCCTACCAACCTCTACAATTCGATACCCTGTTTCACAATCATACTAATTACGATTTTTTGTCAGTGAAATTGTAGGTTTATGTTTTGTGCACTGTCATCCTAATTATACCATCTTGGCTCCGTAGCACCGTTGTATAGTACCAGACTACAAATCCAAAGGTCGCGGGTTCGAATCCACCAGTACCTGGGATTTTCATCTGTCACTTTCCACTTCTTTCACCTCTGGCAGTAATTCTCATGTGAAAAATGCCGCGTAGCACCATGGGTCGGAACCCATGTTAAAATGTTGGTCCCCCTATAACTGGGTGGATAAGTCAGCTCAAAGGCGGAGGAAGGCAACGGCATACCACCTCCAAACACGACCATGGCCAGTAAAGTATTGTGGTATTCAAACAAATCTTCGGATTGTTGACCTTTACCTTACCATATCCATAATTTGTAGACTAAGACTGTGAACTAGGGGGTCGAAGTGTCAATTCCTAGAATTTTTTTACAGACCAACAATTTTGTTACGACTGCACAAAAATAGTTTTTGTGCATATTTATGAGCTAACAAAAGCCCAGTCACATATTATCAATTATTTGGGATAAGGTATACCTTAATACTGCTTACACAGTAATGTATATTCGGTAAAAATAATTAAATTTCTTTTATTAAGCCTACTTAGAGTTTAAAACTTTTGACCCCAAATTTGCCGCCCCTAAAATCTTCCGCCCTAGGTTCCAGCCCACTCAGCCTTCTGCCAAATTCGTCACTGTCTGCAGGTCCTTCCTGTCACAAGCATACGGTAGCAAGTATTGCAACGTGGTATCACACTGTCTTCCGAAACTACTATCAACATGCATAGAGAAAGTTTCCACATCACTATACAGTGAAAATGAGGAATTAAAACATGTCACTGTAAATTTAACGCAGCCATCTTCAATTTCCTGATAACGAGGTCTGTTCGTTTTGCATTAACTTCAAGAATCACAGGAAGAACTTAATATAGTAAAAAATGTTCAAATGTTTGTAAATCTATCGGACCAAACTGCGTGGTCATCAGACCGTAGCTTACAAACTACTTAAACCTAGGTAAACTAACCTAAGAACAACACACACACACACACCCATGCCCCAGGAAGACTCGAACCTCCACGGCGAGCAACCGTGCGCTCCGCAGCGACATGCTTTAGACCGCTTGGCTACTCCACCGCAGCTAATATAGATAATTCAGGTCTAGAGTGTTACTGGCAAAATAAGTACAGAAGAACAAGAAACACCACTTTCGCGATGTATCTAAAAACATAAGTTCAGAATTTTGTATGTCGCCAGCTTGCACTTACGGCAACAGGACATCAACATGACAAGAATGGAAAACTAACAGATGGTCAGCGGACGATAGGAAACATTTATCAGACAGAAACCACAAGGCCCTCTGGTTTTAATGAAATTAAATTACGCAATTACACTCAGCTGGTTTACTAACCACAACACTGGTACAATAATCTGAATAAGACTGCTACATGATTGATAATAAAGTGAAACATTACTTCAATGCGAGAAAAGAGCTTTTTGAGCGGTATTGTATAGGGAGAAGTAAGTTTTTTTTTAATGTAACTGCATCAACCAAGTTAAGAAAAACTGTTTATTGTTACGAAAACGACGCGTTTATAATAAGCTTTTTGAATGTAGTATTACTTGAGTTACTGGCCATCATTTTTTACTTTTATATCAAGTCAGTAATATATAGAGGTTAACATTTAGGCAGCGACTATTAAACTCTAATAGTTACAATGTAATTTTTAGTTTCCATCGTCATCATCCATCACTACATTCTCTATCGGACTGCCGAACACAGAATTCCTGGAGACTTCGACGAGTGATCAGGACAGAATCTGAATGTTTGAAGTCTGTTATCCCATTCACTGTCTTCTGTCCCTTTGTAGACGTTGTACATTTCTCAGGTTAATAACAACCGAATGTTGCAGCCTACCTGTTAGGTTATTTCCGCTTCATGGAGGAACCGAACCAAACCCTAGTATGGCATCCAGTTACATCCATCGATTTCCAATAGACAAACCCATGTCATATATCTTGACATCTTCTCTTCCGTGATGGCGAATTTTCTGATGGTATTTTATATAGGAATAAAAAAAGTACAAACAATAAAATATTATCCGCATTGAAATGCAGAACTTTGAAGAGAGAAAATTTAACCCCGCGCTCAAGGAAACTAATTTCGAAATCAGGCATACTAAAAACGTTCACATGTTTGTCAAGCTTATGGACTTAACAGCGGGGTCATCAGTCCCTGAACTTACAAACTACTTATAAAGTACCTCATACTAAAGACAACACAAATATCCATGCCCGAGGGAGGATTCGAACCCCCGATGGGGAGCGGCCTCGCGCAAAGAAGAACAGCGCCTCGATGCGCTCGGCCACTCCGCCGCAGCTCAAGCATATTGGTAATGACAGAATATGTATTGGAGTGTTGTGAAAGCTATACAATCATTCCAGATATATATGCTTTTGATGCGTCTGCAAAAACGCTGACAAACCTACATAGTAACAACAGTATATGATCGTAGTATGAGGGTGCAAAGTTTCGCAGCGACTTTCTGCAGTAAAGTTTTCGCCTATCATTCCGTAACGGATGTCTTAGACATTAGGCCTAGACCAGGGATACGATACGTGCGCAGTTATGCGGACATGTCCCCATTTCCGAAGTTTAACGTGGCGTCCGCATATATTTCTACGATTTCTGACAATGGCCGCATTTGTTCGTTTTGGAATGAATATCTTTAAATTTTTTGTTTTCGTGTGGTATCGTCGACAACGTACATACTTTATATTTTTGTTATTGAATTACATTGTCTTACTTGCTTTGCTCACAATAGATTTTCGTTCTTAGTAAATATGCGGATGCATCCATTTAGTGAATTTTCTTATTTTAAGAGGCTTTCATTTTATAGAAGTATTCTGGACTTACACGGAAGAACATGTACAAAATTTTTGCATCGAAATATTTCAATTGGAGATGGTAAGTATTCTGGCCAATTATTACTTATTGGGCATCTCGGCCATATTCTGAGTCGTGGCCACCTTTGTGCTAAGACGGCAAAGACTACCAAATCCACCGGTTACACCCTCTACTAACCGTTAGTGGTAAAACCCAGTGGGGCCCTGGGCAAGTAAGGCTAGCAACCTGCTTCCCATGTACTTCCAATATGTTTCTGGCAACAATCTTAGCAAAATGCCTCAGACCTTTTGATGGCACGGATGCCCACCTCTAATTGACAGCCCAAAGACTATTCAGATACAACTTGGCAAACGGTATGGAATAAGACGGAGAGCTTTTAATATCAATGGGTATTACGCTGGGAAGAAGGTATAGCTGAAAGATGCTTCAAGTAAGATGGGATTAGATGTTTTAGCTATTAGTGACGTTAGGGTAAGGGGAGAGAAAGAGGATGAAGTCGCAGAATTCAAGGTCTACCTGTCAGGAATCACAACAGGGAGAGCACAGAGTGGTGTAGGGCTTTACACCAGGAAAGCAATCGAACCCAGCTTAATTGCAATAAGGTATGTAAATGAACGACTGATGTGAAAAGATATGACCACCTCAAGCAAGAAAATTAGGACTGAGTCAGTGTAACCGCCCTGTGAAGGGACAGATCAAGATGAGATGGACAGTGAGTGCTCAGTTAAGATTTACTCTCTTCTGCAAGAAGGAAGTCAGTACCAAGACTAAGTTAGCAGTACACGGCTTTATCTTTCGACCAACTTTGTTATATGGGAGTAAAAGCTGGGTGGACACAGGTCACCTTATGAAGAAGGTTGAGGTTACAGATATGTAAGTAGCAAGAATGTTTGCAGGTACTAGTAGATGGGAATAATAACAGGAGGGTGTCCATAAAGAGGAAATCAAAACCTGGGAATGAACACCATAGGTGAAGCAGTTAGAGCGAACAGGCTGAGTCATGTTACACGCACGGGAGAAACAAGGTCACCTAAGAGACTCATGAGCTCAGGAGCGGAGGTAAGAGGAGTCGAGTTAGACCAAGGAAAAAGTATTTAGATTCAGTGAAGAATGATTTGGAAGTAAAAGGCTTAACATCTGACGAAGCTCAATGTCAGCATTGAATAGAGGATCATGGAGGAATATTATTAGGGAGACTATGCTCCAGACTGAGCGATAAAAGGCATAATCAATTTCTAATGATGATGATGATGATGATGATAAGGACTTTTTAGAAAGGAGATGGGTCCTATTGTATAGGAGATTTGTCTGAGTTGTGTAATGTTATTCTTTTTGTCTCTTGTGTAATAAATTTTAAATATGGAAAGTGTCCTGATTTTTGCATTTCGAAATACGGTGGTCATCTGGTAGTCATCTGAACGCAGTTGACATCAAGTTATTTGCAGATCGGCAGCTAATGTTGGTCTCTTCGTGGGTTCGGATTCCTTGGCATGGAACCTGCGTCGAAGGTTCGAGTCCCGTATGTCTACTGACTCATGATCATAGTAGTTTGGTCCTATAGGTTTACAAACATTTGAAAATTTTTGTGTAAGTAAAGCACGGCCCGTCATCCGCCATACGAAATGTTATGTACCGTCTTGTCATTAAGGTCATTTGTGCAAAATGCTATCAATTTTGGAATAAAACTAGATTTGTGCGAATTGGAAACAAACAAACGGGCACTCTGTATATGTCGGTCACAGTTATATCGGGCTAAACTGCTCGACTGGAAACCGAAACGTCCCGTGTTCGAAACCCGGTAGGATATCAGACTTTTCCAGTCTGCGTTTTAACCCTGCGTTCACTTCTCAACGATGTGAGGAGTTGCCAGAAACGACACGTGGTTCGGAATCAACGTTAAGCTGTAGGTCCTCTTTCCCCGGTTGGATAACTAGGGGCACTCAAGTCGCCGAGGTGGAGTCCAATTACTTACAGCTGGCCAATGAGCCACAAGAAATTATAATTATTCTTTATAAATAAGAAAAATAAGATTAATATCAGTATCTAAATTTACGTGTTCAAGTATTATGATGTAGGAGTGTGCTCCATTTGCTTGTTATGGCTGTAGCTCCCAAACAGTTGTGTATGGCTGGTAGCCTTTCATGGGGGTACAAGACGACGGATTTTCAGTTATTCCTTTGTACAGGGCTATTCAAAAAGAAGGGACAGGTTTCAAAGATTTATATCTTGCAAACTGCGAAAGATAGAACCATAATTCCAATGTTGCTGGACAAACAACAGTGTAAATTTTTTTACATGAAACAGATTCCCTGAAGAGTAATGTCTGCTGTGTCTTACCTCTTAACAAAGTTTCTGGGCGTTTCCTGTTCATGGAGAAAATTGTGACTGGACCAAACAGTTAAAAAAAATTGGGTCAAAACTGGTTATTTCCTCAACATGAAGACGATTCAGATGGCTTCATCTTCATGGAAGATCGTTTTCTGCCTCATTTCTGCACCAACATCCAACATTACTTACATGACACCATTCCAGGGTAGGAGCAGTAGCAGATCTACTTCATCAACCATGGCCTCCCACGTTTTCAGACTTCACACCTTGTGTCTTTTATCTGTAGGGTTATCTAAAAGACAGTGTTTCTAATTACACTCTTGTCTGACACCTCTGAAAGTCTGCTACATCAAATTGTTGATGCTGTGAATTTGATAATGAGAAAACAGCTGGTTTATGTGTGGCAAGAAATAAGCCACTGTTTCAATATTTGTCATGTAACACATAGTGCTCATATTGAATATATAAAAATGTGGCCTTTTCTCTTTCCAGGAACGTTGGAACTGTGTTTCTTCTATCTTTCATAGTTTGAAAGCAATAAATTTGTGAAATCTGTTGCTTCATTTTGTATTTACCCTACATTTTTAAAATTGCACATAACAAAAACAAAAAAGTTATTGAAATCGGCCAAGCCACTAATGGGTTAAGCGAGAGTGACACATAGTTATTCATTTTTATATGCAAAAATAGATGTTGCAATTTTGGATATCTGCTGTAGTATGGTAAGAGTGAGGTGATCTGTATTTTACGATATGTACCGAAAATGGTCGTCATCTCTAAATCAACCATCTTGAATCAAAGTCAAATGTTTTAAAATGGCAACCACGTCCAACACCAAAGAAGACGAAGTAAACACTCCAGAATTCGAACCAAGAAAAGCTGCCAGCATGCGAAATTTAGAAGTACATGTTCCTGGAGTAGTAAAACAACTTAAGTCACTGCGAAATTTAGAAGTACATGTTTAAGTCACTAAACAAAAAAAAAATCTACAGGGAAGAGTTATAGGTCCCCTACTCTTCCTTGTGTTTATAGATGATTTAGGAGACAATCTGAATAGCTCCCTTAGACTGTTCGCGGATGATGCTGTCGTTTATCGGTTAGTGAAGTCAACAGAGAATCAAAAGCAAGTGCAGAGAGGTTTAGACAAAATTTCTACACGGTGCGATAATTGGCAATTAACACTAAATATCAAAAATTGTGAAATAATACACATGACCACTAAAAGAAATCCGCTGAACTTCAATTACACGATAAATCAGTCAAACCTTAAGTCCTTAAATTCTACCAAATACCTAGGAGTTACAATTACGAACAACTGAGACTGGGGAGAACACATCTCTATATTTATAAGATGCATTTCTTGTCTGTCTGTCTATTCTCTTATAACTCAGGAACAAGACAACGAAATAATGTGAAATTTGGTACACGTACACAAAATTACATGGGGAAGGTTATGAAACAGGTTTCGTTCCATTTTTTGGAAAACCAACCGGAAAATTTGAGAAAAAGTGAAAGTGCGTTTTCAATGTGTCCATGTAAATCTATATCCTCGCACTGATCTTGATGAACTATTCGCAAATATCCACACTTTTGCCCAATATCTTGATGAAATTTTGTACACTTGACCTAGAAAACATGATGAAGATTATTGTGCACATAAAATTTCTTCCGGTGCATAGGGGACAGTACTTGTTTTAAAATCGGGCAAAGCCGGGTACTTGCAGCTAGTAGGAAATATTAAGGGGAAGGCGAACGAAAGATTAAGTTTCATTGGCAGAACTCTTCGAAGATGCACCAGCTCCACCAAACAGACTGCGTACATCACACTTGTGCGTCCTCTCCTGGAGTACTGTTGCTCAATGTGTGACTCTCACCACGTGGGACTGACGGAGGACATTGAGGAGGTTCGGAGAAGGGCAGCTCGTTTGGTTTTATAGGGGGAAAGCGTCACAGAAATGTTGGTCGATTTGAGGTAGAAATCATCATAACAACGACGTTATTTGTTGCAGTGAGATCTGTTTGCGAAATTTCAATTGCCGGCTTTTTCTTCTGGATGAGAAAATATTTTTCTTGCACCCACGTACTTACGGAGTCATGATAACCCCAATAAAATAAGAGAAATCAGATCGAAAACGGAACGATTTAGGTGTTCTTTCCTCCCGCGCGCTATTAGAGAATAGAACGGTAGAGAAAGGTTACGAAAGTGGTAAATGATCCATCTGCCAGGCACTTAAATGTGATTTGCAGAATATCTGTGTATATGTAGATGAACTGTGCGCCTGGGTTGCACAGGGATAGAGTGCCAGACTACAAGGTCGCGGGTTCGATCCCCACCAGGTCCTGGTATTTTATTTTTATTTTTATTTTTTTTTTTTTTTGTGTCCCTGCCTCGTGTCGCTGCCTTGTGTCTCGTTTCCGTCGTAGGTATCGGTGGCCGAGTAGAAAGACCGACACAGGAATAAAGGATGCACGCTTGTGCAGGTAGGAGGTGACCAGCCAGTGGGACAGAAACACTAGAGTAAATTAGAACGAGATATACATTTCTTAGAGACTTAGTAATACTTAACTTTTACATAGCTCAGTACTGCAGAATGCTGATACAAAGTTAAGCTAGAGGCCTGCCTAGTGCCTATCCGATAGCCAAGTCTTCACTGGTGCCTATCTGATTCCGAAGTGTTAGCTGGTTCCATGCGTGCATGGCGGCGCGCGGCGAAAGTAGGTGGCGCGCACTTTAGACTTGTGCGACACCACATTTTTATCTGTCACTTTCCACTTCTTTCACCTCTGGCAGTATTGTTCATGTGAAAATACCGAGTAGCACCGTGGTTCGGAACCCACGTTAAACTGTAGGTCCCACTATAACTGCCTGGGTAAGTCAGTTCGAAGGTCGGAGGACGGCAACGGCATACCACCTCCAAACAGGACCATGCCTAGTAAAGCACTGTGGTGTTCAAACCAGTCTTCGGATTGCTGACTGCTTTACCTTTTTATGTAGATGAACATGCTCATGCGTCGTAAAGCGCTATTGACATTGATGAGTGCAGTACCTTGACGCTCTTCCTGACCGGGAACCGAATGTAGGAAACTGAGATGAGAGTCTGCGACGGTAAGCGGCTGTGCCCGCGGCACTTGCTCGTCTTACGTAACGCCGGCGGCGGCGCCTGTAGCTGCGGCTGCTGGCCGCGGCGGTAACGGCGCTCTCTCGGCCCTTGCTGCTGCCTGCTGCCTGCTAGCTGCCGGTGTCCGGGTGACCCGGTTGTGAGGCGTCCGCGCCGCCCACGCCGCCGTCGCCCACGGCGCAGGTAACGGCCGGACGCGGCTCTGGACACTGCGCGCGCCGCGGCGCAATAGCCGAGCGCACCGGGGCGCCGTTCTGCAGTGCGCGCGGCCGTTCGCCGTCGGACGTTCGAGTCCTCCTTCGATCGCACGCACGCACGCGCTTTTATATTTGGGGTTCTCGGCTGCGTCTCAGGACGTGCGCTAGCCACGCGTTTCGCGTATTTCAACCATAAAATTCGCGTCGCAATATCTCGGGATGTAATTGGAATATTGCGATGTAATCGACGCCATTGTTTATGTGATTTGTCATGCTATGGGTTGCCGAAGAAAAAAAAACATAGGGTGTCCATTTAAAAAAGAAAAAAAAGAAACAAATGTTTGTGTTAAGAAACAGATTTGCTTTAGTTTTAGAATGTTTTCAAATATGTATATTCATGGGCCCCAGAAATATATTGATACCGGTGAAAGTCGTTTTCCAGTAGCTGTTATTGTTCCAGGGGTGGACAAGATAGGTGGGACACCCTGTATATATACAATGTGTTTCACTAAGTGTGTTTGCCTCTGTAACTTATAAAATAATAGGTGACGGGAAATTTTAATGCGGTAGGTCAACACAAGAAATGTTACACTTTCTGCGGAGCTATGAACATAGTTTATTGTATCCTTTTCCAAAGAGTTACAGCACAAACATATAATTTTTTAAATGCAACAATGGTTTTTTCTATCGTGGATTGCGTCCAAATCAATTTAAACTACATTCCTATCACTGTTAGTTTGGGAGCTACAACCCTTCAAAGTTTAGGGGGCGGACGCTACGACAGCGTAGCTGACTGGCTGGTGGTCATGGTACAGTGGGCCGTGCCCCTGGGGATAGCCAATCGGCTCACGTCCTGAGCAGCATGGGGTTCTCCCCCGAGTCTAAGGACGTGCGCTAGCCGCACGTTTCGCGTATTTCAAGCGTCAACTTCGCGTCGCAATATCTCGGGATGTAATTGGAATAATGCGATGCAATCAACGCCATTGTTTATCTGATTTGTCATGCTATGGATTGCGGAAGAAAAAAAACATAGGGTGTCCATTTAAAAAAAAACAACATAAGTTTGTGTTAAAAAACACATTTACTTTCGTTTTAGAATGTTTCCAAATATGTACATTCATGGGCCCCAGCCGTACATTGACACCGGTGAAAGTCGTTTTCCAATAGCTGTTATTGTTCCAGAGATGTTTTGGGTGGACAAGATAGGTGGGACATAAGGACAAGTTAGTTTAAAGTGAAACGGTAAGTCCGGACCGCGAAGGTCAAAAACTGGACAGCCAAAAGTAATTTGAAAATATAACGTAGGTACTAAAATATTTAAAAAATATTTTTCTCTAAATAACATTTCATTTGAACGCCACTCTTATATTTTTTTTTCTAGTAACGTGAGATTAAGTGCTGAATAAATAGAATTGTTAAAGGCTCTGACCTGAAACACTTTAAACCTTACTTACAAACAACTGTGTCGTCGCAGTATAGCCGGCATACAATTACTCTCTCAATTTAGGTTACTGAAGGAAAGTAAAAAGCTGAGAACTGCTATAAAATCTTCCTTGGGTTTTGATGCTGAACCACTTATTAAAATTTGTCACAACTAGAAGTATTGGAATCTGTGAACCGGTCTGTAGCTGTTTGTGATACCAAAGAGCCATAGAAAATTAAATAATCCTTCAGTATTAGATAAGAACAACTCTAAATATCAACTGACTATTCCTGAAAGACATAATAACTTCCAAAACGTAGGAAACTATTTACCTGTAAGATGTGCTTCCGGTTATCTTCGTTTCTACAGCAGAAGCAGCTCCCATTAACACTATCAAAAAGCCGCAGGGTTTCCAACATCGACACCAAAACTTCCTCGAGATTTTTTACCTAAATCCCTGTAAAACTTTGAGATAAATCAATAATAGGATAATTCAATATTTATCTGAAAATTTATTTCCCATAATAACAAGCAAATGAAGATACATGTACTGTACTATTAGATGATAAATGAAATTGAAAGTAGACAATAAAATTCATTTGTGCATTATGTTGTGTAAAGTACAGATTCAAATATTGGAGGTACGCACAACGTTGATACAGAAATGCCTCAGAAGGCTAGGGACATATAATGAAAAAAAAAATCATTACCTGTCAGGATAGTGTTGAAATGCTCGTATTTATAACGTTTACGTGTCTGGGGACTGATGAAAATCTCTCTCTCTCTCTCTCTCTTTTTTTTTTTTTTTTTTTTTTTTTTTTTTCCTCCTCGCTAAGACGTGGAAATGTCTCGCGCAAATAGAGAGATGCTTCCCCAGTTATCCCCTTGACGTCAAGGAATTTTTAATTAGGACCAATCTGATATGATGAGCAGGGAGGATCACTTATTGGATTCGACAAGTGCTTTCTGCCAGTGGCATCTCCTCAGAGTGTTCGGCTGAATAAAATTAGCAAATAACGATTGCTTCAGCTCTTTAACGAATATTGGAAGAAAAAGAGTATTACCCATAACCGGAAACAGCCAGACTGATATCGATTTTTTAAAAGGAGGAAGAAGCCATGCAGTAACTACAGAGGAATAAGATTACTAGACTCGTTATTCAAGGTATACGCTAAGATTTTCAATACAAGACTTAAAAAGTAGCACAAGCAGTATTGCATGAGGAGCAAATGGGTTTCTAGGGAAGGACGTCCACAAAAGATGCTAACTTTATTTCACACCAAATAACAGAAAAACGAAGAGATTATAATACAGAAACACACGTTGCTTCTATCTAGTTCATGAGGTAAAAAGTTTATATCAAAACACAAATTTCACTCTAGATCTGAATGGAAAAACGACTAATGAGATACCGACTAAAAAAGGACTACGACAAGGCTACTGCATCTATCCAACTTTTTCAACATTTTACATCAACGGAAAACACAATTTGAGAAAGGTGTCTACTTAGACACGAGTTAAATAATTTATTATATGCTGTTGATGCAGTGATGATTTGACATATATTTCTCAAAGGAAAAAAAAATAAATAAATAAATAAACTAGACAATGCCCTTCATGGTGAAAGTAGCAATTAGAACCAAACTAGTGATAGATCAGAAGAATTTAGAGTAAATAAACAATTTCAATTGCCTGGGATGTGAGGTGACATATGTTTTACAGCAGATATTGAAATTAAACTTTCTAAATTCAGCCGGATATGTGGAACAATAAACAGAAACCTAAAACAAGAAAAAAGGAAAAACACTCAAATTAAATTCTACGAAACAGTCGGAATTCCCACACTGCTTTGTGTAAGTGAATCTGGGTGATTTACAGGAAGTAAGAAAGGAAGTCATGTTCATTTTATTTTATTTATTTGTTTATTTAGCCTGATCAGATTAGGGCCATCAGGCCCTCTCTTACATCGGACCAGGGTTTTACACATACAGTATTTCTTTACATGTGAGTTACTTATAACATAACAATGATTTTTACAGATAAACAATTAATAACATAATTTATTTATGTTCAGGCACAAAAAATGAAATTCCTCCGAGTAGCTAAGGTTGCACAAGAGAAAACAGGCTACGAAATCAAAATATTAGGGGAAGAATTGCAAATATTTAGCGTAAATGATAAAATTAGAGATTACAGAAGAAAATGGAACAAATATGTAGGAAGAATGGAAAGTGACAGGCTTTCCTTAAAGGCAAGAAATTATTAGCGCTATGGAAGAAGAGATAGAGGAAGACCCCGACAGAAATGCGTACCTTAACAAGTAATTTCTGTCTAATACCTGAAGAGAAAAAGAAGATGAATGATATCATTCTTGATCAGTGTAGGTACATTGTAATTCTGCTTGATATTATTCCAGGACGCCATAAAGGATAATGGATGGACTCGACTAAAGCCAACATAGCCCCTGACAGAACGCAACGCGCTAAACATTAGTCAGACTTGGCAAGGCTTCGCTACCGAGTCCCTCGCGGAGCGAGTTCCACTGCGCATGCGTCAGCTGCGTTCGCTAGTCGCTTTACACAGCGCAATCGGAACGTTATTTCTGTTGTCAACGCCTCAGCGAGCAGCTCGCTGGCTGACTGCTATTGTGTCGCTTGCGTCTTTTGTTTCTTGCATGCGTGAAGACTGCGGTAGTTTTGAAATGGATAATGAAAGCATTGTGCAGAAACTATTAGCCATTACTTTTTCATTACACAGGGAGGAAACAAATTATTGACAATGCCAGGCCATGCCCTACTTTCTCAGTATCAACGTCTGGATATGGATTTGATGTGCTTTTGACTTATCAAAAAATGTTCAAATGTTTGTATAGTCTATGGGACTTAACTGCACTGCGGCCGGCTTGAGTTATCAGAGTAGCTTCATGATTGCTTTATGGTTGTGATGAGAGATGCAGATTTCGTTGTTGGACCCGTCTGTTTTTGGTACAAAGAAAGCTGTTACAAATAATAAAGGCTATTGAGATTTAAATCATCTTAATACTACAGTGCAGAAACGTGGTTAGTCTGAATCTCATCCTTATTATTTTCTAACATACTTACAACTGATTTATTTCTTGTCCTGCTATAGTTAAAGGGATTTTGAGTTATCAACGAAGGGCAGATATAAAACTGCACATTAATAAGATAAGAAAGACAGGCAAAATAGAGAACCGATAAATAATGCAGTTTTCTGTTAGCGAAACATTAACTACACTTTCCAAGCTACGTGGAAAACTCAGAATGTGCGAACGAAGGAAATTACATGCAATTTTTTCTTTCAAATGCCGATCTGATCTTCCGTCGAAAGAACATTTAGCAATGTATAGGCTTTCTTTGACACTTCGACAAGCAATCAAAATGATTAGATAAATGCAGTAGGTAATGTTTTCAGAGATGAAATTTGTATTGAAATTAAGAATACACATATTGTGGTTATTAGGTTCGACTAAACGTCAGATATAACCAATAAATCAGAGTTATTATTGTTCGTTAGTTTTCAGTTTCACAGGAAAAGAAGTAATGGGACTATTTGTTGTGATGCACAATATAAGCGCTTAGAGAACTGTAACAGCTCTTCTTAATCGTGTCGATGAAATAATGGATCTATATAACTGTGTGGTTAAACTAATTGCCCAAACACATGATGGCGCTGCCGTCATTTATAGCCACCTCAGTAGGCACCAAAGTAAATTTCTTGAAAAATATCCTGCGGTTCTGCCGTTGGACAAAACAGCGATTAAGATTGTAAATTATTAATTGTAAGTGCATTTAATGAGTGAATTAACAGAAATATACAAATTAGCATTGCTAGTCTCAACAGCCCCTCCATCTGTCGAGAGGTCAATCCTTACAAGGACAGATCGAGCACCAACTATTTCTCTGTTCAAACCGAACTCGATGACTAGGTTAAGTCTGATCTTCACCGAGAAAGAGTTACTTTCCAGGTTCAACGAAGCCGTAACCGAGAAATGATTAGATCTCAAGTTCAACTAACTTGTAGTGGGCTGTAGGGGTTTTGGTATTTTCATTTTTTCATCTACGACAAATGCCAATTCAGATTGTATTAAACGGATTTTTTTAAAACGATCTGTGTGTAATTCAGCTTCACCAACAATTATTCACTATTGCTCGAACACTGCAAGACCTCCACACGAATGCCTAAGACGCCTCTATCTGAAGGACACGAATGGCAACTCCGTACACCCGTGGGTTTCCCACTCTCCCCTTCACTACTATAATGAACGCATTTCCCGGAAAGGAAGGCATGCATTCCGTAGTCGGTGCGGTTTACAACTACAATTGTGATTCTGTTACGTCCTTTCAGCTACCACTAACTGCAGAGACTCACACCTGAGGATCATCTGATTTTAAGAAAAAGACGGCTAAAGCGTAAGGCATGATTGATTAGATTTTCTTAGGATTCAAATCAGAAAAAGCTACTGCTTTGTGTTATCATGTTGAGCTTCACACTAAAGTGATGGAGCTTTTTAGAGTGAAGTGCTGTGACGACGCTATGTCAGAGGCAAAGGAAGCAGCATTACATCTATAGAAATCTGTAACATTCCCCTTATCCTCCGTCAAGCTCCGCTACGAAGAAAAACGGATGTATTCATCACAAAGTGTAAGCACGCATTGCAAACAACACAAACGTATTTTTTCAGCCTCTGCGAAAGTTGTAGTATTCACACTGGTATAATTTCCAGTTAAATAGTTTTGTTATGGAAATTTAGTTAATTATTGTAATTCTCTAAGTAAATACAGGCACCGAAAATGCACTGCTCAAAACAATTAGCGGATCATACACATATACACATGGTAATGTATTTTATTCAGATATTGGTAACATTTGTAATTTGTAAGTGATCCAGTACGATATTTTTTATTGAATCTATCATTGGTGGAAACGGGACAGCGGCTGGTCTAGAATCTGAAGGGACTGAGATACCAACAGCCGTATGTATAAAAAAATATTTATTCTAGCACAACGGGTTTCGGCATTCCACTATGCCATCTTCAGGTACCTGTGTATTAAACAAACCTAATCAAGTGACTAAGTCAAAAACAAAAAAGTAATGTATGGTAGCACACTGAAAATACAATATTACAATATAGGAATGAAACTACTATTCAATACTACATAAAGAATATGTACACATGTAGTAAACAATAACATTAATTTTCCTTTTTTTTTGGGGGGGGGGGGGGGTTGTGATGTCATGTGTGGATCTTATTATTGTCTTTTACGTTTATACTGATTTGTTGGCCGTATAGACTGATCGTGGTTCACAGCACATGGATTACTGTGTGTTTCCTGTGATGTGTTGTACAAGTTCTGTCCCACTCTTGTATGTTACAACATTTTTAATTGTTTGACCTTTCGTTGTCTGAGGTAGCCCTGACAACGGGGTGGCCGGCCGCGGTGGCCGAGGGGACTGAGGCGCTCCAGTCACGGTCTGCACGGTCACTACGGTCGGGGGTTCGAATCCCCCCACGGGCATGGATATTTGTGCCGTCCTAGTTCGTAAGTAGTTCATAACTAGTTTGTAAGTTTAGGGACTGATGACTCCGTAGTTAAGTCCCATAAGCTGTACAAACATTTGAACATTTTTTTGACGATGGGGTGGATATGTAGTTGTAGTTGTTATATCAGTATGACATGAATACGTCAGACAACGATTAACTTTCTGTGTTGAAGTGATGTTTATGACATGGTCTTATACTTTGTCACTGTTAGTATGATGACTGTATTATTTGTCCTCCCATATGTTTTTATACATTTACACCTTATATGGTAGCCGTTACTTGTCTTCACAATTTTAGTTGTTGACTGTGATTATAGTACCAACATATTACTTTTAGTATTTACATAGTCCAGGTATATTTCTATACATGGTTGTATTTTTAGGGTCATTTGTGGCATTTTGCCCTGTATTAGTCAATGATTTACTTTCTATATTACAATGATGTTTAAGTTTATGACATGGTATTCCACCTGATCACGGTTATTTTGATGACAGTATTATTTTTCCTCCCGCTTGTTTATGTATATTTACACCTTATATGGTGGCCGGTACTCGTCATCACAATTTTGGTTGGTGACTGTGATTATAGTACCAATGATTTGCTTTTAGTATTTGCACAGCCCATGTATATTTCTATACATGGTTGTAATTTTAGGGTCACTTGTGGCATTTTTCTCCTGTTTCAGTTACACATATTTGTGTTTCGTAGTCGTAATTTAGAATAGTACTTTGCGTCTATAAATAGTAAGAAAAAAATAGCACTGTTTTACGGCCCATTTTAAATTCGTGGTTTTATCATTTTTTGCAAACATTTCGGACAAAATAATAATGTAAATAAAAAAATTATAGTGATATGATTACGACTCTACTATTGTGATAATATCTATGCACCCAATAAGTAACCCTTTTAGGAAAAAAAAGAGAAAGACATTTTTGGGAGTGGCGGGTCTCGAACCACGGACCCTGTGCATCACAATCCAAAACGCTGACCACTACACTACTCGTACAGCAAACAGTTTCGGAATACGTCCTTAATTTTCTTACTGTTGATGACAGTTGTTAACTGATGCTAATATGGCACTTTTAGACACTAGATTATCGTTTATCGTACGAAGAACGACGTGTTTTTATTAATTCTTCAGTGCGTCGTTGCTTTGAAATAACAACGTGTAAGTTATAATAAGGAAATCATCAAATACGCAACGCAAGATGGCGTATACCAGAGAGAGTTCTGGGCGTGGAATGTCACGTGACATTTGCGAACGGCCGGTTTTCGTAAAATCAATGGACGGTGTCAAATCGCCGTTATTTTACAAATGTCTCTCAAACGATACTAGATATGAAGAAAACATAAGAGAGCAAAGTTGTAGAGAATTTACTCCTCTACAATAAATGGTAAGGCCATTATTTTCATTCAAATTTCGAGCTGTCAAAAAACGATCGCAAAGGCCCATTTTTAGTGTTACTACCGTAACCTTTTTTAATCTAAGGGACTTAACTTCGTTAGTCGTCAGTCCCTATCAGTCCCTAGGCTTACAAACTACTGTTCAAATGTTTGTAAAGCTTATGGGACTTAACTACGGGGTCATCAGTCCCTAAACTTACAAAATTCTTATGAACTACTTACGAACTAGGACGGCACAAATATCCATGCCCGAGAGGGGATTCGAACCCCCGACCGTAGTGGCCGTGCAGACCGTGACTGGAGCGCCTCAGTCCCCTCGGCCACCGCGGCCGGCTACAAACTACTTCCATTAACTTAAAGTAACTTATGATAGGGACATCATAAACATCCATGACCGAAGGACTCAAGCCCCCGACGGCGAACGGCCGCTGGCACCGCAACAGAGCGCCTTAGTGCGCGCGGCTATTCTAAAAGGTTGGGAAACGCTGCTCTAAACCATGACTTTATTAAGCTCAGCATATAGTCGAACAAAGTAAGTGTACTAGGACAGTGTAGATGCGGCCGTTAGCCGGCGGCCTGGAAGCTTGCCACGAGCCGCGGCGAGTTGCCACAGCTGAGAGCGACGTGTAACGGTCCAGTGAGGCAAGCGCAGTGGCTTACAGCGGCCGCGTGCGCGGACAGCAGCAGCCGCAGCCGCAGCCGAAGCCACTGGAGAGCGCCTTGCGCCGAGCCCAGCGCCAGCGGGTCGTGACTTGCGCAACGGAGACACGGCTGTCCGTGTGTGTGTGTGTGTGTGTGTGTGTGTGTGCGCGCGAGCAGCCGCGCCGGACCCGCGTGCCTCGGCCGCCGCACACGCCCTTCCGTTTCGCAACGCTGACCTTCTCGCCGTGTAAACTTCACTCTCCGTCCGTATAAATCCGATGCGGAAGTTGCGACACGCACGTTTCCGCGGCGAAAATAGAGCGCGCCGTAATACGCGAGACTCCAGGCTTCGAGGACAAGCTTTTCAAGGTTGCTTTCGGGTTCATAGACGCGTCACATTGTACCTGGAAATCGGTGCAAATGTCGGCAATTCTCTACAATAGGGGGAAGCAGCAAATATCTGTCATATCGCCTCAGCATTTAAGACCAGTGGTTCCCAACTTTTCTTAACCCTTCAATGTATAGTGCAGCTGGTCAGATACATACCTTATTTTGGCCCACTTTAGGTTACTGTAGTAATACTAAAACTGGGCCTTTGCTATCGTCTTTTGACAGCTCGAAATTTAAATAAAAATAACGGCTTAACCATTCATCTGACACGAAAATTAAATAACTTAATTTGTAGAGGAGAAAATTCTCTTTAACTTGCTCTCCAATGGTTTTTTCATATTTCGTATCGCTTCAGAGATATTTGCAAAAATAACGGCGATTTTTGGATGTATTTATGTCTGTCTGTCCGTAACGTGTTCCCTGTTTTTAAGTCGAACCGTTCAACCGATCAGCACCAAACTTTGCACACATAATTGTAGGCCTCCAGAGACCAGAACCTCCCTTTTTCAAATTTTTTGGACAAAACATATGGTAGTAATACCAAAAAAAGCCGTTTGTAATATAATTGTAATTGCAAACGAACCGTTCATCTGACACGAAAATTGAATAACCTAATTGGTAGAGGGGAAAATTCTCTACAACTTCACTTTATTATGTTTTTTTCATATCTTGCATCGTTTCAGAGATATTTGCAAAAATAACGGCGATTTGACGATGTCTGTCTGTCTGTAACGTGTTCCCACTGTTTAGGTCGAACCGTTCAACCGATCGGCACCAACAGACATAATTGTTGGCTACCAGAGACCAGAACTTCGCTTTTTGAAATGTTTCGGACAAGAAATACTTTCGTAATCCCAAAAAATAGCCGTTTGTAATGTAATTTTAATTGAAAATAAACCGTTCCTCTGACACGAAAATTGAATAAACGAATTTATAAAGGAGAAAGTTCTCTACATCTTTGTTCCTTTATGTTTTTTTTCATATCTCGTATCTTTTGAGAGATGTTTGCAAAAATAACGGAATTTTGACACCCTCCATTGAATTAACGGAAACCGGCCGTTCGCAGATGTCAGGTGACATTCGTCGCCGGCCGCGGTGGCCGAGGGAACTGAGGCGCTTCAGTCACGGTCTGCACGGCCACTGCGATCGGGGGTTCGAATCCCCCCTCGGGCATGGATATTTGTGTCGTCCTAGTTCGTAAGTAGTTCATAAGTAGTTTGTAAGTTTAGGGACTGATGACCCCGTAGTTAAGTCCCATAAGCTTTACAAACATTTTTGACATTCGTCGCCAGAACTCTCTCTGGCATACACCATCTTGCGTTGCGTATTTCATGATTTTCTTATTGTAACCTACACGTTGTCACTTCAAAGCAATGGCGCACTGAATAATTAACAATAACACGTCGTTCTTTGTACGATAAATAATAATCTAGTATCTACAAATGCCATATTAGCACCAGTTAACAACGGCCATCAATAGTATGACATTAAAGAACGCAACTCCTAACTGTCGACGGTAGTGTAGTGCGCAACGCGTTGTAATGTGATGCTGAAGGTCGGTGGTTCGGAACACGCCATTGCCTAATTTTTTTCCTAAAAGGGTTTCAGACACTTATTAATTATATTTTTATTATTTAGATTATTATTTTGGTCCAAAATGTTTGCAAAAAAGTACAAAACTACAAATCTAAAGTGGGCCGTAAAATACTTCAGTGCGATTTCTTTTCCATTATCTCTGATCAACATTTTTCCACAAATTCATTTGTAGGTGCTTCTAAACATAGTAGTAGTAGCTCGTCCTAGAATTGTAAATTGCAGAGTGCTACCGAATCAGTTCGACAGTTAGCTGCATTGAGCTACTTCTAGGATGTTTCACGGTCCGTCCTCACAGCTTTTCTACTGGCAGTAACACTTCTCCTACTTTCACAGGTCCCAGATTCGAATCCCGGTTCCAGCACACAATTTTAATCTGCCAGGAAGATTCATAACACAACCTTTTTTGCTTCTAGGCCTCAGAAAATTTATTTTTCCCTTCAGTTGGCAATTTAGCCCTGGTTATTGGAAACTACCATATTAGACGGAAGTTGTTTGTAAAAAATAAAAAATAAAAAAATAAAATAAAAAAATATAGTGTTTAATTTCCGGGAACTTCAGGTGAAGACACTGAATCAATAGTTGATATTTCCCCTAATTAAGCACGAATCATATCCAGTGAAGTCGTAAGTAACCTTTTTTTTTTTTTCAATTGCACAGCATACTAATCAGTATGATTTCTTAGCGCTGTGAGGTAATACGATATTCCGTTGGGTAACTGGCGGAACTGTTTTAGCCGCAGTCACAAGTTTGCGCAGTGGTGGATGGCTCTGCCGGAACGGGTTCGAATCCTGACCTTGGTACGAATTTTGATTGAGAGCTACGGCTTGCAATCATTATCATTATATACTCTGGAACGTATTAATTTATGTTATTTAATACACTATTGGAAATAATTAGTGCCAGTATGTCCATAACTCAAACTCGTAAAAGACCCACTTTCGCTGCTAATTGGATCTTTTGCTGCATTGCTGCATCACATTTACAAAACATTACACTGTGCAGCAAAAAAATAAATAAATAAATAAATAAATAAATAAATAAATAAATAAAATTAATAAAATTAAAAAAGACCTAATAAAAATTTCTCTCTTTAAAACAACAGCGCTTTAATAGGCATGGTTCCTTTGAAAACAGTATATCTTAGACTCCTTCCGATCTATCAAATGACTTAATCCATCCTACATACGCCCTCCGTACATTCGTAAACAATATTATGATAACTTTAGCGCTAGTCGCAGCTTTGAGTTCCACTGTATTATCTGATTGACAAACTGCCAGTTATCTTCTGATCGAGTTCTTCTGTCGTCGTTTGTTGGGCGCATTTTTCTGGCGTTTCTTCAACAGAAGAGCTGTCGTTGACAAAGCTTTGCCGTCCATTACTACTAACCGTCAGAGTAGCTTTGACAATGATAGGCGATCATAGTGGAAAAACGTTTGAAAAATGGTCCAACAAACATCATCAGAAAAAGCCGAGATAGAAATGAAGAGACAATTTCTCAAACGTTTGGTCGCGAGAACTTTGACAATTTTCCCTTATTTAACTAACTCAGACTTAGTTACAGAAATATATATTTTTATGTTGTGTTAGATCAAAATGTTAATAATATTTATCTTGAGAATTTCGTGTGTAACCAACTCATTTAAAATCAATATCTACAGGTGACTTAAAGTATACTTTATGTCTATGTTGTGCTGTGCAAATGGTAACTGCCGTTAGTCTGATTAAACGAGCTTCCTGTTATGGACACGAATAAAGGTTTTCTGGTAAAGAGGCTTACAGAATTTCCCACAATCGGCTAGTTCTGTCCTCGGCAATTACTATACAGCCAGTGAGACCTTCAATTCAGCTATGGCTGTCACTGAGTCACCTGCTTCCTGTTGACTCAGTGTGAAACGGTACACTTTTCTCTGGCTGCTACGACCGACACATAGTGTGACAGGGATTTAATTGAGGCCAATTTCTAGAAACGGGCCGCCGTGTGAAAGGCATCCTCGGAAAGTGAAATCGCTTTAAGCAAACGTCAAGCGCTCGCCACGCATTACCGTCGATTATCAGCTATTAGCGGCTGAAGTTCCCCGAAACAACAAGTGGTACAGCTGTGAGAAAATGTCCCGCGCGTGTTTACCTCACGACAGGTGACCATGTTCCTGGTTTTTGGAGCCCTGGAGTCGGGATAATACGGGGCGGCAAGTCGAGCGGATGCGAGTCGCACAGTCAGGCGCGCGCCGCCGAGCCGCGTAGAGGTATGTGTGCCATTTCCGGCGGCGAGGCGCCTGCACCTCATTAGCATGCGGACACCGCCACCTGTGGCCCAATAGCTAAGCGTCCGCCAGTTTCCGCCAGCACAGGAACTGGCCCCGGAACCGCAATGTGCACGCATGCCAGTGACAGTGTGGCATTCAGACGCAAAACTAACGGTACAAAATACGAGGTGCTAGCCAAAATTTTCGTGACACCAGCCGCCATCTGTTGAAAACCTTGTTGTTGTTGTTGTTGTAGTCTTTAGTCCTCAGACTGGTTTGATGCAGCTTTCCACGCTACCCTGTCCTGTGTCCTTTTCAATCTGCTTACTGTATTCGTCCCTTGGTCTCCTTCTACGATTTTTACCCCACACACTTCCTTCTGATGCTAAGCTGACAATTCCTTGATGTCTCAGAATGTGTCACTTCTCTTAGTTAAGGTATTCCAAAAACTTCTTTTCTTCTCAATGCGGTTAAGCACCTCCTCACTGGTTACGTGGTCTACACATCTAATTTTCATCATTCGTCTGTAGCACCACATTTCAAAAGCTTCTATCTTCTTTTTGTCTAAACTCCTTATCGTCCACCTTTCACTCCCATTCAATGCTACACTTCAAACAAATGCTTTCGGAAAGGACTTCCTAACATTTAAATTAATATTGTATATTAACAAGTTTTGCTTCTTAAGAAACGCTTTTCTTCCCATAGCCATTCTGCATTTTATATCTCCTTTACTTCGGCCATCAGAAGTTATCTTGCTACCCAAATAACAAAATTCATCTACTACTTTTATTGTCTCATTACCTAACCTAATTCCTTCAGCATCACCTGATTTTCTGACATTGCGTTCCATTATTTTTTTTGTTAATGTTCATCTTATATCTTCCTTTCAAGACACTGTCCATTCCATTCAATTGCTCTTCCAGATCTTTTGCAGTCTCTGACAAAATTACTATGTCATCGGCTAACCGCAAAGTTTTTATTTCTTCTCACTGAACTTTAATTCCCTCTTCAAGTTTCTCCTTGAATTCCTTCACTGCTTGTTAAATATACAAATTAAACAACATTGGGGAAAGACTACAACCCTGTCTTAATCCCTTCCCAACCTCTGTGCCCCTTTCTTGCCCTACGACTCTAATAACTGCTGTCTGGTTTTTGTATAGGTTGAATATAACTATTCGCTCCCTATATTTTACCCCTGATACCTTCAGAATTTGAAAGAGTGTATGCCAGTCGACATTGTCAAAAGCTTTCTCCAAATCTACAAATGCTAAGAATGCTTTCCTTAGCCTCTCTTCTAAGATTAGTCGTAATGTGAGTATTGCCTCCGTGTTCCTACATTTCTCCTAAATCCAAACCTTACCTTTCGACTAATGGTCACCATCACCCTTGAAATAGTTCCCATCTGCACGTCCCAGGGCTTCTGTCACTGGTCAAACGTTTTCTGGAAGTCCTGTTCTTTGAGTGAGTTTATCACTGTCAGCGATGATTGTTGAATTTTCTATAGAGTGTCGGAACGACGGGCTTTCAACTTGAGTTTCAGTTTTGGGAATAGCGCGAAGTCTCAAGGTGCCAAATCTGGTGAGAACGGTGGGTGAGGTACAACCGCAATGTGGTTTTTTGCCAAAAAGGTCCTGGTGAGCAAGGTCGTGTGACAGGGCACTTTGTTGTCATGCAGCAGCCAGTTCCCTTGATTCCAAAGTTCGGACTGCCATCGCTGCACATTTTACAGAGCCGTCGCGAAAGTCACAGCAGAACGTGGAATTCGCTGTTTGGTCGGCTGGGACGAATTCTTTGTGCAGAAGAAACCGATGACAATGTTCTTCACTTTGCTCTTCGCTTGTCTCACTTTTTTGGGTCTTGCAGAGCCCAGGCTCTTCCTCTGGGACTATTGTTGCTTTGTCTCTGCGTCATAACCGTAAATCCAGCTCTCGTCGCCAATGACAATCCGTGACAAGAAGGTTGGATCATCAGATGCCATCTGACGAAGATCTGTGCACACTTCAACACGCTGTGCCTTCTGTTCGGCAGTCAAGATCGTCGGCACGAATTTTGCGGCGACACGATGCACTCCTAATTCATTAGCCAACATTGGTTAACATGTCCCATAATCAATATTTACTTGAATGATTAGCAAGAACTAATTGTTAAAGTTTGGCAACAATGTCTGGTGTTGTGCAACTAATGGGCCTTCGAGTGTGACCATCATCTTCGACGTCTGTACGGCCGGTCCTGAACCGAGCATGCCACTCAAACTCACGCGTACGGCTCATACCCTGTCTCCCAAACACTTGTTGAATCATTGTAAGGGTCTTCGTAGCTCTTTTCCCGAGATTCGCACAGAATTTTATACACACGCTCCGTCCTGTTCGTGAATTCATCGTAAAATCACCACACACCAAACACAGAATATTACGGAAATCACTGTGGACACGCAATGCTTCCTCCCAGCTGCATGCCACTCTGCACACTGACTCAGTAGATATGCAGTTCTCGCCTCCTACTTTCCAGCTGGCAGCACTAGTCACAAAACTTTTGGATTCCATCTCGCATATCGCACGTAGGTCAAGCAGAGCATATTCACGTTTTTGCTGTAAAGAACCGTTTCATTCAATTTAGGGCATACACTGACATAAATCACTTCTCCTTTTCTTCTTCTTTCCGAAATTCCCACGCCAAAAAATGACGAATTAAGTACTCCGGGATTCGAATCAAGAACAGCCGCCAGCGTGCGTAATTTAGATGTAGATATCCTTCTATTAGTAAAGCAACGGTAATCACTCAATAAAAGTAAGTCTTCCAGATCAGACTGTATACCAATTACGCTCCTTTCAGAGTACGTTGAAATAACAACTCCATACCTAGCTATCCTATAAAAACGTCAGCACAACGAAGAATCAGTATTGAAAGACTGGAATGTTAACACACCTGAATTCAGTATTCAGGCCCATATCAATTTCAAAATTCACACAAATATGTTTGTAAATCTAAGGGACTTGACTGTTGGGGTTATCTGTCTTTAGGCTTGCAAACTACTTAAACTAACTTATCTTACACGAAAAACGACACACACAGCCATGCCCTAGGGAGGACTTGAAGCTCCGACGGCGAGTAACCGCGCGTTCCGCAGCTAGGCACCTCAGTGCGCTCGGCCACTCCACCGCAGCAGGTCCATATCAAATGTTTGTAGAGCTTGTGGGACTTAACTACGGGGTCATCATCCCTAAACTTACAAACTACTTATGAACTAGCTAACACTAAGACACTAAGGACGGCACAAATATCCATGCCCGAGGGGGGATTCGAACCCCAGACCGCAGTGGCCGTGCAGACCGTGACTGGCGTGCCGCAGTCAGCTCAGCCACTGCGACCGGTAGGCCCATATCATCGACGTCGATTTGCAGCTAGATTTTGTATCTTACGGTTTATGCGAACAACATGAACCATGTCCAATACAACGGCCTATTTACCCAAAGTTCACAAGGATGCAAAGATTCAACAAAATATCGTTCTTATGAAGCACGGCAAGCTCTTTACTAACATGAAGTAATGAGTGCTATCGACAAGGTTCTCAAATGGATTTCACATTGGGATAAGGCTTTTGACACAGTAGATAAGAAGCAGCTTTTTATAGATTGGAGGCTTCTGGAATATCGCCTCAGTTGTGCGATTGGATTCGTGATGTCATGTCAGAAAGACCACAGTACGTCGTAGCTGACGGAAAGACATCGAGTAAAACGGAAGTGAATGTGGCGTTCTCCAGGGAACTGTTATGGTGTCCTTACTACTCCTTGTCTTTATAAATTGTTTAGGTGATAGTCTGAGGAGCACTCTTAGAATTTTTTCGGATGCTGCTGTTGTTTATCGGTTAGTTCAATTATTAGAAAATTAGAAGGAACGCCTAGATAATTTAGATGTCTGCATGGTGCAAACATTGGCAACTGACTTTACATTATTTAAAGTGTGAAGTCATTTATATTAGCATTAAAAGAAATACGTTAAACTTCTTTTACACGGTAAATTAGTCAAATGAATTGGCCGTAAATTCAACAAAATACCTAGGAATTATAAGGAACAGCAATTTTAATAGGAAAGAACTCATAGAAAATATCAAACGGGGAGCGAACCAAAGATTGCGTTTCACTGGGATAAATTATTCGCAACATAAAATAGACAAATCAGAGCTAGGAAGGAAAGATTCAAGTATTGGTTTTTTGTGGGACGGCAGAAAAAGAGTCGGAAGGTTGTGCTGTGAACCCTCTGTCAGGCAGGTGACTGTGAATTGTAGTCATATGAATGTGGATAAATAAATTTCTCGACGCAGGCATCCCACCATTTTCCGAACGTCTATTTGCCTTACATGAAAACATCCTAGTCACAAAGCTCTACGAATTTCTCAGTAAATTATCATTATTATTATTATTATTCAAATGTTTGTTAAGCTGAAGGGATTTAACTGCGGGATTATCAGTTCCTAAACTTACAAACTACTTATGAAAATTCTCCTCAGAGATGATAAATATTGTACAAACGAGATAGAATGGCTGGCCAGTACTTACCTTTGTGCTGTACCGCCGATAGTAACACAAATGAAGAAACAGAAAAAAAGGGGACAAAAAGGACAAGCTTTAGGAACACAGTTCCTTCATCAGGTGAGAGAGAAGGGAAGAAGAAAGGATGGGAACGGAAGGGAAAGGTAATTCACGACTTAGGTCATGAAGGTGGTGTTTCGGGAGTATCTCTGACGTCCACACTACCTTATACTAAAGACGGCACAAACATCCATGCCCGAGGGGGGATTCGATCCCCCGACCGTAGCGGCCGTGCAGACCGTGACTACCGCAACGCAGGCGGCTCGGCCACTGCTGCAGGCTTATTATTATTATCATTACCATTATTTTGAAGGTGACCGCAATCATATAAAGTCTCCGCCACTTGACTGTTATCAATTAATATTTTTAATACACAATCGAGATTTCAGCTATTAACCCTTCTCAAGTGACGTAAGAAAAAAAATTAAAAGTACCTCACATGGTAAATGTCATTAAATTGCTGTTATTGATTAACCTGATTTGTTAGCTGATACTTCCGTTGGTATTGCAAGGAACAGGTCAGTGCTTAGTGAAATATCATCATTAGGGAGGAAAACTCCACTGCACACAAACCACTAGTGTACATCAGAAAACAGTTGATCTAGTCTGCGGAGCGCTTAAGCAATAACGTCTTCTGTAAGACAGATGAACAACTAAAACGTAGACATCATCAGTATGGACAATTAAAGGGGAGTTTCCAATTTGAGAACGGAACTAAAGTGATTTAAAAATAGCTTGTAAATCTATTGGACCACACTGCGTGGTCATCAGTCCGTATCTTAAAAAACTACTTAAACAAAGGTAACTAACCTAAGGACAACACACACACACACACACACACACACGCCCCAGGGAGGACTCGAACCTCCGACGGCGAGCAACCGCGCGCTCCGCAGCGAGGCGCCTTAGACCGCTTTTCTTTTCTTTTCAAGTAGAAATTACAAGAGTTTATTTATTTGCCTCCTCTCCACCCCTTCAGTCCGGCCTTGCGCTCACCAATGTTCGCCTTCTTCGGCGTCGGCTTCAAATGCCATAAACAAAACATTCCTCTGCTGTAGGTACCACTGTTGTATTGAAAATCACTTGCGTCTTCCCTTCAAATCATAATGCAAAACTAAAATGATGCTCTATGGAATGAATAAGAATTACCCACTCTTCGTGTAGCAAGAAGAAAAAATAAGCTTGTAATGAAAACAAATAAAAATGATATTCAATACGCAAGTGAAACCTTTAAAAAGTTTTGGAACAAATTTCTGTATTTGGAACGCTTTTGTAGAACGTAATTCTGGTCACTAATAGAGAGTATGAAATCTTGTAACGCAGGAGCTTTCCGGTTAATCGCATAATAATTAAACTGTCCAAGAAGCCAAGTGTAATTATTATGCTTGGCTTCAGGGTAATATTTCCAATTAGGGCGCAGTATGTCGTGTACAGTAATGTTCAGTGCGGTGGTGAGAGTCATAAGAGCTAGTTTTCGTTTAGTCAACGTCCAGATTTCAGTCTGATCTCGACAGACAAATGCATGCGCTAACGTGTCCAGTAGCTGGCACCGAGTGCAGTACAGCGTAGCTCTTAATTTTATATTGTTCATTTTTTCGCAAGTAGGGATGACTTCATTTACAACGTCATACCAGTTCATTCTAACTTTCGTACTAAGTACTGGATTATGGATGTTTTTCCACATAGCAGTCCAGTTATAAAGCGGATGTTTCAGCTTGATTGTATTCTGTGGCACTATATCAGTGAATGTGCGATATAGTGATGCAGTATCGTAAGTCCGTTGATGTGCTCGTACATAGCCAACTTCTAGGTAAAATTTTCTGACGTGTTCCAGTTCCGGTTTGATACGGGTGAGGTTGACTGGCACAGCCTTGTCCGCAGGTTCTAAGCAGAGAAACAAATTTTTGCTCGGCTACTCGGTTCGGTTAGACAGATAGCAGGGATAATAGCGGAGAGGCCCTTTGGCGCCCTCAGGACAGGACCGCTGGACGCAGATTGCCGACGCCTAGCGCCCTCGGCGCGCGCTGCTCGCTGCATGCCATTACACGCTGCCTGACCCCCCCCCCCCCCCCCCAACCACTTTGGACGACCGCAGACAACCTCTCCTAACTTTTTTTCAGCTAGAAACCACTTAGCTCCGCTGCAGTACCTAGCGGGGCGGAAAAACACCCCAATAAGACGTGTCCGCGCTCTCCGAAAACAAATAAAGGCCCCACCACCATGACGGCGTCGAGAACGTGCCCAGCGCTGTGTTGTGGACAGAAGCCGAGACTGCATCATCGCGACCGACGCCTGCCGACCACACGTAAAGCCCTAACCCTCCCCCTGTTGATTACATTACGAGATTACGGATGTTTTTCGATTATGATCTACATTTGTTTTTTCATATTTTTTCATCATTGTTACACTATCATTAACGAGTCAGATTTATACTGCACTTAAACTGACATAGTACATGATAATCGATATAAATTGCAGTTACTGTGTTCTATAGGTTAGAAAAGTAAAGACCCACCAGTTGCAAGGTTGCAGATTGATTTACAACCGGTTTCGAGCAATTATTGCCCTTTTTCAGGTATCTGTACAGGAAACAGTTAAGAAGAATACAAACATACAAATACTACATAAAATTCACCGTAGAATCACAGAATTAAAGGGGCAAGACGTACACTGTATATAAAGCTTTCTCGAAAAGAGACAAAATGTGAAATATTAATACGCAATTCTGGTGCATATTGATAAAATAAGGAACTGTACAAGGTGTTTGGTTCATATAAACAAAGCGTATATTAGAAAAATACCTACAAATTCTTCGTTTATATGAACTTAATTATTTCTTGGCGTCCCTATTTCTAGTCATATTCTGAAAGAATTGCTGTTGCCAGATAATTCATGCAAGTGCTTGATTTTGAATTACTTCATTTTGACTAAATACTACTTTCTGCTTCCCTTATTTTATGGAAATGCGGGGTTCTGGTGGGAACTAACAATCTTCTCAGCAATACAATAAATTCCAATTACATTTAAAAATTTATTTTTGTTACTTTGGAAACACAGTTGGTCTAATTTCGACGATGAGCAATACTACTAGCTAGAAATTAGTAAACTATTTGAGAAGGGACTGAAACGGCAATGGTGACGTATATTTCTTTTTAATTTTCTGTCATGTACTATATTCCTGTTCTTTTCTCCTTTCACTTTATTCACTGTACTTTCTTTTGTTCAAATAATATTCATATGAATACAATAATGTAAAATAAGCTTCATATAATTTGTAAATTAAAATGTACGACCTGCTATATAGTAGCAGGCAGTAGGTCTCAAAATAAGCAAATAAATAATCATCATACCTTCTTGTATGTGTAAATCAATGAACAAATGAAGACGAAAAGGTTCAGACGTGACAGAGTGGACACTGACTTGTGAGCATAGCTGCCAACTATTAGGAATTGTCTGAATTATTACGGATTTATTACCTTATTCACAGAGTTACGGAAAGTTCGTAAAAAATTACAGAAATAAGACATTCTACGATCTGATGTTTTTAAAAATCCGAAAGAGTACTGTTTACATTTCGCTAATCATAATGCTACTAAGTTTTATAGATCATATGGACTTCTTCTTGAATACGTAACAGAGCTGTAGCAAACGTTAAGAATAGCATTTCGGCTGTAACAAGTCCCACCTATTCATCCGTTTCCACACCTAGCAAATGCTTGCTCACCCGTCAAGAGCTACGTGGTTTCTGCACTCTACAACGAGTACGTGGTCTTCGGTCCCAGCTTAATAGACCACGTGTTTTACCGAGGAGAGAAGCGTTCACTGCGTTTTTTCGCGTGTACTTTTTTATAGCAATGCTTTGCTGCTAGAACTAAATATGAGTGATGAAATTTCGACAGTTTATGACATGTTTTCGGTGGTTTTATTCATCTGTATAGAATGCAAAATCATTGTGTATATAGTGTTAGCTTCCCAAAGATTTTATATTGTTACTAGGTGATAAACCCTGTATAGCTGGGCTATATATGCATTTTTCCAGTCTCTCATTAGAAACGGAAACAAAAATTCGAAAATTTCATCTTCATATTTTATTCATGAAATAGCTCAGAAATTATGAAACAGTGAAACAAAGAATAAATAGTGGATGAATGAAGCCTCGTAAAGAACGCGTCGCGTGATGGGGAAGTTTTTGTGACTCGTTGTTTACGACGTCATATCTCCTGATTTATGTATGTGTCGCAGGTAGTTTTTAACCGAACAGCGATTGTTGTCTGACAGTAAGCAATACGTGTACCAAGTAGTTGAAATCGGTCCGTTATTTTAGGAGGAGATGCGGAAAAATAGCGCCTGATGTAACAGTTACTTGAAAATTCCATTGTTTATGACGTCATATCTCCTGAAATATGTGTCGTACTATGGTGTGAATTTGAAGGTACAGTCAGTGGTATATGTGCCTAATGCCCGCAAAATATGCCGCGAATGGTGTTAGTAGTAAGGACGTAATAGACCGAAACCTCATGGATGAACCAAATTGTTTATGACTACGTATATCATGAACTATATGTCGAACTGTGATATAATATCGAAGAAACATTCAGTGTACTGTCTGTGAATGTCTCGCGAATACAGTTTACAATGTAAAAGTAATAACTTGTAACGTCATGCCAAATTCCGTAGATATACATCATGAACATCGGAAAAGTAGTAAGCGATATACTTTTCTCCTTTCAACATTTTGTTGGGGTTGCAGCGAGAAAATGTTTCGTAAAGATTTGAAATTATGATCACGGTAAGTGTTCTGGTTCTCAAATAGTTGATGCATAAAATCACGGTATTACGCGCCGCAAGATGGGGCAGGTTTCATTGCTTATGTCCCGAAATCGTATAATCTATGAACCGTACGCGGTATATTTCACCATGGCAAATGATTCCTGACCTTAAAGAATATTTGTACCCAATTAGATTAGGGGCAGATGTAGAATATTATCGCATGTTGCAGCCGTTTTTCATGTATGTTATTGTTTATGATGTCATATCTCCTGATGTATGTGCTTGTAAGATATACACATACAGCCAATTTTATAAGATGTATAGATTTCAAAAATGCAAGGAATTAGATGCTTTTTTGTGCCTTTGGATAGAAAATCCCGTCGCAAGTGGCGCAGCTAATTGAATAGTGCAACAGATAATCAAACTAAGTGGGAAAAAAAGAAAGAAAGAAAGAGAGACAGAAGAAAGTTTGAAGCTTCTGGAGAGGAACGAAAAGTGTCAGAAATATAGCATTTAATAAGCTAAATCAGGTTTATAATTTTTAAAATTTTCTTGGGGAAGGAGTGCGTCCCCCCCCCAACCTCCCCTATACACACTTCTAACTAATGATTACTGACTACCTCTTAAGATCGGCAACCTCCGCCTCGTAAAGGGTACCCACTCGGGGAAGCTGTGTGTTGTGTGCAAATCGTCCAAGTGGCATCATATAGACTAGCATCAGCCGGCCGAACACCATCCCAGCTGGGATCTAACAATCGAAAAAGCCACACGACATAATAATAATAATAATAATAATAATAATAATAATAATAATAATAATAAATATTATTATCATAAAAGGACAACAAAATGGTTTTTCAATTGTTATTTCACTTTCACCATGAGTGAAAAGTGTGGGCTCTGTCGTAGGTTCGTGCGTAGTGGGCTGCAGTGTGGGATTTGTAGTAAGTATTTTCATGGGGGGGAGTGCAGTGGGGAAGACAGTGGGCATTGTGGTGAGGTTCTCTCCTGGAACTGTAGGATTTGCAGCAGGAATAAGTTGATAGAGGAGCAGGAGCGTTTGATCTGCGCCCTTCAGGTGCAGTTGAAAAACGCTGAAGAGGAACTAGGTAGGTTGAGGAGGGGAAGGGGGGCTGGGGAATGGGAACTGGCAGTTGGCAAGAAGGTAGCTAGGAGAAGGTATTCAGATAGCTTTACATTGCAAGTTGCAAATAGGTTTGACCAACTGTCAGAGTTGAGTGGAGATGAACCTCCTGTAGCTGTAGGTGTAGGAAGTACGCAGCAGACCTCAGCTTTTGGTAAGCCGAAATCTGTAGAGAGGTCTCTTAGGAAGAAGAAGGTTCTGCTGCTAGGTAGTTCTCATGGCAGAGGTGTTGGCCAACAGTTGCAGGAAGTACTTGGGAGTGAGTACCAGGTCACCAGCATAGTGAAGCCTAGTGCAGGGTTAGATCAGGTCACTTGTAACATAGGGGACTTATGTAGGAATTTTTCAAAAGAGGATCAGGTAGTTATAGTGGGTGGGGCCGGGAACAGTCTTGATAGGGACGGGGAATATGATATAGGTGGTGATCTGGAAAGGATAGCAAATGAAACTGGTGGCACGAATGTGCATTTCGTGCAGCTGTTTCAGCGTCATGATAGGCCTTGTCTTAATACGGCTGTCAGCCGTCTTAACATGGGGCTTGAAAAGGCGCTGATGACGGAGGGCATGGATCACATTGCAGTGGTGCCAGTTGAAACTATCCAAAGGTCGGATTTTACTAGGCACGGTCTGCACCTCAATAGGTATGGGAAGGGGAGGTTGGCAAAGCTCATAGGTGACAGTGTAGTAGGGGGTGGGGGTGTCACTCATGGAAAAACTCCTGTAGTAGTTGGTGTTAGGGCTGCACCTTTTTTAGACTGAAGACAGCTGATAGGTATTCCTGCTCAAAGGAAGTCCCTCTAAGAAAGGAACCACCTTTGACAAAGTCTAAGAATATAATTAATAAGGGAATTGCTGTTTTTCATCAAAATATACAGGGTATCAGAGATAAAGTTAATGAAATGCTTATTGATACTGATTCTGACATTATTGGTATTTCAGAGCACTTTTTAAGTTGTGTGACAATTCAGAGACTTCCTTTGCCAGGATACAGGTTAGCTGCCTTTTACTCTAGGAGTTCCTTGCAGTGTGGGGGAGTGGCCATGTATGTAAAAAAACGATTTTTCATCGGAGTCAATCGATTTTTCTAAACACTGCACAGAACAGATATTTGAATGTTGTGCAGGAATTGTTAATGTTAATGGAACTAAACTAGTAATAGTTGTTATTTATAGATCCCCTGACTCAGATTTTAAAATGTTTCTGCCCAAGCTGGAATTGGTTCTGGGTTCACTGTATAGGAAGTATAAAAATTTAATTGTGTGTGGAGATTTCAACATTAATTGTGTAGGTGATAGCTCAAGGAAACGTCAGCTGTTAGATCTATTTAATTCCTATAACATGATGCAAACAGTATTTTTTCCAACGAGAGTGCAAGGAAATAGCAGTTCTACCATTGACAATATTTTTGTTCATTCTTCATTATTAGAGGGGCACTCTGTCAGCAGAATAGTAAATGGCCTATCAGACCACGATGCCCAACTTTTAATTCTAAAAAGTATTTGTTCTCAAACAAATGTTAAACATAAATATCAACTACTCAGAAAAGTTAATCCAGTTGCAATTGAGACCTTTTTAAGCCTAATTAAGGAACAAGAATGGCAGGATGTTTATAGTGCTGATAATGCAGATGATAAATATAATGCTTTTCTGAACACATTTATTATGCTATTTGAAAGTTGCTTTCCACTAGAACGCTCAAAACAGGGTACTTTCAGTAACAGACAGCCAGGGTGGATGACAAAGGGGATAAGAGTATCATGTAGAACTAAGCGGGAGTTGTATCAAAATGTTAGAAGCAGTCAGAATGAAGATGCAGTAGCTCATTACAAACAGTACTGTAAGGTTCTGAAAAATGTCATTAAGAATGCAAAAAGTATGTGGTACGCAAAAAGAATAGCAAACTCTCGGGATAAAATTAAAACTATCTGGTCAGTCGTGAAGGAAGTGTCTGGTCAGGAGCAGCAGGTAGAAGATATAACGTCAGTGCGTAGTAGGAATGTTTCTGTTACTGACAAGTTAGATATATGTGCAATATTCAATAATCACTTTCTGAATATAGTAGAGGAACTAAACAAAACTCTAGTTTCTACAGGTAATCATATAACGTTTTTAGAAAATGCGTTTCCGAGGCTGTTGCCTGAAATGATCCTTCATGATACTTCCATAGGTGAGATTGAGTCAATAATTAAATCACTAAAGACTAAGGACTCTTGTGGATATGATGGGATATCTAGCAGAATTCTAAAGTACTGTTCTCCATATGTTAGCCCAGTACTAAGCCATATTTGTAATTTTTCCTTTCGGAATGGTCAGTTTCCTAACAGATTAAAGTACTCAGTAGTGAAACCGCTTTATAAAAAAGGTGAAAGGGATAATGTAGACAACTATAGACCTATTTCTATGCCATCGGTTTTTTCCAAAGTTATTGAAAAGGCTGTATATTCAAGATTAATTGATCATTTCAGTTCACATAATTTCCTGTCAAACGTACAGTTTGGTTTTAGAAGTGGTTTAACGACCGAAAACGCTATATTTTCGCTTCTCTGTGAGGCACTTGATGGGTTAAATAAGAGGCTACGGACATTAGGCGACTTCTTTGATTTAACAAAAGCGTTTGATTGTGTTGATCACAAAATATTGTTGCAGAAGTTGGAACATTATGGAATACGGGGAGTAGCCCACAACTGGTTCACCTCTTACTTTAATAATAGACAACAGAAGGTAATTCTCCGCAATGTAGAAAATGGCTATGACGTGCAATCCCAATGGGGCACAATCAAGTATGGGGTGCCCCAGGGGTCTGTTTTGGGACCATTGCTGTTTCTTATTTATATAAATGATATGCCTTCGAGTATAACAGGTGATTGTAAAATATTTTTGTTTGCTGATGATACCAGCTTGGTAGTGAAGGATGTTGCTCGTAATATTGACACAGTATCAAATAATGCAGTTCAAGAGATAAGTTCATGGCTAATAGAAAACAAGTTGATGTTAAATCACAGTAAAACTCAGTTCTTACAATTTCTAACACATAATTTGACGAAATCTGACATTATGATTACACATAATGGGCATGTGATAAGTGAGACTGAACAGTTCAAATTTCTAGGTGTTCATATAGACAGTAAGCTGTCATGGAAAGCCCATGTTCAGGATCTTGTTCCAAAACTAAATTCTGCTATATTTACCATTAGAACAATATCTGAGATAAGTGATTTTTCAACACGAAAAGTAGTCTATTTCGCTTACTTTCACTCACTTATGACGTACGGCATTGTTTTTTGGGGTAACTCGCCTGATGCAAAAAGGATATTTCTGGCTCAAAAACGGGCGGTTCGAGCAATATCTTGTGTAAGTTCGCGAACGTCATGTCGACCCCTTTTCAGTAGTCTGGGAATTTTGACTCTGGCGTCACAATACGTTTTTTCTTTAATGTCGTTTGTTGTTAATAATATCAGCTTATTCCCACGAGTTAGTAGCTTTCACTCGGTGAATACTAGACAGATGTCTAATCTACATTTGCACCGCACCACCTTAACACTTGTGCAGAAAGGGGTGCAGTATTCTGCGGCATCCATTTTCAATAAGCTGCCACTAGAACTTAAGAATCTTAGCACTAATCCACATGCTTTCAAATCTAAATTGAAGAGTTACCTCGTGGCTCACTCCTTTTATTCTGTCGAGGAACTCCTAGAAAAGTTAAACAATTAAGCTAATTTATTTTTTTTATTGATTCTTTTCACTTTTTCTATTACCATTATTGTGTAACAATTAATGTATTGACTTGTTCCATGACCATGGAGTCTTACTCCTGAAGTGGGTCCTATGGAACAGAATAAATAAATAAATAAATAAATAAATTGTATTCTGTGATCGTAACGACTGTCGACTGAAACAATGAAGCGATCGATAACTTTTACCAGGCATTCGACCAGTGTTTAAGCTACAAAATAAGACAATGTCACAAAAATGCACAAATCAAAATTTATATTTGTGCAAAATACGGAACGTCTGCGCAAAATACTGCTAGCAAAAAAAATTTTAAACAAGGGTATTACTGAGTGTTTTAAAAGTGAAATGCGTTTATATTGAATTAGTATTAACAGTAATCTGCTAAATTAATCTTTTATTATTATTAATTTTTTTAAATTAACTTATACGTGTATAGATCCACACCTTCCATATCATATCTAAACTACAATAAACTCCGCGTATTGATTTATGTATGTTACGTTTCAATGTATTAGATTAGAATAGGACCTACGTCTGTTTTGTGCATAATCTACACACTGAATTCATATTCAAAATGTAAGTCATTGTGAGGTGGGCCTTCAATATTAATCATTAAAAATTTTATAAGTCTTTCCATGGACGATTTCTGATTTTTTTTTCTTATTTGTTATTTTGTTCATGCAACTAAACCATCGCTCGCAGTCGGCTGTGTCCAGGGGAATGATGGAGGTGTTTCCTATAATATTAAATCCGTGACAGGAAATTGTTCGCTCATCTTATTAACATAAATGAAGTCTACAAGCTCTTTGTAATTCATTCCATTGCAGTTGCTGTTCAACACCTTAATAAATGCCCATTCCAGTAACATTTATTTAAAATCATAGATCTAATATATATATATATATATATATATATATATATATATATATATATATCGAAAACAGTTCGTTAAAATTTGTAAAATGTTGATTCTTATATCTTGCGGTTTTTTTTTTTCTTAGATTTTTCACCTGACATCATGAAACGCCATGGGTTGCACAGTTCATGGCAAGGGACGATCGCTTCAGTTTCTTCTGCCCTAAACTTTAAAAGCAATCATCTTCGAACATCATATCTTCAATGGCGCAACAAGTGCAAACTTTGCAAAGTAATTCTATACACAGCGAAATAAAATACGGAATCACATATGTCAAGGTAAGTATAGGCAACAACTCGAACCGCCGCGGTCGAGTAGCCGTGAGGTCTAAGGCGCTCGCCGTCGGAGGTTCGAGTCCTCCTTGGGGCATATGTGTGTGTGTGTGTGTGTGTGTGTGTGTGTGTGTGTGTCCTTAGGTTAGTTTACCGAAGTTTAAGTTGTTTGTAAGCTACGGACTGATGACCAGGCTGTTTGGTCCGATAGATTTATAAACATTGGAGCATTGGACAACTCGAACCTACAGATGGCCTGCTAGCGGTGTCGGCTGAGAAACGCATGTAAATGCCACGGAGTTTCCGCTATTACCTTTGTGAGCTACTTGGTGCTGGCTGCCACAAAGAGTCCCCCCACCGCCGGGCGGCGGCACACACACAGTGGCTGGAAGCCAGCCGGCAGTGTAGGGCCGCGCGGCGCGGCGTTTCGCAAGCGCACAGCCCGGCTTTATTGCAGTCGGAGACAAAGCGGTCCGCGCCGCGCCGTGCTGTGCTTTGCTGTTGCTCGGCGTGCCTGCGCTTTTGTGCCGCGCCAGCACTGGCCACGCGAGGCCGGCAGACACGCCGCACCACGCCACGCCACGCCTTCGGTCAAGGGCCCGCAGCCGGCAGTAGCAACCACAACCTCACGCCACCAATCTGCCGGTCGCTTCACTGGCAGAACGCTTAGAAGATGCAACAGGTCTACTAAAGAAACTGCCTAGCCTACATTACACTTGTGCGGCCTAATTTGGAGTATTGCTACGCATTGTGGGATCCACACCAGGTGGGACTGAAGGATAATTTAGAGAAAATTCAAGAAGGACAGCGCGTTATGTACACTACTGGCCATTAAAATTGCTACACCAAGAAGAAATGCAGATTATAAACAGATATTCATTGGACAAATATATTATACTAGAACGAACATATGAATACATTTTCACGCAATTTGGGTGTATAGATCCACATAAATCAGTAACCAGAACAACCACCTCTGGCCGTAAAACGGTCTTGATACGCCTGGGCATTGAGTCAAACAGAGCTTGTATGGTGTGTACAGGTACAAAGGCCCGTGCAGCTCCAACGTAACACAGTTCATCAAGGGTAGTGACTGGCATATTGCGACGAGCCAGTTGCTCCGCCACCACTGACCAGACGTTTTAAATTGGTGAGAGATCTGGAGAATGTGCTGGTCAGTACATCAGTCGAACATTTTCCGTATCCAGAAACGCCCTTATAGGACCTGAGACATGCGGTCCTGCAGAATCCTCCTGAAATGTAGGATTTCGCAGGGATCAAATGAAGAGTAGAGCCACGGGTCGTACCACATCTGAAATGTAATGGCCACTGTTCAACGTGCCGTCGATGCGAACAAGAGGTGACTGAGACGTGTAACCAATGCCACTCCATACCATCGCGCCGGGTCATACGCCAGTATGGCGATGACGAATACATGCTTCCAATGTGAGTTTAACCAGATGTCGCCAAACACGGATGCGACCATCATGATGCTGTAAACACTACCTGGATTCATACGAAAATAATGACGTTTTGCAATTCGTGCATCCAGGTTCGTCGTTGTGTTCACCATCGCAGGCGCTCCTGTCTGTGATACAACATCAAGGATAACCACAGCCATCGTCTCATGCTGCTGCAAACGTCGTCGAATTGTTCGTGCAGATGGTTGTTGTCTTGCAAACGTCCTCATACGTTGATTCAGGGATCGAGACGTGGCTGCATGGTCCGTTACTGCCATGCGGATAAGATGCCGATGAGATCCAGCACGGCGTTCCGTATTGCACTCCTGAACTCACCGATTCTATATTCTGCTAACAGTCATTGGATCGTGACCTAAAGGAGTAGCAATGTCGCGATACGATAAAACGCAATCGCGATAGGGAACAATCCGACCTTTATAAAAGTCGGAAACGTGATGGTACGCATTTCTCCTCCTTACTCAAGGCATCACAACAACGTTCCACCAGGCAACATCGGTCAACTGCTGTTTGTCTATGAGAAATCGGTTGGAAACTTTCCTCCTGTCACACGCTGTAGGTGTCGCCACCGGAGCCAGCCTTGTGTGAAGGCTCTGAAAAGCTAATCGTTTGCATATCACAGCTTTTTCGTCCTGTCGGTTAAATTTCGAGTCTGTAGCAAGTCGTCTTCGTGCTGTAGCAATTTTAACGGCCAGGAGTGTATTATCACGATATAAGGGGGAGAGAGTGTCACGGAAATGTTGCACGAGTTGGGGCCGATCCGTCCGTACACTGTTTGCCTCGATACAAGTATTCTGGTAGATGCAGTGAGGTAAGATGTCAGCCGACGTTTACCCTACACTCCCATCTTTCCTTCAAACATTAGCAACATGACGGTACTGGCGTGCCTTCACAATCAAATAAAGGTCTTGTTTTTCTGATGTGACATTTGGCGGCACTGCCCTGGTCTCTCTAAACATTTGTAATATGCGAGAAACAATGGGACAACAATTCCAGTATGCGTATGCGGCCAACTATTCGTCATTTACATAGAGGTTGCGCCCGCGCTGGAATGATCAGCATGTGCGGTACTCGTGGCCGTAGACGCGTGCTCCAAATGTCACCTAATTTGCTTGTTTCTCGTGTCCAACAAGAACGACAAGCCGTGGCGTGACGTGATCGGGGTAGTGCTGAACCACTGCGATCGCCAGCTGACTGGCTGGTCCCTATGAGACATTGGGCTGTGCCCCTGCAGCCAGCAAATCATCTAGCAATCGCTGGTTCAGCACTATTCTGACCATGTGATGTGAGGCGGCCGCGGTGGCGGAGCGCTCTGCGGCGCGCCAGTCATGTTCTGCAGGGGCACTAAGGTCGGGGGTTCGAATCCCCCTCGGGCATGGATATTTGTGCCGTCCTTAGTATTAGCTAGTTCATAAGTAGTTTGTAAGTTTAGGGACTGATGACCCTGTAGTTAAGTCCCATAAGCTCTACAAACATTTGAAATTATTATTTTTTTTCTTTTTTTGTGTGATGTAACGTACGCCCCACGGTCGGTCTTTCTCGTTGGGCTCGATGCTTCCTTTCCACGTCGCATTTTGGGTGGTCAACAGTCGTGGCTTGAATATGGAGACATTTGGACATGTATGCCTTCGTGAACGACTTAGATGCCACATTACATATGCTATCGAAATTTCTTCGAGTTATATCTTGCATCTTACACATCAAGAAACTGCAGATCTAAACTGCATTTCAGTCTTACGCGGAACTGGATTGCTTTGTTGAGACATTCCTTTGTAATGCTGTGTATCGGTTCCGCGTCTAGCTTTTCTTCCTGCCCCTAATGCCATGTTCTAATGGAGAACGAACACGATCTGCTTCATCACCGAATCATCTACGCCATTCAAATTGGCGCTCATCTGAAAAGGTCCTGTTACTCGTCTTCTTCCCTCCTAAACTGCGCTCGCACTGCGGTTTCTTGCATGTGTTACGCCACGGGGCCACACATTGTGAACTCCGAACGTGCGGCAAGTAAGCGTAACGCGCCGAGAGCGCCTCGCCGGCCCGGGAAACCTGAAGGGCGATTAACGGCTCACGACCCGGCGTGGGACGGCAAAACAAAGCCTCGCTCGTCTCCCGTCAGGCTGCCTGTTTTCCGAAGAGCCGCCGCCCGTGCAAAACCGTGCCGCGAGCGCCGTACGAGAACTGCCTCTTCTGGGAGTCACTCGCTCTCCTGCCCTGCGCTGCATACAGTGGTACGGGTAACTGTTTGTCTGGAGCGATTAGCAATGCTCGCGCAGCTGCCGGAAGGTGGCCTCAGCCTCACAAAGCTCCCAGCAGAACTCTTTTTGCTGCCTTCTAGTCCCACAAGGTCCGCTCCGAAGCGGCTGCGGGGAGGAGTGGGCTAAGAGGCGTAGGAAAGAGTCGGCAACATTTACCGTGCCGACCCGTTTGCGACCTGCCATACTCCATGTGCGTTGGCTGTTTACCGTTGTTTCCATAAAATTTTCAACGGCTTTAGAGCAAGTCTGGTTTGAGATGTAGAAAAACTAGAACAGTCTGAAACATCTAGTTTTCAACTTCACGTGAAGCAACAGTCAAGCACGTGGAGGAATTATTGTTTCCCAAAAAGTGATCAGGATTTAACATATTTTTCAGAAAAAAAAAGTAGTGAAAAATAGTTACCCTGCCTTTGGATCAAATGAAACATGAAGATTGGAAATAGATAATATTGCCGCGAGACACCACGTAAACCGACTGACGGCGTGGCGCAGGGGATAGCGTCACAGATTGCGGTGCTGAAGGTCGCCAGTTCAGTCCCAACCACCGGCAAAAACTTATTTCTTTGTAATTAACAATTCCAGAATGTTCTATATCTTTCTTATGTTCACTTGTAAATTCTACTTGTTTCTTATGTTAACTATTCTTCTAATTTCTGTTACATTCTGTCTGTGTATAAATAGCGGAGCACTCTGCCCGAGAGGCAGTCAGTGCTGCGTGTATGTTAAGTTCGTAATAATCGTGCTTTCAGTATAACTGCTGTGTTTAGTTGCCTTCGAAGTCAAGCATCTTCCATTTCAACGCGACAATATTACAACCAAAAAAAAAAAAAAAAATGGTTCAAATGTTTGTAAATCTTATGGGACTTAACTACGGGGTCATCAGTCCCTAAACTTACAAACTACTTATGAACTACTTACGAACTAGGACGGCACAAATATCCATGTCCGAGAGGGGATTCGAACCCCCGACCGTAGAGGCCGTGCAGACCGTGACTGAAGCGCCTCAGTCTCCTCGGCCACCGCGGCCGGCAATATTACAACCAAAATACCTTCATTATAGTATTTACCCATCATACATGCCTATGGAGTATGGGAAAATGGCATCTATCGAGAAGCATGATGATAAGGTGAAGAATCTTAATGCTTCAAGACTTTTGATAATTTCTTTAGCAATGAGTTATAATTGGCAATTAACGGATTATAATTAACAAGATTGTTACTTAAATTTACAGAATTAGATTAGAGAAATTAAATATAGGCTGGTCAACGAGTTAAAAAAGAAGAAAATACATTGGCATTGCAAATGTGTTTATAAATTTTGCTTACATCTTCGATAGCAATTATTAACGCGTCTGTATTATCTTTTGGACATTGCAGGTGGCGTATCAGCTCTGTTCTGCTTTGGGATGCTGAATACAAGACAATGAAACACTTAACAATAGTAACAGTATCATCTGTTCGTCACAATGAACCACACGGAGCTAACGTTCGAAACATGAGGTGTCAAGAAAAACAACTGCATTACATACATAACACCAATATGAGTTATTTTTCCATTCAGACATCCAAATAATGCTTTTCTGCTGTGATGCAATGATTTAGAAAGAAGTTAGACTGACCAGAGCTTTGCTTTTTTCCGGGATTTTTATAATTACCGCGACAATCGCTTATCTGAAAAATCGTCATCAGCTGTTTCAACAAGTATTTCTCGAATCGTGTTGAAGTTTTGCATCCTTACTGCATGCGAATTTGATTAAAGAAAAGAGAATCCAATAGTAGTAGTAACCAAAACAACGGTAAAAAAAGTTAGAACAGGGCAGGAGTTAATCTATAGATTATGTAACTAATAATAATAATAATAATAACCTACCGTACAAAATGCGTAATAGAGGAAAGACATATTTTAAAAATTAGAACAATAGAAAAATGAAGGAGAAATAATCGAAAACACAAACGACGAAATAATGAAGTGTATAAGGTAGCTCCTGCAATAAGAACATCTAAGAACGCTTTTTGAAACTAGATTTACAAAACATATAACAGAAATTAGTTGCGCGTGATTATACCGGGTTGTATGGCCGTCGTCAATGAAACATTTACGTTCCTGATGTTTCGTTCAGAGCTGCGCTGGACATCTCCAGATATCTACCTAGAGACGCAACTCATCGTCGCCAGGAGCGCTTGCCAAGGTTTCCAGCGCAACTGTGGACAACACTTTGGGAACAGAAATGTGTCATCGAAGATTCATGACATCCGAACGTGAAAGCATGAATCCTATCTAAGAGAAGCACCCACTGTTGAAGATGTAAATAAATTTTAAATAAAATGGAAAATATAATTCAGATAAGCTACGACACTCGAAGTGAAGTTTAAGTAAAGGAAACGATAAGAAATTAAAAAGGGATTGCGAATATAGATCGCGGAAATAATACAAGCAATCGAAGAAACCAGAAAGGATATAAGACATAAAAATGGAAGCTTAGTGTTTACCGTCCCGTCGACAGCGTGGTCATTAGAGATGGAGCTTACGCTCGGAGTGTTTGGGTAGGGATGTGGAAGGAGATCGGCCGTGCCCTTTCAAAGGAGCCATCCCGGCATTTGCCTGGAGTGGTTTAGGGAAATCACGGAAAACCTAAATCTGGATGGCCGGAGAGGGATTTGAATCACCGTCCTTCCGAATGCTAGCGAGTTCAGTGTGTTACCACTGCGCCACCTCGTTCGGTCAAAATAAACATATATATTAAGCATATAACGGAAAGCGAATAATTGCCAAGAATATACTCCTAAAGACTCATGAGAACGAGAGCAATTAGTCTATAAACGAGGGAGAGCATAAAGAAGATGTGAGTGAGCTAACTGTATAGACTAATTAAGTAGACACGTAAGTCAAAAACGGTACTGCAAGACTGAACCGATAAAACCTCGTGAACAATTATGACATACTCAGGGAACGGATGAAACAGAAATAAGGCAGTTCCCATGGAAATAAAATTCCAGAAGTAGTCCCACCAGCTTTACTATAAGAATATTATATATTCGATTAAGATCTATGAGAAAGAGGAAAGCACTGGAAATGAATACAATGAATGTCGAATTTATTAAATACAAGCTTTATCCGACTTGCGTAACAGTCCCCGTATTTAACTGCAATGATATGTCAAATTTCAAATCAACTTATCAAGTACTTTCCGAGATTTTCTATTGAAAAGAAGGAATAAGAAAAGTATGTTTCTAATTGCAAATCTCTGAAAGTACTTTGCCGTTTACTAAGAAATTCTGATACAACGTCGCATTGGAATATGCTCGTGGTTTTATATCCTAAAAAAAAAAAGTTTGCAAAATAAGTTGCGCATAACTGAAGAAATAAATAAAAAATTAAACAATCCGTGATACCTGAAGCGACATTTTTTCAGACATCTTATTGTTTATGACGTCATATCTCCCGAACTATGCGTCGTACTTTTTATGTGTGCCAGAAGCAAAGAGGACGCACGGACAACAACTCATCAGTACCATTGCATCGGATGAGTGGTTTACCAACCCAAACAGGACAAACATTGTTCATTACATTGGGAACAGAAAATAGTGGTATAATACGGAGATTAAGAATTTTACGTACCCTGAACGAATGATAGAAAAATTGACAAATACATCTACCTTGACCGACTTCTGTAGTGAAAAATTTATTCAAAAGAGAAGAGCGCAAATGTGTTAATGTTATAAAAGAATCAGTTTCATGAATACAGAATATACAAGATATAGAATGCAATGAAATATCAAAACTATTGCAGCTTGTTGACTATGACAAGCGCAAAGGAAAGGGAGGTGATGCATCGATAGTATCTTCACTTTTAGTTAAATCTTTACATATGAAAATCAATTGCTATTCGATAGTCTCTCTAAAACTGAAATCAAACGACCGATTTCAGTAATTCACTTTTTGCTTTGTTCACCTTAAAACAGGGATGGTTACAAAAATGAAATTAAAAAAAGATGTGTACCCGACGGAACAGCCAAAAAACCGAAGTTGGTAATTTTGTATGGGCATCGCCACTTCAGATATGAATCCTAATTTTTGCGCTTCCGCATTGTTCCTCGCGGTGGAGTGGCCGAGCGCTCTATGGCGCATTTATGTGGAGCGCGCGGTTACTCACTGTAGATGGTTCGAATCCCCCCTCGGCCATGGGAGTCTGTGTTTGTCCAAAGATTATGTTAGTTTAAATAATTTGTAAGCCTAGGAAACGATAACCATAGTAGTTAAGTTAGATACATTTACAAACATTTGAACAATTTTTCCTCATTGTTCATGTGACTACTGTAAAATTTTGGACACCTGACCTTCAAAACAAGAGGAATGTCACTCAGTGTCTACAATAGACTTATATGGTGCTTGGGTGAGAGCAGGCCTACTTTACTTACGAACCTCGACAAAATCTAAAGTTTTATTAGGAACTTGATGAACTATTACACATTTGACCTTCAAAACGAGAGGAACACCACTGTTTATGTTGTTGTTGTTGTTGTCGTGATCTTCAGTACGCAGACTGTTTAAATGCAGCTCTTCAAGCTACCCTGTCCTGTGCAAGCCTCTTCATTTGTGAAAAAGAACGACAACCTACATCCTTTTGAACCTACTTACTGTAAATAGTTTCTCGGTCTCCCTCTGAAATTTTTAGCCCACACACACTTTCTTCTGAAGTTGACGGTTCCTTGACATATCAAAAAGTGTCCTACGAACCGATCCCTTCTACTAGACAGGATACTCCAGAAAGACCTTTTCTCCCCAATTCTGTTGGGCACTTCATAAGTTACGTGATCTACAGGCTACGTCTACTTAAAATTTGAAAAATCAAATGTTCAAACGTTTGTAAATCCAAGTGACCAACAACTGAGGCTATCGGTCCTTAGACTGACAAACTACTTAAACTTATGCTGACAACAACAACAACAACAACAACACACACACACACACACACATGCCCGATGGAGGACTCTAACCTCCGACGGGGAGCGGCCGCTTAATCCGTGACAAAGCGCCTTAGACCGCATGAGCATTCCTGTGCCGATATAAGATACGTTTCCACACGGTACATGGCGAAGGGTACCTTATGATACATATCGACACTAATTTAAAGTTTTATTCCGATGATGATGAATTTTTGCAGTTCATCACTGTCAATATTTCTTTCTGTATGGCGAGGTTATCTTCGACACCTTCCCAACGATCATATTGAAAGTTAACATTTATACAGCGTGATTATACATATATATCAAAAATTAAGCGGCAAGTAGAGGGGAGCGCACCAAGCAGATATCAAGTAGGAATGTGTGCTCGGTAATTATGTATGGCGCTAGCGTGTACATAAGTATGAAAAAAAAAGGTAATCTGAAAAGAGAAGTAAGGGCAGAAAAATTATTTATTGGTAGTAGGTGCTCAAAAGAGCTGTCACCCTCAGCGATACAAGCTTCACAGTCACGGTTCATGGACCGGCGAACATTAGAAAAGATGTCAGAAATTTAGAGCACATGTCCATTAGAGGCAGAGATGTGGGAAACTAAATTTTCTTCAGCTAGAATGACACTCTCATACGCCATGCTTTTAATATGAGCTGGAAAGAAGAAACCCACACTGGTTGCATCAGGTGAACGGGGTGACCAGGGAAATAGTCCACCTCGTTCTATCCACTGCTGGCCGTGGATAGCATCCTAGCGTAAAATGCTGAACCACATTCGTCTGCGAATACGTTAACACGCGTTTGTGTCACTCGACACGGACATGGAACCGAATAATATTGCGCAACTAAATGCCATTTCTTTTTGGGTGAAAACGCAACGACATCTTACGGTAAGTTTCAAAAGGCTTTTGGAGAAGATGTTACGTCAAGAGCTAAAGTTTTTCGTCGACATAAAATGTTTAGTGAAGTGAAAAAGAATGTTGAAGACCGCAGTGGACGACCATCAACCTCTCGGACGGATGTCAACTTGGCCAGGGTGCGTGAACTCGCAGGATCTGATCGGAGATTATCTGTGAAAATAATTGAAGTAGAATTGAACATCAACTGAGAAACGGTTCGCCTAATAATGACTGAAGATCTTAGTATGAGAAAGATTTGCGCAAAAATGGTCCCAAAAAATCTCACAGCACAACAGCGAGAAACACGGAAAAAATGTGGCAGCCGATCTGTTAGAGCGAACGGAAATCAATACAGAATTGAGGAGCTGTGTTATCACAGGTGATGAAAGTTGTTTTTTTCTGTACGATCCAGAGACAAAACGCGAAAGTTCGCAATGATGCTCAAAGGGATCACCCAGATCAAAAAAAGCTAGCATGTCAAAGTCGAAAGTGAAATGCATACTTGTGTGCTTCTTCGATTCCAAGGGAATTGTTCATAAAGAATTGGTGCCTCCTGGACAAACAGTTGACCAATATCACTACAAACATTTTTAGAAAGACATCGTAAAAGAGTTCTTAGTGTCCGTGCCAACATTGCTGATAATTGGTTTGTGCATCACGATAATGAACCATTCCATACTGCTCTGACAGTACATAAATTTTTAACATCAAAACAAATTTCAGTACTATCACAGCCACCCCGATATCGCTCCGTGCGACTTTTCTCTATTTCCAAGACTCAAAACGGCGGACAAGGGATACTATTTTTAGACAACACAAGATGTCCAAATGTCTGTGACAAGGGCCTTGGAGGATATTACAGAGGATGAGTTTCCGAAATGTTACCAACAATGGCAGAAGCGACGAAAGAAATGTGTGCAATCAGAACACTACTATCTAGGATACTAGAATCAAGGAAACAACACTAAACTTGACTAAAACGGTAAGCAACATTTTTCTCCACTCTCTCATTATTTTATTGTCTCACCTCGTACATTTGAATGGGGCGATAGGCAGGACAAAGATTTGCGGTGTGGGGGGATGAGTTCGAAGTGCGCGAAGTAGACTTTGGCAAACACCTCCACGTGCAGATGACTGGCAGCTGCTGACAGTGTTGCAAACGCATGCCGCGCTGGCGCCGCGTCAGACGGTGTCCAGGGTGACGCGTGGGCGCGGCGGCGGCGACGACGACGCAGACGTGGACGGCCCGTGGCGCGCCCCGCCCGGCCGGCCGCACAATGCTCATTGTACGGCGCGCCTCGCGCCACACAATGGACACGCGCCGCCCACGCCCTGATGGCGCCATTTCACTGGCGACAGTCGTCTCGCCAGACTGAGGCACCGCTGACGGACCCGCGGCTATCGGCGAAGCTCGCCGGCGGGACCGCCGTGGACATCTCCCAGTGAACGCCTATCCGCAGCCGATTCTATGCTAACGAGCTTATTTGTCCGGCTTTACGAGTACACACGTCCTTCTCACATGCAACAAACGTCTTTCATCTCTGGCGGAAAAATGAATGTGTTTGTGAAAGGAGCTGAGATGCACCATCGTTCGGATTGTATTTTAAATATGCCACCCCATAACTGGCTGTGACAGAAGTCGACGGAAGGGCAAATAATTCCTCTTATGATGGAACTGAAATTTACGACTTTCACTGCTTAAATGCGTTGAAACAAATTCGACGCCGCCAGATCAAAATCTGTGCCTGATCGGCACGCCTACTTGGAATTCTCGCTGTACTCCAGCGGACGCCATAACCGCTTCGGCTACGTGAACACGATTCCCATCCAACCCAAGTTCTAAACCGCCTAATACAGCTGTTGCTCTCGTCCTTGTTTCCCTCTGCTCGCAACCTACACGTATTCATGGAAGACGTCAGACGTAGTATACGAAACCACTGCTGATTGGTCGCTATACGTGATATTAATACAAAATCTTCATTACCAGCGTCGGGCGAGGTTGTTCAGATAATCTTTGTACATACAATATGTGATCAAAAGTACACAGACACCCCCCCCCACGACCCAAAAATAAATATCATCATCATCGTTAGAGACTGATTATGCCTTTCAGCGTTCTGTCTGGAGCATAGTATCTCTAATAAAATTCCTCCATGATAACCTATTCAATGCTAACATTGATGTCTCGTCTGATGTTATGCCTTTTACTTCAAAATCATTCCGCACCGAATCGAAAGTACTTTCTTCTTGGTCTACCTCGACTCACCTTACCCTCCGCTGCCGAGCTCATGAGTCTCTTAGGTAACCTTGCTTCTCCAACGCGTGTAACATGACCCCACCATCTCAGTCTGTTCGTTCTAACTGCTTCATCTATGGAGTTCATTCCTAGTTTTTCTTTTATTTCCTCGTTATGGACACCCTCCTGCCATTGTTGCCATCTACTAGTACCTGCAGTCATTCTTCCTACTTTCATATCTGTAACCTCTACCTTGTGAATGAGGTAACCTGTATCCACCCAACTTTCATTCCCATACAGCAAAGTTGGTCGATAGATAGAGCAGTGCACTGCTAACTTAGTCTTGGTACTGACTTCCTTCTTGCAGAAGAGAGTAGATCTTAACTGAGCACTCACTGCATTAGCTTTGCTGCACCTCAATTCCAGTTCTTTCGCTATGTTGCCATCCTGTGAGAAAATACATCCCAGGTACTTGAAACTCTCTACGTGTTCTAACTTTGTTCCTCCAATCTGGCACTCAATCTGTTTAAATCTCTTTCCCGCAGACATTACTTTCGTTTTGGAGATGCTGATCTTCATATCATAATTCTTGCACCTCTGATCGAGCTCTGAAATATTAGTTTGCAACCTTTCAATCGAATCTGCCATTACAACTAAGTCATACGCATATGCAAGGCTGCTTATTTTGTTTTTACCTATTTTAATCCCGCCCTGCCAGTCTACTGTTTTCATCATATGATCCATGAATAGTATGAACAACAGTGGTGACAGGTTACAGCCTTGTCTTACTCCTGAAAGTACCCTGAACCATAAGCTTAATTTGCCATCTACTCTAACTGCTGCCTGACAGTCTACGTAAAGCCCTTTAATTGCCTGCAGAAGTTTCCTTCCTATACCATAATCTTGTAGAACTGACGGTAGCTTCCTCCAAGGAAAACGGTCATAAGCCTTTTCTAGATCTATGAAACATAGCTACAATTCCTTCATAGCACTTTTCCATTACCTGCCGTAGGCTAAAGATCTGGTCCTGGCAGCCTCTAAGAGGCCGAAACCCACACTGATTTTCATCTAACTTGTCCTCAATTAATACTCGCACTCTCCTTTCAACAGTACCCGAGAATATTTTGCATAAAACGCTAAATAAATAAATAAAAATAAAAAAGATAAAATTAAAAGAATCTTATTGTATTGCGCTGCCACCTATTGCCTGGTACGCCAACCAGTGACCTCAGTAGTCATCAGACATTGTGAGAGAGCAGAATGGAACACACGAACTTCGTGTGTGGTCAGGCGATTGGGTGTCACTTGTCATAGGTCTGTTGGCGAGACTTCCACACTCCTAAACATGCCTAGGTCCACTGTTTCTGATGTGATAATGAAGAGTAAACGTTAAGGTATGCGTACAACACGAAAGCGTATGGGCCGACCTCGTCTGTTGACAGACAGAGACCGCCGACAGTTGAAGTGGGTTGTTCAAATGTTCAATTTTTTGTGAATCTATGGGACTCAACAGCTTGGGTATTAGTCCCTAGCTTACAAACTACTTAACCTAAGGTAAACTAAACTAAGGACAACACAAACACCAATGCCCGAGGGGGGAATCGAACCGCCGACGGTGGACGGCCGCGCGCACCGCAATACGGCGCTCCAAAACGTGCTGCTCATCCGCCGCGGCAGGAGGATCGTAGTAATAAGCAGGCATCAATCCACACCATCACACAGAAACTCAATGCTGCATCAAGATCCACTCCAAGTTCTATGACAGTCGGGAGCTGAGAAAACTTGGATTTCATTGTCGAGCGGCTGCCCACAACCAATACATCACACATATTCTATACGGAACATACATAAGTAAATACATACATTTTTATAGTCTAGCTTCTGCTCCGCTTCGCGCGGGGTGAAAGTTATATTCTATATCTATGAAATCGATGAGTGTTTGTATTTTGTTACTATGTCCTACGTAAAATTATTAAACATAAACCATACTAACGTTATACAATCTTAATCGTCTGTAATCCATATTTACAAACCAATATAACAGGTTGGATGTACAGTTACAAGTTTACAGACCGATTGTATAAGCATCGGTGACTGGAGGTCAAATGTGATATTACTTCAGAGCTCCGTTCTATTGTATACCGCTAAGCCTAGATCCGCCGAAGCTGGTTCAACGTTGATCTGAGTCAGCAACGAAGATTCTTGGGAAAAAAAAAAAAAAAAAAAAAAAAAAAAAAAAAAAAAAAAAAAAAACACACACTGGATACTGACATCATTATTCCGCCTCGACTGCAAAAATAAATCGTTACACCATATTTTCTATCGATACTTTCATGTTGTAAAGATAGATGCAAGTAAAAAGGTTATATTGAAACTTATCCCAACACGAAACAGATGTATACAATAAAATACAGTAAGTACGGCCTAAAATGTGCAGGCATGGAAAGAAGTTTCTGTTTATACTAATTCGCACACTGTCGGAACGGATACCGTTTGAAACTGTGTAATGCAAATATTAATAAAATCACACCAAGAGCACTCACATACGAACAGATATTATTTTTTAGATTCTTTTTACAATTATTGTCGTACATTTTTCGTTCATTAAGCCCTGCATATTCGAAATAAAAGTGCAATAGTTCTTTTGCTCAGCAGTAGTCTAGAATGTTCGGAAAACTGACAGCACACTTATGTAATGCAACTGTGTGTTATGGTAGTGTTCCAATGTATGTCCGTTACAATAGAGACAACTCTTGATATGGGAGAAAAAAATGGAGTATGTATCTAACTTTCATCATTCGTCTGTAGCACCGCATTTGAAAAGCTTGTATCATATTTATATCTGAACTCCTTATCGTCCACGTTTCACTCCCATACAAAGCTACACTCCAGACAAATGCTTTCAGAAAGGAATTTCTAACATTTAAATTAATATTGGATGTTAACAAGTTTTGCTTCTTTAGAAACGCTTTTCTTCCCATAGCCATTCTGCATTTTATATCTTACTTCGGCCATCAGAAGCTATCTTGCTACCCAAATAACCAAATTCATCTACTACTTTTATTGTCTCATTACCTAATCTAATTCCTTCAGCATCGCCTGATTTTCTAGCATTGTATTCCATTACCTTCATTTTACTCTTGTTAATGCTCACCTTATATCTTCCTTTCAAAACACTGTCCATTCCATTCAATTGCTCTTCCAGATCTTTTGTGGTCTCTGACAGAATTACTGTCATCTGCCAACCGCAATGTTTTTATTTCTTCTCCCTGCACTTTAATGCCCTCTCCAAATTTCTACTTCCATTCCCTCACTGCCTGCTCAATGTACAGATTGAACAACGTCTGAGAAAGGCGACAACCCTGTTTTACTCCCTTCCCAGCCTCTGCGTCCCTTTCTTGCCCTTCGACTCTAATAACCGCTGTCTGGTTTTTGTATAGGTTGAATATAACTCTTCGCCCCCTATATTTTACCCCTGCTACCTTCAGAATTTGGAAGAGTGTATTCCAGTCGACATTGACAAAAGCTTTCTCCAAATCGACAAACGCCAAAAACGTAGGTTTCCCTTTCCTTAGCCTATCCATCTAAGGTAAGTCGTAATGTGAGTATTGCCTCGCGTGTTCCTACATTTCTCCTAAATCCAAATTGATCTTACCCGAGGTCGAATTCCACAAGTTTTTCCATTCGTCTGTCAATAATTCGTGTTAGTATTTTGCAACCATGACTTATTAAACTGATATTTCTGTAATTTTCACACTTGTCTGCACTTGCTTTCTTTGGAATTGGAATTACGATATTCTTCTTAAAGTCGGAGGGTATTGTCCCTGTCTCATACATCTTGCATACCAGGTGATATAATTTATTCATGACAGGCTCTCCTGACGGTAAACATTTTTCTAGGAGGATTGCTGTCAGTGCTGGTACGTTTTTCGCCACCTTCGTCTTGGCTGCCGTGCGCCCACTGGCCGGAGTGTTAACCCTTCGTCTTGGCTGGCTGCAGCGCCTCGTGGCCACAGCCACAGACAAATATATGTTACTCTGTGCCACAGCCTGCCTCTGCCTCTGCCTGAGGACTCCGCAGGAATTTTAAACGCGCCGAGGGCCGACCAAGGTCATCGAGATGGCCCCTCTGCCCGCAGGAGACAATAGTCCCGGCCCGGCACGGGACAGGCCGGAAAAAAGCGAACAAAAAACGGGGATGGGGCCGGAGGCGGATAAAGTCGAGCCGGGGGACAGGCCATCATTTACAGGTGGCGGTCAAGGTGCGCCCGTCTCCCGGCTGAGTAATGTGGCCCGCACTCGCTCACTGCGACCGGTTTAACGCGCGGGGCAGCCGCCTCGGAACCCGCCACGCCTACACACTGTTTTGGAGACACTTTGCCGGAGGCAAGCACCTGCACTCAACCGACCGCTCGGGGCAGTGAATAGTCCCACAGACCACAGTGTAACATACGAGGGGCTATTTTAAAAGTCCCAGCAAAAATAAAAACTACTAACGTGTTTGGAAAAACTATTTTTATTTCTCATCATAGTCTCCTTCTAGACTTATACACTTCGTCCAACGCTGTTCTAATTTGTTGATCCCTTCCGAATAATAGGACTTGTCCAAGCTTGCAAAGCAGCCATTAGTTTCTGCAATCACCTCCTTGAATGAGGTATGTCCACAAAGTAAGTTCCGTTTGGTTATATAAAACAAACGTGTACAGATACAGAAAAAATATTTATTGTACTAAAATATACAACTATTAAACTGCTTTTCTACATAGCTTCCGAAATCTTGTAGGCATTTGTCATAGCGTGGTAGAAGTCTTTGTATGTCTTCTTCGTAGAAGGTTGCCGCCTGTGTATTCAACCATGTGGTAACATGTTCTTTCAGCTCGTCATCATCGCTGAAGTGTTGACCACCATGGGCAGGTATTAGGTGTAAGAAGAAAGTCGCTAGGAGCGAGACTGTACGGAGGATGATCAAACACGTCCCAGTGAAATTGCCGTAAGAGTTGTTTGGTCACATTCGCCTTCTGAGGTCGGGCGGCAACGGGAAGGGAAGAAGACTCCTTTCATCTCTTCCTACACCTAAAATCTGTCCTTGGTGGTCAACACTTCAACGATGATGAGTTGAAAGAACATGTTTGCCTCATGGTTGAATGCACAGGCGGCAACCTTCTATGAAGAAGGCACACAAAAACTTGTCCCACGCTATGACAAGTGCCTACAAAATTTCGGATTTATCTAGAAAAAGAGTTGAACAGTTGTAGATTTTTATACAACAAATATTTTTTCTGTATCTGTTCACGTTTGGTTTATACAACTAAACGGAACTTACTTTGTGGACATACCTCGTATCATAAAATCTCGCACCAGTTGTCAATATGATAACATTTTCGTCGTCACAACATGTTTAGAGCCCACATTGTCCCATTTTCAAGTGCTAAAAACAAGGAATCCCATATAAATACGATGTTTTAAAAAACCGGAAACAACGAACTGAAAATACACCAATGACACCCAGAAATTAAATAAACATTCTGCCAATGAGCAACGCCAGACTCTAAAATGTACGTAAGTTTCGTGTATGTCCATCATAAAAATTAATTTCGAATACACTTGTGAGGTAACATAACCACCATGTTGTTCGGTCGTAAGCAGCATGACAACTGCTCTTACATGTCAAACATATAAGGAGCAGAGAACAGTCACGGCTATCAACGATGTTGTTGTGAAGGGATCAAAGATAGTGTCTAGGTTCGAATGTTTGTTAAGCTTATGGGACTTAACTACGGGGTTATCAGTCCCTAAGTGTCTTGGTAAGGCGAGGTTTAAATTAACGGTGTAAATTGGAGCAGACGTTTCTATGTAATGGTAAACAAACGGATATATGGTTGTTTCGAAATAATGACTTATCCATTTGGTTACCATTACATAGGAACGTCTTTTCCAATTTACACTGTTTATTTAAACCTCGCCTTACCTAGACACTATCTTTGATCCCTTCACAACAACATCGTTGATAGCCGTGACTGTTCTCTGTTCCTTATATCTTTGACATGTAAGAGCAGCTACCATGCTACTTACGACCGAACAACTTGGATGTTATGTTTCCTCCCAAGTGCATTCGAAATTAATTTTTATGATGGACATACACGAAATGTACGTACGTTTTACAGATTGACGTTGCTCATTGGCAGAATGGTAATTTAATTAATAAGGTGAGTGTCTTTGGTGTATTTGAGTTCGTAGTTTCCGGGTTTTTAAAACATCGTATTTATACCTGGTGATACAAAAAACAGTGTAAATTTGAAAACTTAATAAATCATGGAATAATGTAGACAGAGTGGTAAAAATCGACACATATGCTTGGAATGACATGGGGTTTTATTAGAACAAAAAAAGTTCAAAAATTTACAACAGGTAGCGCTTCATCTGATCAGAAAAGCAATAATTAGCATAACAAATTAAGACAAAGCAAAGATGGCGTTCTTTACAGGAAATGCTCAATATGTTCGCCATCATTCCTCAACAATAGCTGTAGTCGAGGAATAATGTTGTAAACAGTTCTGTAAAGCATGTCCGGAGTTACGGTGAGGCTTTGGCGTCGGATGTTGCCTTTTAGCACAGACAAATATATATGTGCTTTTAGCATCCCTAGAGATGTTGGTCGATCACGGTACACTTGTCACTTCAGGTAACTCCAAAGTCAATAATCGCACAGACTGAGGTCTGGGGACCTCGGAGGTCAACCATGACGAAAGTGGCGGCTGAGCACACGATCACCACCAAACAACACGCACAAGAGAACTTTTTTTTTTTTGTTCATTTTTGTTCTAAATAACCCCCCATGTCATTCCAGGCCTGTGAGTCAATTTTTACCTCTCTGTCTACATTATTCCGTGATTTATTAAGTTTTAAAATTTATACTGACTTTTCGATTTATGTGATTCCTTCTTTTTAGCGCTTAAAAATGGGACAACGTGGTCTCGAAACGTCGTGACGACTAAAATGTTATCATACCGACAACTGATGCGAGATTTTATGATACAATTTAAGAAAAAGTTGTAAGATGGCGGCAATTCGGAAAATCACCTCCTTGTTTGAATGAAACCTTCGTCCCACCAGCCATTTCTTCATATTGGGGAACAAATAGTAGTCCAAGGGAGCCGAGTCTCGAGAATAGGGGGATGTGAACAGGTTCCAATAATTTTGCGACCACAACTGCTGAGGTGTGTGCTGGTACATTGTCGTGATGGAAAAGGACTTATTTTTGGGGCCAATCATCGGAGTTTTTATTGCAGCTCGGTTTTCATGCGGCGTTTTGCCTTTCATAAAGTAATGTTTAATCACCGCACGAAATTCTTTTTCGTCTATTCTTTGACAATCACTTGACTTCCTTGATTCACACGAATGTCATACACAAACAGCAATATGGCTGAAACTTGGCGTGCGTTCTATCCAAAGACTCTACTAACTAAATATGACTTCGATACGCGCAGGTGGTGCCATCTCTCGGACTTTGCACGGACTTTCCAAACGCCCCTCATAGAAGGCGGGAAGAATGTTTGTTTAAACGTCTCAGCAAGCGCAGCAATTAGGACAGCTTTGGCTGTCCCTGTGAGAAAGATTCATAGGGGACTATAGTACAAGCCTAGATACCTCTATTTAGAATGGTTTTCCAAATATATGCACTTTTTGTTGAGCCACAATCATATAAAATATTCTAAAAGATTTCTCTGCCATTTGACTGTATTGATATTATTTTACTTCACCATCCCGTTTCGGCCTTTACCAGATTTGTGTTTAGGGACCTGCAATTAAGAAATCTAGTCTGATTTTAAGTTCTGATTTACATCAGAATATCGCTAGATAAGTAAAAACATGTATTGGTAGGAGCTGTGAGTACTCGTACCTATTTCCGAGTTACGTACTTGACCGTATCAGTATTTTGACGATGCCTTCGGTATCATCTACATTTGATTATCTTTGTGACAAAGTGCCGCTTGGCAATGGTATAAGAGCAGAAACCGAAATGTGAAATAAAATAATAACAATATAGTCAATGGCGAAAATATATATTAGAAAAGCTCATTCGAAATACACCTTTGTGCGAAATTTGACGTCTTTATTCGTTAGTTAGCTCAAGTTTTTCATCATTCAGTGCCGCTGTACCGCTATCAAACTCGTGACAAACCTATTTAGTTTTCTTAAATTATCATCACAGTTGCTCTTGTCATTTTCTGTGATGACTATTTCAGGAAATTACAGTCCATTCTCAAACTTTAGTATTAGACGTGAGTATTACAATAGTGTTTCACGAATATCATACAAACAAACACACCGATACCCATCATAATCCTTCATACTTAACATAAATGCAGCATAGAATATGTGACACCCCGTACAAACGGCGCAAATGTTTCTAGCTACTTCCGCTACTGTCACCTTTAATTAAAGTCAGACCAATTGCGACACCTAACATTCCATTTTCTAGCACCCGCAACTTCACTCGCTAGCTCGAAATGACCATAATGTGAACTCAAATAACAGCAGGGATTACAAATAAAAATGACTGTCGGTAAATAAACCCACATCAGCCGATATACTAATACGAACGCGTGACAAACATAATACATACGGTATCAACTGTTTTGTATGGTTGACTAAGTTCCTTTGTAGAGCTATTAAATTTTTCGACTACCCTATCACTGAATTGCGGTGTGCCACAAGTCACTTGCTATTGAGATTTATTAGAAATATTTCTGTCAAGTGTTTATGTGATTTGACTGATTCCAGTTGTATTTCACAGACATTTTAGCCACAGGATACTAAATAATTTAAATTTTTGAGGCGTACAACTCTACATGTGTAATGAAAAGCAAACATTTCGCCAATCTGATCAATTTTGAATCTTTTATAATGGCATCACCCACGTAAAAATGTAAGATTACTGCAGTCGGAAATTTAGGATCTTGGTCGGAGGGGGCGGGAGCTGAATTCATAGAAATTTTGTGTCACCGTACCGTCTCCCAATTTCTTGAGTATCTGCGTGTGTGTTCTCAAACTGTTATGAGACAAAATACGACTTTTTAGACTAAATCCTAAATGATTTGCCTCTTTATCATGCGTTCTCTTTTTTTTTAAGTAAAGATTTTTTTGTTAATTTGGGTGTGGACGCTACAGCCCCATTCCCTCCCACCTGGACTGTGTGTTTCTAACACCATCTTCCGCATCAGCAATAGACAAAGCACTTGTGCTGTGACGTCCACATCTGTCAACCTCTATACATCGAGATGACGTGCTGTCTCTTCCCTACGGAAATTCTTAGACTCGTCATTAATTCAGTTCGGTTTCATTCTCCACACACCCAATTTCATTATTATCGATTGGTATCGTACTCAGTTAAATGTTATTCGGAATCCACGAACTGCTGCTTCTCATGTGAATGACTTCGTCTACAGACGCATTTGTTATTCTCCTATCACAATCATTATCGGTTGGGGTATTAACCCTTCGGCCGGGCAATTACGTATCCCCATACCTCGGGGCGTTTCTTGCAGCGCGGCGTTGCCTAACACGTTTCTTCGTACTTCCCTCAAACATTTGGGTGCTACGATCGTACGTTCGAAACTTTTGAATCAGAAAATTTTCCACAAATCGGCTGTTTCGGTTAAAATATATCAAATGGTTTGATAATACAGTGCTTACACCAGAAAACTCCTGAACACTGACGTTTAATGTGTACATTCCATCAAGTGTACAGTTCCTCATATTTTTCTTACATGTCCGTACCACAAAGTTGTAAACAACCACGTATGTTTCAAATGTTTGTATAGCTTATGGGACTTAACTACGGGGTCATCAGTCCCTAAACTTACAAACTAGCTAATACTAGAGACGGCACAAATATCCATGCCCGAGGGGGCATTCGAATCCCCGACCGTAGTGGCCGTGCAGACCGTGTCTGACGCGCCGCAGTCCCCTCGGCCACTGCGGCCGGCCGGCTGTTTCGGGGTGCTGAATTAAATTCTGTGTCGAAGTTGAAAATTTGTGGCTGACTAGGCCAGCGGTCGCCTTAAACTTTGTACTATCAGGACATGCATTCGTCCTGCCCAAATTCTCATCTTATAGCATACTACGATTGTAACGCCTGTTGATAACTCCATTTGCTTCCAGCATGACCTGCATTGCCGCAAGGCATCGGTGCCTATTTGCGCATCCACAATGAATTGCCATTTGCCTGTTTGAAGCATACATATAACTATAGATAAATGTCCGTCTGAAAAAACAGGCACCATATTTATAGATCAGAAACTTTTGGCAACAGAAATGTGTACTATAAAAATAAGAATATTACGTTCGATTTATTTCGATCGTCTCATGAACAGATTTACTAAGGGAGCGAATGCTCACTCTTAACTTCCCTAAAAACCGATGTAACCTTCCTTGAGTAATACAGTTAAAAAACTGACCACTGAACTATGACTCCTTTGAACGACATTGTCTACAAAGAACACATTTCGCATTAGTCGGCTGGTGCCCACATGTGGACCTACAAGCGGTTCAACTAACTTTTCGTTTCCTTAATTATCACAGTAAAGAAGTTGCTGTCAAGAAACAATGCAAAATGTCATATGGACAAAAGCAGCTGATAAAAACCGCTAAATACACTGTGAACGGCCTCCCCAATTTGGTGACTACAATCCCTAACTCAGTTTCGTGGAGCTCGGTCGAGGGTTTATTGTAAGCGTCATGCATATCGCTCGGGAGGGTTGCGATGTTAGAGCTCGAGGATCTCGTACCGGTATCATAAAATACTCGTATTTTACTAAAAATGCTTGTACGACTTAAAAATGTTCCATTTTCGTTACGTTATAGACTACATGTACGATAAACAGATCTGAATGTTCCATCCGACCCTTCCCTTCGCACAATCTAGCTGGGCAAAAAATGTTCAAATGTTTGTTAAGCTTATGGGACTTAACTACGGGGTCATCAGTCCCTAAACTTACAAACTACTTACTAACTACCTTATACTAAGGACGGCACAAATATCCATGCCCGAGGGGGGATTCGAACCCCCGGCCGTAGTGGCCGTGCAGACCGCTAGCTGGGCAGAAGCTGTGGATGCGCGACATACAATTGGGTTGGGATGCTGTAACGGGTAAACACAACTTGTCATATCGGAAATAAACCGATCAAGTACGGCACAGGTCACTATTCATCAGTGGGGACATGAGAAAATGATAAATATAAAGAGTAAACATGACAAAGGAACAGAGATCTATCCCGATTTAGGAGATGAGAATAAATCCACCGTCTCCAAATGTCATGTGAAAATACTTGTTAAGTCGAACGATTCAGTATGATTGTACAATGTACGGTCTTGGTAACGCAAGTGGCCTAAATTGTGTCGAAGTGTGTTAAGTATGCAGATATTGCAAAAGTTCGTAAAAGAGGTGTATAGACGTTCTGAATAAATTGCTACGTAGCTGATTAATTTCAATTTCAGTTACTTCATATTTATAGGCGGATCCAAAAAGGGGGGGGGGGAGAGGAGACGAAAGCTTAGCTAGCTTGGTATCACTGCACTGAGTCTTCAAAATGTGAGATTTTTGTTTGACGGGTGGTCGGTACTAGAGTCTTTCTAGTGAGCCAGAGTGTAGCTGACGAGAATTCTTTCAACCCCCCCCCCCCCCCCCCAAGCAGGCCGTCCTGGATCCGACCCTGTTTACATTACTTTCGCATAACCAGTTTCTTTCTATATTCAGGCCTTCTTCAGACAGTAAGTAATGAGTAATTTTAATGCCATAATCAATCTGAAGACTTTTGCGAACCCACAGCGTTCTACCAGATGTGGTCCTGTAGGAGGTGGTAGGCCGCTTGCCTTCCTCCGATTTGACATACTGCTCAACGCGGATTCCTAACTACACCGAAACTGAACATTTTTCACGTAATTAACTTTACGAGAGGTGAAAAACTGCTAAATAATGTAGAATTTCAAGGGTTAACAGGTAATTGGACCCGAAACGTTGAGTTGTATCGTACCATGACTCAAAGTATCACATATTCAAAGGGTACTCGTTACAATTATTTAAAACGATCGCTCATCCTTATTTGAGTATGAGTGCAGTAACAATGGCCGTATGTAAGACACGAATATTTCTACCACTTAACGCTGTTTTCACCTTTGGGAATCAAACTGTAGCGCTGGTAGGAATCCACGTTAAACAGTCGGCTTCCCTTTAACTGGTCGACTTTAAAGGATGGAGAAGGCGGTGGTATCTGACTCCGAGTAGGGTAATGACGACTATTAAAGTAATGCAATGTTTCAGCAATCCTTCGCGGGTCTGGGCAGCTTTAACGGAAACTACCAAAGATTAATTTCGAGTCTCGTCAAGTAAAATGGGATTTCAGTATAATTACAAGCCAGCAGTGTGAGTAAGACGTTTGTTAGGAAAGCGAAAACGAGACAAACCTATTACATGACCAACAGCACGAAACCACTCCTCGAAAGTGGAACAACAGCCGTATCAGATGACACCAACTGGAGAATGAGCCTGTAACGGTGTACACGTTTAACTTGCAGGCAGGAGCGAGTAGTGACGTGGTAAGTAATAAGCGAGTAAAAAATTCCGTAAAGGTTGACGTACACGTCAAATGTGAAGTTATAATTGCGTTCAATAGCTATTAACGAGCCGATAAATTGTTTTGTGACAGAAAATTTAGAGCTTGTGCCAGATTGAACAACTGTTTGCCTCTTTTGGGAACTATATAGGATAAACAGATAAACTTTAGTCTCAAACATAATTTTCTTCAGTGTTATCAGCACTCGGTGACCCAGCTTTCAGATTTTCCGAATAACACGCTGCACGATGCAACTTACCTCATTTGCAGTTTACAGCGGAGTTTCTCGGCCGTTCCGACCCGCAGAACGCGACGAAAAACTCCCAAGCACTGAGATCCGATCTGGTGTGCTTCGTCGTCAGAGGCCAGCTTACGGTCGACGTGAAGGCTATGATGGCACAGCCTCGACTCTCAAGTCCACAACGAAAAGTAATTTACAGCTCGCACCATCCACAAACCCTCTCCGCAGACAAGTTTATCGTCACACGCTCCTGGAAACACCAAACGGCGGCGCTCCGCGATGCACGGTGGTACCGAAAGCGAACGCCGCGCCGAACCACAAGTGGGACTGCGCTGGCCCGGATGCGAGAGTTCACGACGCGAGCAGCAGAGTAACGGGAAACCTGGCGCTGACGCACCGGTGGGAGTTACCACTGTCGTAAGGACTCGAGCACTGTGCGGTGGAGGACTTCCTCACAGATGTGTCGTCACACAAGAGTCGGGACAGTCCCCGCCGGAGGGTTTCACGACGTCGGTACGCGCTCGACGGCGCCGTTAACGGCCGGAGTACGCAACCTGAGATGCCGAGTCAAAACACCTGTGCGTCGGTCCCACAACTCTGGCCGCGCACCAGTCCGCCCTGGACAGCTGGCAGCTCTCGTCACCCTTCGCGCGCGTCGCCCACGGTCCACGCAGCAGACGCTCTGACCGCCGGGATGCGGCGTCGTCCAGCGACTGACTGTCGGCCGCGGCGTCCCCCGGCGCGCGGCGAGCGCTGCCCCCTCCACCGCGCCTCTCCCCCCACCACCGCCGCCCCCCACCCCGGCGCCGCCTCCTACGCATGCGCACGCAAGCGGCCGGTGGCGTTGCGCAACTGTCGGCCGCGGCGGTGCTGCCGCCGGCGCGGTGTCCAGCGCGGTCGACGCTCGCCGGGGAATTCTGCCGCGGCCGCGGCCGCTGCCGGCTGTGGCGGCTGCTGCTGCCGCTGCCTGCTCGCTGCTCCCGTGCAGACGCGGGTCAAGGCCGCCGCGAGGCGCCACGGCGAGCGCTGCCCACCCGTTCGTTGCACTCGCTGCAACTGACCAGTCCGGCCGGTCGGGGTCTCCACCACTGGTCCAAACACTTGCGCGTCGTGACGGGCCAGCAATGCCGCTTAACACGTTCCGGACGATTGACTGGTGATTTATTTTCACATGGGCCTGACTTCTTTTGTGATGTAAATTGAATCTTACGTGGACAACATCTACATACATACCCCACAATTCACCGTAAGGTGCGTGGCGGAGGGTACACTGTACCACTGCTAGGCATTTCCTTTCCTATTCCAATCCCAAATTGAACGAGGAAAAAAATAATGCCTATATGCCTCCGCACGAGCCCTAATTTCTCTTATCTTGTCTTTGTGATCTTTACGCGAAATGTAAGTAGGCGGCAGCAAGATCGTACTACACTCAGCTTCAAATTCCGGCCCTCTAAATTTACTTAACAGAAATTCACGAAAAGAACGTCGTCTTTCTTTCCGCGATCCCCAATTGAGTTGCCGGAGCATTTCCGTGATACTCGCGCATTGGTCGAACTTAACGGTAACAAATCTAGCTGCTCGCCTCTGAACCGCCTCTATGTCTTCCTTTAAACTGATCTGCTGCGCGTCCCAAACACTTGAGCAATACTCAAGACGTGGTCGTACAAGCGTTTTATACGCGGTCTCCTTTAAGGTGAAGTACACCTTCCCAAAATTCTCCCAATAAACCGAAGTCGGCTGTCCACCTTACTCACAACTGTCCTTACATGCTCGTTCCATTTCATATCGCTCTGCAATGTTACGCCTAGATATTTGAACGACGCGGCAGCATCAAGAAGCTCACTACTAATGCTGTATTCGAACATTATGGGATTGCTTTTTATACTCATGCGCATCACCTTACATTTTTCTACATTGAGAGCTAGCTGCCATTCTTCCAGCAACTAGAAATTTTGTCTAATTCATCCTGTATGCTATTACAGTAAGTTACAGACGACACCCTGCCATTGACCATAGCATCATCAGCAAACAGCCGCAAATTACTACTTACTCTGTCCATCAGATCATTTATATAGATAGAAAATAATAGCGGTCCCTTCACACTTCCCTGGGGCACGCCTGACGATACACTCGTCTCTGATGAACACTCATAGGCCTCACAATATGTCCGTGTCACGTCACACCGATAGGCCGCCCTCCCAAGCTCACTGGCAGAAGCTACGAGGTAGTGGGCTGTGCCCCAGCGGCCACCCATTGAGCTTGGGAGGACGGCCTATCTGTGTGACGTGACACGGACTTTTTGTGTGGGCTTCTATCTAGACGATGTTGCCACAGGCCGCAGTGGCGTTATGGTAGGCAAACCCATATAACAAACAACCAGCAACGAACCTCTCTGTCTCTATCGCAAATTGTTGTTTTCCAGTTTGAATTCTTATTTTTAACGGTATGTTTAATATTTTCTGATCTATTTTGTGACGTTACTAATTTTTATTTTTAGTTTTCATGGGATATTTCCCATTTCAAATTTAGACATATGTTTTTCAGGAAATTAGGCACCAGTAATAATCGATGTAAAGAATCTATTTATTATACAGGAAAATAGTGTTGTATAAAAACAATTGTAAATACATGTAACTAAAAGGAAATCACTTTCACTTGTGTATTCAAAACAAAAAATGTTCAGATGTTTATAAAACTTATGGGACTTAACTACATGCCCGAAGGAGGATTCGAACCTCCGACGCGGGAGGCCACGCGATCCGCAACGTGGCGCTCCAGACCGCTCAGCTACTCCCGCGCGGCTATTCAAAACAAACCTAAATTTCAAAACTTCAATGAATATACACAAGAATGAAAAGGTATTGACGATATACAGGGTGTTACAAAAAGGTACGGCCAAACTTTCGGGAAACATTCTTCACACACAAAGAAAGAAAATTTGTTATGTGGACATGTGTCCGGAAACGCTTAATTTCCATGTTAGGGCTCATTTTATTACTTTAAATCACATTAATCATGGAATGGAAACACACAGCAACAGAACGTACCCGCGTGACTTCAAACACTTTGCTACAGGAAATGTTCAAAATGTCCTTCGTTAGAGAGGATACATGCATCCACCCTCCATCGCATGGAATCCCTGATGCGCTGATGCAGCCCTGGAGAATATCGTATTGTATCACAGCCGTCAACAATATGAGCACGAAGAATCTGTACATTTTGTACCGGGGTTGCGTAGACAAGAGCTTTCAAATGCCCCCATAAATGAAAGTCAAGAAGGTTGAGGTCAGGAGAGCGTGGAGGCCATGGAATTTGTCCGCCTCTACCACTCTATCGGTCACCGAATCTGTTGTTGAGAAGCGTACGAACACGTCGACTGAAATGTGCAGGAGCTCCAAAAAATCAAAAATGTTCCAATGTTTGTAGAACTTATGGGACTGAACTACGGGGTCATTAGTCCCTGAACTTACAAACTACTTATGAACTAACTAATACTAAGGACGGCACAAATATCCATGCCCGAGGGGGATTCGAACCCCCGACCGTAGTGGCCGTGCAGACCGTGACTGGAGCGCATCAGTCCCCTCGGCCACCGCGGCTGGCCATCACCAACAATTCCTAACCAAACGTTCACAGAAAATCTGTATTGATGACGTGATTCTCGTCAGTCCACACATGTTGATTGTGAAAATTTACAATTTGATCACGTTGAAGTGAAGCCTCATCCGTAGTACTGTAAAGCAATGAGTCGCATGTCAACACAAGCACTGAAGTCAACATTACCTTCCTTCAACTGGGCCAATTGGCTGTGAATCGACGAGGTACAGCACATACAGTACAGTACATACTAACGAAACAATTGGGTATTTTTACAATTGTCTGCACGAATTATTTCAATTTACATTTAAAGAGAAATACTAAAATGAGCTCTAACATGGAACTTAAGCGTTTCCGGACACATGTCCACATAAAGTATTTTCTTTCTTTGTGTGTGAGGAATGTTTCTTGAAAGTTTAGCCGGACCTTTTTGTAACACCGTGTGTGTGTGTGTGTGTGTGTGTGTGTGTGTGTGTGTGTGTGTGTGTGTGGAGTCCGTTCTTTTCCCGAGGACATGCAGCTCATAAGGTCGCTGAGGTAGATAGTGGCATTATGGTAGGCAGACCCGCACAACAAACAACCAGCAAAGAATTCCTGTCTCTGTCGTAAATTGTTGTTTTGCTGTTTGAATTCATGTTTTAACGGTATATTTTATATTTTGATCTATTTTGTAACGTCACTAATTTTTATTATTATTTCCCTTTCAAATTTAGACACGTGAGTTTCAGAAAGTGGGAGACAAGTAATAATCGATGTAAGAAATGTATTTATTATACAGGAAAATAGTGATGTATAAAAACAATTGTAAGACATTAAAAAAAACAGTAATTGAAAGGAAATCACTTCCACTTGTTTATATACATCTGTATTCAAAACAAAGCTACATTTCAAAACTTCAGTGAATATACACAAGAATGAAAACGTATTGACAATATATACATAATTTACCTACATGTACATAAACAAACAAACACAATTATACTACAGGACATACAAGTCCATAACGTAGCTTGAGATGTTTCGAACCCCTCTCCAATTTCGTTAGAAAGCCCAGACCCATGGTACCTGTAAAAAAATCTTCGATATGTCCCTGGGAAGTTGGTATTATGAGATAATTTACCTTTTAGAACGAACCAGTCTCAATGACAGCAAACTGTCTACTGAGGGCCTGGCGAAAGAGTTCATTTTAAGCTGCAAGCCGGAACGAGCTATGAGCCTTGGTCACGTGAGAGTTCGGTGAAGCCACACAGGCGTGCGCCTCCGGAAGGCAAGGTGGCCCTCACGCCCCAGTGGCGTGAGCCGTCACGAACGTGTTAAGGCACCTACGTTCCGATTTGTAGGTCCAATTTATCGGCGGTCCAATAAATTGGACGTGTGGAGGTTCTTCACGGCCAACTTTTCTTTTGAGGATAGCTTGTTATATTCAATATTCAGGGATATGAGAGGAAAAATCATAGAAAAAATCATTCAAAGCAAAAAACTCCAATACCTGGGATCTATACTGCGCAACTAAGAGATACAAGGGCTTCAATTTCGATCATTTCAGTATAAGTGATGTGGGTCGTAGTAATTTAGATTAGATTCGATGGACACTTCCTTTTAATTGATCCATAGGTAAGAGATCCTCTTGGATCTGGAACACGTCAAAAACAAATATACACAATAAATACTTACAAAATAAGAACAGATATACTACTATATCTCTCAGAAATCGCAAAAGAAATTGCCCTCGCGGATGCTGAATCGGTCAAGGAAACGAAATCTTAGGCATATTTACATTTAAAATGTCATAAAAACTTTTTACCAAATGACAAATTCTCATAGTATTTAGATGCACATGGTAGGTTTTAAGCAGTTTTAGCCACGCATAGTTACATAAAACTAAAATAAAAATACATTTTGCAACAGTTGTTTACAATGATGGCAGTACTGTACAAGATTAGTAAAGAAAACATATTGTACATAATATTCATATTCTTTTAATATTATTAGTAATATATATGCTTCAATTGGTTCAGCTAAGAATTTTATTGGTGCAGCAGGAGTTCAAAATGTTCAAATGTTTGTAGAGTTTATGGGACTTAACTACGGGGTCATCAGTCCCTAAACTTACAAACTACTAATGAACTAGCTAATACTAAGGACAGCACAAATATCCATGCCCGAGGGAGAATTCGAACCCCCGACTGTAGTCGCCGTGCAGAACGTGACTGGCGCGCCGCAGACCGCTCGGCCACCGCGGCCGGCGAGCAGCACCAATAAAACCCATAGTCTCTTAAACTGAACATTATTGTGAGTTACACTTATAGCTGTTGGCATGTTACTGAAAATGTGTAGTGCTCAATGTATGACACCTACTTGGGCCAAAGAAAGTGATTTTGTTAAGATAAACAAGTGCTCATACCTCTTCAGTTATGCATTTGGTCGCACGGGAATGACCATGCGGTTCTAGGAGCTTTATCAGGGACTTCGCGATCGCTCCCGTCGGAGTTTTGAGTCCTTCCTCGGGCATGGGTGTCTGTGAGTTATTCTTAGCATGAATTAGTTTAAGTAATTTGTAAATCTAGAGACCGATTACCATTGCAATTTGGTCCCATAGGATAAGAAACAATTGAACGCTTTTTGTATGCATTTTGTAGTCCATTTTTGATAGGTATCTCTTCCTTGTTTTGCAATGTATTAACAAGTATCAAAATACGCAAAGCCAAGAGATTCCAGTACAAGACATTTATTCACAGTATCCAAGCTATAGAACTACTCACAAATTTTAAATTATTACTTTCACAGTGCAATTTACTGAACTTCTTTGGTTGAAATGATAGTTCCCCTGTAGCAGTGAATATCAACCCTTCCTCGATGAACACCGTCAAACTCAATGCCGATGAATTAATAACCAACTTATCGAATATCATACCGATAGCAGGATTACCTTTTATTCGTTACGAAATCCAAATAACCCCAATTTTTTGATTGAAGAAATTCGATGTAAAATCAGAACGTTGCTGACACAAAACTGGCAGGCGCATTTCGAATGGGTTAGAGCACATCGAGGGAAATAGGGAAACGAACTAGCTGACAATCTCGTTAAAAGAGCGGCTCGATCACGACAATCGATTCGCTACAACAAAATATCTATAAGTACGGTGAAGATGGAACTTCGAGAGGAGTTTAGGAACAAATAGGAGATTGAGTGGCAAAAAAACGGGGAAAGCACTAAACCGTGTTTCCCAACTATCCGAAAACGTTAAACTGCCAATATCTCCGAATTTTACAGCAATGTTAACAGGTCATGGGTAACTGAAAGCCTATTATCAACGATTCAGAATAATTTAAGACGGAACGTGCACATGTAACAGAGAATCCCAAACTATTGACCACCTGCTTTTAGAGTGCTGCAACTTACTAAAAGAGAAGGACTAGATCAAAATAAATAAATAAATGAAATAAAATAAAAAATATATATAAAATAGCTGACAAAGGAGGAGGATGGTACATAAATTTACTACAGATTTTTACAATTTCTGTAATTCAATAAGATTTCCCAATGTGTAGAACTCATTTGGTTTCTTTATGTATAGCCAAAATGCATTATTTTTGTAAATCCTTCCATCTTATGTACTGTGTGTTCGCCAAAGTACGTGATGTAACCGCCTGAATTTAACCTTCAAATATGTAACATTACTATGTAATATTACTTATTTGTAACATACATAAGTAATACGACTGCGGAAGGTTTCCGGCTGCGAAGGAGTGGCCGAGCGTTGAAGTTCGATTCCTACCGGGGACACGGGTGTGTGTGTTGTCCTTAGGTTAGTTTAAGTAGTTTGTGAAGGGAAATACCACCAGACTTCAAGAAGAATATTGTAATTCCAATTCCAAAGAAAGCAAGTGAAGACAAATGTGAAAATTACAGAACTATCAGTTTAATAAGTTGTGGTTGCAAAATACTAACACAAATTATTTACAGACGAATGGAAAAACTTGTGGAATCCGACCTCGGGGAAGATCAGTTTGGATTTAGGACAAATGTAGGAACACGGGAGGCAATACTCATATTATGACTAATCTTAGAAAGATGGGCTAAGGAAAGGGGAAACCTACGTTTTTTGCATTTCAGAATTTGGAGAAAGCTTTTGACAATGTCGACTGGCATACACTCTTTCAAATTCTGAAGGTATCAGGGGTAAAATATAGGGAGCGAAGAGTTATATTCAACCTATACAAAAACCAGACAGCAGTTATTAGAGTCGAAGGGCAAGAATGGGACGGAGAGGTTGGGAAGGGAATAAGACAGGGTTGTAGCCTTTCCCCAATGTTGTTCAATCTGTACATTGAGCAAACAGTGAAGGAATTCAAGGTGAAATTTGGAGAGGGAATTAGAGTTCAGGGAGAAGAAATAAAAACTTTGCGGTTTGCCGATGACATAGTAATTTTGTCAGAGACGGCAAAAGATCTGGAAGAGCAACTGAATGGAATGAACAGTGTCTTGAAAGGAAGATATAAGATGAACATCAACAAGAGTAAAACCAGGGTAATGGAATGTAATGTCAGAAAATCGAGCTATGCTGAAGGAATTAGATTAGGTAATGAGACAATAAAAGTAATAAATGATTTTTGTTATTTGGGTAGCAAGAAAACTACTGATGACCGAAGTAAAGAAGATATAAAATGCAAAGTTGCTATGGGAAGAAAAGCGTTTCTAAAGAAGCGAAACTTGTTGACATTAATTTAAATGTTAGGAAGTCCTTTCTGACAGCATTTGTCTGGAGTGTAGCATTGTATGGCAGTGAAACGTGGACGATAACGAGTTCAGATAAAAAGAGGATAGAAGTTTTTGAAATATGGTGGTACAGACGAATGATGAAAATTAGATGGGTAGATCACGTAGCCAATGAGGAGGTGCTTAACCGAATTGGGAAGAAAAGAAGTTTCTGGCATATCCTGACTAAGAAGAGGGATAGATTGGTTGGACAAATTCTGAGACATCAAGGAATTGTCAACTTAGCGTTAGAAGGAAGTGTGTGGGGGTAAAAATCGTAGAGGGAGACCAAGGGACGAATACAGTAAGCAGATTGAAAAGGATGTAGGTTGTCGAACTTATTCTCAGATGAAGAGGCTTTCACAGGATAGGGTAGCGTGGAGAGCTGCATCAAACCAGTCGGCGGACTGAAGACCACGTCGACAAGTCTAGGTAGTGATCACCATAGCAGTTTGGTCCAATATGTCAATACGTTTAATAAAAATTGGAACAATATGAAGGTTTCTGGAAATCTTTTACAAGCAACCTGTCAATAACAGGACAGCAAGACGTTCACTTTTAATCGGGTCCCTTTCGCAGGTAGTATGCTTGCTGTTCGGGAATGAAAAAAATAAATAAATAAATAAAAGTAACGTGGAAAGTAGATGGTAACCCCGCAGCATTGGTTGGACATCATTTGGGCAGCGAGAGGGAGAGTGAGAGAGATTGAGAGATAGAGGGAGAGAGGAGAAACGAAGTGAGGGAAATTGGTTTGGGTGTGGGAGTGTGGACTTTCGGCACGGATGGGCAGGTTGCTGGGTGAGGCAAGTGGTGGCTGCGAGTGCGGGCAGCCCCGCGCTGACCTTTGCTGGGCGCGGAGCTTCGGGCAGGTAACGGCACCCGCGACCGCCGACCCGCGCCTCCGTTTGGAGCTCACGCCGCTGCTCCCAGCCTGGCCTACACCACAGCCGGGGGCTGCGAAATGAAGTTGGCGGTGTGGCGGCGTGTGTTTGCAGCACTACCCCATAGTGCTAAACTGCCCCAGCCATACGGCCAGAGACCAGCCATACACGAAAAAAAAAAAAAATAAAATAAAAAAAAAATAAAAAAAAAAAAAAAATAAAATAAAATTACTGACGTGTTTTACGGCCCACTTTAGATTTGTAGTTTTATAAGTTCCTGCAAACATTTTGGACCAAAATAATAATCTAAATTAATTAATAAGAGTGTCTGAAACCCTTTTAGGAAAAAAATTGTAAGTAGTGGCGGGTTTCGAACCAGCGATCTTTCGAGTCACAGTCCAGCACATTGCCCACTACGCTACGGCTATAAATCAAAACCTAAGTTCTTAAATCTCATAGTATTGATGGCCGTTGTTAATTGATGTTAATATGGCATTTGTAGGCATTAGATTATCATTTATCGTACGAATAACTATGTGTTTTTGTTAATTCCAGAGTGTGCCGTTGCTTTGAAATGACAAATGACAAATCGTAGAGGGAGACCGAGGGACGAATACAGTAAGCAGATTCAAAAGGATGTGGGTTGTCGAACTTATTCTCAGATGAAGAGCCTTGCACAGGATAGGGTAGCGTGGAGAGCTGCATCAAACCAGTCGGCGGACTGAAGACCACGTGAGGAATGTCACGTCACATCTCCGAACGGCTGGTTTTCGTTAATTCAATGGAGAGTGTCAAACATCCGTTATTTTTGCAAATATGTCTCAAACGATACGTGATATGAAAAAAACATAAGGGAGCTAAGTTGTAGAGAATTTTCTCCTCTACCAATTAGGTTATTCAATTTTCTTGTCATATGAACGGTTCGTTTGCAGTTACAATTACATTACAAACGGCTTTTTTTGGTTTTACTACCGTATTTTTGGTCCGAAAATTTAACAAAGGGAGGTTCTGGTCTCTCAAGGCCTACAATCATGTCTGTAAAATTTGATGCTGATCGGTTGAGCGGTTCGTCTTAAAAATAGGGAACACGTTACCTACAGACAGACGGACAGACAGACATACATCCCAAAATCGCCGTCATTTTTGCAAATATCTTTGAAACGCTACGAGATATGAAAAAAAACATAAGACAGCAAAGTTGTAGAGAATTTTCTCCTCTACAAATTCCGTTATTCAATTTCCGTGTCAGGTGAATGGTTAAGACGTTATATTCATTTCAATTTCGAGCTGTCAAAAGACGATCGCAACGGCCCACTTTCAGTGTTACTACCGTAACCTAATGTGGGCCAAAAAAAAAAAAAAAAAAAAAAAAGGTACGAAATTTTCGGTCCTATATTATAGATTCGTACGACCGTCCCGTGAACTGAATAGCACGGTGGCCGAAATTGTAGCTGGCAAGTATAGCACGCCGAAGGTTCTTTTTACGAATCCTCAATCAGGGTTCTGTTTCTATCAGATTCTTGTTCATTTAACTATAACGACACTTACACATGAAATTTTGTTAACAATTGATGCTTCGTATTTTCGAAGTGCCTATTTATTTTCTTAATTGAAAAATATCCATTTAACCACGCTCACAATGAAAACTAGTGTTATTTCAACATTTGGAACTATTCCGCCCAAATTATTTCCTTCAAAAATACACTCTTGGCCATTAAAATTACTACACCACGAAGATGACGTGTTGCAGACGCGAAATTTAACCGACAGGAGGAAGATGCTGTGATATGCAAGTGATTAGGTTACCTTAGTTTAAGTAGTTTTGTAAGCTACGGACAGATGTCCACGCAGTTTGGTCCGATAGATTACTAACATTTGAACATTTTTTATCTGTATCAGAATATGTATTTTGTCATTGCGTTTCTTGAAAAATAAAAATAAAATACTTTTTTGGAAGAGTATTGCTTGCCATGTGCAAGCAAATTCCTGTGACATAAGAAAGCTACAGTATTCAAGTTTCTTTTTCGACGATCGCTAACAGAGATACAGTGAAATTTTACGCACATCCATTTTTGTAAACACATTCATCTACTCGGCAGCCTGCAACGGGCGCTGGAGAGCGCTGCGGTCGCAAATCACGATGAGCAGCACGTTCCGTGTGATGTAGCTGGTCGTTTCAGAGCGTGCTGTAGCTAGGTAGACAGCACGACTGGTGTGTGTCACGCACAAAAACACGTCCCGTGTGAAGGGGGTCTTAGGCGACGGCCGTGTTTGTAGTAATGGCAAGGCCCGGTGACGACTCTGTGACTGCAGTTTTGGGATTCTTGAGGCTGGAAGAAGTACGGGCCACTCTCTGCAGGGTCTATGCGCTGGGTGATGGGTGGGAAACATGCTTATTAATGAGGCAGAATACGCTGTGAGGAGGGTTGAGAAGTGAGTCGCGACAATAAGTGGCCCCGATACTCGCAGAGCAGTGTCACACTTTGTGTCTCTGTGAAGGAACTGTGCAAACAGGGTCTGACTGACTACAGTCTGTCACTCGTTCGCGCCAAAATTATGTCGTACTTTAACTGTTCGATATAATATTGAAACAAAAAAATACTTGAGATAAAATTATGTCTTAAAATTTATGGAAATCCCGAGTCCGCCTGTCCTTAAGAAAGAACCTTCCCTGACCATGACCATGACCATGACCATGACCAAGAAACATGACCGAGCGGGAGATTCGCCACTCTGCCCCCCCCCCCCCCCCCAACTGCGTCACAAGCTGCGTCTACAGCCCTTCCACTCACGTTTACAATCAGTGTTGACCCTTTGAGTAAAAAATAGTTGATGAGTAGAATGAGAGTTTTCGAAGAAAGTCGTCCAGGCCCCGCCGTCGGGGAGCCTTTTGTGACCTCTCATTTTCCGCACACTCATGAGGTTTGTAGTCGCTGGGTAGAAAGATTAGCCGGCAGGCTGCCGTTGCCCAGAGGACGCCCGAGTGGAAATTTCTCACTGTTCGTGGAGGCTCTTTCTGTGTCCCCAAAATGTATCACGTCAAAATGGGGAGCTAATGCAAAAGTTTTACGCACGACAGCAATGGCGCTCTGTTACTCTGCTGCTGAGTTTGCAAGTTCTGTGTGGGAACGATCATGTCATGCAAACAAACTGGACCCTGTCCTGAAACAGACCTGTAAGCTTATCACTGGCTGTCTCAAACCTACAAGAGTTGAACACCTATACCCATTATCAGGAATCGCTCCACCAAAGGTCCGACGATCGGTACAGAGCAGCATCGAACGATCAAAACAGCTTAAAGACCAACGTCACCCATTACATGGGTACCAAACTGTACCAAAACGCCTAAAATCAAGAAGCAGTTACCTACATTCAACGGAACCACCAAGAACTACCAGAATAAAATTGTGGCGGAAGCAACAAGGACATGCCAACTATGCCGAGAAGGCGCTGCCACCAGGGGCAGAACTTGACTGGGAGAGATGGAAGACTCTGAACAGACTGCGGTCTGGAATTGGTAGATGCAACAAGAATATGCACAAGTGGGGAATCGGTGAAAGTGTTTTGTGTTCGTGTGGAAACATACAGTCCATGGATCACCTGCTGGAATGTCCGGAAGTAAATCACCCAAGAGCGTGCACAGCCCAAGACCTGATGACCTGCAGCAGTACAGCAATAGCATATATAGACTTCTGGAAGAACGAGATATGAAGTTGTTCATACTGTTCTTGTACATAAGTTTCATGTATTATATGTTATTGTAAGTCGGCCGCGGTGGCCGAGGGGATTGAGGCGCTCCAGTCACGGTCCGCACGGCCACTACGGTCGGGGGTTCGAATCCCCCCTCGGGCATGGATATTTGTGCCGTCCTTAGTTGTAAGTAGTTCATAAGTAGTTTGTAAGTTTAGGGACTGATGACCCCGTAGTTGAACATTTTTGTTATTGTAAAAATGTGTAGACATTATTATTTTACAATTTATTATATACTGTTTGTAGCTCGCATAGTCGGGGAGCACTTTCATCGCTCTAGCACGACTGATGAAATCGCTGGTAAAGGAGCTGAGGTTGTTGTTTTTTTATCTATGACAGTTCCTTAATAGGGTGTAAAGTAAGATCCGCGGTGGAGTAACCGAGCGGTCTAAGGCGCCTCGCCGCGGAAGGCACGGTTGCTTGCCGTCGGAGGTTCGAATCGAGTCCTCTCTGAGGCATGGGTGGGATTGTGTGTTGTCCTTAGGTTAATTTAACTTAGTTTAAGTAGTCTGTAAGCCTATGGACTAATAACCAAAGTAATTAAGTCCCACAGATTTACAAAGATTTTTTTTTAAATATCCGAGACCAGTCTTCCAAAATACGTCGCTCAAAAAGAGGGTGTCATTCTTGCAGACTAATAAATAAAACTCTTTTAAAAAATTCCCTTAATATATGAACAAAAAGACTTTACGACTATGCTATTAAATAAACGAATTTATGTTACAAGTGAATTCTACTGTGGGATATAGTAGTTTTCGCATAGCGAATTTTCACTTCGATGCCTGTCGTGTCATTGGTTCATTAAGCTAACATATCCCGTAATTAGAGTCATATCTGGAAGAAACTGCATAAAACGAACATATTAATGCAGGGCTGGGCAAATGCCGTTTCGCGAGCGCGAGCGCTCTCAGCGGCTCACGCGGCCTGCTCGCGGCTCCCCCCACTCCGCCAGCCAGCAGTGCCCCCACTCATACTCGACCAGCCGCGCACGTCACTACACCACGCGGAACCACTCGTTCTGTTTACTTTTCCATTGCTCTCAGTCTTGAGTTCTGGAATTTTTTCCCCTTCAGAATGGTGTCAGTTTTCATCCTCTCCTAAGGATGTAATGAACCTTAATAATTGTTACCTTCTGACCGACCCCCCAGTTTCTCGTCATTGTAATGAAGCAAGTTATTAGTTGCAGGAAGTTCAGTTTTGTTACATTTTGTTTAAAAAAATCTACACAATTCTGTGAAAATATAACGTAAAATTTAGAATAAAAGAGTCTTTTCTTAATTCTTTACGTCCATGTCCTATTTGTGGCCACGAAAGTGGGTTTTACAGTGGTTCGAAACTGTGTTTATCCTTACATGAGGAACCGTTGCATGGTACAGGATACACACTATTAACACTTACTTCCTACTCAAACCTGCTGTGGCAGATATGATTGTCCGCACAGCCCTGCTCCCCGAACTGCTGGCTCTCAAGGCCGCTCAGCGCTGCCCTCGCGGCTCTCGCTGCTCGCGGGCAGCCGCGCGAGCAGCTCTCGTGCCCACCCCTGTATTAATGTATCAAATAAGTTGTTACTTTTATTACAGTCTGTATACTGAATATAATTGTTTCATGTCCGTAATGATTGTTGCTATTGCTCTCACTTTCCATGAAACTATATAGATCAAATTTGACAGAAATGCAGACAGATGGAGACGAATGACGCCTCTTACTGGCCTACTAATGGCTGCCCAATCTTTCGCAGACACGGAAGTGTTTATGTGTGTGGTGTGCGTGTAGAGGGTGTCTAGACACAACACGTTCTGCAGGACATCTGTACTGGACGATAAGCGATACAGTCGTTTCCACCCATCAAGAGCTCGTAAATGGTAGCGATGACCGACCAGACGTGCTAATGCGTCTGCTGACCACTGATACACCTGGAATGCACGGCTCGTCTGTGACTAAACGACCCACATCGGCATAGTTCAGACACGACCTAAATGACTGGTGCCTCGATATTACTCTCCCTGAGATCTTTAAAAGCAGCACAAACTAAAGGCAGTGGCGTTTCTAAATGTTCATTGTTCCTAGCCGTTTTCCCACTATTTTCACAAAAAAAGATAACAGTATAACGCAAAGAAGTACAACTTTACTACACACAGACCACTTATTTAGTACCAGCGGTAAAATATATTCTAAAATATAGTGAATGACACTTCCTAACGAAACACAATTCCCAAAAATACTTTATGGAAGCTTAGCAGGAACTACCATCGAATTGTGAGGCATTGTCTCAGAAATCGAGCCGGCAGCGGTGGCCGAGGAGACTGAGGCGCAAAAATCGTAGAGGGAGACCGAGGGACGAAAACAGTAAGCAGATTCAAAAGGAGGTAGGTTGCCGAACGTATTCTCAGATGAAGAGACTTGCACAGGACAGAGTAGCGTAGAGAGCTGCATCAAAACAGGGTGCTGACTGAAGACCACAACAACAACAACTATATAGATGAAAACCATAACAAGTTGCAGAAGTATTAAGGTCTGTCACACGCTTCAACAAGTAGCTCTCACAAATGTCACTGAGTTAATAGTTTTGCTAGTATTCCCAGCCCACTTGTCGGGTGCGGTACGATATTATCCACGCTTCTGAGCGGCGCTGGCAGTGGTGAGCAGCAGGGCGCCGGCGCTGCGCCACTTGAAATGCAGCGCGAGTGTCTCACGTCCGGCGCCGGTCGAGTGGTGGGCAGTGGCAGCGGACGCCCCTGCCTGGGGCTAACGGCCTGGCCGCGTCCCGCCTGGGGGACGTCTCTAGCGCACTCCACCTGCGGCTGGCCCGTTACAACATGAGCGTCGTGGGTGGCGAGCGTGCGGGCGTGGGTGGCGCCCGCGGCAGGTGCGTGTGGCGACACTGGGGGACTCTGACGGCGCTTCCTGGTGGACGCGGCTGCGTCACGGGCCGGCATTGCCCAAAAGGAAAGCACGCGGGGACTTCACATGGTCGTCTGTGCACCGGGAAGTCAGCGCTCGTGCAGTCGCACGTCGCACGGGCATTCCGTACATTACTGTTTGGTCGGCACTCAGGCGCACCCTCCGATGCCATCCTTACAAAATCCATCAGCATCATGAACTGTTACCTGGCGATTTAGTGAAGCGGAGGGTATTTCCGGTTGTGGGCGTTTCAAAAGATGGCGGAAGATGTCGATTGGTTGAGTAACGTGTTGTGGACCGACGAAGCTTATTTCAAGCTCCGAGGATCTGTCAACGCCCACAACTGTAGAATTTGGGCTACCGAAAATCCTAGAACTGTCGTGGAAACTCCATTGCACGACGAGAAAGTCACGGTATGGGTTGGATTTAACACACCTACTGTTACCGGGCCTTTTCTCTTCGAGGAACTGCGTGATTCTGGTTTTGTAACTGCTACCGTGACGGGTGAGAGGTACGACGATATGTTACAGAATCGCATCAACTCCAACCTGGCTGATAAACACCTGCTGGAACGTACGATTATTATGCAGGATGGCGCTCAACCCCAAATTGCTGCACGCGTGAAAGATCTCTTGCACGCGTCGTTTGGTGATGATCGTGTCCTCAGCCGCCACTTTCGTTATGCTTGGCCTCCCAGGTCCCCAGATCTCAGTCCGTGCGATAATTGGCTCTGGGGTTCCCTGAAGTCGCAAGTGTATCGTGATCGACCGACGTCTCTAGGGATGCTGAAAGACAACATCCGACGCCAATACCTCACCATAACTCCGGACATGCTTTACAGTGCTATTCATTACATTATTCCTCAACTACAGCTATTGTTGAGAAATGGTGGTGAACATATAGAGCATTTCCTGTAAAGAACAACATCTTTGCTTTGTCTTAATTTGTTATGCTAATTATTGCTTTTCTGATCTGATGAAGCGCCATCTGCCGGACATTTATTGAACCTTTTTTTCTTCTTTAAACCTCCATGTCATTCCACGCATGTGTGTCAATTTTTACCTCTCTATCTACATTATTCCGTGATTTATTAAGTTTTCAAATTTATACTTATTGATCGCCCGGTATTTAGATTCAGTGAAGAATGGTTTTGAAGTAAAAGGCTTAACATCAGACGAGGCATCAATGTTAGCATTGAATAGAGGATCATGGAGGTATTTTATTAGGGGAACTATGCTCCCGACTGAACGATGAAAGGCATAATCAATTTCTAATGGTGATGATAACGATAAGGACTTCTTAGAAAGGAGATGCGTCCTACTCTATAGGGAATTTGTCTGATATGTGTAATGTTATTCTTTTTGTTTCTTGTGTAATAAATTTTAATACGGAAAGTGTCCTCATATTTGCATTCTGAAATATGATGACTTTAGCTTAGACAGATTTAGTAATTGTCATGGGACAGGCAACAGTGTTGCACCGGTGCTGTAATACAGTTGTTTAAACAAGACTGGCATTCAAGTGAAGTTTTCGATCGGAACTGAGAGTGCCTCACCATAACTCCGGATATGCTTTACTGTGCTGTTCACAACATTATTCCTCGACTACAGCTATTGTTGAAGAATGATGGTGAAAATATTGAGCGTTTCCTGTAAAAAACATCATCTTTCCTTTGTCTTAATTTGTTATGCTAATTATTGCTTTTCTGATCAGATGAAGCGCCATCTGTCGGACATTTTTTGAACTTCCTCTTTTTTTCTTTTTTTTTCTAGTAAAACCCCATGCCCTTCTAAGCATGTTTGTCAAATTTTACCTCTCTATATACATTATTCCGTGATTTATTAAGTTTTCAAATTTATAATGACATTTTGATGAGTATATCAGAAGAAAGTAAGGTCCGAAAACAGAACCGTGTGGGACCGTATGTTTGATTAGTTAGAGTTCAGAGTGCATGCTGCTATCGGCTGCTCGTTGGTCATGCCGGCTGCACAGCCTGCGAGTCACCCTTCCGTACAACCACTCAGGCCGAGAGGCCGGCTGAGTTATGGACCGATTGCTATCGGCAGTGATATCGAAACGAAAACGCAACACGACGCGCATCCCGAACCACGACAATGCGAGCGGCTAGCCGTGGCGAGACGGCGAGGCCGGCAGAGGACGGGCAGTCGTGCGCACCCTGCACTGATGAAGAGCACTGGGCCCCTGCCACCGGGCTTCCTGCATCTTCGCTTCACGCAACTCTGACTTTTCAATTCCACAGGAATAAATAAAGCTTATAAATAGCTACTTTTACCACCACCACCGTTGAATAAACTTCAGTGTATGGCTACGAATACCAGAAACATTGTGAATCTTGTCATCACTAGGATCAGTTTGGATATCGCTGACAACCACATCAAAATAAAGAACTACTTTTCCGCTGTTCATGGAGCATTACTACGGCATTCGGTACGACGTTGTAGTTATAATTTCTACACTACATATTGTAGTCGCAGGAAATTTTCCAGACAGTATACAAACATACAGATGAATGTACTACCTGTGAAGGGGACAGTGAAATATCTAGGGGTTACTCTAGATGAGAAACTGACATGGACCCCTCATATTAGGAATATTTGCTCCAAGGCAAAAGGTACTTTAGTAAGTACCAGGAGAGCTTGTGGAAAAATTGGGGCCTGAACCCCAAGGGTATGCACTGGATATACACCACAGTGATTAGACCCAGGATCACCTATGGGGCGGGCGTGTGGTGGAAGAAGGTAGAACAGCAGGTTGCTGCTAAGGAGCTTGGTAAAGTGCAGAGACTAGCCTGCTTAGCCATAACAGGCGGAATTAGCAGCACACCAACTGCTGGGATGGAAACCATGCTGGATATGCCCCCATTACACCTTTGGGTCAAGATGGAGGCAGCAGCTGGTGCCTACAGACTCAAAACTGGTAACACCTGGAACTCTTTAGGATATCCAGAATCACACACTAAAATAGTGAGTGAGGTAAATATAGGAAAGGTTGGGGAAATGCCAGCCGACTATATTATAACCCCATACTGCTTCAACAAGCCTTTCAGTATAACAATTGGAAGTAGGGAGCAGTGGGAGAAAATAGTTCGACACCGTACGGGGGATATTGTCTGGTTCACTGACGGGTCGAAATCAGACCAAGGCGTTGGGGCTGGGGTATACGGGGTGCAGCCAAGACTGGAGGGCGTCATCTCTCTAGGGAAACTGGCCTCAGTATGCCAGGCCGAAATCACTGCCATCAGGGCATGTGTGGAGGAGAATTTGCGTAAGTGCTACAAAGACCGTAGCATCTACATCTATTCAGACAGCCAGGCAGCCCTGAGATCACTGGCAGCTCCTGCAACAAGGTCTAAAATTGTTGCAGAATGTCACAGGGTTCTGGTGGAGCTAGGGGAAAGCAATAGAGTAAACCTATTGTGGGTCCCTGGCCACTCGGGGATCAGTGGCAACGAACATGCCGACAGATTAGCCAGGATGGGGGCAGAGACTCCATTTATTGGACCGGATCCTGTCCTGACAATCACCAAGGCAATGATCAAATTGGAGCTACGTAACTGGCTCAGAAGATAGCACGTAGAATATTGGACCAAACTCCATCAACAAAAACATGGCAAGGTAATGTTGCCAAAACCATGTTTTAAAAGAAGCTCTGTAATCCTGGGCCTGAACAGGAGAGAGATTAGACTCATGGTTGGATTGCTGACAGGCCATGGGAATTTCAAAAAAACACCCACATACAATGGGAATAACAGAAGAGGACCCTAAATGTAGGATCTGTGATGACGGTGATGAAACTGCATCACATCTAATCTTCGAATGCATTGCATTGGAGAGTAAAAGGCACAGAATATTTGGGAGAACCAGGCCCGAAGAAATTGTGTCTAATAAATAACTGGTAAAGGGACTCCTTGCACTGTTCAAGGGCATTGGTTGGCTTTACTAGATATACAGGGAGCGACACCGCACAATAAACTTAGTTTCGGTGCGGGCAGTGGCGGGTTGGACCAAGACTGTTTTGGCTTCCCTGAAAAAATCAAATCAAATCAAATCAATAAACACATACAGATGAATGTACTTTAGAAATTGTATAACAGTACGACCCGCAGTTCATGAGGTATAAGGACAAAAACAGTAACGTTCATAAAAAGACCACCCCATCACGCATCAGGTTTTAATCTATTACTTCTTTACAATTAAGTATGTTCGCATCGGATTTTACAGACAAACAGCTCCCATACAAATGAATATATAACTGCAATATTATACAATTCCACAACATATAATTCAATAAATATGTGATGATGTATACTGCAATGGGTACAAACCATTCAAATCATGCAACTTCCAGTCAAGGAAATTCATGGAAAACTGACAGTAGCAGATTGAAATATCTGGGGGGGATTAGTACTTTTGGTCAGCCTGGGGGGAGGCTTTCTAAAACAATTTACAAAACGTGAAATTAAATATATTTAATTTCAATATTAAACGGAAACCGCGGTGGAGTAGCTGAGCTGTCTAAGGCACCTCGCTGCTGCTCGCCGTCGGAAGTTCGAGTCCTTCCTGGGGCATAGGTGTGTGTGTGTGTGTTATCCTTACGTTAGTTTACCTTGGTTTAAGTAGTTTGTAAGCTACGGACTGATGACCACGCAGTTTGGTCCGATAAATTTACAAACATTTGAACATTTTAATTAAATGGCAAAACAAGACCTAATATCTCGGATGTAAGGGGGGGGGGGGGAGTCATTGGCCAAGAGGGCAGGGGGATGGGCACCTCTGGACTGTAGTGTTGACAACTTTGTTCTCTGAAGTGCACAAAGGTACAGGCGATAGCAATAGATTTCTATAGAGTTATAAGGAATGGAAGAGAATGAAACACAGTATATCCAACCGAAACCCATTATTTACGACAGCTCTGGCTTTCAACTTCAAGAGACAGCAGCTTCCAGTGAGACTTTAATTTTTTATTACTAATAATAAACCACAGGGCAATCTATTAATACTGTGGACTGGATTTGACATCCCCATGTTTCCCATATGGTCAATCTCATGTCACTTGCTCACACGTGGCCTCACCAAAGAAATTATTCATATTAGATCCTGGACAAGTGAAGAAAAAATGTTCAAATGTTTGTATAGCTTATGGGACTTAACTACGGGGTCATCAGTCCCTAAACTTACTTACGAACTAGTTAATACTAAGGACGGCACAAATATCCATGCCCAAGGGAGGATTCGAATCCCCGACCGTAGTGACCGTTGAGACCGTGACTGGAGCGCCTCAGTCCTCTCGGCCACCGCGGCCGGCGACAAGTGAAGAGAAATATATTATACTGTAGTGTAGTATAGTGTAGCGTGGGAAAAACAGGACAATAAGGAACTAACAAAGAGAAATATTGTTTGTAATAAAGTTATTAATTAAATGAATGTTACATATCATTTGCATTTTGGTTACTAACTTACTTTGTTTGGATATTGTACTTAAAAACTTTTACATTATGCAAGACAGCCGTATTTCTTATATATTCTCCGATAAATATAACATGTTTTTAGAAAAAAAAAAAGAAAGAAAGAAAAAAAGGAGATTGACAGAGAGACGAGGGATATGATGAGTACTAACGCAAGTTTTGAATAAATAAATAAGTAAATACCCTGTCAACGCAGGGTTTTCAGCTAGTACTTTAATAAAAGTACCGTTGATTTGTCTAACATTGCGCGGACTCCTGGTTAGGCTTACACACAGTCAAGAATGCGTAATGTCGAATCATCCTCGTTGCCATTTGTTGAGTCCTCGTCCCTGGTCAGCCTGTCTTTCAGGAAAGGTACTGGTGCAGGATTCGTAGACAGCTATAACAACTACTCAGTTTAATGATACAAGTTTTATTGACTGAAGAATACAATAATCAACATCCATCTGTTCTTGTCTCTTCTCGCGGCGTCGTCTTCTGTACTCTGCTAGCTGCGCTGAGACCTAGTTACTGCCCAGTTCGTAGCCCAGTTCTGACGGGCGTCCAGACACATGTCGGCCTAGATATAGCAGCTTGTAGAGGGCGCGATTCTCCGTTACTCCCTGCAGGATGCTCGACGCCGGCGTGCGATTGGCTGCCGGACGTAATCCACTGCCTTCTTCACGATCGTTCTCTTTCGTATGGCGTGTGGCGCTGTCGTTACGCCAAAACAGTATAGGGAGGGGGTCTTGAAAGATGTCGAAAAACTAGTGATTTGAGGTGTAACGTAAATATACAGAAATTTATCTTAATCACGCAAGTTTCGGTTACGGTTTCGTCCGAAACTAGAAAAGGAACCGAATATTCAGTTACGGTTTCGGTCGCAAATCACGTTTTGATCGGACTCTAACAAACGCACTAGACAAGTTAACACTACATCTCATACTTTTTTTTAATTTCATAAAGTTTCGAATTTTCTCCGTTTCGATTTTGGAATCACATTAATGCCCGGTTTCACAAAACTTCGTCTAAATATGTAGACAAACTTCAAATTCAACGCCTCGTTTATTTTGACGTACCGTCAAAAGATACAACGTTTCATCATCGCCAGTCACAAAGAATTGAGGAGACGTTCATATTAACAGACGCTCTAATCGAGACAGCGTCTAGTATCGTGTATTAAATCGATACTATCGAGTTTTATCGTTTGTTTTCATTGTTGTTTTCTAGATTTCGATTGAACAAGTGAATATCGCTATGTAAGTAGCGGTTTTTCAGTACAGCCAAAGATGTTGTGATTCGTAAGTTTGGTGAAACCGGGCGAAAATAACTCTAAAGAAATGGAACGTACCGATGAAATAAAGAAGAGAGGTTCTAAATTTTCTGGTGATGAGAAACGTTTGTTTGTGGGCCTACTTTCGAAAATGAAAGACGTAATTCCTTGCGGGAATTTCACATATAGGCCTAGGGGTCTCAGCGGTACAATTGCTTCTGAAACCTTCTTGATATATCGGCTGATTTCGAAACCCTATTTCAGTCTGCTATTACCATTTGAAGAGATCCAGTACCATAGAATCGTAGAGTTAAAAACTGCTGTTTTATTGGGGTTAATGGGCTGTTTCTGTTTGTTGGATACTCTAGTCTTATTTTCATTTTATTGCAGAAGTTTTCATGCTACTTTCTTGGACAACCTTAACCTTAACTGACCTTTATATCATTCATTGTGTAGAAATGATCATTGCGCTCAGAAAGTACAGGTTCAGGCCCTAGATTTTCTGACAAATATATGAACAATACTTCCGCATAAAAATTATCTCCCATCTTCACAGCCAGAAGACCTGAACAGCAATAAAGTATCTATGTTACATTTTGACTGATTATTCCGTCGCTTCTTGGTAAAACATAATCGAATAAATTAAAAAACACAATTTGGTGTGTGTTCTACAAGTTTGTAGAACACACACAATTTTTTTTAATTTATCTATGTTACCTTTACAAAAACTGCTGAATATTCCAACTACAGTAAACCTGTCTTTCATAAACAACTCGTCAAATGGTTTGATGACGCAAAATCGGCGCGTCAGTTTTGACGGCGAGTTTAAAGATCGTTACAGTAAACAGACATCGATGAAACGCAAAAATGAAAAGTTAAAAGATCGTCAAAGATTAAACGATCGTATATATATATATATATATATATATATATATATATATATATATATATATATATATATATTAATGTGAATGGCTGTTCGGTGTACGCTAATCACGTCCGAACGACAAGACGCAGAGACTTAAATATTTGTACAGTTACTAATTTATACCCCAGGAAGGTTTTAGGCACGGTTTTATAGCGATCTGATAGATATTTAGTAATTTAAAGAATATAACGCGAAATGAGAAACAATAATTACTATTTGAAAGTTATATTTACTCTTTGAAAAGGGTTTTATTGGTTGCATTGTTGCTTGAGGGTTGATAATGTTAAAAGGGTGAAGTATATTTGGATGGAAAGTTACCGGTGTATGTAAAATTCTACGTGTGTGTGTGTTAATATTTCGCTCTGCAGCGAAAACTACAGAACGCAAACGAATGGTCAGTGTGTAATTGTTGTCCGACGTCTCCCGTTGTACACCATAGCAGTTCCATGCTATAAGGGGGTGGAAGATATGGTGGTTCAAAGTCGTCAAAATATACTTAAAAAAAATCGGACTGAAAGCCAACGATGAAGTTTGCGATTCTATAGCAAGGAGGTTACATACAGAGAAACGTGATGCCACAGAACATATCTTTGGTCTATGCGTGCTACAATGTCTTCTGCTCTTTAAGGTTAAGCATACGAATAAGGAAAATATAATCAACCAACACGCGAGCGGAGCCGCGGGTTTAAACTAGTAAATGATAAAAAGTTATTATAGAAAAAAAGTTAAGTAAATATGTGAATACATCACTACCGCGCTTTTGAAGTTCGAAACGTGGATTAAATCTCTAAAGTTAGGTTAGGAAAATTAGCGACTATGTAACCAGAGACTCCATATAATCATTGTTGATCTCATAACAATTCTTTGAGACGGCATATAATTTATGTAGTCAATTTAACAGTAGAAAAGGGACATCTGAAAACTTTGGCACTAACTGTTACCGTTATCAAATTGAAAGTAGCAAATAACGCCTGAATATCTTTTACAATTGTGCTGTCTAGGCAAGAGTAGCAGTAACTATACAATTTGCAATAAATTTTTAACTACCAAACATTTGTTTAAATTGCTTTTAAAATCGCATGTAAGCCTTTTTCTGTTGCCTTTCCTCCATTTCCAAAACGCTACACATTCAATAAAACTACCAAGTAGTGTACAAAGATCCGTGTATGCTGTTTATACTGTGTTTATATTTGGTGTCGATAAATTACGATCATTATCTGTGATTGCAGCGTGACAAACGCATCGATAGCTGAATTTTACTGTGTTGTTTCGTGCTAACACATATCAACTCTGAACCTGATCTGTTGATCCACGGATAGCGTTATACAACACAGTGCATTCATGAACTTGGTTCAGTTTCTTGACCAAGGTCAAAATTGATATACATTCAGCAATATTTACACAATCGTCCCTTAGCGTATAGGGATAGCGGCTATCGTCGAAACAACCGATATTAGGGTATGCCGATTTTATTTATATTTTTTATCTCTTGTTTGAGCTTGTGATTTAGAAGGTTTTCCCGGCGTAGTAACTGATTATAAGCAAATTGACGGTGTTGCTATGAGGAGTCCGTTATCCCCCATAGTAGCCAATCTTTTTATGGAGGACTTCGAAGGCATGGCATTGAAAACGGCGGCTCTAAAGCCGACTTGGTTTTGGAAGTACGTCGATCATACATTTATGGTAATGGACTCATGGGGAAGAAGCTCTTAACCGTCTTTTTAAACATTTTAATTGCATGCATCCTAACATCAAGTTCACAATGGAAATGGAGAATGAAAGGAAGCTTCCTTTTCTTGATGTTTTGGTTTACAGGAGAGATGATGGGAAACTGGGACACTGTGTTTCTGGAAAACCTACGCATACGGACCGTGACCTGCATGCCTCGAGTTGTTATCCTCCGTTCTAACGCACTGGCGTTCTTCGAACATTAACTAGAAGAGCTTACGCCATTTGATGCAGAAAGTTTGACGCGAGAACTGGATCATCTCAAGGTTGTGTTTAAACAGAATGGCTACAAACAGATCCGATGTGCTTTTCAGTTAGGTTCTTCACCTGATCCATTACATGAGACCCACAAATAGGTCGATTTCTTACTTTTTGCCCGGAGTATTTAATCCAAGATAGGAACTATTTTAAAAAGTATGACGTCAAGAGCGTCTTTCATCCCCCAGCGAAGAAGAGAACACTTCTTCGATCTGTCGAGGATGATATGGACCTAAGAAAGATTGGGGTATACTCACGGCTGAGTCTCTGGACGCGCTAGCAGCGATCTCCATGCATTTCAGACGTCAACTTAGCTTCCCAGTTTCTCCGGATGTAATTAACGCATTGCGATGGAACTAACGCCATTATTTTCGTGATTTTTCATGCTATTGATTGAGCAAGAAATAATATGAAGTATCAATTTAGAAAAAAAAGAAAAGTTAGAGTTAAAATAATATTTGTTCACGTGCTACACTGTCTCATAGTAGAATGAAACTTTCACTCTGTAGCGGTGTGTGCACTGATATGAAACTTCCTGGCAGATTAAAATTATGTACCGGAACCGGGACTCGAACCTGGGAACTTTGCCTTTCGCGGGAAAGCGCTCTACCACTGAGCTATCCCGACACGACTCACGATCCATCCTCACAACTTCAGTTCTCCCAGTACTTCGCCTCCTACTTTCCAAACTTCGCGCTAGCTCTCCTGCAAACCTTGCAAGAGTAGCATTCATGGAAGAAACGTTATGGTAGAGATATGGCTTAGCCGCAGCCTGAGGGATGTTTCCAGAATGAAACTTTCACTCTGCAGCGGAGTGTGAGCTGATATGAAACTTCCTGGCAGTGGCCGAGCGGTCTGCGGCGCGCCAGTCACGTTCTGCATGGCCTCTACTGTCGGGGGTTCGAATCCGCTCTCGGGCATAGATATTTGTGCCGTCTTTACTATTAGCTAGTTCATAAGTAGTTTGTAAGTTTAGAGACTGATAACCCTGCAGTTTAGTCCCGTAAGCTCTACAAACATTTCAACATTTGAACTTAGTTTCATAAGCCCCTGCCGTTCGTTCATGATCGTGAAAGTCTTTTTTCGATATACATATATTGTAGTTCTAGAGGTATCTGAAGTGAAAAAAGTTGAATGGAGCAGCCTGTACGTTTTGATCGAGAGGTATGCACAAAACATTGCCCGAAATTGTGCTAAACACATTCTCTGAAAATTATTTCGAGTAGTTTGTAGAAGAGCCCATTCTAATGGTAAATGGTTGTCAAAACATCTGACCTCTTAGCAACAAATAACCGCGAGCTCACTGGCAGCAGCCGGCCGCGGTGGCCGAGCAGACTGAGGCGCTTCAGTCACAGTCTGCGCGGCCACTACGGTCGGAGGTTCGAATCCCCCCTCGGGCGTGGATATTTGTGCCGTCCTAGTTCGTAAGTAGTTCATAAGTAGTTTGTAAGTTTAGGGACTGATGAACCCGTAGTTAAGTCCCATAAGCCTTACAAACATTTGAACATTTTTTTGAACATTGGAAGCACCAAAACAGACACACGGTTTAGTGAACAAAGGGTTGTCGTACTGAGACTGATAATCGAAAGTCCTCAATTCAACAAAAATATATCTGCTCAGATAAGCAGGGACAACGTAGCTAAATGCCACGATTTGAAGGGAACTATCTACAACTTCAGCGACAAAGAAAGCTAGCCTTTCACATGGCAGCACTGTCCCGTGGCCACCACTGCCGCCATATTTTCTGCGGTGACTGATAAACTATCAGTAGGTGACTCCCAGGGCGGGTATTGTAAAGAGCACCACAATTTGCACTACTGATACGACTAATGGGTTTTCCATTTTAAACACTCAAAGAGCTGATAACATTATCTGTCATTCCCTCGTCTCCATTAGTAAACAACACTGCAAAAAAAAAAAAAAAGTGCTTGAAACAGGTTATGCTAAACCGTATTGTTTCACAGTTAACGAACTGGGTCTAATATTTTCTCCGGCTTCCGGAGTACGATAGTGAAGGGCAGATAATCTGCTGGCAAGCAATGGTGATAAAATACTAAACTGGTTTGCAAAAAGTGAGGACGAAAGTAACTTTCTCGTGAAGTATCACTGCCAATTAACGTAGTTTGATGAAATTTAGACCACAAAAATTTCAGAAGGTAACTTGAAGAAATACGCAACGAGGCGAAGAAAAATGGCACATCTGTTCAAGGTAGTCTTGTATAGTTCGCAACGAACTAGTACGGAAAAGCGCTCCCACAGGCGAACTACACTAACTAGTTCGCAGATCCCTGTCCTCTTAGTTTGTCCGCTCCTTTTCCGAAGACTGACGGGGAACAGCGAGAGGACGCGAGAGCGCGCAGAATCGCGTGATTACCTTCTGACAGTTGCCGTCATTTCAAGCTGAGATGCAGCTCAGCTGTAGTTTTAGTAGCGGTAGCAAAAGCCAAAACGAGCGGACGAACTAAAAAGAGCGACCTACTTAGCGGCCGAGCTGCGAACTAAAAGTAGAGCTACCGGTCGCGAACTAAAAGATGCGCGATAGGTCGCGAAATAAAAGATGCGCGATAAGTTGCGAACTAAAATATGCGCGATAGGTCGCGAACTAAAGTATGCGCTATATGTCGCGAACTAAAATATGCGTGATAGGTCGCGAACAGAATTAAAAGTCACGTGTTTGCTTTCTGCTGGCGAGAACCATTTCGATGTTAGCGTCTGCCTGCTAGATTACATAGTTCAGTGCTACAAAATTTCTGCTTTGAGGTATTCTACACACTGCAGTACCTGCCACTAAATTCCATAATGCCAAGATATAGAGATAACTCTAAACTTAAACGCGAGAAATTATCCACAAACTGTTTATTTTGGTTTGCGTGATATCGTTAGCGGCTCAAGCAGCAAGTGCATGAAGCAGCTAGGTGGGGGAACTTCTCCCTCCACCTGCACGCGCAGACCACGCCGCTCAGCCGTCACTGGCAGCGGGCGATCTAAAAGAACGAACTAGTTCGCGGCAGCGCCGCGAACTAAAGTGAGCGCTCCCGATCAAATGTTCAAATGTTTGTAAATCTTATGGGACTTAACTACGGGGTCATTAGTCCCTAAGCTTACAAACTACTTATGAACTACTTACAAACTAGGACGGCACAAATATCCATGCCCGTGGGGGGATTCGAACCCCCGACCGTAGTGGCCGTGCAGACCGTAACTGAAGTGCCTCAGTCCTCTCGGCCACCGCGGCCGGCACGCTCCCGATCTCGAACTATCATGCGCAAGTCTAGTTCAAGGGCAATAATTTCCCGGACGTCCCCGCGAGTTGTGATGATCTATTGAACGTTGAAGGATATTGGCGGAATCAACCTGCATTCCGCCCACTTCCACCTCGATGTGCTGAACGAACAGAGCAATCCTATTACATAATACTGCTGTCTGGAAAATTAAAGGTGATCGACGCGGGAGAAATTATCGGTCTCTCTCTTCGCCATTACCCCTATCTGGTACTCATCCCCGGTCTTTTTTCCCGGCAAAGCGCACAGAAAAAGCATACAGATAGTATAATTTGGCAGGGTTGTGGGAGTGGACTGCAGCGAAGGGCGCCATTACTGGTTAATGGACAGCAGGGGCCGTGTGAAGAAGCATCGTCTGCGCCCAGTGCAGGCCGCGCACAGGTCTTCCCCTCCCTGCACCGTCTCGGCGACCGCAGAATTTCTGAGCTACACACGCGGGGCTCCGACATTAAGCCTAACGAGCGCCATCAGCGACAGCTCCCTGAAACCGCAGTACGACGTCGGAAGCGATTACGCGCTCGCGATCACGGCTAGCGACCCCCGGTTTCTTCGCTGTGGCTCTCAGGACGTCCAGCAGCGAGGGGGGCGTGGCACAAATTACTTTAAACGGCGCGCCGCGCGGGTAGGGGCGCTCTGAGGCTGCGGCGACGCTCACCTGCACAAAATTACGGCCCCTGCAGCCAGGAGCTACACTGTGAGCAGCCGTTTACCGCTGGCGACGTCGGAAATACCCGACGACTCGTTTGGAGCCGAGCGTGCGATTTCACAGCGTGTACAGTGTTGGCGGCCACAAGGAATGCCAAGCGCTCGAGGGCTTATGGGTCGCTAATTAAGCAGTGTTTAAGAAGCTTCGCACCGAGCTGCGGTGCCACAGTGGAGAAGACTAAAGCACGGTACAAACTGTGAGGAATACAACACGCCTTTGCAACATCAGGCAATACTAAATTACATGGTGATACATTCAATAAAGACTACTTTCTTCGTATACATGTGGCGTCTGCTCCGAAAGAACAGACGTCACTTCTGATCCTGCAGTTATTATTCATTCATAGTCACAGAATGTATGACATCCATCAACTGCGAATTGACAAAGCTGAAAATGTGTACTCAGCCGGGATTCGAACCCGGATCTCCTACTTTCTAGTCAGTTGCGCTGATTACTACACCACTGGAGACACAGAGATCATCGCACCTGGAAGGTCTATCTAAGCACGCCTCCCGTTAGACAGAAATTCCCAGCTTTACCCTACCCACAGTACTCAAACTGTGTTTTCAGAAACTAATTCCCGTAAGAGGAAGGACGCCCAAACTTCCCCATCCCTCCCCACTTCCGAAATGATCATTGCCTGTCTCCGACATATATATATATATATATATATATGTGTGTGTGTGTGTGTGTGTGTGTGTGTGTGTGTGTGTGTGTGTGTGTGTTTATGTTTCACTAAGTGTGTTTGCCACTGTAACTTATAAAATAATAGGTGACCGGAAATTTTAATGCGGTAGGTCAACCTGAACTTTCTGGTGGAGCAACAATTTTCTGTGATTCTTCAGTTTCTCCCGGCGTATTTGATAATCAAAATATCCACGGGTATACTGCCGGTCTATAGTGTCCGTTGGACACTATAGACCGGCAGTACACCCGTGGATATTTTGATTAACAATAGTCTGTTTTACTGTTGTTGTTGTTGTGGTCTTCAGTCCGGAGACTGGTTTGATGCAGCTCTCCACAATACCCTATCCTGAGCAAGCCTCTTCATCTCCACATAAGAACGGCAACCTACATCTGTCTGAATCTGCTTACTGTATCCATCTCTTGGTCTTCCTCTGCGATTTTTACCCCATACACTTCCCTCTAATGCTAAATTCACAATTCCTTGATGTCTAAGAATGTGTCCTACCAATCTATCCCTTCTTTTAGTCAAGCTATGCCAGAAATTTCTTTTCTCCCCAATTCTGTTCAGTACCTCCTCTTTAGTTACGCGATCCACCCACCTAATCTTCAGCATTCTTCTGTAGCACCATATTTCAAAAGCCTCTATCCTCTTCCTGTCCGCACTGTTTATCGTCCATGTCTCACTCCCATACAAGGCAACACTCGATACAAATGCCTTCAGAAAGGACTTCTTTAGGCTTAAATCAATATTCGATGTTAACAAATTTCTCTTGTTCAAGAACGCTTTTCTACCCATTGCCATTCTGCATTTTATATCCTCTGTACTGCGACCATCATTTGTTATTTTACTGCCCAAGTAACAAAACTCATCTACCTCCTTTATTGCTTCGTTGCCTAATCTAATTCCTTCAGCATCACCTGATTTTCTTACACTGCACTCCATTACCCTAGTTTTGCTCTTGTTAATGTTCATCTTATATACACCTTTCAGCACACTGTCCATTCCGTTCAATTGCTCCTCCAGGTCCTTTGCTATATCTGACAGAAGTACTATGTCGTCGGCAAAACGCAATGTTTTTAATTCTTCACCCTGAACATTAATTCCTTCTCCAAATTTCTCCTTGCTTTCCTTTATAGCTTGCTCAATGTACAAATTGAACAACAATGGAGAAAGACTACAACCCTGTCTTACTCCATTTCCAACCACTGCATCCCTTTCATGCCCTTCAACTCTGACAACCGCTGCCTGATTTTTGTACAAGTTGTAAATAACCTTACGTTCCCTATATATTACTCCTGCTTGCTTCAGAACTTGAAAGAGTTTATTCCAATCAACATTGTCAAAAGCCTTCTCCAAATCTACAAAAGCTAGAAATGTAGGTTTGCCTTTTCTTAATCTATCTTCTAGGAAAGCCGTAAAGTGAGTATTGCCTCCCGTGTTCCTACATTTCTCCTGAATCCAAACTGATCTTCCCCGAGGTCCACTTCTACCAGTTTTTCCATCCTTCTGTATATAATTCGTGTTAATATTTTGCAACAATGACTTATTAAACTGATGGTTCTGTAGTTTTCACACCTGTCTGCACCTGCTTTCTTTGGAATAGGTATTATAACATTTTTCTTAAAGTCTAAGGGTACTTCGCCTGTCTCATACATCTTTCACACCAGGTGAAACAGGTTTGTCATGGCTGGTTCTCCCAGAGACTTCAGTAGCTCTGAGGGAATATAATCTACTCCAGGGGCCTTGTTTCGACTTAGGTCTTTCAGGGCCCTGTCAAATTCTTCTCTCAGTACAGTATCTCCTATTTCATCTTCATCTACATCCTCTTCCCTTCCTACAATATTGTCTCGAAGTTCATTTCCTTTGTAGAGCCCCTCTATATACTCTTTCCACCTTTCAGCTTTCCCTTCTTTGCTGAGAACTGGTTTTCCATCAGGGTCCTTGATATTCTTAGAGCTGTTTTTCTTATCTACAAATGTTTCTTTTATTTTCCTGCAGGCTGTATCTATTTTTCCCCTATTTATACATTCTTCTACATCCTTGCATTTGCCTTCTAGCCACTCCTGCTTAGCCATTTTGCACTTCCTGTCAATCTCATTTCTTAGTCGTCTGTACTCCATTTTGCCTGTTTCATTTACTGCATTTTTATATTTTCTCCTTTCATCGATTAATTTTAGTATCTCCTGTGATATCCAAGGATTTTTTGTAGGTCTTGCCTTCCTACCTATTTTGTCCTCTGCTACCTTCACTATTTCATCTCTCAATTTTACCCATTCCTCCTCTACTGTTTTATTTTCCCCTGTTTCTGTCAATTGTTGCCTAAAGCTCCCTCTGAAATTCTTAAGAACCTCAGGTTCCTTTAATTTATCCAGGTCCCATCTCCTTATTTTCCTACCTTTTTGTAGTTTCTTCAGTTTCAGCCTACAGTTCATAACCAACAAGTTATGGTCAGAGTCTATATCTGCCCCTGGGTATGTCTTACAATGAAAAACCTGGTTCCAAAATCTATGTCTTACATTATAAAATCTATCTGGTATCTCCCGGTGTCTCCTGGTCTCTTCCACGTATACAACCTTCTTTTGTGATTCTTGAACCAGGTGTTTGTTATAACTAAATTATGTTCCGTGCAAAATTCTACCAGGCGGCTTCCTCTTTCATTCCTTTTGCCCAGACCATATTCACCTACTATCTTCCCTTCCTTTCCTTGTCCTACTACCGAATTCCAGTCTCCCATAACAATTAAGTTTTCTTCTCCCTTAATTGTCTGAATAATTTCCTTTAGCTCCTCATATATTTCTTCGATCTCCTCATCATCGGCAGAGCTAGTTGGCATATAAACCTGTACTACTGTTTTCGGTGTTGGCTTCGTATCTATCTTGACAATGATAATACGATCACTGTGCTGTTCATAGTAGTTTACCCGCATTCCTATTTTCTTATTCATTATCAATCCTACTCCTGTGATACCCCCAATCGATTTTGTATTTATAATCCTGTACTCACCTGACCAGAAATCCTGTTCATCCTGCAACCGAACTTCACTAATCCCCACTATATCTAACTTCAATCTATCCATTTCCCTTTTTAAATTTTATAATTTTCCTACTCTATTAAGGGATCTAACCTTCCACGCTCCGACCCGTAGAATGCCAGTATTGTCTTTCCTGATGATCACATCCTCCTGAGTAGTCCCCGCCCGGAGATCCGAATGGGGGACTATTTTACCTCCGGAATATTTTACCCGAGAGGATGCCATCATCATATGTTCATACAGTAGAGCTGCATGTCCTCGGGAAAGGTTACGGCTGTAGTTTCCCCTTGCTTTCAGCCGTTCGCAGTAGCTGTGTGGCAAAGCCACATTAGCTGATGTTACATGGTCAGCTCAGTCAATCATCCAGACTGTTGCCCCTGTAACTACTGAAAAGGCTGCTGTCCCCCTTCAGGAACCACACGTTTGTCTGGCCTCTCCAAAGATACCCCTCCGCTATGGTTGCACCTACGGTACGGCTATCTGTATCATTGAGGCACGGAAGCCACCCTACCTCGGCAATGTCTGTCTTACTGTTTTACTACAGTCTAGCATATACAGTCGCGACACTCCCACAGATTTTTGTTATACACTGCGACAGCAGCGCTCGAAACGGCCGGCAAGCTAGGTTTCTGAATACAATAGTTTATGAGTGAGAATACTATCGTTTAGATTGACTTCAATATAATTTTTACATTAGGGAACCTTTGTAGTGCCTTATAAATACATAATCATTTAAAAATAGCTCCCCATTTATCTTTCTTAGGTTTCATAAGATCGCTTTTAAGGTACGAAACGGTACTTCACAGGACAGTTAATTTACAATCATCCTGTAACATACAGGCTTTAAATGAGTAATTTCATTTTCTATTAAAACTAAAAATGTCTAGGAAACACCAGGAGAGCTGCCCTTTAGCAGAGAGACGTTGATTTCTACGCAGGAACGTTAAGTATTCTTCATTACAATTCCAGTAGAATCGGTAAGGGTGGAACATAGAAAACGTATAAAGAATGCAATAAATACGGTATTTAACATACCAAATCAACCATCACAGCTGTAGCTGAAGGAAGTAGTCACAGACGTGGCAAAATAACGATAAAGGCAACCAAACTGTTTTCCAACAGAGAAGTATCTAATTCCACAATTGTTGCTACATCTGAACCACAAACGGGAAGAATCATCAAAACACTGGTTTTATAAAGCTTAAGTAATTACACCTAAAAGAATATGCAAGTATAAGAAAGACAAGTGACGTGTAATAATGTGAGAATCATTTGACTCCGTACCGAATTGATACACGTCAAAACTGGTTGTCATATTAAGAGCAGACCATTTTAGAAATTTATTATACCATTATGTTTATATGCAACTTACGTTCAGCGGAATAAGCTGCAAATATACACATATTCGTAAGTATTTATTCATCACAGAGTTGTTCTTTATACCACTGAATCATTTAAATGAGGTTGTATTATATTAATTTTCGTATTATGTTTGTCTCTCGATATTTTAATAATGCATGTAACGAATTATTTCGTAAATTAGGTAAAAAAAAACGATTATAAACAAACATCACTACTTCGGCGGCTTGCTCACCGCTAGGAGCGCTAGTGTCGCAGCAACTGTCAGTTGGTAACAACTTTTACAGCAGTGAGTGTCGTGACTGTATATGTTAGACTGTGGTTTTACTATAAGCAACAAGTGACCATTTAAACCCGGGTATCCTCACACGGCCATAATCACGTTCGCACATCTTTTCACATGAAACAATAGAGAACAAATGAAAACTGCAGCACCGCACCGCTCTTTAACGTTTTTTGTGTACGATACTGACGCCGTCTGTATATCTGAATATTGCAGGGCCATGACTCTCATCACCTTACTTAAAAACATGTAATCAGCACTCTGTTTAATGTGAATAAAGAAGGAAAGGTAAAATGAGATTCACTCTTCATTCGCCAGGTGTTTTAAGACTGCGCGTTCTTTGACGCGTAAGCCTCCAATATCAACATTGGAACAGCAGTAAAATAGCGAGGTAGTTCCCTCAGGTGAGCGCGTACCTAGCCTCTGCCACGAAGCGTCCCTCTCTGTTGGTTCGTGCCCTGTTCAGTTGTCACTGCCTGGTCAGCTTTCCTCCGCTGCTCACGCTGCAGCCTCGTCAGCACTGAACAAACTGTCGCCAGAACGGACATTTTTGCCTCACATGTCTATTGACTCTGTGAGGTCCCGAATTCATGTTTAATAACCATTTCAGTAACATTTTGACAATGTTGACTGGAATACACTGAAAAGGTAGCAGTGGTAAAATACAGGGAGCGAAGAGCTATGTTGAAATTGTACAAAAACCAGACAACAATTATACATACATGTTGGCAATAGGTATGCCAATACACATTGTAATTTAAAAGTACATGCTAGTACAAGAATCCAAATACCTGGGAATAATGAGGAAACAACAATGGTTATTAATTCAGGAGTTCGACAAGTTTGCAGCCTCTCTCCACTGCTTTTTAATACATACACTGATGACATTGTACGCCAATAGAAACTGAGACTGAAGTAATACGCATATAACTTTAACCAAAAAGATTACATAATGACTGTTATTCGTAGATGACCAAGCTCAAAAAAAAAAAGTTCAAATGTTTGTAGAACTTATGGGACTTAACTACGGGGTCATCAGTCCCTAAGCTTACGAACTACTTATGAACTAGCTAAGACTAAGGACGGCACAAATATCCACACCCGAGGGGGGATTCGAACCCCCGACCATAGTGGCCGTGCAGACCGTGACTGGAGCGCCTCAGTCCCCTCGGCCACTGCGGCCGGCGCAGATCACCAAGTGTTAATTTCGAATAATAAAGGTGGACTGCAAAGAGCTGCCGGCGAACTATACCGAACATGACAGATACATATGTCAATATCAATACAAAGAACAAAAGCCACGGCTTTCTGTGGAAAAAATCAAGTAAGAACAAAAATTATTATAGAAAACACGATTATAGAGCAAGTAGATAGTTTCAAATTTCTAGGATGCATGGTATAGTACAGGGGAGATATAGATCATAAAGACAAAATCGAGTAATTTATTTACTTAAATGGCACTACCAGAACAGCCCTTCAACGTAAAGAAACAACAGAAACATATGTAAAATTTTGTAAAGTTATGTCGGTACCAGCATTACTATATGGAAGTGAATGTTAGGTGATAAGATATGGCTACAAGCCAATGAAATTAAATTCTTCAGCTACATAGCAGGATACACCAAGCTATACTACAAAAGAAACACAGATATCAGGAAGGAACTAAATATTTTCGATATAAACAGTGAGGTTGACGAATACCGACAAAAATGGATTTCCCATCTACTACGAATAGGTGACATATTTTGATTATTACTATCGACATTGCTGAGAGGCTGTGTGAAGGCAAAGGGACACACTCCAAGCTGAGAAATAGAGACCATCGGAGATAGAAGGCTAAAATGGACCCACATGGCTTACGGGATGTAGGTGGTAAAGAAATCTCCTTGTGAACTTCAGATGTCCTCAGCCACCGTCCCAAGGTGGAGCGTCTCCTTTCGGAGAATCAACGCGTAATTTCATACAGCGTCTAGACACTGTTGTAAGAAGTTACATTAGTACTTGTTTGCCAATAATGAAGTCTTAATGTACGTAGCAAACTTGATACCAGTCCCTGGGTTCACGAGGCTAGAATGTGGGGGGAAAGGAGGAAAACTGCTAGTTAGCTTATGGGACTTAACTACGGTGTCATGAGTCCCTAAACTTAAAAACTACGTATGAACTAGCTAACACTAAGGACGGCACAAATATCCATACCAGAGGGGGTATTCGAACCCCCGACCGTAGCCGCCGTGCAGACCGTGACTGACGTGACGCAATCCTCTCGGCCACCGCGGCCGGCGGAGAGTGCGTAAGGTGTGGCCAACTGACGTAAAACATTATTGTTTCTGACCATACTGGGTAGCGCCGTGACGTTTGTTTTTCAGATGAACACTGTTTCTACCAAGTATAGAGTTTGTTAGTGCAAAAACATGTCATATCCTCACGCAGGGAATGGCAGCGGCGACAGGACTGTAACGTGGTTTGCTAGAGGGCTTGGGGAGGTGGCAAGCCACAAAATAGATCGGTTGAGCATAGTACTGACCAATAGGAATTTGTTAGATACCAGAAAGTGGGAAAATAGTGCGCCCACACTAGCCTGTAAACCTCCCGGTTTTTCTGTTGAGCAGGAAATTCTCAGTAGGATGAGGTGGGCGCCGGATCCGTGTCGTTCTCCACCAGCCTCGGGTAAGCTCCACGACAGCCTGTTTCTCTCATGGAGTGCGTCTCTCATGGAATACTGCTAGGAAGGGTAACTGTATCAGGCTCTCCCCAGGGAACATATTCTGTTGTGGCAACGGATGTATTCTTTCGCTTTTCTAAGTGGTTGCCCTCAGTGTAGTAGTATTAATAGATGGAATGCAATAAATACATTACTATTTACTTAAGAGTTCCCAAAATCTCCGTTACAAGTACCCCTCGAGCTCCAAAATCCGCATCTCTCGTAGATGCCTCTTACTTGTCTTTCTGGAGTCACTCCTTTTTGCTCGGGACTTGCAGACTGATCGACAACCCCTTTTTTCGTCTCTCCTGTCTTAGGATACGACAATGAACGAATCAAGATTACCACTATATTTTTGGCGATATACTTCGCAAGGATAAGGATGCACTGAGAGGCCTGGAAAACGGTGGAAGAACTATATACAGGGTGTTACAACAAGATACGGCTAAACTTTCAGGAAACATTCCTCACACACAAAGAAAGAAAATATGTTATGTGGACATGTGTCCGGAAACAATTTCCATGTTAGAGCTCATTTTATTACTTCTCTTCAAATCACATTAATCATGGAATGGAAACACATAGCAACAGAAGGTACCAGCGTGACTTCAAATACTTTGTTACAGGAAATGTTCAAAATGTCCTCCGTTAGCGAGCTTATATGCATTCACCGTCCATCGCATGGAATCCCTGATGCGCTGATGCAGCCATGGAGAATGGCGTATTGTATCACAGCCGTCCACAATACGAGCACGAAGAGCCTCTACATTTGGTACCTGGGTTACGTAGACAAGAGCTTTCAAATGCCCCCATAAATGAAAGTCAAGAGGGTTGAGCTCAGGAGAGCGTGAAGGCCATGCAATTTGTCCGCCTCTACCAATCCATCGGACACCGAATCTGTTGTTGAGAAGCGTACGAACACGTCCATACATCAAACGGGCATCTGCCAACTCCGCATTTGTAAACATTTGACTGACTGCAAAACCACGTTCGTAATGAACACTAACCAGTTGATGCTAGTACTGTAAAGCAATGAGTCCCATGTCAACACAAGCACTGAATTCAACATTACTTTCCTTCAATTGGGCCAACTGGCGGTGAATCGAGGAAGTACAGTACATACTAACGAAACAATTGGGTATTTTGACAATTGTCTGTACGAATTATTTCAATTTACATTTAAAGAGAAATTCTAAAATGAGGTCTAACATGGAAATTAAGCGTTTGCGGACACATGCCCACAACATATTTTCTTTCTTTGTGTGCATGACGGAAGAAGAAGAAGAAGAAGAAGAAGATGATGATGATGATGAGTAGCAATTGGGAAGCACTGTTAGGCCTACTAGTAAAAAAATAATGAAAAAGAGCAGATACATCATAGATAAATATCGAACAAATTTGTCCCCTCGTCCGCACACAATCGATCTACTAGGGCGTTAAAAAAGATTACCGAAACACCTGGTTTGTGAGTGGAGTTACCGCATTCGATTCGTATACGGTTACTGGATTCTTTCGTTTTCTGACAACTTACATAATGATGATCAATGCTGAGTTTAGAGTTATCAGTGGGTGCAGTTAGTGTTTTGATCGCAGCAGACTCGTCGTTGGCTCGCATCGGCAGCTGGAGGTGGCGGAACGGCCGGCTGCTGGCACTCTGGAGGTCTCGCCTGGCTGGCCGCGCGTCTGGCGCGGGCCGCGGCCTTCTGGGGGGGGGGGGGGGGGGGGGGGGCGCACCACGCCATGCAACATGCATGCCGCCCGCCGCCCGTTACCTGCCGGCCTGGCGGAGGGCCCTGCCAGCAGACACTTCATTTGGGACAAGCAGCAACGCCATCCTCAGGGTGTGCAAGCTGTGGGTCAACGCCCTATTGAAATCGAATGACAAATAATAGAGTAATGTCTCTCAGACCGCTACGACTTTTTGAGTCGAGATATTTCACACACCCCTGCCAAGCTAAAAGGACTCTTCCGTGTACCTACCTGGTGGCCGACAACGTCCATAGTGTGCTGCTCTTTGTTCCGTATTCATGAGCCTTGTGCGGCCTCACTGACCGAGCGTAATGTTTGCGTGCCGGCCTCATAGCGCCTGGCCAGTCAATTCGTGGGATTTTTGTATCTAATCACGCTGTGAATTTGTAATATAATCTCTATAATGATAATCTGTGGGTGTGTAGAGAAATAATTACTTGCTGTTATTTTCGTAGCACAAGAAATAAAATGTACTGTAAATTGCGCTGTGTTTTACTTGTCGTCTTTTCACTCATACTACATTGTTAAAAAAAGTCAAATTTCTACTAATGCTACCTCTAAGAAATGTAATTAACCACAGCAAGTCATGGAAATATATATTTAGCAAAACACTAGTTTAATATGTGGAAAATAAGAGAGCGGTCTGAAAGACCCCTCCATAGTAGTTGCGTTCCTGTCAACGTCTATAGTAGTTAAGGGTTAAACATAATGTTACATTATTGTGTGTTTTCCTTTCATATTTCATTCTCCTGTTCCATACACTGTAGTCATCTTGTAACTCACACACTTTTTGAGGGCACACAATGCAACTGCTGTGCCATAACCAAGAAATCAGATCATCATCATCATCATCGTTAGAGACTGATTATGCCTTTCAGCGTTCAGTCTGGAGCATAGTACCTCTAAAAAAATTCCTCCATTATACCCTATTCAATGTTAACGTTGATGCCTCGTCTGATGTTATCCCTTTTACTTCAAAATCATTCTTCATTCTTGGTCTACCTCGACTCCTCTTACCCTCCGCTACTGAGCTCATGAGTCTCTTAGGTAACCTTGCTTCTCCCATGCGTGTAACATGACCCAGCCATCTCAGCCTGTTTGCTCTAACTCCTTCATCTATGGTGTTCATTCCCAGTTTTTCTTTGATTTCCTCATTATGGACACTCTTCAGGTGTTCAAATGTTCAAATGTTTGTAAATCTATCGGATCAAACTGCGTGGTCATCAGTCCGTAGCCTACAAACTATTTAAACCTAGGTAAACTAACCTAAGGACAAAACACACACCCATGCCCTAGGGAGGACTCGAACCTCCAACGGCGAGCAACCGCGCGCTCCGCAGCGAGGCGCCTTAGGCCACTCGGCTACTCCACCGCGGCTATGGACACTCTCCTGCCATTGTTCCCATCTATTAGTACCTGCAATCATTCTTGCTACTTTCATATCGGTAACCTCTACATTATGAATAAGGTAACCTGTATCCACCCAACTTTCACTCCCATGCAAGAAAGTTGGTCGAAAGACAGAGCGGTGCACTGCTAGCTTAGTCTTGGTACTTACTTCCTTCTTGCAGAAGAGAGTAGATCTTAGCTGAGCACTCACTGCATTAGTTTTTCTGCACCTCGATTCCAGTTCTTTCACTATGTTGCCATCCTGTGAGAAAATACATCCCAGGTACTTCTAACTTTGTTCCACCAATTTGGCACTCAATCTGTTTAAATCTCCTTCCCACAGACATTACTTTCGTTTTGGAGATGCTGATCTTCACATCATAATCCTTGCACCTCTGATCGAGCTCTGAAATATTAGTTTGCAACCTTTCAATCCAATCGGCCATTACAACTAAGTCTTTCGCATATGCGAGACTGCTTATTTTGTTTTCACATATTTTAATCTCGCCTTGCCAGTCTACTGTTTTCAGCATATGATCCATGAATAGTGTGAACAACAGTGGTGACAGTTTACTGCCTTGTCTTACCCCTGAAATTACCCTGAACCATGAGCTTAATTTTCCATCTACTCTAACTGCTGCCTGACAGTCTACGTAAAGCCCTTTAATTGCCTGCAGAAGTTTGCCTCATATACCATAGTCTTGTAGAACTGACAGTAGCTTCTTCCTAGAAACACGGTCATTAGAAAATTAATTATGTTAGTCCGAATACAGATTCGAGTTGCCAGTAAAATTACGAACTCTCGGATGTCAATAAAAAACCGGACGGATCCTTAATTAAAAAGTAGCAAAATTGAACCAGTTAATTTAGGACGTTTCATTAATTTTCACCAACCAAGGAACATCACAGAATGATTGCTTACTTAGAGGACAGTCGAGTGGAAGAGACAGGGTAATTTCTACATTACCCGTTTGGCTACTGTAAATATTGCTCAAAATGGAGAATTTCCTGTATCCGTTAAATTTAAAAACAAGCGGAAACCGTGCCGGAGGTATACCAGCCATGTCCCGCGCTCCAAACAGGTGTCCAAACCTGAGTGTCCGACACAGAGAGCCGCCTGCAAGGGCTAAGCTTCCCCAACGGTTTCTCTCCCTTACCTGTAAGGTTGGCTACAGGGACTGCTTTAGAACAGAGGAAGCACACTGCGATGCCGTGCTCGGGGAACAGCCACGCACCGCCATTCGGTTGCAGAGCTTCGAAGTATCCACCTCGCGGATAGTTTAGGGCGGAAGTTACCGCCGTATCAGTAAAGTGTGACTTTGAGGACCTTCCGCGTCTGTTACAATAATGCGCTAGTGGAAGCATCCGGTAAACTTACCATTCAGTTTATAGTGAGGTAAGCTAGGCCGTTTGGCCCCTGCTGTGGTTATAGTATTACGACTTCATGGCTAGCAACATTCTCTCTGATTCAATCATTCTCCGCTCTCTCTAGCGACTGCAAATGTATCTGTATAAAATGTATTTATTTATTGACTACTGGTAGCAAATTCTTGCCCTACAGCAAGATGGTTTCGTGGAAAACAGTCTTACTTCTGATATAATATTAAACATGCATCTACATCTACATCTACAGACATACTCCGCAATTCACCGTAAGGTGCGTGGCGGAGGGTACACTATACCACTACTAGGCATTTCCTTTCCTATTCCACTCCCAAATGGAACGAGGAAAAGAAGAATGCCTATATGCCTCCGTACGAGCCCTAATTTATCTTGTCTCTGTAATCTTTACGCGAAATGTAAGTAGGCGGCAGCAACATCGTACTACACTCAGCTTCAAATTCCGGCCCTCTAAATTTACTTAACAGAAATTCACGAAAATAACGTCGTCTTTCTTCCAGCGACCGCCAATTGAGTTGCCGGAGCATTTCCGTGACACTCGCGCATTGGTCGAACCTACCGGTAACTAATCTAGCTGCTCGCCTCTCAACCGCCTCTATGTCTTCCTTTAAACCGATCTGCTGCGGGTCCCAAACACTTGAGCAATACGCAAGACGTGGTCGTACAAGCGTTTTATACGTGGTCTCCTTTACAGGTGAAGTACATCTTCCCAAAACTCTCCCAATAAACCGAAGTCGGCTGTCCGCCTTACTCAAAACTGTCCTTACATGTTCGTTCCATTTCATATCGCTCTGCAATGTTACGCCTAGATATTTGAACGACGCGACAGCATCAAGAATCTCACTACTAATGTATTCGAACATTATAGGATTGTTTTTTCTACTCATGCGCATCACGTTACATTTTTCTACATTGAGAGCTAGCTACCATTCATCGCACCAACTAGAGATTTTGTCTAAATCATCCTGTATGCTATTACAGTCAGTTACAGACGACACCCTCCCATACACCACAGCATCATCAGCAAACAGCCGCAAATTACAACTTACTCTTTCCATCAGATCATTTATATAGATAGAAAATAATAGCGGTCCTATCACACTCCCCTCGGGCACGCCTGACGATGCACTCATCCTTGATGAACACTCGCCGTCGAGAATAACGTACTGCGTTCTATTACTTAGGAAGTCTTCCAGCCAGTCACAGATCTGTGAACCTATTCCATAAGCTCGTATCTTCATTAGCAGTCTGCAGTGTGGCACCGCGTCGAACGCCTTTTTGAAGTAGAGAAAAACACGATCCGCTTGTTGCCCTTCATCCATGGCTCGCAAGATGTCATGTGAGAAAAGGGTAAGCTGAGTTTCACATTAACGATTTTTCCTAATTTTACGATTCATGGAAAGAAGCTTTTCCGTTTCAAGGAAATTTGCTATATTCGAACTGAGAATATGCTCTAAAATTCTACATGAAACTGATGTCAACGATATTGGCCCGTAATTGTGTGAGTCAGTTGTCTTTCGTTTCTCATAAACGGGAGTCACCTGCGCTTCCAACAGGGCTACCTCAAATTCGTCATATCTTTATGAATACAGATTTAACCACACTTTTGCTTATTTGTTCTGTAACTTTCCTACTATTTTCTATTCGATTAATGAATCTTCAATAAGGCGATGAAACACCTGCCAATAGAAGAAATCCGACGCCTTTACGGTCCAATGACAGCAGATCGGCAGGTGAGTGTAACTTCCTGTCTGAGATGAAAGGCGATAGGCAGTAACCCTTCTGGCTTCATCTTCTTTAGAAAAACTCCAACTTTTACAATCTTCCGCGCTGTCCGGATTCGTCTGGCTCGTCTGCTACTGCCACGCCAGCCGCCAAGCGTTGCCTCTTCTTCCAACGCCCTGGCAGCTCCACACGCTGCAAGTGCGCATGCGCGCTGGCAGTCTGTCCCCTCGCCTTCCGCCTGCCAAGGCGTTGATTCGATTTCCATCACTTTGCGTTTGATTGATGTTTCCGAGTTTCGCGCGAATGTATATTGCTTATGCGACCAAGTCAGGCGTTTAAACATTTCATATGGACAGTGAAAGTGTAGTAAGACATTTATTAAACACCAGTTTTTTTATCACTTTGTTATAGTGAAAAGAAAATGTGATTGGTAGTGGCCGACCATGGCCATTTCTCAAGACATCTACTCGTGCGCAAGGCGCGAGTGGAGGGTTCGAAAGACATTTTCACATAGAACTGTATGATGTAGCGGAGTGGCTTTGGGGGTGTGATGTGGTGAACAAATTTTACTGTTGGACGTGTCTGCTGTTTTGAAATAAAAAAATATCAATATGGAATCATCAACGATACGAGGATCTGAACCACCCCACCTTAACACTGCGGTAAAAATACAGTTAGTTAGCAATTCATCTTCCTAGTGTGTTCAAATGTAACAAATTTATTTCGTCTCCTATTAGAATTGATACTTTATTGAATTTCAACGAAGAGCTGAAATAAAGCTTCACAATGAAAAAGTGAGAACGAACAGGAAGATAGTAAAGAGGATCATTAATACTGTAAGCTATTTAGAGAAACAAGAGTAGGCATTCCGAGGTCACAATGAAAATGAAGAGTCCAATAGAGGAAATTAGATTGCATTTATTATTGCAAGTGCTGACTGAGTTCGATTCTGCCCTAAAAGAACATTTAGCAACTTCTACAGTCTTCCGAGGAACATCAGCAAGCATTCAGAATGATGTAATAACATCAGTTGCTGATCGATTGAGCGACGAGATTTCCTATGAAATTCAGAAAACAGATTTTGTAGCGAAAACAAGTGAGGCGCGAGGTACGTCTCAACCGGTACAGTTGAATACGGCATTGTCACAGTGAGTGTGGTAGTCGTTGTACAATCATAGAAGCCAAGTGGCTGTTCCGTGTGAAAAGGTGGTTTCTGAAATGGTTGTTAAAAACTGTAAAACGTACCAAAAAATCGTAGTCCGGAAGAATTACCGTTAACCGACATCCGACAACCCTTCCTCCCCCCAAATGCCCTACAGATTTGTTCACGAGATGCCACTAAACGCTATGGTCGTTCACCTCTCTTTGTCTTTCTCCGCCCCCCCCCCACTGTTATTATTATTTTTTTTCTACTCCTCTCCCATGACTCTGTCAATCACCATCACCACACTTCCTGTATCTCTTATCTCTCACGCTATCCATCTCTTCCTCTCACATTATGCTCTTTTTATAAGTGGTTTTCAAAGCATTTTTCCTGTCACGGTCGCCATCTGAAACGTATTGGTCCTGTTTTAATTCATTTGAGAGACGTTCTAAATATTATTATATATTTTTGACGACATTACAGCGTTCAAATTAATGAAATAAATCGCAATTTGTGATTAGTTATGGCTTCACTGTACTAGGTTTAGATGAAATACTAAAGCGCGGCGAATGAAAATTTGTGCCCGGCCGGGATCCGAACCCGGGATCTCCTGTTTACTAGGCAGACGCGTTGAGTACTCCACCACCGAGGACACAGTGACCAACCCGACTACAGAGGACTCTTCCCTGCACGTCTCCCGCCACATCCAAATCTCCATTCACCACACTCTCTCTTTCCTATAACCACAGCCTATTATGTTCTGTTATGATCGCAGCCACAATACTGTATTCCGGCATCAGGGAGAACAGACCATGAGGTATCGAGACACAATTAATTGCCGTCAGGAGCTTAGCCTCGGCTTGTATACAATTATAGGATGACCAATAAAGAGAATTGAAATCTTGTTTTGTGTAAAGGGCCATGAGCCTCTAGTATTGTGGCGATGCAACATCTTTTCATGTGTGTATAAGTAGACGTGAGTTGAATTATGTAACATCAGTACTATGGCTTGGTAAATCGGTAAGTACTTCTTCTCCAGTTGTCTAAAAGTAAATCTTTTTCAGTGTTATATCCTTTTCCACTGTGAATATTCTTTCTTTTTCTTTTTTTTTCTTTTTTTTCCATTTTTTAATGGTGAATAAAATTGAATTCTCTATACACTCGGGCATAGTAGACACTGGGAAAAATAATAAAAAATCTTCCATAAAAAGTACGTAGCGGGAAAACAACTAGCACAATTGTGAGGGTCAGGTTTTATTACACCAGAATTATTCTCCGACTTTCAGCTATTTGTATGATATTTTAAGTTACCTGAGGAACAGTTACGAATAAAAAATTATTCTTACATTACTTTTATATATTAGTTATTATAAAAATGTTACATAGATTGCAAACCATATTCTGGCGCAAAAAATTTAATAATAACAAAAAAAATTTCTTTTTTAACACAAAATCATGGTGCAGACTGCTTCACTTTAAGTGAAAAAATTTGAAACAATCCAGTGATCATACTGACATGTTCGTGGCGACAAAATATCATCCGCTGTGGGCCAGTGATCATACCTATAATATCGATTGTCCAAACCTGGTTTCGAATGGGGTTTGTAAACTTTTGCCTTTGATGAGGTACGTAACGTATCATCCAATAGTGCTTCAAACTCTTCAGCTCTCCTCTTTCTGTCTGGACATGGCATTGAGCGGACGCCAGTGCTCTTCAGGACCTTCTTCTGCACCCAGATGATCAACAGACGATTCGTCTGCCTGCTGATATTTGAAGGAGAAGGAACAAACTCGTCGTCTTCAGCTGACGAAATGCCACTCAAATCGCAATCCTCTAATAGTGAACGAATTTGTTTGTCTGATAAACCTGCATACAATAACGGGAATGTGCATAAGAACTTTCCCATTCAAAACTGTATGCAAATCAGTAATAGAGGGAAGCCAATGACACAATCAACAACACCCAGTCGAAGATGATGTTTCACAGTCAACACTTAACTCGCAGAATCGTGCTAGTACAAACTTAACTAAAATGTTGAAATGTTTGTAGAGCTAATGAGACTTAACTACGGAGTCATCATTCCCTAAACTTACAAACTACTTATGAACTACCTTATACTAAAGACGGCACAAACACTCATGCGCAGGGGGATTGGAACCCGCGACGGCGAACTGCCGCGCGCACCGCAACACGGCGCTCCAGTACGCACGACTAATCCGCCGCGGCCAAATTTATCTCACAACTGCTGTGCAAAGATGAACAGTTACTAATAATTATCAATATCACAACGTTGTACACACTGTTACAAATAACCAGATCTAGCAAATCGCCAAGACAATTCAATATATTCACAGAATATATGACTTCAACTGCGAATGGGTAAAGCTGAAAATGTGTACCCAGCCGGGATTAAAACCCGGGTCTCCCGCTTTATAGGCAGTTGCGCTGACCCCTACAACACCGGGGACACAATGATCACTGCCTGCACCTGCAAGGACTACCTAAGCACGCCTCCCGTCAGACAGATATTCCCAGCTTCACCCGGCCCACAGTACTCAAACTCGTAGTTATGAAACTAATTCCCGTAAGAGTAAGGGCCACAAACTTGCGCACCCCTCCCTACTAATATATATATATATATATATATATATATATATATATATATATATATATGGCGGCTTTTCCGAAAGAAAAGACGTCGCTTCTGATCCTGCAGTTGTTCTTGTTTCATATTCACAGAGGGGAGGGGTGGGCAAGTTTGTGGCCCTTACTCTTACGGGAATTAGTTTCATAACTACGAGTTATTTGTGTCTGACGGAAGGCGTACTTAAGTAGTCCTTGCAGCTGCGGTGACCACTGTGTCCCCAGTGGTGTAGGCTTCAGCGCAACTGCCTAGAAAGCAGGAGACCATGGTTCGAATCTCGGCTGGGTACACATTTTCAGATTTGCCCATTCGCAGTTGAAGTCATATATTCTGTGAATATGAAACATTAACAACTGCAGGAATAGAGGTGGCATCTATTCTTTCGGAAAAGACGCCTCATGTACAATGCAATTTAACTTAATTATCAGCTACTAACCTGGCGCCGGCATAATGCTCACTTCTCGATCAACTTAAAACAACATTTGCTTCAATCTATTGGCGCCGAATGGCAACATAAACATGAGCAACGCGTAGCGCACGACTTGCACGATTGTTGTAGGTTGGTTGGAAGCAAGGCAAGGGATTCAGTGCATCGTAAATAAATAAATAAATACATAAATATAAACCAAACACCGCGATTGTGTTGGTTGGGGTGGAAAGGAATAGGGTGACTCGTTCAAGCTTTGGGAGCCCCTGGTTCTTGGGGAAGATATTGTTGCCCTCGTAAGAACAAGAGGACGGACAAGGTGAAGGAAAGGTGTGTTGATGATTCATGCGATTCCAGCACTGGGGATTTAACTGTGGAGCAGCCTTTATTAGGAGCATCCGGCAGGCGCTGGGCCGGTGTAGCGGTGCTCTCAAGGCCTCCCCCCCCCCCCCTCCATCCAGGGCACTCCACACAGTAAACACGACTGGTCCGGCAGCTTCACTCCAGTTACGTCTGCGTCTGCTCCCAGGACACCACAGCCTGCCTCTGAATCATAACCACTCGTATCCAACTTCTTGTAAAGAGCACATGTAGCATTCCCAACAGGCACTCCCACTGTACAGAAACCAATTTTTTACATGCACGTAACTGACAACAGTCTGCGACGAATGGCCAAATAGGGGTGAAGGACAAAAATGCTTTTCCCATTGTACGACTGAAGCTACTCCTCGGGGTCTTCCACACACCATTATGACTTGGCATTACACCGTAATAATGGAATTAATGTTACTAGACATTTCGGACTGTAAATACGCCACTTGATATTTCACTTCATTTTAGCGTTGCGTACCTCAAACAATAAAAAGGAAACTCTGATAAGATCGCAAGTTGTCTATTCTTCCGTCTGTCAGCTTTTTTTCTCAGGAGCGGGTAAAGGAATCGAACTGAAAGCTACGTCAAATATTAAGTCTACCGAGTAAGAAATTTAACCTTGCAATAATCGTCCGAATTTTCGTACTGCCAGTAGTCACGCGCGGACTGGCTGTCCGCTTGGCATTAAATAATTTCAGCCGGCCGCGGTGGCCGAGGGGACTGAGGCGCTCCAGTCTCGGTCTGCACGGCCACTACGGTCGGGGGTTCGAATATCCCCTCGGGCATGGATATTTGTGCCGTCCTTAGGATTAGCTAGTTCATAAGTAGTTTGTAAGTTTAGGGACTGATGACCCCGTAGTTTAGTCCCAAAATCTATATAAACATTTGAACATTTTTTTGAAATAATTTTAGTAGCAATAGTCGGCACAGTAATGAGAAGTATGATATTTACTGTGATTGACTTGCAGCTTTTCACGTCAATAACTTTGACAGAGCTGTGAACACTGTCCAATTTCACTGAAATACTAAGTGTCGTAGTAAGGTATACCTGTTTTAATTCGTGTAGAAAAAAAAAATGCATATTTGTATCGTAAACAGGATGCAATGAACATACTGGTTACTACAGTTCTGAAACTTGTACAATACAGTCACATTCTTCCCCTTTTCAACTTTCAGTGCAAACAACAGTTTCGTGTTCCAAAGAGAGGCGATAATTTGCTTCAATCGCAACAACTGTCACAGTGTGAATACTGTCCTCTCTGTGTGTTAGGCCACAGTAACCAAATTTCTGGTTCTTTCTGTCAGTGGGTGAAAAACAACATAGAAATGTCTTGTTCATAGCGGAATCCTCTACAGATTTCTTCATATAGATCCATATTGCTTAAAAAAAGAGAAAAGAAAATGTAAATAAAAATATATATAAAATAAACATAAAAAGACTATGTAACTAATAGAAAACAACTAATCAGTAACAGGAGCCACTTTGAGAATAAATTATAATATGGGAATAATGGCTTACCAACGACGCGAATTATATGTAACGCCGATATTCGCGCGGGACTCTCAGTCCGCAACGGTTGAGCATTCCACCGCTGCTCCTCTGATCAACGTGAAACAACGGTTTAACGTATTACTTCTCATTACAGGAAGGTAATGAATTTATGTAATTTAAGGTGCACCGAGATGAACAGGAAAGTGAAAAGTACATTAGTGTGGACTGTCAGTCTGCGCGCGACTACTGCAGTGTTAGGTTTCTAACGATGGAAACACATTCCTCCACCCCCTTAGATTTAATGGTAAGATGGCCCAGTGGATAGCGTATCCAACAGAGTATAAAAATGAAGATGAGAACAGTATGATTGATTCTGCCTATCTTTAACTCAGATCATTCACTGTTTTCGTTTTGGAACTTCATTCGCAGTTCCGTGCTCCTTCTACATATTATAATGCTTCATCAGTTTATGATGAGCTGTCGTATGGAATATATTATCACGGAAAACGGCAGAGATGGGATCTTTCCCTTGAAAATCAAGTCACCCAGAAGATACGGAAATCTATACAACATTTTTCGAAATTGGACTACTTCGTTACCATAGTCAATGGGGTACTTCCGTTTCATCGAAATTAACTGGAAATGTGTAATTACATAACAAAAATATTTTTTGATATTACAGACGTACATTTCCCTTGTAATCTGTCATAAATTGCAGGAGCAATTGGTTTTGGCATTGGATCAGTGATTCAGTAGGGTCATTAGTGTACACGAGTTAAATTTACTTACAAATATGTCGTGATAATTGAGTAAAAGTAAAACGCCAAAATTGCGAAATACTCATTTATTTCACGACGACCTGTTTCGGAGGACTATGCCACCATCATCTGATCTATCACATTTTATAAGTTGGTAATCTTATTTAAAAATAAATATTAAAGAAAAAGTGCAACATAGCACTTAGTCTACATATAAAAATACATAATTATGTATGTGTAGATTAAGCTTTGTGGTGTACTTGTTATTTAATATTTATTCTTTAAATAAGATTACCAACTTATAAAATGTGATAGACCAGATGATGGTGGCATAGTCCTCCGAAACCCGTCGTCGTTAAATAAATAAGTATTTCACGATCTTATCGTTTCACTTTTGAAGAATATTAAACTATCAGATAGCCTCCAAAACTTGCGATGTTAGTTAATGTCATAATTGAGTGAACTGCTGTGTAAACGATGCCTTTGCAATCTAGCAGGAATACTCGTAGGACCACCCAACTATCGCGCAAACAGTATAACAGTAGCCTATGTACCTATCGTACTTACAACATCTGTTATGATTAATGCAACCACTGACAGCACGTGTAAGATTGCATGGATGTCTTTCGGATGAGGTGATGATCTTCTCGGGGAATTGTCTGGGCGATGGTCAACCGTCTCGTCGAGTTTTCCGGCCTTCCGTGCACCATTTGTTGTCAGAGGTTGTGTAGATCCTATAAATACGAATTTTCTAGGTTCAAATGTTTGTTAATCTAAGGGACTTAAGTACTGCGGTTATCAGTTCATGGGCTTACAAGGTACTTTAACTAAGCTAACTTTCGACTAACCTAACTATCGACAACACACCCACCCATGGCCGTGAGAGGACTCGAACCTCATATTTACAGAATATATGACTTCAACTGCGAATGGGCAAACTGAAAATGTGTACCCAGCTGGGATTCGTACCCGGGTCTCCTGCTTTCCAGGAAGTTGCGCTGACCCCTACACGAATGCGTACACAGTGATCACCGCACCTAAGCACGCCTGCCGTCAGACACAAATTTCCAGCTTTACCCAGCCCACATTACTCAAACTCGTAGTCACTATTTTTGTGTCCCAGCCTCGTCGCCACTTTTGCATCCCATCCTCGTCGCCACTTTTGTATCCCATCCTCGTCGCCACTTTTGCGTCCCAGTCTCGTCGCCTCTTTTGTGTCTCGTTTCCGTCGTAGGTGTCGGTGGCCGAGTAGAAAGACCGACACAGGAATAAAGGTAGCACGCTTGTGCAGGTAGGAGGTGACCAGCCAGTGGGACAGCAGAAACTAGAAACACTAGAGTAAATTAGAACGAAATCTATATTTCTTAGAGATTTAGTAATAAACTTTTACATAGCTCAGTACTGCAGAATGCTGATACATTGTTGAGCTAGAGGCCTGCCTAGTGCCTGTCCGATAGCCAAGTCTTCACTGGTGCCTATCTGATGCCGAAGTGTTAACTGGTTCCTATCTCAGTCCTAAGTGAACGATGTCGTTCAGTGGTGGCCACGAGCGGAGTTGTAGCAGAGGGCGCTCGTGGCTGACGTCGTACGAACGCCGCGCCGTGCGTGCATGGCGGCGCGCGGCGAAAGTAGGTGGCGCGCACTTTGGAGTTGTGCGACACCACAACTATGTACTAATTCTCGTAAGAGTAAGGGCTTCAAACTAGCCCACCCCTCCCCACTAACGATCATTGCCTGTCGCTGGCATATTATACATATACATGTGGCTTCTATTCCGAAAGAACAGACGCCACTTCTGATCCTGAAGTTGTTATTATTTTCATATTCACAGAATATATGACTCCAATTGCAGGATCAGAAGTGACGTCTGTTCTTTCGGAATAGACGCCATATGGATATACTGTATAGAAATCAAATATTCCCAACAGTGCCGGAATTCTCTGGACAGATATCTTGCCATTATCGCTACCATTAATGGGGAAAACTCGTCCGGAATCTCGATTGCCGGACTGGATAAACTCCTTATACATAATTCATGTCGTATGGAACCCTCGGTGCGCGGGTCTCGGTCGCAGTTATCCAGATTTATTTTTAGATACTGGCTCCTAAACGAGCCGTGAGCCAGAAGCTAGTGGACCAGCAGTGGGCAGCGTGTGTTTAGGGCCCGGTGTAGCCGTCGTTTTCCCTGGGACTTTCTTCTGGAGACAGTGTCCGGCAGACGGATGGCCGCGGCCCAGGGCGCCCAGTGTTTTCTCCGGCCTGGGAATGTGGAGTGCGCCCATCACGGGCAAACGGGCGCCGCCGTCACGTCAGGTGGGCGAGAAAGCGGGCCCTGCCGCCGAGCGGGCGCCGCGGGGACACCGGAAGGCAGAGAGGATAGAGTACTGCTCCACACTGGCGCTGCTGCTCAGCTAGCGCTTGCATGGCGGACGAACTTTCCCACTATCATATGGAGCAGGCTGTTCCAACAGGCTGCTCCGCGAGCACGAGCGCTCACGAGCGCTACCACAGCTGCGGTGGTGGGGCAAGGCTGACGTCACGCACGCTAGTACTCGGCTGACATAAGTAAACAGACTCGCTCCTTTAGTTCTCGTCAATCTAATATAAAATAACCAAGAAAGTTAGAATAAATGGAATTGTCATTATCTATGCCGAGTAGCCGGCCGCGGTGGCCGAGGAGACTGAGGCGCTTCAGTCACGGTCTGCACGGCCACTACGGTCGGGGGTTCGAATCCCCCCTCGGGCATGGATATTTGTGCCGTCTTTAGTATAAGGTAGTTTATAAGTACTTTGTAAGTTTAGGGACTGATGACCCCGTAGTTAAGTCCCATAAGCTTAACAAACATTTGAACATTTTTGTATGCCGAGTACATATGTCAGTTGAAGTCTGTCCGCCATCTTGGTCAGTTATGGAATGCTATTTCTCGGTCAAAACTATGCGTTAAGTCGACCCTCTTACTGCTAATGCGTTGAATCGACAGTCACTGCAAAGTATGTACTTTCAAACAATATACTTTCTTTAGCAAATAGTAAGAAATACTCATCGTAATGTATTTGAAAATTTAATTTTTAACGGATAATTTGCACTCTTTTAATACCTTGTATATCACGGGAAAACCGTCGGACGTTTTATTTCTGTTTTAAGTGACACAAAACATTAGCTTTACAATACAAACACTTCTCGAAAACTTAGCAGTATGATGGAGGCTGGCTTCATTTTTTCACCGTAAGGGCGTCTCCCTATATTCTAACCTCCTTGAAAATAACGTATTAAAACAAGTGAATATTGAAACATGGAGTGCTCCCAACTCACTTTCATGTGCCCTTCAAATGCTTCATTTTAGCAGTGATTAAGAGTGGTTAAAGGAAATGGATGTTTTTATATGAATGTCGGTATGAAGGATGATGCGCCGGGGGAGGCGTCTAGCGGTGCTCGGGTGGAACTACGAAGTCGAGAATGCCGGTATAAATGATAATGCGCCGGGAGAGGCATGTAGCAGTGCACGCGTGGAACTACGAATTCGACATGTTGTCAGGTCTGAAATACTGAATATCTCAGTATCGAAATAACATTATTTCTTGGCGTTGTATAAATATATGAACACCGAAATTGTAGTTCTATTTCAAGTATTAGGCTAATGAAGGTTATATAATTCGAAAAGGGTATGAGAAGTGTATTTTTCCGTTTTTATTTGTTGTTATTGTGTCAGACATTTTCCTTAACACGTAAAAGATACCGTTTCATACCTCCCAGTGCCGGTTAAATTTTATCAAATATCCCAGCGGTCTCCTATGATAATGTTGGCAACAGATGCTGAATAGTGAGAATTCTGTGAGTCTTCATTTTAGCCAATCGCTTGACAACGCTGACGTTTTCTCATGGAATCTGCGCTTTACGAGGGCAATTTTTTTACTGAGCGGGCGAGAGTACATACAAGAACCTGTCAACCATAATTCAGGAACAGCATGATTTGTTTACTTCATGGTCTGTACGATACACTAATCTAGTCATTCTATGTGGTTCGAACAAATGGGCAAAGATTTTCTATCATGTTGTTGATGCTGCATATTCACGCGAGGCCGCCGACATGATACGTAAAATTTTACCCCTAGTGACCATTGTAAACAAAATTGGTCGATTTTCGACCACAGGCAAAACTAGTATATACAGTTCTGACAGCAAAAAAAAAAAAAAAAAAAAAAAAAATAAAAAATAAAAAATAAAAAAAAAAAAATAATAATAATAATAATAATCTAGCTGCGAAGGCCAGTTTCTTGCTCTTTAAAAGAAGTACACCACTTCACTGACAGAGACGGGCGTCCACAGTATGCAGTGTGTCACAAAACTATTGTTTGCGCAAAAAAGTAAATCATTAATTAATTAATTAAAAGATCAATTTACACCATCATTACAATCATCTCACATTCCTATAATTTTTATGGGGAAGCAAATTTGGATTCGTATTTCCTTTTACTGTCAAAAGTTCAAATGTTTGTTAAGCTTGAGGGACTTAACTGCTGGATCATCAGTCCCTAAACTTACAAACTACTTATGAACTACCTTATAGTAAAGACGACACAAACCTCCATGCCCGAGGGAGGATTCGAACCCAACCCCCGACGGGAGCGGCCTCGCGCATCGATACATAGCACCTCAATGCTTTTGGCCACTCCGGCGCCGCTCCTTTTACTGTCTTCCGAAATTGAAAACCATAGTTTTTGTGCAAGTTCTTGTGACCAGTGGTGGATCGGTAGCTCGTTGAGCTGGCCACTTTAAGTAGGTTTATCTCGCTGGCACACCTGTCCCACCACGGCAGGAGCACACTAGGAAACAAATAAATACATCAAAAGATCTACTAACACTAGTATAGGTGGTCCAGTGGTTTGCTAACAAAATAGAATAATTAAGTCAGTAGCCTCTAACAACTTTGTATAATCAAAAGACCCATTTTGTCTTAGGTAATGGATCAAGTTTGTATGATACTGTAAATAAATTATTTGTTTTTTTAATTAAAGAAACCCTTGCCACTGTTTACAAAGTTTGGTAAACATTTAAGACAGGCGACGTTTGGTTCCTCTCGTTATTCGCAATTAAGGTATTGTGTTACTCCTTTGTAAGATGTAAGCTATTATGAGTAAACGAAAAGGTACAAGTTTTTGAACTTGAATGGAAAACGTACGTTTTTCGAAGACTGAGATCATCGTTATGAAGTTGAATGTAAAATTTGTATTGCCTTATTTACGACTGACGTGCTTAAACTGGGATCCGGTTCAGAGTTATAAATCAGTCAGTCATAATCTGTATTGTTTTCGTACTGTTGCAATAACTTCTAAAATCAATGACGTCTTCATTAAAAATAATAGCAAAGTTCGTTATATATTTCGTAAGAAACACTCCTTCCGTTGGTTCCATGAAACATACATTTAAAAATGTAAAATATCCCTACCATAAACACGGTTTATTAAATTCCAGTCATGAAATGAAGTCTTTTACATTGATAATAATGATGAAAGACATTATCCACGAGGATTGACCTTGTGTCATGTGTCGTATATTTTCACGGAGCAAAACGGCAGTTATAGCTATTTCAGAAACAGTTGTGCCCTTGTCGGGAATTGGTGACGTCACAACACATGCTGCTGCTTCACTTGCACATACGCTCGCCGCAGCCGTGTGCCCCGACCGACGACAGCTCACGGCCGAGAAGCGGTGCCCCGCTAGCAAGTGAGCGCTCCCTAGCTCATGGACGAGCGCCTGAGCTGGAACAGCCTGATATATAGGGTCTAATGAAATCTGAAATTAATTGAAGACAGTATTGAAAAAATGGAAAAGGAATTAGACGAAGACGCGATACGAGTTACGATACTACAAGGAAAATTGGACAGAACAATTAGAAATTTGAGTCGAAACAAGGCCCCTGCAGTACATGGTATTTCCTCTTAACTGCTGATGCACTTGGGAGAGCCAATCATAGAGAAACTGTCCCACCTTGTGTGCAAGGTAACTTCAATATTCAAGAAGAATATTATAATTCCAATTCAAAGGAAGTGCAGACACTCGTGAAAATTACAGAACAATCAGTTTGATACTAACATGAATTATTTAGAAACAAATTGAATAATTGGTACAATCCGACCTCGGAGAAGATTAATTTGGATTTAGGAGAAATGGAGGAACACGCGAGGCAATACTCACATGACATCTTAGAAAATACGTTAAGGAAAGGCAAACCTGCGTTTTTAGCTTTGGTAGTTTTTAAAGAAGCTCGTGAAAATGTTGATTGAAAAACACTCTTTCATATTCTGATGGTAGCGGGGGTAAATTATAGGTAATGAAAAGTTATAGGCGGCGGAGTGGTCGAGCGCATTGAGGCGCTATGCTCCAATGCGCGAGGCCGTTCCCCGTCGGGGGTTCGAATCCCCGCTCGGGATGGATGTTTGTGCTGTCTTCAGTATAAGTTAGTTTATAAGTAGTTTCTCAGGTTAAGGATTGGTGACCTCGCCGTTAAGTTGCAGAAGCTTAACAAACATTTGAACATTTTGGAAAGGTGTATTGAACTTGCACAAAAACCACATTGCAGTTATAATAGACGGGCTGAGAGAAACACAATGATTGAGAAAGCGGTAACATAGGGTTATTCAATCTGTACACTGAACAAGCCGTGAAGTAAAGCAAGGAGAAATTGGTAGAAGGAACTGAACTTCAGGGAGAAGAAATAAAAACTCTGCGATGTCTATGACATTTTAATTCTGTCAGAGGCAGAAAAGGACCTGTAAAAGCAATTTAACGAAATTGACAGTTTCCTGAAGGGAGAGTACGGTATAAGATGAGATTTAAAAAGAGACCTAACGAGTGTATGAAAATAAGGTGATCCTGAAGGAATTAAATCGTGTAATGAAATAATGAAACTAGAAGATGAGTTCTGTCATTTCGATAGCAAATAGCTTCTGATATCCGAAATAAAGCAGACATGATCAATTCGGAGATGAGTATTTCTGAAGAAATTTGTTGACGTACTTAAAATGTTAGGAAGTACTTTATGAGAGCATTTGTCGTTTCTTCCAGGAGAGCTAAGAGAACAATGTACTCCGATTCAATATTTTATACAGTTTTATTCTTCATTTAAGTAAGAGTTGGCAGTTATTGAGTCATTTCCTGTAAGCTAACCTGATTATTATTTCACATTAAAAGGTCTTTTTGTAGATATAACTAACAGAGAAAACCCCAGTCGGATTCCTCAAACGTTTTCATGCGTTGTTGTATAAAACGTTTTTAGTTAGATATCAATTAAGTGCAAGAACATTGCACGATTGGAAGAGATCAACGTGGCACGCCACTTATTTTCGCAGTAGTCTTCATTTAGTCGGCCATTTTTTAGTAGAAATATTAAGCAGCTATCGTTTGGTGTTTACTCGGTTTCTATTTGGTGTCGAGAGCAATGCTTGGCAGCATAGAGATCAAAGGAGCCGCCTTCTGATTTCCCTTCTGTATTCTCTCTATTCTGTGACAGCCGTTGTGACAGTCAATCGAAAGTGCTATGTGATGCAACAACAACATCATGGTTTGACTATGGTTTCCTCTTCTCAGATTGCGTGATTGCGTTGAGGCGGGAGATTGGAAAGTTATCTACCCACTCCGCAGTTCATATTTAAGTGCCTGATCTGCAACATGAATTGTGAAACATACGAACAAACACTCTTCGTTACAAAGCTTATCATCTGATTGATATAATAAAGGGCTATTGTGAAAGTATGATTGATCTCAGAAGATCTTACATAGTGGGTTATTTAATAGGAAGTGAAATGATAGAAAACAAAGTTTCTGTTTCAATTACGGAGTAGAGAGAACCATGAGTTGTACCAGACAGACAATAAGAAGTTTGACAATGTATTGTCGGCTGAATTACAAAGCCACAAATGGAACATGAGCTGACGCAAGCATATTAGGCGTTAAGCCTGCAAATGATGTACAACCTGGATGTAACAGGAAAATTATCCAAGGGACTACACATTTGTAGGGTGGTTCAAATGCCAGGTGTGTGTAATTGTGTCTAAGATATCAAAAATATATTTTCCAATTAATTATTGGCTCAGATGGATCACATCACCCAGTAAATTCCACATAAAACATCGCACACCATTATAGAACTGAACATTGCCTTGTTGAACACATAAGGCCATGGTTTCGTCTGTAAGTCCCTCGAGTTCTATCCTGAGTCCTAGCGTCGTGGCCTGCGTGACAAACGCCACGACATTCCCGCAGGCTGTGTCAAACTTCTTCATCACATATTGCTGTTCCAAATGGTAAGAAAACCGTCAAATTTATGGGAATGTGCTCCAGCATCCATCATACACACAGTCTGCACTTTGCACTGCCGGTCTTTCATTTGTTGGTCCCATGTAGAAATTCCTAGCCAGCCAACGGTTTGTGACAGAGGCGGAAGTGGAATCAGCAGACAGAAGAGGCTATAACCCAGCCTACAGACTTGTACATACAGGACGTCTTGAAACGATTGGGAGTAATGTGTTGAGAACCTTGCGACTGTGTAGAAAAGTTGTTCATTTGTGATTTAATTTTGTTCTGTGGCCTATTATGGCGCTATTACGTGACAATAACAAAACCATCAATTAAATAAATCATGGATGCAAAATTCCAACACGAGAATGGAAAAGCTGGTGCAAGCCGAACTGGGCGAATATGAGTTCGGATTTACGAAAAATGTAGTAATACGTAATGCAACACTGACGACTTTTCTTAGAAGATAGGTCAAAGTAAGGGAAACCTACATTTCGAGCTTTTGTAGTTTTGGAGAAAGCTTTTAAGAATTGTTGACTGGAATACACTCTTTCAAAGTGTGAAGTCGGTAGCGGTGAAATATAGGGAATACAAGGTTATTTACATCTTGTATAGAAACCAAAAGCAGTTATAATTTGCTGGAGAAGGGAGTAAGACGGAATTCTAGCCTTTCCCCAATGTTTTTAAGTTTGTACACTGAGCAAGCTGTGAAGAAGAGCAAGCAAAAATTTGAAGAAGTAATTAAAATGCACGGCGAAAAAATAAAAACATTGCGTTTTGCCTATCACTTTGTAATTCAGTCAGAGACAGCAAGGAGTTTGGAAGAGCAATTGAACTGAATGGACACTGTCTTGAAATCAGATTAAAGGATAAGAGCAAAACAAGGATAATTGAATGTAGCATAAGAAAATCAGATGATCCTACAGGAATTAGATTGGGTAACGGAACAATAATGGTGGCAAATGAGGTCTGCCACTTGGGCAGTAAAATAACATACAATGATCGCAGCACAGATGATATATAATGTAGAATGATGATGGGGAGAAAAGAAATTTGTTAACATTGAATATTAATTGAAGCCTTGGGAAGTCTTTTCTGTAGGCATTTATGTACATTGTTGCATTGTATGGAAGTGAAACGTGGACAATAAATATTTCAGATCGGAAGAGGATAGAAGCTTTTGAAATGTGGTGCTACACACGAATGCTGAAAATAAAGAGGGTAGATCACATAAATAATGAGGTTGTTATTGTTGTGGTCTTCAGTCGGTAGACTAGTTTGATGCAGCTTTCCACCCAACCCTGTCCTGTGCAAGTCTCTTCATCTGAGAATATGTTCGGCAACCTACATCCTTTTGAACCTACTTACTGTATTCGTCCCCCAGTCTCCCTTTATGATTTTTACCCCACACACTTCCACCTAATGCCAAGTTGTCAATTCCTTGATGTCTGAGAATGTGTCCAACCAATCTATCTCTTCTTTTAGTCAGGATATGCCAGAAACTCCTTTACTCCCCGATTCGGTTAAGCACCTCCTCATTAGTTACGTGATCTACCCATCTAATTTTCATCATTCGTCTGTAGCACCACATTTCAAAAGCTTCTATCATATTTTTATCTGAACTCCTAATCGTCCACGTTTCACTCCCATACAATGCTACACTCCCGACAAATGCTTTCAGAAAGGGTTTCCTAACATTTAAATTAATACTGGATGTTAACAAGTTTCGCTTCTTTAGAAACGCTTTTCTTCCCATAGCCATTCTGCATTTTATATCATCTTTACTTCGGCCATCACAAGTTATCTTGCTACCCAAATAACAAAATTCATCTACTACTTTTATTGTCTCATTACCTAATCTAATTCCTTCAGCATCGCTTGATTTTCTGACATTACATTCTATTACCCTGGTTTTACTCGTGTTAATGTTCATCTTATATCTTCCTTTCATGGCACTGTCAATTCCATTCAATTCCTCTTCCAGATCGTTTGCGGTCTCTGACAGAATTACTACGTCATCGGCAAACCGCAATGTTTTTATCTCTTCTCCCTGCACTTTAATGCCCTCTCGAAATTTATCCTTCCATTCCTTCACTGCTTTCTCAATGTACAGATTGAACAACATTGGGGAAAGGCTACAACCCTGTCTTACTCCCTTCCCAACCTCTGCGTCCCTTTCTTGCCCTTCGACTCTAATAACGGCTGTCTGGTTTTTGTATAGGTTGAATATAACTCTTCGCTCCCTATATTTTACCCCTGTTACCTTCAGAATTTGGAAGAGAGTATTCCAGTCGACATTGTCAAAAGCTTTCTCCGAATAGACGAACGCTAAAAACGTAGATTTCCCATTCCTTAGCCTGTCTTCTGAGATAAGTCGTAATGTGAGTATTGCCTCCCGTGTTCCTACATTTCTCCTTAATCCAAACTGATCTTCCCCGAGGTCGGATTCCACAAGCTTTTCCGTTCGTCTGTAAATAATTCGTGTTAGTAAACAATGAGGTACTGAACAGAATTGGGGAGAAAAGGAATTTCTGGCGTACCTTGACCAAACTAATGGATCGATTGGCAGGACACAGTTTTAGACATCAAGGAATCGTGAATTTAGCACTTCGGGGATGTGTGTAGGGTGGAAAACGAAGAGGGTGCCCAAAAGGCGAATACAGTAAGAAGGTTTAAATGGATGTGCGTTGCCGTTCTGATAAGGAGATGAAAAGGCTTACTCAAGATAGAGTAGGTTGGAGATCTGCAGCAAACCAGTCTCCGGGCTGAAGACCACGACAACACGCATTAATCGTGTTTTGAAATAAAATAATTGTGGGTACTTTCCGATCTCCTTGGTAGAAGAATCCCTGTTGGAGAGAGAGCCAGACGAGGTGTTGCCCTCCCCCCGCCCCGTCCATTGAGCAGCGCCCATTGCCCTTCTGGACGGAGGAACCACAATGGCGGCCGCCTCGGTTAATTACAGCGCGACAAAGGCCGCTGCAGCTTCTTCTGCGGTCGCTCAACAAAAGCACCGAGCCCTCTGCAGCTATTCACCTGCAGCAAATAAATCTACCTCCGCGGTATACGTCACCTCGCAGGCAAAAAAAGTCGTCCGGTCACGGATAGGAATTTTATGTAACACTGTGCCAACAAATTGTGGAGAATGTTGCACATTGATTTCCCTACTTGTGTTACGGGTTCCTGAGCGTCTGGTGAATTAAATTTTCAATAACTGTATTCCCAACTGAGGATATGATCAAGCAATAGCTGTACAATCTGTTGCTGGCATATGAAAAACTGCTGCTCGACCGAGACTCGAATGCGAATTTCCCAATTTTCGCGAACGATCGCCTTAACGATTACTGTGCGGGAATGGCCGTGGGCTCTAACACGCCTTTGTTGTGGAGTGAGCGGTTGCTGCCGTTCGGAGGTTCGAGTCCTCTCTCGGGAATGGGTGTATCTGTTGTATTTAGAACAATTTTTTTAAGTAGTTTGTAAGTCATTGGACTGATTACCACTGCATTTTGGTCCCATAGATTTAAAAATACGTGAAAATTTTATTTTTCGGCTTAACGATTAGGATGCCTCAAATATCTATATCCCATACATATTTTACTACTGGCCAATAGTGATTGTGATTTATGTAATTTCGCAGCCTTTGGTTTCAAATGGCCTGTTGCAGTGTACACATCGTTTTACTATAAGAAATGCAATGTCCTTCAGACAAGCGTGCATGTTTAAAGCGTAAAAACGTGGATATTTCACACTGTATTTCAAGCCACAGCAAGGTCTACGACTTTAAATATACGAGGGTCGTCCATAAAGTAAGTTCCATTTCTATTTCTACCCGCGACAGCGCTACGATCGCAGTTCCGAGCATGCGCAGCAGTTACTCTGACACAAGGAGAAGACATGTACACCATTTTAAGATCGCTGCTGCCGATGTGTGCTTTCTAGTGATTCTTTATAATGTCAGCCGTAATTGAAAATGCTGCCGCGTGTGAAATCAGATCTGTGATTCGTTTTCTATATGCAAAGAAAGTTAAACCACAGAAAATTCATTGGAAAATATACGAGGTTTACGGACAAAATGCTGAGTGATTCAACGGCTAGAAGATGGGTCAGACTGTTCAGTGAAGAATGTGATCAAGTGCATGATGAAGAACGAAGTGGACGCCCGTCTGTTGTTGCTGACGAACTGGTTCACACAATTGAAGAGAAGATTAAGCACAACTGTAACTTTATACTTAGTGCTCTTGCTATGGAAGTCCCACAAATCTCAAGATCACTAATTCATGAAATTGTTACTGAAAAACTGAATTTTCTAAATCATTTCTCACGTTGGGTACCCAACATTCTTACAGAACAACAACACAAAAAACAACGGATGGGCAGTGCACTTCAGTTCTTGGCATTCCACAATGAAGAAGGCGATGATTTTCTTTCTCGGATAGTCACAGGGGATGAAACTTGGGTCGGTATCGTACGAGGCCACTGAAAGAAAACGGCAATCAATGGAATGGAGGCACACTTCATCCCCAACGACGGTTAAGCCTAAGCAAATCTTGACACCTCGAAAAGTTATGTGCTTCGTATTTTGTGACAGGAAAATGCATTTTGCGGATTGATTTCTTACCAGAAGGCCAAACAATCAATGCAGACTGTTACTGCGAGACCATTAACAAAATGCGGCGCGCAATACAGAGGATTAGTATCAAAAGGTTCTTTTCCACAATAATTCCCGACCTCACACGGCGAATGTGAGCAAACAACACTTACGGAAATTTCACTGGGACGTATTTCATCATCTTAGAATCTCGTTCCTAGCGACTTTCATCTCCTCTTACACCTAAAATCTGTTCTTGGTGGCCAACACTTCAACGATGATGAAGAGATGAAAGGACGTGTTACCACAAGACAGCAATCTTCTATGAAGAAGGCGTACAAAAAACTTGGACCATAATAAATGTTCAATATGTCCTGCATTGGCTGGACGGACGACATCTAGCCGATAGCCGAATTCATACCAAACTACGCGTAAGGTGTCTTCTGTCACTGAAGCTGCAGAAGCTGATATTCAGGATTTTAGTTCATCAATGTCACGAGGTAAGGGAGGAACGTAAACACACTGTTTAACATATCCCCACAGGAGGAAATCACATGGTATTAAGTCAGGGGACCTAGGAGGTCAAGAGTGTAAAGCCTGATCTCGCGGTCCTGTACGCCCTATCTAACGTTCAGGCACGTTGGCATTGACGAAACTGCGCACGTTTTGTGCCAGTGCGGTGGTGTTCCATCTTGCTGATAAATGAAATTGTCAAAGTTGTGAGAATAACGCCCGATGAACTGCGATCACTGATTGAGTACGACTAAATTCAGTAATACAATACGCCTTCTGTTGCACGGACGCCATATTGCGCGAGACTGGCTGCACGCTCCAGGTCAGCGTTCGTAGCAATATTTAGCGGATTTTTTTTCTGAAACTGTAGATAACGATTACATCTAGTGCTGTTTCAGTTCCCTAATTAATATCGGTTCATTATTTTTGGGACATCCTGTATGCTGGTTCACATGTAATGCTGATTGCACGGTTGCTCACCGTGGAGGTTCGAGTCCTCCCTGGGGCATGGGTGTGTGTGTTGCCCTTAGGTTAGTTTACCTAGGTTTAAGTAGTTTGTAAGCTACGGACTGATGTCCACGCAGTTTGGTCCGATAGATTAAAAAAAAAAAAAATCGGTAACTTAAGAATGTTTTGTTTCCAATTTTACTCCCTTGGCGTTTTTGTATTTAGTACTTCACCACTACATGCTATTTTGTTTGTGTTGTTTAAAGTTGCCTACGCTGGGGATTTATTTTATGAAGCAAAAGTTATCCGTTATCTCTGACTAAGTTGTCGTGAGATTTTCATCAGTCGTCTCCCCCTCCCCGGTTTGAGCTCGCTGGAATAACCGACGGCCGCGGCGGAGCGGCCGAGTGCACTGAGGCGCTATGCTGCAATCGTCTTTCCCCGTCGGGGCTTCGGATCCCTCTACGGCATGGATATTTGTGCTGTAATTAGTATAAACTAGTTCATAAGTAGTTTGTAAGTTTAGGGACTGATGACCCCGCAGTTAAGTCCCATAAGCTTCACAAACCTGTGAACATTTCGAATAATCGACGTTCTTGTGTGAGCAAGTTGAGTCGCGCGTCGCATCTAGCGGAAGGTTCTTGGCAGCTGGCAGCCGCTAGCGCGGCCCACATCGCTGGCGGCCTACGCGCCGTCCCCAATGTGCTGTCCCGCTGACTGACCGGCCCATCCGGTGAGCCGCCAGCTTCCGCCCACCGCTGCCGGCAACCAGGTCGAGCGCGCATCGACAGCCGACATCACGGTCATACACACACACCGCACAATCCCACAGCGGCTGCCTTCCTTCCTATTTTCATTCTTCCTTCTTTGACAATCTGTGCTACGACACGCAATTAGGTATCACGGCAAGGAGATGTAACATTACCAGAGGTTCCAACTTTTGAATGTGACAAATAGTAATGCGAACTAATATGTATAATGGCTGAGAGGTAAGGGGGAGGGGTAGAAGTAATCGAAAGGGAATAAATGAATACAGAGTCATCAAACTTGCGAAAACAGTTTCTGAAGGGTTTCAGATGAGATACGGGCAGCATATTACTATATTATTTTGATGTGTGACTGGGTGGGTGAAGCAAAAGTTAACAGCTAATTATTTTCTTCCTCAGATATGAACATGTTAGATTTTCTGATATAGAGATTAATATTTATTTATATAGCCTATATATCTATATGTAAAAGAAACTGCTCATTAAAAATTGCACACAAACACAAAGCCGCGGTGGAGTAGCCGGGCGGTCTAAAGCGTCTCGCTGCGGAGCGCGCGGTTGCTCGCCGTGGAGGTTCGAGTCCTTCCTGGGGCAGGGGTGTGTGTGTTGTCCTTAGGTTAGTTTACCTAGGTTTAAATAGTTTGTAAGCTACGGACTGATGACCACGCAGTTTGGTCCGATAGATTTACAGACATTTGAACATTTTTGAACAAACACACACACACAAGATAATGAAAAGTCATAACTTACAATAAGAGTACAGTTTAAGATACTTCAGCGAGTGTGCAGGTTCAGAAAGTTTTTATAATATTGTCAGATTTCGCTGTCTCCATCCACGTCCTCTTCTTCCAGCATGTTACTAGGCCTAATGAAACCATTCTCCCTATTATTATTATTATTATTTATTTTATTTTGAAACATTCATTGAAGTTCCAGGAATGGGAGAGAGGGAACCTGAAGTGACAGTAGAGATCTTAAAACTTGAATAGAACAACCTAGTCGCTTTCTTGACCTCACTCAACTGATTTTCGGTAGCCGGCCGCGGTGGCCGAGGGGACTGAGGCGCTCCAGTCACGGTCTGCACGGCCACTACGGTCGGGGGTTCGAATCCCCCCTCGGGCATGGATATATGTGTCGTCCTTAGTCTTAGCTAGTTGATAAGTAGTTTGTAAGCTTAGGGACTGATGACCCCGTAGTTAAGTCCCATACGTTCTACAAACATTTGAACATTTTTGATTTTTGGTAAATGTTAACTGACGGCATACCTTTTTGAAGAAACCATTTTAATTTTTTTTTACTAGTACTGAATTCAGTATGAAAGTGCTAAGAATTTGTCGAAACTCTCTTTTGTTTTTACGCACAATGGTAAAAACTCTTTCAGTGGCTGCATTACTTTAGGGCACTAACAGTGTTGTCATAACCACTTTGGACAATCCTGCAAAATGTGTTTTGCCCGAGGAATCTCCCAATTGGAAAGTATATCTGCTCCTTTAAGAAGTCCATCTTCTAAAGAATAAAACTGAACTTTGATTCTAGTCCTTTAATCTCACTAGAAGATACAACACATTTGGAAACTGAGCCAAGAAGTATTCCGCAGCAGCGATCTTCCTTTTGGATGTATCAGCTACTTCAGTATGTGGCTGCTGCTAAATTCCACAATGGCACGCCTCTGTGGATTCATCCCCGTTTACCGTATTAAGCTGTTTTCGAGTTTGTAGAAGCTACTCTCGGTACTGGTGATTTCCACAAGGACGTGCTTGAAAGTGTTGCTCATAACTAATTTATTTATGTCGATGACAATACACGAATGAACTCGAAAGCAACCGCGTTTCGTCAGCGAAAAACAAATACCGCCGATTTGTTAGTTAAGCCTAAAAATCGGATTTCGAACTACTCCAATCGTAAGCTCGTAATTTTAAACCATTTTCGTAAGAATTACGATTAAATCGTAATGGTTGGAACCTCTGCATTACTTGTCGCATGTACGCATTAATGTTCCACTCCGCGATTAAAAAATTAAGGTCAATAATTTCTTTACTTTGGGGCCCGCAGTGTGGTATATGTCGTTGAGTGACATAATTATAAATGACGTTGATACCTTGGAAACTGCTGTTACAATGCTTTATTTATTAACTATGAGCTCATTTCGGCTTTACATTGCCATCACCAGGATTTCTGCAATATTAACGACATAATTTATAACAACAGTTACATAAGGTAGCATATATAATTTTTTTTGTGGCTAATACATTTAATTTACTTACATTTAATGTCGTTCTTATTTCTGTCCTCTTTGTTTAAGGTGATCTTGATTTTATTTAAGTTACGACTGGCTTATAAGCCTGTAATGGATTGTTTGTTTATTTTCTGCCTGATCAAAAAGGCAGATATTTTCAAATTGTTTTGACGGAAAAGGGACCAGTCATGAATATCCTTGAAGAAATCGAATTATATTCACATGCCTACATAAATCCCATAAATTTACTCAATGAGCAGACAGAGCTAAAACACAAAATATACATTGAAAATTTTATTCATATTTTCATCTACAAAAATGGATAGCCAAAAACATGTCACAATTATTCACTCCATAGTAACAACATAAACATCAACAACCAACGTTATAATATCAAGGAAAATAAATTAGCTGATAACAACAGTGATCTCTGAATAACTATGTAAACATATAATGTCGTTAAAACACTTTGAAAATAACTTTCCTTTTTGATCAGGCAGAAAATAAAAAATCCATTACAGGCATATAAGCCAGTCATAACTTAAATAAAATCAAGATCATCTTAAAAAGGACAGAAATAAGAACGACATTAAATATAGGTAAATTAAATGTTGTTGTTGTTGTTGTGGTCTTCAGTCCGCACACTGGTTTGATGAAACTCTCCATGCTACCCTGTCCTGTGCAAGTCTCTTCATCTGAGAATACGTTCGGCAACCTACATCCTTTTTGAATCTGCTTACTATATTCGTCCCTCGATCTCCCTCTAAGATTTTTACCCCACACGCTTCCTTCTAATGCTAAGTTGACAATTCCTTGATGTCTGAGAATGTGTCCAACCAATCTATTCCTTCTCTTAGTCAGGATATGCCACGAACTCCTTTTCGCCCCGAATCAGTTAAGCACCTACTCATTATTTACGTGATCTACCCATCTAATTTTCATCATTCGTCTGTAGCACCACATTTCAAAAGCTATCATCTTTTTAGCTGAACTCCTTATCGTCCACGTTTCACTCTCATACAATGCTACACTCCAGACACATTAAATGCATCAGCCACAAAAAAGTTAAATATGCCAGCTTATGTAACTGTTGTTTAAATTATCTCGTTTGTACTACAGAAAACCTGATGACGGCAATATAAGCCCGAAATGAGCTCATAGGTAATAAATAAAGCATTATAAAAACAGTGTGCAAGGTATCAACGTCATTTATAATTAAAAAATTAAGAATTTTTGTTAAAATGTCGATCACAGAAAAGTCGGATAAAATGTGACTAAATAATTTGGTAGGCGAAATTAATAAACGAAACGACTGAATAGAATGAAAGGCGGAATACAGATTGGAGTAGAGGCAACACACAAAAACAACCTCACAGAGAAAACTTACGTAAAGTAAATTAATGTTCAGACAGTTCACCTTGCAAGTCTTTGTTGCCGGACCGTGTACTGAAGTTTGCTAAGGAAAATTACAAACAGCAAAATCTATAGGACTTCGCGAAGTTGTTAATACGAATGCAGGTTCTAAAAGTAAAAGAGGTAATTATATAAAGTAACTGATCGGGATTTAATCAAGGAAATACGCGAAGCGAAAGAAATGGCGTCGCAATATTGAGGAGCTGAAAACCTCAGAGAAAATGAATAATTAAGAAAGTTCGGGACATTATTAAATGAAAACACGGTGGAGACATTGTTCTTAAGAAAAGAGTGTATATTTTAAAATAAAATGTAACATAACTCACATATCACAGGGCAGTCTACCGACTCCTCCACACTTGATAGCCTCAAACAAGAGAGTGTGTGTTCCAGGTTCCTTCCTCTCGGCTCGTCGGAGGAAACGAAAGACGAGCGAAAAAACCTTTCCACAGATAAAATATTACCAGGAGGAGGGGATCACGCCGAAAAGCGTCGCTGATCGATAAAAAATATTAATTATGTACCGTTGCAGAGACCTGCAGTCTCTTACCGATTAGTCTATAACAGAATGTAGATTTGGTACGTAATAGCAAAGGAGAGTTCAGTTTATTCTAAATATATGCTCCACAAGCCCCCTCACCGTGTGTGGCGAAGTTCACTTTGTGTACCATCGTCACTTCGTCGTCCTATTCCTGTCGCATATGGTTCGTGGAAACAACTGTTGCCGAATTTCCACCGTGTGGGCTATTGTCAAAAATCAAATGTTTGTAAATCTATCGGACCAAACTGCGTGGTCATCAGTCCGTAGCTTACAAACTACTTAAACTAAGGTGAATTAACCTAAGGAAAAACACACACACCCATGCCCGAGGGAGGACTCGAACGTCCGACGGCGGGGGCTCTTGTCTCTTTAACTTTATGCTGGTGGTGATATCTCGAGAAATGTGTAGAAGCACTCCTCAAGAAACGAATGCTCCCGGAACTTTGGGAGAAACTCGTACCGCCATACAAGACGTCTCTCTTGCAGGGACTACCACTATAGTTTGCCAGTCATTTGTGGCGTCCTAGCAAATAAATAATAATAATAATAAAAGTACTAACTGTGCTGTACTGTTACTTGAACGAAATTTCCTAAACCATTGTATACTGTTTGTGTGGCCATCTTCCGCGGCAACAATTTAATCAAGGATAATGGGTTTGACTGTATGTTGCTGATTACAAATAACGATAAATCTTCGTTTCAGGCGCCTTTCGCTTTTGTTTATAAAGCATCTTCAGTGTTTCTGTAAAGGTATGGAAAGGATCGTACATATAGTTTTGTTTGTTTAGGTGAAAAACAGGTTCAATCGATCTTTGCACCTTAAGAATTCATAAAACTTATGTATAACATTTTACTTGCAGGTTTGTTCTGTCTCCCTTACATCCAACTGTTTTTTTTTTTTTTTTTTTTTTTTTTTTTTTTTTTTTTTTTTTTTTTACTCTTATAGTCGTACTCGGCATTTTTTGTTGAACCTTTCCGCTATTTCACGTTTTTTTTCTTCTTTTTCATTTGACATTCACTATCACTTGCCGGCCGCAGTGGCCGAGCGCTCTGCGACGCGCTAGTCACGTTCAGCACGGCCACTACAGTCGGGGGTTCGAATCCCCCCTCGGGCATGGATATTTGTGCCGTCCATACTATTAGTTAGTTCATAAGTAGTTTGTAAGTTTAGGGACTGATGATCCTGTAGGTAAGTCCCATAAGCTCTACAAACATTTGAAACAATCACTACCACTTCACTTATCCTTATGGAAATACGATGTCCTTCACTTTACTTTTCAAGGTATTACACTGTCACTGTCACAATGTTTATGTCTGTTCACTTGTTTCTCGTGACACTGGTAAGTGTTGCTAACTTCACAACATTGATTTAAGTAAGTTGGGGATGTGTTGGAGGTAAAAAACAAGGGGGGGGGGGGGGGGTTGGGGGTTAGTGTGAGTAGTTGTTTCAATGTGTGCAGGGGATTGTGAATGTGTGGTTGGGTGTATGGAAATGTATTCAAGTTTATCTTTATGTAAGGTGGTCAATCAGCTTGAAAAGTATGTGGTTTGCTATATTGGTCTGGTCATTTAACAGCTGTTTATTTTCTGTTGTTTTGTGTATGCGGTAATTTCCTTGTAATATGAGAAGGTGTAACAGCGACACGGTGCTGTGCTTAGAATGAGCAGAAAAGTGAAATACCTTAAAAAGTAGAGTGAAGTGAAAGCGTATTCCCATAAGGAAAATTGAAGTAGTAGTGTATGTCAAATGATAAAGAAGAAAAAACCGGGAATAGCGGAAAGGTTCAACAAAAAATGCCGAGTACGACTATAAGTGACACGCGTAGCCAACAAGAAAAGAGAAAAAGCAGTAGGATGTAAGGGACACACAACAAAACTGTAAGTAAAATGTCATACATGAGTTTTATAAACTCTAAGGGTGCAAAGATCGATTGAAACTGTTTCTAACCTAAACAAACAAATGGACATGTACACCTTTACAGAAACACTGAAGATGCTTTATAAATATAAGCGAAACTCGTCTGAACCGAAAATTTATCGTTATTTGCAGCCAGCAAAAGACAGTCAAACCCATTTTTCTTGATTATTGTATACTGCATTATGATATCCTTTTTATTGCAAATAGAATGGATTAGCCAAATAACTTACTTTAATAAAAATATTTAAGGCGGAAATGTTTCGTAACTATTACGTTAAAAGCTGATTAAACTCTATATTGAAAAATAAATACATAAATGAAAAGGTTTCACAATCACTAATCTCAATCGTAATACTTTTAAGCATGAGAATTGTCTATCAGTTGTATAGTAATTGTTGATTCAAAATCTGTCCATGCCACAAAGCAGAACAAACACTTCTATGAATCCTTTACGTTTGGTCTGAAGACCTACTTATGTAAATTGCATGAAGATCTAAATCATTACAATTTATTTCACTGCCGTCCAGTATCGTCGTCCAAGCTGCAAAATAATTCTTAAAAGTCATATCTTATCTCAACAATCGCCCCTCAATCGTTTAATAATTAATTAATGGAATTAACTATGAAATGGCAGCCGTTGACTGCAGTTCAGAGGCCGATGTTGAGGATGTTGCAAGTGGAGCTAAAATCCTGAAAATCTTTGTCTTATTGATGGTACTATAAAGAACAAGGTATACAGTTTAACATTTCTATTGAAGATTATTTTAGAATCATTTAACAGACCTTAATTACTATTGTTGAGAAAAAAACAATCAAACATCAACTCTCGCAAAATTATAATATCGTCCTTTCAAATCACGAAATGGCACGTACCAGAACAAGACAAGACAAGAAAGATTACATATTGTACAATTGTTTAAATAGTACTCGAACACAGATCTGAGATAACATTCACGACGATATTAAAGTTTCTTTGTTGTACTGGTAGTATTGTCATGTGCAACCCAAATTATTTATTATGTGTCAAATCACACACAGATACAGAGGGAAAACAAACACTATTCAAATCCACCGCCACTCCACTGGAGAACAAGTGAAAGTCGACTAACACATACGCGTATTAACAAAGTGTATACAGGCGTATTTTCTAAGGTGGGAAGAGATTGTGGTAGAAAAAAGTCCGCAAAATATGTGTATTACAAAAAATGTTCAAATGTTTGTAGAACTTATGGGACTTAATTACGGGGGTCATCAGTCCCTAAGCTTACAAACTCCTTATGAACTAGCTAAGACTAAGGACGGCACAAATTCATGCCCGAGGGGGGATTGAATCCCCGACCGTAGTGTACAAAAACCCGGAAGAGAGAGTGTACGCTAAAAGAAACTGTAAGTAACAGACAGTACCCGAACGATCAAAATATCCCCAAATACCAAATTTAAGTTTTCACACTAGATTCAAAGAGATAATTTTGGTTGTAGTTGACAACGCTTCCAGTGCATAACTATGTAGAAAGGGTTACACACGACCACAGAATGTAAAGAAGGTAAAAACCAAAATAAGACTCACGACTTTTTAGGCCGAAATTTACATAAAGTACATTCGTAAAACTCTATGTATTTTGTTTTCACAGCATTAAATAAATGGAAATCCCACTGATGAAGGCATAGAGGTGCTGAAACTAGATGAGTGTACAATCAAATAATGTTTTGCATATCAGGCGGAGCTCATACCCAGAAAAAAAACCTTTCCCAGTGTAAAGACTACGTCAACAAACAAAATTCCTGTTACTGAGCGAGGAAAATCCTCGTCGGTTTCACGAGAAGCCGTTACACAGCACAACGGTTTGAGTATTGTTTGTCCTGTCAAGTTCTACTGACACCGGCCAGCTGTTTTGCTACAAGAGGAGAGCGTTGCAGTGACAATGTTACCGGCTCCACGCGCCGTTACACTTTAATTTCCTTTGCACGCAAATACACGATTTGGGAAATGTTGGCATTGAAACATGCGCTTTCAGTGGAACTGGACACGTAATCTTGTGGTTGACAGTTAATGGAAGCTCGGCGCTGGTATTTGCAAGAAAAAAAGTGTTCAAATGTTTGTAAACCTATGGGACTTAATTTCTTTGGTTATTAATGCTTATGCGTATAAACTACTTAAACTATTCTAATGATAACACACACAAATACATACACCGATGTTCGAGGGTTGACTTGAACCTCCGACGGCGAGGAAAGTCGCGCTACGCAGCAAGACGCCTCAGAGCGTTCAGTCATTCCACCTCGCCTTTTGCAAGACTCGCCACTATGCAACAGTGTGAAACTACACGGTGTTTGAGACCAGACGAACTCAGAGTTGGGAGCTTCCATCAGTAGGATATTCTTTAATGCAAAGTGTACCCCGCACGTTCATTCGCCATCACTAAAATCCGCAGAGTATTTCAAAATTCCACAAAGGTTAAATGAGTATTTATTGAGATTCAGAACTCATTTTGCCGATACACTTAAACTAATGAAACTGTGATATGAAGGAAGCTGAGGGAACTAGGGCAACACTTGGAAGCTAAAGAATGAAAGTTGGCTATCTAGGAAACTGTTTGGTAGTGCTGGTAAAAGAGGTACAATACATGCGAGCACACGAACGATAGCCTCTGAGCTCGCGCTTATATAATTATACAGTGTAATTCAGCTGCCCGTAACGACGTTTTATGGAACCAAGCTGTGCACTGCTCCACACTGCTGGAGACATCTTGTTTCACTAATTGTTTAGAGGACATACTCCATTTCCGTATTTCATACATTATTTACTTCCCTGTAATGTGCACAAATAATGTTTTGCTGAACAGGATAGTTGGGAAGAGCACACCGATCTCTACAGAGATTTCTTGCTGGAAGGGCCACGTTCGAGTATGGGGATGATAATTTAATTTGTTTTGTGTTTGTTTCCTTTTTGACGTATTTAATGGAAGTGAAATATCCTCTTTTGATGAAATTTTATGGAAATGAAAAGTTTTGTGGCTCTAAGAACGACCGATTTGTCAGCAGATCAACTTGCGAACGATTCAGAACACACGTGGCGACTGATATAAACCGTTCGTGAAACAGGAACCCTTTAAATCAGTGTTTTTCAACGTATGGGTCGGGACCCCAAAGGGTTTCACAGAGTCTTGCTCAGTGTGTCGCCGTCACAGCAGGACGTACTTGCACCATAAAACAACTAGGGGATCAGTAATACAATAACGTATGCCTAAGTGAAATTTACTGTTAAAATTTCGGAGTTACTTGTGTAACATTCATTATGAATTGGTTAAGAAAATTTATTTTTTGTCGGAAATCATGTATAAATAGGACACTGTGTTCCTTTCCGAAAAAGATAGCAAAAAAATAAAAAAATAAAAAATCGTCCAGGAATTCAAAACAAAGCTGTAGGAAAAGAAAGCTTAAATTTTTTCCTGTCAGATGACGTAGTTTCCTTAAGGTCCGTGAAATGGTTGGGGTGGATCGGCAGAATATTCTTATTTGGGAGTTGCGAGATAATTTTTACTTTGAAGGGAGTCGCATATTCGAAAACATAGAAAAAATACTTTAAACCATTAATCTACATCAGTCTTCATATGATTAATATGTTGTGCTTAGTGACTGGGTATAAGAAGGAGCGAAATTAATCCTTAAAATCGAGTTTTATTGGAAGGGCATTTTGAAGATGTAACAGAATAACAAAAGAGACTAGCTACACTAGGTTGGATGTCCTCTTTTGAAGTATTGCTGCGCAGTGAGGGATCCTTATAAGTGGGATTGACAGAGGACATAGAAGTATACAAAGAAGGGCAGTTCGTTTTGTAAGGAGAGTGTCACGAAAACGATACTGGATGGACAGTGTCTTGAAAGTTGAATATAAGATGAGCAATAACAAGAGCAAAACAAAGGTAATGGAGTGCAGTATAAGAAAATCTGGCGATGTTGAAGGAATTAAAATGGTAGCGAAACAATGAAGTTGGTAGATGAGTTTTGTTACTTGGACAGAAGAATAACACACGATGGTCAAAGTACAGAGGATATAAAATGTAGAATGGCAATGGGAAGAAAAGGGTTTTTGAAAAATAGAAATTTGTTAACATCGAATATTAATTTAGGCGCAAGGAATGTTTCCTGAAGGCATTTGTGTGGAGTGTCGCCTTGTATGGGAGTGAAACATGGACGATAACTAGTGCTGACAGTAAGAGGATAGAGGCTTTTGAAATGTGGTGTTATAGAAGAATGCTGAAGGTTAGGTGGGTGGATCGCGTAACTAATGAAGAGGTACTGAACAAAATTGATGAGAAAAGGAAGTTCTGGCATACCTTGAACGAAGGGATCGATTTGTAAGACACATTCTTAGACATCAAGGAACCGTGAATTTAATGTTGGAGAGAAGTGTGTGGGATAAAAATCAAAGAGGGAGACCAAGAGATGAATACAGTAAGCAGATTCAGATGGATGTAGGTTGCCGTTCTTATGAGGAGATGAAGAGGCTTGCTCAGGATAGAGTTGGGTGGAGAGCTGCTTCCTACCAGTCTGCGGACTGAAGACCACATCAACAACACAACCGAATAAAGCTGAGTAAATGGTTCATGTGATTTCCGCAAGACAGGTGATACACGCTGTGTATAACAAACGTAACTGTTTGGGATTATTGACGTCGATCGAATAAGAAGCGTCCAGACAGCACACGGTTTACAGAACGGAATAGAAGCATTTTCCAGACAAATAAAGGACAACTGAATGAAGATGATATGAAATGAAGAGAGTTGGGAGACATCTTTAGAAGCCTCGAGGAGATTGGTGGTGGAGGGAGGGGAGAAGGCCGGAATTTATAGTTGGTGATAAAAGAAATTACTCGTTCGACTGGCCGCGAGGTATGTGCGAGCGTTATAAATCGCCTCGCTGCTCAGTGCGCGGCTGCTACTGGCCGGAGCTTACAAACTACTTAAACCTAGGTAAACTAACCTACAGACAAACACACACACCCATGCCCCATGGAGGACTCGAACCTCCGCGGCGAGCAAGCGCGCGCTCCGCAGCGAGGTGCTTTAGACCGCTCGGCTAATCCACCGCGGCCCCTCGGGCATATATGTGTGTGTGTGTGTGTGTGTGTGTGTGTGTGTGTGTGTGTGTGTGTGTGTGTGCGCGCGCGCGCGCGCTCGCGCGCTGTCCTTCGTGTATGTTTAAGTAGTTTATAAGTCTATGGGCTGACTGCAGTTTGGTCCCACAGCTTTAAAAACATCTGAATATTTGAACTTGTTCGAACAAACAGTTACATCGCGGAAGAAGCGGCCTACGTCAAACAAGGAATGAAGGCGTTTCGTTGAATGAGAGTCCATTAGCCGTTTAAGAAAGGCCGTCTTCATAAGCAGGTAACAATATTCCTCGATTTGAAGATCTGCCAAGGCGCGGTAAAATCTCCCTCATGCACAGCGTCAGCATAGAAGAGCCAACGCAATTACGAAGTGTAATCAAGTGTATCTAGTGATGTTGAAGATGTGAGCTCAGATGTTCCAATATTTGTAAATCTAGGGGAATTAGCTACTGCTTAAAAAAGGCCTAAACTAACATACGCTAAGGATAACACACACACACCCAGGACTCGATGCTTAGAACGCTCCGGAACTCCACCGCGGCTACTGGTTCTTACTACTTACTGTACACGAATAGACATTTCCTTCCGTTAAAAATTATTTAATCAATGTATGTTTATCGTTATTACATTTTTTTAAAATGTGAGCTGTTCTATAATTAAAGAGAATAGGTCAAAAGGAAGTAATATATATATATATATATATATATATATATATATATATATATATATATATATAAATGTAAATGTCTGTTCAGTGTACGTTTATCACGCCTGAACCACAAGATATAAAGAGCTAAAATTTTGTACAGTTACTAATGTCTACCCGGGGAAGGCTTTAGGCACGGTTTTATGGCGATCGGATAGCTATTTATCTCTATCTATATATATATATATATATATATATATATATATATTAATGTGAATGTCTGTTCGGTGTACGCATATCACGTAAAAACGACAAGACGCAGAGACTTAAATATTTGTACATTTACTAATTTATACCTGAGGAAGGTTTTAGGCACGGTTTTATAGCGATCTGATAGATATTTAGTAATTTGAAGAATATAACGCGAAATGCGGAACAATGATGATTCTTTGAAAATTATATTTAGTCTTTGAAAATGGTTTTATTGGTTGCATTGTTGCTTGAGGGTTGATAATGATAAAAGGGTGGAGTATATTGGGATGGGAAGTTATCAATTCTACGTGTGTGTGTGTTAATATTTCACCAAGCAGCGAAAACTACAGAACGCAAACGAATAGTCTGTGTGTAATTATTGTCCGAAGTCTCCCGTTGTACACCATAGCAGTTCCATGCCGACAGCTATAACGGGGTGGAAGATATGGTGGTTGAAAGTCGTCAAATTATAAATAAAAAAAAATTCGGCCTGAAGGCCAGCGATGACGTTTGCGAGTCTATAGCAAGAAGGTTACGTACAGCGAAACGTGATGCCACAGACCATATCTTTGGTCTATGCGTGCTACAACGTCTTTAGCTCTTTCTCTGTAAGGATAAGCATACGAATAAGGAAATATAAGAATAAATAAATAAAACAGTAAAAAAAGAAATTTCTTTTAATACATCTCTTTAAAAAAATCGATTTGACGTTTCGCGCATTACATCAAGTGATGGATTTGTGATATTATTACAATCATTATTGTTGAATTTCGTGCTTGGATTCTTCGAATCGAGTGCATTTTTACTTGTGATTTTTTTTATATTCTCTGTTAAATGTAACATGTTTTTAGAAAAAAGGAGATGGACAGAGAGAGAGTGGATAGGAAAAGTACTAACTCAAGGTTCGAATAAATAAATAAATATCCGGGCAACACCGGGTTTTCAGCTAGTATATATATATATATGAATTTGCTGTTCGTTAGTCTCGCTAAAACTCGAGAACGGCTGAACCGATTTGGCTAATTTTAGTCTTAAAATATTCGTACGAGTTCAGGGAAGATTTAAACGGTGATAAACGGTGGAAAGAAGAAAATCGGGAAAAACTGAAACAGCTTTTTCCAGTGAGCAATCAATACCGTTCGTCCAATTGTGATACAATTTTGTACATTTTATGTGGAAAGCAAGAGGAAGGTTCGCATCAAATAAAAATTTGGAAAATTCGCCGGGAAAGTAGAAAAATTTAGGAAAAACCGAAAGCGATTTTTAGTTCTGTGAATAAAAATCAGTTGCGACATGGTTGTAAGAGCATCACTTGAGGACGGCTTGACAGGACAAGGTTTGTATAAAATAAGTTTTTGGGAAAATCTACCGGAAAATTGGAAAATTTGAGACAAACTGAAAGTGCGGTTTCCAATGTGTTTTTGATTGAATTCAGCACTATAACTGACTATTCGCACGACGGAGAGGGGTAATTCTTTCTTTGTTTTGTTCATTATGGTCTTGGAAAAGTTTTGAATAAAAAAAAAAAATAAAAAAAGGGGGGGGGGACAGTTAAAAAGGAAAGTCACAAACTTCGAACCAAGTTCCGTTTTCAATGTGTTTCTAAATCTACTTAACACTATAAGTTGAGAACCGTTCATACGATTGCGATAAAATTTTGATCAGTTAACGTTCAACGAAAGATGAACGTTCTTATGAACTAAAAATTTTGTAAAGTTACTTGGAAAATTTGAAAATTCGCGAGAAACTAAAAGAGCTTTTTTTCAATTGGATATCAATATCATTCGTCTGATTGCGATAAAATTTTGCATATTGGTTGTTCAAAGCAAGAGTAACGTTCTTATGAAATAAAAATTGGGACACGTTTCCCGGAAAATTCAGAAAAAATAGAAAGAGATTTTTCTATTAAATATCAAAACCATTTATCTGATTGCGATAAAAGTTTGCAAATTCGAAGTTCAAAGCGAGAGGAAAGTTTGAGTGAAGTAAAAATTTGGAATAGTTGGCCAGAAAACAGATAAAATTTGTGGAAAACTGAAAGAGCTCTTTTCTTTGGGATATCAATATCATTTGTACGATTGCGATAACATTTTGCACATTTCACGTTCAAAACAAAGAGTACATACATATTAGCAATTGCGAAGCATTTCCGGGACGACTAGTAAGCAAATAAATAAAAATTAGCAACAACCAGAGCAGCTGATTCTGTCACTTTTTCAGCGAAGGAACTGCCTACGTGCAGTGAACAGGCAAAGGCGGGTATTACACTGTAAAAGATCTTTGACGCCTTTTAACCTACAAATTAACGTCAGAGTGTATTTGTTGTGTCGCTACTGCCACGTGATCGTTTCAAAGTGAGAAGTGTACGGAATATTTCTTAATACAAAGCACATTTACTAAAATATACGGGTAGAATCGTATAAAGAAAACACTGCTGTCTGTTGTATTCAAAGTGACTCCCTGTGTATGATGATAGGGAAGAAATTATATGGATCAAAGGATATATGGAGATGCATAAGTGAAATAATTTTTTGTTTGTTTGTACTCTAACCTAACCTCGTCCTCCTAAAGTGATTTACATTTTGGTTCACTTATGTCTGGAATAATACGTGAAATCTTAGGCCTACACTGTAGGATTCATGTATTTTACTGCCTGCTGGAATAGATTTTGTATGTGGATGTAAATGAGACGATCTTTAGCGGAAAAGGCATTCATGATTTGCGCAATGAGATACTGCACTAGTTAGCTCTTTTTCTTGCTTTGCACGATGCTTTTCGACATTTAACCATAAGTCCAGGTACTTATACGGATATTTTATGTTTCGGAAAATCAGGCAAAATATATGTGAGACTGCAGTAAACTATAAGAATGTCTTTCGGACCGCATAATCCGCAATATTCTCTCTTCTTATTATGATAAAGTCTAACGAGGTTATGTTTAGCATGACACACGTTAAATTATTTTAATGTTTAATTATTTACCCATTGACACAGGTTTAGGGCTTCCTGAAACATCGATTATGATGAAGTATTTAGAAATATGTGGGCGAATTTAAATGTTTGTAAACACGTTCTTAAACAATATAGGTTACTAGCTTAAACACGCGGCTCCGCTCGCGTTTTGGCTGATTATGATACATAAGCTATCTTTCAGTAGTGTGCTATGAGACTGAATAGTAAGTAGTGTAGATCAAATCACACTTAAAAATGCACTCGTTTCGAAGAATCTAATCACGAAATTCAACAATAATGATTGTAATAATATCACAAATCGATCACTTGATGTAATGCGCGAAACGTCAAATCGATTATTTAAAGAGATGTATTAAAAGAAATTTCTTTATTACTGCTTTATTTATTTGTTTATATATTTCCTTATTCGTTTGCTTATCCTTAGAGAGAAAGAGCTGAAGACATCGTAGCACGCATAGACCAAAGATATGGTCTGCGGCATCACGTTTCGCTGTATGTAACCTCCTTGCTATAGAGTCGCAAACGTCATCGCTGGCCAACAGTTCGATTTTTTTTTTTTTTTTTTTTAATAATTTGACGACTTTCAACCACCATATCTTCCACACCCTCACAGCTATCGGCATGGAACTGCTATGGTGTACAACGGGAGACTTTGGACACAATTACACACAGACCATTTGTTTGCGTTCTGTAGTTTTCGCTGTAGACGGAAACATTAACACACACATACGTAGAATTTTATATACACCGATAACTTTTCATCCCAATATACTCCACCCTTTTATCATTATAAACCCTCAAGCAACAATGCAACCAATAAAACCATTTTCCAAGATTAAATATAATTTTCAAAGAGTAATTATTGTTCCGCATTTCGCTTTATATTCTTCAAATTACTAAATATCTATCAGATCGCTATAAAACCGTGCCTAAAACCTTCCTCAGATATAAATTAGTAACTGTACAAATATTTAAGTCTCTACGTTTTGTCGTTCGGACTTGATAAGCGTACATCGAACAGACATTCACATTAATATATATAGATCAATAGCTATCCGATCGTCATAAAACCGTGCCTAAAGCCTTCCGCGGGTAGACATTAGTAACTGTACACATTTTTAGCTCTTTATGTCTTGTGGTTCAGACGTGATAAACGTACATCGAACAAACATTCACATTTATAGATTAGATTATGTCCTTGCAGTGTAGTACATTTGTGCGAGCACTTTTCGTATTTTCTTCTCGCTAATCTCGGTTTTACCTAAAATTGTTCCCATTTTTCGTTCTTTGCAGTGAATGCACTCCCAAGTAACAATATATTACGTACTATAATAGAGACGATTGACTATTTTGGAGTCTTTTCTGAGCAACTATGACGAAATATTTTACGCTAGTGTAATGTCCTCCTGGAAGTAGTTTCGTCAAAGATCTTGGATAAAATCTTTTACAAAGATCTTTGTTAAAGATCTTTTACAGTGTAATGCCGGCCAAAGCGACGTACACACAAATGACTGTACATTTAGCGCTTGGTAGAGTTTCAGTGAAGTTGTCCACTACTGAACTCGAGAAAGGCTGCCCTCCCCAGATCCTGGTCGTCCACTAGTGCGAGGCCGGCCGTGGTGGCCGAGGAGACTGAGGCGCCCCATTCACGGTGTGCACGGCCACTACGGTCGGGGGCTCGAATCCCCCCTCGGGCAAGGATATTTGTGCCGTCGTTAGGATTAGCTAGTTCATAAGTAGTTTGTAAGTTTAGGGACTGATGACCCTGTAGTTAAGTCCCATAAGCTATACAAACATTTGAACATTTGAACTAGCGCGAGTACTTCTCGTCAGAGTCAGCCAGAGCTCGACAGCGGCTGGCTTCCAGCGGCCCTGGAGACGGGTCCTCTCGCCGGCCGGCCTTCTTGCGCCCGTGTTATGGTCTCCAGCTGGAGAAACCGGCGCACATTACTGGAAGCGTCCACCGTTGCCGGTCCAGTGGCCCGCGCCCGCCCTATTTTCCTCGGCGGATGTACTCGGCTTACGCTTTCTCCGCGCAAGAACAGCGAAAGCTATTCTTTCTCTCCTGGGAAGTGAATACAAAGTGCCGACCCGGCCAAACATGGGCTGTTGTTGCAGCGCGTAGCGACTATCGATTCGTGCGCAGGCTCACGTTCGTTTTTTCTGACGTCGCAAGCGGAACGGAAGACTGTTTTGTTTCTGCTCCTCGACGGTTCTTCCATATCTTTCGCCTCTTACGCTGCTGCTGTTTTTATTTGCTCACGGTCGGCTACTGGAGATAAACGGTTTTGCCGTGCCTTTCTCCGCTCGGTACTGCTGTAACTACGCAATTCTTTACGGCCCTTGCAAATCTGTGATTTTGCAAAGCAGTTCTTCAGTATGCTAATATTTTAAGATCTTACCGTGACTGTTACTGATATCTACTGAAACTCTATTTTGGCAAAAGTCTCGATCAGCGTCATGAGTAGCAATAAAGTTCCGGATTGCTGCTTATGTTTTATTTAATAGTGCTACAGTTGCAATGTCTTTCTACGACATATATGATGCTGCAGGCCCAACAATTAGGAAATTAGGAAAGTCATGAGTAGCGCCGCGGTGCGTCCGTAGCAGAGTTAGGTTGGCAACGTAGTACATTTCGAGTAGCCTATGGCGTGTACGATAATTCAATTACTGACTGTACAAGGGTACATCGAGAAATATTATAAATTTTTACAAATATGTCATGATTTTAAGGGTTGTGGTTAGGCAGGAACCTAACAGTACAGCTTAAATTGTTGTGAGCGAATGTTATGATTTTTACGAACATGTCCTGATATTAAAGGAAGTGGTTAGGCAGGAACCGAAGAGTACAGATTAAATTGTTGCAAGCGTTTCACCAAATTATGAACATTGAAAAAATTATTGTAATTCATATCATTTGAGAGACAGACACACACGTATTTCGATTTACATAACAACGAAGTGTTACATCTGGATAGAAAGACAGTGCATGTGGAGAAACGTAGTTTTGTAGTGAGCGATCTTCTACATTAGAATGCTGTGATTCATTTCGAAAATAAAATTATTTAAACGTGATGTTAACACATTCATTTTCACATCTCGTAAACATTGTGTTCCGCCATTCATCCCAGCATACACAGCTACTGTTGCCAACACTGCCACTTCACGTCACGTAAATACGTTAGGCCATGACGCTGATCGAGACTTTTAACCTCTATTTTCATTCCACTGGAAGTTTCAAAGGTTTAAAACTCTATGTGTGACCACTGGAAATTTTAAAATTTACATTTCTGTTTCCCAACAGAGTCAACTCTCTTAACAAATCTTTGAGACCATTTGGATATTATAGCTTTTGCCACTGTTAGAAACATTATTACCTTATATGGTCTGTGCACATTTTACATTCTAGATACAATCTCTGATCTTTCAGTATTTACAGAGTCCACGTGACGGTGTACGTGACATGACAACAGAGAAAGAAGACTGCTGCCGCTTGAGGTATATTTATATTTATATTTATATTTATTTATATTTATTTTATATTTATATTTATATTTATATTTATATTTATATTTATATTTATATTTATATTTATATTTATATTTATATTTATATTTATATTTATATTTATATTCTGAGTTCGGAAAACATTGTTTCCTTTTCGAAGGCAGCGAATTGGTATACTGTTTTAATATGAAAATACCAGTCTAGTTCGCAAGAAAGTTGTACACTTTATTTTATAATAAGGTGGCCGGTTTCGATCTTATGCTAACATCATCCTCTGTCTCACGTTGATGCCGAGACAAATCGGTCTGAGGATGATCTTAGCATAACATCGAAACCGGTAACCTTACTATAGAATACAGTATAGAAACTGTTTTTCTAACTAGACTGATATTTTTATATTATTTACATTCTGTTTCATCATTTCAATCAAAGACCTCCATATAAGGATAAACTGTGCAACAAGTAGTGTTATTATACGTTCTCTTTTAGGTGACAGAGCGCAGGTTACCATAAAGTCATAAACATACAACCCACGTATCTTTCTGTCATAAATGCACTTTACTATGGTGGTTTAAATCTCTAAACCACGTAGTAGGAACAAAATGAATAATGATTGGCCCAGTATTTTTGGAAATTCAATAGAGTTCTTCAGTACTTCTCACTTTGCATGTTTTTTGCCCAACTCAGTACATTTTTCTGTACACATTGTGATTGTAATAGCTGATAACTGTATATACTGTAGATCCCACATTGTGAAGTCGAGGATGTTCTTGTACCTACATATGTGACTGAGGTTAATAATGTCGTCAGCGGGACAGCGCTTGAAGGGAAGGAGGCAGTTCGAGTTACGATAAAAATTAAAGTATTATATTCGATTTATTATCTAAATAAGGATTAAATACTACGGTGCATAATTTGAGGTTGTGAACCAAAGACTTACACGGCGTCGATGAGGGCAAAACCCGCAAAACCATACGAGAAATCTGGATGCGACTTAATACAACACTTCCCAAGTAGCACACTAGTGGGTTAAAACATATCAATATAATTCTCGTTAATGTAGCGATTAATGTTCAGTGACTGACTTTTATCACGTCTTGTCATCAGCTTTCATATTTCAGCACATTGTATCGTGGAACACAACATAACTGTTTGAAACGCCTATTGCAGGATGTGACGGTTCAGATCTGAGAAGAATGAGCCATCGTAGTGACGTAACGGTTAGCGACTTGCGGTTGGGAGACGCCGGAGCAGAGAGTAATACAGACTTCAAGCCGTTTCATTTCGACTCTGAGTTCTACAGAGTCACCCTGCGAATTACGGAAAAAATTAATTCGCAGTTTACGGGAATCTGTCCATATTGGTCCAAAGTGTTCAAATGTTTGTAAATCTATCGGACCAAACTGCGTGGTCATCAGTCCGTAGCTTACAAACTACTTAAACCTAGGTAAACTAACCTAAGGACAAACACGCACACCCATGCTCCAGGGAGGACTCGAACCCCCACGGCGAGCAACCGTGCGCTCCGCAGCGAAACGCTTTAGACCGCTCGGCTACACCACCGCGGCCATAATGGTCCTATTATGTTCTGGAGTCTGTTACGTAGTTTAATCGTCAGTGAAGCTGACTCCGCTCGTGGTGTCCCTGCTAAGGTACTTGGAATTAGATTCCCACTACTGAACTGAACGTCAGCATTCCACAGGCATTAAAGTAAAATAAGACAGTCTAAAAAATACATTTTCTCTATCATTAAGTACAATACAATATGGTTTATATTTTACCCTCATCAGAGTATCTACCCTTTGCTCTCCGAACAGCTGCACAAACACTTGGGATTCTGAAATAAGATTTAGTAGTTGACATAAAAGCTTTCTTTGTGTTGTACCGCGTCATGACCTAAGAAGACTATTACTTAAATAACCGACGTTTCGGCCAACGTTACAGTGGCCTTCACGTGGGTATACTGGGTATACAGTACACCCAGATGAAGGTCACTGTAACGTTGGCCGAAACGTTGGTTATTTAAGTAATAGCCTTCTTAGATCATGACGCGGTACAATACCCAGAAAACTTTTATGTCATCTGACTCTGGCTGCGGAAGCCTACGTAACTATATCAAGATTTTGTAGTGTTTGTGCAGATATTGGGGTCCAACAGCACTGTAAATTATTCCATAGCTCTTCGACATTAATCGACCTTAATTTTCGGACCTCCCTGTCAAGTTCATCCCATGACAGTTCAATGAGATTTAAGTCTGGTGACGAACTTGGTCAAATCATATTTTCCAGTTCCCCACATTTCTATTTTCTATTGACGTACCCTCTACACAATTTAGGAGAATGTTTGAGGTCATTGTCCTGCCTCTGAGCATACCCACGACCAATAAGTCTCTTACCAGATGGAACTGCATTGTTGATTAGTATTCAGTGATATCCTTCCTTCTTTGATGTTCCATTAATTCACACGAGATCACCCGCAAAACATCCCCACACTATAACCGACTCTGCACCATGCTACACCGTAGGTGTCACACACCGACTCTTCGTACGTTCTCCACGAAGTCGACGAACGAACATTCGACGATGGCTCCCAAATACTTCAAACTTGATTCATCCTTGGACCACTACTGCACGCTTCAATTTTTATGTTTCTGTGCCCATTGCACCATTTTCACCTTATTTTGTGTCCATAATAAACGTCTCTTGGCCGCTATGCATGCTTTTAAACCTCGTTCACGAAATCGGCGTCGCGCTGTTGAGACAGAGATTGGAGAAGCTCGCGTATTATTGACTTCCTCGCAAATTTCAGGTGACGTACGAGTCCTCTGACAACAATATGAACTGATATTCCCTCCATGATGTTACATGGGGTCTTCCAGATTGCGAAACACTTGCATTGGCACTGGTTTACTTGAATCGCTGCAAGGTATACACCACTGTAGATTGGCCTATGCCAACTTTTGTTGCTATTGTCTTACTATAATAAGCTTCGTAATGCAGAACTAATTACAATAAGTTTTTCATATCCAATCTCCTGCTTCCGTCCCACCTAGGAATTACAATTACTTCTGACTTACAGTGGAAAGAACACGTAGATAATGTCGTGGGAAAGGCGAATCAGAGACTGCGTCTCATTGGCAGAACCCTTAAAAAATGCAACAGAACTACTAAAGAAACTGCATACACTACGCTTGTCCATCCTTTTTTGTAGTATTGCTGCCCAGTGTTAGATGCTTATCAGGTGGGTTTGACGGAGGACTTCGAAAGAGTCCAAGGAAGGGCAGTTCGTTTCGCATTGTCACGATACAGGGGAGACAGCGTTACGGAAATGATACAGGATCTGGGATGGGAATCATTACAACAACGGCGCTTATCGCTGCGGCGTGGGCTACTTACGAAACTACAATCGCCAACATTCTCCTCCGAATGTTCAAATGTTCAAATGTTTGTATATTCTATGGGACTTAACTACGGGGTCATCAGTCCCTAAACTTACAATCTACTTATGAACTACTTACGAACTACGACGGCACAAATATCCATGCCCGAGGAGGGATTCGAACCCCCGACCGTAGTGGCCATGGAGACCATGACTGGAGCGCCTTAGTCCCCTCGGCCACCGCGGCCGGCTCCTCCGAATGCGAAGACATATTGTTGACTCCCACTTACTGAGGTAGAAATGATCATCAGAATAAAATACGAGAAATCAGGGCCCGAACGGAGTGATTCAGGTGTTCGTGCATCCCGCACGCTATTCGAGATTGGAATGGGAGATAAATAGAATGAAGGTGGTTCGATGAACCCTCTGCTAGGCACTTAAATGTGATTTGCAGAGTATCCTATGTAGATGTAGATTTGGAGGTAATGTAGTATCCACCTGATCCGATAAACTCACTTCTAGGACAGAACCATCAGTTTGATAAGTCATGGTTGCAAAATTTTAACACGAATTATCTACGGGAGAATGGAAAAGCTGGTAGAAGCTGACCTCGGGGAAGATCAGTTTGGATTCAGGAGGAACATAGGAACCCGGGAGGCAATACTCACTTTACGTCTTATCTTAGAAGATAGATTAAGGAAAGGCAAACCTACATTTTTAGCTTTTGTAGATTTGGAGAAAGCATTTGACAATGTTGACTGGAATACACTCTTTCAAATTCTGAAGTCAGTAGGGGTAAAATATAGGGAAAGGAGAGTTATCTACAACTTGTACAAAAGCCAGACCGCAGTTATTAGACTCGAAGGGCATGAAAGAGAAGCATCAGTTGGGAAGGGAGTAAGACAGGGTTGTAGTCTTATTCAATTTGTACATCGATCAGGCGGTGAAGGAAAGCAAGGAAAAATTTGGAATAGGGATTAAAGTTCAGGGGGAAGAAATAAAAACATTGCGTTTTGCTGATGACATTGTAATTCTGTCAGAGACAGCAAAGGATATGGAAGTGCAGTTGAAAGGAATGGACAGTGTGTTGAAGAGAGCGTATAAAAAGAACATTAACAAGAGCAAAACAAAAATAATGGAATGCGGTCTTAGAAAATCAGGCGATGCTGTAGGAATTAGATTAGGTAACGAAACAATGAAGGTGGTAGACGAGTTTTGTTACTTGGGTAGTAAAATAACATGCGATGGTCGCAGTACAGAGGATATAAAGTGCAGATTGGCAATGGGAAGAAAAGCATTTCTGAAAAAGAGAAATTTGCTAACATCGAATATTAATTTAAGGGTAAGGAAGTCTTTTGTGAAGGCATTTGTGTGGAGTGTTGCCTTGTACGGGAGTGAAACATGGACGATAAGCAGTGCGGACAGGAAGAGAATAGAGGCTTTTGAAATGTGGTGCTACAGAAGATTGCTGAAGATTAGGTGGGTAGATCGCATAACTAATGAAGAGGTACTGAACAGAATTGGTGAGAAAAGGAATTTTTGGCATACCCTGACTAAAAGAAGGGATCGCTTGGTAGGACACATTCTTAGACATCGGGGAATCGTAAATTTTGCATTGGAGGGAAGTGTGTGGGGTAAAAATCGCAGAGGGAGACCAAGAGACGCGTATAGTAAGCAGATTCAAGTGGATGTGGGTTGCCGTTCTTATGAGGAGATGAAAAGGCTTGCTCAGGATAGAGTAGGGTGGAGAGCTGCATCAAACCAGTCTCCGGACTGAAGACCACAACAACAGGTGCACACAGTGTACTGAGAACTGATGTGAACTGCTTGCTACACAGACATCTGAAGGTATAAAGCCAATTCGAGTGGACAAGTCTTGGGTAAAAATACGTCAGTGTTGTTGTAGTCACTCATCAGCGCCCCGCCATACGGAGAACCGGTCAAATACGTAACAAAGTAGTTCCGTCTTTACATGTGTACGCTTGTCTTAGTATCAGAACAGGGCTTTGATATATTATTTACACTACATCTATGTTTTAACCACAAATCCATAGTTGTGACAGGTGATCGAAAAGTTTTGACCCGTAGTGTAAAAGGCACAGAGATGGAGGAAGTTACTGTAGGATGTATGTGCAAATCTGATACGTATTAAGCAGTTGCGGAGCATTCCTGCGCTCGCTAGTTGATCAATAATGCCACGCCGCAGAATCAGGTGGTCACCTCGCTGGGACGTTGCAGGTGAGGCCTCGGCGTACACGGACAGCTCTGCCTGTGCCCACGTCACGCCTGTGCTGCCCGGTGCGGCTGTTCGGCTGGTCAGTCCCTGCCTGACGCCGGCAGACACCTGAATAGGCGCCCGCCTCGCGTCTCTATCCGGACAGAGCCCGCATTTGCATTCAGTCGACATCCGCTCCTGCTGGCTGACGTCGCGATCCAGCGACAAGCCAGCTGGCCGTCTCCCTAACTCACGCCTTCCCTCCCCTCCCTCTATCCGGCACTCCACCGGCGGCAAGTCCTCCCATCCATCTCGAGACAACTTAACTCCGTTCGGCTAGGATTCGAAGTCGGAACGTTAGCTACCGGCCGAAGGTTGAGATGTGGACGGGCATGTATTCAGCACACTGCCCTCGTGGCTGCTTAGTCACCTGTCGTAACAGGAGCCGCTACTTCTCAGTTAAGTAGCTCCTCAATCGGTCTTATAAGGGCACAGTTCACCCCACTAGCCAACAGCGCTCAGCACAATGTAGACTTTCACGGCCGGAATTGCCATGTCTATTAAACTTATCCGGATTGTTATGCCGTGGTCGGTTGAATTTGTTACCAAATTCCAACGTTTCCTTCCTCTCTGCGGAGGACATCTTCAGGGAGGTCTGCAGGATTGCAGGTCCAACACACACACACTGGCTCGCAACTGACTGGCCGGCCGCGGTGGCCGAGGGGACTGAGGCGCTCCAGTCACGGTCTGCATGGCCACTACGGTCCGGGGTTCGAATCCCCGCTCGGGCATGGATATTTGTGCCGTCCTAGTTCGTAAGTAGTTCATAAGTAGTTTGTAAGTTTAGGGACTGATGACCCGGTAGTTAAGTCCCATAAACTATACAAACATTTGAACATTTTGCTACTGACTGAGCCAGTCAGACAGTAGCGAGCCAGTGTGTGTGTTGGACATGCAATCCTACAGACCTCCTGAAGACGTCCTCCGCAGACGGGGACGAAACGTATTTTGACAACAAATTCAAGCGACCACGGCATAACAGCCCGGATAATTTTAAGAGACATGAGGCTCAGCACACCCTGTTGGTGACCCATCCAGTTACTAGCCAAGTCAGACGGTGCTTAACTTCGGTAATACAGCACTGAGCCACGGCCGTTGCCTACTACATTGCGCAACAAATTAACAAGTTACTGTTCCGGAATCCCGAATTGTACTCCACAGTGACGTAGCAGAATTCAGAAATTTGGGCCAAAATCACCTAACTTAGTCTGTAACAGTGCAAAAGAGCCGCAATACAATTGTACAATTCTGCACAACAACTCTTCACACTTCAAGGAGTAAGCTGCCGAAGTCAGCAGTGGGGAAAAAAACAGAATTCAGAATAAATTTTATGTGGTATATCAGGTTAATTAATACCCGCTCGGTTAGCCGTGTGGTTTAATGCACCGCTTTCTGAGACGGGGAAGCGTTCCGGCCCCGTTTCAAATCCGCCCGGCGGATTAACGAATGGGATCGTAGTACCGGCCAGCCTGGCATCATCTCCCTAAGTGAATACCGGGCTGGTCCGCAAGTCCCATTTTTGTTACACGATTGGAAAACATTTCGTAACACTTTCACTCATATAACACTATACGCAGACATTTGGTGTACACATTTCCTCCCGGGTAGCATAGGACGGTGGCGGGAAGGGCAACTCGCCACCCCGTAAATATTTACACGTGCCAAATCTGGATTGAACAAAGAGCCGACCCTGCAAGGGCTAAAGAGCAAGAACAAGAAAATGAAGAATGAGTTGAATTAATGATTTCACACTGGCTCCAAATTTCAATCTGGTTTAATGCGAAAGCCAGTCACGCCTTCTATCACCGATATTTCATCCCTTAATTTCACTCCTTTTGCTGGTATTGAGACCCTTAACCTTGACAGTACCGTTTCAAATTATGGTTGGCCACTGGGATTTACTACTGGGAATATCTCATAAACCACAACAAATATTTAATAACTAATTCCGCAGACCGAAAGTGAGTAGAGGTGCTGGTGTAATTGGTTAATAGAAACCATTAAAAATGCACGGAAGTATGTTTTTTTTTTACACAAACATATGTTTTTTAGATGGAAACCTATTATTATTTTTAGCACAACTGAAAATAGGAAAACATACTTAAGTAAAGCCGTTTGTTACATTTTAAAATGTTAATTGCATCCAGAGTTATTGTAACCTTCAGTTGATGCTTGAGTAACTCCTCAACATTTCAGTAGAGTGTATTGAACAGAACGGAATTAATTAGGGATACAAAAAGAACCTTGATGTAACGTATGTACAGAATACACTTGAACAGCACATTTCGTCCGTATGCTAACATTTTTTTTTCCTGAAGAATAGTGTACTACACTGACGTTTTGCAAGAAAATGTACTTTAACATGAGAATTTAGTTAAACTTACAAATTAGTTTTTTTTGTTTTCAATAACAGAATGTGATAGAGTGGATCCTGAAGTTTCAGTCCAATAAATGTTCAAAGTGATGCCCATCGTTTACTGCACATGTCTTCAGTCTACCGCGTAATGCAAGTCTTACACGGCGCAGTTCATCTGCTATAATGTTGCCACGACGTTTACCTTATGGAGTTGCAGGCACCTCATTGCACACATTCTCCTTTATCGTACCCCACAGAAAGAAGTTCCCCTACGTTACACTACTTTGACTCATTGCACTTCCTCTAGAAATGTCACGTGAACTCGTGTATGCGTTCACGGCAACAGCAGCTAACACACCAACTGCACATGTATCTCCTTTCGTGGGTCTGTTACGCACCCGTTTGTGCTCTCCGACCATAGCTGTTGCACACAGTTGTTTGTAGATGTTTTCAAATGTGCGACTCGTCGAATGGTTTCTGTCTGAGTATCGATCTGCATACAATCTGCAGGCCTCAAGTGCATTTTATCTACACTCGCCATAGATGAGTGTCATTTTTGCATTTTAAGAGTCAGAATAAATAATTTTCCCAGTTCTTGCAACACTGAACGCACTGTTGTACTTCCGACGTGCTTAAAATAATTTAGCTTCCCACTTTACTACTGTGCGTACTTCTGTTCTTACTTGAAATGTACAGTACACTAACAAAGACGTCTGTTAACACAACGAACAACACTTATTCTAAGTACAAAGACTAATTCATAATAACTGCAACAGAAAGCGCTGCATGCAGACACTGAGGCAACTAGAACAAACCCAAACATTGCACTACAGCCAAACTAGTAAACACTGTAGTCTTCGTAAACATACCCCTAAAGATACTGATCACTGGTCATGGATCTTGTTTGTTACACCACGCGAATGAACTGCTGAAGAGTTAATCAAGCGTAAACTTCAGGTTACAATAACTCTGGATGTAATTAACATTTCACAATGAAACAAACGGTATTATTAAGCCTGTTTCCTACTTTCAGTTGCGCTAAAAATAATAATAGGTTTCCATATAATAAACTTATGTTTGTGTTAAAAAACGTACTTCCGTGCATGTTTTAATGGTTTGTATTAACCAATTTCACCAGCGCCTCTCCTCACTTTCGGTCTGCGGAATTAGTTTTTAAATATTTGTTGTGGTTTACGAGATATTCCCAGTGGTAAAATTAGGTGACTCACCCAAGACGATGTTTGACACTGCAGGCACCCACCAGACAAATAAATCTTCCTCGAGACACATTGTGGACTTCAAACCCGGCTGACTGTGATAGAACCCCTTTGGAGAAATTTTAGCATTTGTGTATAAGGCGGAACCATCATTTGAGGATTTTTGAACGTGAGTTGCAGAACTCCCTAAATTAAAACGGAGAAAAAAGTTCGTTTGCGGTTTTAAATCATTTGGTTCGACTCAGGTACGATAACAAACATTCGATATTTCGAAAGCTCGTCCATACTGATCTCTACATAGAAGCTATGACTTGCCACCATCGGGGATGTAAGCCATGGGAGTTTTGAAGACCTTGACAACGAGTTTCATTGACTCCATCTCTAAAAATGAAAGGTGGAACTCATCTGTTCAGGTGAGTGAGTAATAATATTCAAAAGTTTTATTCTACGACTTAATACATTACGCTACAAGGTTCGGTACTCCTATAGCTTCAACTTCAGTCACCATAGATCCAGATAAGCAATGGTGACTAAACACGGGTCACCGTGATAACAGACTACCGTCAAAATATTCTACAGGTATGTGGTACATACATGCATTAAACGGTTACCTGTAGATACCACGTCCCTACTGCAGATTTCGACGGTAGCCTCTTACCATGGTGACCCCTATTCAATCGTGATTGTTCATCAGGAACAATCATTTCGTGTGTGGAAGCTTATTGAAATAAATCGTAAAATACTGCTGTTGGATGTTATTACTAACGTGACTGACTAAGTCCAGATCATATCATATACTGATACTTTGCAAGTGGAACTGGAACACTTACAAACTGTCTTCCTGAGCAATGAATATGCGTCTCAGTAGCAACAAAGAGAGCTACAGATATACAAACAAAAAGAAACGATAACTTATGTGCCATATACTGAATATGATTTCAGCGAAATAGATGTGGTATTAAGAAAATATTTGCTTAAAATGATCTTCTGCCTTCCACCTAAAATATTGGCATTTAAAGATGTGTCATGAAACTGTTCAAGTGTGGATCGTGGAACACCAGCGGCTTATTCGCCATCTCCAAGTCTGGACGCCCAATCGCAGAGCACTGTATTTATGTTATTCATTCGCCAAAATGGAGTGAAATAAAAATTGTTGGAACTCAGTCATCAACAAATCAGTGAAAATTATGGCTTTCTGAGGAGCTTACCAATCCTGTCGGCAATTTTCAGTTCGTTAATAAATGGGATTGTTTTATAAAAGAAATTATCGGTCTGCATTGCCGATATCGTTTTGCGATTTTATCTTCTAAAGACGATCGATCTGATAATGTTGAGGAAAGTTTTTCTGTTGAAGAGCGCTCGGCACAGATGTGCAAACGCTGTGACGACGTAAGCGCATTTAGAAACTGTAAATATCACGCACGTGTTGGCGGTTTCTATGAGTGGGGAACTTATTTTCCACTTCACAACGGGCGGGGAAAGTAAATATGGAATTTACTTTTCTGCCTGTAAAAATTTATGTTTGAAAAATGTTTCAATCGTCAGAAACATTTTTTTCAGTACATAATAAAAGTCTTAAAATACAACAAAGAGAAAACCAAAACGCGAATAAAATAAAATCGAGATAGGGGACTTTTGATGTCATTAGATTTTTCCCCGTTCTGTATGTAAGATTTCTTCAGACTTAGTATAAGAAATGAATGTTATTAAAATGGATGGCAGTTTTGCAATCTATAGAGTATAAGGTGTGGAGTCCCGGAAAAAGCAATCTCAACTACTGTTACGACACAGCAACGAATGGAAACTGTGAAGTAAGATGGATTTCTGTCATCTACGGCAATGTTAATAAAGAATCTACATCGATGTTTATCGAGCAACAACATTAGCAAAGCCTACAATAGGATATGTGAATTATAAATAAAAATGGTTTAACAATTAGTCTGTTGGATACACAAATTGCTAGGGTAAAGCAAAGCATTAAGTTTGCGTCTCCATTTGACTCAGAATTTTGTTAGTCACGATGTATTCATTTTCCTGAGGTCTCTGAAGTACAAAGCGAATTCCAAGTAGCCATACAGTAGCCGCTTTAGCGCTTAAAGCTAGAAAGGAGTAACGACAAATTTTCTCTACAAGTTTTTCTCCATTTACTTAGAATGTATTCTTGCCTTTCGTGGGAATATGTCAAGGGCGTCTGCAGTGATTAAGCTGAACGGCGGATTTCCGCTATTTTCTAATTATTGTGCCATTGCTGCCTAAATATGTGCACATAATTGCAGAACAATAGGCTGTAACTGCAGTAACATGGCCTTCGAGTAGCAGTTTTTTTAAAATAAGATCATAATTTTGTAATTTACCTCAATGATGATGTCGTTTGTTGGTTTTCTTCTTGCCTGTTGATTTCGACTGATAACGAATTAGAAGGAAAAGCAGAAGAATGCCGCGCTTTCTTATTCCTTCTACTCAATCACTATGAGATGAAGCTCCATAATGAGTACTACACACAACGACCATCACACAAAAAATAATGACAATAAGAATTTAGCATTTGTTTTTGAGGCACAAATATTTATTCACAAATATTGCATATCGATTTCGATCAATAATTGATCGTATTCTGTGGAGTATAAGCCTGGGCACTCATGCACACTTCAGTAAATATTACAATTAATCTACTTAAAACACGACTGATAAAGCTCAAAGTATACTTGTGTACTTGGAGTACGAGCATTTCTGCTTGATATACGATGAAACTAATATTTTCTGCTGTGTGCATGAGTCCTCAGAACGTGAATAGACCACTGAAGACGCTCAAATATTTATTCAAATCGATATGCAATATTTTTAAATAAACATTTCTATCTCAACAACCAATGCTAAAATTCCTGTTATCATTAATTTTACTTTTTTTTTCATTTTGGGTAGAAGAACAACAACCGCATCGCATATTTAAGGATTGCTACTCACATGTCCCGAGATGTGTTGACACTGATCCGTCACCATAAATGAATGAACTCACCTGAAACAATAGAAACGTTTTTGTCAAATTATGAAGAAATGAATAGAGATTTTCTTATATTTAATTCTGATAGCAAGTTTTATACATGGTTGTGTTACAGCAACAAGGCGTAATAAGGTCAAAATCTGTCTCTACACTTCTCCCATTCAAGAATTTTGAGTAAGTAATTTTATTCTTGACTGGAATTGTTCTTAAGTGCGATTGTTTTACGTAAACAGTTTCAGTATGGTATGCCTTGAAGAATATGGGGAGTGCCTTTCGAATAAGTTTCGGAGTTCGACCGAGGATCTATATTTATGTACAGGGATTGCGGAATATCTTTCAGAGAAATCGGTGATCGTGTCGGACGTAGCCATGGAATTGTTACGCGGACGATGCCTAATGTAGTATTGCGTTGTTCAAAGCAATGTTCGGTGTTGACTGGGCCCGTCAATGCGACATTCAGTTCTGCAGCAACTTTTGCTCCTGTTATTCTCTTGTTTTTCGTCTCAATTCTCCACAATGCCATTGCCTCCCTCCGACCTTTGAACTTACGAATCCAGCCAATTAAAAGGGATACCCACAGTCGTGGAATACAAACTACGGTGCTACTCGGATATTTTCACATGAACGATAGTGCCAGAGGTAAAAGAAGTGATTACCATACTTATACAAGAATAAGCCTGATAGAGTGGGGGCAAAGGCAAAATTATTAAGGACCATCGTTAACCATATTTACTTCTTCTAGAAGGCAACAACAAAATTAATTTTTTTCTTAATAAAATGCATCTTTTACCAACAGCTGTTTATTAAATTGTTAAAATCGACTAGTTACGGTACAGGACCATCATCATAGATAAACTACCCAAAGGGACAGAGTAATTAATGTACACAATAAAAATAGAGTAAGAAGCACACATGGGATAAGAAAGTGGAAGTATCAGATTACGTAAATTCTGTTATAAATCTTTACAAGGTCTTAAAACAGGTTAGTCAACAACATTAAATAAAATAAATCTGGCTGGAAACAGCAGGAGTCAATTTCATTAAAATTTCAAAGGTCATACAGGATTATCCTAGCAGTCAAACAAACATAAAATACGAGAATGAACTGTGAACAATAAGGAGTGCACTGTGCTAATTGCATGAGTGAAAGACCATCACAGCCTATGCAATCGAAATATGATTATACAATTTCGGAATTATTCTTAATGGCTATGCAGTATCTTTGGCTGGACATCTATGGTTTCTTCCTAAATAGAGAAAGTTACAAAGTGCAGTCATCAACAAGTTTTGAAGAAATTGGTGTATATGAAAAGTTTACGTCAACAAATAAAATGTGGTACAATTAAGCATTATCAAAGCTTCCAGCATTAGGCGCTATCGACATAAATATGTCGTGTTACTAGTAACAGAACGAGGGTGATCATTATCTCAAGAAGGTTTACATTACAATAAAACGATTATTATATAAACACCCTTAATCCCACTGTTGTGCAAATTGAGTCTTATATTTGATAGGAAGGGTAGAACTACAAATATATTAAATACCAGTATGGAGTACATCGTAATATAGCGCCTTAATCGTTGTAAAAAAAAAAAAAAAAACTGTAGCGTGATATATACTGAATGAGCTTACAGTGACAGTTTACTATAGGGCAATAATTTTAATTTCTTACAATGTTGGAATTTAAATGCTTCCTGATTTAAATAATAAATTATTAAACAGACTAATTTCAAACAAAGGGATTCCATTCACGGGGGCTATCTTATCTAGTAAACATTAAATTTATAGAATTACGGAAATGAAAGGTAACATAGTAAGTATTTATAAAACAATTTAAGTAGTCTGATACTTCCAGTTTTTCATCCTTTGTGTGCTATTTTGCTACTTACCTTCGTTTATTGTGTACATCAATTACTTTTATTCTGTACTTTTGTGTGGTTTATTAATGATGAAGGTTCCGGATCGAAACTAGTCGATTTTAAGGATTTAATAAACAGCTGATGGTTGAAGATGCGTTTTATTAAATACATGACAGCTTTTAACTTTCATCTTACATAAACATTGAATTTTGTTCTTATTTTTAAGGTTATTATGTCTTATTATTGCATAAAAATCGTAATCATAATTTTAGTGTCATAAACCGAAGCAATTCGGACATTTTGAATCCGTACTTTTGAGAAGTTTCAGAGCAACGTTCAGTTAACAAAAAGTTTATAAATCTGTAGAATCTAACTATTGCGGTTATCAGTCTAGCTAACTTATACTAAGGAAACACAAACAACCATGCCCGAAGGAGGACTCGAACCGCCGACGGCCAGCAACCGCGCGCTTCGCAGCAAGGCGCCTTAGAACGCTCGGCCACTCCATCGCGGCTGTTTAGTTAACTCGCCCAGCAAGTAAACAGCGGTAAGTCGATTACAACTCATTTTAAATACATTCGATATGTAAAGAAACAATATTAACTACCTATTGATGTATTTACAGGAAGAAGGTTTTGCTTAAACTTCACAATTTTAAAAATATGACGCAACTCCTAATATATTTTAATACTTAAATAAACAAACAGTGCAGGATATGCTTAACATATATTGTTTACGAGATTCCATTGCATCTTTTCTGTGCAATAACTCAAAACAGTCGCCTGATGCCAGACCATTATTCACAGCCCTTCACAGCAGACGTGTTGAATTACCACGCTTCTGAAAATAGGCAGTAAAAGCGCCAACGTAAACCTTAACTCTATGCTTCTTTAATTATTCACGGCGGTGGTTTCTTCTCCGCACTAGCTTTGCGTATTTCGCGGCTGCGGAGGCAGGTAGACGATGCTCTGCGGCGCGAGCATCCCGCAAAAAGACGCAAACCCTCCGGCGTCCACACCCCTGCTACAATTACTCGGTAATTGGCGTTTCAGCGGCTGGAGTGCTGAGGCAGCCCCCATCCAATCGCAGTTCTTTCTCCTGCGTCACGTGTTGGCTGTGCTGCGTGTTTTGTACGTTACTTGCAGCGCTTTGTGAAGCGTTGTTGTATGCATGTCTGCAACACTACATCTGCAATCTGCCAGTCACAAAGTAGTTTTAATCGGAATTTAGTGACGGCATCCCACCTTGAAACTTTCTTTACTGCGAGAGTCACGAAGCCGCGAAATTTTTACTTTGCCAGTTGCTGGGAGGTTTAGACAAGCGGGTACCAACATCCCTAGCTGTGTGGACTCCGTAGTTTGTGAAATAAATGCTTAGAGGCCCGCTAATTAAAAACACGAGTAAAAATATGAAGTCACAAATACAAACCTGTATCTATTGATAATACGAAAATACCGAAATGCTGCTTTATGTTGTTATTAATTTATTATTGCTATTACGACATTTGCGATTGACAAAATAGCAATCCTTGTTGTGAAACACCTCAGGTAACATAACCAAACGTTATCGTTCCACTATCATTTCATAGCTTTCGACAAACTTTTGATGGGTTAGGAAGCACGCCGCTTGCACTTGCAGTGCGTTACTGTACTGGTGCTCCCTGTCTATGTTGAAATGCTTTGCCGATAGACGAATACACGTTCGCTCTTTCACTTTCAGATAAAATTTTGTTTTCTTTTGCATCGCTTGCCACAACTTTACTATTTGTTAAGAGTCTATAACTAAAAATCAATTGCCGTATGCATGTAAGAGCTCCACTTTAGAACGACTTGACCGAATTGGCTGACTTTTTTTCTTTTTGTATTTATAATTCTTTGAACAGCATTTGTATCACGAAATTTTTGCAAAATCTAGCAGAAAATTTGAAGATCTGAAAGTGCTTTTTTCAATGTGTTTTTGAATGAACTCAACCCTATAATTCACAATTCGGAAGATGGGTAACTATTCTCTTGTTTTGTTTGTTTCGAGGAAGTAAGTCGGAAAACAGCTGACGATAGGACCGACATATTTGACTTGACCGATCACAATCAAATGTGGCACTTTTACGTATTTTTTCATCGAGAAGATTTCATGTTCCGGTTGCGGAACCCACCGTGTGGCGCATGGCGGAGTGTGTGTACCTTGGAATAGATTGAGAAGCCATTTCACGGATCAATAGATTTCATCTATGTTTTACCGAGACCCATGAAAATTGTTTTGGTTTAATGGAGGAAATATTTACCCTCTGCAAGGCACCTTATGGTGCATGGCGGAGGGTGACTTGAAATATGCGTCGACACCTTTTTATCAATCATTATGGAAGTGGGAAGGTACTTTCAGTTTTTCAGAGATTACGGGCAGGAGGAAATAGACAGGGGGAGATGTATAGGGGCAGGACGAGATGGGCAGAGAAAGGGGAAAACGAAGAGAGAGAGGCGGATAGAGGAGATGGTCTAATCGAAGATACCACAGCGATTTTAGGGGTCCACAATTGTTTATTTAAAAGTGGAATGTAGGTATACAGTAACAACATTTCATTTCTCTTGAAAATAGAGATTGACAAGTTATACTAAAATAACATAGACATTTCTAGATGGTAGCACACACCAATACACCTAACACCCGATAAAAGGTCCTCTTGCACTCATGCAAGCCTGTATCCGTCGTGGGATACTGTTCACCAGATCAACAAGTAACTTTTGGTCCAGATTATACTCACTCCTCAACGGCGACTGGGCGTAGACCTCTCACAAGGAGACGACATGGCTATCGGTGTTTTAACTTCTTTATATTTATGGCACGTGAAGTTCAGAATTTAAATAACTGTCAGCCAAATCCATTCGGCGCACCTCTAGAAAAAACGACTTTCTACCCCACCACCAAAGAACACTCGGTAAACTGGATTCGTGGCCACACGATCCGATACCTCTTTGATTCTGGCGAGAAGTCAGCACTAGGATATTCGAACTTTCTCATTGAACGACAATGCGTCCTAATCCGTCACCCAAAGAATCAGTAACATGTTTCCAACTTCTTACGGAGTGTCTTTCATGATCCGCTTCGCTGCTGGAACGTCCAAGTCATGACAAGATAACTCTTAACACAACCCACATGGACTGAACATAAACCAAAACGGAACTTACACCCATTTAACAAGAAGACACATTTGGACATTTCTACCTATGCTGGCGGCAACAATACCGAGCTCCTCTTATACATATAATAAAATTATAAACAGTAAAAACTAGTTTTTCCAGCTATTTCCTATAACTCTTCCGAGTTTTATTTGTATATATTTTTTGTAATTTTTCTGCTTTCTGTAGTCTATTAGCCTTTCTTGCTCCTTATTGTAATTAGGTTAGTTCGACTGGTAGGAGTCTGTTTGCTTTAATAAAAGTTGTTTTGTAACTGGATCTATCTGCCTTGAACAAAACGCTGCATTTGTTCTTTTTATAGCTCGTAAGCGTTTCATTGCTGTTGCAGCATTTTACGTGGGCCTTTATTTATTTCTTCTCATTACTTCTTCAGGAATTCCTGTGCCACTCGAAATGGCCGCGTGGTCTAAGCCCACGTACCACGGTCTGGATGGCTGTTTCCGCCTGTGGTTTGAGTCCCCCCTCGGCTATGTGTGTGTGTGTGTGTGTGTGTGTGTGTGTGTGTGTGTGTGTGTGTGTGTTAAGTCTAGGCACTGACAGCCATAGGACTTTGGTCCAATACGTTTATAGATATCTGCACACTCAACATTGCAATTCCTGTTTTTCTATTTGTTTCCTTGAGAAGAAGTAAAAAGAAGTAGAAAAACGGGAATACTTGAACATTTAATAACAAGAAATAAGTGAATGCCCACTGAAGATGATGCAGTTGCACTGAAACATGTATCGTAAAAAAAAAAAAAAAAAAAAAAAAAAAAAAAAAAAAAAAAAAAAAGAAAGAAAGAAAGAAAGAAACGGTCTTGTTCAAGGCAGACCGATCGAATTATGAAACATCTCTTACATGATGTTAATGGTAGAATAAATGCAATAAACAAATGGTCGTCGAAGTAAAATTATGACGACAACTTCATTCTATTGTAAGGTCCCTATGGTCGTGTAAATTTTTGTACATATGTAAACTGGCCACAGATGTATATTGTAAGTGGCACAGTAATCTTTGTAGAGTAAGTGCTCTTGCTCTGCGAGAGAGGGCAGTCAGTAGCAAGTCTGTTGTACGTTTTGAGAGTACTTTAGACAGGGCCATAAATTCTAATGTTTGAGTTTTCCATTTCCCGGGCGTGTCCGTTGCGCATATTAATGATTTTTTAAGGCTTACCTCGATGGTCGTAGTCACCACATTGTTCGGTTTTTTAAAAGGCTAGTGCTGATCAATTTCCGTTAAACATTAATCTATTCCAAATACCTGGCAAAATTTCTATTAAAATTTTATTTATATAAAATTTACCGGGTACCTTGCAGTATTCACAATAAAATTATTTATTGGCAGATTTCATCTATAAATATGAGAAATTTGGTGAAATAGTTAATATTGACAAATAAGAGTACATAATTACGCATAAATTTCTATGTAACAATACCTCTATTTAAATAAATGCAACATGGGAAGTAAGGATATAGTCTGAAAGCAAAACGACCAACGTGTCTAGTCTGGAGCAGCGCTGCAAAGTAATCGTGGCTGCATCCCAGACCAGACCACTACCACCTAGAGAGAAGGCCGCGGCGCTCTCGTGTGACGTCAAGCAGAGTAGGTTGCGCGCACATAGGTAACTGGCTCGCTGCTTCGGCATAGTGGGCTATGCCCAAGTTGCTACCCAGTCAGCTATGCGCACGCAACCTACTCTGCCTGACGTCACACGAGAGCGCCGCGGCCTTCTCTCTACGTGGTGTGACCAGACCCAAAGGTTTCCCGCTGTAAGCAGCGCAGTTTGCCGCTTCACTGTGTGCAGCCCCACTGCACTGCGTGCATTTTTAGAAGCAGCGCAGCTTGACTCGCCGCTCCACTACGTTTTCACCGTAACGGAGAAGACAACGGGCGAAGCGCAGTGCGAAGCGCTTGGGGCAGGCGGACGGTGGACGGCGTGAGGCGGATGGTGCGGGAAGGCGGCGCGCAAGCCTGCCATTCTGAACGCTCGGAACGGCTGGGTCGCGTACCGTAGGGCGCGCCTCAAAAACGCCCCTCCACGGTGGCGACGTGCGGAGCTGCCGCTGGGATCCTCTCCTCTCCTGTCCGCCTTCTTTGCGGAGCGGTCTGCGGTTGCCGGCCTTCCCAGCCGCCCATTGTGCCGAGGGCCGCGTCTGTCTGCTAGCTGAGACCTGCGTCCAGGAAGTGAACTAGCGTGCCAGTGACGGTCGCGGAAGCAGAACAGAGGCGCGGGGAATGGCCACATAGTCTAACAACGGTACCACCAGAAGTGGAAATACGACGCGTGTATTTTTAACTACCGCTTTGAAAATAAAAAAAAAGACTTGTATTTTTACATGAAAGCCTGTACCTTCATCTACTTTTCTACATAATTTCCGTCAATATTGAGGCACTTGTCATAACGTTGCACCAGTTTTTGAATACCCTCCTCATAGAAGTCTGCCGCCTGACTTGTTAACCACTGCATCGCAACTGTTTTGACTTCTTCGTCTTGCTCGGTTACAATGCCATACAAAACACTACGATAAACATTAGTAACGTCTTATTGTATTGGTGTGGTCTCTGTTATTTTGGACGTATGAAAGAACAGACACCACACCAATAAGTATTAAAACGCGATGACGGCGTTAGCTTCAGTTATTTCACCGCAGATGCGGTCATAAGTCCGACTTCGCACGGGAATCCGTAATGGCAAGTGTAAGAGGGCATGGACGATAGGGACGCTACAAACATAGCGTGTGACTTGTGAGAATTTGAGACGGACGGGAGGCGAGCACGGGTGGCCAAGTGGTAGTTAATAGAAAACTTCCGACCAGTTCCAAGTTGTACGACATTCACCTGGCAGAATCGCCAAATTGCATCAGTTGCAGCCTCATAGACACGGATGAACATAGATTTACATGTCACCTTGTACAGGAGATATCGCTTCTCTGCAGAACAAAACTTGCAAGTATGCTGCGAACGTCTCCAAACATGATCACACCGGCTCGCCTACTCAATCCAGACGAAGTGCCTTACCCTCCCACCAAAAGGAGAGCAGTCAACTGGTTAAAAGGACACACGGTCCATTACCTATTGACAAACAGAGAAAAGAGGAAAGAAGATTACTGGATGTATTTACAAACTGAACATCATAAACTGAAACGCCAGAAAAATTATAAAAACAACTATGCGAATTTTTTGACTAGAACATTGCAGTAGATTAAGAACTAGAAGACTTATTTATTTAGCTACGTTCTGTGCGAAATCCCATCCTTGCTTTTCGTTTATTACGAATTATTCTATTTTACCAATCTTCCCTAAGGAATTGTTATTTAGTTTCATAAACCGCCGATTTCAAGAACCAATATTTATACGGCCAATGAAGGCATACTTTTATGTGCTGTGAAGAAGAAGTGTGTTTTCTTTTTACTACAAGTTTACATCACGTAGTAGATTCGTTTTAAGTTAGATGTGTTTATTCTTATGTTTTAACAAAAAGACATATCATTTGCACTGCAACATATCTCAACTGTCACGAGACAACAGATTACTATTTCCTAAGCAAAAGGTAAAATTTACGCCAAAGAGGCACTTACTCATTTAATTATGGTGGAGGACGCCGTGTAAGTTTATTTAAATTTATTAAAGGCACTGTCCGATTCCGCTTAGAAAAATGAAAAAAATAAAAAATTCAGTTACAAGGCGGTTGAAGCCGACGTCGAAGAAGGCGAATTTGGCGAGCGCATGGACGGGCTGAAGGGGTGGAAGGAGGCCCGAAGAAAAAGTGGTTAAGGCGACCGCTGGCCCAAAGCGGGAGACCCGGGTTCGATTCCCGGTCCGGCTCATATTTTCACTTGTCGCCATTGCTTAATATCAATGCCCAAATGCGGTCACTGTCAATTCTTTGTTTTCTATCCTTCTTTCTTCCTTTACTTTATCAATCATTTGCAAATTAGTAACGTCATCCCGCAAGGAGGAAATCGTAAAGCGTCTGTTTCCTCTCATCTGATTGTCCACTTCCTGCAACAAACTTTTATTAACGACCGAAGGACGCCCACTCCGTTGTTCATCATGCACATTTAGTGCGGCCACCTTTAAATGATATCACCCGCTTTCTTACCATTCCATCACTCATAATGATTTCTCCGTAAACTGCACAGATCGCACGATGAATATCGATCGCTTTTAGGCCTTTAGCAGTTAGAAAGCTTATAACAGCCGAACCTCACAGTCGGCAGGACTCATGAGTATCGGAGGCATCTTAAATACTCAGTACACAACCTAAACAAGGACGAATCAGACTGTAATGGCGTCAGTGCATACACAACAGATGTAGGTACCCAGTGCGCATGAAATTATTGAGATATCTTAGCACATTTTTTTAAAATTTCAAAACTGTACTTACTTAAAAAAAACACGCCTCGTAATAGATATCCCATCAAAAACATAAAATGTATAAAAATGCGTCTCGCGACGAATTCCTTCTACCATAAAAAGTCGTGAAATCTCTTAGGAAACTAAGTCGGTTAGTGTTCATGGAACCACATATTCAACACCTTGTCATAATTTTTTATCTAATTAGTTATCTACCAAAAGCTTTAGTGACTAAATCACAATTATACATCTGTATTTCTATAATAAATATGACTTCGCAATCGCATGACAATGTAAACATACTTTATGCTAATGTGAGGTATTTCATTCCTACGTGATTACGTTTGGTTACATATGGGAATATAATTTTTTTTGTTTGTCGATGTGTAATTGTGAGATCATTATATGTATTCCGATGTCATTATATTACGCTGTAATTGCGTATACATATTGACCTATGTATCATAGAAATAAAGATGTGTAATACTAATAGAGTCGCTATAAATGTTGGTAAATTCCTAAGTAGATAACAAATAAGTGGTTCTATGAACACTAACTAAAATAACTTTGTTTCCCATGGCAACATAAACTAATAGCCTACTTAAAAAAAATTTATGGTGAGATTGCCTAGTCATTATACATATTGTAGAAATAAAGATGTATAACTGTGATTTAGTCACTACAGATTTTGTTAGATAAGTAATTAGATAAAAAAATTATGACAAGGTGTTAAATAGGTGGTTCCATGAACACTAACCAAAATAACCGACTTGGTTTCCCATGAGATCTCACGTCTTTGTACAGTATGGCAGAAGGAATTCGTCGCGAGACTTGCAGTTTTGTACATTTTATGTTTTTGATGGGATATCATTTCTTTTTGTAGGTAGTCTTTTTCTGTGAAATTTTTTGTACATCAGCCACGGATTTTCGTAAAACACATTCGTCCAATTTCCTTTGATAAAGAATCTGTAACGTGACGCCAAGTCCGATACACAGACATACCATACACTTATAGTTAATATGTCTGTGGCAAATCGATGATATGAAAACATCTGTCTATCGATAATTCCCTACTGATCTTTCAACTCGATGATCTAAAAAAATTAGTATAGCATAATATACCAAGCCAAAATCAAGATAGGTGAATAAAATGTATTTTCTGTTTTGTGTACTATATCTTTGTCTACTATACTATATAATTTTACTTGCGGCAGTGGTGGCGTAGTGTGCTGAAGTTGGCAGTGACCGGCGAATGAGACACTTTGGAAAATCAGTCGCGTGAGTGAGGGGCATAGTCTTACGTGTTGACCATGAAGTAAATTATTAATTCTCTGCCTGATCTGCAGTTGACTGGTTCTTGTATGTACTCCTCATAAAGATAACATTTCATTGCCAACATTTGTACACTACGCCACCGCCGTAAGTAAAATTTAGCGTTTACGTAAAAACTGTTAATATGCCGAAATTATATCAATTTATCTCTATTTCTTACGACTGTTATATCTGTACACAAATGATTGCTGATACGTTGTTTAAAGTGTCAGGGAGACCAATAATACTGTATTCGATAGAACCAGTCTAGTACAGTGTGTCAGTTGTTTACCAAGGATTGTTTGTTTTCGGACCCGAAATATTGATATTCTCGGATGTCGATGTTTCCCTTTCGATGTTCATCGTACAGCATTTTTTTTTTTTTCTAAAATCAATCATCGCTAGGGCAGCAGTTGGTAGTACTTCAATTTTTGACTTTTACTTTTTATTAAAGTTGGAAAATTTAAATCACGATCCGAAATATGAATTTGAAAACATCTGCTTCCTCTTACCACTCTTAATGGCTGTGTACACTCATGATCATTGTATTGTGCACATCCAAAGCAAACCATCTTTCGAATTATGTAAGTTTCATTGACCTCCTGATAAAATTATCGTAAAAAATCGGTACTTCAGTTTTCAAGTTCGCGCATTTATATAATGATATCACCTGGGAATCCCAGCTTAATGTTGATAACATGAGCAGAACCAGCACCTCCTAGAGAAGACAGAACGCAAAACGCACTTCAGAGAGTTTCTAGTCTATGGCCACATCTAACAGATACAGTCGCGACACTCACTGTGAAAGTTTGTTACCAACTGACAGTTGCAACGACACTAGCGCTCCTAGTTGTGGGCAAGCCGCCGAAAGAGTGATGTTTGTTTATAATTGATTGATTACGTAATTTTCGAAATAGTATAATGTTTGCATCACAAACAATAGGAAAACATCAAGACACACACATAATACGGAAATTAATGTAAAAACAGCCAAACTTAACTGATTCAGTGGTAAAACGAAGAACTTCGTCAGGAACCAATACTTACGAATATGTGTATATCTGCTGCTTATTCCGCTGGAAGTAAATAAAATACAAACATAAGAGAAACATAAATTTATATTATGGTCTGTTCTTACTATGACAAAGAGTTTTTTGACACGTATCTATTCGGTATGGAGCCTAATGATTCGCACATTTTTCGGCTTCACTCGTCTTTATTATATGCGCATATTCTTTTGAGTGTGATTACTTTAGCTTAAGAAGGCAATGTCTAAAAGATTCTTGCCCTTTGTAGTTCAGCTGTAGGAACAATTGTGGAATTGGGTTCATCTTTGTTGAAAACAGATTAATTGCTTTTTACGTTTTCTTGACACGATTGTGACGTTTTTCCTTCATATACAGTTGTGGTGACTGATTTGGTATGTTAAATCCTGTAGTTATTGCATTCTAAATTCGTTTCCTACGTTCCACTCTTACCAATTTTACTGGAACTCTAGAGAAGCAACGTTAACGTTCTTGAGTTAACGTCTAGAAAAGCGACGTCTTTCAGCCAAAGGGCAGGTCTTCTAGTGTTTCCTGGCCATTTTTATATTTTTAATAGTAAATGAAATTATTCAGTAAAGCCTGTAGGTTACATGATAATTGTAAATAAACTGTGCTGCCACGTACCATTTCGTACCTTGTCAAGTTTCTTAGGAAAACTAAGACAGACAAAGGTGGAGCAATTTTTACGTTATTACCTATTTTATGACACTACATACATCCCCTAATGTAAAAAGTATGTTAAAATCAATATAAACGATACTATTCGCGTTCATCCAGTATCGTATACAGAAATGTAGCTTACCGGCCGCTTGGAGCGCTGCTGTCGCAGCGTATAACAGATATCTGCGGGAGTCTCGTGACTGTATATCACAGACATACATTATTAGACTGGCAATGACATATGCAGTATCATTGGTGTCACTGAAGTCTCGCAGCCATATTTCTATATTATAAACGTGTGAGCAGTCGTATGTGTATTTACAGAAAACATTCGCAAAAATATGGATGGACCCACGTAACTACGCCGTCTTTAGAGATTTGACATATTGGTTGATTCATGTGTTGTATACAGCTGTAATTTTTCGTACGGCAAACCGAAGATATAAGGCCAATTCACACTGTCTGTCACGTCACGTTGTATTCACACTGTCCATCGCGTCAATTCGTTATCCTAATACCCGATTTTCCAAGTGAGGTTATGAGTGGCGATATTTTTTGTAGAAAGTCATAGTTTCATACTGGAATTGCGGAAACAAAAACGTTAAATGTTTGAGACATTTGCATGGATAACAGGTATGTTTATTCTTCTCAGTGTTTTTCCCATAATTACAATCTGATTTAAATGTATGTAGCGGTAAAATTTTACTTACCATCTCAGTGGCCTCGTATGATTATGTTGGCAACGTTACCAAAACGGTAGAAAGCCCTAACCAAGATGTTGATATCCTTAGTAATTCATACAGTGTGAGTTGATTAGTGTTTCGTATAGATGATGAAGTAAACAAATAATGCTGTTCGTGCTCTATGGTTTACAGATTTTTGTATGTGCCCTCGTTCACTTAGTAACAGTAATTGCCCTCGTAAAACGAAACTGTCACGACAAAACATTTGCACCGTCAAGCGAATGGCTAATGCCAAGGTCACACGACTGACAACATAATCACGTGAGATCGCCAGCACAGTAAGTAAAATTTAAGTGTACGTAACACGTTCTTCTCAAAACACGATTCGACAATGTAGGCTTATCTGTTAAATTCGGCTATTGCGGATGTGTTAGCTCAAATGCAAATCATGTTCAAACCAACTAGCAGGATAAAGCTTAAAACATCATATCGTGTCAGAAGATCATAATTTTACCGTATGGAAACTTTTTGACGTGAGGTGATGCAAGATGGCGGTATCAAGCTTCAGTCAGAGAGGCAAGTATGCCAGTCTAGTATATTTATCTGTGCTGTATATCTTAGTCTGTGCTATGGCACAGAGCACAGATAACATAAACTACGCGTCTCCCTGATTAATGGCGTCTCCCTATCTGTTGTGGTTTAAAGCAGACTAAATATAGCATAGACTGCGCGCGTCCCTATCTCTGCAGTGTTGTGGTTTGAAACCATAATCTAACATTGCCCCTTGTCACGTGACTAAGTTTTCGTCATTAGGTTCGTTTAAGCAGGTACCAGTTACCAGATTCCCATAAACTGAGCATGCGCAGAGCTGTTATAGCGGTTCTGCAACAGCTCTGCGCATGTTGAGTGTACTGGAATCCGGTAACTGGTAGCTGCTTAAACGAACCTCTTATGAGCAACAGTTTTTCTAGTTTTCAGCTGAAGTCAAGTATTGATTTCAACAATAAAACGACATTTGTATGCTTACTATACACGCAGTACTAAAGATAATAATGTTTTTGTACAATTATGGTAATGTTAATGCTACGATCGTTTTTATATGTGACGAGTTGACACTTATTCAGTTCTTTTTACAAGAAATAGAATTACAGATAGTGTTTGTGCAGCTCTTGTTTTTAAATTTATTTATTTATTTATTTATTTATTTATTTTTGAAACTGAAGACTGTAATTATCGAAGGGAGGACAATCATAACTTGTCATGACTAAATTTATATTTCACCAAGTAAGTCATTTCTAGTGCAGATATTTCAGATATGACTTTAATAGCGGTGTACACAGCTATATGCCTTTAATAGCGGTGTACACAGCTATATTTGAATTCAGAACATTCAGTATAGCTATAAAACTAGTTTTAGTTGCGCTTGCACATCACTTATTCTAATGTAAAGGTTTACGTATTGTCATATGCAAATGCAGAAGTCGTAAAATGCAAACGCTTGTATTGAGTAAAAAACTGATTTTATGGATATAAACCGTTTTAGTTCCTATAAAGGCATAACACGTATTGTTGAGAAAACGTATGAAAACTGATGCTGTTTGTAAAACTGAGTTTTCGCCTTCTACTCCCATGGCGGTTGTAAAGTAAGAGACTCACAGAGCAACAAAAACAACTATTCACTTAATAAAAGCAAATCATTTAAACGTTTCACCTAGGCGCATGTAAAAACTATAACCATCGCATTAACATTATGAATAGCTGAGAAATAACGTTAACTGTACTGCTAAAAGCGTTATAAGGATATGATTAGACGTTTTGTTGTTAAAATCAAGGCCATATTGAAACTACATCTGTCAGCTCCACTTCACATTTCTCGTTATGAAGAAAACGACTTGTTGCCCCGAGTCACGTGACTTAGATGTTGGTTTCAGTGTAATGACGTCACGCGCGGTCTATATTATCTATGGTCTACGGTTTGAAACCAATATCTAACGTTTTTGCTCCCAGTTTAACGTTTTTGCCCAGCGTCATGTGAAGGACTTTCCGACATAAGGAGCAACAGTTTTCTCATTCATAGCTGAAATCGAGCTAAAACGTAGGAACCGCGGCGGAGTAGCCGAGCACTCTAAGGCGTCTCGCTGCGAAGCGCGCGGTTGCTAGCCGTTGGAGGTTCGAGTCTTCCCTGGGGCATGGGTGTGTGTATTGACCTTAGGTTAATTTACCTTAGTTTAAGTAGTTTGTAAGCTACGGGCTGATGACCACGCAGTTTGGTCCGATAGATTTACAAACATTTTTTTCTACAATGTAGGAGTCACTGGTATTGTTTCCATTTCATTAATTTCAGCTATATCTTACCATTTACTATTCATTTTCTAATCAGGCGCCACATGTAACTTCTGACGACTCTTCACTAAGTGTTAAGGAGACGGCTACGTTAAAATGAAAAGTAAAAAAAAAATAAAAAAAATAAAAAAAAAAAATAAAAAAAAAAAAAAAAAATAAATAAATAAAATAAATAAATAAAAATGTTGCGTCACCTGGAATCCAACCCGTGAACTCCTCCAGATGAACCCAGGTTCTACCACAACACCATTGGAAGAATGTTCGTTCTAGTGACAATATAGCAAATAGTCTTCTGTCAAGCGAAAATGTATTCGAGAAAGGAATTAATATTTACAGATGTTTCAATTTTTCCTTCCATTATAGGCTAAACACTATCTAAATACAAAATTTGACGTTTGTATTTCTGCCAGAAGTACCTTAGAATTTTGATGATCGTTGAGTCAGTGAGTGACAGAATTAGCGATTTTCGACTGCTAATGTTTCGTAAACTATAAGGTGTAGAATAGTATAATTTGGAAATCTAGCTATTTATAGTAGATACTCTTGATAACCAAAAATTCAGGCTTGCAGATTTAACCACAAAGGAAATACGGAGGGTTCGAAAGTACCGCGAACTGCTTAGAGAAAAGGAACGTACGGCTATGCGCTCGACTTGGCAGGGGGCACGTCGGTCTCATATTTGTTATAGACTGGCATACCCTGAGTATGATGCTATCCGCTTTTTTTTAACGACGGGTATTGGGTTTCGAGAAAATTGATGTTGAACTTCAATGCGCGATATAAGATATGTGCCGTTAGCCGTGTTTCGAGCAGGTGAGCGTAGCGTTGCGGTTATGGTCTACAGCTACTACGCAGGAGGTACCGTGTTCTGGTCCTCTTCGTAACTTTGCATTTTTTTAAATCAGAATAGTTCGATATTTTTCCATTTTATTTTACAGGATGTCAGCAAAATTAAAGCCTGTATCATGTACGTCGGTTTGCAGTAGGATTTTAGAAAATATATTTTCTTCAAAACTACGAACTACCTCAAAGGAAACGACCTATTGGCCGACAGTCAACACGGATTCAGGAAGTATCGTTCTTTTGAAATACAGCTCGCTCTTTATTCACATGATGTGATGAGTGCTATCGACATGGGATGTCAAACAGATTCCGTATTTCTAGATTTCTGGAAGACTTTTGACACTGTACCTCATAAGTGTCTTGTAATGAAACTGCGTGCTTGTGGAATGTCGCCACAGTTGTGCGACTGCATTCGTGATTTGCTGTCAGCACGTTGTAATTCACGGAAAGCCAGAGAGTAGAACAGAAGTGATATTTGGCGTTGTCCAGGAAAGTGTTATAGCGCCCGTGCTGTTCCTTACTTTTATAAACGATTTAGGAGACAATCTGAGTAGATCTCTTAGACTGTTCGCTTATGATGCTGTCATTTATCGGCTAGTAAAGTCTCCAGAAGATCAAAAGCAACTGAAAATGATTTAAATAAGATATCTACATGGTGCAATAAGTGGCAATTGAACCTTAATAATGAGAAGTGTGAAGTCATGCGTATGACCAATAAAAGAAATCCGTTTAACTTCATTTACACGATAACTCAGTGAAATCTACAGGCCGTAAATTCAACTAAATAACTGAGAGTAAAATAACGAAGAACTGAAATTGGAAAGAACACATAGAAAATATCGTAGCGATAGCAAACCAAAGACTACGTTTCGTTGGCAGGACACTTAGAAGATGCAACAATTCTACTAAAGAAACTGCCTACACCACACTTGTGCGTCCTATTTTGGACTATTGTTGTGCATTGTGTAATCCCCACCACGTGGCACTGACAGACTATTTAGGGAAAGTTGCAACGAAACATATTTGCGAAATTTCTTTCATCAACTTTCTCTTCCGAATGCGAAAATATCTCGAAACTTCCTGGTAGAGTAAAATTGTGTGCCGGAACCGGGACTCGAACCTGGGACCTTTGCCTTTCGCGGGCAAGCGCACTACCGACTGTGCTATCCCGACACGACTCACGATACCGCCTCACAATTTTACTTCCGCCAGTACCTCGCCTCCTACTTTCCGAACTTCACAGAAGCTCTCCTGCGAACCATGCAAGACTAGCACTCCTGGAAGAAAGGATATGGTGGAGACATATGTCTAAGCCATGTCTCCGCCATATCCTTTGTTCCAGGATGTGTGTGTCTCAATATTTCGCTCTGCAGCGAAAACTACAGAACGCAAAAAAATGGTCTGTGTGCAATTGGCGATAGCTATAAGGGGGTGGAAGATATGGTGGTTGAAAGTCGTCAAATTATTTTAAAAAAATCGGATGAAGGCAAGCAATGATGTTTGCGACTCTATAGCAAGGAGGTTACATACAGAGAAACGTGATGCCATAGAACATGTTTGGTCATCTTTGGTTGTGTTGACTCTGAAGTGACTTGTACTGTGTGTGTTATCTTCCTTTTTTACCCTTTGCAAAAGAAAAAAAAAATGTTCAAATGTTTGTAGAGTCTATGGGACTTAACTACGGGGTCATCAGTCCCTAAACTTTACAAATTACTTATGAACTACTTACAACTAAGGACGGCACAAATATCCATGCCCGAGGGGGGATTCGAACCCCCGACCGTAGTGGCCTTGCAGACCGTGACTGGAGCGCCTCGGTCCCCTCGGCCACCGCGGCCGGCTTACCCTTTGCAAACCGAGGTATTACATACGCTTGCACATTTCTTGCTTAAGTGCAGTTGTGCCTTGAAAATTGCGGGGTGTCCTCCTGCCGAAATATCGGCGGTTGTCGACGACGTCACCCGTCAGCGTACCAGTAAGTTGTTTGAACATTCATTACGCCGGGAAAAGTTAAGGTTTCACATTATTCATATGTTGGTTGTTGTCGCGACTCCGACTCTACTCTGCCAGTCTTCACTCGCTGAACGTGAATTGCTGGCCAGTAGTCTGCCTACAGATTCCCTGGTGACGGTTTACGTCATTTCTCCAGCGGGGCCGCGCCTCCTCGGACGAGGCTAGCAGTGCGTCCTGCCCACATATACCTCCGGCCGGCGCGATGTTTTCGTGCGTCGTCTGCCCAGCGGGTAATGTTATTTTTATGAGCTTCCGCGGGGAAAACGCAGGCAATAAAGGAAAGAGCAGCCGGCGGCGCTTGTTTCGCGGGAGATGGGAAAATAGGCCGATAAATCACGGCTCTCCGTTGCTGGTTTTACTTCCAAGGGCGGCGGCCCTGCGATTCATGGCTGGCCGAAGGGAACCTACATCTCTCGGAGATCTTTTTTAAGTCATACTTCTTCTTTTAGGTAATGTGCAGCTTCTTCGAAGACGATGCAATTTGCTTTTTGTTTCCCTTTTACTTTTTAGGGTTACTGTATATTACTTTTACAAACGACAACTCGTACTGCAGTGCGGGAATGGCCGATCGGTCAGGGGAGTTATGTTTCGGACCGTGCGGCCGCTTCCGTCGGAGGTTCGAGTTCTTCCTCTGCCATTTGTGTGTGTGTGTTGTCCTTAGGATAATGTAATTTAAGTAGTTTGTATGTTTGAAGCTGTGATGATCTAAGCAATTGATCCCTTAGATTTACAAACTCTCTGATGCATGACTTTTTATTTGAAGCTATAAAAACTACAGTCATTATGGTATAGTGCGTATATACTGATACAAATATTGAAAAAAATCCATAGAATTATTTACACTACTTACAAGAAAAAGTTCGTAGCTGGTCAGCTATATAGTGCTTCCAAGATGTACCCAATGTAGTAAATGTCACTATTATGCCTCTCATCTTTCCAGAAAGTAACTCATAATGAAACAGTAGTATGTGATTGACACATGTTAGGAGTAACTCAATGCAGCTAATTGCACTCCGCAAATTATAATTTTTAAGACGAAGTACTAGCATATGTAACAGTATGTATACAAGCAGCTACAAATGAATTTGTAATAAAAGTTGATCTTTTTTCGAGACAATGGGAAAAACAAGGTACGTAGTTGATCAGCTACACTATGCTTTAAAGGGTTAAATTCCCACCGTCTTGCAAGAGTTACTGACTTAAGGTTACACTTGGTTTAGTTTCTAAACACTATGTATACAAGCAACTACAAACGATTTGGTAGTAAAAGTAAATCGGTTTGAGAGACAAGGTATGTAGCTGATCAGCTACATTATGCATTAAAGAGTTAAATTCCCGCCACCTTAGAAGAGTTACTGACTTAAGGTTACATTTGGGTTAGTTTCTAAGTTCTGACGAATACATATCCATATTTTCCAAGTTCTGCGCTTCAAGGTCTGATAAATATACAAGTAAAATAAAAGCTAATATTCTGTACAGAGTATTTTGTGAATAGAAGATGCGTTGCCACTGCTGAACAACAGCAAACTATTGTCTGACACGACAGACATTATTAACTTGCTCTGATATTAGCGGGAAACTACAAAATCTGAAACTTCCTGGCCGATTAAAATTGTGTGCAGGAACAGGGACTCGAACCTGGGACCTTTGCCTTTTTTGCGGGCAAGCACACTACCAACTGTGATATCCCGACACGACTCACGATGCCGCCTCACAACTCTACTTCCGCCAGTACCTCGCCTCCTACTTTCCAAACTTCACAGAAGCTCTCCTGCGAACCATGCAAGACTAGCACTCCTGGAAGAAAGGATATGGTGGAGACATGGCTTAGCCACAGCCTAAGGGATTTTTCCAGAATGAAACTTTCACTCTGCAGCGGAGTGTGCGGTGATATGAAACGAGGTGAGGCTAGGTACTGGCGGAAGTAGAGTTGTGAGGCGGCATCGTGAGTCGTGTCGGGATAGCACAGTCGGTAGTGCGCTTGCCGGCGAAAGGCAACGGTCCCAGGTCCGAGTCCCGGTTCCGGCACACAATTTTAATCTGCCAGGAAGTTTCATATCAGCGCGCACTGAAAGTTTCATTCTACAAAATATGAGTTCGTGGAATACGAATGCATTGCGTTGGAAGCCGTATTGTTCAGGTCGTATAGATCCGTCTACTGTGAGTGGTTCGACTATCCGTTTTTGTATAACCCTATCCAAGGTGTTCCCCAGTTCGCTTAATAAATTTATAGGTCGGTAATTTGTGGCAATCGTTGTAAGCTTCCGTGGTTTGGATATGTCCGGACCCCCTCGAACCCTCCCTTATACATCTACATCTACATACATACTCCGCAATTCAACGTAAGGTGCGTGGCGGAGGGTACACTGTACCACTACTGGGCATTTCCTTTCCTATTCCACTCCCAAATGGAACGAGGAAAAAAAGAATGCCTATATGCCTCCGTACGAGCCCTAATTTCTCTTATCTTGTCTTTGTGATCTTTACGCGAAATGTAAGTAGGCGGCAGGAAGATCGTACTACACTCAGCTTCAAATTCCAGCCCTCTAAATTTACTTAACAGAAATTCACGAAAAGAAGGTCGTCTTTCTTCCAGCGAACCCCAATTGAGTTGCCGGAGCATTTCCGTGACACTCGCGCATTGGTCGAACCTACCGGTAACAAATCTAGCTGCTCGCCTCTGAACCGCCTCTATGTCTTCCTTTAAACTGATCTGCTGCGGGTCCCAAACACGTGAGCAATACTCAAGACGTGGTCGTACAAGCGTTTTATACGCGGTCTCAAAATCAAATGTTCAAATGTTTGTGTGGTCTATGGGACTTAACTACGGGGTTATCAGTCCCTAAACTTACAAACTACTTATGAACTACTTACGAACTAGGACGGCACAAATATCCATGCCCGAGGGGGGATTCGAACCCCCGACCGTAGTGGCCGTGCAGACCGTGACTGGAGTGCGGCGCACACTTGAGGCAGCAGAGGCAGAGTAGAGGCAGAGGCGAGGCGCAGGGCCTCTGCTGGTCAGCGCACACTTGACGCAGCGCAGGCAGAGGAGGGCAGCAGCACGTGCTGCATGTCCACTGCAAACCTCTCCATGCAATCAGATTTAATTCCTGAATTCCTTCAAAACTCAGTTAATTTGTGTGTGTGTGTATTCTGATAGAGTACAAGAGCAGTGAAAGGTCTGTTGAGCAACAGGCAAAAGTGACGAATACATGCTGAACTCTGGTCCATGGAAGGTCATTTTAAGATCTTGACCTATTCCGACTAAACAGACGACAGTTCATGCTGAGTAAGAAGGACTTAAAAGAGAAATAAAATAGTGTGTGACACGTCGTACCCGCTAAAGAAAAATTAGGGATATGTTTTAGGTCAGATTTATTTTTCTTTCATTTCTTTTATAATTCAGTGAAACAAGTGTCACAGCAAATAATTGAAAGTACCTTTATACAACTGACATATTTAATCATGTTTGTGGCGCAGTATATACGATCAGAAACACTTTTCTTCTCAGTGATACCTGGTATGCTTTTCATATGTCTTAGATTGAGAGATATAACTATATAAAAATTTTTTCAAATTATAGTTTCCTTGTTTAAATGCATTTGCACGCAAAGTGTTTCATTACTTAGGCCTTTATTCGTAGCTCTTCCATGCTCCTGAGTACTAAGATACTGACGTTTGCTTTTTTCCTTCTATGACGGCAGCTGTGCATGACATGCAGTATTTTATTACATTGCATTCCTATTTTGTCTCTGTCATCATTTCTAATGATAAATACCATCAGCAGCCATTATATTTGTTAGTAATTAGTGAAGCTAATCCTAATACTTTTGCAAATGTTGAATTTCTGAACGTAGTATAGGATTCAGGTTGCATCATCTATGGTTTAGCAGTGAGCTGAAGCTCCACGAAGGGGTAGACATTGTGTTTCAAGAAATTGAAGAAAGTCCCTGACAGTAAAAAAAAATCGTTACACGTCCCTTCTGGTTTCGCCGAAATTTTAGCTCATATAGTGCTTTCATGCTTGCCACAAAGTTTACTGAAAGCAGAGACTATAGACCGTAAAAATACATAATCAGCATCTTCGGTTTATAGATCTCGGTGTCTTTCTATTTCAGTAAGTTGTTCGTTTCCAGCTTGTGTCTGTATCGGCAGCATACCAAGGAGAGGCAGCGCCGCACTCGGCACAGCAGGCAGCAACAGCCGCGCGTGTGGCGCGTAGCTGCCGACCGCGTCGCGTCAAACTGTATCTCACGTATTTTCTCGAGAATCGAAAGAGATATAGCTCTCCCTCCACAGTTAAAAACAATTTCGATATGTTAGCTACATTTCGTTCGCAGTAATGTATGGTGTAAAACGCACCAAACGCAAACTAGCCAGCGACTACTTTTTTCACTGCAAACTCTTCAAAATATGCGCGGCGTTGTACTTTATTTTTTATTATAACAATAAATATGTACAATAACGTAAAAATAACCTCCCCAACGTCATGCGGTGGCTTTTGCCTATATGATACAGAAAAATATTTTTTTTCTAGCGAGTAGTTTCTGCAAAATCGATTGTGGAAGCTGCGTTAGCGCAAAACACGCACAAATAGGAAAATAGTATTTTTAATTTTTTTACGCAGAAAGTAAAAGTGTTACAAAGAAACTAAATACAGAGAAGGATGAAGCTTATATTCGTCTACATAAAACAATTTTTTTCGAAGCATATGGATGACTTGAAATTTCACTTTGCGACAGAGGTGGAACAGAGGCGCAGGAAAACTGTGCGCCTCGGACAACCGGACAGAGGCGTGACCGAGGAAACGCCTGCCCTCCGCCTCGGCTGCGTTAAGTGTGCGCTGCCCCATTGGAAAGCATGCGTTACAGACGGACGGAGGCCTCGCCTCTGCCTCTCCTCTGCCTCTGCTGCGTCAAGTGTGCGCCGGGCCTTAGTCTCCTCGGCCACCGCGGCCGGCTACGCGGTCTCCATTACAGGTGAAGTACATCTTCCCAAAATTCTCCCAATAAACCGAAGTCGGCTATCCGCCTTACTCACAACTGTCCTTACATGTTCGTTCCATTTCATATCGCTCTGTAATGTTACGCCTAGATGTTTGAACGACGCGACAGCATCAAGAAGCTCACTACTAATGCTGTATTCGAACATTATGGGATTGCTTTTTCTACTCATGTGCATCCCCTTACATTTTTCTACATTGAGAACTAGTTGCCATTCTTCGCACCAACTAGAAATTTTGTCTAAGTCATCCTGTACGCTATTACAGTCAGTTAGGGACGACACCCTCCCATACACCACAGCATCATCAGCAAACAGCCGCAAATTACAACTTACTCTGTCCATCAGATCATTTATATAGATAGAAAATAATAGCGGTCCTATCACACTCCCCTGGGGCACGCCTGACGATACACTCGTCTCTGATGAACACTCACCGTCGAGAACAATGTCCGTGGTTAAAACCTGGCCGCGACTGCGGCGTGGGGCGGTGGTCTTGAGAGCGCAGGTCGGCTGGGCCCAGCGCGTGTCCGGCGCACAACGGGACCGGCTGCCCGGCTGCCCGGCTGGCGGTGACCTCGACGGCGTGTCGCGCCGTGTCGCACGGCGGGTCGCCGGCTCTTCCCACGCGCCGCTCCGGAGGGCCGCAGAAGGTCAAGGCTGCGGCCGCGCCAGCGGAGAGCGAGGGCCAGGGCGAGGGCGCCGCACTAGGCTTGCGCGTAATACAGTTGAATCCCTCATTTCCGACCTCGGGATATCCGACTCCTCGGAATATCCGACCATGTGCCCGACTGTCTTCTGACGGCGACGAGTCAAACTTTCTCAACAGTGCTGTGCATTGTTTCTCTGTTAAACTGCCAGTTGTGTTCTGATTGTCGACGTGAACGTTGCTCTACTTTATTGTTTTTTGTTTTCGAGATTACTGTATCTTTGGTGATAAACTGTGTTGTGCGATTAGTGAAAGTTAGCTATGGCTTCTCAAAAACGTAAGCGTGTGTGCGTTTCCCTAGAACAAAAACTTGAAGTGTTTCAACGTTTGGACCGTGGTGAGTCACTAGTCAAATTAGCCACAAAGCTAGGGGTCAGCGTGACACTGTAAAAGACTGGAGAAAAAACCGTGAAGACCTTGAAAGTTATTCAATGACAGTTTAAATGGAAGATCCTTTAAAAAATCGGAGAACCTAAGCTAGAACTTGTGGACGAAGCAGAACCCGAGAGCCACCCCTATGAACGTGTTGTGGGCAAAGAAATGGCGTGATTTTTCAGCGAAATCAAGATTGGGTAAATTGAAGCAAAAGAGTATTAAGGACTTCTTCAAATGAGGTACTGTACACACTGTATGTAATTGTTTGCGTTTTTGATTATACAGTACAGTACCGTATTTTTAATGTTTTCGTTAATTAAAATAAAAATTTAACTTTTCCATTTTATAAAAAAACTGTTACTTTTTATTAGAATATATACTGTAAAATAATTTTTATTGAATACAGTAATTGCGATTAAGTAGCACTGTGTGTATTGAGTGTGTAATTTGTACAATACTTATAATTTAGTGCAGTATACGGCTGTTTTGACCCGAAAAAACGTGTTTTATTGCTCCTCGGTATATCCGACCTTTTGGCCGTTCCGACCACGGCCCGGTCCCGTGAAGGTCGGATATCGGGGGTTCCACTGTAGTTCACGATCGGGAGCGCGCACTTTAGTTTGCGGCTAGAGCCGCGAACTAGTTCGCTCTTTTACTTCGTCCGCTCCCACTGACGGCTGAGCGGCGTGGTCTGCGCGTGCAGGTAGAGGGGGAAGTTCCCCCACCTAGCTGCGTCATGCGCTTGCTGCTTGAGCCGCTAACGATATCACGCAAACCAAAAGAAATAGTTTGTGGATAATTTCTCGCCTTTCACAGCAGGTCATTCTCAACGGAGAGAAGTCTTCCGAAGTAGGAGATGTCAGGTGTGCCACAGGGGAGTGTCGTGGGTCCGTTGCTGTTCACGATATGTATAAATGACCTTGCGGATAACATCGGAAGTTCACTGAGGCTTTTTGCGGAAGATGCTGTAGTATATAGAGAGGTTGTAACAATGGAAAATTGTATTGAGATGCAGGAGGATCTGCATCGAATTGACGCATGATGCAGGGAGTGGCAATTAAAGCTCAATGTAGACAAGTGTAATGTGCTGCGAATACACAGAAAGGAAGATACTTTATCATTTAGCTACACTAAAGCAGGGCAGCAACTGGAAGAAGTTAATTCCATAAATTATCTGGGAGTAGTCATTAGGAGGGATTTAAAATGGAACGACCATATAAAATCAATCGTCGGTAAAGCAGATGCCAGACTTAGATTCATTGGGAGAATTCTAAGGAAATGCAGTCCGAAAACAAAGGAAGTAGGTTACAGTACACTTGTTCGCCCACAGCTTGAATACTGCTCACCGGTGTGGGATCCGTACCAGGTAGGATTGATAGAGGAAGTGGAGAAGATCCAACGGAGAGCAGCGCGCTTCGTTACAGGATCATTTGGCAATCGTGAAAGCGTTACGGAGATGATCGCTAAACTCCAGTGGAAGACTCTGCAGGAGAGACGCTCTGTCGCTCGGTACGGTCTTTTGTCGAAGTTTCGAGAACATACCTTTACTGAGGAGTCTAGCAGTATATTGCTCCCTCCTACGTATATCTCACGAAGAGATCACGAGGATAAAATCAGAGAGATTAGAGCCCACACAGAGGCATTCCGACAATCCTTCTTTCCGCGAACAATACGCGACTGGAATAGGAGGGAAAATCGATAGTGGTACTCAAGGTACCCTCCGCCACACACCGTTGGGTGGCTTGCGGAGTATGGTTGTAGATGTAGATGTAGATATCTCTATATCTTGGCATTATGGAATTTATTAGTCCGATATTGCAGAGTGCAGAACACTTTAAAACAGAAATTTTGTAGCACTGAACTATGTAATCTAGCAGGCAGACGCTCACATCGAAATGGCTCTCATCAGCAGAAGGCAAACACGTGATTTTTAATTCTGCTGCGAGCCCTCTCGCTATTGCACGTCGGTCTTCGGAAAAGGATCCAACAAACTATGAAGCGAGATACGTCTGGCATAATCGCCCGTTCCTTCTAGTTCGCCCGCTGCTCTTAGTTCGTCCGCTGCTCCTAGTTCGTCCGCTGCTCCTAGTTCGCCCGCTGCTCCTAGTTCGCCCGCTGCTCCTAGTTCGTCCGCTCTTTCTAGTTCGCCCGCTCTTTCTAGTTCGCAAAGACTTTGCGCCCCCCCCCCCCTCCCGCGGAGTCGCGAACCACAGGTTGAAAAACACTGACCCGGTGTGCCAAGGTAAGTGCAAGTTACTGTAGGTTCACCAAAAAAGAAAGGCCCATCAACTTTCCGCCGGAATACGACACGACAAATGATCACTTCAGGGGAATATCGTTGCATTTGTACCATATCGTGATGATTTTCTGACCCCAGGTGCGCACATTGTGTCAACATGTCCACTAGGGTGAAAGGACGATTCATTACTGAAGACAACTTGATCCAGAAAATCGTCATCCTCATGAAACAACATGTCGTTTGCGAATTAGGCACGTAGTTCATGGTCTGTCGGTTTTCGAGCCTGTAATAACTGTAAAAAGTAAGGACGCGGTTGTTCGCGTTTTATTAAAACTTTCCAAACGGTCGACACAGGCAATTGTAACTCATGACAAGCCTTCCGGACTGATTTATTTGGGCTGCGAGTCAACGACTCTCTCACTCCCTCAACAGTCTCTTCACTGACTCTTGTTGGCAAACAATATGTTTGAATTGCTCTTTAATTTGACATATCATTTGTAAGTGTTAAGTTAAGCATAATAAATATTATAAAGCGTTAAAACCCCGATATTCTTTTATAAACGCCCTGTATTTCGTCCTTTTGGCACAGATTCACGAATTATCATAAATATATTTTTCTCAGTCAGGAATAAATCTTATTTTTTCCTCTTGAAACACTTGCCGCGTACGTTGCCCTGATTTGTAAACCTTCATTAAAACAATCAAAACAAGAAACGCTGTTTTCTGGAAAGAAAAAATGTTTCCGTAGTATAAACCATTTAATAATAAAATGGCAATTTTTATGTAATTACATGCAAAGATAATGAATATTAAACATCAGCAAACGGCTTTAGTGCAAATAGTTCTTTTCCGAGTGGTATAGCTGAAAGCAGGACTGGACACAAAACACCACTTTCCATACTGAACAACGGAGTGAAGTATCCTTCCCTCTATCGATTCCTTCTTCTTTCATGTCCCTCTCTGCGCACACTCTACAAGTCTTTAATGCCTTCTTCTTCCATGGCGGAATGGGTATGCTTTCGAGGAAATATGTTACAAACAACAGTGAAAGCGCAGCACCACTTGCACCAGACTGAAAGTCAGATGCATGTGGTGATGACAAGTATTTCCATACAGCAATAAAAACTGCCTGAGCAAGCCTCTTTATCTCCTCATAAGAACGTCATCCCACATTGACTTGAATCTGCTTACTATATGCGTTTCTTAGCCTCCCTCTGCGATTTTCCCCCTATACACTACTCTCCAAGGCTGAATTTACGATTTATCGATGTCTAAGAATGTGTCCTGCCGAATGATCCCTTCTTTTAGTCACGGTGTGCCAACAATTTCTTTTCTCTCCAATTCTGTTCATTACCTCTTTATTGGTTATGCGATCCACCCACCTATTCTTCAACATTCTTTTGTAGCTCCACATTTCAAAACTTTCTATCCTCTTCCTGTCAAAACTAATTATCGTTACGTTTCACTCCCGCAAAAGGCAATACTTCACACAAATGTATTTAAAAAAGTCTTCCTTATACTTCAATTAATCTCGTTTTCAAAAATGATTTTCTTCCCCTTGCCGTTCTGCATTTTATATCCTCTGTACCATCACATGTTATTTTACTGCCCAAGTAACAAACTTCCTCTAACACCTTTATTGTTACCTTACCTAATGTAATTCCTTCAGCATCCAGCATCGCCTGATTTTCTAAGTCCGCATTTTTGCTCTCGTTAATGTTCATATTATACGATCCTTTTAACACACTGTCCATTTAGTTCAAATGCTCTTCCAAGACCTTTGCTGGCTCCTACGGAATTGCAATGTCATCGGCGAAACGCAATGTATTGATTTCTAATCCCTTATCCAAAATCCTCCTTGATTTCGTTCCCAGCCTGCTCACTGTACAAATTGAATAACATTGGAGAAATGCTACAACTCTTTCTTACTCCCTTCCCAATCACATAGTGCCTTTCATGCCCTCCAACTCTTAATAACAGCTGTTTGGTTAATATGCAAGTTGTAAGTAACTTTCCATTCCCTATATTTTACCGCTGCTGACTTCAGAATTTTGCCGGCCGCAGTGGCCGAGCGTTCTGCGGCGCGTCAGTTACAGTCTGCACGGCCACTACGGTCGGGGGATCGAATACCTCTTCGGGCATGGATATTTGTGCCGTCTTTAGTATTAGCTAGTTCATAAGTAGTTTGTAAGTTAAGGGACTGATGACCTTGTAGTTAAGTCCCATAAGCTCTACAAACATTTGAACATTTCAACTTCAGAATTTGCAAGTGTGTATTCCAATCAACATTGTCAAAGGCTTTCTCCAAATCAACAAAAGCTAGAAATATAGGTTTGCCTTTCCTTAAACTATCTTCTAAGATTAGTCGTAAGGTGAGTATTGCCTTCCCTGTTCCTGCATTTTTCCTGATTCCGAACTTATCTTCCGCGATGTCAGCATCTATCAGCCATTCCACCCTTTTGTAAATAATTCGTGTAACAATTTTGAATCACGACTTATTGAACTGATAGTTCGGTAATTGTCGAACCTGTCTGCGCCTGCTCTCTTTGGATTGGGGATTACTACATTTTTCTTACAGTCTAAGGTTATTTCCCCTGTCTGATACATATTACTCACCAGGTGCAACAGTTTTGTCACGGCTGATTCTACCAGAGACTTCTTCAGCTCTGAGGGAATAACACCCATATTTTATGGAAGTAACTGCTTCCAGTGTGTGTCCTGCTACTGCGTAGCTATTATATTATATACAAGATCTTTCTATGTAAACGCAGAACTTTACACTTATTTGTGTTGACTCTCAATTACAATTCCCTTCACCATAGATCAATACGCTGCATTGCGCGACCCTTTTCCAATGCCTCTCTTGAGTGGAGTGAAGTGGCTGTTGTTCCCAGTGAGGCTGAATTATCAGGTGCCACCGTTATCTGCCTCTAGTTTGATATTTTATATGTGTGTTTCAGAAAGCACCGTATGGGCGCCAGTAACTAACTGTAATTATGGAAAAAAAAAAGAGTGAAATTAACAGGGAATTCCTATCGAAACTGGTAGCACTAGTCACCACAACGCAACCAACACACGAACACGCCAGGCCATACTGGAAAATAGCAACAACGCCACTCCCTCTCTTTGGCCTGGATATGGAGGCAGTGTTGTCAAGAAATAAACGAGCACAGAAAATTTATTTGCCGTTAGTTTCCCGCAGAGCTGCAGCACAGAGAGAACAAATTGGTTCACTAAATTTGCTCGTCACTCTTTCTCATTCATCTCTTTTAATTTGTTCTCGAGCTTTTTTCTTCCATTTTACCCCTCCCCATCCCTTTTTCTCTTTGTCGTCAGTTTCGGTTCACACAAGTTTCCCGTCATGTTCCTAGGAATACTGCATACAAGCTGGCAGTAAAATTACTATATTTCCAGTTTACTCGCTTTTGAAAACTGGAAATTTTTCTTTTTTTATTTAAAAACATATTTCACTGTGAGGAAAGAGCTTTGTGAAACTGTTAGTTACTTCGCTTCTACGTTTCATACACGAATTCTAGCAGAAATCCTATTTCTATCTCTCGGACAGACAGAAATTAGTGGTGCGCGTTTGCTGCATGAAGCCAATCCACCGTGCGACTGAAAACAAAAACAGTCGGAAACATAGAGAAGGTGACTGTACGGTTTCCGTTGTTTATTTGCAGGAAGCCTGCTCGTAACACGAGAGCTACAGTGCACGGAAATTGGAATTCTGAAGGTCTGCGGTTGGTAGAGAGAGACATACATAGAGGGTAGCCTCGAACAACCAATACGTATATTCACTCTTCAGTTCAAGGAATAAAAAAGTCTCTGTTGCAGTTTTTAATAATAATTGCAACTGAAGCGTTTTTTATTTATCGAATTGCAAAAACCTGTTGCTGAACGAGGTCTTGTTGGGGAAGTACTGGAACTCTAAACATGAGGCTGCAACGTGTTGAATTCTTACATTTGAAAAGCAAGTTGTGGGCCATTTTCCATGTGTAGCCCAAATAAGTCCACTTACAACAGACTCCATCATTTAAACAGTTTTCTCATTTGCCTAAAGAAGGCAACTTCCAACAAATTTTAATTCTGTGCTTCACCTTTTACTTTGTTGTTAATGTTTGTTAAGCTTATGGGACTTAACTACGGGGTCATCAGTCTCTAAACTTACAAACTACTTATGAACTACTTACGAACTAGGACGGCACAAATATCCATGCCCGAGGGGGGATTCGAACCCCCGACCGTAGTGACCGTGCTGACCGTGACTGGAGCGCCTCAGTCACCTCGGCCACCGCGGCCGGCACCTTTAACTTTAATAGTATAACAATTACAGTTCTACAAGTAAATTCGAAGATATCCATCCAATGTTTCTCTTTTCTGAGCATTTATTGTCCATCTCCATTTTAAATTGATTTAATCTGTGTGTCATTACCCGTGTTACAAATCCTATTATATTTATTATAACTTGTTACGGTTCATTGTTATTTGTTTTGACCAACTATGAGTTTGAGTAACGTCACGTAGCATTTATTTTCTACCATTGCTTGCAATATCTCTCCATATGTTCGCTGTTTTTATTCTCCCATTGCAACCAGTACGTCTCCATTCGTTTGCTGCTTTTATTCTTCTGTCCCTCATCGTAACTTATATCTTGTCGAGGAGGACTCGCAGCATATTTGTGATTATCTTACCGATTCTGAATTTTGTTCTATCTTCTTCGATGCTTTATTGTCGTTGTGGTATTGAGTCCGGAGACTGGTTTGATGCATATCTTCACCTTACTCTATCCTGACCAAGCCTCTACATCTCATCATAAGAGCGGCAACCCACATCAATATGAATCTGATTAATACATTCGTCTCTTGGTATCCCTCTGCGACTTTCCCCCCCACACTTCCCCCCAATACTAAATTTACGATTCCTTGATGTCTAAGACCGTGTTCTAACAATCTATCCCTTCTCTTAGTCAAGGTACGCCAAAAATTCGTTTTCTCCCCAATTCTGTTCACTACCTCTTCACTAGTTAAGCGATCTATCCATCTAATATTCAGCATTCTTCTGTAGCACCACATTTCGTTACCTAGTCTGATGCCTTCAGCATCGCCTTATTTTCTAAGATTGCCTTCCATTACCCTTGTTTTGCTCTTGTTAATGTTAATCTTAGACGCTTCTTTCAACACAATGTCAATTCCTTTCAACTGCTCTTCCAGGTCCTTTGCTGTCTCTGACAAAATTACAATGTCATCAGCAGAACGCAATGTTTTTATCTTTCATCCTGAACTCCAATTCCTTCTCCAAATTTCTCTCTGCTTTCCTTCACAGCTTGCTCAATGTACAAACTGAATAAATTGGAGAAATGCTACAACCCTGTCTTACTCGCTTCCCAACCACTGCTTCCCTTTCATGCCCTTCAACTCTAATAACAGCTGTTTGGTTAACGTACAAGTTGTAAATACCCTTCCTTTTCCTATATTTTACCCATGATGACTTCAGAATTTGAAAGAGTGTATTCAAATCATAATTGTCAAAAGCTTTCTCCAAATCTACAAAAGCTTTCCTTAAATTATCTTCTAAGATAACGCCGTATTCCTATGTTTCTCCTGAATCCGAACTGATGTTTCCCGAGGTCAGCATCTATCAACCTTTCCATGCTCCTGTAAATAATTCGTGTTAAAATTTTGCAACCACGACTTATTAAACTGAAGGTTCCGTAATTTTCACACCTGTCAGCGCCTGCTTTCTTCGGTAAGTATTTCATCATGAATAAGGTGATCACTATACCACGTCAGCGAAATTCTGCTGTTTTAAAATAATTTCCCCATTATGTACGTCTCTTGACATTTTACTGATGCTTATAACTCAAAAATAATAGTAACTATTTCGTTAAAAGCATAGAAAAAATAATTATAAACAAAGATTATTCCTTCAGCGGCTTTCCATCATTAGGAGCGCTAGTGTCGTTGCAAGTCAGTTAGTAACACCTTTGACAGCAGTGAATGTGCGACTCTATACGTTAGACCAGTGCTTTTCAAACTGTGGATCGCTACCTCCAGGTGGGTCACAGGGTGTTGTACCGGGGGGGGGGGGGGGGGACGCCGTCACAGGAGGAAGTAGTTGCACCATGAAACAACCATCCAGAAGTATGCTTGAATACTAGGCGTTTCGAAACGTAAAAACACGTGCATAGGAACAGTGAACAAAGACGGCTTTGTAATAAATACTGCGTGTTAACAACGCCGGCCACTGTGGCCGAGCGGTCTGCGGCGCGCCAGTCACGGTCTGCACGGCCGCTGCGGTCGGGGGTTCGAATCCCCCCTCGGGCATGGATGTTTGTGCCGTCTTTAGTAAAAGCTAGTTCATAAGTAGTTTGTAACTTAAGGGACTGATGACCCCATAGTTAAGTCCAATAAACTCTACAAACATTTAAACATTTGTTAACAACGAGCCGCGGTGGAGTAGCCGAGCGGTCTACGGCGCCTCGCTGCAGAGCACGCGGTTGCTCGCCGTCGGAGGTTCGAGTCCTCCCTGGGGCATGGGTGTGTGTGTTGTCCTTAGGTTAGTTTACCTTAGTTTAAGTAGTTTATGAGCTACGGATGACCATTCAGTTTGGTCCGATCGATCTATATATATATATATATATATATATGTTAACAACGAATAAACGAAATGCCTGAAAACTGTTTTGAGGTACCAGGCGATAGCTAAGTTTACAAGATACAATAAGTAATTTAGAGAATTATATTCCTTACAAATTGAATATACAGTGGTACCTTGCTAAACGAGCCTAATTCGCTTCTGAGCTTTACGTGCAATGCGCAACGTAACATATATTTTTCTGTCGAAATTAATGTAATAGGGTGCGTTTCATTAATTATACACGTAGTAGACCCTTTGCGGATCACGTGAAGCTTCTAAAATTCTTCCTGTGATTTGCCCATGAGATCATTTAGATTCACCCTGTATATATAATAATGTTTTTGTTATTATTTTTTTTTATTTGTACAAGAAAGTTGTATGGACGGAATAAAAATAAATTAGCCGCCTTTGAATTACGTATATAGTTGTGGTATGGTTCGGCGACCGGGTGGGGGATCGCCAAAATATTTTTAGTTAGAAGGGGGTCACTTATTGGGAAAGGTTGGGAAACACTGGGTAAGACTGTGGTATAACTGTTGTAGCGAAGGGGGCAGGTCAGTACTCAGGGAACTGGCGATTGCTACCTGTCTGCCGATTGGCGCCTCGCGGGAGCAGGGCGCGGCGCGCTACCGTGTTACGTCACGGCGGCCGGGCAGAGGTCAGCCGGCCAGCTGAGCGCTTTCTCACGCTGTGGCGAGGTTCACGTCCGCGGAGTTCTCAGGAAGCGCCGCCCGTTAGGCGCGCCTTATCGCGGCCCTGACTGACGGCGTGTAGGCCGCCGTCGCCCAGGGCGCTCAGTCCAGGCCGATCGCAACGGGACTGCGGGGGCGGCGAGCCTCACCGCTTCCCACGGCAGGCCGCCGCTCCGGAGACACGCCGTCTAGGCGCGCTCTGGCTGTAAACAGCGCGGTCCGTGCCCTGGCGGAGGCGTATCGGTTGTCATTCTCAGTGCCCATGTACGAGTAGCGTTTGAAAAGTTCGTGCAAAGTTCGAGAGAGGGCACCACCGGCGTGTATCGGAGGCTGGCGCCACAGCTGTGAAGCCAAGGGTAGCCATTAGAGGTATGCACCTCGCTCGGTTGCTCGCTCGAATCGCGTGACACATGTCGTTCTGTGACAGTCCGACAGGTATCGGGACTGCAGCTTGCGACAAGGCATGTGGCTGCGGTCGACTTCCTCCACGCTCGTTCGAGCGGCGCACGCTCGACTGGCCCCACCGTCTACACTGCCCGCTCGCCACTCGGTCGCCCACCACAGCGCCACTCGAGTCCAAGGCGCGTGTCGGGAGCAAACTAGACGCTAGAGAAAACATCATGACCTCGAAATTTGGAATTGTTTCCTTTCCCGTGTGCTTCGACAGCTGTTCTCTCGATCCAGTTGAACTAGCCATTCAGTTTCGCATTTTATACTTTACCATACAGGTTATTACACGTGATTAATATAAAGTTTCTGTGCTAAGATCATTTACTAAATGAGTTTTCCAGGATATTTCTTTCTTTCTTGTTCCCATTTTGTGGACTGTTACTACCTGTTTAGTGGTAGGTGTTACTTGCCATCTTAAAGAGGAAGTGATTGTATTTTATATCCATTCCTCTTATCAGCATCAAGTGCTGGAATACTTTGTCCGTCTTTTATATTGATATTAAATACACGATATTGATGTACACCCGTTAGGTTACGTTTGTGAATCTCTGTTGCACCCCGTTAATATATATTCCCGTAGCATTTTGGCACTGTGCGTGGTTGCTGCGCCTCTGCCTTTTCCGAGTGAGTCCTTAACCTGAATTTTTCCAGTTGCAACATTGATATATCCCCCACTGCTACTGTCGTCTTTCTTATCTACATAATAAAGAACGTATGCCAGCTTTTGTGCAATATATAGCATCCGCACTTTCTTCCGTGTTAGGGTCATATGCCGGTCTAAAGTTCATATAACTGTTTTAAATCGTCTTATTCCAATTGTTTACTTTACACAGCTGTACGAATTTATGGTTGCTCCTTGTGTTTCAGTTATATCTGTGTTATATTTATTTAGGGTCGTCTGAACAATGTCAGCCGGGTGCACCAGCCAAACGACTGAAGTGCATGTCTTTGGAATGGCTGGATTGTGAAATGCGCGAGGGGCAATCCACCAATGTGGTTGACTTTTATTTAGCAGAATTGATAGTGATGACGACGATCCGCTTGAATGGTAGTAACGCAACATTACTCTCTTCCCTAAGCTAGCTGTATTGGCAAAAAGAGTATTTTGTGTGCCCGCCTCAAATGCAGTTAGTGAACGCACTTTCAGTGCGGCAGGGAACCTGATCTCTGATAGAAGAACTCGACCCGATCTACAACGTGTCAATGACATTGTAACATTAATTGCAATTACAATGCCACCAGCGAATAGTTTGGGGATAATGTTGTTACTTTTCGATGTATGCTTGTTGCACGGTAACATTCACTTTTGTGTATTGCAATAAAAACGTCGTTCGTTTCGTAGTTACTCTTTGGATCCTCTTTTACCCAAGTGTCACCCTCCGATTTTTATGAAATTTGGATATGTTATAATACATGAAAAAACTGTGGGTCACGTATTTTTTTTAGCGGCAGAAAATATATTTAAGTGGGGAAACGGTCCCTCCAAAATTGTCGCTAAAATAGAAAAACCGCGATAACGTAGAGACTAGTGAAGCGATTTTAATAATTTTTGGTATGAAAGCATCTCTTGATAAGAGATCGGCTTAGCTACAGTACATCGCAGGGGGAGTGACAATTAGGAGGACAGCTACCCCTAAAGTGACCAATTTTTTGTGCTCAAAAATTATTTTGATTTAATCGAATTTGAATCTATGAAATTTGTCTTTCATCAAGAGATACTTTCATACCAAAAATCATTAAAATTGCTTCACTAATCTCTACATTATCGCGATTTTTCTATTTTAGCGACAATTTTGGAGGGATCGTTTCACTTTTTAAATATGTTTCTCCGCCACTAAAAAATACGTATCACACAGTTTTTCATGTATTATAACATACGCAAATTTCATAAAAATCGGAGAGTGACACTTGGGTAGGTTTCCTTGTGAGTACAGCGGCAGCACTTCGCCGTGCGGCCTATTGTCCGCGCCGCCCCACGTACCCTCGTTCGAGTGTCAACACGCTCGCTGCGAGCGTAACACACTCGGCGCAGCACAGCCGCGCGTTGCGCACTCGACCGAGTACGAGCGAGCGAAACCGGCGATTTGCAGACCTCTAGGAGCCATCTTCACCCGACCAAAACACGGCTGTATTTACCTTGAATGAAACTTTCACTCTGCAGCGGAGTGTGCGCTGATATGAAACTTCCTGGCAGATTAAAATTGTGTGCCGGAACCGGGACTCGAACCTAGGACCTTTGCCTTTCGCGGGCGGAAGTAAAGTTGTGAGGCGGCATCGTGAGTCGTGTCGGGGTAGCTCAGTCGGTAGAGCGCTTCTCCGCAAAAGGCAAAGGTCTCAGGTTCGAGTCCCGGTTCCAGCACACAAATTTAATCTACCAGGATGTTTTTTATTTAACTGTTTGCATATGCTGAGCGTGTTTTTTTTTTTTTTTTTTTTTTTTTTTTTTTTTTTTTTTTTTTTTTTTTTTTTTTTTTTTTGGAAAGATTTTGCACTTTATGATGACTTGTGTCATGTTGCGACCTTCCTATCGGTACTCACCAATAAGAATTGGGCAATACATAACTCAGGGTAGTAAAAGGCTTATGGCTCGTTGTCTCTGTTTATAGGGGTGAGTTATCTATGTCAGCTTTTATGCCCTAAACAGCTACCCTATCTATTTAAATAAGATCAATAATTAATCTGTAGTTTAGCTAGTCGATCGATCTCCATATGATGACGTAAAACATATCTAAACAAACATAAATTAAACCTCTGATTAAGCAACAAAATGGATTCTAAGAAGGGATTCACTCACGAAGTAATTCTTTATAAATGAAGCTTATTACTCATTTTGCACATGAAAATGCGGAGGTGGTCGTACTTTATACATCGGTAAATAACTGAATATTTCTCCAACTATTATTCATGAGAGGCACAATAAGTATCACAAGCACTCGAGAGTAAAAGTTCCAAATTATCACTCATAAATTAGTGAAGTTCATCAAACATTGCAGTTCCACATTAATCCGCGATTAATTACAGTATTTGTTATAAAACACAGTTTGTCATCACACGAGTACAAGATTGCTCAATTATCACAGTTCCGCAGCCGTACTAACGTCCATAGTTTACCACTTTTCAACCAGAGACTAAGTTCAGCAGTCACAGTCCCGTAAATCTATCACAATCACTTCTCACTTTATAAATTCGCCTGTGTATACTTTGTTGATATGTCAAGAAGTGATTGTGATAGAAAAAAATCCACAGAATATGTTTATTACGTGTGTGCTACCTACAAAAACGAGTAATAGACATTAGGCAGATGATCAAAATTTTACGTTTTCACACTATTAGTAGCGTTTTTTAAAATCCTCACAAGGTTCAAAGAGATAATTTTGGTTGAAGATGACAACGCTACCAATACATACATATGTAGAAAGTGTCCCACATGACCACAGATCGTAAAAGAAGGTAAAAGCCAAAATAAGACTGACGACTTTTTAGACCTAAATTTGCGCATAGTAAAATATTAAAAATCAATGTATTTGTTTTCACAGCATTAAATAAATGGAAAACCCACTTATGATGGCACAGAGGTGCTGAAACTAGTTTGGGTATATAAGAAATTAGTGTCTTGCATATCATGCGGACCTCATACTCAGAAAATTTTTACTGCAAACACGGCAAGAACTAGAGTTGCAAATCGAGAAAATGATGAACTAAAGAGAAGCTTGATTAGAAGCTTGATTAGAAGCTTCGATTAGGAGTGGCCATATGGACACAACTGACGTTGAACGTTATGGACGCCCTGTGGAGGCTACGATTCCAGAAATCATCGATAAAATCCATGATATGGTGATGTATGACAGAAGAGTAAAGGTGCATGAGATTCCTAGTGCTGTTGGCATCTGGAATGAACGGGTACATAATATTTTGCATTAACATTTGCTTATGAGAAAGCTATCTCGGTTGACCAAAACCGAAGTCATGTGGATGTTGCAAGAAAGGTTTTGCAGCTGTTCAGGAAGAATCCGCAGGACTTTAAGCATCGTTTCGTCACTGTGGATAAAACATGGATACATTACCATACTCCTGAGACAAGAGAACAATCTAAATTCTAAACAATGGGTTACCAAGGGAGAAAATGCAGAAATAAATAAATAAAAATAAAAAATAAAGAAAGGCAAAAACCGGTCCTTCGGCCGGGAAGGTTATGACGACGGTATTTTGGGATTCGCAAGGGAGAATCCTCATCGACTATTTGGAACAGGGTAAATCTGTTACAGGTGCATATTATTCATAGTTATTGGACCGTGTGAAAACCGAGCTGCAACAGAAACGCCAGCGTTTGGCCCACGAAATAGTCCTTTTCCATTACAACGATACACCAGCACACACCTTAGCAGTTGTGATCGCAAAAGTTTTGGAAATAGGATTACAGCTCGTTTTACATCCCCCTGTTCTCCAGGCTTGGCTCCCTCGGACTACTATTCCTTCCCCAATTTGAAGAAATGAACGGAGGGGCAAAGATTTCATTCAAATGAGGAGGTGATTGCAGATGCTAATAGTTATTTTGCAGGATTCGACAATTCCTATTATTCGGAAGGGATCAACAAATTAGAACAGCGTTGTCGAAGTGCACAAGTCTAAAAGGAGACTATGTCAAAAAAATAAAAACTGTTTTTCCAAACACGTTAGTTGTTTTTGTTTTTGCACGGACTTTTCTAATGCCATTGTAGAACACCAATTCAGAGATGTTGTAAGCTTGCCAGTATTTAAATGCACAAGCAGACAGTATCTCATAAACGAAATTCGAGAAGTACCGGCGAACACGACATAACAAACATGCCTGTATGCAACACTACAACAACATTCAGAGGGTGCACGTTGAAATCTACAGTGATCGCAGCAATAGTGGCCGTAAAGAGAATGAGGAAGAGGAATATGATGAGACGTAGCTATAAATTACTTAGGGGAGGCATATCATGCCAAAATACAACAATTACATCATATATTAGCTAATGGCAGCAAATAATAGACTCAATGCTGTATAACGTCACATGCTGTCAATGTAACCAAGCCAGAACCGAATTTAACACAAGCCCTGTACTAAATGTATACTATTCAGTAAATCATTTCTGTACTGTAGAAGCCTATCTCGGGGAAGATCACTTCGGATTCAGGAGATATGTAGGAACACGGGAGGCGATACTCACCTCACAATCTATATTACAAGGTAAAGGCAAACGTACATTTCTAGCTTTTGTAGATTTTGAGAAACCTTTTGATAATGTTGACTGGATGTACTGTTTCAAATTCAGAAGTCAGCAGGGGTAAAATATAGGGATCGGAAGATTATTTCAACTTGTACATAAACCAAACAGCTGTTATTATAGTTGAATATCATGAAATGGACGCATTGGTTTGGAAGGGAGTAAGACAAGGCGTAACCATTCTCCAATTTTAGGTAATTAATCTGCGACCGCCAATAATTGTAAGGTTCCTACATTTAATTTTATATTTTCAATTCTAGTAAATTTTATGTATCTTTGCAGTGTTAGTATATTTAACTTTATATTTTTCGTTCCATGTAAATTTCTCAGCATATCTTTATATTCTATAGCTTTAAAGATACTATTATCGCTGGGGGCAGATATTGTAGCGAGTAGGAGAGTGTCTCTGTAGTAGTATGAAGAGTCTGGAGATGTCGGTATGTTGAGTGTCTGGAGGTTTCGGTATGTTGAGTCTGTCTGTGGCAAGCGAACTTTGTTATTAAGCTTTTGGGCAAGGAAGAACAAGGAGGTAAATAGGCGCTAGCGAAAGAAAGCATAAGAAATTTTTTAATTGCACGTTAGGTATCACGTAAAAGTGTGCTTGGCGCCATTTTGTCATTGTTAGAGCAAATATATGCCCAAATTTTGTATTGTTAACGTTCATTGCGAATTGTTGGAAAGAACTCTTAATGTCATTATTTGATTTATTTTGTAAGTGTAGAAATTTTGCTTAAAAATCAATATAGGACCCTTTGTTAAAACTTTGGGCCACACTGCACTTTCCATAGAGGAATTATCTATTTATTTATGCTTTTGATTGCTGCCACTAGCTTTGCTGCTGCTGTTCCAGCGTTCTGTAATTCTTACGAGAGAATTGAATGCGCTATCCAACTCGGAGGTAATTGGAAGAACTGGGCCATAAATTCGGAAAAAAAAAAAAATCACAGACATGTTCAAAACGAACAGTTTCTATATGTGTTAGCAGTGTCATTAGATCTTTTGTCTTGCCATAGTTGGATGGTCCGACAATTATTGCACGTATATTGTCAGTAAGGAGGTCTCCGTTCTTCTTCTTCTTCTTTTGATCCTCTTCTTCTTCCGCACAAGACCAGTCACCTACGGAGAATTTCTTGAAATTTGGATGTTTCACCCACCCCGCCATGATACGGACTGTGTCAGGTTGTTGTTGTTGTGGTCTTCAGTCCACAGACTGGTTTTAAGCAGCTCTCCACGCTACTCTGTCCTATGCAAGTCTCTTGATATGAGAATAAGTTCGGCAACCAACATCATTTTAAATCTGCCTACTGTATTCGTCCCTCTGTCTCCCTAAACGATTTTTATCCCACACACTTCCCTCTAATGCTAAGTTGACGATTCCTTGATATCTCAGAATGTGTCCTATCAATCTATCCCTTCTCTTACTTATGATATGCCAGAAACGCCTTTTCTCCCCAATTCGTTGAAGCACCTCCTCATTAGTTACGTGATCTACCCATATAATTTTCATCATTCGTCTGTAGCACCACATTTCAAAAGCTTCTATCATCTTTCGGCCTGAACTCCTTATCATTCACGTTTCACTCCCACTCCAGAAAAATGCTTTCAGAAAGGACTTCCTAACATTTAAATTAATATTGCATGTCAACAAATTTCTCTTCTTCAGAATCGCTTTTCTTCTCATAGGCATTCTACATTTTATATCTTCTTTACTTCGGCCACCAGAAGTTATTTTGCTACCCAAATAACAAAACTCATCTACTACTTTTATTGTCTCATAATTCCTTCAGCAATGCCTGATTTCCCGACACTACATTCCATTACCTTTGTTTTACACTTGTTAATGTTCATCTTATACCTTCCTTTCAAGACAGTGGCCATTCTGTTTAATTGCTCTTCCAGGTCCTTTGCTGTCTCTAAAGGAATTACTACGTCGTCAACAAACCGCAGGGTATTTATTCCCTCTCCCTGGACTTTAATTCCCTCTCCATATTTATCCTTGCGTTCCTTCACAGTTTGCTCAATGTACAGATTGAAGGACATTGGGGAAACGCTACAACCCTGTACTACTCACTTCCCGACCAGTGCGACCCTTTATGACCTTTAATAATTGCTGTCTGGTTTTTGTATCAGTTGAATATAACTCTTGGCTCCCTCTATTTTACTCCTGCTACCTTCAGAATCTGTAAAAGTATATTCCACTGAACATTGTCAAAAGGTTTCTCTAGACCCGCGAATGCTAAAACTTCTAAGATAAGTCGTAATGTGAGTATTGCCTCGCGTGTTCCTACATTTCTCCTAAATAAAGATTGATGTTTTTCTATTCTTCTGTAAATAATTCGTGTTAGTATTTTGATACCATGGCTTAGTAAATGGCTAACGATAATTGCAGTTCAGACGGAACATCATCTACTCCAGGGGTTCTGTTTCTACTCAAACGTTTTAGTGCTCTGTCAAATTCTTCACGCAGTATAGTATCTCCTTTCTCATATTCCTTTACTTCGTCAAGTTATCGTGGACGAATAGTAGTTTCGCTTAGCAGAGGTCGCTGAGCGTTCGGGTACCGCACAAGCGTCTTCTAATGAAATTGTGTGCTTATGGAATAGCTCCCCAATTGTGTGATTGGATTCACGATTTCCTATCAGAAAAGACACAGTTCGTTGTAAGTGATCGAGTAAAACAGAAGTGATATGTGGCGTTCCCCAGGGAAGCGTTATAGGTCACCTACTCTTCCTTGTGTTTATAAACAATTTAGGAGACAATCCGAAAAGCTCCGTTAGACTGTTCGCGGATAATGCTGTTGTTTATCGGTTTTATGAAGTCAACAGAGGATCAAAAGCAATTGCAAAGCGATTTAGACAAAATTTCTACATGATCCGAAAATTGGCAATTGACACTAAATAAAGAATAGTGTGAAGTCATACACATGACTACTAAAAGAAATCCATTCAACTTCGATTACGCGATAAATCAGTCAAACCTTAAAGTCGTAAATTCTACCAAATACCTAGGAGTTACAATTACGAACAACTTTGACTGGAGAGAACACATAGAAAATATTGTGGGGAATGCGAACCAAAGGTTACGTTTCATTGGCAGAACACTTCGAAGATGCACCAGCTCCACCAGAGAGACCGCCTACATCACACTTGTGCGTCCTCTCCTGGAGTACTGTTGCCCATTGTGGGACCTCACCAGGGGGGACTGACGGAAGATATTGAGAAGGTCCAGAGAAGGACAGCTCGTTTTGTTTTATCACGTTACGGGGGGAAAGCGTCACGATAACGTTGCACGAATTGGGGTGGAAATCATTAAAAGAAAGACGTTATTCATTGCGGCGAGATGTGTTTGCAAAGTTTCAATCACCGACTTTTACTTCTGAATGTGAAAATATTTTGCTAGCACCCACCTACTTAGGGAGACATGACCATCCCAAATTTATAAGAGAAATCAGATTGAAAACGGAACGACTGGGGTGTTCTTTTTTCCTGCTATTAGAGAATGGAACGGTAGAGAACAGTTAGGAAAGTGGTTAATGAACCCTCTGCCAGACACTTAAATGTGATCTGCAGAGTAACTATGTAGATGTAGATGTAAATACAGGAGTGTTTTGATCTGATCAAGATGGCTACCCTTGGATTCACAGCTGTGGCGTCAGGGCGCCCCCGTTTACTCTTCCTCCCATGGGCCACACAGCCAGGCTATCGTGATGCGTCACGTCTGCTCCTACGCCTTCCCTCTAGGCGTCATTGCATGACGCGGGGCTCTTCACTTAGTTAGTGTATACCAGAGCCACAGCCACAGACACTGTCTGGTCGATAATATGATCAATCTCGAATCCACTGACCTCGTGTACAAACTATTTCGGTCTTCATTTGTTCAATCTTTAAGCATTTCCAGGCTTAAGAGAGAGGTCACGCAGTTGAGTCAGTGCTGAACATTAGTCTCTATAACAAGCATTACACTCACAACAATCCTAGCTACAACGCTAGGTTCCTGCGTACGCAGCCTCGGAAATCGCGACATTTTCGGAATAAATGGGCAATATTTGTGACACTGTTTCGCTGCTGATCCCAGGATGTACTAAAAACATGTTGTTGTTTGTGTTGTTGTTGTTGTGGTCTTCAGTCCGGAGACTGGTTTCATGCAGCTCTCCACAATACCCTATCCTGAGCAAGCCTCTTCATCTCCACATAAGAACGGCAACCTACATCTGTCTGAATCTGCTTACTGTATCCATCTCTTAGTCTTCCCCTGCGATTTTTCCCCCATATACACTTCCCTCCAACGCTAAATTCACAATTCCTTGATGTCTAAGAATGTGTCCTAGCACTCTATCCCTTCTTTTAGTCAAGGTATGCCAGAAATTCCTTTTCTCCCCAATTCTGTTCAGTACCTAATCATTAGTTACGCGATCCACCCACCTAATCTTCAGCATTCTTCTGTAGCACCATATTTCAAAAGCGTCTATCCTCTTCCTGTCCGCACTGTTTATCGTCCATGTCTCACTCCCATACAAGGCAACACTCCATACAAATGCCCTCAGAAAGGACTTCCTTAGGCTTAAATCAATATTCGATGTTAACAAATTTCTCTTTTTCAAAAACGCTTTTCTACCCATTGCCATTCTGCATTTTATATCCTCTGTACTGCGACCATCATTTGTTATTTTACTGCCCAAGTAACAAAACTCATCTACCTCCTTTATTGCTTCGTTTCCCAATCTAATTCCTTCAGCATCGCCTGATTTTCTTACACTGCACTCCATTACTCTAGTTTTGCTCTTGTTAATGTTCATCTTATATGCACCTTTCAGCATACTGTCCATTCCGTTGAATTGCTCTTCCAGGTCCTTTGCTGTATCTGACAGAATTACTATATCGTCGGCAAAACGCAATGTTTTTAATTCTTCCCCCTGAACTTTTATTCCTTCACCAAATTTCTCCTTGCTTTCCTTTATAGCTTGTTCAATGTACAAATTGAATAACATTGGAGAATGACTACAACCCTGTCTCACTCCCTTCCCAACCACTGCATCCCTTAGAAGAAAAAGATAATTATCTATTGCCGAATATGAACCAGCCACCTGTATCTATGTAGATGTAGATGAATTCTGGCCTGGGAAGAATACATTTTTCTTCGCGTGAGACCACCGAAGCGCCAAGAGGACGAACGAAGGGAACGGACCACTAGTGAAGTTGCGTTCCAGCAGGCATGTTCCCCTCTAGCAGGCTGTCGGGATTGGAGGCTGGAGTACCTGCAGGCCCAGCTGAGGAAGCGCAGGCAAACAATTAAGGGGTCCGGCGAAAGCAGCGGCTGGGAGCGTGGCCGGGATGCGCTCGTGCAGTGCAGACCAGACGGTGAATCAGCGGCGCTTTGTTTTGGAGGCGGCTTAATCACGAGGCCGGCCGGGCGGCGTCACGCTCGGCCGCGGCTACTCGCGCCACAGCCTGCCCCGCCAGTCGCTGCCGGCTACTCGCCCCTCTAGGCTACACCCAGGGTCCGCGGTATTTGCGGGACATACTGGAGACGTCGCGTGTGCATTAAATCCTGCACCGGCAACACGTTTGCAATTATGGACGGCTGTACAGGTTGTATGGCTCAATATTCTTGCAAAGAGATTTCAGCTTTTGGCCCACTTTAGGTTACGGTAGTAACACTAAAAGTGGGCCTTTGCGATCGTCTTTTGACAGCTCGAAATTTAAATGAAAATAACGGCCTAACTATTCATCTGACACGAAAATTGAAGAACCGAATTTGTAGAGGAGAAAATTCTCTACAACTTTGCTCTCTTATGTTTTTTTCATATATCGTAGCGTTTCAATGTTATTTGCAAAAATAACGGCGATTTTGGGATGTATGTCTGTCTGTCCGTCGGTCTGTCTATCTGTCCGTAACGTGTTCCCTGTTTCCAAGACGAACCGTTCAACCGATCAGCACCAAATTTTACAGACATGATTGTAGGCCGCCAGAGACAAGAACCTCCCTTTTTCAAACTTTTCTGACAAAAAATAGGGTAGTAAAACCAGAAAAAGCCGTTTGTAATATATTTGTAATTGCAAACGAACCGTTCATCTGACACAAAAATTGAATAACCTAATTGGTAGAGGAGAAAATTCTCTACAACTTAGCTCCTTTTTTTCCATATCTCGTATCGTTTGAGATATATTTGCAAAAATAACGGAGATTTGACACCATCCATTGAATTAACGAAAATCAGCCGTTCGAAGATGTCACGTGACATTCCTCGCGTATTTGATGATTTTCTTATTGTAACTTACACGTTGTCATTTCAAAGCAACGGCACACTGAGGAATTAACAAAAACACATCGTTCTTCGTACGATAAATGATAATCTAATGTCTACAAATGCCATATAAACATCAGTTAACAACGGCCATCAATAGTATGAGATTAAAGATACCGCTATTTTGATTTATAGCCGTAGTGTATTGGGCAAGGTGCTGGACTGTCATACGAAAGGTCGGTGGTTCGAAACTAGCCAGTGCTAAATTTTTTTTTTTTTTCTAAAAGCTTTTCAGGCACTCTTATTAATTAATTTATTATTACTTAGATTATTATTTTGGTCCAAAATGTTTGCAAAAACTTATAAAACTACAAATCTAAAGTGGGCCGTAAAATACGTCAGTGCGATTTTTTTTATAGAATATTCCTTCGGTACTTGGAGGAACACAAACATATTAACCTGCGAGGACTCCCGCTTGAGCATTTTGCTCGCAGTAATTTTAAAACAATCCTCATTTTAACAATTTTAAATAGTCAAATATTTGTGTTTTCTTATAAACACATCTAGAAATAGTTATTTAGACATATGAAGTACATTACAAACTTTTCTTTGACTGTTAAAAAAATGCTATACTTGCGATCGATCGCGTAAAGGCTAGTTTACACGACGACACTACGTTTAATGAAACTGCGCTACTGGCCAGTGCGCATATGTGGAAGGTGTTCGCGCAACTCGTTGGCGGAAATAAACAGTTTCGGAACCTTCCAAAAATGTTCAAATGTTTGTAAAGTCTATGGGACTTAACTACGGGGTCATCAGTCCCTAAACTTACAAACTACTTATGAACTAACTAAGACTAAGGACGGCACAAATATCCATGCCCGAGGGGGGATTCGAACCCCCGACCGTAGTGGCCGTGCAGACCGTGACTGGAGCGCCTCAGTCTCCTCGGCCACAGCGGCCGGCGGCACCTTCCAACTTTGGCAAAACTGATTGGGTGTGTTTTTAGGTTAGGTTATAACCAATGCAGAACAAAATATAATATAAAGGGGGCGAACGGAAGAAATAATTCGGGTTTTGAACGTATATACGATGCATAGGTGTTTGTGGAATTCTAACGGTGAAAATTTCAGTAATAAGCAGCGGAGTGTTAGTGCTCTTGAAGCAATTATTCGTGATTTAAATATTAATGGGTTAACGATTAGCGAAATGCGGACTAAAATACATTCAATTCGAAATACCTATACAAACGAACTATGGCAACTGTGGATTTCGGAACACGGTACATGCACTGTAGATACGAATATCTACTTAACAAGAAGCGTAATGCAATTTGTAATTTCAGTTCTGGTCACAATTCTTCACGCATAACAGTATCTTGTTTCTTTACTGCATTACTAACTGTGTTTAAAAGGAACGTGAATGCTCTGGTGACATTTTAAGTTTATTGAAATAACAATTTCTTTCAGGAAGGTCGCTGAGCAACCGAGAGGACGTCTTTTTTTAATCCAGTCACGAACCCAAACACGTATCTTATTCTTTTTATGTATAGTGTTTTGGAGCGACTTCACACACAGAAGCAATAGCTCCGCTTCAACTCTTGCAGCTACCAAAACTTTCATTCTACGGCGACTACGGCACTCACAAAACAACGAAACTGAAGTGTATAGTATCGGCGCCGTGTCTACAGACATACACGAAACCAATTGCGCGCAGTTCATTTCCTGCAAAGAGTGTCGCAACCTAGTGTCATCGTGTAGACGAGCCGTAACTTTTAAAGGCGCGAGTTCTCGCGAGTTGAAAACTTCAACACTTCGTATTTATGTTCCACAAATTTTGTTTATTGTTTTGATATGAACCGGCTTCCAGCTTGTTAGGCCATCATCAGATAACAGATAGTCCACGCAAAGGTGTGAGTACTGAATTATACAAACGTGGAAATCTAAGGATATGGGAATCTTTTTGACAATATATCGATACCACAAAACAAGCATAATATAACCTATAATTGCAAACCGAATAAATACATCATAGCTACTTTTAAATTTGGACATTGAAACTGTGGATACTATTAACACTAAAACATTATCTAATAATAAAAGTATAATGTAAATCTCAGAGAAGCACTTAAATAATTTCACAGTATACATTTTTGATTAAAGTAATTAGAAGATTATGAATTTTTAAGTTAGAGACTACATTATATATGGGTAGTGGTGTAAAATGGAGAATGTGTTCAAGGGTACAGAAGTGGAGTAGGGGAATGACGGCAGACGAGAGTCTATGGAATGTGGGTATAGAACAGCAATAACCAGATCAACAACACACTGTCAGACAAACGTTAACAAGTAGCGATTAGGCCTACTTCAATATGAGTGAATGTTGGAACTGTGTTTGGTCATTAAGGACTATATCTAGATTTTATATTTATGTTTATTGTTGTTGTTGTGGTCTTCAATCCGGAGACTGGTTTGATGCAGCTCTCCACAATACCCTATCCTGAGCAAGCCTCTTCATCTCCACATAAGAACGGCAACCTACATCTGTCTGAATCTGCTTACTGTATCCACCTCTTGGTCTTCCTCTGCGGTTTTTACCCCACACACTTCCCTCCAACGCTAAATTCACAATTCCTTGATGTCTAAGAATGTGCCCTACCAATCTATCCCTTCTATTAGTCAAGGTATGCCAGAAATTTCTTTTCTCCCCAATTCTGTTCAGTACCTCATTAGTTACGCGATCCACCCACCTAATCTTCAGCATTCTTCTCCCTTAGGTCCCTTAAGGAGGACTCACATTTGGTGTCATAAGCATGACATCCATTTATAGCATGCGCAACAAAAGCAGAATCTTTCCTTTGAAGTCGCCAGCTCTTTACATGCCCCGACAGTCTAGTTATTATGGCTCTCTCAGATTGACCTACATATAATTTTCCATACAGATAGCAGGTTAATTTTATAAACTCTACTCTAAGTGTGGGATCTTGTCATTACTGTTGAAGAAAATGTCAGTAACAGTATTTCCGGTGTAAAATGCTGAAGTATATATTCTAGAGTCTAGTTTGCCAGCGAATACCTGTGATGTCTTACCTACATATAACAGCGGGGCCGAGTTTTTATTATTGTGACATGCTGATTTCTGGGAAGGATATAAAAGTGTTGTTATTCTTTGCCTCTTTCCTCTAGTAAGTATATCATCAATTACGGATAGGTTGTAAACATTAAGTTATGTGGAAAGGCAACTAATACAGATGCTGTAATACCAGCCAGTTCCCAGCACCCCATAGCACACAAACATGCAGCCTTCCACGTGATGGTGCACTGACTACTGTCTCTACCATAAAAAAATCTGATTTTGAAAATGAGCCAAAATAATTGAAGAAATAGCACACAGCAATGGTTACAACCCATCTCTAATTGAGAACTCACACCATTGGTGTACTATCTGTGTAGTACTAAGTTATCTGATGACGCCATAAGAGCCGCGGCGGAGCGGCCGAGCGCATTGAGACGCTATGCTATGATGCGCGAGGTCGTTCCCCGTCGGGGGTTCGAATCCTCCCTCGGGCATGGATGTCTGTGCTGTCTTTAGTATAAGATAGTTCATAAGTAGTTCGTAAGTTTAGGGACTCATGACTCCGCAGTTTAAGCTTTACAAACATTTGAAAATTTGATGTCATAAGAAGCCGAAAGCCGGTTCATACCAAAACAATAAACAAATTTGTGAAACATAATTACAAAGTGTTGAAGTTTTTAAGATTTCAGGTTTATTAAACAAGTTATGACCTCGACGTACTTCGTATTTAACAACACATTTTTTTAACAGACGGACGGAGTCGCCACTACTGGTGACCAGTTTGTTCATAGAGGACTTCGAGGAAAAGGCGCTGGAATCTGATGACTTGAAACCCACAATATTCTGGAGGTATGTTGATGACACCTTTGTAGTATGGCCCCATGGTGAAAAAAACTTGCAAGACATTTTAAGACATTTAAACTCCATCCATAATCAAATAAAGTTCACATTGGAAAATGAAAAGGATGGATGCCTTCCATTCTTGGACGTTCTGGTTCGGCGCAGAGAGGATGGCACTTCGGGACATGAAGTTTGTCGGAAGCCAATGCACAGATTTGTATTTACGTACAAATAGCTGCCTCCATCTCAAACAACTGCCACAGACGGAATATGTTTCCTATTGACGCGATAACATCCATCAAATCCACCCAGAGGACCAACCAAGGAATGCGAGTAAGATTTCATATTGCCACGGACTAATATCTGTAACCTCACAAACTGCAATAATAGCAAAAAAACGAACAAAGGTGTAAACACACTGACATGTTTTCACAATAGTAACTCTTGCTAATAACAGCCGCTCGTACTGTTGCAGATGACATGCTGTACGCCGCATAAAAGGCAAAAGACAGTATTGAAGTATAAAGTAGCCTAATGATGAAAGGTACGGAAATAAATGTTTATGCAATGGTACAGCAAAAAGAAGTATACACCTTAAACTGCAATATGTTTCTCAGTTTTGCAAATATGTCTTTTCTACATTCTTTTAGATTAAATACAAAACTTATTGAGGATGGCGGGATTTCCGCCGAAATTAGTTTGGGCATGAAATTAATAAATGTTTTTCATCAAGACGGATCCATAACCACACATTTGTAACAAAAACCCGGACCAACAGAAGAGTTTCAAATGACAGTGATTGCCACTATCCTTCCCAGACGATGAGTGCACAGAGCACTTATTATTTCTGGCAAAAGCAGTCTGCAAGATGAACTTTCCCACTTACAGAAAGTTTTTGAAGATAATCGGTACTCTCCACTGCAGATACAAAAGGCACTACACATGAAACCGAAAGAGGTCACCAAGAATACAGAAGAAGAGGAAGAAACCTTTAAAACCATAGCTTTCCTGCCATATGTGGGTAGCCTCTTGTCAAAAATAGGATGGGTTCTCAGAAGACACAAAGTGAAAATGATTTTGCATCCTCCACTCAAGACAGCTGCAGTCGTGGGCTCCTCAAAAACGATTTGCTGCTGGAGTTTACAAAATTCCATGTGAATGTGGCCTTTCTTACATAGTACAAACAACTCGTACTGTCCATGAGAGATGTACAGAACACCGAAGGTAAACATGACTTTCACAACCTAACAAGTCGACAGTGGCAGAGCACTGTATTGGCACTGGTCACTGAATGTTGTATGACAACGTCGAAATGTTGGCAGTTGAGGCTCAGTAATGAAGGAGGCAATTGGAATTCGCTTTAGGACGAATTTAATTAATAGAGATCGTGGTTTCGATTTACGTAAATCATGGAATCTGCCACTTTCGGTAAAAAAAACTCACAAAGACGTTGTCACAGAGCAGTTCACAGTGATATATCGACATGCCAACACAGATCGACTTCGGAGTCATAGATATAGCTCGTGCATTATACACGTCTTTGCCGCTGACCAAGGTCTCTGGCGCATATGTATCTGCAGCCGCATGCGCAGTTGTGCGGTACGCTAGTATCAAGGGCCGAAGCGAGAGCACTGGAGCGTCAGTCTTACGCCTCACTCTGAAGATTGCTGGACGTTACACAGCCGAAATATTACGAGAGGATGGAGAATTCTTGCGGCTGCACACTGGAAACTTAATGGAACATTCCTGGAAGGGATTTGAAAAGACTTGTTGCGTATATGCCGCGTCGAGTTGCTGCATTTCGTCGGGCCAATGAAGGTCGGGTGTGACGTCAGGAGACATCGCAATACTCTCCGCGGTGCTGTACTTCAGAGAAGGACCACTACCTGCAGTAGACTTTTTCTGATGGGACGAGCACGTGCCACGAGTCGCCACGCGTCAGGTCGAGTGCACAAAGACCACAAAACAAGTCCAGGTTCAACTAGTGCAAAAAAACCTGTGAAGTAGTACTGATGTTTTCAATTTGACCAGGGCCTGATTGTGGAAAACATTATTAAGTGCTTTTTACGTATCCGACTACACATTAAACTACCGCTGTGTACGTAATAGAAATAATTAACAATGTTAGCAACTCTAGATAGCGATTGAACAGCGGAGAGAAACAAAATTACACTTTGTGCTTTCGGTCCATACGAAAGTGAATACAATTTATACATTTTAAACACAAAAATTATAGCGATAATTTCATTGATAATTTAACTCTGGGCAAAGGATAATACTGCTTATCACTGATCAGATAATGCTAAAGTCAACCAAAAACTAAATAGGGAAAACTATGTCAAACATAAATAATCATCCACATATACTCCTAAAACTATACTCCTAAAATATAGATGTCCTGATTTAAGTTCTTTGCAGAAATTCTACCAGACGATTTTCTCTTTCATTACATATTGACCCACCATTTTTACTTCTCTTTATTTTTCTCTTGCGAAGTCCAGTCCCACAAAATAGTCAAGTCTTCCTCTCCGTTAACACTCTAAATAATTTATTTTACCTTGTTAGCGTACAGTCGCTTACGCCTGTTATCTCTGACCGCCAGTATCGATAGTTGCGCGTGACGGCCGGCTTTTGTTGTTGTTCTGGAAACATTCGAGCACTAGAAAGCGCGAGCCCGCACTGGACGCTGGAGTCAGTCTGTTGTTGTCTTTGTGTTGAGTCACGCCACAGCAGAGTAGCATTTATATGTGGAATTTTAAATGGATTAATACGACAGAGTTATTACTCAATCATATGACCGTCGTGTGTATGTCAAGAGATGCAGTATGTTTTGAAGGAGTACCGGTACTGGATTTCGTTACGTATGCCATTTCACTGTAACCTTTTCAACCTTGCCGTGATGGTTATGGCCATCCTTGAGCAAGACAAAGGTTTAACGCCTACTGATCTGGGAATTTGCACAATCACATCAACTGTCGTCTCAATTCGCACATCAAGATCATTGGGCACCTGCGCCGCGAAGTTGGTGGTGCAAACTATGACTTTCGCCGACATCAAGATTATCCCGGGCATCCACATTGCGAAAAGCCAAGACATGTATTATGTCAACTATGTGACCTAGACCTCAAGAAATTAAGAAAAAGCGTTTCATTCAAACTACTTATTTGATTACTAGTGTTCTTAGTAATTTAAAGGACTGTACCACTTGCACATACATTGAGTATATCTTCATCTATAGACGCAAAATAGTGCCATCCTAAACGTGATTAGAACTGTAGGCGGTGCAACCACGCATACATGTGTTTATCTAAAATATGTGAACTTCATTCCAGTGATCTCTCTCTCTCTTCCAACCTGCCATCCATTAGCTATTTTATTAATCGCCATAAGAGAGCTGTGTGTAAGTGTTTGAAGGTGGAGAAATTAACACCCCTGGTAAATGTTGTTTGGCGGAATAGGCACAAGGTCAATTTAACAGTAAACAGTCTTATCCACTTCGCACATCATATATCCTATACAAGTGATAACACTTTACCGGGCGTGTTACAACCTCATCACATATTTTTACAATCTTCCCATCATCGATAAAGCTAGTTCGCATATGAAATTGTACTACTGTGGTAGGTATAGCTTTTGTGTCTATCTTGGCTACAATAATGCGCTAACTAATCCTTTTAGAGTAGCTTATCAGTATTTCTATTTTATTTTTCATTAGTACATCTATTCTTGCATTAACCCCCAACTGATTTTATATTTATAACTCTACCAGCTGTGTATATCATAGCTTTTTAGGGTTCCGGACCTCAGTCAATAAAAATAGAATACTTGTTGGATCGCTCTGTCAATAAACTCAGTAGTCCTAGCCAAGATGTCAAATGTGAGTAAAAGTCATTGTCCGAAACGATGTATCTTTATAAAGATGTCAAATGTAAGTCCAAGACATTGTTCGAAACGATGTATCTTCATAAAGTTTTTGATACAAAAAGTGAAACATGCCAAAATAAGCAAAGAAATGTCGTTATGTATTTAATACACAAAGCGAAATCAGTAATACTATGTTCAATGTTTGTTGGTATTCGTAGACATTTCCTGTGAGTACAATTGGTAGTGTAGAAATTATAAATTGTAACGTTATACCGAATGTCAGTTTTGCTCCATGAGCATCGAAAAAGTTGTAAGCGAGAAACTTTTTTCCTTTCATTATTTTGATGTGAATGTCTGCGAGAAAAAGTTTAATAAAGGTTTGAAATTATGTTTAAAGTTTTTTGCAAGTCGCTAAGTACTGTCATTCTCATATAGTGTATTCATGAAGTCTCGTCTCATTATGTGGCAGTTTTTTGCAACTCTTATTCCTTATGACGTTATATCTCGTGAACCATATGATGTATGTTCAAAAAATGTTCAAATGTTTGTATGGGACTTAACTACGGGGTCATCAGTCCCTAAACTTACAAACTACTTATGAACTACTTAAGAACTAGGACGGCACAAAATATCCATGCCCGATCTGATGTATGTGGCCCGTACTCCTACAGCAGTTGTTACCTCACGTACGAAATAAGTGTACCAAATTTGGTTGATATCGGTCCAGTGGTTTAGGAGAAAATATGCAGCATTGTCGTTTGATGCAGCAGTTTTTCGCGCATCTTATTGTTTATGACGTCATATCTCCTTACGTATGTGTCGTAGGTGATTCTTACACCGACAGAGATTGTTGCTTAATATTAAGGAACATAAGCACCAAGTTTGGTTGAAATCGGTCCAGTAGTTTAGGAGGAGATGTCGAACATACATACACACATACAGCCTATTTTATAAGATGTAAGACTCACCTGGACAGAAGTCTCCTACAAAAATTCACTAATCCCCCTATATCTAATTTCAAACTATGCATTTAACTTCCCAGATTTTTTAGCTTACCTACCCGATTAAGGGACAGTCCATTCCACGCTTAGGCCATGTGGACGTTTTGTTTGATATAGCCTAAGTAGCTTATGTCGACACGTTTTCGGATTACGTGTGTAAATGGCTTACGCACTATGTATCGACGAAGTTAACAGTGCAGACAGGAGAGTTACAGAAAATCGTGGGCGACTCGTATATCGCTGGCTGAGCAGGCGCCGGCTTTTAGTCCTAATCTGCTGTCGGCGGCGCTTCGCATTAGCCGCGACCCGGAGAGGTGTTTCCCTCTGCGACAAATCTCAGCCGCGAGACAGTAATGGCCGAGTGCCGGAGCCGAGTGCATTAGCAGATAAGCGGCACGAAATTTCCTTACGGGGATTAAGGACAGGGCAAACGACACTGCGGAACAAGGTGGTATTCCCTTCTTAGTCCACCTAGCGTGGGAAAGAAGACACTCCTGAAAATTGGGACTTGTAGGAAAGACCGCCGGAGTAGTTGGCGCCCTGCCTAGTTTCAGATGATGTGGCACGCTGCTCGTATCCAGTCCTCTAGGGTCCAGTTTGTGTGATGTTCGTACGCTGGAGACATGCAGATGTGTGCGGCCTGTCAGCAATGCCCTTATGCGAGTTGATACCCTCACTAAAATTCCTTCCTGCTACTGAGCCAACGACCCGTTTTTATATATAAAAATGAATAGCTGTGCGTTAATCTCGTAAAAACTCAGGTGTAGCTTGGCCGATTTGAATAATTATTTTAGTGTCAAAATCAATCAATCAATCAAATCGGCATTCGAGGACCCTGTAGATCATACGCCAACTTCACAATGCTCCTCAAGTAGATATGGTGCAAGAGGAGAGGCAGATTCTACAGGATTCTACAGGATGTAGAAGCAGCAATTAGGAAACTAAAGAGTAATAAGGCGTCGGGAGAAGATAGAACAACGGCAGAGCTGTTGAAGGGACGAAGTGAAACTCTTCAGAAAGAGCTTTACCATCACAATAAAAAATATGGGAAAAGGAGGAAATCCCAGAGGAATGGCAATCAGAAATTATTACCCCACTGCATAAAAAGACAGTAACAGGAATTGTAACAGCTACAGAGAAATCTCTCTTAAGTGTACCACATAAAGTCCTATCATTAATAATTCTCGAAAAGCTTAAACCATGTGCAGAAGATATTGTAGGAGATTACCAGACAGGCTTCCGGCAGGAAGTTCGACCATTAATCAAATTTTCATCCTGAGGCAAATCTGGGAAAAGTGCTGGGAATTCAGCCACTGTTTTCTAGTGACATTTGTGGATTTTTCATAGGCTTACGACAGTATCCACAGATTACGTAAGTATAGCATCCTCAGTGAGTTTGGTGTACCAATGAACTTAATAAATATGGTGAAGGTGTGCACAGCGGAGACAAAAGCCAAAATGAAATTCCAGGGGGAGCTGTCCAAAGAATTTAATATTAGAACAGGTATGCGAAAAAGCGATGTTATTTCACCACTGCCATGTGATCTGCTCCTAGAAGAGATAATCCGAAAAATGAAAAGAGAAAGCAAAGGGGTGAAGCTAAATGGAAGAAGAGATTAGTTGGTTGGCTGCAATAGGGGGACCAAACTGCTAAGCTTATCAGTTCCCCATTGTGTAGGGGAAGGAGTGAGGATAGGAAAGGAGGGGAAGGGAAAGAAAATGCAGTCCAGGGAGGAAACGAGGAAGGAAGACTGCATTAGCTCGGGGCCTCGTGCTCGCCACGCACGTATTCACGAAAAAACTGTGAACCCCCTGGGGGAAAGGGGGAGGAGATTGTTGTTGTTGGTTTCTGAGAGGACTAAACAGCTATAGTCGAGCCGCCGAAAGAACGACTCTGACAGCTAACGGCTATGTTGCCAATGCTACGCGGCTGTTTGTTGTTACGCCCTGTCGGTCGCCGGCATACGAATATCACGTCCGATAATTTTGGGACCGTTGCTATGTACTACTAAAGCATGAACGAACGAGAACAATCACGAAGTATTGAAAAACACTCTTTTTCAGTTAAAAATAAAAGGTTTAGAAATATATGTCGAGGTAAAGCTTCATATGTTCCAGTATTTCATTAAATATAACGTATCATTTGGTCTTCACCCAAAGTTCGTTAGTTGAAGAATTTTGTTTATATATTCATCTTCTATAACTATTTTCCACAGACTCGCTATTATTACTCGGACACTGTATTGAGGCAGTCTGCCGAGAGGGTAAACAAATAAGGACTACCACTTTACAAGTAGTAAACCGCCTCTTCCAGTGAAATGATTTGTCTTCTTACATAAAAAGAGTTTTTGTCTCATTCGTTTATGGTCGCTGTTGACTGCCATAGAATAGTGTCTGGGTAATATTATCAGATCAGTTTCGACAGCTAGTCTATTGGTCACAGAAGTAGAAGTAAAATAACGTAATTTTTCAGTAAACGATCTTTGGTTGCGAAACAAACTATACATTAAAAATCAGTTGCGGCCAGCATCATGTGCAATGCACCGCTGCTACTGTTACTATCGTCCCCTAATCTTATTATTAATTCTTCTACCCGTTCTTCTAGTGTACCTTCTCGATCCTATGCCTCTTCTAAGATGTGCCACATATCTGTGACAACATTGTTCCATTTTGTGGAAGTAATACTGTCCAATGCTTCACGAACTAAGAATTCTACTTTTGTTAATGAAAAACGTTTATTATTTCTGCAACATACGATTTTACCTGAGGCCACACGAGTTCTATTGCATTGAAATGGCAATGATATGGTGGAAGGCGCAACACTCTATGACCTCTTTATTCAGCAACAGTATCATTTTCATAAATAATTTTTCGGCTTTTGTTTTTGTAACAGAACGAGACAAACGATGAACACGCGACAGATGCTTTGCAGCGACTGCAGCACGCCACCCTGTGCGACCTTGAGTGGCAGGGTGGCAACGTGGCACCGTTACCCCGGCAACGTTTACGAATTCCAGAGCTCAGGTTGGTAGTTGAGTGTCCCTCCCACCCTCTGCGGCCCACGTGCGCGAACTGTCAGGGTCGTTCTTTCGGCGGCCCGACTATAGGTGATGTCCCAGGGGGGGGGGGGGGGGGGGAGAAAAACTGATTTCTTAGGATAAGAAAACGACATTACAGTGATAGGAGAGGAAGAGATATTTGAAACTGTGAAGGACCGAGAGCAAAATGCAAATGATTTAAAAAGGAAAGTGAACCAGCGCATTGTGATGAGTCTAACACATATTTCAGTTTGAGGCAGTGAGTCACCGAAGAATCTGTCGATAAAGACCAAACTTAAAACATAAAATGCAGTAAAAGTGCCAGTGCTGTTGTGTGGAACAGATACCCTAAGCACAACAAGGAAAGATGAAGAGAACATGTTGGTGCAAATGTACAAATGTTTGTCAAGGTTATGGAACTTAGCTGTGGGTTCATCAGTCCTTAAACTTACAAACTACTTAGGAACTAACTTATACTAAAGACAGCGTAAACATCAAATACTGAGGGGGGATTCGAATCCCCGACGGGAACGGCCTCGTGCATCGGACATGCGTCTCAACCTGTTGGTGCTTGAAACAAAAATCATGAGAAAGATCTTTGAGCCAGTCCGTAAAGAGAACTCATGGAGACGGAGAAAGAACCAAGAAATTTACTACCCGATGAAGCAACCCAACATCGTACAAAAACTGAAACCACGGATAATAAGTCTGGCAAGTCACATATGTAGGAAACCAGATACCTCACGAGCAAAAGCCGTTCGTATTTGAAGACCTGATGGTACGCGTCCAATTGGAAGAGCCAGAAAGCGATGGGAGGATGAACTACGAAAATACCTTTGTCAGCTAGTCATCCATGGTAACTGGATGCAATTATTTTTACTGTTCACTTTAAAAATAGGGAATCACAGAAGCACAGCAGAAAAATGAAAAAAAATAAAATAAAAAGGTAATTTGGTGTTTTTCATCACCCGACATACACAACTGTCTGGGAGCTGCAGCTGTAGGAATAAGAAGATGCTCACTGTTACACCTTTGATGCATCATAATGTTAATTAATACGTGAACACGAGAATTGAAATACCGATTTTTAAACTTATTTTTCTTATACGATGGCTGGAACTTAAGCAGTGGTTGCTGGCCGCGGTGGCCGAGGGGACTGAGGCGCTCCAGTCACGGTCTGCACGGCCACTACGGTCGGGGGTTCGAATCCCCCCTCGGGCATGGATATTTGTGCCGTCCTTAGTGTTAGGTAGTTCATAAGAAGTTTGTAAGTTTAGGGACTGATGACTCCGTAGTTAAGTCCCATAAGCTATACAAACATTTGAACATTTTAAACAGTGGCTACCGTTTATTCTGTTACTTACTTCAAAGTAGTCACCAGTGTTGTGTAGAATCCGTTGCCAGCGATGTGTAATGCGTAGTGTATCGTTAGCAGAGCCTGTTCTGTTTATGGTGCGAATGAAGCGTTCTACTGCCTGTCGAATCTCTGGAACAGTTCTGAAGCAAATGCTACGAAGTGGTTCCTTCATCTTCGGAATCGAATCAAAGTCACAAGAACTTACGCTCTGCGAAAAAAGCGGCAACACCTGCGCAACACACCCATCATTTTGCACGGCAATGCGCGGGCGCATACAGCGTAAGAAGAGAGCTCTGTTGCGTTGATGGGACTGGGAAGTACTGTACCACCATACTCCCCGACTCAAGTCCTTGTGACTTTGATTTGATTCCGAAGATGAAGGAACCACTTTGTGGCATTAGATTCAGAACTGGTCCAGAGATTCGACAGGCAGTAGACCGCTCCATTCGCACCATCAACAGAACAGGCTCTGCTAACGGTATACTGCGCCTTCCACTTCGCTGTCAACGGGTTCTACACAACACTGGTGACTACTTTGAAGGACAGTAACAGGTACAAATATGTACGATTTTGAATCGGTTGTGAATGAATAGTTACCATTATTTAAGTAGCAACCCTGATATATATATATATATATATATATATATATATATATATATATATATATATATATATATATATAGAAGAGTGTTCCTTCGTGCATTTGTTTTCATTTCATAAAAATCTGAAATTTTATTCAGATCTGAAAAGTAATTTTGCACATGTGAACATGAAAACAAAAGGAAGGTTACTGTCTGCACAAAATTGCGTATTATGTATGGCGGAGGGTACTTATACACTTCCACACAGACCTACAGGTTTATTCCCGTCTTAGAGAAATTTTTCACACTTGACCATCAAAACAAAATGGTACCTTACAACAGACTCTCACACCGTTCTATTAATTATTATAAAGTTCTTTCATGTATAAAACTTTTTATGGGGAGGATTTTTATAACACACCAATCACCGCATGGAGCACGGAAAAGCAAACCTTGCAATAAACTTAAGTTGAGATGTATATGTGAATTTGCATAACAGATAGTGGACGACGAGGAGCAGATGGAGTGGGGACGAAAGAGATGGGCTGAGAGAAGGGAGAAGAATGGAAGAGAGAGAGAGAGAGAGAGAGAGAGAGAGAGAGAGAGAGAGAGAGAGAGAGAGAGAGAGTATGAAATACATAAATACCCAGGCAATGCTTGGTTTTCAGCTTATCTTTTTGTATTGATTACGCACTCGTAAAAGTGATTTCTACGTCCCTATTTTACAGCTATGAATTACGTCTGCATTGAAGTTTGACTTGAACGTCTGGTACTAGTACCACACAATTAACAACGACAAAAAGTGACTATTGTGCTGTTTTAGGGGTTTGGGGATCGGGGGAAGAGGCAGTGAATAGTATTTCCTCCATTGAGCTTATAACACTACTCTAGGAGCAAGGTTACCATAAAAGTGTCCAGTACTGTTGCTGGAATGTCTGTTAATTCCTTTCACAGTAGAACTACCGTCTGTAAAACGATCAATAATTTACGGCGGGTTTGTGACAAAGGAAGAAGTAATATCAGCTTAGCGCTAAGCGCAGATCCGTTCTTCTGTCGACTGCCATTACTAGACTCTCACTGACTGATATGTTGCAATGTTCAAGCCCTTCGGTACATTTTACTACTGCGTAAATCACGTCGATGATCGTTAGGCTAAACTTCGCTAGACAGTCCCGCTACACGAGCGATTGTTAATGTGCATAAACTCAGAGAGCTCGTTAAGGCCACTATAATTCACTTGCGAATACGTTCTCCCGATACGCTTCACCACATGCAGCTTATCAGCAATTACGTGTTTATGTTTCCCTAGCCCGACATAACAGAAAGGAGACTGCTAGCGTCATTAACCCCCCAGCGCTGTTATGAAATGTACCACAGCAGCATTTTTAATGCCTTATTAATGCTTTAACCTTGTGCCACTGCTACATGTATTCCTTTGTTGATGCTTTCTGGAAAATATTGAAACGATTACAGTTTTTTTTTGTTTTTTGTTATTTTGAACTTTCTTAGCATAATTTTTCGAATTGTAAGTAACGAAGTTCTCAATGTTGTAAAAACTACAACACGGCCCTGATTCCATGAATCTTGCCTGCTTTACTCTAGCATTCCAAAGGTACAGGTATGTGAAAAAGTAAGTTAACTGTATTTTATTCATTGTTTTTATTTTGAACAGCTGCGCACTAAGTGATCATTTCATGATACTGGAGAGTAATTTATTTATTTATTTTGGAATTTAGTATGTGTTCCAACGGAGGACGAGAAAATTCGTCTCTACGAAAATCATGGCGAAATGTTTCAAAACTTTTCAGATCTGGAGAAAAGTGATGTGGGTTTCATGAAGGACTATGATGGTGAATTTCAACTGGTCTGTAAAAGTGGTAATGGTAGAAAAGTCGAAGTTAGATGTTAGGCTAAAATTGACTGTCACAAAACGTAATTAAAAAAAAAGAGAAAACACATTGTCAAAACTCTATCAGGTCGAAAGAGAAGTATGATTGATATATAGGATGAAGCAGTAGCTTTTCTGAATTAAGTGATGTTGACAAAGTGGATGAAAATCGCAAAAGTACATAATTGACACAGAGAAACACACAATGTCTGTCACGAGACATATAATAAAGTTATCTATGTAGACCATAGTACACAGAAAGAATGCTGTATTTTAGTGGCCGAAATCTTTCCAGACGAGAATACATCCGACTTTAAGGTATGTCAGACTTGTTAAAATTTATGTATTCGAAGTCGTGAGGGTGAATCAGTATCATCTCATAGCCATCGTTATCAGAAACGACAAAAGTATTGACAATTTATTTTGTCCGTCGCAGTTGCGCAATTTTGAAGTGATGACTAGTTTCGCATTCTACCGTCCATTATCAAACCGTTAGCCTTTTTCAAATCTTGATAATGCAATGCATGTTAACAACGGCTGATAAAATCTTGTACATTATCCTCTGATATTGCGTGTCACTAGTTACATAAAATTTAAAATAGCTGTTAAAACAGGTGATACATCAACGGGCTTCCAACGTGTACGGCAGAAATGTAAAAAAAAAAAAAAAAAAAAAAAGAAAAGTAATTTCCGACCAGGATTTGAACGCGGGTCATCTGTGTGGTAGTCAACCCCCCAGCTAGCTACACCACCACGCCGACTCACGGACCGCTCGTCACTAAGTACACATATAGGTGTTACACACTGGACTTAGATCTCAATTTTCTTGGAAACCAAGGCGCATTGGAACAAATTCTTATAGCTTGGTGGTCTGGAGGAGTTCCTGCACGACATACCTGCGACCCATCGAAATTCGTTTGTACCATACTTGGTGTCCCCCCTGTGAGTCCTTATCTAGACGCATCAGGGGTCTTATATCACTACAACTGCAAGACCCCATAACATTACAGAGCCGTACCAGGTTGAAAATTTACCTTCCGACTTGCAGGATCCATCGATTCGCGAGGTTGTCTCACACCCGTACACGTCCATTCGCTCAATACAATTATAAACTAGACTCGTCAGACGAATAAACCTATTTCCACTTATCAACAATCGAATGTAAGTACTGACGGGCCAGGCGAGGCGTAAATCTTTGTGTCTTGCAGTCGGCAAGGGAACACGAATGGGCCTTCGGCGCAGAAAGCCCATATCGAGCTTGTGTCGTTGAATAGTTCGTACACCGACACTTGATGATGGCCCAGCACTGAAATCCGAAAGAAATTGTTGAAGAATTGGATTTCTACCATGTTGGACAATTCTCTTCAGTCGTCGTTGGTCCCGATCTTGCATGACCTTTTCGAGCCGCAGCGAAGTCGGAGACTTTCTCTTTTACCGGATTTTCGATATTCACATAGCACTCGTGAAATGGTTGTACGGGAAAATCTCCACCTCATAGCTATTTCGCAGATGCTGTGTTCCATCACTCGTGCGCCGACTGTAACACCAAGTTGAAACTCCCTTTCATCGTGATAACCTGCCACTGCAGCAGCTGTAACCAATCTAACATAAGCGCCAGACTCCTGTAGTCTTACACAGGTGCTGCCGACAGCATCGCCGTTCTCTGAGTGCTTGCATATCTCTGTGTTTGCATACATATGCTTCTACCAGCTTATTTGGTTCTTCAGTATTTCGCACTAGGGCAAACGCTACATGCAATAATTGATTCTTCTGTCTGATGACAAGGTTGATAAATACTGTCTAGTGACAAGGTCTCACCCAACACGTCCTAGATACAAGGCTTCAAAACAAGTCTGTGTCACGTCACACCGAGAAGCCACGATCGCTAGCTGACTGGCTGGCCACTACCAGTCAGTGTGCTGTGACCCAGCGACCAGCCATTCAGCTAGCGATTGCGGCCTCTTGGCGTGACATGACACGGACTTGTGAGGCTTTGTATCTATGAGGTGTTGCCTCAGCTCAATCCGTGTCACATTACACTGAGAGTTGTGATCACTATCTGACTGACTGGCGAATACAAGGCAGGGGGCTGGGCCCCAGCGACCAGGCATTCGGCTGGCGATTGCGGCCTTTCAGCATGACGTGACAGGGGCTTGTTGTGAGTCCTTGTATCTATTAGGTGCTGCGTCAGAAGAGTCTGTGTCATGTTACACTGAGAAGTCGTGATCACTAGCTGACTGACAGGACAATACAAGGCAGGGGGCTGGGCCCCAGAGACAAGCCATTCAGCTAACGATTGTGGCACCTTGGTGTGACATGACACGGACGTGTTGTGAGGCCTTGTATCTAGGAGGTGTTGCCTCAGCACAATTCGTCTCACATTACACTGACAATTTATGATCACTAGCTGACTGACAAGACAATAGAAGGCAGGGGGCTGGGCCCCAGCGACAATCCATTCAGCTAACGATTGCAGCCTCTTGGTGAGACATGACAGAGGCTTGTTGTGAGTCCTTGTATCTAGGAGGTGTTGCCTCAGAATAGTCTGTGTCACATTATACCAAGAAGTTGTGATCGCTAGCTGACTGGCTGGCCAACACGAGGCAGTGGAATGGGCCCCAGCGTTTATCCATTCAGCTAGCGATTGCAGCCTCTTGGTGTGACATGTCAGGCCTTGTATCTAGGAGGTGTTGCCACAGCATAGTCCGTGTCATGTTACACTGAGATGTTGTGATCACTAGCTGACTGGCTGCCAATACGAGACAGGAGACTGGGCCCCAGCGACGAGGCATTCAGCTAGCGATTGTGGTCCTTTGGTATGACGTGACATGAACTTGTTGTGAGGTCTGGTATCTAGGAGGTGTTGCCTGAGCACAGTTCACGTCACATCACACTGACTAGGTCGCGATCACTAGCTGACTTGCTGGCCACTGTCTCATAGCGGGCAGCCAGTCAGCTGGCAATCGATGCCTAGTCAGTTTGACATGACAAGGATGGTCTCACGCCTGGAGATGGTACTGGCTTGAAGCAACCTAATACGAAGTCCTCTTCTCCAGCAGCCTGTTCATCTCATAGTAGTATTTGCCCCCTATGAAGTCAGTTTTTTAAGGCCGTCTTCAAGAGTGTTTCCTCTCTCGATGAAGGTGTCAGTGCCGTACTCATCGTGTTGTATCGGCCATGAGATTCCCATTTTCGTTGAGTAGTTTGCAATGCATTCCTCTTAGTAACCGTCACGCGACGTTAACATGCGAACAGAGACATATGAAAGACAAGGTCAGCAGCCGGCGGTGATGAATAAAACATGGCCGCTCGACAGGGACGACTGACGGCGGCGCGTCTTCTGCCAAGCCTGGCCTGTCCGCTGACGCCGGAGGCGCGGTGAAAGCAGAGCGGTGCATCGGCGGTGCATCAGCGGTGCATCAGCGATGCATCGGCGGTGGTGTTGCCTGGCTGGCGGCGCAACAGCGCCCACACCTACTGTCACTTCTGCTCGGCTTTTCCAGAGAGATAAACTTGCCTCGCGGAGAGCTGTCCACTCCCCTATCTCAGGCCATTAAGAGCCGTATCTGCTGGCGCCGCAGCTACTGGGAGAGTTATGCAAGTGCTGCCACGCGTTGTCAAGTGTTACCGGGAGCTCCAGTCCACAACTACTGAATTATGCAATGAAAACTGATAAGATTAATTATCGACTTAAAGTCACTTCTCTTAAGACCTGAACATATTTCAGATTTTAACTACTAGACGCATCACACTCTAGCAATTACATCTCTCAACATCTACATAGATACTCTGCACGTCACACTGAAGTGCATGGCGGAGGGTACATCGAACTACTTTCAAGATATTTCTCTATAGTTCCATTCCCTAATAGCTCGCGGAAAAACGAACACCTAAACATTTCTGTTTCCGATCTGATTTCTCTTATTTTATTATTATGATCATGTCTCCTAAGTAGGTGGGTGCTAACAATATATGTTCGCATTCGCAAGAGAAAAGTTGGTGAAAGAAATTTCGCAAATAGATCTCGCCGCAACAAATAACGCCTTTCTTTTAATTATTTTCACCCCAATTCGAGCATCATTTCCGTGACACTCTGTCCCCTATGTCGCGATAATACAAAGTGAGCTGCCCTTCTCTGAACTTTCTCTAAATGGGCAGTCAGTCCCACCTGGTGTGGATCCTACAATGCGCAGGAACACTCCAAAATAGGACGCAAAGGTGTAGTGAAGGCAATATCTTTATTAGAACTGTTGCATTTTGTAAGTGTTCTGCCAATGAAACATCGTCTTTGGTTCGCCGTCCCTACTATATTTTCTGTGTTCTTTCCAATTTAAATCATCGTAATTTTTATTCCTAGGTGTTTAGTTGAATTGACTGCCTGTAGATTTGACTGTTTTCTCGAGTAACAGAATTTTAACGGATTTCTTTTAGTGGCCATATCTATGACTTCATATTTATCATAATAAACGGTTAATTGCCTATTTTTGCACCCTGCATATATCTTATCTAAATCATTTTGATTTTGCTTTTGACCATCTGATGACTTTACTAACCGATAAATGACAACATCATCCTCTAACAGTCTTACGGAGCAACTCAGATTGTCTCCTAAATCGTTTATAAAAATTAGGAACAGTTGGGGTCCTATAACACTTCCCTGAGGCACGCAAGATATCACTTCTGTTCCACTTGATGACTTACCGTCAATTACAACGTACTATATCCTTTCTGACAGGAAATCATGAATCTAATCGCACAACTATGGCGATATTGCATAAGCACGCAATTTGATTAGAAGACGCTTGTGAGGTTCTGTGTAAAAAGCCTTCCGGCAATCTAGAAATATTGAATCTATTTTATATCCCTTGTCGATATCACTTATCGTGTGTTTCACAAGAATGTTATTTTCTGAATTGGTGTTTACCATGGGATAAGAGGTCATTCTCTTCGAGGTAGTTCATAATATTTGAGGAAAGTATATGTTGTAAAATCCTGATGCAAACCGATGTCAATGACATAGGCCTGTAATTTTGTGGATCACTCCTACTGCCATTCTTAAATATTAGAGCGACCTGTGCAACTTTCCAGTCTTTTGGTAAGGATTTTTCACTGAGTCAACGGTTGTATATGGTAATTAGGCATGGGGCTATGACGTCAGAATACTCTGAAAGGAACTTAATTGGTACACAATCGTGTAATTTAAGTTGCTTTAATATTCCAGTCGTATCTACTTCTAAATTACGCTTGCTAGCAGCGGTTCTTGATACGAATTCTGGAGTATTTGCATCGTCTTGTGTAGTGAAGGAGTTTCGGAAGCCGGCCGCGGTGGCCGAGGGGACTGAGGCGCTCCAGTCACGGTCTGCACGGCCACTACGGTCGGGGGTTCGAATCCCCCCTCGGGCATGGATATTTGTGCCGTCTTAGTTCATAAGTAGTTTGTAAGTTTAGGGACTGATGACCCCGTAGTTAAGTCCCATAAGCTCTACAATCATTTGAACATTTTTTTTTTTTTGAGTTTCGGAAAACCGTGTAAAACAATTCTGCTTTAGCAGTACTATCATCAGTAGCATCACTATTTCTATCGTGTAATGAAGGTATTGATTGTGTTTTGCCCCAAGTAAACATTACTTACGACCAGAATTTCTTAGTATTCTCTATCAAATAACGTGACAGGGTTTCGTTGTGGTAACTATTGGGAGACTCTCGCATTGGAGTTCGAGCTAAATTTCTAGTTTCCGGAAAAGATTGGTTGATAAATTGGTAGATACGTTCGTAGCGTTTCTCCGCAAGGTTGATAAACACTACAGATCCACATAACAGAGGCTTTACTCAAGAATTACAAATTTTACTTCACTAATTAAAAAGGTGCCATATCTGGTGTAAATTTAGATTGCAATGTTGTTCAAACCACAGCGATATGAGGCGAAAAAGTGGTCGAGCCATATACGGAGCGCGTTTTCAGGCGGAGAGGAAGTTCTTTCAATGTTGTTCGATAGAAGAGGACAAGAGGAGCTGAATAAGGTGGCTCTGCAATGACCTGCCAATCTAATTACTGTGTGCTGTTTATTTTTACTTATTTATTTTCAACAACAAAAAAAGATGTTCCAATGTCTGTAAATCTATCGGACCAAACTGCGTGGTCATCAGTCCGTAGCCTACAAACTACTTAAACCTAGGTGAACTAACCTACGAACAAACACATACACCCATGCCCCAGGGAGGACTCGAACCTCCACGGCGAGCAACCGCGCGCTCCGCAGCGAGGTGCATTAAACCGAACGGCTACGCCACCGCGGCTTATTTATTTTAGTCCAGCAGAATGCGGTCAGTCTCTGTTGTGGAGTAGTGTCACTTCACGCAGTCATTATTGTTCTTGAACTGCGTCTGCAACTAGCCACAGTTGTTCACAGTAAATCTCAGTAATGACGGTTGCAGCTCGAGGAAGAAATTCGTAGTGCAAGAAAGCGTCGCTGTTCCACCGATTGAGTAACATATTTTGTGGGAGCGCGCAGGTCTTTTTAAGGCAAGTCGCTCGAATGTTACGGCTCAACTCTTCCTATCTTTTCCTTATTTTTATCACCAGTAACGATGCAGGATACAAATGTTCGGTGTTATTCCTGAGCCAATTGGAGAAGGGCAAGCAAAGATGCAAGTATGGCCAACCGCTCATTATTATAATTCTGGTTTAGAGCACGTAATGTCTACATACCTGAATTTGAACCATTCATTCTGTATGCAAATGTCGCGCGATGATAGAATGATCGCAGTTTGTCACACACCCCAGTTTTAAAGTATATTGGCATGGATCATTGTGGGTTAATACGTTGTATCGGCTTTATTGGCAGGAGCTGCTTCAGAATGAAGTAGATTTTCCACTGGCATCACATGGACTGAGTGAACTGCGCTTTGCCAACAAAGTTCGGCAGAGCGGGACGGTGAGCCACCCAACTGGTAGCCAAGCACGACTCTGCTTAACTTCGATAGGAACCGGTGTAGCCACTACGACCGCCGGCGTTGTATCCAAATAACAGATAAAAGAAACATCAGGTGTTTCAAAATATTCATCCAATGTACAGGGTGTATTTGAAACATACTATTAGAAACTTTGGGTGATTGTATTTCAGCAAGATGACATTATGAACATTGAGATGCGTGAAAAACTGCAGCATTATGAATCACTATATTACTATATTACTTATTGGCAAATGTAAATGTATTCGGAAAATACTTTATAAACAGTCTACACTTTTGCCGGTGAATGTATAATCCACACCATTAGGGTCAATGGGAGACAAAGAATACACAAAGGATACCAGCACGCTTTGTTACGGGCTAGTAAGCGCGAAGTGTCACGAAGATAATTAGGAAATTACGGTGGCAGACGCTGCAGAAGAGAAGTTCTGTATGGCAGTACAGGCTTCTGTCAAAGTCCTCAAAGCGATCGTTTCATGAAGAATCAAGCAATCTATTACTTCATCCTACGTATATCTCCTGCGTATAATATTAGAGAGATTAGGGCCTACACGGAGGCATACAGGCAACCGTTTCTCCCGCTAACCGTACGCTAGTGGAATAGGAAGAAGATACGTTTGTACGCAAGTACCCTACGACACAGACCGTTCAAATTTTGAAATTTTAGTAAACTTATGGGACTTAACTACTCTGGTTATCAGTCCATAGGCTTACAAATTACTGAAACGTATTTGACCTAGGAACAAACACACGCACCCATGCCAGAGGGAGGACTCCAACATCCGACGGCGAGCAACCGCGCGCTCCTTGCGAAACGCCTTAGACCGTTCGGTCACTCCACCGTGGCTCCACAGCGTTTGAGGTACCTTACGGACTACGGATATATGTAGAATATATTTACACAATTATTTCATTATAAGACTTAAAGTTCAAGAAATATAACGTCATAAACACAGAGACGCATGAGAAACTGCGGCATCATGTTTGTTCGTGTTTCATGCGCTGCCTTACCGTTCATCCATTTGCGATGAAGCTTCGCACAGTTAATCTTCAAAACAAGACGAAAGTCATTGTCTACGTAGAAGTTTCGTATGGTTCATGGCGGATGATACTTTACCTTTGAAAGTGGAGCAAACCTACAGTTTTATTCCAGTCTTGATGAAATTATGCTCACTTAACGTTCAACATTGGAGGAAGGCGACTGTCTAGATAAGATTTCATACAGTATCTACACAATTATTTCAGGGTCCCTTGCAATAAACGTAGTCACCACTTCGCCGATCACAATGAAAGTTAACAGAGTTGCGTGATTTTTCACGGAGAAGTCAATGGACTGAGGTGGTAGAGGAGGAGACCGACGGAAAGACGAGGAGGTGTTGGCAAAGAAAGGGGGAGATGGGTGGAGAGAGAGGTAGGAGCAGATAACTAGAGAGAGAGAGAGAGAGAGAGAGAGAGAGAGAGAGAGAGAGAAAGAGCGGAGAGTAGAGGACGAAGAGAGATAAGAAGGTGGGCAGAGAGAACAAAGGAAAAGAGAGGTGCACTAAAAACTGGAGTAAATAAGCACCCAGAGGCCACCGTGTTTTCAGCTAAATGCTCGAAGTATCTTCCTCTTGTGCCTTCGTCGGTTCTTGGTGGAACATCGTCATATTGAATTAAAAATCACAATTTTGAGTACGTTCCACAAGTTTATTTTAATTCGTGAACCGGTTTTCGGCTTATAAGGTCATCTTCAGACTTTACTGTTTATGTCAAAGAAGTTGCAATGTTTTAATACACACTTGAAAGGTATTCTACTTGTAACACATTCAAGCACATAGCACTTATCATACTTCGCTCTACTGATGTAGTACAATTAAAATGTTCCAATAAAACAATCATTAATAAATGAATGTATCAATTGAATATTTTATTCTTATGTATCGTTAAAACCTGCAGAAAGGCAATTGTATGATCAGGGGCCTTCTGCAATAGCACCTTGACTACCGCAGTAGCAGCGACTCCACTGAACTGGGCGGGCACAGAATTTGACAGTAACAAGTGTGTTCATATTGATCGCCTGTAATGTAAATTAAGATCATGGCAAAATGGTTGATCCACTGATGGATGTGTATTTTATATATGTCTCTACTGAATTTGCAGAGATACTTCTGGAAAATCTGCACTTTCATCGTCTAGTATACGAAATACCAAACACAGACTATTCATCCACCCAGGGACGAATATGGAAATGAATGGGACGCCCTCATTAAGTATCCATCTGTGAGGAGAATTGGGGCAATAAGTACGCACTGGAAGATTGTGGAAAAAGTCAGGTGAGATAGAAGTTACCACTCAGATTTATTCGAGCCGTCATGAATACGTTACTTCTAACATGATGAGAGTCCATTTGTGGATTTAAGGCGTTCAACAGCGCCCTATCATAATTCTATCTCAAATTAAGTTAAATGTTAGCATCCGGCGGTCCAGATACACCGAATGTCTGAGAAGCGTTATAACATGAAACTTTGAGCTAAAGGTAATCACTGTGCAAGCATAGTTTTGTTAGAATCTGTAATGTTTTCAGCGAACCTCAAAGGATATAAGGCGTAGGTTCGGGAATGATTAGTTTAGTCGGCGTTGACCTATAAAGCATTCAGGTAATCGATTTATAGAAATATGAACAAGAGTGGTTCCACAAATATGTTTCGAAGAAATTTTAACTCATTCTACACGCATCTTCAAGATATTTCATTTTATGGTTTCGGCCATGATTATTATTGGATAAAACTCCTTGTATCACTCACAAATCAGTCATTTTCATTCCGTTAAATGTAAAGCGAAGTTCATTATTGTAAAAATTCAGTACTTACCCATGCAGTCCTCGAATTACAACATGCGTAGTCTTTATGAGGGTACTCACCTGCAACAGAAAGGAAATATATTAGGATAAGTGATTTCCTGATACAGACGACGCATTTCACATGTGTTTCTTACTGGCAGTATCAATACACATGTACTCAGTCACGCACTTCAACTATTTGCTAATGTTCGCACTTTCTACAACACTGAACTAGAAAGCATGAGAAAATACTACTGTCGGCATTTACAGGAGATTGAGTTGAGAATAGTGCAGTTTCCGGGGATATTTTAGCAGAGGCTGCAGACCAAAGTCAAGGTATAGCAATATGCACAGATTCTGAAGGTGGCAGTATCGCGTGCACAAGCTGTAAAAGGACGGCGCATTGGCAAATTTACTTTGGCGATTCACATAAATAGGTCCTCCGACAACTCGGCACAATTTGGAGTACTGATCTATGACTGCAGTCGACCGAGTGCAGTTTTTCTGCTGACAGTTCGACATCATCACTGGTCTCGTGGCCCTGACTGTTTGTCCCTAGACTACTGGAAAGCCGTGGCTTGGTCAGAAGAGTGCCGATTTAGTTGGTAACAGCTCTAAAATACCGTAGCGTTCCAAAAGATTGGAAAATGGAGCTGGTCATCCCCCGCTTTCAGAAAGGGACGTCGAACAGATGAGCAGAATTTTGGAACACGTATTATGTTCGAGTGTAATGACTTTTCTGGAGACTAGAAATCTTCTCCGTAGGTATCAGCATGGGTTTCGAAAAAGGCGAACGTGTGACATCCAGCACGCTATATTCGTCTACAAGACTCAGAGGACCATAGATACGGGTTCCCACGTAGATGACATGTTTCTTGACTTCCACAAGGCGTTTGCTACAGTTCCTCATAGTCGTTTAATGAAAAAATTAAGAGCGTATGGACTGTCAAACCAATTGTGTGATTGGATTGAACAGTTCCTAGATAACAGAACGCAGCAGGTCATTCTCAACGGAGAGAAGTCTTCCAAAGTAAGAGTGATGTCAAGTGTGCCACAAGGGAGTCTCGTGAGACCATTGCTATTCACGATAGACATAAATGATCTTGTAGATAACATCGGAAGTTCACTGAGGCTTTTCGCGGATGATGCTGTAGTATATCGACTGGTTGTAACCCTGGATAATTGTATTGAAATGCAAGACGATCTGCAACGAATTGATGCAGGGAAAGGCAATTGAATCTCAATGTAGACAAGTGTAATGGGCTACGAATACATAGATATACAGATCCTTCATCATTTGGCTACACTATAGCAGGTCAGCAACTGGAAGCAGTTAATTCCATAAATTATCTAGGAGTAGGCTTTAGAAGTGATTTAAAATGGAATGATAATATAAAATTAATCGTCAGTAAAGTAGATGCCAGAATGAGATTCATTGGAAGAAACCTAAGGAAATGCAGTCGGAAAACAAAGGAAGTAGGTTACAGTACGCTTGTTCGCCCACTGCTTGAATACTATTCACCGGTGTGGGATCCGTACGAGGTGGGGTTGATACAGGAGGTAGAGAAGTTCCAACGGAAAGCAGCACGCTTCGTTACAGGATCATGTAGTAATCGTGAAAGCGTTACGGAGATGACTCTGCAGTGAATCTTAGTGACTCTCAGTGGAAGACTCTGCAAGAGAGACGCTCTGGAGCTCGGTACAGGCTTTTGTAGAAGTTAAGAGAACATACCTTTACCGATGAGTCAAGCAGTATATTGCTCCCTCCTACGTATATCTCGTGAAGAGATCACGAGGATAAAATCAGAGAGAGCCTACACAGAGGCCCACCGAGAATCTTTCATTCCCCAAACAATACGAGACCGGAATAGGAGGGAGAACCGATAGTGGTACACAGTTCATGCAACCAAGCTGTAGGGAATTTGATGATGGTTTCGTAATTGTGTTGGCTGTTTTTACTTGGAATTGAATGGGTCCTGGGGTCAAACGTAACCAAGCATTGGAAACAGTTGCGTGCTGCTACTTGGAGATCGTTTCAAGCCATTCATTTTCCCAACTACGATGGAATTTTTATGGGTGGTAATGCGTCATGTCACCAGGCTACAGTTATTCACGGTTTGTTTGAATAGCATTCTGGGCAATTCCAGCGAACTATTTGGTCATCCAGATTGCCCGACATGAATCCCATCGATTATTTCTGCGACATAATGGAGAGGTCAGTTCGTGCACAAACTGGTTCACCGCCAACACGTTCGTAATTATGGATGGCTATAGCGGCAGCATGACTCGGTATTCCTGCAGGGGCTTCTGAAGACTGGTTGGGTCCATGCCAAGGCGAGTTGCTTCAGCCCATCGTGCAACACGATATTAGCAAGTCACAGTCATAAATGATTATTATTTACGGGGTTGGACATTGTAACACAAAATGTTGTCGATGAAAACACTTTGCACTTCGTTCCACGGGTTGCTCTATTCCTGCAGTTCAAAATTTCAGTGCCTGTTTACAAAAAATGTTCAAATGTTCGTAAAGCTTATGGGACTTAACTACGGGGTCATCAGTCCCTAAACTTACAAACTACTTACAAACTACTTACGAACTAGGACGGCACAAATATCCATGCCCGAGGGGGGATTCGAACCCCCGACCGTAGTGGCCGTGCTGACCGTGACTGTAGCGCCTCAGTCACCTCGGCGACCGCGGCCGGCGCCTGTTTACATCACAGGTCAGGAAACCGGTACTCGACTGAGCTTTTGGTTTTGACTGAAGAGCCAGAGAAACTGATATGCAAACACGAGACATATAAACACTCAAAGAAAGGAGCTGCGGTCAGCAATGCCTAAGTAAGACGACAGATGTCTGACGAAGGTGTTGGGTCGTTTTCTGCTGATACAATGGCTGCTTACGATTTAAGCGAGTTTGATCGTGGTGTTATAGTCGGGGCACGAGACATAGCATACTTTCCCCTTTATTTTTACTTTACGCTAGGTACTACCATAGCTAGCAGGCTGTCAGCAGCATCTTATAACGCTCTTCACCCTTGTGATTGATAAAAATTGACACGACTATTTTTTTTAAACATTGGCTTTCAGATTATAAAACATCACGAGTTTAGAAGTTCGTGAACACATCACTATATAAATACGCTAACACGAAAATTGTGATAGTGCTTACTAATTTATTCGTACAAGAAGGCCAATGAAAGTTACATAATTCGAAATATTATTTGTCGTAGATTTCATGAATGTAAATATTATGTGTGCATTTAGCCATTAAAAGTAGTAAAAGGAAGTAGATATTTTCCTATCTACAGCTTGGATCAAGTTTTACATTCTCCAACAATCAGCTTACTGATTCGCTATTCGCCTCGACCAAAGACCCTGTAATGCAGCGCATCTGCAGTATTAAAATAAGTGAACAGCGAAACATGGAGTGCTCCCAACTCACTTTCTTTTGCCGTTCAAATGCTTCATTTTCGCAGTGATTAAGAGTGGTTAAAGGAAATGGATGTTTTCATATAAATGCCGATATAAAGGATGATGCGCCGGGAGAGGCATGTAGCGGTGGAACTATGAATTCCACATGTTGTCAGCTCTGGAATTCTGAATATCGCAGTATCGAAATAACATTATTTCTTGGCGTTGTATAAATATACGAACACCGAAATTGTAGTTCTGTTACAAATATCAGGCTAATAAAAGTTATATAATTAGAAAATGGCATGAGAATTATATACTTCCGTTTTTATTTCTTAATATTGTGTCAGGCATTTTCTTTAACACGTAAATGATTCCGTTTCATACCTCCCAGTGCCGGCTAAATTTTACCAAATATCCCAGCGGCCTCCTATGATAATGTTGGCAACAGATGCTGAATACTGAGAAATCTGTGGGTCTTCATTTTAGCCAATCGCTTGACAACGCTGATGTTTTCTCGTGGACTGGGCGGACGAGGGTACATACAAGAAACTGTCACCCATAAAGCAGGAACAGCATTATATGTTTACTTCATGGTCTCTACGATACACTAATCGAGTCATTCTATGTGGTTCGAACAAATGGGCAAAGATTTTCTATCGTGTTGTTGATGTTGCCAACATGATCACGCGAGGCCGCCGACATGATACGTAAAACTTTACCCCCAGTGACCATTGTAAACACAATTGGTCGATTTTCGACCACAGGCAATACTAGTAAATATAAACATGAGAAAATCAAGTTGTAGGTTCCAAATCTGTGCCACGGTGGGGTTAAAAACACAGTATAGGATAATGGAGCAGACAATATGACGTAACTGGAGACACTGATAAAATAACTGATGTGACACTTGATCTGTAGCGGTGGACGCACTGATAAAACACACTGACACAAACACTGGACGGCGCACTAATTATTACTTGACTGTGCTGTGGACCCTGTAGGGAAAGAGAGGGGAGCGGATAGGAAGTTCGGGAGGAGTGGGAGGGACGGCCTAGGATGGAGTGCTGAGGGAATGCGGGGGTGGGAGGAGAGGGGGGAGGGAGTGATAAGAAGGGGAAGGGGGGAGGGGGCATTTCATCCACCGGGAGAAGTTCAAAGTTGGTAGGACGGATAGATTTTGTGACGGAGGGCGTTATCCGGGAGGGGGAGGTAACGGAAGTTACCCTAGGAGAGGATATAGAGTGTGTGCAGGTGAAGGGAGGGAGTGATGCAGTGGTGAAGGCATGGCAGAGGCGCGGGATTGGTAAGATTTGGGTAGAACAGTAGGTTATTTTGCGGTTAGTGTACAGGATCCGGACGTGTTCTAGGTACTGCAGTAGGTGGAGATAGCGTTTCTGAGGGAGAGATGATATGGGAGCCAATCTCATACAACCATATCACACTTGCACCATGAATATCGGGAATCCGGTAAAACACAAATCTCTTACATCACTGCGGTGGGGAAAAAATCCCGCAAGCTAGATACCAACGACTGATGAAGAGAATAGTTCAACGTGCCAGAAGAGCAACCCTACCGTAAGTTACCGCGGATTTCAATGCTGGGGCATTAACAAGTTTTTGCATGGTAACCAGGCAACGAAACATTATCGATATGAGCTGTCGGATCCGAAAGCTCTCTCGAATACCCTTGCTGACTGCAGGAAATAAACCCTTACGCCTCGCCTATCTCCGTCAACATCGACACTGGACTGTTGATGAATGGAAACATATTGCTAGTTTGACGAGTCTCATTTCCAATTGTATCGAGCGGAAGAACGTGTACGGGTATGGAGACAACCTCATAAATCCACGGACCCTGCATGTCAGGAAGGGTTTCTTCAAGCTGGTAGATGCTCTGCTATGTTGCGCGGTGTGTACAGTTGGAGTGCTATGGGACCCGTTAATACGTCTAGACACGACTCTGAGAGGTGAATCGTACGTGCGCATCCTGCCTGATCACCTGCATCCATTCATGTCCATTGTGCATTCCGGCGTACTTGGACAATTCCAGCAGGACACTGCGACATCCCACACCTCCAGAGCTTTCAAAGGATGGCTCCAGGAACATCTTTTTGGGTGTAAACACCTCCACTGGTCACTAAACAATCCAGGTAACATTATTGACCATATCTGGGATACCTTGGAACACGCTGTTCAGAAGAGATCTCCACCCCCTGGTACTCTTACGGATCTGTGGACAGAACTGCTGGATGAATGATGACAATTCTCTCCAGCATTACTTCAGACATTAGCTGAGATCATTCCATGTCTTGTTGCGGCATTTATGAGTGCTCGCAGGGGCCCCACACTATATTAGCAAGGTTACCGGTTCTTTGGCTCTTCAGAATAGTACTGTTGGTGATGACGCTACGAACTGCCTTAGCAAGTCCAAATCTTTGAATAGCTCTTCTTAAATTGTAGCATTTCTTTCAAATTTCAGACTCTCTAATGATAGAAGCCTAGGTGAAAGTAACGAATATAACAGATCCTAATACATCAATAGGATTATCGCTGTAGTAATTGTTCTGTCAGTTATGCATTATTTAACAAAAATGAAGGCCAGTTTTTAACAATATACATTATCTGATTCGCGGAAACGCATATGCTACAACTGTGTATTTAATTAGGATTACTGACACTGCGTACTGGAAAATTCACTCGTGAAAAAGTAAAGGATGATTAATGTCAAGAACTTCATTATACGAATGTCTAAGAAGCCTACAGTTCACAGCAAAGGAGACCTTGTACTGGTCCAGGAAATGAAATTCTATTTAGAAAGAACGGAGATGAAATAGTAGGTTTCCCGCGATTTATCAAAGTAGCTCCAAGGGAATGTAATTTCATTGCAGGAAATGAATTTCAAAATTAAAGTAAACTAACAATCTTGTCACCCTTAACTAGGCGGTAAATTATTTCAGACATCTTTACTTATAATGAATTAAGAATAACTACGTAGAAACTGTAACATAAAGAAACATTCCCTAATTCGACAATAATACAGCAATTTCAGGAGGCCTCCAGACAATATAACCTTCACCAACAGATGCGTTGTTTATGAATTTCATTTATTGCTCAAAATTCAAATGTTTGTAACGCTGTGGGACCAACTTGCAGTGGTCGTCAGTCCCTTAATAACTAATATATGCTAAGGACAATACACACACCCATTCCCGAGTGAGGACTCGAACCTCAGATGGAGTACAAACGCGCACTCCGCAGCAAGGCGTCTTAGAGTGCTCGGCTACTCCAGCGCGGTATTTATTGTGATTTCAAGATTACAGTCCTAAATACCAGTTCCAAATTATAATAATCTTCAGATTATAAGAATTTAGTTATTACAGATAACACGCAGGGCTCATGCTTGTTATTTCCTCCACTCATGGTAGTATACGTTTTTATGATCAGAAGATAATATATTTAGCAAATAAATTAAACTTTAGAATTTAATCTGATGATTGAAAGAAATGAAAGTTTTCTTGAGCTAAAAGTATATGATAAGTCACGTGAGAATTCTAGGATTCAAAAGACTGGTCTCGTATAGCTCCACTATTTCCAGAAGCAATTACAGATGTGGTGTGCAAATTAGATACTCGATTGAAGAAAGCAGAAGTACTTGGAAACGATGGTGTTTCGATAAAAATGGTTAAAACTGGAGACACAGTAACTCAAACCAAACTCTCAAAACTGCTTAAAATGACTACGAAAAAAATATAATTCCTCAAACCTGGAACTCTGGTTTTATTATTCTACATCTTAAGGAGAGTGCACATACACCACACTCACACACACATACATACATATGGTCAATCAAGGTTGTCTGGGGTTCTTATGATGAAATGTCCGTGATTAATTTTCGCCTAAATCAATTAATAAATAACACGCTGGAGTAGTCTCCTGACCTGCCGTTCATTATTTCAGCATTTGATCGGTCTGCGACTTCTCAAGCTTAATAACAAGATCACTATTGACAACCTTCGAGGAAATAAAAGAACTGGGAAAAAACAACGAGAACTTCTATTTCTCTCTGATATGAATTTGTTGGTGGATTTATGTAAGTATGACTGCATTTCTTCAACGACATTTTATGATTTGAATTAGTAATAAGACACCCCTAGTTAACAGAGTTGAAATGTAATTTACCTAGGTTTCGGCTACTACTAAGAGTTCCTTCATTAGAAATTGCTAAAATTACTTGTCACATGATAAAATAACATGTAAGCGATAAAGGTTAAATTACATTTGTTATAATATTAAACAGTAGTGTAAGTGAATGCATCTTTTGCCAAATGTACGAAAGGCGTTGAATAACATCTGCGCGGCTGGTATACTGTGTTAACCACTCTCTGGCATGTATAATGCCATATCTGGTGTTGTGCCGGTTACCTGGTAGCGACTGTTTCACTTTGGCAAATACATCGAAGTCACAGGGACGGTGGGTGTTCCGTAATCTCTCGTTGTAAGCGGTCAAGACGTGTACACCACCAGACATGGGACGCCATAGAGCGCTGAAACCGCCACATCAACAGAATGGGGCTCGCAGATCGTATACGATGTCTTCCGGACTTATATATTCATAAGTCTTTATGTTAAAGGAGTGAAACTTCAAGTATATAATTTAATAAAATAATTTCAGAGACAAATAATAGTTCTAACTGCCTTTAATCCAGCCCTTGTGGGTCATGATATATAAACATCAGAAAGGTAAAGTAGTCAAAAATCCAGATTTGTTTGAACACCACAGTGCCTTACTAGGTATGATCCTGTTCGAAGGTGGTGTGCCGTTGCCTTTCTACGACCTTCGAACTAACATACTCAGCCAGATATAGCGGGACCTACCACGATGCTACTCCATATTTTTCACATCAGCGACGCCGCGAGAGGTGAAAGAAGTGGAAAGGGACAGATAAAAATCCTAGGACCTGGCGGGGATCGAAACCAGAACCTTTGGATTTGTAGTGTGGCATTCTACCACTATCCTACGAGCCGCATAAACCTAATGAGGAATATATATGTCAGATTCCGTCAGACTTCGTCAGTGTTGTAGGAAATACGGAAATTTAAAATTGAAACATGAGTGAGACAAAGAGATGCCGTATCACCAAAAATATTCTCAGCAGCTGGAAAGGAAGTTTGTAGAGCCTTTCAGTGGATGAACGAAGTTACTACAAGATTCGTGGATGACCCTCTCGTTCCTGTACTTCCAGTAGTCTTTTATCGCAGTGAGTCGAATTGAGTATTGCTCAGGTCAGCGAGCATTGGTAAGACACACGTCGAGAACGCGTGGAAGCAACACTAAAGCATACGAAACAATCTATGACAAACAGGAGTGGAATAACAACAATGAAATAAAAGTGTATGGAGCAGTTACCGGAGAAATGGACAGAAAATGTTTGTAGGAAGTTGTATGTTGGATTCGAAGAAAAAAGGATACACTAAAGTGAGTACCTAGTAGTCAACAAACAAATGAAATGTCAAAAAACGCTGAAGCGACCCGGGAGTGTTTTCTGAGTTCAGAACGAGCGCAGAAGCCGAGAAAAGGAGGTATTATCAAGTGTCGAACGGCTGAATACGATGGAAAGAAGTACACATAAATGAAATTTATGGTTTCAGCATTCTCACAAACGTCGAATTAATCATATAGTCGTTCATCAAGAAAGCTGTTATGGCGAGAATGTTTCACCAAACGAAAAGTTATTTGTCTCTAAGCACAATTGCAAAATTAAGAAAACTGTACAGTACAAAAAAAAGCAGAAAAAATTTACCTGTAAAGGTCTTGTCCACTTTTCACGTAAGACAGTCTGGATTTTTCTGTTTGCCTGCGCCTGAATTCCTGAAGAAGGCGTGAGTTTCTTGCCGATACGTCCATTGTGGACTTGGTGTGGATCTTTCAGACGTAATATTTCTGATGTGGAAGCAGAAGAGTTGAAGTACTTCTGTCGTCCAATTTCTACGAAAAACGTGTCACGCCACATTCGGTTTTGCACAACATCTCACGGACATGGGATAACGACACGAAGATTAATGAAGTAGAAGAAACACAGTAACAAAAGAAAGCATAGTCCCTGAATACGATCCCGCAGTATGCTATGGGCTCCCAGCGCGCGATCGGAAGGCGAACAGATAACAGACTGCCAGAGACTGCAGTGATGTGTGATTCGAAAGACCAGGCCAGCGACCTACTTCAAGAAGTGGAGAGGACGATCGATGTCGTAAAATCTAATACACTCTTATCGCATTTCGTGAAGTGATACGGGCTATCTCAGTTGGTACGAGTACGACACTTATCGGTATCGTAGGGAGTAGAAGAAACAAAGAACAGGAGGATATAAGGAAAAAGACGGGAAATTCGTTGCTTTTGACGCCGTGTGACTCACCGAGTACTCCAAATACGAGGAAGCACCTAGGAGTGGCCGGCCGCGGTGGCTGAGGGGCATGAGGCGCTCCAGTCACGGTCTGCACGGCCACTACGGTCGAGGGTTCGAATCCCCCCTTGGGCATGGATATTTGTGCCGTCCTTAGTTGTAGGTAGTTCATAAGTAAAGGGACTGATGACCCCGTAGTTAAGTCCCTTAAGCTTAACAAACATGTGGATGTGAACCTAGGAGTGTAATTGAAGTAGCTTGCAGTTTCCCACAAAATAGCCATTGTGAGCCTGAGAGATTACAATTTGTATTGCAGACGATATTTTAAACGAAACTCCTCATAACAGTTTTGTTTATCAAATGGGTTTGGGTTTGTGAGGCTACAATGTAAGTTGTACCCATCATTTACGCACCGAGCGGTTTGCTGCAAAACATCAGTATGAAAGCACAATCATTTAGGGTTATTGGCACTGCGGTTTATGTCATGTATTCAGTGCCCATGTCCGCTTGTTGTGTGTTTGGCACTCACTTCTGGGAGGTGTTTTTTGTTTCTGCTATTTACCCATATCAGGTTAAGTTCTAAGAGTGTTCTCTTACCTTGGACCAAAAACTTTACATTAAAAATGCAGACTTAATTGTAAATCTGATGTAGGTTATAAGATAGAACTATGATGCGTTTGCGTGTTTCAAATGTAACGAGAACGGTCTGCACGGCCACTACGGTCGGGGGTTTGAATCCCCTCTCGGGCATGGATATTTGTGCCGTCCTAGTTCGTAAGTAGTTCATAAGTAGTTTGTAAGTTTAGGGACTGATGACCCCGTAGTTAAGTCCCATAAGCTGCACAAACATTTTTTTTGTAACGAGAAGTAGTAAGTTAGAGTCAAAGTTTATTGGTCGTGCTTTGTACTTTCGTTTCCTGTGGAGGTAATCTTATTCTGAAGGGACGTTTTTGTTAAAATGCTGTAAATACCACTAATTTTGTGGCTTTCGCATCTGGATCCCCGATTACAACTACACTATAAGGAAATATCATTTCTTCAAATTTTCTTTAAGCACTCTACAGAGAGGAACTAACGTGGGGCAGAGAGGACTGAGGTAAGAGTTACCCTCTTAATTGTCTCTTCATTTTGAAAATTTTTGAGAAAGGGACTTTCAAAATGATCGAAAAGACTATTTGTTATGGTGTTCAGTCTATTTGTTTTGTCGATGAATTAGTAATTATGTACGAAGTGCAGTGTCTGTGTTTACTGGTAGAACCTATGGAAATGCGCTTCAGAGAATGAGCACTGAATCAGAAATAGCAGCGATCTGAAGCGCTTCGTTACGGAACGCGCGGCCTCCCGCGTCGGAGGTTCGAATCCTCCCTCGGGTATGGATGTGTGTATTGTCCTTAGGTTAGTTTAACTTAGTTTAAGTAGTTTGTAAGTTTAGGGACTGATGACCAACGTAGTTTGGTCCCACAGAATTACAAACATTTGAAAATTTTGAACATTTTGCACTCTGAGCGTCACTGAAAGACATGCTGCAACAATTCTAGCTATTGTTGCGTAATGCGATTGTTCAATGTACCCGTCTTCATTACACTCTTTGAATAAATTATTTTTATTAATGATTGAGAAATTAGTTTGATGAATATTAATTATATGAAGATATTGCTAATTGAATTATGATTTCTAACGTATTGACAACAGCGAAGTGATTTAAATAACAATTATCAAGTAGCATGTCCCTATAAGATTCACAAACAAAACATATCATTAAAATATTATAAGAAAAAATGTCATTTCCTTTCCTGATAAGCGTGACACTTATTGCACAACTGAAAATTTTAACTTCCGTGTTGTGGATGTCTCAATCAACAACAACTTTCTAAGAAAACTGCAATACAAATAACTGAAAGTGTTACCTTCATTTCCATATCGAAAAATCCTGTTATAGTAGTATTCTGATCCAAAAATTTCACCATCAAAACAAGTACACTTCGGCAAAATATTGACAGAAAACCACTAACAAGCCTCTTTCGAGTTCTTTGTTCTCCGACAAATACTAGCATTTGAAAGCTATAGCAAATTAGATACACTCACCGAGCTAACAAACAAAAAGTAAAATATATACGTTTAGCAAAATTCAGTTTTCTAGAATTTGGTAGGTCTTGATAAATTAATAAAGAACGAAAAACATTTCTCTGAAAGCGGAGGGGTATCTGTGGAGAGGCCAGACAAACGTGTGGTTCCTGAAGAGGGGCAGCAGCCTTTTCAGTAGTTACAGGGGCAACAGTCTGGATGATTGACTGAGCTGGCCTTGTAACATCAGCTAATGTGGCTTTGCCACACAGCTACTGCGAACGGCTGAAAGCAAGGGGAAACTACAGCCGTTATTTTTCCCGAGGACATGCAGCTCTACTGTATGAACCTATGATGATGGCATCCTCTCGGGTAAAATATTCCGGAGGTAAAATAGTCCCCCATTCGGATCTCCGGGCGGGGACTACTCAGGAGGATGTGATCATCAGGAAAGACAATACTGGCATTCTACGGGTCGGAGCGTGGAATGTTAGATCCCTTAATCGAGTAGGAAAATTAGAAAATTTAAAAAGGGAAATGGATAGGTTGAAGTTAGATATAGTGGGGATTAGTGAAGTTCGGTGGCAGGATGAACAGGATTTCTGGTCAGGTGAGTACAGGATTATAAATACAAAATCAGTTGGGGGTATCACAGGAGTAGGATTGATAATGAATAAGAAAATAGGAATGCGGGTAAACTACTATGACCAGCACAGCGACCGCATTATCATTGTCAAGATAGATACGAAGCCAACACCGACAACAGTAGTACAGGTTTATATGCCAACTAGCTCTGCCGATGATGAGGAAATCGAAGAAATATATGAGGAGCTAAAGGAAATTATTCAGACAATTAAGGGAGACGAAAACTTAATTGTTATGGGAGACTGGAATTCGGTAGTAGGACAAGGAAGGGAAGGGAAGATAGTGGGTGAATATGGTCTGGGCAAAAGGAATGAAAGAGGAAGCCGCCTGGTAGAATTTTGCACGGAACATAATTTAGTTATAACAAACACCTGGTTTAAGAATCACAAAAGAAGGTTGTATACGTGGAAGAGACCAGGAGACACCGGGAGATACCAGATAGATTGTATAATGGTAAGACATAGATTTAGGAACCAGGTTTTGAAGTGTAGGACATACCCAGGGGCAGATATAGACTCTGACCATAACTTGTTGGTTACGAACTGTAGGCTGAAACTGAAGAAACTACAGAAAGGTAGGAAAATAAGGAGATGGGACCTAGATAAATTGAAGGAACCTGAAGTTCTTAAGAATTTCAGAGGGTGCTTCAGGCAACAATTGACAGAAACAGGGGAAAATAAAACAGTTGAGGAGGAATGGGTAAAATTGAGAGATGAAATAGTGAAGGCAGTAGAGGACAAAATAGGTAGAAAGGCAAGACCTACAAAGAATCCTTGGATATCACAGGAGATACTAAATTTAATTGATGAAAGGAGAAAGTATAAAAATGCAGTAAATGAAACAGGCAAAATGGAGTACACACGACTAAGAAATGAGATTGACAGGAAGTGCAAAATGGCTAAGCAGGAATGGCTAGAAGGCAAATGCAAGGATGTAGAAGAATGTATAAATAGGGGAAAATAGATACAGCCTACCGGAAAATAAAAGAAACATTTGGCGATAAGAATAACAGCTCTATGAATATCAAGGATACTGATGGAAAACCAGTTCTCAGCAAAGAAGGGAAAGCTGAAAGGTGGAAAGAGTATATATAGGGGCTCTACAAAGGAAATGAATTTCGAGACACTATTGTAGGAAGGGAAGAGGATGTAGATGATGATGAAATAGGAGATACTATACTGAGGGATAAATTTGACAGAGCACTGAAAGATCTAAGTCGAAACAAGGCCCCTGGAGTAGATGATATCCCGTCAGAGCTACTGAAGTCTCTGGGAGAGCCAGCCATGACAAAACTATTTGAACTGGTGTCTAGGATGTATGAGACAGGCGAAATACCCTCACACTTTAAGAAAAATGTAATAATCCCCATTCCAAAGAAAGCGGGTGCAGACAGGTGTGAAAACTACAGAACCATCAGTTTAATAAGTCATGGTTGCAAAATATTAACACGAATTATATACAGAAGGATGGAAAAGCTGGTAGAAGCCGACCTCGGGGAAGATCAGTTTGGGTTCAGGAGAAATGTAGGAACACGGGAGGCAATACTCACTTTACGGCTTATCCTAGAAGATAGATTAAGAAAAGACAAACCAACATTTCTAGCTTTTGTAGATTTGGAGAAGGCTTTTGACAATGTTGATTGGAATAAACTCTTTAAAGTTCTGAAGCAAGCAGGAGTAAAATATAGGGAGCGTAAGGTTATTTACAACTTGTACAATAACCAGACAGCGGTTGTAGGAGTTGAAGGGCATGAAAGGGATGCAGTAGTTGGAAAGGGAGTAAGACAGGGTTGTAGCCTTTCCCCAATGTTGTTCAATTTGTACATTGAGCAAGCTATAAAGGAAAGCAAGGAGAAATTTGGAGAAGGAATTAAAGTTCAGGGTGAAGAATTAAAAACATTGCGTTTTGCCGACGACATAGTAATTCTGTCAGATACAGCAAAGGACCTGGAAGAGCAATTGAACGGAATGGACAGTGTGCTGAAAGGTGCATATAAGATGAACATTAACAGGAGTAAAACTAGAGTAATGGAGTGCAGTGTAAGAAAATCAGGTGATGCTGAAGGAATTAGATTAGGTAACGAAACAATAAAGGAGGTAGATGAGTTTTGTTACTTGGGCAGTAAAATAACAAATGATGGTCGCAGTACAGATGATATAAAATGCAGAATGGCAATGGGTAGGAAGGCGTTTTTGAAAAAGAGAAATTTGTTAACATCGAATATTGATTTAAGCCTAAGGAAGTCCTTTCTGAAGGCATTTGTATGGAGTGTTGCCTTGTATGGGAGTGAAACATGGACGATAAGCAGTGTGGACAGAAAGAGGATAGAGGCTTTTGAAATGTGGTGCTACAGAAGAATGCTGAAGATTAGGTGGGTGGATCGCGTAACTAATTGAGGAGGTACTGAACCGAATTGGGGAGAAAAGAAATTTCTGGCATACCTTGACTAAAAGAAGGGATAGGTTGGTAGGACACATTCTTAGACATCAAGGAATTGTGAATTTAGCGTTGGAGGGAAGTGTGTGGGGTAAAAATCGCAGAGGGAGACCAAGAGACGCGTATAGTAAGCAGATTCAAGTGGATGTGGGTTGTCGTTCTTATGAGGAGATGAAAAGGCTTGCTCAGGATAGAGTAGGGTGGAGAGCTGCATCAAACCAGTCTCTGGACTGAAGACCACAACAACATATGAAAAATATAAAGAAAAGTCGATGAGAAGTGGTCTAGAGCGCAGTTTTCCGTATATTGTTGATGTTTGTATAGCTTATGGGACTTAACTACGGGGTCATCAGTCCCTAAACTTACATACTACTTATGAACTAACTAATACTAAGGACGGCACAAATATCCATGCCCGAGGGGGGATTCGAACACCCGATCGTAATGGCCGTGCAAACCGTGACTGTAGCACCTCAGTCCCCTCGGCCACCGTCCGTATATTGTCTATATAATTTATATTAAGATATGATGATGTCGTCAATGATTTTATATAACGTCCAACATGATGCTGTTGATAAATTTATTAAATTGATTATGTTACAGGGGTACAAATGATTGATACCAGAGTTTAATAACAATAAAAGAAGATAAAAACATGTTACCGTGCTGCATTGTAACTACGAACATTCGACACACATGCGGAAAATAAGTTTGTCCTCTCTCTTTCTCTCTCTCTCTCTTTCTCCTCTCTGTAACTAAGCCAACATACTAACATGAGAAACTTTAATAGTAACAATCTCAGAAATTTTTGATCTATTTTTTGACATGATTATCAAAAGAACTGAGACTATTACCATGTCGTAGAATTAAATTTTCTATTTCTGTGTCATTGAAAGCCTGCCGCATGTGAGTAGAATGAACGTGTCGTAGCTGTTTTCAGCTCATCGTCTTCGTCTAAACAGTGGCTGGAGGACAGGTCTCTCTTGGGATGCAAGAAAATAATGTGAACCACTGGGCGCAATATCAGCACTAATGCTGGATGATGAAGCATCTCCCAACCGAACTTTTCCAAAAGCTTTGCTGTGCTCCGAGTCACATCAACGATGAAGAGCTGAAGACAGGCTGGTACCATACACAGGCGGCAGACTTTTACGACATAGAAATACAAAACTTGAACCCGCGACATGTTATGTGTCTCAGTACTTTTCGAGACTGTGTCAAAAATTAGCTCAATTTTTGCTTTTATTGTTGCCACTAAAGTTTTTAATGTTACTGTCTTGTCTTTGTTTTAAAAAAAAATGGGAACTTACTCTCTGGTTGCGCCTTCTAACTTAACGTCTTGTACAAATTAAAGCTCACTGAGAGAAGTGTCAGACAGGGCTGTTGTCTCTCGCCGAACCTATTCAGTATTGATTTGGAGGAATTTATTTGGATGGTAAAAGAGGCGTCACGATAGATGGGCGGAAAATTGAAAATATTAAGCTTTGAATGTAAGATAATGATTCTCCCATGTCAAGAGTCGCCAACTCAAATGCTAAATGACCTGAAAGATGTCTGTACAGCATGTCTTCAGTCCGGAGACTGGTTTCATGCAGCTCTCCACAACACCCTATTTTGAGAAAGCCTCTTCATCTCCATATAAGAACGGCAACCTACATTCACTTGAATCTGCTAACTATACGCGTCTCTTGGTCTTCCCCTGCGATTTTTTCCCAACACACTTCCCTCCAATGCTAAATTCACAATTCCTTGATGTCTAAGAATGTGTCCTACCAATCTATCCCTCCTTTTAGTCAAGGTATGCCAGAAATTTCTTTTCTCCCCAATTCTGTTCAGTACCTCCTCATTAGTTACACGATACACCCACCTAATCTTCAGCATTCTTCTGTAGCACCACATTTCAAAAGCCTCTATTCTCTTCCTGTCCGCACTGCTTATCGTCCATGTTTCACTCCCGTACAAGGCAACACTCCACACAAATGCCTTCAGAAAGGACTTCCTTACACTTAAATTAATATTCGATGTTAGCAAATTTCTCTTTTTCAAAAATTCTTTTCTTCCCATTGCCATTCTGCATTTTATATCCTCTGTACTGCGACCATCACATGTTATTTTACTACCCAAGTATCAAAACTCATCTACCACCTTCATTGTTTCGTTACCTAATCTAATTCCTTCCGCATCGCCCGATTTTCTAAGACCGCATTCCATTATTTTTGTTTTGCTCTTGTTAATGTTCATTTTATATGCTCTCTTCAACACACTGTCCATTCCATTCAACTGCTCTTCCAGGTCCTTTGCTGTCTCTGACAGAATTACAATGTCATCACAAAAACGCAATGTTTTTATTTCTTCCCCCTGTACTTTAATCCCTATTCCAAATTTTTCCTTGCTTTCCTTCACCGCCTGCTCGATGTACAAATTGAATAACATCGGAGAAAGTCTACAACCCTGTCTTACTCCCTTCCCAACTGATGCTTCCCTTTCATGCCCTTCGAGTCTAATAACTGCGGTCTGGCTTTTGTACAAGTTATAAATAACTCTCCCTATATTTTACCCCTGCTGAGGGGTACAGCATATGGTGTGATAATAGATAAAAAGCTTTAAAGAAGCATTAACTTTAAATTGAGTTCAGAAAACAGTTAACAGGTGAGAACTATGCTTGATTTGCAAAGCTGGGTTAAGGAAGACATGTACTGCCAAAAGGACATCAAAGTTAGAAGCCGTGGTGGAACGGCCGAGCGCATTGGGGCGCTATGCTCCGAAGCGCGAGGCCGTTGTCCGTCGAGGGTTCGAATGCCCCGTCGGGCATGGATGTTTGTGTTGTCTTTAGTATAAGGTAGTTCATAAGTAGTTTGTAAGTTTAGGGACTGATAATCCCGCAGTTAAGTCCCTTAAGCTTAACAAACATTTTTCGCAAAGTTAGAATGGCACTGAGGAAAGAGGCGTTTGAAGAGCAGAAAACTCTCCTAACTAATGGTTTGAACAGAAGGATGACTAACCGTCTGGTAAAATGTCTAATATGGAGTGTCGCCTTGTACGGAGAAGCAACGTGGAATCTCAGAAAGAAGGATGAGAGGAAAACTGATGCATATGAAATGTCGATATGGTGTCGAATGAAGACGATGAGCTGCACTGACAAACTCAGGAATGAGGAAGTACTGGGTAGAGCTGGAGAAGAATGGAGGATGTTACTGACTGTGAAGAATAGAAAGATAAACTGGATGCAGTTTGTGAAGGGATTGCCCTAATGTTGGGGCAACTGAAAGATTAGTTCCGGGAAAGAGAGCGAAAGGGCAGAAGAAGGTACGAGATGCTGCGTGACGTCAGCAGACCATAAGAAGGGTACCAGAGAATAGAGAGGAGAGCATAAGGCCGAAAAGCATGGAGGGCTATCGGCTGCAGGGAAGAAAACGAAATGATGATGATTATGATGAATACTGGCAATGCTCAAAGGGGGCATAATTTGAGCATTAGTGGAAAATTTTGAACTTTTACTTGCAGGAGGCAACTGTTGCATAGGTGCCGTCTAAGATGATTGTCTTTTGTGCAGGCGAACAATGTACTTCACCAGTGACCTCTTCTGCCATGCTGGTGCATTCGTTGTTCGATTCCTTCGGGGTAAAGGTGAGTACAGAATATCTTAGTGTTTACATCTAATACATTAATGATAAGTAGATGAAAGTACGAGACATGATAGGGTTACAGCTTTTACAGGTTGTTTATCGGAAATATCGAGTTTTCATTTGAAATAATACTTCATTGAGAATAGGCAGGAACTCTGCAGTTTGTTTCAGATGCTACCATTCTAAATTAAGAAATCTCTTGCTACGCGTTAACAACAGCTACAGTTTCAATTACGGCTTGCAGAAGTAGCGAACCCCAACATTTCGCGTAAAGCAAAACATCGAAATCGCCAAGTAGAGCACTATGAACTGAACAATTTGAGCACTATGAATACTGTTGCATTGACACAGTTTCTGTTTGTGAAGGTTGGCAAAACTCTAAGCAATTATAATGACTGGTCGAACAAATTCAGATTTTTGCGCATCAGCAGCATAGCTGTCTCTAACAGCTGCTGACAAAATCCACAGGCTATTTGTCAATAACCACTCTTATTTACGAACGTTAACAGTTGTCTGGATAAATCTGGTCTGGATATTGACACTGCAGGATGAAAAATATCTTTTCCAAAAAACATTTCCATTGCGTGTGTTTACAGGGGACTCACTCCAACAGTAGCCGAGGTCTTCAAGGTAGCAGATGTGGCATTTCAGTTCCTGGAAGAGTAAACAAAAACACAGCGGTGGTCGACATGTGAGCTTTGTGTTGTGCGTAGGAGGAAGACTATTCTCTCGTGCGACGGCAGTACTGCAGGATCGGAGTCTTCGACACAATTATAATTGTTGCATTAGTAAACTAGTAATCACACGCTACCAAAACTGGAAATAACGCTTTAAACGTTAGAGGCATTGCTAACAAATCATCTTGTTTAAATTAATCATTGAAATATTTTTTACACTTTAAGAGATCGTATTACATCAATGGAAGCAAAAATAATGCTTATCTGCGTACATCTGTGGAGGTTGTGTACGTGGAAGAGATTAGGAGACACTGGAAGGTACCAGATTGACTTTATAATGGTAAGACATTGATTTCGGAACCACATTTTAAACTGTAAGGCATTTCCAATGGCAGATACAATACTCTGACCGTACCTTATTGGTTATGAACTGCAGATTAAAGCTTAAGAAACTGGTGACTTGTTAAAAATTAAGGCGATGGAACTTGGACAAATTGAACAAACCAGAGGTCGTTGAGATTTTCAGAGGAAGCATTACGCAAGGATTGACCGAAACGGCGGAAAGTAAGACAGTAGAAGAAGAATGGGTAGCTCTGACAGATAGATGATCATAGACGCTGAAGGACACGGCCTAATAGGATGCTTGTATTAACGCCTGCGACAACTTTCTCGCCAAAAACTAAAAACTGTGTCGATCTTCTACCGTTAGATGAAAAACTGAAGCAGATGTAACGCAAAAATACAGTAATAAAGCCATCGAAAATGGATTTTTAGCTCCGAAACGCGCCGGACAATAAAGTTATTGTAACTGAAGACGACGTATTATTATTGTATACTCCTAACCTATACGGTACAGTCACGGACAGCCCGCGGCGAAAAGTCGATTAATAACGTTATAAGTAGATTTGGGTAGGACGAGAAACGTGTCTGGATAGCCGATCGCTCAGAGGGCTAACCGCCCTCCGTAATAATGCAAACAGGATGGAGATCTCAATCATACATCAAAGACACGATCTACCCGAGCGACAATAAAAAGACACAATAAACGCATTCGGTTCTCAGTCTGGCTTAAAATTTCAGCAACGTCATTGAATTTAATTCAGTGGCCTCAACGGACGAGAAACTAAAATGTTTGTAATGTATTGTAAACAAAACTCAATGCCGAATCATATTTTATATATTAGTCATATACGCGCAAAGCCGACTGTATGGCGAGAAGGCACAGCGAGAGCTGCGAAGGGGGGAGGCCGGTAAAAATCGGTGAGTGTGAACGAGCCTTACGCTTCGCACTTTGTGGTGATACTACAACGCGTGACCTCAGAGCTTCGAGCGATTCCACAAGAAGCGTTTGCTGACAGCTTGCAACAGCTGTACAAACGATGTCGAAAGTTTATTGTAAGCAATGGCGATTACATTGAAGGTCAGTAAAGGTATTTTGTTTCCTATATTTCCTGAGACCATTCACTATACTTTTCAGAAGCACTTTGCAGAAGTGTTCATTGACGTACTACGTTAAGCAACATTTCCATATATCCATACTTCGCAATTTCTGACTTTAGCTGCCATTCTTCAGTTGGTCAACCATTTTGTAACACATGAAAATTTGTGTCGGACCGGGACTCTAACCCGAGTCTTCCGCTTTTTGTGACCAAGACCCGGGTTCGAGTCCCGGTCCGGCACGAATTTTCATGTGTTACGAAATGATTGACCAACTGAACAATGGCAGAAAAGTCAGAAATTATCGCAAATTTCGAAGTAATTAATGTATATTTAACATTTATTGCTGCAGTCCATCAGCAACGTCAGTTCAAAGAACAGACGTATCAGGGTAAATGTTTCCATTATAAATTACAAATACCACATCGGCGTACTTGGCAATTATAAAAACGGGCGGCGTGTTTACACGCTTCAGTGCGGTATATTTGGCCAAGAAATCACAATGGAAAGTTCAATTAAAACCAAAGCACGACTTCAAAAACTTGTCAACACTCTACTGCTGACACTGCATAAATAAGCCCTTAGCATCTCACAGCAACCAGTATACCAACACAAAAGTACACTGAATTTAGCTGTATCTCTTCTAAAAAATAGAAACCCGGGAGCTCATGGTTCTTTCGTGAGTACGTGAGTAGCGAGCACGGGGCCCCGAGCTAATGCAGTCTTTTTTCCTTACTTCCCGGACAGTATTTCCTTTCCCCATCCCCTCCTTTCCTATCCTCATTCTTTTCCCCTCCCCGCCGGTGGACTTATAACCTCAGTACAAATGTTCAAATGTTTGGTAAGCTTAAGGGACTTAATTGCGGGGTCATCAGTCTCTATGCTTACAAACTACTTATGAACTATCTTATATTACAGACAACACAAATATCCATGCTCGAGGGTGGATTCGAAACCCCGAACGTAGCGGCCGTGCAAACTGTGACTGACGCGCCGAAGGCCGCTCGGCCGCTGCGGCCGACTAACCTCAGTAGTTTAGTCCCCCTATCCCAACCAAACAACGCAACCCAACCCGTTGTTATGGTCTTCAGTCCGGAGACTGGTTTGATGCAGCTCTCCACCCTACTCTATCCTGAGCAAGCCTTTTCATCTCCTCATAAGAACGGCAACCCACATCTATTTGAATCTGCTTACTATACGCGTATCTTGGTCTCCCTCTGCGATTTTTACCCCACACACTTCCCTCCAATGCTAAGTTTACGATTCCCCGATGTCTAAGAATGTGTCCTACCAAGCGATCCCTTCTTTTAGTCAGGGTATGCCAAAAATTCCTTTTCTCACCAATTCGGTTCAGTACCTCTTCATTAGTTATGCGATCTACCCACCTAATCTTCAGCATTCTTCTGTAGCACCACATTTCAAAAGCCTCTATCCTCTTCCTGTCCGAAATGCTTATCGTCCATGTTTCACTCCCATACAAGGCAACACTCCACACAAATGCCTTCAGAAAAGACTTCCTTACACTTAAATTAATATTCGATGTTAGCAAATTTCTCTTTTTCAAAAATGCTTTTCTTCCCATTGCCATTCTGCATTTTGTATCCTCTGTACTACGACCATCGCATGTTATTTTACTACCCAAGTAACAAAACTCATCTACCACCTTCATTGTTTCGTTACCTAATCTAATTCTTTCAGCATCGCCTGATTTTCTAAGACCGCATTCCATTATTTTTGTTTTGCTCTTGTTAATGTTCATTTTATACGCTCTCTTCAACACACTGTCCATTCCATTCAACTGCTCTTCCAGGTCCTTTGCTGTCTCTGATAGAATTACAATGTCATCAGCAAAACGCAATGTTTTTATTTCTTCCCCCTGAACTTTAATCCCTATTCCAAATTTTTCCTTGCTTTCCTTCACCGCTTGCTCGATGTACAAATTGAATAACATCGGAGAAAGGCTACAACCCTGTCTTACTCCCTTCCCAACTGATGCTTCCCTTTCATGCCCTTCGAGTCTAATAACTGCGATCTGGCTTTTGTACAAGTTGTAAATAACTCTCCTTTCCCTGTATTTTACCCCTGCTGACTTCAGAATTTGAAAGAGTGTATTCCAGTCAACATTGTCAAAAGCTTTCTCCAAATCTACAAAAGCTAAAAATGTAGGTTTGCCTTTCCTTAATCTATCTTCTAAGATAAGACGTAAAGTGAGTATTGCCTCCCGGGTTCCTACGTTCCTCCTGAATCCAAACTGATCTTCCCCGAGGTCAGCTTCTACCAGCTTTTCCATTCTCCTGTAGATAATTCGTGTTAAAATTTTGCAACCATGACTTATCAAACTGATGGTTCTATAATTTTCACACCTGTCTGCGCCTGATTTTTTTGGAATGGGGATTATTACATTTTTCTTAAAGTCTGACGCTATTTCGCCTGTCTCATACATCCTACACACCAGTTCAAATAGTCTTGTCATGGCTGGCTTTCCCAGAGACTTTAATAGCTCTGCGGGTATGTCATCTACTCCTGGGGCCTTGTTCCGACCTAGGTCTTTCAAGGCTCTGTCAAATTCATCTCTCAGTATAGTATTTCCTATTTCATCTTCATCTACTTCCTCTTCGCTTCCTACAACATCGTCTCTAAGTTCATTTCCTTTGTAGAGCTGCTCTATGTACTCTTTCCACCTTTCAGCTTTCCCTTCTTTGCTGAGAGCTGGTTTCCCATCCGAGTTCTTGATATTCGTAGAGCTGCCCTTCCTGTCCCCAAACGTCTCCTTTATTTTCCTGTAGGCGGTATCTACTTTTCCCCTTCTTATACATTCTTCTACGGATTTGCATTTGGCTTCTAGCCACTCCTGCTTAGCCATTTTGCACTTCCTGTCAATCTCATTTTTTAGTCGTCTGTACTCTATTTTGCCTGTTTCAATTACTGCATTTTTATATTTTCTCCTTTCATCTATTAAATTTAGTATTTCCTGTGATATCCAAGGATTTTTTGTTGGTCTTGCCTTCCTACCTATTTTGTCCTCTGCTGCCCTCACTATTTCGTCTCTCAATGCTACCCATTCCTCTTCTACTGTTTTATTTCCCCCTGTTTCTGTCAATTGTTGCCTAAATCTCCCTCTGAAATTCTCCAGAACTTCACATTCCTTCAATTTATCTAAGTCCCATCTCCTTATTTTCCTACCTTTCTGCAGTTTTTTCAGTTTCAGCCTACAGTTCATGACTAACAAGTTATGGTCAGAGTCTATATCTGCCCCTGGGTATGTCTTGCAGTTTAGGACCTGGTTCCGGAATCTATGTCTTACCATTATAAAATCTATCTGATACCTTCCTGTGTCTCCTGGTCTCTTCCACGTATACAACCTTCTTTTGTGATTCTTAAACCATGTGTTTGTTACGATTAAATCATGTTCCGTGCAAAATTCTACCAGTCGACTTCCTCTTTCATTCCTCCTGCCCAGTCCATATCCACCTACTATTTTTCCTTCTCTTCCTTTTCCTACTACCGAATTCCAGTCTCCCATCACAATTAAGTTTTCCTCTCCCTTAACTGTCTGAATAATTTCCTCTAGCTCCTCATATATTTCTTCGATCTCCTCATCATCGGCAGAGCTAGTTGGCATATAAACCTGTACTACTGTTGTTGGTGTTGGCTTCGTATCTATCTTGACAATGATAACGCGATCACTGTGCTGCTCATAGTAGTTTACCCGCATTCCTATTTTCTTATTCATTATCAGTCCTACTCCTGTGATACCCCCAACTGATTTTGTATTTATAATCCTGTACTCACCTGACCAGAAATCCTGTTCATCCTGCCGCCGAACTTCACTAATCCCCACTATATCTAACTTCAACCTATCCATTTCCCTTTTTAAATTTTCTAATTTTCCTACCCGATTAAGGGATCTAACATTCCACGCTCCGATCCGTAGAATGCCAGTATTGTCTTTCCTGATGACAACATCCTCCTGAGTAGTCCCCGCCCGGAGATCCGAATGGGGGACTATTTTACCTCCGGAATATTTTACCCGAGAGGATGCCATCATCATATGTTCATACAGTAGAGCTGCATGTCCTCGGGAAAAGTAACGGCTGTAGTTTCCCCTTGCTTTCAGCCGTTCGCAGTAGCTGTGTGGCAAAGCCACATTAGCTGATGTTACAAGGCCAGCTCAGTCAATCATCCAGACTGTTGCCCCTGTAACTACTGAAAAGGCTGCTGCCCCTCTTCAGGAACCACACGTTTGTCTGGCCTCTCCACAGATACCCCTCCGCTGTGGTTGCACCTACGGTACGGCTATCTGCATCGTTGAGGCACGCAAGCCACCCCACCTCGGCAATGTCTGTGGTTCATGGGGGTAGCAACCCAACCCAACTCGTCTAAAAAATAAAAATAAAAAAAGGTAAAATAAAATGTTGTATGGCTTTTTTTTTGCAATTTGTCTGTTTTACACCCTCCTACAATATTTACTGTTCCTCCTGTAATGCGCTGTATTTATTTATTTTCTGTTTTGTTTTATGAAAGGGTTTGAGATGCTCATAAAACGTTAATAAGTCAGGTACGAGCTTTTCATTGCCTGACATTTATATGTCGGTGTCGAAATGTCTTGGAGATTCCACAAATCTATTTACGTAGTTACTGAGTACTTCACAACAGTACAACATAGCCGTGTAAAAACTTGGAGACATGTTGATGGATGCTAAGAGCTAGAGGTCCAGCTCCTCGGACGTAACAGCGTACGTGCGACTCCCCTGGAAATAATGGACGGACTAAAGGCGGCGGCGGTTCGACTCCCGGTCGGACCGGCCCGGGCCGGAATGTTTAAGAGGTCGGCAACCCTGTGCGTGGGGATTCCCCTCCTCCGTGGCCAGCAGGCGCTGACCGCCGCTCGGCACTGTCTCCTCGCTGGCTGCGCTTCTGCACCTGCCATCGCTGGTTGTCTCCAGCTCAATCCGGCTACCCACTTACACCAAATAATCCATTCTACTGTGTTTGCAAAACGGGGGCTGAGCAAAACGATCAGAGGCCGTGGATACAGGTTCCCAGGTAGAAGCCACGTTTCTTGACTTCCGAAAGGCGTCGTTCAGTACGGTTACAAAATGAAATGTTTGTTGACCTTAGAAGCCAATCTACTCTGATCATCGGTCCCTAGACTTACAAACTACTTAAAGTATCTTATCCTAAGAACGAGAAACCCATCCACGATTCAGATAACTGGATGGTGCAAAAAAAAGGTAATTGACGCTTAATAATGAGAAGTGTGAAGTCATCCATATGACCACTTGGTTTACGCGATAAATCAGACAAAACTACAGGTCGTAAATTTATCAAAACTAGTATTGCCTGTGGTCGAAAATGGTCAGTGAGGGTAAAATTTTACGTATCATGTCGGCGGCCTTACGTGATTATGTTGGCAACATCAACAACACTATAGAAAATCTTTGCCCAGTTTCTTCGAACCACATAGAATGACTCATTAGTGTATCGTACAGACCATGAAGTAAACAAATAATACTGTTCCTGCTCTATGGTTGACAGGTTCTCGTATGTACCCTCGTCCGCTCAGTAAAAATATTTGCCCTCGTAAAGCAAAGATACCATTAGAAAACATCAGCGTTGTCAAGCGATTGGCTAAAATGAAGACTCACAGGATTCTCACTATTCAGCATCTGTTGCCAACATTATCATAATTTGGTAAAATTTAACCGGCACTGGGTGGTATGAAACGGTATCTTTTATTATATAACTTTCATTAGCCTAATATTTGCAATGGAACTACAATTTCGGTGATCGTATATTTATACAACGCCAAGAAATAATGTTATTTCGATACTGTGATATTCAGAATTCCAGAGCTGACAACATGTCGACTACGTAGCTCCACCCGTGCACCGCTACATGCCTCTCCCGGCGCATAATCTTTTATATCGGCATTCTCAAATTTGTAGTTCCACCCGAGCACCGCTAGGTACCTCTCACGGCGCATCGTCCTTTATATCGCCATTCATATGAAAACATCCATTTCCTTTAACTACTCTTAATCACTGCGAAAATGAAGCATTTTAACGGCACAAGAAAGTGAGTTCGGAGTACTCCATGTTTCGATATTCACTTATTTTAATACGATATTTGAAGACTGTAGATGCGCTGCATTACAGCGTCTTTGGTCGAGGCGAATAGCCTATCAGTTAGCTGATTGTTGGAGAATGTATAACTTGATCCAAGCTGTAGATAGGAAAATTTCTACTTCATTTCACCACTTTTAATGGCTAAATGCACACATAATATTTATATTCGTGAAATTTACGACAAACAATCTTTCGAATTGTGTAACTTCCATTGGCCTTCTTATACGAATAAATTAGTAATCTGTACCGCAATTTTCGTGTTAGCATATTTATATAATGATACCTAGGAGTAACAATTACAAACAACTTAAATCGGAAATAACACACAGAAAAAATTGTGGGGAAAGCGAATCAATGACTACGTTTCATTACCAAAGCACTTAGAAGACCAACATTTCTACTATATAAACTGCCTACGCCATACATATGGGTCCTATTTTGGAGTATTTTTGGGAATTGTAAGATCCCCACTAGATGGGACTGGCAGACGATTTAGAGAAAGTGCAGAAACGGGCAGCTCGTTTTGTATTATTGCGACATAGGGAAGAGAGTGTCACGGGAACGATGCACGAGTTGGGTGGAAATCATTAAAACAAAGGCGTCACTCGCTACGACGAGATCTACTTGCGAAATTTCTGTCACCAACTTTCTCTGCAGAATGCCAACATATGTTGTTAGCACTCAACTACGTAAGAAGACATGATCATCAAAATAAAATAAGAGAAATCAGATCGAAAACGGAAAGATTTTATTGTTCTTTTTTCCGCGAGCTATTAATGGTACTGTAGAGGAACATCATAAAAGCGGTTCGATGAACCCACTACCTTGCGCTTCAATGTGACATGCAGAGTATCTATGTAGATGTAGATGCCCGACAGATGACTCGAACCTCCGGCGGGAACGACCGCGTGCACCGCAGCAAGACGCTCCAGAACGCACAGCCATTCTCGCGCGGCGATACGGTTCCATACCGTCGTGAGCACATGAGGTATCAGAATTCTAGCCAACAGAAGACAGCACATCATTCTCAACAGAGATGAGTCTCCAGGCGTGATAGTGATACCTGACATGCCCAAAGGGAGTGTTAAAAGAACGTTGTTATCATAATACATACAAATGACCTCGTACATAACATCGGAAGTTCGATGACGCTTTGTGGGGTTGATGCTGTAGTACATCGAGAAATCGCAACACTGGTGAAGTGAAGCGAAAATCAAGATGATCTACGGCGTAACGACGCATGGTGCACGGAATGGCAATTGAGCCTTTAACATAAACAAGTGTAAGGTGCTGCGTTTACAACACTGCTCACAGCAAGTATGGGATAAGGAGAGATATCATACACATTACAAATATACCAACGCATTTTATTCAGAAGTTGGACACAATTTTAACTTGTGTGTGATACAGTACGATATTTTGGTGTCGCAAAACTTTACCTGAGGTTTACATGGCGTTTAATTAGAGTGAGGCGCCATGGTGCTACCACGATAGTGAAAAAGTCATTCTCGTTGCCCTCCAATGTGGTGTGTGATCAGCTAGAGCTGCCAGTAAAATTGCTAACCTGCAAGGCTTAGACAGTATGTGGTTATCAATCACCTCTTGAGGGACAGTTGGCCATTCTTTAATGAGTGGAACGTCCAGTTCTGCAACCGTTGTGAGAGGTGCCGATCTGGCTGCAATGCGTCTGCCAGGTCCATCCCAGACATTCTCAGTCGAGGATTAAGTCTGGTGAACAAGATCTACACACTAATCGTTCAATTCGCTCAGCTTCAAGCACGATGTCCACCAGTGCAGCTCTGTGAGGACGAGCGTTATGGTTCACCAGAAGGAACCCATCTCTCATGGCACCAACTTAGGGCACAAAAAAAGGTAGAAGGATTTCGAGCGAAACAAATTGATTTCAACGAATAACTTTCTTGAGGGTCCTGAAAACATGGGAAATCGTATAGAGAGCGATGGACAGCGAAGCTTCGCAGAGTTGTTGAAACAACCTTTACAACATGTGACGGACGTTATCCTGTAACAGAACGACGCCTTTTCGAAAGTCCTGCAGAATTTTGGTTGAAAAAGCTAAGTCTTGATCACTCCCCATGCGATTACCATTGTGTTCTAGAAAGACATCCGTGACGATCGATTTCCTCTGGACAAGGAGATGAACACTTAATCATGTTTATAAAAGCACAGTAAAAGTTTTCCTTGAAGCCATCAACTGTCTTATCAACGTGCAAGTAACGTATTAAAGGTAATGGCGATTGCGCTCGAAATAATATTTGCAGTATCGCAGATAGTGACGCCATCAAAGACAACTACACCACTATCGATACAGACATTCCCGGCCAAGGGAACGTCAGCAGGTGGTACTAACAGTTCCTGCATTCCAGTGTCCGCGCCGGTATGACCACTATCAAACTACCAAACTTGATTGGTATACTGAAGTGAATTCGCCTGCGCATACGGCTAGTAAGACAGTGTTCATCGAGCCAGGGAAATTTTCGTCTTGACAGCAGTGTGCATCGTGTCAGCAGGTTGTACCAGAGTTCAGGACAGAGCGCTGAGTTTGTCAGAACAGTTACCTCACCTTGATAAGTACTTCGCAGTGCATCAGAACTTGTCTTCGTATCATATGCTTGCAATTTATCAGTTTACTATGATTCCACTTCCCAACGCCCAAGGTTGAATATTCATTTGCTTGTAATAAATTTCGATTGTCACTAAACTTGTGATATCTTTCTGTTAACAATAATCTACCTATATTTTCCACCTGTCTCGTCCTCATTTCACTAGTCGTTGTGAATTTAATGATGATATATTCAAAGAAAAGCCTTTAGGTTTTACGAGGAAACAGAAAATGGAAATTGTATTAAGTGTTAGCAAGGGCAAGGAAAGCCCAGAGATGGCAGTGGACAAAAAATGGCTTATGGAAAGGAAGAAATTCACCCACTGCCTGTTACTTATTGTACTCGTGGCCAGTGCTTTTCGCGGTTGTGTAACGATGGACGAGGAATGCTTTTCAGGGCTGCCGAATGTCATCAAACCATACATATCTGCTATGAAATAAGCTGCGATCGAAGGCTGTCAGCTACATTAAGGTTTCTAGCCAGTGACAGTAGATACTTGGCCCTTAAATTAATGCAGTTGAATCCTCACAATTATTATCTAAACTCGTTTTTGAAATCTATATTTACGTGAGAAAGTACATAGTGGTAAACCAAAATAAAAGCTGGCACGTTAATTTTATTGACGTACTTATATATTTCGCGGAAAAGATATCCATAATTAGAAGAAGCAAGACTACAAATGGTGGTGCCGGTCACCAGTTAAGAAATACAGGAATCAATAAATACAAATTAAGCATTATGCATCTCTTAAAATTCTAGTGAAAAATTTCATTTGTACACTTGGTCCTTCATAGCAGAAGGCGTGACGATAGGTTCATTCTTATGTAACGCTGCTGACAGTAAAGAATGGATATTTTAGGAATAGAAGTGCGCCCATTAACTGTTTTTAGGATAGTCTAAGAACAAATTCGTCAATATTTCTGTATTTAGATTCCATTTACGTTAAGTCTCATCAGTCTCTATTTCTATTTTTAGATTTCATGCCTTTATAAACGTCGGAAATGAGGTCTGAAAACCGAAGTTTATGTGGACGACTTAATTTTTTTAATATGTCATTTGAAAGCAGTATGTAGTTACGAATTCGAAATATTCAAATATTTCACTGGCAGCTGAAAATATGTGCTTGATCGGGATTCATACCCGGAATTCCCACTTCGGGCCAACGGTCGCTTTAATCGCTTTGTTTAAGATCTGACTAGCAGTAATTCGCTATCCAGACACGTTTCCCGACCTGCCCAAATTTTCTGTTTACCGCGCAATACGATTGTAGTTCTCCATGCCAATTACTGCCTCTTCCACGCAGCTTAAACTGTATCCCCGAAGGGATCGGACGTATTTCTGATTTCGTAAATAAATTGTCATTTACTTGTTGGAGGCTAACATACAATTATGGATACATTGTCTTTTCTTTCGCAGATTTTGATTTCAACCAGTGGTGTCAGTTTCCTAGTGCAGGTCAGAAAGAAAATTCGCCACATCTACTACAATATGTAGTTTTAATGTAATTTCTTGAATCTTTCCTGCTTTATTCTTTGCTCACAACAAACTTCCACAATCTGTAAATTTCTCCACAGATAGCGTTTCGCGCAGTGCCACTGTAGCCACTTTTGAAGAGCGTTTAATTGTGAGTGCAGTGACAGAAGACAAATTTTATCATCCGTTTGGCAGAACAGCACACTATGTTGGCTTCCTGTGCACTCTGTGGCCTAGTGTGTCTGTTGCTGTTTTGTACACTAGTACTTCCAGAAAAGGAATAGTACCATCGTTTTCTATTTCTACTCCGAATTTTATTTTCTCATGAAAACCAAAAGAGACGACGAAGAAATATTACGCTGGGAAAGCATACGAAGCAGCTCTTCACTTTGTTAGCGTAACATCTATGTCAGTAATTGGAGTGGATCTGTTGTGCTATGTTTCAGGTTTTGCTGCTTACAGATAGGGTTCTTGAATGACATCTGAAAACTTATGTACTTTATCATATGACTGATAAGCCATGACGCAGCTTATTGTGTGATATACTGCTAGGTGTCGGCGGTGGGTGCTATAGGAGGAAGGATGGCTGCAGTTCATAAGCAACAGATCCCCCGACAAGAAAAGTTGTCCTTCAGTTGCCCAATTTGTCTATCGGTCGGTCAGTAAGTATCTGTCTCTGTAAGTGTGGGCCCTGTAGCAGAATGGTTAAAACTATACATGAATAACACTGCTCCAGAAGGGTATCAGGTGAGATATCACTTAGAGCGAGGCACCATGGGGGCTACCATCTTAATGAAAAATTCATCCTGGTTGCCCTCTAATATGGTTTGGGATCACCTCAGACGGCAAGTACAGTTGCACATCTACGTGGAATGGACAGTCTGAAGTTATGAATCAGCTTTGTGGTCATCAGTCCCTCAAATTCAAGCATGTTGTCCACCATTGCAGCTCTGTGCTGAAGAGCGTAATCTTTCACTTTCATAGGTATTTTTCCGCGCCTCACAACGTCCAGATAAACCCATCTTATTATACTGCTCTCAGAGAAGAATATTCGCATAGACGACCAATACTTAAACAATGACATAATAAGCACATTGCAATTAACATATCAGTAATCATTGTATACGCCGTGCCGGCCGCGGTGGCCGAGGTGACTGAGGCGCTCCAGTCACGGTCAGCACGGCCACTACGGTCGGGAGTTCGAATCCCCCCTCGGGCATGGATATTTGTGCCGTCCTAGTTTGTAAGTAGTTCATAGGTAGTTTGTAAGTTTAGGGACTGATGACCCCGTAGTTAAGTCCCATAAGCTTAACAAACATTTGAACATTTGTATACGCCGTAACTCTCACCTCGCGACTGTTGTAATATTAGATCAGGTGCAGAAAAGAAGAAAACGACGCCTGTGTGATATTACGACGAACAGCATTTGACGTTGTTTTGTGTTTCAATCGTGAGTTTACGCCACCCGATAAAACCCATAGGTTCTTCAATGACCTCAGTTCACCACTCTGACGCTAGTGCAAGGGATGTAAACAAGTTAAAGTGATATATCAATGTATGTTTGCACAATAATTCAATCATGCTTTCCGTTTGATATATGTTCTAGTGGAAAAGACCCAGCGCATAGGAACTAACATACGGCTAAGGGCACAAAATGGCAAGTGATAAATTGTTGTTCTGACAAATACCGAAACTAGGATGCGGAGCGCCGAGTTGTCAAGTATTTGAGGTACATCATACCAATTTGTTGTCACTTTGTTAGATGAAAAGAGAAATTTATTGCGGGCCGCCGATGTTTCAGAATCGGTGAAAATATTTTGGCTTTAATTTGAAACTGGTTCCAAGATGCCGGAGGCAAGCGTGCGACGCGAAATTGGAATCCCCGAGCGGAATTCCTGACGCTCGCGATGTACCATGAATATTCACGAAACAGGAATGTCAACAGTTCAGGTATTTTTCTGTTTTACGAGATTTCAACCAGATTCCTCTGTAAGACCTGACGATTCTTCATGCATATTTAGAGCGCCTGCCGCGCGCTATATTCCCACGGGGAGAGCTGTAACGAATCCCGCAAATTGCGAAACAAACAGCAACGAGTACGGTATACTGCATGTTGGCGTGTGATGTCTGCCGCACAAAAACTTCGATTTCTCAGGAGTCGGGCTCTGTGAGAACGGGAGCGACCCGGTGGGCAGACAAAGGCCGCTTGGCATTAATTCCCAAACGCCGTGGCCTGTCTGCCAACCTCGCAGTGTGTCTCAGTTCAAATGATGAAAAGTTACGTGATGGAATCCGGCATCCTATTTTTGTGTGCTAGCTAAAAACTGGGCTTATTGAAATCTTCAAATGTTTGTAAATCTAAGGGACTTGACTTCTAGGGTTAGCAGTCCGTAAGCTTACAAACTACTTAAACTAAAATTAAAATTCTTCTGTGCTATTTGCCGCGTCATGGTGATAAAATATTTCCAACGTCTCCGCTACGTTACGGGAGCCATCCTCGGGGAATACTGACTAGTTTCCTTCTGTGTTTATCTTATAAGGCCAAATCTGTCTCCGCGTGTTCGTTCTGATTGGTTGAAATTTGGTAGCAGGAAGGAAAGGAATAACTTTACTGGCGCTGACATTGGTGTTTCTGATAGGTGGAAATACGGGAAGGAGATGCGCCTATTGGTGTTTGCATCGGTGGTGTTGATTGGTGGAAAACAGGAAGGTGTTCTGTCCTTGGTGTTTGCATGTAATTGGCCAGCAACGGCGATAACAGAAGTTTCCTGGAGGGCCTAATTCTTCTGTCTAGGGAACCTCCCCATCGCACCCACCTCAGATTTAGTTGTAAGTTGACGCAGTGGATAGGCCATGAAAAATTGAACACAGATCAATCGAGAAAACTGGAAGAAGTTGTGTGGAACTATGAAAAAAAAGATATATATATATATATATATATATATATATATATATATATATATATATATATATATATATATATATGCAAGAGATAAGCAACATCGAGCAGGTTGTGAGCAAAGGAGCACCATGAACCTGTTGCTAGTGAGAAGCTGCGGAGCAGGAGGTACTTGGTTTGAGCCTTTCCACAGGCCAATTTTTTTTCCTTTCATTTTCAGAATATTATTATCTGTCCGTCCGTCCGATGCGGGGTAACTGCGCCGTAGTATGGGGACATGTTCAGATTTCCACAGACATATGCAGGATTTAACAGTCTACAAACGTAAATATTCGAAAACGTTAAACCATATGTTTTGACAGAGCACAGGGAAAACTGTGCGAAACTGTAAAAGTCGACCACTATACGTAACAAGAGCCTTGTTTTGTTACTAAAATTAGCAAATGCGATCCGTGTGAACTACTGGTTACTCCCTGCTACAAAGCCTTGTTCCCTAGCCCAAACTGAGAACTGACTCGTTTCAATTACTTCAATAACAGGAAGTTAATACTACAGAGGTCAATATACATAGCACCTCACACGTTATTACACACAGACATTAATAAGCAAGCCACCACAATTAAAGCTATCTTAGAAAGGTGGCCGAGAAAACATTTATGGCACAACGGAATTTAGACATGAAAAAATTATTGCATCTGAACATGTTCTCAGCACTATTGAAGAACAATATTAAATCAAAAAGGGAAGGTGCTCTAAAACTACAATTTATAGGCAACTTACGGATTATCCTGAACTTATACTTGTTTATTCAGATAAAAACAAGCAAAATGGGGAACCAATTTTGTTAATATAATAAAAATGCATCTCTTACATGGAATAATTCGGACGGTACCCAGCTTGGGGGACCGAGAGACTCGCCAACCAGCTCGCAACCAAAGAGTGTGGATACCTCTTTGGTAGTACAGCAGCTATCGATACTGAGACAGAAAGAACGATGCAAAGCGAGTTATCACTCCCCACATTCAAACAGCAATAAATTCTCGTACACACTTAAAAGTACAACAACTGCACATTCTCACAGGGACAGTGGCGTAGCGGAGTAGCCGTACTTATGCCACATTAATTAATAGAATAAAAATTATTAACATAACAAAATATGAAAAACCTACCAATATTAACTAATATTTTAACACATGAAATTAAGAAAATGCTATTCCTCCAGCCTTGAAAAGAGTGGGGTTCAAGTTTTAACAAAATGATAATCTAGCGACATTAAATAAATTATAACTTTATAGAAATATACAAAAAATATATGGAAGACGACAGACGGTCGTCTTTCAACTGTTGCATTAATTTGTTGCAGTTTATGTGACAATCTCTTATGTTTTCATCACTTTTTTGGGAGCGATTAACACATCCACAATCAAACCTAAATCTGGCAAGGTAGAATCTCTTTATCCATTCTCCAAGTGTACAAGTTAGGTGGGTCGACAAGAGATTCCTGTCATGTGACGCAGATACTATCACCAGTGGCATATAGGATACATTAGATGTGCTTTCCTGTGGAGGAATTGGTTGACCTATCACTATGCGATCAAATGTTTTAGGTTCCCATTGGAGAGGCACTTCCTTTCGCCTGCCAATCGCATGTTTTTGCGGTGTGGTCACAAAACACAGACACTAAACTGATTACAGCGAACAGGGACTTCATTGATCGGACGGACAGATCATAATTTAACGAAAAAAAAATAATAATAAAAAATAAAATAAATCATTTGAGAAAGGTTTGAAACATAAACCTCCCACGCCGCAGCCCCTCATGCTAGCCACAGGACCACGGCACTCCAATGTTCACAGTCCGCTAGACTTTCACTATCTTTCGCATGGACCATTCAGTTTTTGTATTTTGTTTAATTTTTTTTCATATTTCCATATAAATTCTTCCAGTTTTCTCGACTCATCTGTGTTCAAATTTCACGGCCTATCCCCTGCACCAAGTTATAAGTACATCTGACGGGGGTGCGATGGGGGAGGTTCTCTTGTGAGTAGTGACGCTGCTGCCACGCTATCAGAAGTGCCCATCTGCGGCAAAAGGGCCCGTTGAACCGCTAGCCGCGAAGCGTCGCCGGGTTGCCGAAACCAGGAGCCAAGACGGTGAGAGTTTTTACCCGTCTTCTCTGTTCACATTGTAGGGGTGTTCACTAATCTCATAATCTCAATTGCTTCACACAAATTCCACGTGGTTTTAAGTGGCTGTTTACAAAACACTTGTACATCCTTGAATATATTGTGGTCACACTCTTCCTCGTGTTCTGCAACCGCTGATTTGCTGTGCTGCTTTAAATGTATGTACCTTTCATGTTCCGTCATCCGCACATGAACAAACCTTCCTGTTTCTCCTATGTACACAGTCCCACATTCACACTTCATTTTATACACACCAGTAGTATTTATCTTTCCTGTGGGTGCCTTAGTTGATGTGAGGATATCTTTAATTTTGTTATTGCTGGAAAAAATAGGTTTCATGCCAGCTCCCAATGCGCTCACTAATCCCCTTAATGAATGGCAAACGTGCCACCAGTAACTCTTCGACTTTGGTGTCGTTTTCCTTAGTTCGTCGTGGTTTTATGGCTTTCTTAATGCTTCTGTCGCTGTATCCACTGGCACTGAATATCGATCGCAACTTTCTGAGCTCTTCTTTCAAATTATTGCCATCACTAATCCGTTGCGCCCTGGTGATTAGTATACGTTGAATAGAGTTCTTTTGTGCCGGATGGTGATGGCACTGCGCGTGCAAGTACCGGCCGGTATGGGTTTGCTTCCTGTGCACTCTGTGCCCTAGTTTGTCTGTTGCTGTTTTGTACACTAGTACTTCCAGAAAAGGAATAGAACCATCGTTTTCTATTTCTACTCCGAATTTTATTTTCTCATGAAAACCAAAAGAGACTACGAAGAAATACTACGCTGGGAAAGCATACGAAGCAGCTCTTCACTTTGTTAGTGTAACATATATGTCAGTAACTGGAGTGGATCTATTGTGCTATGTTTCAGGTTTTGCTACAAACAGATAGGGTTCTTGAATGACATCTGAAAACTTATGTACTTCATCATATGACTGATAAGCCAGATGCAACTTTCCGCATTTATATCAGCAGTTACTAATACATTTTTATCTGAACATTGTTCTCTGGTGCCCTGAATTTTCAGTGTTTGTCTGGTTGTAGCAATTTGGGGATGCCACGTCCAGAACTGTGCATTCCCGCAACCTTTGGCGGCGTGCCATAAACTGCCCTTCATGTACCACACGGACTGGTAAGTGACCCGTTTTCAATGTTTACCGGTTAGATGCCTTTTATATTTTGACGAGATTATGGACTAATTTTAATATGACGAGAGCTCTGTCACTCTAACGAGGAGACCACATGGATATTGTAATTCAGAATTGCTTTATATTTATGATACGTAAAGTTCAAAACTTAAATAACAATTAACCAATCCATGCGACGCAACTCCAAAAAATTCTCAAGAAAGTTGACTTTGAAGTTTTGCAAAGTACACGTAACTACCAATAATTGAAAGAGTTGCAGGGTCTGTTGGCGTAACTCAGGTGGTAGCTTTCTGGCCAAACAATCACAGAGTCGCTGGTTCGAATCCCTTTTTTTTTATTCGTTTTCGAGTTCAGTTATATAAAACATTTGGGGATCTCTGATTCCACGTGTTTTTTTTTTCAGTTTTTGTTTTTGTGTATGTAGTCGAGCTGAAAACCTTTTATCACGTAAAACGATAGTTGAGTAGGTTAACTACTTGCTAAATCATTACTAGCTGTGGAGATGACTTTCCAAAGACAGTGACGTAGCTCTTCACAAGCTGAACAGTCAAAAACTACTACCGTCAACAAATAGTGAAGCCAGTACTATAACAAAATTACTTTTGTTTATATGACTGAAACCATCATTATTAACAATCTACTATAAAATATATAAAATTACGAATAAGCAAAATTACGTGCACTTTTCTCAAAATTACCATTAGATATTAAAATTGTGCAAGTATTCGAACAGAACGAAAAATAAATAAATAAATAAATAATACGTCACTACAGGATTCGAACCACCGATCCTAGGGTTGTAAAGTCAAAACTTTTCCACCTGAGCTACACCCATAGATGCTGCAATTCATTTCATGATGGGTACTTATGTTCACTTGCAAAAGTTCAAAGTCGATTTTCTCGAAAATTTTTGAGAGATGCATCGAATGGCTTCGGCCAAATTTTTCTTTGAATTCTGAACTTAACGTACCATAAATATCAAGAAATTCTAAAATCCTATACCCATGTTGTCTCATTGTAAGTGACATGTCTATTTTACATGTAATGTAAAACTTCTGAATACGACACGTTTGGTTCGGTGTCGAAACTTGCTCGTATATTATTGTATTCATTGCAATTAGCAGACTGTAACCCACAGACTAAAAAAAAAGTATTTTCATAGTTTGTACAAACTGTTGTAATTAGGAACAGTACTTTTCCGTTGCTGGATGGCCTGATGGTGAATTTATATGCCGAACACGGTAGTCGTTAGCTAAAATAAAATCACTCCAATGAAGCAAGTGATATACGAGGGTTGGAACTTAAATTGTGGTAACACTGCTGTGGAGACACTATGCAATGGAATCTACTACTGTCACTGAAAGCACACATTGTTTACATACCTACCTTACCTCCGAGCAAATGGACTCACCCGTCCAACGACACCGGCGTGCGCACAATGGAGGATAACACGGTCACTTGTCAACGAGGGGTCTAACGTAAAGGTGTCACTATGTTATCTAAATGTTCAAATGTTTGCATAGCTTATGGGACTTAACTGCGGAGTCATCAGTCCATAAACTTACGAACTACTTATGAACTAGCTAATCCTAAGGACGGCACAAATATCCATGTCCGAGGAGGCATTCGAACACCCGACCGTAGTGGCCGTGCAGACCGTGACTGGAGCGCCTCAGTTACCTCGGCCACCGCGGCCGGCTAGGTTATCTAAACAGGAACAACGGAGTTGGATCAAAATTGAATGTGCCAGCGATTACGGCGCTGCTCGGACTCAATTGGTGCGCTATGGCGTGAGGGAGAGTGTTTCTTACGCCACGTATGAGACAAAACTGAAACGCCAATCCAACGAATGGCGTCATTTTGGGTCGCCGCAAAAGTCGAAAGTGCGTCGGAGTCCCAGTATGGTGAAAGGTATGGTTATTCTCGTGCTCGACTGTGATGGTGTTATTCTAATGTATTACATTCCTCTACGGCAGACCGTCAATGCACAGTATTACTGTTCGTTTTCAGAGCACCGCCTGCGACCAGCTTTGTGAAAGAACTGGTGACCTTCCGCGCAACCCACCCATCATTTTGCACGATAATGCGCGGGCGTCTACGACGCAATATGCAGGTGCTCTGTTCGGTAGATGGGAATGGGCAGTACTGTACCATTCACCATACCCCCCAGGCTTAAGTCTTTGAGACTTTGATTTGATTCGAAGATGAAGGAACCTCTTCGCTGCATTCGGTTCAGAACTGAACCAGAGTAGACCGCTCCATTTGCATCAACAGAAGAGGCATATTTCTCTCTCAAAAATTTACATCATATATTTAAATCATAAAAAGTTGATAGTAGTAGCGAACATTGACATATCTCTGCTTTCGTTAAAAAAAGATCGTATATAGTGCCTCGCAGAGGTTTGTCTTTTCTTCACTGCAATGCGAAATGTTGCCGTTTGGAGCGCTAGCATCGCTGTAGCTCTTGGACCGCGCTTATTTGAAAGCAAACCGTTTCGTTTGAAAACGTGACATCTAAGTTTAGTTGGTGTATGCCGTCTACGGCAAAATTAATCGAACTTTATGATGCAGACGAGCACACTATAATCGCACACACCCTGAATATAAGAACAGATTAAGGAGACTAGAAAGTTACAAGAGTATCGCGGAGGTGTTCAACAGAGAAATTCTTCCTTGTTGTATAGCTGACAATATGAAGAAGAATAATTATCATCATCATCATTAGAGACTGTTTATGCCTTTCAGCGTTCAGTCTGGAGCATAGTACCTCTGATAAAATTCCTCCGTGATACCCTATTCAATGCTAACATTGATGACTCGTCTGATGTTATGTCTTTTACTTCAAAATCATTCTGCACCGAATGTAAGTACTTTCTTCTTGGTCTACCTCGACCCCTCTTACCCTCCGCTACCGAGCTCATGAGTCTCTTAGGTAACCTAGCTTCTCCCATGCGTGTAACATGACCCCACCGTCTCAGTCTGTTCGTTTTAACTGCTTCATCTATGGTGTTCATTCCCAGTTTTTCTTTGATTTCCTCATTATGGACACCCTCCTGCCATTGTTCCCAGTACCTGCAATCATTCTTGCTACTTTCATATCTGTAACCTCTACCTTGTGAATAAGGTAACCTGTATCCACTACCATACACCAAAGTTGGTCGAAAGATAGAGCGGTGCACTGCTAACTTAGTCTTGGTACTTCCTTCCTTCTTGAGAAGATTAATGGCCTCGTGTATTACATCAACCACAAAATTAATAGAAATATATGAAGCAGATTTTTATAAGCTCTTCACTATTCTCGATGGAAATGAACACCATAGATGAAGCGGTTAGAGCGAATAGACTGAAATGGTGGGGTCATGTTACCCGCATGGGAGAAGCAAGGTTACCTAATAGACACATGAGATCGGCAGCGGAGGGTAAGAGGAGTCAAGGTAGACCAAGAAGAAAGTTCTTAGATTCGGTGCAGAAGGAGTTTGAAGTAAAAGGCATAACATCAAACGAGGCATTAAAGTTAGCAATGAATAGCGGATCATGGAGGAATTTTATTAGAGGTACTATGCTCCAGACTGAACGCTGAAAGGCATAATCGGTCTCTAATTATGATGATGATGATGATGATATTTGATCAAAAATTTGACTTTGTAATACCGGCCTAACGGTATACTACACCTTCCACATCGCTGGCAACTGGTTCTAACCACGCTGGTGACTACTTTGAGGGACAGTAATAGATGCAAACATGTAACACTTTTGTATCGACTGTGAATAAATAGTTTCCACTATGCAAATTACAATCATGGTATATTTCTAAGTGACAGATCGTCTGCAATAGAAGAATAGGAAGGAAAGCATCGCAGGTGGTAGATTCGTTTTGCTTACTCTGCTGGATAAGGCCCATAACTCTTTGCGTGCCAGTCCTCCATTTCGCCGTCTTCCAATTTGTGAACTCGTCAAGTCCGGCGGACTTGAACCTTAAGTCACCGACGACAGCTGCGTTATGAATGACCTCCAGCACGGAGACGGGGAGTCTCTTGTCCTCGCATTCATTCCTTAGCTGTCGCTCACCGTTGGCGTCTTCATTCACTGGCGCTGTGGTGCTCTGCGGGCGTAATCTGGCCGCACAGCTTGCGGAAGCAGCTCCCACCAACCGCGCTGCTGCCCACGCTACTCAGCCACCTGGTCTGATGGATTATTGCCTCACTCCGTTCATCGGACAGCTAATCTTTCACTGCATGTCATTACAGAATTAGGCATATACAGGGTGACAATCTTAAGTTGACAAACCAGAATAACTAGAAAAATAAGCTTCATACAAAAAATATGTAGAATCCAAAGTTGATTATGGTATAACAGCAGGTTGCTGCTAAGGAGCTTGGTAAGGTGCAGAGATTAGCCTGCTTAGCCATAACAGGCGGAATTAGCAGCACACCAACCGATAGGATGGAAACCATGCTGGATATGCCCCCATTACAACTTTGGGTCAAGATGGAGGCTGCGGATGGTGCATAGAGACTCAACTGGCAACAACTGGAACTCTTTGGGATATCCAGAATCACACACTAAAATAGTGAGTGAGGTAAATATAGGAAAGGTTGGGGAAATGCCAGTTGACTATATTATAACCCCATACTACTTCAACAAGCCTTTCAATATAACAATTGGAAGTAGGGAGCAGTGAGAGAAAATAGTTATAAACCGTACAGGGGATATTGCCTGGTTCACTGGCGGGTAAAAATCAGACCAAGGCATTGGGGCCGGGGTATACGGGGTGCAGCCACGACTGGAGGGCGTCATCTCTCTAGGGAAACTGGCCTCAGTATTCCAGGCCGAAATCACTGCCATCAGGGCGTGTGTGGAGGAAAATTTGCGTAGGTGCTACAAAGATCGTAGCATCTACATCTATTCAGACAGCCAGGCAGCCCTGAGATCACTGGCAACTCCTGCAACAAGGTCTAAAATTGTTGCAGAATGTCACATGGTTCTGGTGGAGCTAGGGGACAGCAATAAAGTAAACCTATTGTGGGTCCCTGGCCACTCGGGGATCAGAGGCAACGAACATGCCGACAGATTAGCCAGGATGGGGGCAGAGACTCCATTTATTGGACCGGAACCTGTCCTGACAATCACCAAAACAATGATGAAATTGGAGCTACGTAACTGGCTCAGAAGACAGCTCGTAGAATATTGGATCAAAGTCTATCAACAAAAACATAGCAAGGTAATGATGCCAAAGCCATGTTTTAAAAGAAGCTCTGCAATCCTGGACCTGAACAGGAGAGAGATTAGACTCATGGTTGGATTGCTGACAGGCCATGGGAATTTCAAAAAACACCTACATACAATGGGAATAACAGAAGAGGGCCCTAAATGTAGGATCTGTGATGACGGTGACGAAACTGCATCACATCTAATCTTCGAATGCATTGCATTGGAGAGTAATAGGCACATTTGGGACAACCAGACCCGAAGAAATTGTGTCTCATAAAGAACTGATAAAGGGACTCCTTGCATTGTTCAAGGGCATTGGTTGGCTTTACTAGATATACAGGGAGCAATACCGCACAATAAACTTAGTTTCGGTGCGGGCAGTGGCGGGTTAGACCAAGACTGTTTTGGCTTCCCTGAGAAAATCAAATCAAATCAAAAAGTTGATTGTTTTCGACGGGGACATCTGTTGGTGCTAAAATTATCACGACACCCCAGCCCCTTCGGGGTGGGTCGGGAGGCAACCCATATTTTTTATTGCAGAATCAGATTATACATAAATAACAACGTACACTTTGTCTTAAACCTTTGTGTTGATTTTTGGTTGTTTGCGCTGTAATTCGAGAAAATCCATGTTTAAATTTTTCCGTGGAAAACGGTTACAGATAAATAAAAAATAGTTATTTACCTTGTACATTTTGATTCGCTAAAACTAAAACTCTCCCTCTCCCTCCATAGGGTGGGGTTCGAGAGAGAGAGGAATTAGAGTTTCACAAATGTTGACCAAAATATTATTTTTTTCTGCAGATTCCGATAAGTCTTGTTTGCTTCGTCGTCATGAGGTCACAGAACTTTTAATTATCAAACAAATCATCTGACTAGCTAACTAACTGACCAAACATCCTACTTACTAACTAGAGAAATCATTAGCTAACAGAGTAAACAAAGGAAAAAACTAATCCACTCTCTAGCTAAAGATGAACGTATTCCCGTTTAAGATTTGGTGGTCCTGAAAAGGGACGATTGGTTTCGTTTTATTTTTGGTTATTTGCAAATAAATGATTTTTTTTATTTGCCCGTAACCATTTTACACGCAAAAATGAAAACATGGATTTTCTTGAATTAAGGACTAAGTACCAAGAATCAAAAGAAATGTTTAATACAAAATGTAGACAATCTGATTCTGCAATAAAAAATGGCGGTCCCCATTTGAAATTTTAAAGTAGTCTCCCAAGCCACCCCTTGAGGGTTGCAGTGGCGGGCTAATTTTAGCATCAGCAGATGTCCCCCACGAAAATAATCAACTCTGGATTCTACAAATGTTTTTCGTGTGAAGCTTATTTTTCTAGTTATTCTGATTTGTCAACTTCAAATTCACATCCTGTATACAGGGCGTTCATTTCAACTTACATACGTAAATATATGGAAAACTACGCATCGAAGAAAAAAAAAAAAAAAAAAAAAAAAAAAAAAAAAACACGCAAATAAAAAGTTAAGGTTTGGAAATTTGTTAGCAAACAGCTCTGTCATGAACGAATATCAAGTGTGTCTGTGTCCCCAATTAAGAACCGTCGTATTTCATTCGACATTTCATTTGCTTTCTAAGTCTTGTTTTAACCGTTTGTATTTATTTCATAAATTTTGCATTATTTTTGCAATATCTTTTTCAATATCTGGTTATGAAATACAGGAGGTGGAGAAATTAATACAAACACCAAGGATGGGCGCAATATCTCTTCTTTATTGAGGAGTTGGTCCAACACTGCTTTGAAAATTGCTACAACTCTTCAAGGAACAGGTTCTTAAAATATGTTTATAGTTTCCAACCGCAAGTTATCCATTCTTGTACCAAAACGTCCGGCAATTACGTCGACGGAGTTTGAGCTGTAAACATGGTCCCCACGCTTTGCTCTAACACTCCCTACAATGGTGTAATTATGTTGAGACAATGCTATTTTACTGTCCAGGGAACATGTTTGATAATTTCTCATGCTGTAAAAAGTAGGCAGGAACGCTTTCGTTTATATCTGTGGACGCAGTGTCATTTTACAATATGGCAGCGTCTGTTAGCAACACCTTAGTCATAGTGTGCGGCTTGGTTACAATACATGATGGTGAGATAACAGTCACAGGTATCCAGTCAGTGCAGATAATGATAGAGACAGTAGAATACCACGATATACATCACCAAATCACGACGGAACATGCCCCAACCTTGACTGTAGACACCAGACATGCTATATTGTAACCTTCTTTTGGGGTTTTAAATGCATAAACCCAGTTATTTCTAGGAAGCAATATAATCGATGAGTCGCCCTGGAGTGTACGAGCGCACTGATGCGCTATGTTCCGGTGCGCGAGGCCGTTCCCCGTCGGGGGTTCAAATCCCCCCATCGGGCTGTCTTTAGTATAAGTTAGTTTATATGTAGTTTGTAAGTTTAGGGACTGATGCCCCCCACAGCTAAGTCCTAAAAGCTTAACGAACATTTGAATTTTTAAACAATGATTCATCGAGGGGTACCACATACTTCCAGTCAGATAGTGCCCACGTTAATTTACAAGTTCTGCAAATGGTCTCAGGAAATATAGGAAACAAAAATTACAAACAAAATACTTTTACTGGCCTTCAAAGTAATCGCCATTTGCTACAATACAGTTCTGACATCGATTGTACAGCTGCCGCGCGGGAGTAGCCGAGCGGTCTGGAGTGCCATGTTACGGTTCTCATGACCTCCCGCGTCGGAGGTTCGAATCCTCCATCGGGCATGGACGTGTATGTTGTCCTTAGGTTAGTTTAACTTAGTTTAAGTAGTTAGTAAGACTAGGAACTGATGACCGACGTAGTTTGATCCCATAGAATTAACAAACATTTGAGTCTGATTTGATTGTACAGCTGCTGGAAACTCAACAAACGCTTCTACATCTACAGGGGGTACTCTGCAAATTACATGTAAGTGCCTGGCAGAGGGTTTATCGAAGCACCATTATACTATTTATCTCCCATTCAATTCTCGAATAGCGCGCGGGAAGAAAGAACACCTGAATCTCTCCGTTCGAGCTCTGATTTCTCGTATATTATTCTGATCATCATTTCTACCTCTATAAGTGGGAGTCAACAATATATTTTAGCATTCGGAGGAGAATGTTGGCGATTGGAGTTTCGTGAGTAGCCCACGCCGCAGAGATAAGCGCCGTTGTTGTAATGATTCCCATCCGAGATCCTGTATCATTTCCGTAACGCTGTCTCCCCTGTATCGTGACAATACGAAACGAGATACCCTTCTTTGCACTCTTTGATGTCCTCCGTCAAACCCACCAGATAAGCATCTAACACTGGGCAGCAATACTACAAAAAGGATGGACAAGCGTAGTGTATGCAGTTTCTTTTGTAGTTCTGTTACATCTTTTAAGGGCTCTGCCAATAAAACGCAGTCTCTGGTTAGCCTTTCCTACGACATTATCTACGTAATTCCTAGGTATTTAGTGGAGTTTACGGCCTACACATTTGATTGATTTATCTTGTAAACAAAGTTTAACGGATTTCTTTTCGTACTCATGTGGACGACTTCAGAATTCTCATTATTTAGAGTCAATTGCCAATTTTTACACCATAGAGATATTTTATTCAGATCGTTCTGCAGTTGGTTTTCATGTTCAGATACTTTTACCAGACGGTAAATGACGGCGTCATCTGCAAACAACCTAAGAGAGCTACTTAGATTTTCCCCTAAATCATTTATGTAAATAAGGAACAGCAGCTTCTTATGGAATCACTCGAAGCGCTGAGATCACGCGGTCTCGGATCTCTGCAAACACTCAAACACACACTTTGTACTCACTGATTCAATAAACACCATACACTCGCACAAACATTCCGTTGGTCTCCGTCACCGTTTTGTATAAGTTGAAACAAAACTTTATGTTAACACGTTGCTCCATTTTGCGCTCCATTTTGTCAAGACACGAGTTCTCACACTGCCCCAGCTGGCTGGGTCCCAGCGTGTACCACCGCTCCACCGTAGTGCTTTGCACGATAGGGAACGCTTGTTGACATGTCCCTCAACGTTTAAGCGCGAGACCCTCAGCCTCGCCGGCGCGGTTTTGTAAAATATGAGACCATTCATCGAACTTTCCAGACGCAGCTTGTATGGTTGGCAACACTTCCTCCCCAGGTCTGGGTTTGCTACCGTTGATAGGGGTTCAGCCACTGCTGCCTTCCCACGGGAGTTCAGCTCCAGCCACTCCCTTATTATGTGAAAATTATTACTCAAGTAAGTATTGAGTTTGCAGTCCATTTTACCATAAAGTTTTATGTTTTATGGCCACAACCGCTCTTAATGCTCGTCGGTTATTGTTAGTTAACTACGTGTTTCGCTCACTCTTCCTCAACGCGAGACAAGTTTTAAATTGTCTTGTTTACGCTGTCGTTAACAAGGAGACTGCGAAACTTTAAACAGTACAGTCGTTTTCGTCCAGATGCTCACTTGGGTGTATGTGTGTGCGTTGTCCTCAGCACAAGTTAGTTTGTGTAGTTAGTAACTTCAGAGACTGATGCCGTTAGCAGTCACATGACAGAACGTGGAACATAATGCAACATCAAGTCGAAGACCTTCGTATTGCAGTTTTAACGTACTGTGCGGTCGCGTCTTTGTTTTTATATGTAGGGAGTGATGCCAACACGGAATTAAAGGTAGTATACTGTATAATCGCCCTCATCGGGTGGAACACTAAAGCGGCAAGTAACAGAGGTCAAGAAATAATTTTAATTGGACTATAGTTTTGCACATTTTATAGACAGGGTAATATTCCGGCTATGGTAGAAGTAAGATGTGATACAATGTAAAAAACTTAAGGTTTTGTACATGACTTTTGAGAATACGCTGGTCATAAAAATTAGATCAGTTGAGATATATATATAGGTTCTGAAGTATTGTCATCTGCAGAATAAACTAAACTGGTTCGACGTCTTTTGTCGGATCTACAGACTGGAGACAACAACAATACGACAACCAAGAGAGTGGTAATAACAGGAAAATGCTGCAGAGAAGTAGGTGGTGACTTGTGTTTACCCTACCAAACGAATTAGAGAAGAAGTTGGGTTCACATAGTGTAGTGAGCAGGTAATGCAATAAAACAACAACGTGACTTACCCGAAGCCATGACATGGAAAGCCGTATGAAGGTTGGTAGTGGGACAGATACAGAGGGATGTGGCGGCAGCAATTGGAGTGTCCCTAAGTTTAATTTCCAGCATAACAGGAACTGTTACGAGAAGACAACGCCAAGGCTGTGCACGGGTAACGTCAGCAAGAGATGACTGTTATCTCCGATTAACAGCCCATCGAGACAGGCGGCTGAATGCAACTCAGCTGCAACGTACCTTCCAGGCAGCGATATAAACGCAAAGAGACCGAAATCGCCTTCGCGAATGTCGCGTCTATCGACGGAGGCCTGTGGTGAATGTTCCATTAAACCCACAACACAGTTTAGGCCGCAGAAACTGAGTGGAGGAACATCAGGATTGGAAGCGGTCTCTGTTCACGAATGAACCAAGAGTAGTGTTCACCTGGACCATTGTCGTTTTCCCTCATCTGGAGAGAATGTGAAGCAAACATTATCTGCAGGAAACATCACCACATTACGGTATTTGGCGAATGGTATGGGCAGTAGTCAGTATGCCGCACGGGAATAGCCGAGCGGTCTAGAGCGCTACGTTGCTGATCGCGCGACCTCCCGCGTCGGATGTTCGAATTCTTCCTCGGGCTTAGATGTTTGTTTTGTCTTTGGTATAATTTAGTTCATAAGTAGTTTGTAAGTTTAGGGACTAATGACCCCGCAGTTACGTCCCATAAGCTTAATAAACATTTGAACATTTGAGTAGTCAGTATTGGTGGACGTACGAACCTCTATGCCGTTCAAAATGGCGCTTTGACTGGTCAGAGGTCTACAAACGACTTCCTTCGATCTTACGTTATGCGTTACGCTGGTGCGTTACTCGTCCCGACAAAGCTGCCTGGTGGACAACATGCTTAAAAGCTATGGGAATTGAACGAATGGAGTGTCCAGCTTTTTCACCGGGCTTAAATCCGATAGAGTATATCTGGGATGCACTTCAAAGACGCATTGCAACCAGACCAGCACCTCCCACAACGGTTGTAGAGCTGGATTTTGCATTTATGGAAGAAGAACCAGATATCGCTCAAGTGCTGATTGATAACCTCATACTGTTCATGCCACGCAGGTGTGCAACTGTACTGACTGTCCGAGGTGAACACAGACCGAGGACATCGAGAATGACTTTTTCACTATTATGGTGCTTCGATATAAGTAAATGCCACGTAAACCACAAGTAAAGCGCTGAGACAATAAAATGACATAGTGTATCACACACTAATTACGATTGTAACCAATATCTGAATAAACTACGTTATCATATATATCACCTGATCTCCTGATCGTTATGAGCATCAACATGGGATACTCTGCAAATCACATTTAAGTGACTGGCAGAGGGTTCATCGAACCACCGTTATACTATTTATCTCCCATTCCATTCTCGAATAGCGCGCTGGAAGAAAGAACACGTGAATCTCTCCGTTAGAGCTCTGATTTGTCGTATTTTATTCTGATGATCACCTCTGCCTATGTAAGTGGGAGTCAACAATATATTTTCGCATTCGGAGGAGAATCTTGGCAATTAGAGTTTCGTAAGTAGCCCACGCCGTAGCGATAAACGCTGTTGCTGTAATTATTCCCATCCCAGATCCTGTATCATTCCGTGACTCTGTCTCCCATGTATTGTGATAATCTTTGGACTCTTTCGATGTCCTCCGTCAAACCCACCTGATAAGGATCCCACACTGGGCAGCAATACTCCAAAAAAGGACGGACAAGCGTAGTGGACGCAGTTTCTTCAGTAGTTCTGTTGCATCTTTTAAAGGTTCTGCCAATAAAATGCAGTTTCTGGTTCGCCTTTCCCACGACATTATCTACGTGTTCTTTCCAGTTTAAGTCTGAAGTAATAGTAATTCCTAGGTATTTTATGGAGTTTACGGACTCCACTTTTGATTTTTTCATCTTGTAAACAAAGTTTAACGGATTTATATTCGTACTCATGTGAACGACTTCACACTTCTCATAATTCAGAGTCAATTGCCAATTTTTCCACCATATTCTGTCAGATACAGCAAAGAACCTGGAAGAGCAATTGAACGGAATGGACAGTGTGCTGAAAGGTGCATATAAGATGAACATTAACAAGAGCAAAACTAGGGTAATGCAATGCAGTGTAAGAAAACCAGGTGATGCTGAAGGAATAAGATTGGGAAACGAAGAAATAAAGGAGGTAGATGAGTTTTGTTACTTGGGCAGTAAAATAACAAATGATGGTCGCAGTACAGAGGATATAAAATGCAGAATGGCAATGGTTAGAAAAGCGTTCTTGAAAAAGAGAAATTTGTTAACATCGAATATTGATTTAAGCCTAAGGAAGTCCTTTCTGAAGGCATTTGTATGGAGTGTTACCTTATATGGGAGAGAGACATGGACGATAAACAGTGCGGACAGGAAGAGGATTGAGGCTTTTGAAATATGGTGCTATAGAAGAATGCTGAAGATTAGGTGGGTAGATCGCGTAACTAATGAAGAGGTACTGAACAGAATTGGGGAGAAAAGAAATTTCTGGCATATCTTGACTAAAAGAAGGGATGGATTGCTAGGACACATTCTTAGACATCAAGGAATTGTGAATTTAGCGTTGGAGGGAAGTGTGTGGGGTAAAAATCGCAGAGGAAGACCAAGAGATGGATGCAGTAAGCAGATTCAGACAGATGTAGGTTGCCGTTCTTATGTGGAGATGAAGAGGCTCGCTCAGGATAGGGTATTGTGTAGAGCTGCATCAATCCAGTCTCCGGACTGACGACCACAACAACAACAATGATATCTCATTCAGATTGTTCTGCAGTTGGTTTTGATTTTCAAATTATTTTACTAGACGGTAAATGACGGCGTAATCTGCAAGCAACCTAAGAGAGCTACGTAGATTTTCCCCTAAATCGTTTGTGTAAATAAGGAACAGCAGAGGACCAATAACACTACCCTGTGGAACACACGATATCGGCTCTGTTTTAGTCGATGCCTTACCATCGAGTACTACCAACTGTGTCCGCTCTGATAGGAAATCCCCCATACAGTCGCAAATTTGGGGCGATATATCATAACCACACAATTTGATTAAAAGCCGTTTGTGAGGTACGGTGTCAGAAGCCTTCTGGAAATCAAGAAATATGGAACGTATTTACGAACCCTTGTCGATAGCACACATCACTTCGTGTGAGTAAAGAGCTAATTGTGTTTCGCATGAACGATATTTTCTAAATCCATGTTGACCTTGGGCCAATAGATCATTCTGTTCAAGATTATTCATAATATTTGAATACAGAATATGTTCCAAAACACTGCTGCAAATCGACGTCAATGAAATAGGCCTGTAGTTTAGTGGCCTTTCTTGAATATAGGTGTGACCTGTGCATCTTCCCAATCTTTTGGTACAGATCCTTCTTTGAGAGAGCGGCCTGTATATGGCTGTGAAGTAAGGAGCTATCGCTTCAGCACAATCAGATAGGTATCTAATGGGTATACAGTCCGGACCAGAAGACTTGTTATTGTTAAGTGATTTTAGTTGCTGCACTACTCCGATGATATCTAATTCTACGTTACTCATTACAGCATCTGTTCGTAATTCGAAATCTGGAATACTGGTTTCGTCTTCTTTGGTGAATGAGTTTCTAAAAGCTAAGTTTAGTAACTCTGCTTTAGTAGCGCTGTCATCGGCAGAATCGTCATTACTATCACATAGTGAGGGTATTGTTTGTGTTTTGCCTCTAGTATATTCAAGATATGTCCATAAATCTCTTTGGGTATCCAGTCAAATTTCGAGAGTGGTTGTATATGGCTGTTAAGCAAAGAGCTATCGCTTCAGCAGTATAAATAATCGTTACTTTGTGCTTGTCATGAGACGTGGCAGTGTTACAAGGGACGCCCAGCGCCCTGGGGTGAGACACGGGCGTGCTAGAGCGACCAGTGTGCGGGACTCGGAGAGCCACGTCCGGCTGGCCCGCATGCTGGGCACGTCTGCGCCCGGCGGCGGTGCAGCGCAGGCTGCGCGCCGGCTCTAGCAGGAGTTACTGCGTGCGCCAGCCGCTTATCTCTAACACCGCCTTATCTGCGCATCGGCAGCCACACGGCTGCGGCACCGCACTCAGCTATTACTCACGCTGTAGTTATTACCGCGGCGCGCTGCTGTGGAGCTGGCTGGCGGAATGCACTGAGGTGACAAAAGCCACAGGGTGGCGATATGATCAGACAGAAGTGGCGGTACTATCGCGTACACTTGGGATACGTGTAAAAATGGGCTGCATTACCAGAGTTGTCACCTTTACTCCGATGAATTGTGTAAAAGTTCCTGGCGCTATTATGGGCGGACGACGGCAATTTTGCGTGCACACTGAACACAGAACGGTAGTTGGATCTGGACTCATGACACATTATTTTCAGGCCTGACTTCTCACCACAGACATCGCAGCGGTCGATGGCCTGCAGTAAATGAGCGAGAGCAGCGACTTTAGCTTATAGCCATCCTTCCTATGTCATATGATCTGACTCTCTCAGTGCCAATCAAGAGAATGGTATCCGATCCATCCTGTCGTACACCGAGTCCAACGCTCCCCTCAATTATTAGCGGACGACGGTTCTCATGTTCTCTTCCTGTGGGTACCTTGTAGTCTTGTGTAGTTCGCGAACGAACTAGTTCGGGAGAGCGCTCCCACAGGCGAACTACGCGAACTAGTTCGCAGTTTCCTCGCCTATCAGTTGGTCCGCTCCTTTTCCGAAGACTGACGGGGAACAGCGAGGGGAAGCGAGAGCGCACAGAATCGCGTGATTCCCTTCTGCCAGTCACCGTCATTTCGAGCTGAGATGGAGCTCAACCTTGGTTATATAAGCATTGCTCAAAAATACGGGTAATAGAACACGCTTGGACAACACTGATCATTATATAAAAAAGCTGTCATAACAAAAGAAAGAGCTCTTTTAGTAGCGGTAGCAAACGCCAAAAAGAGCGGACGAACTAAAAAGAGCGACCTAATTCGTGGCCGAGTTGCGAACTAATAGGAGAGCTACCACACGCGAACTAAAATATGTGCGGTCGGTCGCGAACTAAAATATGCGCGATCGATCGCGAACTAAAATATGTGCAATCGGTCGCGAACTAAAACATGCGTCATCGGTCGCGAACTGTTATGCCATACGTATCTCCTTCTTAGTTCGTTGGATTCTTTTCCGAAGACCGACGGGCAATGGCGAGAGGGCGCGCAGCAGAATTAAAAATCACGTGTTTGCCTTCTTCTGATGAGAGCTATTTTGAGGTAAGCGTCTCGCTGCTAGATTACATAGTTCAGTGCTACAAAATTTCTGTTCTGAAGTATTCTGCACTCTGCAATATCTGACTAATAAATTCCATAATGCCAAGATATAGAGATAACTCTAAACTTAAACGCGAGAAATTATCCACAAACTGTTTTCTTTGGTTTGCGTGACTTCGTTAGCGGCTCACGCTGCAAGCGCATGAAGCAGCTAGGTGGGGGAACTTCTCCCTCCACCTGCATGCGCAGAGCACGCCGCTCAGCCGTCACTGGGAGCGGACGAACTAAAAGAACGAACTAGTTCGCGGCAGAGCCACGAGCTAAAGTGAGCGCTCCCAATCGCGAACTAGTATGTGCAAGTCTAGTTGCCAGTACTAACAAAAATAACGCTGTGTGAAATACCTCCAGTCACGGCGGAGTGGCCCAGTGTTCTAAGGCGCCTAGATACGGAGCGTGCCGATGCTCGCCGTCAGAGGTTCGAAACCTCCCTCTGGCATGGATGTATTTGTTGTTCTTAGAATGAGTTATTTATTTACAGCAGGATGGAAAAGCTGGTAGAAGCCGACCTTGGGAAAGATCAGTTCGGACACAACAGAAATATAGGAACACGGGAGGCAATCCTCACTTATCTTAGACGATAGATTAAGGAAAGACAAACCTAGTTCTAGTTTTTGTAGGTTTGCAGAAAGATTTTGACAATGTCAATTGCAATACACTTTTTCATATTCTGAAATCAGCAGGAGTAGTATATGGGAACGGAAGATCATTTACAAGCTTTACAAGAACCAGACAGCAGTTATCAGAGTTGAATGCCGTGAAAGGGATGCAGAGGTTGGGACGGGAGTAAGACGGATTGTAGCCTTTTTCCAATATCATTTAATCTGTACATTGATCAAGCTATAAAGGAAAGCGAGGGGAAAGTGAGAGAGAGAATTAAAGTTGAGGGAGAAGAAATCGAAACATTGCTGTTTTCCGATGACATAGTAATTCTGTCAGATAAACCACAGGGCAATTTATTCAGTACAGAGGAGTGGATTTGACATGGCCATGTTTCTCACACGGACAAATTTACGTCACTTGCTCAGAGGCGGCCTCACCAACGAAATTTTTCACATTAGCTCATGTACAAGAAACAACAAATATTCTATATAGTAAAGTAGTGAATTGATTGACTATATGAATGTTACACATCATTTGTATTTTGATTAATATCTTTCTTTGTTTGGATACTGTACTCAAAATTTTGTATATTACGCAAGACAGCCTTATTTCTTATATATTATCTGATAAATATAATTTGTAATTAAAAAAAAAGTGATGGACAGAGAGAGAAGGGAAAGAGAGGTACTAACTCGAGGCTTGAATAAATAAATAAATAGCCTGGCAACACCGGGTTTTCCCTTAGTTATATCATACAGAATATATGGGCCTTGGATCTATTGTTGCTAAATGCGACAAATAACCTGTAACGACTCAGGAAGTGTAAGAAGTCCTTTTCTGAGACGGTGGACTTTTGAAAGTTTCCAAAAATTTAATCGTACATCATCGCTTCATATAGCCATGATGCAGAGCGACAATAAACAGAGATGACTGGCGAGGTAGGCGGTGTTGAATGAACAGTGGACAGCAGTGAATCTCCAGTGCAGAAGGCGTTGCGAAATGTCAAGTGGTGCGCTGAGGGTGAGTGACACCTGGTGAGAAATGTTTACTCGACGGCCGACTCTGCGAGCCCACTCTGTCAGTCAGCACTGGACTGAATGACGTTGTTTAGCGTATGGCCTTCAAGTACATTTCAGTGTCTGATTACATTATGGTACATATCATTACATATATTACATTACATGTATTCACAGACAAACATCTAGTACTTGTATATATTCAATAGCTGTTTGGGTTGCCATCAGGAATTCTTCAAAGTCCCCACTGAACGCTCTGGCACTGCATTCTTCCCTGCTTAGGCAGGCCGCAGTGACATGCTGGCGAAGACAGCTATCCCCATTTGAAGAGTGAGTCAGCACATCTCTCGTGGCCTGTTCTTAGACGGTTCAAAGTTGACCAGATCTTACGGGGCTGATCAAACCCAGGAATTGCCTCAGTGATACAAGGCATTAGGTAGCAAGTTGTTGGGGCGTTTTGGAGCCATTCTTTTCTCCTGGAGTTGATGTCAGCCCCAGTGAGGCTGTAAAGAGAAAGAGGAGGATGTCTTGAGCGGAGCGTCTTGATTTTCAGATCAGGTATATCTGAGTGTATCGGTAGTTTAGGGTTTGCTTCGATCTTGATGTATTCCCTGACCAAGTCTGTTTCTCGTCACATTTTTGGTGGTAGTATATGACTCAGGACAGGCAGCCATATGTTAGGTGTAGATCTAATGGTTTCTGATATACGCATTGTATTGTTCAATTCAACATAGATTTTTTTCACGTGACTACTGTTTAACCATACTGGGGCACAGTACTCCGCCGCAGAATATACCAGGCTCAGCGCAGACGTCAGCAGGCGTTACTGTTGATCCCCAGGTAGTCCCACAAAGTTTATGGATTAGGTTATTTCTTGTCCTCACCTTGGCAGCTGTTTTTGTAACGTGTGTTTTAAATGACAATTTTGTGTCTAACGTGACTCCTAGACACCTTGGCTCCTTGTTGTAGTTGAGGCATGTGTCTTCAAAGTATACTTCCAGAGTTCTGTCTGCTTCTCTGTTATTTAGATGGAAGCAAGTCACTTCTGTCTTGGTGGCATTAGGCCTAAGCCTCCATATACGGAAGGATGCTGCTAGGGCAGACAGATCAGATGTCATGGTTTCTTGCATGTATCGAAATTGGTGTACCTAGTTGCAATTGCCCAGTCGTCAGCGTACCCAAATTTCGTACAAGCTGTTTCTGGCATGTCAACAATGTATAGGCTGAAAAGCAGTGGGGCTAATTCCGAGCCTTGAGGTAAACCATTTTGAAGGAATTTCTGGCTACTGACATTGTTTCCCATGATGACCTGGAATCCTCTGTTACCATCCATGTGAATGACTGACAGCGTGTGACAAACCATTCGGTCGTGGTACATAGAACCTGGTGTGCAACATGTATAAGACAGGGGAAATACCATCAGACTTCAAATAGACTATCGTAATTCCAATGCCAAAGAAGGCAAGTGCAGACAAATGTGAAAATTACAGAACTATCAGTTTAATACGTCAAGGTTGCAAAATACTTACACGAATTATTTACAGACGAATGGAAAAACTTGTGGAATCCGACCTCGGGGAAGATCAGTTTGGATTTAAGAGAAATGTAGGAATACGGGAGGCAATACTCACATTACGACTAATCTTAGAAGATAGGCTAATGAAAGGGAAACCTACATTTATAGCATTTGTAGATTTGGTGAAAGCTTTTGAGAATGTCGAGTAGCATACACTCTTCCAAATTCTGAAGGTATCAGGGGTAAAATATAGGGAGCAAAGAGTTATATTCAACCTATACAAAAACCAGAGGGCAGTTATTAGAGTAGAAGGACAAGAAGAGATCACAGAGGTTGGGAATGGAGTAAGACAGGGTTGTAGCCTTTCCCCAGTGTGGTTTAATCCGTATATTGAGCAAGCAGGGAAGGAATTCTAGGAGAAATTTGGAGAGGGAATTAAAGTTCAGGGAGAATAAATAAAATCTTTGTGGTTTGCCGATGACATAGTAAGTTTCTCAGAGACTGCAAAAGATCTGGAAGAGCAACTGAATTGAATGGACAGTATCTTGAAAGGCAGATATAAGGTGAATATTAACAAGAGTAAAACGAAGGTAAGGGAATTTAATGTCAGAAAATCAGGTGATCAGGTCAGGCTGAAGGAATTAGGTTAGGTAAAGAGACAATAATTATTTGGGTAGCAAACTAACTTCTGATGGCCGAAGTAGAGAAGATATAAAATGCAGAATGGCTATGGGAAGAAAAGCGTTTCTAAAGAAGGGAAACTTGTTAACATCCAATATTAATTTAAGTGTTAGGAAGTCCTTTCTGATAGCAATTGTCTGGAGTGTAGCATTGTATGGGAGTGAAACGTAGACGATAAGGAGTTAAGATAAAAAGAGGATAGTAGCTTTTGAAATGTGGTGCTACAGACGAATGATGAAAATAAGATGGGTCGATCACGTAACTAATGAAGAGGTGCTTAACCGAATTGGGGAGAAAAGAAGTTTCTGGCATATTCTGATTAAGAGAAGGGATAGATTGGTTGGACACGTTCTGAGACATCAATGGTCAACTTAGCTTTAGAAGCAAGTATATGGGGTAAAATCGTGGAGGGAGACCGAGGGACGAATACAGTAAGCAGATTCAAAAGGATGTAGGTTACCGAACTTATTCTCAGATGAAGAGGCTTGCACAGGGCAGGGTAGCGCGGAGAGCTGCATCAAACCAGTCTGCGGACTGGAGACCACAACAACAACGACGCTTGGAGCAAAGAGTGGTAATTAACACCCAACAGTAACAAGTGTAGAGTACTTGCGAGAATGTAGAGAGGGCCCTTAATTATATTTATGAAGGGCATTTTTTGTCCGCCTGTGCAACTACAATAAGAAGCCAGCTGTTATACCAGAGCCGCGGCGGAGCGGCCGAGCGCATTGAGGCGCTATGCCACGTTGCGCGAGAACGCTCCCCGTCGGGGTTCGAATCCCCACTTGGGCATGGATGTTTGTGCCGTCTTTAGTTTTAGCAAGTTCATAAGTAGTTTGTAAGTTTAGGGAGTGATGACCCCGTAGTTAAGTCCCATAAGCTCTACAAACATTTGAACATTTTTTATACCAGACACGTTTCGTCGTTCCGTTGTGTTTTCAGATCTGTGCCACACTCGAACCTTAAGCCCTCGGCACACGGAGCGTGTGTCTGAACGTGTGCGGCCAACGTGCCGAGTCCAGCGTGCGTCTGAACGCTCAGAGACGGCGCGACTTTTGCATCCGGTGAGCACAACAACATAGAAGAAGGTGGTAGGCAAGCAGTAGCGAAAGGAAGAGTCGCTGCCTAGGCGGGCGGTAGGGGAGGGGTGGGTGGAGTGGGCATTATTAGATAACGAGGGAACTTTCTAGCGGTGCAGCGGGTCGCGCCACGAACTCGTCCGCGGAAGCGTTCCGTCAGGCGTGGTCGAGTGGCCGCCCATCGCGAGATGTGAAAGTGCTCCTCCCCCGCGGCCGCCTCCCGGCAGGAAAGCTGCAGAGGTCGGCCGGGCGCCGCCTCTCGCAGAGACACACGGCGGGGAACTCGAGACCGCGCGGCAGCAGTCTAATCTGACCCGTACATCTACAACGCGTCAGGTTCACGGTCGAAACGACTGCCGGTAAGCCTGCGTTTCGTGTCTAATCTCACTAGTTTTATCGTCACGACATTTTCCCCGAGATATACTCAGAAGAAAGCAACAGATCGGTCGATTCTTCTAGAAACGTTCGCTCTCGGACTTTGACAGCAGCCCATCCCGTGATGCAAACGCCTCTCTTGCAGCGTCTGCCACTTGAGCTGGTCGATCACCTCCGTGTTGCTTTCCTGCTGCCAAATGAATCTACGAAATAAACCGCAATTTGCGATCACTTATGGCTTCACTGTCCGCCTCCGTAGCTCAGTGCCAGCATCACTGACTACCACGCAAGGGGCTCGGGTTCGATTCCCGGCAGGGGATTGGGGGTTGTGTGTTGTCCTAATCATCATCATCTCATCATCATTTGGCACGTAAGTCGCCCACGCGGCGTCAACTAAAAAGACTTACACTAAGGCGGCCGAACAATCCCGCAAGGTATCACCCGGCCAAGAAAGCCATACGCTCATTTCCATTGCATTTCCATGGCTTCACTGTACTAGGTTTAGATGGAATACCAAAGAGCGGCGAATGAAAATTTGTGCCCGACCGGGATTCGAACCCGGGATCTCCTGCTTACTCAGCCGACGCGTTGACCATTCCGCCACCGAGGATACAGTGACCAGCCCGACTGCAGAGGAGTCTTCCCTGCACGTCTCCCGCCACACCTAAATCTTTATTCCCCACGCTGTCTCTTTCCTATACCTATAACACACCTGTAATGCTCGCAGCCACAGTACTGTACTCCCGCATCAGGGAGAACAAACCATGAGGTATAGAGACACAATTAATTGCCAGCAGCCCAGCCTCGGCTTGTATACAATTATATATTTTTGACGACGTTACAGCGGCCTTCACCTCGCTTACCGCATTCTTCTTCCCTCACCCACGTGGATACTACAAGACCTTATTCCTTTTCCTCGCCTTTTAAAGTTCCTTGAACCAATCTGGATCCTTTACGTCATCCGAAAAATAGAGTTCCTCAACTCGCTGATGTCCCCCCTCCTCTAGAATCCCGGGCTTTTGCCACGCTGATACCAACTTATCCCTCCCTCCCTACACCTCCACACTCCCCACATCCTGTACGAGGGTAACTTTCGCCACCTCCCCCACCCAGATGACGCCCACCGTCCTGGTATCTTTCCCTCCTACCAGCCCTAATCCTTACCCCTTCCCCATATATGATGCGCCCCATATCCCCACCTCCCTTCCTTCTTTCCTCACCACTTGGCTTCCTTCTCAAATGTTCAAATGTTTGTAAATCTATCGGACCAAACTGCGTGGTCATCAGTCCGTAGCTTACAAACTACTTAAACCTAGGTAAACTAACCTAAGGACAACACACACACCCTTGCCCCAGGGAGGACTCGAAACTCCACGGCGAGCAACCGCGCGCTCCGCAGCGAGACGCTTTCGACCGCTCGGCTACTCCACCGCGGATACTTCCCTCTCCCCACCCCTTTCCGTGGACTCCTTCGGCCCTCCTCTCCCACTCCCGCCCCCCTTCCTTCCTGTCCCCCTACGCCTTCTCAACTCCTTCCCCCCTTTTTTTCTTTATTGGAATTTCAATTCCCCTACAAAGGAGCGGGCTGGCAGCCCTCACAGACGCTCTTCAGCCTACAGAAATAAAACAAAATTTGACACAGTAGAAACATATGAACATAAAGGAGATAAAACACACATAAAACGGAGAGGTTAAAGGGAGATAAAATAAAGTATAGAAAATGGAGAGAAACAGTGGCGTCAAAAAAGATTTGATACGGTGGTGGTGGAGAAAGCTGCTCGAGGCTCATTGGCACAAACACAATTAAAGTGAGCGCAGGGCGGATGAGGGATTTGTAGGTACAGAGGACCGTAGAAGGTTTGAGGCCCCATGTTCGGCCGACATTTAGTTTGAGGAGGAGGAGGTGGGAGCGGGCTTTTTCTTGGATAGTGCGCAGATGGGGAGTCCAGGAGAGGGTGCGATCTATAGTGAGGCCCAGGTACTTTAGGGTAGGGGTGAGGCGGATGGGACGGTTATGGAGGGTCAGATAGAAATCTCGGGGACGGAAGGAAGGGGTAGTACGACCTCCAATGATCGCCTGGGATTTGGTAGGATTCATAGACAGGAGCCACTGGTTGCACCAAGCGGCGAAGAGGTCAAGGTGTTCTTGGAGCAGGCGGTTCTTTTCCCCTGTCCACTTACTTTTTTATACACGCAAGCGCCGAACAGGCAGAACAAGTGTTGTGTTCACGTATTTTAAACAGTTTCTTCCTCCGTGTCGCCGTCACGGTTTTAAAGACTCACATACATGTATTTTAGCCGCCGTGGTATCGTTTAAGTGAAAATATGCTGTGTATTTGATAGGGATGGGCTGTGAGTGTTCTCGAGAAACGCGCGACGCTAAGGCAAATTATCGAGTACTCTCGAAAAGTTGACGACATTGCTGCGCTCTCTGGAGGCTTAGCGAAACTACAGGGAAACATTACGACAGAGCAGTCGTAATTCTTGTCTTCCGTACGTGCAAGGAAGAAACTGAATTATTATTATTATTAGAATGTTTCGCAGAAACAAAACTCATAGGATGATTATTAAAACACGTACCTTACACGAAACAAGAAATTCATTGTCTCCAAAAACTAATATAGATTCCGCATGTATTGATACCTACATAAGAGAAAAATGCTACAACATGTTACACTTACTTGTTACTCCTTACTTACATTTAGAAATTGTAGAAAAAAATTCGTAAGAACTTATAGTATTAGCCAGCATTACGTACCTAAGCTCTCGTCCTCATTTCAGCTTAAAGCTCTGTTCAAAAGTTTGGACAGTGTTAATTTCTATGCATTTTGCATGTTATTGCAGCCAAATTAAGAATTACACTTTTCCGACACTAGCGGACTGTTTGAGGCACTATTTAATCTTTTTTACCGAATTTCCTTTTAATGTAGTTTGAATGGATAACATACACAATAGCTCCGTAATTTGTCTGACTTGTAATATAAGAATGCACCCTTGTATCCGGGAACGTATCTGTTTGATTGCTACATATAATGTGTAATATTAAATATCGTGCTTCTTGTATTTTTGTTACACTACGGAATTTTGCAACAGACGTCTTCATCCTCGGTAAGGTACTGCCAGCTCCGTTACTTTGGTTTTCGTGTGTCCAGTGCCCGTATTTAACCCTGTGGGCCACACCTTCAGGCTCCTACGTCTGGGGTACACCATAGGCCTCAGAGGCCCGCACGATATATAAAATGAAAAACTATTTAAGAAATTCAATGTGATGATAAGGATGAGGGTATAGTACATTAAAGAAATATATATTTCCTCAAGAAACCACAAAACAAAATAACCAAACTCTCATAAATTAAACAATAGTAGTCTAAACTTCATATAACGCAAAAAAAAAAAAAAACCATCATATTCTAAAACCACCTACAATTAATAATGTTTAAAACTAAAATGGGTATCACAAAATTCAGCGGAAGTTTCTCATTTTTTACCAGTACAATTTGGATTTTTTTTCTTTTTGTGGTGCTGATCACACACTGGCAACTTACAGAAATCACACTGCATTTTTTATTTCCTTTGTTTCTTGTAGTCACAAAACTTACAAAGAGTTCTTTTGGAAATAGCTCCTTGCTCACGAGCTGCCTCTGCAGGTGGTCATGTTTAGGCATCTGTAAATGAGTTTGTGACACTTGCGGGGAGTGACACTTGCGCGGAAAGGGAATTTGTAGACACTTGCGCGGAGACCCGGACGCTGCAGGTAGTGAACAGGGTGTTCCAGAAGTAGGGATACACCACCCCTACTCCACGCCCTCCAGCCGCTACCTGTGCCGTATTCAGGGAAAGGCCCACCGAGCGAGGTGGAGCAGTAGTAACGGCCCGGAGATATCACAGCCTCATTCAACAGGGAGATAACACGTCATACAAATATCACTCGATTTACAATACAGCACCATGTGAAGAGGAATGTGATGAAATCGGAATTGAGCGCAACCGTTGCTAACTACCATTTCGGATTTACTGCATTTTGAGTCAGAATTCGCATCTATATTCGCATTTATCGCAAATGCGAATTTTTCCTGTCCCTAGTAATACCTCCAAAAATAAACAGCTGATCAAGGCACTAAAAGCAAGGGCAGATCTTTGGGTGTATTACTACAAATAACTAAAACACAATTTGATCGTGGAATTATATACAATCTCATTATAAAGGTTTTTTTTTGTAGGCGGTTTTGAGCAGCTTTTAAATATGTTAGGAATAGCATTATGAAATATAGACAGCTACTCCTTATGTTTATTATGAGATATCGATTTCGGCTAATTTCAGGTCATCTTCAAGTCTCAAACAACAGGTGTTACTTATGCATTTTACCAGTGGCACTCATAAGCTTTAACTGTTTACACACGAGGACTAACGTTGTTAGTCGCGTTAGCGATGAAAACAGAACCCAGAATCTTTGCGTCTAAATGATACATATATTGGTGTGATGTCTTATTTCGAGCCGGCCGAGGTGGCCGAGATGACTGAGGCGCTCCAGTCACGGTCAGCACGGCCACTACGGTCGGGGGTTCGAATCCCCCCTCGGGCATGGATATTTGTGCCGTCCTAGTTCGTAAGTAGTTCATAAGTAGTTTGTAAGTTTAGGGACTGATGACCCCGTAGTTAAGTCCCATAAGCTTAACAAACATTTGAACATTTTCTTATTTCGAAAGAACAAACATCACACCAATACATATATAGCTCTCGGTAAAGTGGAACGGTACGATGTCGTTACGTAGCACAGCACGGCGACTGGAAACGCAGGAGAAGTGCAAACAACGTTCTCTCCTCAGAGGTATGATTCTAATTAGGTTCGACGTAGACTTCTACAACATACAGTCTACACGGCGAAGATTACACCAAAAAATTTAACGTTTCGTCTACTTTGGCGATAGGAACCAAATTTTAAAATCGTGTCTACTATGTAAAGATTTAGCAACACAAAACGCTTCAAGTCCATAACTTCACTGGTTTTCGAGTTCTCAATTTTTAATATGTTTTTAATGTTATTACATAAAAAACAAATTTGGGACTCACACTACAATGTTCATATGGCATATTTTGTAGGTACATTCACAAGACATAATTCAACGGTTCTGTGCAGTCATTTTATGAGAAATACCAATCATTTGTTTTCAGTGTTTATTTCAAATTTCTACATTTAGGTAAATTTAAGGCAACGTAATTTATAACCAACTATTGGCTGTCAATTTCCCTTCATTTCTTCTGGAAGTCTTGCAACTTGTTTCTCCCTGTTGGTTTATGCCAAGTTCGGAGTAAAAATGGTTCTATATGAAGGTGATGGAAAATGGAATTTATCTTTAGCATTTTTCGGTGTGTGACATTCCCTTACACATTCCGTATTTCATACATTTCTTAGATGTATTTCTAATTCGAATACAGCCAAATCGTTTTGGGGTCTACGAATAAACACTTCAAGTATGTGAAATACTCATTGACTTATTATTAACGTTTTTAATTGAAGGTTTAAGGTTGCGTCTCCTATTAAAAAGCATAGTAGCTATTTTTAAAGAGATGGAAGTTGCGTGATAGTGGGGTTAAGTACATAGAGGTCAATTACATCAACGTATCTGTGCAGGATGCCTAATATATTTATTGCTTGCGCAGGTGTCTTGATATGCTTAGTGTTCTGAATAATATGCTTTTAGGAGGTATGACTGTGGAAAGTCATCGTCTTGTAGTAGCAAAGAATGTCTTAATAACTCTCCAAACATTATCACTATTAAAATACCTTTTTGTTTTCAGGAGGAACACTCAACGAATTGATATGTAGTTAGAACAAGTTACTATATTGCTCTTCAGCTTTGAAAGGGTTGTGCAATTTCACTGAGTTTCGTGTTATGTTGACAGTGTGGAAACTTGACAACAGCAGTGCTAGACTTCTTGGTGTGCCTGTACCCAGGAAAAGCCATTAGCCGCCCCAAGGGTCCCGGGTTCCGCGCAAGTGTCACTCCGCGCAAGTGTCACTCCGCGCAACTGTTCCAACCCCTCTGTAAATACTGTGCCGCATGTCACGGGGCATTGGCGTGTCAAGACTAGCCTTCATCCAAGGTGCTGTAAGGTGTTCAGAAAGGATCAACATAAACTCAGATCGGGACAATGGTTTTGTTTGATCGTTGTGTCTCCCTTTCCCTTAGTTTTTATAAAGTTATGGGGGTCTCGGAGGCCTAGTTGTTTACCTAAACGGGCTGGTAGTGGCGGAAGTGTTGTGCACTGTACACTAGCTCACAGACAACTAACTAGAGGAGGCTTACATGCGAGTCACGTCCCCTCCAGCTGTGTTGGAGCGGGATTAGACAGATCTGAGTTTGCATTTTGGCGTCAGAGGCTCATGGTGTGGCCGGCAGGGTTAAATGATAATCACAGCGAGCTGCGAGCGTTGCAAACCACCGCAGCGCGTGGCGTGGCGTAGCGCGCTGCCCCAGTCATCCGCCACAGCGCCGCTTCTCGAGAACTGTTGGAGCGCCGGCAGCTCGAGAAATTCTCGACGTGCTCGAGTCGCCGCGCCTGACACTCCCGTCCCTAGTATTTGATGCTCCAAGTGTTTGTAATTAATTCTTCCATTTTTTACTCCGTTTCAACTTTTGAGTAGCTATTTTTTGTCACCACACTATTTGTCACCTTGTTAAATGTAATTCTCTCAGCTGCAGAGTGGCGCACTTGCCGTTGTCAGCGTGCTCCCACAGGGCTTTAAAAAACAATAAAGGAAAGAAAAAAAGACGCCAGATGCAGACCTCCGGTCTCTCTCCCACGGCTTCTGTCACCTCCGCGTAGAGCAGCTCGCCTCAGAGTGGAGCCTAGTCCTTCAGACTTATGCCGTCCTCTCACGGAACGAGGAAACGCAGGTGAAGGAGCAAGCGGTGACGTCGCAGCATGGAATCCCACGTTCCACTACCCTGCAAAGCGTGGGACGATGGACCTGGCATGTTAGAGTTTTGCTTCGTGGAGTGGTACGTGGCCAATGAGAAGCAACTTGGTTTTCTCGTGACGAGCAGAACTTTTGAGCCGCCATATTGCAAACGGAACTCAGTATTTCCTGCCTTCTTTTGTGGTCGCGTACTATGTACGAATATAATCTATTTCAAAGCGTGAAAGACTCTGTCTGTCGTCTTCACTAGGTTTTTAACTTTGTAATTTATCTAAGCTCATTTGACGGCCCTTTTTTGCTGAGCGAGAACCCCTTTCGTTCGGAGACATGAGGGAGAGCATTTCATTTCATGTTTTTAAATGTTAATTTCTGTAATACTGTGTCAATATTGCTGAGATTTTATTATGCAAATAATTTATCATTGTGTCTATGTATGTGGCAAGATGAACGGTTTCTCCGTGACGTCACTGTACCTGTAAGAATTTGTACTTCTTTTATTCTGTATGTGGATGTACGAGAATTTTCGTCGTCGGCTGCTGGCTGCGCGCTTTGCATCTCTGACTTCGAGTCCATAGGTAGTCGTTACCAACCTCTGCTTTTGATGCTACCAAAGAGGTTCCTCCTCCCTTTGGTTACAATTTGAGTTGGCAATACCGCTAGCGAGCCTCGACAGGACGCGCGAGTTTCAGCTTTCTCCACCACCTCGGTTTCTCCTGGGGTTTATACCGTTTTCCGGTGGATTTCCACTGTTAGCGGGGGTCTCGGGGGCCGATAGGACATTCTGTGGCTGCGCTTCGAGCTGGTAAGCTGTTCTGATTTTCTTTCCTCCCTTGAAAAAAGAAAAAAAAAGTGTTTGTTAAGCTTATTGGACTTAACTTCGGGGTCATCAGTCCCTAAACTTACAAACTACTTATGAACTACTTACGAACAAGGACGGCACAAATATCCATGGCCGAGGGGGCATTCGAACCCCCGACCGTAGTGGCCATGCTGACCGTGACTGGAGCGCCTCATTCACCTCGGCCACCACGGCCGGCTCCCTTGAAATGGTAGCGATTCGTTGTCTGCTTTATTAAAGTTAGATTTTAGAACTTAGGTTCATTTTTCGGAATAAGTTTCTTCGATCATGTGCGGAAGTGTATTCAATTTCATTTCAATGATTTTGCGTAGATAAGCGTGGTGAATATGTAACTAATTCGGTTTGATAATGGCTGGGAATCGCTAAACTGTGTGAGGTGTATGAACTCTGTTTAATTTCTTTCTAGCTTTGTGGAACGCGACTAATATGCGAGAATATTGTATTCTGTGTAGTGCATCTGAAGTATTCCTTTCCATAGACCACCGTCTGTCTTCCTGATGCTAAAGTAAATTTTGAATCAGTTCTAAATTCTGGGCCAGGGAACAAGATTCCGTTGCAAGAAGTAGTTAGTAGTTCACACAAATCCCTTAGCTGGTTTTCTACGGCCAGAATTATGTGTTTAAAGTAAGCTCTTAACTGGCTCCTTTCAGCCAGAGGTAATTTTACAATTAACGGTGGTCTTTCAAGCGGCAGAAAATTGAGAATCATTTTAAAACACGTCATTTTTATGTGATTTCTTACTATAAATTACCGGAAACCACATTTTGATAGCATCTATCAAAAGAGCGTATTTTGATACTATATCGTATAATAACATATTACAACATGTTTTAGGTGGGTAATATACTTAAAGAGGGAGAGCTTAAACGGTGTACAAATAGCGCAGTTGGTAGCGTAGCGAGCTGTGGTGGCATTTACATGCGGGACGGGTTCGCTTCTGCATACTTCCGAAAGGAAAAAAAAATTTGTTTCTTTTTTTATTTCCTTAACGTTTCTGGTTCTTTCATATTAAGTATAATATCAGATTTTCGTTGTTATTTCTTTTTAACATGGCGTGTTAGCGTGATGGTTAGCGTCACGAGCTGTCGAGGATAAGAAATGTAAATAACAGGTTTGCATTTACTCCCTCCCAGATATTTTTAACGATTCGGTTTATTTGCGGTTTATGCAATCTTTTATTAATCTAATACAATTTTAAATCCGGTATTCGACGTTATTTACTAGGAACAGGAATGAACTCTGTCCACGTGAGAATTTCGTGCTATGGCACAGGAACCAACAAATTTACGTCACTCGGTTTTCCTCACGTTGTTTGAATTATGTTGCAGTTCAGTAGTGTTGGAATAGTTCAGTTTCTCAGTGCAAAGAGAACATGGCAAGCGCGTGGTTACGGAAGCAGAAGCAGTAAACGAGGAACAGTGTCTACGTACAATACTAGCAGTAAAAAATTATCACAACAAACATTGTCGATCTGCGGCGTTGTGCCGCGGGTATGAACAAGTAAAATGTATCCGGCAGAACCTATTGTCTCCGAAGAAATGGCAAAGTAAACATTTAAATATGCAGAAAATGTACAACGAGGGCCGGCCGCGGTGGCCGAGGAGACTAAGGCGCTCCAGTCACGGTCTGCACGGCCACTACGGTCGGGGGTTCGAATCCCCCCTCGGGCATGGATATTTGTGCCGTCCTAGTTCGTAAGTAGTTCATAAGTAGTTTGTAAGTTTAGTGACTGATGACCCCATAGTTAAGTCCCATTGACTATACAAACATTTGATTTGATTTTGTACAACGAGGAAAATGGGAATATAAGAGAGCAAAACAAGTGGAGCTGGTGCAGATGATGTATTTCACCACTGACAATTTTTTTAATGATTTTTTGCCAGAACTTATTTGGTCCTCCATTTCGGTATCATTATCAACAGCTTTCAGATAAATGTATCGCCTTTGTGTTCCTTGCAAAAAATTACAATTTCAAATACAAATGTTTGTAAATCTATCGGACCAAACTGCGTGGTCATCAGTCTGTAGCTTACAAACTACTTAAACCTAGATAAACTAACGTACGGACAAACACACACACCCATGCCCCAGGGAGGACTCGAACCTCCACGGCGAGCAACCGCGCGCTCCGCAGCGAGACGCTTTAGACCGCTCGGCTACTCCACCGCGGCAATTACAATTTCTGGAAGAGTATTGCATGCCACATGCAAGTATATAAAAGCTTCAGTTTCAAATTTTTTCCGGCGGTCGCAACAGAGATACCGTGCAATTTTACGCGCATCCATCTTTTTAAACATACTTAGCTACGCACTAACCAGCAACGGACGCTGAAGAGCGCTGCGGTCGCAAACCACGATGAGCAGTAGACTTGCGCGTAAAGGCCGTTTCACTCCGCGGTCACACTATGTCACGTTACGTAACGTGACGGATTTTTCAAAAGATCTGTTTCCACAGTTTCAAATGGTGTAATTCACACCGACCTAACAGAACCTTACAGACGCCACGGACGTCTACAGACGAATCTGCGAGATCGCTCCGAGAGCGATCTTTTCAAAACGTCTGTCGACGTCTGCGCCCTCGCGCATGAGCACTGGCCCGCTACCCCGCCGCGCGCATGACCACACCTGTCGCACAGTTTCGTGCTGTAACTCGTTACAACAAGCTGTATTGTTTTTTACTTTTTATTTCATTTGTTATGGAGCAGTTAATTGAAGGCGTCAGAACGCGTCCACTGCTGTAGAATACAGATTGGAGGAGTATAGAGACAACAATTTAAAGGACACTGCATGGGGCGAAATAGCAAAGCAACTGGAACAAAATAGATTAGTTCTTAATTGTACTAGTTCAAATATAAACAGATATTTATTAATTTTGAAAATCAGTTAGCGTTCATTAAAAAATTATTAACATTTAGCTCACTGTCTACTTTATTTATCAACCTTACAAGTTATTTTATGTTAATAATGAAGAAGGAATCGGCTTCAACTAGTCACATTGTATAAATGTTTGAAAGAAATTTTCCCAAAATTATAAAACACCTACAATAAGATTTTATAAAAGTAAATTGTATAAAGCTTACCTTAGGTATAGTACAATTCCTTCTCTGCTGGAAATAGATCACCTGTAGTTGGTGTCTTTTCTACTAATATCGTTGCTTATCAATGTTAAGATCTCTTCATACTCAGGTTTAGATAGCCGAAAGTATGTTGTGAATCTCTCGTCATCTAGCTCCAAGTCCTCCAGCAGATTACGATACTCGCCGCACTTTTCCGTCTTTGGTTGATGGGGTGCACCCAATGCGTTCGGTTTGTAGCCGAGTACAATAGCATTAGTTCCTCTCTACTGGAACTACTATAACCATCATCCAACCAAGGCACATTTTTCGCAAACTCGAAATCGCACCACGAACCACTTAGCATGTTACCGACTTCAAACGAACCGACTGACAGAGCAGACACGATGCCCCAATATCTGACAGACTTCGGTGGCGGTGAGAACTTCACATCTGTCACGTTACGTAACGTGACCGCGGTGTGAAACGGCCTTAATAGTTCGCGATCGGGAGCGCTCACTTTAGTTCGCGGCTCTTCCGCGAACTAGTTCGTTCTTTTAGTTCGTCCGCTCCCAGTGACGGCTGAGCGGCGTGGTCTGGGCATGCAGGTGGAGGGAGAAGTTCCCCCACCTAGCTGCTTCATGCGCTTGCTGCTTGAGCCGCTGACGATATCACGCAAACCAAAAGAAATAGTTTGCGGATAGTTTCTCGCGTTTAGTTTAGAGTTATCTCTATATCAGGGCATTATGGAATATATTAGTCAGATATTGCAGAGTGCAGAATACTTCAGAACAGAAATTTTGTAGCACTGAACTATGTAATCTAGCAAGCAGACGCTCACATCGAAATGGCTCTCGTCAGCAGAAGGCAAACACGTGATTTTTAATTCTGCTGCGCGCCATCTTGCTATTGCCCGTCGGTCTTCGGAAAAGAATCCAACGAACTAAGAAACGAGATACGTTTGGCATAATAGTTCGCGACCGGTAACGCATGTTTTATTTGGCGACCGATTTCGCATATTTTACTTCGCGACCGATCGCGCATATTTTAGTTCACGATCGGTAGCTCTCCTTTTAGTTCGCAGCTCGGCCGCGAAGTAGGTCGCTCTTTTTAGTTCGTCCGCTCTTTTTGGCTTTTGCTACCGGTACTAAAAGAGCTCTTTCTTTTGTTATGACAGCTTTTTTATACGAGGCGCGTCCAGAAAGTCAGTTCCGTTTCAATTTATCTCCGCTGCAGTGCTGCGACTGCAGTTCCGCACATGCGCTGTAGACGATGAGTATCAAGGAGAAGAACGTGTGCCATTTGGAGATCGCTGTCAGTTACGTACGCTTTGTTGTGCTGTTTGAAATGTAGGTGTTGATTGAAAATCCCGTTGCCTGTGAAATCAGGTCGGTGATTCGGTTTCTGAATGCGAGGAAAGTGAAACCAAGTGATATTTATCGGCAAATTTGCGATGTTTACGGAAGAAATGTGATGAGTGATTCGATGGTGAGAAGATGGGTCTGACAGTTCAATAGCGGGCGTAGTGATGTGCACAATGAAGAACGAATTGTCGTCCACCTTTGGTTACAGAAGAACCGGTTCACGCGATTGATGACAAGATCCAGGAAAACCGTAAGTTTACAATTAGAGCTCTCGCTATGGACGACGAGCTGAAAGAATCTGTTTCCAACTGGTTGAAGACACAGGCGGAAGATTTCTATGAAGAAGGTATACAAAACCTGGTGCCACGCTATGAAAAATGCCTACAAAATTTCGGAAGTTATGTGGAAACGTAGTTTAAGAGTTGTAGAATTTTGTGCAATAAAAGTTTCTTCTGTATCTGTGTACAATTTCATTTTATTACCAAACGGAACTTACTTTCTGGACTCGCCTCGTATAGTGACCAGTGTTGCCCAAGCGTGAGCTATTACCCGTATTTTTGGGCAATGTCTATGAAACTGCAGCTGAGCTGCATCTCAGCTAGAAATGACGGTAACTGGCAGAAGGGAATCACGCTATTCTGCGCGCTCTAGAGTCCTCTCGCTGTTCCCCGTCAGTCTTCAGGAAAGGAGCGGAGGAACTAAGAGGCGAGGAATCTGCGAACTAGTTCGCATGTGGGAGCTCTCTTCCCAACTAGTTTGCGAACTAAACAAGACTATTGAGCAGCACTCTCCGTGGGACGTGGCAGGTCGTTTCAGAGAGTGCAGTAGCTAGGTCTGGCGCGCTCCACGCTGGGAACATATCCCGTGAGAGGACGGCTTCAGGGTCCACATGCCATCACTGACGCAGTGTCGCCTGGCTCGTTCCACAGCCATTCTCGTGCCGTCTGCCTACACAGCACTGACGCTCTCGAACCTGTAAAGGCGAAGTGAGTTGTGGCGAGACGACAATTACACGCAGAGCAGAATGTGCGGTACTTTTACTGGCGGAGCAGAACTAAGGTCTAGGTTACGTGTCGAGGATCAGTAACCGTGCAGCGGGAGAGCGGACGGCTGTGCTCGCTTCATCTAAATACCACGTTCTCCGTGCAAGTGTTTCTGGAACCGCTGCAAGATTGAAAGTTGTGTGGGCGTGGAGAGGTAACTCCGTGACACGTTTTGCAGACCTAAAAGGCGCCGCAGACGGATGGTGTAGTTTTAGTGCCGCTCAGCTTAACGGCCTAGGCGGAAAGCGTTTAGCCTGTTAGCTGCGGTGTCTGATGTTCGTACTGCAGATGGTCGCACAGGCTGGAATTCGCTAATTATTTTCAGAGTGACACTTTAGCTAGGTTACCTGAGTCTCAGATGTATAATTAAACTCGTTTAGCGCTCGACGTTTCGCTCGTTTAAACTGTAAAATCTGAAAATAAGTTCTTTTTCAACGAATTTGTATGTTGTTGAGCCCAATGCCCACTCCCCACCTGACAGCTGAAGTCCTATGAAAGGAAGGAAGGAAGGAAGGAAGGTTAGGGTTTAACGTCCCGTCGTCCTATGAAAGGAATCCTGAAAGGTTCCCGTCTGTAAGACACAACTAAACTAAACTATATATTTATTATATTCCACATATACAGTGGTTAAGCCACGTCACACAAATTGAATTTTAATTTACAAAACGTAACTAGTTTCAATGAACTCTGTCATCATTATCAAACGTAAGCAAAAATTGCATTAAACACAAACTGAGAAAATAATTAATTTATGAAAAGGTGTAGTAAATTTACTACACCTACGTTTGATAATGATAACAGAGTTCATTGAAACTAGTTACGTTTTGTAAATTAAAATTCAATTTGTGTGATGTGGCTTAACCACTATATATGTGGAATATAATAAATAATTAATCAGTCGCACACTCCTTACTACAATGTTATATACTATAACTAAACTATATATGTGAATAAACAAATCCTATGCTTTCTCGTTGTCTTCATACTTTTGCACCCTTTAAATTAGAATGCTCGCGGTTGTAACACATGACTTCACACACACTTTATAGAGGTAAGGCTTACACGCAACAAAAAAATACATTAATTAATTTAAAAAAATTAAAATAAAATAAAAATAAAATTGCAGTTAAAACTTTACTCTGTGGCTTCTTGAATAAAGCACTTTCCTAATACCAAAAATGAATCCTGCCTTGGCCCTGTATCCTTTAGCACTTACCTCGTGGATAACGCGTTTCTCGAAAGTAATTCAATTAGCCGTCGCAGCGCCACGCATGCTTAAAATTAATATTCATTGTGGGAAAAGAAACAGATGAGATTTCATACCTGTGAATATTCTGATTGAACTTCATTTACTCTGATAATGCCAAAAACATACAATAACTAGTATTGCCCCTGAGATTCAGGAAGGAAACTTCTAACTATGGGAATAAATCTCAATAAAATAATGGCAGAACAAATGGCATAATGTTTAAATTTCTGTATTGATTCAATGTTGGACATAACTTACAGAAATGAGTTATAAAATTTATTTACAAACCGCCTTCCTATTTCACAGAACATACTATAAAACTGTACTATGAATGACTTCCTACCATCTTTCCTACCATCTTTCCTACCATCCACTTTCCAAAAAAAAAAAAAAAAAAAAAAAAAAAAAAAAAAAAAAAAAAAAAAAAAAAAAAAAAAAAAAAAAAAAAAAAAGAAGAAGAAGTTACAAATGAGAATTTGCGCAAGCAGTAACATTACCTCAAAGAGATCCTTCCGTTTCAGCTCAAGAACTCTCTCTCCTACCACTACTGCCGGTATTAACACTGGCGTCGCAGCGCCGGAGATACCATTACACGCAGCATATCTACTCACAGATGTTACTGCGTACTTGTTATATCCGTGTGTAATAGATATCGACTTTGTCAGTGAAATGTCAAATGAAGAAGAATGTTTACAAAGGGCATCTTATGTAGAATTTCTTATCTACATCTATAAATGTGAATGTCTGTTCGGTGTACCTTTATCACGTCTGAACCACAAGACATAAACAGTTAAAAATTTGTACAGTTACTAATGTCTACCCAGGGAACGCTTTAGGCATAGTTTTATGACGATCGGATAGTTATTTATCTGTATATATTAATGTGGATGTCTGTTCGGTGTACGCTTATCACGTCCGAACGACAAGACGCAGAGACTTAAATATGTACCTGAGGAAGGTTTTAGGCACGGTTTTATAGCGATCTGATAGATATTTAGTAATTTGAAGAATATAACGCGAAATGCGGAGCAATAACTACTCTTTGAACATTATATTTACTCTTTGAAAATGGTTTTATTGGTTGCCTTGTTGCTTGATGGTTGATAATGATAGAACGGTGGAGTATATTGGGATGGAAAGTTATCGGTGTATATAAAATTCTACGTGTGTGTGTGTGTGTGTGTGTGTGTGTGTGTGTGTGTGTGTGTGTGTTAGTGTTTCGCTCTGCAGCGAAAACTACAGAACGCAAACGAATGGTCTATGTGTAATTGTTGTCAGAAGTCTCCTGTTGTACCCCATAACAGATCCATGCCGATAGCTATAAGGGGGTTGGTGGTTGAAAGTCATCAAATGCTACAATGTCTTCAGCTCTCTCTCTGTAAGGATAAGGATACAAATAAGGAAATACAAGAATAAATAAATAAAGCAGTATAAAAGAAATCTCTTTAAAAAATCGATTTGACCTTTCGCGCATTACAGCAAGTGATCCATCTGTGATATTATTACAATCATTATAGTTGAATTTCGTGATTGGATTCTTCGAAACGAGTGCATTTTTACGTGTGATTTCTTATTTCTTATATATTATCTGATAAATGTAACATGATTTTAGAAAAAAGGAGATGGCCAGAGAGAGAGAGTGGATAGGAAAAGTAGTAACTCAAGGCTCGAATGAATAAATAAATAAATACCCGGGCAACGCCGGGTTTTCAGCTAGTAATACATAAAAACAGGAACCTTACAATCCTGCACTTTAATTTTTGTGATATTCTCGTAGGAGCGTACGTCCCCAAAGGGATATTTCCTTATTGCTAACCAAGAAGTCTACTACCACGTTTCATAGATTTTTTTAAAAATATTTTAATGGACGGAAATATTATCATACAAATTTGCATTCCCTCTTTCAATAAGCTTGTGGTTCAATTCACTAAAACAGTGAAGTATTTAGGTCATTTATTTCACTTCAAACCGCGAAGCGAAATAAAAAATTTCATTTATTTAGCTTCAGATATCTTTCCCAATAAAATATACCACAAAAACATTCATCTTCAATCACCTTCTTGGGGTATGAATTTCCATAAATATGAGTTTATTCATTTACAACTGAGAGTTGTAGTACCAATTTCCAAATATAAGTCTGTACCTATAGTGTGTTTTACTGTTCTTTTAATAACGTTTTATTTACAAAACCAAACAAAATCACCCATGATGTCACCCACTTATGATTTTATACAAATGCTGAAACGTATTGTTTCAAATTTCTAGCAGAGAAAACACATTCCAATTTTCTCAGTTCTAGCTTCAAAAATGGCTTGATAGCGATATACTGAAAAACTACTTTCCACCCCCATATGACTCCCTTAGGAGGGTAATTTCGAAACATTCCTTCTTAAACGATTCCTCCAATACCAGCACATCTCCATGCTTTAAGGTTGTACCTGTGACAAAATGTTTCATCCCCTATTTCATCACTTTCTGGGTTGAACTTATAAGAACAAAACGCATTTTTGTTGGCAAACGGTACCCCATGTGCAAATTTTCACAGATTTAGCTCCCAAATACTTGCCATAGTTGCATACAGCATTACATCCAGAACTACAGCCATCCAACCAAAAACAAATAACAATTTCCGAATAGGTAGCTTTAAAAATTGTTTTAGTATTTCGTCAATAATGATTTATTTAATAAAAACTCTGGACCACTATTTCACGAGGTAACGGGTTGAATTTCTAAACTTTCTGAAACATATTTTTCAATTTCTGAATCGAATACCAATTATTACATCGTAATTTCTTTTTTTTTAATCCTGCTCTATTTCACCTCTCTATTGGAGGAATTTCGAAAAATCCCTTCTTTAAACAATTTGCCTTCGGTACAAGACCAATACCCTCTACAAATGTCAAGTTTCTATCCTTCATGTTTTCGGCTGTGTGAATTAAGAATGAGAATATTTTAAGCACTTGAAGATTGTCACAACCCCGAAAGCGATCGTGTCATAAATAAATAATACGATCTTTAATGTGGCTAGTAGCAGATTTTATTCTCAACCCTCTGTTAGGAACTGTCACGGAGTTCAAACACATCCATCATGGATGAAACACACTTTGTGTTTCGCATATCAGGCGGATCTCGTACCTAGAATTTTTTTACTGCAATTACGGAAATTATAAGCGTTGCATCACGAAAATGATGAATATTTATTGATTATTATTATTAGTCCCCGAAGTGGCGTCCAATTGAAAGAATTGCACCAGGCCAGTGGGACACACGAAATTTAATATTATTATCATTATTTATTGCACATCTGTATTTAAAAGCAGGTCCCATATTTTATAATGTAACATAAAATGGTATACATTCTTTCACGTTACTATTTTGATAGACTAACGAGCAATAATATGAAACAGAAAAATAACAAAAGACAAAAGAAAAAATATAAAAGATAATAAGAAAATGACACATTGAAAAAGATAAAATTACAAAGAGTGTACATACTTTGTTCTTTGTTAGGCTGTCCCAGGTGGGAGAGTCTCGTGAAGAAACTTCGAGCCCGTTCCACCTGAACATGCCTGTATTAAATCTAACATTGTTTTAATATTTTTGTTACTACTCATGTGGTTGGATAATGACAGAAATTAATTTGATGTGCTTATATTTAGAAAACAGAATAATGTGTCTTAAGCTGGCTGTTGCCGACGGTAGGGCACTGTTAAGTCTCCCTCCTGAAGCAGCCTCTTACTTACACTATCCTAGAATTATTTTACTTTTTTTTTACATTTTTATTCCTACAAAAACACCACGTCTTAAGCCAGGACTGTTAGCTGTAAGTTTGAATAACAATTTGAACAGCTGCATCCAACGATTTGGCCACGCAGATCGGCAGACATTGCGTCGTTACCTTATCGTATTTCGTTTCCTCTCGAAGTTCTCGTAGATCTGGACTCTCGGTCACGACTAGTTAAAATTTCACGGGGCAAAACTAGTCTGCTACAAATAATGTAGGCGACACGTATAATTGCAGTTCACTGACACTTTAATGAATTATTAGTGCCCAATTGTCCCCAATTATGGCTAGCATACAAGTTTCATGTAAAGAGTTACTACAACGCAGTACGCACATTCCATACATCAATAATACAAATTTAGACAGCCCGAGGTGTACCATTTGCAATTAGTGTGGCTCGAATATGAAGGACTAATTCCTAATAACTGTAGATACACTTCCTACACAACTAACACTGAAGAATTTTTACATAATTATTCATAATCGGAAATCAGAATGACGTGGATTGTGCCACCGTTCAGACTCGTTACAATACTCCCTACTGGCGTGGATTGCGCTTCCGATCGAAGATGAAACCAAACTCATTTACAAGGCGCGCGAAACGATCCTATTCATATGATTGGAACAATGACTAAAAATTACGTATGGTTAACTGGGTAAATTGCACGCATTATGATGGAAAGGTAAACAGTTACCTGGAAATGGATATAGTAAAAGCTAGCGTAAATAATACTGAATGAATTTATATATACAGGGTGTAGTAGTTCATTCATCGACGGTTACGACTGAACTGGGACTGATGACCTACTGTTTAGTCCCCTCAGAAACCAACAACAACAACAACAATAACGACTGAACTTGTAGAAGAGGATCACGTCGACATCTGGAGGGTAGGGTTTTACAGAGTGTTACAAAAAAAGTACGGCCAAACGTTCAGGATATATTCCTCACACACAAAGAAAGAAAATATGTGGACATGTGTCCGGAAACGCTTAATTTCCATGTTAGAGCTCATTTTATTACTTCTCTTCAAATCACATTAATCATGGAATGGAAATACATAGCAACAGAACGTACCAGCGTGACGTCAAACACTCTGTTACTGGAAATGTTCAAAATGTCCTCCGTTAGCGAGGATAAATGTATCCACCCTCCGTCGCATGGAATCCCTAATGTGCTGATGCAGCCCTGGAGAATGGCGAATTGTATCACAGTCGTCCACAATACGAGCACGAAGAGTCTCTACATTTGGTACCGGGGTTGCGTAGACAAGAGCTATCAAATGCCCCCATAAATGAAAGTCAAGAGGGTTGAGGTCAGGAGAGCGTGGAGGCCATGGAATTGGTCCGCCTCTATCAACCCATCGTTCACCGAATCTGTTGTTGAGAAGCGTACAGCCGGCCGCGGTGGCCGCGGGGACTGAGGCGCTTCAGTCACGGTCTGCACGGCCACTACGGTCGGGGGTTCGAATTCCCCCTCGGGCATGGATATTTGTGCCGTCCTTAGTCTTAGTTAGTTCATAAGTAGTTTGTAAGTTTAGGGACTGATGACCCCGTAGTTAAGTCCCGTAGACTATACAAACATTTGACAATTTTTGAGAAGCGTACGAACACATCGACTGAAATGTGCAGGAGCTCCATCGTGCATGAACCACATGTTGTGTCGTACTTGTAATGGCACATATTCTAGCAGCACAGGTAGAGTATCCCGTATGAAATCATGATAACGTGCTCCAGGGAGTGTAGGTGGAAGAACATGAGGTCCAATCAAGACATCACCAACAATTCCTGCCCAAACGTTTACAGAAAATTTGTGTTGATGACGTAATTGCACCATTACGTACGGATTCTCGTCAGCCCACACATATAGATTGTGAAAATCTACAATTTGATCACGTTGGAATGAAGCCTCATTCCTAAATAGAACATTTGCACTGAAATGAGAAGTGACACATTGTTGGATGAACCATTCGCAGAAGTGTACCCATGGAGGCCAATCAGCTGCTGATAGTGCCTGCACACGCTGTACATGGTACGGAAACATTGCACTAACTAGTTGATGCTACGTACTGATGTGCTTGATGCTAGTACTGTAGAGCAATGAGTCGCATGTCAACACAAGCTCTGAAGTCAACATTACCTTCAATTGGGCCAACTGGCGGTGAATCGAGGAAGTACAAGGTAATGAGGGTACAACTTACCTAACATTAATTGTGAAACATAATAATACCTACTTTAATACAATGAGAAAAGAATTTACTTAGTCTTAACAGAAATACTAATTAGCATACTATCGATACTACAACAATACACTTCTTGCACGAACTAATTAATATCTGCTAATTAAAATAACCTATGGAGACGTCAAATAATATAAAATAACATCAGCTAGTCACGTTAAGAAAAATAATAACAAAAGTTTGAGAAAGAAAATGGTAATAGACTAATTACGCACGTACGTATTATTATGCAACACTGGTATCGGGAGGTTTAGTAATGCAAGCAGATGGGAATAAATCCCGTTATACAACATGGATCCCATATGCTGGGAGTTCGTGCAGAACAATCTTGTACCGGAAAGAGTACTACAATAATTTACATAGCTCAGTATTCCTGCGGAGGACTTCCAACGACCTGTTGAGTTCGTGCCACGTCGGATTACTGCACTTGTCTGGAAATAATGAGGCCCGATACGATTTGTAGGAGGTATCCCACGACTCTGATGACCCGAGCGTGCTTTCCGTCGATACTTGGAACATAAATGATAGTTTGCGGCTACTTTTCGTCGATATTGAACGTGTTAGTATTATTCAAATATTTGTTAAGCCTATAGGACAAACTGCGGGGTCATCAGTCCCTAAACTCACAGACTTCTTGTAGACTAACGTATATTAAAGACAACACAAACATTCATATCCGAGGGAGGATTCGAACCCCGGCGGGAAACGGTCTCGCACATCGGAGCATAGCGCCTGAATGCGATCGACCAATCCGCAGCGGCTGTAGTTCAATGAACTCTTTCCCAAACACAAAAGTGAACTGCTAGATGTAAGTTCAAAATGTTCAAATGTTTGTAAATCTATCGGACCAAACTTCGTGGTCATCAGTCCGTAGCTTACATACTACTTAAACCTAGGTAAACTAACCTACGGACAAACACAAACACCCATGCCCCAGGGAGGACTCGAACCTCCACGGCGAGCAACCGCGCGCATCGTAGCGAGGCGCTTTAGACCGCTCGGCTACTCCAACGCGTAAGTAAATACATATTCAGTCTAATTTGATTTGTATTGTATTACATTTTTAACTCATTTGACCTACTTTAGTTTCGTTTTTTGTAATGTAATACTTTTCTTTGAGTGCCGTCTAATGTATTTCAACGGAAAGGAACCTCATTGAAATTTAGAAGTGCTATTCTCAGCGAGCAACCTCGACCGTTTTGGAAGATCGGAAAAACATGAAAAAATGTAAGTATGAAAATGTAAGTGAAGCTGTGTTCCTATGGTTTACTCCACATAGAAATAAAGGTGTACCCATATCGGGACCTAATATGAGCCTTAAAGTTTCTTAGCGAACTAAAGGAAAATGAACTTGATTTCACAGCTAGTGTAGGTTGACTCGATAGATGGAAGAAAAGATACTGATTTCGGCAACTTAATGACTGTGGTGAAACGCTTTCAGCAAATTTTGGAGCTGTTCAATTGAAAGTGCGCCCAAGATTTCTCATAACAAAGGACACAAAGCCTTAGAAACTGCTTCAAAATCTGTACAGCAGCTGCAGGAAATAACGTCTATTGAAAAAAAAAAAAATAAATAAATAAATAAATAAAAATGACAAACAGCAGGTAAGTGAAAGACACTAACTTTTTTATACAGATTTTAATATGTTTTTGTAGTTCATTGTTCAAATGTGTGTTAAGCTTATGGAAATTAACTGCGGGATCATCAGTCCCATCAAGAAATGATGGGTGCTATCGACAAGGGTTCGCAAATCTATTCCGTAATTCTTGATTTCCAGAAGGCTTTAGACACCGTACCTCACAAACGGCTTTTAATCAAATTGCATGGTTATGGTATATCGCCCCAAATTTGCGATTGGGTAGGGGATTTCCTGTCAGAGAGAACACAGTTCGTAGTAATCGATGGTAAAGCATCGACTAAAACAGAGCTGATATCGGGCGTTCCACAGGGTAGTGTTATTGGTCCTCTGCTGTTCCTTATTTACATAAACGGTTCAGGGAAAAATCTAAGTAGCTCTCTTAGATTGTTTGGAGATGTCGCCGTCATTTACCGTCTAGTAAAATCATCTAAAGATTAATACTAACTACATAACGATGTGAATTAGATATCACTACGGTGTAGAAACTGGTAATTGACTCTAAATAACGAGAAGTGTGAAGTCGTCCACATGAGTACGGAAAGAAATCCGTTAAACTTTGTTTACAAGATAAATCAATCAAAAGTGAAGGCCGTAAACTCCACTAAATACCTTGGACTTACTATTACTTCAGACTTAAACTGGAAAGAACACATTGATAATGTCGTGGGAACGGCGAACCAGAGACTGCGTTTTATTGGCAGAACCCTTAAAAGATGCGACAGAACTACAAAATAAACTGCATACAATACGCTTGTCCGTCCATTTTGGAGTATTGCTGCCCAGTGTGGGATCTGTATCAGGTGAGTTTGATGGAGGACATCGAAAGAGTTCAAAGAAGGGCAGCTCGTTTTGTATTGTCACGATACAGAGGAGACAGGGAACGGCGAACCAGAGACTGCGTTTTATTGGCAGAACCCTTAAAAGATGTAACAGAACTACAAAAGAAACTGCATACACTACGCTTGTCCATCCTTTTTTGGAGTATTGCTGCCCAGTGTTACATGCTTATCAGGTGGGTTTGACGGAGGACATCGAAAGAGTCCAAAGAAGGGTAGCTCGTTTCGTATTGTCACGATACAGGGGAGACAGCGTCACGGAAATGATACAAGACTTGGGATGGGAATCATTACAACAACGACGCTTATCGCTGCGGCGTGGTCTACTGACGAAACTCCAATCACCAACATTCTCCTCCGAATGCGAAAATATATTGTTGACTCCCACCTACATAGGTAGAAGTGATGATCAGAATAAAATACGAAAAATCAGAGCTCGAACGGAGAGATTCAGGTGTTCTTTCTTCCCGCGCGCTATTCGAGAATGGAATGGGAGATAAGTAGTATAACGGTGGTTCGATGAACCCTCTGTCAGGCACTTAAATGTGATCTGCAGAGTAGATGTAGAGTTCCTAAGCTTAGAAGTACCCTGAACTAAAGACGACAGAAACATCCATGCCCAAGGGAGGATTCGAACCCCGGCGGGAAAGGCCTCGCGCATCGGAGCATAACGCCTCAATGTTAATATTGGAAGGTAAGGAAGACGTCGAGGAGCGGCGTGGCTGGGGAGGAAAGTGTATCGGCGCGGCAGGTGTGGTGTGGAGCGCGCGACAGCTGAGCGTCGGCCGCGGCACCACACCAAGGTCAGGGGGCAGCGACCGCAAGCTGGCCTGAGCGCCGTGGGGGGTCACCGCCGCCGCCACCGTCAACCAAAACACGCCGCGCGGGTAGGGGGCGGCGCTGTTGTCTTCTACTTAACAGCAAAGGCAACAGCGGTGTACGTTACGTGCTCCAACTGGAGGATTTGCAGCATGATCGACTTATCTTACGGGGGCCACACACGTAACAGCATACTTGACAAGCACGTTTGCGCAAGCGTGCTTGCAGAAGCAAGCACATATTGCTCACGCACCTACACAGCTCAAGCATGCTTGTACAAGCAACGGTTTATTTACATCTGAAAATTTCGAGCTCAGACGACGATGTGCTGGCTGAGGCAGATTTTATGCACATGTTGAAAAAAAAAAAAAAAAAAAAAAAAATGTATAACTGGTTTTAAAGAGTGGTTAAGAAAACGAAAATCGTATTCACATACAAATTTACTCAGTGAACTGAAGATATATCCTCATGATTGGCAAACTATCTCAGGATGAATGAAGATACGTATTTGAATCTTCTGTCTCTCATTATGCCTTTGATCAAGAAGCAGGATACAATAATGAGGGAGACTGTAACAGCACATGAAAGACTGACAGCAGCACTGCGACTTCTCGCGACAGGAAGCAGTTATGAAGACGTCAGATATACTACGATTATTTCGAAAAGGCACTTAGTGAGAAATTTCGTGAGTACTATGTCATATGCAGTGTCTCTTATTTTTATCATGATAGTCAAATGTTCAAATGTCTGTAAATCTATCGGACCAAACTACGTGGTCATCAGTCCGTAGCTTACAAACTACTTAAACCTAGGTAAACTAACCTACGGACGAACGAACACACACACCGATGCCCCAGGGAGGACTCGAACCTCCACGGCGAGCAACCGCGCGCTCCGCAGCGAGGTGCTTTAGACCGTTCGGCTACTCCACCGCGGCATCATGATAGTCCTTACATTTAATATTCCACAAGCGGGGATGCGTTTCGCACAGTCTAATAAATTCCTCAAAGAGGTCGTGGTTTATGTTTCTTAATTCAGACATTGCTATAATTGAAACTTATCGAAATCAAAGGATGCAGCCTCACTCAGACTGTCAAATGATTGTACAAGCATATTTATTGTCCACATACGCTCAAGCACGCATGCGCTTGAACGCTTGCACAAGCATGCGTAATCGAAATTCGATTCAGCATCAAGCTGCTTGTACAAGCCTAATTAAATTTATCGTACCCACGCTCAAGCATGCTTGTACAAGCACGCTGCCTTTAGAAGATAGGCTAAGGAAAGGCAAACATACGTTTTTAGCATTTGTAGATTTGGAGAAAGCTCTTGACAGTGTCGACTGGAATATACTCTTTCAAATTCTGAAGGTAGCAGGGGTAAAATATAGGAAGCGAAGAGTTATATTCAACATATACAAAAACCAGACAGTAGTTATTAGAGTCGAAGGGCAAGAAAGAGACGCAAAGGTTAGGAAGGGAGTAAGACAGGGTTGTAGCCTTTCCCCAATGTTGCTCATTGTGTACAATGAGTAAGTTGTGAAGAAATGCAAGGAGAAATTTGGAGAAATAATTAAAAGTCCAGGGAGAGGGAATAAAAACTTTGCGGATTACCGATGACATAGTAATTTTGTCAGAGACTGCAAATGATCTTGAAGAGCAATTAAATGGAATAGACAGAGTCTAGAAAGGAAGATATAAGATTAACATTAACAAGAGTAAAACAAGTGTAATGGAATGGAATGTTAGAAAATCGGGTGATACTGAAGGAATTAGACTAGGTAAAGAAACAATAATTATTTGAGTAGCAAACTAACTTCTGATGGCCGAAGTAGAGGAGATAAAAAATGCAGAATGGCTATGGGAAGAAAAGCGTTTCTGAAGAAACGAAATTTGTAGACATCCTATATTAGTTTAAATATTAGGACGTCCTTTCTGAAAGCATATGTCTGGAGTATAGAACTGTATGGGATTGAAACGTCGATGATAAGGAGTTCAGACGAAAATATGGAAGCTTTTGAAATGTGGTGCTGCAGACGAATGATGAAAAGAAGATGGGTAGATCACATAACTAATGAGGAGGTGCTTAACCGGACTGGGGAGAAAAGGAGTTTCTGGCAAATCCTGACTAAGAGAAGGGATAGGTTGGTGGGACACATTCTGAGACATCGAGGAATTGTTAACTTGGCAATAGAAGGAAGGGTGTGAGGTAAAAATCGTAGAGGGGGGCCGAGGGACGAATACAGTAAGCAGATTCAAAAGGATGTAGGTTGCCGAACGTAATCTCAGATGAAGAGACTTGCACGGAACAGTGTAGCGTGGAGAGCTGCGTCAAACAGAAAGTATGGCCAGCCTGCCAGCGGCAGCCATGCTGGGCCTATTCCGCTGCTGCTTACACCCCGACCACTGCAACGTTCCCAGCGCTTAACAATACTTATCAACCGATTTTGAGAAAACTATTCAATGAAAAAATTTAATTTTTTCAGATGTTATAGTGTGATATATTCGCTCGATAGTGATCTAAATTTCTATTCATTATTACTTCTAGTTTCTGTGCTACGTCAAATTAAGTAAACTACTGCGCAAAATTTTGAAGAGTTTGCAGAGGAAAAATCGCATTGCGTAGACTTTTTGTATGGTTGACTTTAGCACATACAATGCTGCGGACGAAACGTAGGTAAGATATCGAAATTTTATTTATGGCTGAGAGCAGAACGATAACTCTTTTCATTCTCGAGATACCGGGTGTTATATCCGACTGACAGATGCGGGAACTTCGCGTAGTGTTGTCCATGCGGAACTACGGCTCTACGAAATCCGATTTTAAGAAAACTGTTTGGTTGTGGCTCCAGATCTAAAGAGTTCGCCTATAAATTCAGATTGACCTTGTACCATAGACAATTATTCGAATAGACCGCGAACATGTCGTCATCAGAGCATACTGTAAATTAAGAAAGCAATTGAGATTATGGATAAGTCTTTGATTAGTATTTTCTTGCGTATGTGTTCTTATGCCTTACATGAACTACGAAAAATAAAAAGAGGATACCCACTACATGACTTTTCGCAAAAAGAGAAATCAAAGGTGCCTTTACAACGCCAATTGCATTTCAACATCTAATATTTGTCTTGTTTCAATTCTTTGTTTCCTGTAATGATACACTTAACACATGAAAACTAACGAGAAAAGATTGCTTCGGGAATTATATATTACTTTCATATCTAAACGAGAATCTACATCAGTCACTAATTTGTCCAAAATTTGGGTGTTATCGGCAGCTGCCTGGAGATAAAACAAACGACGCGTGAATAATTTAACCTCACGGCATTATGCAGAAATTTTCTTCTGATTTTCATCAGTCAGACATGGATTTCTGATATCTAATGGAAGTACTATAATCTTTATCTGCCTTCTTCGTTTCTTAAGAACACCGAAAAGTACAACACTGTGGTATTATTCAAACCCAAACATACGAACCACGTGACTGGATTTCAGCCAATCACGAGCCGCAGACGGTGGCAAGCGGCGCGGAAAAGGATGGCCATACTTTCCCTGTACAGAGCTTTACGTCACACCAGTCTGCGGACAACAACAACGACGCTTGGAGCAAGGAGTGGTAATTAACTCCCAAGATAACAAGTGTAAAGTACTTGGAAATGTGTAGAGAGGGCCCTTAATTATATTTATGAAGAGCATTTTCTGTCCTTCTGTGCAACTACAATAATAAGCCAGCTTTCATACCAGAGCCACGGCGGAGAGGGCGAGCGCATTGAAGCGCTATGCTACGATGCGCGAGATCGCTCCCCGTCGTGGGTTCGAATCCCCCCTTGGGCATGGATGTTTGTGCCGTCTTTAGTTTTAGCTGTTTCATAAGTAGTTTAGGGAGTCATGACCCCGTAGTTAAGTCCCATAAGCGCTACAAACATTTGAACATTTTTATACAAGACACGTTTCGTCGTTCCGTTGTGTTTTTAGATCTGCGGCACACTCGAACCTTAAGCCCTCGGCACACGGAGCGTGTGTCTGAACGTGTGCGGCCAATGTGCCGAATTCAGCGTGCGCCTGAACGCTGAGAGACGGCGCGACTTGTGCATCCGTGCCTTGTGCCTCAACGTGCTACACGCGATTGCAGCGCCCTCCAGTGGCATTTTGTGGCTACCTCATATTTTAGAATCACACTGTTTACGAAATGCATATGCTAGTAATTTTGCTCTGTCTGTGACATAGGCCTACATAAGTAACAAATGTTCAAATGTTTGTTAAGCTTATGGGACTTAACTACGGGGTCATCAGTCCCTAAACTTACAAACTACTTATGAACTATCTTATCCTAAAGACGGCACAAATATACATGCCCGAGGGGGGATTCGAACCCCCGACCGTAGTGGCCGTGCAGACCGTGACTGGAGCGCCTCAGTCCCCTCGGCCACCGCGGCCGGCCAACAACTTCAATGTCTATGACACAAGGATATTAGGGAAGTTGCATGCTAAGTCAGTAAGGACACCGACTTGTAAAAGTTGCATTACCAAATATACAGTATAAAATTAGATTAAGCCTCCACATAACAAAAACGTTAGGGTAAATTTTCCTCGATCACTGTTACTATTCAGTAGTAGAATCTTTAGAACGAGTAAAATAGAAGACGTGAATCAATGAAGTGCAATCAGTGAAGTGAATCAATGTGGAGTGTTTGTACAGCCTATGGGACTTAACTACGGGGTCATCAGTCCCTAAGCTTACATACTACTTATGAACTACCTACAACTAAGGACTGCACAAATACCCATGCCCGAGGGGGGATTCGAACTCCAGACCCTAGTGGCCGTGCAGACCGTGACTGGAGCGCCTCAGTCCCCTCGGCCACCGCGGCCGGCAAAGTGCTTAAGTTACTCAAAGTGAGGTGCGAACTATCCTGTTTATAAAACGAATAGAACAAGCTCACTCCTCAAATGATGCCTAATTATACTTACATAACATCGAATATTATACAGTATACTTCTATCAAATTAATAAAAAAGTCTGTAAGCCTATCAGAAAATCCGAATATCGGGGAAAAAGATTTCTCACGCTACTGCCTACGCTACGCGAGTCATAAATATTACTGCTCGCCAACATACATGATACGAGTGAAGAATATACTACAGGTACTCGTAAATCAAGTACTCAAGCTTTCTCCCACCTTATTGATAAACTTTCGGACGCACGTTGAGAATTTATGACACGTTTGACAATGCGCCACAGGTTGGGAAATCCTCTGCAATGTGCGCTCAGATGCACGCTCCGTGTGCCGACGGCTTTATCATCATCTCTTAACAATTGAAATCTGGACTTATCTGACAAAGTTCCGGTTTCCTAGTCGTCTGGGCTCCAATAGATGTGGCCACGAACCCAGAAGAGACGCTGCAGCCGATATCGTGGTATCCGGAAAAGAACTCGAGTCGATCGTGTGCTGGCCCATTAAAGCGAAACTGCATCCCACTGCTCAAACGATTTTGTTCGTCGTACTCCCACATTGAGTTTGGCGGTTATTTGCCGCAGTGATTCTTATGCAACTCTGTTGTTCTTGTTCATTAAATTCAGGCAATTCGTGTTGACAGGTTGATGGTTGAAATTTGAAATTTTCCAAACGTTCTAGATCTGTGCAACTGGAAATGTTGAATTCTCTTAATCTAGCTCCACCTACCAGTCCATATTGGAAGTTGTTAACACCCACTGTGCGGCCATAATCCCGTCGAAAACCTATCCACGTAAATCACTTGAATGCAAACGACAGCTGTGCCAGCGCAACCCCGTTCGATACCTTGTTTCCGCGATCCTACCCCGATCCGTATACATGGGTATCATCATTCCTCCACATTTATTATCTCAGTATACCTTGATGCATTTTAACAGGTTTGTATTAAATGTAATTTCTCATATGTATTTACGCAGATCTGGTATGATGATGAACGGTTGACGTTCAAAATTAATCACGGAACCGCGAAGAAAATTCTGTATATAAAAGATATTAACAGTTTAATTACTGCTAGGGAGACGGTTAATCCTGTCTCACGGATCTAACCGAAGCTGTCTCTCTCATCTAGAACAACTGGATAGTGTGGCAGTCAATAAACAATTCCGGTGATATCATTGGGGCAGTACGTCACGTAATTCGCCTTCTTCGTCGAATATATAGTTCTTTGATTCACAACTGAAATGCAAACTTTAATTTTCTCATCCTTATCAAGCCCTTTGTTACCCACTTCTGAACAGACAACTGAACTTTATCACCGACTTTGCTTATGGGAAAGCAAATGCAACGATTATTCCATAATTTGTCGTATCCGTTTCAACCCTCTTTCTTCATCATAATTTGTACGTTACATTTTGTTAAAAAGTGGTTATACCTCTTTTTATGTGTATAACATTCCAAACACTACACCATTCTACAGCACAGATAAAATTAAGTCTAATGTGTTAAGTATTGTGGCATTACTTGAAATATTTTTACTAAAATTATATCTGAGGCCCTTGACGCTTGCATATCCATTGTTACTTTAAAAGATATCTCTGACGTTTAGTTCTGCGATTATCAATTTTTTCAACAAGCCCGGAGGGAGAGAACGGAAGCGCTCTTCGTTATTTTGTTTTGCACTCTTGTACTGATCAGACGCCTCTTCATACTCTCTGCTACGAAAATGTAAGTGTGAGCTTCATTTACTCTTATTGTAATAAACCCCCAGTTGGTTTCAAACATTGTTTAATTCAAGATGACCTTCTCCTATTCGTTGTTTTCAGCAAACTGCGGTCAATCGTAAAGAGATGCTTGGTCATTATTACGATTCGTTTCGTGATTGAATAAGTTAGGTTCAATCTCAACTCATTATATTTATTCGATTTTCGCAATCTACATTTAATGTATTTATTCAGCAAAGTCCAATACTTTGTGATCTTATTCCCCTGTTGTGTCAGTAACTGAACCCTATCGTAAGACATTGTTACGCGAAGCGTAAGGTAACGAAACATCGATTTACGGGGAATAGTTTCATTTCATTGCCTATTCCGACACAAAACAATGTCTACAGTTGATCCACGCATCGTCCTGCTTGTAAAGGTACCTATACGCCGACTTTTGAAAGCAACACTTCAGTATTACAGCTGTACAATGTTCCGATATTACATTGTTAGGATACTATTTGTGGCAAACCAGTTAGATTGTTGTGCTAATTAATATTAGACGCCTATCTGGAAACTACGATGCATGTAAATGTTGAAGTGTTTGCTGTGCTTACAATAACATAATGTAAAAGGAAAATTACTAATTTGCCGAATTCGCTGCATTTACCCTTCCACTATCCTTCACAACTGCAATATCTTAATCCGACCTTTTCCGGGAAACGTTGCGTGAATGTCCACCCACTAAAACTCTGCAATCCCTATAAATCCTATAACTCCAGGGGCTGCGCCTTGCTCTACGCATATACTTACCCTCTCCCACATGGATCCTCTACCATGTAATCAATTTCCGTCCTCTCTCCAACTATACCTAACATGTCTGCATTTCCTTTACAATCCGAAAACTTTAATCCAGTAATCATTTTGTCTTTCCTCTGATTACCAACTCTGGTATGTTGCCGTCCCTTTACACATACATTCCACCATCTCTACAGCTCCACCTAGTTCATATCCCATTTCAAAGCAGCTGCAACCGACCTCCCCTCCCAGACACTGAAATCGGCCCTGGTATTTATTCTCTCTACCAACTGTTATCCCTCCGGAACATTCTCACCCAATATTAGGATACCTATAGGCTTTGCTGCTTCCCATACATACTCATGCCTTCTCCTCTTGCTCACCTGTCGCAACCAACACACCCAAACCAACCTCATCATCTGAATTGCTCCATGTTTTCACCAACTTGTACCTTCTTCTCCCGCCTCCCTACCCAACGAACCCCCTTCACTTTTACAATACTTAAGTGAACAAAGTTTCCCTTCACAAATCCTCAGTTCAGGTTCTTCGATAATTCTGTAGTTAGTGCAGACACATGTTTTATTATTTATTTTTTTCTATTTTATTTTTACATTCTTTTGCATCCTTTTATGTCCTGTATTTTAAAATCCTTGAAATGGACACCACAGTTTCAACGTCGTATTTCTGATTTGTTAAATTCAATATTTTGTATTTTTTAATCTTACATGCATATGCACATTTTAAATCATACCATTCACTTTAACCTGCTCCGCCGCTTGCCACAGCACCGATACGCCTGACTGAAGAACAGCACATTGTACAGCTGCGGGCCACCATCGTCCATTTGGGGCAGCGGGGATAAAGTAGCAATAAAGGAAACAAAAATGACTTTTTCTGTCAGAGTCGTTTCACCGCGTAGCCTATCCGGTGCACCCAGCACACACATACGTCTAATTTCAAAATTATGTGTCCTACAGAAAATAATTTAATAATTACAGTGTGGCATATGAAGGTGATATGATTCTGAAGAAACTTGTCGTGCTACTATTCGAAATAAGGTAAGGGAGAAGCAGTGTGGTGGAAATATGATAAGACAAAAGCAGAAAACTGCACCATCAGTGTATCTCAATGCTCTGTCACAGACATCAACAAATTACACTGTAAAATGGTGAAACTGAAGTTGGACTACAATGGATCTTCATACTTTATTTTCAGAGGTGTCGCTGCCGTTAGACGCCATGTTGGGGGGCAGTTCTTGGATGGTAACTGTACACCCAGTCGCAGACGACGCAAGGAAAAAGAAACTTGCCTCGGCACGTAACAGCGCGCCCGCGGTGAGAATAATGCTGCCTGTCGCTGCAAGTGTGTTTCTTACTCTGCTGTAAATATTTGTTATGCTAACCGCGTACGAGGAAAAGACTTTAACACTGTGAAAGCACTTGTGTAATATAACCACACAGTTCTCTTTTACTGTTTAGTTTCACTGTTAGGTAGACAGGGAAGTCATTATCGTTTGACCTGTCCTAACATAACGTTGAAATAAAGGCGGCGTTCTCAGGTGTTGGGTATTAGCATGAAGCCTGATATCGTTGTACTAGCTTTCCTTGTTGATGGAAACAGTTCCAAAACATCGCTCCTAGCACATAGGTACACGATCTTAAGCAGAACGAATCGTGAATCATTGTAATACGAGATCTCTTATTAAATTGTACTTGGAGGTTAGTTTCTCTAGTTTTATTTCGGCTTGGGTAATTGTAATACGAGATCTCTTATTAAATTGTACTTGTAGGTTAGTTTCTCTAGTTTTATTTCGGCTTGATTAAGATTGCTTCATAGTTTTTCTGTCAACGAAAACGGTGATTACAATACGATAAACTTATTTTACGTCGCGTAAAGATTATTGTCGAGTATGTGCTTATGAAAAATTTGGAAGCTGAGAGGTTACAGAAGAGAGTTAGTTAGAGGTAAGAGAACCACTTAGAGGTAAGAGGCATTTAATTCCGGAAGGGGGGGGGATGCCCGCGTCGCCTAAGGCTCTAAGCTCCCCGTCGGAGGTCAAGTTCTCTATTGAGCGCGGGTGTCAGTCTTGTCTTGAGCGTTAGTAAGTTTAAAGTAGTTTGAAAATCTAGGGAACTATGAGCAGTTTGGTCCTTCATATTCACAAACATTTCAGTATTTTCACTACTGAATTGTTGAGAGTGATATCAGAAAACGGGATAGGCCTATTAAAAACGAGAACTCTGCTTACGTTTGACTGCCTACAAGCTTCTTATTGTATCACGAGGGTCCGAATTCTGGAAACGTGAACAAAAAAATTGTACACTAGAAGAGTGATGAATTATTTACAATATATACACCAAGGAGGCATAAAAAGTCATCTAAAGATTGGTGATACCAGTAGCGTTAAACAACTTCTTTGAATGTAGCTCGATTTTTTTTCAAAATTTCACAATACCTACAAATTTAGTTTTTTGTTATTTTGTGCGCAGCTGCACAGTGTCGGTCTCAGTAAATTTTAAAGTTCCTGCATTTGTTAGCAGTCTTACTATTGTCTGTGCCTTGATGATGTATATGAAACTCTCGTGAAGTTTTCGTACTCTTGAATAACAGTAAAACTATCTGCAAAATGAAAAATATTTTATGGTAAATACTCAGAATAGAATGTAATCTTTCACGACCGGCGTTTTCTTCAGGCAAAACTTCCGGGCTGAAAGGTCGTGTTACATGCATAAAACTTATTCTTGACGTTTCGCCTCAATCTGCTGGCGACATCGTCTGAGGTCTTCCGGCTACTGACAATTTGGCTGGAGGGGCTCTCGCATTGACAGAGAGCACAGAGGGCGCCACAGGTCATCACGTGATAGCGACTATGTGGCTGTCTCTGGATGTTGTCGTCTACTCGATTAAAAGTAATCGTTTGCCGTTTTGTTGGAGTGTAGTCGACAACCATATTTTGTTTATCTTTAAAGATTCTTCTTTTCTATTAAAATTTTTCGAATCTTTATGACTTCCCTGTAAATATGTGCACAGTAATGCGATGTTCTTGCTAATATGATAACCTCATAAAAATTTTATTTCGTGATTACCATCCCTAAAAACATGTTCTGCTACGTCCGATTTGTCGGTGTATCCCAAGCGACAGTTGCTTTTGTTTTATGTTAATCGGTTGTTGACACTTTTTTTATTGTACAATTATATACTTGACCACAACTGCGTGGAATTTCATGCACCCTAGGTGTTGCTAGAGAGTGAAGTGCATCTTTTGCTGATCTTAAACAATTTTTGATCTTCTTTCTGGGTCTGAAGATCATTTCTACCCCAAGCTTGGCCAGAATTTTGCCGATTCGAGCTGTAATTTTGACGATGAAAGGGAGGGAAACTTTTCCAGATGGTTGCGATGTTGATCAATACTTCTGGATTATTGCCTTATCTATCAGTGTGAGTGTCATTTCTGTACACCTTGTTGGCCCACAGTCCCATCCACCCGTGTGATGAAACAACTAGATAGTTAGCCATTCCTCTCTTTCTCTATAGTGAATTGTAACTTGGTATTAATGCCACTTAGATACATAAAGAACCCATATAGCTTTTCTTCATCGATTACTTTTACTCGAGAATGACGACAACATCCAGAGCGAGGCCAACTAGAAAGACAGGTCGCGGCGCGCACGTCACGTCACGTAAGCAAGGTAGTCCTGAGCTGGCGCCATCTCTAGCTGAGTGGCGCCGGCCGCGGTGGCCGAGGTGACTGAGGCGCTCCAGTCACGGTCAGCACGGCCACTACGGTCGGGGGTTCGAATCCCCCCTCGGGCATGGATATTTGTGCCGTCCTAGTTCGTAAGTAGTTCATAAGTAGTTTGTAAGTTTAGGGACTGATGACCCCGTAGTTAAGTCCCATAAGCTTAACAAACATTTGAACATTTGAGCTGAGTGGCTGGTCGCTATGGGCTGTGCCCCAGCGGCCGGCCAATCAGCTAGCGATCGCGTCGGCTCCGAACTACCTTGCTTACGTGACACGACGTGCGCGCTGAGGCCCGTCTTTCTCGTTGGCCTCGATCCAGAGATAGCGACATAGTCGGTGTCACGTGATCACCGGTGGCGCCCCCTACGCTCTCTAGAAATGCGACAGCCCCTCCAGCCATATTGGCTGTAACCAGGAAACTTAATATGATGCCACCCGCAGATGAAGACGAAACGTCAGGAAGAAGTTTTATGCTCGGACCACGGCCTTTCAGCCTGGAAGTTTTAGATGAAGCGAATCAGAATAGACTTTTGGTTATCGTGATTCCGTCAGATATACAGGGTGTTACAAAAAGGTACGGCCAAACTTTCAGGAAACATTCCTCACACACACAAAGAAAGAAAATATGTTATGTGGACATGTGTTCAGAAACGCTTAATTTCCATATTAGAGCTCATTTTATTACTTCTCTTAAAATCACATTAATCATGGAATGGAAACACACAGCAACAAAACGTACCAGCGTGACTTCAAACACTTTGTTACAGGAAATGTTCAAACTGTCCTCCGTTAGCGAGGATACATGCATCAACCCTCTGTCGCATGGAATACCTGATGCGCTGATGCAGCCCTGGAGAACGGCGTATTGTATCACAGCCGTCCACAATACGAGCACGAAAAGTCTGTACACTTGGTACTGGGGTTGCGTAGACAAGAGCTTTCAAATGCCCCAATAAATGAAAGTCAAGAGGGTTGAGGTCAGGAGAGCGTGGCGGCCATGGAACTGGTCCGCCTCTACCAATTCATCAGTCACCGAATCTGTTGTTGAGAAGCGTACGAACACGTCGACTGAAATGTGCAGGAGCTCCATCGTGAATGAACCACATGTTGTGTCTTACTTGTAAAGGCAAATGTTCTAGCAGCACAGGCAGAGTATCCCGTATGAAATCATGATATCGTGCTACAGTGAGCGTAGGCGGAAGAGCATGAGGAAGAATCAAGACATCACCAACAATTCCTGCCCAAAAGTTCACAGGAAGTTTGTGTTGATGACGTGATTGCACAATTGCGTGCTGATTCTCGTCAGCCCACACATGTTGCTTGTGAAAATTTACAATTTGATCACGTTGGAATGAAGCCAAATCCGTAAATAGAACATTTGCACTAAATGAGGAGTGACACATTGTTAGATGAACCATTCGCAGAAGTGTACCCAGCTGATAGTGCCTGCACACGCTGTACATAGTACGGAAACAACTGGTTCCCCCGTAGGACTCTCCATACAGTGACGCGGTCAACCTTACCTTGTACTGCAGCAACTTCTCTGATGCTGACATAAGGATTATCGTCAGCTGCACGAAGAATTGCCTCATCCATTGCATGTGTCCTCGTCGTTCTAGGTCTTCCCTAGTTGCGAGTCATAGGCTGGAATGTTCCGTGCTCCCTAAGACGCCGATCAATTGCTTCGAACGACTTCCTGTCGGGACACCTTCGTTCTGGAAATCTGTCTCGATACAAACGTAACTCGCCATGGCTATTGCCCCGTCCCAATCCATACATCAAATGGGCATCTGCCAACTCCGCATTTGTAAACATTGCACTGACTGCAAAACCACGTTCGTGATGAACACTAACCGGTTGATACTACGTACTGATGTGCTTGATGCTAGTACTGTAGAGCAATGAGTCGCATGTCAACACAAGCACGGAAGTCAACATTACATTCCTTCAATTGGGCCAACTGGCAGTGAATCGAGGAAGTACAGTGCATACTGACGAAACAATTGGGTATTTTGACAGTTGTTCAAATGTTTGTAAATCTGTCGGACCAAACTGCGTGGTCATCACTCCGTAGCTTACAAACTACTTAAACCTAGGTAAACTAACCTAAGGACAACACACACATCCATGCCCCAGGGAGGACTCGAACCTCCACGGCGAGCAACCGCGCGCTCCGCAGCGAGACGCTTTAGACCGCTCGGATACTCCACCGCGGCCTGACAATTGTCTACACGAATTATTTCAGTTCACATTTAAAGAGAAATACTAAAATGAGCTGTAACATGTAAATTAAGCGTTTCCGGACACATGTCTTTGTGTGTGAGGAATGTTTCCTGTAAGTTTGGCCGTACCTTCTTGTAACACCCTGTATAAATATATTCTCTACGAGTAAATGTTTTTGAGACCTACAGAGGATATTCTGAAGCAGAAATATCGACTTACATTAAGGAAAAGTCCGTATGTTTGGCTTGCTATACCGTTTTATTTCCCGCAGACAGCTCCTCACATCAAGTGCTGTGGGCAGCGGCGCTGGAGCTGGCGGCTAGCGCTCGCCCCCAGCCGCAGTTGTTAGCACCTCGCCTCGGCCGCAGTTAGCGGAACACGGAAATCCCATTACCGCTCGCAAGCAGCTGCTACCCCCTTCTGTCTGGCAGTCGATGCTGTGCGTCCTCGAAGGAAAAGATTTCTGTCCAAAAGAGTATTCAAAAGACGTTTATTAATGAACGAATGTTGGTGAACTGCAGATAGCTCGTATATTTTAAAACATATTTCAAAGGCACAATTTACAAAGCTGTGTCACTTTTCGCCTGAAGGTCCCCCAAACGCAATTAAAGTTCGAAAGTGCTTGAAAAGTACCTTCATTCAGGAATACAGAACTCGTCTGGGAGTCTGCACATCTGCGATAGCATCTCCTTGATGTAAGCAAACCTCGCCGCTCTGAGTTTTGAAGGGTCACTAGACTTGCACATAATAGTTCGTGATCGAGAGCGCTCACTTTAGTTCGCGGCTCTGCCGCGAACTAGTTCGTTCTTTTAGTTCGTCCGCTCCCAGTGACGGCTGAGCGGCGTGGTGTGGGCATGCAGGTGGAGGGAGAAGTTCCCCCACCTATCTGCTTCATGCGCTTGCTGCTTGAGCCGCTAAGGATATCACGCAAACCAAAGAAACAGTTGTGGATAATTTCTTGCGTTTAAGTTTAGAGTTATCTCTATATCTTGGCATTATGGAATTGAAAATAATTTATTAGTCAGATATTGCAGAGTACAGAATACTTCAAAGCAGAAATTTTGTAGCACTGAACTATGTAATCTGGCAGGCAGACGCTAACCTCGAAATGGCTCTCATCAGCAGAAGGCAAACACGTGATTTTTAATTCTGTTCGCGACCTATAGCCCATATTTTAGTTCACGACCTATCGCGCTTATTTTGGTTCGCAACTTTCCACGCATGTTTTAGTTCGCGACCTATCGCGCATATTTTAGTGCGCGACCTATCGCGCATATTTTAGTTCGCGACCTATCGCGCTTAATTTAGTTCGCGACCTATCACGCATGTTTAGTTCGCGACCCATCGCGCCTATTTTAGTTTGCGACCTATCGCGAATTTTTTAGTTCGCGACCGGTATCTCTCCTTTTAGTTCACAGCTCGGCCGCGAAGTAGGTCGCTTTTTTTAGTTCGTCCGCTCGTTTTGGCTTTTGCTACCGCTACTAAAACTGCAGCTGAGCTGCATCTCAGTTCGAAATAACGGCAACTGGCAGAAGGGAATCACGCAATTCTGCGCGCTCTCGCGTCCTATTGCTGTTACCCGTCAGTCTTCGGAAAAGGAGCGGACGAACTAAGAGGCGAGGGATCTGCGAACTAGTTCGCGTAGTGCGCCTGTGGGAGCGCTCTTCCGAACTAGTTCGTTCGCCGTCAGACGTGGAGATTGAACGTTGTCTATTCTTCCTATGTGGATACGACCAGGAAAATTATCATCTATTACAGTGTTCCATTAGAGGAAAATCTACTTTTATAGCCACAAGTTAGCCGATGGTGTAGTTAGTCTCTAAGAACTTGGAATCTTTTGGTTGTAAAAACTGGAAACCAGAGATATGTGAACACTCTAAGTTGATAATAAAAGGTATTAGAGAGAATTTTTTTCGAAACCGCCTGATTTTGGTCCATTACGAAACCTAAGTTTTAAATTAGTCTCAAAGATGCCTACACCCGTATTCTGTAACGATGCAAAAGTATGACGCCCTGCGACGTCAAGCTTCGACTCTGCGATGCTTCAAACAACTCGGTGTCAACAAAAAGGCCACAGCTCATAACTTCTTGTGAATTTTAGGGTAAGTTAAAGACTGCACAGTGTTTCACCACAACTTTTCCCAACGCTATAGTTGGTTCCAGATTATTATTATTATTATTATTTAAGCGCGCGAAGATGGGGATAAAGATATAGCTTGTCACTGTATGCGAACCCTTTATCTCTTCTCCACAAGAAGATGACTTTAACTACGCAGCAATTCTTTCCATTTCAAACTAATACCGTTATTATTATACCTACTGACATTTTCTGAAATCTTTTACAGCTGATGGTGTCTTTCAATGATATTTACTCACAAGAAATTTTACAAAATATGTCGTGTTGTTGATAAGTCTTCAATGCGCCAAAATTGACTGTAAGGCACTGATGTGGCCTTCAAGGACGCTTTACGCATGCGCAAGGGACTGCGAGAAATAGTTATGTTGTCTTCCGTTCCGGCTAATTCTGACGCCAGTCAGAGTACGAGAAGCATAGTGGTATGAAGGTCAGATATGAAATGACCCTTTCCCGTGTACCGTTCATTACCAAACACTTCGTAACTGAAAACCACAGTTGCTAGTGTGATAGACAACAGGGTAGCGTTCTTGTCATCTGGACAATACAGAAGATTCAACCATTCTCAGCGGACATCGTCTGTTACACATACACGCCGGATGTGATATGACCCATTTACACAGTACTGCGACCGAAATTCTTGGTCTGATGTACGTGATGTAATCACCAGACACAGCTGAAAACTACTCGACGAAATCGGAACGTGATTAAAAGTAGGAAAGGAATATTATGCCTTATCTGTTCTCGTGTTTCGCTCTTCCGGTGGGCAGCAACATTAATACATAGGCGAATAACACGTTAAGAGGGTCCTTCTAAGATTCTTCAAATCGGCAAACGCCTGTTACTACATCTACAGCTACATAGGATACTCTGAAAATCACATTTAAGTGCCTGGCAGAGGGTTCATCGAACCACCGTTATACTATTTATCTCCCATTCCATTCTCAAATAGCGCACGAGAAGAAAGAACATCTGAATCTCTTCGTTCGAGCTCTGATTTCTCTAATTTTATTCTGAGGATCATTTCTACCTATGTAAGTGGGGGCCAACAATATATTTTCGCATTCGGAGGAGAATGTTGGCGATTGGAGTTTCGTAAGTAGACCACGCCGCAGCGATAAGCGCCGTTGTTGTAATGATTCCCATCCCAAGTCCTGTATCATTTCCGTGACGCTGTCTCCTCTGTATCGTGATAATACAAAACGAGCTGCCCTTGTCTGAACTCTTTCGATGTCCTCCATCAAACTCACCTGATAAAGATCCCACACTGGGCAGCAATACTCCAAAAATGGACGGACATGCATAGTGTATACAGTTTCTTTTGTTGTTCTGCATCTTTTAAGGGTTCTGCCAATAAAACTAAGTCTCTGGTTCGCCTTTCCCACGAGATTATCTACGTGTTCTTTCCTGTTTAAGTCTGAAGTAAAAGTAATTCCTAGTTATTTTGTGGAGTTTACGGCCTTCACATTTGATTGCTATATCTTGTAAAAAAAATTAACGGAGTTCTTTTCGTACTCATGTGGACGACTTCACACTTGTCCTTATTTAGAGTTAATTGCCAATTTTTACACCATCGTTCAGCAGTTGGTTTTGATCTTCAGATGATTTTACTAGACGGTAAATGACGGCGTCATCTGCAAACAATCTAAGAGAGCTACTTGGTTTTTCTCTGTTTTAGTCGATACCTTACCATCGATTATTACGAACTGTATCCTCTCTGACAGGAAATCACCTATCCAATCTCAAATTTGTGGCGATATACCATAACCACGAATTTGATTAAAAGCCGTTTGTGAGGTACGGTGTCAAAGGCGTTCTGGGACTCAAGAAATACGGAATCGATTTGCGAACCCTTGTAGATAGCACCCATCACTTCGTGTGAAGAAAGAGCTAGTTGTGTTTCGCATGAACGATATTTTCGAAATCCCGTGGACCTTGGGTCCATAGATCATTCTGTTCGAGATAATTCATAATATTTTGCCCATTACTCGTAATACGACAGCACACCAGGAGAAGAAGAAATGCCTTAATTGGAGGTCGATTCGTTATTCGTCATCCAGATTCGTAGCCAAAGTTTATCAAGCAGAATAAGATACGACACGTATGAAAACAAGGAGCTGCCAACACTCGGAGTATACAGAGATATCGTGTACCGCTTTGTACATCTGCACTAGCTCCAACTGCTGGGATATTAAAGAATCAGCCATGAAGTTATGATTCGAATATCATCAGAATACAATTTCTTATATTTTTTTTATTGGCCGTTCCCTACACAGTGTTGCTCTCTTTTTAATACACATATTTTTAAAATGCAGCCGATCTTATTTTGTCGGATGAACTTTTGCCCTGAATCTAGATAAGCATTTCATAACAAACTCCCGATGCAGTTCCAGAACGATTAGACGACAATATTTGCCCATATGTCTCGCTATTGGGACTGTATGTTAAGGAATAAATCCGATAGAAATTAAACTGGCATGCATTGACAAACATTATGGAGACAACACAAACTTTTAAATAATATTTTTTGATTCTTTTTTTATCTATTTTTTTAATCTGGCACTAAAACTAACGGTCGTTGTCTCGGCCAGAAGACTGTATTGACAATGGAACTCGATGCGATTCATAGTCTTTGCGAGGTTTCATCTTTAACCACTCAGAAGGCTACAGATACGATTTCTGGAGGACACAACGTTGGTATGGTACGGCGCGTAAAACGCTCACCGTCCACGTTGAGATTAATAAGATGGCTCGCCGGATAAGAGCGCTAAAATATTATCTCTGGATTATTACATGATCCGGCTGCAGACCCTACAACAATACCGCGAAAGACGTTAATTGCAGTGGTTTCACAATGTGAATCATTTCCTATGACGGTGATTTATAATCTTTAGTTGGAGTAAAGCTGGTCAGAGCCTACTTGAAAAAAATAAGCTTAACATACTCAAAGGCATTCTCTTGATAGATGGATGTGTTTCAAAATTACAATATGAAGCAAGTTGCGTTCGGTACTCACACACATACAGCAGAAGCATAGAAGTGATAATAGACGTCATGCCACTCACCTGCAAAAGAAAGAAATTGAACAAATAACTAAGGTTACCACATAGTTTTGCAGCACAAATAATTTTAGTCGCTTGTCAACAGGATGTCAGTGCATTTTTCCAAGGCTTCGGCCATTTTATGCTAATATAATAATAATAATGCATCGGCTCTGTCCCGTCAGTGAGGACATACAGTCAAGTAAAACTTGTAAGTGTTCTACAGCTAACAAGACTCAAAACGGGTTCCAGACTGCAATGCCGCATTTCAGTCTTCACTAAATAAATGTTCAAAAGTTTGTAAATCTATCGGACTCAACTGCATGGTTATTAGTCCGTAGCTTACAAACTACTTAAACCAAGTTAGACTAACCTAAGAACAATACACACATCCATGCCCGAGGAAGGATTCGAACCTCTGACGCGGGAGGCCTCGCGATCCGCAACATAGCGCTCCAGTCCGTTCGGCTACTCTCGCGCGGCTATGCAGTACATACCCGACCTCTCCACAAGTTTCCTCATTCTCTCAGACAGGTTAGCACATCCAAATGCATCGAAGCGAGGCGAAGAATAACCTTAATCCTTGGCCTCCATGTGAACGATTACACAATGTTGATTTTAGTGTGTCGTATCGTAATGTATATTACGTCGACGCTAGTTTATTGTCCAGACTGAGAGAATGTTCATGTTATCACGTCATTTTATCAAGTAGGTACAATCTCCAAATAATTCTAGTTCTTGAAAAAAAAAAAAAACCAACACGTGGAAAAAAAAAATAGAAAAAAAGGAAATATTCAAATGTTTGTAGAGCTTAAGGGACATAACTACAGGGTCATCGGTCCCTAAACTTATAAATTACTTACGACCTAGCTAATACTAAGGATGGCACATATATACATGCCCGAGAGGGGATTCGAACCCCCGACCATAGTGACCGTGCAGACTGTGACTGGCGCGCCGCAGACAACTCGGCAACCGCGGTCGGCTGTGAAACAAAAACTTGACTGCATTCTTAGGATTTCGATTTTAATTTGATCATAACCCATTTGTGATGCAGGGGAACTTATTCGTCATGGACTGAGAAAACACGTTTTTAGTCATACCTCCATTCCTGTAGGAGCTACAAGGTTATAAAGTCCACAGTCTCATGACGTGTGTTCCGTGAAAAATTTGATTAAAATCGACGCAACAGTTCGAGAGGAGATGTCGAAAACATACATATTGAAGATATTATTACAATTTTCCTCTATATATATCTTGAAACTATTGAACAATCTGATTCAGTCTAAGCTATTCGATGTAATATTGTTTATAAAATCTCAAATATATCTCTGTTCCACACAGTGATACGATTCGCTACTCAAAATAGATTTTTCCCTCACATACTCACTGACTTCCAACTACTGTGACCAAATTTCCTTACTAACATTGGTAGAGCAACGGTAGTCTACCAATACAGCCACATTTGGATTATACCACTTACAAATCCTCTCTGATTCCTTTATTTGTAAATCAATATCATTTAGAAAATACTGTTACATACCTTAGAAATTTATTTCTGCTGTTATATATATGTATATATATTCTTATGGTATGCACCAGCAGAGTGTTTTATATTTCATTGGCCTTAGATACACTTTCAAAGTAATATGTGTAGCGCTTTAATAAGCAGTCAAATGCCAAGCGAAGCAGAGACCAGAAAATGGAACCCTTGAGTGTTAAAACCGGTCGTCTTGCATAAAAATTAATAACAGAATATTGTGATCCTGATAGTTCTCTTTATACTTGACACTGTTATTGAACTCGATATCTTCTCCTTGTGTACCTTTACGGCAGCGATGCATTTTGTTTGTGGTAGTCGACGTTTTAATCCCATGTTTCAGCCAGCCTGTTCGAGGTCGGTGAATGCCTCTTCTATTTCCTTTCCATTTCTTGTCATTACATGTTTCGTACGCAAAAGCGAGTACCTGCATAGAAACTCTGCCAGAAATAAAAAGAATGTATACCCTCTTAGAGTTGACATATTCAAGATATTTGTTGTAAGAGTGCATTATTTTTACAGATCACAAGCTCAAACGGCGCTGAGGTGCCACGTGTCGACGTATGCTGAAATATCCCGACATCTATATCTACATACATACATACTCCGCAATTCACCGTAAGGTGCGTGGAGGAGGGTACATTGTACCAGTACTAGACATTTCCTTTCCTATTCCACTCCCAAATAGAATGGGAAAAAAAAAAAAAAAAAAAAAAAAAAAAAAAAAAAAAAAAAAAAAAGATAATGCTTATATGCCTCCGTACGAGCCCTAATTTCTCTTATCTTGTCTTTGTGATCGCCATGCGAAACGTAAGTAGGCGGCAGCCACCACCGTGGGCCATTCCGGCGCTGAACCTGGCACTCTATAATACCTATGGCAAATCCTGTCTCGGGATACAGTATTCCACGCCTGCTCCACGTGAGTCACGTAGTTCTGCAACAGTTGTAGGTCACACATGTCAATTGTCGCCTCATTATATGCCACTCGTGCTCAACGGAGACAAGTTCGGAAATCATGCTGGACGGGGAAGTTGCTTGATCATATTATGAATTATCTCGAACAGAGGGATCTATTGACCCACGGTCAATACGGATTTAGAAAATATCGTTCATGCGAAACACAATTAGCTCTTTACTCACACGAAGTGATAGGTGCTATCGACAAGGGTTTGCAAATCGATTCTGTATTTCTTGATTTGCAGAAGGCTTTTGACATCGTATCTCACAAACGGCTTTTAATCAAATTGTGTGGTTGTGGTATATCGCCCTAAATCTGCCACTGGATAAGGGGATTTCCTGTCAGAGAGGACACAGTTCGTAGTAATCGATGGTTAGGCATCGACGAAAACAGAGGTGATATCGGGCGTTCCACAGGGCAGGGTTATTGGTTCTCTGCTGTTCCTTATTTAAATAAACGATTTAGAGGAAAATCTAAATAGCTCTGTTATGTTTTTTTGCAGATGACACCGTCATTTACCGTCTAGTAAAATCAAAACTAACTGCAGAACGTTCTGAATATTACTATTGTGTAAAAATTGGCAATCGAGTCTAAATATTGAAAAGTGTGAAGTCGTCCATATGAGTACGAAAAGAAATCCGTTAAACTTTGCTTACAAGATAAATAAATCGAATGTGAAGGCTGTAAACTCCACAAAATACATAGGAATTACTATTACTTCAGACTTAAACTGTAAAGAACACGTAGATAATGTCGTGGGAAAGGCGAATCAGAGCCTACGTTTAATTGGCAGAACCCTTAAAAGATGCAACAGAACTACAACAGAAATGCATACACTACGCTTGTCCATCCATTTTTGGAGTATTGCTGCCCAGTGTGGGATCCTTATCAGGTGAGTTTGACGGAGGACATCGAAAGAACTCAAAGAATCAGTTAGTTTCTTGATACAGGATCTGGGATGGGAATCATTACAACAACGGCGCTTATCGCTGCGGCGTGGGCTACTTAAGAAACTCCAATCGCCCACGTTCTCCTCCGTATGCGAAAGTAAATTGTTGACTCCCACTTACGTAGGTAGAAATGATCCTCAGAATGAAATCAGAGCTCTAACGGAGAGATTCAGGTGTTCTTTCTTCCCGCGCGCTATTCGAGAATGGAATGGGAGATAAATAGTTTAACGGTGGTTCGATGAACCCTCTGCCAGGCACGTAAATGTGATTTGCAGAGTATCCCTTGTAGATGTAGATCAATGAGTTTCACACGCTGTTCGAACAGCAGATCCCCTTCCTGTTACAAGAAGGGTGAAACACACTGCACGTACAGAGTGCTGGTCTTCGTTCCATCCAGAAACAACAAAGGTGACGGCTGGCGTGCGGCCAGAGTATCTTGGATAAATGCCCTCTACGAGACATTGCTCGCCAGCTCTACACCGTACGCGCAAACGACTTGCGTGCTGGCAGAACCTGAATTCTTCGTTGAAGACCACGGCCCGCCATTACTTTCTCTAAGTGAGTCTCTAACGGTACCAGTAGAGCAGCAAATACAGGGTGATGCTATTGCGTGAATGGAAGACGGGCCAGAGATGTGAGCACTGTTAGTGAACCGTTGCCATCAGTTCGTATTGACATTTCTTGGCTCATAAACCCACCGTGGTTCGGAATCAAAGTTAAACTGTACGTCCCCCTATAACTGGTAAGTCAGTTCGAAAGTCGGATAAAGGTAACGGCATACCACCTCCAAATAGAATCATGCACTACGGTGTTTAAACCAATCTTGACTGTTGACTGCTTCATTTTTTAACGCTCTTTTCTGTGCTGTAATAGCTGTGCGATTTGCCACTGCTTCTTTACATTACGATGATTTTGGGTCGCACGGGAATGGCCGTGCAGTGTTGCCTCTGATTGCGCGTCCGCTCCCCATCGGAAGGTAGATTCCTCCCTCGGGCGTCCGTTTATTCTCACTATTAGCTTCATTCCTGCTGCTTCGCTCGCGTCGACTGGATGGTCTACATTGGTTGTTTCTACTTCAAATATACATTTTCATAGATTTAGCTTTAAAATGCTTTCCTAATCACGTAGTTTGATACAACTTTCCACCCCCTATTGCACAACTGATGGCAGAATTCAAAACATCACGAAACATTATTATTATTTTTTTTTAATTCTAACCAGACAGAATTCAAAACATCCCGAAACAATTTTTTTTTTAATTCTAACCATGGTTCCAAATCCAAGTTTTCGCATTTCTAGCATCAAAATAGTCTTAGTAGCACCCTTAAAAATTTTCATTTATTTCAAGCACTTACTTGTCGCTTTACAATAAGTGTAAACATGTGTTTTTTTAAATTTCATTCAAAAATCTAAATCCGAAATTTTGTATTTTTTGCTTCAAAATTGCCAGAATAGCAACGTGTTTTCAAAAAACAGTTCATCTCCTATTTCACTCCTTTAGAGATGCGAATATCGAAAACTCGCTGATCCCTACAGTGTAAGGTAAGCAAAGTATACAAATTTCAAGTTTCTATCCTCTGTAGATCAACTTTTCAGCGCCGCTTTCTGTCTGTTAGAGACGAATCGAAACGCGAAATTTCTTTCTTACGCTTTGGCATTTTTCTTGGCAGTTTTACTCTTCAAACTGCAATATGCACTTATTTTTCTTTATTTATACGCTTGTTGCAGCAAAACAACCGAAGAATGCGCATCACGCTTCGCTGTATATAACCCCCCTTGTTATTATAGTGTCAAAAATTATCACTGGTCTTCAGTCTGAATTTTATATAAGCTGACGACTTTCAGCCAGTATATCTTCCACCCTTTTATAGCTATCGACATAGAACTGCTATGATGTAGAACGAGAAACTTTATAGTACAAAAGCACAGAGATGGTTCGTCTCCATTGTAAACGACGTCTTTCAGAAAATCGTAAGTGGTTCTCAGCAAATTGACTGTCATTAAATTTTGATAAAACACAGTACATACAGTTCCATACGGTAAATGGAATGACACCATCAAGTAATATAGACTTTGATCAGAAATATGAGGTGCTTCAGTCACGGTCTGCACGGCCACTACGGTCGGGGGTTCGAATCCCCCATCGGGCATGGATATTAGTTGTAGGTAGTTCATAAGTAGTTTGTAAGTTTAGGGACTTAAGCTTAACAAACATTTGAACATTCAGAAATCTGTAGCAAAGGTACAATAATCAAAATTGTTAGGTGTAAACATTGATGAGGGGTTGAACTGGAAAGCCGTCCGCGGTGGCCGAGGGGAATGAGGCGCTCCAGTCACTGTCTGCACGGCCACTACGGTCGGGGGTTCGAATCCCCCCTCGGGCATGGATATTTGTACCGTCCTTAGTATTAGTTAGTTCATAAGTAGTTTGTAAGTTTAGGGACTGATGACCCCGTAGTTAAGTCCCATAAGATATACAAACATATGAACATTTGATTTGAACTGGAAAAAACACATTGAAGATCTATTGAAACGTTTGAGTTCAGCAACTTATGATATTAGGGTAATTGCAAATTTTGCTGATATACATCTCAGTAAGTCAGATTACTATGCCTGTTTTCATTCTCTGCTTTCGTATGACATCAGTTTCTGGGGTAATTCATCGTTGAGTATAAAAGTATTCAATAGCACAAAAGCGTGTGATCAGAATAATTGGCGGAGTATATATATATATTAAGATATTGGCGTTTTAGTCTCCTCGTCAATGTAAGCCTCCCGGCTGCAGAGCGGTCCGAAGCAGCTGCCAACCTGCCCCGGTGGGAGTCATAACCTCAAGAAAGACATATTTTGCGTCTCCCGGTGGTTTTCCATTTCCAAACCTTAGCGGATCACAAACCACCGGCCAGCAGAATCCCTCGTCAGCGCACGGCGCCCGTTCCACTTGCTCGTCACTCGAGCAGCGACGCGGCCGTCAGCTGACCGCACACGGCGCGACCCGTGACGTAAGTCCGGAGCGGAAAATTAGTGTTACGAGTGGCAGCGCTCCTCCGAATAGCGTGTAATGAAAGACGGCGGGCGTAATTAGCGCAGGAATGCCTCCTTCTTGCGCCCGCCCTGCCCTTCACCGCCGGGGCGCTACCTGCCCGCACCGCTCAGCTACCGGCCTGCTGGCGGATAAACGCGCCGTAATTGCGGAACCGACGGACGGGGCGGGAGAGCCACGTAGAGCTGCGCCGGCCAGGACGCGGGTGAAAGTAACCTAGGCAGTGCAGCACTGCACGAGCAGAGCGCGCCGCGCGCTATGGCTGTGCCGAGGGACCGCGCCGCTCACTCTTTTCTTTCTTTATTTTATCTAATACTAGATGAGTGAAAGAAACAATAAATATAACACGGAAACAAACCAACGAAATCACCAGAGAAATATTGAATCAGTGAAATCTAACCAGCAAAGTCACGTCAATGCACTAAAAGCAAACGTTCGAATGCTATAAATAATCGAAATCACCAAAGAAACTATTATTCATTGAAATCCAAAGAGAATACAATTTTAAAGAATTGGCCGGAACACACAAAACGTTTCATATGTTAATTGCAGCGTACCACCTGCTATCTGTTGAGTGCATTTGCTACTACTTTCGTTGCAGTTTACGTACGCTATTTATACGTGGCAGTTCGCGCTTTGTACACAAAATAGCGCTTGGTATCTAGATCCCATTCTACACAAAACGTCAATTTTTTTCTTGCCATGGTACTTAGAGCATATTTTATTTAAAGTTTTCAATTTATATACATACTTCCTTCATTTGTTACAACAAATGAGAGTGAATGCGGCATAAACGCCAACATTCAGATTTCTTGTGTACGTAATTATATGTCAGTTAAGCCGTTTTGGCAGTATCCCAGAATCTTTTTGTATATTCGAAAGTGAAAAAGATAACAATAACAAAGAAAAAAAATTTCACTATAGCAGGACACGAACCATTGCCCAAAATAATGGAAGTTATGACAGGACGCGTTAACCCTCGCGGCTAAACATGACATACACTACACAGCACCTCTGCTTTTGTATTAGAAGCTTCGTACAACTGTTACGTATTTCTATGGATATATTTCAAACAAATAAATAACTTGTAATAAACATTTTTAAAAGTAGCCTATGTCCTAATCCAAGACATAATTGAACTCAATATGAAATTTCATCTAAATCAGTGCTGCAGTTGTAGCGTGATGCGGCAACAAACATACAAACTTTCGCATTTATAATATGTAAGGATTGCCCACCCCTCCCCTACCGCCTGCATAGACAGCGACTCTTTCTTTCGCTACTGCTTGCCTACCACATTGTTCTGTGTTTTTGTTGGGCTCTTCAGTACGCAGACTGGTTTGATGCAGCTCTCCATGCTACACTGTCCTGTGCAATGCTCTTCATCTGAGAATAAGTTCGACAACCTACATCCTTTTGAATCTGCTTACTGTATTCGTCCATGGGTCTCCCTCCATGATTTTTACCCCACACACTTGCAAATTCCTTGATGTCTCAGAATGTGTCCAACCAATCTATCCCTTCTCTTACTCAGGATATGCCAGAAACTTCTCATGTCCCCAGTTCGTTAAACACGTCATTAGTTACGTGATTTACCCATCTAATTTTCATCATTCGTCTGTAGCACAACATTTCAAAAGCTTCTATCATCTTTTTGTCTGAACTCCTTATCGTCCACGTTTCGCTCCCATAAAACGCTACACTCCAGACAAATGCCTTCAGAAAGGACTTCCTAACATTTAAATTAATATTGGATGTTAACAAGTTTCGCTTCTTTAGAAGCGCTTTTCTCCCCATAGCCATTCTGAATTTTATATCTTCTTTACTTCAGCCATCATAACTTATTTTTCAACCCAAATAATTATTGTCTCATTACCAAATCTAATTCCTTCAGCATCGCCTGATTTTCTGACCATACATTCCATTACCTTCGTTTTACCCTTGTTAATGTTCATCTTATATCTTCCTTTCAAGACACTGTCCATTCCATTCAATTGCTCTTCCAGATCTTCTGCGGTCTCTGACAGAATAACTATATCATCGGCAAACCGCAATGTTTTTATTTCTTCTCCCTGCACTTTAATGCCCTCTCCAAATTTCTCTTTCCAGTCTTTCACTTCCTGCTCAGATTGAACAACATCGGGGAAAGGCTATAACACTGTCTTACTCCCTTCCCAACTTCTGCGTCCCTTTCTTGCCCTTCGACTCTAATAACCGCTGTCTGGTTTTCCTATAGGTTGAATATAACTCTTATCTCCCTATATTTTACCCCTGCAACCTTCAGAGTTTGTAAGAGTGTATTCCAGTCGACATTGTCAAAAGCTCTCTCCAAATCTACAAACGCCAAAAACGTAGGTTTGCCCTTCCTTAGCCTATCTTCTAAGATAAGTAGTAATGTGAGTATTCCCTCCCGTGTTCCTACATTTCTCCTAAATCCAAACTGATCTTCCCCGATGTCAGATTCCACAAGTTTTTCCTTTCGTCTGTAAATAATTCGTATTAGTATTTTGCAACCATGACTTACTAAACTGATAGTTCTATAATTTTCACACTTGTCTGCACTTGCTTTCTTTGGAATTGGAATGACGATATTCTTCTAGAAGTTGGAGGGTATTTCCCCTGACTCATACATCTTGCATACAAGGTTGAACATTTTTTTCATTACCTACTCTCCTAAAGAAATCAGCAGTTCACAAAATACTACATGACACAAATATATTTATTTTCTTTTTCTTTTTATTTATCTATTTATTCTTTAGATTTAGTAATTTATAGCTAAAAATTCATCCAGCGAGTAGAATCAGTTATCATTCAGAAATTCTTTTATTTTCAAATGCTAGTTGTCTATGTGTCAGGCTTTTGATGCTGCTTGGTAGGTGACCAAAGACTTTTGTGGCTGCATAATGCACCCGTTTCTGCGTCAAAGTCAGATTTAACCCGGCATAGTGAAGATTACTCTTTCTCCCGGTGTTATTGCTATGCACACTGCTACTACTTTTGAACTGGGTTGGATTATTAACAACAAATTTCATAAGTGAATTTTATATACTGTGGAGTTTCTGTGAGAATACGTAAGTCCTTAAAAATGGCGACTTCAGGTGCGGAGCGAGCTCTCTGTTTGTTGGAGTTGTGGAGTTGGAAGTGTGCTACAGCTGTGCAACGGATAAACAACGCCTCGCTTGCTGTAAGGAGCGTAAAAACTGGACGATTGAACAGTGGAAAGCCGTTGTATGGTATGCCGAATCACGGTACACACTGTGCAGATCCGATGGCAGGCTGTTCGTATGGCAAAGGCCCGGTGAACGTCATCTGCCAGCGTGCGTAGTGCCAAAAGTAAAATGCGGAGCCGGTGATGGGACGGGGTGGTCGTATTTTTCATGGAGGGGGCAAAAAAGCCGCGGCGGAGTGGCCGAGCGGATTGAGGCGCTGTGCTCCGATTCGCGAAGCCGCTCCCCGTCCGGGGGTTCGGTTCGAATCCCCCCTCGGGCATTGGATGTTTGTGCTGTCTTTAGTATAAGTTAGTTAATAAGTAATCTGTAAGTTTAATTACTGATAAACCCACAGTTAAGTCCCATAAGCTAGACAAACATTTGAACATTTTGAGGGGGCAAAACCTCTTGTTGTTTTGCACGGCACTATCACTGAAAGGTCTGCATTGATGTTTTAAGTACCTTCTTGCTTTCCACTGTTGAAGAGCATTTCGGAGATGGCGATTGCAGCTTTCAACAAGAATTAGCACCTGTTCATAACGCATGAAATGTGGCGAAGTGGTTACACTGTAATAACATGCCTGTAATGGACTGGTCTGCACAGAGTCCTGACTTACATACAACACCTTTGGGAAGTTTGGAACGCCGACTACGTGCCAGCCTCACCGACCTACATCGATACCTCTACTCAGTGCAGCGCTCCGTTCAGAATGGTCTGACTAAATGTATGCGTGTACTGTACAGTGCTCTACACCATCTACATTTACATCTACATGGATACTCTGCAAATCACATTTAATTGTCTGGAAGAGGGTGCATTAACCCTAACTCATTAACTCTCTACCGTTCCATTCTCTAATAGCGCGCGGGAAGTAAGAACACCTAAATCGTTCAGTTTTCGATCTGATTTCTCTTATTTTATTGGGATGGTCATGTCTCCCTATATAGGTGGGTGCTAGCACAATATTTTCACATTGATAAGTAAAAGTCATTGGTTGAAATTTCGTAAATAGATCTCGCCGCAACGAATAACGTCGTTCTTTTAATGATTTCCACCTCGAATTGCGCAACATTTCCGTGACGCTTTCACCCATGTAACGTGATAAAACAAAAACGATCTGCCCTTCTCTGAACCTTCTCAATGTCTTCCGTCAGTCCCACCTGGTGAGAGTCCCACACTGGGCAACAGTAATCCAGGAGAGGACGCACAAGTGTGGCGTAGGCAGTCTCTTGGGTGGAGCTGTTGCATCTTCGAAGCGTTCTGCCAATGAAACGTAACCTTTGGTTCGCCTTCTCCACAATATTATGTATGTGTTCTCTGCAGTCTAAGTTTCTCTCAGGTATTGGTAGAATCTACGACCTTATTGTTTGACTGATTTATCGTGTAATTGAAGTTCAGCGGATTTCTTTTAGTGGTCATGTGTATTTACAGTTTTCATTGTTTAGTGTTAATTGTCAATTTTTGCACCACGTGGAAATTTTGACCAAATTGCTTTGCAGTTGCTTTTGATCCTCTGTTGACTTTACTAATCGATAAACGACAGCATCATCCGCGAACAGGCCAAGGGAGCTATTCGGATTGTCTCCTAAATCGTTTATAAACATAAGGAAGAGTAGGGGATCTATAACGCTTCCCTGTGGAACGCCAGATATCACTTCTGTTTGACTCGATGACTTACCGTCAATTACAACGAACTGTGTCCTTTCTGATAGGAAATCGTGAATCCAATCGCAAAATTGGGGAGATATTCCTTAAGCATCCAATTTCATTAGAAGCCGCTTGTGGGGTAGTGTCAAAAGCATTCCGGAAATCCAGAAATATGGAATCGATTTGAAATCCCTTGTCGATGGCACTTAACACTCCATGTGAATAAAGGGCAAGCTGTGTTTCGCAAGAGCGATACTTTGTGAATCTGTGTTGACTATTGGTTAATAGGTCTTTCTCTTCGAGGTAGTTCATAATATTCGAACAAAGTATGTGTTCCAAAATCCTACTGCAAATCGACGTCAATGAGATAAGCCTGTAATTTTGGGGATAACTCCTATTGACTTTCTTGAATATTGGAGTAACTTGGACAAATTTCCAGTCTTTGGGTACATGTCTTTCGCTGAGTGATCGGTTGTAAATTATAGCTAAGTACGGAGCTATTGCATCAGCATACGCTGAGAGGACTCTAGTTGGTATACATCAGGCCCGGAAGATTTGTTTTTGTTTGATTTGATTTTTTGAGGGAAGCCAAAACAGTCTTGGTCCAACCCGCCACTGCCCGCACAGAAACTAAGTTTATTGTGCGGTATTCCTCCCTGTATATCTAGTAAAGCCAACCAATGCCCTTGAACAGTGCAAGGAGTCCCTTTACCAGTTCTTTATTAGACACAATTTCTTCGGGTCTGGTTGTCCCAAATGTTCTGTGCCTTTTACTATCCAATGCAATGTATTCGAAGATTAGATGTGATGCAGTTTCATCACCGTCATCACAGATCCTACATTTAGGGTCCTCTTCTGTTATTCCCATTGTATGTAGGTGTTTTTTGAAATTCCCATGGCCTGTCATCAATCCAATCATGAGTCTAATCTCTCTCCTGTTCAGGCCCAGGATGGCAGAGCTTCTTTTAAAACATGGCTTTGGCATCATTACCTTGCCATGTTTTTGTTGATAGACTTTGGTCCAGTATTCTACGTTCTGTCTTCTGAGCCAGTTACGTAGCTACAATTTGATAATTGCCTCGGTTATTGTCAGGACAGATTCCGGTCCAATAAATGGAGTCTCTGTCCCCATCCTGGCTAATCTGTCAGCAGGTTCGTTGCAACTGATCCTCGAGTGGCCAGGAACCCACAATAGGTTTATTCTATTGCTTTCCCCTAGCTCCACCAGAACCCCGTGACATTCTGCAACAATTTTAGACCTTGTTGCAGGAGCTGCCAGTGATCTCAGGGCTGCCTGGCTGTCTGAATAGATATAGATGCTAGTGACTTAGTAACTTAAGTTGTTTTACTACTCCAGGAGCATCTACATCTAAGTTTCGCACGCTGGCAGCTGTTCTTGGATTGAATAGTGGAGTGTTCACTTCGTCTTCTTTGGTGAACGAATTTCGGAAAGCTGTGTTTAGTAATTCTGCTTTAGTGGTACTGTCTTCGGTAGTATTACCATTGCTATCGAGTAGTGAAGGTATTGTTTGTGTTTTGCCGCTGCTGTACTTCACATATGAACAGAATTTCTTTGGATTTTCTTCAAGATTACGAGACAGGATTTCGTTGTGGTAGCTACTATAGGCTCCTGGCATTGAAGACCGCGCTAGGTTCAGTCATAACCATTGAAGAATGAACTACTTCCAAGCCAGGCATCGGTAGTATTACCATTGCTATCGCGTAGTGAAGGTATTGTTTGTGTTTTACCGCTACTGTACTTCACATATGACCAGAATTTCTTTGGATTTCCTGCAAGATTACGCGTCAGGATTTCGTTGTGGTAACTACTATAGGCTTCTGGCATTGAAGTCCGCGCTAGGTTCAGTCATAACCGTCGAAGAATGAACTCCTCCCAAGCCAGGCATCGGTAGTATTACCATTTCTATCACGTAGTGAAGGTATTGTTTGTGTTTTGCCGCTACTGTACTTCTCATATGACCAGAATTTCTTTGGATTTTCTGAAAGATTACGAGACAGGATTTCGTTGTGGTAACTACTACGGGCTTCTGGCATTGAAGTCCGCGCTAGGTTCAATCATAACCGTCGAAGAATGAACTTCTCCCAAGCCAGGCATCGGTAGTATTACCATTGCTATAGCATAGTGAAGGTATTGTTTGTATTTTGCCGCTACTGTGCTTCACATATGACCAGAATTTCTGTGGATTTTCTGCAAGATTCCGAGGCAGGATTTCGTTGTGGGAAGTACTATAGGCTTCTGGCATTGAAGTGCGCGCTAGGTTCAGTCATAACCGTCGAAGAATGAACTACTCTCAAGCCAGGCAGCAAGGGTCAGTCGTACCGCCTCCAGTGTGTGGTGCTTCTGGCCGGACGTGCAGTAATAACGATTAAAAAAACTTAATAATGACGTCACGAGCTGGACTCAGGTCGTCGGAGGGTGCAAAAACGGCGCAAAATTGCCGAGCGTAATACGGCGGCCCGGCGATCGGATGGCCAGAGTGGCGGGGTGTGGTGGGGTGGGGCCAGTTACCTGGCAGCGCGGCGTGTGAATGGCGATGCCGTTGGCCCGCCGCCCCGCCGCCCTTTTTGCCGCCTCGGCCCGGAGATTGGACGCCGGCGAGCGTATGAGCGACCGTGACCGAGGCGGTGATTGGCGACACGGGGCTCTTTAACGTAGGCTACTGCCGGCCCACAACGGGGTCCCGTTGCTCCATCTGAGCGCGTGCCGGAAGATGCATGATCTCGCCCGCACCTTTCATCAGTTTCGAAGAAAGTGCTCGTTTCTGGGAAGGCGGGTGAATAGCTTCTGCAAACACTTGTAGCGGTACCGGATTGCGGAAGAAATGGGCCGTTTTTGAAGATTTCGTTATAGGGTAGCAAACGAGACGGTATTTAGCAGCCAGCTGATGGTAGGCTGCCTTATAATTGCACATTGCTTCTCAAGAGACGGTCGTACTGGAGGCTCCTTCATTCTGGACGACAACCGGCCGTGTTGGGGAGGTTGAGCTGGATGTGCACGACGACTTTTGGACTCACAAGGGCCCCTTTTGTACCAGGTAACAAGTTCTGTTTCTAGTAAAGCTCATTTGAATGTGCTGTTTTAACAACGATGACAGGAAAAATATTAGATGATAATGACTCATGACGTGCACGAGGGGGGCGACAGGAAATAAGTGTACTGGAGGAGCAGAGATCTACCTTCTTTGAGATATACAGGGTGTTTCTCTAAGTGTGTTTGCCTCTGTAACTTATAAAATAATAGGTGACGGGAAATTTTAATGCGGTAGGTCAACACAAGAAATGCTACACTTTCTGCGGAGCTATGAACATAGTTTATTGTATCATTTTCCAAAGCGTTACACCACAAAGATATATTTTTAAATAGAACAATAGTTTTTTTTCTATTGTGTATTGGATTCGTTTAAACCAGTTGCGTCCAAATCAATTTAAACTACATTCCTATCACTGTTAGTTTGGGAGCTACAACCCTTCAAAGTTCCGGGGGTGGAGACTGCGATAGCGTAGCTGACTGGCCGAGTGGCTATCACCTAGGGCACGGCCCACTGTCTCATGACCACCAGCCAGTCAGCTACGCTGTCGTAGCCTCCGCCCCCTAAACTTAGAAGGGTTGTAGCTCCCAAACTAACAGTGATAGGAATATAGATTAAATTGATTTGGTCGCAGCTGGTTTCAACGAATCCAATGCACGATAGGAAAAACTATTGTTTCATTTAAAAAATTATATCTTTGTACTGTAACTCTTTGGAAAATGATACAATAAACTATGTTCATAGCTCCGCAGAAAGTGTAACATTTCTTGTGTTGACCTACCGCATTAAAATTTTCCGTCACCTATTATTTTATAAGTTACAGAGGCAAACTCACTTAAGGAAACACTCTCTATGTCTTCCACTTCAGAAAATTATCACAAAGTTTTAGACCACGAAGATCGAGAGCCAATACATTGGGAGTGACAAACAGCGAACGACGTTCAGCTAGGTGTTATAATGGAACAGCACAGACTGTTTCCCGTTTATAATCTGGGAATGGCCTTCATCAATTGTAGACAAGGCTTTGAAGTTCCATATGGATGGATGGAATAGAGATTAAAAACATTGTTGTTTTCTTTACTGTATATGAAAACATAAATTGAAAAGTTACACAAGAGCAGCTTAAGCATTCTGAATCTGTGTTCGAGATTTCAGCATACACCAGTGCACCTACTACCCGGTAACAGGTCCTTTATCAAAGATGCATGGTTGTACTCGTCGTGGCATACTGTCAACTAGATCATGAAGGAACTGTTGTTCCAGACTGTCGAACATATTCACGGCGATTTGACGTATATCTCCCAGATTGGCTGGTGGGTCGCCTCGTTCAAAACAACCCTTTCCAATGTAGCTCAGGTACGTTCGATAGGGTTCATGTACGGAGAACATGCTAGCCATGCTAATCTACCGATGTCGTTATCATGAAGGAAATCATTCAGAACATGAACTCGGTGAACGCGAGAATCTTCGTCCATTACGATGAAGCTCTCACAGATATGTTGCTGATATGGAGAGTGGTGAATGTCTGATCCCTGTACCGTGCAGCCGGTTGATTGCCTTCGACGAGCACCAGTGGCATATGTTAGTCCAACATAATGTCACTCCAAAATCTCAGGGAACCACCACCACCACCACCTCCAAGACGTTGAGGTCGATCAGGCTGCCTCCAAAAAGTCACCGACGATCGTCTGGTTGGAGGAAGATACGAGTCTCATCTGGCGAGTCCATTCAGAATGCTGGTAGTCCCTTCTGTCCACACTGCATGGTTTCTAGGCATCAAAGCTGGACCTCGGCGTGGACGTCGGGAGTGAAATCGCACGTCATGCAGCGTATTACGCACATTTTGAGCTGAAACACGGCGTTCTGTGGCTACACGAAAATAATTATTCAGCGTGATGGCGTTCCTCAAGGGTTCTTCGAGGCTGCAATCCCTAAGTAGCGGCCGTCTGTTGCTGTGGTTGGCTTTGGACAAGTCGTCGTTTCTTTATCAGTGTACCTTCTCCAAGCAGGAACATCACTTTGCTTCACTCCGAGACTTCTGGGAACTTCCCTCCTGACACAAAGTAACAATGCGGATACGATTATACATCGATACGTGGTTGTTTACATCATTGTGCGGGTGGAAAATTTAAGGAACTGTGTTCTTGATGCAATATACACATTGAAAGTCAGTATTCAGGAGACCTTAGAACCAAGGTGATGCAACACTTTTTTCATGTGTATATTTAGAGAAACAGTTTCTGCCCTCTACACGTTGTCATTACAAGTATTCGGACGCGAACATCGCAGATCTATGAACCAATCTCCATCATCTCGTCGCCACTGTAATCGTAACCGACGATTTAGTTGCCCCAACGTGGAAACACACGGTATTGGTCTTTGCCTAGACTCAAATTCAATAAAGTGTACTGACTTAATTGTACCTACATAGGCATAAAAATTAAGAGTATCCACGAGTTATTATTGTTTGCACACTCATATGATCTAGAAAGGAGACAGGTAATCCCTGTATAATAAATTTTCGCATACTGATGTGTTAAAACATTTTCGCCGAAATGGTAGCTTCGATGTTTACTAGACTGATCCTTCTCGAATCTCAAATGTGAGTGACATAATCTCTCATTTCCTTTGCTACATTGAATAAGGAAGCTAATAATAATGAAGTGGGCTCACAATTTTCTCACTGGGTCTCTTTGTACTCACATTTATAGCTGGGCACAAGTCCGTTAATCCGTAAATCATTAATTAACGAAGTTAACTTTTTGAGTAACGGATTAACGTTTAAGTTAATTTAAAAAAAATATTTAAAGGACTCTGTAACTTCCGTTAATTTACCGTTAAGTCCGTTAGTCCGTTACTTTTGAACCCACTTCTTATAACAAAAGTCTTGCCGCGTAAATTACGCTCATTTCTGCAAGCGACTACGCACACGCTATGCGTTGCATCACTCCCCGGGAGGGGCGCGGTTGATCTTCTGAATGCCGCCGTGACCCGAACAGCGAAAATGGGGGCCAGGGGAAACCCACAACTTAGCGTAAAACTGCTGCAACTGAGGGAAAACTGCGACTCTGTGTGTACATGCGTCGAGTGAGTATAGGATGGAAGAAAGATTGAGAGTTTAACGTCCCGTGTCAGTGGTCTGTACTCGCCGGCAGTATGTTGTTGCTGGTTAAGTTTGCGTTAAGTGCACCTTTCGCCAGTGAGTTGTTAAGCTTATGGGACTTAACTACGGGGTCATCAGTCCCTAAACTTACAAACTACTTATGAACTACTTACGAACTAGGACGGAACAAATATCCATGCCCGAGGGGGGATTCGAACCCCCGACCGTAGTGGCCGTGCTGACCGTGACTGGAGCGCCTCAGTCACCTCGGCCACCGCGGCCGGCCTTTCGCCAGTGGAAGTGATCTGAAAGTCGAAGAATATTTGTGTATGAAAACGTTATCATGGGCTCAACAGTTCATTGAAATCTATGGCCACATCTAAGTGATTTTGTTGAATTTATATTTAGATCAGGAGAACAAACACTTTTCAACTGTAAATTGTGCCTTCTGAAAAAATCAACAGTTAAGGCTCACACAAAGAAATGACATACAAACATTCTTCATTTTATACAAGAAGACAAACATTTCAAAGAACGACAGACTTGTTCTCCAAAGCAAATCACTTGCGGAAGCTGTTTTACACTATAGTATGTGATTAGACATAATTTGTTTACGCTCACGACCGACTGCCACGATAGAGTGGTCGAATAATGCTAGTTTTTATTTATACTTCAAGCCCTATTTAATTGCTGATTTCAATAATAAACATAATGAATACATAAATTCCGAGACGGAAGGCGATTTTTCGTGGCTGCATAATAATGTTGTCAGTTAACGATTAACGATTAAAGTTAACTTCCGTTAAATAGTTCGCAGAGTAACGCTTTAACGTTTAACGAAGTTAACTTTTTCAGTAACGGATTGATCATTAATGAAGATAACTTTTTGATTAACGGTGGCCAACGCTGCTCACAATGCAATCGAGGCGCAGCGGTAAACAAGAGGCGAGAGTGTGACGTCACGGACTGGCTGTGACGTCAGGTGAAGGGCCGTTATTCCCCATTGCAACTCGTCAAGCGTGGCTGCCGCTGCCAGCTATCAAGGACAGGCTGTGCAGTCCGGCAGCTTGAACAAGCTGGGCCGTAAACACAAACGTGCCGCGAATAAGCGTATCAGGAGAAAGCTGGCCGAGCTGCACGAGTTACGGAGCGGCGAGGCGGCTTATGGCACACTTTAATAACGCCTCGTAATAGTCTGTAACACTTCAACGGCTTTGCAAAAATGCAATTTCTAAGAGAATAAATGGCTACTTCCTGACCATTATCATTTCAATGAATCATTTATGCATTAATAAATTTGAATCTATGTCCTGTTCACTCCACTTCCTCGCACATACACCAGTCTTCAGAGAAAGAGGCAGGGAAAGCGAGATAAATTTTCGAAGTAAAGTGAATTATCTTTTTTAACTGGATTTCGGTTCCCCCTCACAAACGTTAGAAAATTTTTCCTGTTTACAGAGAGCAGGTGTTTCCTCCTCGTCAAGTTTTTTCACAACACAACAAGGTTGAAAATTTAGTTATGTTGGCTTGTGTTTCTAAGGAGCAAAACGTGTAATAACCTGGCGATTCCTCTCACTCCCTTCCGCGTCTCTGCTACCCATAGTTTATGTTACAGGTCGTCGGACGAATGATGTATTTTCAGCGGACTGCAATGTGAGTATTGTGTTTTGCAGCGTGCCGTTTAGATTTTTCCACTCCTCTTACATTTCTTATGGTCCCATATGTGGACAGCAATGTCAAAGTTACAAACATGAAAACATGTACGTCCCTTTACTACTCGTAATGACTACGTACACAGTTTGATTTTGTACCTATCGATGCAAAGTTCCTTTCGAATTATGTAAGTTTCATTGGAATCCTCGTACAATTGGTATAGGCATTTAAATTTTCTTGTTCACCTTCACACACTGAACATATGTATTTCTGTAATACATCAAAGCGAAATTTATAACACCAATAACTCCAATAGATCCGTTCTCGTGGTACGACAAAAGCATGTGGATATCAGCTCATATTCTTTCCGAATGAAGTCACCTTATTTCATTGATCACCCTTACTTTCGCTTGATGTGAACGAACGATTCTACTTGACTAATTATCTTTTTGCCACAACTTTAACATTTTTTGCGACTAGATACTAAAGCGGTTCTGTCGTGGGAGTGCACCTGCTATTAAATATTCATTTTCTTGGCGCTAACCATTAGCAATTGTGAGCCATACAAACGCGAAACAAGATTTGTTACCGCAGTTATCGATATCAGCGGTGCTACTGGACGGACACACACATACACACACACACTAAATTTGTGTTCGTCACATCTTCTGGAAATTTAATACGGAATTTCTTAAATCTTTTCCACTTTCTTTTTTTATATGATTTGTGTCGCTTGAAGTATGTTTACTAGCCTAGTCAAATATGGCGTCTGGGAAACAGCTGATATAATTCAGAATTAGACAGCACAATCGCTGTTTATCTTTACTTAAAGCTGTATTTTTCCTTCACTGCAGAGAAAGCCATTCTGTCAATACTAGCCAAAAATTCTGAACAGGAAGACGCCAACTGTTAACACAAAAACTTACCAAAAAAAATTTCCTTTACATGGGCACGAAAACCTCTTGTGGAAGTGGAGAAGCAGTTTATAGAAGGGGATTTCCAGAATCGATTTTCGAGTGTTTACGAGACCAACCAAAAGCGGAATTGGTAAATCGATTTACGAAATCCGATTGTGATAGCCTCGCCTTAATGCAGTGACAAATGGAGATTCTGACCCATGTTATTCCCGACTTATCAACGAATTTGTGAGCTGAGACGATTTAATAACTGTAAGGAGGCGTCCGAGTCAATTCAATTCAGGAAAAAATTTCCTATCGAGCTCAAAAAGGAACGCCCTAGTTACTAATACTCGTTCTGCTTTATTATTGCCGGCCGCGGTGGCCGAGGGGACTAAGGCGCTCCAGTCACGGTCTGCACGGCCACTACGGTCGGGGGTTCGAATCCCCCCTCGGGCATGGATATTTGTGCCGTCCTAGTTCGTAAGTAGTTCATAAGTAGTTTGTAAGTTTAGGGACTGATGACCCCGTAGTTAAGTCCCATAGACTATACAAACATTTGAACATTTTTTTTGCTTTATTATTGTAAATCTGTTTTGAAAGACTTGCGTAAGAGAACCACTTTGTCTATATCTGTCTTTGAATGCTAGGGTGCGGTACAATTGTTACGTTCTCTATTTCGACAATATCTGTCCCGCCTACGAAAAACTGTCACGACTAGGTGCCGACTACCATAAGGTTATCGCCTTTTTAACTACTGCATTCACTCTTACATGTTACATCTTCAAGTCGTGCACTAACATCTGAATAGTATAGCTAAAACATTCGTACCATACAAGGTAAAATTCTATCTACACCAGTACATAATTCTATACCGGTACTTACTACGAAATTTAAAAGTTTGTGGTTTCAGTGCGAAAGCACTTCTTGCTGTGCCGTATCCCCTTGTGACACATTTCACCCCCCCCCCCCCCCAAAAAAAACAACTTTTAGAATGGAAGTGTTTTTGGACAAAGGACAATCTAATGAATAGCATTTGCCTGTTCATAGCAAATCGAAACGATGTGCAAATTGTAGTTCCAAAAACAGTAAATATGAATGAACATCCAACATTAATGTAATAATAAATGTTAAAAATTTGTGTCACAGTGGTTTCACAGTGAATCCACCTCTGTATATTATTTATCGAAATTGAAGTAAAAAAATTGAAATACGCTCAGTAAGGCAATGAAGAAGGTTAAACCCAAATTTCAGTGCCTATCATATCCAAAAGTAATTATGTGACTTAAAGGGTTAAGGTCATTGGTTCCTAACCTACACTGAGAACAACATACACATCCAAGCCCGAGAGAGGACTCAAACGTACGGCGGGAACGTGTTGGCTCACTCCTGTAAGCCAAGCGATTGGGAGACCGTGAGGAGGGAGAAATTCGTGGAACGCCTGCGGATTCCGTCGTTTCGTGAGCTCAGGAGCGTCCGCGATGCCGTCATCGATTCCTGGACTCTCCATCCAGATGGCTGTTGGGAGATTGGGAGAGCTTCGACGACTTGTCGCTCTGGAGCTAGAGAAGAGGAAAACTCATCGGGAAACCGAAGCTAGGTAGATTCCTCAAGAATCGAAATAAGACAAAAGATCAAACTTAGACACTATGTACGGCAGAAACGAAACAATGATCGACCGGCCCCGTAATCCGTGACATCGTGCTCTAGAGGCACCACCACCTCCATGCGGCCACACCAAATTATTTTCTGTATCAGTAACTCACTTAGGAACATTCTCTCTCATACTGCCTGAGAAATTACGTTGCTTTCAGACTTCGAAAGGAACTGAACTCTCATATTCCTAGAGTATACCTCAAACCATGCAGATGCATTCTATCGGAACGCACGTCATACCTGAAGGACACGCACATAACTGATCCTGTAGTAGAATCCTACGTTGTCCGTTTATGGAGACGATTTCACGTTTCCGAGGAACAACATACAATCTCACGTACACTTTTTCGCATACGTATCAATGGTCCCCTCGCTCTCTTATGGATTTCTACGTACCCGTAAACTCGTTACCGCTTACCGTCGTGCATGGTCGATGGTTCATCGGTCGCTCTCGTCCAGCAGTGATTTGCTGCTGTGAAATCCGTCTGTTGACTGCAAAATATATGGTGACACGATGCTGATCAAAGCTACTGACACTGGCGAGGGTGATGGTCGCGAAACATCATCGAGACAGTGGCTCGTGAAAATTCAGTACCTGTGCCGACTCGGTGGTGCTACCTCTTCATATACATGGGATACTCTGCAAATCACGTTTAAGTGCCTGGCAGAGGGTTCAAAAAATGTTCAAATGTTTGTTAAGCTTATGGGACTTAACTACGGGGTCATCAGTCCCTAAACTTACAAACTACTTATGAACTACTTACGAACTAGGACGACACAAATATCCATGCCCGAGGGGGGATTCGAACCCCCGACCGTAGTGGCCGTGCAGACCGTGACTGAAGCGCCTCAGTCCCCGCGGCCACCGCGGCCGGCGCGGAGGGTTCATCGAACCACCTTTGTACTATTTATGTCGCATCCATTTTCGAATAGCGCGCGGGAAGAAAGAACACCTGAATCTCTCCGTTCAAGCTCTGATTTCTCGTATTTTACTCTGATGATCATTTCTACCTATGTAAGTGGGAGTCAACAATATATTTTCGCATTAGGACGAGAATGTTGGCGATTGGAGTTTCCTAAGTAGCCCACGCCGCAGCGATAAACGCCGTTGTTGTAGTTATTCCCATCCCAGTTCCTGTATCATTTCCGTGACGCAGTCTCCCCTATATCGTGACAATCTTTCGACTCTTTGGAAGTACTCCGTCAAACCCACCTGATAAGAATCTTACACTGGGTAGCAATACTCCAAAAAAGGATGGACAAGCGTAGTGTACGGAGTTTCTTTAGTATTTCTGTTGCATCTTTTAGGGGTTCTATCGATAAAACCAAGTCTCTGGTTCGCCTTCCCACGGCATTATCAACGTGTTCTTTACAGTTTACGTCTGAAGTAATAGTGATTCCTACGTATTTACTGGAGTTTACGGCCTTCACTTTTGATTGATGAATCTTGTAAACAAAGTTTAAAGGAGTTCTTTTCGTACTCATGTAGACGACTTCACACTTCTCATTGTTTAGAGTCAGTTGCCAATTTTTACAACATAGCGATATCTTATTTAGATCGTTCTGCAGTTGGTTTTGATCATCAGTTGATTTTACTAGACGGTAAATGACGGGGTCATCTGCAAACAAGCTAAGAGAAGTGCTTAGATTTTATTCCAAATCATTCATGTAAATAAGGAACAGCAAAGGACCAATAACACTGCCCTATAGAACGCCTGATATCACCTCTGTTTTCATCGATGCCTTACCATCGATTACTACAAACTGTGTCCCCTCTGACAGGAAATCCCATATCCAGTCGCAGATTTGGGGCCATATACCGTACCCACGCAATTTTTTTAAAAGCTGTTTTGACGTGCGGTGTCGAAAGCTTTCTGGAAATCAAGAAATACGGAAACAATTTGAGAAACGTTGTCGATCGAACTCATCACATCGTGTGAGTAAAGAGCTAGTTGTGTTTCGCATGAACGATATTTTCTAAATCCGTGTTGACCTTATGTCAATAGACCATTCTGTTCGAGATATTTGAATACAAGATATGTTACAAAACCCTGCTGAAATTGACGAGTGTGAAACAGCTGACAAAGAAGATGTGGCTGCATTCCGATGCGCTGAGTTCGCGCCCCTTGCCCTTCATGCGTTCCATTGTCCTGCCTACAGCTTCCTCAAGGTCTGCCAACATTCCAGTCACCCGATGCGCTGAACTATTGTGCACTTTTCTACTCGCAGCGCTAACGGCTCTCCTCACCTCCCCTTCCCCTCTATATTCTCCCCCGCCTCTTTCTAGTACAGAAGCTGTGTCTAATACAGTTCCCAAAGTAGGCAGGTTTATTTTATTTCATTTTACTTATTTTTGTTCTTGGCATTCTGTTTCTGAGTCCTACCTTTTTTCAAATAGAGACCGATTGTTGACCACAAATGGCACTAGGAGACTCAGTATTCACATCATCCAACAGGAAGTAAAGGAAAAAAGGGGAGGGGGGAAATCTAAGCATCCGAAAAATACGTTCAGACGTCAATGTAACCTTAGACTTGTACGGGACAACTGTCGATAACCTACGTACGAAGTGTGTCAGACAAGTAATGAGTCTGTCTTTTTTTATCTTCGAACGGTGTTTTACTGTCCCAATCAGAGCAGTTGCTTTCTTCTCTTCGCTGACTATACATCGACGGGTCCGTTGTTCACAGTCTCGGTAGCAGCACTGAAAGGCCCCAATCGTACGGCCTTTTACATTACCATCACATTGTGTTGAATGTTCTTCACGTTGCTCGCCGTCAGACCTTCGAGACATCCCTCCGGCATGAGTGCATGTGTTTTCCTTAGCACAAATGAATTTCAGTAGTTTGTAACCCTAGGGACTACTTATAAACAAATTTATATTAACGACAGCACTAACATCCATGCCCGAGGGAGGATTCGAACCTCCAACGGGGAACGGAGTAGCGTATTGGAGCATAGCGCCACAATGCGCTCGGCCACTCCGCCGCGGCTTCCTTTTAGTGGTCATATGGATGAGTTCACACTTAGCCTATCATTACTCAGGATCAATTGCCAACTTTTATACCATGCTAATATTTAATTTAAATCATTTTGCAATTGCTTCTGATCTTCTGGTAATTTTACTAACCGGTAAATGACAGCATCAACCGCGAACAGTCTAAGCGAGCTACTCAGATTGTCTCCTAAATCTTACATCTTATAAAATAGTCTGTAAGTGTGTGTGTGTGTGTGTGTGTGTGTGTGTGTGTATGTGTGTGTATGTATGTTCCAAATCACCTCATAAACTATTGGACCGATGAGCGAAAAATTGCTGCACATTTTCTCCTAAACCACAGGACCGATTTCAACCAAATTTGGTACACGTATTTCGTACGTGAGGTAACAACTTCTGTAATAGTACGAACCAAGTAAGACATATGGTTCAGGAGATATAACGACATGAACAATAGAAATCGCAACACTATATGAGAATGACAGAACTTGGAGACTTGCATCAAACTTTAAACATATTTTCAAACCTTTATCAAACTTTTTCTTGCAGCAACCACATCAATAAAGAAAGGAAAAAGAGTTTCTCGCTTTCTACTTTTCCGCTGTTTATAGAACAAAAGTATGGCATTCGGTATAACGTTGCAATTTGTAATCTGTACACTACCTATTGTACTCGCAGGGAATTTTGGAGACAGAATACACACTTAAGGCTGAATGTACGTTCGAAATTGTATCACAGTACGACACGTAGTTCATGAGATATGAGGACGTAAATAATAACGTTCAAGGAAAACCGTCCATCAAGCATCACGTAATAATCTATTACTTCTTTACTACTAATCATATTCGCAACAGATTTTATCGAAATACAGAACTTATAGAAATCAATATATTCCTGCAATTTTTACAACTGTACAACATATCTATACTAATAATAAATCTGTAAATGTAGGTCTGACGCTGTTCGCTTCAATCTTCAAAACTACTGGACGAATTTCATGCGGTTTTCAAAAGAAACATGAGCGAAGATTGGTTCAGGATCTAGGTATGATTTCATCAAAATAGAATCACGAATTGTTTTTACATCTATTAGAAATCACTTCTCTTACATTGGGTTTTCACAGATATCTTCAGCGTACCTTGGGACAACATATAGACTTAGTTTCATAAAAATCGGTTCACTGAAAGAAGAACATCATAATTTAACCCTTTTTTATCGACAATCGTCATGTATATCTTTCTCTTTCATCACCAAAACTAATGGAAGAATTTCCAGGGGTTTTCCACAGGAAACGTGAGGGTATGTTGCGGTTACGGAAACGCTTCATTTCACAAAATCGGATCATAAAAAGTAAGATATCACAATTTAAACATTTCTCTGAAAGCAATCGCACGTGTCTATTTGTAGAGAGTAATCTTCAAACGTAGTAAATGAACATTCATGAGGGCATGACAGATAAATAGGGAATATGTTGAGACAACATATAGGCTTCATTTCATCAAAATCAGATCTGAAAAGTAAAAGATATCGTAATTTGAAATTGTAGGTGCATTTCATGCTTGGAAAGAACGGCGTAATGCAGCAAAGAAGTAATAGGTAGCGCTGCGGCCATTACAATTGCTACACCAAGAAGAAATGCAGATGATGAACGGGTATTCATTGGACAAATATATTATACTAGAACTGACACGTGATTACATTTTCACGCAATTTGGGTGCTCAGATCCTGAGAAATCAGTACACATAACAACCACCTCTAGCCATAATAACGGCGTTGATACACCTGGACATTGAGTCAAACACAGCTTGAATGGTGTGTACAGGTACAGATGTCTATGCAGCTTCAACACGATACCACAGTTCATCAGGAGTAGTGACTGGCGTATTGTGACAAGCCAGTTGCTCGGCCACTATTGACCAGACGTTTTCAATTGGTGAAAGATCTGGGGAATGTGCTAGCCGGGGCAGCAGTCGAAAATTTTCCGTATCCAGAAAGGCCCATACAGGACCTGCAACATGCGGTCATGCATTATCCTGCTGAAATATAGAGTTTCGCGGGGATCGAATGAAGAGTAGAGCCACGGGTCGTAAGACATCTGAAATGTAACGGCCACTGTTCAAAGTGTCGTCGATGCGAACAAGAGGTGACCGAGACGTGCAACCAATGGCACCCCACACCATCACGCCGGATAATACGCCAGTATGGCGGTAACGAATACACGCTTCCAATGTGCGTTCACCGCGATGTCGCCAAACACGGATGCGACCATCATGATGCTGTAAACAGAACGTGGATTCATCCAAAAACATGACGTTTTGCCATTCGTGCACCGAAGTTCGTCGTTGTGTACACTGTCTCAGGCGCTCCTGTTTGTGATGCTGCGTCAAGGGTAACCGCAGCCATGGTCTCCGAGCTGATAGTCTATGCTGCTGCAAATGTCGTCTAACTGTTCGTACAGATGGTTGTTGTTTTGCAAATGTCCCCATCTGTTGACTCAGGGATCGAGACGTGACTGCACGATCCGTTACAGCCATGCGGATAAGATACCTGTCATCTCGACTGCATATTGCCCTCCTGGACTCACCGATTCCATATTCTGGTAACAGTAATTGGATCGCGACCAACGCGAGCATCAATGTCGCGATACGATAAACCGCCACAATCCGACCTTTATCAAAGTCGGAAACGTGATGGTACGCATTTTTCCTCCTTACACGAGGAATCACAACAACGTTTCACCAGGCAACGCTGGTCAACTGTTGTTTGTGTATGAGAAGTCGGTTGGAAACTTTCCTCATGTCAGCACGTTGTAGGTGTCGCCACCGGCGCCAACCTTGTGCGAATGCTGAAAAGCTCTTCATTTGTATATCACAGCATCTTCTTACAGTCGGTTAAATTTCGCGTCTGTAGCACGTCATCTTCATGGTGTAACAATTCTGATGGCCAGGAGTGTAGGAAACACACAGCTCTACGGTTTTGGTTTTTACTCTAAGCGAAAACTACTACTCGAGTCAGGCGAGACGCAGTACAGGAATAACACGCCAGGGGCGCTACAGTAGACCCACTCGTTTCGAGTATCCAACTGAGACAAGAATGATCGTAGTGTAAAAGGAGCTTAAGCGTAGAACAGCGCGAGCTAGGTTTTACATGACGGTTGCTTTCGAAACCCATGTTCTTTTCCGGAGAGGAAATTTGCTGTGTAGATGTAGTTGCGCCTCGGTTGCACAGTGGCAAAGTGCCAGACTACGAATCCAAAGGTCGCGGGTTCGATCCCCGTCAGGTCCTAGGATTTTTATCTGTCACTTTCCACTTCTTTCACCTCTGGCAGTACTGTTCATGTGAAAAATACCGTGTAGCACCGTGGTTCGGAATCCACGTTGAACTGTAGGTCCCCCTATAACTGACTGGGTAAGTCAGTTCGAAGGTCGGAGGAAGGCAACGGCATACCACCTCCTAACAGGACCATGCCTAGTAAAGCACTGTGGTGTTCAAACCAATCTTCGGATTGTTGACTGCTTTACCTTAGATGTGGATCTGCTGTGTAGATGGTGGAGGAAGCAGTGGTTGGCCCTACCTAGACAGCACGCCTGGTGTAGCGGTGGCCGCGGCCGGGGCCGGGGTTCCCGGCTCCGCGCAGGAATGCGCCCGGCGCACAAAAGCCCGGCTGACTCAGCGCGTGTCCGATGCGATGAGCCGGTCTTCACTCTGCCGGCAGCTCTCAATGGGAGCAGCGCGTGCCCTCGCAAGCCTCTTCCCTTCCAAACGTCGCCACTCCACACTTCAGTTTTAGTTTGACAACACTGCAGCTGTTTTCCTAATAATACCGCAGAAAAAATAATACCGCAACCAGCCACAAGATTTCTGTACATCAGTTTATTTCACCGTTACTAGTTTCTGGTCTGAGCTCAGCATGAAGCGGTAGCGTTGATTTCACATCTACGTTGGTGTCCTAAAATAACAAAGTTATGTGAGTCCATGGGTTACAAAGCTTATATATTTCTATCCTAAGTTGTTGTTGTTGTTGTTGTTGTGGTCTTCAGTCCGCAGACTGGTTTGATGCAGCTCTGCACGCTACCCTGTCCTGTGCAAGTCTCTTCATCTGAGAATACGTTCGGCAACCTACATCCTTTTGAATCTGCTTACTATATTCGACCCTCGGTCTCCCTCTACTATTTTTACCCCACACGCTTCCTTCTAATGCTAAGTTGACAATTCCTTCTTGTCTCAGAATGTGTCCAACCAATCTATCCCTTCTCTAGTCAGGATATGTCAGAAACTCCGTAGTAAGGCAAAGTTTTCCTGCTTGTATTGTTTACATATGAATTCAGATTACATCTATGCTTATACACGTAACTTACTTCGGAAGGTTTTCTTTATACATTATTGGATAGATATGTGTGGTTCTGTATCACACCATGTTGATCTGTAACATACAGTAAATTCAAGATGGCGGTGTTTGTTTATAATCAGATGATGATGCACCAGAAAACGTGACATATTTGCAGATATGGCATACTGCAGTCCGACTGCAAAGATACTTATGCTCATTATTAAATAAATACATTTAATTTGCAATCAGCTTCTAATGGGCAATCAAGAAACTTTTCTATCAGTTAAAAATGTGATTAGCCTAATATCAAACCTGGACATCTGACCTAATAGTCGAAATTTAGTTAGCAGTCGATCCTAAAGGAAGTTTTTCCGCTCTTTTCATTGGTGAAGTCTGTTTTTTTCCAAAAATTGATGTAAATGTGATAAATCACAGCTTAAATTTGACTGTTCACATCAAAAGCGTACACCTACATAAGAGCTTGATATCAAATTCGGACACTTGTTCAATGAAGCAGTATGCACCAATGGGAACACAGTATATGATCACATGACCTCGAAAATCGGTCATGGCGACGGCGTATGCCAGGTACTAAGACGTATTAGCCCCTACATAAGTTTTTAGTAATTGTTTATAGTATTATTACTAATAAACAACTTAAAACGAATGAAATGGAACATATCACCAGCATCCTAAGGAAGAACTAGAAAGCGGTTGAGACAACCTGAAAAGTGGAAAATAAACAGTGAAAAGAAACAAAGGTAAGACTAGCTTGTAAACTACACTGTTCTATTGTAAGGTGTGTTGTAGGAATTTATCACTTGTTGGGAAGAAGTTCGATGTCAGAAATAACGTAAGGCGACAGTTTCAACAGACGTTATGCTAATAATCTTAGAGGTTCAGTGCCGTAACACTTCATTTTGTATATAAAATTAAAAAGATTGTTATGATTATTGTAGTTCTTCATTTTTATAATATGTAATAGAGTTCAGAATTTAATATTTTCCACTTTATGTCGATATTCCTATAATTTCCCAGATTCTACACCAGTAAAATATTCTAGTTAGCAGTAATCGAATCTCTGTGTATCAAAAACGGACACCTGAAAGCCTGTTCTTATCAAAATCGACACCTACACGTTTTGGTTTCAAAGACGGACAACTAAATTTTCGAACATAATTTGAAGGTCCTTGAGTAATCAAATTGATATTAGCCACTACCAGGTAAAAATCCTCGAGTATTAAAGTTGATAATGCTCAAATCAGCTTATAAATATATTAGCTTTAAGTTTCGCAATAAAAAAATGACGATTATCTCAGTTTCTGGCAAACGACAGATGTCTGTCTTTGATAATAGGCTACTCATGTCAACTTTGGAGGTTGAAATTATAAAAGTTGTATGGAAATTTGGGGATACAATAGACTTCTTAATTCTTGATTTAAATTTGGAGGTAGAATAGGTTTCTTAATTCTAGAATGCAATAGATTTCTTAATTCTTGAATTAAATTTGGAGGTATAACAGGTTTCTTAATTCTTCAATTAAGAAACCTATTTTACCTCCAAAATTCCATACGGCTTTCATAATTTCAACTAACAAAGATGACATTTTAACTGATAGTAAAGTTTCTTCTTTGGCCCTTAGAATCTGAAGGCAAATGTCAAATTAAATGTATTTATTTAATAATAAGTATCTTTGCAGTTGTACTGCAGTATGCCATATTTGTAAATATGTCACTATCTTTGGTGCGTAAAATCAGCTGATAGAAACAAACGCCGCCATCTAGAATTTACTGTACGTCATAGATCAACATGGAGTGATACAAAACCACACATCTCTCTCCAATAATCTAAAAAGAAGACCTTCCTATGAAGTAATTCATTTACAGAAATCTTGTGGCTGATTGCAGTATTTATTTACTACATTATTATTACTACATTTCGTTATTGTCACTGACACTGGTCAGAGATATTTGTTGCCACAGACTGTGAGACGGCGGTGCCTGGCGTCCGTGGTATCAGTTAACTGTTTGTGTCTGTAACGAGTAGTGATACGTTGTTGTTAGGTGTAAGACGGAGAGACTGGTTCATAGAGTTTATCGAAGATAAAAACTGTGAAATATATTTTGGGCTGGAATTTCAAATTACGAAATTTTTTAAATAATGTTTCTGGTCTAGATAACGACTTTCAAAATGAAATCTTGAACATGTAATTGTGGAATTTGTCATATCGTAACTTCGATCTTTTATTATTCATTGCAATAGTGATTGTCACTGGACCAGTTAAAATAATAAGCAAGCTCATATATACAATTTCTGCTATTTTTATTTTTTATAGTCAAGATAATTTCTTTTAGCCACTATTTTCATTTCCTTTTTAGTTGAAAGTCAGTAATTTCATAATTGTTGCATTCACATAAATGACAACAACTTGACAGTTTTACATCCTTGAAACGCTGGAACCTGCTTACCTTCCGCACAACTATCACGCACGATATCGAAAGTAATAAAACAAAAAATCTGCAACTGAAACGCTCCTTCGTTGAAACATAACACAGTGATTGGTTCGTCAAGCAGACCCACAGACAACAACACAGCAAAGCAGTACACAAACACACACAATACAAACCAAAGTACAAAGAACACATCACTATTGTGAAAATACATAATGTTAGGAAAGTTTTGCTGTCAATAGTCTCTGTACAATTAGCGTTTATTACGAAGTAATCGTTTGAAAACCTATTTAAATATACTTGCAAGTGAAATACTATTAATTTAACCGAGATTTTTATATGAATTAACTCAGTATTATCAACACTATCTTTTAATATAGCCAGTTGCACGTAATTGTTTACTTTTCCATTATAATTAATGTAACGAACTCAACTATACGTAATTTTCAGTGACATTATTTGAATGATATAAATAGCATGCGTTCGCGCCATGTAATTGAGTATTGTTTCGTCCGTGATCTGAGGCACAATCCTCACCAGTAGGGAATCTAATTTGAACAGCATGTTAAAAGTTCCTTAATGTTAGGTTTGTAGAAAGTGTATCTACCGTGATAAATCCATATTTGCGCCACACTGTACACCTCGAACATTTATGTTCCACATACGAACTGTCTAAATTTGTATTATTGATGTGTGCGATGTACGTATCTGGTACTAATGATTGTAATTAATGAGACTTGTACGCTGGCGATAAATGGGGACAATTGGGCACTAATGAATCGTTAAAATGTCAATCAACTGCAATCCTACGTGTTGCCTACGTCATTTGTAGCAGATTAGTTTTGCCCCATGAAATTTCAGCCATCCGCTACTGATAGCGCTGATCAACGAGAACTGCAAGAAGCAGAGACCTACGAACAGATATGTTACAGGTTGTATTGTCAATCACGTAATTTTTGCAAAACGTGTTCTTCCCAACTAACTTTAGCTGTAATGTCTTCGGTTTTTCTTAGCGTTGGAAACTGGATGGCCAGCAGTATATTATCATGGTTACAAAAAATTCACAACCACTAATTTGTGGTACTTCGTGAGTTTCTAATTCTAGAGGTAACGTGGATAAAATAGGGAACGAAAAGTTACAATTTTTAGAGAAACTAGATAGTGGTTATAAGAGTCGAAATGCATGAAAGGGCCGCAGTCGTTTGGCAGTGATTACAAAGGGTTGTATCATTTCCCCAGTCTCATTCAATTTCCACGTTGAGCAAGCAAGGAGATATTGGAAAAGGCATTATAGTTCAGGAAAAAACAAAGAAGGATTCGTGATTTGCCGATGACATCAGAGACAGCAAAGGACCTGGAAGAACAATTGAGTGGATTGGACAGTGTCTTGAAAGGAGAGTGTAAGATGGACACTGACAAGAGAAAAACAACGGTAATGGAAAGTGATCGAAGACACTCAGCCGATGCTGAAGGATCAATATTACGAAATGAGACTATAAAAGTAGTAGAGAAGTTTTGTTATTTGGGTAGCAAAATAACTTCCGATGGCTCCAAGTAAGGAAAATATAAAATGCAAAATGGGTACCAAAAGAAATTAATTTTTAAAGAAGAGAAATTTGTTGATATTATATATTAATTTAAATCTATGGAACTTATTACTTCGCTGGGGCGATCTGCAATAAATTTAATACGGTTTCCAGCCAAGATCGCTATTTATTTAAATTGATGACCGGTTTAGAGACTATTTAAGCATCATCTTGTGATCTTCGTCATTGATCTTAACAGAAATTGTTGACAGTATCTGTCATACAGTATAGCTTTATATTTTTCTTATAATAAAAACGAATAGTACACATAGTTATTATTATAAAACAAATGTAATGCTGTACTACGTGAGAGCTACTGAGAAAATTCCTGTTTGTCTTATAACGACACCAAAAAAGTACACATTGTTATTATTGTTAGGCTAATGTTATGCTTTACTATATGAGAGATACTGTCAACAATTTCTGTTGACATGAATGATGGAGATTAGAAGATGATGCATAAGTAGCATCTAAACCGGTCATCAAACTAAATACATAGCAATCTTGACTGCAAACCATTATAAATTAATTTTAATGTTAGGAAAGCCTTTCTAAAATAATAATAATAATAATAATAATTATAGAGGATAGCATTGTAAGGGAGTAAAACATGGACGATAAGAAGTTCATACAAAAAACTGATTGAAGCTTTTGAAATGTGGTGCTACATTCGAATAGTGAAGATTATATAGACAGATCGCGTAACTCATGAAGAGGTACCGTACAAAATCGGGATTCGAACCCGGGTCTCCTGCTTTCTAGGCTGTTGCGCTGAGCCCTACAACACTGGGGACCCAGCGATCACCACACGTGTACGGACTACTCAAGCACACCTCACGTCAGATACAAATTCTCAACTATTATACAAACTCGCCGTTTATTCAAACTGATCCCCGAAAGAGCAAGGGCCTAAGAGTGCCTCGGCACCGAAGAAGAGATCGTTGTCCATCATTAGCATATTGTGTATGTTGTATACCTCTGGTGCCTGTTCTTTCAGACATGACCAAAGAATAGACACCACGTACATATCTAATATTAATGTTTGTTCGTATCTTACGCGCGCCAATACCGTACATCCGATTGCGATAAAACTTTTTTAACTCATTGCTGGCATTCGCGAGAAGGTTATAGGCATACTAAAATTAACTTCATGTGGTGCACGGCGGAGGGTGCTTCACAATTAATTAATTCGTTTCTTTTGCCTTCACGCTGAAATGGCTGGACGGATATGAATGTTATTTGAAACAGAGGTAGCTTATACCCTGATTAATACATGGGCTTCCTTTCGTAAGCCACCTGACGTGTGTGGCGGAGGATGCGTTACAATGTATTAATACGTCTGTTCCTCTTCCCGCTGAAACAGCTCGAAGGATTTGAATGAAATTTAGTATGCAGGTAGCTTATACCCCGAATTAATACATGGGGTACTATTCGTAAACCTATGTAGGTGCATGGCGTGGGGTAAGTTACAATAACAGTCCAAGTTGTTTGATTGGTCACCGTGACAATAAGCACGTAAATATATGTTTTAATGAAGGAGATTTTTATAAGCCGCAAACCTGTGAATTTAGCATGGCGAAGGATACCTTGCAACTTTGATACCGTTTGATCAGTCACCATGAAACCTGGCGCAAATTTGTATGCTTTCATATATATGAGGGAGAGGAGTAGGTGGAGGAGGACACGGAAGGAAAGGAGGGGGAGAAGACGGACAGCGGAGGAGACTTTTATTATTTATTTATTTATTTCTTAAGGGCGGGAAACTGCTAAGGTCATTAGCGCCCGACTCCAAACGTGGATTACCTAAAAAACAGAGTTAAGACAACTGCCAATGATGATGATACTAGGAGATCTCTAAAAACATAGGGCAAAATACATCAAGAAGAAGTAAATGTCCTTTGATAAATTAGTCATCTGCATAAAACGGAAGACCAGGACAGCTCCTTGTGCGTCTTCGGCTAAAATTTCTTCTAGAATGTACGAAAGAATAAGTGCAACACGGACATGATTAAAATTATAACAGCACATTAAAACATGGCGCATCGTCAGCGGGTGACTAAGAAACACAATGGTGCGAGGTGACACGTCAGCAAGTGGCGGTGGCTGAACAGCAATGTCCGATCCGCAACCAGTCAAGGGTTACTTTCTCTCGCCGAGAGGAGCGTGAGGAAGTCTTCCAAGTCGTTGGGGCGGTTTAATAGTTCTAAGCTTATTTGCATGAAGTGAGGACCACAAACTATGCCACGACGATGAAATGCGTCGGCAAATAGCCCCTTGAATATCACTGGATGGGACACAGAGGGTAGCTGTCCGAGGAGGGAGGGTTGCAGCCTCGGCCGTAGCATCAGCGATCTCGTTCCCAGACACACCTATGTGGCCAGGTACCCACAGGAAGCGAACCTGAGAACCGTCGTCCGCTAATAATTGAGGCGAGCGTTCGATTCGGAGTACGACAGGATAGATCGGATACGTGTCTCTTAAGACTCTGAATGGCACTGAAAGAGTCAAAGCAGATGACATAGGAAGGATGGTGGTGGCGGCGGATATGCAGAACAGCCTGATACAGACATGGTGACAGACGGGTGAAAGGAGATGAACAGAGGTAGGACGTGTCTCTTAAGACTCTGAATGGAACTGAGAGAGTCAAAGCAGATGACATAGGAAGGATGGTGGTGGCGGCGGATATACAGAACAGTCTGATACAGAGATGGTGACAGACGGGTGAAAGAAGATGAACAGAGGTAGGAGGAGTTCCACAGGGACACGAGAATTTGATTGACAGAAAAAGGGAAAAGTGGAGATGGACCGAGAGAGGTGTACGAGTAGAAAGATGCGGGAGACGAGGAAATGGACAGAGGAAGAGCGAGAATGCAAGAGAAATTGGAGAGAAGGACATGGACAGGAATGAAAGAGAAGGTGGACAGAGAACGTAAAGGAAAGGCGAGATGGACTAATTTAACACTTAATTAAATAAGCATCCGGGAGACGCTGGGTTTTAGCGAGTAACTCACAAACATTTCTATGTAGGCTTTCATAGCCGGCGTCAATTTCACTTAAAATTTTCGGGCTGGTAGGCCTTGGTCGATGGATAAAACTCTCCCCTAACGTTTCGTCTTCAGCTGTGGAAGACATCTTCCGAGGCTAAATTGCCATTTAGGGGAGAGTTTTATCCATCGACCAAGGCCTACCAGCCCGGAAATTTTAGGTGAAATTACAAACATTTATTCCTATTGTCGCGCGACGTGCTATGTTTCTGTGACACGAACGAGTCAGTGAATAGGTGGGCTTCAGACAAGTACTTGCAAACAAGCGAAAAATTCGTAACAAGAGTTTTTTCACGAGGTGGTAACTACGTTTGTACGACTACCTCTCGTACAGTGAATAAAACGAGCAAGAGGAGTGTAGCAGTTGGGAGTTTTGGAGTAGGCTGGCGCCTCGGGCCCCCTGCGGAGGCGCTGCGGTGGACGCGCCGCAGCAGACGTGCGCGCGGTCTTCGGCAGCGGCAGACCGCCACCGCCTGCTGATTAATGGAGAGCGCCGATGCGCGGCAGGGAGACAGCGGCCACTCCCACTCTGATTCCAGCTCCAGCTCCAGCAGCTCCAGCCTGGAAGCAGTCCAGCGGCGCGGCCTTGGCAACCGTCCCGCAGCGCGGCGCGTGGGCGCTGGCGCCGGCGACTCCCACCGTCACACCTCCTGCTCACTCCGTCACCCGCACGCGCTAGCTACCAACATACACTGCGGGCACACCAGCGGGAACACCACCCTCCAACACCGGGTTGCAACTCCTTTACCCGGTGAAGTGCTGCCTCTCACAAGGGGAACGCCAAATATGGTACCTACGGATTTTGATGGGTCGCAGGTATGTTGTGGGGAATTCCTCCAGACCATCAACCTAAAAGGATTTATTCCAGTGGGCCTTGATTTCTAAGAAAATCGAGATCAAATTCGCACAGGCGCTGATGACCTCAATGTTGAGCGCTCTAAAACGCCAATCATCATCATCATCAAATTCGCAGCAAATTACCACTGTAACATGTCTATTTATACATGGCTGTTACCGCCAGCAAGACAGCGTGGTGCAGAAGACACCACTTTCATTCACAAATATGGCGTAAGTAGATAAGGGAAAATAATCTGTTTTAAAAGGCATTGAAGCCGACGCCGCAGAAGGCGATATTCTATCTGCTCTTTTTTTTTCATATTTACGCATATGGTGGATAGAAACGTCTTACATGTTCATTACTGCATGTTTGAGTCTTTGCAAAGTTTAATGCCATTGAGTTAGCTTTAAACAGTTTATTAATGCCCATGAAAATATCATTAGGATATCTTTATAGAACAATGTTCGACATGCTGGTTACTGCAATACTTGTAATATTTGCAAACAAAACGAACTTTGGTTCTGGCAGTCCAACCGATGAGAGAAAAGCAATGGCCTTAAGCTGGATCCTTGTGGGACACCACAAGTAATTTCTTCCTTATGTAATATATATGGGACTTACATATAGTTCCTAAATGCCATCTACTCTCCTCTCTCTATTCCTCTCTTCCACCCCGTTTTGTGTGTCTTCCTCCTGCGCTCTATCTCTATCCATCACCTTCATCCCACTCCCTCTACTTCTGTTTACGCACACTCTATTCATCTCTTCCTCCCTCCCTCACTTTCTTTAAAAGCATTTCATGCCCCCTTCTTCGTCATTTCCTCCTCCCCCATTTCTCTAATATTATTTATTGTTATTCCAATCGGAACCTGGACTGGAAATAGAAGACAAAATGAATAAGTAAATAGGTAGCAGGCAGTCGTCCTCTCCCTATGTATACTTGTTCCTTCCCTCTTTCACCGCCTATCTTCTCCTAACCCTGTCACTGTACATCTCTTCCTCTCTGTTATCCATGAAAAATTACATACACCTGCCAACTTTTGTGGTGCGTGATTGAACTCACCCAAGGGTCTTTTTTTTTTTTTCTTTTTTTTCTGAAAAGTTTTGCAGGACCATAAAAAAAGAGAATTATTGCATCCAATTATGCGAATCATGAGTTATTATGTTGAGTTCAGTCAAAAACACATTCAAAATCGCACTTCCAGTTTTTCTAATTTTTTTCAATTTCCCGGTAGATTTTCCAAAACTTTTCTGTCAAATTCATCTTGTCCTGAGAATCAAGAATAAAACAATATAAAAAAGTCAGGCAAACCGGTCATGTATTGCTTTTACAAACATGCAGCAATTGATTTTATTTATTTGGACTAATTGTGTAGGTATACTGTTATCCACTCCCATGAACCACAGACATTGCCGAGGTGGGGTGGCTTGCGTGCCTCAACGATACAGATAGCCGTACCGTAAGTGCAACCACAATGGAGGGGTATCTGTGGAGAGGCCAGACAAACGTGTGGTTCCTGAAGAGGGGCAGCAGCCTTTTCAGTAGTTACAGGGGCAACAGTCTGGATGATTGACTGAGCTAGCCTTGTAACATTAACTAATGTGGCTTTGCCACACAGCTACTGCGAACGGCTGAAAGCAAGGGGAAACTACAGCCGTTACCTTTCCCGAGGACATGCAGCTCTACTGTATGAACATATGATGATGGCATCCTCTCGAGTAAAATATTCCGGAGGTAAAATAGTCCCCCATTCGGATCTCCGGGCGGGGACTACTCAGGAGGATGTGATCATCAGGAAAGACAATACTGGCATTCTACGGGTCGGAGAGTGGAATGTTAGATCCCTTAATCGAGTAGGAAAATTAGAAAATTTAAAAAGGGAAATGGATAGGTTGAAGTTAGATATAGTGGGGATTAGTGAAGTTCGGTGGCAGGATGAACAGGATTTCTGGTCAGGTGAGTACAGGATTATAAATACAAAATCAATTGGGGGTATCACAGGAGTAGGATTGATAATGAATAAGAAAATAGGAATGCGGGTAAACTACTATGACCAGCACAGTGATCGCATTATCATTGTCAAGATAGATACGAAGCCAACACCGACCACAGTAGTACAGGTTTATATGCCAACTAGCTCTGCCGATGATGAGGAAATCGAAGAAATATATGAGGAGCTAAAGGAAATTATTCAGACAATTAAGGCAGAGGAAAAATTAATTGTTATGAGAGACTGGAATTCGGTAGTAGGACAAGGAAGGGAAGGCAAGATAGTCGGTGAATATGGTCTGGGCAAAAGGAATGAAAGAGGAAGCCACCTGGTAGAATTTTGCACAGAACATAATTTAGTTATAACAAACACCTGATTCAAGAATCACAAAAGAAGGTTGTATACGTGGAAGAGACCAGGAGACACCGGGAGATACCAGATAGATTTTATAATGGTAAGACATAGATTTCGGAACCAGGTTTTACAGTGTAAGACGTACCCAGGGGCAGATATAGACTCTGGCCATAACTTGTTGGTTATGTACTGTAGGCTGAAACTAAAGAAACTACAAAAATGTAGGAAAATAAGGAGATGGGACCTGGATAAATTGAAGGAACCTGAGGTTCTTAAGAATTTCAGAGGGAGGTTTAGGTAACAATTGACAGAAACAGGGGAAAATAAAACAGTAGAGGAGGAATGGGTAAAATTGAGAGATGAAATAGTGAAGGTAGCAGAGGACAAAATAGGTAGGAAGTCAAGACCTACAAAAAATCCTTGGATATCACAGGAGATACTAAATTTAATCGATGAAAGGAGAAAATATAAAAATGCAGTAAATGAAACAGGCAAAATGGAGTACAGACGACTAAGAAATGAGATTGACAGTAAGTGCAAAATGGCTAAGCAGGAGTGGCTAGAAGGCAAATGCAAGGATGTAGAAGAATGTATAAATAGGGGAAAAATAGATACAGCCTACAGGAAAATAAAAGGAACATTTGGAGATAAGAAAAACAGCTCTATGAATATCAAGGACACTGATGGAAAACCAGTTCTCAGCAAAGAAGAGAAAGCTGAAAGGTGGAAAGAGTATATAGAGGGGCTCTACAAAGGAAATGAACTTCGAGACAATATTGTAGGAAGGGAAGAGGATGTATATGAAGATGAAATAGGAGATACTGTACTGAGAAAAGAATTTGACAGAGCCCTGAAAGACCTAAGTCGAAACAAGGCCCCTGGAGTAGATGATATTCCCTCAGAGCTCCTGAAGTCTTTGGGAGAACCAGCCATGACAAACCTGTTCCACCTGGTGTGTAAAATGTATGAGACAGGCGAAGTGCCCTCAGACTTTAAGAAAAATGTTATAATCCCCATTCCAAAGAAAGCAGGTGCAGACAGGTGTGAAAACTACAGAACCATCCGTTTAATAAGTCATGGTTGCAAAATATTAACACGAATTATATACAGAAGGATGGAAAAGCTGGAAGAAGCTGATCTCGGGGAAGATCAGTTTGGATTCAGGAGAAATGTAGGAACACGGGAGGCAATACTCACTTTACGACTTATCCTAGAAGATAGATTAAGAAAAGGCAAACCTACATTTCTAGCTTTTGTAGATTTGGAGAAGGCTTTTGACAATGTTGATTGGAATAAACTCTTTCAAGTTCTGAAGCAAGCAGGAGTAAAATATAGGGAGCGTAAGATTATTTACAACTTATACAAAAACCAGACAGCGGTTGTCAGAGTTGAAGGGCATGAAAGGGATGCAGTGGTTGGAAAGGGAGTAAGACAGGGTTGTAGTCTTTCTCCATTGTTATTCAATTTGTACATTGAGCAAGCTATAAAGGAAAGCAAGGAGAAATTTGGAGAAGGAATTAAAGTTAAGGGCGAAGAATTAAAAACATTGCGTTTTGCCGACGACATAGTAATTCTGTCAGATACAGCAAAGGACCTGGAAGAGCAGTTGAACGGAATGGACAGTGTGCTGAAAGGTGCATACAAGATGAACATTAACAAGAGCAAAACTAGGGTAATGGAGTGCAGTGTAAGAAAATCAGGTGATGCTGAAGGAGTTAGATTGGGAAACGAAGCAATAAAGGAGGTAGATGAGTTTTGTTACTTGGGCAGTAAAATAACAAATGATGGTCGCAGTACAGAGGATATAAAATGCAGAATGGCAATGGGTAGAAAAGCGTTCTTGAAAAAGAGAAATTTGTTAACCTCGAATATTGATTTAAGCCTAAGGAAGTCCTTTCTGAAGGCATTTGTGTGGAGTGTTGCCTTGTATGGGAGTGAGACATAGACGATAAACAGTGCGGACAGGAAGAGGATTGAGGCTTTTGAAATATGGTCCTACAGAAGAATGCTGAAGATTAGGTGGGTGGATCGCGTAACTAATGAGGAGGTACTGAACAGAATTGGGGAGAAAAGAAATTTCTGGCATACCTTGACTAAAAGAAAGGATAGATTGGTTGGACACATTCTTAGACATCAAGGAATTGTGAATTTAGCATTGGAGGGAAGTGTGTGGGGAAAAAATCGCAGAGGAAGACCAAGAGATGGATACAGTAAGCAGATTCAGACAGATGTAGGTTGCCGTTCTTATGTGGAGATGAAGAGACTTGCTCAGGATAGGGTATTGTGGAGAGCTGCATCAAACCAGTCTCCGGACTGAATACCACAACACACATACTGTTATAGAGGAATACAATTTTTAGTGGTCAGGTTTGACCGAGCTGATGTCAGCGAGCTTACAAGAGTAACTCGGGCGTCCAATTTTTGGCGGTCAGGAGTGCACTCGCGGTCTCCTGATAGCTGATTTTTTAGTCTGGGACAATGTCCCAGAAATAAATTAAATTATTCACAATCTCCCGTTTCCGACCAAGGTTCTCGAGAATTTTCCCTTGGTTGTAAGTCGGAAGCAGGAATTTATTCCCATTTGGGATCCCTATTTGTTTGTCTGATAACTGGCTGAATAGAACCGCGACTCTTTATGGACCGGATCTCAAACAGCCAGCTCCACTCCTCGGAGTGGAGAAGGAAAAGAACAAAGTTTTCTTAGTGGTATACAAATGTATATCTGCACCATTTTAAATATTATTCTACAAATATGAATAAGGTATCAGTCATTTAATAATATGCAGTTACTTTCCGCCCACCTAGTCTACTCAATGAGATTCATGTTGAGCGATCTGCCTGACAAAATCATCTGCTGAAACTGCCCAGAACGGACTTCAAATCAGTCGCTATCTATTGCAGTTTGACAACATGGCGTATTGCTATCCATAAAAAATCCATCGTTGTTTGGCGACAAGACGTTGACCAACAGTTGAATATGGTCTCCAAGAAAACGAACAGTTCCAATGAATTACTCGTTCAGTTGGACCAAAGGACCAGTGCATTCCAAATAAAATCATCACGTACGATGATGGATTCACTAAACGCTTGTACACTGCCTTATTGACAGTTTGTGATCGTGGTTTCTTTGGATCTGCGCCACACTTGAACTCTACCATCAGCTCCAACCAAATTCAGTCGAGGTTCATCTGACCAAACGATGGTTTTCCAGTGATCTAGTAGTCGACCGATACGATACGACCCCAGGAGAGGCATTTCAGCCGATGTCGTGCTGATTTCTAAGACACTGAAGTTCCACATTTTTCAAACGCATACGTTCGCATTGTTCGTTGTCTAGTGGCGTCGCTCTTGTTCATTTCGTACTGGAAGAAAGTAGGAAGAAACTTAGGGCGACCATGGCCAGTAGAGACGGAGCACACGCTCGGATATCCTTGGACTGGAATGGGGAAGAACAGCTGCCGTCCTCTTTGAAGGGCACCATTACAGTATTGGGGTGATTTGTGGAAATTACGGAAAACCTAAATCAGGATGGTCGGAGGATGACGTGAGCCACCGTTCTGTCGATTACTAGTCCACTTCGCTTGGTGCAGTCCATCAGACACTGAATTATCCGTGTTGAGAGGTAATTCCCGAAATTTGGTGTTATCGGCACACTTTCTACATTGGTAATTTCGAAATACTGAATTACTCAATGATTTCTGGAATGGAAAGTCCCATGCGTCCGAAGATTATTAAACCGGATGGACTAGAGTGGTAAAGGAAATAACCCGTGGGCATGCTGGAGATATGGCCTTGAATTACGTCACTACTGATTGAAGAAAGATTTGAAAACCAAACTGAGGTTGGCCGGAGTAGCAACTGAAGCTTTTGCTCCAGAGACTTCCATAGTGTCACTTTACGGCTTTTCTCGAAGTTTTCGCGAATTGCAGACAACTGCAGTTACTGTCAGTCAGAGTGCACGGCTAAGTTGGTTACTGTGGTGACTGCACGGAGCGGCGGGAAGGCAGAGCTGGTTCCTACCAAAAATCCTGCACACTGCGAGCCACAACCGGTCGCTAACACCGCTAACAGCCGCGGCATGCTGAAGGCGAAAACGGACGCTTCCCGTCGGTATTTTGCTTGACTGCCTTCCTGACGAAGATGTTCCCCTGCGAGTTATCGTAACTGTTGTCCCTTCTACACTGAGTCGCTAAAACTACGAACCTGCGAAATAAACGCATGTGGTTTGTTCAGGGCCGGTCTTAGGCATGAGCAAACCGTGCAGTCGCACAGGGCCCCGCGCTTCTAGGGGTTCCGCGCAACACATTAGAACTTAATTTCAAAACTGTCATCTGTAATTTTTTTTCTGAAACTGCTTTTAATGTAATGCAATTCAAGAATATGCCCATTGTGACACGAGTAGGTCTCACATTTAGAAAATAATGTCTTTACTGGAGTCGAAGGAGCAAGTACGAGGGTCACTCATAAAGAAAGGCACACTATTTTTTTAATACAATTTTTATTCGACATGTTTGAAGTTTTACCGTGTATAGATACATCTTTTAGGAACAATATTTTCATTTCTCCACACAATCTCCATCCCTTTCAACTGCCTTACGCCATCTTGCAACCAGCGCCTGTATACCAGAACGCTTAAATTGTGGACAACACGTTGGAGAGCCACTGATTGGCAAATGTGCGCAAGGGAGCCATCATCTTCAAACCTTGTTCCATGAAGAGAGTCTTTCAGTTTCCCAAAGAGATGATAGTTACATGGAGCCAGATGAGGACTGTAAGGCTTGTGTTTCAGTGTTGTCCATCCGAGTTTTGCAATTGCTTCCATGTTTTTTTTTTTTTTTTTTGGTTTTTTTTTTTTTTTTTTTTTTTTTTTTTTTTTTTTACTGACATGTGCTCATGCATATGCATTGTCGTGCAACAGCAAAACATCCTGCTTTTTGCCTTCTGGCGATGTGGTCGAACATGACTCAGTCGAGCTTGAAGTTTCTTCAGTGTCGTCACAAATGCATCTGAATTTATGGTGTTTTCACGTGGCATGATGTCCACAATCAAGAGTCCTTCGGAATCGAAACACACCGTAGCTATAACTTTTCCGGCAGAAGGTGTGGTATGAATCCTCTTTTCCTTGGGTGAATATGCATGATGCCACTCCATTGATTGCCTCTTCGTCTCTGATGAAAAATGATGGAGCCATGTTGCATAACCTGTCACAATTCTTCCAAGAAATTCATCTCCACTATTCCCGTACTGATCCAAAAGTTCGCCGCATGCCGTTTTTCGTTTTTCTTCGTGAGCCACTGTCAACATCCTGGGAACCCACCTGGCACAAACCTTTTTTAACGCCAACTCTTTCAGTATTCTGTACAGAGTTTCTTCACCTATCCCAACGTAGCGTGACAATTCGTTCACTGTGAAGCGTCAGTCACCAGTCACCAATTCGTTAACTGTCTGCACATTGTCTGGAGTGTGAGCAGTACGAGGCCTGCCACTGCTAGGACAATCCTCAATAATGCCGTGCCCGCTTTCATCATGTAACCTGCTTGCCCAACGACTAACTGTACTGCGATCGACAGCAGCATCTCCATACACCTTTTCAACCTCTTGTGGATGTTTCCCACTGTCTCGTTTTCACAGCACATGAATTCAATGACAGCACGTTGCTTATGACGAACGTCAAGTGTAGCAGCCATCTTGAAGACACGCTGTGACGGCGTCACTCACAGGAACAGGTTGAACTAACTTTGAGAACAAGCGGGAAGGATGTATCTACACACTGTAAAACTTTCAAACATGCAGAACGAATACTGTATTTTTTTAAAAATTGTCTGCATTTCTTTTGGAGTGATGCTCGTAATATACAGTGCCAACATGTGACTATTGCTAGTGCTTAAATTAAGAGGTAAGCGATTCATTGTTTCTCAGCGCCTCTCCGCGCCCTTTCATTGTGACTAATAACCGAGTATTACATCCGTCCGTTAGTAGATGTTTCGCACAAGACGGGCTGTTCCATCTTCAGCTGAGCTGCGCAGCGCTCACTGCTCTACTTGCTGTGAACAGTCAAACTGGATATCGAGGCACTTGGCACAAATCATACACGAGCAAGATCTGAAAATGTCGGTCATTTAAAGGACGCGATTCCACCCGTCGGCTTTGAACCCGTGGTATCGGCGTGTTGTCCTGAGTGACGTCATCCTTGCGCGGTAGTTTTGAGGTGCATGCATATTTGTAGGTGCTGTGAGTATTTATGTGTTGCCTGAGTTAAAGATGATAGTTCAAATGTTCAAATGTTTGTAAATCTGTCGGACCAACCTGCGTGGCCATCAGTCCGTAGCTTAAAACTACTTAGACTAAGGTAAACTAACCTAAAGACAACACACACACCCATGCCCCAGGGAGGACTCGAACCTCCAGCGGCGAGCAACCACGCGCTCCGCAGCGAGGCGCCTTAGACCGCTCGGCTACTACACCGCGGCGATGATAGTTTGTTTACAAGCAGAGCATACATTGTAGATTAAGATGTTGTGTTTAAAATGTGATATATAGCTTCACTCTGATTGTGAGGTATAGGTTAAGAGAGAGGGTTATTTTTTCGCAAGTGAGCGTCAAAGACGCGAATTTTTGGGCTCGTACCTGTGATCGTTGGTACATTCTGTTGTTGTCTGTAATATACGAGGATAACTACAGATTATTATTTATCTACCATACATAAGTATGAAATATTATCGCGTATACGGGTTTTCCGACATGTTGATGACGCCATGGGTCAAAGCAGGCGGATGTAATCGCGTCGTAACATATTGCCAAAATGCTTTGTACAGACCTCGAGAAAGAGCAAAGTGAGAACATAAATGGTGACTGTTTGAAAGACGTAGTTACATCAGGCCTTTTGCCAAAAATTAAAGTGTTTAGAGAAATGGCGCCTGAGGATGGGAAATACTGAAACACTTGAATAACACTGGAAATCCGTTTCCCAACTTTTATATTGCCTACAGAATTTTGCTAACCTTGTCAGTGACTGGGAGCTTATCAAGTTCAAAGCTTATCAAGAATTATTTCAGAAGCAGCATCTGTCGAGAACGCCTGTCTTCTCTTGTCATAATGTCAGTGGAACACGACGTGATTTCAACATTGAGTGTTATTGATGAATTTGCTAGTCAAAAAGCCAGATTAACATATTTTTTGTCAAGAGTATAAAGTTGAAAACCCTTAATGTTTATAACTTTCAACTAATATAATTCCTTGTAAACACGGAGCAAGTCAAGTGCTGAAAACATCTAAGTGTATATCCCGAAATCACTTGTGAACATTTTTCGATATTGAATTTAATTAAATTGGAAGGATTCCGATAGGTATGTTATTATAATTAACATTTAAGTGACTACCATTGTTAAAATTTCCGCACTGGTTAATTATTTTCCTATCTTAAGAGTAGGTCTGCTCTTAAAACAAATCGAATGTTTGTAAAGTTATGGGACCTAACTTCAGTGGTCATCGGTCCCTACAAACTACTTTAATTAACTTGTCCTAAGAACAACACAAACACCCGTGCTCGAGGTAGGACTCGAACCTCCGGCGGCGAACAGCCCCGCGCTTCGCAGCAAGGCGCCTTAATGCGCACGTCTATTCCGAAGCAGCAAGGTCTGCTGTAGTAAGCCTTTTTATGTATTGGTAGTGTGTCAGTGAGAATACTTAAAATTGTTTCGAACGTGTGTAACTTCTGCTGATGGGGTGGCCGTGAGGCCACTTTGTCCCATATCTCAGTTTGCAATCAGAATTTCAAAATTTGCTTTTTAGACAACATTTACTAAGTTTGCAGAAATATGTGTACAAAATTTCATAATTCTAGCAGTCGTAGAATCTGAGGAAAAGGTACATATACTTTAAAAAACAAACTTTTCAGCAAACGCAATTTAAAGTTTAACCAAACACTTTTCCTTACGTCACTTCTTCAGAAGGCACCACATTTGTACTCTGGGTCGTCTTTCCCTTCAAGTCTTCTCTTCTGGTTTCTTGTTGTCCGTCTTATTTCCTTTACCAGGTCTTCAACTGACTTTTCAGTTGCAGAAACGCGCTGTAAATCTATTTTTCTCAGGATGTCTTGATAGAATTTCCTTTTCTAAAGCCCATTCTTTCAAATACCTTCATCTTTCTCATACCCATATGAGTGAATTTAGAAACTCATTTGGATTCTGGGTTTTGGTTTCAAGTTAGTTAATCTAAATCCAGTATGCCGAGATTCATCACTGTAGATGCCCTATTCACCTCACTAATTTTTCGCTTGGAGCTGCTAGGAGGCGAATTCACTTTTTCAGATGTTCTTACTTTACTTCGGACGTAGCCTCGTTGCTGGTTTGTCGTTGTTTCTCACGTGTTCTATTCACTAATTTATTCCAACGCAGTTTATTCAGTTTTTAATACACTCTTTGTGATCGTGGCATAACCGAATGAAGAAAGAATCGAACATTTGTATAAACCTCCGTCAGTATCACAAGGCAAAAAATAAATAAATAAAAATTGCTTCGTCATAAACGATACAGTTAGTTTGTTATTAATTATAAGATACGAAACAGAATCAAAGATAATCTATTAAATCAAAGAGTATTGATTAATGATAGAAATTCTCCTCAGAGATGATAAATTATTTTTCAAAAGAGAATGGCTTACCTTTGTGCTGTACTGCCGATAGTTACACAAATGAAGAAAAAGAAAAAAAGGGGACGAAAAGGGACAAGCTTTCGGAACACAGTTACTTCCTCAGGTGGGAGAGAAGGGAAGAAAAAAGGATGGGAACGGAAGGGAAAGGTAATCCACGACCTAGGTCATGAAGGTGGTGGTTGAGCACCAAACATCACATTCATGACCTAGGTCGTGGATTACCTTTCCCTTCCGTTCCCATCCTTTTTTCTTCCCTTCTCTCCCACCTGAGGAAGTAACTGTGATCCGAAAGCTTGTCCTTTTTCGTCCCTTTTTTTTTCCTTTTTCTTCATTTGTGTAACTGTCGGCAGTACAGCACAAAAGTAAGTACTGCCCCGCCCAGCCAATAGATGTATTCCGCAAATGTTTGGTTGAAAGTAATACACAGAATCGTTGTTCACTGAGCTGGTATCGAATTAACTTTCAGACACTTCGGATGCTATTTCAACATTGAAACTTTGGGACCTCATTGTCCATGAGTTGAAGTAACAAATGAAAATAAATCCAAAACTGACATTTTTGGTCAATTTTAACAACGTCCGCTCTTCAGAACAGCAAAACAGCAAGGTTCAAAATATTACTGCAGGGGACTTCCAACCACATGCTGAGTGTATGCCACGACGAGAGACTACTTTATGGGCAAAAGCAAGTCCGACACGATGTTAGCAGGCCTCCCACGACTTTCGTCACCTCACTTCAGATTTTTGAAATTGTCCAAAATGCTTGAGGTGAATATCACGGTGGTTGCTTTGAAAGGAGACGGCAGAATTCTTTGGGGCATCTGTAACCCACGGCTGTGCTAGGTGCGGTGTAGCATGTTTCGCCTGCTGGCTGCCTGGCCCACTACGCTGACAGCATAGTTATCGCCGCTGCTGCTCCACTGGCCATTACGCGCCGCAGTGGCACAGTGGCAGAGTGGCTGGCGACGGTCGGGCATGCGCAGACGGCTGCGGCTAACGGCCGGCGGCCTCCCGGTATGGAGGCCCGGCGTCCACGACTGCGGCCGCGGTCGGTCGCATATGGCGGCCACGCACGCCGCCTAACGGGAGGGCCACGCCGCCACACCGCGCTAACACCAGGCCTGAGGGCCGCCACGGTGGCCAGCGCGAGGCGGGCGCTCTCACCAAGGCTGCCTGGCGACGCGCTGCACTCGCGTTCCCAACGACCGTGGTTCGAACCCAACTCAAGCTAATATTCAAATGTTTGTATAGCTTATAGGACTTAACTACGGGGTCATCAGTCCCTAAATTTACAAACTATTTATGAAGTGTGATTCTTCAGTCTCTCCCGGCGTATTTGATAATCAAAATATTCACGGGTGTACTGCCGGTCTATAGTGTCCAACGGGCACAATATTTCGGCGATCATACATGTCGCCATCATCAGATGAACTGACGGACTGAGCTCCCATGGCGACTCCCTCCGTTTGTTCGTAGTATCTGTATCTGTATTTACACGCAGACAGCTGTCACCACCCTTCACAGAGGAATGAGGTACTTAAAACTCTAGTACATAGGGCGCGCACTATCTCCGACGCAGAGAGTCTACCCCAGGAATTGGAACACCTGAGAACTGTATTTCCCAAAAATGGGTACTCAGAGTGGCAGATTCAGCGGGCTCTCCGCTCAGCCACTACAACACAACCTGTGGAAACGGATGAAAACACGAGGGAGGATGTAGGCACTGCGTTCGTTCCATATACCGGCGCACTCTCAGGGAAGATCGCCCGCATTTTGAAAAAAACACCAGGTTGGAACTGTTTTTTGTCCGCCGAATAAAATTCGTGCATTGGTGGGGAGCGCCAAAGATGATCTCGGTTTGAGGAAGGCCGGCGTGTACCAGATTCCGTGTCAGTGTGGAAAGTCATATATTGGACAGACGATGCGTACCGTCGAGAATCGTTGCGTTGAACACCAGAGGCACACACGATTGATGTATCCGAGCAAGTCGGCGGTCGCTGAACATTGTTTGTCGGAAAATCATGCGATGGAGTATGAACGCACTAGGATTCTGGTACAGACGTCGAGATATTGGGACTGCGTCGTTAGAGAGGCCATTGAAATTCGCACAAGTGACGACCTCATAAACCGTGACTGTGGCTATGATCTTAGCAAAGCTTGGGAACCAGCGATTGGGTTAATTAAGCGTAAATCTAGCAAACGTAACGAAGTGACGACAACGGCGGACAGAGCCCTCACACCAACGTCATCTCAGACGCCGTCGCAATCGGTTCCACTGCGCGGCCGCGGCGCGGGGCGCGGACCGCGGAGGGGTCGCTGCGCGGGCCGAGGGTATTTAAATCGCCCGCTACCGGGCTAGAACCCAGTTCCCTTCGAGCAGCCGTAGCGTGCGGATCTCCGTGCCGACGCGTTTCCAGGAGCTCAGTCCGTCAGTTCACCTGATGATGGCGACATGTATGATCGCCGAAATATTGTGCCCGTTGGACACTATAGACCGGCAGTACACCCGTGGATATTTTGATTACTTATGAACTACCTAACACTAAGGACGGCACAAATATCCATGCCCGACCGTAGTGCCCGTCAATGGCGCGCCTCAGTCCCCTAGGCCACCGCGGCCGGCCCCAACTCAAGCCACCCTGATATTGGTTTACCGTAGTTTCCCTAAATCACTCCAGACAGTTGCCGATATGGTTCCATTCGAAAGACACGGCCCAATTCCTTCCCCATCCTTCACCTGGCATTCGCCAGTGAAACGTTATAGCTCCCCTACTCTTCCTTGTGTTTATAAACGATTTAGAAGAGAAACTGAATAGATCCCTTAGACTGTTCGCGGATAATGCTGTCGTTTATCGGTTAGTGAAGTCAAAAGAGGATCAAAAGCAACTGAAAAACGATTTACACAAAATTTCTACATGATGCGAATATTGGCAATTGACACTAAATAAAGAAAAGTGTGAAGTAATACACATGACCACTAAAAGAAATCCGCTGAACTTCAATTACGCGATAAATCAGTGAAACCTTAAGGTCGTAAATTTTATTAAATATCTAAGAGTTACAGTTACGAACAATTTAGACTGGAGAGAACACATAGAAAATATTATGTGAAAGGCGAACCAAAGGTTACGTTTCATTGGCGGAACGCTTCGAAGATGCACCAGTTCCACCAAAGAGATTGCCTACATCGCACTTGTGCGTCCTCTCCTGGAGTACTGTTGCCCCTTGTGGGACCCTCGCCAGGTGGGACTGACGGAAGACATTGAGAAGGTTCAGACAAGGGTAGCTCGTTTTGTTTTATCGCGTTACCGGGGGGAAAGCGTCACGGAAATGTTGCACGAATTGGGGGGGGGGGGGGGACCATTAAAAGAAAGACGTTATTCATTGGGGCGTGCTCTGTTTGCGAAGTTTCAATCACCGACTTTTACTTATGAATGTGACAATATTTTGCTAGCACCCACCTACTTAGGGAGACATGACCATCCCAATAAAATAAGAGAAATCAGATCGAAAACGGAACGATTTAGGTGTTCTTTCTTTCCGCGCGCTGTTAGAGAATGGAACGGCAGAGAAAAGTTATGAAAGTGCTTAATGAACCCTCTGCCAGGCTCTTAAATGTGTTTTGCAGAGTACCTATGTAAATGTACATGTAGAAACATAGCCGCGTGGAGTAGCCGAGCGGTCTAAAGCGTCTCGCTGCGGAGCGTGCGGTTGCTCGCCGTGGAGGTTCGAGTCCTCCATGGGGCATGGGTGTGTGTGTTTGTCCTTAGGTTAGTTTACCTAGGTTTACGTAGTATGTAAGCTACGGACTGATGACCACGCAGTTTGGTCCGATAGATTTACAAACATTTGAACATTTTTTGTAGAAACATAAACAATCCGAGCTTCTGCTCCGTCTGTAATACCCAGGGGGCTTAAATCCCTAATCAGTCTTCTTCCTGGCTCCGACCCGCTTACCGTATCCGCCTCCCCTCCCCCATACGGATCCTCTATGACCTCATTCCTTTTCCTCACCTGCAATTCCTTAAACTTATCCGCATCCTGTACATCTCCCACGAAACAGAATCCCGCAAAGCCCTAGTCTACCCCATCCTATACAATCTTGGGTCTCTGCCACGCCTACGCCCATCCCTCCCTCCACCTCTAAACTCTCAACATTCTCTCCCAGGGTCGCTTTCGCCACCTCGCACTTCCGGATGACGCCCTCCGTTACGATATCTACCCCACCTACCACCCCTAATCCTTCCCACTCCCGGTCCCATAGATCTACCGCCCCTCTCCTCCCCCACTCTCCCATTTCCCGCTTGGTCTCCTACTCCTTCCTCTCATCTCCCCCTCCCCTCCAACCACGCTTCCTGCCCCTCGTCCCCCCCTCCGGGGCCCACAGTGCAACGGTTTTAACGCGTACATTGTCAACAGTGTTGTGCAGTAAGTCTATTCAGTGTATTTAACTCATTGCGATCACTGTAATCAGTGCCAGTGTCCCCAGTGTGTTTTATCCAGTGTATTCTTCTTTATTGCGACTTTTGGTTGCAGTGACCATACAGCCAGCAGTTATTACAATGGCAACATTAGAATGTTATTGAATTCGAACACTATACATCACAATATCAAGAGTTATCTAACATCATACTACCTTATAATAAAATTAGAAACATCTCATTTGTAAGATAAGATATAAAACAATAATATTTAACAGCAGTTTTAACAGACGTAATAAAACACAAGTGCAAACATCACAACACAAAATGAGAGTTTCAAGGACATAATGAAGGTCAAAATGTAAAATAAAATATAAAATTACTCCTTCAGTTTCAAGCTGTGCTTGCTCAAGGTAAACATGGGAGCCACACCAGCTCTTAGATTAAAGCTCGATGCCGGTGAAATTTAGGTAGTCCTTGAGTAAACTTTATATAAACTTGTTGAATCGATAAAGTAAGACAGTGACGCTTTCTGTAGAATACACTTTGTGAATGCCAGTATAATATGGTTGACATCCGCAACTTCTGTTGGATCTTTGTCGCAATGTCTAAAAGTGGTGATTTTTAAACTGCATAGGTGGGCAGGGTAACATCCATGTCCTAGTCTCATCCGAATGAGAGACGTTGCATGACTTTCATCGACTGTCTCCGTTACCAGTGCTTGTGTTCATCAATGTAGACTAAATATATTTTATCGCCTATATCTACGTTTTAATCTCCACAATCTAACCATGTGTATTATAAATTCGATGATTTAATCTCCATTGTATTTTAACTTATCATAATAACCACTGCAAAAAATCTGTAGGCTGAACAGCAGCGTAGGATGCTGCTGCCCGCCTGCCCACTTCGGGCATTAAAATAATGATAAAGGTTAAAAAAAAAAAAAAAAAAAAAAAAAAAAAAAAAAAAAAACTGGCCCCGACAGCTGTTGTGCTGCTGCGCGCGTCCACAAAACTGTACCATACCACCAATGAGAGGGAGTATCAGATGTCAACAAGTTTACAGGGAAATCCTTATTTTCCTAGTTTGATGTTAAGTGCGGATACAATTTTACGTTTTTGGTATGGTCTTCAGTCCAAATACTGGTTTCATAGAGCCCCATACGCTACCCTATACTGTGCAAGCTTCTTGAAAGGTTCCTATACAAAGTGAGAACATTTTCTGGAAGTCATTTATAAACTGTTCTACACAATATATCACTGAAATGTATAATTTTCTACGATATGTCAGTGTAAGAAATGGTCATGGTACTATGTGAAGTGTAACATCTACAAGATCAGTCTCAAAAGTACAGTGAATCGTCTCAGGAAATATAGGAAACAAGAGTTACGAACAAAATACTTTCACTGCCTTTCAAAGTAATCGCCATTGGCTACAATGCACTTCTGACTTCGCTTGTACAGCTGATGGAAACTGTCAGCAAACGCTTCCTGTGGAATCGCTCGAAGTATTGACGTCACGCGTTCATAAAGTTCAAATGTTTGTAGAGCTCATGGGACTTCAGTCGCTAAACTTACAAACTACTTATGAACTAGCTTATACTAAAGACGGCATAAACATTCATGCACGAGGGGGGGATTCGAAGCCCCGACCGCAGCAGCCGAGCAGACCGTGACTGACACGCCGCAGACCGCTCGGCCACTGCCGCCGGCCGTCACGCGTTCCGGTATCTCCGCAACCGTTCCGAAGCGTAACCTGTTCAGGGCTCATTCTCAAAGACAGCTGCCGATCATCCGCAAGCATCCGTTACTACGAGAAGTAATGGCGCTAAATGTAGAGAACTATTTTACAGGGTGTCCCAGCTATCTTGTTCACCCAAAATATCTCTGGAACAATAACAGATATTGGAAAACGACTTTCACCGGTATCAATGTACGGCTAGGGCCCATGAATATACATGTTTGGAAAGATTCTAAAACGAAACACAAACTTATGTTTTTTAACACAAACTTATGTTTTTTTTTTTTTAAATGGACATCCTATATTTCTCTTCAGCAATCCATAGCATGACAAATCACATAAACAATGGCGTTGATTGCATCGCAATATACCAATTACATCCAGAGATATTGCGACGCGAATTTGACGCTTGAAATACGCGAAACGCGCAGCTAGCCCACGTCCTGAGACTCAGGCGAGAACCCCATGCTACTTAGGACGTGCGCTAGCCGCGCGTTTCGCGTATTTCAAGCGTCAAATTCGCGTCGCAATATCTCTGGATGTAATTGGTATATTGCGATGCAATCAACGCCATTGTTTATGTGATTTGTCATGCTATGGATTGCTGAATAAAAAAATATAGTGTGTCCATTAAAAAAAAAAGTTTATGTTAAAAAACACATTTGCTTTCGTTTTAGAATGTTTCCAAACATGTACATTCATGGTGCCCAGCCATACATTGATACCGGTGAAAGTCATTTTCCAATAGCTGTTATTGTTCCAGAGATATTTTGGGTGGACAAGACAGCTGGGACACTCTGTATATATGCCTTTAGACTGGTTACCTGTACTAACATAGCACCACCTAAAATTAGAAGAAGTCAGTTATTATCCAGATAATATAAAAAAAATACAGTCGAACTCAGAGCTTTCCATACACCAGGACATTGAGATTAAAATACCTCTAGAAGTCAAGATCGCCTCTATGGAAATACGTGAAGAAGTGTTTCCCTATTATCCAGTAAAGGAATGGAGAAGATTATGGAGCAGAAACACAGCGAAGAACAGAAGCCTGGTTGCTGATGCAAACATACCAGTAGAGGGCTTTCATCTTTTGAGAAGACTATGGACTACCCTAAATCGTGCGAAGACGATCATCGTAAGGAGCAAACAGATAATGAAAACATGGGGCTTTTGAACGACCTTCAATGTGAATGAGGATTCATCCAATCAATGGACCACCCGAATGAGTGCATCTTGCATAGGTTTAATGGTGAAATCGAGGACATACATAAACTCAAAGACAACGCCGTTGAATGGCTTAAAATTATATGTCTTATAGTATAAAAATTTTGTATTATGCAATACTAACTGTGTCTCATTTTATGTTGTAATTCCTTTTTAATATTTCGCCTTGTAAATACCGAAGGAATAATGATAGTAATAATAATAGTCCGTCTCTAAAGCGTTTAAACCCCTCAAACACACAACTTTTACCTACTGCTTCAACACCATACACTTTCACTAACATCCCATGGGTCTCCGCCGCCGTTTTCCATAATTTGAAACAAAACTTGATATTAACGCGTTGTTCGATTTTTGGCTCCATTTTGCAATGACACGAGTTCTCACACTGACACTGTTAGCTGGGTCGGAGCGAGTACCTCCGCTTCACTGCTGTGCTTTACACGATAGGGGACGATTGCTGACATGTCCAATTTGTATCCACGGACACCTCATCCTCGACAGCGTGGTTTCTAAAAAATGGCACAATTCACTGAATTTTAGGACGTACCTTGTATTTAATAATATAATTGGGCAGGTTAGCTGCTTTGTATTTATACCGCTACGACGTCCTTAAAAATTATAATAGTAGCTACGAATTTGTCGAAGGATTTCTGGAGGCAAAACAATTTTTTTCCTTGTTATCGGCGTTGTGCGTGCTATATTGCTTTCAGGGTATTCGAGGTAAAATACTTCTGTAATCTGATTTCGGCGATTGTTTTTAAAGTTAGACTTCCGTAAAATTTGTTAATCAACCCCCCTAAAAATTTGCAATGATTGTAGATCATTTTGTTGCAATACAGTTCAATTCAAATCATAAATCCGTTGTGGTCTTCTTTATTTAATTTTCACGTAGTTAATACTTTGCTTTTTCTGAACCACTTTACTTTATAAGTCAGTCTTATTTGATTGTGTCGTGCATTGTATTGTCAGAGTAGGTAATGGTTAACAGGATTAGTCAGAAGCATCACAACTACTCTTTTTTTTTCATATAATGAGTTTAAATTGTGTGCTGCGCTTCTGCTGTTAGTTGAGTCACTTTAGAGAGACGTGGTACCCAGAGGTAAGTGCTAAGAGACGCAGGTCCTAAGGCATAAAATACTCGTCGACAATTAATGTTGGATGTTACTATTTGAGGCAAAATTAATTTGTTTCTGACTTCTAAAATTTATTATTTTTTTTTTAAACACGAAGTGTGCTTTACATCAGCTTCACAGTATAATTTTAACTTGATCTCAGAATGTTGCGTAAGGCCTTAACTCAATATTGTAGAGTCGTACATTTTGCATTTATAGAAATCTGAGATTCAGAACATCATTGTACCTTCTAAGTTAAAATTGACGATGATTATTGCACATTTGACGAAAGCTTTCGCACTTCGTTAAAATTTATGATGATGTATTTGACGGAAACCTTTCAATCTTTATATCTAAATAGGAAGGGCACCCTACATCCATTTGAATCTGCTTACTGTATTCGTATCTCGATCTCCCTCTGCGATTTTTACCTCACAAACTTCCCGGTAAAGCTAAACTGACGATTCCTTGATGTCTCACAAACTGTCCTACTAATCGATTTCTTCTTTCAATCAACATAGGCTAGAAATTTCTTTATTCATAGGTTTGTTAAGTACCTCCTCATTTGTTACATGATCTACTAATCTAATCTTTAGCATTATTCTGTAGCACCATATTCTGAAAGCTCCTATCTTCTTTCCGTCTCAACCCCTTAACCAGCGCGTCTCACTCCTTTGCAAGGCTACACTTCACACAAATGCCTTAAGGGAAGCTTTCGTAACACTTAATTTAATATTTATTATCTTCAGAAATGCTTTTATTCCTAAAGGCACTCACTATTATATATCTTTTTACTTATTTAGCTACCCAAATAACAAAACTTATCTACAACTTTTATTGTCTCGGTACATAAACTAATTCCTCCAGCATCGCCTCATTTCTTAGACTGCATTCCGTTAACCTTATTTTGCTCTTGTTAATATTAATTTCTATGATTTCTGCGAATGTTCCCATTTTTGCCTTGGAAATAGCAAATGTTCAATTCAGTTTTTATCTCGTATCGTTAACAATTTAGTATAAACATTTTACTTCGGTTATTGGAATCCTTGGTTTGTTATTTGCTAACAGTGAATCTCTTGTACTACTCGAGGTGAAAATATCATTATATATTGCTTATAATCCATGTTGAGATCTTTTCAGCTCAGAAGGAAAGGACCCCACTTGCGCCCAGATTTTGAAAAAATTCCCTTACATAAAGATGAGTTAAAATTAATTAGATCACCAGCTATATGTGAACTGAGCCTTTTTCATCATAAAGTATGTTGCCCGAAAACGCGTATTTCGATAAAAACCAAAACAATAACTTTTACGTCGGCCACACAGCACGTATCTTGTGTGTTGGCGCGGTAACGGCTGGCCGTCCTGAGCAATAAAAGATACAAATAAATTAAAAAATAGAAGGAACTAAGAATAAGATCATCAATAAACCTCGAAAAAATATGATTCCATGAAAATAATCAATTAACAATTAACTTTCGATCTAATTAATTTTGAGGTGGTTTACAGTCCTAACTTTAAGAGCGATTTTCTCAAAATCTGGGAGGTAGTGCGCCAAAATACCTTACAGTTCTTTAATTTTGTTCTTATAGAAGCAACCTGTAAAAGACGAATAAAACTTTCCATTCCTTGTTAGAAGAAGCTGCGATGTCATCATTCCTTGCTTTTAACACTTTTCACTCAACACTTGTTCTTGTGTTACATATGTTTATTTAACGAGCAAGTAAATTCATCCAGCTTCACCTGTTTTTAATTTACATATTGCTTTCATCTTATTGGATAAGTTTCTTAGTTTCAAACTTCGTTGCAGAGATATTGTTTTATTTTTGTCAAGTTCAGATTCTTTTGTAATTGAAAAATACGTTTTGAATTTAGTCTCTTAAATTGCAAAAAAAGTGTTTGGGGGGACATTTAAACTAGATTAAATCCAGTAGTTAATATATACGAGATTTGGGACTTCAATAGTGGCAACTATTTATTCACAACAGATACAAAAGCGTTGCAGTTTGAACTTCTTACTATTCTTCAAAGTAGACACCAATGTTACGAAGAACACGTTACCAGTGATGTTGAAGGTGTAGTATACCGTTAGCAGAGCGTGTTCTGTTGATGGTGCGAATGAAGCGGTCTACCGCCTATCGAATCTCTGGCACAGTTCTGAAGAGAATGTCACGAAGGGGTTCTTTAATCTTCTTAATAAACCGGTATGCACTTATTCTTCAGAGACGCTAGGACGACTTACTCGATGTATGTCTGGCACAGTTTGCCGACCTTCGTTGAAGGCTTTTACCGACCGTGCCACGTTTCTGTACGGCAATGCCGATTTCCCGCACGCCTCTTGAAGAACTTGATGATACTGTCGTACTGTACGACCTCCGGCACAATCAATCTTGATCCAACTCCGTTGTACCTGATTCGAAAACATAGTGATACCGTTATGTTAGACAGCTCACTTGCAAGTGATTGTGTTTCTGCCGATTCTGCGCACGTTAGTGACGTTGGACGGTCGAGTCCATTTGCTCGGAGGTGAGGTACATATGTCAACAACGTGTGATATCAGCGACAATAGTAGATCCCGTTACATAGCTATCCACGGCAGGGTTGCCACTACTTAAGTTCCATTCCTCGTATAACGCAAGAATGAGTAATGTGTCTTATGTTTTACTGTTTTGTAATAAATTTAAAATACGTAAAATGTCTTCTCTTTTCATCCCAAATTATAAGAGTCTACTCTTATCGTAATGGCCAACACTGTGTCCACAGTTGGGTAGCGGTAAATATTACTTATACGTAGGAACAAGAAAATTATACTAATGCGATAACACGAAATATAACGCGAAATTACTAGTTTTAGTAAAATATGTGAAACTGCTGTTTTATATGAGATGACGTGAAATTTGTAATTCCCCGTCGGGGGTTCGAATCCTCACTCGAGCATAGATGTTTGTGCCGTCTTTAATATAAGGTAGTTTATAAGTAGTTTGTAAGTTTAGGGACTGATGACCCCGCAGTTAAGTCCAATAAGCTTTACAAATCTTTTAACATTTTTTGAAATTTGTAATTTTCCTATGGAAAAAGGTAGATATGAGGATGGCATTTTTTAAATATTCGTAACTGGTAATTGCTAAATGTTAAAATTTCATTTTAAAATCTAATCCACGGAAGGCTGAGATTCGTGTCTGATCTTAAAATAGCTGTTAATTTGACGTTCAATGAAATCTGAAGTCGCAACAAAAATATTACCGTAATTTCTGAAACAAAACATCGAATTTAACAAGAAAAAATTAAAAAAATAAAATAGGAAAGGAACGCAAAGTTAGCAAAATCAACAGCTAATATCCCAAAAAATCATCGGATATGACCAAAAACATCAAATCAAAATTGTGAAGAAAAGATACGGCAAAATGGTGTACGTTGAAAAAAAAATGAATTTGGCAAAAACAACGATCTGAGCAGAAAAAAACAACGAATCTGTAGAAAAAATCTATTTTGTCAAAAAGCGACGATAGTGAAAAATTTCAGTTAATTTGGAAAACTAGTCATATCTGTCCTCCCGGATGTGTCCGGAAGAAGAGACATTAAATATATAATTAATTTGATGGGAGACCGATCACCCTTCCAGTGTAGATGCAGACCACGTTCAAACTGTGAAGGAAATCACCGAAATGCTGCGAGTAGTGAGAACAACACCGCGTTCACTACGCCAACAGTCTGTCGTTCAGTGCTTGTTTTTTTCGAATCCAGGTCCGCGACATATTTTCAACTTTCACTGTTCATGTAATTTAGAGCCCACTAGTAACTAATATCTTTAATTCATTTGTAACTTAATTTTATAAATATCACTACTTTCTGAAAAAAAACACGCATGTGAAAATAAAAGCATCGAATCGGCAATAGGCATTAAAAAATAATAAAATAAAAAAATCTTCCACTCGGCCAAGACGTAACAACTATTAAGACAGTAATAACAGTTGATTTCGCAAATATAAAAGGCATCTGGCAAAAAATAGAACAGAATGTGACAAAAATAGCGGCCAGTTTGGCGATAAAATTATATATATTTATTGCGATCAAATTCTCTAGAAAGTGTCAGGGCTGTCAAATTTCATAAGCGTTGAACGCTAAATGAGACAACAAACATTACTAATGCCAGGTAGGTTCCTCTTCGTTACATATTATGAAACCGGTGGAAACTTGTTCAGATGAGGAAACAGCGGCAGCAACATGCAAATGAAGTGGTATGGGCACATTCAAAGCAGTCTGGTCTCTGCGCTGGGAACGTGTTTTCTTCGGTCGTGTTAGCAGATGAAAGACGCACATGACATCAAGGTCACATGCATTATAACTCTGGTATGGGATGGAAATTAAGAAATCAGCAAGGGAATGACTACTTGCCAACACTAAATTAATAGCCAGACGTTTGGTATGAATATGGGGCCTTCGCAAGCATAAGCAATGGCAGACGTCGCAATACAAGATGAGTCAGCTTCGGAAGCGATTCCTGGACACCTTCAATTGCACCAGCGAATTCCCTATGTCCCAGTGGCGAGTAACGTCAAGCATTGATCAGTCTGTAAAGAAGGCACTGACTACACAACTCGTTGTATGTCCATTACAACAATTCGAAATATCGAAATATTTCGGCTATTCCAGGGCTCTGATAAAATTCAACGGCGAAGTTGGAAGCTTGTGCCGCACCGGGATTTGAAACCGGATTTCCCGATTCGGACTAACGGTAGCCTCAACCAAATTTTAATGCTCTAGGATCTATGAATAATTTGGCTATACATACACGCTTCTTGTGCTTTGCAAATTCTCAACTTACAGCACACTATGATAGAAGTAATTTCTAAATTTTAGGTGCCGGAACATGCCCCATCAAACATTCCCCCACTCCATATTCTCCCCGGCCACAGAAAAAGAAAAAAAATGTTCAAATGTTTGTAGAGCTTATGGGACTTAACTACGGGGTCATCAGTCCCTAAACTTACAAACTATTTATGAAACAGGCTAATATTAAGGAGGGCACAAATATCCATGCCCGAGGGGGGGATTCGAACCCCCAACCGTAGTGGCTGTGCGGACCGTGACTGGTGCGCCGCAGACCTCTTTTTTTTTTTTTTTTTTTTTTTTTCCCTTTCTTCAAGTAGATCTATGATTTGCGGTCGTTTTCATTGTTCGTTCTTGGTCGTTCGTTGATCATTTGGCTCAGCTTTTTTATTACAGAGGACGTTCAGCCCTCTGGCCGGGCGCGCTGAGCCACGGCGCCCGGCTCGGCCAACGCGGCCGGCCACAGAAAAAGTCTTGTAATGAAACTTACAATGAGAAATCATTTGGAAATTATTGATAAAAGAGGGGGAACGAAGAAGGTATAATAAGGAAAGGATTGACAGTGGCTGCATTAGGGCATTGAAATTAAACAATGATGACAAGTGAAAATGTGAGCTGCGCCGCGAATCGAAGCCGGGTCTCTAGCTTCGCGCCAGCGGTCGCCATAACCACTTGGCTACCCGTGCTCGCCTCCCATTCGTCTCAAACTTCCACAAGTCGCACGCTATGGCTGTAGCGCCCCTACCGTTTATGCCCTCTTACTCTCGCCATTACGAATTCCCGTGCAAGGTCGAACATATGACAGCATTTGCGGTCAAGTATTTGAAGTTGACGCCGTCTTTACGTGTATTTACTTATTATATTGATGTGGTGTCTATTCTTTCGGACATGTATTGAGAAATCATTTTATTATTCAGAAAGTACTGTTCTGAAATTCTGATTTCATAAACCTTAATACCATATAATCAAAAAGATAAAACCACAAGTTTCAGTATAAAGAACAGAATGCAACGCATTGTCGCCATCACTTTTGCTGGCACAGCCACAAATTATACACTGGTCAAAACAATTGGGCGATTAGGTTCTGACGTATTGTCATTGTCAGACTGAACTAAAATGAAACTTCCTGGCAGATTAAAATTGTGTGCCGGAACCGGGATACGAATCTGGGACCCTTGCCTTCGCGGGCAAGCGCTCTACTGACTGAGCCAACCCGGCGTGCTTCAGGGTTCGTCCTCACAACTTTACTTCTGAAAGTACCTCACCTCCTACTTTCCAAACTCCATAGAAATTCTACTGTGAAACCTTATGACTAGCACTCCTGGAAGAAATAGGCGACGACGGACTGAAGCGTGCCGGGATAGCCCAGTCTATAGAGCGCTTGCCCGCGAAAAGCAAGGGTCCCAGATTCGAATCCCGGTTCCGGCACACAATTTTAATCTGCCAGGAAGTTTCATATCACTCCACACTCATCTGCAGAGTAAAAGTTTCATTCTCAACTAAAATGGTTCAACATCTTTCTGTCGGTTCTACAAAGTAGAGACAACAACATTACAGCAGCCGAGATTGTGGTAATAACAGAACGATGCTGCAACGGGGATGGTGTTGACTTCTGGTTACTCCACAAAAAGAATTACACAAGTAGTTCGGTTGAGATAGTGTGGTGAGCAGGAAGCGCAAGGTAACAACAACGTAACTTACCTGAAGCTTGACATGGAGGGCCATAGAAAGATTGGAAGTGGGACAGACACAGAGAGAGAGATGGCTGCAGCTATTGGCTTATCCCAAAGCGTAATTTCCAGGATTTGGACGCGATATCGGACGACAGGAACCGTTAAAAGAAGGAACTGTCAAATCGTCGACGGGTAACAACAGCACGAGATGACCGTTACCTCCGGTTAACAGCCCGTTAAGACAAGAGGCTGAATGCAAGTCAGCTGCAACGCATCCTGCTGGCAGCATCAGGACGCGCAATATCAATATAAACAGTCCGAAATCGCCTTCAGGAATGTAGCGTCTATGCACAGAGGTCTATGGTGTGTGCCCTATTAAAACCTTCACACCGTTTAGTCCGCAGAAACAACGCGGAGGAATATCAGAATTCCAATCGTAATGAATGGCATCGGGTTCTGTTCACAGATGAGTCAAGATTTTGCGTTGATCCGAACAATCTTGGTTCCCTCATCTGGAGAGAACGTGGAACTTGGAACAATGCTGCTTATGTGCAGGAATCACCATATCTTGGTGGTGGACGAATGGTGTGAACAGGAGTCAGTATTGGCGGACTTACGGACCTCTAAGTCGTTCAGAATGGCGCTTTGATTGCACAGAGGTATACACAGGAGATCTTTCGACCTTTCATTGTGCCCTACGTTGATGTCCTATGAGATGCGTTCCTTCAGGTGGACAATGACGCTGGTCCCCAAAGAGTTGCACTAGTGGACAACATACTTAACCCTGAGAGTATTTGGCGAATAAAGTGACCAGTTTGTTCACCGGAGTAAACCGCAATGGGCAGATCTGGGATGCATTTGGCAGACGCATGGGAGCCGGCCGCGATGGCCGAGGGGACTGAGGCGCTCCAGTCACGGTCTGCACGGCCACTACGGTCGGGGGTACGAATCCCCCCTCGGGCATGGATATTTGTGCCGTCCTTAGTATTAGCTAGTTTATAAGTAAGTTGTAAGTTTAGGGAGTGATAACCCCGTAGTTAAGTCCCATAGACTCTACAAACATTTAAACATTTTTTTGAGACGCATGGGAGCCAGATCAATACCTGGCACAACGGTTGCAGAGCTTCATATTTCACTCGTGGAATAATGGCCAAGTGATGCCTCAAGATGTGACTGATAACCTCATACTGTCTGTGTCATGCAGGTGCGCAACTGTACTGGCCGTCCGAAGTGATCACACACCATATATTAGGGGGCAACGAGAATGACATTTTCATCATGGTGCCTCGCTGTAAGTTAAACTCTGTTTAAACTTCAAGTACAGATTTGAGACTGCCAAAAAGTTATAATTGTAAGCAATATCTGAATAACATACGTTACCATATGTATATGGTGTAGTATATCTCACCTGGTGCCCTAATTGTTTGAGCAGTGTAGTTACGTTGTGGCCGATTAGTTTTTAAAGACATAAAATGGTAATAAAAAAACTGTGGGAGGTGTCGAAACGGCTGAAATTAAGCCCTGGTACCTTCTGCCCCGTAGTTCTTCTTGCTCAAAGTCAACAGTGGATTTCCGTAAGGGATCAAGCTTATTTGTCCATCTGCACAGAAGGTGTCCGTAGCCTGTTTGGGAGCTATACATCATTATTGATATTATTTTTCTTCTTTCGGTCTTGACAATCATTTTGTGAATTAGAAACATTGACGCATCTTGACCGTTGCAGGGCATACATCAACAATATTATATATTCCCCCTACAGGCTATTGACAATTTCTGTGCAGATGCAGAATTCTGCTCGTGCCCTTTCGGGAATCCAGTGTAGGCTGCGAGCAAGAGGAACTAATGGGTAGAGGGCATTATCATCGCAGTGTTCTGTAAGTTGAGAATTGGGTGGGAGGGGAAGCGTGTCTGGATAACCCAATAGGTCAAGGCGACCGTTGGCCCGAAGTTGGAAGTCCGGTTTCTAATCCTGGTCAAGCACAAAATTTCATCTTAGACAATGAATTTATTAAACTACTCTGAGACTTTAGAGATATTTCATTATTTCGACATTGCAAAATTAATTAATTTCAACTAATGGTGCCTGTTCCATCAGACAAGTCCGAACGAACAGTACCATATCAATAATTCCTTTCAATAATAATGAGACCTGCTCCTTCTAGAGTCACTCATAAATGCGAAAGCGTTGCCAGTGCGAGATTTTGTGCGCGAGCTGGCCTCTCGGTTAAGTCTCATAAATGTTCGATGGAATTAACGTCGGGCGATGCGAGTGAAGAAATCATTCTCTGGAATTCTGCAGAATGTTCCTCAAAACCTTTGAGACAATTGTGGCCCAGTGGCATTACCATTGTCGTACATTCAATTTTATCGTTTTTCGGAAACACGAAGTCCTTGCATGAAATGGTCTTCAAGAAACCGAAGACAAACCGTTCCCAGTGAACGATGGGTTCAGACTTCAGATGGAGCGGATGACATAGGTCATTCCAAGGAGATGCAGTTTTGTCACAAATAACTTGTTGGTTTAGAACAGCAACAAGCCACAATTGGTTTTATTATACTTTATTTATAAAGTAAATAGCAAAACTATTTAAAAAGAAAAATGTTAAAATAAGTTTCTCCACTAACAATAAATTTCAACAAAAGCTAATCAATGATATATATCCTTCCAAGGCCCCCTACACTAAATCAGGAATATACAAGCTCCTATGTGATTGATGCTCAAAATTCTATATACGTTAGACTGGCAGAAGCTTCGAAATCAGATACAAAGAACACCTTTATGCATTTAGACTCGGTAACTTGAACAGATCTACATTTGCAGCCCACATGGTTGCAGAGAACCACTGAGTAAAAAAATAAAAAATACAAAAAATACAAAAAATATAAAAAAATAGTAAACAACATGAAAATATTGCACTTTGGAGAAAAAGAAGGCAGAATGAATTTTTTGGAAGATATAGAAATACACATACACAAAAGTGTCTTCCCTGATAATATCATTAATAATCAGATTGAGCTGGCTACTACTCCCTTTCTGAAAAAAACTATCAGAAACTACTTTCCACATTCAAATTTAAATAACTCACACCTGGCTGCAGATCAAGTACAACTTTGGAAACAATGTATGTAACTAAAATAATCAACATTTTCCATCATACTAAATGTAAATAACACAAAATAACTGCACACATTCACCTAACTACATTTGTATCTTGTATAAAATGATTTTCAAAGTTGTTCGACATTCAGTTAGATCTATATTGTGAACTAGAACTTATCATAGTATCTTTGGTGCTCATGTTCTTTAGTACTTATCGCAGTATCTTCGGTGCTCATGTTCTTGGCTATGTGAAACATACGTCTGGTGCAGAAATATGTGGTGTAGTTAGAGCAGTTACCGAACAGAAGTGGCTATATATGACAAATTAAGTGCATCTGTGACCACAATCAAGAATGGTTTTTTCTAGATACAAATAACAAGTATGTTTCGTCCTAACACAAGTCAAGAACACAATCAATGTTTATTTTTACACATATATAACTATAAATTCTGTATATCTTAGGACAATTCAACAATAACACACGATGTCTAGAAAGCATAAACCAACTGAAGATGAATATATAATGTTCGAAACCGGTAATGGTACTTTGTAAATATAGTATAATAAAACCAGTTGTGGCTGGTTGCTGTTCTACACCAACAAGTTAGTCCAAGGATAATTGCGCGGCACTACTCTAACGAGTACTTCGCTCGCACGTCCACATAGATTTATGCTGCTGTTTCACGCAGTGGTGCTTCACTGTTAGCACTGTCAGTTCTACTCAAACGACGTTGCCCTCATTATTAAGTGAAGTCCGTCGATCATCCATTGACCTTGGTGAGATGTAATGCCTGAAATTTTTGTAATCTCGACATACTCTTAACGTAGTGGATAATAGAATACTGACTAACTTAACGAGTTACGAAACGGAAAATCCCAGCTGTATAGCTTCCACCACCACTTCGCGTTAGAAGTCTGTATCTTCCTATCGTACGGTCATAATCACGTCGAAAATCTTTCACACGAATCACCAAAGTAGAAATTACAGCTATGCCAATGCACCACCCTTATACACTCCTGGCCATTAAAATTGCTACACCACGAAGATGACGTGCTACAGACGCGAAATTTAACCGACAGGAAGTAGATGCTGTGATATGCAAATGATTAGCTTTTCAGAGCATTCACACAAGATTGGCGCCAATGGTGACACCTACAACGTGCTGACATGAGGAAAGTTTCCAACCGATTTCTCATACGCAAACAACAATTGACCGGCGTTTCCTGGTGAAACGTTATTGTAATGCCTCGTGTAAGGATGAGAAATGCGTACCATCACGTTTCCGACTTTGATAAAGGTCGGATTGTGGTTTATCGTATCGCGACATTGCTGCTCGAGTTAATCGCGATCCAATGACTGGTAGCAGAATATGGAATCTGTGGGTTTAGGAGGGCAATACAGAACGTCGTGCTGGATGCCAACGGCCTCGTATCACTAGTAGTCGAGATGACAGGCATCTTATCCGCATGGCTATAACGGATCGTGCAGCCACGTCTCGATCCCTGAGTGAAAAGATGGAGACGTTTGCAAGACAACAACTATCTGCACGAACAGTTCGACGACGTTCGCAGCAGCATGGACTATCAGCTCGGATACCATGGCTGCGGTTACCCTTGACGCTGCATCGCAGACAGGAGCGACTGCGATGGTGTATTCAACGACGAACTTGGGTGCACGAATGGTAAAACGTCATTTTTTCGGATGAATCCAGATTCTGTCTACAGCATCATGATGGTCGCATCTGTGTTTGGCGACATCGCCGTGAACGCACATTGGAAGAGTGTATTCATTATCGCCATAGTGGCGTATCATCTGGCATGATGTTATGGGGTGTCATGATTACACTTCTCAGTAACCTCTTGTTCACATCGACGGCACTTTGAACAGTGGCCGTTATATTTCATATGTGTTACGACTCGTGGCTCTACCCTTTATTCGATCCTTGCGAAGCCCTATATTCACCAGGATAATGCACGACCTCATGTTGCAGGTCCTGTGCGGGCCTTTTTGGACACGGAAAATGTTCGACTGCTGCCATGGCCAGCACATTCTCCAGATCTCTCACCAATCGAAAACGTCTGGTCAATGGTGGCCGACCAACTGGCTCGTCACAATACGCCAGTGGCTACTCTAGATGAACTGTGGAATCGTGTTGAAGATGCATGGGCATCTGAACCTGTATACGCCATCCACGCTCTGACTCAATGCCCAGGCGTATCAAGGCCGTTATTATGGCCAGAGGTGGTTGTTCTGGGTACTGTTTTCTCAGGATCTATGCACCCAAATTACGTGAAAATGTAATCACATGTCAGTTCTAGTAGAATATATTTGTCCAATGAATACCCGTTTATCATCTGCATTTCTTCTTGGTGTAGCAATTTTAATGGCCAGTAGTATATATATATATATATATATATATATATATATATATATATATATATATATATAGAATTGCATACGGAATACTACCGCCATCTGTAACTGTGGATATTGGTCCCCCATGACTTTTGTCACCTCACTGTAATCATAAGTCTTCATGATGTCACACAGCTTGTATTTCAGGTATGCTGGCTTCTCCACTTACTGAAGCTGTGTGTAACAACGGGTGTGTTTGCTTCGCTTTTTTGGGGAGGGGGTCACGTCACATTTCGTACTGACAACAGGTATGAATTCCGAATGGTAGAAAAATGAAATTGTTCTAATAGCGCTATGTGGAGAGTTTCTACTCCGTGTTTCTTAAAAATAGAACAAGTGGTTCTATTTATATCAATTTTTATTTTCCGTATTACGCATCACTTTTTGTTATTTTAAGACTTTATAGAAAATTTTTAGACACACAAGCCAATATCGTGATTACGCATGAAATTTAAGTTATTACAACATGTAGTGTACCTTTAATGATTATACCATAACAGTTTAGCAAATAATTGATTCCCTTTTTGTCTAAAGCGAAATATGCACATAGCAATGTCAGCAACCTAATAACGTTCCATATAGATCCGACACTGAAAGAAATGCATCCCCAGTCATAAAAAAGTGTTGATAAAGTAAAGCTTCATGGTGAAAATAGACACCACTGAAACTATTGGCTGCAGAATTTTGGTTTATGTTGGGAAGAGGAGGATTTCAGACAAACGACTTGTGTTTAAGAAAATGAACTATGGAAAACGCTATTCACTTGTATCAAAAGCAGTAGTTGTATGTTACTCACGTAAATAACATTAAGCGATCCATTTTAAATTACAGATGCTTCTCTTTCGTTAACTCACAGTATCTGTAAAAACGTTACACTTGGAAACATAAACTGTGCATTAGGAACTGTTGTTTACTGTTACATGTTTCACGTTTCTGAGTGTCTTGTAGTTTGGTTAATCAATGCCACCTAGATTACACTGATTTGAGCCCCTTGCCTCTGAGAGGTGGAGTCCGGTGGGCGGGGTCTAGGCGAGGGATTTTCGCAGGTTTTAAACCACTGAGGCATAGTGGCTTTATTTGCGTCCACCTTATCTTTTATCTTCCAGCCGACTGAGACAGTCGTTACAACTGGAGCCACCTTCTGTCCCTCCTCCTTAGTGCTGCCATCTGTGAGAATTTTTTAAACTATGTTCAGAGTCTGTTTTGTTGTCATAAAAAAGTGGCTAAACTTGTATTTGCATCAGTTACAGTGGTTGATACATATTTCTTGATCATAAATATACTTTGAAGTATACGAATACACACAACAATATTTATAGTTAGCACAATATCCGCATTTCCATGGTGGCTTCAAATGGGGCCACTGTACTTGGGTGGCATTTGTAGGAGACCTAAAACAACGTCGGCTGCCCAGTTATCGTACTTTCACATGCGATAGCATAGGCTTACCACAATCGAAGCATGATAAAGAACTCAGTACAGGGGATTCTGACTGATGAGTAATGAATGATGGGTTAGCCAGTATAAAATGGAAAGTCAAACGCACTGTAATGTTTTCATCAACCATCGATTGTCCAGGTGGTGTGTCTGTTGCAAATGTTCAAATGTTTGTTAAGCTTATGGGACTCAACTACGGGGTCATAAGTCCCTAAACTTACAAACTAATTATCAACTAGCTAATCCTAAGGACGGCACAAATATCCATGCCCGAGGGGGGATTCGAATCCCCGTCCGTAGTGGCCGTGCAGACCGTGACTGAAGCGCCTCAGTCCCCTCGGCCACCGCGGCCGGCTGTCTGTTGCAAACTGAAAGGAGGCTGATACCAGTATATAGCAAATTGCTTATCCCGCCATAGCTAAGAAAAATCATGCGAATGTAGGATGTTTTGACAAAGCTGACATGTTACGTTCTTTCAATGCAATTGATAGAAAAGCAGAAAGATCCTGGCTACGATTGTTTTTGTACTTTGTAGATATATATGTTGTGAATTCATTTACTCTGTATACATTGTGCAACACCGATAAAAGTGTAAGACTCAAAGAATTTAAAAGGAATGTTGTAACTGGTCTATTAGGTACTAGAAATATGACAGGTTTACCAGATCCATCATGTAGTACACCGCCTCCTAAGAGATTCAGACTAAAGGTGCCCATGGAGAAGAGAAAATCTGAAGCAAAACACATGCCGCAGCATGGGCCTCCAAAAGGATATGTGTACTGTAGTACGAAAAAGACCACTCATAGATCAAGTTGGCATTGTAAGACATGTGGTGTAGACTTATTTTTGTCATCTGACAGGAATTTTTTTATTCTTTTTAACTATAAGTAGTTATTTTGAGGCTATTCATTGTATGTTGTGTCTTTTCATACGTATTGTGAGCATTGTCATTATTTGCCACAGTGGCTTCAACTGAAGCCACTCCCTAACCTGCAAGCAAATGTACAAAAAAATTAATAAATTGTTATTTTTATTTCCTTATATCTCCTGAGGGACTGTCTAGTTTTAGCCAACTTGCGGCAGTTTTTTTAACCCACCAGACGCGCTACCCTTAGTTTTAGGCGACGATGCCTCCATGGCGAATTCCGTTTTACGTTTTATTCGAGCTGCTGGTTTTTACAATTGCATCTATTGGTGGGTGCTGTAGCCTGACATCTCAGGTCCTATCCAGCGCTGTTAAAGACTTAAGACTCTTATGTAAAATGCCTAGAGGTTTTTAGTGTGTGCAGTATGGCTGGCTCATCCTGTATTATCTTTGTGATCAGCCAGCCATGATATCCTGATGCCCCGTTTTAAACTTAGTTCCTGATTTGGTTTTTCAATTCAAATGTTCAATTGTTTGTATAGTCTATGGGACTTAACTACGGGGTCATCAGTCCCTAAACTTACAAACTACTTATGAACTACTTAAGAACTAGGACGGCACAAATATCCATGCCCGAGGGGGGATTCGAACCCCCGACCGTAGTGGCCGTGCAGACCGTGACTGGAGCGCCTTAGTCTACCTACGGATCCTTCTTTTGTGTTGTCATTGAACTTTTCATTGTCTACATCTACATCTACATAGATACTCTGCAAATCACATTTAAGTGCCTGGCAGAGGGTTCATTAACCACTTTCATAACTTTTCTCTACCGTTCCATTCTCTAATAGCGCGCGGGAAGAAAGAACACCTAAATCGTTCCGTTTTCGATATGATTTCTCTTATTTTATTGGGATGGTCATGTCTCCCTAAGTAGGTGGGTGCTAGCAAAATATTTTCACATTCAGAAGTAAAAGTCGGTCATTGAAACTTCGCAAACAGATCTCGCCGCAATGAATAACGTCTTTCTTTTAGTGATTTCCACCCCAATTCGTGCAACATTTCCGTGACGCTTCCCCCCCCCCCCGTAACGTGATAAAACAAAACGAGCTGCCCTCCTCTGAACCTTCTCAATATATTCCGTCACTCCCACCTGGTGAGGGTCCCACAAAGGGCAACAGTACTCCAAGAGAGGACGCACAAGTGTGATGTAGGCAGTATCTTTGGTGGAGCTGGTGCATCGTCTAAGCGTTCTGCCAATGAAACGTAACCTTTGGTTCGCCTTCCCCACAATATTTTCTATGTGTTCTCTCCAGTCAAAGTTGTTCGTAATTGTAACTCCTAGGTATTTGACAGAATTTACGACCTTAAGGTTTGACTGATTTATCGCGTAATTGAAGTTCAGTGGATTTCTTTTAGTGGTCATGTGTATTGCTTCACACTTTTCTTTATTTAGTGTCAATTGCCAATTTTCGCACCAAGTAGAATTTTTGTCTAAATCGCTTTGCAGTTGCTTTTGATCCTCTGTTGACTTCACTAATTGATAAACGACAGCATCATCCGCGAACAGTCTAATGGAGCTATTCAGATTGTCTCCTGAATCGTTTATAAACACGAGGAAGAGTAGGGGACCTATAACGCTTCCTTGTGGAACGCCAGATATCACTTCTGTTTTACTCGATGACTTACCGTCAATTACAACGAACTGTGTCCTTTCTGATAGGAAATCATGAATCCAATCGCACAATTGGGGATTGTCAGTGTGTCCCTTTTGTGAGTCTTCATCTCGGTGTTTATTTTTAGCTTTCGACAGTGACCATTATGCATGAACAAGGGACTGATGGCCTAGATGTTTAGTCCCCTCAAAACAACAACAACTACCTTATAATTTATTTGAACTATTTCAGTCACTTTGAACGTGAAATTCAGTGGTTTAGTGTTCGGTGCGTCAAAGGGTTAAGCTCACGTGGCGGTGGCGGTGTGTTGCGGTCTCGCCCGCTGACGGCCGCGGTCGGCCGTTGCTCCTGCGTGGCGCCCTGGTGACCTCGCGGCGACGCCAGCTGGCGCTCTGCTGCCGGCTGCCGCTACTGGGCTCCAACACTGTGTGCACCACACGTCCATGTCCTCAAGCGATAGGGGTCGCCCCGGCCACAAACGGCCTAAACGAGCAGTCGGATACACTCCAACTAGGCAAGTTTTAATGAGTGCAAGAAGGGGCTGGAAAAGAGCCCGTTAATCCCTCACTCTAATTCGGCAATTCTGCCCCCAGGCAGCAGAGCGGCCGGGCCCTCTCAGAGACCCACCACTTGTGGGACTTCGGATGTAAATACGCCTCGTCACATTCTCGTCAGCTGGTTCTTAAAGGCCGGCCGCGGTGGCCGAGGAGACTGAGGCGCTCCAGTCACAGTCTGCACGGCCACTACGGTTGGGGGTTCGAATCCCCCCCCTCGGGCATGCATATTTGTGCCGTCCTTAGGATAAGCTAGTTGATAAGTAGTTTGTAAGTTTAGAGACTGATAAACCCGTAGTTAAGTCCCATAAGCTTAACAAACATTTGAACATTTGGTTCTTAAAGTTCAGATCATCGAAGAGACACATTAGTAATTTCGAAGAAGCGTTTGCACCTCCCATTGACGGTCTACTATCGATAGTGGCTTGCGATCGATAATGGTCTGCCCGAACATGTGAAAATCCGAACGGTATCGTAGCTTGTGTACTCTTGGGTTAGATCGATCACAGGTCCCAGTCAAAAAATACGCGCCTTCGGCGCTCACTTGCGAAAAAAAAAATAAAACCTCTGTTAACCTAAATCTTACTATTGGAATTAAGCTATAGATCTCCTTTCAAACACAAAATCTTAATCTATAATATGTGTTCGCCGGCCGCGGTGGCCGAGCTGACTAAGGCGCTCCAGTCACGGTCTGCACGGCCACTACGGTCGGGGGTTCGAATCCCCCCTCGGGCATGGATATGTGTGCCGTCCTTAGTCTTAGCTAGTTCATAAGTAGTTTGTAAGCTTAGGGACTGATGACCCCGTAGTTAAGTCCCATAAGTTCTAAAAACATTTGAACATTTTTATAATATGTGTTCTGCTTGCAAACAAACTATCGTTTATAGAATAACAACTGTGTTTAAAAACTGAGCTGTAGCTTTACTCTGATATTCAGGTATAGGTTAACAGAGAGGTAGTATTCTCTCACAAGTGAGCGCCGAAGGCGCGAATTTTTGGGCTGAGACCTGTGATTGATGGAAGGTACGAGTACAGCTTAAGCTTTTGCGAGTATGCTTATGGAATATTCCGTCGGTAATTGGAGGAACAAAGACACACTAAGAACTTAAATACGTAGTATTTTTGTTCTACAATATTTTTTATTTGTTTGGTATGAGCAGCTTTCGGCTTCTTAGGCCATCGTCAGATAACTTAGTACTGAACAGATAGTCCACACGTAACACTGAGGTTACATATACAAAGATGGTGTTTCAAAGATATGTGAATCTGTGAATTTCTTACGACTATGAATCGATACTACAGAACAAATGCACTAAAAAACAAACTGATTTTCAATGAATACATCTTAGGCTACAACTGAATTGAAATATTAAAAATGTGGGATTGTATGAGAAAGTATTGTCAGATAGATGATGATACAAATAAAACAAGGATTTGTTATGACTAAGTGTCAGTACCATGGAACGTGCATAGTGTAAAATACAAATGGGGTCCGAATGACTACATCTTAAATCACTTAAGAAAATCCGATAGGAATGTCAGTAATGGAGGATAGGTAACATTCACCGTAAAGAGGATCGCTGAGCTGCTGACAGACACGACAATAGATAATCAGATCCACACAACTAAATTTCGGCCATGGCCTTCGTCATAAAATGAAACACATACATTCACGCAATCACTGAGACAACTATACACACACAACTATCATGTCCGGCCACTCCAGCAACACAAGTAAGTCTAGGCATATTTTCTTGCATTTTCGATATTGATCTACTTTTCTCTTTTACAATATTAGATAACTTTTAACGTTGGTTTTCTAAATCTATACAAAACCAACGGTGAAAAACGCCCATAGTTCTAGGGTTCTGTGTTCAGTGTAGTATCAGCATAGTACGTCTACATCTACATATCTATTCTACAAATCACATTTAAGTGTCTGGCAGAAGGTTTATCGAACCGCTTTCATAATATTTCTCTACATTTCAATTCACTAGTAGCGCACGAGTAAAAGGAATACTTACGTCTTTCAATTTTCGATCCGATTTCTCTTATTTTATTATGATGATCAAATACAAAATATGTTCTCATTCGGAAGAATTTGTTGAAAGATATTGCGCAAATACTTCTCGCCCTAACAATTAACGCCTTTCTTTTAATATTTTTATTTATTTATTATATGGCATATGACAGCAGCATATATACAAATATAATTACACAAAGATAAAGAATAAATATACAAATATAGGTAAAAGATTGTGCAAGAGCTCATTTTCAGTACATGTGATTGAGCAATGTCATGTTTATGACAAAACACATGGAATTAGGACATGTATCATGCGAGACAAGCTGTTGGGTACATATCAATGTCAATATATTTAATTCACGTCATAGCCTGAGATGTGGCTTCTATAAAGTCCACCGGAGAGCCACTGTATTTTCTTCTTGGGCACACTGTTACGGTGTGGTCCAACGTCTGCTCAGGTGCTCGACAACCACAACTTGGACTGTCCACCAGTCCCCACTTATAAAGCATGGCTTTGCATCTTGTATGGCCACATCGGATGCGATTGAGCGTAGTCCAGCCTTTTCTTGCGAAGTTGGACCCTTTTAGTGCCTTTGAGGGATCACTTACGAGGTGGTGATTACTGACCCAAGTCTCCCACTCCTTTTTTCCAGTTTTAGGTTGAAGGTGACCTCTCCTCTTATACAGCAGTTATTACATATCAGCTTTGGTGATTTCAAACGGTAATTTGGCCAAATTTTTTATGAAATCCTACATAGGTAAACATTTTCCTTTATTTGTTTTTACTGTGTTTTCCCATTCTTTAACAAATGCTTTTTGTTTTCTTAATTTTGGTGGAGCTATATTAGCGGTGTCGGAGAGCCACGATGTTGGAGTAGACTGTAATGTGCCGGTAATTATCCGCGTGGTTTCGTGGAGCAGCACGTCCACCTTCCTGGTGTGGTACCTTCTCTCCCAGACCGGAGCACAATATTCGGCCATGGTGTAGACTATCGATGTTGTTGCTGTTCGCAATGTGAATGCATCTGCACCCCAAGAACTTCCTGCCAGTTTCCTAATAATATTATTTTGTTTTTATTTTCTGGCCACTGTCCCCAGTATATCACAATAGTACAAAACGAATTACACTTATCTGAACTTTCTCTAAATCGTCCGTTAGTTCCACTTGGAGGGGATCCCAGGATGCGCAGCAATACTCCAAGATAAGAGGAAGAAGTGTGGTGTAGACAGTTTCTTTAGTAAATGTTCAAATTTTTGCAGAGTCTATGGGACTTAACTACGGGGTCATCAGTCCCTAAACTTACAAACTACTTATGAACTAGCTAATACTAAGGACGGCAAAATATCCATGTCCGAGGGGGGATTCGAACCCCCGACCGTCGTGTTTCTTTAGTAGAATCGTTGCATCTTCTAAGCGATTGAACCGTTGTCTTTGGTTTGCCTTCCCTACGATATTTTCTGTATGCCCTTTCCAGTTTACGTTGTTCGTAATTGTTATTCCTTGATATTTAGTTGAATGGATTGCACGTAGATTTGACTCATTTCTAGTGTAAAAGAAGTCTGATCGCTTTTAGTGGTAATATAGATAATTGTATTGCTTCCTCCTACGTACATCTCGCGAAGCAACCGCAAGGATAAGATAAGAAAGATTAGGGTTCACACCTTGGCATACAAGCAATCATTTATCCCACGGATCATTCGCTACTGGAATAGGAGGAAGTGACAATGGTGCGGAACTTACCCTCCTCCGGAGACCGTGAGGTGGCTTGCAGAGTATGCTTGTTGATGTAGACTGTCGCACAGCTGTCTAACAAGGTACATGTTGCGCTGACAAAATCGTGATTTGAGAGTGGGCATGTCGCCATAGCGGGTACGAGCTGCATATGTGAACGTCACTTGTGTTCAGTTCGCTCTCGTCTGGCGTTATTCCCACGATTGCGTTCCAGCACGAGCAGGGCGTTCAACTGGCCGTAGCGGGGATGTTTGCAGTACCCGCCCAATTAATTGTCGGGGGCCAGTTCTTGTCGGCGACTCGCGGCACCAGCTGCCAGTGGTCGGAAGGGTCCGGGCCGCGGCTACCTGCCCACGTTTATACGGCGGCCTTCCCGGCCGTAAACTCTGCGTGCAGACCTGACGGCTACCGAGGCTCGCGCGCAGCGGGCGGTCGCAGCAGCTACGCGGTCGCAGCCGCCGCACGACGCACGGGCCGGTTCCCACCAGGGGCCGCGGCACCACTCCTGTAGCTGCCGAGGGCGCTCCGTGGCTCTCCGTCAGCATACAACGAAGGCTTTAGTGATCGGATGTCATAACTATTGATTATTCTTCCGGGTTGTATGGCAGTGGTCCATGAAAGAGTTCTGTTCCTAACGTTTCGTCCAGAACTGCGCTGGACATCCTGAAAGGTGTTTCTGGTGGTGCTGAGTCTTGACGACTGACAAGTGGAACATCGGAGAGCGGCATAAGTACTGTCTAAAATGGGCGTGTTTAGGTCTTCACTTCATCAACAGACATAATCTTAGTCAAAGATAAATGTAACTATCGATTGCCTCTAATCAAAGATATGAAAAACTACTATCTATTCTGCAGAGGCACAGTCCATGTATCATTGAGCTTCATGGATTCTTCCTTCCTGTCCAAATTGTCCCCATGTTTATATATAACGAGCCCGATACATAATTACAGAAAATAGCACCTGTACGTCAGAAATATCGATCCAGGCTGTTGAGACACTTGTCCAACTTAGACACAAGGCGGTGAATGGCTGTCTCATAAAATTCCCGGGGCTGCGGCGTGAACCAGTTCCGCTCGTACAGCTGGATGTCATCATATGAGGGGAATCGTTTGCCTCTCAGATCCTGTTGAAGGGAGGTGGCCGACAACCACCCATTTGAATTTCTGCGGGAGTACCGCGACTGTGTTGGCCGTATGAGGCTTTACATTGTCGTGGAGCAGAATGACCCTACAGGTGAGAATGCCTGGTCGTTTTGATTTGATTGCTTCACGAAGGGTGGTCAAGGTTTGCGAATAACGTTGGGCATTTACTATTGACCCGTGATCCATGAAGTGAATCACAAGGGGGCCATTTTGGTCAAAGAGGAATGTCAGCATAACCTTTCCTGCACGAGTGTGGATGGCATTTGGTTTTTTTTGGTGGTGGTGACCCTGGATGCTTCCACTGGAGACTCTGTCGGTTTGATTCTGGTTCGAAATGATGGCACCATGACTCATCTCTAGCCACCACTCGTGACAGACAGTGGACCATTCCACCTGCTTCCTGGTGTGACTGAAGACTGAGTGGCACCCATAGAGCACACACTTTGAACAAGAGCAGTCGTTCCTTCCTGATGGTGTGAACACTTCTGATGCTCAATCAGACCACTGCGACAATGGCTTTCACTGTCACTCCGAGGTTCTGGGAAATGAGTGCATCAATCAACTGGACGATGTCATCGGTAATGCAGGGTGGTGCTTCTGACCTTGCATCGTGGGCTGACGACACCAGTTCTCCCAGAAGCACTTGTGCCACGCCTTGACCCTTGCAAGGAACATGCAATGTTTACCGTACAGTTGTGACATTGACCAATGAATGTCCATTCCCCCTACCCCCACTGCTGTCAGAGAACGAACACCTCTTTGCTCTTCTTTTGACGCTTCCATGTCACTGCAATGCAATGCGACTGGCAGCGTTGGACGACTGATGCATGCTGCACCTAGCTTTGTACAGTCACGACGCGTGCAAGCGTGCCATCTAGGGACGGCCTGTCAACTTCCACGCTCTGGTCGGAACCGCAGCTAGTTCCACACACCACGATGGGCTCGTCCGAACTGGGCAACTTCTACCTGTTGGTGATAAACGGAAGTCTCGAACTGGGCAACTGTCCCCAAAGTACCCCATGAGTTTAACGCACGAACTGGGCATCTCCTGCCTGCTGCTGGCAGACCGACTGCACAGTCATGCAAAATGCTTCCAAATCTAAACTTACCATGTGCGCAACCTCTGCCCCTGTTTGTAGAGTTATTAAGGAAGAATGTCAGTACTGTGCCAAGGAACAAGACATAAAAAAAATTTATACAAAGATTTTATTATAAATTTCACATATAAAAATATTAGCAGAAAACAAATGCATTTAGTTTGGCTCATTGTCTGCTTACGGATGGTTGGTATGAAAAGCACTTTACAAAGTCAAATTTGCAAATTTCACCATTCCTAAGTAATTTCTGTTGTAGGAAAGCGTGCCTCTTCCTGGTTTTAGAATCCGTTTGGATAGTGATATTTTCTGATGAGTCGATTGTTACATAAGTATCAGTTTGCTCAAGCTTCAGACTTTTCACAAACTGAAAGATGTTTGGATGAGGAGATTCACACGAAGCATTGAATCGGGAATGAAAGCTTTCGCAGGCGTTAGTCGTCCTTCACAAAGAAGCGCAGTCTGCTGCCCAAACGTATGGAGGAAAGACTGCATTTTCTTCATCAATATAGTATTCAGTTATGTAATCCGCAAAGTTTGTGATGTTGTCAGCGAAAACATCACAAATATCTTGAGGATTGAAATAGATAAGCCAAAAGATGTAATGCAGCCACTGGCCACTTTAATTATCCTTATCTTTGTAGATCGAAGTCAAACCAAGTGACTGTATTTTTCGTGCGAGGTCGTGAGTGCCTTCCAAACGCGAAAATATGTCTTCGCTGCCTACTGTAAATAACTGAAGAGCACACCGCGGACGTTTACCGCAGCATCACCATCCACGTTCTTCCGTTGCTACATCTCTTCTGTAAGGTTTGTATTTATAATAGTCACAGATCAAAAGCGTGTTACCACGATCACTAATAACAGGTTGCAAATCTTGACGTTCTGCAGTATTATTCGCTTCCATGACTAAAATGAAGTACAAAACTATGTGATTCTACACAGATGTCAGCGAGCTGGTGTCATTCACAGGACAGACGAGTTCAGTTAGGGCCAGGATCGCCTTGGGTCGGGCCGTCCTGCTACCCGTGAACGGAAGTTGCCCAGTTCGGCTGTGAGATCAACTATCCTTCTAATGGCCACTAAAAGTTGCCCAGTTCGGGTCTGCCCGTCACGATATTACCGGCCTGTCACCGGTTTGCGCATTCCAGATTCTGGCTCGTCTCTTTCTGAACGCCTCTTATATTTCAACTTCGCCTCTATAAGTATGTGAATAATAGGTCATCATTGTAGATAAAACTGTAGTTTCTGGAAACTCCACTTCATGATTGCCTGATTTAACTGCGTGCTCAGCCACAGCTCATTTTTAGTTTTCTCTTGCCGGCAAAGATTTGTGATTTCAGTCTTCTATTAACGCTTATCTTCATAGTTCCGATGTATGCTCTTCCACAAGTAAACGGAATCTTATACGCCCTAAATGGGCAGAGGAGGGCTGTTATCCATTACGAACCGGAGTGCTTCATTTATCGTCTTAGTTGGTCTAAGAACCGGTTTGATATCATGTTTGCGTGAAATACAAGGCTAAAAGAGCATGAAAGTCTTTGCCGACCAGAAAGAACTAAAATAATCAGCTGTGGCCTGGCACGTACATCAATAAGCCTATAATGAAGTTAAGTAAGTATTCCGCTGTTGAAACATATAAGCATGAGAACAATTTTAACAGGAAGAAAGAAGCCATGAAGTTTAATGATATATGGAAACCTGCTCTTCAGAATAGGAGGCTGTTTTTTTTTTTTTTTTTTTTTTTTAATCTATGAGTATTGGTAAGCGATAGTAAAGTTTTCCCTTTGTCAAATATTATCTCTACCTATCAGGCGTAAACCTAGCCACGCCCATTTTGGATAATATTTATGCCCATCTCCGAGATTGGACTCGTAAACGGCAAGACTCAGCACCGCCAGAAGCACCACTGTGGAAGTCCAGCGCAGCTCTGGACGAAACTTTAGGAAAAGAAAAATGTTTCATGGACCCCGGCGATACAACCCAGAAGAATCATCAACAATACTCCATCAGCAGCTCAGTGACAGATGTCGGTAGCTAGCAGTACGTGATGAAAAAAGAAAATGAAGGAATCTTAAGGTTTAACGTCCCGTCGATAGCGTGGTCATTAGAGACGGAGCTTACGCTAGGATGTTTGGGTGATGATGGGGGAAGGAAATCGACCGTGCCCTTTAAAGGAACCATCCCGACATTTGCCTGGAGTGATTTAGGAAAATCACGGAAGACCTAAATCTGGATTGCCGAAGGTAGTACGTGATGAGACTGCCACTAAGTATGGATGGAACTCCTTCAGTAACTACCCAAATCTCGCCACTGCTGCGCATTTTTCCGCGCGGCATCCACTGCTGGGAACCGGCCTGTTCGTACTTAGCGACACCAGCCAACTACGGGTGAACGCCCCGCTGGTTGGCAGACGGCAGGACGCCCTGCGTGTGGCACAACCGGCCGAGTGCAACTCTGTACCACTCTGATGCAGTTCTCCTGCCAACACCTCATAACTTCTCCATACATTCCTTCGGAATCTAATTGCAGAGAACACGCACTGCCTCCGTGCAGCAGAATTTCTAGTTTCAGAACCAGTTCCTAGAATTGGTATTAATCGGCTCTGTAACGCGTTTTGCAGGAACGTTTCCATATTCTCTCGGGAGCTGTCTAAGAGTTCGTATACTCGTACGATTTAAATGTGGGAGAATTGTAACATTTCCACATGTGTACATCCGACTCCTTATGCCATCTGATTCAACTGTAAATCATCTACAGCCAATGATAAACACTATGTTACTTCCATATTCTTGGATGACCGTACAGTAATACCTTTAATAAAGCTGGATTTACCCCGGCTGCCTATACTAAAAGTTTCCCAGGACGCGTCATTTCATACAGGGTGATTCAGAAAAAAGGGAACATTTCCACAATCGAAGAAAACTAGAGGTGATGAAGGAAAGAAATTTAATTCATAACAACTGAAATCTTACAGCTTTCCAATTTTCAAAACATTAATGCCATTTATCACTCTTTAAAAATTACATCCTTAAGATGGCGTCCTCCTGTGCCAATACATTATTACCGTTACAGGGTGAAATAAAATCTTAATGACGTTCATGGGAGCCCTCGACACGCTAGTAAAGTGACGATATTTTGTACTGTTTGATCACATGGGTTTATGGGACCGTCTTTTTTCTCAACGAAAAGGGAAACACAACTGTCAGTGCCGATCGTTACATGGAGATGATACGAATTTTTGTTACACATACGTTGAACATGTTTCCAAACGTTCAAGAAGCCTGGCTTCAACAGGATGTAGCGACATTACACACTGCACGACATTCAATGGCATGTGTACGAGAGCTGTTCGGTAACCGCGTGATCTCACGATTCGGTACCATTCCCTGGCCCCCGAAATCGCCAGATTTATTCGATTGCGATTTTCTCTTGTTGGTCTACCTCAAGAGCAAAGTCCAGACGACTGGACCAAGAACTCTGGGTGAGTTAAAACAGAGAATACGCGATGAAATTCACAGTATCGCAACTGAGATGTTGCAGCAGATTCACGAATATATTCGTACAGGAGGACGCCATGTTTCGCAAATGGCAAATTTGTAATATTTATATTACCATGAATTAAATTTATTACCTTCATTAAGTCTAGTTTTATTGGACTGTGGAAATGTTCCTGTTTTTCTGTATCACCCAGTACTTTTGCCTTAGACTCGCTGATTAACAGCGCAAATACAACCAGCTATCGGAAAAATAACTTCAAGCATGAGACGTAAACTACACGAACACTATACATAACTAATACGATTAGGACCTTACATACACAATACATTTTCACATCCTCCGCATAATTAACGAAAACAACATATAAAGATACGCCAGCAAAACCTAATACCTCATTAGAACAGTTATAAATAACTGATGACTAATCAAATACTCACACTAATAGTACAGTAAATGCGAGAAAACTAATAAACAACATATAAATACGTACCTCAAATCAACATAAAATCACATCCGAAACATTATAACTAATTACACCATAATTTTCGTACTAAAATAACACGCCAATTCATTATACACACAAACCACATTCATCTGTTATGTAAGTTATCTAACTACCAAAATAATATTGATTCAACTGGAAGCTATTTTTCAAAAATATCATCACAAGGATCGTGTTCACAACACACTTGAAAAATAATTTATAAGCATGAAACTTAACAGATACAAACTAGGACAATCCTTTTCATATTTATTTAATATTTTAAATATTTATAAGATTTCTGATAACAACATAATTTGACATTGTATGTCTTTTCGCGCAATCAATATATGACAGATTGCGAACCGTGTTGTCTCTCTGTGTATGCTCTGTATTGGAAGCTAAGGAGATAAGTTGTTTCGTCGTATGTACTAAGTGTAAAGTCACGGGCGATTTTTATGTAAGCTGTGAAGTTGCGATTAAACCATTATAGACGATAGAAAACATGACTACCACTCATTTAAAAAGAAAACCTATTCGTTAAATATAGATAATCTTAATAGATGCAGACTTGGTCAAGTACACACTAGTTCTCAACACTACACCGGCCAAACAACAAATAGCGAAGTAACTCAGTGTTCTATTTTAATTTCTAAGCTACCCTTTTTGGCACAGTTTTTCCGTAAACAGCTTTCTCATATGACACCAGGTGGTACTTTGGAGGTAAGTGGGAAAATTCTGACAAACGACAAACCATGAATAACGTTTGGCCAGCTTCATAAGTAAGCACGTCCCAGCACGTACACCTATAGAAATTCGGAAAAATTGCAAGATTCCTCGAGGAGACTTGAAAAAGAAAGTTACATATTACTGCATACCTGCTGCAGCAGTGTAAAGTTTTCCTGTACAGGAGCTAAGCGCTCCTGATGACTGTGAAAAGGCACAGGTCACTGTCGTTTTTAAGAAATGTCGTGGAACAAAAGTCTCAAACCTTAGGCCTCTATGTCTGACGTCGGTTTGTTGTAGAAGTATTGAACATGTTTCATGCTCGAATATTATGAAACATATATTTACAAGATATCCAAGAAAATATGGGGAGATGAGGTTGGCCAGCCGCTGTGGCCGAGTGGTCTGCGGCGTGCCCCTCGGGCATGGATATTTGTGCCGTCCTCAGTATTAGATAGTTCATAAGTAGTTAAGTCCCATAAGCTCTACAAACATTTGAACATTTTAGATGAGGTTGTTGATTGCAGTGTAGGCAGTTGTTGAATGAGCAGATTATCTGGTGGAAGTGGGAAAGCTGATACTCGAGACTCTATCGTAGAGACGAACCGACGACTAAGCGGAGCCTCGACAATGCGCAGAAGATTTACTTGTCAGACACTAAACAACGAACGAACTCTTAACCCTTTAATGCATGACTTTTTATTTGGAGCTACAAAACTACCACGATTAATGAATAGTGCGTATATACTGAGAAAAATATTGAGAAAAATTTCTTAAAATTATCATGCACTACTAGCAACAAAACGTTGATAGTTGGTCGGCTATATAGTGCTTCCATAATGTACTCGAAGCAGTAAATGTCACAATTATGCCTTTCATCTTTTTAGAAAGTAATTCATAATGCAACAGTAGTATGTGATAGACTACTTTGACATGGCAAAGAAGGAATACTATTGTAAACAAACGCACATGTTAGGAGTCACCTAATGCAGCTAACTTATTCAGGAGAACTCTGCAATTTATAATGTGTAGTACGAGCTACCAGCATATGTAACAGTATGTATACAAGCAGCTACAAATGAATTTGTGGTAAAATGTTGATCAGTTTGAGAGATAATGGAAAAAATAAGGTTGTTTCTGATCAGATACACTGTGCATTAAAGGGTTAATTTGAAAGGTAGTGTTTGTTGAATATTGAGAGAGTTATATTTGAAAAAATTGCGCCTGGCTGTTTCCGAGAAGCCGACGAATGTCAAGGCAGAAATAAACTTAATGAAAATAAATTGCAGAGTACTTATGTAACAGAGATAAAATTCTGAAGATGACTTCCTTACGAAAACCGTGTTGCGAGATGAAACTTTTCTGCATCATTGTGAACCAAAGACGAAAAAGCATCTTGCAAACATGACGAAGAAACCCTTAGCAGGAAAAGCAAAGGTTACAGTGTCTTTGGATTCATAGGTACTGTTGCTTATAGAATCATACGAAATACATAGCACTTTATGCGTGTATGTCGAGACGTTTAAGAAATTTATATCGCTATCGACAACTTCTGCGAAAATGCGCACTTTTGCTGTTACGTGACAACTCCGTCTGACGTATTAGCAAGAAGAACACCATCTAAGTCTGAAATGTTGGGAGGACAACACTGAAATATCAGCATTTCATTCCCTTTTCGATAATGTGATTTCAATTCTTCGATGTAGAGAAAGAATCCCTTCGTGTAACGTGATCCGAAGATGATGACATCATTGGGATGCTGATGATCAGTGCCAAAAAAGTAGTGCTCGTGACTTCCATTGCAAAGGTATAAGCGATTTGCTTCCACGGTGTCGTTTAAGGCACTTGAAAGACACAAATATGTGGGAAAATGACACTTCACCTCTCTTTTCAAGGTTCTGTTTCTATAAATGATAGTGATGTTTAAGTTCAGGTGCATGGCGGAGTGTGCCTCGTAACTATCGTAGTCATTTCTTTTTGTCTTACACAACAAGGTATAACGAGGCAAGAACGAATGTATGTATTCTCTGTACGATTCATAATTTCTCGTATCTTGCCTTTGTGGTCTTTATGCGGAATGTTGAAGTAGTAGAATCGTTCTGTAGTCAGCTTCAAATTCTGGCCGTCTAAATTTGCGCAATAGTGATTCTTGAAAATAAAGTCACCTTCCTTCCAGCGATTCTCATTCGAATTCCTGAAACGTATCTGCAATACTTGTACACTGGTAGAACCTACCAGTAACAATCCTAGCAGACTACCTCTGAATTGCGTCAATGTCCACCTTTAAAATGATCTGTTGGGGATGCCAAATACTTGAGCAGTAGGCAACAAGGAATCGCACAAGCGTTTCATTCCTGGCCTCCTTTACGGATGATTCGAATGTCATCAGAATTATTACAAAAAGACGAAGTTCACCGTCTGTCTTCTCCACGACTGCCTTTACATGCTCTTTCCATTTATTATCGCTCTGCAACCTAATGCCTAATTATTTAATCAACGCAGCTATGTAATCAGTTCTGTACTAATATTGTATTTGAAAGTTATAGGATTGTTTTCTTACTCATCTGCACCATCTTACATTTTCTACATCTACAGCTAGCTGCCATTCATCCCACCAACAATAAGTTTTACCTGTAGCATCTTGCATCGTACTACAGTCTTAAATTACTAGCAAAGTAGCAACAGAGTTATATGATGAGGTAAGCTCGTTTTATAAAAAACACTGAATAGTTAGCGCTGAGTCATTAACTGTAAGTCAGGGTGGACCTGACAGGAAGAACGGCGACATTAAGATGATAGATGTTAGCCAACAACCATGATGTATTCCGCTGGCGAAAGTGGAGAAAGGCAGCATGCCAAGATATGGACCTAGTTTTTATGTCGACGTCAGCTGATGTTTATTTGACGTACACACACACACACACACACACACACACACACACACACTCACAGAAATACAGTGCAGAGTAATGAATTCACGAAGTGATTGATGCACATCAGATATTACGTAGAACCATACACACTGGAATCGTGCCAAGAGAAAGTCGAGTGGTATGGCATAAACAACTAAGCTAGTACTATTCTTATTCTTAAGAGTTCGTAACGATCGATACTCATTCAACCGTCCATAGTAAAATAGTATACCACCACTGTAGAATTGTTGACGCAGCACTGTCAAGGTTCTTAACTGAACTGCATGATAGAAATAATAATGTATCAGCTCCTTGTCGATCACAAAGCAATAGGCACTCAAAATTAGAACAAATTAATCATGGTGTACCTCAGGGATCTGTTCTGGGTCTTACTGTTTTTGACCCACTTTTCGCTGCTACGATTGATTATATGATCCTGCAATTTCTTTTGTGGAGGCACACTACTACGCCGTCTCCACGTTCACAATATCATAGAGACGTACTCTCCGATGCCATTCCCCTGAAGATCTTAGACAGCAGTACCTTGTTTGAGGTCTTACAACGGTAAAGCTGAAGTTGCCACCACCATTGACATGAACCGGATTCTGTAACTACGGGACCAGCCTTGCACAAATTCAGATAAGCAGCAGCTACGCCCCGTCACGAATATATACTCGAGCCTACTTTGTCCGCCGATATTGCGCGAGTACACCATGCTTTCACCGACACTGATGTAGTAAACATTGCTGCAATAAGTCCCTTGTATTCGTATTCTGTACTTCGTATGGGCACGGCGCACTACGTTATCAGATGCTCTTGTCAGTTCACTAAATATACGAGTGCAATTAGAAGGGAGCTTTATTGTGAGATCTTTTATTACCTACCAGTGAATCTATTTTTCAACATAATTTCCATCACGTTTATACATTTCATATACCGACTCACAACCTTCGAAATCCTATCTGCGTAAAACTCTGGCGATTTTGAGTGTGGCCACCCACAGACACTCTCCTTGAGATCCTCATCTGTTTGAAAGTACTGCGATCTATGCCGTTAGTTTCCTTTTTTGTACTTAACAATTAATAGTAGTAAAAGTAAGTAGATGTCTCCAATCTGTAACTTTAATGCTAGATTTTCTATGCCGCATTAAACTCTCCAGGTGTCATAGCAAGTGAACCTCAACAGCCGCGGTGGAGTAGCCGAGTGGTCTAAAGCGTCTCACTGCGGAGCGCGCGGTTGCTCGCCATGGAGGTTCGAGTCCTCCTGGGGCATGGCTGTGTGTATTTGTCCGTAGGTTAGTTTACCTAGGTTTAAGTAGTTTGTAAGTTACGGACTGATGACCACGCAGTTTGGTCCGATAGATTTACAAACATTTGAACATTTTGAACCTCAACAAGTAAAGTTCTATCACCTTCTGCCCTGCGCACCACTGAGGTACTATGATAAAAAATGACACACGAAACTCATTCCAGGGATGCTCATGTTTCAACGGTTAATTTCAACTCAAGCATATCCGAGAGCTACAATGCCACAAGCATCGGATTCATCAACTTATCAGAAGCGGAAATCAAAACATCGTAATAAAGAAATCTGTAAATAATGTTGCTTATTTATTTTACGTTGTTATTTTATTTAATTTTTTCTGGTAGTAACCGTGTCTACTTTCACCTTAACCAAAGAATGTGCAGTGAATTCCTAATGTGTTTATTTAAGGATTTTGAATAGCTACTATGAGGTAAGGAGGTTACGGAGAGAGGAGTGGGAGAAGGAGCATGGAAGAGAAGGGGCAGATGGACACATACGGAGGTTGGGTGGACGGAGCAGGAGAAGGAGGATGAGGACGAAGAGGAAGAAGAGGAGAAGAAGGTAGATTGAGGGTGAGAACGAGATGGACAGAGAAAGGCGATGGGGAGAAGATAGACAAAGTGTAGGATACGCTTGCTTCTTCATGTCCATTTACACGTCACATGCTTCAGAGTTTGCAAACCTTCTGTATGCTCATGCAAAAAACAGAGAACCAAATTCGTGGTATTGGTTTGATGTGCTTCTCCCTGATTACAGGGCCGAAATAATTATTTTATTTACTTTCCCATCATCAGACTGAGGTTGGTGTTCATTGCGTAGGTGGCTAACATTCACAACAGCACATTCAGAGGTCAGGGCAACAATTGCCACCTTAACCTCTAATTTGCCCGTAACAATTTTTAACTTCTTTCGTGGATTAGTAGGGTTTCCGTCTTTCTTGAAAGGCTGTTCTAAGATCAGAACGTCTATTTTTCGCTGTTCTGCGAAATTCGGGAGTTCCGCAGAAATTAGGGTGCTGTGCTCTGCATTTAGTCGTAGAATTATCAAGGGTGTTTCATGTGCACATCTTTAACCTGTATGTGAAGAGTCAAAATGTAGTCTCCCATGAGCCCTGACGTAATCCGGATATATTTTATCTAGGTCAAGGTGACCGGGCCGTCTCATGTAAACTTGATGCATAAGACCAAAATGTTCAAATGTTTGTAGAGCTTATGGGATTTAACTACGGGGTCGTCAGTCCCTAAACTTACAAACTACTCGAACTAGCTAATACTAAGGACGACACAAACATCCATGCCAGAGGGGGGGATTCGAACCCCCAACCGTAGTGGCCGTGCAGACCGTGACTGGAGCGCCTCAGTCCCCTCGGCCACTGCGGCCAGCCATGAGACCACGTGACTCTTCTGTAGCAGTTGGCAAATTTTCTATTCGTAGAATGATTGTGTCTGTTCCATTGTCGGAAAGCACACCTTCAACCTTCGGATACATAAACCATATTCACATGCGTTGTACTGTCTGGAAGATTTATTTTCTCTGTAAGCTACTTCATTTAAGGTTTAAGTATAAGTTTTCGTAATATATGTTCGACGAAATGGACATCTTGCAAATGCCGTTTGGTGTAGGAAGGATATGATGGGTTTTCAAAAATGTTCTCGAAAGAAGTATTGTAGAAACTCAGTTGTTTCTCATCCATATAAATGAAGTAGAGCATAACCTGAGCAGCGCTTTAGGCTGTAGATTATGGTATAATTTACCGTCTTGTAAAGTCATCCGATCAACATTAATGGTATTTGTATGGTGCGTAACTTGCACCGTACAACAGCACCCTTTTTTTCAGAGATTTCTGTTTTATTTGCAAGTTCATAGATGTGCTCAAAAATCCTAATATACTTGTTCATTAGGAGCAGAGGTGCCTCCCCCTCCCCACCCACTGTTGGCCAACAATGACTGATCCTCCCCCCAAACGTGAAACAATCCCTCCCAGACCCGAGATATTAGGTCCTGTTTTGCAATTTAATATGGAAATTAAATGTCTTTTATTTCACGTTCTATAAATGATTTTATAAAGCTCCCCCAGTCTGGCCAAAAGTACTAATTTTTTGGCCCCCCGTCCCTCCAGAAATGTCAATGACGCAACTTGCGTCATCACCCCCCCCCCCTTTCGGCACCACTGATTAGGAGTTTCCATGGTACTAAGGGTGAGTAATTTTACATATGATATCTCGGATGAAGCAAATATCGTTTTTAATACTGACATTATTTTCAGTTCTTTCTTTTTTTCTTTTATTTATTTTTATTTATTTATTTTATTTTATTTTTTATTTTATTTATTTTATTATTTTTATTTTTTTATTATTTTTATTTTATTTTATTATTATTATTATTATTATTATTATTATTATTATTATTTTGCGGCGTGTAAGACGCCAGTAAAAGGGACTACACGTGTGTTTGTTCCGACAATACCTTCATTCTCGACTCTGAGGGATCTATGTAAATTATACTTGCCTAATTGGAAATATCGGCAGCCCACAACTGAGCCGAAAAAGTATTAAGTTACGTGAATGATCTTTCTTGTTTTCCTATGAAGTAAAGAACAGATGTGGAGGGTATCAACTATGCAGCAGGTTTAGATGAAATTATAGGTAGTATCGACGACACTAACAGAAGAGGTAATAAATTACGGTCAATTCTTTCGTTATCACTTAGCACTAACAAATTTACGTAAACGAGCGTTAGTTACTGCTTCAGTTACCTTAAAAGCTATATCTTTGAGCTTATCTGCATATTTTTCTTTGATGAAATCATCTGTATTAAGACAACAACATTTTTTCCATTATTTCCTATAAAAAGCACTTGAACATTTCACCCCAAATATCTCTGTAAGAACAATAAATACTGAAGAACGACTTTCACCGACATGAACGTACGGCAAGGGGCTTATAAAAGGGAATACCGCGAGAGATTCTAAGATGAAAACAATCTTACTTTCAACACAGATATGTGGCTTTTCTTAATACAAAACCCCGTACTATTTCTTATAAAATGAATAGCATGAAAAATCACAAAAAGAATGGCGTTAATTTCATCGCAATACGTCAGTTACCTTGAGAAGCGAAGTTTATGTTTGAAATTACTGAAGCGCGCAGACACCGCACGCGATTAAGGGCTTCGTGACATTCACGGTTGAGCTCGGCACTGCTGAAGCTGCGCATTTCGTTTACTTGAAATGTCTACTTCGCGTCGCAATTTCTCAGGATTTAATTGATGTATTGCGATGCAACCGATGCCCTTCTTTAATGATTTTTCATGCTACTGATTGCATTAGAATCAGTATTTGCTTTATATTTAAGAACCACATGTTTGTACAGAAAATATTTGTTTACGTTTCCGAATGTCTCGTGGTACTCCCTCATATGTCCCTGCCGTAAGATCATTCTCGTTTCATTGCTTTTAAATATCTATTTTTGGGTCAGCCTGTATGTCAAGCTCTGTACGTAACCTTCGGCAATATATCTTTCATGTAAAAGGACATAGTTACTTTGTGATTAATGAAATCCCATGATCGCGGTATTTCGTCTTTATTTATAAATAGACAATCGGTTTTGATGTACATAGATATCATCTTCTGGTCTCTGCACTAAATAATAACATTATTACATAAATGCACATTGTAACCAGTTGGATAGTACTGATGGGATGTCACACACTAAAATATGCCGTTTAGTTGTCAGATATAAAACTTGTGTAATCATAGGTACATAAAGAACCACCATATTGTACAGTTGTGAGTGACAACAAGCTATTTGTAGCTACTTGTAGCTTGTGGTCACTCACAACTGTACAATATGAGGTTCTTTATGTACATATGATTACACGAGTTTTATGTCTGTCAACCAAACGGCATATTTTAATGTGTGACATCCATCAGTACTATCCAACTGGCTACAATGTGCATTTATGTAATAATGTTATAATTTAGTGCAGAGACCAGAAGATGATGTGTATGTACATCGAAACCGGTCGTCTGCTATAAATAAAGACGAAATACTGCGATCTTGGCATTTCATTATTCACAAAATACATTTATAAGATCGCTCCCTGCCATGAGCAAATTATAGGACATAGTTACCTCATGTGGATGTAACTGATTACATTTCTGTATCATAAACACCTCTTGGTATACTTAGAATTCGATTTCTTTTTTTATATAACTAAAAAGTTCTTGAGAAATTACTTATCATAAGATACGCAGATTCTTTGTGTGGTTGTCAACACCAGGAAATAGTAAAAACACCGGTTAAGCGCGCAGGAGTCTCTGAGGAATATAGCGACCGATAACTTCAGAAAGAACACCCAATTTCGACCACCTACAACATCTAACAAACCTATATACTTTGTTTCCATTTTTAAATAAAATAACACATCATTGTCTAAGAGACATATTTTATCTCAATATATATCAAAGATATTAAACTGAAGGTGAGGCATTGTATTAAAATTTGCCTTGTGGCCGGATTCGAACGCGGGACCTTCTGCATTTTAGACAAGCAATATAACCACTAAGTCACCGTGACCTGATGAATGTGGTGGTTGCACGGACTGTCTTAAGGTACGTCTCTCTCAACAACACTTCAGTTTTGCTTCCCACTCTATAAATATGTATCAACATTGCTGAGGCTCTCCGGTAGTGGAATAGCACCCCAGCAACGACCGTTAAAGGGAATGAACATGCCTCATACCTCAGGCACAGATGATATTAATAAATGTCCAGACACATATTTTATCTCAATATATTTCAAATATATTAAACAGTAGATTGAATTAAAAGTTGCACTGTGCCCGGCATTCAAAATCCAATGTCACCCCTTCAATTTAATATCTTTGATATATATTGCTACCAAATATATCTATGGACAATGGTTTAGTTTTTATATTTACATCACTTGTATCTGAGGTAGAAGGTATTATTGATTCCATTAGCATTCATTACGCGGATGCTATTTCGTATTGGAGAGCCTCGCTAACGTTGATATAAATTTATATAGGAAAACTTGAGGCAGAATTGAAATTTGTGTTGTGGGGAGAGACGTACTTTAAGACAGTCCGTGCAATCAACATGTCTATTAGGTCATGGTGACTTAGTGGTTATAATGCTTGCCTAGAAAGAAGACGTTCCCCGGTTCGAATCCCGGCCGCGGCGCAAACTGTAATTGAATGTCTCCTTTCAATTTAATATATTTGTTTTAATTAGTCAGAAAAACATTGACAGAATGCGTACCACCCAAAATGGGAACAAAAATTACATATTTACTTTTATAAAAATTGTGAAAATATAGATGTTTATGCTTTATTTAGTGTTGGTTTTATTGAAATATTCGGTTATTTACTATTTATATAAATATTTGAAAATTATCATGCCCTGACGTTTCCGAGAATTTTGTTTTCCATCATTTCGCCTATTAGCATTTTCCATTGGAACTATATAGTCTAGAAGCTGTGGTTTCTTTTGTTTTGTAGAGAACTACCTGTTTCGTAAGTAGCCTACACTAGCGGTAATTTTCAGTAAACTTTTTGAAGTGTACATTTCTTTGTGTTTGACAACAATTTAGTTTCTGTGTTTTCTGTTATAGTTTACATCATGATTAAAGCAAAATTGGTCTTCTTACTTTCAGTGATGGCTATTCTGGAAGACTACAAGTTTTGGAATATCTTGGAATTCATAAACGTTACAAAACTACTAAAAGCGTGATGGACTTGGACCAACTGTGAATCATGAAGGCAGAATTACATGAAACAATACGTCAAAAGAAGCCAGATCTGAGAGGAGACGAGGACTACCGACCAGGAGGATTCTAACATATTTTTTGCGTGTCAGTTGGCTCTATATTAAATTTTTTTCTTTAAAAGCAATTTCTCAAAATGACATTTTTCAGTACAAATGCTCCTTCTTCTCAGAAACTTCTGAATCTGTGTCAATGAATTATCTACCACATAACATAGATAGTAAAATTATCGTGATTTACTCATCTTAGAGAGCGATCTTATTTGATAAATGGAAAGATAGCTCCCAAGTTCGTGACTTTTTATTTTATTTATCCAAGATGACCGGTTTTATGTAAGTGCTCAACCAGACATGGGCAGTATGGTGGATATTATTTTATGTATGTTTTACTGTTTTAATTTTGACCAGCCATCCTTTCTATTTCTGACTAACCAAAAGGCCCTTGATTTCATGTATAAATATCAACCATTACACCTACCAGATTTTATGTGGAGCATTATTATAAGCAATTTTTGGTCAATGAGACTAGATGATTACACCATAGAGTGTCGAAACTGGTTGTCTTGAATAAATAAGATGAAATGTTGCTATCTTGGTCTCTTTTCTTCGATTAGTACAATGATGTAGCTCTACTTTAGTAGTATTTACCGTAATAGTTAAAATTCAAGAAATTAAAATTGTGAAAATTTACACCAAAAATTATATGTTTAGGGAAAAAAATCATAATTTTTATACATCTGTTATTTTTAAGTGATTGTAGAGTAATACAATAAGAACACTTGCGATAACATGTGTTAAAAACACCATATTTATATACTCAACAGTTCCTAAGAAAACGGGGCATTTATATAGCCAATTTAACATTGTAGAAATAGGGCGGTACGATTCCACTTAATTAAGGAAAGGGAGTTTGTAACTGCATCTGTTTTTGACGTTTCATAATGTGAAACACAAATTGTGAAATAAACTGAAGTCAATTAAAGCTCTCTCGGACCACCCCTGCGAGTGTCACGGTGCAGTGGCTTACTATTCCCGACATGAAGCCGGTTCCACGAACGAAGCACAACGCCCCCTGTGGCTTTTGGCACATTCTGCCGTTGCTATTGTGGAGCTTGAACTTGGAGGTTGTGTCGCCCATATGGCCTATCTTTGGATCAACCATCAAAAGCTGAAGTTATCTCCCAACTATCAGGACCGCTATGTACATTTTCTTATGACAGCTCTAATTCATGGCTACCAAAATGTTCTGGGACGTTGACCTGATACTGTTGTGATTGCTTGATAACGACAGGATCAATATGAGTGCTTTTCTTTGAGCTTTAAGGCTTATTTGTGCAGTGTCTTGACCTTTCCTTTTACTCTCAGTTATTGACTCTGTTATTTCAGGTCAGAGGCCCAGCGGGAATGGCATGGGCAATTTTACCATGTTTTACGTTCTCTTTGTGTTTTGAAGTACAGTTTTATGTTTTATACTTGCTATTTTCTTCAATACAGCACTTCTCAGCACTACTTACTCATTGAAGAGTAAATTGTAACGTGCACTTTTGTCTTTCATCGGAGAATCCTTTGTGTTTATATTCATATTTGGTTTTTTAAGCAGACGGCAGCCAAGTTAAATTAACAGATAAAGCACAGCAGGGATTGCCTTTGAGGTTTTTTTTTTCACCTCTCTTTCTATGCCACCAGATTTGTTGTTCTGATCTTGCACGAGAGGATATGGTGAGCTTTTATTACTTTCTATTCCTCTTTACTTTCATTCTCCAGAGGTTCTGTTGCTGGTCGAGAGATTATGGACAACGTGGAAGATCTACATGAGGGACTCATCGTTCTTCTTTTACTTAGTTAGAACCCTTTTGTAATGACCAGCTCCACATTGGTCAATAATTAGGACTCCCCGATTGTTCTCATTGTTCCTAGTACAATAATCATTGCGCGGCTATTGGGTGTAGATTGAGCTGCCTTTGTTTCATTTTACGCTTCGGAACAGTCAAATGGTTTTTATAGGAGGTTCTTTTGTTTCATTCGTCAAGGCGTGTGATTTGGATTGGTTGAAGGTGTGGTAGGAGAGTATAAACAGAAATAAATAAATAAAATAAAATAATCATATATATTATTTCTCATCTGTGTTTTTTGTGGATACGCCATATCTCCCGCATTACTCATCCAAGAGTAATGATTGAGATATCATTCTCAAGGTTTCGACCTGCACTAATGACGAAAAACATACATATAGTTTAAAGTTATTGTTTGCACGAAAAACTATTTTGAAACAAACAAAAAAGTACTGTTAATACAATCTAAGTTGATACCCGGTGAATGATCGTAAATGGGACATGTATTGTTGGTTGCTCCCAGAAAAATGCTATAATTATGTTAATTAGAAATCTTAATCCTACTCAGGGATTAATTATTGGTGCAATATTAGTGGTGACTCACTTAGGTGAGTACATCATCACTGCTACATTCATTAATACCGACAAAACTGTGTTAATACCCCGCGTTAACCTCACACCTTCTGATCCAGCCAAATGATAAGACGACAATTCCGAATAAAATTAGTCTTCGCTACGACCATAACTAAAGCTCAAGGTCAGACGCTTCAGTGGGCAGGAATATTGGAAGCGTGTTTTTTAAGTACCGTTTTGAAAATAAAAAAAGACGTGCTAAGATATCTCAGTAATTTTATTTTTACATGAAAGCCTGTACCCTAATCTACTGTTCTACATTATTTCCGTCAGTATTGAGGCACTTGACATAAAGTTGTACTAGTTTTTGAATACGCTCCTCAGAGAAGTCTGCCGCCTGACTTGTTAACCACTGCATTACAACTGTTTTGACTTCGTCATCGTCTTGAAGAGGCAGACCGCCCAGGTGTTTCAAGTGCAGGAACAGATGGTAGTCTGTTTTCTCTCACAGACGGCGGGACTCACGATTATCGGAGGCGTCTTACAGTCCACAATGTAAACAAGGAAGAATCAGACTGTAATGGCTTCAGTGCGTAAAAACAGATGTAGGTACTCAGTGCGCATGCCCAGAACGCCAACCGCAGCGCTGCGGCCGCGGTGCGGCAAAACGGTACTTAGTTAAAAAAAAAAAAAAAAAAAAAAAAAAAAAACCCACGCCTCGTATTTACCAGAATCTGTTTTTTTTTGGAAGGATAGTTATACGTGGCTCTTTCTCATTCAGTTATCTTTATATTTGTGCAAAAGACGCGACAGCTACACCTTATAACTACTAAAATTGTTTTCAAAGAAGTTTTGAAAAAAAAGTGAAATAAAAATAAAACAAGAAATGGGGGTCAATGTCTGATTATTGTGTGTTTCAAAATTAATCATATTGTATTTAGCCTACCGGCCGCAGTGGTCGATCTGTCTGCGGTGCGCCTGTCTGTATGCCCACTACGATCGGGGGGTTCGAGTCCACCCTCGGGCATGGATCTTTGGGTCGTCTTTAGTATAAGATAGTTATAAGTAGTTTGTAAGTTTAGGGACTGATGTCCCCGCAGTTAAGTCCCTTTAGCTTAACCAACATTTGTACATTTTGTATTTAACTATATAAATTTTCTTACAACGAGATTAATATTTGTTACTACTATTCACAGTTTATTATCTTGTATACACATGTAATTGCATCTAATACGTAAGGTATAGACAGTGGTGTTACTCTTTGTTCCGCTATCGTTCTCGTTTTTCATCTCTGACCTTTGTCTTCCCATTCTATTATCTTTTCCTGGCAAGGAATGGGAACGATGAGCGATGAAAATCTTTGTTCATTTTGTGTCATAGTGTATGAGATCGGAGGCATTTTTGATAGCTGCTCTCAATTACGTAAGTGTTGTAGTGCGCAAAATTTATTTTTATTTTTTCTAGTAAAATACTAAAATTCAGAATTCACAAAAACGGGTGTTGAATATTATTTCATACCTAAATATCCATTTTTAATTTTTTTTTCTTTTTATAAATGACTAATTTCAGTAATTCTTTAGTTTAGTAATTGTAGGTTCATACCATTGCTGGGCGCCATTGTGCGAGCCATGAGGACTCGGTAGAGTTCCGGTAAAACAGTAATAATAATAAAAACAAAAACTTAACATTTTATGAATATAAAGTAATTTTATCACAACATTAACAGTTTAATTCAAAAATAATGATAGGCGAAATTTATTTACTAATGTACTACAATAGTAACTTCAATTTAAAAGCTAAAATATTTAACAGAGAATAAGTAGGTACATTTCCGCCTGATATAGTGTTGCTCGACAACCTCTTACGTAGTTTAAAGAAAAATTAATTATTATTGGTTGCTTTAATTTTCTTGTTAGTCGTGTTCGTAATGTCAACTGTTTTTCCTACGACACGACATAACGTGCGCCAATAATAACATTTTATCTATGTGTTACCAACCTAAATCCGGTCGCGCGGTCCGCTGGACGCGTATAGTGGAATTTAACCCGACTGGCGGCAAATCTTAAAACCACCAAATCTTGACAAACAATTGAGACGGGCAACGCTATAAATAGAGACACCGGAAGGATTTTAAATAAAATATACATATTAAAAGAGCTAGGTCGAAATTTATGAATTTTAAAATTTTTATTTCAAAACTGTGACTTGTAAGTTTGTCTTACCAATACTGTGTATTAATATTTGTGTCACACTTTTCATGTACCCTACCTGAACGAGACTACGACTGTAAGATAGAAAATTTTGAGAGATTGGATTACCAAGAAATACGTAGAAGAAGTAATGAATCAAACCAGATTCAGGGCCTACAATGCAATCATCTGATCACGTAACGAGACAATACAACGTAAGGTCAGACGTGATTTGCCATACTTAGTAATCGTTTTTAATGTTTCAAATAGGAAATTATATTACTGCAGTGCCAAATTCAGCGTTATTTCATATCTGTTCACAGTTTATTATCTTTTATACACATGTAATTGCATCTAACTTTTCTCCATTACTATCTTACCTACTTGTTACAGATCAGGATAGAGTGCGAATTATTCGCACGGGTCAATTAGTAATAATCATTATATAAATACGCTAACACGAAAATTGTGGTACAGAAGGTCAATGAAAGTTACATAATTCGAAAGATTGTTTGTTGTAGATTTTATGAATATAAATATTGTGAGTGCGTTTATCCATTAAAAGTGGTAAAAGGAAGTAGAAATTTTCCTGTCTACAGCTTGGATCAAGTTCTACATTCTTCAACAATCAGTTCACTGATTGGCTGTTCGCCTCGACAAAAGACGCTGTAATGCAGCGCATCTACATCATTAAAATAACGTATTAAAGTAAGTGAATATCGAAACATGGAGTGCTTCCAACTCACTTTTCTGTGCCGTTCAAATGCTGCATTTCCGCAGCGATTAAGAGTGGCTAAAGGAAATGGATGTTTTCATATGAAGCTGATATAACGGATGATGCGCCGGGAGAGGCATCTAGCGGTGCACGAGTGGAACTACGAAGTCGACATGTTGTCAGCTCTGGAATTCTGAATATGGCAGTATCGAAATAACATTATTTCTTTGCGTTGTATAAATATACAAAGACCGAAACTGTAGTTCCATTTCAATATTAGGCTAATGAAAGTTGTATAATTCGAAAATGGCAAGAGAAGTATATTCTTCCGTTTTTATTTGTTGTTATTGTGTCAGGCATTTTCCTTAACACGTACAAGATACCGTTTCATATCTCCCAGTGCCGGTTAAATTTTACCAAATATCCCAGCGGCCTCCTATGATAAAGTTGGCAACAGGTGCTGAATAGTGAGAATCCTGTAAGTCTTCATTTTAGCCAGTCGCTTGACAACGCTGATGTTTTCTCATGGAATCTTCGCCTTACGAGGGAAATTATTTTTACTGAGCGGACGAGGGTACATACAAGAACCTGTCAACAATAAAACAGAAACAGCATTAGCCTATTTGATTACTTCATGGTCTCTACGATACACTAATCAAGTCATTCTACGTGGTTCAAACAAATGGGCAAAGATTTTCTATCGTGTTGTTGATGTTGCCAACATGATCACGCGAGGCCGCCGACATGATACGTAAAAATTTACCCCCAGTGACCATTGTAAACACAATTGATTGATTTTCGACCACAGGTAATAATAATAATAAAGATGCTGAACGAGCTTAAGACTGTCACTGAAAGCTCACTGAACCATGAATGCCGCTCCGTATGCCTCTGATTCCCCCCGCGGTTGGCCACTCAGCTGGTGACGTCAGCGGTGGCAGCCTCTGCAGCTGCCTGCACCGGTAGCACGGCCGCTCCGCCCAGCCGGCGGGTCACCGCGGGTCGCGCCCCCCCCCCCCCCCCCCTCTTCACCATCACCACGGCGGTTACGGCTGCGCCTTTCTCCACTTTCGATTGCGCGCTCTGCCGGTTTTTAGGGCGCTCCGGCCGGAAGTGACCGCCGCGGTGGTCTCGTGAGGGCGTGCAGGCGTACCACGCTTGCGCAACGCGCTCAGCGTCTGACGGTCCACGGATGACACTCTCTTCTTGTAGTCTTCAGTCCGAAGACCGATTTGACGAAATATCAGCTCTAACATGTCTTACTCGAGACTCTTCATGTCGAATAACAAAGGCAACACATCCTTACGTGCTTACTAGTCTTGTGTAGTTCGCGAACGAACTGGTTCGGAAGAGCGCTCCCACAGGCGAACTAGTTCGCCGATCCCTTGCCTCTTAGTTCGTCCGCTCCGTTTCCGAAGCCTGACGGGTAACAGCGAGAGGACGCGAGAGCGCGCAGCATCGCGTGATTCGTAGGTAATGTTCCTTCAATGGCCTATTAAATAAATAAATAAATCCACTTTAAAAATAAAATACTACGAGTATTCGGTATGCACAGTAGTTGAATATCATTGTATCACCCATTCGTGTAAATAACTGGTTTATTTGCTTAAGTATTTGATGTCTAATTGCCCAAAAATACGGGTAATAGCACACGCTTGGGCAACACTGATCATTAATTTAAAAAGCTGTCATAACAAAAGAAAGAGCTCTTTTGGTAGCGGTAGCAAGAGCCAAAAAGAGCGGACGAACTAAAAAGAGCGACCTACTTCGCGGCCGAGCTGCGAACTAAAAGGAGAGCTACCGGTCGCGAACTAAGGTATGCGCGATCAGTCGCGAACTAAAATATGCGTGATCGGTCGCGAACTAAAATATGTGTTACCGGTCGTGAACTATTATGCCAAACGTATCTCGCTTCTTAGTTCGTTGGTTTCTTTTCCGAAGACCGATGGGCAATAGCGAGAGGGCGCGCAGCAGAATTAAAAATCACGTGTTTGCCTCCTGCTGATGAGTGCCATTTCGAGGTGAGCGTCTGCCTGCTAGATTACATAGATCAGTGCTACAAAATTCCTGTTTTGAAGTATTCTGCACTCTACAATATCTTACTAATAAATTCCATAATGTCCAGATATAGAGATAACTCTAAACTTAAACGCGAGAAATTATCCACAAACTGTTTCGTTTGGTTTCCGTGATATCGTTAGCGGCTAAAGCAGGAAGCGCATGAAGCAGCTAGGTGGGGGAACTTCTCCCTCCACTTGCATGCGCAGACCACGCCAATCAGCCATCACTGGGAGCGGACGAACTAAAAGAACGAACTAGCTCTCGACAGAGCCATGAACTAAAGTGAGCGAACTATTATGCGCAAGTCTAGTGCTAACTGCATTCGTACGCACACATTTCTCTCCAAGGCTAAATAGACGAGTCAGTGATGTCTCCGAATGTGTACCACCAATCCAACCCTTCTCTTAGTCAGCATATGCCAGAAATTTCTCCCCAATTATGTTCCGTAGCTACTCGTTAGACACGTGACATACACACGCAACTTTCACAGACATGAACTTCTTGTTGTTGTGATCTTCAGTCCAGAGTCTGGTGTGATGCAGCTGTCCATCCTGCTCAATCCTGAGCAAGCCTTTTCATGTCCTCATAAGAACTGTAACCCACATGAATTTGAATATGCATAGTGTGTTCGTTTTTTGGTCTCCCTCTGTTATTTTTTTCCCTCCAATCAAAATTTCACGATTCCTTGATGTCTAGGTATGTGGCATACCCATCAATATCTTCTTTTTGTCAAGCTATGCCAGAAATTCCTTTTCGCCTAAATTCTGTTCATTACCTCATTAGTTACGCCATTTCTCGATATAATTTTTAGCATTCATCTGTAGCTCTATACTTTAAAAGCCTCTATACTCTTCCTCTCTTAAGTATATTTAGTCTATGTTTCACTACCATACAAGACTACACTCCACACAAATGCCTTCATAAATAACTTCCCGAAATTTAAATTAATATTCGATGTTAACAAATTTCGCATTTTCACAAACGATTTTCTTCCCATTAAGTCCTCCGAACTGCTACCACCATACGTCATTTTACTGCCCAAATAACTAAACTTATCTATTACCTTTATTGTTTCGTTATCTAATCTAATTCCTTCAGCATCACCTGATTTTCTTAGACTACATTCTATTACTCTTGTTTTGCTCTTGTTAATGTTCATCTTATACACTGCTTTCAAGACACAGTCCATTCCGATCAGTTCGTATTCTAGGTCCTTAACTATCTCTGATACAATTACAATCTCATTGTCAAACTGCAAAGTGTTTATTTCTTTTCCCTAAACTTTCAGTTACTTCTCCAAATTTGTACTTACCTTCCATGATTTCTCAATGTACAGGTTGAATAACATTGGGAAAGTCTACAACCCTATTTTGTTCCGTTCCCAAACACTGAGTCCTTTTCATGCCCTTCGACTGCTGTCTGGTTTCTGTGGAACTAACATCAAACCTTAATGTTGGCAGAAAACACTTGTGTCTGAACACACACTTCACGGAACAGTCCTCAAGATGAGCCTCCACAGCAGCAACCCATGCATGTAAGAATGTTGACAAAATGTTCAAATGTTTCTAAAGCTTGAGACCAAACTGCAGTGGTCATCGGTCCCTAGACCTGCAAACCACTAAAACTAACTTATGCTAAAGAAAAACACACACAAACACACACATACACACACACACACACACACACACACACACTCACACACACACACACATACATACATACACATCCCTTAGGGGGGACTCGAACTTCTGTTGACACCACGTCATGGACAACGACTGAAACTGGCACGTCAACATGGTCACTGGACGTAGCGAAATGGCACAGGGTTACATGGTGATGAATCCCCATACCTTTTCTACCATTCCTATGTGAAGAAGCGAAAACTTCGTCTTCGTAGGGGCCTGATCATTGATACCTGAATTGCGCCACGGATTCAAGATAGCGGCATCCCAACTAAGCTCTGAGGAACAATCATGTTACCATCCATGACAGGGAAAAAGAAAGATACACTTGTGGCAGACGACGTACACTCCATCGTAAAGACAATGTTTCCAATCAGCAGTAACCTTTATCAACAAGATAATGCGCCATGTCAAGAGGAGAGACGTCTGATGCATTATCCCATGAGCCGTGCGAGAATGACCGTATGTTCTGGAGCACCTTATTAGGGATCGTGCGCCGCGGTGGAGTAGCCGATGGGTCTAAGGCACCTCGCTGCGGAGCGCGCGGTTGCTCGCCGTCGGAGGTTCGAGTCCTCCCTGGGGCATGGGTGTGTATTCTGTCCTTAGATCAGTTCAACATAGTATAATACTGAATAAGAATTTGCGATGTGGCTGGGATTCGACCCCGGTACCGCCTGCTAAGAAGAAAGCAGGAGGTCCCGTGTTCGAATTCCGACCACAGCAAAGATTTTAATTCAATGTCTCTCCTTATATTAATATCATTAGTATAACGAGACAATGTTTGTCTCAAGGAACTAAATTATTGTTGATATTAGTGTAAGTAGTTTGTTAAGTCTTGGGACTAATGACCACCGTAGTTTGGTTCAAATGTTTGTGAAGCTTATGGGACTTAGCTACGGGATCATTAGTCCCTAAACTTACAAACTACTTATGAACTAAGTTATACTAAAGATACCACAAATATCAATGCTCGAGGGGGGATTTGATCCCCCGACGGGGAACAACCTCGTGCATCGTAGCGTAGCGCCTCAATGCGCTCGGCCGTTTCGCAGCGGCCGTAGTTTGTTCCCATAGGATTACAAATATCTGAATTTTTTCCCTTTATTTTATATTATTTATTTATTTGGTTGGGGGGGAGGGCGAACAGAGTGACGATTTAATTGCAGCCCCTTCTACTCATCAGATCGCAACCCGATTGAACGATCTGGGATATGATTAAACGTGACGTGTGTCTGTGTACATGCGTGGTGCCAACCTTCTCTCAGATCCACAATGCTTCCACGACATTGTTATGCGTGCCAAACGAGGAGATATCAGCTATTAGCAAGATGGCCATAATTTTCTGGCTGAACAGCCTATTTTTAATTACATACTGCTTTCAGATGATCGTATAATACTACTAGGAAATTTTAGCCAGTCTTCAAACAGACGAAATGATATTGAATAAATGTGTCCATGTCCTTAAACGGAGGGGCAAACTGAAGTACGGGGATATGTTGTGTGTGTGTGTGTGTGTGTGTGTGTGTGTGTGTGTGTGTGTACAACGACAAGACTAACCAAAAATCCTTCGATATCACAGGAAATACTGAATTTTATTGATGAAAGGAGATGCTTTAAATGAAGCTGGAAAAATGGAGTTCAGACGACTAAGAAATGAAATTGTCAGGAACTGCAAAATGGCTAACCAGGACTGGCTAGAGAGTAAATGCAAGTCTGTAGAAGAATTTATATCTAGGGGAAAAATAGGTAGCACCTACAGGGAAATAAGAGAGATATTTGGAGGCAGGAAAAGTAGCCTTATGAATAACAAGAACTCACGGTGGAAGAATATATTGAGGGCCTCTATCAACAACATTGTAGGAAGGGGAGAGGAAGTAGATGAAGCAGGCCGCGGTGGTCGAGGCGACTGAGGCGCTCCAGTCACGGTCTGCACGGCCACTACGGTCGGGGGTTCGAATCCCCCCTTGGGCATGGATATTTGTGCAGTCCTTAGTCTTAGTTAGTTGATAAGTAGTTTGTAAGTTAAGGGACTTATGACCCCGTAGTTAAGTCCCATAAGCTATACAAACATTTGAACATTTGAAGTAGATGAAGATAAAATAGGAGATACTATACTGAGAGAAGAATTTGACAAAGCACTGAAATAAGTAAGTCGAAACAAGGCCCCTGGAGTAGACGACCTCGAGGTACTGAAGTTTTTGGGACAGCCAGTCATGGCAAAACTATTTCACATGGTGTGTATGAGACAGGCGAAATATCCTCAGATTTCAAGAAGCATGTAGAAATCCCCATTCCAAAGAAAGGAAGTGCAGACATGTGTAAAAATTACAACCATAAATTTAATAAGTCATGGTTGCAAAATTTTAACACGAATTGTTTACAGAAAAATGGAAACGTTGGTAGAAGCCAACCTCGGGAAAGATCAGTTTGGATTTAAGAGAAATGTAGCAACATAGAAGGCAATATCTTAGGACATATCTTACAAGATAGATTATTCCATAAAGTTTCGGGATTGCAGCCGGATACCGTCGGCTTCTTGCCACCTCGGTTATATGGTCTTCCAAAGATCCATAAAAGAGAGGTCCCTTTAAGACCAATAGTCAGCAACATCGGCGCCCCCACATATGATTTAGCTGTACATCTTGCCTCTTTACTGAGACTTTTTGTGGGGAAATGCCCTCATCATATTCGTAACTCTGCTGACTTTATCAATAGACTAAAGTCACGTCAACTTCGTCAGTATGATATATCAGTGAGCTTCGATGTCGTCTCACTCTACACCAAGGTTCCTCTCTCGGACTCATTGTCACTCATCAGCAAAACGTTCACAGCCGATGTAACATCACTTTTTCATCACGTCCTTTCGTCAACTTACTTTTTATTCAACAATGAATATTTTGAATAAACTGACGGTGTTTCCATGGGCAGTCCCATCTACCCTCTGGTAGCAAACTTTTTTATGGAAGATTTTGAGGAAAGAGCACTTGATTCTGCACAACATAAACCGACTGTCTTTTGGCGATATGTTTATGACACTTTTGTAGTGTGGCCCCATGGGGAAGAAGAATTGTCACGTTTTCTGCAACACCTGAATTCAATCCACGAAAACATTCAGTTCACAATGGAAACTGAGAAGGACGGCTGCTTACCCTTTCTTGATGTCCTAGTCAGTAAGAAAGTGGATGGGACCTTAGGGCATTCTGTGTACCGGAAACCCGCACATACGGACATCTATTTTCAAGCGTCCAGCTGCCACCATCCTGCACAATCTACCGGCGTCCTTCGAACGTTGGTGCATCGCGCACATGTTGTGTCTGATGTAGAAAGCCTTCCTAGGGAGCTACAACACATTTAGTCAGTTTTCAAATCTAATGGATATTCTCCTCGTCAGATTAGCGCAGCATTGAAGAGAAAGAAACGTGACGACCCTCAACATCAAGAGGATAAGGAGGCGTTCAAGTCAAGAGCTCTCCTTCCATACGTCGGAAACCTTTGTCGAAACTAGGCAGTATATTAAGAAAACATCAAGTAAAAGTCATCTTCCGGCCACCTGCGAAGATTAGTGCACTTCTCGGCTCGGTTAAAGATGATCTGGGATTGAGAAAAGCCGGAATTTACAGAATACCTTGCCAGTGTGGCAAAGCTTACATCGGCCAGACGACACGCACTGTGCAGGAAAGGTGCGTTGAACATGAACGCCACACTCGTCTGTTGCACCCCAATAAGTCGGCCGTAGCCGAGCATTGTAGGACATTGTATGGATTACTCCGCCACTGAAATCTTGGCCACGATGAGATCCTTCTGGGATTCAGTAATCAAAGAAACTGTGGAAATACGTTTAGCCCAAAATCTTATTAATCGTGACGGCGGCTTTAATCTGGGCAAGGCTTGGGACCCGATGATTTCTTTAATATCGCCTCAGAGGAAACATTTTTTCCAGGACGACGCTTTTAGCGATAGTTAAAAAAACATTACACATTTGACAAGCAATGTACTGAGTGCGCATTCAGAAAGAGTGCGGACACGTACTGTTTTTCCACCTTATGCAGTACTGACGTGGTCCGATAGATGGCGGACATGCAGTTTCAACTTCGCGCAGACACCCGCGCTCCGCTTGTCAAATGTTTTTCACAGAGGGCGGTAAATTCGAAAGAGGGCGCGCTTGTGACGGCCACTGATGCGCATGCGCCTACGCGCCAATTTTTGCTATAAAGGCGTCGTTGGGAACTAACAATCTCCAGTGGAACGCACTCACCTGAAGATGGCTGAACGGTTGTCAGCCGAAATATCGTGGCAAGAAGTCGACGGAATCCGGCTGCAATCCCGAAACTTTATGGAATATTCCGTACGCCGGGAAAACTTCAAGAATCACACAAGATAGATTATATTTCCAACTTTTATAGATTTTTGAGAAAACATTTGACAACGTTGACTGGAAGACACTCTTTCAGATTCTGAACTCAGCAGTGGTAAACTATAGTGAACGGTAGGTTATTACAACTTGTATAATAACCAGAGAGCAATTATAAGAGCCGAAGGGCATTAAAGAGAAGCATTGGTTGGGAATAGGGTAAGATATGGTTGTAGTCTTTCTCGAATTTTATTTACTTTGTAGACTGAGCAAGGTTTGAAGAAAGCAGGGAGAAATTTGGAGTAGCAATTAAAGATCAGGAGAAGAAATAGAAACATTGTATTATGCTAATGGCATGGCAATTCTGTCAGAGACAGCAAAGGACCTGTAAGAGCAATTATACGAATGTCAATATGTTGAAAGGAACATATAAGATGAATATTAAAAAGAAAAGTAATGGGATGCATTCTAAGAAAACCTGACCATGTTGAAGCAACTGGATTGGGTAAAGAAACAATAAAGGTGGCAGATGAATTTCGTTACTTGGGCAGTAATATGTGATGGTCACAGTGCAGAGGATATAAAATGCAGGATGGTAATTGCAAGTAAAGCGTTTTTTAAAAAGACAATTTAAAAAAAATAGAATATTAATTTACGTGTAAGGAAGTTTTTATTAGGGCATTTGTGTGCAAAGTTGTCTTTTACGGGAGTGAAACATTGACTATAAAATAGGTCAGACAAGAAGAGGATACAGACTTTTGAAATGTGATGCTACTGAAGAATGTTGAAGATTAGGTGGGTAGATCGCGTAACTAATGTGGAGGTACTGAAAAGAATTGGGGACAAAATGAATTTCTGGCATACCTTGACTAAAACATGGGATCGGATGGTAGGACACATCTTTAGATACAGTAGTGCATTTTACACTGGATGCAAGTGTGTGGGGGAAACATGGCAGCGGGAGACCAAGAGACGAATGCAGTAGGAGATTCAAACCTGACGTGAGTTGCCGTTCTTACAAGAAGATAAGGAGGTTTGCTCATGATAGAATAGGATGGAGAGCTTCATCAAACCAGACTGAAGACCACAGCTACAACAACGATACGAGTTACACAAAGACCTAATCATATTGAATAAATGTGCTGATGTCCTTAAACACCGACAAAGGAGCAAGCGGAAAGTACAGGATTGTGTATGTGTGTGTGTGTGTGTGTGTGTGTGTGTCGGCGAGCGAGGAGTCACTGTGGACGTGCCTACAGGATTTCTCAGTACGGTGTATCACTCTTTGTCTTATGCCGTGATAGATTAGATAACGAGTGAGCACGACGTCTACATTGAATGCTAGCTATTCTTAGAACCTGGCAGAATCGTGACGTTAGTGCACGTAATATCAACTTGTGTTCCCGAGTACTTGCATCAATGAGGCATAGGTATTTGCATTGAAATTTCCACTGCAGTGCTGTTTATCATTTATTGTTAATGATTTTAGTGTGGATTGTCGTAAAGCTACAATAATTCCAGATTATAGACGCGGATCACAATGTTTAGATCTAATCTGCCAGAAGAAAAAGGGGTTGGAAACATCGAAAAGCTTGTGCACTAATAACGCAGTAGACGAAATTGTTTTTTGTTTTACGTTACTGGGATGAGAACCTCGTTCGTTTTTTTGCCGTATTAAATCATGAATCTCAAGTATTTCAAAGACTGTACTTCGTATTCGTCAAAGTCAGTAGAATTCCATACAATCTGATAGTGCTTACGCGATTTTACCTAAACGTTTAGAACATCTGAAAAACATCATATATCGGCAGTTCGACACTTAAGAAGGAGTTTTTACTGTACGGCATGAGAATGGGAGCCCACTGTATTCAGTTGTGACTTTCACAGGGGCCATCTGAATTAAATTGTATTCGGCAGAGTAACGGGATCTACGTGCGGAGAGACTTGTTACGACTGTGGACAGAAATTTCCAGGCACACGTACGGGATATTGCTGCTAGAGACAGAGACTCTGTATTGCAAGTGTTGACAGATTCTTTTAGAGCGATGGTTCGCGAAACTGTATGTAATGTCCATAACATCACCATGACGTGGCAATATGAGACAGACGATCGTATGCTGATTGCTGTTCGCAGAAATTTCGATATCCAGGTGATTATTTCGACGGAAGAAAGTAAAGGGAACAGAATTTTTTCAGTATATGTTTGTTCCATCCCTTAGCTTCCCATCATAGGGGAAAGGTGGTGTCTATGTTGAATCTTGAGGTTAGTTGCTTAAGCAACGATAGTAGAACAAACTATTCTCTCTGGTACCAAATTGCAGCACAAATTCATACAATAACAACAGGGATACATATATAACTTGATGTATCTACGTATGTGTGTATCTTCTTCATGTCCTCATAAACTACTGGACCGATTTCAACAAGATTTGATGTTCATATCAACTACCGCCAGATAACAATCACTGTGGAGTGAGGACAACCGATGACACATAATTTGACGTCATAAAGAGTGCGCGAAAAACCGGTCCATCATTCAAAAAGCTGTAATTTACTAGCTGTAAACCCGGCGTTGCCAAAGTGTTTATTTATTCTACACTCTCGTAGCCCACCTCCCTTCTATCCTCTCTCTGCGTCCAATTCTTTCTCCCCCATCTCTCCGTTCGTTTCCACCTTTCCCTCTCTCGGCAAAGTTTTTTTGTAAGGTGCCCTCTGTCATTTACCATACAAATATTTATGTACCCAGTGACCTTGCTCTTGGTTTAAAGGTCATGTATGCAAAAATTCATCAAGATCGGAGTAAAACTATGCATTTTGTCAAAGTCCGTGAGTTAAGTACCCTCCGCCATGCACCGGACTCAGTTTTATAAAGAGAGTGACATTCCTCCTTTTTTTTTTTTTTTTTTTTTTTTTTTTTTTTAAAGTTCGAGTGTGAAAAATGTCATCAAGTTCGGAACAAAACTATAGATTTGTATGCAATAGGAACACAGAGTCACATTGAAAAACGCCCTTTGTTATTTTCAAATTTCCAGTTGTATTTCATACAACCTTTGTTCTGAGATTAACGAAAAAAACAAAGAAAGGATCTGTGAAATCGGTCAAGGCGTTCTCAAGTTATGGCGTGACCAAGGTATTTAACAATCCATTTTTTATGTTGCAAGGTACCCTTCCTCATGCACCGTTTGAAAGTTTAGGTATGGGTGTATTTTTTATCTTTAACATAAGTTGGTTTAAGTAGTTTATAAGCCTGGGGACTGATGACCAAAGCAGTTAAGTCCCTTAGAGCCGGCCGCGGTGGCCGAGAGGACTGAGGCGCGCCAGTCACGTTCTGCACGGCCACTACGGTCGGGGATTCGAATTCTCCCTCTGACATGGATATTTGTGCCGTCCTTAGTGTTAGTTAGTTCATAAGTAGTTTGTAAGTTTAGGGACTGATGACCCCGTAGTTAAGTCCCATAAGCTATACAAACATTTGAACATTTTGAAGTCCCTTAGATTTACAAACATTTGAACTTTTATTTTTATTTATTTATTTTCTTTGGCCCATTAGTTACACAAACATCGAACTTTTGATGTTACTTCCCGCTAATTTTCTGTGTTGCAAACGTTAAATTGATTTCAGTTTCATGCATTATTTCGTACGAAAAATAATTCATACAGTGAGGCGTCGAAACATTGGTCGGAGTACGTGCAACACAACAACTAATTACTCATTGAATATTGGTCTTTTCTGAAAAATAATTGAACGCTATATTTTTAGTGTGTTATGGGTGGTGGTTTCATATTTTTCTGCATTGAAAAGAATGAATTAATTTCATTTTGTAATAGCTTCGCGTGTTGCAAACTTTCAGTTGATTTCAGATCGTGTTCCACTTCTCAAGAAAAAATGCTCTATTGAGACGTCGAAATATCGGTCAGGGTATGTGCAACGAAAGCTAAGTTCATGGTCATCGTGTCAATGAGACTAAGAGTGTAGACAGCATTAGGAGAAAAACAGGAGGATAAACTCTCAAGCGCAATCGGTTATATATACACATTCTAAAATGGAAATGATCGTTTGTTGAAATACTGATATTTCTCATGAATTCTTCATAGACTGCGTTGAAATTTGTTTTCTTTGATTTCTTGAAAGTTGGTTTTGGTATTCACTGCGTCAATTCATATTTCGTAGAATATAGTTACCAATAAAACAATTTTCAAGTGTATTGTAGAGTTGAAAAATCAAAGAGTAAACAGTATTTTCACAGCGTAATTATTGTTCCGTATTGCAGGTTATATGAGCTAAAAGTATAACACGTTATACAACCCCGCTTATAAGATCTTTTTATCGATTTATTTCCGCGAGAAAACATTTAACTGATGGAACTAGGAGCCTTGATTGTACCTGATGATAGAAATGAAATAGTTAACAGTTCTCCATCAATACCGTTCATACAATTGCTATAACATTTTGTACTTTCGACCTTAAAACAAGATAATAATTTGTAGAGTGCAAGGCAGAGAATACTTCCAATCTAGAGTTTTTTCCGATGTTGGTTAAATGTTTCACATTTGACGTTCAAAACAAAAGAAAACAATAATTGTCTACACAACATATAATATGAAGCATGGTGAAGTGGACCTTTCTCCAAACTTGGGCACTGTTTGACTGCTCACCATAAAATCTGGTGAACTATATAATTTTCCATGACAGGGGAGGGACGAAATTTGCAGAAAACGGGGAGAAAGGCAATGACAGAACATGGGATGGTTATGTGCCTATTAAAGGGCAGGAGGCGGGATAGAAGGGAAAGGTAGATGGGGTTGAGGAACAGAGAGAGGAGCGAGAATAAAGAAATGGAAATAAAGAAAGAGAGGGAGGATTTAGACGCAGAGAGATAAATGGAGGATATGGATAGTGTGTGGCAGTGGCGGCGCGTCCTGTGTGTTCACTGATTCAGTGAGCTCCCCGAAAAAAGCTCGTCGTGAAAAAAAGTGAATAAATAAATAAAATTAAAACTGTTTTAAAACCACCATTCTCCATTTTGGAAAGTTGCACAGGTCACACCTATCTTCAAGAAAGGCGGTAAGAGTGACCCATTAAACTACAGGCCTATTTCAATGACTTCAATTTGCAGCAGGGTTTTGGAACATATCCTGTATTCAAATATTATGAATTATCTCGAACAGAATGCTCTATTGGCATAAGGTCAACATGGATTTAGAAAATATCGTTCATGCAAAACACAACTAGCTCTTTACTCACACGAAGTGATGTGTGCTATCGACAAGGGTTCGCAAATTGATTCCTTTTTTCTTGATTTCCAGAAAGCTTTTGACACCGTACCAAACGGCTTTTAATCAAATTGCGTGGTTACGGTATATCGCCCCAAATTTGCGACTGGATACGGGATTTCCTCTCAGAGAGGATACAGTTCGTAGTAATCGATGGTAAGGCATCGACTAAAACAAAGGTGATATCCGGCTTTCCACAGGGTAGTGTCATTGGCCCTTTGCTGTTCCTTGTTTACATAAACTATTTAGGGGAAAATCTAAGTAGCTCTCTTAGGTTGTTTGCAGATGACGCCGTCTTTTACCGTCTAGTAAAATCATCTGAAGATCAAATCCAACTGCAGAACGATTTGAATAAGATATCGCTATGGTGTAAAAATTGGCAGTTCACTCTAATTAGTGAAAAGTGTGAAGTCGTCCATATGAGTACGAAAAGAAATCCGTTAAAGTTTGTTTACATGATAAACCAATGAAATGTGAAGGCCGTAAACTCCACAAAATACCTAGGAATTACAATTACTTCAGACTTAAATTGGAAAGAAGATGTAGATATTTTCGTGGGAAAAGCGAACCAGAGACTGCGTTTTATTGACAAAACCCTTAAAAGATGCAACTGAACTACTAAAGAAACTGCATATACTACGCTTGTCCGTCCTTTTATGGAGTATTGCTGCCCAATGTGGGTTCCGTATCAGGTGGGTTTGACGGAGGACATCGAAAGAGTCCAAAGAAGGGCAGCTCGTCTCGTCACAATACAGGGAGACAGCGTTACGGAAATGATACAGGGTCTGGGATGGGAATCACTACAACAACGGCGCTTATCGCTGCGGCGTGGGCTTCTTACGAAACTATAATCGCCAACATTCTCCTCCGAATGCGAAAATATATTGTTGAATCCCACTTACATAGGTAGAAATGATCATCACATTAAAATACGAGAAATCAGAGACGAACGGAGAGATTCAGGTGTTCATTCTTCCCGCGCGCTATTCGAGAATGGAATGGGAGATAAAATAGTATAACGGTGGTTCGATGTACCCTCTGCCAGGCACTTAAATGTGATTTGCAGAGTATCCCATGTAGATGTTCGTGTTTCAGATCATTTTATATGCACATTCGAAGTATTCTTATCACATGAGGTTCGCTATACGTCGCGGAGACATATACGAGTCGTAGTGGCGGCCGCTTAATATAGGCGGCAGTGGCCGCAGCATTGCAATGCGCATGCGCGGCTGAGTTTAAAATTCCCTTCTGAACTCCATGGAGGCAGCTTATCGGCGCTCCCGCGGCAGGGAGGGGCGAAGGGAAACCTCGGGTCTAACACTGGCGTTTGAGCTGGTAGAGCCACCAGCTCCTGGCAACTCGAGCTCTGGCGGTTACGCACGAATGGTCCCGAAGCAGAGGCAATGGAGGTACTGCACACCTCATCTTGCGCATGCGCAAATCCTCCATAAAGGCAATATCCGTCCTTCATATCTGTTTGTGGCGCAATGAAGATTCATTAAAAACACGTCATATTTGGTAAAATATCTTATACTATAAATTAAAGATGCATCAACGCCCTCAGAAGATTCAATCATGAATAATAATGAAGTCACTATTCTGCACAAAGCAATAATAGCAGTGTGTGTAGCGGCATTGCGCCGTGATGTCGACGATATTGGGTTCGAGATCGACTGCAAGCAATCTTTTTAAACCCAATCTTCTTCTTAACAGATACGGGAACAACAATGACTTTTGTATTGTTACTTGTCCTATATATTTCGACGTTTTAGCAACTGTGTCGTGATTTTGACGGTAAATGACATTTATACTGGGATGAAACGTTCACTCTGCAGCGGAGTGTGCGCTGATATGAAACTTCCTGGCAGAGTAAAATTATGTGTCGGAACCAGGACTCGAACCTGGGACCTTTGCCTTTCGCGGGCAACCGCTCTACCGACTGAGCCATCCCGACACGACTCACGATGCCGCCTCACAACTTTACTTCCGCCAGTACCTCGCCTCCTTCTTTCAAAACTTGACAGAAGCTCTCCTGCAAACCATGCAAGACTAGCACTCCTGGAAGAAAGTAAAGTTGTGAGGCGGCATCGTGATTCGTGTGGGGATGGCTCAGTCGGTAGAGCGCTTGCCCGCGAAAGGCAAAGGTCCCAGGTTCAAGTACCGGTTCCGTCACACAATTTTAATCTTGCAGGAAGTTTCGACATTTATACTCTTTTGCAAACAAATATTTAATTATATGAAAAGATGAGGGGGAGAGCAGCCTTTGCGCATGCGTAAGGTTATGAGGGGAGCTAACTAAAGTCACGTGACCCGAAGGTAGCTTGACTCTTCATCGTAACAGAATTCATTTTGTTGCAGTCACTTAACAGTCTAATGAATTACTCAATGTTCATGTACATTTCATATGCTCTTGGTGTTTATTATCAAAGAAAATTGATCAACGTTCAGTATCTTTTAGAAACAAATTACCCAGTTTTAAGCACTGAGCGAGGTGGTGCAGTGGTAACACACTGGTCTCGCGTTCGGGAGGGCGATGGTTCAAATCCACCTCAGACCATTCAAATTTAGGTTTCCCGTGATTTTCCTAAATCACTCCAGGCAAATGCCGGGATGGTTCCTTTCAAAGGGCACGGCTGATTTCCTTCCCCATCCTTACCCAAACAATCCGCGCGTTAGCTCCACGTCTGACGACCACGCTGTCGACGGCGCTTTCCCCCAGCGCCAGTAGCAGAGGTGCTAAAAATTGTCTCTCTAGACGCCGAGCGGGGAGGGGGTTAGGCGACGCCACTATCAGGAACCGGCACTCGCAGAAGTGAGCCCCCAGTCTTCTGAAGCACCAGCCGACACTGTTGTATGAGATAAGAAATGTACAGGGAGTGGGGTGATGTTGGCGGACAGAGATAGGGGGAGTATGAAGGAGATGGGCATAGAGAGAGGGTAGGAGGAGATGAACAAATAGATGAAGGAGGAGGAGAGGGATAGAGAGAGAGAGAGAGAGAGAGAGAGAGGGTAGGAGGAGATTAGCATGTACATGCAGTTCACATACGTATTAGCAATTGCGAAGCATTGGCGGGTTTGCTAGTCAATATCAGCCGAGCGGCATTAGCACCACTCTCCGGGCAGTGCAGAGCCGCTGCGTGGCCCTCACCGCAGAGGCAGACGGCAAGCTCGCTTCGTTACTCCTCGTCAGGGTCGGCCGCACTCGTCCTTTATCGGTCGCGAGCATCGCAGCCGCTGATGGCCGATCAAGGATGTGACGTCACCGACGCACGGTGCCACATCACGATAGCGGGTGACGTCATTACGGAACCGGTCAGGCTCTCTGAAGCACCGCGGAATGAGCTAACCCGCTCACAGCTGGCGCAGAATGCAGTTCGTAGCGAACGCCAGGGAAAGTTGACACTGCAGGAGGAAGGGTGTCGAAGGAAAGCAATAGTTGTATGAGTAAGTGAATGAAATACAGCATAATACTAGTGAAACTATAAACGACGTCGTATATATTTAAACTGCATCGCAAAAGTAGATTAAGGAAATACAGACGCGCAATAAAAAGGATTGTGAATAGACACGCATCCACCGGCCATGCGGGCCAGAGAATTGCTTCGAAAATATAGGAGAAAGAAATTTCCTAGTCCTTACCAAGTCATCAACTCTTCACGCTACTAGAAAAGACACGTGGCCAATGAAAAAGACAAGTTCCAGCGCGTACACCAGCTTACGCGATCAAGGTAGTGCTGAGCTCGTTCGCTTGTTCACATCTACGTAAATACTTCGCTAATCGCATTTAAATGCACGGAAAAGGATTCATCGAACACTGTTGTGACACTTTTCGACCGCTCCATTCTCTAATGGGGCGCGGGAAAAAGTAACGCCTGGATCTTTCTTTCCTTTTTCGATCTCCTTTATTTTATTAAGATGATAATGTCTCCCTACGTGGGAGGGTACTACCAAAACATGTTCGCATTCTGAAATTCTGAAGACAGAGTTGATGACTGAAATTTGATAAATAATTCTCGCAGTAACGAATAAGTCTTTCTTTTAATGATTGCCACCCCATATCGTGCATCATTGATAATACAAAACGAGCTGTCCTCTGAGCTTTCTCTTCATCCGTCACTTCCACTTGGTGGGGATCCCACTATTGGCAGAAATACTTAAAGATAAGACGCAAAAGTGTAGTGTAGGCGGTTTTTTAGTAGAACTGTTACATATGATAAGTGTTCTGCCAATGAAACGTAGCCTTTGGTTCAACTTCCGTACGAATTTCCATCTTTTCTAAATATTTTTAGCCGCAACATGAAAATACAATAGAAACTAAAACCTCTTCATAAATGACTGTGAGACAGAACGTGTTTATTCGTCTGTGTTTCGCCGCGCGTCTATTGAACCGAACCATCGAGTGAGCTGATGAGTACCCTGATCACGTGACGTGACGTACGCTCCCTTCCAGTCTTTCTCGTTGGCCACGTATAGGGATTAGGCTCTACGTTCTCCGAAAGGTGGAAAAGGACTTACACCGACATCGCCTTACCACTGATTAAAGTAATTGTTACTCAGCAGTCGTATGTTCTTCGACCGTCGAGCTTATTTGTGAGCTACACTCAAGATACAACACATCCGAATTTTTTCTCGCGCACTCATCATACTAAAACTGTGCAAAGTGTCACTATTCTAGGCACACCTAATGCTATACATATTCCACAACATCCACGCGATGATTGAAGGAGGGAGACTCCTCACGAACACTTGTTTAGGACTTCCACTGGAAAAACCGTGAGTGGGTTCTTCTTCCAGCAAGATGACTTCTACTTCGTTTAAGGATTGAAAAATGACAGTCATTTATCATTTACAATCTCAATCGATCAAAATAATGTCCTATTCACGTCGTCATCATGCTTCAGTATTACCTGGTAACATTTCCAGCCATTTTAGGTGTAAAATATCTTCAATTTCGCCATTTATGCTAGAGTTTTGAGTGCTGAACGTTGCTATAATATTAAAAACACATACACGAAGTTTTTTTTTTTTTTAAATGCATATATTTTTGTGTTCAGTCTTGCTAAAGGGACGTTATAACCTTAATATACCTCGTAGAGCTGGGAAAATATTCTTGACTTAAGCGTTTGGACAAATTACAACGTATATAAGTATAACTGATTATCCCGTATCTAGTCATGACAGTTACGGCAACCATCGTCCACCAAAGGCCGCAAAAGCGGCAAGAGCTTGAGGTATGCTAGCTAAATATTGGCTGAGGTGTTACGTATTGTGGGGTTGCGTATTGTATACAGTGATAACTGGTATTTTATACGATATTTCTATTTTGCCTAGAGTATTCTTTTCGATCTTTTTAACTCATGTTTTCGATTATCGCGAATGCAAGGTTTCTGCTCAAGATCAAGTGGTGTACAGTTGTTCCACAAGGAAAATTAAAGAACAATGTGGTTAATTCCTACCACGTTAACGATCGACTACTGAGGGTAAAGCTACATCCTTCTTCAATATATTATCTGTAACAAGCGGACCATAATAAGTGTAAATAACGGATATTGCCAGGTCACGGATATGTACAGTGGGAACAAAGCCCACTGTCCAGTCACTCGTTGATCATTCCGGGGCAGTAATAGAAGAAAGCAAACGGAAAGCTGAAGTTCTAAATTTAACCTTTAAGAAATATTTCACGCAAGAGGACGGCACAAATGTACCATCATTTGATCAACGTACTAATTCCGAAATGTGGGACATAGCAATAGGTATTTCCGGTGTGGAGAAGCAGCTGAGAGAGCTAAATACGAAAAAGTCTGCTGGTCCGGATGGAATACCAGTTCGGTTTTACAAAGACTATTCTGAGGCGTTGGCCCCCTACTTAGCTTGCATTTATCGCGAATCTTTAATTCAGCGCAAAGTTCCTAGTGATTGGAAAAAAGCGCAGGTGACTCCCCTTTATAAGAAAGGAAAGAGAACTGACCCACTCAATTACAGGCCAATATCAATGACGGCAGTTTTGTGTAGAATTTTGGACCATATTCTCAGTTCTAATATAATAAATTTCCTTGAAACGGAAAAGCTTCTTTCCATGAATCAGCACGGGTTTAGGAAACATCGTTCATGTGAAACTCAGCTTGCCCTTTTCTCACATGACATCTTGCGAGCCATGGACGAAGGGCAACAGGCGGATTGTGTTTTTCTCGACTTCAAAAAGGCGTTCGACGCGATGCCACACTGCAGACTGCTAACGAAGATACGAACTTATGGAATAGGTTCACAGATTTGTGACTGGCTGGAAGACTTCCTAAGTAATAGAACGCAGTTTGTTACTGTCGACGGCGAGTGATCATCATAGACGAGTGTATCGTCCGGCGTGCCCCGGGGGAGTGTGATAGGACCGCTATTATTTTCTATCTATATAAATGATCTGATGGACTGAGTAACTTGTAATTTGCATCTGTTTGCTGATGATGCTGTGGTGTATGGAAGAGTGTCATCTTTAACTGACTGTAATAGCATACAGGATGACTTAGGCAAAATTTCTAGTTGGTGTGAAGAATGGCAGCCAGCTCTCAATGTAGAAAAATGAAAGGTGATGCGCATGAGTAGAAAAAACAATCCCATAATGTTCGAATACAGCATTAGTAGTGAGCTTCTTGATGCAGTCGCGTCGTTCAAATATCTAGGCATAACATTACAGAGCTTTATGAAACGGAACAAACATGTAAGAACAGTTGTGAGTAAGGCGGACAGCCGAATTCGGCTGGGAAGATGTACTTCAGAAGATGTACTTCAATTTATTGGGAGAATTTTGGGAAGATGTACTTCACCTGTAAAGGAGACCGCAGCAGATCAGTTTAAAGGAAGACATAGAGTCGGTTCAGAGGCGAGCAGCTAGATTTGTTACCGGTAGGTTCCACCAATGCGCGAGTGTCACGAAAATGCTCCGGCAACTCAATTGGGGATCGCTGGAAGAAAGACGACGTTCTTTTCGTGAATTTCTGTTAAGTAAATTTAGAGGGCCGGAATTTGAAGCTGAGTGTAGTACGATCTTGCTGCCGCCTACTTACATTTCGCGTAAAGATCACAAAGACAAGATAAGAGAAATTAGGGCTCGTACGGAGGCATATAGGCATTCTTTTTTTTCCTCGTTCAATTTGGGAGTGGAATAGGAAAGAAAAGGCCTAGTAGTGGTACAGTGTATCCTCCGCCACGCACCTTACGCTGAACTGCGGAGTATGTATGTAGATGTGAACATGTCCAGAGTATAACGCTACCTGGTCTTTCAGCGACGGGCCTAAGTTTTCCAGAAAATTTATTTTGAAGTTCACCGCACGCTTTAAGAGGCGTAACGTTAGCCGTGTTCTAAGGAAGTGAGCGTAGCGTAGCGGGTAGAAAGGTCTAAAGCTACCACGCTGGAGGTACCGTGTTCGGTTCCTCTCCGAGGTTTTGCTTTTTTAATATCAGATTAGTCCAATTTTTTCATTCTATTTTACAGGCTAATCAACAATGTAAATTGAATTAAATTAATAAAAAATATTGAATATTGCGCTAGTAATCTAATTTTCACGTCATTATTACAAAATCTTATTCGCTGTTGCCTGCATCGCTTGCTATGCCACAGCAGAAATTCGGATGACACAATGATTTTTTGCACCAAGCACATTTCATAATGGTGCCACGCAGGGCCACGCAGTTTTTAAGAGCGATACCGAAAAACATTGTTCATTCGAAAAGGATACTCTTTCATCCGTCAATTCATATGCGAACCATGCGTATTTTATTACCTTTGAAAAAGCAGGTGCCCTGAATTGATTCAAAGGTAATGTAATAAGTATAAATTTCTGGGCACCTCTGTGTCATAATCTGTGGGTTTTCCCTACTTATTAATGCCTTTCTTTTACATTTCGAGGTCACGTAAGACACTATTTTCATAATTCGACAATGGTAGCGTTGTTATAATTTGTTTTGGAACACACTTTCTCTTCTGCGTTTCTGTGGGCAACACATAAGGAATATACATATTTTTCGGACTTCTTTCTTTCACCATCACTTCACACTTTGGCAAAAGCGAGTATGTACGCTTTGTTATTATGGACATAATAACAGAGATGTCCGTGCGGACAGTCCGCTTTCTGCTTGAGCGAGCTTACTCAATTTAAACTTCTTAATAATTTCACACAATTTACACTGTCAGTTGATATTCTCTAAAATAAAACGAAAAAAAAATCGGACTATTCTAATTAACAAAAAAAAAGAGAAGTCCCGAATACGGTACCTCTAGCGTCCAAGATGCAGTCCTTAACGGCTACGACACGCTCGCTTGCTTAGAACTCGGCAAACGTTACGCGGTTTACAGTGTGCAGTGAACTTGAACACCAGTTGTGACTTTTCAAGCTTTCACGGCGGATCTGTTGTAAATACACTTCGCGGGTTTGCCGCCGGATGACATTGTGAATCTCCCCCAATATTTCGCCGACACAACTGTTCGACATCTTCAGGTGGTGGTAATTGTCAGTACTTCAAGGCGCGACTGATGTTAATTGCGTGGCAGCGGCGGTATTTATCAGGGCGTGTGCAGAGATTACGCATGCGCGAGAGACCGTTCAGTGTTGGTCGGCGGCGGCGCTTCTGGTGCCCCCTGCTGGGAGCCGAGGAGGTGTCTTCCGCGCGTGCGCCGTGGGCAATGATGTGCTGCCGGACGCTCCTGTGGTGGAAATTGGAACTAAGTATCTGCGTTGCGCTGCGTTCCTCCGTGTTTCCGATTTTCTCCTTTTTCCTGTTTTGCTTTGAATGCAGCCAATAGTGGATTCCAGGCTGCGCTCATCTGGAAACCTGCATCCCTGTTGATAAGATTATCCGCCGTACGGATGTGTATGGCCTCCTTAAAAATACTGTCCCAGAATGATGATACTGACGATAGAACTTCCGTTGCCTCGTAACACATCCGATGACCTGTGTTCAGGCAGTGCTCTGCTACCGCTGACTTACTGGGTTGTCCTAGGCGTGTGTGGCGTTGGTGTTCAGTACAGCGTTCTTGCACAGTTCGACATGTCTGCCCTATATAAGATTTTCCGCACTGACATGGTATTTTATATACACCGCGTTTGCGAAGGCCGAGTTCGTCTTTGACCAAGCACGATATATTCCTCAGTTTTGATGGCGGACGAAACACACATTTGATGTCGTGTCTCTTCAGGATACGTTCTATCCTAGATGACATGCCACCAAAATAAGGCAAGAACGCCGTTACCGTGGGTGCCTCCGAATCTTCATCAACATCCTTTCGTTGAAATTGCTTCAATTGAAAAGCATTGCGTATTTGTCGCTCAGAATAACCGTTTTGCTGGAATACAGTTCTTAGATGTTGTAGTTCACCTGGCAAGCTGTCAGTATCTGAGACCACATGCGCCTTGTGTACCAAAGAGCGTAAGACGTTACCGCGTTGTGCAGGATGATGACAACTTCTGGCCTGCAAATATAGCTCTGTGTGTGTCGCTTTGCGGTAGACACTATGGCCCGGCGTACCATCAGGTTTTCTTTTTACCATAACATCCAGAAAAGGTAAACTTCCGTTTCTTTCCAACTCCATGGTGAACTGGATACTTGGACGGAGTGAATTCAGATGCTGAAGAAACGTGGGTAATGTCTCTACTCCGTGAGGCCACACCACAAATGTGTCATCCACATAGCGCCAGAAACAAGAAGGTTGCAGACGTGCTGACAGTAGTGCTCTTTCCTCAAAGTCTTCCATAAAATAGTTGGCCACCATGGGAGATAGAGGACTCCCCATGGCGACTCGGTCAACTTGTTCAAAATATTGGTTATTGAATAAGAAGTACGTTGAGGTTAGCACATGCTCGAACAATGCCACAATGTCTTTCTCAAACTTACTGCTGATGAGCTGCAGTGAGTCCTGTAAAGGTACTTTGGTAAATAAAGAAACGACGTCAAAGCTGACCAAGATATCTGTTGATTGTAGTTGAAGAGTCCTTAGGCGTTGTATGAAGTCCTCCGAATTTTTGATGTGGTGTTCACATTTGCCTACAAGTGGTGCCAACTGAGAAGCAAGATATTTAGCCAAGAAGTATGTAGGCGCACCAATGTTGCTAACAATTGGACGTAAAGGAGTCCCTTCCTTATGAATTTTCGGTAGGCCGTACAGTCTCGGAGGAACTGCAGCCTGTTGCCGCAGGCCTTTCCTAAGGTTATTTGGAATAGAACTCTTTTTAATGAGGTCTAATGTTTTCCTCTGAATCTTGCAAGTCGGATCTTCTTTCAACTTGCGATATGCAGGGTCGTCAAGCAGTGCCTCGATCTTGGTGTTATACTGTTCTTGAGAGAAGGACAGTGGCGTTCCCCTTGTCAGCAGGTAAAATTGCGAGGTCTTTGTCTGCCCTTAAGTCACTCAGAGCCTTTCTTTCTGCTGAAGAGATATTAAACTTCTTCGGCTGAGCTTTGGTCAGGATTCTGCAGGTGTCTCTCCTAATCTCTTCTGCAACGTCACTGGGAAATTTCAAAATTGCTTGCTCTATCCCAGATATAACTTCTCGAACCGGAGCTGTCCCTGGTGTTGGTGCAAAATTCAAACCCTTCTCGAGCACCGAAACGGCTGCGTCGTCCAAAATTCTATCCGTGAGAGTAAACACGGTGCGTCGACGAATTCTAGTTTCTTCTTTTGCTTGGGCCTCGAGACGATTGTATTTTGACACTTGTCGGTTCTTCATTTGTTGTTCAGTCCAGTCAGCTAGCGCCCAGGTAGAGCTATCAATCCAATCCCAGGATACAGCTGATACCCTTGAAGAGATCTTCAGATGTAGTGACAGTAATTTCTTGGACAGCAAGTGCAGTTCCCGCCGCGTATAACGTACCCTCTCTCTCACTAGGGCAGCACTAGCTCGTCGTTTAATTCTCGCAGCGGCAGCAGAGTCAATGTAATGTTTAAATTTGGCAAACGTCGGGATTGTTTGCTTGTCACGACATCTCAATAAGAAGGCCATAGAGCACAGCAGTCTACCTCTCTTCTTGCGTAACTTGTCAAATTCATGAATAACGTTGGCCATCTCCTCCCCGTAGAGGTACCAGATGTGACTTTTCAAGCTTTCACGGCGGATCTGTTGTAAATACACTTCGCGGGTTTGCCGCCGGATGACATTGTGAATCGCCGCCGACCAACACTGAACGGTCTCTCGCGCATGCGTAATCTCTGCACACGCCCTGATAAATACCGCCGCTGCCGCGCAATTACCATCAGTCGCGCCTTGAAGTACTGACAGCTACCACCACCTGAAGATGTCGAACAGTTGTGTCGGCGAAATATTGTGGGAGATTTACAATGTCATCCGGCGGCAAACCCGCGAAGTGTATTTGAACACCAGTTCTCTTGAAAACCAAGGCCCGTCGCTAAAAAACCAGGTAGCCTCATACTTAGGGTATGTCCCTCTATCAAAATTCGTTATTTACACTTTTAATGGTCCCCTTGTAAGTGCAATGCGAGTTTGCTTCCAACAACAAACAACGGAAACGAATAAGTCGCAGATAGGTGCAGTCATCTGGAAGAAATGTTTTCTGTAGCAAATGGAAACGAACATTTTCCAATGGAAGTCTTTAGTGCAGGGATGCGAGGATCCCAGCTACTGGCCCGCATGCCACAGACCTGATGCACACCCGCTACGCACCTTTCGTCCGTCTATTATTATTATTATTTTGTTTTACTCGTGTTTCGTTTATTACCGGAAAGAGGGGGCGGGCTGTAGTAGAAATTTGCTTTACTGACATATGGCGATCTACCTAGTATTGGGTCAGGGGGTCCGAATTCGGAATATAACTTGCCTCGTGGCAAGCCACTTTTAAATGATAGCAGCCTTTAAAACTCCAAATTAGGTGCCCAATTGAGACAATGTGCAAAAGTCATTAAAAGCTGCTAGCATAAGAGGGAATACTTAATAAGCACCAGGAGGTTGTGTCACACACCAAACACACTATATATCCGTACTGGATAACCTAAATAGACTATATCCTAGACAGACATATAGTTACACAGAGAGAGAGAGACAGAGAGAGAGAGAGAGAGAGAGAGAGAGAGAGAGAGAGAGACAGACAGACAGACAGAGAGAGAGAGAGAGAGAGAAAATAAGACTTCCTTCGCGCAGGAACATTAAGGCATAAGAGCTATACGGTGCAATGTTTTCCTTTGTAATGCTTAAGAACTAACGATGATTTCGGACTATAAATAAGAATCTGAATTCTTGTTAAGTACCCAGTGCAGAAGTCTGATCTTTCGATGCATGTATTACTGGTGCAGTAGTAGAAGCTTCAAGTGACTGTTGAACGTCTAAACTGTGGTAAGCAATGTTACCTCCACAAGTGGAATCAAATAGAGAGATAGTACCCAAAACTTGCTGTAAGTATTTTTCTGGTCGACGCAATGGTCACAAAGCTACTCTAGATAAAAAAGCACTCAGACGCAATATCAGTTCCCGAAATGCACCGCGAACAACAAAGCAATGTAGGCGTTGTCAGCAGTTCATTCTTTCTTTGAAAGTATTGGCGTCACCTTTCAGCCTACACTCAAATGCAGTCTGATAAAGTAAAACTTGTTGAGAACTGATGTGGAATGACGAGATATTTATTTATTACAATTTCCTGTTGAACTATCTCCTTCCACCCCCTTTAGATAGTCTCACCTTTTCCCCTCTTTCTGTCCATTTCTTCTCTTCCACACCCCCTGCCCCCTCTTTGTCCATCCCCTCTAATTACCTCCACCTCATCCTCCTCTTCATCTTCCCCCTCTATCAAGCCAACGCAGTTTGTCCCTCTCCTAGTACCTCGTCATTTCGCCCACTGTTTATTTATTACACCCTTCAGTTAGTAAATTTACACCTTCCCCCTCCTCTCTCTTCAAAGGTTCAAAGGTTTATTAAGCTTATGGGACTTAACTACGGGGTCGTCAGTCCCTAAACTTACAAACTACTTATGAACTACTTACGAACTAGGGCGGCACAAATATCCATGCCCGAGGGGGGATTCGAACCCCCGACCGTAGTGGCCGTGCTGACCGTGACTGGAGCGTCTCAGTCACCTCGGCCACCGCGGCCGGCCTCCTCTCTCTTCATCCTCTCTACTAACTTGTTTATCATTTACTCACCCCGCTTTTTGTCAGTCTCCTCTCTCTTTCCATTTCCTCCTCCCCTCTCTCGCCCAAACCATGTCCCCTTACTATTCATTTCTTCCTCCGTCTCTCTAAATACGTCTCCTCCTCCCCCTGTCTACGAAAATTTAGATATATTTGCCACCTTTAAGGTGATCACTGAAACTGTGCCTCAGTTTATTGTAAGGTACCACCTGCCATGCATTATTGGGTGGCTTGCGGAGCACAAAAACTTTCTGCTTGAAATTATAGACGCATGTCCCATATTCCTTGATGATCTGACAAAGTCTATTGCAATGCACCTTAAGTCATGCACTGCACGAAATCTTACGTAGAGGCTGATCTTCCTCCTGCTTTGGATGTGAAGCGTACAAAATGTCATCAAGCTCGGAATGAAACAATATAATTGTACAAACAAAGAAGCACCCTTCTTTATGTGCATTAATAAATTGAATAAAGTGAGGGCTACATTGATTTATTCCCAGTGCGTAAGACAAATGCCTGTAAGTGCTTTAAGTAAGCTGTAAAGGCCAGTCACCGAGAAAAACATACATGGACTACAGTGATATGAATCTGATTTCCAGTTCTTGCGTAAAGTGTGTGCCGCCGCACGGTGGAATAAAAGAAGAAACGTTTAAAGCTCCTTTTAACACGATCGTAGATTAGTGGTCTCTCCCCAGCATAATTTAAGACCGCGATAAAATCCGTCGGCTTTGACCAATGACGTCATATCAGTGACTCACGAGATACGCTATGCAGATATACCAACTAACAAAACAAACACCATCAACGAATGTAAACATACAGGATAATATCGTAATACTTATCTGTCGTAAACAATAAACAATCTGTGACTATCCTCGTAAATTACAGATTACCACAAGACAATGTACCGTCGATCACAGGTCTCAGCCCTAAAATTCGCGCCTTCGGCGCTCACTTGGTCAAAACCGACGGGTCGTATTCGCGGACTTCAATTGACCCCTCTCTCCTGTTGGAGACGCATATCCCTATGTTCTTCACAAGAAAAATGTCGCATGCGTATTTAAGGGAACTCGTAGATTAACAATGAGTTTTAAACTCCGTCCGAGGTGGCGGCGGTGAAGTGGCCGAGCGTTCTCAAGCGCAGTCTGTGGAGCTCGAGGTTACTCGCCGTCGGAGGTTCGAGTCCTCCATCGGGCATAGTTGTTTGTGTTGTCCTTGGCGTAAGTTACTTTAATTACGTTTAAGTAGTTTGTAAGCCTAGGGACTAATGACCAACGTAGTTAAGTCACTTAGATTTCCAAATATTTGTACATTTCGTCGGAAGTGAAAATAAAGTGAGAAGACAGTAATAATTGTTCCTTTGTACTTTTTAAAATTTATAAATGAAAAACCTGATGGTTTGTGGCATACATGGTGTATCGTATGCACAGTTTCTTTCAAAACTGCAAGCAGTATTAATACTGGCATTTGTATCTGAAGAGGATTCGAAATTGTAACATGCGCATAAACGGATAAAAGTTTCTGTACACAACCTCAGGACCTAGACTTTTAATGTTGCTGATTGTCTCCTACCATTAAATTTGAAGACGAATACTTATCGTAATGAGAAATACGAAAATATTACTGATGAGATATTAAGGTAGTGGGACGGATACGTAGAAAACAAGCTGGTATATTCACCAAACTTAACAAATTAAATCACTTTATTAATGAAGTGAGAGGTAAATTATTCACCCTTCGTAGCGTCTCAAATCCCGTTGAGCATGTATATTCAATTTTTATCCTAGACGAAAGATTCCGGGGTGTTAGAGATTTTTAATTAATTTTTTCATGTTACTTTTCCCTTGATGGACCTGGCATTAAGGGTTGCAGTGCTAATCTGTTAAGAAAATTAATAATAATAACAAACAAGCTCATAATGACACCCTTTATTTCAAGAACAATCGCAGCGATGCAGGAAAAGACAGCGAAATAGGTGACAAAGCGATAAAGAAAGTAACTGAAGTCATACAAAGAAGAGCTGCCACTGGACGTATCGATGTACTGGTTAGCTTCTATAAAGAGTATTCAAAGGAAGTTTCTCCCTATTTATCAGCAGTGCACCGTAGATCTCTATTGCAGCGAATCGTTCCTAACGATTGGAAATACAGCGCTGGCCAGTGAACTTCATAATTTTCCTTATGTAAGAAGCTGTCTTTGTAGGCATTACCAACTCACTTAGGAAGATAAGCTGTTTCCGATACATGATGGAGTACTTTTTATGCAAAGAAGACGGTAAAAAATAGTTATCTTATAAATTTCTAAACGTTGTTCTCAGGACAATCCAAAATAGACATGAAACCGAGCCTGTCGCAAATATGGAGACCAGGCCGTTATATTTCCAATGGTAATCTGCAAATTAGCGATTAGTGCGAAAAATATACACGTGGAGCACTGGGTTCGATCGTCATAGAGAGCCAGTATAGGAAAAGAGTGGCCGCCATGTTTTTACCAGACTGCGCGCAGAACGAGCACTTACATAGCGTCCCAGTCAGAAATGCAGTCACCTAACGAATAAAAAAAGGCATGAGTCCCACCCATGAGAACAAAGCACATCTTCCTGCTTACTAATCAGTACGTGGTTAAAACTAATGCCAATCATTTATGCTCATACAGGCCTAATAAATTTGTAAGTTATTAAGTCTCACGAATCAGTAGTGTCTATGACTGTCGAATGTTAATACTCTATTTTACTACGTTCTGGTAACTTCGACATTTGTCAGTTGTTTAATAAGAATGAGACGTATTTCATTTTATGTATCAAAGATAATGATGCTGTTTCAGAATTTTCTGTCAGCATATCCATCGCTGAAATTAGTACAATATTATCGCTTTCCGTCCCGATATAATGCATTGTAAGTGTGTTTCTGTCGACCTTTTAACATATTCCTACACTGAGAAATACCAAAAACGTCATTCTGTAGCCTACAAACTTTTAGGAACACAGCATCACAGAAAATCAGAAAAATACCGATACATGTCTACTGAAACAGCAGGAACACACTTAAATAGGTAACTGAATATCTACAACGAGTCAATAGTCCCGCCCACCTCCCTTTTTCATGTCACATTCCATAACCAATTACAGTATTGTCGGTAGGTAATAATAAACAGCGAAGGGGGAGGTGCTGAAGCCATGTTGAAACATACCTAGTAGCACTACATGCCGAAAACCAAAAACATGAAGTAACAAAAAGCTAGAAAATACCGTTAAAAATTACCGCTTACCGGACTCGAACTCGCGACCTTCACATGACGAATTCAGTACGCAACCATTACACCGCGCGGTATTTGCACCGCCAGTAGTTCTATTAAAGATTTTCATCAACGCCTTTCTTACATTGCGCGGGGGCAGCAGAAAATATTTACTTCACACAGACAGGAATAACTCGTTAGTTCCCATAAGTCGCCTTTACGGTTCCCGCGGTTAACTATCGCCGGCCGCGGTAGCCGAGGGGACTGAGGCGCTTCAGTCACGGTCTGCACGGCCACTACGGTCGGGGGTTCGAATCCCCCCTCGGGCATGGATATTTGTGACGTCCTTAGTTGTAGCTAGTTCATAAGTAGTTTGTAAGTTGAGGGACTGATAACCCCGTAGTTGAGTCCCATAGACTGTACAAACATTTGAACATTTTTTTTAATTTTAGGGACTGATGACCCCGTAGTTAAGTCCCATAAGCTCTACAAACATTTGAACATTTTTTTGGTTAACTATCACCGCCCACTGTTTCCGTATTTCCTCATTCCTTGCGAACACCAAGCATCATATAGCAATCTTCACTTCAGTTTTTACAGCCAACAGAGAAACAATTAGGCATTTCTCTTGACTATTTTAATGATTATGTCATAGACATTATTAATTACACTTAGTGATCACTTCAAATCAACATTTAATCTTAAAAATTGTCGCGAAGTTCTAAAGTTACCGACGAACAAAAAATGTTCAAATGTTTGTAGCACTTATGGGACTTAACTATGGGGTCATCAGTCCCTAAGCTTACAAACTACTTATGAACTAGCTAAGACTAAGGACGGCACAAATATCCATGCCCGAGGGGAATTCGAACCCCCGACCGTAGTGGCCGTGCAGACCGTGACTGAAGCGCCTCAGTCCCCTCGGCCACCGCGGCCGGCTACCGACGAACAACACGTTAATTTACGTAAATAGAACCGACAGAAGACTTGCAAAAGTGCAGCAGTGCCTACCGTAATACAACCTGTATATAACTGTACAGTGACATTTCTGTCAGAAGCTTTTAACACTGCCCACAGTTCAGAAACGCTCACTGTAGCTGTTCTCACGTACACAAAGCCCGCCGAGTTCGGTAAAAACATGGCGTCCTGGGCTGTCCGCCAATCAGGAGCGGTATTATGCATGGCCACTATCTCTCTATACAGGCTCTCTAGATCCTCAGTACTGTCAATATTTGTCCTTGACTGAACTATTTTTAAAGAAACCCTTTGCACTCTTGATGTAAACTAATGAGTTAGCTACCAGAGAAGTCGTCGCTCAGTTTCGGAAGCGTACATTAACAGCCGAGATTCCATGAGACGATCACAATAGCACATTTAGGTTGCAGTCCAGTGGTGGCGGAAGTAGCATAAAAATTGGTTCCTGGCGCACTGGACCCGTGGTTACACTTGGACTATTCTTCCGTGAGCTGATGGTCTCATCTGAGGGAAACCAGAATGCTGTCCGACTGGGGACTGGGTAGGAAAGCGGCGACTGCCTGGCGTGACTGGGGACGTCGCAGACAGCAAGACGAGGCCGACCGTGAACTTTGCTTTGTGGCCGCGGCCTGCAGGTCACGTGACGACGCGACGGACACGTCCTCGCCAGCTGGCTGCGCTTCCAGGTGATTCCACACCGGCGCCGCGTCCTCCGCTCCATCTGCATACACGTGTCTCCTCATCACACGGGCCACTTGGCTACCTGGATAACTGCCCACCGACTTGGCTTTTCCTGTGCGAACTTAATCACCATTCATCATCGTAACTTAAATTTGCATTTTAAATTACAATAGTCACGTGATGCCTCCTAATATCTCCTTTGTCTTGCAGAAGTGCAGCACACTTGACGTGGCACGTACACGAAAAGTCGTCGTAAGTTAATTTTAGTAATACTGACCCATGCTGCCTCTATAGCTGCTCACAACTGCTAAATTAATGTAGCTCGCTGCGGCGGAGCGGCCGAGCGCATTGAGGCGCTATGCTACGATGCACGAGGTCATTCCCCGTCGGGGGTTCGAATCCCGACTCGAGCATGGATGTTTGTGCTGTCTTTAGTATAAGGTAGTTCATAAGTAGTTTGTAAATTTAGGGACTGATGACCATGCAGGTAAGTCCCATAAGCTTTAGAAACATTTTTAATGTAGCTCCATACCAAAGTGGAGAGTGGGACAACATCTGATTAAAATTATGATCTGAAATATATTAAATATATATATATAAACCAACAGCCGTAATAGTAATGATTTTATAAACTGGTAGCCAGTTTCAACACCTGATTAGTGCCATCTGCAGGCCCTAAATAAATAGAACAAATAATCAGCACTCAAATCTATAAATCCCATCATACATTGTACCATACAAAACAGTGAAGAACAAGCAAGAACAAAAACAGACATAGATGGCCCTGAAGGAATACAATGGCCTAATGAACGGCGTACAATAAATATAATATTTACTTAAAAGACATAGAGATAGAATCACAGAAGGACCTAACTTCTACCAGGAACTGTGTTGATTGCCATAGAGCCACTTTTATATAGTTTATCTTAATTAAATTATTTTTTTAATAAATTAGGACAAATTAAGTAATGAAACAAAAAAAGCCTAAACATTTTTGTTTCATAGATTACTTATTTTGTACAAATTTATTATAAAACTCAGATGCGACTTTAGAAATTCAGTTACCTTGGACTCAACTTTAGTGAGTGTTATAGGAACATTATTTATGACAGTATGCATACATATAAAGAAATAACAGACACCACACATATATAAGTTATACAATACGCCGATGACGAGCAATGATCCTTTACTCAATGTGGAGGCACTCCTAGGCACTTAATCTTACAGGAATCAGTTTACAAAACTATGAGTTTGAGTTCTAGTGGGCAGGATAAAATTGAGAATTTGTATATTATAAGAGGCGTACTTGAGTAATCTTTGCAGCTCTGATGATCTCTGTGTCACCAATGGTGTAGGGGTTAGCGAAACTGCCTAGGGGTTCGAATCCCAGCTGGGTACACCTTATCAACTACAGCCATTCGCAGTTAGTCATACATTCCGTGAACATATAAATGACCTAGAAAATAATATCATGAGCCGTATAAGTGTATTCGCGGATGATGTGTGTAGAGAAGCAAGTAACTATAAATTTGTAAAGAAATGCAGGAATACTTGCATAAGGTCTACACTTGGCGCAGCGAGTGCCAATAGATCCTCAAAACAAAACAAAAAATAAAACGTATTGCGCAAAAATAAATGTTGTTGAAACTAATCAAAGTTCCCAAGATCGAATCCTCTTTCTGGCCCATAGTTTTAATGTACCAAGAAGTTTCACATCAGCGCACACTCCGCTGCAGAGTGAAAATATCATCCTACAAATATCCTTTATAGTGTGGGTAGACGATTGCAGAAACATCACTGGAAGCATTTATTTCAGTAAAATACACAGAAGGATGCGCATGGAGCAATTCAACGAAGAAAGATCTCCTGATAATAATCATGGGTAAGGCGGATGATATACTGATATCTATTGGATGAATCCTCATTAAATAAGTTCATAAACTAAATAGGTACTTTCCACAATATTCGTTCGGCCAAGACTGGAATATCGATCATCAGTGTTGGTTTCGTACTAGATGCAGCTGACATACGACGTGGAGAATATCGAAACTAGACCTTCACGCTTGGCTACGGGTTCATTTAGTATCATGGAGATGTCCGCTCAAGCTCAGTAGCAGATACCGTAGCGCTCTGTATCTCGCAATGGTTTATTGTTAAAAGTCCTGATAGCGTACGCACTCAGAAGGGACAACCAAGACAGTACTATTCTTTGTGTAACTTTCGGGAAATGACAATGGAGATCAAATTTGAGAGAAATTTGAACGCACAAGGAGGCTTACGAAGAACCGTTCTTACAGTGAGTCATTTGCAACTGGAACAGGAAACAGGAGTGATAAAGTACTCTCTGCCGCGCACCGTCAGGTTATTTCCAGAGGACAGGTGCAGGAAGGAGCTCCATCGTGAAGGACCAGCGTGCGTAAAGGGACTATTAGTCTGACAGCTGAAGTGACTGAACAAAAACACATCTCGGATGCCTCGTAAACGACAGCTTGCGAGCTTGGAAGCGACAGTACTAACAAGCTACGTCGGAACGAGAAATAGGTCCCCCCAGCGATGAGCATTCCCACATCTCATCCACTGTGGTCCAAGGACAAGCAACTTTCGCGTCATTACATTCTCTCTAACTTACCTGGCAAAAATACAATTTCGTGTCCGCACCTAGGATTCATTATATGAAATGTAATTTGTGACTGGCTGCGTTTCAACAAAGTTGAAATCTGGCAGTGATATAATCCCTGGAGGCCAGAATTGATGGCCACACCACACAGATGCTGGTTTTATGCGTCCCTACCAGCAGAGATTAAGAAACTGAGGAGTGAGGAAATAACTCTTCTTGAGCAACGCATGTCACTGCACCGTGTATTCTCGAATTTCTAAATGTTGTATTTTCAACATGAGAGCAAGATATCGTTCCAACGAGTGCCCAGAGAAAATGAACTTTCATAAAATAAAACAGTTTCTAAACGTACATACTACATATATATTTTATGAGTGTTGTTTAATTAAGTACCTTTTGAAGTGAAAAAATAGGCAATACTATTTTGTCAGCAATTCTTTTGTCATTAGGAAGCGTGTAATTCAACATACTTTCCTACACATTTTAAACTAATATTAAGACACCTATCGTATCGTGCTACCAGTCTGTGAATACCACCACAGTAGAAATCTGCCGCCTTGTAAGAGAACTATAGCAACACCGTAGTTTCGACACTATCATTGGCGCTTACCACCCAGAAGCTTCTTCAAACACAGACAGGCGTGTCAGTGTCTGGGAGCTTGATCGGAGCTCCATGCAAGGTAGCTAGGTTGTTTCCAATAAAATAATACGACTAATTCTTCATATAGATTAGGTATGAACGGGCGGTCATTGTCATGAAGAATTTTCTAGGCATTTCAGTGTTCGTGCTGTGCAACCCTCACCGCAGCCGATGATTATAAGCAGTACAAGAACTTCTGCAAAGAAGCTAAACTAATCCGCTCTTTCCCACAATTCTAAAGATGATGATGATTTCGTGTGGCATTTAGTCTGTTAGGCCCCAGCTGGGCTCGTATTCGGCGTGCCTTGTGCAACTCTTTAGGTGACGCCTCTTGGGCGACTTGTACGTCGACACCCAGCCCCCGAGTGATGAAATCACCGTCTAGGCCGGGAATCGACCCGGGCAGCCTGCTTGTCAATCTACTACGCTGTTCACTGTACTACGGAGGCAGGCACAATTCTAATTTGAACATTACTTGCATTGATGAGGCGTAGGTTCTTAATGATTGACTAAACAGAACAGTAATTTCAGTAAGTGTTACTGAAAAAAGTTTATAAATTCTGTTAATGAGATTTAACAAGTTCAAGGAATTCAATACTCAAAGGCAATTCAAATCATTTTTAAATTAATCCAGTCGTACAAAGGTTTAAGACATTAATTTTATACCTTTCACATGGCAAAGTCCGTGCCATCAGGATCAGCATAGGGATCACGCGGTGCAACAGAAACAGCTGTGATCGGCTGGCGTGCAGCCCCTACCACTCGGCTTAATAAAACGTACACCGCAAAGAAATTTCAATCTACATAGATAGTCTGCAAATCACATTTAATTGCCTGGCAGAGGGTTCATTAACCAGTTTCATAACTTTTCTCTACCGTTCGATTCTCTAATAGCGCGCGGGAAGAAAGAACTCCGAAATCATTCCGTTTTCGATCTGATTTCTCTTATTTTATTGGGATGGTCATGTCTCCCTACGTAGTTGGGCGATAGAAAATATTTTCACATTCAGAAGTAAAAGTCGGTGATTGAAACTTCGCAAACTGATCACGCCGCAATGAATAACGTCTTTCTTTTAATGATTTCCACCCCAATTTCCGTGACGCTCCCCCCCCCCCCCTCTCCCCGTAACGTGATAAAACAAAACGAGTTGCCCTTCTCTGAACCTTCTCAATATCTTCCGTCAGTCCCACGTGGTGAAGGTCCCATAATGGGCAACAGGACTCCTGGAGAGAATGCACAATTGTGATGTAAGCAGTCTCTTTGGTGGTGCTCGTGCATCTTCGAAGCGTTCTGCCAATGAAACGTAATCTTTGGTTCGCCTTCCACACAATATTTTCTATGTGTTCTCTCAAGGCTAAGTTGTTCGTAATTGTAGCTCCTAGGTATGTGGTAGAATTTACGACCTTAAGGTTTGAGTGATTTATCGCATAATTGAAGTTCAGCGGATTTCTTTTAGTGGTCATGTGTATTACTTCACACTTTTCTTTATTTAGTGTCAATTGCCAATTTTCGCACCATGCAGAAATTTTGCAGTTGCTTTTGATCCTCTGTTGACTTCACTAACCGATAACCGACTGCATCAGCTGTGAACAGTCTAAGGGAGCTATTCAGATTATCTCCTAAATCGTTTATAAACACGAGGAAGAGTAGGGGACCAATAACGCTTCTCTGGGGAACGCCAGATATCACTTCTGTTTTACTCGCTGACTTACCGTCAATTACAACGAACTGTGTCCTTTTTGATAGGAAATCGTGAATCCAATCGCACAATTGGGGCGATATTCCATAAGTACGCAATTACATTAGAAGCCGCTTGTGAGGTACAGTGTCAAAAGCCTTCCGGAAATCCATAAATATGGAATTGATTTGAGATCCCTTGTGGATGGCACTTATCACTTCATGTGAATAAAGGGCAAGCTGTGTTTAGCAAGAGCGATACTTTCTTAATCCGTGTTGACTATTGGCTAATAGGTCGTTCTCTTCGAGGTAGTTCATAATGTTCGAAGAAAGTATATGTTCGAAAATCCTACTGCAAATCCACGTCAATGAGATTAGCCCGTAATTTTTGGGATCACTCCTATTGCCTTTCTTGAATATTGGAGTAACTTGGACAACTTTCGCTGAGTCATCGGTTTTAAATGATAGTTAAGTACGGAGCTATTGCATCAGAATACATCTGAGAGGAATCTAGTTGGTACACAATCTGGCCCGGAAGATTTGTTTTTGTTTAGTGACTTAAGTTGTTTTACTACTCCAGGAACATCTACTTCTATGTTTCGCATGCTGGCAGCTGTTCTTGGATTGAATGCTGGAGTGTTCACTTCGGACTATAACAAAGAGTGCTTGTACTCGTTTGGCGTATTATGTCTGGGAGTTTGTGGGAGCTAGCGCTTAGCCACGTGTACTGACCTCTTGCGCGCCGCGACGCACGCCGTGAAGAGGGCGTCGCAGGAGACGGAGGCGCGCCGCCGCTTGGCCAGCGAGCTGGGCGGAGCCATCCGCAGACGCAGCTGCACTGGCCCTGGTGACAGGACGGCCGGACGTATCGCGACGCGACGCCCAGATAACCCACATAGCGGAGAACGCGGACAGGCGCTTTATCTGGCCGCCTTGAGCGATAACACTCCCTTTCGTCACACGCCGACACCTGATCGTCACGCACTGCTACCGCTGTCTCCAAACGAGATACATTCCCGAAGCATCTCGCGTGCATTTACTCCTTGTGCCGAATAGAATGTTGAAACCTATAGACGAGGTCCTAAGACCAGGACAAGTTGAATTTGGACCACGACGTTCCTTCACTGGGCAGATCTTGAATTTAACACACCACTTAGAGGATGGATGTGAAAGGAATCAAGTGACTGGTGTGGCATTCATTGATGGCACTGCAGCCTACGATACTATTAATCACAGAAAACTGGTTTGTAAGGTATCCCAAGTGACTAAAGATTTTAGACTTACACAACCTGACAGTGCATACTTCAGAATAGGCGCTTCTAAATCACCAAGAGAGGAAAAAAAAAAGTAGTAGGAGAGAGCGGGGCAAGATGAATAATGGCTTAGGTTAAATTCCTATGCCTAGATAACAGCACTGTATGCACACTACTAGCGTTTCACACGACTACGAAGTAAAATATAGTGCACTGGCGCCGCTCGTGTCGTATCGTTCCTCGCTACACTCTGATCGAGAATTCTCTGTGACGTATTGTAATTTTGCTGCATCTCTTAATTAAGACTTCACAGACTAATAGGCAGTGGCGACTGGTGCTTCATATGACTGGGGGTTCACTACTTTCAGTACCACATTTGATAGTGGGCCTCTCCCCCCCCCCACCACACATCCCTCACTTTACATATATTTTCTTTAAACGATTTGCAGAATGTCTTACCTTGGCTTGTTTGCGCTTACTTCAACTCGAGCTGAGGCGTTGGGATACCAAGGTTCTTTATTTCGTACTTTTGTTCCAAGCTTAAAACTGAGTAATTTGTTTCTAAAAGATACTCACTGCTCTTAATTTTTCTCTAATAATAAACACCACGAACATATGAAATGCACATGAAGACTACGTAACCGATTACACTGTTAAGTGACTGTAGACGAATGAATCTGTTATCATGAAGAGAGAAGCTACCTTTGGGGTCACGTGACACAGTAAGCAGCACCCCCTCTTAACCTTACGCATGCACAAAGACTGCTCTTCCGCCACATCTTTTCAAACATTTAAATATTTGTTACGACGAAGAGTATGAATGTCATTTACCCTCAAAATCGTCTCACAATTTCTAAAAAGTCCAAAGATATGTGTAAAGTAAGAATAGAAAAATCATTTTTTTCCAGTATCTATTAAAAAGAAGATTGGGTTTAAAAATAATTTCTTGCAGTCGGTCTCGAACCCACGCCATTCGCCGGCACTACGCGATGCCGATACCCACATAGCTACGTGGAGAGTAATCACTTCATTATATTTATGATCGGATCTTCTGAGCCGCGGTGGAGTAGCCGAGCGGTCTAAAGCGTCTCGCTGCGGAGCGCTCGGTTGCTCGCCGTGGAGGTTCGAGTCCTCCCTGGGGCATGGGTGTGTGTGTTTGTCCTTAGGTTAGTTTACCTAGGTTTAAGTAGTTTGTAAGCTACGGACTGGTGACCACGCAGTTTGGTCCGATAGAATTACAAACATTTGAACATTTTTTTTGGGTCTTCTGAATGCTTTTACAGTTGACGCATCTTTAATTTATAGTTATAAGATATTTTAGCAAATGTGACGGTTTTTGATGAATATTCAATGCGCCAAAAACAAATATGAAGGACGGGTGTGGCCTTCATGGAGGATTTGCGCATGCGCAAGGCGAAGTGCGCATTAGCTCCATTGTCTTGCTTCGGGACCATTCGTGCGTAATCACCAGAGCTCGAGTAGCCAGGAGCTGGTGTGTCTACCAGCTCGTGCCAATGTTAAAAGCGTCGTTTCCCCTCGTACCTCCCTACCGCGGAAGCGCCAATATGTTGCCCCGAGAGGGTTCAGAAGAGTAATTGAACCTCAGCCGCGCATGCGCATTGCAACGCTGCGGCAATTGCCGCCTATGTGAAGTGGCCCTGCTACGACTCTATACGTGCTGTCTCCGCGACAGTGTGATAAAAATACTTTGAATGTGCATATAAAATGATGTGATAGAAGATCAAAACGACGAATGATAGTTTAAAAACACTTTTTACTTTATTTATTTATTTCTCTTTTTCTCACGACGAGCTTTTCTCTAGGGGTTCACTGAACCAGTGAACTCATGGGACGCGCCGCCACTGTTAACAGGAAATGTATTGTTTTACACTTTGTCATACATGAGTAAATTAAATAATGTGTTTTTCATAAAGACTGTGTATTTGTATGTCATTCTTTTTTAAACTTCCGCAATAATGGACGATTTCTAACATTGTCGTATGGTCCAAGTTGGCTCGGGCAAGTTGACGACCCATAAGACAAGCTATTGCTACAGGCAATCCTACTGAATATGAAAATCCGTGCGAAAAACGTAACGTCCAGTTCTCAGAATAGCTGAATGAAGAAGAGGAACTTTCAGAAAGTGCCCAGTCGGATAAATCAAAATTATTCAAAAGTATTCTTGACTTTAAACCGTTGCCAAAAGAAAACTCAAACATAACGACACGTAGAACTCACACTGTGCAAATATTTTAAAAGTACGCCTATGAAAGATACTTTACAGTGGAAAGAGGCACAGAAGATTAAACAACAACTTCCACAGCAATAAAGAGGATAGGGTAGGGATGCAAGAAAACGAAGTTTTACTAAGAAACTAACGTTTTCCTCTTCTGATTTAAAGAAAAACAGCCAGAGTTGCGACATCAACCAATGCTTCCGAAGAAAGTTTAGTTCAGTGTCTTGGATGTGTTGAGATCTATGACTACCATCAGTCAGAGTACTGGTTACAGTGTTGCATGTGGCACAAAGACTGCTCAAACTGTGATGGAGAGAAATTTTTATGTGACTTTTGTTGATGTATCTACAACTGTGTGTTAATAGTTATCACAATAAAAATTCATTGCAGTTTTATTGTGTGTCATCTTGTCCCATGGTCAAAGTAATCTTCCCACAGTACTGGAGCAAGATGTCAGTTTTGCATCACTTTCTAAAATTAACAAACAACTGCTGATAATATAAAATTAAAATTATATATAATTACGAACATTGCAATGAAAGTCAAATCTAATAATATTCGCAGTGAAAAAGTACTTTTCTGAAAAAATGAATTTGTTAATGATGTTTAATCGTGTACATCGTCAACTTGCTCCGGTCTCCCCTATGTGCAGAAACCAAAGAAGTTGCCTCGCCCAGGGCAGTGTATTAGCTCCGCTAACGTTTAACATATACGCAAACGACCAGCTAACGCAACCCAGTGTGAGACAGTTCATACATGCTGAAGACACGGCTGTAGTCGCCCGAGGTAGCACCTTCAATGAAGTGGAGAAGAAGTTAGTCAAAACCCTCGAAATAACTGGTAATTACTATCACCAATATCACCTGAAACCAAAACAGGTAAAGATGCAAGTCTACAGTTTCCATCTGAGGAACACAAAAGCCAAAAGGAAATTTCATGACAGCTGGAAAGAGCAAGGGCTAGAACATTCTTATGATCCCAAACACTTAGGGGGGGCCGGCCGCGGTGGCCGAGGTGACTGAGGCGCTCCAGTCACGGTCAGCACGGCCACTACGGTCGGGGGTTCGAATCCCCCCTCGGGCATGGATATTTGTGCCGTCCTAGTTCGTAAGTAGTTCATAGGTAGTTTGTAAGTTTAGGGACTGATGACCCCGTAGTTAAGTCCCATAAGCCTTACAAACATTTGAACATTTGAACTTAGGGGGGAAGCAACAAAGAACTCAGTCACTCAAACGGCACTGTTTGGACACTAAAAATAATAATTAAAAAGAAAGTCGGCGCTAGGAATAAAATCATTCACAAACTGACTAATATAAACTGGGGTGCTTACCCACAAGTGCTTCGAACAACAGCCACTTCACTGAGACTTTCTGCAGCTGAATATGCCTCGAGTGTTTGGAAGAATTCAGCCCATTTAAAGCATATTGATGCAGTTGTAAATAAGTCTACCTACATCAAATCAGGATGTCTAAGGCCCACACCGACAGAGATCTTCCCATACGGATAACCACGGACCCTAGAATACGGCGGTAAGTCTCCGCCGAGATGGAGCTTAAGAAACAAATGTCAGATAACCGCCACTCTCTACATCGACACCAATAACAGCCCAGGTGGCTTCGCTCAACCAAGAGCTCCCTTTGGATGTCAGAACCAATCGAGATATCTCCCGAAGAGGGGAGACTTCAGCTATGATAGGAGGCAACATTTAATCATAACTTGTAGCTGAAAGAAGAAATTGCGCCCGGAAGTAATATATCCTTCACAACCTGGAAGCCTCTCAACAGGCTGAGGCACGAGGTTTCAAATTAAGAGTATAGCCTAGCTCGACGTAGCTAACTCGATGGGGAACCTCTGTACGACTGGTGAACGTCCAAACGGACGACCGTCTACTGACGTGCCCAAACATCGACAAAAATGTTCGAATGTTTGTAATTGTATCGGACCAAACTGCGTGGTCACCAGTCCGTAGCTTACAAACTACTTAAACCTAGGTAAAGTAACCTAAGGACAACACACACAGCCATGCCCCAGGGAAGACTCGAACCTCCACAGCGAGCAACCGCGCGCTCCGCAGCGAGACGCTTTAGACCGCTCGTCTACTCCATCGCGGACCTCGACAAAAGCTGTACCTTTTAGAATATAGCTACCGAATGACAAGGCCATAATTGTGGGTCATTATTGGGCAGTCACGGTCCGCACGGCCACTACGGTCGGGGGTTCGGATCCCCCCTCGGGCATGGATATTCGTGCCGTCCTAGTTCGTAAGTAGTTCATAAGTAGTTTATAAGTTTAGGGACTGATGACCCCGTAGTTAAGTCCCATAGACTATACAAACATTTGAACATTCGATTATTGGGCAAAAAACAAGTAAATTTCATTACAGCTGACTCACATTTGATTTTAATGAACGGTTTTCTGAATAAACAAAACCCCACGTTTGGTACGCAGGCACAACCTGTCCAGTAGATGGCAAAAACGCATATTTCAGCTGAGTGGTGAGTAACAGACCGTCAGTTGCAGGCAGTCAAAGTGCCGGCATCATAGTGCCTTGGCGCTGCTATAGGAGTAAATTCTCTCTATATTGTATTTCTGTGTGGCTGATTTAGTGAACTGTAATTTGACATTTTCTACATCTGATCCACTTGTACAAAAGAACATCATCCGTCCTCCGAACTTATACTTAACGACTTCAAAATCAGGCATAGTGGACAAGCCTATGCTACAAAAATGGCGAGTTAACTCTCTCTCTCTCGCAATGTAGGAACACAATGTTGTGTAGTCCTTGATTAATTATCACTCAGTCAACACGAGCTGCTCGTAATTCCAGACAAACATGTACCGTCCCTTGTTCATCCTTCTTTCGCCAGTGGAAAACAAAAATAGAAGCAATGGCGAGTTTTGCGGCCCGCTTTAGGTTTTCCTATAATTTTACGATTCTTCAATTACTTCAGAGAAAATAACAAAACAGAAATAACGTATAATTCAATATGCTCTAGTTCTCGTCTTCAACAACAAACAAGTCTCCCCGTGGGGGTACCGCACCAGGAACGCGGTCGTTGTTGTTGTGGTCATCAGTACTTTGACTGGTTTGAAGGAACTCTCCATGCTTCCCCGTCCTGTGCAAGTCACTTTATCTGCAAATAAGAACGGCAACATATATTCTTTTGAACCTGCTTACGTTATTCGTCTCTCCGTCTCTCTCTAAGATTTTTAGCCCAAACAGTTTTTGTTAATGCTAAGTTGACGATTCACTGATGCCTCAGAATGTGTCCCATCAACCTGTCTCTTTTCTCAGGATATGCCAGAAACTGTTTTTCTCCGCATTCCTATAGAGCACCTCCACAATAGTTACATGATCTACCCATGTAATCTGCATTTATCTATAGCACCGCATTTCACAAGCCTCTATCACCTTTTTGTCTGAACTCCTTATCGTCCACGTTTCAGTCAAATACCAAGCTACACTGCAGACAAAGGCTTTTGGAAGGGACTTCCTAAAGTTTAAATTAATATTAGATCTCAACAAATTTCGCTTCTTCAGAAACGCTTTTGCTCTCATAGCCATTTTACATTTTATATCTTCTTTACTTTGGCCATGTGAAGTTATTTTGTACCCAAACACCAAAATCATCTACTACTTTTTTTGCCTCATTACCTAATCTAATTCCTTCAGCATCACATGATTTTCTGACAGTACAATTCATTACCATTGTTTTATTCTTGTGATGTTCATTTTAAACCCTCCCTCCATGACACAAAATACACATCTCCTTTCATTCTCGAATCCCAGGAGTGGAGCGGGCTGTTTGAGATCCGGCCCATAAAGAGTCGCGGTTCTATTCAGCCAATTATCAGACAAGCTGATAGTGGGGCAAAGGGGAATCTCAACTGGGAATAAGTGGGAGGGGTTTTCTACTTCCGGCAAACGCCTTACAACCAAGGAAAGCCTCCCGAAAACCTTGGTCGGAACCGGGGGATTGAGACCAATTTAATTTATCTGTGGGACGTTGCACCAGACTGAAAATGAATTAACAGGGGAGCACGAGTGCACTCACGTCAATCAAAGATCGGTTGCCCGAGTTACTCTCATAAACTCGTAGAGATCAGCTCCACCAACAGTGGACAAGCGTCTCCCTAGAGGAGAGTATCTCCCTAGAGGAACCGCATCCGGAAACGCTGTATCCTCTGTGTAGATCGTTCAAGATACTTATTCTTTTCATTCTCCACTCCGAGGAGTGGAGCGAGCTGTTTGAGATCCGGCCCATAAAGAGTCGCGGTTCTATTCAGCCAATTATCAGACAAGCTGGTAGTGAGGCAAAGGGGGATCCCAACTGGGAATAAGTGGGAGGGGTTTTCTACTTCCGGCATACGCCTTACATCCAAGGAAAAACCTCCCAAAAACCTTGGTCGGAACCAGGGGATTGGGACCAATTTAATTTATCTCTGGGACGTTGCCCCAGATTACAAATAGATTATCGGGAGAGCACGAGTGCACTGACGACAATCAAGGATCGGACACCCGAGTTACTCTCATAAACTCGCAAGGATCAGCTCCACCGTTTAAGAATGGACAAGCATCTCCCTAGAGGATCCGCACCTGGAGCACGGTATCCTCTACGTCCTTCAAGACACTTATTCTTTTCATTCTCCACTCCTAGAAGTGAAGTGGGCTGTTTGAGATCCGGCCCATGAAGAGTCGCGGTTCTATTCAGGCAATTATCAGACAAGCTGTTAATGGGGCAAAGGGGGATCCCGACTGGGAATAAGTGGGAGCGGCTTACTAGTTCCAGCATACGCTTCACAACCAAGGAAAAACTCCCGAAAACCTTGCTCGGAACCGGGGGATTGGGACCAATTTAATTTTTCGCTGGGACGTTGCCCCAGACTACAAATGGATTATCGGGACAGCACGTGTGCACTCACGTAAATCGAAGATTGGACGCCCGAGTTACTCTCGTAAGCTCGCAGAGATCAGCTCGGACAAGCTTCTCCCTAGAGCAACCGCGCCCGGAAGAGTGGTGTCCTCTGCGTCGGTCGTTCAAGACACTGGTCATCGACTGAATATCTATGAGCAGCTTCGATAACTCGACTGTAAGAATGCCTGCCACAGTTGAACGTCTCCTCGAACTATCTCCAACGTTGAGACGCGGTCTCTGTCGTCTTGGCTACAGTGTGCACACGTCAGAGAGACGTCACGTGTCACTGGTCGAGCCCTCAGCCAGATTTCCGGCGCTGCCACATCCTGGTACCCTCGCTGGGGTGGGCGGCTGCCGCGGCTTCGCCAGCGCCTATCCTATCGGCCGCGCCCATCTGCCGCAGCTGGAGAGATTCCGCGAGCAGATTGGCCGCTGCACGGGAAACCCGGGTCGCCTTTGTCTTCGGCGCGCGGCCGGCCCTCGCGATAAAGTTTTAAGCCCCCGCCACCGCGCGCAGCCGTCCGTGTTCGGAATGCGAGCGGTCCCCACACAGGCGCACAGATCCTATCCGGACCAGAAATTGTCGCCGTTTTTTTCCCAATTCCGCGTTCCCGCCCCACGATTCTAATCTGTGGAAGCAGAGAAAAGTTTTATGCGAGGTTAGCAGACCCTGGCGGTTAGAGGGAGCCGATAACCTTTCACATTGAGGCAGCCGCTGGAAATGTTTCGGCATCCCTGCTTTGACTCACAGAATACTAAATTTCTGGCGATAGTAGTCAGCAACTCTTACATTGATCAACTGTTTGTGCCGATTGTAAAGGAAGAAACCCACTCGCTCCACGCGTTTATCAAGCGAGCAAGTTCATCTCCATCCCGTGCAACTGGTATAGATTATGACATCTACATCGACGTAAATTCTCCGCTAATCACATTTAAGTGCATGGCGGAGGGTTCGCCAAACCCCTTTTATAATATTTTTGTAGAGTTCCATTCTATAATAGCGCGCGGGAGAAAGAAACACCTCAATCTTTCCGTTTTCTATCTGATTTATTCTTATTTTATTAAGATGATCGTATCTCCCTATGCAGGTGGGTGTTAACAAAGTATGTTCACATTCGGAGGAGAAAATTGGTGACAGAAGTTTCGCAAATAAATCTTTCTCCAGCGAATAACGGTGTCCTTTCAATGATTTTGACTGGAATACACTCTTTCAGATCCTGAAGGTAGCAGGGGTAAAATATACGAAGCGAAGAGTTATATTTAACTTGTACAAAAAAAAAAGTAAATAAAAGAAAAAGACAAACAGACAGCAATTATTACTGTCGAAGGGCATGGAAGGTCGTAGTGGCTGGAAGGGGAGTAAGACAGGGTTTTAGCCTTTCTCCAATGTTGTTCAGTCTGTAAATTGAGTAAGATGTGAAAGAATGCAAGGAGAAGTTTGTAGAGGGAATTAAAGTCCAGGGAGAGGGAATGAAGACCTGGCGGTTTCTTGATGACGTAGTAATCCTGTCAGAGAAAGCAAAAGACCTGGAAGAACAAATAAACGGAATGGACAGTGTCTTGAAAGGAAGGTATAAGATGAACATTAACAAGAATAAAACAAGGAACTGTATTAGGTAATGAGGCAATAAAAGGAGTAGATGAGTTTTGTTATCTGGGTAGCAAGATAACTTCTGATGGTCAACGTAAAGAAGACATAAAATGCAGAGTGACCATGTTTTGTTGAAACCAATATTAGTTTAAATGTTAGGAAGTTCTTTCTGAAAGCATTTATCTGGATTGTAACAGTTTATGGAAGTGAAATGTGGACGATAAGTATTCAGACAAAATTATGATACAAGCTTTTGAAATGGGGTGCTGCAGACGAATGATGAAGATTAGATGGGTATATCACGTAACTACTGAGGACGTGCTCAACAGCATTGGGAAGAAAAGGAGTTTCTGGCATATCCTGACTAGGAGAAGGGATAGGTTGGTGGGACACATTCTAAGACATCAAAGAATCGTCAACTTAGCGTTAGAATGAAGTGTGTAGGATAAAAATCGTAGAAGGAGACCGAGGGAGGAATACAGTAAGCAGATTCAAAAGGATGTATGTTGCCGTACGTATTCTGAAATTAAGAGGCTTGCACGGGACAGGGTAGCGTGGGGGCTGCATCAAACTGGTCTGCGGACTGAAGATCATAACAACAGTGGCGTTTCTCTTGTTTAGAAGGTCGAGTGTGCAGAATTCCATGAAGATCAAATTAAAAGTATAGATTTTGTCTACATCCATTGGTAAAGTACCCTACGCAGGGCACCATTTGCGTCATATCTATTGAACTACATGTCTCAGGCAGTTCTTACTCTTTTTCGCGCATTTCATTGTTGATGACTAATATCTCGTTAAGTATGTGTTGAACGTGGTCGGAGCTCCCATACTGACCTTCGTCCAGGTTGAAGGTCAAGTGTGAAAAATTTCATAAAGACTGTAACAAAACTGTAGATTTGTATGTAATTCAAATATACGTAGACATCTATATTCTACCTAATATATACAGAAGATATGAACGAAAAATTCACAGAAAAATTTAAGGAGTAGTTCTTCGAAACGGAAAGTGGGTCAGAAGACGTACAAAAAGACGTTACGAAAATACAGACAGCACTGCAGATTATTAGGTTCCCAGATTTGTGACTGGCTGGAAGACTTTCTAAGTAATAGAACGCAGTGCGTTGTTCTCGATGGCGAGTGTTCATCAGAGACGAGTGTATCGTCAGGCGTGCCGCAGGGGAGTGCGAAAGGACCGCTATCTATCTATCTATCTATCTATATATCTATCTATCCATCTATATAAACGATCTGATGGACAGAGTAACTTGTGATTTGCGGCTGTTTGCTGATGATGCTGTGGTATATGGGAGGGTGTCGTCTTTAATTGACTGTAATAGCATGCAGGATGACTTAGACATAATGTCTAGTTAGCTTGATGAATAGCAGCTAGCTCTAGCTCTAGAGAATGTAAGGTGATGCACATGAGAAGGAAAAACAATCCCATAATGTTCGAATACAGCATTAGTAGTGAGCTTCTTGATGCTGTCGCGTCGTTCAAATATCTAGGCATAACATTACAGAGCTTTATGAAACGGAACGAACATGTGAGAACAGTTGTGAGTAAGGCGGACAGCCGACTTAGGTTTAATGGGAGAATTTTGGGAACATGTACTTCATCTGTAAAGGAGACCGCGTATAAAACGCTTGTACGACCGCGTCTTAAGTATTGCTCAAGTGTTTGGGACCCGCAGCAGATCAGTTTACAGGAAGACACGGAAGAAGTTCAGAGGCGAGCAGCTATGTTCGTCACTGGTAGATTCCACCAGTACGCGAATGTCACGGTAATGCTCCGAGAACTCAAATGGGGATCGCTGGACGAAAGACGACGTTCTTTTCGAGATATTCCGTTGAGAAAATTTAGAGGTCCGGAGTTTGAAGCTGTGTGTACAACGATCTTCCTGCTGCCTATTTGCACTTACATTTCGCGTAAAGATCTGAAAGACAACATAAGAGAAATTAGAGCTCGTACAGAGGCATATAGACATTCTCTTTTCCCTCGTTCTATTTGGAAGTGGAATAGGAAAGAAAATGGCTAGTAGTTGTTCAGTGTACCCTCCGCCACGGACTTTACGGTGAATTGCGGAGTATATACCTGGTGATCAAAAAGTCAGTATCAATTTGAAAGCTTAATAAATCACAGAATAATGTCGATCGCGAGGTAAAAATTGACACACAAGCTTTGAATGACATGGGGTTTTATTAGAACAAAAAATGGCCGACATATCATCATCTTCCCTGATCGGAAAAGCAATAATAATTAGCATAACAAATTAAGACAAAGCAAAGATGATGTTCTTTACGGAAATGCTCAATATGTTCACCTTCATTCCTCAAAAATAGCTGTAGTCGAGGAATAATGTTATGAACAGCACCGTAAAGCATGTGTGGAGTTATGGTGAGGCATTGGCGTCGGATGTTATCTTTCAGCATGACTAGAGAAGTCGGTCGATCACAATACACTTGCGACTTCAGGTAACCCCAAAGCCAATAATCTCAGGGACTGAGGTTTGCGGACCTGGACGCCAAGCATGACAAAAGTTGCGACTGAGCACACGATCATCACCAAATGACGCGCGCAAGAAATCATTCACGCTTATAGCAATACTTTTTTACAGACACTTATGAAGGACGCGTGGAATGACTCATTAAGAGAAATTTTAACATCGTTATTATAGGAAAATTAGAGACCAGCTAGTTGAAAGCAACAGGGGAAGACCTGGAAGGATTGAAAAATGGACAGGAAACAGCTCAGAAGTAGAATCAGAAACAATAAAATTGAGTAAGGGCCGAAAGAATGTTTGTAAATATATCGGACCAAACTACGTGGTCATCAGTCCGTAGCTTACAAACTACTTAAAACTAGATAAACTAACCTAAGGACAACACACACACCCATGCCCCAGGGAAGACTCGAACCTCCACGGCGAGCAACCGCGCGCTCCGTCCGCAGCGAGACGCTTTAGACGGCTCGGCTACTCCACCGCGGTTGCCGAGAGATGAAACAACAAGAGTGAAAAAGTGGTCAGACGAAAGGAAGAGAAAAACAAAGTCAATCGATAAAGATGTTTTGGGTGGTTGAAACGTGTCCATAAAAAATTATTCTTGTAAGAAAATGTCCAATATTGTGCCTCCTGTTTTGTATCGAGTAACTTGCTTGCAAGAATATGTATAATATCGCTTGTACTGTATGTATCGATATGTGAACTTAACTCTGTGAAGTTTCATCTTTGGCAAAGATCATGTATTGCATAGCATTGTAGCTCGCACTGAGAGAGAGTAGCACTTGTGGTTCAGCTCGCTTAGAGAGCGGTTGAGTTGTGTGTATGGCTCCGATGTAGAGCAGAGGCTGCTTTGCCAGCAAGTCAGAAGTTGTATTATGTAGGTAATGTAATGCTGATTATTAATAATAAGTAACTTGACCTTTCTTTCCTGTTTCATTTACGTAGTTAGAAAATTAACCTACTTCCTTCATTTGATAATTAGTTATTAGTGGATTTAAAGTGCGGTATTGATTTTAATAATATTGTTGAACAGATTTCGTTATTGGTGCCACAGTAAATGATAGTTAATTGACTGTGATACTAAATTTCAATAATCAGAAACTGATCTGCATAAAATTCTCACAGTCAAGCATTAAGAAAGTGGTTTGTGGTTTTTTAATATCTTTCTCGCAGTCAAAATTTTTGACTATAGTTTAGTGTCTGTTTCAAATGGTGACGTGTCATAGTTGTTTTGTGTTTAAAATATCCGTTGCGCACTTAATCAGTTTAATGCACTGTTTCTTATTTAATAGTATATACATCAATATCAGAGTCATAATTAATTGTGTTAATGAACATTTTGCTGTCTGATTTAACGATAGGTTCAACATCCACAACACACACACAGCTTTTAAGGTAAAGAACGGCGGAAAGGGGCGTTAAACAGTAATATGCTGAAATTCACGTTCTGCTATAAGGGAATAATGTAGAAAGGTAATAAAGGTTGTGTTTTTCTTTGATGGGGTTCATCGTGTTGCCGAACAGGTGGACAGGATGCGTTTGGCCCTTACATAAGAGGCGTCGCAGCCAGAAGCAGTAAAAGGGCCAAGGCCGCGGACGCACTGGCGAGGCGACGCTGTCGCCGAAAGCGCCGGCGCGGCGAGTCTGTGGAATGTCCGGCAGCCGCACTTAGCGTTGCGACACGGCACGACGCTACACGGCAGGACACTGCGCTACGCTACGCTACGCTGGCTGTTGGGGGCGGCGTCGCCCCAGCCCTGGGCGCCTCAGCAGCAGTCGCCACTCACAGCCGCTTGTGGCCGCCGCGGGCAGCAGCAGTCCTTCCACCTAAACCTTCAGGCTACTCTTCCAATCGTACTTACGTGACTGACAGAAGTTTAAGAAGAAACGCACACGAAAATCAAGTACAAATATAACCTGTCACAAAATCCACAATTTTTGATTTACATAAATGATATTACGTATAGTGGTTGATGGTAGTTTAAAGCATCTACTAAAACCGTTTTATAATTTTAATTAAAACTTTTAAATTCTGTGGAAGTTTCTGAACACATGATTCACAAAGGTACCATTTACTAAGAAAGTTTCAACGAAATTGCCTTGAATTTTTTGCAGTGTAATCTCAACCATCACATAAAGAAACCCACATAATCTTAATTATATCCATAATGGATACGTTAATACGTTACATCATAATTACGGGATAACTTAAACCAAGAGACTGATAAATATGGCCGCGGAGGAGTAGCCGAGCGGTCTGAAGGGTGTTGCTGCGGAACGCGAGGTTGCTCGCCGTGGAGGTTCGAGTCCTCCCTGGGGCATGGGTGTGTGTGTGTTGTCCTTAGGTTACTTTACCTAGGTTTAAGTAGTTTGTAAGCTACGGACTGATGACCACGCAGTTTGGTCCGATAAATTTACAAACATTTGAACATTTTTTTAAATAAATATGACAAAGCAGGGGTTTGTTTGTTTGTATAGTCTATGGGACTAAACTACGGGGTCATCAGTCCCTAAACTTACAAACTACTTATGAACTACTTACGAACTAGGATGGCACAAATATCCATGCCCGAGGGGGGATTCGAATCCCCGACCGTAGTGGCCGTGCAGACCGTGACTGGAGCGCCTTAGTCCCCTCGGCCACCGCGGCCGGCAAAAGCAGGGGTTTATAAGATACAGTGTAGTAGTTGCCAACTACATTGGTCAGACCGGTAGATCGTTTAAAGTTAGGTACAAGGAACATGTGGACGCCTTCCGACTAACTAATTTTGACAAGTCCGCTGTAGCTGCGCATATCCACGAAACTGGCCACCCATTAAAGCGGATTGAAGATGACCTTAAGATTTTGCATAGACAGGACAAGGGAAGAAAGTTAGATCTACTAGAACAGCTTTAGATTGTAATACATAACGCTAAAAGCGACGTTTATTTTAAATTTCATCCTCTGTCTTACTGTGCAAATGATTTCGTGACACATGAATGTACCCACTGGCTTGTGAATGATCTGTGGAATTTAGAGGTCTTTGTTTTCATGTGCATATGTGCGCCGCAGTCGTGTTGTTGACCCCGTGCATTTCGGTTGTGTTATGCGCCGCCAGTGCTGGGGTCTGGTTTGAATTCTGAGGTAGCACAGTATGCTGAGGACCTTTCTGCGTAGACACGGTTACATGTAAAGTACCACGTTTTCTTTTATTCCGTTTTAGATTTTTATTGTCTCAGGTTTTAAGATTCTTGTGCAGATTATCTGATGATGATGGCTTGACCCTTGAAACGCGTCATATTTTAGTGTTTTTACACGATTTCTGTGGTTGAGCCTACTTGACAAAATAATTAACCCACAGAATCATTTCATTTTATTGATATTTTTAAATTGAAAAACTACACAAACAAATTCTACTTTTTTTTATTTTCTATCTTGACGTTCATGAATAATATTGAGGCGCTGTGCTACGATGCGTGAGACTGTTCCCAGTCGGGGGCTCGAATCCACCCTCTGGCATGGATGTTTGTGCTGTCTCTTGTATAAATTACTGTAGTAGTAGTTTGTAAGTTTAGAAACTGCGGACCCCGCAGTTAAGTCCCATAAGCTTAGAAAACATTTGATTTTAACATGAATGATAATAAATATTCACTCTGTATAAATGTTTCTTACATATAATGCAAAAGACATGCCAAAAATCACAGTCAAATCTTTTCTTGTTTTGAAGAAAAAGTACCTGAATAATGAAAACGGTAATTCTGAGAAAATGCATTTTAAAGTTAAACATGCTTTTTCGTTGCCATTCCCATCTTCAAAAGCCTCCTCCAAGTTTGAAATGAATATTCTCATTCCCTTCAAGACTTCTCTTCCGGCTTCTTCTTTTCTGTCTTATTTGCTCTGCAAGGTCTCCAATCGATTTAATGGCTGCAAGTATACGTTGAGTCAAGCCCTATCAAGATGTCGCTTGTCAAAGCTTCCGGGCTTGAAAACTATTCTCTACAAGACTTATCGTTTCTGAGCTGCCACCATTAAAGGCAATAATTGCATCAAAAACCGCAATATTAACTACCTTCGATGAGAAAAATGCAGTTTTGGGACAACGTTTTTAAAAGAGGGCCTTCAGAGGCTAATTAGGATGTTAGTGTGATAGCCAAACATGGAACAGAAAACGCCACATAAACAAATAATACGAGAGAATTAAGAAAAAGAAGAATGTGAGGTCCTGTGGAAGTTATTACAAATTATTACTTTTTTCGCATTTATAAATGGAATTGTAACGTCATCGACGGTTCAGTCCACTTTACAGTTATTCTCATTTAGGTATACCATGCGTTGCAACTATCATCTGTCAACTGAAAAACACGTCAAAAGTCCATCTTCACGTCTTTTACATAATAAATTTAAAAGCAATAAAAGTTTTCATATTGCGAGCCTCTAAATCTAGACTTGATACCGGTTAGATTTATTTCACCGTATACTCTTGCAATTGATCGTTATTTAACATTAATATACAACTCATCGTTCAACGAAAATTGAGGACCCAAAGACTGGAAAGTTGCACGGCTCTCTCTAACATTTACGAAAATCAGTGAGAATAACCGGTAGGTGGACTGAACCGTCGATCTCCCGAATGGGAATCCAGGTATCAAGATCCAGAGCGTCTGGAAAAGTCTCAATGATTCGTCAGCTGCCTCTCTCACACGCTCGTTCCTTCGTCCACACTCTGCAAATGGGGACCACGATAAACGATTTTCACGAATACGGATGTGGAGTTTGTATGTTTCCCTTCATCCATGGTTCCCAAGATATACTGTGAGAATTGAGCAAACTAGATTTTGCAAGAGTATTTCTTCCTAAAACAGACCAGATACGCGGACAGAGGCTGTTCCGTCTCAAGAAATTTATTATATGCGAATGAGAACAGGCCTATGCTTAAGAATTTTGTAGTAAATCCGGGAAATTATAGGTAAACGAAGTCACCGTTACCCAGATGAAAGGTACTTTGACAACCATTAATACACATCAAAAGAAACAGGTAGCACACGGTACACCATTGCACAAGTGCTGTTCACAATTGTGATATCGAACCTGTTCAGATTTTGTGGGTGTAGATGGATCGATGCACCGGAGTAGCCGAGCGGTGTGGAGCGCCACGTTACGGATCACGCGGCCTCCCGCGTCGGAGGATCGAATCCTCCCTTGGGCCTGGATGTGTGTGTTGTCCTTAGGTGAGTTTAGCATAGTTTAAGTAGTTTGTAAGACTAGGGACTGATGACCAACGTAGTTTGGTCTCATAGACTTACTAACATTTGAGGCAACTATAGACTACCCAATCCTGCAGACATGCTTGTATCAATCTCTTAAATCCAGACAGATTTTAAAATTAATCAGGCTACTTATTCAATTTCTGAGAATTTATTTCACGATAAGAAAGGATACAATTAGCGAATTTCAGTTACATTTTAACGAAACTTGCTGTCTTCAAATGTTCAGATGTTTGTAAATCTATTGCACCAAACTGTTAGTGTCATCAGCTCCTCGACTTACAATCTACACTAAATTACAATAAGGACAACACATACACACACACACACACACACACACAGACAGACAGACACACGAGAGAGAGAGAGAGAGAGAGAGAGAGAGAGAGAGAGAGAGAGAGAGAGAGAGAGAGACCGAGGGGAGGACTCGAACGTCCGGCGGGAACGGCCGCCCAATCACTAGCATGACGCCTTAGACAAGCGGCCATTTTCGTGGCCCTGCTCTCTTCTATTACATCTTAACGTTAGCTATCACACAGAAACTTTCTTGAAATGGAAAACGGTCTTTATGTGCTAAGCAAGTGCGGCCACTAATATTATCCATATTAGCCTCAGTTATGATGTGAAGAGTGATGTCACGATTTCCTTAACACATGCATGACTGCAGTGAAACTGGCACCCTGAAAAATTTTGTTAGCCTTCAATTGAGTTTCTACAATAATAATTAGCGAAATGAATAATCTTTCCTAAGAATATCAGCAAGATAAATGTGGTGAAATCAAATGCAACTGCACTGGAGCTTATTACCTAATAAAGCATACCCCGAAATTTGGAATAAGAAACTCGATAAATCAACAGCATTAGTAACCACCGCGTAACCTCTGTTTGACAAAGAGATTCAGTCCACCCTCGTGTTCACTTAAGAAAACGAAGTGGCAAATATTAAATAAACCACTGTCATTTCATCTTCTCCAGACACTTCACAATTTCCTTCTCTCTCTCTCTCTTTCTCTCTCTCTCTCTTTCTCTCTCTCTCTCCCTCTCTCTCTCTTTCTCTCTCTACTTCACTAGACATACAGACGCACTTTGTGGAAAATGAAACATGACCTCCTCGACAGAGATTGCTCGTAAAACAGTACAGGTTGCTGCTTGCTTCTTTTTCTTAGTGTGGTTTCATCCACGTAATTGTAAGTAATAGTCGAAATAGCTGCAGTCGCCTACTCAATTTCATCGACCAAAGTACTCGGTACTTGGCTTCGAAGTCAACAATTACCGTCCCTACTTTATGGCTCTCCGTTTATAGTACTGGAAAGATAAAGTGAATCGTTCCTGGTTTATTACAGAAAATAAGTTCTTATACTCACTCTTCAACTAAAAGAATTGTGACTGTGACGCACAACCTAGAATAGTACAGTGTCTGTTTCATTTAGAAAGTCCCGAAGAAAACATTGTCATTATTATTTTAAAGTTGTGCCACTTGACTTACCATCATTCATCTTCTAGCTTCCCAGTACAGTGTTTAAGCCTGAATTACTATACCTTACTTTTAGATACTCATTCAAATTTTATTTGTTGATCATCGAAACAAACTTGAGATAGAGAACAGATTCTGGAGACGGCGTGGTGGAGACGTATTGCCGGTGAGCGACCAAACAATAGTGTTCAGACGTCAAGCGTAAGATAGATACATGCTACTGAGTTGGTCAAGAATTTTTACAAAACTTTCCCGAATTATTATTGTATCTTTATAGTTCTTCTTGAAATACACTGATCAGACAGAACATTATAATCACCAAGCTACTATCGATATAAACCAGTCCATGCCATAGGGGCGTTACCTAAAGAGGTGCTGGTGAGCCACGTTCAAAAATGTTCAAATGTTTGTATAGCTTATGGGACTTAACTACGGGGTCATCAGTCCCTAAACTTACAAACTACTTATGAACTAGCTAATCCTAAGGACGACACAAATATCCATGCCCGAGGGGGGATTCGAACCCCCGACCGTAGTGGCCATGCAGACCGTGACTGGAGCGCCTCAGTCCCCTCGGCCACCGCGGCCGGCGTGAGACACGTGAATGGTATATATAGTAATAAAGAGAGTCCAGCCCGTGTGTATTATGGAAATGGCGCCCTCTCTATCTAAGTTTGATCGGGAGCAGATTGTGGTGCCCCGCAGGTTCCACACTAGCATTTCGAAAACTGCACCACCTGTCGGGTGTTTGTGAAATGTTCTGATGAGTTTCTTCAACGCGAGGTGATACCGAAGTGAAACTATGTTCATCTTTGCATATGTCCGACATCGTTGACTGGGCAGACAGGTACAAGTAGGGCAGGGACGCGAACCATGATGGAACTAACGTGGGATTTTAATGCTGGACACTGGACAGAGTTCAACTGGGTCTGAACACACAGTGAACCAGACACTCCTAGCGATGGGCTTCCGCAAACGACGATGGTACCACCACAAAATCGGCAGCTTCGACTGAAATGGGCACGTGAGCATCGTCACTGGACATTGGAGCAGTGGTAGAGCATGGTCTAATTAATCTCTACACATTCTTCTCTATGTCGATGGGAGGACTGGAATACGTTGTCTTCCAGAGGAACAGCTCCTTGACAATTGTTCTTTGGGATGGGGATAGGCTGGTGGCGGATCAATTACACTCTGGGGCATTCACGTGGGTATCCATTGTTCCAGTGGAGCTCTTGCAAGGTACCATGATGGCCAAGAAGTATCACTGGTTGTGCCATGTCATAAGGCTTAGAGTGTGTTGGAGTGGTTCACAGGAACCGCCATGGGATTTATAGGAATCACGTGATATGTGGGTGCAGATATGGTGCGAAATCCCTGCGGCGACCAACCAAGGGCAAAAAAATGTACAACTGTTTGTAAATCTATGGGACCAATTTACTTTGATCATACGTCCCTTGGCTTACAAACTGGACTATGTGATCAGAAGTATCCGAACACCTCGCAGAAAATGACTTACAAGTTCGTAGCGCCCTCTATTGGAAAAGCTGGAATTCGCCCTTAGTCTTGGTGGCAGTTTCCTCTCCCTCAGGCATAGTTCATTCAGGTGCTGGAAGGTTTCTTGGGGAATGGCAGCCCATTCGTCACGGAGTACTGCCCGAGGAGAGATATCGATGCAAGTCGGTGAGGCCTGGCACGAAGTTGTCATTCCAAAACATTCAAAAGGTGTTCAATATGATTCAAGTGAGGAGTTTATGCAGGCCACTCCATTACAAGAATGTTATTGTCGTATAAACACTCCGTAACAGGTCGTGCGTTATCAACAGGTACTCGATCGTGTTGAAAGATGCAGTCGCCCTCCCCGAATTGCTCTTCAATAGTGGTAACCAAAAAGCTGCTTAAAACATCAATATAGGCCTGCGCTGTGATAGTGCCACGCAAAACATGTGGTGCAACCCCCCTTCATGAAAAAACATGACCACATCATAACACCACTGCCTCAGAAATTTACTGTTGGTACAATTAACGCTGGCAGATAACGTTCACCTGGCATCCACCATAACCACACCCTGCTAATGGGTCGCCACATTGTGTACCATGATTCGTCACTCAAAAAATGTTTAAATGTTGGGACTTAACTGCGGGGTCATCAGTCCCTAAACTTACTAACTACTTATGAACAAACTTATACTAAGGACGACACAAACAACCATGCCCGAGGGGTGATTGGAACCCCCGACCGAAGCAGCCGTGCAGTCTATGACTCTGCACGCCGCAGATCGCTCGGACACTGCGGCCGGCCAATTCTACACCTACATCTACATGAGATACTCTGCAAATCACATTTAAGTGCCTGGCAGAGGGTTTATCGAACCACCGTTATATTATTTATCTCCCATTCCATTCTCGGATAGCGCGCGGGAAGAAAGAACACCTGAATCACTCCGTTCGAGCTATTATTTCTCGTATTTTATTCTGATGATCATTTCTACCCATGTAAGTGGCAGTCAACAATATATTTTTGCGGAGGAGAATGTTCGCGATTGGAGTCTCGTAAATATCCCACGCCGCAGCAATAAGCGCCGTTGTTGTAATGATTCCCATCCCAGATCCTGTATCATTTCCGTAACGCTGTCTCCCCGGTATCGTGACAATACAAAACGAGCTGCCCTTCTATGGACTCTTTCGATGGCCTCCGTCAAACCCACCTGATAAGGATCCCACACTGGGCAACCACACTCCAAAAATGGACGGACAAGCGTAGTGTATGCAGTTTCTTTAGTAGTTCTGTTGCATCTTTTAAGGGTTCTGCCAATAAAACGCAGTCTCTGGTTCGCCTTTTCCACGACATTATCTACGTGTTCTTTCCAGCTTAAGCCGGAAGTTATAGTAATTCCTAAGTATTTTGTGGAGTTTACGGCCATTACCTTTGATTTATTTATCTTGACGACTTCAGACTTCTCATTATATAAAGTCAATTGCCAATTTTTACACCACAGTGATATCTTATTCAGTTCGTTCTGCAGTTGGTTTTGACCTTCAGATGATTTTACTAGACGGTAAATGACCGCGTCATCTGCAAACAACCTAAGAGAGCTACTTAGATTTCCCCCTAAATCGTTTATGTAAATAAGGAACAGGAGAGGACCAATAACACTACCCTGTGGAACGCCCGATATCACCTCTGTTTTAGTCGATGCCTTACCATCGATTACTACGAACTGTGTCCTCTCTGACAGGAAATCCCCTATCCAATCGCAAATTTGTGGCGATATACCATTACCAAACGACGTTCTCCACTATTCAATCGTCCTATATTTGCACTCGTTACACCAATCAAAGCGTCTTTCGGCGTTGGCCTGCGTGATATGTGGCTTATTGGCAGCCGTTCGACCATGAAATCCAAGTTTTCTCATCTCTCCACTGTCATAACACTTGGAACGGATTCTGGTGCAGTTTGGAATTCCTGTGTGATGGTGTGGATAGATTCCTGCCTATTACACTGTACGACCCTCTTCAACTGTCGGCGGTCTCAGTCAGTCAACAGACGAGGTCGGCCTGTACGCTTTCGTGTTGTACGTGTCTGTTCATGTTTCCACTTCACGATACGAAACAGTGGACCTACGGATGTTTAGGAGTGTGGAAAACTCGCGTACAGTATTTTGACACAAGTGACACCTAATAACCTGACCACGTTCGAAGTCCGTGAGTTCCGAAGAGCGCCCTATTCTGCTCTCTCACGATGTCTAATGACTACTGAGGTCACTGATATAGAAAACGTAAGTTTTTTGGGGGTGTCCGGATAGTTTTGATCACATAGTGTACTTAAACAACTAATAAGACACACCCTCATGCCCGAGAGAGGACTCGCACCTCCGACGGGAGCAACCTCGCGTTCCCTGACAAGGCGCCTAGAATAATGTTCATGGGGATTAATTTTGTCAGTCTGGCAGATGCCGCAGGGCAGTGTTCATCTGTAGGACGCAAAATAATGCGGAAGTGTTAATTTTTGTCAAGAACCATACGTCAAGTCGAAATCACTGAATCCTTAATTAAGATGAATTTCTACGATGTAAGTAACTCTATCTATTGTATTAACTGATCATAAAAACTTACCTCAGAGAGTGTCCAAGAAACCACAACGTAGCTGGCCTTCAGGGGTGACTCAGGCTGTCTGGGTCTGCAACAAACGAGAGGTATAATTAAAATAAAAGTAGCGTACTTGTAACTGGCTTGCACGTAGTGCCGTAACTAGTATATACAGCTACTGTTACGAAGGTCTGTTTACGAAACTGTTAACTGAGGCTGTTACGTTTGTCGCCACGAGAATAGACGAAGTGGCTTCCTTTCTTAATGCTGAAGCAGAGGTTAGCGTGGAATGGAAACTAGGCGAAACTGTTGCACTCGTTAGTAGTTGAATTTGCGCGATTATTCTCGCTTTTGCAGACACTCTAGTAAAAGTCTGGAACAAATTAATGTAACAAACTAACTTTAGTTCCTTAATTGTCACGTGAAAGTGTAATTAAAACTAAACATTGTTTGGAATGAGCAGGCAGGAGTGTTGTACCTTGAGGATAGATTACATGGGAACGTAGACTGTTTCCTGATCGGTGACGCAGTCTCGTGAGCAATTTTAGAATCGTATGACGCAATGGGCACTACAAAATGTCAAACTTTCAATCTGGTGTCTTCTACTATTTTGGTTGTCATGAGACACGAGGTTGTGTTTTTCGTAGTACTCGTAAGATTTGTAAATATTTTGATATCTATGTATTTAAATGGTGTGTTACGTATTAAAACCATTTGCAAACTATTGCTGATTGTTCGGTTACAAAATTTGTGGTAAGTAAAATTCTTTCTATATTTAAGCTAATTATGTTGGAATGTTGTTAAGCCATACTTCGTCAATACACCCACGAGAACGTGTGCCAAAATATTCCGCACCGCACTAATTCCGAACTTATTTGAGCGAAATGTTGTTAAGAATCATAGAACTAAGTACCAAATTCCACCCTTACGTATACAAGTAATAAATATTTACTGAGATAGTTTAGAGGTGCTAACCTAATCAGTCAAAATTTGTATATTAATGAAATGTCAACCACACAATGAAATAGATCGGTCACCAGACCCAAAGACAACAAGTTTTTTTTTTAATTGAAACTTCAAACTCGTACTTTAAATTAATTAAAAACAAACTGAAAAACGATCGAACAAAGCATTACGCAACGCGATAGTAATAATGTAACGCAGCGTAACCTCACAATAAGAAATTAAATTTATGAAGTTCCAACATGTTGGATGGTTTCAGGACAACAACTTTCTATTTTTATTAATAATTTCAAAAAACATTCAAAGTTGCACGCAGCTGGTTCTTTTTTATTGACGACTAGTTTCGGACTTACCTGAGCCCATTATCAAGTCAAACCAACTCAATGTCATCACCAATATGCAAACGATACATCATCAATTATATCCCCTCTTTTTTTAAACGTGTCATACTACTCAGAACATTTTTTGTACATGTGACGATGTATTGTTTGTATATTGGTGATGACACTGAGTTGGTTTGACTTGATAATGGGCTCACGTAAGCCCGAAACTAGTCATCAATAAAAAGAACCACCTTTGTGCAACTTTGGCTTTTTTTAAATTGTTAATAAAGAATTTAATTTTTGGAGCAAACTCCTATGGTCTTCAGTCTCTATACTTACAAACTACTTAAACTAACTTATATGCACACACACACACATGTCCGAAGGACGACTCGGATCTCCGACGGCGAGCAACCGTTCGCTTCGTTGCAAGGCGCCTTAGAGCTCTCGGCCATTCCACCGCGGAAATCCTACAATAATCTTTGTTGCAAATTTCTGTTGAAAACTTTTCCAATTACTCAAAATTCGGTCTCAGTATATCTAAACGAGCATGTTGATCACTTTACACTAGTAGTAAAATACAATGACCGCGTTGCAGTACGACAAACAAGACTGTGATACAGAAATTAAAAATAAAATATCACAAAAAATTAATGAATATAGTTACATAGTAAGTAAAAAATTGCTATGATTTGTCAGATTCAGTGGTACAACAGTTCGTTTAAATGTTAACTAAAAAAGCTGGGTGGTGGTATTATTGTTAAAATATTAATTACTTTAATTCGTTGATTACAGAATGAAGGTACAAACTCAAGAAATATTCAGCATTCCTTTCTGAAAAAAATAGTTTTCTCATCTTCAATAAAATTTTGGATTCATTATGTGTCACACTTTATACAGAACCATGGGACATGCGTACCGTTACGTAGTTTAGTGATGACTATATAATTAACACTCCAGTTTAATAATGTGTTGTCCAAATTACACTGCCAAACGTTTTACATATCTAAAAAAAGTGAAGTAATTCTATGTGAAATTGGGTGCTACACGCACAAAACAGTAACGTGGTGGCAATAATGTTTTGTTATTCCTTCGGCTTCAGATGCAAATAATATTTGTTATTGTTGTGGCCAAGGAATACTTTTCGTTTCATTCCTCTTGAAGCATCATTTACAGTAATTAGTTTACTGTGGCCCTTGGAGCTTAAGGATGTTTCTCGCTGCCACAGGAGACTGCTGTATCCACATTTTTTGCGCCAGAATCTCTTAGTGTTACTTTGTGTCTGTTTTACTTGATGTTACAGCCGAGGACTATTTACGTTCCAATAAGTTCTTCTGAAACCCTCAACCACTTGCAGTGTCTTTATATCACGTAACTGACACTACCAATGTATGTTCCGGTGCTGTGCTGATTTTACAAAAGTGTTACTGCATCAGACTATATTGCGTACATAATTACCTCAGAGAATTAGAGAATGGGAGTCATGAGGAGGAAAGAAAATAAGGAGACAGTCGACTACATGGATTCAAGGATTTAAGACATACATCATAAGAAGAAATAAAGAAGTTAATTTATGAACAGATAGACAAAATTGGAGGATGAAAATCAAATTTAGTGGGTAATCTTGGGGTACTGTAAAATGTAAAATGAATTACACTGTGAAACCTGATAGTAAATAATGCATTTTTCACATATAATACTATACGATTTCACATCTAAGAGAATGTTCTCCGTAAATTATAAAAAAGTCACGATTGTGAAAAATATTTCCGTAGTAACGATGTTTACATTGGGCTGTATGAATAAAATAGATTATCTACTTTATACTGTGAATTCCAGAGACCATACTCAGCTTCGCATGATTAAAGCGAGTCAAGGAATATACTTCAACCGGGTATGTTCTGAGCGTGAGTAAAAGGGTGAGGGAAGTTGCTCACTACAGAGAACATTCTCCGATTTCGTATGAATAAAACTAGAGAAGTTTCTCACGACCGGAGAACATTCTCCGTTTTCTGAAGTAAGCTCTTTAACATACTTCTAGATGAGTAACTTCTATTAACTTTACGTTTTACTGTGGTGTGTAACAACAATGACAAAATTTGTGTTGTTTAGAAAGCAAAACAAGTTCCTTTATACGTAGCCTGAAGAAATGTTGTTTTTGTGGACTTCAGTCCGCAGACTGTTTTGATGCAGCTCTCCACGCTACCCTGACCTGTGATAGCCTCTTCATCTGAGAATACGAACGGCAACCTACATACTTTTGAATCTGCTTACTGTATTCGTCCGTCGGTCTCCCTCTACGATTTGTACCCCACACACTAAGTTGACTATTCCTTGATATCTCAGAATGTGCCCCACCAACCTATCCCTTCTGTTAGGATATGCAAGAAACTCCTTTTCTCCCCAATTCTGTCGAGTACCTCTTCATTAGTTACGTGACCTACTCAAATAATGTTCAGCAGAAATACGAAACGATTTAGTTTATGAAAATAAAAACATTTGGCTGACGAGTCGTTTCTTCAGAAAAACCATAACTGTGACGCTTAAAGTATTTTATACAGTGACGAGTCTGATTTCAGAGCAAGTTTTTTCACTGCTGATATAGAAAAGAAACACAAGTGGATTCAGCTGCGTGTTTTACCAGTTTGTTTGGTTATTTACAGTTTTAAACAGCTACGTATCAAAATAATATTGCACATTTTAAATAGGATTTATTAATAACGCCTTGTGACGTTAATTCCAATTAAACTGCATCCCTGGACTTCGCAGTCTATATCACAAAATAAATATTTCTGCAACGCAAGGTACTGAAGTATTTTTGTACTGCTCTTGTTCATTCTACCCAAATCGGTTGGTCTATTTAAGATGCATTTTCTGCCTTCGTAATCTAACTTCTGTTACGTTAGAAGTAAGATTACATGACAGTAAAATTAATAACTGATTAATTACATACCTAGCATTCTGTTTCTTGTAACAACAACGCGTAACTTAACACTCATGAGCAGAGCATTGTGTGTCATATTTAACACAAAGTATGTCGTGTTACAAAGCTCTGACAGCGTTCCACGTTGAAACAGATGAAAATATAGCGCATTCTTATAATTTTGTTCGGAAATTGCGCTAACCCAGCTTCAATAACGAAAACGTCAATGGCAAAAATTTTGTAACATCACCAGAAGAATAAATTTTCGTAAAAAAAAAAAAAAACATATTTAGTCTTAATAATATGCTGCTGCACAAGAAACTAATATATATATACATAGTAAAGTTATTCCTGAACATGTAGATGCCTATCCTATATTTGTGCACTGAATAATTTGCCTGATTGGGGTAGTTCAAAGAAATGTAGATGTAGTTGTAGATACACGATTGAACAGCTGATCTGTGCCAGACATGACACATGGAGAACTTACTCAAGAAGGAGGGGAGCTAGCGAGAATGAACTTCCTGGTCAGAGCATGTGCTTCGGAGTTTTCATACATAGGAAACTGAGAACTTACTCAGAGAAAGTTTCTTTTGCTCTGAGAATCTTCTCTGGAGTAAGTGCTCTTCCTTATTCACACGGCCCAACGTCACATTACATTATTGAGTCAGAGAATGTGTTAATACAAGTAGATGATCAGAATTTATAATTTTTTGTTGTAATTTGCAATTGTTAAATTAAAAACCACTCCCATGAACCACAGATATTGCCGAGGTGGGGTGGCTTGCGTGCCTCAACGATACAGATAGCCGTACCGTAGGTGCAACCACAGCGGAGGGCTATCTGCGGAGAGGCCAGACAAACGTATGGTTCCTGAAGAGGGGCAGCAGCCTTTTCAGTAGTTACAGGGGCAACAGTCTGGATGATTGACTGAGCTGGCCTTGTAACATCAGCTAATGTGGCTTTGCCACACAGTTACTGCGAACGCTTGAAAGCAAGGGGAAACTACAGCCGTTACTTTTCCCGAGGACATGCAGCTCTACTGTATGGAAATATGATGATGGCATCCTCTCGGGTAAAATATTCCGGAGGTAAAATAGTCCCCCATTCGGATCTCCGGGCGGGGACTACTCAGGAGGATGTTGTCATCAGGAAAGACAATACAGGCGTTCTACGGATCGGAGCGTGGAATGTTACATCCCTTAATCGAGTAGGAAAATTAGAAAATTTAAAAAGGGAAATAGACAGGTTGAAGTCAGATATAGTGGGGATTAGTGAAGTACGGTGGCAGGATGAACAGGATTTCTGGACAGGTGAGTACAGGATTATAAATACAAAATTAGTTGGGGGTATGACAGGAGTAGGACTGATAATGAATAAGAAAATAGGAATGCGGGTAAACTACTATGAGCAGCACAGTGATCGCATTATCATTGTCAAGATAGATACGAAGCCAACACCGACAACAGTAGTACAGGTTTATATGACAACTAGCTCTGCCGATGATGAGGAGATCGAAGAAATATATGAGGAGCTAAAGGAAATTATTCAGACAGTTAAGGGAGAGGAAAACTTAATTGTGATGGGAGATTGGAATTCGGTAGTAGGAAAAGGAAGAGAAGGAAAAATAGTAGGTGAATATGGACTGGGCAGGAGGAAAGAAAGAGGAAGTCGCCTGGTAGAATTTTGCACGGAACATGATTTAATCGTGACAAACACATGGTTTAAGAATCACAATAGAAGGTTGTATACGTGGACGAGATCAGGAGACGCCGAAAGGTATCAGATAGATTTTATAATGGTAAGACATAGATTCCGGAATCAGGTTATAGACTGAAGACATACCCAGGGGCAGACATAGACTCTGACCATAACTTGTTAGTCATGAACTGTAGGTTGAAACTGAAAAAACTGCAGAAAGGTAAGAAAAAAATGAGATGGGACTTAGATAAATTGAAGGAAAGTGAAGTTCTGGAGAATTTAAGAGGGAAATTTAGGCAACAATTGACAGAAACAGGGGAAAATAAAACAGTAGAAGAGGAATGGGTAGCATTGAGAGATGAAATACTGAAGGCGGCAGAGGACAAAATAGGTAGAAAGGCAAGACCTACAAAAAATCCTTGGATATCACAGGAAATACTAAATTTAATTGATGAAAGGAGAAAATATAAAAATGCAGTAAATGAAACAGGCAAAATGGAGTACAGACGACTAAAAGTTAGATTGACAGGAAGTGCAGAATGGCTAAGCAGGAGTGGCTAGAAGCCAAATGCAAATCTGTAGAAGAATGTATAAGAAGAGGAAAATAAAAGAGACATTTGGGGACAAAAAAAGCAACTTTACGAATATCAAGAACTCAGATGGGAAAGCTGAAAGGTGGAAAGAGTACACAGAGCAGTTCTACAAAGGAAATGAACTTAGAGGCGATGTTGTAGGAAGGGAAGAGGAAGTAGATCAAGATGAAATAGGAGATACTATACTGAGAGATGAATTTGACAAAGCCTTGAAAGACCTAGGTCGGAACAAGGCCCCAGGAGTAGATGATATACCCTCAGAGCTACTAAAGTCTCTGGGAGAGCCAGCCATGACAAGACTATTTGAACTGGTGTGTAGGATGTATGAGACAGTCGAAATAACGTCAGACTTTAAGAATAATGTAATAATCCCCATTCCAAAGAAATCAGGCGCAGATAGGTGTGAAAATTACAGAACCATCACTTTGATAAGTCACGGTTGCAAAATTTTAACACGAATTATCTACAGGAGAATGGAAAATCTGGTAGAAGCTGACCTCGGGAAAGATCCGTTTGGATTCAGGAGGAACGTAGGAACCCGGGAGGCAATACTCACTTTACGTCTTATCTTAGAAGATATATTAAGGAAAGGCAAAGCTACATTTTTAGCTTTTGTAGATTTGGAGAAAGCTTTTGACGATGTTGACTGGAATACACTCTTTCAAATTTTGAAGTCAGCAGGGGTAAAATATAGGGAAAGGAGAGTTATTTACAACTTGTACAAAAGCCAGACTGCAGTTATTAGACTCGAAGGGCATGAAAGGGAAGCATCAGTTGGGAAGGGAGTAAGACAGGGTTGTAGCCTTTCTCCGACTTTATTCAATTTGTACATATAGCAGACGGTGAAGGAAAGCAAGGAAAAATTTGGAATAGGGATTAAAGTTCAGAGTGAAGAAATAAAAACATTGCGTTTTGCTGATGACATTGTAATTCTGTCAGAGACAGCAAAGGACCTGGAAGAGCAGTTGAATGGAATGGACAGTGTGTTGAAGAGAGCGTATAAAAAGAATATTAACAAGAGCAAAACAAAAATCATGGAATGCGGTCTTAGAAAATCAGGCGATGCTGAAGGAATTAGATTAGGTAACGAATCAATGAAGGTGGTAGATGAGTTTTGTTACTTGTGTGGTAAAATAACATGCGATGGTCGCAGTACAGAGGATATAAAATGCAGAATGGCACAGGGAAGAAAAGCATCTTTGAAAAAGAGAAATTTGCTAACATCGAATATTGATTTAAGTGTAAGGAAGTCTTTTCTGAAGGCATTTGTGTGTAGTGTTTCCTTGTACGGGAGTGAAACATGGACGATAAGTAGTGCGGACAGGAAGAGAATAGAGGCTTTTGAAATGTACTGCTACATAATGCTGAAGATTAGGTGGGTAGGTCGCATAACTAATGAAGAGGTACTGAACAGAATTGGTGATAAAAGGAATTTTTGGCATACCCTGACTAAAAGAAGGGATCGCTTAGTAGGACACATTCTCAGACATCGAGAAAGTGTGTGGGGTAAAATAGCAGAGGGAGACCAAGAGACGCGTATAGTAAGCAGATTCAAGTGGATATGGGTTGCCGTTTTTATGAGGAGATGAAAAGGCTTGCTCAGGATAGAGTAGGGTGGAGAGCTGCATCAAACCAGTCTCTGGACTGAAGACCATAACAACAACAAATTAAAAAAAAATTACGACTTAAAGAGGGATGAAAGTAAGAGTTACGCTATTCATCACAACGCTTACCATTTTGTAAACGAAAGACTTACTGATGAAACTTTATGCTGCTCTTGATGGACAACATCTGAATTGCGATGGAACACACGTTACTGTTGCTTTCGGCTGAACTTTGTCGACAACTCTGTCGCAAGGAAGACAGGGCTACTTTCAGAGCAGATTCGCTACTGTGGTAGCAAGTCTCCGCTCCCTGCACAGGAAGACACCAGTTTCCTCACAGACCAGAAACATTATGGTGGGGCCCGCAGGCAGTACAAATTAAAATACTGCTCTCTAACGAGGAGTTACTTCCCGTGGCCCGTCCAGCCCTGCGAGCAGTAAACGCGGTGCCTCACAATCAGAAGCCGACGGCCGCTTCTGGATCGTTTTACGGTCTCTCACGCACGGCCGCCATAAAAGTGAGGGCCCGAAATACAAGATGGGCCGAATCCAGCCGCCAGAAGAACTCGTCGTAAGAATGCTACGAGGGCCAGGGATGAATTGCTCATAAAGCCAAGGGAGGGCATAGACGTCTTTATCCTGCAGGTAAATACTGTTAACAAGGGTAGTTCCTTTGCTGCACACAAAGTGTCCCACGATGTGGGCATACGCTGATATTTTATAAGGTGTTTAATTAACTGTTCTGTTCCTAACGTTCCTGACGTTCCTGCGTTGGACATCCTCAGAGACGCTCCTCTTCCACTCAGACTGCCGATTGACGGGTCGAACGTCTGAGAGCGACATATATAGCATAGAAAAGGGGGCGTGGTCGATGTCACACTTGATCAGCAGAGATAATCCTTGTCAGAGATAAAAACTTCACTATCGACTGTCGCCTAGTCAAAGATGAAAAACTGCTTAGCGATTTTGCAGTGCTACTGTCCATATGTCACTAAGTTTCATTTTCCCTGCTTTCCTATTAAAATGATCCTTATGTTTATATATTTCGATGGCTTTTCTACATAATCGTGGACGACCATTCTTCATTGAAGATCAAACTTTTGTTTCAGAAAATTTAACTTCATGAATTCCTGACTAAAGTGCATGCTCTGCTACAACTTCTTATTATCACTGTTCATCACGTGTGACTTCGACCAAGCTCCCTTTTTTACTCAAATCGCGGATTCCGAAATTGAACGTCTATTGGCTGAAGAGGGTTACCTGTATGAAGAACGACTGATTTTACATAAAATTGATCTGGAAAGTTTGTACGTGCATACTGGTTAATTACCGAACGAAGCTCACGTACAAGTACATCGTAGTTGAAATAAAACAATTAATATGAAGAAAGAAAGCCCTCGTGTTTCAAAGTCCAATGAATATATCTAACAAACATCATCGTGACGTCCATTACAAAATTACCCATCAGACACAAAGCTTGCCCGTCAGCATCAGGAATACCACTCTTTACCAAGATAAACAGTTCTTCCCATGTTCAGACACGATAAGCTGTATTCTGGGCGCAGACAGCGGGACACAAATTCTTAACTAGGTCCATAGTCATCTTGTTATTTATTTTATTTTTAGTTTTTGAGGGTGATCAGAAAATAAAACTAGCTGCCAAGCTCGGTATTTCCTGGATATATACTTTATATTAAAAACGAAAATAAAATTCGGAAAAATTAATTCATCTTCAGGTATCATGAAAACAGCTTAGAAATTATGAAACTGTAAACCAAAGAAATATGCATAATGTAATAGTAAATAGTAATAAGAATCGAATGATGTATAACATTAATTTAATTCAAAACGTGACTATAAACAATATATATTGTTACTTGTCCAGGAGCTAGTATGAATAAATTCTTTGGTGAATTCACCCTTGAGCGGGCGACGTATTTTCCACGTGAGAAAAATGGTGATGACAAATCCACTCTGCAGTATATAGCAAATTGTCCCTGTGACTTGTTAATCTTAATAGAAAATGCAAGTGTTTCTGGAAACTGCAGTCTCTTGAAGTTTAAAGATAGATCTATCGGAAGAAGAGGTATTAGTGGGATGTACATGTATTTATTCTTTTCTTATCTTACAAGGAGACCACATCGGTATCGAATTTTAGAATTTCTTTATATTTATGGTAGGTGAAGTGCAGAACTTAAATAACAATCAGCCAAAGCTATTCGACGCAAATCTAAAAATTACTCGAGAAAATCGACTTTGAAGTTTTCCAAAGTACACGTAAGTACCAATAATTAAAACAGTTGCAGTATTTGCATCATTTTGTGAAAAGCGGGGGGGGGGGGGGGGGGCGTCAGTTACAAAACGCTTCATAAACGTACGTAAATTACATGCAAACTTTGTTGCAGGTCCCCAACTGCTCTCATTTTCCAGTAATTGACGCATACATCTGGGTATTCTCACGTGGTGGCCTCTCATTATTTATGACGTCATATCTCCTGAGCTATGTGTCGTGCTCTTTTGTTTATGGTTCAGGAACCTTTGTGGGCGTGCGGTAGACAGTTCACCAAAGTTTCACTGCAATCAATCGAATAAATGGTTTATGAAGACATATATATATATATATATATATATATATATATATATATATATATATATATATATATATATCCTGACTTGTACCGCATTACAACACAATTTCTTGGGGGGGGGGGGAGGGGATGGCGTGGGAGAGGGGATGAGGTATTGATGCCATTCATCCCCGCGTTGGCTACGGCCCTGTTTCTAACCAATCGACGAGCGCAGAATTGCCACGAGTGTCACCGGCTGCTGTGGCGCGTTCTTGCAATTTAGCAGGACGACTTCTTATTACCCTGAGTTTAAATAGTGCGGTCTCTTTTTTCATCAAAGATGCTTTGGAGACGAAGTTTCAAAGGTTGGTAAGTTTACTTCGATAGAAAAAAAAAGCGGGAAAAGGACTACAAGAGAGATTGCCGAGTTGAATAAAGTAAACATGTTTCCGTGTTTATTAATGGAACCAATGCAAGAGTCCTTCATGTTTGCATGCATGCCTGAAGAAAGAGCTATTGAGGCATTTACATCTCTTAAATTAAATAGAGAAAATGCATTTGCAAATTGCAAATGTGACCCAGTATCATCCCTGCAGCTTAATGAAATTTGCATTGGTTCATTTAAAATGCAACAACTGTAACAGACATTGCCCTCCCTGTGTGGGACTTGATATTGGAATGAACGAGCACTCATGGGTAGTAGGGTAATGTGTGGCATATGGAATTATGAATCTATATGGAAGGCATGAGCGGATAGCACAGTGGGAAAGTTGAAAAAACGGGTTCGAGTCCCTATCCGGCCCAAATTTTGTGTCTTCATTAAACGGTACATTGATGATAATTCAAATTCTTAGCTGCCAATGTCTCTTACATTTTTGAATGAACTAAATATCTTGTTCCCATTGGTGTTTGACAATCACTGTAATTTTTGTAACAGAAAATTAGTCTCATACAGGTCATTGAACTGACAGGTCAAAATTGACTAATACATATTCCCAGTTCAAATAATACAGATAGTAAATTTTGAATTACCTTGACATGTCTCTCCAGTTAGTGGAAAATAAAATACAGTTCAACATCAGGAAGCCAACAACGAGTGCTTCAATAATTCACTCGATATCATAGAATCTATAAGCTAAGCTTTTTCAGATCTGCTATAACATGTATTTTAGAGCTCCCCCTTTCCGATGAATCAATAAATAATGAGCTCAACACCTTCTGATATATTGCCCAGAAAAATGGTTGCAGCCTATCTGTGGTCTACCAGCTGCATAAGGAGCGTGTCAGTCTTAAAGAAGAGCAGAGGCATACCAATGTACAATTTGTCTTTTCTCGTGGAACAAATATTCTACAAATTCTACCACATAACAAGCAACCAATCAAACAGCCATACGCAGCTTCGGGTGTTTATAAGCTTAAATGTGTAGACTGTACAGCTGAGTACGTGGGGAAGACAGGGAGGGCATTCAAAACACGATTCAATGAACATCTATTAACATTAAATGGGCAAATAAAGAAATACTCTCATTTTGCCGAGCACTTAAAGGCTTCTGGGCATCAAGCTCCCACCCTAGACAATTTAGAAATTTTGCATTATGCCAAAAACGGACGGAAGTTAAGTATCCTGGAAGAATCTGAGATACCTAAGCGGGTTTATTTTAAACACCCGAGACTTCTAAACGATCAGTTGACCTCAAAAGACCAAACATTTTTCAATACTTTTATGCAATTTTAAAGTAATATCTCTGTTATATACCTTGGCATCCTTACAAATTTGATTCATGTGATATTGGTATTTTATGTAAATGGTGTCCATATTTTAAATTAACAACTGTTATCCGATCGAACGAACACCTACAGTGTTGTGGAGCACTCAGCATTATTGGCGGTTACTCGCAGTACAAATTTGAACGCTGCCCCAGGCAGTACCAGTACCTTTACCTACGCCAGTCGTATTAATATTTTGAAGATCTGTGGTACAGGGACATCAGACAAGGTAAATCTTGTAATATAAGCAATGTATCAATCTGAAACTTCCTGGCAGATTAAAATTGTGTGCCCGAACCGGGACTCGAACCTGGGACTTTTGCCTTTCGCTGGCAAGCGCTCTACCGACTGAGCTATCCCGACATGACTCACGATGCCGCCTCACAGCTTTACTTCCGCCAGTACCTCAGTCGGTAGAGCGCTTGCCCGCGAAAGGCAAAGGTTCCAGGTTCGAGTCTCGGTTCCGGCACACAATTTTAATCTGCCAGGAAGTTTCATATCAGCGCACACTCCGCTGCAGAGTGAAAAGTTTCATTCTGAATGTATCAATTTGTTTTCAACGATCAATGTTACCGGAGATCAATGTTTTACATGTCTGTGTAAGATACCATATGACCACATTTTAATCTAAATACCCTCTATCACAGAGTAGATAAAACATTAGTACCGTACATTATCACAATTTCTTAATACCTGTTTCAGATTGGTTTGTAACTAAAAATTGTGGAAATTTTTTCATGTAAATATTGTAAGTTCTGTTTTATTTTTCTTCTTTGCCAGATATCTGAAGATGCCGTAACCGGGCGAAAGGCTTCATTGAAATAAAAATATATTTGCAATCAAGACGTCCTTTAATCAAGATAGTAAAAATGACTAATATACAAAAATATGAAAGAGTACGAAACGAAGCACGCCTTTCAACGTTGTCAAAATTGAACTTCAGCTTTTGAGCGTCGCACGGTTGTGTCATTGAGGTGTCGCGCAACCGGTGGGTCGTTTCGCCAGAGATATTCTTCAACCTCCTTTGGCTATGGACGCTGGTAGACAGCGAGACTGTCCACGTGCGTCTGCTGACACCTTCACCTCCCCCCTCCGTCTGGCTGTTACAATCGACCCGTCCGCAGCCATGCATCCACTTAAAATATTCGCCGTTCCCAGCCGCGCGCGTTAATCTCCACAGCGCCGTAGTAACTCTCTCGGCGATTTGAGTGTCGGTCCCTCTTCAGTGCCGCGGCGCCATTTTTCACGCGGCGGGTGACGTCACAGGCAGCGGTTCGGACCTCGAGGATTCCTGCGCCATGAGCCAAGCGTTCAGCCCGGAGCCTTGGAGCCACAGATTAACCCAAACGGCCCCCTCTCTCCACTGACAACAGTGGCCGAAAATGGCTGCGCTCCTCCCATCTGGCCAAATAACAAAAGAATCTTCGCGTCTATACCTTCCAAGTCTTCAGGCCTTTACCCAGCGAGCACTTCTGAAGTAAAGGTTAATTTGATTCCGAAGACGATTTACTGCAGTGTTAATGTGTTTCGAGTATCCTGGCCGCAGATGCAGGAACGGTATAGGAGGGCTATTATACAGTATTACAGTAAAATGCTAAGAGGACCATAAACGAGAAAGCTTGTGTTTCTTCCTTCACGAAGGCCAGTCAGCACTGTCTTTTTACCAAACATAGCCGTGTGTTCACCACAGCTCGACCTTCACTCCAGAAAACGTATAAATGTACAAGAATCCCTCTCAACAATCGACAAAAAAGAACGGTCCATCACGAGGATAATCACAGAGAACGGAATGTTTCGAGAATGAATGTTACAGACTGCGACGAACTGAAGAATCTCTGAAGGCATATTGATAAGAAAAATAAACCTGCGAGTTATACAACGAACCTTACCACGTACGTCTTTTGATGTGACCTTTAATCTTAAACTCTACAGCTGCATACCCTGGAACAGAGAAACGCTGCACCACCATTACGCATCTGTGTGACATTTTGTCGATCCAACAGTGGTAGAAGGTAATTTTTTAGGTGAAATAGACACCTTCTTTGCGGCGTCAGATCAGTGAACTTTTAGCAACTTTTTCGTCTGAATAGAAACCGTTCCCTATGGTTAGTCTTGCAAAATACATCTCTCAAATCAATATTACCTTTCTTCTGATTTCGGAACATCTGTGTTCAAACTGTGTCATATCATGATATGATCGAAAAGTCGGAGGATATCGAAACTAATCAACATAGTAAATATTGAAACAGTTCATAGTTCTGATTGTGATTCAACTCCTTCGAAGTTGGCTATACCATAAATTGTAACTCGTTTAAGGAAGTGATCATATAAATTATACATTGCACTAAAATTTGAATATTATGTTTTACGTAGTTTATTCTACCTATGCAAGAGCAAAAGAGGAACTTCGTTTTGTGTCAAGTGTATTTCACTTCATTTATTTGTAATGACGTGTAATATATGTTTGATTTACGTACCTAATTATTACGTTGTATATTAATCGCAAATATGTTCTAGAATGTATACTTTCTGGATATTCTCTTATTATTTATGTCACAAACTACTTTTGCATCAGATGTTTCGCGAGATTCAAGCACCAATTTATCTGACTTAATTAATCCAAATTTGTCGACCTATAATTCCATTTAGCTGCTTTGTATACAACAGATGCGTCATGTTCGGCGTTTTTTCTAACACAATTACCCGAATACCACTAACACTTTCCTATGTGCATTGGCGTATTGACAGTCTGTGTTTACAGTGAGTTTATCATTCGCCTTTTCTTTGTTTGTTCTGTCGGCATGTCATTTCATATTCCTTCGTTTTTATGTTTTGTACGCGCCTTGTGTATGCTTCAATTACAGACACTAATACATATGGTAATTAGCGGATATAATCATGCCATGGTAGTAACAATGAACCACGTGATTCTTGGAAAATAGTACCCGGATTTAACACCAACTGAGAAGTTTCACAGATTTTTTAAATTTTTTTATTATTTTGCCTTCTTTTTTTATTATTATTATTATTTTTTTTTAATTGTGGGACTTAACTGCGGGGTCATAAGTCCTTAAACTTACAAACTACTTATGAACTAACTTGTACTAAACACAGCACAAACATCCCCCCCTAGGGGGAATTCGAAACCCTGTAGGTAAACGGCCTCGCGCATCGGAGCATAGCGCCTCAATGCACTCGGCCACTCCACCGCGGTTTTACAGAATTGGCACTATTTAAACTAAATACTAACATGTAAGATTTCATGTTACACTTCTTCAAAAAAGATTTGTTTAATTAGAAGGAAAGTTGTACACAAGCATTTTTTTACTAACTGTCGCGTGGTATATCTGTATAGACGAAACTGCTATGAAAATCACGTCATGCCCAGTCGAATGCCAAACAACATATATTGTCGTAAGATGAATGCCATTGTGTTCTTCTGTCAGTGTGTGTGATTATTTAGTTTAGTGGTTTTCTGACATTTTTAGAGGCTAACGTGATATTCAAGTTGTAATTCACTGCAAGCTCTCTTTGTGTATGAAAGCTTTAGTATGGTAAGTGTTCTTGTTGTGATTTTACACTCAAATACTGTACTTTATGAGATATTTCACGTCCATGATTTATTGATTGTACATAAGATGTCGAATGGCTATGTACATATAGCCGGTTGCTTGTGTTTGTTTGTTTATATCTACTTTGAAATATCTGCCTTTGATTTCCAGAGACACTGATTTTCATTAAAGAAATTCTAACCGGTATATACCAGCTCCTTAGTATTTGTCTGATTTACCTACTGGTGTTCGTAAATGTGATTATAACGTTATTCTGGTTCTCTAGGTGTGTTTTCTATTCGCTGTATTGATTAGACTTCGTTTAAGTGCACTACTTTTTCTTGTTACTTATGTCACGAAAATTACTATTTTGAATGTGTGTGTGTTTGTATACAGCAGTATCTATGTTGACTGCAGGATTTTTGTGTTTTGGTTCTTGTTCAGATGTTTATTTAGTTGTAGCAAGAAAGGAATTGTCTTTGTTTTGTTTTTATAGTTGATTCTTTGTAATATACATATCTTGTATCTATGCCGTACAAATTATGCCACACACATCATATCAGCAAGTCTTTTCCAGGAAACATTGTTTCCCCACTTCTTTGTGATGGTTAAATCAATGATTATATATTCTATGTAGTTGGTAAGTTTGCAATTGTTCCTGATGTAAGGGGCAACGGTAGCGGAATCGTAGACACAAAATGTATTATTCCTGAATCTTGTGTCCCAATATGCTTTAGCAACGATAAGAAACAAGTTATTGTTTAGATGGGCTTTCTTTCCGTATTTTGTTATTTGAGTTAAGTATTCGTCCATAAAACCTTTGTATTATTTTAGATTTAGTGTGCAAATTTGCTCTTATACATATATATGCCCTCTTATTCAAGAAAATGTTGAGTCCTTGCGAGAATAAATTCTAGTGATCGATATCACAAATCAGCTATGAACAATGCCTAATCAAAGCAATATAGACATTGATTAAATTAAGAAAGAATCGAATATAAAATAGAAAAAATTAACATAAATTTATAAGATAAGTTACAAAATTACAGTTAATGTTGTTCATAATTTATTGGCGGTTTAAATCGTAAAGAAAATCAGATCAGAAGAAACACAAATAATGGAAAAATATACATGTGCGAAATAAATTAGTATCACAATTCATCTATGTACCTGAAAGCATCAGATATGATCTTTAAAGTCCATAACAGCATCACGTATCGTATTATCTTCTTAATATTATTTCACAGCGGGAAACGTGATTAACAATATAAAATAATGACAATAATAAACATTAATTCTAACTGGTCTAAAGCGGGGAAGTGAAAGTTTTGGGCGGAGGCAAAATATAATGAAACGTAGCAAACGTAGAAAGGACAGGGAAAAAAAGTAACGAGAAAGAAACACAGAAATCGTGAAGGAAAACGCTCTAGGATAGAAAGAAATTCGTAAAAAAATAACAAATCTTAGAATTTGTTATTAGCAAAGAGTCATGTAGGTTACTTCTAATTACCCCATGCCAACCTTCATCATTTTCAAAGTTTTTGCAGAGGCGTCGTTTGGTATGAGTTCTTTTGGTAGGTGTGCGCACTGGCTTTAGCTGCACTTTATGAAATAATAAGTAGGAATCGGTAACTGGGTATCGATTCGAACCAGTCGTTTGTTCCCGATTTTAAACATTTTTGCCTTACTGCAGGTCTCTGAACTGGAGCGCAAGAATAATCTCAGAATCGGAATTTATTACATAGTACATCATTTGCGGCTTTTATTAAACAGATGGGTACACTGAAATGTTTTTCGATTTCTCTATTTGGTATTCCTATCGAACAACTGTAAAAAGAAGAAACCCATGGAATTTATAAGCAGTATTGAGCTAAATAAGTTTCATATTTTTGTTTCAGTTCAGAGTCCAATACGAAATCTAGAAGGCCTACTGTATGTTGGAAGAACTGTGAAAATAATGGTTAAACGTTGTAATTTTCATTATCCTATATAGCTCAATCGTAGTTATCGGTTTCTTCTTCTTGCAGTAGCTCAGATAATTATACCAAATGTACATAACTCATTCCAATCCAGCGGGCACAGCTCTCGTGAAAACGTTCAAAATAAGCAACCTTGAAATGGGCACCAATTCGACGATTCTTTTTGTCACTTTAGTTCAGAAAACGACACTACAATTTGAGACCCCATTATGGGTTATTTGACAGACACGTACCGCAAATTACAACAGAAAAAGAAATGAATCTACGTGCATGAATTAAATTCATAATTTACGTGCGTTACTAACAATACGACATCCAACGATAACTTTTAACGTCTACAAATATAATATGCGACTTAAGCAACAAGACGTGACCCATAATGTCGCGGTAAACGCTGACGATTGGAATTAAACACTAAATTTTACCCTCTTTCTGTATTCTTTCTAGTATCTTTAACATAGTTTCAATTTTACTGACTTTGTGGTGCGCATTTTTCAGATGCAAATAGAAACTTGACGGATTAACCAATACTGATTTCAGTGTGTTCCTTAAATCCGATTTTAAAATAATGTATCGTTTTCCGAGTCGAGAAGCATATAAGAGGAATTATTTCTGGTATAATTTCAGGAACGTCAGAAGTCTGTTCGTGGAAATGCCTATACGCAGACCAACAAAGTATCTACGGAATCAATAGCGAATAGCAGGACTACAAAATACAGCCTTAGTGAATCCATCATTGATGGTGCTGGGACTGCGGCTGGTCAAGATTACGTAGGAAGTAGGATACCAACTGCCGTATGTCTAACAAAAACATTTATTCCTTTACTATAAGTTTCGGCATTCCATTATGCCATCTTCAGGCTCCTATATCGGAGTATTATGTCCACTACATAGGGATCAGAAATGGTTGCGTACAGCATGAAATCCACGCAATCATTTCTGATCCCTATGTAATGGACATAATACTCCGACATAGGATCCTGAAGATGGCATAATGGAATGCCGAAACTTAGAGTAAAAGAATAAATGTTTCTGTTAGACATACGGCTGTTGGTATCCTTTTCCTACGGAACAAAATACAGCATTCACAATGGTTCAAATTAACCTATGATGTAATATATTTTTGTGATATGCTTCTTTTTTCACTGAATCTCCATAACACTATCGCCTCCGAATTTTACTGTTTGCACTACACACGCTGACAAATGACGTTTATCGGGCGTTCGCCATCGGATCACCACTGTGCCGTATTCGTCACTCCACACAACGGTTTTCCACTGTTCAATCGTGCAACATATACGCGGCTTACACCATGCAAGGCATCGTTTGGCGTTGACCTGCTTGACGTGTGGCTTATGGGCTGCCGCTTGACCATGAAATCCAAGTTTCCTCCCCTCCCGCCTAATTGCCATAGTACTTGGAGTGTATCCTGATGCAGTTTGGAATATCTGTGTGATGGTCGGAAACACTGGGACTTCCCGCAAACGCGTAGAGCACGGCCTGATCCCGTGTTCACCCGAGGTGAACAATCACAAGACGAGACTTCTTAACAGCAAGACGCTTAGCATTCATAAAAAATCGGAAATGAGGAATAATAATGAGAATAAAACCATTGGTTATGTACCCAATTACGCATTCTTTTGCTGCTCTGTGTGACACATGGGCCTCAGAAGGCTTTGAAGAAAAAACGAATACAACTACTCACCAGTAATGTTATTGGATAAGCTCTTTAACTTTTTTTCCCAGCTCAGGCAGATCAACAACTCGTCTGATGAGTCAGATGATTTGCTGCTGTTACTACTAATAACTAACATTATCTTAGTAAGTTTCCATAATTTTGTCCGTGTCCTACATTCATTTTTGTTTTTTAGACGTGCTGTACAGATTTCTGTCATACATCCGGCGCTCCTTCAGTGACTGATTGAACCAGAATCACTTCATTCAGTTCTTAAGTTTAATTCCATGCAGCGACATAATTCTTAATCTGTGGCCAGACAAGTTCAGTGGCGTTCAGGTAACAGTCGTGTAGTGGCATGTTTTCCTGGACGAAGGCTAGCAGTTCTCGCTTGAACATATCATTTACACTTTTATAATCGAAAGCCAGACTATAATATTATGAATCGTAAGTTTATTCTGTGCGGCAAATTTGAAGCAAGTGAACATAACAGAGGGCAAACGGTCGCCATTCTCGGCAATAAGCATCATGGATTGGGGGGAGGCACTGAATACAATCTTTTTTATTTATTTTTTTATTTTATTCTTTATTTTATCATTCATGGATGACTTATCAGAATATACTATAATGGGTTTGCGCCTGTCATGTGATCCATAGAGTGGTAAGTGATACTAAAATCCATGATTCGATGTCAAAATCGAGACAGATTTCTTATTGTTTTGGTACTGATGTTCTTTATACGAGTCTTTCGTCCAGTAGTTTTGGGTGATTTCAGTGATTCAGATTCTTCATATCCTTATAAAAAGTCACGCGATTGAACTACCATCCAGGTCGTTGCATATAAACGTACTTCTCAATTTCCCCTTCGAGAGAACGTTACCGCCCAGATAACCTGGCACTGTAAATGAAACCATTCTGGTGTATATGAGAGTGCACTCCATGGTCAAACGCTGAAAGTGGAGGTAACACAATAGTTTACCTAAGTAAGGCATCATTATAGTTTACCTAAGTAAGCGATCATAATGATAGGGGCTTTAAGTAGCTTTAGGGAAGTTTAACTTCCTAGCGGCGCCTTTAACAGGCTTACCATTTCTTACACGCTGCATTGCCTCTTTCAATGATTCCTTGCTCCATTTTTGCCACCCTGTCTTCCTTATGAACGGCATAATTCGTCACCTTAACCGCAGTCGACATTTTGGATTCAGACTTATACATGCACGCAGTCTTACACAATAAATTCAATATACCGTTATTAAAACATCAGGAAAGCCACAGTATTTAAAAGGAATCAACTCACATTCATTAATGCAGAAGTATTACTTGCATTAAGCTTATTTAAACCGCAGGAAAAATTGTTACAAAAACAGAATCAACTTCTGAGCCTCTGTTGTCAACAAAACATAATGACTAAGCGTTTCTATTTCAACAAACATGCCTGCAAAGCGCGCTAAGGAAGCAATACTATAGTGCACGTTGCACAATCTGTAGAGTTATTGGAGAAATTGAAAATTTGTCATCTTAGACTCCTCGTCAACTTAGCTGACCTTCCCTAGATGACATTCTACATTACATTGGAAGCTTCTTTCATTTCGAAGTACAGTCACAAAAAATAAATGTATTACCGATATAAAGAGAAGAATAGTCCTGGCAAAGCAGGACTCCAAGCATAAACAACCATACAAGCCCGGAAATTTGAAAAAAGTTTGCCAAAACCTTTGTTCCGAGATTTTTAACATACGGATGTGGAACATGGACTCTTGGGAAAGGCAGAGGAAGAGAGACTGGAGTCGATGGAAATGTGGAGTTGGAGAATAATGTCGAAAAAATGCTAGATGGATATAAAGAGTAATGATCAAGTGTTTTAAAAGAAGTGAACGCGAGTAGAACGCTGCTTAAGTGTACAGGAAGAAGAAAAGCAAAACTTTTAGGGCATATAATAATAATAATTGGCCTGGTGCAAGTCGTTGAATTGGACGCCACTTCGGCGACTTGCGTGTCCCTAGCCTACCCCAGTTATCCAACCGGGAAAAGGGGACCTACAGGTTAACGTCGAACCCGAATCACGTGTTGTTTCTGGCGACTCCTCACATCGTTGAGAGGTGAAGGATGGGTTAAAGTGCAGACTGAAAAATACGAGGTCCGACCGGGTTCTGAACCCGCGACCTTGGTTTCCAGTCGAGCACTTTACCCCAAGACCACCGGGCCCGACGAGACACAACAGGATCTCAATAAGTATATATGAAGGGAAATTTATAAGGAAGAAACCAAGAGGAAGGCCAAGAGCAACTTTTTTTTTTTTACATCAAAGAAAACATGAATAATTGTAGAGGATGGTAATAGAGAGAGAGAGAGATGTCACTAAGTCGACAAGGCAAAGCTTTCAGTTGATGTGATGATGATGATGATGACTCTGAAATTGCTTTTTAAAAATATAGTTTTCTTCATAAATCATACGAAATAGATATTACATTTACAAACTTGGTGCTCTTCTTCAGCCATTTGTTGGTGTTCTGATGTGTACACATTATGTCTGAAGAAGGGCAATTAGAGCTCAAAACCAACAAAAGAAAAGAGAAATGGTGTATTGTTAGATACAATTTTAAAATCTAAGTGTAACTGTTGCTGCAATGGACAAAATACCATACATAAATACAAATTTTTTGATTCATAAAATTATTGGTTTCTCAGAATGAAAAGTTAACTTTTCGTTTAGTTTTGCATCGAATGTGCCTCCTTATTTAATATCACACGTTATATATCCGTGAGTAGTACGTGCAGTATCCAGGAACACCTCTCCCTCGTTTATTATAAAATTAAATATCCTGCGGTTACAGACTGGTCTGAGGCAATGACTGGTCATTTAATTTGTGCACATTGTACCAAATTGGAGAGTACGAAGTTAATAGAGACGCTACAAAATGCACTTGTTATATTACAGCAAATTGTGGTCGTGGCCATGATATTAAGTTATTAAAAAGTGCTTCGTTCAAAACTACTGCTTCGGTTAACAACGGGACTATCTGTCCAAGAGGGATATTGTACGCTGAATAGCCGTAATAAACTGTTATTACTGTTCTGGTAGCGCCAGTAAATTTATCTCAAAGCGGTAACGAGGTAAGGCTAAACGGCTGACCAGCTCTCCTACATGTATCGTTACAGAGAACTACACACAGCGCGGAACAAAACATTTAAGAACATCCATCGCCGAAACGACTGACTCATTTATTTTTTGTAGGTTTATATCGTGACTTGGAGATGCCAGCGTTCATGGAAATGATAGGATTGTATACTACGTAGAAGGTGTAACGGAGGCATTAGTCCTAACTATCGTTTTTTACGGTACAGCGTCCGTCCTTATTCAGACAGTATTTATCAGCATGGCATGTCGCTGAACATACAAAAAAATTGCTTAAATTAACGAACGTGGTTTCTCTCCAATAAAGTTTCGTATGTAATGCTCTTAATAATATTTCCCGAGTAAATTAGACACGACAATCACAAGGCTAAGTAACCCGCAAGGAATTTCTGGTTAGATCTTCCGAATGACTGTGTCTATCCTTCGGCACCTTACAAATTTTACATACTGACTGTGTATAGGTGTTATTAACAAATAGTGCCTCTGCAAAAAATTAGGTGCCAGCGTAGATTCCAACGTGGAATACAAATGTTTCTCTCGTACAGCCGTTACTATCGAAAACAGCCAGTACCTTGGATGATCAGTTATTAGGGGTGAAGCTACATGAAAGTCTGACCATCACATGCAGTATTCAGTGCACTGGAGGCATGTCAGTAACTCTCTAGGATAGGATGCACAACGAGTCACATTCATACTGACCGAAAGACAGAAATTACTAACTACATCTTAACAATATCGACTTAAGGGCTCTTGCAGGTATATAATTGCTTTTTCTATTTTTATTAACGTGTCTAATTTTTAAATGTAGCAATCTTATAGTTGTTTTCGTTGTTACTTGGTTTAAAATATTTGAAAATAAAAAATAAAAAAATAGAATTGACACATCTAAACAATTTTAAGTAAGTTCATCAAGTGTTAATCTCCAATACTATGTTCAAGATTAAGGGTGGACTTTAAGTAGTCTGTTACGCCATGTAACATACATCGATAAATTTCACTTTCTGTGTTGCGTTAGTTCCTCAGTCTCCATTTCGAAATGACTATTAATTTACTTAAATGTACATGAAATGTTTTTGTTTGGTTACAAACTCGAGTGGAGGTTTACACGATACCAAAAAATGTGTAGCTATCAACCGTTGAATAGTAATTGCAAACAGACGCCCAAGATTTATTTCACGTATTTTATGTACTCTTTATTCGTAACACTTTGTTAAAAAATGTGATTTGAAACTACATCCCAGACACTGACACATTTGAGTGTGTAGACAAAATTTGGGTTGATGAATGTGTTTCTTTATGCTTCAACTTGCGCGCGCGCGCACACACACACACACGCACACGCACAAACACACACACACACACACACACACACACACACACACACACACACACACACACACACACACACATCAACCAAAAGAGTTCAAAGTTACTGGAAAGCAGACTGAAATTGACATTGAGGGAATGAGATTATGAAGTGGGATATTTAGAAGTAATTGATGAGTTTTGCTGTCTGAGCAACAAATAATCAATGATGACCGAAATAGAGAGTATTATAATGTATATTGAACGGAATAATATGGCCAAGTATATTGAAAAATATCTGTTGACTAAAGTTCTGTCAATCTAAAGCCAAAAAAGGCTATTAAGTTTCTTCTGTTCTTCCTTTCAGTTCTTGTCTGGTCACTGAACGATGTACGTGTAAGTCATTTTACTACATTAATATTGTGAATAATAATACTCTCCATAATTCTTTTTTTTAGAACACCTTTTTAATCATTACCCACCATATTAATTGTGAAAACTGACAGTAAATCTTATGGTTGACTTAATTATATTGGAGGCAGTTTGTTTGGTACGGTAAGGTTTGAACGTTTTTAGCATCGAATCGTTAGACTTTTAACAATAACAAGACCATGCTGCCTCATAGGTGTGAAGTTCGACAATTATTGTTCACGTAATTCTAAATATAATTTTATCTTATGAGAACAATAATATTTAAATGAAAAGATTTTTGGTTTGGCTTTAGTATGACAATCACTGTTACTGAATGAACACAAAGGTTTACCGTTACCAATCATTCATTGTTTTATTTTTTTTTTTTTTAACACAACACGATTCAAGGTATTACACCTCCATCATCAGATACATTTCTTTGTGTTAATGATACAGTTGTGTGAATGGGGAGACAGTCGCTAAAAGAAGGTATGTAAATATACAATTTTATGAGGTACTGGCAATCCTACATAATCATACCGAATCGAGCTCTCCTCATTCACCAACAATGCGAAATGTAAATATAGTCGTCTGAAATGTTAGGTAACACCCGATTACTGACTGGTCGATTCATGTTCCGTTCCCGGTATTTATTTCTTTTCTATTACTATGTAACGACTTATTACTCATTCTTCCACGAGTTTGCCGATTAATTTGTGGACCGAAATAGCGTTTATCCAAATTACTATCGATTTATTGTTTATTACAAAACTTTAGATAAATGTACAATATACATTGTTGTGGTGGCGTTATTATTCGACATCGCTGACTACATATGGAGTATAGTACCTACGTTCGTGCTGATAGTACTTGGCGTAAAAGCACGCGAAAGTGTGTGTACATCAAGTATATTTTATAAATATGTGTCCTCGAAACAGAAACCGTATTCGTTTACATATTTAAATTTACTACTCCTGTTCCAGAAAAAGGGAGAAAAAATTTTTATATATATATATATATATATATATATATATATATATATATATATATATATATATATATATATTGGCCCTTTTAACTGATTCACAATTAAGAAACGTATCTTGATAGCCTCTTCAAGCGTTGCTATTTCCCTCTATCCTTTTATTAACACAGGGTCGTTTTGCAAGTACTTCATCAAAAGTTTCAATCCGGTACTTTTAAAAGTTATCTGTTAAGTGATAAAAATTGAAACTTGAAATATATCTGTTTACGTGAAAGATATCTGTTTATGTGGGCAGAATATCCATTTAACTACCTGCTTTGAAAAAAAAATGAACTAAAAATCGCTGTCTCGTTTACGTTGGAACTTGACAACTCTTTTGAAATGTATAACAACTACATTCAATTCGTTGAGACTGAGGTAATGTTTTCATGCTTAGAAGCAGAAGAATGTGAAAGTGATTGCTCTGTATTTGTCTAATTTAAGGCGCTGTTCTTGCACTTACCTCCAAGTTCAATAAAGCATTCGATTCTTTCGTAAGAATTGCAGTAATAACAGCAGCAATGGCAGCGGCATCAGGCAAAATCATAAATAAATAAGTCCTGTATAGAAAAAGCATTGTCGTTCAAAGTAGAATATGCTGACTCAAATACCGAATTTAAGTAAAAATATTCAGACGTAAGCGGAGACTAACTACGTTAATTAAGTGATTTAAACTGACACATCTTTTAGTTTTGACAAAGGGTCCTATATCAACTTTGAAGCAAAATTTTACAAGCGATAGTAGTATATCGAAAGATATGGATTATTAAGATAAGTTACGAAATTTACGTAGAATCAAAAATAAATAAAATTAAATATACTAACATTGCCGAAATACATAGAATTTAGATAGATAAAAAATATAAAATAAAATGTAGGTATTTACACAAAATCGAAAATGTAAAGTTAAATGTAGGAACATTAGAACTGAGAGTGAAATTAAATTTTTAGCAAAATCCGTCGAAATCAAATAATTGGGATTAATAGCGGTCGAATCCAGATGTTAGTCGCTAAAATCGTGGAAGAGTAAGTAGTCCGCCGGCAGATAGTAAGACAAAAGAAATAAACAGAAATTCAGAAAACCACCTGAAGCGGGAATCGAACACCGACTGCCCAGGCGTTAACCATCCGATGATGCTCTGAGCCACGGCAGCCTTAGCAATAGTTTACGCTGCAGCACACGTATTTCTACATCTACATCTACATGGGATACTCTACAAAACACATTTAAGTGCCTGGCAAAGGGTCCATCGAACCACCGTTATACTATTTACCTCCCATTCCGTTGTCGAGTAGCGCGCGGGAAGAAAGAACACCTGAATCTCTCCGTTCGAGCTCTAATTTCTCGTATTTTATTCTGATGATCATTTCTACCCATGTAAGTGGGAGTCAACAATATATTTTCGCATTCGGAGGAGAATGTTGGCGATTGGAGTTTGGCAAGTAGCCCACGCCGCAGCGATAAGCGTCGTTGTTGTAATGATTCCCATCCCAGATCCTGTATCATTTCCGTAACGCTTTCTCCCCTGTATCGTGACAATAAGAAACTCTTTCGATATCCTCCGTCAAACCCACCTGATAAAGATCCAACACTGGGCGGCAATACTCCAAAAAAGGACGGACATTGAATGGGTATATGAATCGCGTCACATTTTTCTAACCGAGTTTCGTTAGAAACTGCTCAGCTTTGGCTGCCAAGTGGGGCACTGTCAAGTGTAGTCAAAACGTGTACTTTCCTATCGTAAAAGGGCCTTTGAGCCTGTGACCCCAAACTGAGAATGTCTCCTCGTAAGAATTGCGCAACTAGCCCCACGCGGCGGGAGTGCATTGCGCACGCGGTGGGCCCGGTGGTCGGGCTAACTGCTGGCTGGCTGTTGGCTGGCGTGTCGTCACAGCCAAATGTCAGCGGGCCATCAAGGACGCCGCCTCGCTCACCGGGCTTCACGCCCTCCAGTTCCGCGTCGACAGACAATGCGCCGCATTCCCCGTATGCGATACAACGCGCCTCACAACACGACGGAATGTCTCTCAGGGCACGTCCGCCACATCGACTCGGTGCCAACTTTGGTGCCACTGGAGACGGTGTTGGTTCAGTATGCTAATGTCCTCGCTGTCCCCGCACCGTATCCCATATTAGTGAGAGTCCCACGCTTCCTCCAACTACAGCTCAATAATTTTACTCTTTGTTGTAAACAATGAGTTCTCTGACCAATCTTTCCAAATGGAGGCAACAATTACAGAACCACAGATATAAGATTGAAGGAGACACACTGATTTAAAAATTGAGCCGTAGCTGGGATTCAAACCCGGACCTCCTACTTACTAGGAAAACGCTGTAACTACTAAGCCACCGTGACCTAACGGATACGAGGATTTGACTGACCGTCATAAAGCACATGTCCCTCCACAACAGAAACTTCAATTCAGCCTCATGTTCCCTCTTATATAAATATGGAAGCGGGAGGTACCTGTTTCGATCCCCGGCAGCGGCACAAATTTTAATTCAATGCCTTTCCTTCAATTTAATCTGTGTTATGTCTCGAGACAAAGCATGTCTCTGGACATTCATTTATTATTTGATAATTACAAAACCAACACTTCGTACCTTTCGCCTTCATGACTTACACGTCATCATTTATGGCCGCCCTATCCAGTCAATTAATAAGGTGCAAAAAAAAAAAAAATAAAAAATAAAAATAAAAATAAATAAATAAATTAAAAAAAAAATTTCAAATGTTTGTTAAGCTTATGGGACTTAACTACGGGGTCATCAGTCCCTAAACTTACAAACTACTTATGAACTACTTACGAACTAGGACGGCACAAATATCCATGCCCGAGGGGGGATTCGAACCCTCGACCGTAGTGGCCGTGCTGACTGTGACTGGAGCGCCTCAGTCACCTCGGCCACCGGGGCCGGCTAATACGGTGCAATATCTTCGACAAACCGTTGACCGGCAACTACCAACCGCACCTACTAGCGATCCAAGAAATGCGAATCATTTCTCTGGCCATGAAGACCGTTGTTTCTTTACAACTATGAATTTCGTCTGTCCAGACAATTAAAATGAGATCCTTTTTCACCAAACGCGTTACGTGTTATTGACTGTAAAAGATCTTCATTTGTCTGAAATGTCATTTATGTACTATCTACACTTTAATTAATTAATTAATTTTTTTCTGGACCAACATCCAAGAGTTTGTAATTCGAAGGAACCAACCTGGTGAGGTCATCTGTTCCTAGACTTACAAACTACTTAAACTAACTGTAACCTATGCTAAGGACAACACACACACACACACACACACATGCCCGAGAGAGGATTCTAACCTCCGACGGGAGCGGCCGCGCAATCCGTGAAATGACGCCTCAGACTGCGCGGCCTACACCAGTTTATTTTCTTCCAGCTTGCACTGCCCTTTAGCACTATATATCTTTTTCGCTTTCTTGCAGCCAATGTTACTGCTTATTTACTTGGGAAATGAAAATTAAATACTATGTGATGATTCCATAATGTATTGTGTGCCCAACCACCATAATATTATAATAATATTGACTGCGAATGAACAAGGATGAAAATGTGTACCCGGGTCTCCCGCTTTCTAGGTAGTTGTGCAGACCACTAATCGTTGAAGGAATGGCGTCAGCTGATCGTCTGAATAGAAATTTCCATTAAATATAGTATTTCCAGTGAATTGTCTCGACTGTGTTAGCAGTATCGGCCACTCTTTCAGGTTGTACACGTCCCTACGTCTTGCAGTAATTACTTAGTAAAGTACAAAGTTGAAATCTCTGCAAAAGAAGAGGTCCTTCTCGGTCTTAATGTAGTCCGCACCAAAGGTAAGTAATTACAAATTTTAATCACAATATTATAACGAACAATTGTGAAAGCAGAGAGGTTTCTGATGAGTTTGTCGCTCGCGTGTGTATATTATCTCTAGTGGCAGGCACAGAGCAGAAATATCTCTGGTGTGAGCATTCAGATGCACAAACGATTTTTTGTCCTCAACATTAAGGTGGAAATGTCACGTGATATTGGGAAAAATCTACTAATCGCTGACTTCATCTTGGTCCGTTTTTGGTCGGTTAAGACGGATGACTATGTGTAAATGTCCCTTTTAGCGAGGCTTCCTCAACTTCCTTGTTGCTTCTGTGACACATTTATTTACATTATATTTCATGTTATGTGGTTGTTCTGTGAAAAGGAGGAGGGGCTTCTTTGCAGCCAATGAGGTACAAACCAATCGTAAGAAGAAATAAATGTGTGGAAAGAGTGAAAATGTTCAAATGCTTGTAACCTTATAGGACTAAACTGCTATTATAGTCACCAGTCCGTAAACTTACAAACTACTTTAACTTACACTAGGGACACAATCATTATGGGATGTATGGTGAACGTATCCGGTAGAACAGTACGTCGCAATTTGTCGTTATTTGTCTGTGGCAGAAGATCAACGACTCAAGTGCTTTTACTAATTACACGTCATGGTAGGCAGCGCCTTTCCTGTGCTCGTGATCCATAAACGACTGGGAAACCGTAGCTTGGTCGTACGAGTCCTGATTGCAGTTGGAAAGAGCTGATGGTAGGATTAGGAGCAGATACCAGGAAACCGCGCACTCAAGTTGTCAACAAGGCACTGTACAAACTGCTGGTGGCCCCACAATGTTGTGGGCTGTTTCATACGGAGTGGACTGAGTCATCTTGTCCAGCTGATCAGATAATTAACTGAAAGAGGTTATGGTTTGTTATCTTGAGGGACTTGTCAACCACAATTCCAAAACAATGATGGAATGCGTGATATATCTGGTCCATGGACGCTTCCAATCGGCTTGAAGTATTTCTGAACAGATTTAGTGAATGGTTTGGAGACCCAAATCGTTAGAAAGGTCAATCCCCACACCAGCAACACTTTCGCAATTACGGAAGTATGTAGAGTCATCAAGGCCCAATATTCCTGAAAGGGACTTCCAAAGACGTTTTGAGTCCATACTACTTCGACCTGTTGCTCTTTGACGGTCAGAAGTTGGTGAACTGTGCCCGTTGTCACCACGGTGTACGATACCCATGTCTACTGGTTTCGTCCTCTAAGCTAAAGGGCAATACCCCGACCGTTGAGAGACCATGACATCACGCTCCAGTTGCTCCGTCACATCAGCAACTTCACATACTTGGTTTCTTTCAAAAGCAAAGACCGGTAACTTCCGCAACGCAAACTTCCCGAATACTTGTTTTTGTGTAAAGAATGCGTGTTCTTGCGGCATGGTACCTAATTATCGTGCTGACTTGCGATATCGTCCTTATGAAGTCTTCTTCGCCGAGGCGTGCATGATCTGTGTGCTAAGGGACGTGGAACTGAGGAACAACTATAGAAAATACAGGTTTTACAATGTGGTGATTAAAATTGTGTGTCATTGTTCAACAAAATACCTCATCATTCACACTGCCAAATAGTTAAAATTTTTAGAGAAGGACAGGAATAGATCGAAAAGTGAGAGTCCCAAATATGAAAATGGATTTTTCAAATTTGGACGGAACGAGGAAGTGAAAGAAACGGCTTACAATATAATACTACAATAAGAAAACAGAGGACTCCATTTTATGGCCTCTTCAAACGAATAGATAACGAAAGGTTTACTAAAAAAATACAAGTTTTTTCACAAAACACGAAAACCCTACATATAATGATTTATGGAATTTAAGAAATGTCTACAACAGTTGGGAATAACAGACAAATCAATAGAAAAGAGGAAATGAATTTAAAAAAAAAAAAAAAAAAAAAAGAAAAAAGAAAAATTCAAAATATTAAGAGCTTCTTGGGGAAAACAAATAGGGGCAGATATGGCCGACAGAAAGAAAGAGTGAAGACGTAGTGGTAAATTAGAGAAAGGTACCGAACGTACTCATTAGTCAATTGATTTACGTGGATATGAGTTGGCCAAATTAATTAGAATTTAGCCAATTCAGAGGCACGTAAAGAATTTCCAGCCTTCTTCAAACTCGCTGTGGTCCTGCTTTGTTTCTCCGGTATAAGGATACGAAGATTCCTCCACAAATTCTCAGGACAATTTTTCGAAGATGAAAAGCTTTTAATTCCTCTTTCAATTCGGTTGAAATCTAATGTGAATTTTAGCGTTGACGTTTACATTCTTATGAATGCTGAAAAATGTTGAATCAATGTTTTATTTATCGAGAAATGTGATTATAGATTTCATTAAAATAGAGTCGTAACCGTCTCAAAATCTGTGAATCTCAAGATAAAGTGGTATTTCTTATTCACATAAGTTCGCTGTTCTTATTGTTATCTTATGACGACAAAATATTTCATTTTCCGTATCAATGTCTCTTAGCGGTTCGCTTTATGAAGAAATTGGAGGGCATTCACTGTGCTCATGTGCAGCATCATCGTCCTGTTGCTGACTGGGACTGCGATACATGAACCCTATTAACTGTCAACTTTCAGTTATGGTGCATGTGAAGGAATGATTGCTGAAGTTCATGAGTAAAAGTCTGTCAATATGGTCTAGACCAAAATACGTATATGGGTTTAGGATGTACGGGCTTAGGACGTGCGGTCATTAGCCCAGACACAATAAATTGACCAATTTTGTTGACTAAGCCTTCGCAACTGTAACTTACTCGTGCATGATTACGTACTTGTGGGAACACGCCTACCAGGCATAGTTGCTACTTTGCTTTTAATGTGGTAAAATTTCATTAGGTTAATTTGCTTGCTTCCGGAAACATGTTGCTTATACATTCACGTGGAAGTTGAAGCGAGCGGTACTCGTTAACTCAGAAAGTGGAGCCGTAAGTTTTTGAAAAGAAGATTTGGAGGAAATTGAGGTATGTTTGTTTTGCGGTAGGCACTCATAGTCAGGGACTGTCGTCTTCTCTCTTGGATAGTAATCATCGTTAAGAATTAAATACTCGAGAGACAAATAATAAATATAGAAATCGAACTTTCTCAAAGGCATGTCTGAATAAAACCTTCTGATTTCAAACAAAGTAGAGGAGCTTTCGTTGGTAATCTAGCTATCGTCATCAGTAGTACCGTTCAACTGTTTGTATAACTTATGGGACTTAACTTCGGGGTCATCAGTCCCTAAACGTGCAAACTACTTATGAACTAACTAAGACTAAGGACGGCACAAATATCCATGCCCGACGATTTCACCCCCGTCACCCCTCTGCCAGCGGTACATTCAACCCGCTCTTCAGTCGATTGACAAGTGAGAATACGGATACATTGCCTTAATCACTGTATCACCTAATTGACAATTTTCTTTAAGTTGAAAAGTACGTCGTCGTTCATAGGTGATGATGTTACGTTCATCCGTGTACACATTGCATACAATGACACCTTTAGTAACGTATAGCCGGCCGCGGTGGCCGATGGGACTGAGGCACTACAGTCACGGTCTACACGGCCTCTACGGTCGGGGGTTCGAATCCCCCCTCGGGCATGGATATTTGTGCCGTCCTTAGTATAATGTAGTTCATAAGTAGTTTGTAAGTTTAGGGACTGATGACCCCATAGTTAAGTCCCATAAGCTATACGAACATTTGAGTAACGTATACTGCGAGATAATATTCGTCATACCTGTCACCAATTTTACCACAAAAATATTTTTAAAAACTGTTGACATTCTCACGTATTGATAACGTACGTGGTGATAAGAAAGGACAGTGTTGTTTGAATGTTAGAAACGCAAATTGGAGAGCCAGAAAGAAAAATGGTTTTAAATGTAACACAAAGGTGACGCAAAAAGCTATGTTTATTTAAAACAAGTTAACAAGTAAATTAGAAATGTCTTCTACATTATAGAGAAGACTTGCATTATAACTTTTTCAGTTTTAATCACCTACATCAAATGGTACGTCGGATGTCGTCAGTTTGTGAGCTGATGTACGACGTGTTTTTCTGCCTTGATTTATGACCTTTTCCGGCGGAAACTTTTTTCGCAATCTCTTTGAATGGGAAGACCAAGCGTGAGCCTTGTTTTTGGTCCCGTACCTTACAATCTGGCAGAATCTTGAGTCGTTCCTTTTTCCCTCGTACTGGTTAACACCTTTTTGCTTTTTCAAATCTTATCCTAACAAAGGAGGACACCGCTGTCAAATGCATGAATACAGCCGCGGAGGTCCGCTAACAAACTCTCGCCGTTCTTGTTTAGCGAACCTAAGACAAAAGACACGCCGGCTGAAAGGACGAGGTGGGCAGACAAAAGGCGATCCAGCCCGCGGCAGCCATTGTACAATGGCCGCCCACGACTCGACGCGTTTGCCTCTCAGCCTGAAACAATCCACAGCGAGCGTAAACGAAACGCGCTACACCACTGTAGCCAGAGAAAAGACGGTCTGGCGATCGAAGAGACGATGGATTTCTTGTTAATGAGACAATGGTGGTCGGTGGAACAGAATCTGAGCTGCCGACTGCTGGCACGTCACATAACTGAGGCAACGTATCAGCGATACGAGATGGCAAGTATTCATTATTAAATTACACTAACGAAGAAACAAGATTCTTCCAGAATCATATCCGACGATTACTATACTTCATCAAAGTACTTATCCACCCCATTCGTAGTGTATAAAAATACTGCATAGATTTGTTTCCTTCTCAAGTTTTTCGCCAATTCCAAAGTGTCCCTTTCTACATCGAACAACTATCGCCGGCCGCGGTGGCCGAGGAGACTGAGGCGCTTCAGTCACGGTCTGCAAGGCCACTACGGTCGGGGGTTCGAATCCCCCCTCGGGCATGGATATTTGTGCCGTCTTTAGTATAAGGTAGTTCCTAAGTAGTTTGTAAGTTTAGGGACTGATGACCCCGTAGTTAAGTCCCATAAGATTTCCAAACATTTGAACATTTTTGAACAACTATCTTTCTTCTTTTTTTTTTTTTTTTTTTTTTTTTTTTTTTTTTTTTCGGGCAAATACATCGTGGACAAATATTAGTGGCCAACTTGGTTTACCTAAAATATAGTGTTAGTTTGTTTCTGATCATGGTTCATATGTTTCCCATTGTTGCTGTCGTGGCATTCATTCCAGAAACTGCTTTGCTGCTGTCTCCACAGTAATTTAGTTTGTCAAAGTCCTTTCGTCGAAAGGTAATACAGCGGTTAGCACACTGGGCTCACATTTGGTAGGACGTTGGTTCAAATCCGACTCCAGTAACGCAGATTTAGGTATTCTGTGATATCACAAAACCACTTCAAGAAAAAGGGGCACGTCCATTGCCTTCGCCAAACAATCTCTGCTTGAGCTGCGTCTTTAATCCACCTGCACTTGCTCACTACAGTAACGTCTCTACAAGTTTGGTCCCAGCAGTTCCCTCCACAGACAGTCTACAATTGCTTGCACCCTCAGAGTGTTCTGTCAACATATTTCTTCCTCTCGTTCAATTGCTCAATAAGTTTTTTTCTTCCCTGATTCGATTCATTACCTCCTCATTAATTATTCGAAACACCCGTACAATCCTCAGTCTATTCCTCCAACAGATTTCCAACGCTACTATTCTCGTTATCATCAACACTATCTTTCTCCCTTATCGGACTACTTTATCAGGTCTCGAAGTCGAATGTCAATGTAGTCTATGAATCGTGAAAATTAAACCTTCGGCTTAATGTATATTGTAGGAAAACTGACCGCAGAACTCAACTGTTTTCGTCGGGTTTTACGGCAACTGTAACAGTGGTAATAACAGAAAGTTGCGGCAACTGTAACAGTGGTAATAACAGAAAGTTCTGAAACTAGTACCAGAAGTACGCCCGTAAACTAAATGTGGTAATAAGCTATAACGAAAGATAAAACTGAAGTAAACATGGTTGACCAGATATCAAGCTACTAACCATTTTGTCGGAAGACACTGAAATGGTACAAGGAGGTATTCTTCCACTTGTGCCTTTTAGCAGTAGTGAATAGGTGGGTTGTGTACAAACAAAAAACACAGAAGGCGCCATCTGTGGTGTGCTTCATCAAGGCCTTAGGTACACATCTAGGTGGCGTGGAGGGGCTTCAAGACTCAGCAGGTGGACCATCACTAAGTGGCGGCAGAGTATTTGGCCGACACTTCACAGAAAGGTTCCCAGCGACAGAGTGTAAACAAAATGCAGCAAGCTGCTCTAAAGTGTCTATAGATAAAGAGGAGAGAGTGACCGAGAAGAGAGTGACAAAAGAAACACGGAGGCGGTGTCATTAGAGTGATGTGGCAGACTGCATACCAGGTCCTCTTAAAGAGTACCATACACGACTAAATTAGCTTGATAAAACAGAAATTGCATTTCTATATCCAATATATTTTGTACGAATACTCGTACGTTTATTTCAATAAAACATGTTTCTTAGTACCTGTTTCTTTCTTGGTAACATTCCAAAATATGAATTTCAGAAGTTACTTTTCTCACCTGGAAAAAAATTCAATTTCCAAAAATGTACAAAACTACCATTCACATTAGGGGAAAAATTACAACATTAAAAATATTATTTTAAATATTCTGCTACTTTAATATTTTCTTTGCGAAGACTTTTAAAAACCCAGTAAATTCGTCGATTGGGTCAGTCGGTAAGGGCGGAAACTGTTTAAATGGATCAGTTGGGAGAGTATTAATTCCGTTTAAAATAATTTAAACCGCTAATGGGAGATCGATATCAGAGGGAGCGGTAAGGGGGGGGGGATGTCAAGCTTCATTTCATGTGCAGACGCTGCTTGGGTGCAATGTCTGCATTGGGAAGACTGTGGCATCTGATGGTGGTGCGTAGTAGGCTGCTCATAGTGACAGTGGGGTGATCCAGTGCACCTTGCTGCGGAGCGCGTGGTTGCTTGCCGTCTGTGGTTAGAGTCGTCCTTGGGGCGTGTGTGTGTGTGTGTGTGTGTGTGTGTGTGTGAAAGATAGAGAGAGAGAGAGAGAGAGAGAGAGAGAGAGTTGTCCTTAGGGTAGTTTAAGTAGTTTGTAAGTCTAGGGACTGATGACCATAGCAGTTTGGTCCAATAGGTTTACAAACAATTGAACATTTCGTAGTACTCATTGTTGAGGCACTTCTCGCCGGTCGAGCAGTCTGTTTTGTTTTTCTGACACTTTCTCATGTGCAGTGTTTATCTACATAATATCGACCTATTGATGAGACAAAATGTTTAAATGTTTGTACAGCTTATAGGACTTAACTAGGGGGTCATCAGTCCCTAAACTTACAAACTACTTATGAACTACTTACGAACTAGGACGGCACAAATATCCATGCCCGAGGGGGGATTCGAACCCCGACCGTAGTGGCCGTGCAGACTGTGACTGGAGCGCCTCAGTCTCCTCGGCCACCACGGCCGGCACTTCAGAAGACGGCGGACAACGGTAGTGTAGTGTTTGGCAGTTTGTAGAGCATTCTTTCCGCCTCTTTTATTCATCATTTCAGTTGAACTAGTTCGAAATTTAATCCTTGGATAGTTTAGTTTAAGCTACATTTCGATTACAAGGTAAATCACACCAGTCTCAAGGCTGTTAATTTAACTAACTATCCAAGGATTAAAATTACGAACTAGTTCAACTGAAATGATGAATAAAAGAGGCGGAACGAATGCTCTACAAACTGCCAACACTACACTACCGTTGTCCGCCGTCTTCTGAAGTGCCGGCCGTGGTGGCCGAGGGGACTGAGGCGCTCCAGTCACGGTCTGTTGTGGCCAGCCAGTCAGCCTACAGTTGTAACCTGGTGGGCTGATTTTACGTGAGCGGTTGGGAGGCATTGTCTCTAGATGGTGGTAGCACAGTCCACTGCCTTGTAGGTGCCAGCCAGTCAGCTGACAGTTGCGACCTGGTGGGCGTGACGTGACATGGTCTGCTGTGAGGTGTTGTATCTAGGTGGTGTTAGTACAGTCCACTGCCTCGTAGTGGCCAGCCAGTCAGCTGAGAGTTGTGACCTGGTGGGCGTAATGTGACGTGGGCTGTTGTGAGGTATTGCATCTAGGTCGTGTCAGCACAGTCCACTGCCTCATAGTGATCAGCCAGTTAGCTGACAGGTGCTTTCTGGTGGGTGTGACGTGACATGGGCTGTTATGAAGCGTTGTATCTAGGTGATGTTAGCACAGTCCAGTGCCTTGTAGTAGCCATCCAGGCAGCTGACGGCTGCGACCTCGTGGGCGTGACGTGACATAGCCTGTTGTGAGGCGTTGTATCAAGGTGGTGTTAGCACAGTACACTGCCCTCATAGTGGCCAGCCTGTCAGCTGACAGTTGCGTCCTGGTGGTCGTGACGTGGCACGGTCTTTGGGCGGCCTTGTATCCAGGTAGTTTTGGGGGAAAGGGGGGCGGTTCAAACCGAGGTATCTGTCCAGGAAGGCGCCACATTGTCTGCACAAAACGTGACCTGGTCGCGGGGAGTTTGGGACGTGTCGTAGATCGGTCAGTGGAGCGCCTTCCACTGGGACGCACCTGCCCGCTTGCGGTGGTGACCTGCAGAGCGCAGCAGCGCCTGTCGCGGTCTGGCTGCGCCCTGCCGCAACTGATGCCGCCTCGCTTTCTCTGCGGCGCGGCGCGCATCGCCCGTGAAACTCAATTTGACGATTGGATTACGCGCCGCTTGCGCCACCGCCACCGCGTGCGGCTCTGCGGTTGTAGACAAAGCGGGCCGCTGCAGCCGCCTGGGCCCCATTGTGCAACCGCCAGCGGCATCGGATTGCCAGCCAATAGCGGCCGGCGGCGGCTCGCGCGGCCCGCTTATGAGCCGTGGAGGCATCTCCGCCACGACCTTTGGAATTTAACACACCGCCGCTCTCAACGTCTCTCGTCCATTATGTCGAATTAAACGCATTCCTCATTACCCTACTCTGAGAATACACACACCACCTGCTGTCTGACGCCAGCAAGCAAATTTCTCTAATTCCTGTCTTACACATTGCTGGTCCTCGGAAACACAACACCAAGAAGGCGCGGCGATATCACAGCCAAATTTACGTTGAAGTTTGAAGCTAGAGTTGAATATTAAATGAGGAATACGGTGAAATCTGTATTGATTCACAGTCACGACACCCCCACTGAATTTTGTCATTCTCCACGACAGCGGCGCTCCAAGCGTCCTGCAAGCCACATTTCTGAATACGATATCGGAATGAGGGTGAATAATGTTTTAACATTGATTATAACGTAATTTTTTACAACAGATATCTTATGTAGTGTTATAAAAACTCGTAAAACCAAAAAAATAATCGCACATTTCTCTTTCTTACCTTTCCTAAGAACCCTTGGACGGTATGAAACGGTTCCGTGCACGACAGTTGATTCATGGTTCTCTTCCAGTTTCCAGGTTTTTACTGAAGAATTTAATTTTATATTACGAAAGTGGCCAGGAAACACCGGAAGATATGTCCTTTAGCAAAAAGACGTCGCTTTTCTACTCAGGAACGTTAAGGTTTCTTCACTACAATTCCAGACAATCAAGAGGTGAGGAATGTAGAAAACGTATCTGGAATGCAATATCTACACCATTTAATATATTGACTCAACCACCACAGCCGTAGATGAAGAAAAAAAAAACAACAAAAAACAAAAAACAAAAACTTTACAGACATAGGAATCGACGTCAAAACAATAAAACTGTTTTACAACAAAGAAGAACCAAAGAGACTGCCTACATCACACTTGGGCGTCCTCTCCTGGAGTACTGTTGCCCATTGCGGGATCCTCACCAGGTGGGACTGACGGAAGATATTGAGAAGGTTCAGAGAAGGGCAGCTCGTTTTGTTTTATCACGTTACGGGGGAAAGCGCCACGGAAATGTTGCACGAATTGGGGTTGGAAATCATTAAAAGAAATATGTTATTCATTGCGGCGTGATCTGTTTGCGAAGTTCCAATCACCGACTTTTACTTCTGAATGTGAAAATATTTTGCTAGCATCCATCTACTTAGGGAGACATGACCATTGCAATAAAATAAGAGAAATCATATCGAAACGGAACGATGTACGTGTTCTTTCTTCCCGCGCGCTATTAGAGAATGGAACGGTAGAGAAAAGTTATGAAAGTGATTAATGAACCGTCTGCCAGGCACTTAAATGTGATTTGAAGAGTATCTATGTAGACGTAGATCAGAACCGCAAACGGCAAGAATATTGAAGACATTCGTTTTTTAAGCAAAATTCACTCCATTCAAAAATATTTTTGTGTACAAAAAACACGAATGAGTTGCGGTTTGACAGTCCCGAACGACTCTTCCTCCTCCTGCCTGAACCGGCGCCTACAGACGTTGGACCACTTGGGCGATGGGCCGGCTCATTGACGGTGTGTCTTGAGGAGTGTCGGCGAACCTGGCTTGGCTATTTTGAGAGTTAAGTTTGAGCCCACCAGTTTGGTTTTTGCGCCACTGTTGTACCAGTGGTTGCCGTTTTGCACTGCGTTTGTAACTGGATCGGTATTGACGTGTGCTTCACAAGTGGTTTCTTTTCGGTAGCGTCTTGCCCTTTCGCATTCTGGTTGCTGTTCCCCAGGCACGGTCGTATATTTTTACGGTTAAACATTTTTTCCTCCGTCCGCGTAAGCTGTAGTTAACAGGTTTGCTTTCCCCATACCATTGGTATTTCCTTTAGGTGCATTCCGTAATTTAGCATTGCTTTTCAATGGGCTGGTTAATATTGTGAAGTATCTGTAGAGTAAACTGTGAAATCTTTTATCACCCGTGTCGGCCGTCTTCCCGGGTACATGTTAAAATTCTGGCACACTGGAATTTGTTCGGACCTTGGCAGTGTGCTATCTTGTTTGCGCCTTGCAGGGCACGTACTAAGACTGTAATTGTCCAGTTAGTCGAAGCTATGGACAATCCAGTCCGGAGCCAATAGTCTATTCTAAAGAGACTGTAACCCAGCTGTTTTAGTGGTTGTATTTTTGATCGTGCAAATGAGTGTTATCTGAATCCTATTTTATTTAGTAAATTGCAAGGTCGTGGTTACAGAGCCACATTACGCTAGTTTCGAAAATATTTTACTTGTTTGTCGGGCCCTATAAAAGGTGGCTACGTCCCGTAGCGCAATTTGTACCTTTTTAAATTTCCAAATGTTCAGTCTAATTTTTACAACCTCAATTATTGTAAACTGGTTCTTTAAAATGAGCCGTTAAGCCCTTCAGGTTTTCGGCTTTGCTTTACCCTAATATCATTTTCATGTTCTTTCTATTGCAGTATTATCAAGGTTTATCTAACATTCAATTTCTTATTCAGTAAAGCCACCAGCTTTAGTACATGTGTCCTGTTAAATAAAGTTTTTCATTTGGTGATCTCAAAATTGCTGCCTGCAAAAATCTATTCTTCTATTTCATTTCTCCATGAATTATCAGGCCAACCTTAATCATTCCTAAGGGACGAGGTACCATTTAGGTGAAATGCATCAGCAATGAGTTACCCTGCAGTGACACTTACTGGCCTTCATGACTGCAGTCGCTGTTGTAATGGATGGTAAAATTCTTGGTGCAACGTTGCTTACGTCCGTAGGTATTACCTTATGCCGTCCTCTCACGGGACGTGGAAACGCACGTGGAGAAGGACGTGGTGCCGTTACAGCGTGGAATTCACGTTCCACTGCCCTGTGAAGCGTGGAATGAAGGATCCAGCGTGATTGATATTTGCTTCGTGGAGTGGAACGTGGCCAATGAAAAGCGACCAGGTTTTCACGAGACAAGCAGAACTTTTGATCCGGCATATTGCAAACGGAACTCCGTATTTCGTGTCTTCTTTCGTTTTAGCGCACTATTTATAAATATAATCTTTTTAAAGTGATATGAAATTGAAGAACTTTTGAAAACGCATCATTTTAGGTATAATTTGTTACAATAAATTACCGGAAATTATATATTCATAGCTTTAAAGGATATCGTATTTAACGTTAGTGTTATAATTTGTATACCGGTACCGTGAAAGAATATCGTTCCTATGCTACGGTTCAACACCATTCTAGAAAAGGAACGTTTTTATGATACTTTGTCATAGATAAATTAGATATTACAACATGTTTTAGGTGCATAGTATATAGGAAATACAGCGTACTTTTTCCCGAGGAGAAATAGCGTAGTTGGAAGCGCGTTGAGCTGCGGACTAGAAATTAAGTGCAACTCGTGTTCGCGACCCCATACTTGTAACATATTTTCTTTTTTTCCTCTTTTGTTTCCTTAATGTTTCTGGTTCTTTCTTATTAATGTAAGTGTAATATCCGATATTTGTTGGCCGGCCGCGGTGGCCGAGGTGACTGAGGCGCTCCAGTCACGGTCAGCACGGTCACTACGGTCGGGGGTTCGAATCCCCCCTCGGGCATGGATATTTGTGCCGTCCTAGTTAGTAAGTAGTTCATAAGTAGTTTGTAAGTTTAGGGACTGATGACCCCGTAGTTAAGTCCCATAAGCTTGACAAACATTTGAACATTTCGATATTTGTTGTTATTTAAGACGACGGATTAGCGTGGTGGTCAGCGTTCCGAGCTATGGAGGAAAAGAGATGTAAATGACAGGTTTGCATCTACATTCTCCCAGATATTTTTAACCATTTCGTTTAATTATGGTTAATCAACTTATTTCTTAATTTAATACAATTATAATATTCGGTATTCGATGTTATTTATTAGAAACAAGAACGAACTTTGTCCACGACAGAATTTGTTGAGTTTTTAGTTCTAGGCCACTAGAACAAACAAAATTTGAAGTCAGTATCCTACGTCACTCGGTTTTCCCCATGGTGTTTGAATTAAGTTGCAGTTCAGTACACTGTTGAAATAGTTCAGTTTCACAGTGCAAAGTGAAAATTGCTAGCGCGTGGTTACAGAAGCAGATGCAGGGTAGGAGGAACAGTGTTTACGTACAATACCAAAAACAAAAATTATCACAATGAACATTGTCGAGCTGGGGCGTTGTTTCGCGTGTATAACGAGTAATATATATGTTCAGAAACTATTATCTCCGAATGTACAGAATATGTACAACGTGGAAAATGGGAATATAAGAGCAAGAGAACTGGAGCCGGTGCAAATGATGTATTTCACAATTGACAATTTTTTAAAGAATTTTTGCCAAAATTGATTTTGCCTTAAATTTCGTTATTATCTCAACCGCTTTCTGATACTTGTACCGTCTTTGTGCTTCTTGAAGAAAAAAAAATACAATTTCTGTAAGAGTATTGCATGCCACATACAAGCATAAGGAAGCATTTCGTTTTTTCCGGCGATGGCTAAGAGAGATACCGTGTAATTTTACGCACATCCATCTTTTAAACACAATGACCAATGCGCCATCAAGCAACGGGCGCTGGAGAGCGCTGCGGTCGCAAAGCATATCACGATTAGCAGCACGTTCCGTGGGATGTAGCGGGTCGTTTCAGAGCGTGCTATAGTTGAGCAGCCAGCACGTCTGGCCTGCGCCACGTTGGGACAACACGTCCCGTGTGATGACGGCTTTAGATTACCTTACATGTGACCCCGGGTGGTGCTAAACGAGCAATAGCCTTAAGGGTGACATACATTATGCCCAACAACACTGACGACTATAGAGGCAGCATGGTTAAATATATATGCGTGAGACTTCCGAAGCCTCGATGTGTCTATAACACATTGAACTGCTATACGTTGTCGGATAAAATAGGTTCAACCTGATATTAGAAGGTATCCAATGACGTTTGTCACCTGAGTGAATATAAGGATGGGAAAACAGTGATGAAAGTAGAGAGACGGGATGTGGAGTTCAGAGAGCTAAGTTCCGCGGCGTGCAGCGAGCACGGTCTACAGTAGTGCATGGGCCAGCGCCAAGTAGCCAGTAGCCACACCAGCAGCAGCAGCAGCAGTAGCGGTGGCGGCCTTGGGGCTGCGGCCGCCTGCCGGTAACTGGAGTAGGCGTGACGTAACGGCCACTTGCCGGCGGCGGCGGCGGGGGCGCAGGAGGAGGTGTCCTCTTACCGCGCAAGTGGCGAAACGGCGCGCACTTTACTCATTACCGACGCGCCGCGCCGGCGTGCGTCCGCGCATACAGTCCGTCACACGGGGCGCGCGTGACGCTCTGGGGAAGAAAAGCGTCAGTTTTACTCGACGGAAATACTCCGTGTTTACGATCTTGAACGTGACTACTGTACAAAGTTTCCAAATTCAATTGTTTGTGTAGCTTATGGGACTTAACTAAGGGGTCATCAGTCCCTAAACTTACAAACTACTTATTTACTACCTTATACTAAGGACGGCACAAATATCCACGCCCGAGGGTGGATTCGAACCCCCGACCGTAGTGGCCGTGAAGACCGTGACTGGAGCGCCTCATCCCCCCCCCCCCCCCCGCTAACCTCGTAATGGCTCTCAACAGCAGAAGACAAACACGTGATTTTTAATGTTACCCGTCAGTCTTCGGAAGAGCTGACGAACTAAGAGGCGAGGTATCTACGAACTAGTCGCGTAGTTCGCCTGTGGGAGCGCTCTTCCGAACTAGTTCGTTCGCGAACTACACAAGACTAATACTTAGGTTCTGAATTATTGTCATCGATAGAAAGAACTAAAATGGTTCGACGTATTTTTCTCAGTTCTACCAAATAGCGAGTAATTATAATAGCTGGAACTTACGACAGAATGCATTAGTTCCATACGAGACAGCGCACAACGCTGCCACCTAGCGGTTAGCAATGTTAACTACAATTTCATTGACTGCTAGTCGTCTGCTACCTTGTATACGTTACGTAAAATATAATATAGTAAGGACAGTTTACAACTCACCGCAAAGACGTGGCGACGAGCAGCGACAGGCACATTCAAAAGACCCACACATAAAACACTTTCAGCTATCGGCCATGGCCTTCTTCAGAAAACAGAAAACTCACGCAATCACACAGGCACACAACAGAATCATACAACCATCACCTCCGGCTGCCGCACTTTGAATCCAAACGTCTTTGCTGTGAGTTGTAAACTATCCTTACTATATTATTAATTCGAACCTGGACTTTCCAGTATTACGTAAAATATAGCTTTATTTGGCTGTCATACCTAAAATAAAAAGTGTAGAATGACAATTATTGACTCACAACTTGGTTATTTTGACATACAGCGAACTGTAACACACAAACAATTACACATTACGTATTATAAAAATTGTTGACTACATATACGTTTTTTTTTCTCTAAAAGATCATGTTGCAGATAAGTTGTTTATTTTATTTACATGTGTTTTATCAGCACTGCAAAATATTTGTTGGCCAATAATAAGAAACAATTTTTGCAGACACCCTCTACAACAGCACACAAACTGATCAGCTTATGGACAAATTTATTTCTAATTAAAAGCTTTATGCCTACTTTTATCTCTGTTGCGTTTGTTTTAAATTAAACAACTCAGTTCTGATAGTACGAATGACTCATCTCTGGCTCCACACTGTTTACCGTATTGCTCGTCACCTAGCAACTAATCGAAGATGTTTTTCACAGTTTTTTCTCTAACTTTAGAGCTGACACCTTCGCCCACTTCCATCCTGTGGCTCCACTTCCTCTTCTCTCTTTGTTTTCTTTTGGCTTGCTCTGAAACTACTTTCCTTTGCATTATGCAACATTGAAGGAACAGAGTGTGGCCATATACTGAAATGAGGAGAAAAAAGGTATATGCAACAGCAATAACGTGACAAAGCGTTGAACAAGTTATAAAATTTAGCTGTCTTACTGCTTTACAAACAATAATTACCCCTTACTTAGTTAATTTTTGTTTCTAAAGCCCTTCTCTACAAAATAATCTGAAAATATTAGATGAGTTTTATTTAAATGCTCCGGTCCAATTAAAAAAAAAAAAAAAAAAAAAAAAAAAAAAAACAAAAAAAAACAAAAAAAAAAAAAAAAAACTACATCCAGATCTGCTCTTCTGCTTCGAGTAACCCACTGTTTACACCTAAAAATTACAGAAACCAAGCTACAGGTAATGACACTCTCACACTACTGAAATAAAATTAAGTCACTGACAGACACTGGCCTTTAATTTAGATTCATACTAACGTTTCTTTATTCCTCCGGGGCCTGTAAAAAAATGAAAAATCTATCTCTTCGTTGACGGTAATTTTTGTACCCATATATGGCACAAATAACCCCTCTATCAGCCATTTCAGGCGATAAATAAATAGAATCTATCTTGCAAAGCGGCTGTAGTCTGTTTGATTACATTTGCGAAGCAGTTAATGTACATTTCTCGCCACCAGGGTATGCTGCAATCGCTGTCACGCTCTTTTGGAAAGAGTTTCCACTTTTGTCTTTATACGCTATTTGGTCTATGGAGTGGAGACAACAGCAGTTCGGGAGCCGAGATAATGGTAAAAACAGAAAGTTCCTACAGAAGAGGTTGGTGTTGACTTGCTAACACAGATGGATGTGACTGCAGCTATTGGTGTCCCCAAATGTAATTTCCAGGAACTGGACGCGATTTCAGACAAAAGAAAGTTAACAGAAGGCAAGGTGAAGGTCGTCCACGGGTAAAATCAGCAAGAGAAGACCGTTTTCTGCGGTTAACAGCCCGTCGAGGGAGGATGCTGGATGCAACTCAGCTGCAACGCACCCTCCAGGCTGCATCAGGAGGCGCAGTATCAACACAAGTAGTCCGAAATCGCCTTCGGCAATTTGTGTACGTTATCTAACCTGATCCCTCAATTATTTTGGCCACTGTATTTTATTGATCTTTTCCAAAGTTTCTACACTACTATGGGTGTCTTTTTCGAAAAAAGATATTTTCTTACTTCGTTACATTACACATACTGCGATAAAAATGCAGTGAGCTGTATCGCTAAAGTCGTGGAATAAGTCTTCATGCAACGACTTAAGCGATATAGCTCATCACATTTGTAACATTGTATATGTGTTATAACTATGAAGAAAAAAAAGTTCTGGAGAAGACACCCATAGCAGCATTGCAACCTTGGCAATCATCGATAAAGTATTACTTGCAACTGTTTGGCTGTATATTTATTATTCTGATTTCCTGTTTACGTAGCTAGTTTAATGGTCTTTTCCCCGCCCCTTCATCCGTGTATTTGGGTGTCATGTATAACGCACACCTCTCGTTCTCTCCCTCTTTTCGGACCATCTTCATCTCCTTCTCCATCCTCCAAGTTACCACTTCATCTTTCTCTTACTATCATCTCTTTTCCTATCTTTTTGTCACCCAAGTCCTTTCTCTCTCCCCCATCTGTCATTTCCCGCCGCTCTCTATTCATCTTCTCCTTTCCTTCAACCGCTTCCCATTGTCATCTCCTATCCCGCTGCAGAGTTTAAAGTAGGTCTTAAATCTAGGGACCGATAAACTTATCAGTTTGTCCCTCAGATTTACAAATATTTTAACATTCAGACTTCTCTTCATTTCTTCCTCTCTGTTGCCTCCCTACAACTAAATGGCGAATCTAAAATATTTTATCTAGGTTTCGACTACACTAAGGTAGTCATCATCGGAAAGTAAAATCATCAACTAGAAATGAATCACAGTATAATAGCAAAATTACATTAGAAAATTTTGATGATAGACAATTTTTACGAAAAATAAAGATTAGATCACATAGTCATTGAGACTTTTACAGGAGTTAAGAATGCTCATGTTGTATAAAGAATTAACAAACAATATGCTAGTTATTGGCTAGCAGTCTGAACAAATAAAATTTTTTAACATAGTAGCAAGACGGTAAGGGGTACCGATGTGCCGGCAGATCAAGGCGGCATCAGGCGCGTACAGGCGGCGACCGCGTCTAGCGCGGCGCCATATCCTAGCGGCTGCATGAAACAGCTGCTTACCAAGGACGGTTACATCCTTAATACACCGAACAACATTATAAAATTAGTCATTTATCAAATTAATATGACATGACATAAAGTTTACAATATCACAGAATAGCCAAAATTTTGAGTGATGTAACAGTATTTAAAGAGAGATGCAATACAATATGTTCTCTACCGAAAATTACTTAGTCGAAATCTAGATAAACATATTTGTAATTAACTTAAGCAACTTGTAGGGCTGCAATTTGTCAAAATTATCTCATATATTTACAAACATTTGAACGTTTGAGCTCCTGTGGGCGCAGCAGACAGGAAATCGTCTGCAGAGCCGCAGCCATTTCCGGTTTGTTAGTGGCTGACGGATTCATGCGTTCCATGACATTCCATATTCGCTCCATGGGATTCAAATCTGAGCTCCACGATGGGAATCTCAGGCTTTGTACGTCCAGTGCATGTTCCTAGAACTATTCTCTTATCGGTAGGGGAGCGATGTGACGTCGAATTACCATCGTGAAACACGACGGAACAATCAGGTTGTTGGAAGGCAAAACAACGGATGGAGATGGTTCTCCAAAAGTACCGCGGACCATTCAAAGTGCCTTTTAGAAGAACTAGAGAAACAATTCTATACCAGTAAAATTCACCCCAGACCGTAACAGACACAGCAACGCATTGTAACACACGTTCTTGGTTGACGGGAACCACCAATTCATGTGGTCTTCACTAGGCGCTGTGGCTCCAGTATGGTACAGTGGAATTCGTAATTCGTCCGACCACGAATTTGGGATGTTAGAATCAGAACTGTGAATTGGTGACGGCAATTTTAAAATTTTGCAGTTTCCACACTAAACAATACTTCCTTCCCTTTTCCCCAGTTGTGTTACCCAGACCTACGTGCTCCAGTCGCTATTTGTACTAGCAATGCAGAACACGTGAGAGGCGTAGTTGTCGTCAGAATAGAAGACATAATCTCTTTCATGAAGTTTTTCACCAACCGGATGTGTTCTCAGAAGATGTCTAGCACCGATGGATGACGCTGAAGTCGAAGATCCGTTGAGTTGTAGTGGGACTGTGAATGTTAAGTGAGGTTTTGTGAACTCTGGTGTAAAATGATAATGCAATGTAGTTCTCAGTTACTTTAGTTCTGATATAGTAAAGTAGCAAACTCCAAACCACTGCACACGTACACAACTGATTTATCATTCACAAAAATTTACACAAGAAGCAATAAAAATTTAGTCGCGTAAAAATGAGTTATAGGATAAGCAAGTCACGCTACTCTGATGACGTCCGAGCGGCCAAACGCTTAATCCTCGTTTCCATGCTTCGGCACGATATGAACATGGAGGTGGACGAAACAGGAGCGAGCTAAGTCGCCGGAAGCAAGTGGCTCCTATGCGGACTTTTGGCCCGAACGAAAGTTCTCGACGCGTGTCCACTCGTTTATTTAGTGTTTTGTCAATAATAAATTAATACTTTACGAAGTTCAGAAAATGTCGGAATCTAGGCTGTTATCGCCGGCCGCGGTGGCCGAGCGGCGCGCGGCGCGCCTGTCACGGTCTGCTCGGCCACTACGCTCGGAGGTACGAATCCCCCCCTCGGGCATGGATATTTGTGCCGTCCTTAGAATTAGCTAGTTCATAAGTAGTTTGTAAGCTTAGGGACTGATGACCCCGTAGTTAAGTCCCATAAGCTCTACAAACATGTGTGTAGGCTGTTATCGACATGTTTTTTCTTATACTAAAACTGTCTGGAAATATATTACGAATTTATTAAATATTACTTTTCAGAGTTTGGCGCCTGCAATCACTGGCCATCATGGCGGCAATCAGTCAGATCACATCTTTCACTAAACTGGCGCACCTTCCCGCGTAAGGGATCTAACACAACCACTTCCCACCGTCAGCTTTTCCACTCCACTGCTGACGTCATGAGAAACTACGAGGACACTCCAGCTATACTACACGTAACAGAAAAGTTAAACAGGGGCTGCCATAGCCGGAAGCAAAAACAGCGCTCCCAATCAAATGTTCAAATGTTTGTTTAGCTTATGGGACTTAACTACGGGGTCATCAGTTCCTAAACTTACAAACTACTTATGAACTAGCTAACACTAAGGACGGCACAAATATCCATGTCCGAGGGGGGATTCGAACTCCCGACCGTAGTGGCCGTGCAGATCGTGACTGCGCGCCTCAGTCCCCTCGGCCACCGTGCCCGGCTCGAGAGCCATCCACTCCGACAAAGTTGCCTGTTGCAAAAATAACTTGCACAATCACGACTCAGACTGTGTCCTAAACAACTGCAGAATGTACAGGGGGAGTGTGATGTGCGAACAGAACGCATGAGACGTCTGCTTCCCACACCGAGCGAAGTGCTGCAGTGGTAACGCACTGGACTCGCATTCGGGAGGATGGTGGTTCAAATCCACCTCCGGCCATCCACATTTATGTTTTCCGTGATTTCCCTGAATCACTCCAGGCAAATGCCGGAATGGTTCCTTTCAAAGGGCAAGGCTGATTTCCTTCCCCATCCTTACCTAAAACTCCGAGAGTTAGCTCCGTCTCTAATGACCAAGCTGTCGAAGAGACGATAAACCCTAAGCTTTCTGTTTCCCATTACTCCCTGACGTATTTCAGTCAATATCCTGTGTTCTGTTTTTGGTGTTTCCTTGTGTTTACCATATTTATACACTCCTGGCAGATGGCACGATTGAGTCCCAGAGAAACACACGATGTGTGGCCGTTGCGTGCAGTCAAAAAACAAGCATTCATTTTTTTTTTTTTTTTTTTTTTTTTTTTTACTCGTTCTGTACGTTGCTGCTCGCCTGAACTTGAGATACTTTCGTAACACCACTGCTTCTGACAGTAATTGAGGCAGCCGTACTCTGCCCAGGAGGAGTCGGCAGCTTCGGCGGAGATCTGTGCAACTGCAATTAGAATGCCGGGCCAGCCGAAAGAGCGGCGTGCGCCTGGATCCGAGAATAGCGACTTGTGGCCTATAATTATGGTGCGTGAGGGGGAAGGCAGCAAAAACTGTGACGGCCGGTACAGCACGCCGAGCACTCTCCTGCCAGTCACCGACCCTCAGACTACGCAACCACGCAGAGTCCTTGCTATTTCGTACAGGGGCTGCTCTAAAAACCTGAACTGGCTATTGCCTTGAAATAAATTGTGGATTTCTAATGACAGAGATATGCCCATCGGGGGGCACCACTTCGGCGACTTGCGTGTTCATTAGATGAAACTGTTGAGGATGACAGACACAACACCCAGTATCGTGCCAGGAATGGTACACGGATCCTTCGCATGGTGCTCAGTGATGCAGTGAACTACGAAAGCGGACTATAGTTTTCATGAAAAATTCTGCTAAATTAAATTTTTGAAACAAGCTGTACTCAGATTTTAGACCATTTCCGAGCATGACTAACGTTCTTGTTGTCTTCAGTGCGGAGACTGGTTTGATGCAGCTCTTCACCCTACTCAATCCCGAGCAAGACTTCCTATATCCTCCTAAGAAAAATGTTCAAATGTTTGTATAGCTTATGGGACTTAACTACGGGATCATCAGTCCCTAAACTTACAAACTACTTATCAACTAGCTTATCCTAAGGACGGCACAAATATCCATGCCCTAGGGGGGATTCCAACCCCCGACCGTAGTGGCCGTGCAGACCGTGACTGGAGCGCCTCAGTCCCCTCGGCCACCGCGGCCGGCTATCCTCCTAAGAATAACAACACACATATATTTGAACCAGTAAATGTATTCGTCTCTTGGTCTCCCTCTGCGATTTTTACACCATACACTTCCATCCAATGCTAAATTCACGATTCCTTGATATCTAAGAACCAGTCCTACAAACCGAGCCCTTCTTTTAGTCAAGGTGTGACAAAATTCCTTTTCTCGCATATTCTGTTCAGTACCTCTTCATTATTGGCGCGATCTACCAACCTATCTCAAACATTTTCCTGTAGCACCGCATTTCAAAAGACTATCCTCTTCCTATCTGAACGATTTATCGCCCATGTTTCAGTACCATGTTTTACAAACACGTTCAGGAAAGATGTCCTAACACTTAAGTTAGTGGAAGTTCCTGGCACATTAAAATTGTGTGCCGGATCCAGGACTCGAACCTGGGACCTTTGCCTTTCGCGGGCAAGCGCTCTATCGACTGAGCTACCTTGACACTACTCACGATGCCGCCTCACAACTTTACTTTCGCCAGTAAATTAGTATTAAATGATAACAAATTTCTCTTTTGTAAAAACGCTTTTTTCCCATGTCCATTCTGCATTTTATATCGTCTGTACTGCGATCGTCATATGTTATTTTACCTCCCAAGTAACAAAACTCATCAATCACCTTTATTGTTTCGTTACCTAATCTAATTCCTGCAGCATAGCTTGATTTTCTAAGCCTTCATTCCATTACCCTTACTTTGCTCTTGTTAATGTTCATCTTCCTTTCAACACACTGTCGCCGCGGCGGAGTGGCCGAGCGGATTGAGGTGCTATGCTCTGATGCGCAAGGCTGTTTCCCGTCGGGGGCTCGAATCCTCCCTCGGGCATGGATGTTTGTGCTGTCTTTAGTATAAGTTAGTTTATAAGCAGATTGTAAGTTTAGGGACTGATGACCCCGCAGTTATGTCTCACAAGCGTAACAAACATTTGAATAATACACTGTCCTTCCGTTCAATTGCTCTTCCACGTCCTTTACTGTCTCCGACAGAATAACAATGTCATCAGCAAAACTCAATGTTTTTATTTTTTCACCCTGAAGTTTAATTTCTTCTCCATATTTCTAATTTCTTTCATTCACAGCTTGTTTAGTGTACATACTGAATGAAACTGTAAAAAGCCTACTGCCCTGTCTTACTCCCTTCCTAACCACTGCGTCTCTTTCATTCACTTCAACTGTTATAACTGCTTTATGGTTTTTGTACAAGTTGTAAATAACCTTCCGTTACTTATATTTTACCCCTACTGACTTCAGAATCTCTAAGAGTGTATTCCAATCAACATTGTCGAAAAGCTTTCTTTAAAATTACATAGTTAAAAATAAAGTGTTGCATTTCTTTAACCTATATTGCAAGGTAAGTCGAAAGGTGCGTTTTGCCTCCCGTGTTCCTACATTTCTCCTAAATCAAAACTGATGTTTTCCGCCGGCGTCTTCTACCAGGTTTTCCACTTTTCATAGGTAATTCGTGTTTAAAATTTGCAAGTATGTGTTACTAAACTGACGGTTCTGTAATTTTCACACCTGCCTGAGCCTGCTTCCATTGGAATGGGGATTATTGCAGTTTTCTTGTAGTCTGAGGGTATTTCCCCTGCCTCATACCTCTTGCACACCAGATGGAATAGTTTTGTTATGGTTGATTGTCCCAGACACATAAGTAAAATCTGAGGGAGTGTCGTCTACACCAGGAGCCCTGTTACTATCGTTTTAGCGTAGTAGTTGGCGGAGTTGCCTGTCACCTTCCCATTAGCCTCCGGGAGGAATTGTGTGTTTCCAACTGTCTGTGTTTAAGCGTTAAAGTGTGTGCACGTTTTCTAAATTTCGCCGCGCGGGAATGGCCACGCAGTGTGAGACCATTGTGACTGAAATTGTGGCTGAAATTTGATATTATTGTGGCGTAAAGTCAGAGCCAGACGCCATAAGTAAGAGAACGACATGGGGAAGGCAGCAATCATCCGAAAGCCAATAGCAAGCAGGCGCCGCGCATCCTGGAGGGAGTAACCGAAGATGCGCGCCCTCTACAAGCGGCTATATCTAGGCCGACATAAGTCTGGACAGCCCGTCAGTTACTAGTGAGAACTCGTCAGTTACTATTCGAAACTCAGGCAGTTACGAGTCAGCTACGAAGTCAGATATAGGACAGTACTAAGTCAGATCGCGGCTTATGTTCTAAAGTTGAGTATTATAAATTTCAGTCAAAAAATTTGTATTATTAATCTGAATAGTTGTTAGAGTTGATATCCATTCCTGCACGAGTACCATTAGTGACGACTAGACCGGTACGAAGAGACAACAAAACGGCGACGAGATCACAACAGATATTCTCGGCCAATTCTTGACACTGGATCTCGCAATAATGAATTCTGTGAGGGTGAAGGTCGGGGGAGAGTTTAAAATAGGGAAAGTCTATTTTTTAAAACTCACAACCACCAATTGCGAACCAAATTCCTAAACACGCAAAAACACTGGAACTGTGATTACTGCTGTATGACTCGTTTTCTAGGGGATGATATCACATGTTCGCAGCTTTCCTTCCCTGCATACAATTAACAAAACAAATTCATAATAAAGTAAGTTCATGAGAGAAAAGGGTGTACTAACTACTAATTTTGAAAACACGTGAAAGTACACTTTATGTTGTTTATTAAACCATATTAAAACCCTGTGGCTGATACGTCTGTACGTCGACACATTTATCAAATAACGTTATAGCTCGTGAGCCCCCAGACAAAATGAATATTTGTCGCAAATTGTTTTCATACCATGTGCCTGTCTCAAACACCATTTATGTTCATGCCTATGCGACGACACGTGTTACATTAATCAAACACAGTCACTTTAATTCAATTCGATGCACACCTCCTTCTACTGGCTAAATATTCACAACACACAGTAGCACTCGATTCAACTTGGTGCAGTCTACGACGAGCAACCACACTTGGCAATTGCCACCCAAATATCTATATCTCCACCTCGAGATCCACATGCCGACTGCTGCAGAGCGACGCCGCCCGGCCAGCTACACCACTTGTCCCCGCCTCGTCACTTCCTGCCCTCGCGCGCGCGCGCGCGCGCGCGCTCGCGCGCCCAAAGCACAACCGCCGGGTTTTTCCCCCCTACGTCATCAACTTCCCCATGTGAGCTGTTCTAACCGACTTCCAACGTACAGCGCTCACCAAATACATTTCTAAAACTTTACTTAAAATCAAAATAATTACACTACACATTAAATAAATGTCTTCTTAGGTTTTTATATTGGTATAAACATCCTTTGTACTATTTATCATAATCGTGCAATTTCTTATATCACAGATAAGTGATTTAACTGAATGCTTCAAAATAAAATACACAAGATTAAGTGAAAATAAAATGGGAAATAGTTAATATATTATTTTTATAAACAAACATTGTCATGCTAGTTGTGTAACTGTCTTGCATTCATTGGTAATTTATTACTTTTCATTGTCAATTAAACATATTACGCCAGATGTGACTATATCAGCTAATGTATTGTTTATTTATCAACAGGCTATTTTGTAATGAGGGCCTTAAAGGTTCCTAACTGCATCGTCTTACTTCAAATGCCAGTAGTATTACAATATTTGTGCACTGCACTGTGCCTGGCACTTGCCATTGTCCCTCTCTCCACTAGCCGGAAACCAACTGGAAAATCCTAAGCTGGAACAAGCCACCAACGTCGGCCTGCTCGCTGGCCTCCCGTCAGCTACAAGCACACAGCAAATCTCAACGTGGAGAATTTCTACCTATGACCTAACTATAAATGTTGTCACCCAACTGTGTACACACATTGCTACCATAATTAATAAGATTAAAATTGTGTAACATTTAGTGCATTGGCATGGTCAATGTTTGCAGTGAACTTCATACTGTTTAATTATCAAATGCTATTAATTACCAATATTTATATTGGGCAGTAATCTCACAATTCCCTAACGATTTCTGAACTATAATGTTCCGTGCGTCAAGATCCAATTACGACTACATCTACATGGGATACTCTGAAAATCACATTTATCTCCCATTCCACTCTCGAATAGCGCGCGGGAAGAAAGATCGCCTGAATCTCTCCTTTAGAGCTCTGATTTCTCGTATTTTATTCTGATGGTCATTTCTACCTATGTAAGTGGGAGTCAACAATATATTTTTGCATTCGGAGGAAAATGTTGGAGATTGGAGTTTCGCAAGTAGCGCACCCCGTAGCGATAAGCGCCGTTGTCGTAATGATTCCCATCCCAGATCCTGTATCATTTCCGTAACGCTCTTCCCCCTGTATCGTGACAAAACAAAACGAGCTGCCCTTCTCTGAACTCTTTCAATGTCCTCCGTCAAACCCACCTGATACGGACCCACACTGGACAGCAATACTTTAAAAATGGACGGACAAGTGTAGTTTATGCAGTTTCTTTTGTAGTTCTGTTGCATCTTTTAAGGGTTCTGCCAATAAAACGCAGTCTTTGGTTCGCCTTTCCCACGACATTATCTACGTTTTCTTTCCAGTTTAAGTCTGAGGTAATAGTAATTCCTAGGTATTTTCACTTTTGATTGAAATATCTTGTAAACAAACTTTAACGGATTTTTTCTGGTACTCATGTGAACGACTTCACACTTCTCATTGATTAGAGTCAATTGCCAATTTTTACACCATAGTGATATCTTATTTAGATCGTCCTGCAGTTGGTTTTGATCTTCAGATGATTTTACTAGACGGTAAATGACGGCGTCATCTGAAAACAACCTAAGGGAGCACTTAGATTTTCCCCTAAATCGTTTATGTAAATAAGGAACAGCAGAGGTCCAATAACACTACCGTGAAGAACGCCCGATATCACTTCTGTTTGAGTCGATACCTTACCATCGATTACCACGAACTGTGTCCTCTGACAGGATATCCCGGCCGGCCGCGGTGGCCGAGGAGACTGAGGCGCTCCAGTCACGGTCAACACGGCCACTACGGCCGGGGGTTCGAATCCCCCCTCGGGCATGGATATTTGTGTCGTCCTAGTTCGTAAGTAGTTCATAAGTAGTTTGTAAGTTTAGGGACTGATGACCCCGTAGTTAAGTCCCATAAACTTAACAAACATTTGAACATTTGAACAGGATATCCCCTATCCAGTCGCAAATTTGGGGCGATATATCATAACCACGCAATTTGATTAAAAGCTGTTTTTTGAGGTAAGGTGTCGAAAGCCTTCTGTTAATCAAGAAATACGGAATCGATTTGCGAACCCTTGTTGATAGCGCCCATCGCTTCGTGTGAATAAAGTGCTAGTTGCGTTTCGCATGAACGATATTTTCTAAATCCGTGTTGACCTTGGGTGAATAGACAATTCTGTTCGAGGTAATTCGTAATATTTAAATACAGGATATGTTCCGAAACCCTGCTGCAAATTGACGTCAATGAAAATTCAAAATGTTCAAATGTTTGTATAGCTTATGGGACTTAACTACGGGGTCATCAGTCCCTAAACTTACAAACTACTTATGAACTAGCTAATACTAAGGACGGCACAAATATCCATGCCCGGGGGGGATTCGAATCCCCCGACCGTAGTGGCCGTGCAGACTGTGACTGGAGCGCCTCAGTTTCCTCGGCCACCGCGGCCGGCAACGTCAATGAAATAGGCCTGTAGTTTAGTGGGCTATCATACTGCCTTTCTTGAATATAGGTGTGAACTGTGCAACTTTCCAATCTTTTGGTGCAGATCCTTCTTTGAGAGAGCGGTTGTGTATGGCTGTTAAGTAAGGGGCTATCGTTTCAGCATAATCAGATAGAAATCTAATGGGTATACAGTGCGGACTAGAAGACTTCTTCTTGTTAAATTGTTCAATTCTGCGTTGAAAGACTAATATCCGTACCACGCACAAATCACAACTGTAACCAGTATCTGGATTAAGTTCATTAGTATGTGTGTATTGTGTATGGTATCGCACCCGATGGCCTATTTTTTTGAGGAGAGTAATTCCTCGGACCTCTCGTTCGCATTTATGAACCGTTCCTAAAGAACTTTTATTTCTCGGGCGTCCCGTCTCTAGCTGGTACAGCGAGTGCCGTCTACAGGACGCGGGTGCGCCTGCGCGTGTAGCCAGTGAGCACGGCTTCGCGTCGTGACGCTGCTCTGCGTTGCGACAGCCGTCGCGTCCTCAGAAAGGTCCGCACGCCGGCCGCCCGCCGTTTCACAACTCGGCCGGCGTCTACGTTTAGCGAGGCTCGAGCCGGCCGGTTCCGCGGATCTGCCGCAATACCGCTGGGACGCTCTCATCCGTCAAGGACGACAGACTGGACGTAACGGGAGGGAGGCGCGGCGGGGACCAGCTGATATGCAAATCAAATGGTTTTTAATGTCGCGTTTTGCACCTCTTAAATATTGTAGAAAAGACATTTTTATATATGCACGAAAGCTACTTTCATTTGAAATTGTGACTAGTTTCGGGCTTTGCCCATTTTCTTAACCCGCGGACGCTCGCGTATGTTGTTGTCACGCGATAACTCCCGTGTTAGATTTTTCTAACAATGAGATCATGCACCTTTTCATCTCTTTGTGCCAGAAAAAGACACGTTTATACAATAAATCATTTCTGTATAGTTACCAAAGCATTATAAATTAGTATATACATGGTATGGAACATGTAATTAGACGAATGTGTGGATGTTTGCAAGAAGAGCTGTAGTGCCGAAGCACTGACAAAGATAGACGAGATGTTAGAACCATTCCGCGGAAGTTTCTAAATCAGGAAGTATATAGCAAACAAGTTTGCAAAATATGGCATCAAGGTACATGCGCTTTGTGATGCCAGTACCTTTTGTACGCGAAATATGGAAGTACATGCAGGCAAACAGCCTACTGGGCCATGTCAAGTAGCAAATGATGCGGACGTGGCGTTACGATTGATTAGACCGATAGACAAAACAGACGGAAACGTGGCGATGGACAATTATTTCACATCTATACCACTTGGTAACAAAATGTATCCCAACCATCGATTCACATTAGTAGATACTCTACGGAAGAATAGGAGAGAAATTCCACCGGAATTTCAGGACGTAGATCCACCATGGACAGCGACAATTCTATAGACGATGACAGTGGCGAAGCGAACAAACTTGAAGTAATTACACTCTACAATCTCAAAAAAGGAGGTTTAGACGTTGTCGACAGTTCTAAATCAGAATATTGTGTTTCAAGAAGAAACCGCTGGCCCTTACACTGTTTTTCAGTTTTATATACTTCCATATCCGACAGACAGTGTCATGTACTCTGTATAAACAAGTGCTTCATTCAATTCGTAAAACTCAATAAGAATATCTACTTCGCTCATGAAAGACGTAACATGTGCTGAACAGTTTCAGGAGAAAACAAACGAACACAGCCGCATGTTACAAATACAAGAAACAGACTAAAAGTGAAGAAAGGTGGTTTTCCATGGAAGGAGAAGTAATTGTGACCTTAAGACTCCCGTGTTAGAAAAAATCTAACACTGCGCACAACTTCAAATAATGCCACAACTAACAAGCTATTGTTGAAATTTGATTGTCGAGTCAAAGATTAATTGAATCACGAGATATGAAAAAATGCATTTTAGATGGTCAGTTCATTAGCTTTGAAATGTGATGGAATATTCAACTAAAATCGTAAATGTCAGATTTTTTCTAACAACGCGAATGATCGGGGGTTAAGCCACCTATTACAGAGAACAAAGTGTGTTTTACATGAAAATACATTAATATGGCAATGTTATATTGACTGTACATGTTGTAATTACTTACATTCATATATATTTTTATATTTGATTACTGCTTAGGTCACGCTGTTTGTTGTAATTACATTGGTGTAATTTACTGAGCTGTTGATCCAAAGATGTTTTTATTAAATATTCTTTGCTTAATTTTGTTTGTAACAATATCGTTGGTTATATGCAGTGTGACATAAACAGTACCATGACAAATATCGTACAATGAATTTTAGATTTCATTCCGAACTATTTTAAGTGTAATAAATTGCTTTTGTGTACTGTATTGTAATATAGGGATAATATTGCAGTGCTACTATAATTTATCGCGTTTTGTTGCATATTTGGAAGTATAATACGGTAGGATGGATTGTACTTTATATGCTGGCCAAGGTGTTATGAAATTTTTCGATGAATTTCTTATTGCGCATTTCAGTTTGTTCATTTAACATTTGTTCTGGGTATTTAGTCATATGCGTATAGATTTGTAATTCTTCTAAAACGTCCATTACTTGTCCTTTGCATACGATATGTAAAATTTTGAGATTTTCTTCTATATTCCCAGTCGAATGTTTACTTTCTCTGAGGTGTGTGCCGAATGCTGAAACATTATTTTCGCTTGTATTTATATGTTATCTAAATCTAATTTTGAAAGGTCTGCCTGTATGTCCAATGTAGGCCTTGTCACATTTACTGCGTTAGATTTTGTAAATTCCACATTGACTATAGCGATCAATTTTTTTTCTATTTAATGTATGATATCGGTTCCTAAAGTGTTGTTAGTGTAGAAGCCTATTTTAAGATTTGTTTTCTTCAGTGCATACTTTATTCTATCTGAAATTGGTCCCCAGTATGGCAGTGTTACAAATTTGTCTTTCTTTCTTGTTTCAGTTTTTGTTAAAGTGATTTCATCTGTAATACTTTTCTGTTTTGAATTTAATTTCGATTTATAAGGATTACTGACTAGTTCTGGGTTATATCCATTACTGATTGCTATATCTTTGAGTGTATTTAGCTCTGAATTTATATTTTTGTTACGGAGAGGATATTTGGTGATACGATCTATTGCTGACCTAAAGTATGCTTCTACAATATGATATGCAAATGTTGGCGTGGCTGCTAACAGTGGGAATATGGCGTGCTACAGCTAGCGGGCATACTAGAAGAAGTGTAAGAGTACACATGTGGCTGAATCTTACACTTTGATTTAACGTAATGTATATATTGTCTTAAATTTGTTCATTTCACATATTTTCATTTCTTGAATGCAAGGTATATTTCTTATGTATCGTCATTTCCTGTATTGAATCATTTAGTGTAAACATGTACTGTATGTGTAAGCCCGCATGAATGCACGAACATTCTTATGCTGTCTGTAAGTTGGTAATGCGCCAGAGAAAATGTTGAACCTGTTGTAAAGACTGTCTTTGGTACAGACGTAGTAGCTATGAGTGTCGCGCTGCTGAAGCAGTCGCGGAGCGGACTCGCCAAAGTAAACACATAAATGTTTTGTTGACGGTGCAGAGGCACGGTAGGCGCAGTGTGGCGCGAGTTTAATGAAGTAGCAAAGTTGCATTAAGCCTGAGAGGCGTACTGTTTAATGTATTGAAGGAAGTGCGAAACAAGTTTATTTATACTCGAAAGTGATCAGTGTAATGTTTTTTTTCATGTGTGCAAGAAAAGTAATTGTTTGGTTATCGCCGGCCGCGGTGGCCGAGGAGACTGAGGCGCTCCAGTCACGGTCAGCACAGCCACTACGGTCGGGGGTTCGAATCCCCCCTCGGGCATGGATATTTGTGTCGTCCTAGTTCGTAAGTAGTTCATAAGTAGTTTGTAAGTTTAGGGACTGATGACCCCGTAGTCAAGTCCCATAAGCTTTACAAACATTTGAACATTTTTTTTTTTTTTTTTTTTTGGTTATCAAGTCTATTGTCAGCGAGAGTGATCGTTGCTGTAATTACGGAGATTAGAAGGTGTATCGAGGTGATATCAATGCATGGAGATTTCAGCCAGACGAGCTGAACAAAGAGTTGTCGATAAAAATATTTTTGGACCAGCAGTAAGAGTACCTATTGTAAACATATCTGTCTTGTATGGAATTCACGACTAAGACGACGAAAACAGATGAGTATTTTTGTAACATTTTATTTTGTATGCATGTAATTGTAGTGTCAACCCAATCAGAATTTTGGTTCAATTATATATGACTTATTTTGAAACCAGTTTTAATTTTGTAAGTAGTTATACTCACCCCATTATCACCATTATCAGATTATGTTGATTATGCAAGCCTGTACATTGACTAACAAGTTCAATCATTTTTCAAAGTAATTACGATCATTTTTAAAGAAATTGCTAGATGAGTTAAAGAATTGCTAAACGTGTTACAACCACAGAGACTAGTAATTAAAGTGCAGTGCTGTTCTAAGTTTTGCAAGCCGGCCGCGGTGGCCGAGGGCACTGAGGCGCTTCAGTCACGGTCAGCACGGCCACTACGGTCGGGGGTTCGAATCCCCACCCCCTCGGGCATGGATATTTGTGCCGTCCTTAGGATTAGCTAGTTCGTAAGTAATTTGTAAGTTTAGGGACTGATAACCCCATAGTTAAGTCCCATAAGCTATACAAACATTTGATTTTTTAAGTTTTGCAATCAATTATTTGTCAAAGCTTTTAACTTGCAAGAGAGTTTGCACGTAAAGTAAAGTTGGTTTCATTTATATAGAAAGTAACCAGGCTAACAGTAATCAAAGTATTATAGTTGATTAACCAGACTTGACGAAAGTAATTTTTATGAAATACGTTAAATGCCAGACTCTGCTCAGCCAGTTACACGCGTACGCTACCCAGGCCCTGGAACCAATTGATCAAAAAAAATAGTTCACGTAAAGTTTTATAAGGAAGTTGAATGCTTTAAACAATATTATCAAAATTATTGGGAACTTTGACTGTAGTATTTGTGAAGCTCATTGCACCACACAGTTTAACAGTACTGAGCTATTATCATTGCAATCAGAGTCTATCAGCTATTACGATTTTTAATATAACACGAACACGCCATCACCACTACATGAATTCTGACACAATTATTAGTGAAGTTGTGCTGTTCGTGAATCGTAAGAGGTGCTGGTTGGAGGCTGTAGTCAATGCTAAGTCAGATTAGGGCCAAAATTAATTAATTACCAAAGTGACTGTTTCAAGATAATTAATATCATTTTTTTATTTATTCAAAATTTCAACTTTCACTGCGAAAGTGTTGTTGCGACCCATTAGTTGTGATTTGCTGCAACATTCAATAACGAAATTATTATTACTACAGCATATCATTACGCATTCTGTTTTTTTGACATTTTTGGATCTCCTCCAATCAAACAGCTTTTACAGAAGGCGGGGCGGTTGCTGGGGATACGTGGTAGAAAAGGCCGCCTATTCAAAAGTTGCAGTTACAATGCTACAGCGAGTTTAGTAAGAATTGATTTCCGATGTGGTGTGTGCAGGGTAACGAACGAAAGACATTAAACATAAGGAGAGGCATTGAATTAAAATTTATGGTGTGGCCGGGATTCGAACCCGGGACCTCCTACTTACTAGGTAGGTGCTTAAGACCACTCAGCTAACACAACATTCTAGCCAATGCAACTAAACGGACTGTCTTAAAGCACGTCTCCTTCCATATCACATACTTGAATTCTGCCTCATGTGCCCCGTGAATGCGTATCAAATTGTCAGGGCTCTCCTATATTGGAATAGCACCCCAGTAAAGAAAGCGAATAAGAACTATCCCGCCTTGTTCCTCAAGCCGAGGTGATATAAGAACCAACAGATAATTCAATTCCTTGAGACAACATTGTCTCGTTATACCAAAGGTATTAAACATAAGGAGGGGCATTGAATTAAAATTTATGCCGAGGCCGGGATTCCAACGCGGGACCTCCTACTTACTAGATAGGTGCTGTAGACCACTCAGATAACACAGCATTGTAGCCAAAGCTACTAAGTAGGAGGTCCTGGTTTCGAATCGTGGCCACAGCCTAAATTTTAATTCAGTGCCGCTCCTTGTGTTTAATACCTTTGATATAACGAGACAATATTGTCTCATAGGATTGTATTATTTGTTGAAACGAAAGACAAATACAACATTAAGGTAAAGAAAAATTGTGTGTTTCCCTACAAAATAACACGAAACTCAGCCTTATATCTTCTTTAAAACATAATAATATATTAATATATATGAATTTTTAAAGCTGTAATGTCCTTTTTGAAACACCCTGTTCGTTTGGTAAGCAGTAATTAACTAGGGCCGCGTGGGAATAGCCGAGCGGTCAGGAGCGCCACGTTACGGATCGCGCGGCCTCCCGCGTAGGAGGTTCGAATCCTCCCTCGTGCATGGATGTTTATGTTGTCTTTAGTATAGGTTAGTTCATAAGTAGTTTGTAAGTTTAGGGACTAATGAACCGCAGTTAACTCCCATAAGCTTAACAAACATTTGAACATTTTTTTTTAAATTAACTACGACATGGCGAGTTCTGAAGGTAGGAATTCAGAAAAACTGCACCTTCTGTCAGCAGTGGGAATCGGAGAAGATCAAGGCAGGAAAGATGGCTGTGACTGGGAAACCACAGATTAAGCGAACAGAAATTGGCGTCATTGTTGCCTCAGTAGATGTTACATTATATGCCTTTTGAAGCTAGCAATGTCATTCACTACCCTGATATAATAAGCTAGATTTTCCAGTTCTATTTTAAGACTTAAGTGTTGTGGTAGAAAATATATACGTCGGTCCCTGTAGGCTGATAAAAAACTAGTGGAGGTTCAGTGTATCAAAATCTCTAGGCGTGTTAGCACGCAACCACTATAGCTGCGTCTAAGTTGGAGGCACATAATCAAAGACACGGATGTTATAGCGAAGCAGTCATTTATGACTATTTTCAGATGTCGTGAGCTTTCCCGAGAAAGCCGACCAAAATGACATCGCTGTGATCAGTAACTGGCATTATGGCAGTTTACAAAAGTTTCTTTTTAAGGTTGACAGGAAAGAGTTTATATTTCTGTATGGCACGAAGAGATGCTGATGCATTCTTACAGACTTCAGCTGTGTGCTCAACCCATTTTAGTATCTCGTCTATTATCACTCCCAGACTTTTTGCCAAGGGCGACCAATAGATATTTGTAGCATTTGATATTAATGACGGTATAGATTTGCGATATTTCCAGCTAATGAGACTAGAATCGCCTTCCAGAATTTGATTTTTACTTGTATCTAGCTTTAATCCTACATTCCGCGTCATTTGTACATGTAATTTCAATTAGGTCAGTGAGTCATTAAAGTTTCATTCAAGTGCCGTAATCCCTTTACTAAAACTAATTAAAATATCGGTAAACACACATATCGCATACATGCGATAGTGCTTCTAGTAGTCCTCAAAGTGTAGATGCGGGCTTTTGATGAAGTGGTTGAAACTAAGTTGAAAATATACACTATCGTAATTTCATCATCTGAAGACGTTATTATTAATCATACATATTCTGCACCAGTATGAGGTGGGTAGGATGTGCGTGTTTTGTGCTATTATAATTACTTGAAGCAGGACGGTTTTGAAAATGCTGATTGAAATCGAAATTAACCACATCCATCATAGAATTATTGTAATTTCCCTCCTATGGTGATGATAAGGTTTTATTTTGTTTCTCTCTATACAGCTATCACTTTTCAGCAGTTGTCTGTGTCGCGTTACATATCGCAATTGAGCAATACGTCTAAATCAATTAATCAAGAAAATCTCGAGAATATTTTGCGAAAGTGGAAAGTGTGTGAAAAATTTGCCTTTAACTGTCAAATGAAAGAAGAAAAAAATGAAGCAGGCAAGATGCCAAGAATGATGTTATGTTTTAAAACTACCACTGAATGACAAAGTGCAGAAAATCGCGTGATGGGTCAACGCTTTGATGAGATAACCGAAATTCAATTTATTTGCAAGTTGAATAAAGTCCAAAAAAATTATTTCATTGAAAATTCATATGCTTGTATGTTCCTTATGTGGGCTAGATTCAAGTGGAAAAATGTAGGCGATATATTTACAACATGGATTGGATTCCTCTTAAGTTAGATCATACAGTAAAGAAGAGTACTTGTGTCTTTCTCCTCTACTCTGTTCTTGAATCTAGATAGGCTGAATAAAGAACAATAATGCACAGTTTAAGCAAACAATACTGGACAAATGATACTTTTCTACACGCTGTCGTGGCGTTCCAAACACAGAAAACACACACACACACACACACACACACACACACACACACATATATATATATATATATATATATATATATATATATATATATATATATATATATATCCGTACACGCACCGTGGTTACCACTACAGTAGACAACTGCAGCGTTTAAATGTTTTTATTTCAAGGTGCTCCTAGTGGAAAACCGACGAGACGTTTAAGCGTTATCTTCCTTTTATTATTAGAAGACGTTGCTAATCATCTATTTCACTTCCACATATCACATCATCCGCTGTTTTGAGATACGACAGTAAAGCTAAACAAAAGTAAATATCAGTTTATGGGTTTTTGTTCACATCCTTGACTGAATTATAATTTTCTTGGTTCAGCTTCCGATAAATTCATAAGTGAAAGACAAGGTACATAGCTGTATGGTAATTAAGTTTTTCACTAGGATAACAACTTATAAATTCCCGGTATCTTTCTTTTACCGGAAAGCTCTTTCTGAATATAATTTTTAGCACCGGAAGTCGATACTCAGACCACTCGTGTAATGATGGAGAAAGTTAACCTGCACTCTCGCCGTGCTCACGAACAGAACAATGATGCTCGTGCATATTTTTCAGTCAACGTACAGCAGGGTGTCATTTCAACTGCAGATCGTACATTATAGGTTTTCCATACTGTAAAACTAAAATATCTGGAAATAAGGAAAATGTCGTGTTTCGGATTTGTAGTCAGGAGAAAAAAATATTATAGTAAAACTGATCCTTTTTATTTGTAAAATAAAATTATTTCGGGCAATTGACAGATGATTTATTCATATTTTATTTCTAGCAATTTACTGTAAAAGCTTGAACAATATCTATGTTACAATGAAATACCTTTTCAAAAACTAATAATTAAGATAACGTAAACCAACGTCTTATTTTATGTATTTACGAAAAATAAAGTCAGTCGGACAGACCAAACTACCCAGCCGATTTCCTTTATTTTTGTTTTAAAAGAAAGGTATTCATATACAGATTTGTCATCAAGTATCAGAATTTACATAACTCTCGCCTTCATTTTTCTATACTCAAATGCGATTTCCTTCTGTATATTTCTTATGGGGATGTCATTGCTGTAAGCTGATGTCAGTCGGTCAGGCCGTTCTATCCGACCGATTTCCTTCATTCTTTCGCAGATTTGTCATCAAGTATCATAATTAACTTAAATCTCTCCATTCCTTATTTTTATTCAAACGCGGTATCCTTCTTTCCTTCCATTGAATATTTTAATCGGTTTGTTTTACGATATCTTCTTTGACCTAACAACACTCAGAGAATCATTTGCGTTTTTAAATATTTGCACTGATTGATTCCGAAGAAAGCTATACGTGAACATTCAAATTTACTGCTATTTTTCCCAACTTCTTTGTCATTCCACTAACAGTGCAAATTATTCGTACGGGTCCTCTAGTATTAATCTTAACTTTTAGCAGAAAACAGTTAAATATTGAGTCATTTTCAAATAATACTTTTAGTTAATTAGCTGCAAAAATTCCAAATACAAAAGCTTACTCTTTCTAACAATTGACAAAATCTGCAACATTAATTCAGTCTAAGTATCCTTCTCTACTACAGCATCTAAGAATAACAAACTACTGCAGGAATCATACAGAGGAATGTATTGCTCCATTTGCGCCGTGGGAATAGCCGCGTGGTCTAAGGCGTCAAGCTACGGATTGTGCTGATGCTTCCGTTGGATGTTCCAGTCCTCTCTCGGAGATGTATGTGTGGGTTGTCCTTACAGTAAGTTACTTTAAGTATTATTATTAATTTGGAGAACAGTGTCCCTGAGGAGCAACCGCGCGCTCCGCAGCTAGAAGCCATTCCACCGCGTCTGTTTGTTTGCAGTGTTACCGGCTGATCAGAAGGTCAGTATAAATTTGAAAACTTAATAAATCACTGATTAATGTAGATAGAGAGGTAAAATTGACACACATGCTTGGAATGACGTGGGGTTTCATTAGAAAAAAAAAAAAAAATGCTAGACTCGTGAAATATATCTTGCACGCGTCGTTTGGTAATGCTCGTGTGCTCAGCCGCCACTTTCGTCATGCTTGGCCTACCAGGTCCCCAGACCTCAGTCCGTACGATTATTGGCCTTGGGGTTACCTGAAGTCGCAAGTTTATCGTGATCGACCGACATCTCTAGGGATGCTGAAAGACAACTTTCGACGCCAATGCCTCACCATAACTCCTGACATGCTTTAAGTGTTGTTCACAACATTATTCTTCGACTACAGCTATTGTTGAGGAATGATGGTGAACATATTGAGCATTTCCTGTAAAGAACATCATCTTTGCTTTGCCTTAATTTGTTATGCTAATTATTGGTTTTCTGATCAAATGAAGCGCCATCTGCCGGACATTTTTGAACTTTTTTTTGTTCTTTGAAACCTCATGTCATTCCAAGCATGTGTATCAATTTTTACCTCAGTATCTACATTATTCCCTGATTTATTAAGTTTTCAAATTTATACTGACTTTCTGATCACTTGGTACTTGTCTGACAAGTAAAAATAAGTAAAAAAGGAAAATAAGAAATTCGATGTGATTCAAGCCCACGTCTAGCCCTCTACGTAGTTGGTACGCTAACCACAGCGCTATAATATCATTACAGTTTAGTAACTCGTACGCAATATAACTTTATGATGTAAGAACGAATTTGTAAGTGTACTATTGATGAAAGGTTAGAATCCCACTGTTACCTGTTTGTTATGCAAAATTCATCGTAAGAATATTCTATTAAACGTCAGGCAGGCGTGAGCTGACTACAATTTCCCCCAGAAACAGAAATAAGAGCGATATCGCTCAGTGCTCCATAGTTATTTACATAAGGAATTGCAGCGTTTAGCCTTGAAGTTTATGCCACGAAACAGTTTCGTAAGTTCTTTAATTAATATATAACGGTCGTGTTTGACACAGAAAATTCGTGTAGAAAAATGAACTTTAAATTAGTACATTTCTACAATACATGTACTGGCTGTCTTGGCCCAGAAATATAGATATTTGTACCATTTAGTATTAATGATAGTAGGCCTATATATTCGCGATATTTCTGGCTAATGACCTACCAGCATCGATGGGTTTTACTTGGATTGAGTTTTACTCCTATATTTTGTGTCATTTGCACATGTAATTCAATGTCATCAGTGCGTCATTATAGTTTTATACGAGTGCCAATACACCTCCGCTTAATGTTATTACAGTATCGGCAAACACACATATCGCATACATGTGGTAGTGCTTCTATTAGTGCTCAAAGTCCAAATGTGGGATTTTGATGAAATGGTTAAAACGAAGTTGAAGGTATAAATAATCGTAATGTCATCGTCGAAAGACACTATGATTCATAAACAATTTTATGTACCAGACTATAAGCCTATGATCCAATAAGCTTAGCTACAGGCAGATTATGACACTGGCATACGTACATCATTATCTGAAAATGTAATCGGTGAGGCTTCCGATGTTGGACTCGTTGAATACGAAAGTGATATTGACTGTTCAAACGGGCTTTAGTAAGCCGAGCAAAGAGTTCTCTTCGCCCTTATTTTAACCACTTCAATGAAGTCCCGAGTCTGCACTCTGTCAACTAATATAAGCATTGTCCGGTATTTAGAATGTGTGTGTTTTGTGCCGCTATAATTACTTTAATCTGATGGATTATTGAAAACTTAATGAATCATTGACGTCATTGAATTAAATAACATTTCTCTCCTAAGTGCTGATAGATTGTTATTATGTTTCTCTCTATACAAATGTCACTTTTAACCTGTTGTCTGTGTTGTTTCACATATCGGAATTGAGCAACATGTCTAAAGCAGGTAATCAAGAAATTGTAGAGAATATTTTGAGTAAGAGGAAAGTATGTCAAAAATTTGTCTCGTACTCTTGATCATCATTATTATCATTAGAAACTGATTATGCCTTTCAGCGTTCAGTCTGAAGCATAGTCCGCCAAATAAAATTCCTCCATGATCTCTTATTCAATGTTAAGATTGATGCCTCGTCCGATATTAAGCCTTTTACTTCAAAATCATTCTTAACCGAACCTAAGTACTTTCTCCTTGGCCTACCTCGATTCCTCTTACCCTCCACTCCCGAGCCAATGAGTCTCTTAGGTAACCTTGCTTCTCCCATGCGTGTAACATGACCCCACCATCTCAGCCTGTTCTTTCAAACTGCTTCATCTATGGTGTTCATTCCTAGTTTTTCATTGATTTCCTCATTATGGATACACTCCTGCTATTGTTTCCATCCATTAGTACCTGCAATCAACCTTGATACTTCCACACCTGTAACTTCAAACTTGTGAATAAAGTAACCTGTATCCATCCAGTTTTCCCTGCCATACAACAAAGTTGGTCGACAGACAGAGCGGTGTACTGCTAACTTAGTCGTGGTACTTATTTTCTTCTTGCAGAAGAGAGTAGATCTTAGCTGGGCACTCACTGCATTAGCTTTGCTATACCTTGATTCCATTTCTTTCACTACATTGACATCCTGTGAGAAAATACATCCTAGGCACTTCAAACTGTCTACCTGTTCTAACTTTGTTCCTCCTATTTGGAACTCAATCTGTTAAAATATCTTTCCCACAGACATTACTTTTGTTTTGGAGATGCTGATCTTTGTATCATAACCCTTACACCTCTTATCGAGCTCTGAAATTTTAGACTGCAACATTTCAATCGGATCTGCCATAACAACTAAGTAGTCTGCGTATGCGAGATTGTATATATATGTCTGAGATAATAAAGCAGTTGAAATTATTTCTCTCTGGTTATGTTCTGATAAGATGCTGCAAAAAAATTCTGAAAGAGAGCAGTTTATTTGTTTTTCACTATCACAGGCTAGACGTCGTGGCGTCAATGTAGGTCGTAGATACTCGATTCATGATCTGCAATTGTGTGAAGCTGTAAAACTTGAATTTATTTTTACATATTGGAGAGAGAGTCACGGAATTGAATATCTCTGTCTGAACGGATAATCGACTACCCAATCTGGAACTGGAGGCTGATCTGCGTCTAATGTAACAAATATTTTACGATCAATTTAGATAAAGTCCCGTGTGTATAATCTGCAGGTTCTTAATTCCAGATGAGGCAGTCCCGTAGGCTACATTTGTACTTACCAGAAATTGCCTGTGCAATTGATTAAACAACTGTAGACAAATGCAGAACTTACTTTGAGTTGAAACATACGTATATTGAGCGTTAGCCATACATCCAATAATTCCACAACCAAATATGACAATCCTCGTCCATAAGTAGATTACTACAACATACCAGCAAAGAACAACCACTCCTCTTCCTAGCCGTTACATAGAGATTTTATATGTTTTGAAAAATACTTTACATTAAATTAGTGATTAATGATCAGAGTTTTGATACATATTGAGTACTGCAAACTTCCTAATTAGTGTTGAATTTAATTCACAACGTAACAAAATCTTGTATTGATATTTACGTGATTATGTACCTATGTGACGCATAGTACTGACAGGTATCTTACAATTTTCCTTTCACCTATTTAATCTCACCCTGCCAGTCTACTTTTATCAACATATGATCCGTGAATAGTATGAATAACAGTGGTGACAGGCTACAGCCCTGTCTTAGCCCTGAAACTACACTGAAGCATGAACTTAATTTGCCTTCTACTCTGTTGCCAGACAGTAAAGTAAAGGCCTTTAATTGCCTGCAAAAGTTTGCCTCCTGTTCCATAATCTTGTAGAACTGGCTATAGCTTCCTCTTAGGAAAAATAACAAAAATAAATAAATATTAAATTTAAAAAAAAAAAAGGAAGGAAAGAAAGAAAGAAAAATGAAGCGTCTACATTAGCTGCAAAGTGGCCAGGTTGGCTCAGAAATGGCTGCCGTGTACCACATGACACTCAGCAGACTAATGGCTTTAGCGTAGCCCACACACCTGCGACACCTCTGTCAGTCACTACGACAGTGTGTACTCCCCACCCCTACAACGCGACGGACATCGCCCCCGCACGGAGTGCAGCGTCTCAGCGAGCCGGCAGAAAAAAGCTGCAGGCGGCGAGGAATTAATTGGCGCTGCCGCTGAGAACCAGTTCCCTTCCCTTCCCTTCCGCTCCGTTCTGTTCCGATGCGCCGCCTTTAAATCCCCCGGCCGTAGTGCCCGCGGCGGCCGCCAGGAGCGCATTGGTATTCCGCGGGCCGCGCGCTGCTCGTGGCGTCAGCTTGTTTGTGGCTTAAATGTTAATGGCGGCTCCCAGCGAACCGGCCGCAAAAAAATGGAGCCGGCCAGAGGTTGCCCGACCGCTTTATGAATTCTGCTCCACTCATTAATGCAAATTCCGGAGAATGAGGAAACTGTCCGAGCCAGGAAGTCAGGCCTCTGCAGTTTAGCTACAACGCGTATTATGGCCTGCCGTTTTTTACTATTATGTTAGCGAAAAAGATGTAAGGTAGCGGTTCTAACACATTCTTCATTACAAAAAACGGGAACGTTAACTACCGGAGCCAATACGTTAGTGAAATTTTTGCCACACTGGGTGCTTCGAACTGTTACTACTTTCGTCCTCACCTGCAACAAATCTTTACTATCGGTTTTCTGACGATGACTAATCTGAATGTAAATTACTATAATAAACAAAGCCGATTTCCTAAGTAAAGTGAACAAATTGCGCAACACCTACGTCACACAAAGTGTTTCCCTTGTTCTATTTCTTTTTGACCAACGTGGACCACGATACAGATTCTGTACATTTGTTTTCATTGCTGCTCATTCTTGCAATATTCTTTACAAGCAGAGGACGCCTACTCGTCATCTCCGAATTCGTCCAAATTTATGGTACATCAAGGGCATGGTGAGATACAAAAGTGCACTAACAAGGAAAGTACATGGGCTCGAACAAACATATCTGTATGAACGTTTGGTTATATGAGCTCTACGTACTCCACAATGTGCTGGTGGGTGTCGTTTTTCTGCAAAGCTCTGCAACCATGCTCTAGATGTAATTGTAGACGCCATACGTAATGCAGATATCTTAATTATTACTTATGTAATAATCATCGTACATGTTCTCTAGCGAATTGTCATTAAAAGCTGTGATGATAGTTGTAGCTTTAACCTTCTTCCCGAAAGACTGTTCGTTTTCACTGCCACTGCTTCCATCGCCTTTTCCCGCACTTACCGTAGCACTACCGCTTGCTCATTATTATGAGTTTTTAACAACAGTATCTAACTTATGCTCATATTTCTGTATCATAACAGATACGAGAAAGCATGCAAATGATTAATCTTCTACACTAATACCATCTTCACGAAGAAGGGTTCTTCGTAACTTCATCTGAACTTAATCACAATACATTAGCAGGATTGATTAGCAATCGCCGCCCCATCTGACGCTTCACCACACATATAACATCACAAAACGCAACTTCGGGGGCACACTGCACCGTCCCTACTGTCGAACCGACAGGTCAAAATGCAATGCGGCATGGCACACGCAGAGGCCTCTTACGGACGACTGCAGAGTTTTGCAGATGCAGGGAGTATCACTAGTGCAATAAGGGATCTTTACATTATCTCTCATACGATTTTGGTGTATATGTGTTTGTTCGAGCCCAAGTACTTTCTTTGTGAGTGCTTCGAGCTGTTACTACTGTCGTTCTTACCTCCAACAAATCTTTACTATCGGTTTTCCGACAATGACTGATCTGAATGTAAATTACTATAATAAACAAAGCCGATTTCCTAAATAAAGCGAACAAATACCGCAAGACCTACGTCACACAAAGTGTTTCCCTTGTTCTATTTCTTTTTGACCAACGAGGATCACGATCCAGATTCTGTACATTTATTGTCATTCCTGTTCATTCTTGCAATATTCGTCACAAGGAGAGGACGCCTACTCGTCATCGCCGAATTCGTCCAAATTTATGTTACATGTAGTGCGTGGTGAGATGCGAAAGTGCACCAAGTGGGAACTCCAGATGGCTAAGCGTTTAGGAAATAAAATGAATGTTGATACGGACCTATCACCATATGCACCATATCAACTGCCCCTGAGACAGTCTGTTTAGAGATCGGTGTTTGGCTCAGCAGTAAGAGATCGGATTTGTATTGAAAGGTTTGCGGGTTCGATTCCGCCAGACGGCAAATATTTTGTTGGTCGTTGGCAATGCGTACACTACTAACTTCACAGTTGACCGCAACATCATTATTGTTATTTTGTATTTTATACTTTATCGTCAAGTAAGAAACTTGGTTAAAAAATTTTAAAACTGCACTTTCCGAATCGAGAAAGAAGAATAAATCACTACCCGAGTAGTTTGCATCAAACTACATTCCATTATACATCACGAGCTGACCTCGCAAGTATTCGGCGACATGCTGCGTTACGCGTGGTTCGCTGCTGGACTGTGCGATGAAAGAAGCTTGTTTCAGAATGCCAACAAAAAGCATGTTAGTGCAACAGGGCTGCATTCATAACAGGCGCAAGATGCGGTCAAAATTATTGCTTCCCCTGTTTCTTCGATGAATATCAGCACGGTACATTTAATTCATCAATTGCAAAAGAATGGAAGTATCGACTTACATACAGGACGTACCCAATTATGCGTTAACTAAAGTCCCTTTTTAAATGTTTGTAGTCCCGAATTTCAATAATGTTCAAATGTTTGTTAAGGTTAAGGGACGTAACTGCAGGGTCATCAGTCCCTAAACTTACAAACTACTTATCAACTACCTTATAGTAAAGACGACACAAACATCCATGCCCGAGGGGGTATTCGAACACCCGACCGTAGCGGCCGTGCAGACTGTGACTGGCGCGTCGCAGACCGCTCGGCCAGTGCGGCCGGCCTCGAATTTCATCCAATGCCCATTCTCTTTTTTTCTAATATAAATTAATAAAATAACCAATATGATGTTGCGGTTATTTGTGATGTCAGTGTACTTCTACATCTACATCAATCTGTGCAAATCACTGTAAAGTGCATGGCAGAGCGTACGTTCCACTGTACCAGTTATTTGGGTTTTATCCCATTCCATTCACGTATTGAGCGTGAGAAGAATGATTGTTTAAATGCCTCTGTGCGTGCTGTAATTAATCTAATCTTGTCCTCATGAACCCTCGGCAACAATATCACTATGTTTACATGCGATACATCTTCCGGAAGACGAAAACCGAATTTCGTAAACCATTTTTCGCTGTCGTGTTTGCATGGTATAGCCTGAAGCGGATTTCCGAATGCACTCTTAACATGGCGTCTGTTAAAAAGCTGATACAGCTCCTGATTTAAGTCTGTACATTAGCTGTTTTTTGTTACTTAAATACGTAGATTTCACTGCCCACTCAAATATTTATACATCTCATTCACTGAATAAAATTTTACTTTATCGATATGAGTCGAAAATTCTTAACAAGAAAACAGAATCTGTCAAGCCAAAAACGCTTCAAAAACGGTTGCGTTTACATGGGCACGAAAATCGATTGTGGAACTGGAAAACCGCTTTAGAGAAGCGGATTTCCAGAATCGATTCTGACCAACCAAAAGCGGATTTGGGAAATCGATTTACGAAATCCGGTTTTGGGATCCCATGTAAACGGGGTGTATGTAGGTGTACGCATTGCCAAGGAGCAGAAAAAAATTTGCCGCCGGGTGGAGTTGTATCCGGGACCTTTTCAATACGAATCCGATCAATACGAATCCGACCTATTACCGCTGAGCCAAACACCGCTTCCTAAACACAGCGTCACAGGGACAGTTGATAAGATGCATATGGTGATAGATCCGTATCATACTTCCTTTTATTTCCTAAACGGTTGGCCATCTGGAGTTCCCACTTGGAGCACTTTCGTGTCTCACCACGCCCTATATATACCATACATCTGGGCGAATTCGGCAATGAAGAGTAGGCGTCCTCTCCTTGTTAGATGTTCTCATCTTTCTTCTGTCAATACTAGATTTGTATTACTGATTTCATCGCTTTGACCTCCCTAAAATCCTAAAGACATATACGAGGGGTATTCAAATGAAAAAAAAAAAAGAATACGAAACGTTTTAACAACAAAAACTAAACTCCCTCTCATACAGGCCGCGAGAGCTAAACGGGCTCCGCCTAGCCGCCGTATCATCCTCCACCCGAAGGTATCACCGGATGTGGTACGGAGTGGGACTTGGTAAAGTGCCCCACTCTCCCGGTCGTTGTGTCGGTTTTCCAGACCGGAGCCCCTCCTTGTCAATCAAGCAACTCCTCAATTGGCCTAACAAGGTCTGAGTGCTCCCCGCTTGGCAACAGCACTCGGTAGACCCACACGGTTACCCATCCAAGTGCTAGCCGAGCCCGAAAGTGCTTACCTTCGGTGATCCGATAGGAACCGGTGGATCCACTGCGGCATGGCCTTTGGATTTAACAACCAACCCTGCTGAAATCTGAATATGCCAGTTTGAGGTAACGTTGTGGGACGTCTAGGGACGCGAAGGATGTGTCGTTACCTCTCCAAAAAATTCAAGTTTATGCCCTCAGCAGACAAGGTGTTTCTTATCATCTTTTTCGACGTCCGAGGTCCGATACTCACAGAATTTCTCGAGCACAGAAAAACCATTAACAGAGACGTGTACTGTGAGACACTGCGTAGCCTACGCAAGTCAATCAAGAACAAGCGGCCTGGGCTGTTCACGGAAGGACTGATTCTGCTCCATGATATCGCGCGTCCACACGTCTCCAAGGTCACAGAAAGTTTACTGGCCATGTTCAAGTGGGAGCAATTTGAGCATCCGTGCTACAACCCGGACATGTCGCCCTGTGACTTACATCTGTTTGTTCTGCTGAAAATATATCTGATAGCGAAACGCTCCAACTTGGACGACGAACTGAAGGATACAGCAAAGCAACAGCTCTTGTGACAGCTAAAATGCTCAAATGTTTGAAAATCTAAGAGACGTAACTAGTGGGGTTATCAGTCCCTAGACTTACAAACCACTCAAACTAACTTAAGTTCATACAACACAGGCACCCATGCCAGAGGAAGGACGCGAACCTTCACTGGCGAGCTACTGCACGTTCCGCAGGAAGGCGCCTTAAAGCGCTCGGCCAATCCACCACAGCTCTTGTCACAGCTACAGGAATTCTGGGAACAGGATCCTTCGGCTTGTTAAACAGAGGAATAGCTGTGCTCCAGCCTCTGGTGATTACTTTTGAAGAAAACTTAAATTATTCCCACAGAGTAGTTTCGTACATTTTTATTCGAACACCCCTCATATTTGTTATTTCGGGTATTTAATAATATTTTTTGTTGACATATCATGGTCACAGTTGTTATTTAATTTTCCCATTGATTCTGGAATATTCATTTGGTTACTCTCTTCACACTCATTCTTAAATATGTTATAATTTCTTCTTCTTCTTCTTCTTCTTCTTTTTTTTTTTTGTTTTTTTCTGACGCGTACGGCTCAATTTATTTACGGATTGGAACTGACAACTAGGTATTTTCATGTGCTGCGAAGCCATAATCAGGTCCAAGAGCGCAGGAAAGATTATCAAATAAGATCAATACTTAAAACTGAAAGAACGTTCATTGCCAAATCTAACGTACAGTAAGAAGACAACTGAACTTTGGACAGAGATTTCACCTGTTTTTAAAGACAAATTGAAAACTTTTGAAAACTTTGTAAACATAAGTGACGAAACTGCTGAGATCATCGGTCCCTAAACTTACAAACTACTTGGATGGATTGGAGGTTTTGGGCGCTCGACAGCTAGGTCTTCAGCGCCCAACAAGATACTTACAGCACCTTATGATAAGAACAACACACACTCCGTGCTTGAGGGGGGACTCGAATCCTCGACAAGGAGCAACAGCGCGCTCTGCAACATGTCGTCTCGAATCACGCAGCCCTTCCCGCTCGGCTATACAGACAATGAATAGCGTAAAATAGTCAACAATAAAACATCACAAGAACTTCCTAAAAACAATGAAGTCTAGGTAAGAAATAATGCGAGTGGTCACTTTCACTATCTTGTCATCTAATTTTTGTCATATTTCGCTGGTGGTTATAGGCTAATGTCGCATGACACCTTTCACACTGCATCAGTGAAACCCGAACTGCCGGCCGCGGTGGCCGAGGGGACTGAGGCGCTTCAGTCACGGTCTGCACGGCCATTACGGTCGGTGGTTCGAATCCCCCCTCGGGCATGGATATTTGTGCCGTCCTTAGGATAAGCTAGTTGATAAGTAGTTTGTAAGTTTAGGGACTGATAACCCCGTAGTTAAGTCCCATAAGCTTAACAGACATTTGAACATTTTGAAAACCGAACTCAGTTCATTATTAGTATTACAAATGACAGACTGAAATAAAATGACAGTGTGCTGTAGTAGATGACATGCTGGACTCTGAAGTGAAGGGTCCTGGGTTGAAGAACCAACCAATCAATTTGAATACAGAGTTCTAGTACTTTCTAGAGATCAAGATGTATTAAGAAAAAATATTTCATTAGTTTCTGTTAGTGTATGTATAATGAGTAAATTAGTTCATTCTGTGCTGTTCTGTATGTGTGACAAGTGCTTAGTCCTCCACGGATGTCGCAAAGTCTTGTTGAGGGGATCGCCGTCGCGGGAGGAAGTACAGTAATTGCCTGAATACCAATTGTTTCGTAACGCAAAAACATTAGCCTAAGAAAAGTGAAATGTATTTTATATTAAAATTACGCGATTCCTTCTTGATAATCAATTCTCAGTTGAATGCTTGAAAACTGTTTTCAGGTACCAGGCGATAGCATAATTTACAAGATACAATAAATATTTTTGAGAAATTCGATTTTTTACAAATTGACTATACAGTGGGACCTTGATCAACGAGCATAATTCGATTCTGAGCTTTACCTGCAATGCGAAACCTCATTATGTAATATATATTTTTCTATCGGAATTCCTGTAATAACATGATGTGCTCCATTCAGAAAAATGGACTCAAAATTTATCCTCTAATGTACAATAGTGTACTTAGGTTATTGCTTTCTCAAGAAAGTCGTATCAACAGAAGAAAATTAGATTCGTTTTTGAAATCACACACATTGTTGTGTTATGGTTCGGGGAGGGGTTGTGGATCACCAAAATGTTTTAATTGGAAGGGGGTAGCAAATTTCAAAGGGTTGGGAAAAGTTGCTCTAATACAATTCGCTCAGCCATGGCGACTCGGAAGCAAGCCAGTCGACGCTAACCACTTTAATCTGAACCTAAAATCGTGGTTTTAGTGTGCATGACGTCCTCTTCCACTTTGTTCTAAGAACTTAAGCGAAACCCGCAGTTGCACACCTGGATTCTGAGGTATAAGGACTGTCAGGTGAGAAGGACATTTTTTTTAAGGACATTGTGTGCAATTATTTTTATTATCTTGTTGGTTTGTTTCTCTTTGTTGAATTGTGTTACAATGTGCATAGGCTTGCATGATAATGACAACGACTGCTTATTATCGTCCACTATTATACTTACAGGATGGGGTCTGACACGTGGGCCACCGATTTCGATCAACATGGATAGAATATAAAGAGACACGAGTTTCGGCTTTTTGCTAGACAGTAGAGTTTGAAAAATAAGTTGATGATCGCGTTTTCCATCGAAAAATCGTCTGAAGATGAGCGTTCTTTACTAATACACATGGAGTCAAAGATTAATGACGTTCGAGTAATTAATTTTTGACTCCATGTGTATTAGTAAAGAATGCTCATCTTCAGACGATTTTTCGATGGAAAACGCGATCATCAACATGGATAGAATATAAAGAGACACGAGTTTCGGCTTTTTGCTAGACAGTAGAGTTTGAAAAATAAGTTGATGATCGCGTTTTCCATCGAAAAATCGTCTGAAGATGAGCATTCTTTACTAATACACATGGAGTCAAAGATTAATGACGTTCGAGTAATTATGAACGCTTACGCCGGTCGGGCGCTCCAGGATCTGGACTGTCAAACCGTATATCCAGGTTCGAACCTCAATCATGGCAATTTTTTCTTACATTTGGTTGGATGTATTTGATAATACTCTCATATTTGTAAGATCTTTTCTTTCGTTATTTTGAAGTAGAGCACCGGGAAATGTGATTAATACTCAATTAAGTGCATTATCTATTTACTTATGCTTTATTTGTGATACACAGAGAATTTTGAAATCTTTTCGCCACGTGCTCAAAATCTGGAAAGCTGACCTCCGAACTGTATCAGTTCGTTGGTGAATGTCGTTGAGATCCGGTTGCACGTCCGAAAATTATTGGACGAAATTTGTCGAGAAAACTGTTTTTTAATATTACAGTGCAGTAGAAGAGAAAGACGTTGTTGGGTACTCAAAGTCAATGAAGAAAGAGTACTCCGTTTCTGGCCAGGAACTGCCGTTACATGAAAATAGATTTTTATTCGTTTATTTCCGTATGTGAAGAGAAGGTTTCGAGGATTTACGTGACATACTGTAATACAGCATAAATATGATCACCATGAACTGAAGAAAACCATGCGGCTCTTTGCGGTGAATCAAAATATACTCAACGTAATTTAATTCAGTAAGTCAGGTAATGTTAAAAATATTGTAGAAAGATATAAAAAAAGCCAAGATCGCTGATCATCAATTTTTATTCACGACGACCGGTTTCGCTTAACTATGTCCGCATCATCTGGTCAAATGAAATCATTTTACAAGGCCATAATTCACTTTATTGAAAGCTCCTACTGCCTGGCTGGGCAACATGTTGAGTTGGTTTACGTTCTAGAAGGCGATCCAATTATGATATCGTAGAAAGATACAACAAGGCCAAGATCGCTGATCATCAATTTTTATTTAGGACGACCGGTTTCGCTGAACTATGTCAGCATCATCTGGTCAAATAAAATCATTTTACAAGGCCATAATCTTGTAATGTCAATCGGTTGTTATATAACAATTTACAGTGCATGAGTGCACTATGTCATTATAATAAAACATAATTATCACAGTGAGTGACAATAGCAAACTGATACATGATACAAGTCAATGATAAAAGAATATATTCTCTTGTGCTTAGAAACAAGACGACTAGGAAACCGTAGATTATACAATGAGACACCACTTGACATCATAATTGCTGATGGTAGGATTCCAGTGTGGCGCAGATCTTACGAAACCATGGTCGCAAGTCGTCAACTTGACTCTGTACAACCTGGTAAAGGCTTCATTGGAGTCGGTCATCTCAGCTTCAGGCTCGCTCGTAGCTCGTCCCCGGCTTGCTACAGACTCGCAGCCACGAGGGGCAATGAGGTACTGCCAGTCAGCCCAACACCATCTAGATAGAGTCCGCGCAAGATACGGTGGACGATGCGCAGAGGCGAGTTAAATTGCACAGTGTGCTCTGGCCAATGTCTAGAAGCACGGTTCAGTCACACTGCTCGTGTTTGTATCCTTGCCTAAGCAATGTAGTGCCCACTATCAGTTATATGTAGTGTTACTGCCTATGCCATTCCTTGCTCTATCTTTCTTTTAAAAATTGTTTCCTCGTTGTAATATTGTTTTTAAAATCTTGCATGTTATTTGTAAAGGCAAATGATTGCTCCCTTCTTGCTTTAAATTTAAAGGATCTCCTTATTGTATTGTGCCGAGCATCTGTATGTTTATCTATTCATGCCAGCTGTTGTCTCATGTAAAATTTTGCCCTCATTAACAAATTACATTGTCTTGGTATTTTGATGAAAATGTTCATCAGTGATACCCTCCTGTGCCCAGTATCCGTGCCCTTTTATTAAAGGGATTAAAATCCCGGTTTTCAATTATTATACATGGTCATATAAAAGACATAAGTAGTATATGGAAACATTGAAATCCATGTAATGATTTTGTTATGGTGCGCCAGTCACGGTCTGCACCGCCACTACGGTCGGGGGTGCGAATCCTCCCTAGGGCATGGATATTTGTGTCGTCCTTAGTAGTAGCTACTTCATAAGTGGTTTGTAAGTTTAGGGACTGACGACCCCGTAGTTAAGTCCCATAAGCTCTACAAACATTTGAACATTTGATTTTCAAAAACAGAAAGCGGAAGTAATATTTTACCACTGTCAGATTATATACTAAAATATTATTGTCATTATGTCAGAACTAAAATAAACACTAATTTTGCTGCTACACATGAATGTATTACATCTGATGTAATGGTACTATTTTACCATTGTCAGATTATAAAAAAAGAAATTATGTCAGAACTAAAACAAACACCAGTTTTGCTGATACATATGAATGTATTACAATTTTTCGTTTATAATCTGACAATGGTAAAGTAGTACGGCCGAGTTCTGTTATTGAAATCATAACAAAACCATAACATTATTTTCTGTGTCTCCATATACTACATTTTTGACCTGATTAACTATTTCATATAATGATTTCGTTTGTTGCATTTTGAAATCCATTATTGTATAACTTCCGTTAGAACTTATACCCGATAGTCCAACATTTAAATTAGAGGGTGAAGCTTCCAGTGTTTAAAGGATGATTGCACCTACTTCTACAGCAGTCAACATTAAACCTTTAGGCAGCTCCAGCTGTACACAACTGGTGGCCAACATTACGGGTGTATTTTATTATTATTTTAAATACTCGATTTAGAAATAATTTATCTCTCTAAAAATATATGATGTATAACTACAGTTATGGTCTGATGATGGTCATGTAAGTGGCCGAAATTGTTTTCCAATGAAATAAAAGAAATTGCGATCTAGACTGCCTTGTTACTTGAATTACTTGTTAAGATCGCTGTTAGCTACACTGTCCTCAAACATGAATACGGTTGTGTTCGGCTACTTGGAGAACGTTTGCAGCAATTCGTGGACTTAATGTTCTCAAACAAATATGCTCTTTTCATGCAGAATGCGCCATGTTACTCGGTCACAAATATTTACGATCAGATTGAAAAACATTCTTGAGATTTCCAGAGAAACGTGTGGTTGCTCAGATCAATCATCTTGTATCACATTGAACATTTATTGGTGATAGTTAGTTGTTGAATAAACTCCTGCTTCGGCAACACTTTCCCAATTTACGAAATCGAAATAGTGAAACATTTCGACTGTTTCGGGGCGCTGAAAGAATTTCAACGACAAAGTTGAAACATTTGTGCTTACCTTCCTATCCATATTCTCACCTTATAGCACACTATGATAGTAGTGCTCCCTGTCCATTGGTCCTCTTGCTAACAGCTTGTATCGTATTGCTGCAAGGGACCGAGCGTATGAATGCGTACGCATTGAAATTGGCATTGCCTCTTGTTAGCATATTTACAATTCTTGGCACGGAAATCGATAATAATTTCAGAGTTATGAAAGGCTATTCAGGTAGCATGTCTTAATATTTATTTTGCCTTTATTGTTATTTTAAAACCTATGGTTACATAGGCAAGCTGTCAGCAGTTTAATATGCTGCTCTTCAGCCGCGTGTTAAAAATAAAATCGGTCAGGAAGACTAAAAACGTTGATACAGGAGTTAAAATTTGAGACTTTACAACTTGAACAAGAAAGACGTTTGGTGATACATTTAAGAAGAAAGTTGATAAAAGATGTAGTACGATTAAACTCGGTTTCATAGTGGCGTTAAAAACATATTAAGAACAGTACACTAGACAAACGGATACACTTATTAAAATAACAAATGCGACCCGTGTCTGATCGCGGTGGATGCTCTGTTAAAATAAACTGAACCAATGGAGACACAGCACTGAATGACGCACTTGATTAAAACTCGACTGTACTGGGGACCGTGCAGGGGAGGGGAGGGTGGGAGCGTAGGAAGTGCTGGAGGAGGTGGAGGAATGGGACATGTTTGTTTGTTTGTTTGTGAAGCTTAAGGGACTTAACTGCGAGGTCATTAGTCCCTAAACTTACAAACTACTTATGAACTGGCTTATAATAAAGACAGCACAAACATCCATGCCCGAGGGGAGATTCGAACCCCACGCGGCGGATGGCCGCACGCACCGCAACATGGTGCTCTGGGATTGTATACCCATTAGATTTGTATCTGATTGTGCTGAAGCGATAGCTCCTTACTTAGCAGCCATATATAACCGCTCTCTCATAGAAGGATCTGTACCAAAATATTGGAAATTTGCACGAGTCACACCTATATTCAAGAAAGGAAGTAGGAGTAACCCACTAAACTACAGGCCTATTTCATTGACGTCAATTTGCACATATCCTATATTCAAATATTGTGAATTACCTCGAATAGAACGATCTAATGACCCAAGGTCAACACGGATTTAGAAAATATCGTTCATGCGAAACACAACTAGCTCTTTATTCACACGAAGTGATGGGTGCTATCGACAAGAGTTCGCAAATTCTGTATTTCTTGACTTCCAGAAGGCTTTTGACACCGTACCTCACAAACGGCTTTTAATCAAATTACGTGGTTATGGAATATTGCCCCAGATTTGCGATTGGGTAGGGGTGATAACGGGCGTTCCACAGGGTAGTGTTATTGGTCCTCTGCTGTTCCTTATTAATATAAACGATTTAGGGGAAAACCTAAGTAGCTCTCTTAGGTTGTTTGTAGATGACGCCGTCATTTACAGTCTAGTGCAATCATCTGACGATTAAAACCAACTGCAGAACGATCTGAATAAGATATCAGTATGGTGTAGAAATTGGCAATTGACTCCATATAATGAGAAGTGTGAAGTCGTCCACATGAGTACGAAAAGAAATCCGTTAAAATTTGTTTACAAGATCAATCAATCAAAAGTGAAGGCCGTAAACTCCACAAAATACCAAAAATTACTATTACTTCAAACTTAAATTGGAAAGAGCTTGTAGATACTGTCGTGGGAAAGGCGAGAGTCTGCGTTTTATTGGCAGAACCTGTAAAAGATGCAACAGGACTAGTAAAGAAACTGCATACACTACGCTTGTCCGTCCATTTTTGGAGTATTGCTGCCCAGTGTGGGATCCTTGTCAGGTAGGTTTGACGGAGGACATCGAAAGAGTCCAAAGAAGGGCAGCTCGTTTCGTATTATCACGATACAGGGGAGACAGCGTTATGGAAATGATACAGGATCTGGGATGGTAATCATTACAACAACGGCGCTTATCGTTTCGGCGTGGGATACTTACGAATCTCCAATCGCCAATATTCTCCTCCGAATGCGAAAATATATTATTGCGTCCCACTTATATGGGTAGAAATGATCATCAGAATAAATTACGAGAAATCAGAGCTCGAACGGAGAGATTCATGTGTTCTTTCTTTCCGCGCGCTATTCGAGAATGGAATGAGAATAAATAGTATACCGGTGGTACGATGAACCCTCTGCCAGCACTTGAATGTGATTCGCAGAGTATCCCATGTAGATGTAGATGTAGATGCAAATGTACGTGCGGAAAACCCACCGCGGCGAGGAATGGGTACAGGAGGGGGTGGGGAGGGAGTGTAGGGAATCCAGAGGTGGGAGGGATGAGGAGGGATATAACCAATAGCAGAGGAGCATGGTAGGGGAGAGGGGGCGTTGCATCCATGGGGAGAGGGTCAGGGTTGGTAGGAGGGATGAAGGGATGATTTCAGGATGGAGGGAGTCATCCGGGAGAGGGAGGTGATGGAAGATACCTTGGGAGGGTTGAGGGTGGAAAGAGAGAGGGAGGGATGCAGTGCTGGAGGTGTGGCAGATGCCCAGGATTGGTGGGGATGGGGTACACCAGTGAATTGTGGGATTCTATTTTTCGGGTGGTGTAAAGGAGTCGGATGTGTTCGAGAAACTGCAGGAAGTGGGCGAAAGTGATGATGTCCTACAGACTCCGCATGGAGGAAGGGAGTCGGATGCGGTAGGTGAAGCGGAAGGAGTGGAGTTGAAGGATTTGAAGGGATTCGTAGCGGAAACCCAAGAGGGATGGAAACTGCTAATGACGGTCCGCATGATGACTCTGTAGGTGTAGTGGATGGTGAACGGACTGAGTCCCCTCGTATGTCCGGACATGAGTTTGAGCAGGTTGAGACGGGAGATGGCTTTCAAAAAAAATGTTCAAATGTTTGTAAAGCTTATGGGACTTAACTACGGGGTCATTAGTCCCTAAACTTACAAACTACTTATGAACCACTTACGAACTAGGACGGCACAAATATCCATGCCCGAGGAGGAATTCGAACCCCCGACCGTAGTGACCGTGCTGACCGTGACTGGAGCGCCTCAGTCACCTCGGCCACCGCGGCCGGGCATGGCTTTCTGCGGAGGTGGGGAGTCCAGGAGAGGGATCGATCGAGGCTGATCTGAATATTGGTCCAACCCGCCATTGCCCACACCGAAACTAATTTTATTGTGCGGTATCGCTCTCTGTATATCTAGTGAATCCAACCAATGCCCTTGAACAGTGCAAGGAGTCCCTTTACCAGTTCTTTATTAGACACAATTTCTTCGGGTCTGGTTGTCCCAAATGTTCTGTGCCTTTTACTCTCCAATGCAATGCATTCGAAGATTAGAAGATGCAGTTTCATCACCGTCATCACAGATCCTACATTTAGGGTCCTCTTCTGTTATTCCCATTGTATGTAGGTGTTTTTTTTTTTTAAATTCCCATGGCCTGTCAGCAATCCAACCATGAGTCTAATCTCTCTCCTGTTCAGGCCCAGGATTACAGAGCTTCTTTTAAAACATGGCTTTGGCAACATTACCTTGCCATGTTTTTGTTGATGGAGTTTGGTCCAATATTCTACGTGCTATCTTCTGAGCCAGTTACGTAGCTCCAATTTGATCATTGCCTTGGTGATTGTTAGGACAGGTTCCGGTCCAATAAATGGAGTCCCTGACCCCATCCTGGATAATCTGTCGGCATGTTCATTGCCACTGATCCCCGAGTGGCCAGGAGCCCACAATAGGTTTGCCCTATTGCTTTCCCCTAGCTCCACCAAAACCCTGTGACATTCTGCAACAATTTTATCTTGTTGCTGGAGCTGCCAGTGATCTCAGAGGTACCTAGCTGTCTGAATAAATATAGATGCTACGGTCTTTGTATCACCTACGCAAATTCTTCTCCACACACGCCCTAATCGCAGTTATTTCGGCCTGGAATACTGAGGCTAGTTTCCCTAGAGAGATTACACCCTCCAGTCTTGGCTGCCCTCCGTATACCCCGGCTCAACGCCTTGGTCTGATTGCAAACCGTCAGTGAACCAGACAATGTCTCCCCGTACTGTATCGAACTATTTTCTCCCACTGCTCTCTACTTCCAATTGTTACATTGAAAGGCTTGTTGAAGCAGAATGGGGTTATAATATAGTCGGCTGACTTTTCTATATCTACCTCACTCACTATTTTAGTGTGTGATTCTGGATATTTGAAAGAGTTCCAGTTTTTCCCAGATTTGAGCCTGTATGCACCAGCCGCTGCCTCCATCTTGACCCATAGGTGTAATGGGACCATATCCAGCATGGTTTCTATCCCAGCAGTTGGTGTGCAGCTAATTCCACCTGTTATGGCTAAGCAGGCTAATCTCTGCACCTTAGCAACCTCCTTAGCAGCAATCTGATCTGAATATTTGTGAAAGTGACTTCGAACTACTTGTTGACACCACGCCACGTGGAGATCTTCACTTTTCCAGAGAGAAGGAGGTTTCCTAAGTCTTTTGTTACTTAGAGTACAAGAATCTGCGAGAGGTGAGAGTCACGACCGGTGCGAGAGAAGCAGGCAGATTGAGAAGCGTGGATCCCCGGTTTCTCCGCGGCTTGCGCCACCAGAGGCGGCCGCGGGCCGGCGAGCCTCCGACACGCTCTTTCTGTCCGCAGCCGCCTGCAGCCTCCTCTCTGACCAGGGCTCCAGCAGCAAAGCGAAAACAGGTGAAGGGGCGTGAATGCCTGCCAGATGCCGAAGGGAGGTTCAGCCACCTGGTCGCTATGCTTTACCCTGCATTCCGCGACCGCTCGCACCATGCTCCTCGAAGTAAGAAAGTCGTGGCGTAAGAGGCACTGCAACACACTAGCAGAAAAAATAGAACACTTACAAAGACGACTATGGTTTCTATTCGATGAAGCCAGATGGGACCTGCAGGGTACGCCGATAGATGTCATACTAACGTAGCTGCCAGAGCTTCATATGATGACTGGTGATTTCGTGTGGTATTTTTGGCCGTTATACCGCAGCTGGGATCGTGTTCGGCCTGCCTGGTGCAGTCCTTGAGGTGATGCCACATGCGTGACTTGCGTGTCGATGATAACTACACAGCACCCAGTCCCCGAGTGGAGAAAATCTCCAACCCGACTGGGAATCGAACCCGGGTTTCTTGCATGGTAATCTGTCACACTGCCCACTGGACTACGAAGGCGGACAGAGCTTCAAATGAAACTTTCACTCTGCAGCGGAGTGTGCACTGATATGAAACTTCCTGACATTTTAAAATTGTGTTCCGGAACCGGAAATCGAACCTGGGAGCTTTGCCTTTCGCGGGCAAGCGCTCTACCGATTGAGTTATCCCGGCACGACTCACGACAGCGCCTCACAACTTTTCTTCCGCCAGTACCTCACCTCCTACTTTCCAAACTTCACAGAAGCTCTCCTGCGAAACATGCAAGACTAGCACTCCTGGAAGAAAGGATATGGTGGAGACATAGCTTAGCCACAGCCTTAGGGATGTTTCCAGAATGAAACTTTCACTGAGCAGCAGAGTGTGCGCTGATATGAAACTTCCTGCCCGCGAACGGCAAAGTTCCCAAGTTCGAATCCCGGTTCCGGCACACAATTTTAATTTGCCAGGAAGTTTCATATCAGCGCACACTCCGCTGCAGAGTGAAAGTTTCATTCTGGAAACATCCCTTAGGCTGTGGCTAAGCCATGTCTCCACCATATCCTTTCTTCCAGGTGTGCTAGTCTTGCATGTTTCGCAGGAGAGCTTCTGTGAAGTTTGGAAAGTAGGAGGCGAGGTACTGGTGGAGGTAAAGTTGTGAGGCGGCATCGTCAGTCGTGTCGGGGTAGCTCAGTCGGTAGAGTGCTTGCCCGCGAAAGGCAAAGTTCCCAGGTTCGAGTCCTGGTTCCAGCACACAACTTAATCTGCCAGGGAGTTTCAGAGCTTCAAATGAGTGTATGCGTAATAGGGAATGTTTACAGTGGTCAGGCTATGTGGTATCAAAACGTAAAGCAAATAGACGCTGTGCCACGTACACACACTTGTGCTTCCTACAGGCAACTGAGCGAGTTCTAAATGGTCATGTTGTGGCCGTTCAGATTATTGCAGCACAAATTGGACGTGCTGCGTCAGCTGTACAACGATCCTGCTAGCAGTAGTCATGTTGACAATCTGACACCCATAGACGAGGTTCTGGACCTCTACCCAGCACTGGCGCCCTCCAGAGGTGTCGTACAGCGAGGCTAGCAGTGGCGCAGCACAGGTAGGAGGGTTTGTAAGGCCAGAATGTTGCCAGTCGTTTACTAGCAGTGGGACTGGAGGCCCTCACACCACACCAGCGACGTGCACGGCTCGTAGTTGCTGTGTACAGGAACCGATGACCTCAGCATTTTGTTTCCTTACGATTATAAACATTTAAAATTCTTTGTTGTTCCATGAAACCAGGTTCTGTCGTCGAGCAACCGATGGTCGTTTCCCAGATTTGTCTCGTAGAGTAGATGTGTCCAAGACATACTGGCTACACCCAATTGTCTTTCCGTGTAGCGTGGGGAAGCTCAACTCGCGTTCAACTTAAGTTTTTGTCGAAGGAACGCTGATTACCGCTCGTAATGTGCAAAACGTTGTAAGATCTGTTCTTGTGTGCCGCGATGTAAGAGCCGAGCACTCTAAGGCACCTTGCTGCAGAGCGTGCGGTTGGTCCCCATCGGAGGTTTGAGTCCTTCCTCAGGCTCGGGTGTGTGTATTGTCCTTGGGTTATTTAAGTAGTTTGTACAACTAGTGACTGATAACCGCGGCAATTAAGTTCAAATTTTGTAAATCTATCGGAATCAACTGCATTGTTATTAGTCCGTAGCTTACAAACTACTTAAACTAAGGTAAACTAACCTAAGGACAACACACACATCCATGCCCTAGGGAGGATTCGAATACCGACGCGGGAGACCGCGCAGTAGTTAACTCCCACAGATTGATAAGCATTGGTACATTTTTTGTTAGGTTCTTTCGAGTTGCGGTCATAACCGTCGAAGCGTTCAAATTGCACTTTCGCATAATTCCAATGGAATCTGACTGGTGGTCAAATGTTCGAATTAGCCAGGGGAGAGTTCCTACTAGTCTGAACCGAGACAGAGGAAATACTTCTTATTGCCTCCAAAACGTTTAAGAACCTTGTTCTATAGAGATAAGCCACTACATACGCAAAGTCTTTTGTACGCAATATCGATACCTGTTCGTTGAAGAAAGCAAGTGCAAAATTCCGTTGTTTGTAAATCTATCGGACCAGACTGCGTGGTCATCAGTCCGTAGCTTACAAACTACGTAAACTAACCTACGGACAAACACACACACCCATGCCCCAGGGAGGACTCGAACCTCCACGGCGAGCAACCGCGCGCTCCGCAGCGAGACGCTTTAGACCGCCCGGCTACTCCACCGCGGCTGCAAAACTCGGGCAATTTAAAAATTTAAGGGACAGTACATCGCAACATTCAGACTTAATTTCCATTGAGTGAATCATGAAACACTGCAGGAATTACGTATGTTTTCATGCTTAGCACGACACGTTTTGAGAACGTCAAAGATAAAATATTTACCGTAAATATTACGTTTACTTAACCGTCGTTTTTGCACTGGAGTCAGTTTAAGATTATAAAATTGTGTGTCGTAGACTAGTAGGAACTAAAATAGAAGCTAATTTTAAACTCTTTGACCAATGCTTCTTCAACCGGCTGGATGTGTACATGTTCAACTGTTGGTAACGCTACCAGTTTTGCTACTTACGGCGGTAAGCGCTTGGTTCCGTCTTTAAAACTTCCACTCAGTTCCATTGTCCGAGTTTTGTAACGATTTTCGTGCGATATAAGTCTTCTCTGTCAAGTACTGTTTTCGTTAAGTGTCTGAGCGTGTGTAAATATATAAAAAAGTATTGTTACGTAATTATAAGCTTGCTTAACTGTTTTTGTGTTTAATTTTGGTCTCCCATAATAATGCTTTTTTTTTTTTTTTTTGTATACGTTTCGGGTAGTCTGGAATGCTATGTTCATCTTTTTGCTCTTTCTTTCTCATTGTTGTTTTTGGATTGCCACTCACCTAAATATTTGAATAAATTAACTTTCTTGATTTTGTTTTCCGTTATGAGTAGTTTCTCTGGGCAATTTTTTACATTCTTTATAAACTCTATTTTCGTGAAAGAAATTTGTAAACCGACTTTTGAGTCGACTTGTGTGACGTATTTAGAATAATGTAATACTCCGATAGTGAAGCGCTGCAAGCGAATGGAATGTACGTTGAAGGGTATTTCGGTCCAGGAGACGATTTTAAAGCGCACGTGATTTTCAAATCAGTGTCGACGTCGCTGAACGAGGCTAGTTTCGTTCCGGGACGTCTCTAGTGTATTGTAAACTCGGCAATCTGCTCCTCGTGCAGGGCGGGATAATACGAGAGAATTATTGATGGCATTACTGCGGGCGTTTGCAGCCATCAAGCTGTCATCTGGCCATGCCTCATGCGGCGGCCGGGGGCCAGGAATACCTGATGACGTCACGGCGCGGCGTTTCCCGTTTTTACGGCAGGGGGAGCACGCAACGGATGCGTTAGCCTGCGGTATTAGGCAGGCTGTGTTTCAGCGCCGCAGATGCAGGCCGCTCCGAGCCAAGGCCGCCACAGTCGCTTTCCCCGCGCGGCGAACGTATTATTTTCGCGTCTGACAGCCCGCTTTTAGGATAATGGCGTCACGCCACGTCAGTACACAACGGCCGCGCTTGCCTCACCGCGGTAGGAAGATTCATTTCTCTGGATAATCTATATTAATAAAAATGAATTGCCGCGTCTTTGAAAGCGCATCACTTGAGAATGGCTTCATCGATTTCGGTGATCTTTTCTTTATTCTGTTCCTAATTCTCAAAATGTTCAAATGTTTGTAGAGCTTATGGGACTTACCTAAGGGGTCACCAGTACCTAAACGTACAAACTACATATGAACTAGCTAATACTAAGGACGGCACAAATATCCATGCCCGAGAGGGATTCGAACCCCGGACCGTAGTGGCCGGGCAAAACATGACTGGAGCGCCGCAGATCGCTTGGCCACCGTGGCCGGTTCGTAAATCTCAGGAGAAGGTTTGTATTGACAGAAAATTTTTGAAAATCTCCCCAAAAAGAACCGAATTTGAGAAAAACTGAAAGTACGCTTCCAGCTCGGATAATTTTGTAGATTCTCCAACAATCAGCTTATTCATTCGTTACTCGTCTAGCGACCAAATACGTTGTAACGGAACGAACAAATACGTGAAGGAAGTTAGAATAAAGGGAGATGCCGTTATCTATGCTCAGAACAGGCATTCCTTGAAACCAGGGAGCAATTGGAAAATCTACCGCCACGGCGGAGTGGCCGAACGTATTGAGGCGCTATGCTCCGATGCGCGACGCCGTTCTCAGAAAATCAAATGTTCAAATGTTTGTAGAGGTTATGGGACTTAACTACGGGGTCATCAGTCCCTAAACTTACAAACTACTTATGAACTCGCTAATACTAAGGACGGCACAAACAACCATGCCTGAGGGGGATTCGAACGCCCAACCGTAGCGGCCGTGCAGACTGTGACTGGCGCGCCACAGACCACTCGGCCACTGCGGTCGGCCCCTCGGGCTTGGATTTTGTGCCTTCTTTACTGTAAGTTAGTTTATAAGTAGTTTCTAAGTTTAGGGTCTGATGACCCCACATTTAAGTCCCATAATCTTAACAAACATTTGAACCTTCTTGAAAATCACCGGAAAATATCAGAATTTGAGGAAAATTGAAAGTACGTTCCCAGACGGTTAGAATCGCGTAGTAAAAATGCAAAATCCAACCTAAAACTAGCGACAAGCTTATGCACACAAGGTTGAGGCAGCCAGACAGATTTAACATGAAACGTTGTTTTATTACAAGTACCTCCGTGTTATTCTTACTTCCAGGGTGTTATCGATATTGATCATATCTTTGGAGCGTTGCTAAGACAAAACTGATGTCACTTCGTAGTATTTTTGAGTGTTGCAAACAAAATGACTACAAATGGTATATATATATATATATATATATAAAGCGGCGACGCATCGGTTGGCGTGCGCGCAACGCAATCCTACTAGTTGATAGTAGAGGCAGTGACACTAAAATGGTACAAAGCGCTTGGGGGTTTTTATGCCTAAATTTATGATCTTACCTGTTCGTACAATAAAATCATTAAAAGTACCGCCATAAAAGCAGCTCGAAAGGTCTCTCTAATCACCCGTTTCCAGTTGATTTCCCATCCATTCTGACTTCTGTTCCCAATTGGTGTCCTGATTGCAGTAACAATAAAAAATATCCGAAAGAGGGCGAGAAGGAGATAGAGAATGGGAGAAGGACATGGATTTAAACAGGGGGGATGATATGGACGCAGATGGGAGGGGACACGAGAAGGATATGGTGTGAAGGTCATGGAAAAGATGGGGGGAGAAGGCCCGGCCGCAGTGGCCGAGCGGTCTGCGTCGTGCCAGTCACGGTCTGCACGGTCGCTGCGGTCGGCGGTTCGAATCACCCCTCAAGCATCGATTTTTGTGCCTTTTTTAGTATAAGCTAGTTCATAAGTAGTTTGTAAGTTTAGGGATTGATAACCCCGTAGTTAAGTCCCATATGGGACATTTGAACATTTTTTTGGGGGAGGAGGAGACGGACAAAGGAAGGGGGAGAAGGCGATGGGGAGGAGGGAGGAAGGGATAGACAAAGGGTTTGCTAGTATGATATAAAACAAACAGTACTTCGCTGCAGAATGAGAGAATTACATGAATTTTTAAGCTCCCGTACCTAGAAAAATATTTTTGCTGCATTAAAAGTATAATTTTTAAGGGATATTAAATTTTATTATTGTAAGAAATTGCATGGGTGTGAGGAAAGGAGCGAAACTTTATTAATAACGCTCCGCTATGGCTCAGGCTATTATTGAATGGATGAAAAGTAAATAAAAATATTGAAATATTTTTACGGACATTGAACCTGTACCCTATCATTACTTACGTTGTTGCTGCTATGCTGAATAAAAGTAAACGAAGAAAAAACGTCAATGGATTGAATATGCTTTTGTTCGTCCGTTTTGTGCATAAACATCTGACGTTCTTCTGAGCGGTTTGTCGCGTCATGATGATATATTTTCAACGTCTCGGATTGGTTACAGGAGCCTTCCTCAGGGAATACTGACTTGTTTCCTCCTGTGTTTGTCTTATACAGCGAATTTTGTCCCCACGGATAGTTCTGACTGGTTGAAATTTGGAAGCAGGAAGGGAAGGAATAACTTTATTGGTATTTACAGTGATGTTCCTGATAGCTGGAAATATGGGAGGAATATGCGCTTATTGGTGTTTGTATCGGTGGTTTTGATAGGTTGAAAACAGGAAGGTGTACGCTTGTTGGTGTTTGCGCGTAATTAGGCAACGACGGCTGGGCCTAGTTCTTCTAAGTAGTGACGTTGCTGCCACGTTGTCAGTATCTGCGGCAAAACGGCTCGTTGTACCGCTTGCCGATGACCATCGCCGCGTCGCCAAAACCGGTAGCCAAAAAGGTGAGAGTTTGCATCCGTCTTCCCCGTTAATATTTTTGGGGTGCTCAGAAGAAGTTCAGTTTTAACAATAATGATCGCGGAAGCCTAAAATCTTACATAAACATCAGACGATTCACCAATTCTGAAATAATCGAGATATTATTGTCCATTTAAGTAATGAGTGCCGGCCGGGGTGGCCGAGGGGACTGAGGCGCTCCAGTCACGGTCTGCACGGCCACTATGGTCGGGGGTTCGAATCCCCCCCTCGGGCATGGATATTTGTGCCGTCCTAGTTCGTAAGTAGTTCATAAGTAGTTTGTAAGTTTAGGGACTGATGACCCCGTAGTTAAGTCCCATAAGCTGTACAAACATTTGAATTTTTGAAGTAATGAGTGAAGCAATCACTTGCTGCATTCAATCGATCTCTTCAACCGCCTCCCCCTATCTATCACCAGCTTCTTCTCTATGGATCTCACTCTCCTCAAAGCATACTTCGTCTCTATCAATTCTCTCCTTCGCTTTCTTCTGTCGTCCACTTCGTCCATCTCTCTGTCCCATTTCCCTTTCCACTTTTATTTGTCCATCCCGTACTTCCTCTTTTTCTTTTGCTTCTGCTTCATCTACCAGTCAATCCCCTTACTGCCCTTTCTATGTCGATCTCTTAACCTCATTTCTCTCCTCTTACTCCATGAACAGTATGTGTACCGAGTTTGGTAGAAATCTATCAAGTGTTTTATAAGATGTTCAACTTATGACGCAGGCATATATGTCTGCTTTTCTGCTGGTTTACATCGTACGACTCCGGAGTATACTTAACATTTTAATGCATGACTTTTTATCTGAAGCTATAAAAACCATCACGATTAATATATAGGGAGTATATATGGAGAAAAATATTTTTTTAAAAATGTCCTTAAAATTATTATGCACTACTAGCAACCAACTGCTCATAGCTGGTAAGTTATATAGTGTTTCCATGATGTACCCGATGCAGTAAATGGTACTACTGTGCCGATGATCTTTTCATAAAGTAACTCTTAATGCAACGGTTGTATGTGATTGACTACTTTTACATGGCAAAGGAGGTATACAAACGTAAACAAACGCACATGTTACGAGTAACTCAATGTAGCTAACTGTGGAAGTGATTCAGTAGCACTCTCCGATTTATAATTTCTCAAAATGTTCAAATGTTTGTAGAGCTTATGGGACTTAACTACGAGGTCATCAGTCCTTAAACTTACAAACTACTTATGAACTAGCTAACACTAAAGACGGCACAAATATCCATGCCAGAGGGGGGATTCGAACCCCCGACCGTAGTGCCCGTGCAGAGCGTGACTGGCGCGCGGCAGACCGCTCGGCCACCGCGGCCGGCTAATAATTTCTCAAACGAGGTTATTGCATATGTAACACTATGTACAGAAGCAGCTACACATGAATTTGTGATAAAATGTTGATCCGTTTGAGAGATAATGGGAAAAAAATAAAGTATGTAGCTGATGAGTTACACTACACATTAAGGGGTTAAAAATAGCTACGGTATCAAGCTGTGTGGAATGACAGCGATTTTTCTCTTCCCATCGCCTCCGTTTCTCTGTCCAAATCCTCCTCCACCTCCCCAGTCCAATGCTTCCACGATCTGTTAAACTGATATGTCAACTTTCATGGTGATCAGTGAAGTGGTTTCTAAATATATTGCACGGTACCCTCCGCCATGCACCGTATGAAATCTTACGTACATGCTTACGTTCCTCTATTTTGAAGGTTAGGTGTATAAAATGTCATCAAGATCTGAATAAAACCGTAGATATTATCGAGGTTCATAGGTAAAGTACCCTCTGCTATGCATCATACAAAATTTTAGGTTGTAGTATCTTTCCTCTTGTTTTGAAGATTAAATGTGCAAAATTTAATTCGCATAAAATACGAACAAACATGATGCGGCAGTATCCCAAGCGTATATTTGCCAAATATTTTTCGAATGCATTATGTAACAAAGAAGTAAAAAATGTAAACGTCATTCATAAAAAGGTTGATTTTCGCGCATCTCATTCTTCATGACGTCATATCTCTTAAACTATATTTCGTACATTGACATAATTATGTCCATAACCTCCACGAAAGTGCAAGCAATAAGTTGACAAAGTTTTATCGCAATCGGATGTGCGGTATGGTCGAACAAAAAGAGAAAATTACTTTTTTACATATTACATACCAAGACAGCGTAAAATCCTTGGACACACTGGGCTTCAGTAAATGGGCAGGTGTTACGTATGAATGAATACTTTTTAACAGCCCGCTTTGGGAAGGGAAGCACATTCCTCAAGCGACAAGTTTACTAGCTGACGCTGATGCAGCCAGATTATTTCAGAACATTCTGAAATTTCCTGGACGAATTTCGATGCTCCGACTGATGTTTGAAAGAGAGAGTGAGTACATCCCCACGGGAGAAAGTCTCACAAGTCTCTCTGAAAAAACAATGTACAAGCAGCTTGCTCTGAGGACGAAGGCAGTGAATAATTTATTATTAGTGTTAAGTACGAGCTACTATAGAGTGACACTTTGATGATGATGCAGTGAAAACTATGGGACGACTGTGCACATTGAAGGCATGACAACTGCGGTGCCAGGAACTGTCAAGTAAACGTTATTATCTTGACTTTTCTTCCTGTTACAGTATAACACCTGCTATAGAGTTTGTGTCGTGTAGCAATGAGTAATATTTGACGTTTGACGTGAATTACAATAAGAGAAGGCACAAACACTACCTTTTCACTGGCACTTATTGTGTATGTCGTAATAAATAATAATTGTTCTTATAGTAGTCAGATAATGAAGACTAATGAGCACTGTCTCTCACTTGTCTGCTATACTAGTTAACGCACTTCGATTATGTATTGTTGGAATGAGTTGCAAGCAATCGCTCATCCCAGAAGGTGAAAGGCTAGACTCAGAAACACAGAGATACTGAAAGGCTATCAACGAATTGATTTGTCAGAATGTGCAGCTACTGTAAGAGACTTCAGTAAATAAGGTTAAATAACTGGAGAAATTATCTGTCTCTGATTGAATTCCTAAGTGCTTACACTATATACAATATTACTTCTTCTCCTCCTCCTAGAATTTCAAGTGCTACCTAAGCATCCTGTGAGACATCGTTTGTCTTATTCCCGTAATAGGAGACTTAGTAGATTTCAGCCCACACTGTCCTCCGTATTCTGCTTGTTCACGAATGAGTAAAAAATGAGTCACATTACAGGTGGTTGTTGTAATTTGGAAACCTGATCTTCTATGTATCTGAAGCAGGACATACAATTCATTGATTAATTTGAAATTGTTTTTGTATTATTAACACTGATTATGTAGTAACACGTTATCAATATTAATATAATAAATGCGAGAGAATCTCTGCCTGTTAAGTTTTCACGACTAAACCGCTTAACCGATATTTATGAAATTCAATATGGACATAGCATGAATGCTGAAGAAGAACATAGGCTACTTTAGAAAGTGTGTAATTCAAGATATTTGTTGATTTTAAGTATGTAACTCGAAGTATGGAACAAATGAACATCAACGTTTCTCTTATACCTTCCGAGACGCTTGAAGACAATTAGAGAAAACATTTATTCTTTGACTTTTGAAATTTATGACATTTATGAAAATACTTTTAATGATTGATACGTTTTAGGTAATACGATTCAACACAGTGCATAAAACGCTTACACAAGACGTCAACGACTTAAAATCGCCGAACCGATTTCTATGACATTTGGGTTCTGCATAATTTATACGCTCTATATAACATATAGCTTCTTCATTCAGTGGTTTAGTCACGATGTAACAGAGTTTCTTTTCGTATTTAATAATACATTTATTTTCATCTCGACATGAAAAGACACCGTTTACCGTCATTGTATTCCCGATTTATATTTAAACCTTAAAATTGGAGAGCCGCGGTGGAGCAGCCGAGCGCATTGAGGCGGTATTCTGCGATGCGCGAGGCCGTTCCCCGTCGGGGGTTCGAATCCCCCTCGGGCATGGATGTTTGTGGTGTCTTTCGTATAAGTATAAGGTAGTTCATAAGTAGTTTGTAAGTTTGGGGACTGATGACCCCGCAAGTAAGTTCCGTAAGCTTTAAAAAAATTTGAACATTTGAAAACTGGAGACTCTTCTTTCATTCTGGTGATGCTGGTCATAACTTAAGAACAAGGTTACAAAATTATTATACTTTCGATGGTCTTCGACAGGTATGCAAGGACATCAACGTGAGGAGAGCCGCGAGTAAAGGCTAATATGATACAAATTCACAGTAACTATATAGGATGATTCAAAAAAAAAAATGTTCAAATGTTTGTATAGTCTATGGGACTTAACTACGGGGTCATCAGTCCCTAAACTTACAAACTACTTATGAACTACTTACAATCTAGGACGGAACAAATATCCATGCCCGAGGGGGGATTCGAACCCCCGACCGTAGTGGCCGGGCAGACTGTGACTGGAGCGCCTTAGTCCCCTCGGCCACCGCGGCCGGCTAGGATGATTCAGAATTCCTGTTACAATGGTATAGGTGCTGTAGAGAGAACTCATTACTTATATGTAGTTAAAAGAAGTCTAGAAATGTACCGTTTGGAAGATAAATTACTCTGAAAGAAGGTCAAAGGATACGCTACACAAGCCTTAGCCAACTCATTTCTGTGTGAAGTACAACATATGCTCGAAATGACCAACTTTCACATACAAGCATTTGAAAAGTCCTAAAGTGTCCTACTGGTATCCAATGCAGCCACTACACGGGTACGGAAATCGTCCTGTAACTCAATAGGGGTATTGTAAACAATATTCGTCTTGAAGCCCAGACGGTCTGAGCGCGCCAGTCGCAGTCTACACGGTCGCTACGGTCGTGGGTTTGAATCCCCCCTCGGGCATGGATATTTGTACTGTCTTCAGTATAAGCTAGTTCATAAGTAGTTTGTAAGTTTAGGGACAGATGACCCCGCAGTTAAGTCCCTTAAGCTTAACAAACATTTGAAGACCAGACGGAAAACACTGTTAAGGCGTTCAGTCGGGCGATCGTGTTTGTCAACTAATCGGTTCAATGCTACTTACCCACCTGTACTCGGCTATTACGAGAGAATGATAATGGAAGTAGCGTGAAAAGTGGGTTTGCGTGCCGTCATGCTGGAACCACATCATCCGACGTTTGCGCAGTTGCGCATTCCGCAAAATTGCACCGCCAACTCTTGCGGCGATGCCGCGACACTCAGACGTAGGCAGGGCTAAGGCACATGTATAGAGACCGGCCTGGACATCAACTTCTGCTGTAGCAGCAGCTTCGGTAGCCACTTTAGTTCCAAATGGCGATTGCGTGAGCCTGTCAGAGGCGGTTTCTTTTTGCTGTTATTTGTTTTGAAATATAGTTGGCTTCATTTTTAATAGACATATTAAAACAATCAAAACTGGATCAAAAATTAATTATTTTAATATGCTTTGAAAAATAATTAAATATATTTTCTGGAATTTGAACATGTTTGTGTATATTCCGAGTACCTTTATCGCATTCGACCCATCAATTTTATCGGATGCCAGTTGCACTACCAAAGCTGCTCCGAGATGCGGTAACGTTCCTTTCTGCATATGCTCATACGTTTTATTATCAACACTTCCCTGAAGTCTTTGAATTTTACTTAGAGAGTGTTCATACAGATTAGAAGCACACCTTTTTCTCACTGGTCTTTGAACGGTTAACCGTAGTAGAGTAGTCGGAACATTGAAATTGGTTGGCATTGCTGTACATTTCAATAGTTTTCAGCTCTATTTTGTTCAAATCTACTATCTCCAAAATAAATTTAACGAATGGTTTATTAGTAAATTAATAATAAACAATGTACACGTTCTAAAAAGGTTTTCAGTTACAATATCAATGTATAGACCACGACTTACGACAAAAAGGGACTTAAGTTATTAAAAACGGAATCACTTCAATAGGCGAATAAAAAAGGTCTACTGGGGAGGAAAGACACTTTACCAGTAAAGTCCGCAAGAAAAGGTCATAGCGTTGAACCCTTCACCAAAAATATGAGTTGATACCTGTCACTTACAACGTGTTGCAATTGCGCATCATTGCAAATTATTTAACTCACGACAGTTTGTTACCTATGTTTTACGCTTTTCAGTATCTACTGGTAACAGAAATATACGAATAGAATTTTCTGAAGGATTAGAAAAATCCTCAGCTGCACAGCCCACCAAGCTGAAATCGTACCGACTGCTCTATGCTGCCCTGTCGCGACAACGCGAAGGAACTAAAATGGCGGATGACCACGCCCATCTGTATCCAGGTGTCTTAGGCAGGGCGGTAGAGAACACGGGGCAGTCAGGCGGCCAACCCGCACTAATACCGGAAGCTCTGGAAATCCATGGAAATATGTAGAGCGAGAGTTTTACTCATCCCATATGTGGCTCTTACGGTAACTGTATTCAGACTCGGGTTTGCCGTTATTTCGTCGAATCTCACCAGGCCAATACCATTATAGTTCTCTCAAGGGACAAGGCTGGTTATCTTCCGCACAATCTGGTCCTGTGATCCGTCCCTAATGACCACTTTGTCAAACTTGACGTCAACCCTATCAACTTTCCTTCCTTCTTACGGCGATTGAGCAGACCTTCGTTTGCGAAATAACTTACATATTTGAGAAGAATGATGATTTATAGAAAGTGTCGAACGTTATCACAGCAGTGTAGGAATCATGCGCAAAAGTCTCACAGCAAACTCAATTGGACCTGTTGCCTGCACCCTCTGAAGGTGGTTTGAGAGAAGTTAGTTTCCGTTGAGAGCTCCACAGACGCTTCTGTGGAGCATCAGCGATTCTGCGAGGGGTGTTCAAATGAAATAGTGCAAAACGTCTTAACAATCAATCCTTGTGAAATGTGAATATGCCTCTTCGAGATAACGTAGTGAGACAACTACTGACACGAATTTAGTGGGCGACCTCAGTCTAAACTATTCAAGGCCGTGCCCTAAGCAAGAAAGTTGTACACGTAGTCTTTTTCGACGTCCGAAGTCCGATATCATCGAATTCCTCGAGCTCGGAACAACCATGAATAGTAACGTGTTCTGTGAGACACTCAATGGCCTACGCAAGTTCATCAAGACCATGCGGCCTGTGGTGCTCACGGAGGGAGTGATTCAGCTCCATGATACCGCGCGTCCACACGTCTCCAGGGTCACACACAGTGTACTGGTCAAGTTCAAGTGGGAGCAGCTTGAGCATCCGCCCTACAGCCCGGACATGTCGCCCTGTGACATTCATCTGTTTGGTCCCCTAATAAGAAAAAAAGACAACTCAAAACTAAGCGCTTCAATTTCTACGACGAACTGAAGGACACAGTAGGGAATTTTGGGAACAGGGAATCCATTGGCTCTTTAAAGATTGGGATAGTTGTGCTCAGACCTCTGGTGGTTACTTTTGAATAAATACTTCAATTACACCAACAGTGTTATTTGAAGATCCCTAATACGTGTACTCGTCGACTGGTTTTGGCCGACCAGTTGCAAGACGTCCTCCTGCACGTTAATACTACGGCGTGTCCGGACACGACCACAATCAGCCCTATTAGCCTTGATGGTACCGGTTTCACGAAGCCGTGGTTCCACTCGTGCAAAAATGGCATGTGAAGGACTGCCTCGAATCGGAAATCGTTCGTCAAACAGGCGTTGTGTTAATCGACAATTATGTCCAGTTTCATCATACATGAGTAACATGTCGGTGTACTCAGAAAACGTGTATCTTGCCATTCTGTAAGGGAAATGGGTAAAGTAGTGATCAATCCGAAGTTTGGTTTGAACGCCACAGAGCTTTAGTGGTTCTGACGGAGTTCGTATGCCGCAGCATTCCTCCGACCTTTGAACTTACTGAAGCAGATTTAAGAGGACCTAGGTTTCACAGGGACTTCGAACCATAGTATAACAAGGCATTTTTCACATTAACAACATTTTAAGAGATAATAAATGTGAAAGGTGACGGATAAAAATCCTCGGTATTTCCGGGGATCATAACAACGACCTTTGCATTCGTAGTCGATTCTGTGATGCGATGTCTTATGGATCCACCTGAAAATAATATTAACATCTTGATCACACTTAGCACTTTATTTATGCTTTACGCGTTTCGACTTCGTCATTTTCGTAGGCTAAAAGGACACTGATATTGGTATTTAATCAAACATTTTGCTAAAACATCACAAAGAACTGACAAATAACTTCACAGTTACCAAAGCTTTGTTAAAGAATTCCCGTTAAAATAATTTGTCACAGACATACGTCATTATACATAAAACAAACGTTTAAATTACGTATCCCCAGAGCATTTCTTTATTACTAGGACTAGTGCATACTAACCTCTGCCTGACTGACCAGTAACTAAATGGATCCTCCACCAAATGGCGTTATTGCCTTTCTGTTCCTCTCTCTCTTTTCTCTCCCGTCCCCCTTTATGTCAAGCATATCTAGTAATAGTACAATTTTTTATACAATTTTAAATAACTGAGTGCTTTACAGATCTGTGTTATATTATACGATTTTAAATAATTCATAATTGAGTGAATACGGCATAAATAAAGTGCTAAATGTGGACAAAACGTTAATATTATTTTCAAGTGCATCCAAATGACAATATGTATCTCACCAGAGTCTGATGCTGACAGCAAGATATCTTTGTGGATCGTTCAGCGACAACGCAAATATTTATCAATCAGTTTTAGATTAGATTAGTTTTTCGTTCCGTAGATCCATGTTGAGGAGATCCTCGTGGATGTGGAACATGTAAAAAAAATAGATAATACTAATAATATAAATACAGATACAGACTTTTTTGGGCTGATAATATAATAATACTAACATAGTATGAATACCGATACATGCATCATTTGGTACAATTTAGAAATTCAGTAATGGAGTAGAAGTTAGCCTCTAGAAAGTCTTTTAGGCTCCTCTTAAGCTGATCTTTGTTTCTAGCTAAATTTTTTATACTTGATGGTAAATTATTGAAAATATGTGTTCCTGAGTAGTGGACCCCTTTTTGAACTAAAGTAAGCACTTTTAAGACCTTGTGTAGATCATTTTTCTTCCTAGTATTGTATGTGTGAACTGAGCTGTTTGTTGGGAATAGGGATACATTATTTATGACAAATTTCACTAAGAAATAAATATACTGAGAGACAGTAGTTAATATACCTAGTTCTTTGAAGTGGCTTCTACAGGATGTCCGTGAATTTACTCCACAAATAATCCGTATTACAGGCTTTTGGACTCTGAAGACTTTTGACTGACTTGAAGAGCTACCCCAACATATAATACCACATGACATTATGGAATGAAAGTAAGCAAAGTATGCAAGCTTTTTTATTTTTATGCCTCCTATATCTGATAACACTCGTATTGCAAATACAGATTTGTTAAGTCGGTTCTGCAGTTCTCTTCTATTTGCTCTTCTTCATACTTAATGCATAAGCTGGCGGGAAATCTCTTACATGTTTTGAACTGCATGTAGTGGGTCCTTTCAAAGTTTAATGACAATGAGTTGGCTTTAAACCATTTATCAGTGTTCATGAAAATATCATTAGCAGACCTTTCCATAACTATGCTTGGCGTACTTTTTATTGCAATACTTGTATCATCTGCAAGCAAAACGAACTCTGCTTCTGGTAGTGTAACTGATGAGAGGACATTAATGTACACAAGAAAAAATAATGGCCCTACGATGGATCCTTGTGGGACACCACATGTAATTTCTTCCCAATCTGATGATGACTGTTGGCTTAATTCACTAGTCACTTGCACTGACACCTTTTGTTTACGGTTAGTGAGGTACTACTTGAACCATTTTGTAGCATTTCCCTTGACACCATAGAAATATAATTTACGTAAAAGGATGTTATGGTTCACATAATCAAATGCCTTTGACAAATCACAGAAAATACCTACTTCTTGCAATTTATTATCTAATGAAATAAGTACATTTTCACTGTAGGTGTAAATAGCCTTCTCGATATCGGAACCTTTCGGAAACCCAATCTGTGTTCTGGACAATATGTCATTCGTTGTCAGGTGGTTGAGTAGCTGCTTGTACATTAATTGTATTGTTCTCTGATGATACATGCCCTCGCGTCATACAGGACATCAAGTGACCCTAGAAACCGCCCTCTGTCAGTTTATATTGCCTTGTCTTCCAAAAGGCCCATTTCCAGTCACGAATTTATTACCAGTTGTTTCTCTCAGAGTACCGCTACAAAATCTTTAACTGTACAATAGGATTCTGAAAGACCCTGCACAGTCCGTAGATGCGAATGTAAACAGTTTGCATTGTGTATGATGAGCAGCCGCTCCGTTACTTTGTGCCAAGGTAAGCCACGACGCAACTCTATGCTGCTTTTATACACAATGCATTTCTTTGCATGAGCCACGGCGGAGTGGCCAAGCCCATTGAGGCGCTATGCTACGATGCACGAGGCCGTTCCTCGTCGAGGGTTCGAATCCCCCCTCGGCCATGGATGTTTGTGCCGACTTTAGTATAAGGTAGTTCATCAGTAAGTTTGTAAGTTTAGGGACTAATGACTCCGCATTTAAGTCCCATAAGCTTAACAAACATCTGAACATCATTGCATGAACTTTCCTAGCATTTTAAACATGTGCAATTATTCATATGAAGAAACCGGGGCCTTTCTCTTCTGCGAACTAGTGCTCGACCGACAGAACTATTCGAACACGTCTATTTGAAACAAACGAGCTCGCCGCTGCAGAGTGTAAATTCATGCAAGAAAGAATCCTCTGCGCCTTGGCGGTATTGTCTCTTACAGGAGCTCTGATCCCGTAAGTTATCCAGGAGAATTGTGAGGTTTCGAAGGTAGAGGAAACGACAGTGGCGGAAGTAAAGCTATGAGGAGGAAGATGGATGGAGGCAGAGAGGATTGTGTCCGTGACGATGCTCCAAATTACTGCAGTAGGCAAATGGTCTAGGTTCGAAAACCGATACAGGAAGATCCAAGATACGGTTACGCACACTGAGGTGACATAACCGTACATAAAGTAAAACGGACGATGCACTGCCAGACTCATGGTTAGACGCATGGGACATTCCACTTCGGAAATCGTTAGCGAATTCAATATACCGAGATCCACAGTGTCAAGAGTGCAATGAGAATGAAAAATATAAAGACGTAATATTCCACCGGGGAAACTGCAGTGGCCAACAGCCTACACTTAAGGACAGAGAACTGCGATGTTTGCGTAAAGCATCAGTGCTAAGAGACAAGCACACTGCGTCAATTAACCACAGCAGTCAGTGTGGTACGTACGACGAATGTTTTCGTTAGGGCAATGCACTGCAATTGAGGGGCGTGGCGCAAGAAGAGCCCGAGCCACTGCTTTATGTCATGCGACTGAGCGTACGGTAATATAAAAAAGTGTTTTTGGTTAGATGTACTCGCATTATCAGAAGAACCAGCGCCAAATTTCATGTCACTGAAGTGGACCAGAGGTTTATTTTCAAATTTGTTGACACGTTGAATAAATTTTTTGTAAAGAACACTTACGTATCGTTATGAAACGAGAAAAGAGGAAAATATTTAATCACTAAGTACAAAATATTCCTCTATGGTTCATTGCAGTGCGACCGTAGGGATGAGTGTCTTCGATAATGCGCAAATTTGCAACCAAGGACCTGCGTGTCTCATAAAAATGGTCCACCTTCATCAAGCTTATGATGGTCTCTTCCCGCTGAAAGGCCAAAAGTTGAAAGATGTTAAAGGGCTGGCCAGAAAGTATGTTGAGAAAACAAAATGTGGTTTTACGACCAGTTGACGTCAGATGCTTCAAATGATCTTGAGGAGACTGAATGGGAGCTATAAGACTGAAGAAGAACTGTGGAATTAATGTATTATTTCAATAATGTTCCACTTTATTTATTAATAAATGTTTTTAGAGTGAAATATGATTGATTACGAAGAAAATGGTCCTAAAACAGTTTTTCATTCACTTTGGAGCAAAACGGACGCAGCTCCAAATCCAAATTATATTGCACGTACCTGAGTGCATGCATTTGTGTCTATTCTCGTCAGTAGTATTAGATATCTCATAGCCTAAAATAAGACTAACATTTTTTTCGTTTTGGTGAAAACTGAATTTTGATAGTTTTTTCAATTTGTCACAAACTGGCAAAAGTGGAGCTGCCTCCTTCTTGTTGCACCAAACCCTTCAATTTAGGCTGATAGGCTGTGGATAGCAGAAGAACGACTTGAGTGTCTTTTCTGCGTCTCTCCTGGACTTGTCATTATAACGGTCGGACCATAGAAGAATGGAAAACCGTGCCTAATTCATGTGAATGCTGACTGCAGTTCGTAACAGCTCATGGCAGACCCCGAGTGTGACGGATACCCCACGAAGTGAAGGAGCCCTGTTGTCAATGAGGCACTGTGCCGCCTGGTTGTGGTTCCGTAATAGTGTGCGCTGTATTTACAAGGAATGAACGGACGGTGTCTTCTGGTCGAGACGAACTGATCATCGTCTGAAAGTGTTTTGTGTTCACCTACTTGGAGACTATAGAGGCTATGGGACAAGCCTTCATAGGCTTCATGTTCCCAGCGAACGATGAAATTTCTGTGCATGACTTAGTGCCATGATACCGAGCTACGGTGATTCGTGAATGTTTTGCCGACACATCTCGCAGATCATTCATCCCGTCTAACATACATGGGACGTAAATGAGTGGTCACTTATTACCCAAATCCGTCCCCAATAGCACTTTAACAATTACTTACGGCTATGAAGGGAGACTTACACAGTATTCCATCAGACAACCACGAATGTCCTACTGAACCGATACGACGTCGAGTAAATGCATTCGCGTGGCAAAGGGAAGTTCTTCAGGCGACTGGGCCGTATACCTTAACTGATGTTGTTTACTAAACGAATTACACAAGCAGTTGGGTTTAGATAGTGTCGTGAGTCAGGTAGTCCAATGCAACAACAACGTGACTTAGCAGAAGCTATGGCATGAAGAGCCAAAAAAAATGTTCAAATGTTTGTAAATTTATCGGACCAAACTGCGTGGTCATCAGTCCGTAGCTTACAAACTACTTAAACCTAGGTAAACTAACCTAAGGACAACACACACACCCATGCCCCAGGGAGTACTCGAACCTCCACGGCGAGCAACCGCGCGCTCCGCAGCGAGACGCTTTAGACCGCGCGGCTACTCCACCGCGGCCCATGAAGAGCCGTAGGAAGCGGGGCAGACACACACAGGGAGGTAACTGTAGCTGTTGTAGTGACCCTAAGTCTAATTTCCAGTACATGGGCGTGATTCAGACAATAGGAATTGTTAGAAGAAGGTAAGTCCAAGATCGTCCGAAGGTATTATCAGCAAGAGATTACAGTTATATCCGGTTAACAGCCCGTCGAAACAGGAGACTGAATGCAAATCAGCTTCAACGCATCCTGTTGCTGCTTACAGGATGCGCAATATCAACACAAACAGTCTGAAACCGCCTTCGGGAATATGACCTTTATGCACGGAGGCGTATGTTGTGTGTCCCATTAAAACTACGACACCGTTTAGCGCGCAGAAACTGGGTGCGGGAACATCAGAATTGAAGTCCAGAATGAAACTTTCACTCTGCAGCGGAGTGTGCGCTGATATGAAACTTCCTGGCAGATTACAATTGTGTGCCGGAACCGGACTCGAACCTGGGACCTTTGCCTTTCGCGGTCAAGCGCTCTACCGACTGAGCTATCCCGACACGACCCACGATGTCGCCTCACAACTTTACTTCCGCCGGTACCTCGCCTCCTACTTTACAAACTTCACAGAAGCTCTCCTGCGAAACTTGCAAGACTAGCACTCCTGGAAGAAAGGATATGGTGGAGACATGGCTTACCCACAGTCTAAGGGATGTTTCCAGAGTGTTAGTTTTGCAAGTTTCGTAGGAGAGCTTCTGTGAAGTTTGGAAAGTAGGAGGCGAGGTACTGGCGGAAGTAAAGTTGTGAGGCGACATCGTGGGTCGTGTCGGGATAGCTCAGTCGGTAGAGCGCTTGACCGCGAAAGGCAAAGGTCCCAGGTTCGAGTCCAGGTTCCGGCACACAATTTTAATCTGCCAGTAAGTTTCAGGATTGAAGTCATTTCGAATGATGCCGTGTTCTGTTAAGAGATGAGTCACGTTTTTTTTTTGCTCAGCCGGACAATCATCTTTTCCTCATCTGTACAGATCATAGAAATCGGAACAATCTTGCTTGTGTGCAGGAAACACGATATCATGTAGTGGCCAATAGTCATTATTGACGGACGATCGACCTCTTTACCGATCAGAATGGCGCTTTGACTGTTGAGGTATAGAGACCTTCTGCTGTGCCCTACGCTGGTGCCATAGATGGGTTCCTTGTGGTGAACTGCGCTAGTCGATCACATGCTTGAAGCTGAGGGAACTGAACGAATGGAGTGGACAGCTTGTTCACCGGACAATGTCTGTATTTCACTAGACGCACTGCAGCCAGATCCGTACCTCCCGCAAAGGATGCAGATCTGTATACTGCATTCGTGGAAGCGTGACCAAATATCCCTCAAGGTCTGATTGATAATCTTATACGGTCCATGTCACGCAAGCGTGGAACTGTACTGGCCATCAAAGGTGACCAGACACCGTATTAGACGGTAATGAGACTGAATTATTGAGGTAGCCCCATTGTGCCTCGCTCTAAGTAAACCTCAAATAAGGAGTCGAGACAGTAAAATATCGCTGTATCACACACAAATTGCAATTGCAATCAATACCTGATCCCCCCAACCTTCTGAGCAGTGTACAATCAAGCCGAGCTGTAGTAATGAGGGCAACAGAACGGACTCTCTTTGCAACATTTCGTGGACCTAGGCGCGCCATCGGACGCAGTGCGTTTGCTGCGTGCTCCCGACAACCGCCGCGGCCGCCAGAGGGCGTACCTGCATTCCCTGCCAGTGAAAGCCGGCTGCCGGCTGCTGGCTGCACTTAAATGTCAGCCGCGAAATCAGATGCGGGCGCCAGCGATCGCTCCTTGACAGCGATCCAGACTGCCGGCAAGGTCTCGCTGCCAGACCAGTGAAACAATTCCTGAATCCCCATCTGGAAGGTAAGTCCAGCCGATGAAGACGCTAGAGAACTTCACTAACTTCACTAGCTTCACTAGAAGTGATATTCTTCGAACAAGACTACAGTAGAGCTCCTCTAATCCGCTACCTTCGGGACCGGGACCACGATCGGAACGAGAAAAAGGTCGGATTATCCGAAAAATCTATTATTTATTGCAAAAATTATAAAAAGACATTGAGCACAAAAAATTAAACGATTTAAGAACTAAAAGACGTTTACAGTAATATAAAAAGATGTTTTATACGCAGTATAAAGCAGTATATTAACTAAAAATGTCTACACACACTATAACATTTATTGGTTCTAAAAGGAAAAAACGATGTTATAGACTTGGCAGAGTAACAGTTCATTTTCTTCTACCAATTCTTGAAACTTAACAGAAAATTTCTTAGCAGATGCGGCATTGGCCAATAGTTTCTCACCGGAAATAGAATCAAATCGGTCACCATGACGAATTTTCCAATGATCAGTCCAGCCTTCACTGGCAGCAAAATTTATTTCGGCTTCCAGTTTTTTGTAAAACTATCGCATTTTCTTTGAGAAATGGCCCGGATATTAGATTTCCTTTCCTTCTATCATGGTATCCACAATGCGTTATTAAGCAGTTCAAGTTTAGGCTTTTTAATGCGATTCCTCAGAGTGTTTTCACCATCAGTCGTAACTGTATAGGATTCAATGTGTCTCCATTTCTTCCTCCAACCCTTAATTGTTGTTACACCTACATTCAGTTTCTTTGCAATTTTTTGAGCGATTCTCCTTGTCCAGTCTTTGTAACACTGCTAATTTTTCATTTGGTGAAAGAGTTACGCGTTTACGTTTGAATATAGACATGTTGAAAAACACATAACTGTACACGCAAGCCGGCCGCGGTAGCCGAGGGGATTGCGGCGCTTCAGTCACGGTCTGCAAGGCCACTACGGTCGGGGGTTCGAATCCCCTTTCGGGCATGGATATTTGTGCCGTCCTTAGTTGTAGCTAGTTCATAAGTAGTTTGTAAGTTTAGGGACTGATAACCCCGTAGTTAAGTCTCATAAGCTCTACAAACATTTGATTTGTACACGCAATTAATCTAATAAGTACTGTAGAGAACACGGAATAAAGCAAACAACGACGTTTCATTAATCCCAACACAGGATAAAACTGAACAATAACGTACAGTATAACAATCTGCACAGCGATAGACACCGCAACAATGGCCCGACAGGCGTCCAGACAGTGACAAGTCGGCACAGCTCGCGAGCCTGAAGCATTGTCGGACTAACCGGAGTGACGGACCATCAGGGGTCGGATTACAGGGGTTCTACTGTATTCCATTTACTGGGAAGCATTTATTGTTACACGATAACATCCGACAGTGTATCTGCCGACTTCGGTTTATTGGAAATGGGTACCAAATTTTCAGATGTCTGTAAATCTATCGGAACAATCTGCGTGGTCATCAGTCCGTAGCTTACAAACTACTTAAACCTAGGTAAAATAACCTAAGGACAAACACACACAGCCATGCCCCAGGGAGGACTCGAACCTCCACGGCGAGCAACCGCGCGCTCCGCAGCGAGCTGCTTTAGACCGCTCGGCTACTCCACCGCGGCGGAAAGGTGTACAAGGAGACTGCGTGTAAAACGCTTATACGACCACGTCTTAAGTATTGCTCAAGTGTTTCAGACCCGCAGCAGATCAGTTTAAAGGAGGCAATTCAGAGACGTGCATCTAGGTTCTTTACCGGTAGGTTCGACCAATGTGTGAGTGTCACGGAAATGCTCCGGGAACTAAAATGGGAATCGCTTGAGGGAACAGGACGTTCTTTTCGAGAAATTCAGTTGAGGGAATTTAGAGGGTCGGAATTCGAAGCTGAATGTCGAACGATCTTCCTGCCTCCTACTTACATATCTCGTAAAGATCACAGAGACAAGATAAGAGATTTTTCCCTCGACCCTCCGCAATTCATGAAGACATGTTGTAGTAATTCGTGCACTATGGGCTGGACAGCTATCGTGTTGGTACCATAGATGGCCTCTTAGAAGGCTGCTATACTTCTGCGCGCTCAGTGTTCCGTCTATGAAATACGGGCCTATGAGCTGCTGGTTCACTATCCCATACCACACGTTTACACTCCATGGACGCTGACGGTCCACCTGTCGAAGCCAAGAGAGATTTTCATCAGACCTATAGTGCATGTTTCTGCGGTTTACTTGGCCATGATTGGTAACTGTGTCTTCATCACTAAAAAGCATACATGATACATCTGGAGTATCCTGTCGTAAAGCTCATCTACAGAACCTAACACGCTAGTCAGTCACCGTGTAACAGTCCAAGCGGTAGGTTCAAATGTTTGTTAAGCTTATGGGACTCAACTACGGGGTCATCAGTCCCTAAACTTACAAACTACTTATGAACTACTTACGAACTAGGACGGCACAGATATCCATGCCCGAGGGGGGATTCGAACCCCCGACCGTAGTGGCCGTGCTGACCGTGACTGGAGCGCCTCAGTCACCTCGGCCACCGCGGCCGGCCAAGCGGTAGGTCGTGAGTGTACGATGGGTCTTACGGTGCAGAAAAAGCCGACATGCTAGTGGTGTATGGAGAGTGTAGGAAGAATGCCGGTCGTTCTTGTACTGTGTATGCGGCAAGACACCCCAATAGACGTCACCCATCTCGGTAATTATTCATCAACCTCTTCAACCAGTTACGTGAAAGTGGTTGTGTAACACCGAGACACCGTAACAGAAGGAAACAAGTGACGACAGACGAGGGGGAAATTGATGTTCTTACTGCTGTTGCAGTTGATCCGCATGTCAGCTCCCGGGCAATCGCACGAGAAGTGGCATGAGTCAGGCAAGTGTCCTACGCATTCTCCATCGACATAGGTTCCATCCCTATCACATCTCTCTCCATCAAGAGCTGCATGGAAAGCATTTTGAGAATCGTGTTAGTTTCTGTAGATGAGCTTTACGACAGGATACTCCAGATGTATCATGTATGCTTTTTAGTGATGAAGACACAATTAGCAATCATGGCCAAGTAAACCGCAGAAACATGCACTGTAGGTCTGATGAAAATCTCTCTTGGCTTCGACAGGTAGACCGTCAGCGTCCATGGAGTGTAGAAGTGTGGTGTGGGATAGTGAACCAGCAGCTGATAGGCCCGTATTTCATAGATAGAACGCTGACTGCGCACAAGTATCGCAGTCTGCTAACTGACCATCTTCCACGGATTCTAGAAGATATTCCTCTGCAGACTAGGAGGAATCTATGGTACCAGCGTGATGGCTGTCCAGCCCATAGTGCACGAATCAGTACAGCATGTCTTCATGAATTGTTCCCAAGTCGATAGATTGGATGCAGAGAACCTGTACCTTGGCTCGTGCGTTCCCCGGTTTTTTTCGCCTGTAGACTTTTTCTCTGGGGAAAGCTGAAAGATGCTGTCTACAAGGACATACCAACCACACCCGATTACATGCAACGACGTATTACTGCAGCCTGCTCGGACATTCCGCTGAAATGCTAGCAGGTTTGCAGCAGTCGTTCCATACCAGACTGACAGCGTGTATTTCTGCTGCCAGTGGTCATTTTGAACACACCCTGTGGTGGTTATTTGTCGCGTTACTGGTTGGAATCCACATAACTAGTGTATTCACTTCTGTTGTTCTTTAGTGTTTTACCACAGGTATTGTACAAATGTCGGCGTGGGAACATTTCAAAAGACGATATCCCGTAAACGACTTGCACTAGATTCCTGCAACAAACACTACAGATATTCTAGTGCACCGTACTTTTAGTTTGTAATGTCTACAGACATTGTTCCATATACAAAACTGTGTTTGCATAAAAAATACACTCTGTTAGTAATATTACAATCTGTTTGTTGGCTAAAAATACGAGCCCATGACTACCAATCCATTCTGTGAAAACCGCACATCAATGCACTTTCCGTTTCCGCAATATTGCGGTGCCAGTGTTAGGTGATTCGCCCTGTATATATAATGGAGATAGGTAACAATTCACCTTAAAGATGTTCGCTGTGCCACTAACAGGGACGAAAACATGACAATCACATTCACACTACTTAAATTTTCGGTTATGGCATTCGTCAGAAAAGAAACACATCCGCTCATACAATCACTCAGATAACCATACACAGAAGACTCGTTGTGTGAGTGATTGTGTGAATGGATGTGTTTCTTTTTCTGACGAATGCCATAACCGAAAAATTTAAGATGTGTGAATGTGATTTTTCTTGTTTACCTATCCTCCGTAAAATCCAAAAAAAGACATTCACACACACACACAAAGTATATATATGCATGCTTTATTTCTCCTAGAATATTGTAACTGTTGAGCTGAACTATGGAAGTACCGATCTGACAACGAACCCATAAACTAAAAATGGTGAAATACCGGTTGCTTAATCGTAATGTATGCGATATCTTTTGTAAAATGAGTTACATTTTAGTCTAACAGTGATTCTAATTGGTCAAATAATTGTTAAAGTCACTATCAATCATCAGGAATAAATATTAAACAAAGGGACGTGAATGTAATAAGCTACAGTGAGTGTCCATATGTACGCGGCGGGAAGAGTACACATTGTATTTTTATTAGCTAAACTGTTCACGCTTCCTGTTGGGTCATTATGATGTGAAAATAATGCGAAGATAAATAAAAGAAATGTCACCAACTTAAAATCACAGAGAAAGTAATCAGTCAAATGAATCCCTTTGTGTTGCTGTGCTTTTGTTGTTTTGGTCTTCAGTCCGCAGACTGGTTTGATGCAGCTCACCACGCTACCCTGTCATGTGCAAGTCTCTTCATCTGAGAATACGTTCAGCAACCTACATCGTTTTGAATCTGCTAACTTTATTCGTCCCTCGATTTCTTGATGTCTCAGAATGTGTCACACCAATCTATCCCTTCTCTTAGTGAGGATATGCCAAAAATTGCTTTTCTCCCCAATTAATTTAAGCACCTCCTCAATAGTTACGTGATCTATCCATGTAATTTTCATCATTCATCTATAGCACCACATTTCATAAGCTTCCATCATCTTTTTGTCTGAACTCCTTATCGTCCACATTTCACTCACATACAATACTACAATCCAGATAAATTCTTTCAGAAAGGACTTCCTAACATTTAAACTAATACTGGATGTTAACAAGTTTCGCTTCTTTAACGTTTTTCTTCCCATAGCCATTCTGCATTTTATGTCCTTTACTTCGCCCATTACAAGTTATCTTGCTACCCAAATAACAAGACTCATCTGCTACTATTATTGTCTCCTTGCCTAATCTAGTTCCTTCAGCATCGTCTGATTTTCTGCCGCTACATTCCATTATCCTTGTTTTATTCTTGTTGATGTTCATCTTATATCCCCCTTTCAAGAAACTCGATACTGAGTACAACCCACTCCCAGGACCTAAAAGTATTATGTCGAAAGTCCTAACTTATAATTGCGTGAACTGCATCGGATCGGAAAACGGGAATAATTCACTTAATTCAGTTGATGAACTAGTTCCGAACTGCGCGAACTAAGATGTATAGAAGACCTAAATAGTTCAGTTAGTTCACTTAGTTCATTCGATAACCTAGCCGAACTGTACGGAATGATGAAACAGTTCTGCTAGTTGATTTACAAGGAGAGTGGTCGTCAGTCGGCTAAATTATATATAAATATATATATGTAATTTTTAGGTGAATCGTAAGGGAAACTTTTCAGCGGAATGAGTGTTACATTCCTCTCAGTGTCCTTAGAAAATTTGAAAACAGACAAATGAGGTATTTTTCCTGGTTGTTGCTACATTTTATTGCGCTACAAGCGTTTCCCGTTCCGGAGAGCATCACAAAAACGAATATAAGCGACGAGTAACCTGACGTACAACGCACGAAATACTGCCAACTCAATAGTGTCCCCTGCTGGCCGTTTGGTGCGCTGCTGCCGCGGTGGGTAACAAAAATTCGCTCGAGTGTCGTGACTGGTATGTTAGACTGTGGTAGCACCTGCCGTCTTCGGATCAAAATTGTCTTCGTCTTTCAGGGTGTTCTAATTCTTTCGCTTTGCCGTAAATGTGGAATAACAATTATCAATTGTGCACATACCCGTTAAGAGCGGTAAAAGAAAATAGTCGTTTTGATATTTATATGTGTGTCGGAAAGCTCAGATGGAGCACCAGTACTATGCAGAGAGGGTAAATCATACAACACTGGGGCTATAGAAGGGTATTGAACTTGACAGCTTCTTCTTTTCATTCCCCACTCCGAGGAGTGGAGCAGGCGGTTTGAGATTCGGCCCATAAAGAATCGTGTTTCTATTCAGCTAATTGTCACACAAGCTCATAGTGTGGCAAAGGGAGTTCCCAAGTGGGAATAAGTGGGAGGGGTTTACCAGTCCGGCAGCCGGCGGCGGTGGCCGAGGGGACTGAGACGCTCCAGTCACGGTCTGCACGGCCACTATGGTCAAAGGTTCGAATCCCCCCTCGGACATGGATATTTGTGCTGTCCTAGTTCGTAAGTAGTTTGTAAGTTTAGGGACTGATGACCCCGTAGTTAAGTCCCATGAGCTATACAAACATTTTTAACCAGTCCGGCATACGCCTTACAACTAGGGGAAGCCTCCCGTAAACCTTTGTCGGAACCGGGTAACTGGGAACAATTTATTTCTGAGACATTGTCCCAGGACCCAGACTAAATACCGGATTATCAGGAGAGCAAGAGTGCACTCCTAACAACCAAAACATGGACGCCCGCAAAGATTTTCGTACTGTAAGGTCGCAGTGGAATATCGTACAGCTACCATACCACAGATAATAGGGTCTGTGAACGCAGAAGTGTCAACAAGAACTAAAACCAATCGGCCTTGGATGCGATAAGTTACAACTATCGTGTACCTTTCGTGCGCGTGGAGGGATTAGCGACCAGCGGTAAGAACATGCAAAATGTTTTTTGAACCGTTCTTTTGCCATACTTGGAACAGAGAGGTGTGTGCTGTTCCAGCAGCACAATGCACGGCCATGGAGTGCGCGTCAAACTCGGAGTGCTCTGTATGGTGACCAGCAAGTTCTCTGCCCAGGACGATAAAGAGAATGTTCAAATGTTTGTATATCTATGGGAGCAAACTACTGTGATCATCAGTCCCTAGGCTTACAAACTACTATTGCTTTTAACTTAGAGTAACCCAAGGAAAACAGATGCCGCGGCGGATTAGGTGTGTGCACTGGAGCGCCGTGATGCGGTGCACATGGCCATTTGCCGTCGGGGGTTAAAAAAGAATGTTCTAATGTTTGTAAAACAATGGGACTTAACTGCTAGGTTATTAGTCCTTAACTTACAAACTACTTAATCTAAGTTAACTAACCTAAGGACAAGACATAAACCCATGACTGAAGAAGGACTCGTACCTCCGACGGCGAACGGCTGCGCGCACCGCAGCATGGCGCCTCAATGCGCACGGCTATTCCACCGCTGCGTCGGTGGTTCGAGTCCTCCCTTGCTCATTGGTGTTTGGGTTGTCCTTAAGTTAGTTTACCTTAGGTTAAGTAGTTTATAAGCTACGGACTAATGACCAAGCAATTGGGTCCGATAGATTTACAAACATTTGAATATTTTTGAAAAACAGACAACTATAGGCGACGGAGGACTCGAATCTCAGGTGGGAGTGACCTTGCAGTCCCTGACATTTGAGCCTATGACAACTCAGCCTTTCCCACACGGCTCAGGTCGATCTCCGGACTTTTTTCTTATTGCTCCTCCCCCTGGACAAGAAAATTGAACTACCAAAAACTAAAGGGGCCTACTTGCAACCACCAATTTTGGCCTAGAAATAAATAAATAAAACCTGTACATCTTCAGGCGTTGGCTCTTGTCTATACCTGTCCAAAATGAAATTATCCTAGGTAAAAGAAGGGGGAGGAGTAAAATATAAGGTATGGGAAGGACTATTTTCCATTTTTAATTTTTTAAATGTTCATTTTATTGATTTAAAAAAAATTTCTATGTCTTGTTCTCTTTCTATGCTGTTCCAAACACACCTTCATTGGTGGAACATCTCGAATTTTTTTTATCCGTTTGCAGTTTGTTCAGGACTCGTATCAACAGCAACATCATATTAACTTCTCATAGTTTGGACGTTCCATCTGGGAGGCAGTTCGTGAAAGACGCACTACATAAAATTTTATAATAACTGTTGGTATCTGGCGTTACGAACGATTCCGCAGAGGCGATCATTGAGATACGACCAATAATACACATCCGACTTCTCGTCACGGTCGAAAAGGTAGCGGACGGTGTGGCCTCGTATCTAGTTATCAAGTTAGTTTTCGTTGCCGGGTAATAAATCGTATCCGAGAATATTTGCGTTTAGGACTTGGTGCTAATCGAGAAAATGAGGAACACCTTGGGAGCCAAATGACACATGCGATCCTTCAACCAACAACTGTTGCAGAACTACGCGAACAGGTCGTGCAAGCAAGTAATAATGTATCCCGAGACAGTATTCGATAACAGATCCAATGGATCTGTGAATTAGTGCCTGCTTCGCTGCCCAAAGATGCTACTCCACGTTCTAATACTGACGTGTTTGAATCTGGTACCTAAGTACTCCTTGAGCTTATGACCTGTAAGTGCAAACATTTCACGTACTGCATATGTATTGTTTCCACAACAAATCTCGAGTGAATTGGAAAGAAGGAAGGGATCTTAGAGTTTAACGTCCCGTCGACAGCGTGGTCATTAGAGACGGAGCTTACTCTCGGATTTTTGGGTGAGAATGGGGGAAGGAAATCGGCCGTGCCCTTTGAAAGGAACCATCCCGGCATTTGCCTGGAGTGATTTAGGGAAATCACGGAAAAACTAAATCGGGATGGCCGGAGGTGGATTTGAACCACCATCCTTCCGAATACGGGTGTAGTGTGGTACCACTGCGCCACCTCGCTCGGTCGAGTGAATTGGAAAACTCTGAGAGCGTGTACTTATTTTTATTTCCGGTAGCGGATATGCCGGACGTGAACTCACATACCGAGGTTACTTTTATTACGGAGCCCTGATGACGTCACGGAGTCAGTGAGGAGCGGGCAGATCGGCGCTGCGGCCATGGACCCGGGAGGTCGCGGATCGAATCCCGCGGCGCGGTCAGCGACCCGCGACCGTTAGGCGCCGCGCGCCCTGCCCAAGTGCGTCCTCGGGACCCGGTGGGCCAGGCGAGCTTCTTGCAGCTCCGCGGCTCCCCACGTGACGACCAGCTGACCAGCGCCGGCACACTCCTGCCTGACCGTGGCCGGCGGTACTGATCCCGCGGCAACACTGTGCTTCAACCGGTACCAACTCCACTCACATGTGTTGTTAGACTAATAAGGAGACCTCTGTCCCGTAAGGTGCGAGATTAAGGGCGTTATAATCAACAGTAGGTTTACATTAAACAAACATGTCCAAAATATTTCAGATAAATGCACGGTCTTAATTAATGCTCCCTCCCTACTTCCCCGCTCCCATGACGTCACCAGGGTACAGAAGCAGGTGGACCGTGGCTGCCGAGTGGCTGAGCTGAGCGCTGATTTCTGTTGTGTTTTGTACCCTCTTTTGTACTCGTGTTGTGTTTGTTTATTTGTTTGTATGATTTATGGGACTTAATTACGGGGTCATCAGTCCCTAAACTTACAAACTACTTACAACCTGGTGGCCGAGGGGATTGAGGCGCTCCAGTCACGGTCCGCACGGCTACTACGGTCGGGGGTTCGAATCCCCCCTCGGGCATGGATATTTGTGCCGTCCTTAGTTGTAAGTAGTTCATAAGTAGTTTGTAAGTTTAGGGACTGATTACCCCGTAGTTAAGTCCCATAGACTCTACAAACATTTGAACATTTGAACTTACAACCTAGCTAATACTAAGAACGGCACATCCACGCCCGAGGGGGGATTCGAACCCCCGACCGTAGTGGCCGTGCAGACCGTGACTGGAGCGCCTCAGTCCCCTCGGCCACCGCGGCCGACTGTTGTACTCGTGTTTCGAAAGTTTTCTGTATAGTGTGGTGTCATTGAGTTATTGTATTTACAATGGTTGTATTGCGATGTGTATAAATGATTTACCACATGTTCCCTAGTGATCCTTCCATGATTTCCATATGGCAAGTTAAAAGTAAACGAGCGGATCAAATAAATATAAAAATTTCTAGAATTTGCAGCAATCACTTTATTGCCAGTGATTATGAAGACGACATGAAAAACAGAATTCTGGTTTACCTCAGAAAAAAAAAAAATCCTCAAAAAGCTTGCTGTTCCATCTGTTAACATTGCTAATGTGAGCAGTGATAATTTTTACATAGACCTACGAAATGAAAGGCACAACAGAAATATTGTTACAACGATAGCGATGGAACATCTTAAAACAATAAGTCCTAAAACATTAAGATTATCCGAAAGTGTTCTACAAAACACTGAGGAAAATATAAGTGATGCGAATATGGCAAACAATGAACATCGTGATGCAGCTACAGGCTGTGGTGTAGAAGACTCGCCCAAATGTTTGAGTTACTTTGAAAAGCAAAAGAAAATAGAATCACTTGAAAGATCAATACGAGATATCAAATGTGAACTACAAATAGCTAGAACGAAAATTAAAGCAACCGCTACAAAAGCTTAAGCGTAATTTAAGAAGTAAGACTAATTTAAAAATGGTCCTCAGTAAACAGAAAACACATAGAAACAGGAAATATCGAAAACAATGTCACATATTTCTCAACAATGCCAAAAACGTGTTTACGGAAAACCAGATTAAAGCTATTACGAACAGAAAAAAGCTAATGAAGTGGAATTATGGCGAATTTCGAGCGCCATAATTTTGAGAGCTTCAAATCAAAAAACCTATAAATTTTTACAGATAAAATGGGTTTTCCTTCTCCATCGAGTCTAAAGTGGTGGTGCATGAAGTTCCAATGTAACCCTGGCATTTTAACGAACGTTTTAACGTTAATATCTAAAAGTGCAGAAACTATTTGTGAACTTGAACGGACGTGTATTTTTAGCTTTGATTGGATACACATTGATTCTAAGATAAGCTATCACGCTGGTCTAGATCAAGCCATTCTAGAAAGTCCAGGTAGTTTTGGCTAGAGGATTAGCCTCGCCATGGAATCAGCCGGTATATTACTCCTTTCATACGACAATGTTATGTTTCATACAGCTGGACAAATGTAATTTCATAGTTGCGGCAGTTGTGTCTGATTTAGGAGGCTGTAATACGGTGTACAAAGAAATAGGGGTAAGCGTAGTGCCGGCCGCGGTGGCCGAGGGGACTGAGGCGCTCCAGTCACGGTCTGCACGGCCACTACGGTCGGGGTTTCGAATCCCCCCTCGGGCATGGATATTTGTGCCGTCCTAGTTCGTAAGTAGTTCATAAGTAGTTTGTAAGTTTAGGGACTGATGACCCCGTAGTTAAGTCCCATAGACTATACAAACATTTGAAACATTTGGTAAGCGTAGTAAATAGCTCCTACACAAACCCATGCAATGATACTAGAAATATCTACGTCTTCGCGGACATGCCTCACTATTTTAAACTGTTGAGAAACCACTTTTTAAACAGTGGCCTAATTTTTCAGATGTACCGAACTGAACGTTAGTATTTTAATAAACGTTATGCAGAAAGATTCAGGAGAAATCAGACTGTGTCACAAATTGAAGCCAGAGTTTCTCAAGCTAAAAGGAAATGCAAGACAAAAAGTTGGGCCTGCGAAAGCAATTTTTTTAGCACAATTTAAAAGCAATATCAGTTTTATCTGGAAATAATGAAGCAGCACATTTTTTGAACTGATGAACAAGTTTTTCGATGTAATGATTTACGTATGCAATGTGTAAAGGTTTTGTACAAATTTGTTGAAATATGACGATAATTGTTACTTTCACAAGCCCCGGCACTGCACTGGTAATCTTTAAACTTCTTTAATTCGATGAACGTATCGTGATGAGGTTTCTTTTAAATTGTAGAGCTTTTATAGATCTAAATAAAAAGTGCTGGAGAGCATATATCTAACCTTTATAGATCTCCCACAATCACTATTTATGTAATCTGAAGGCATCCGGTGCCAGCGCCTTTGGAGAGAAAAATGGTAATGTTGCTCCAGTCGTTGCTCTCGCGGACTTTTGTTTAGATCTTTCTGATTTCTGCAATTTAAAACGAACCGCATCACGATGAGTTCAGTAGTTCTCTAGTAAAATAAGTCGGGGAATAAGTAGCATTAAAATTATTATGCAATATATGTACCGTATATTCAATATTAAATTCATTTTCACCTTAACTTTGATATTTCAATCACTTGTCTTCAGCTAAAAATCACGTGTAAGACATACAGAAAACAATCACCGTAAAACAGTAGTCATAGCTTAGCGCTGCCGCGCGATGCGGTGCATGTACCCGCGTGACGTCACAGAACTGCCATTTTCCAATAATTGACGCATAAATCTGGGTATTATCACGAGGTGGCCTCTCATTATTTATGACATATCTGCTGAGCTATGTGTCGTGCTCTTTTGTTTTTGGGTTAGGAAGGTACATGGGCGTACGGTGACAGTTCGCCAAAGTTTCATTGCAATCGAATGAATGGTTTGTTAACACATAGAGGACATGCAGACAAGCATTCATTTATATATATTTGGAAAGAGGAATACGTTTCGGTGTGTGATTCAGAATTTTGGAAAGTTTGTAGTCCGATATTGGCGGCTGCGAGCGGTGGCGCCAGTTATGGGGACTGCGGTATCAGAGTCTCCGGAAACGGGAGCTCCCTCGTGTCGGTGGCTGCAGCGGCTGCCCAGTAGGGGCCAGGGTCACCGCCGCTGCTGCCGCTGGGTTACGTGCTAAGCTGCTCTCGCTTTCCGGCCTTTCTCCGCCCTCCGCGCTGCTGCCACAGCTCGCGTGACTCCACGCAGAGATGCCCTAACAGACTCCTGCTTCCGCACACCAGACTTGCTGTCAGCGCTACACAGCGGGGAGGCGCTCACATGTCATTTCGTCAAAGGCAGCTGTAGTATTCTGATCAGTAACTGCATTATGGTTGAGTTATTATACGCAATTAAGGCGAAACCTCATTTTCTGTGGTGTCGCACAAGTCCAAAGTGCGCGCCACCTACTTTCGCCGCGCGCCGCCATACACGCACGGCGCGGCGTTCTTACGACGTCAGCCACGAGCGCCCTCTGCTGCAACTCCGCTCGTGGCCGCCACTGAACGACATCGTTCACTTTGGGACTGAGATAGGAACCAGTTAGCACTTCAGAATCAGATAGGCACCAGTGAAGACTCGGCTATCGGATAGGCACTAGGCAGTCCTCTAGCTCAACTATGTATCAGCAGTCTCCTATACTGAGCTATGTAAAAGTTAAGTATTGTATAAATTCTGTGCAATATATATCTCGTTCTAATTTACTCTAGTGTTTCTAGTTTCTGCTGTCCCACTGGCTGCTCACCTCCTACCTGCACAAGCGTGCATCTTTTATTCCTGTGTCGGACTCTTGCTACTCGGCCACCGACACCTACAACGGAAACGTGACACAAAAGCGGCCACGAAGCTGGGACACAAAATTTTCTGTAGAACACAGATTCAGTATGAGCTGTAAAATGCCAGGTCCCGACGAATCAGATGGTATTTAGGAAAGCTATCTTTATTCGTCAACTAGCTTAAACCCGCGGCTCCGCTCGCGTGTTAGTTGATAATGATAGATAAGCTATGTTTCAGTAGTGTGCTATGGTTTTGAAGGACGAAGTGAAATACAATACCTTCTATAGAAACAAACATTTTAATCAACATTATCAGGAAAGTAAGTGGTGTAGATCAAATCACACGTAAGAATGCACTCGTTTCAAAGAATCCAACCACAAAAATCAACAATAACGATTGTAATAATATCACAGATCGATCACTTGATGTAATGCGCGAAACGTCAAATCGATTTTTTTAAAAAGAAATCCATTAAAAGACGTTTCTTTTTCACTACTTTATTTATTTACTCTTATATTTCCTCAATCGTATGCTTATCCTTACAGAGAAAGAGCTGAAGACATTGTAGCACCCATAGACCAAACATATGGTCTGTGGCATCAGACCGATTTTTTTTTTTTTTTGTTGTTATGTGGCGACTTTCAACCACCATATCTTCCACCCCCTTATACCTATCGACATGGAAGTGCTATGGTGTACAACGGGAGACTTCGGACAATAATTACACACAGACCATTCGTTTTCGCTCTGTAGTTTTCGCTGCAGAGCGAAATATTAACACACACACATGTAGAATTTTAAATACACCGTTAACTTTCCATCCCAATATACTCCACCCTTTTATCATTATTAACCCCCAAGCAACAATGAAACCAATAAAACCATTTTCAAAGAGTCAGTATAATTTTCAAAGAGTAATTATTGTTCCGCATTTCGCGTTATGTTCTTCAAATTACTAAATATCTATCAGATCGCTATGAACCGTGCCTCAAACATTCCTCAGGTACAAATTAGTAACTGTACAAATATTTAAGTCTCTACGTCTTGTCGTTCGGACGTGATAAGCGTACATCGAACAGACATTCACATTAATATATATATATATATATATATATATATATATATATATATATATATATATATATATATATATATATTATCCATTGGCCATAGAAACCGTGCCTAAAGCCTTTCCCGGGTAGACATCAGTAACTGTACTATTTTTTCGCTCTTTATGTCTTGTGTTTCAGACGTGATAAACGTACACCGAACAGACATTCACACTTATAGATATAGATAGTTGTCTACGGCCGCATTGTTTTCTAATTCTAGTACACCTCTCGAATTTTTTGCGAAAAATTTTATCGTAATTATTAGCAAGTGCTATATCGATCCGCTCGGTTAGCTGTATTGTCTAACGCACCGCTTTCGGAGACGGGAAGGCGTACCGGCCCCGGTTCGAATCCGCCCGGCGGATTAAAGAAAGGACCGTAGTGCCGGCCAGCCTGGATGTCATTTTTAGGCGGTTTTACACAGCCCCCTAGGTGAATACCGGTCTGGTCCCCAAGTCCCGCCTCATTTACACGACTCGCAAACATGTCGTAACACTTTACACTTTCACACACATCTAACACTATTTGGGATCACATTTTCTCCGGAGGGGGGGGGGGGGCGGCGGCATGGGGTGGCGGCAGGAAGGGCATCCGGCCACCCTGTAAATATTAAGACGTGCCAAATCCGCGTTTAACACAATGCCGACCTTGCATGTGCGGGAAAGCGCCAAAGAGAGACAGACAGACAGACGATTAGCAAGTACTATATCACTGTAATTGTGTTACCGACAGTTACTGAATGCAGTCATCGGAGGTGTACAGTTCAATTAAAAAATTACTTGCTTCTTCCTACAGTTTAGATTCCAAACCGTTATGTACGGCAGGTTGCCTTTCTAGAGGTTAACAGGCGTCGGATTTCAGATTTCTTATCTGGTACTTTGGGTTTTCCTTATTGTTTCTAAACCACCTCTGTATTAAATCAAACGAAACGAAAACACTTTTAGCGACACTAACGCACAGCTGTATACTGTCACGATGTTTTTACGCGCTGAACTACGAATCTATTCAACTGATCGTAATGAAATTTGGTTATTCTGGTCCCCTCTAACAGCCATTTCATTTTTGACATATGTTATAGGACGACGCTTTATTCAAGGGTAGGAACTTAAATAGTGGCAAGTATTTATTCAAATCCGATATAAAAGCGTTTCACGTTTGCACCAGTTACTGTCCTGAAAAGTCGTCACCAGCGTTGTGTAGAATCTGTTGGCAACGATGTGGAAAGTACAGTAAACCATTAGCAGAACCTATTCTCTTTATGTTGCGAATGGAGCGCTCTACTACCTATAAAATCTCTGGAACAGTTCTGAAACGAATGCCACGAAGTCGTTCCATCATCTTCGGAATAAAATCAAAGTCACAAGGACAGTTCTGGGAAATATTGTGGATCTTCAAATGTTCAAATTTTGTAGAACTTACGGGGTCATCAGTCCCTAAACTTACAAACTACTTATGAACTAACTAATAATAAGGATGGTTCAAATATCCATGCCCGAGGGGGGATTCGAACCATCGACCGTAGTGGCCGTGCAGAACGTGACTGGCGCGCCGCAAAACGCTCGGCCACCGCGGCCGGCTAATGTGGATGGTACAGTACTTTTCAGTCCCATCGACCGAACAGAGCAGCCGCAGCTTGCGCTGTATGCACCCGCGCATTGTGTTGCAAAATGATGGGTGGGTTGCGCAGAATGTATTGTCGCTTCCTTTACAAATCTGGTCGCAGCTGATGCTCCAAAAAAGAACAGTAATGCAGTGTACTCACCGTATGTCGTGGAGGAACATAATGCTTTAGGCTAACACCATCACAGTCGTACACGCGAATTACCATAACTTTCATCTTGCTGGGACTCTGACGCACTTTGGACTTTTGCGGCGACCCATAATGACGCCAATGGTTGGATTGGCTCGTACGATGTGGCCCATGTGTCATCCTATGTTACGATACTCCGTAAGAAAGCATCTCGTTCGCATTCATAGCGCATCAAGTGCGCCTGAACAGCGTCGTAACGCTTACAATTCTGCATTTCCATCAATTCGTGCGGAAACAATCGTGATGCAATTTTTCGCATGCCCAGCTGTTCCTTCACGATTCGAAGCACAGTGCTAATCAGGTTTCGTGGGCGAGGTCACGAATCGTCCGGCGTCGACCACTATCCACTAACAGTATGCACTTCAGAGACCCTAGGAGGAACTGCCTGATGCATGTCTGCCACAGTTTGCAGATCTTCGTTGAAGGCTTTTACCCAACGTGCCACTGTTCTGTACAGCAATGCCGATTCCCCGTACGCCTCTTGAAGACCTTGATGACACTGTCGTGCTCTAAGACTTCTGGCACATTCAATGTCGATCCATCTTCGTCGTTCCTGTTTCGAAAACATAGTGACACCTTTACGTTAGACCGCTCGCTCGCAAGTGACTGGGTTTCCGTCGATTGTGCGCACGCCGGTGGCGTGGGACGGGCGAGTGTGCTATCAGCGACAACAATCTGACGGCGTCCAGCGGCTATATAGGAACGCGGCATACAGCATCCCAACACTTCTCCTGGATGATGATTACGCAATTTATAGTAATGTCGTACCTAGACGACGACGCCAACCGGCTGATAACCTAGATTCGATATCTACATCTACATGGGATACTCTGCAAATCGCCGGCCGCGGTGGCCGAGGGGACTGAGGCGCGTCAGTCACGGTCTGCACGGCCACTACGGTCGGGGGTTCGAATGCCCCCTCGGGCATGGATATTTGTGCCGTCCTTAGTGTTAGCTAGTTCATAAGTAGCTTGTAAGTTTAGGGACTGATGACCCCGTAGTTAAGTCCCTTAAGCTTAACAAACATTTGAACATTTTTATACAAACATTTAAACACTTGAACTCTGCAAATGACATTTAAGTGCCTGGCAGAGGGTTCATCGAACCATCTTTATACTGTTTATCACCCATTCCATTTTTGAATAGCGCGCGGGAAGAAAGAACACCTGAATCTCTCTGTTCGAGCTCTGATTTCTCGTATTTTATTCTGATGATCATTTCTACTTATGTAAGCGGGAGACAACAATATATTTTCGCATTCGGAGGAGAATGTTGGCGATTGGAATTTCGCAAGTAGCCCACGCCGCAGCGATAAGCGCCGTTGTTATGATTTCCATCCCATATCCTGTATCATTTCCGTAACGCTGTCTCCTTCGTATCGTGACAATACAAAACGAGCTGTCCTTCTTTGAACTCTTTTGATGTCCTCCGTCAATCCCACCTGATAAGCATCCCACACTGGGCAGTAATACTCCAAAAAAATACGGGCAAGTGTAGTGTATGCAGTTTCTTTTGTAGTTCTGTTGCATCTTTTAAGGGTTGTGCCAATAAAACGCCGTCTCTGGTTCGCATGTCCCACGACATTATCTACGTGTTCTTTCCAGTTTATGTCTGAAGTAATAGTAATTCCTAGATATTTTGTGTAGTTTACGGCCTTCACGTTTTATTGATTTATCTTGTAAACAAAGTTTAACGGATTTCTTTTCGTACTCATGTGAACGACTTCACACTTCTCATTATTTAGAGTCAATTGCCAATTTTTACACCATACTGATATCTTATTTAGATCGTCCTGCAGTTGGTTTTGATGTTCAGATAATTTTACTAGACGATAAATGACGGCGTCATCTGCAAACAACCTAAGAGAGCTACTTAGATTTTCTCCCAAATCGTTTATGTAAATAAGGAACAGCAGAGGACCAATGACACTACCCTGTGGAACGCCCGATATCACCTCTGTTTTAGTTAATGCCTTACCATCGATTACTGCAAACTGTGTCCTCTCTGACAGTAAATCTCCTATCGTAGTGTCTCCTCAGTAGTGTTGCCACTGTTTTAAGTTGCAACCCTAGTATGTTACAGAGTATCGCGAGGGCGAGTTTAATGCACAAATTTCGCCGCTTGAGCCGCTGTGGCAGTGTCTGTTTCAAGCAGTGATCTCTATCACTGGTTTCAAGATGTCTTACTTTTTCATTCTTCTCTTTTCTGCCACGCTGAGCGCTCAATTTTAACTTTGTTACTGCTTATTTATTTCGTTGTTGCTGTCTTTTGGTGAACATGAGTGATTCGCAAAAACGTTCCAAAAGTATGAGGATTGCAGTTTCGAGTTCAATATGCGTTAGAACCTCTACACTCACTATAAAGTTAATTTATTTGAGAACATCCGTGTGTCAAAAAATGGAAAAGAATGTGTCCATAATGTTGAATTGCATTATCAAGATGCAGTTCCTTAAAACGCCATCAAATAAAATGGTAACCCACTATAATCCATTCGAGTAATGTCCTACCCTGTAATTCTGTGAAGTCTAATTACTTGACATGAAACTGTACTGGACAAGGAAATACTGCCATTATTGTAGATAGCTTTGGTATACTATTTGGATGAATAAAAGATACAGTAACGGAATTTGTCGTGTTTTTACTGTAGTGCATTGAGAACCAAATACGAAAAATTGGACAGAATTTCAGTGTAAAAACGAATTTGTTTGATATTTTCAGTGTTTAACTGTCAAGTTGGTTATGTCGAAATACTTAACACACACACAGAAAAATTATTTACGAACGTAACTACAGATGATTTATTATCTAGCCTACAATACACAAGTATTAAGATATCCTGTATAGCCGGCCGCGGTGGCCGAGGTGACTGAGGCGCTCCAGTCACGGTCAGCACGGCCACTACGGTCGGGGATTCGAATCCCCCCTCGGGCATGGATATTTGTGCCGTCCTAGTTCGTAAGTAGTTCATAAGTAGTTTGTAAGTTTAGGAACTGATGACCCCGTAGTTAAGTCCCATAAGCTTCACAAACATTTGAACATTTTTTATCCTGTATACCAGTTTTCCATGTTGATGACGTCATGGGTCTAAGCTGACGGATGGTATCCCAGTCTTCAGTTATGCCCGATTGTGTATTCAGAAGTTGCTATACTTCATGAAGTTCAATAACTGCATGTACGAATTTACCTACTTTAGGATTGTCTGAAAAAAGTTAATCGAGTATTTCTTAATCATTTAAGGATATTGCCTGTTTTTGCCAAATGTGACAGTGCACAGCTTACACCTAGAATCGTGAATGTATTGCCAGTCATCCATAGTGCAGGTTAGGTTGAACAGTGACAGCTATTTTGAGTTGGCGAAGCCGACAAATGTGCATGCGAAATTAAGTCGTGGTGGTAAGCTGATCTGCAGTGTAGGACAGTGTCAACGTTTTCGCCACATTTATTTTGAAATGTTAATCACATTTCATTATAAGAATTAAAAGTTCCAGATAATCACAGGGAAAAAAGAAAACAAACACGTTTACGTTCAGTATTTTTGGCATTCTCTGCACATGTAATATAAACTAAGAAAATTGCGCAGCTCACGTTAAACTGAATTCTTCAATAGTTTCAACAACAAATTCCGTTAGGAGCAGGACTGCAGCCTTGTGTTTACATATGGGACAGTCACGTGACGTAAATTTCCAGCAACTACACGTCCGAACAGCCAAGTGCGCGGCACGAGACGGAGCGGCGAGGCGGCAGCCGGTAGCGGCGCGGCGCCGTGCTGTGCCGTCGTGTGGCTTGTCCCGGCCAGCGCTCACCGCCGCCTCCACAGGACCCCTGCCTGCCCTGTCGCTGGGCGTCGCGTGACGCGCACAGCCGGCCGCCCAAATTATCGATTTAACAAAGCGAGGCGCGGCACACCGCGACACGGCACAGCGCGCCTGCCGCCGCACCGTCTTACGACGGCGCAGCTTTCAGCTCCGCCGACGACTCTCGGGTAGGGATTGGATTGTAAGGCGCGGCGACTCGAGCGCACCGAGAATTTCTCGAGCTGCCGGCGCTCGAGCGATTCTCGAGAAGCTCACGAGAAGCGGCGCTGCGGCGCGTGCCGCTGTCCGGCGGTCGACTGGGATAGCGGGACACACCACGCCAGGAGCTGCAGTTATTTGCAACGCTCGCACCTCGCTGTGATTATCGGATATGTGACAATTGCACCCAGTGACATTTGCACCCAACCACAAATATGTGACATTTGCACCCAGTCTGACTGGAAACTACCTGTTCACTAGGCTGAAGCCCGTACCCCTCGCTAAGCCGCTCCTGTGCCTGCGGTAATTCCACGTCGCCCTCACTTAGGGATGGGAAAAACCGACCGGTTAAAACCGATACCGGTATTTTAGTTTTGAATAACCGTTTTTTTCGGTATTTATTTGGTGTCGGTTGTAACCGGTTTTTTAGTTATTGCCAAGAACCGGGTAAAAAACCGGTACGACTACTTCCTGTAGCAATGATTCAAAATTTTTCTTCTTCCTTTTTTAATAATAATCTGATGAAGACTGACTAAATGTGCCGAAAGCGGCCATTTTAATAAATGAGTTTTCTTGGCTGCTTTTATTATTGGATATTAAAGAACAGAGTGTTGTTAGCTCCTCAACACGTTGGTTAATACTTTAAATGTATTATATTGCTATGCTAACAAGTTTTATTAATGTGATTGCTTGAAAGTGAGGGGCTTTTTTAATAACCAATATGGGTTTATGTAACATTAATCGCGTGGTGCCTCGCGAGGTACCCGTAAGGTCTGAGGCTCCATGTCACGGACTGTGTGGCTGCTCCAGTCGGAGGTTCGAATCCTCCCTCCTCCCTCGGTCAGGGGTGTGTATGTTGTCCTTAGCGTAAGTTAGTTTAAGTTAGATTAAGTAGTTTGTAAGTCTAGCGACCGATGACCTAAGCAGTTAGGTCTCATATGAACTCACACCCATTTGAATATTCTTTGGGCATGTGGTGTACAGCTTTTCTAGTTCAATTTGCTTAAATTTACACTGACAACAATCATACTGTTAGTCTGAATTGCGACTTTGTTTTTCAAAATACTTCTGCAGCACTGACTGAAGTTCATTTACTGACTGTAACTTATATAAATAGCTATTCCTATGCGATGGCTCACATGTCCAACATAAGGAATGGTTGCATCAGTATTCGCAACTGCCGGATGGAAATATTAGGCCAGTAAATCTGTATGCTTCGTATATCGTCTTCTACGGACTTCTGGCTAGCCTTACATACACTCAAGAAGGCGTAATATTGGGAGGGGATCTTGAAAAATATGAAAAAACTAGTGATTTGTCGTATAGCGTAAATTTACCTAAATTTTAACTTAACTTCCTAAGTTTCGTTTTCGGCCGAAACTAGACGAACCGAAAATTCGATTACGATTTCTGTTTCGGCTGCAAATTAAGTTTCGATCGAACTATGCTGGAAATAAAAGCAATAAAAAACAGAAAACCGGATATTTAAAAAACCGGTTATCTTCAACAGTTTTTACAGTGCGGTTAAAATGGTGACGAAAAGAACCGGTATAACCGAAAATCGGTTGTTTCAGCGATAACCGCCATCCCTACCCTCACCCCGGGAGACCTCGCTCACTGGAAACTCTCTCTCGACACAGTCTGCCGGCAGTCACAGAATAATGTGCTGCAGTCCCGAGGTCCTTCTCCACATCAGCTGATGACTCCAACTGTCAATACAATTATGAATATCGTAGTCCGTGCAGCTTGTGTGTTTGTGAGCTTATAGTTTTGATATGGAGATATCGACGACCAACAAGGGCCATGTGGCCACTATGAAGGCTACTCTTACGTCATAAAAATAACCAAAGCAGACGGAACAGAGATTTGGCGCTGTTCAAGGCATAGAACAACACACTGCCCAGGATTGTATTCCAATCAGTGTTTCCCTAGTGATGTAAAATGCCTCGACATTTATAAGTTGGGGCAAATGCCCAGAATAAATGCCTGGGCAAATGCCCAAAATTCATAAATATGCAGGCATTTACGGATTTAAAAGATAAATTTACAAGCAGTACCTACAAAAATAACGTGATATTTTGTACTGCTCTCCAAAATACATCTCAAATGCTTCAATGCTCTTCTGTTCTCATTTCCCAGCAGCCCAAGTTTCACAAATATATAATGCTGTGCTGCAAACGTTATGTTCTGAGAAATTTGTGCCTCTAGTTCAGGGCGATGTTTGACAGCAGTATGAATTTCCTCTTTGCTTGTGCTAGTGTACTTTTAATGTCCCCCATGCTTCTTCCATCGTGGGTTTGTTTACTGAAAAGGTAGCAGAATTCCTTGTCTTCGTGTACATTGTGATCACCAATTCAGATGTTATTTTCTCGCTACTTTTATTTCTGTTAGTTCTCATGACTTTCGTCTTTCTTTGGTTTACCTTTAATCTATGGTCTGTGCTCATTAGTCTTTTCATTTTATTCAACAGATCCTGTAATTTTCCTTCACTTCCACTGACGATAGCAGTGTCATCACCAAATCTTATCATTGATATTGTTTTACCCAGAACTTTTATCACAGCCTTGAACCTCTTCTTTATTTCCGATATTATGTCTTCATTGTGCAAGTTGAAGAGTGATGCCGACAGTCCAGAACCTTTTCTTACCCCGTTTTTAATCTTAGCATTTCGTTCTTGAATTTTGACCCTTATTGTATCCACATGGTTCTTATACAAACAATATATAACCTGCCTTTCCCAACAGCTTACTACTATTTTTCTCCACCTGCCGGGCGGAGATCGGACGGGGAGATTAGCGAACCGCCCCTCGTCCAGAACTGGGTGCTAATGTCACTGGGTGCAAATGTTACTGGGTGCTTTTGTCAAGACACCGTGATTATAGGATAAATATGAGCATTGGATTCACGAAAACCAAAGTCGCGGAGCTAGTAGTATTTTACTGAGGTTGGATATGTCTGTAGTGTAGCAAAAAATGCGAAGACATTTAAAATTACACAATATATCTAGCTATCAAACAGATACGTTCAGGGATACAAAGTGCATTCTTATATTAATGCAAGCCAGACAAAACACCCAGATATTGTGCATATTATCCATTCAAACAACATTAAAAGGAAATTCAGTAAAAAAGTTTGAATAGAGCCTGAAACAATCCGTCAGTATAGGAAAACTGTATGTTTTAATTTGGCTCCCTTATCATGCAACATGCATAAAAATTAACACTATCCAAACTTTTGAACAGAATGAGAACATAACAACCAACTGTCAGTATCGTAGTTGTAAATTGCAGTGGATGTTTCTAGAAAGTACAAGCTGAAATAAGGACGGAAACGTATGTACGTAACGCTGGATAATACTGTAAGCTCTGCCGAATTTTTCTCTACAATTAGTAAATGTATGTAAGGATTTTATGGGTGTAACATGTTGTAGCATTTTTCTCTCATATAAGTATAAATATATGCGGAATGGATATTTGTTTTGTGTAAGATACGTCTCAAACGATTTTTGTCTTCTGCGAGACATTCTAGTACTGTCAATAATAATAGTAATAATAATAATTCAGTTTCTTCTTTGCACATACGGAAGACAACGATTACGACTGCTCTGTCGCATTGCTTCCTTGTAGAGTACTTTTTCACTCAGCCTCCAGAGAGCGCAACAGTGGCAACAACTTCTCGAGAGAACTCGAGAATTTCTCGAGAATTTGCCTTAGCGTCGCGAGTTTCTCGAGAGCGCACATAGCCCATCCCTTCGCTCTGGCTCTACAGCTGTCAGTGCAGTTCAGCCTCTCACTGTACTTCGTAATCGCCAGAAAGCCATCGAGTAAAGCAGGAGTACTGTATGACGTCCCCCAGGGATGTGTTATATCTGTATAAACGATTTCGGACACAATGTTACTAGCTCTTTTAGACTGTGTAACGAAACATATTCCCATCTGCTTGCATTAATGAACCTCCAGATACCACTGTTGCATAATAATAGATATGACTGTATTTAGTGTATTATCATTTCCTGTTCCAAAACTTTTGTTATTCTTTTTTATAATGTAACTAGATGAAGTCATTTTTTATTATTTGGTATTGAAGAAGTTTGTTTAATTAGAAAATAATAATTATTTCATGCAATACGCGTTTTGTTTTAGGTCATATATTAACATAATTAGTGTCTCTGATAGAACTAAGTTAATTTTTTTCACAATATATTAAAGTAAGTATTATTATGTTCCTCAAGTAATGTTAAAAAGTTTTACCCTCATTAGTTTCCGTATAATTACCATTTATTCGAAAAGTATTGTTGAAGATTCTATTTAAATATATTTGAAAGTGAACCAATATTAATTTAACCGAGATTTGTGTAGCAATTATTTACGCTACCTTTTACTGTAGCCAGTTTGAGGTAGTTGATTTAATTTACCTAGTTAACAATACGTAATATTCAGTGGCATTGTTTGGATGATATAAACAGGATTCTTTCGCGGCTTGTAAATTAGTATTGTTTCGAGTTTCATCGAGGGCGCAACCCACGGCACACTGAACTCGAATTAGAACAATTATGTATGTGCAGTGTCCGTGTTTTATTGATAGAACTAAGCAAATGTCCTTCAGACATGCATGCATTCGACGTTGAACCATATTCTGGCCAGTATCAGCATGCCTATGAAAGCTATAATGGATATATCGCAAGGAAATATATTCTTCATGTTTTATTTGTCGCACGGTACAAGCGGCTGTTGGTATCTCTAACCGGATGTTTACACTGAGCACTCATTGAAGTTCAAAAAACGTTCAAATGTTTGTAAATCTATGGAACTTAACTACTTTAGGCATCAGTCCCTAGGCTTACAAACTACGTAAACTTACCTAGGGACAATATACACACATCTGTGCCCGAGTGAGGACTCGAACCTCTGACAGCAAGCAATTGCGCGCTTTGGAGCAAGTCGCCTTAAAGCACTCGGACACTCCACTGCAGCAGTGATGTTCACGCTTTGCTATCTCGTGCGTAAGAACGTCCTCCTTTCTTAAATGTCACCGACTTTACAGATCTGTTCACGTCCAAAGAACATCATCTAGAGAGGACAGATTATAAAACCACAGTACAATATTAACAGCGTGTAATGCTTGGGACCTGAACTGCATAACAACAGAAAGTTTCGTTTTGAACGATTTCATTTTTAAAAACGTCGAACACAAATCCTCAACGTTATACTGAGCAGAATACTGGAGAAACAATACAGTTAATTGGTATTTGTTCCTGATAAGTAGCTTTTTATCTTACTTTCAGGACGTTGAAAATGTTTGGAGCGATAGTTTACATCGCGTTGTTCGCCATGGAGAAACAACTGTCGCGGCTTTACTTCTACGTCTACATAAATAGTCTGCACATCGCATTGAAATGGGTGCCAGAGAGTTCACTGAACCGCTCTATGAGTAGCTCTACGGTTCCATTCTCTAATTGCGCTTGGGAAAAAGGAACACCTAAATCATCCCGTTTGAAACACGTATGTGTTAGTTTGACGCTGTCTTATCTGTGACCTGTGAAAAATATCAAACCTCTTAGCATGTGGTGTATCTTTGTCAAGGAGAGTAGTTGCACGGCAGTGCTGGTAGAGAGCAGTTGCACGGCAGTGTTGGTAGAGTGCTGTTGCAAGGTAGCGTTGGTAGAGATTAGTTGTCCAGTAGTGCCTGTGACGAGTTGTGTTAAGTAATCACAGAGAAACTGTACTCCAGAATTATCATTTATTGGAAGGAGAGACCAGACCACTTCTTGTTTCTGTTGTTTATGTAAAACCCTGAAAACTAAGGTAATGAACATCGCTGCTCTTGTGTAATAATAATTTGTTCATTCTATTTGCAGCATTGTTTCATTCAAGTAGTTAGTGGCCTAACCCCTTTCTCTCAAATTACAAAAAGTGTTCAAAGAAATATTGAGTATAGGAGAAATCATGCAAGTTAGTTTTAAAATCCTATTCTTGATTCTGCTCAAAATGATCAATACTGCCTTAAATGAAAGTCACTATTATATGAATAAAATAAGCATATCACTACATTTTATAGAGCAGAATAGATTCTCGCAGGTGATATAAATTATGTTTTGTAAAACAGTAAAATTCTATCTCGCAGTAAGATTTATTTTAATCAGTCACATGCACGCTACATATCGTAAAGTTTAAAGAAAATATTTCGTAAACACAAACTATTTTAAGAATATTTCTTAATGGGACCATGAGAAATTACTTTTAAACAATTCATTAATGACAAAGTTTATGACTGTGTTTGTACCAAATGCCTTTTGGTGGCGATCCGACTCAACATTGTTCTTACTTCTTAGTCTGGCAATTAATTTAGCAGTCCATTTATTTCAATATACTTCAGAGAGGTTTATCATTTCAAACGTATATCTGCAAACGGCTTTTACCAATCAGCATACGGCTTTTACGTTATCGCTCTGATTTCCCTTACTTCATTATGATAATCATGTGTCCCCATGTAGGTGGATACCTAACAAAATACTTTCGAATGTAAAGGGAAAGTTGGTGAAAGGAATTTCGAAAATAAATCTAGTCGTAAAGAATAACGCCTTTCTTTAATGATTTACTCCGCAACTCGTGCATCATTTCCGCGACGTTCTTCGCACTACATCGCGATAATACAAAACGAGCGGCCCTTCTCTGAACTTTCTCAATGTCCTTCGTCAGTCCGGCTTGGAGGGATCTACAACTACATCTACATCTATACTCTGTAAGCCATCCGACGGTGTGTGGCGGAGGGTACCTTGAGAACCACTATCGGTTCTCCCTGCTATTCCAGTCACGTAGGCTATTGTTCGCGGAAAGAAAGATTGTCGGTATGCCTCTGTGTGGGCTCTAATCTCTCTGATTTTATCTTCATGATTTCTTCGCGAGATATACGCTGGAGGGAGCAATATACTGCTAGACTCCTCGGTAAAGGTATGTTCTCGAAACTTGGACAAAAGCCCGTACCGAGCGACAGAGCGTCTCTCCTGCAGAGTCTTCCACTGGAGTTTATCGATCGTCTCCATAACGCTTTCACGATTACCAAATGATCCTGTAGCGAAGCGCGCTGCTCTCGGTTGGATCTTCACAACCTCCTCTATCAAACCCATCTGGCACGGACCCCACACCGGTGAGCAGTATTCAAGCAGTGAGCGAACAAGTTTACTGTAACCTACTTCCTTTGTTTTCGGACTGCATTTCCTTAGGATTCTTCCAATGCATCTAAGTCTGGCAACTGATTTACCGACGATTGATTTTATATGGTCATCCTATTTTAGTTCATTCCTAAAGCCTACTCCCAGATAATTAATGGAATTAATTGCTTCCAGTTGCTGACTTGCTATTGTGTAGCTAAATGACAAAGGATCTTTCTTTTGAGGTAATCGTAGCACATTACACTTCTCTAAAATGAGATTCAATTGCCATTCCCTGCACCATTCTTCAATTCGATGGAGATCCTCCTGCATTTCAATATAATTTTCCATTGTTACAACCTCTCTATGTATCACAACATCATCGGCAAAAAGCTTCAATGAACTTCCGATGTTATCCACAAGGTCATTTATGTATATAGTGAATGGCAACGGTCCCACGACACTCCCCTGTGGCACGCCTGACATCACTCTTACTTCGGAAGACTTCTCTCCGTTGAGAATGTCATGTTGCTTTCTATCTAGGAACTCCTCAATCCAATGACACAATTGGTCTGATAGACCACAAGCTCTTACTTTGTTCATTAAAAGACTATGGGGAACTGTATTAAACGCCTTGCCGAAGTCAAGAAACACGGCATCTATCTGGAAATCCGTGTCTGTGGTCCTCTGAGTCTCGTGGACAAATAGCGCGAACTGGGTTTCCCAAGATCGCCTTTTTCGAAACCCATGCTGATTCCTACAGAGCAGATTTCTAGTCTCCAGAAAAGTCATTATACTCGAACATAATAGGAGTTCCAAAATTCTACAACTGACCTACGTAAGAGATATAGGCCATATAATTCAGCACATCTGTTTGACGTCCCTTCTTCAAAACGGGGATGACCTGCGCCGTTTCCCAATATTTCGAAACGCTAAGCTATTCTAGAGACCTACGGTACACCACTGCAAGAAGGGGGGCACGTTCCTTCGTGTACTCCGTGTAAAATCGAGCTGGTATCCCATCAGGTCCCGCGGCCTCTCCTCTTTTGAGCGATTTTAATTGCTTTTCTATCCCTCGGTCAATTATTTCGATACTTCCCATTTTGTGAAAATGTTCAAATGTTTGTATAGCTTATGGGACTTAACTATGGGGTCATCAGTCCCTAAACTTACAAACTACTTATGAACTAGCTAACACTAAGGACGACACAAATATCCATGCCCGAGGGGGGATTCGAACCCCCGACCGTAGTGGCCGTGCAGACCCATTTTGTCATCTGTGCGATAATCTAGAGAAGGAACTACAGTGGAATCTTCCTCTGTGTACGCACAGTATGCAACAATACTCCATAAGTGTAGTGTAGTCTGTTTCATTAGTGGAACTGTTGCATCTTCTAAGTGTTGTAACATTGAATGGTAGCCTTCGGTTCGCCTTTCCTACAACCAATTTCTGACAATACGGAATTCAAATGTTGATCCCAATGAGATATGTTCAAATGTTTGTACCGCTTATGGGACTTAGCTATGGGGTCATCAGTCCCTAAACTTACTAACTACTTGCGAACTAGTTTATATTAAAGACGGCACAAGCATCCATACTCAAGGTAGGATTCGAAGCCCCGACGGAGAACGGCCTCGAGCATCGTAGCACAGCGCCTCAATGCGCTCGGCCGCTCCGCCGCGGCTTCACAATGAGATACAAGTTTTGTCGTATCGCTTGTTTTTGAGGTGAGAGGCACAAGTTTTCTGTCGTGTGTCCCGGTGTCACGCTTCCGCCCTCAGCGGCTGGCCTGTTGCTCTGCTCCTGTGGAAAGGATGCCTGGAGGCAGCCGCTGCTGGCCGGAGGCTGCGGCAAGGCCGCGCGCGCCCTTCCTCGTCTTTTACGGTAAGAGCGAGGCCTCTCTCTCGCTTCCTGCGCATCCCGCGGGTGAAGGCCGCCGTGCAGGAAGCGCTAGCGCTCGCTCTCGCCGTGACGAGGAAGCGCCACTAGGATGGCACGAGCCGAGTTGCTCCTCCTCACCGACCGTTCGTCTACGTCCCAACTAAGCAACGTTCGACTGCACAAGTCGCCGCTCATGACTTCCATAACAGGAAGGAGTCAAGCGCTAGAGGGACGGGGAGCCTCGCCTACTTTCCCCCTTCCAGTATCAGTCAGATACAAATTCTAAGAAAAGAAATGAAAGGAATGGAAGTTTGGACGTGGGCTACTACAACAGCAGTGCGCACTGTGAAGTGTGAAGTCCGAGTTTGAATCATGCTCAAACAACGAAATGCAATTTCTTTCTCAACCTCGCAAAGTTTACTTATTCCAAAATCTTCAAATGTTTGTAATTCTATGGGACCAAACTACTTTGGTCATACGTCGCTAGACTTACAAACTACTCAAACTAAGTTAAACTAACTTAAGGACAATACACACGTACATGACCGAGGGACAATTCAAAACCCCGACGCAGGAAGCGGCGCGATCCGTAACGTGGTGCTCCAAACCGCTCGGTTAATCCCGCGCGGCTAAATTGTTTGGACAGGTGAAGAATTTTATCGCAGAATTTCAAATCGTGCCACATTACACGAGAACACAGAAATTCAGGATAGACTAGATGCAATTAAAACTCATGCCTTGCTCAATAATCAGTTGTTCGCACCTGTCTTTCAAAATATGCTATTATACTCTTCGTACGTATCGAAATTAATATCTGATAGACCACTCTTCAGCAATATAAATCGGGTATGTTATCCACGAACGATATCTCGGACTACATGTGCATGTGGCAATTTTCTGTTCGTGTGTTGTTCATGGTGTGACATGTTTGTGTTTTGGTTGTTTTTATGATAAGTTTGTACCAACTGGCTGTGAAATCGCCGAGCAAACGGCCAATAATTTCAATTACTTTAAAATATACTTTAGAAATTGTCGTTGGGGTCCAGCGACTGATTTGATGCAGCTCTCCACGCTACCCCGCCCGGTGCAAGTCTCTTCATCTGAGAATACGTACGGCAACCTACATCCATTTCAATCTGCTTACTGTATTCATCCCTCGGTCTCCCGCTACGTTTCTTATCCCACACAAATATTTCTAATGCTAAGTTGACGATTTCTTGATTTCTCAGAATGTGTGTCGCACCAACCAATCCCTTCTCTTAGTCAGGATATGCAAGAAACTCCTTTTCTTCGCAATTCTGTTGAGCACCTTCTCATTAGTTCCGTGATCTACCTATCTAATCTGCATCATTCGTCTGTAGCACCACATTTCAAAAGCTTCTATCGTCTTTTTGTCTGAACTCCTTATTGTCCACGTTTCACTCGCATACAATGCTACACTCCAGACAAAAGCTTTCAGGAAGGACTTCCTAATATTTAAACTAACATTGGATGTCAACAATTTCGCTCTTTCAGAAACGCTTTTCTTCCCATAGCCATACTGCATTTCGTATCTTTTTTATTTAGACTATCAGAATTTTCTTGCTAGCCAAATAACAAAACTCATCTACTACTTTTATCGTCTCATTACCTAACCTGATTCCTTTAGATCGCCCGAATTTCTGATACTACATTCCATTACCTTTGTTTTACTCTTTTTAAAGTTCATCTTATACCTTCCTTTCAATTCACTGTCCATTCCGTTTAACTGCTCTTCCAGGTCTTTTGCTATCTCTGACAGAATAACTTCTCCAAATCTCTCCTTGCATTCCTTCACAGATTGCTCAATATACAGATTAAATAACGTGGGGAAAGGCTACAGCCCTGTCTTACTCTCCTACCAACCACTGGGACCCTTTCATGCCCTTTGAATCTAATAATTGCTGTCTGGTTTTTGTACAAGTTGAATATAACTCTTCGATCCCAACATTTTACCCCTGATACTATCAGAAGTTGAGAGATTTTTCTGTAATTTTCACGTTTGTCTGCACTTGCTTTCTTAGGAATTGGAATCGCAATATTTTCCTTGATGTCTGGGGGTATTTCCCCTATCTCATACATCTTGAATACCAGGTGGAAAATTTATTTCATGACTGCTGGTTTGGAACAGGCTCTCTTGCGTTCCACCCAACGCATAATTTGCAAAAACTTGTAATACACCACACAATCAAGCAAACGCTTTTATAAGCAAGCACCTTGTTAGTTCTGAAACGACACATGCTTCGCACTTATATTTCACCTACGAGGGTAGTTCTCAAAGTGAGGAACTGAGTAAAGATAAAGACAGCAATTTATTTTACAAAATGTATAACACTTTGTTTTTATGCATAGCCTCCGTAATTTTCAACTGTTCAACTGTTTGATAAGCTTATGGGACTTAACTGCGTGGTCATCAGTCCCTAAACTTACTAACTACTTATGAACTAACTTATACTAAAGACTACACAAAGGTCCATGCCCGAGGGAGGATTCGAACCTCCGACGCGGGAGGCCGAGCGATCTGCAACGTGACGCTCCAGACCGCTCGGATACCACCGCGCGGCCCGTAATTTTCCAGGCATTTCTCAAGCGTGGTTGAAGTTAATGTATTCCTCTGTTATGGAATGTTGCCACCAGCATTGTCATCCACATGGACACACCAAGGATTGAATTCAGATCCTATAAGAGCTGAAAATCGCTAGGAGCGAAATCGGGACTGATCGGATGATGGGCCAAACAGATCCCAACCAAAACTGTGAAATAGTTGAATTGTGACATTCAAAGTGTGCTGTGTGCCACTGTCGTGAATGAAAAACCGCGTCTTTCAACAGCAATCCTCTGCGTTTGTTTTGTATTGCGCGGTGCAGTTTCTTAAACGTTCCACAATAAACGTTTCTACCAACAAAAACGTCATTATCGGGGAGCACTTGATGGCAGCAGGGTACGCCGCTGAAATATTGTGCCAGAACGACGCGAACATCCGACATTTTTACCGATTTTTTCACCTTGTAGTAAATAAAGGAAAGAGTAAAACAATGAGTAAATGGCCTAGACTGTACAAGCATTCCGTCGATTGACGTTTCGTTACAAGTGTGTCATAAGCCCTCCAGTTTCATCTCAATGACTATCAGGGATCAAGAATTTCTCGCCATCGTCATCGTAACGTGTTAAAAACCCTTGTGCACTACCCATGCGCTGTTATTTGTTGCCGCGGTGGAGTAGCCGAGCGGTCTAAAGGGTCTCGCTGCGGAACGCGCGGTTGCTTGCCGTGGAGGTTCGAGTCCTCCCTGGGGCACGGGTGTGTGTGTCTGTCATTAGGTTAGTTTATCTAGGTTTAAGTAGTTTGTAAGCTACGGACTGATGACCACGCAGTTTGGTCCGATAGATTTACAAACATTTGAACATTTGTTATTTGTATTGTTCACTAGGACACCCAAGGGGCGGAAAATTTATGGAAACCCACTTGTTGAATCACAATCTCGTAAATTGCCGGTCGTGGAATTTGTTGGAAAGTTAAAAGCAAGAGCATTAACCATAAGCCTGTGGTTTTTTTCCCTTAACGATTTCTTTGACAGTTCATTAGACAGCTCAGATAGACGTCCACATTATTCTTCGTCATTTACTAGATCATGCCCTTTCATAAACTGTCGGACTCATTTTCTCACTAATTTTTCCTTAAACCTAGCAGATTTTTCGATTAATGTCATTTGATTTAACGCTCTTAGGAATCAGAAAACGAATCACGGATCTAAATCCATACGCTGTGGGGTTTTCGATCAACGGTTCCATTATAAACAATCACTACGGGTGACAACATGGAACAAGTTAACACGTGGGTGTCATTTCGTTCTGCTTGAAACAGAGATACTGCTGCAATATAGCAGAACTGCGGTAGGAGCAGTGCCGCGTAGGAAAATAGAAACGGAATTGGCTTTCCAAACCTACCCTCGTAGTTTCCATTTACGTTAGCGTACTGAACTATTGCGAAACGCTTATGAAACTTACTAAGCTTTCCCTTTGGTGAGTTATAACTGCCAATGTTAGAAAGAAAATCAGAAATCTGTCTGACATGCTCATCGGTACTATATGACCACAGTGTCCTCCTCTGCCAGTGACACCTTGGGTATGAGACGGTTAGCTTAGCTACTTTAGACAAAAATTGTGACTGGATTATATACTTATATTTTAAGTTTATATTCATAACTCTCTCGAAAAAAACTAATAAAATGTTAGCGTTTAAAGTCAGTTAAGTCAGTTAAAGTCAGTTAAGTGTTATGATATTGTCGTAGGCCTCAACTGTCTAGTCTTAGTCTTTCAAATAGACATCACTTTGAGGACCTGCGTGTCGTAGGCCTCAACTGTCTAGTCTTAGTCTTTCAAATAGACATCACTTTGAGGACCTGCGTGTCCCTCATCTAACACTGGGAAGCTACTGAGGAAACGCAATCCATAGTGAAATACCAAACACCTGTCATTCATGGCAAATCCTTATATAACAACAAGAAGACGTGAAACCTTTGTTTTCATCGTTCATCTAAACCAACATATTTATTGTAAATCACTCTTCGGTGCCTGGCAGAGTGTTTATCGAAACGATTTCATAATATGTCAACTCAACTTTGACTGATGACCAACGTAATTTGGTCCTATATAATTACAAACTACTTAAATTAACCTAAGAACAACACACACATCCATGCCCGAGGGAGGATTCGATCCCCCGACGTGGGAGACCGCGCGATTCGTAACGTGGCGCTCCAGATCGCTCGGCTACTCCCGCGAGGCTCATCATATCTGTCTACTATTTCGGTATCTAATAGCATTTACCGTTCTCAAACAAGTTTCTCTTATTTTATTTTTATAATGTCTCCTTATGTAGGTAACAAAATATGTTCGCTTTCGGAGGAGACATTGGTGAAACATATCTCGCAAACGTATCTCGCTGTAATCAATAACGCCTTTCTTTAAAAGACTTCCACCTCAACAAGCGATAGCACAAAACTACTGTCTTTATACGACGTTTTTCTATGTACTTCGTCAAAACCACCTGGTGAAGATCCCGCCGGTCGCGGTGGCCGAGGGGACTGAGGCGCTTCAGTCACGGTCTGCACGGCCACTACGGTCGGGGGTTCGAATCCCCCTTCGGGCATGGATATTTGTGCCATCCTTAGTCTTAGCTAGTTCATAAGTAGTTTGTAAGCTTATGGACTGATTACCCCGTAGTTAAGTCCCATAAGTTCTACAAACATTTGAACATTTTTTGAAGATCCCACTGCGGTCGGGGTTCAAATCCCCTCTCGGGCATGGATATTTGTGCCGTCCTTAGTGTTAGCAGTTGATAAGTAGTTTGTAAGTTTAGGGACTGATGACCCCGTAGTTAAGTCCCATAAGCTATGCAAACATTTGAACATTTTGAGGATAGTCCAAAATAAGGCTGAAAAGTGTAGTATAGGCAGTTTCTGTTGTAGAACTGTGGCATCGTCTAGGGATTCTGCAATTGAAATGTAACCTTTGGTTCGCCTTACTCACGATATTTTCTGTGTTATTTACAATTAACGATGATACTCAAATGTTTGCAAATCTATGGAACTTAACTACTCTGGTTATCAGTCCCTCTGTTTACAAATTACTGAAACTAAGTTAAACTAACCTAAGGACAAAGACAGACACATATGCCCGAGGGAGGACTCGAACCTCCGACGGCGAGCAACCGCGCGCTCTGCAACAAGGCGCCCTAGGACGCTCGGCCACTGCAACGCGGCTTCAATTAACGTTGTCTGTAATTGCTCTTCCTCCAAGGTATTTAGCTGAATTTACGGCCTATAGATTTAATTGTGCTCATATGGATGAGATGACTCTCTTCATTATTAAGGTTCAACTGCTAAGTTTCAAGATACCTTACCTAAATCGTTTTGCAATTGATTTTGATTTTCTGATGTCTTCACTAACCGATAAACTACAGCATCATCCGCGAACTGTCTTAGAGAGGTGCTCAGATTGACTCCTAACTCGTTTATAAAGGCAAGGAACGGGAGGAGATGTTTTAGCTTTACGAGGGAACGCCAGATATCACTTCCGTTGTACTCAGTGACCTTCCGTCAGTTTCTGTGAACTGTGTCTCTTTGACTAGACATCAGGGTTTGCTCTCGATTCGATCGCGCAACGTCTCGATTTCCGGTCACGCGCTTTACCGCTAGACCACCAGGCGCGACAACCGTTTAACTACGCATCAAAGCATAGAAGAGAAATAAATGGACAGTCATTCGAAAGTGAAGGGTTACCACTCGGAACATTTCCCGTCTTTGTAAGCAGAGGAACGTGAAAAATTATCTGAAGGTTGGCCAGACTTGCTCAGGGTCAGATATTTAAGCTTTCTAATAGTCCATAAGCGTTAACTCCGCACAACTCACGCCTGGGAACTAATATTTTATGGAGTTTAAAGAGTGCTTCTTCTGCGATCCCTATTATAGGTCCAGACGAACTGTATCCGTACTGCAAGACACAGTTTTAGACGCCGGGGATGGTGAGGTGCTCTGTGTCATTAAACTAAAACTACTTATCTTGTATTAGATGCTTGTCTCAGATGGCTCATCTGCGTTGTAGTTAAAGTCCGTCGAATCAGGGTTTCTGCGGAGCTACCTTCACATAAATGAAATGGTGCTCGAGGTTGAATGGCGAACTCACTTATTTAAATAATACAAAAGTTTTATTTGTTTGATACTCATTTTTGAAATTTGCACAACCTTTTACGGACAACAAGATAAGCACATCTTCTCGTGAAAATAACCCAAACTAATCAAACACAAAATGTCCTCTCTACAAGCATTTGAGAGGGTAACGCATAAACGTGAAAAAACAGTATTTTATAAATTTTACACACAAGCTAAACCGAGATAATAACCAGGTTATAAATTTTGTCTGATTCTGGTCTTCTAAAAAATAATATATTTTGGTAATATTGTTGTACACAGTTACGGAAATTTTATTTAAATTAGGGATGTAAATAACTAGTACAAACATGACTTCATAAATTTACATATTAGGCCTATTCAAATTATAGGTTCTATTTATGATTTTTACGAAGGTAAGTCAATAGTTTGTAATTAGCGTTTTGGCGCTTTCTTATTTAGACTGGTAATTTTAATGTATTTCAATTTATGGTTTAATTTTTGTTACTGATTTGTATAAAGTCGTAGTACTTTTGTTAATTTCGATGATAGTTTCTTATTACCAAATGGTCTGATGAAATGAGTGTGGGGCTAAAAATAAGTATTTAATTTAGGATCCAGTGATATATAAAACATGGTTAGTCCTAATTTATTTAAACAAAAGGTAAATATGTGATAATGTTGTGCAATAGTTATAATATGTAATATTGTTGTTTTTGCAAGTTTATGGGAACAGCATATTCCATAACCATGCGTAATGCATTTTTATTGTTTGTAGTTATTATTTACGAAAGTATCAAAGTTGAATATTGCGTAAAGAAACAGCCAAAGTTAAGTTTAAATCAACATCCTATTTCTTAGCCCAGAGAGCGCGGGATTATTTTTGGTTTCAGTTTTATTTCATAAGATATAAATTACCTTCATATGACTGCACAAAACATTGTAAGTGATTTTTTTCACAAACACACTATTGGTTTTGGAAAATTGCCCTTCTTTCTTCAAGAACGTCGAAAAAAATATTTTAGAATTTTTATCTGATGAATCATTATTATTAACACACTGTTTAAGATGAAATATATACATATAAATGTCGCAAAAATTAAAGAATGGTCTAGAAATACCAACCCAACTACGAGGAAATCTTCAGTAACTTTTGCATGAAGCGCAACTTTGCAGCCATATCCTATCACCTTGCAATCAACAATACAAACAAAAATTGATCTGAAATGGAGGAAATGAAATACGACACTGTGCTTGAATTCATAACTACAAGTATGAAAAACTAAGGTACCACTGTCGTCCTTCTGGAATGACGTCAGCACTATCTGGATTAAGCGTGTTTTATTAATGGTAGCCTATTAATGGCATTTTAAAAAGAGAGCGAAAATGTGATGTCCGGTGGTAAAGTTTTATTTAGGTTTTCTCGGATTTCGTGTCTGATGTTGGCAACGCCAAACTTGCGATATATGTGATGTGCAACATAGCAGAAACATTACGGGTTGTCTGTAGGGCTTATGGGACTTAACTACGGGGTCATCAGTCCCTAAACTTACAAACTAGTTATGAACTAACTTGTTCTTAATACGGCACAAACACCCATGCCCGAGGGGAGATTCGAACACCCGACCGCAGCGGCCGTGCAGGACGTGACTGGCACGCCGCAGACCGCTCAGCCACCGCGGCCGGCAACATTACAGGAGCTATACGAAAATTCCAGATATCACTTTCAGCCTATCGGATAGCAATTTGAAAAGCGTCCCTCGACATCGACATTTCTAAAACTCTGCGCTAGTTACATAAATTTCTGTTGATAATCTTCATTTTGCAGTAGAGTATCTGAAACTTTATTTTACTCTTATCTTGTGCGGCGGCTGCTCGGAGACTCTGATCACCAGCTGCGCCTGTATTACAGCCCATCACTACAAGTCTAAGGAGATGTGAATGTATGCACATACACTGTGTGATCAAAAGTATCCGGACACCCCCAAAACGTACGTTTCTCATATTATGTACATTGTGTTGCCACCTACCGCCAGGTCTACGTATCAGCGACGTAATTAGTCATGAGACATCGTGAGAGAGCAGAATGGAGCGCTCCGCGGAGCTCATGGACTTCGAACGTGGTCAGGTGATTGTGTGCCACTTGTGTCAGAAATCAGTACGAGAGATTTCCACACTCCTAAACATCTCTACCTCCACTGTTTCTGTTCTGATAATGAAGTGGAAACGTGAAGGACACAAACAGCTCGAAAGCGTATAGGAAGACCTCTTCTGTTGACCGACAGAGACCGCCGACTGTTGAAGAGGGTCTTACAGTGTAACAGGCAGGCTTCTGTCCAAACCATCACACAGGAATTCCAAACTGCATCAGGATCCACTCCAAGTACTATTACAGTCAGGTGTGAGGCGTGAAAACTTGTATTTTATTGCCGAGCAGCTGCTCATACGCAAAACATTATACAGGTCAATGGCAAACGACGCCTCGCTTGGTGAAAGGAGCGTAAACATTGGATGATTGACCAGTGGAGAAACGTTATGTGGAGTGACGAATCGCGGTAGGCAATGAGGCGGTCCGGTGGCAGGGTGTGGGTATGGCGAATGCCCGGTGGTCATCTGACAGCGTGTGTAGTGCCAACAGTAAAATTCGGAGACGGTGGTGTTATAGTGTGGTCGTGCTTTTGATGGAGGAGGCTTGCACCCCTTGTTGTTTGGAGTGGCACTATCACAGCAAAGGCCTACATTGATGTTTTAAGCACACCCTTCTTTCTACACTGTTTAAGAGCTATTAGGGGATGGCGATTGCATCTTTCAACACGATTGAGCACCTGTTAACAATGCATGGACTGTGGTGCAGTGGTTACACGAAACTAACATCCGTGTAATGGACGGGGCAGCACAGAGCGCTGACATAAATATTACAGAACAGCTTTGGGACTCTTTTCATTCCCCAGTCCGAGGAGTGGAGCGGACTGTTTGTTATCAGGCCCATAAAGAGTCGCGGTTCTATTCAGCCAAGCTGATAGTGTGGCAAAGGGGGATCCCAATTGGGAATAAGTGGGAGGGGCTTACCAGTTCCGGCCTACGCCTTACAACCAAGGAAAACCTACCGAAAACCTTGGTCGGAACCAGGGGATTGGGACCAATTTAATTTATCTCCGGCACGTTGCCCCGGACTACAAATGGATCATCGGGAGAGCACGAGTGCACTCTCGACAATCAAGGATCGAACGCCCGACTAACTTTCGTAATCTCGTAGAGATCAGCTCGACCAGCTGTGGACAAGCATCCCCCTACTGGAGCCGCACCCGTGAGCGCGGTATCCTCGGCGTCCGATGAATAGGTTGCAAAACCCCAAGAATTCTTGTAGCACTTGATTGAACGTATGCCTGCGAGAGTGGAAACTGTCATCAAGGCTAAGGGTGAGCCAACTCCATACTGAATTCAAGCATTAACGAAGGAGGGCGCCACGAACTTTTAAGTAATTTTCAGCCAGGGTTCCGGATACTTCTGATCACATACTGTATGTCGTAAAATATAGGCAGATATTAACGAACATTTGCAGTACGACTGACTTCATTGGTTGAGGGTAATCTAAGAGTTGTGTGTTCATTACAGTTCATACATTACTTGCAATGATAGCTCTTTGCGAGATTTTTGAACCTTTAAAGCCAATGGTAAAATTAAAATTGCTTCTGCATCAATTAATCGTATCGTTTCGATTCTTCGTTACATTGAACAATATCTTTTGCCTGCAAACTTCAAGCGTGTTTTTTTTCCCATCTCAAGTTTGTTGACATCCAATATTAACTTAAATGTTAGAAAGTCCTTTGTGAAAGCATTATATGGGAGTGAAACGTGGATGATAAGGAGTTCAGAGAAAAAAGATGATAGCTCTCGGAATGTGGTGACGGAATACAGACGAATTAGATTAGATGACCGAGGCGGATTAGCCGTGCGCACTGGGGCGCCGTGCTGTGGTTCGCGCGGCCGTTCGCCATCGGGGTTTCGAGTCATGGGTGTTTGTGTTGTCCTTAGTTTAGTTTACCCAAGTTTAAGTAGTTTGTAAGCTACGGACTAATGACCAAGTAGTTGAGTCCGATAGATTTACAAACAAACACATCAAGATTAGGTGGGTAGTTACATAACTAATGAGGGGGTGCTCAACAGAATTGGGCATAAAAGGAGTTTCTGGCATATCCTGACTAACAGAAGCTATAGGTTGGTGAGACACATTCTGAGGCATCAATGAATCGTCAAATCAGCATTAGAAGGAAGTGTGTCGGGTAAAAAACGTAGATGGAGACCGAAGGACGAATACAGTAAGCAGATTCAAAAGGCTGCATCAAACCTGTCTGCGGCCTGCAGACCACAACAACAACATACCAATTCCCTTTAGCTGAATTATCTGCTCATGTGACGTGAATGAACAAATTTGAAACTGCTAGATGTATTGTAGTTCAAATTATGAGCAAAAGAAGAAGGGGAAAAATGATTGTAAATCTATCGGAGTAAATGTTCAAATGTTTGTATAGTCTATGGGACTTAACTACGGGGTCATCAGTCCCTAAACTTACAAACTACTTATGAACTAACTAAGACTAAGGACGGCACAAATATCCATGCCCGAGGGGGGATTCGAACCCAGCCGGCCACTAAGGTCGGGGGTTCGAATCCCCCCTCGGGCATGGTTATTTGTGCCGTCCTTAGTTGTAAGTAGTTCATAAGTAGTTTGTAAGTTTAGGGACTGATGACCCCGTAGTTAAGTCCCATAGACTCTACAAACATTTGAACATTTTTTATTCGAACCCCCGACCGTAGTGGCCGTGCAGACCGTGACTGGAGCGCCTCAGTCTCCTCGGCCACCACGGCCGGCTCTATCGGACTCAACTGCGTTGTTGTAAGTCCGTATCTTAAAAGTACTTAAACTACGTTAAACTAACCTAAGGACAACACACACATCCGTTCCTGAGGGAGTATTCGAAATTCCGGCGCGGGAGCCCTCGCGATCCTCAATGTGGCACTGCAGACCGCTCGGAATTGAGAGCAGTTACACACTATGACAGCATATACAAAACACAAGGTTCTACCTGTCACAAGAAATTGCAACTCTCACTGTTTACATACAGGCCGGATACGAAGTGAAATTGGCTCTTGATTTTGTCTCTTGAGCGCTCTCTCCTTTTCTGTGTGTAAGCACTGTGAACGGTACCCAAATGTCGAGAGCTCGGTTATCGGCGCGGTCACCTGGGATGAGCAGCGCGCCGTCTGCGGAGAATCGTGCCGGGGGGCGGGTCGGCCTGGTTACGCAGCCACCGTGACGTCGCGTGACGTCACGAGCCCCGCAGCCCTGGACACCAGCTGAGGCGACATCTGCGCGGCAAGCGGGGGAACTGCAGGGCGTCCCACAGCGCAGTGACTCGGTTGGCTGCCCACTCGCCAGGCTCAAGCCCGTATTAGGCGGTACACCTGTCGTTTACAAGCCAGCACGAGCGCCCCAAGCGTCTGTAACTGTCGAGTTTTTCGTTCGACCTATTACACGATACACCTGAATGTGCACGCGTCTGCACCAGCGCGACAGGTATACTTATTAAAGACTACAGGTTTGTTTACTTACGGTGGGAAAGATGATTTGTTAAGCAGCTATTTACTAATATTAAAATTTCCGAGAAATCAAGGTTCGCATATATTAGGCATTAATTGTTCTCTCGTACAACTATCGTGAAATTACTTTATCAATACACAAAATGGACTGAAGTACTCGTTTTACAAGTTGCTAGTACAAGTAAGTGACTACATAAGTATACTTTTCCCGGGGTTATAGGCATGAAAGACGCAATTATCTATGCGGAAGTTCGCGAGGACAGTGGCCGAGGAAGAAGTACGGGAATGGTGTGCTCTCGTAAAAAAAGCCATGTAATGGTACTAACACACGCGCTGACTACACACTTGCATCACTTTTATTTCCACTTCAGCACAATATTGTGCCCGCAAATGTACAAAACAGCTTTTACAGTCCCCACTACTTGCAGGCGTCCAATCTCCTCTAGCTCTTGTAACTACCTACTAACGACTGTCCTTGGGAAGTTGAAATATCACAAATTACACATTGTGATACTTTCAATAACTAATGTGATAATTTCACATATTGAAAGTAAAATTGTGTGAAAATTTTCATAAAATTTTTAAGCACAGAATTATAATTTTACGTTTACCATACTCCTGTAAAGCTACGTAACGGATAATGAAAACACCTCACCTTGCTATGTACCGGGTGATCAAAAGTCAGTATAAATTTGAAAACTTAATAAATCACGTAATATTTTAGATAGTAAAAATTGACACACATGCTTGGAATGACATGATGTTTTATTAGAACAAGGGAAAAAAAAGAAAGAAAAAAAAGAAAAAAAAACAAGAGTTCAAAAAATGTCCGACAGGTGGCGCTTCATCTGATCAGAAAAGCAATAATTAACATAACAAATTAAGACAAAGCGAAAATATGGAAATGATCAATATGTTCACCATAATTCCCCAACAATAGCTGTAATTGAGGAATAATGTTGTGAACAGCACTGTAAAGCATGTTCCGAGTGAGGCCTGGGCATCGGATGTTGTCTTTCAGCTTCCCTAGAAACGTCGGTCGATCACGATATACTTGCGACTTCAGGTAACCCCAAAGCCAATAATCGCACGGACTGAGGTCTGGGGACCTGGGAGGCCAAGCATGAAGAAAGTGTCGGCTGAGCACACGATCATCACCAAACGACGCGCGCAAGAGATCTTTCACGCGTCTAGCAATACTTTTTTTCGTTTCGAATAACACCCCATGTCATTCCAAGCATGTGTGTCAATTTTTGCCTCTCTATCTACATTACTCCGAGATTTATTAAGTTTACAAATTTATACTGACTTTTTGATCACCCGGTACCTCAATAAGCACGTTTCGTAAAAATTCTTTTTACAATAATAAACTGTCATTAGATATACGACTTTTGTCAATGGTATTTAGAGTAAAAATAATGTTCATTACGAGTTTTGTAATAATAAAAACTATCTCACTTCAATAAAACCACTTTTCATTTTGGCCCAAGGCGTTAACGATGTCGTACATTGACATGATAACGAATGATATCCCAGAACGCTCTTAACTTCAGTAATGCGTGTATTTTACAGTAAATACTGTTCATTACGGTAGAGCGCCGTTCTGAGGTGTAATCTCTGCAACACATTATGTTTCATAATTATTTTGTATGTAATTACACAATTACAAGAAACAGAAACTAAAACGTGGCATTATACATACTATAGCCTGAGTAGCTGCTGCAGTTATTTTGACGTGTTGTTCCATCAGTGTAATGCTCGCCCACGCACTGCGCATGAAACTCAAGGTGCGCTACAAGCGTGCAGCAACTTCCTTGGCCACCTGATCTCCCGACTTACCTCCAATGCAACACGCGTGGGACACGGTTGGTCGACAACTGACACCTGCGACTCGTGATCCCACAACTCGTGTACAACTACCTGTTCAGGTCGAGCAAGCATGTAATTATGTATACCAAGACAGAGTTCGCCATCTGTATGATCGACTGGGTGCCTATACTGCGTGAAGGCTAACCCACATATTAATGAAAATGCTTGAGCTTGGATGCACAGAAACCGGTTACCTCAGTAACAGTTGAGCGCTTGATCTGTAAATGTAACACACTGCTCAAAACAATGAGAGGATCAGGTGAGATATCATACACAGTACACATATGGTAACGTATTTTATTTAGATATTGGTTACAATTGTAATTTGTCTGTGATGCAGTACGATATTTTCTTGTCTCAACTCTTTGAGATTTACATGGCGTTTACTTAGAGCGAGACACCATGGGGCTACCATGATACTGAAAAAGCAATTCTCGTTGCCCTCTGATATGGTGTCTGATCACCTCGGACGGCCAGTACAAGAGCACATCTGTATGGCATGGACAGTATGAGGTCAATTCTTGAGGGATATTTGACCATTCTTCCATGAGTACAATATCCAGCTCTGCAACCGTCGTGGGAGGCAGTGGTCTAGCTGACATGGGTCTGCCAACTGCATCCCAGTCATGTTCAATCGGCTTTAAGTCAGGTGATCAAGCTGGCCACTCCATTCGTTCAATTCCCTCAGCGTCAAACATGTTGTCCACCGGTGGATCTCGGCGTGGGAAGAGTCATCGTCCTCCAGAAGGAACCCATCTGCCATGGCAGCAACGTAGGTCACAACTAAAGGTCAAAGGATCGAGGATCTCGTCTCTGTACCTCTGAGCAGTGAAACCGCCATTCCGAACGACATAGAGGTCCGTACGTCCGCCAATACTGACTCCTACTCACACCATTCGTTCTCCACCATGTTTTGGGACGTTTCCTGCACATAGCACATAAGCAGGACTCTTCCGAGTACCACGTTCTCTCCAGATAAGGGAACAACGATTGTCAGGCTGCACACAAAATCCTGACTCATCTGTGAACAGAACCCGGCGCCATTCATTACGACTCCAAGCCTGTTGTTCCTCTGCCCAGTTTCTGAGGGCTACACTGTATCGTTGTTTCTATGGTGCACACACGAGATGCCTCCGCGTGTAGATGCCACATTCCCGAAGGTGATTTCGGACTGTTTGTGTTGATATTGCGCGTCCTGTTACTGCTGTTGGAGGGTGCTTTGCAGCTGAGTTGCATTCAGCCTCCTGTCTCGACGGGCTGTTAACAGGAAATAACGGTCATCTCTTGCTGATGTTACCCGTGGACGACCTTCATATTGCCTTCTTTAAACAGTTACAGTTGTCCAATTATCTGAAATCGCGTTCAGGTCATAGATATTACACTCTGAAGTACTACAATAGCTGCAGCCACGTCTCTCTGTGCCTGCCCCGCTTCCAACGTTCCTATTGCTCTCCATGCCATAGCTTCGGGCAAGTCACGTTGTTGTTCCATTACACTACCTGCTCCGTACACTATCTGAACGCAACTGCTTTTGTAATTCGTTTGGTAGAGTAATCACACGCCAACACCAAACCCCTCTTCCGAATCTTTCCCTTATTAACACTATCTCTCCACTCCGCAGAACTGACAGAAAGACGTCTAAGCATTGTAGTTCATTCTGCTGGTGACAACACATCAGATCTTAGTTATATCAACTGATCCCGTAATTGTTTGACCAGTGTAATTTCATGTACCCCTCGTGTAGCGTTTCATTAATAAATCTTTAGTGATTTGGAGAAAGATTGCAAAGAAAGCAGGATTTGATATCAACGAGAAGAAAACAGAGTTTACGGTCGGGGGTTCGAATCCCCCCTCGGGCATGGATATTTGTGCCGTCCTTAGTTGTAGGTAGTTCATAAGTAGTTTGTAAGTTTAGGGACTGATGACCCCGTAGTTAAGTCCCTTAAGCTTAACAAACATTTGAACATTTGAAAACAAAGTACATGGTCGTGAGCAAGGCACATAATGATGGTAGTCCAATGACAGTTGATGATCTCACATTTAAAAGAATAGGTACCTTCAAATATTTGGGAAGCATCATAAGTGAACAGAATAAAATGGAAATTTAAATTCAATAAAATAAAGCTTATTTTGGCCTACGAGATGTGTTACGCAGTAGAGCTGATTCGAGGAGCTTCAAACTTAAGACTATACCAGAATGTAATTCTGCCAGTAGTTCTATACGAGTCAGTAAGCTCTATATTTTGAAAAGCATATGAACAAAAACTATTAGTTTTTAAAATGAAAATATTACGGAAAAATTTTGACCCCAAGAGAGACCCAGATACAAGGGAGTAGAGGATATACTAAAAATCCAGGAACTGAAAGAGCTATATAAACAGGCTGATATTAGACGAAGGATGACGAGAAGAAGACTGATGTGGGCTGAAGATCTAATTAGGATGTAGGAGGAACGACTACATAAGAAGCATTCTCTGAATCCAGAGAGGGCAGAAGGAAGAGAGGAAGGGCAAGAAGTAGAAGGAAGGATGACATCGCCAATGACGCAGTGACCATGGGCCTGAGAAAGGAAAATGGAGTTAAAAGCAAGGAACAGAGAGGACTGGTAGAGGAAAGTAGAGGAAGCGAATGGTTTCCAAGTCCCGAGCGACAACAATTAAAAAAATAGATATGGAGACACTGGCGATGTGTACTAATTTTTATTTCCCGCAGTGTGTGTAGAGGTATCTACCGGCAATCGCTTTAACATTCTTACGCACATTAGCAGCAACACATACACAGAAATACGAGGGGCGTTTAAAATAACATGCAAAAAGAAAAACTACTAACGTGTTTGGGGAAAACCATTTTTATTTTTCGCCATAATCTCCTTTCAGACTTGTACACTTTGTCCAAAGCTGTTCTACTTTGTTGATCCCTTCCGAATAATAGGAATTTTCCAAGCCTGCAAAACAGCTATTAGTTTCTGCAATCACCTCTTTTGAATGAAATCTTTTGTCCCGCCACCCATTTCTTCAAATTGAGGACATTCCGAGGGAGCCAAGTCTGGAGAATAGGGGGGATGTGAAACGAGTTGGAATCCCATTTCCAATAATTTTGAGACCACAACTGCTGCGTTGTGTGCTGGTGCATTGTCGTGATGGAAAAGGATTATTGTGTAAGCCAGTCTCCGGCGATTTCCTTGCAGCTCGGTTTTCAAACGGCCCAGTAACAGTGAATAATATGCACCTGTAATAGTTTTACCCTGTTCTAGATATTCAATGAGGATTATCTCTTGCGAATCCTGAAAGACCGTCGCCATAATCTTTCCGGCCAAAGGATCGGTCTTCGCCTTGTTTGGTGCAGATTATCCCTTAGCAAACTATTCCTTAGATTGTTATTGTTCTTTGGTCTGAACAGCTGCAAACCTTCCTTGCAATACTTCACGCGGTTCCATTTTTGGTCAAGCGTAAGCAATCGCCGCATCCACCTTGTGGAAGGCTTTCTCATGTCCAAATGTTGATGCAAAATATTATGTACCTGACCGAGCTAGGTGGCGCAGTGGTAACGCACTGGACTCGCATTCGGGAGGACGTTGGTTGAAATGCACCTGCGGTCATCTAGATTTAGGTTTTCCGTGATTTCCCTAAATCATTCCAGGCAAATGCCGGGATGGTTCCTTTCAAAGGGCACGGCCGAATTCCTTCCCCCACCCTTAACCAAAAATACGGGCGTGACCTCTGTCTCTAATGACCACGCTGTCGACGGGACATTAAACCATAATCTTTCTTTCTTCCTCCTATTATGTACCTGTTCATTCGAGATGCCCAAAGCACTAGCAATCTCACGCACCTTAACTCTTCTGTCATTCATCACCATATTATTGATGATTTCTGGAGTCGTAACCTCCACAGGGCGTCCAGTACGTTCGGCGTCACTTGTGCCCATATGGCCACTCCGAAAATTTTGAAACCACTTATAAACTATATATATATATATATATATATATATATATGTATATTTGACGACGTTACAGCGATCATTTTTAATGAAATAAATCGCAGTTTGCGATCACTTATGGCTTCACTGTACTAGATTAGATGTGCTACCAATGTGCGGCGAATGAAAATTTGTGCCCGGACGGGATTCGAACCCGCCTAGTAAGCAGCAGATCCCGGGTTCGAATCCCGGCCGGGCACAAATTTTCATTCGCCACACATTGGTATTACATCTAAACCTAGTACAGTGAAGCCATAAGTGATCGCAAATTGCGATTTATGTCACTTATAAACTGTTCTACTCGAAGGTGCAGAGTCGCCGTAATATTTATCAAGCTTCTCTTTAGTCTCCTGAGGCGTTTTGCCTTGCATTAAGTAACATTTAATCACTAATTAAAAATGATCAGTCTCTGTTGCAATATTTTATTATCCAATAACGCGTTTCGCACTGTTAGCGCATCGTCAGACTGGAAAAAGACAAATGTTTTGTTACAGTCCGTGTACCTGGCGGGCAGCGAATCTAATGTGGCTAAGGTGAGTAAATTTGAAAATTCAGACTTACTTGGGCGGAGATGGAGCCATAGAGCCATCTATAGCTGTGGAGGAGGAATCTTAACAATTGTTGTCATTGGGCGCCTGCAAAGAGGTAAACGTACAAAGTACGTAAGGGTTATTTGAACTAGAATGACTAGGGACTAAAGGGGTGTGGTATGGAAATTAATGGAACGCTTTTATATGATAAAACTCACCATAGCAGCAGAGAAGTCGCTGTCGCGGCAGCTCCACGTTTACAACTGGTAGTATTTTTAATAACTGCGGAACATATGTTACCGTTAAACAGAGCGGTATGGGCAGAGTAACGCCTGCGAGAATGAGCGGCTTGCCAAGCGGTAGCTTGGTATTATTAGAGGTATTTGTGACTTGGGGGAATGAATCTTGTGAAATGATACATTTTGGTATGAAACAATAATAAATGAATGAAAACTAAATTATTAGAGGCCTGAGGGTGGGGCGGGAGAAAGATGTTGTGAATTGTCAGAAGGGGGGTCATTTTGGAAAAAGATGGATAACACGATGTCGTAAAAAGTTTAATTTTTTGTGATGAGTTGTTCGTTGAGACTCTGTTCTGGGGACCGTTTTACAAACTTAGTGATTTCTAATTCTTCAAGAAGTGAGAGTTTTTTTTCCTTTGGGGGCGATGTGAAGAACTTGTAATTTGTCAAGGGGGGCTGAATGTGTTTGCTTCTTTTGAGGTGCTCGGAAAAGGCCGAATTATTTTTGGCAGCGCCTTTCTAGTTAAAAGATGTTCTTGGAACCTAGTTTTGAAGGCTCGTCCAGTTTGGCCAATGTATGATAAGGGGCACTGCAAACATTGTATTTTGTAGACGCCTGACTGGCGAAAAGAGTCTTTAACTAACCGTTATTGCAACAGAGACTGAACATTTTTTAATGATTCAACACTGTTGCTGCACCAGCCGCCACCACCACCACCATCATGTAATGGAATGAAATGAACATTTAATCACCACAAGAAACCCTTTTTTTTGCATTCTTTGACAGTCACTCGACTCCCTTGATTCACACGAATGGCAAATAAAAAGACCAGTATTTCTGAAACTGGTGTGCGTTCTTTTCAAAGATACTACTAACTAACATGACCTCGATACGCGCAGGTGGTGCCGTCTCTCGGACTTTTAAAAACGCCCTTTGTAGTAGAGCAACTGCAGCGGCCCCCTGCACAGTGCTGGGCTCTGACGCACGGCGCTGGCCAATGTTCCGCAGTAGAGGGGCGTGCGCGGCGCTCTGGATAGCGGCAGGAATGCCGCTGCAGGTTTTGCAAGGGAGGCGCGCGCCCGGGTGCGAACGCGGACCGCGGCCGAGTGGCGCTGGTATCGGCGTCCATCTGCGGCGAGCGGCTGCTGCCTGCCTGGCTGGGCTCAAGGTGAGCCGGTGGACCCGCACCGCGGAAGGCGCCCACACCCTGCACTGTGCAGAGCGTAGCTTCTGGTTTGGCACCGGCCGCGCTGCCTAAGCGGTGCTCTCTCGCACTCACAGTAACGACATGTACAGTGCCGATAATCGCCAGGGAAAAATCCTTAACACTTAGCATGCGGCCGACGTAATAATACGTCTTCAAAATGAAACAATTGTAGGACCGACGTAATATTTAGTTACAGTGTTTCTCGGTGGCGTTCATTTACTGATCGTGTCACAAGCACAGACTCTAAAACACACTGACAGTATTCGAAACACATAATACAGAATACAAATCAATATAAATATATATAAAAATGGAAAGTGGGACGTGTGTCCATATATTTCACTTGGTAGCCAAAATTATTCACTGCAGACAAACGGCGAGAGTAGCCTTTACGTTCGCGGTGTACACTATGGTGTTTTGGTCGCGGTGTGTGGCGGTGGGTAAGTGTGCCGAACAAAAATCCGTAAAATGTGGAGCAATACGGCGATCAACAGAAGCTCAAAGATAAAAAGACTCAAAGATAAAACACTGGGAAACACAGACATACCTTAACTGAGCATTAACTACACTGGCAATACGCCAGTAATCTCAATATAAACATTGGAAAGACAACTGTAGTGCTTAGGATCAAAATACTAACTGGATTAGCAGTTCCATGTCGTCGGCTTATATAAAATTCGGACTAAACACCATCGATGACTTTTGACACTAAAATAGCAAAGAGGTTATGTACAGCGAATTGTGAAGCACATTCATCAGGTTTTTTTTTAAGTCTATGGGACTTAACTACGGGGTCATCAGTCCCTAAACTACTTATGAACTACTTACGAACTAGGACGGCACAAATATCCATGCCCGAGGGGGGATTCGAACCCCCGACCGTAGTGGCCATGCAGACCGTGACTGGAGCGCCTTAGTCTCCTCGGCCACCGCGGCCGGCCTTCAGTTGTTTTTCTACAGCAAACGTACGAATAAAGAAAAATAAGTGCATATTGCAGTTTGAAAAGTCAAACTACCAGGAAAGATGCCAAAGCGTAAGAAAGAAATTTCGCGTTTTCGATTTGTTTCTAAAAGACAGAAAAAGGTGCTGAACAGTAAATCTACAGACGATAGAAACTTGAAATTTGTAGACATTATTTTTCTTACACTGTAGGCATCAGTGATTTTTCGATGTTCCCATCCCGCGTGCGAAGCAGCAGGAATTTAGCTAGTAAATAAACAAAACAAAATAAAATAAATTTAAAAAATGTTCAAACATTTGTGAAGTTTTGGGGCGTAACTCCAGTGGTTATCGGTTCCTAAACTTACAAACTACCTAAACTAACTTATCCTAAGAACAACACAAAAACCTATGCTCGCGGGAGGACGCGACCCTCCAACATGGAACCGTAGCTGGGCGCCTCAGCGCGCACGGGTATTCCACAGCAGCAATGCAAAATACAGAATACATAAACAATAACATGAAGAAGGACTGTTAAATTATAAGTAAAATACACAAAAATATAAAATCAACAAAGGAAAAAATATTGTTTCGTCCTTTCATATAGTGGCAGACCAGAAATTGGCCACGTCGAGTGCATTAGGTGTAGCCCTCGTCGAGTCTCTCATGGTTCATGTAGCTGGAAATACAGAACTCTGCAGTAGGTGATTATTACACAGTTGCACCGAACCACACGCGCAGAGAACTGAATCCACGGGAAGGCCCCCCTTTGCAGGTTGGTTTTGCATCTCGTGGTACCGGAGCGTAGTCTGTTTAGAGCCTTCCATGCTGTCCACCTCTCTGAGTGGCCAGGGGCAAGCTCTTCCATCGGCATCATCCACTCCTCCACATACTGACTTTTTCCCGCCACTTCGAAAACCTTGCTTGTTGTAGTTGTCTGTAAGTGCGTCTGTAGTTGCCAGTTGATTTCAGCCGAGGTTGTGCTGGCTGGCAGCAGTGTAGGGGATGCATAGGATAGCTGCTATCTCTCGTCTGATTTCAGGAGTGGGGGGAAGGGGGGGGGGCTTTGCCAGCGAGCCAGTGGAGTTTATCTACGTGTGTACTCTGTGGCGTTAAACGCATATTTACGACTCGCGCGAAGTGCGAGTGGTCTGCAGGCTTAATAGTTTCAACCGCGAGCGCTAGATGGCAGCAGCGAACTCAGTGGAACTCTTTGTGTTTGTGAAAGACTTGGTTATTGTAGCTTACTTCGTAGCATTGGCTGGCGTTGGCATCATCTCAGTTTCATTCGTTTTGAGTGTTTTTCGTGTTGAATTTCTTTTCGATATGTGCAGTGAACAGGGTAAACGTTTGGGGCAAATGATTTATGAAGTCCTGGACGAGTTTTCAGGTGGTGAAATAGGGCTGTCTGATGACGATTTGGATTATACGCCGTCTGAAAATAGCAGTAAGTCAAATAATCAACAGGGAAGGCTGGAAGGAAGGACACCTCATATGAGTGCACCGAATGTAATGTCGGTTTGTGAATCGACCCCTGGTTCAAAGATTCACACTATGAACGCTAAATTGAGTACTGAACTTATGCTTATTGTTATTTTTCTTCAGTTCAAATATTTTGTAAATATGTATATAAGATAATAACATGTTTCATTGTATAAAACAGTACTGTAATTCTTTTTCAGTTATCTTCCGGAAATAAATATCACTGACTTCAAACTTCATTGATGCCTTCAAATTTTTAAGTTATTGACCCCAAAATTTGAGTACTTAACGTAAAAAGCACAAAAAAAGTTTGGGAGTTCTAATAAAAGTGAGAAAATTACAGAAAAACACTGATTTTACCCAGTCCGCAGGTGACGGCAACTACAAACTACATCAGCTCTGAAAGTGATAACAAAATATGGCAAAGGATATCCACCTAATTTTCAGTGGGACATCTTATGGCCTGCCGACTACAGTGAGATGACGTAGAAGTGATTCTGCTAGTCCACGCCTCTAGACGTAGTCAACACCAAACAGTTATTAATTGACATGTTCCACATGCACGAGGATCTCCTCATCATGGATCTACGGAACGAACAGACTGGGAGCCGTTTGGCCCGTTCGTTGCTGCAGGATCTACAACCATAGCCAAATTTGTAATTTTTCCTTTCAGAATGGTTAGTTTCCTGACGGATTAAAGTAGTCAGAAGTGAAACCACATTATAAAAAGTGAAAAGGGATAATTTAGCCAACTATAGACCTATTTCTACGCCATCGGTTTTTTCTAAAGTTACTGAAAAGGCTATATCTTCAAGGTTAATTGATCTTTTCAGTTCACATAATTTGTTGCCAAACGTACAGTTTGGTTTCAGAAATGGTTTAACGACTGATAATGCTATATTCTCCTTTCTCTGTGAAGAACGTGATGGATTAAATAAAAGGCTACAAAGTTTAGGCGTCTTTTTTAACATTGGCGTTTGATTGTGTTGATCACAAAATATTGTTGCAGATGTTGGAACATTATAGAATAAGACGAATAACTCACAACTGGTTCACCTCTTACTTTAATAACAGACAGCAGAAGGTTTATTCTCCGCAGAGTTGAAAATGGCTATGACGTGCAGTCACAATGGGGCACAGTTACGTGTGGGGTGCCCCAGGTGTCTGTTCTGGAGCCGCTGCCGTTTATTATTTGTATAAATGATATGCCTTCGAGTATAACAGGTGATTGTAAAATATTTTTATTTGTTGATAACACCAGCTTCGTAGTGAAGAATGTTTGTTTGTAATATTGACACAGTATCAAATAATAGACTTCAAGAGACAAGTTCATGGCTTGTAAAAAATAAATTGATGCTAAATAACAGTAAAAATCAGTATATACAATTTCTAACACACAACTGAACAAAAACTGACATTTTGCTTACACATAACGGCCATATGGTAAGTGAGACTGAAATGTTCAAATTTATAGGTGTTCAAATACATATTAAGCTGTCGCAGAAATCCCATCTTCAGGATCTTGTTCCGAAACTACATTAGGTAAGTTTTATTTTTTATATTTTTATTTATATTTATTAATTTATTTATTTTTAGGGGAGGGAGCAGCTCTACTGATTCAAAAAGGATATTTTTGGCTCAGGAATGGACGGTTCCAGCAATTAGTGGTGTAAGTTCGCGAACGTCGTATCGACCCCTTTTCAGTAGTCTGCATTTCTGACATCACAATACATATTTTCGTTAATATCGTTTGTTGTTGACAATATCAGCTTATTCCCGCGAGTAAGCAGCTTTCACTCGGTAGATACTAGACACAAATCTAATCTACATTTAGATCACACCTCCCTGACTCTTGTGCAGAAAGGCGTGCAGTATTATGCAGGATCCATTTTTGACTTGTTTCTTGACCATGAAATCTTGCCTCTCAATTAGATACTGCGGAACAGAAAACCCTATTATTATGACTTTGACTCTGATAAAAACTCGTACCCCAATACAGAACGCCTCTCTTGCAGCGTCTGCCACCGGAGTTTCCTAATCATCTCTGTGACGCTTTCACGCTTACTAAATGACCCCTTAACGAAGCGTGCTACTCTCGGTTGTATCTTTGCTATAACTTCTATTAACACTACCCCGTACGGATTCCGCACTGATGAGCAATGCCGGCTGCGGTGGCCGCGGGGACTGAGGCGCTCTAGTCACGGTCTGCACGGCCACTACGGTCGGGGGTTCGAATCTCCCCTCGGGAATGGATATTAGTGTTAGCTAGTTCTTAAGTAGTTTGTAAGTTTAGGAACTGATGACCCCGCAGTTAAGTCCCATAAGCTTAACAAACATTTGAACATTTGATGAGCAATAATCAGCGCGAACCAGAGTTTCGTAACCCACTTCTTTTGTTGACGGTCTATACTTCCTGTTAATTCTTCCAATGAATCTCAGTTTGGCATCTGCCTTGCCCACAATTAATTTTATATGGTTGTTTCATTTCAGATCGCTCTTTATGTCTTCTCCCATATATTATATGGAAGTAACTACTTTCAGTGTGCGTCCTGCTATTGCACAGTTATGTAATAAAGGAGTTTTCTCTCTATGTAAATGCAGCACTGTACACTTGTTTATGTTGAGGCTCAATTGCCATTCGCTACACCATGCGTCAATACGCTCCCAATCATACTGCATTTAGCTACCATTTTCCGTGTTGCGACTTCTCGATAAACTGCAGCATCATCCACGAAAACCCTCATTGAACTTGAAAGACGGCTGTAAATTATCTAAGTTCACTAGACGGCCCTTTCTGCTGAACGAGAACCCCTCTCGTTCGGAGGCATGAGGAATAGCATTTCAATTCATTATTTTAAATGTTAGTTTCTGTAAAATTGCTGGGATTTTATTATGATAATAATTTATCATCGTGTCTATAAATATAGCAATATGAACAGTTTCTCCGTGACGCCGCTGTCCTTGTGAATCATTGCCAACCTCTGCTTTTGATGCTACCAAAAAAGTTCCTCCACCCTTTGGTTACAAGTTGGGTTGGCAATGCCCAGTTAGCGAGCCTCGGTTGGACGCGCGAGTTTAAGCTCTTCCCCCCACCTCGTTTTTCGTGGGTTTTGCCGATTTGCATAGAGACAAAAATTTCAGTCGATGTTAAAAAATTATTATGTATCGTACAAATTTGTTACCTACAAGCAGTCGAACATACTGAAAACGATACACTCACTCATTTGGTATATAACAACGTAATAAACAAATATAGTGTAAAATAGATGGTTTATTATTCAGTAGTTAAATTATTGTAAATTCGCATTTGAAATCTTTGAACTCTTTGCTCAGAAAATCTAATACATTTTAATAACAAGATTTATCGTATGTTGAAGAGAAACTTTTAGGAATTAAGAAAGCATAACTTTAAATTTATCATTTGAAACTTCCGAAAAATAAGTCAAAACAATTATCAAATTACTGACGCGAGAAAAATAAATATTTAACAGTATTAAATATTGTATAATAAAATTGTTGAAGTTTATTAGCGATGTCTGAAAAGAATTGGATATTTAAACTGAAAGTCATTAATAAAATGTTGCCCCCGATTAGTAGCGCACTTGTGGTCTTGAGGAAGACGCGGCCATATTAGTGACACTGGTCAACCAGTATTCACTGTGTACAGACGTGTTTATGATGCCTCTCAGAAAATGTCTGTAAAATTATCTGAAACTACGAAAAGGTGAATGCTACATTTAAAAATGTGGAAGCGCCTGACTTGTCATTTAAATGGATTCATGGATCCAGCGCCTGAAATTATAGCAAACCAGGATCGCAGAAGTGTCGAACACAAAGCAACGTCATATCATGAGATCTTAATTTTTTTTTTTTTTTTTTTTTTTTTTTTTTTTTTTTTTTTCCTCTCTTCCACTTACATTTTTCAAATAACCAGCGGGCTGTTTTATGAAATGAAATCAAAATGTTCCAAAATTTTGTAATCCTATGGGACCAAACTACGTTAGTCATCAGTCCCTAGTCTCACAAACCACTTAAACTAAGTTAAAGGAACCTAACACACATCTATGCCCGAGGGAGGATTCGAATCTCCGACGCGGGACTCCGCGCAATCCGTAAAGTGGCGATCCAGTGGCTACTTCCGCGCGGCATACAGATATCTGTTGACAGTCTGTGTGATAAAATAAAAATTCGATACAGCACGTAGAAATAGCAACTTGCTGCTTTCGTTTTCGACGTAAGTGTTTTTTTTTTTTTTTTTCAAAACAAGACATGTGTGCATTAATTACAGGAAAAACGAAACTGATCGCAATAAAATGATACCGCATAACAAATATAACTATATGATTTCATTCTAGCTGACGATTTGTACGTCTCAGCATGACGTTGTAAACATGATATTGACTTCAAAGCGAATAGCCTGCCGGCAGCGGTGGCCGAGGAGACTAAGGCGCTCCAGTCGCGGTCCGCACGGCCACTACGGTCGGGGGTTCGAATCCCCCCTCGGGCATGGATATTTGTGCCGTCCTAGTTTGTAAGTAGTTCATAAGTAGTTTGTAAGTTTAGGGACTGATAACCCCGTAGTTAAGTCCCATAGACTGGGCAAACATTTGAACATTTTTTTTTTTTTTTTTTTTTTTTTTTTTTGAGAATCGTCTGTAGTATTTGCGTTGTCAGTCACTTTGTTTAGCAACACTGTAGCATCTGGTGAGCCGCAGAATACACTGCACCGGAAGATAGGTCGTGATTTATTACTTCAATGACTAACATTAACTGACGACTTTACGTGCGTTCTATTCTTAAAAACCCATTATCCTGATTATTCTTCCTCTTACTTTGAATTAAGACCTTAACACTTTTGAAAAGTATTTTCAAGCTTTATTTAAATGTTAGGTTATATATGGTAAAAATTCTACACTGTAGAGTAAGGAAGTACTTACTCTGTACAGCTCTCCACGTCAATGACTGCTACACTCACCTGAAACACACGACAATAGACAGAAGATAAAAGAACGTCTACTAGTGTCACTTTTACAACTATATTACAACCAAAACTAATATATTTATTAGTGGCACACTTCAGACACTTAAAGCAAGTCTTTCATTACTGAAGCGAACACTATTGCTCACAAAAATGACCAATGAGTGAACCATATATAAAAATGTTTTTAACCCTCAATATCCACTCCTAAATTCAGTCATGTTCAAACAACACTAATGAATTCCGATTTGAAGTGCATCAGATACCGAAAATTTTTCACCCTGTAATTATCCTTGCGGCCGGTCTTATACTACCGCCATTATCTACTTTTCAGCATAATATAGCACAACCTATACAATTTCCCACTCTTATTACTGAATTAATTAACGCTGTTCAGGTAGAGTTAGGGTCAGTATTGTGTTTGTTTTCGTTAGGCATGTGTTCGTTGATGCGTCTAGTTTATCCTACGTTGTCTCGTCAGTAGAATAATACTATGACTAGCTCTCCTACCTTGGAAGTTTACTGGATTTCCTATGCAATTTTATAGTACTGCGCTGCCTTCCTTAGCCTTGATACGTTACGTATTCAACTGTAATAGTTCCCTTAACATGTGTGTCTTTCAGAAAGCAGCAAAATTACGCTTATGGTTCGCTGGTGACTTCGGACAGGCAGGGGGGCGAAACAGCATAAGTCATCAGCCCCCCGTGAGAAGGGGAAGGAGTGAGGATAGGAAAGGAGGGTAAGGGAAAGGAAATGCATTTCCGGGAGGAAAGAAGGATGAAAGACTGCATTAGCTCGGGGCCCCGTGCTCGCCACGCACGTACTCACGAAAGAACCGTGAGTCCCCTGAGGGGTTCCCGTTATGTCATGGGTCATTCTCTCTTTTCTAAATCCTTTTTTTCTTTTTTATGTTGTGAAATTTCTTTTCCTTGTCAGTTTACTAATTGATATCCTCCTTTTGGCTTTTTTAAAGGTAATATTACTTAACTATTACACCCACCTTGTGTAAGTACTTCTTACAAAATAGGATCGCGAAAAGGAAGGAGATTAATGGTTGAGCACCCGTCTATGGCGAAGTCATTTGAGATGGAAAACGTGGGCTCTCACTGGGTAATAAAGAGTAATACAACGCCTCCAGATGCTGCCAGATTCGGTGATATACTCTCGCCATCTTCACGCCCATAAACAGCCGTAACAAATGGTCAATGGTCGTATGTTTTGCGTCAGGATGGGGCAACGATTAATGGTGCAAATAATTCATTTTGAATGACGTTATATCTTTTCCATCAGCTGTTAGCTACTTTTATATCAGGAAGGAAGTGATGTGTGTATACGGCACACGACGTTTTTATTTCGACTATCATTTGACGAAATTGTTACATCGTATGCCGTATGCACACATTACTCCATCCCTTATATAAAAGTAGCTAACAGCTGATGGAAAAGATAATACCGTTCATAAGAGATTAATTGGCACTAGTATTTCAGTGCTGTCCCATCTTGACGTGAAAGCATGTGTTACGTCTACTAACGGGCCTGAAGATACCAGTACATCGATCAATCATAGTCCGTCATCCATACTACAGAAGAATGGACACAAGAATACTGACAACAGTAGTAGTGAATAATGTACTAGGAGAGGAGCGTCGAATTACAGTGTTACTTAATACTGTGCTAGAACTGAATCAACATTTTAAACTATTCACTCAACTCCTGTCATACAGAGTACATATATTACAGTTCAATATGCTTACCAGCGACCCAGTATTGCCGCACAAAATGTGAGCAAACGATAAAAGAACAGACTCCTAGAACGACAGAATGATTTATGAAACACTAAATGAACATGAAGAATGTTGGAAACAATTTACAGTTTATTTTCATCGATAAATACGAAATTATCGTAAGAGGTACGGCGGCTTAGTTTGATTTACTTTATTTGTTAATTCTGTAGACTTTACTTGAAATATCCTTCGACAAAGAAGTAATTTTTTACTGAAAATATAATGCACTCTCTAGCTGATATAGGGTAAGCATCTGAGCGATAAAATTTTAATAAATAATAACCCACATCAGCATGAGTGTTCAGACGTTAATTTTAAAGTTGCTGTATTTTTCTACCAGTGCCTGTAAATAAGACTCCTTCGAGGCACATGCTTCTATGGCTTATGCTCTGTTCGCTTCTGCTCAAGAGTAAGTTTTATTCCAAGCATTTAGGGAAATATTTTCAGAGAATAATGAAAACTGCATTCACTCTTCAAGGAAGTATATTAGATACCCGATGGCGACATTGAAACACATGAAAATGGCGATATTTTGCGCAGCTGATATATAGTTTCCGATCTACTGTTATATCTATGAAAGAAAGTTACAATTTTCATAGTTTTTATAGATTAACGGAAACAACAATGCAAAGTAAAAATTGAGAGGAAAAAATTGATAGATTCTACTGAATTTTTCAAGCTAGCTCACGGATATGATCTCGTAAGTCGGAGTTAATTTTACGAAAAGTTCATTTAACTTAAAACTGACCATTCGTCAACTGCAGGAGGCCCAAAGCCAGAAAAGATTTCGACCTGAAGTGATGGTCGAGAAATTCATGGTTATGCTGCCCTGCGGGAGTAGCCGAGCGGTCTGGAGCGCCTCGTTACGGATCGTGCGGCCTCCCACGTCGGAGGTTCGAATCCTTCCTCGGGCATGAATTTGGTGTTGTCCTTAAATTAGTTTAACTTAGTTTAAGTAGTTTGTAAGACTAGGGACTGATGACCAACGTAGTTTGGTCCCATAGAATTACAAACATTTGAACATTTGTATGTTGCCCTCCAACACTGGTCCATATGTCAGAATTTGAGGAAAATGTTATACTCTGATTACTTTGTTTAAAGAGATCTTAGCAAATAAGGGAACATGCATAAACTAGCGTTAAGACTGTCACTTGTCTAATGACTAAAAAACAGCTATCAAACTGAGTGAACGATTAGAGAAGCTGACGATTGAAAGCACGAATGTGAATGATCGACAAAGAAGATAATTTTTGAGCTGAAAACATCCAGATAAAAGTCGTCAGCCAGAGGGTTGGCCAAGAACATCCACGACCCCCCCCCCCCCCACACACACACACAAAAAGGATAGAATATGCAATTAAAAGTCCCCATGCGCCTCCTTTTAGTTGCATACATTTTTTCTAAATGTATCTGAAGCGTCAAACTGAATCAAGAAATGAGTAATAGAAAGATATTCACCTATTTGGGTGTGGAATCCGCCTAAAAACCATATCTAAGCAGAGCGCTTAAACCGCACGGTTACCAGAGCGGGCAGAGAAGAACTTTTGAAAATAATAATGTTCATATATTGTGCGATTATATGTACGTAATAATAGCTTCTAAATATGTTAACCACTGATTTTTATCATTTTTTAGAGTAGCTCCCTCTGCACTGCAGCACAGGATAGTACTTTTAACACTACTTTTTATACTACATAACTGTATAACGGAGACGGTGGTAGAGAACGTTATAGGTAGAAAGACAATGCGCAGTAGATATCCTTCGATATTACAGGATATACTGAATGTAACTGTTGAAAAGAGAAAATTTAAGCGGGCATAAAAGAATACAGATGTCTAAATATGAGTTGACAGCCCCCCCAGGGGAGCTAAGGTTCTTTCGTGAGTACGAGCGTGGCGAGCACGGGTCTCCGAGCTAATGCAGTCTTTCTTCCTTCTTTACTTCCCAAACTGCATTTTCTCTCCCACTCCCCTCCTTCCCTATCCTCACTCCTTCCCCTTCCCACCGGGGGCTGATAACCTTAGCAGTTTAGTCCCTCTATCCCATCCAAATAACCCAACCCTCAACTGAGTTGACAGGATTGTAAAATCGTTAAGGGGGAGTAGCTAGAGGAGAATTTTAAGTTTTGAGAAGTATGTATTTCTGGAGGAAGGATAGATATCAACTACACGAAAATTAAAGAGAATTTTGGAGTAAATAAAATGAATAATAAGCGATGAAATATAAAAACAGTAATAAGCAGTAAAGGGAATGTTAGTTGGGACAAACAGAGGGTCTATAAAAGAGAAATGAAGTTGAAGGCAATATTGTAGAAAGGCGAAAGCAAGTAAATGGAGATGAGATAGGTGCTGTGATACTGCAAGAAGGATTTGACCGAGCACTGACAGATTTGACTCGAAGCAAGGCATTGGAAGCAGAAAACATTCCCTCATAGGAACTGATGTCTTTGGTAAATCCATCCATAAAACACAATTCCTACTGGCTAATAATCTCCAAACTTTGACAAGAATGAAATAATTTCATTTCCAAAGAAAAATGCGAACATTACCTAACTATCAGTCTACGTAGTTATAATTGGAGAATATTATCACAATATTTTTACAGAAGAACGAAAAAGGTGACAAATCCCACCTGGCGGAATATCAGTTCGAATTAAAAAAAAAAAATTAAGATCACGGGAGGCATTAATAACCCTACCACGTATCGTAGAAGACAGCTTAAGGAAAAGCAAAACTATGTTACAGATTTTGTAGATTTGGAGAAATCTTGCGGGATTCCTGGTATCGTGAGGCCACCAAAGACTAATGCACCACTATCGATAGGGTTTCGAAAACACCGACAGTTGGTACTGTTACTTAATTCATTCCCGTGAGTGTCCGCGCACGTGTGAATAGTACCACGTGATGAAGCCTGATTGACCCATGCACAGTTAAACAGCATACCACCTGTAAGAGAGTGTGTGTACCGTAACCATCCAATGTGTGGATAGAGTCGGCAGGGCTACGATCCAGCAGATGAAGTTCAACGATTCAGGACAAATCCGTCACTACGCAGAACTCTGCCTTAAAACTTAATAACATAATGACACTTCGAGATTCTCACGATAGAAGTGGAACTTTGAAGTTTAACCGCACTATGCTAGGACTTTATCAGTCTCAGTGTACTTCTACAACGCTATTATTTATTTATTTGCATCAATTTCATGTGAGATACTTATGTTATGGACTCTTTCTGTTAAAGTATACCTACGTAAATTTACCCGAGATCACACACAAAACAGGTAGGGATGGTAAAATATAGGGACCGAAAAGTTATATACGGAAATGAGACAGTTGAAAAGTGTCACGTGTGCCTAACTTCAACAATCACTCGGCGTTAAAAGTTTGTTTATTCCCGTCGAGCGGCCGTTACCACGTCGAAAACCTTTTAACATTAATCGCAGGACTTAAGGCGCCCATGTACCACTGTGTTGTGCCACATGTTCGCGGTACTCCGGCCATCTGTACGTGCCTACGTCGCAACTCCATTACTACTGTTACCTCAGTGTATAATACTATTTGTTTATACATCTCTAGAGCGTCTAATTCTGATTCTTCATTATCATAAACGGAAACAATTTGTGTGTAATTTCTGTTTCTGTTTAATGCATAGTTATTGGGTCTAAAGCTCATTTCCGAGTGAAGCAGAGAGTACAGTCAAATAATCCGTCAATAAACACCAAACGTAAAGCATACAATGCAATGATTAGCAGCAATATTATTGTATGGGGCAGAAACTTAATGAACGAGGGAGACAGCTAATGAAAAATCATGAGACATATCTTTGTGTCAGTCCATTAAGAGAATGCATGGAGACGAATAAAGAACCAAGAACAGCATGATCTCATGACGCTACCAAATATCATCCAAAAACTGAAACGCGAAGAGTAAGTGTCACAGGACATAATGCTAAGAAAGTAGACATCTCTCGGAAGACCTGATGGTCCAATTGAAAGATCCAGAAAGCGATGGGAGGATGAGCTAAGGGATGGCATTTGCTAGCTGGGTGTCTATGGTAGCTGTGCCCAAAGTGCACAAGATTCGAATCAATGGAGAAGCAATGTGCATGTTTCGATCACTGATTTGATGATGATGATAGTGTCGACGGAGATGTTGTTGCTCCAAAAGCCTCAATGATTTGGAGAACTTGACTGACTCATACGAAAAGCCACTTTTGGTTAGTCAGTTTCAGACAGCACTGATGTGCAGATTTCGTTGTCCATCGTGAGACAGGTCTTTGGCTTAATCTTTGAAGAGCACTCATAGAGACACAAAAAGAACCAAGAACTCTATGGTCTGATGAAGCTACCAAATATCGTCCAAAAGCAGACGCGGAGAATAAGTGTCACAGAACATATTGCCTGGAAACTAGATACTTCTTAGAAGACCTGGTGGTCCAATTGTAAGAGCCAGAAAACGATAGGAGGATAAGCTAAGGGTTGACATTTGCTAGCTGGGAATCTATGACAACTGGATCCAAATTGCACAAGATCCTAATCAATGGAGAATGTGTGTGAGGCTGGCATGTGCATGTCTTTGATCACTGCTTTTATGATGATGATGAAGATAGTAATGATGGAGATTTTGCTTCTCGTAGAAACATAAATGTATTTGACGTTAGAATTACTAACGTTTTAAACGAAAAGACCAATGCCATGCCGTCCGTGGTGGCCAAGGGGACAGAAGAGCTCCAGTCAGGGTCTGCACGGCCACTAAGGTCTGGGGTTCCAATCCCCCCTCAGGCATGGATATTTGTGCTGTCCTTAGAATAAGTTAGTTCATATGTAGGTTGTAATTTTAAGGACTGATGACCCCGTAGTTAAGTCCCATAAGCTATACTAAGATTTGAACCCAAGGCCACTGATGGTTGGTCAGTTTCAGGCAGATTTCGTTGTCCATCGTGAGACAGGTCTTTGGGTTAATCTTTGAAGAGTACTCACAGAGACACAGAAAGAACCAAGAACTGTATAGTCTGATGAAGCTATCAAATATCATTCAAAAACAAATGCGAAGAATAAGTGTCACAGAACATATTGCTAGGAAATTAGATACTTCTTGGAAGACTTGGTGGTCCAATTGGAAGACCCAGAAAGCGATAGGAGGATAAGCTACGGGTTGACATTTGATAGATGGGAGTCTATGACAACTGGATCCAAAATGCACAAGATCCGAATCAATGGAGAATCTGTGTGAGGTAGGCCCATGATGTACATGTCTTTAATCACTGCTTTAATGATGATGATAGTCACAATGGAGATGGTGCTGCTCGTAGAAACATCAATGAATTGGAAAACATTACTGACGTTTTATACGAAAAGCCCAAGACCAAATATGGTTGGTGAGTTTCAGACACCACTGATGAGGAGATTTCCTTGTTCATCGTGAGACAGGTCTTTGGGTTAACCTTTGAAGAGCACTCATAGAGACACAGAAAGAACCAAGAACTGTGTGGTCTGATGAAGCTACCAAATGTTATCCAAAAACAAACGCAAAGAATAAGTGTCAGAGAATATATTGCTAGGAAACTAGATACTTCTTGGAAGACCTGGTGGTCCAATTGGAAGACCCAGAAAGCGATAGGATGATAAGCTAAGGTTTGACATTTGCTACCTGGGAGTCTATGACAACTGGATCCATAGTGCACAAGATCCCAAAAAATGGAGAAGCAATGTGAAATCGGACCATGATGTGCATGTCTTTGATCACTGCTTTGATGATGATGATGATAGTGACGATGGAGATGTTAATGCTCATAGAAACATCAATGTTGAACATTATTGACGTTTTATACGAGAAGCCGAAGGCCACTGATGGCTGGTCAGTTTAAGACTGCACTGTTGAGCTGATTTCGTCGACCATCGTGCCAGACGGCCAGCTGCGAGTGGGCGTGTACGCCAGCAGCGACCTCGCCGGCCGCCGCCCATCGCGGCGTTTAGACCGCCAGGTGGCCCTACTGGTTCCTGGACAGCAAGGCCGCCGGTAGTCGTCACGCCCTGCCGTAATGAGCACTGTGCATGCAAATGGCCGGCCACCAGATGAAAGGGAAATGCACCCTGAATAATACATGGCGCGTCCCAGCTGCACTTCTCGCCGGCCCACACACTCGTCACTCCGGCTGGCGTGGGCCCCAGCACGGTAACCCGCAAGTGGCGGCCCACTCCACCGAAACAGATCCATCCCACTTACCAAGGCTGCATGATGATAGGAAGTAGGGAGGTGATGTTTAATACAGCTGCAGCCAAATAAAAAACAAAACTCTCACCACAACAGCGCACCGCATTCAAATTAATCACCACACTCCGAAAGATACATTGACGTCACAAAGTCAAAGGATAGCGATATGCACAGAAATAGATTGGGGGTAGTATCGCGTACACTACGTCCAATAGAACGCTCCATTGACACACCTGTCATTGTGATTGATGTGAAATATTTCCAACCTGTATATGGCCGCACAACGAAAATCAACAAACATTGTATATAACCCACAGGCATTGCAGAGGTGGGGTGGCTTGCGTCCTCAACGATACAGCTAGCCGTACCGTAGGTGCAACCACAGCGGAGGGGTACCTGTGGAGAGGCCAGACAAACGTGTGGTTCCTGAAGAGGGGCAGCAGCCTTTTCAGTAGTTATAGGGGTAACAGTCTGGATGATTGACTAAGCTGGCCTTGTAACATAAACATGGCTTAGACATGCAGTACTGCGAACGGCTGAGAGCAAGGCAAAACTGCAATCGTTAATTTTCCCGTAGGACATGCAGGTCTACTGTATGAACATATGATGATAGCATCCTCTGGGGTAAAATATTCCGGAGGTAAAATACTCCCCCATTCGGATCTCCGGGCGGGGACTACTCAGGAAGATGTCGTCATCAAGAAAAACAAAACAGGCATTCCACGGATCGGAGCGTGGAATGTTCTAACCCTTAATCGGGTAGGTAATTTACAAATTTTGAAAAGAGAAATTGATAGGTTAAAGTGAGATATAGTGCAGATTTGTGAAGTCTGGTGGCAGGATGGACAGGATTTTTGGTCAGGTGAGTACAAGGTTATATATACAAAATCAGTTGGTGGTAACGTAGGTCTAATAATGAATAAGAAAATAGGTATGCGGATAAACTACTATGAGAAGAGTAGTAAACGCATTAATGTAGCAAAGATAGTCACGAAGTACCGTAGGTGCAACCACAGCAGAGGGGTGTCTGTTGAGAGGCCAGACCAACGTGTGGTTCCTGAAGAGGGGCAGCAGCCTTTTCTGTAGTTACACACTAAGGTCGGGGGTTCGAATCCCCCCTCGGGCATGGGTATTTGTGCCGTCCTAGTTCGTAAGTCGTTCATAAGTGGTTTGTAAGTTTAGGGACTGATGACCCCGTAGTTAAGTCCCATAGACTATACAAACATTTGAACATTTTGTAGTTACAGGATCAACACTCTGGATGATTGACTGAGCTAACCTTGTAACATTAGCTAACTTGGTTTTGCCATGAAGTTACTGCGAACGGCTGAAAGCCAGGGGAAACTACAGCCGTAACTTTTCCCGGGGACATTCAGCTCTACTATATGAATTATGACAAAGGCATCCTCTCCGTAAAATATTCTGGAGGTAAAATAGTCCCCCATTCGGATCTACGGGCGGGGACTACACATAGAATATCGTCTTCAGGAAACACTGCCATTCTACGTATTGGAACGTGGAATGTTAGATCCCTTAATCGCATAGGGAGATTCGAAAATTTAAAAAAGGAAATGGATAAGTTGAAGGTGGATACAAGGTTACGGCAGTGAAACCTCGACGATAAGTAGTTCAGACACGAAAGAAGACATGCCTTTGAAATCTGGTCATACAGAAGAATCCTAAAGATTACTTTGGTAGTTCGCGTAACTAATGAAGAGTTACAACAATGGAAAGTCCAGTAAGGAATGTTAATAATAATATGTAAATAGGGGAAAACTCACCGTAAAGACGAACGTTGAGTCGCCGACAGACACAAATAAAAGACACACAAACACACACAGAATTCTAAATTTTCGGCCGCGCCCTTCTTCAGAAAAGAACACTCCTCCACACAACCACTCAGACACCCTCATCCACACACGTCAGTCATCTCTGGCCGCCCAACACAGTTACTGAACAGAGAAGGGGAGAAAAGAAATTTCTGCCATAGCTTGAATAAAAGAAAGGATCGGTTGGTAGGACACATTTTTAGATATCATGGAATCGTACATTTAGCATTGGGGGAAAGTGCGTGTAGTAAAAATCGCAGGTCGCGGCCAAGATACGAATACAGTAAGCAGATTCAAATAGATGTAGGTTGGCGTACTTGTTGTTGTTATGGTCTTCAGTCCGGAGCTGGTTTGATGCAGCTCTCCACCCTACTCTATCCTGAGCAAGCCTTTTCATCTCCTCATAAGAGCGGCAACCTACATCCACTTGAATCTGCTTACTGTACGCGTCTCTTGGCCTCCCTCTGCGATTTGTACTCCACACACTTCCCTCCAAAGCTAAATAAATAAATGGCGTACTTTGAGGAGATAAAGAGGCTTTCCCATGTTCGAATTAACTTAGATCGACATAGTGAACTCAAAACCACCAAAAACACTGGTCTGACGATTGTCACAAATCGACGGCATTGCACAGAAGTCACATAAAACACCGAATCTTCCACAGTCAGCATCTGCTATTGAAAACCCCAATTCCGTAAAGAAACGAATTACCGTGTATAGAACTGCTTCAAACATTTGATAAGCAGCTTTAATCTTACAGTAAATGAACGAAGTTCAAGAATAATGGGTCTGCAAATGCACACATTCCACGGTAGAGCACTTATTCATAGAAGTGGCTCGATGTTAAGACCATTTATGACAGGAAGTACATCTACATACATACTTCGAAAGTCAACGAATGATGCATGTCAAGAGGATACGTTGTAGTACTAGTCCTTTACATTCCACTCGCATATGCAGGGGAGTTTATAAGCGGCAGATGTCTGAGTCTGCAATAAGCTGTAAATGGAGGAACCGAATGTGGTGCCCATTGGGATTCGTCCCTCTCTACAGCGCCGTCAGTAATCAGTCTTACAACTCTCCTTGGCGTTCTTTCTATTTATGGATGTTGGGGGTGTGGTTCTAAGAGTATTTCTCTACCTTTAGCCCCTGACTTTAAGTCTGACACCGCCATGTCAGTCTATCTAGCCTCTGATGATGTCTCTAGTACTGTGAGATGAAATGTTAGAGAATTATGCATTCGATCACGGCCAAATGTCCAAAGACGTAAACACCTTGAAAGCCTGCATTGCATCACTGAAGTCGAAGGTCCCATCAACGGCAGCGTTGTGAAGATTTATATTCGCCCAGTGGATGACAACGATTCTGAGCAGATGGGCTCAGAGGAGTTCATATTCCGCTTTCAACCCGTCCCTGCTTGTCTGGAAACCAGACGGTGAAATAGGCAGACTGATTTACACCCACCCAAGCCAAGCTGTGCCCAACCCACGCAGGCAGTAGGAATCTTGATTACCTCCCCGCCTTCGGTGCTACGCAACGTAGCAGATCATGCTGTGTCCCTTTTTTGTCGTATTATAAGTGTGCCTCAGGAGTTGATGAAAACTTATTATCCAGGTTCTGACGAGGTAGAGCATAATAAATATACCTAGTCATTTTGGGCAATTCAAGGCTGAAAATTAGTGGATCTTCTATTTCGGCAATTTTTAGACTTATTTCTGGAATATTAACAGTTTTATTATAAAGCAAGTCTGTGTAAAAGTGTATGGATATGATAAGGAAATACACATTCTGGTTGTTGACTTCCAAAAGGCACATGACAGCATCCACAGTACAAGTTTGTTTAAGCCTTGATCGAATATTGCGTGTAGAAGTAGCTGGTAACAGTTGTATTGCTGGGTCTGGATGATACAAGAGCAAAGATTAAACTGGGGAATAAAACCACGGGTAGTTTTCGGGCGGCCACAGGACAAAGGCAAGGGAATAGTATCTTCCCAGTATTATTCAATCCAGCGCTTGAGAAGATGATTAAAGAAATCGATAGTTTCAACCATCAGGGTATCCAGCGTACGCAGCAGATATAGCCATAATGACACACACAAAGGAAAATTGGAAGATGCTAATGATGTTCAAATGTTTGTAAATCTATCGGACCAAACTACGTGGTCATCAGTCCGTAGCTTACAAACTACTTAAACTAAGGGAAAGTAACCTAAGGACACACACACACACACACACACACACACACACACACACACACACACACACACCCATGACCCAGGGAGGACTCGAACCTCCAACGGCGAGCAACCGCGCGATCCACAGCGAGGCGCCTTAGACCGATCGGCTACTCCACCACGGCGATGCTAATGATGACCACGAAAAGCATAGAAAGCAAATTTGGACTGAAAGTGGACCCTACCAAAACCAAATACATGATAGTTGGAAGAAATGCAGGAATTAACTGTGGAGAACAACATCCACAAAATAGTAAGGGAATTTAAATTTCTTTGAAGTATAATTTAAGAAAATTAATCTCTTGAAATGGAAGTAAAGAGAAGAATTAAAGCAGGTAGTAGATGCTTGCACTCACTAAATAACATTTTGACTTCCCAGAACATATTACAAGCCCTCATACTAAGGTTGTATAAAAGATTAATTCTTCATCTATGGGTGTCAATGCTGCAGCACTAGAAAACAGGAATTAAATAGGCTCGCAGTTTTCGAAAGGAGATGCTTGAGGAAAATAGAATAGGAGAATGGAGGAGAACACACAATAGTATTAGAACAACTCTATAGTAATGAGAAGATTAGAGTGGGCAGGACATGTGGTTCATATGAATGAGGATGGCCATGGGGGTGATACCAATGGGGAAAAGATCACTGGCGCGACCTGGAAAGTATTGTATTGACGGGATGAGCGAATACCTGCAAATACTTAAAGCCTGTAAAAACTGAAAGGAGACAGCGAAGAAATATTATCCCGCGGTCCATTTGGCCTGATCGCGTAAAGTGTAACGGTTTTCTCTTTAAATTCAGTTTATTTCGACTAGTATTGGTTAGTTTCAATTCGAAGTATCATATTATCGACATAATTAAATGGAATAACACATACAAAAGAACTCAAATTATTGGGAAATTTTGACAACATGACACAAAAAGCACACATTATACACAGTATTTAACCAAAACAATGTAAATAAATAGTTATAGAATTAAACTGCGTTAAAGATAAATATGCATAGTACAGCAAAGAGTTAGAGATAGGACAAAAATCTGAAGTTCAGACAGACGAAATTACTAAGAAACCTACAAGTAGATGACGTGTATTGACGCGAAGCGGAAAATTAGGATGATAAATCGTAAGTAAATATGTAACATTTCCGGGATAAAAATCAAATCAATGGCCTTAGAGAAAATTATCCAATAAGGATGTACACTGTGGTTAACGAAAGAGTAACAGAACAGGTTTAACATGTTAAGTATTTAGGTTGTGATGTTACATATGAGTATGATTAAGACATAGAAAAAAATAGCGAATTTTAGGAGTATATGTAGAACATTACGGAACTTCCGAAAATAAAACAACGAAAGAACAATATTAAAATTTCGTAAAATAATGGAGCATTAAATGGAGGGAATCAAGTGAAAGTCGTATACAACCAACAGAGATGTTTCTAAGAGTTGTAAAGGGATGCACAATGGCCTAAAGACTGCGAAATTCACGAATTAGGAAGGAACTCAATACATTTAATATATAAAAATGAATATCTGTTTTGTTCGTATTTTATGCACTCCTGTACCGTTCATCCGACTTTGATGAAACTTTGCACACGCGATCTTTATAACATGACGAAAGTTACTGTCTACGTAAAAATTTATATAGCGCATGGCAGATGGTACTTTACCTACGAAATTCGACAAAATATACCATTTTATTCAGCTCTTGAACGTTTGCAGAGTTAACCCACAAAATAAGAGGATCATTACCGACTATCTAGGATCCCAGCTGGACTCTAACAGCCGTGACGACCACTCGGAATCATCAATCAACATTGGATACTTACCCAACCCAGATTTAATCTACATCTACATCTGCAAATAACATTTAATTGCCTGGCAGAGGATTCATCGAACCATCTTTATACTATTCCTCTCCTATTCCATTCTCGAATAACGCGCGAGAAGAAAGAACATCTGAATCTCTCAGTTGTAGCTCTTATTTCTCGTATTTTATTCTGATAATCATTTCTACCTATGTAAGGGAGAGTCAACAATATATTTTTGCATTCGAAGGAGACTTTTGGTGATTGGAGTTTCGTAAGTAGACCACGCCGCAGCGATAAGCACCTTCTAATGACTCCCATCCCAGGTCCTGTATAATTTCCGTGACACTGTCTCCCCTTTATCGTGACAATACAAAACGAGCTGCCCTTCTTTGGATTCTTTCGATGTCCTCCGTCAAACCCACCTGATAAGTATCCCACAATTGGTAGCAACAGTCCAAATGAGTACGGACAAGCGTAGTGTATGCAGTCTCCTTAATAATTCTCTTGCATCTTTTAAGCGTTTTGCCAATAAAACGCAGTCTCTGATTCGCCTTTCCTACGACATTATCTACGTGTTCTTTCCAGTTTAAGTCTGATGTAATAGTAATTCCTAGGTATTTAGTGGAGTTTACGACATTCACATTCGATTTATTTATCTTGTATACGAAGTTTAACGGATTTCTTTTCGTACTCATGTGGAAGACATGACATTTCTCATTATTTAGAGTTAATTGCCAATTTTTACACCATACTGATATCTTACTTAAATCGTTCTGCAGTTGGTTTTGACCTGCAGATGACTTTACTAAACGATAAATGACGGCGTCATCTGCAAACAATATAAGAGAGCTGCTCAGATTTTCTCCTAAATCTTTTATGTAGATAAGGAACAGCAGAGGACCAATAACAATACCCTATGGAATGCCGGATATCATATCTGTTTTAGTCGGTGCCTTACCGTCTATTACTGCAAACTGTGTCCTCTCTGATTAAGAGCACTCGAAAATTTCATTTAGAGCACTCGAGTAATATCGGAATTAATTGCGTACAATCTTCCTGACACGGGATTTATACAAGATGTATTCGGCTATTCTGTATTGTCAAGCCGCGCGGAAGTAGCGGAGCGATCTGGAGCGCCACGTTGCGGGTAGCGCGGCCTCCCGCGTTGGAGGTTCGAATCCTCCATCGGGCATGGATGTTTGTGTTGTCTTTAGTATAAATTAGTTCATAAGTAGTTTGTAAGTTTAGGGACTGATAACCCCGCAGTTAAGTCCCATAAGCTTTAGAAAGACTTGAACATTTCTTGTATTCTCACCAGATTGTCGGAAGCAGCCCTCGTCAAATACAGCAAGTTGAAGAGGTCCCATGAATCTCGCGAGGATTGAAGGTAACTAAATTGGCCCCCTAACAGCTATACGTCGGGGGGTTCGAATCCCCCTCGGGCATGGATATTTGTACCGTCCTTAGTATAAGTAGTTTGTAAGTTTAGGGACTGATGACCCCGTAGTTAAGTCCCATAAGCTTAACAAACAGCTATACGTCCGTAAACGTGTAGTCCTGGGTTTCCGTAGCGACACTTTGAACTGCTACAACGGTTGCGCCGAAGATAGGGGCAGACCGGCTGGAAGCAGAATTGGTACGCCCGTTAATGTGACGACGTGGAAGGCCGTGTCCCAGACCCGCTGCCCGGCTGACGGACCTTCCGGTAGCGGCGTGGAGCGGCCTGCCCCACATAGCCCACTACCCACTGCCGGTACCGCACGCTGACCGCTCAAGGACGAACGCCGAACGTCCGACTGGCGCCGTACCTTTACACTTGTCACTACCAACGTTCTAAGCGTGGGTTAGGCAATTTACGACACAATCTCACCACCTCTCTTAGACTGTAGAATTTTAGAGCATATTCTCTGTTCGAATATAGTGAATTTCATTGAAACGGAAAAGTTTCTTTCTGTGAATTAGCACGGGGTAAGGAAACATCGTTCATGTGAAACTCAGCTTTCCCTTTTCTCACATGACCTCTTGCGAACCATGGATGAAGGGCAACAGTCGGATTGTGTTTTTCCCGACTTCAAAAAGGTGCCACACTGCGGCTGGTTCAGCAACAGTGTTGAATAACTAAAAAATGCTCAGTCTCTGTTGCAGTACCTACGTCATCTACTTGTAGGTTTCTTAGTAATTTCGTCTCTCTGAACTTCTGATTTTGGACCTATCTCTAACTCTTGGCTGTACTATGCATATTTATCTTTACCGCAATTTAATTCTATAACTGTTTATTTACATTGTTTTGGTTAAATAATGTGTGGTTTTTGTGTCATGTTGTCAAAGTTTCCCAATAATTTCAGTTCTTTTGTATGTGTTATTCCATTTAATTATGTTGATAATATGATACTTCGAATTGAAACTAACCAATACTAGTCGAAATAAACTGAAATTAAACAGAAAACCGTTCCACTTGACGCGATCAGGCCCAATGGATCGCGGGATGATATTTTTTCGCTGTCTACTTTCAGTTCTTCTAGGGTTTAAGTATTTGCAGGTCTTCGCTCATCCCGTCAATCCAATACTTCCCAGGTCACGCCAGTGATCTTTTCCCCATTGGTCTTACCCCCATGGCCATCCTCATGTAGATGTAGATGTAGATATATGAACCACATGTCCTGCCCACTCTAATCTTCTCAATACTATAGAGTTGTTCTAATACTATTGTGTGTTCTCCTCCATTCTCCTGTTATATTTTCCTCAAGCATCTCCTTTCGAAAACTGCGAGCCTATTTAATTCCTCTTTTCTAGTGCTTCTAGATGAAGAATTAATCTTTTATACAAGCTTATGGAATAGGTTCACAGATTTGTGACTGGCTGGAAGACTTCCTAAGTAATAGAACGCAGTACCTTGTTCTCGACCCCAAATGTTCATCAGAGACGAGTGTATCGTCGGGCGTGCCCCAGGGGAGTGTGATAGGGCCGCCATTATTCTCTATCTATATAAATGATCTGATGGACAGTGTAACTTGTAATTTGTGGCTTTTTGCTGATGATGCTGTGGTGTATGGGAGGGTGTCGTCTTTAACTGACTGTAATAGCATACAGGATGACTTAGACAAAATTTCTAGTTGGTGTGAAGAATGGTAGCTACCTCTCAATGTAGAAAAATGTAAGGTGATGCACATGGGTAGGAAAAACAATCCCATAATGTTCGAATACAGCATTAGTAGTGAGCTTCTTGATGCTGTCGCATCGTTCAAATATCTAGGCGTAACATTGCAGAGCGATATGAAATGAAACGAACATGTAAGGACAGTTGTGAGTAAGGCGGACAGCCGAATTCGGTTTATTGGGAGAATTTTGGGGCGATGAACTTCATCTGTAAAGGAGACCGCGTATAAAACGCTTTTATGATCACGTCTTGAGTATTGCTCAAGTGTTTGGGACCCGCAGCAGATCAGTTTAAAGGAAGACATAGAGGCAGTTCAGAGGAGGACAGCTAGGTTTGTCACTGGTAGGTTCGACCAATGCGCGAGTGTCACGGAAATGCTCCGGCATCTTTAATTGGGGATCGCTGGAGGAAAGTCAACGTTCTTTTCGTGAATTTCTGTTCAGGAACTTTCAAGCGCCGGAATTTGAAGTTGAGTGTAGTACGATCTTGCTGCCGCCTACTTATATTTCGCGTAGTGATCACAAAGACAAGAAAAGAAAAATTAGGGCTCGTTCAGAGGCATATAAGCATTCTTTTTTTCCTCGTCCTATTTGGGAGTAGAATAGGAAAGGAAATGCCTAGTAGTGGTACAGTGTACCCTCCGCCACGCGCCTTACGGTGGATTGCGGAGTATGTATTTAGTTGTAGATGTAGACTGTTCGTGGATGATACTGTCATTTATCGGTCAGTAAAGTTACGAGAAGATCAAAAGAAACTGTAAATACGATTCAAATAAGGTATCAATATGGCGCAAAAAATGTCAATTGACCCCGAATTACGAAAAGATTGCAGCCATCCATATGAGCAGTAAGAAAAACCGTTAAACTCCAATTACACGTTAAAGCAAACAAATTTACAGGCCATAAATTCAACTATACCTAGGAATTACAGATACAAAGACCGTGCGGGGGGGGATACGTGATCTAAGACATCTTGCTACGGACTGGGTTGTCGCTACCGCAAATATTCGACTCCTCCCTTGGGCATAGGTGCCAGTGTCTTATCCTCAGTGTAAGTTAATTTAAGTATTTAAGGTTAAAAACAAACACTCTGTTTCTGTTCTATCATTTTTGTTTAATTACAAACTAATTTTCGGCTTATTAGGCCATCATCAGGTAAATCGTTGACGCTTAGGTTCTCAAAGATGGTAAACAAAGATACAACTCACAGAATACTCGGTTTTTGCGTATGACATTTGTTGGAATTGCAAAAAATCGGCGGTTGCCATGTTAGACTTACGTTTGCGTAATCAGTGGCCTCCTTAACATGTTTACAGTGTAATTTGCAAGTGAACAAGGTGAAACACATTACATACAAAATATTACTGAATTAAAAACTATGTTTACATTATTGTGATTTTAGCATATGTTGAGATCAACACTTAAGGTGTACGTTGAATAAGTTTTCTACACTGGGTTTACAATTCACCTATTTGACAGCATCTGGCAAGGTTCACATATTTATTTAAATTATATTTCATATTACTGTACAATTTATTATAGGTATTGTTTTGATCTTAAAGTCTAAAAGTAAACCAGGTAGGAATTGGGAGTGTACGTGTGATAAAGATGGTTGTGGTAGGTAGCTGTTTTGAATACATTATGTGAAGCTAGCAGTGGGGATGTGCTCAACTGTACCTGGTCATTTAGCACTATCTAGGTTTTTTTGGCGAAATGTTCGTTTATTTCCAGTGCTTCTAACAGGTTTAGTTTCCTGCCTTTGTTGGCTATGTGAAGCACTTCTGTGTGGACCTGGTAGCAGTGTCCTTCTTTCAGAACGTCATCAGCAAAGGTGGTGGCTGCCATCTTTGAGAAACCAAAGCAATAGCGTCTTTGTCGACGCTTGTCAACAGTTTACCTGAGGATGACCTAATAAGCCGAAAACTATATCTTAAATTAAATTAAAAAAAAATAGTAGAAGATAAAGTTTGTTTGTTTTCAACCTTAAATACGGAAGAGTTCAACCAAGAAATGACTGAAGAATCCATTTATAAGATTAGTTTAAGTAGTTTGTAATTCTAGGGACTTTGGTCCATTAGGTTTGCAAAAATTTGAACATTTGAATGATTATGAACGAATTTAATTGGAAAGATTAATAGAAAATATTGTATGGAAGGCGATTCAAGGCCTGCGTTTCGTTTGTAGAACACTCGGAAGATGCAAAAATTCTTCTAAAGAAACTCCCAACAATACACTATTCTATATCTTCGTACATTTTTGAATCCTTATCGGGTGGAACTGACTGACGACAGAAAATGTTGATAGAAGATCAGCTCGTTTCGTATTATCACGATACTGGGGATACAACGTAACGGAAATGGGAAAGGAGATGGGGGGAGGAATTATTAATAGAAAGGCCTCATTCATTGTGGTGAAATCTATTAGTGAAATTTTTTTCACAAAATTTGTCCTCCGAATGCGACTATATTTTGTCATCATCCATCTATATAGGAAGATATGATCATAATAATGAAGCAACAGAATGAGATCGGAAAGATTTAGGTGTTCATTTTTCACTCGTGCTATTACAAAATGGACGGGTAGAGATATATTATGAAAGTGGTTAGACGAACCCACTGCCAGGCACTGTGATTTGCATAGTAAATACGTAGATGTTGATATGAAAATTGGTATATAAAGTTAGGATAATATCTAAATCTCATTAAATTCTCACACTACATAGCGTAAAAGGCAATTTTTTAAGATTTTTCCGTAAAATTATTTGAATACTGTCTGAAGTATGTCTTAATACCATCATCTACCAATGAAATCAGATGGTTAACGGAGTTTTGCAGTTTTTTATGTTAATGTTAAATGAAGATCAGATCTCAAATATTTGCAAATTATTCATGAAGGAGGTGAAGGAAGGAGGATAAGGAAGGAAAAATATTGACAGTGGCTGCATTAAGGCATTGAATTTAATCAATGGCGCAAAGTGAGAATGTGAGCCGGGCTGGGAATCGAACCCGGGTCTCCTCCCGCTTCGGCCAGCGGTCGCCTTAACCACTTGGCTACCCGAACTCGCCTCCCGTCCGTCACAAACTTCCGCAAGTCGCTCAATATGACTGTAGTGCCCCTATAGTCCATGTCCTCTTACACTAGCCATTATGGATTTCCGTGAGAGGTCCAAAATTATGATCGCATCTGCGGTGAAGTAAATGAAGCTAACGCCGTCTTCGCGTGTAAATACTTAATATTATATTGGTGTGGTCCGAAGGAATGGACCCAACACCAATATAATTATAACGATCTCAAAAAGCCATCAAGCTGAAGACATTCGATTAAAATCTCCAAACATATGGTTACAGAAAATTTTCTGACAGTCGCCATGATCCATCGGATGCCGCGGTGGAGTAACCGAGCGGTCTAAAGTATCTCGCTGCGGAGCGCGTGGTTGCTCGCCGTGAAGGTTCGAGTCCTCCCTGGGGCATGGGTGTGTGTGTGTGTTTACCTAGGTTTAAGTAGTTTGTAAGCTACGGACTGATGACCACGCAGTTTGGTCCTATAGATTTACAGACATTTGAACATTTGATCCATCGGATGCATTGTAAATTGTAGGTCAAGTGAGCATGGATTCAATTTCAGTCTCACTGTTGGTTGCGTTCTTAACTTTGTGTTCGATTACATGTACCAATTAAATATAAATTTCAGGAAATATATGATATCTTGCACATTTATAATCTTAATTGTAAATGGAAAATACACGTCTTCCGTTAATTCTTAATTTTCAATCTAATATAAAAAAAATTAATGTTTTTTATGGGCTGCCTTACCGTTCATCCGACTGCGATGAAACCTTGTCAACATACTTTTTGTACTTTCGCGAAGGTTATTGGCATAATTATATCACTGTACGAAACTTACTTGATGTCATATGACGTCATAAACAATGAAATGCGCGAAAAACGGCTGCATCGCGTGACAATGTTGTACATCTATGCGTAAACAAGTGGACCGATTTGAATCAAATTTGGTGCATATATTCCTTACGACGAGGAAAGAATAGCTGTAGGGTTAAGAACCACCTACGACACATAGTTCAGGAGACATGACGCGTATGGTGCTTGGCAGAATGTACGGTTTCTATGGAGCTGAACAAAATCCACAGTTTTGTTCCGATCATTATGAAATACTGTACACTCGAATTTCAACAAAAGAGGAAGGTCCCTATCTACATAACATTTCGTAAGGCACGTGGCGGAGATTATTTTACTTACGGACTTCATCAAAATCTGTTTTTTATATTCTGATAATCATGAAAGCTTGTACAACTGACCTTCGGAAAGCTGGTGCATGGAAGATGACAAATTGCAGTAAATTCCACACTGACGAAATAGATCTTGGTGAACAGCCTGGCGTATGTGTGCATAAGCAGTCGACCATGTTGCCATCATCAGGTGTACTGATGTACTGTCATGCGAGCGACCTGCGAGAGGTATATATCAGATTCCCCATCCTTTTTCGGACGCTCCGTCTGAGCACAACGCGGGTCGCGCACGGTCCAAGGTTCAAATCCAGCCACCTGTCTTCCGCCGTCCCGGTGCTCCGTGCTAGATCTGCAGGTCCGAAGCGCCCAGGAGGTTCTACCGGCGGTGGATTTCCATCTGTCGCTTCCCCCCTCCCCCCCACACGCCAACCAAGTACACTATGGGATGTTATATTCTTCATCTTCATCCGGATGATTGGGGGTTCCCAGGCTTTACTAAGAGAATAGCCGTTGTCTCGATTCAGTTTTGGTTTGCTTATTTTGATCTCTGCAGCTTCTTTTATGATACAGCCCCAGTATTTTGAAGTCTGTGTTAGTACTTTGGTCTGGTCATAATCCATGCAATGGAGGTTCGACAGGCAATGCTCGGCGATTGCCAACTGTTGAAATCTCTTGTACCGTTAGTGTTCGCGACATCGGTCTACAATGGTGCTAATAGTCTGACCTATGTATTCCTCTCCGCATTGGCGAGGTATCTCGTAAACACCTTATTTACGTATACCAAAGTCGTCATTAACATTGCCAAGAAGTGCTCTGGTTTTTACCTGAGGGCAGAAGACGGCTTTAGCTTGGTATCTGCGTGAAATGCGTCAAATTTTTCCGGTTAAGGTCCCACAAAACGCAATGAATGCCATGGGCGTATTTTCCTCGGGTTGATCATTAGTTTCCTCTCGCGCTGTGGGGCGTTGAGCTTTCCGGATTTGTCCTTCCTTGTAACCGTTCTTCATACAGACAGACTTCAGATGGTCCAATTCTTGTTGGAGACTATCCTCGTTTGATAGGGTGCGAGATGTGTGTACAACAGCTTTTAGCACGCCATTCCGCCGTGCAGAGTGGTGGCAGCTACCCGCATGTAGGTGTAAGTCGGTATGTGTCTTCTTCCTATACACGCTGTGTCCCAGCGAGCCGTCATCACGTCTTCTATCCAGAACATCCAAAAAGGGGAACGTCCCATCCGCATGGAGAGCTGAATCAAACCAGTCTGCGGACTGAAGGCCACAATCATGTCTATTGGGACATATGCGGAAGTTCTTTTGCATTATTTTTAATTGAGCTGCACTACCTTCAGCAAAACTCTGCGTTTCTTCTTGTTGTTACACGTTTCGCTGCAGTTGCAGCACTTTCAGTGGCTTTAATACACTTCTATTGAAACACATGAAACACTTTTACAGCCGTACTTCATATTTACAAATTAGAAACCTTGTAAAGTTTTATAAAGGCCTAAGGTATACCTTAATCTACATATTGAAGATTTTTAAAACTTTTATTTATTTATTTTAGTGGCCCGTTTTTCCAGTTTGTTGTCTGCAACTATATTTCCGACTATTTGAGAACAGAGCTTTATACACTAGAAATTTTATGTTTAGAATCGTAGCGTAATGGTAAATTTTTGTAGCTCTACTATCATTTTTAGTAACAAAGAATTAACTGACATTGTGGAGAATACATAAAGAGCAAGACCCCTCCGTCACCACTATATTTACTGTCGTGGAACTAAAACTTAGCTTAGTTTCTTTGGATAAACTATTTTCGTACTCCCACCTCTTTCATTAATAGCGTTGCAGTATCACGCTGTCAGCTCTTTCATGGGATCCGTTGTGAGTATTCTTCAGACTTAAAATATGTTATCAATGCCTTTAGAGTATTAATGTCTCACTTCATCGTTTGCTGGAAGACGCCTAGGGACAGGCTGAGTACCCCACACGGAAAAAGTTTTATTTCGTTGCGCACAATTACCCCCTTATTTGCATTTGTAGAGCGTAGGTAAATGTAATGAATGTATGTTGGGTTTGATGTTAATGTAAAAGTATCTATAGTGTTATAGATGGCTCACCTCGTATGTGGGATAAGAGGGAGAAGCAGGTGGTTGGGTCATACAGCAAAGGAAGCTTCGAAACTAAAACAGAAAGAAAATGCTTAGGGAAATATCATTACTCCACTAGATAAAGGTGCTATCCGAAGTTATTATATCCGTGTCACTGCACTGTAGTCACAGACATATATTAATAAACTGGTAATGCCGTACACTGTATCACTGGTTCAGCGAAGTCTAGCAGCAATATTTCTATACTATAGACGGGCGAGGAGTCGTAAAATTACGCATTAACTAACGTAATTACGCTGGCTTTAAGAGTTCTGACATTTGGGAAATTCGTGCTTTGTATAAGACTGTAATTTTTTCAGCTGTGGGAAGCTTCAACACATATATTAATGAGTTGCATTGATTTGTTGTTATTATTTATCTGTTACCATTTTCATTCAACTTCGGATTTTCTTACAGTAGTATGGTGATTATAAAAGGTTGTTGTAGTAGATAACACGTACCCTTACTCTTTTGAGAGTTTTTACGAGATCTACACCAATGAGTCGCGTTTCCTGTTTTATTAATCTGTTATCAGTTTCGAACAATAGCAAATAGTATGACCGTTATAAATGTGTTTACGGTCGGTGGTTCAATCCCCCTCGAGCACGGATATTTGTGCCGTCGTTAGTGTTAGCTAGTTCATAAGTAGTTTGTAAGTTTAGGGACTGATGACCCCGTAGTTACGCCCGATAAGCTATACAAACATTTGAACATTTGAATATGAATGTGTTATTTGCATGGACAACACATATCATTATTCTTCTTAGTGTTTTTCAGATAACTATCACTGCTTTAACTGTATGTAACGGTAAAATTTTACCTACCATCCCTGCGGCCCCTCATTATTATGTTGGCAACAACAACAAAACATCTCTTAGAAATTCACACAGAGTGACTTAATCAGTATTTCGTACAGACAATAAAGTAACTAAATGATGCCGTTCCTGTTCTTGTATGTACCCCTCATTTACTAAGTAATTGTCGAAGATTTCATGACAAAATCTTTTTCTTTGTCACGCGATTGGCTAATGCTAACGTCACCTGATTGACAACAGAATCACGCGAGACCGCCAGGACTGAAGTAAAATTTAACCGTACATAACTTGTTTTTCTCATAACACGATTCGACAGTGTAAGCCTGTGTGTTAAATTCAACCATTGCGGGAGTGTTGGATCAGATCCAAATCCACGTTCAAACCAACTAGTAAAGCTTACAACGTCGTATCGTGTCAGAAGATCGTAGTAGTACCATATGGAAACTTTTTTACGTGAGGTGAGGAAAGATGGCGGCATCAGGCTTCAGTCACAGAGGCAACTTTGTCAGTCTAGTAATGTATATCTGTGACTGTAGCCATCCAGAGCCTTCCCGAGCAGCCGCAATGATTATTTCAGCATTTTTTCTCAATAGGATGACTAAACTACAGGCCTATTTCATTAACGTCAATTTGCAGCAGGGTTTTGGAACATATCATGTATTCAAATATTATGAATTATATCGAACAGAATCATCTATTGACGCAAGATCAACACGAATTTAGAAGATATCGTTCATGTGAAACGCAACTAGTTCTTTATTCACACGAAGTGATGGGTGCTATCGACAAGGGTTCTCAAATTGATTCCGTATTTCTAGATTTCCAGAAGGCTTTTGACACCGTACCTCACAAAGGGCTTTTAATCAAATTAAGTCGTTATAGAATATTGCCCCAAATTTGTGACTGGATAGGAGATATCCTGTCAAAGAGGACTCAGTTTGTATTAATCGACGGTAAAGCATCGACTAAAACAGAGGTTATATCCGATGTTCCACAGGGTAGTGTTATTGGTCCTCTGCTGTTCCTTATTTACACAAACAATTTAGGAGAAAATCTGAGCAGCTCTCTTAGGTTGTTTGCAGATGACGCCGTCATTTATCGTCTAGTAAATTCATCTGAAGATCAAAACCAACTGCAGAATGATTTAAATAAAATATCAGTATGGTGTAAAAATTGGCAGTTGACTCTAAATAATGAGAAGTGTGAAGTCGTCCACAGGATTACGACAAGAAATCCGTCAAACTTTATTTACGAGATAAAACAATCGAAGGTGAAAGCCGTAAACTCCACTAAATACCTCGGAATTACTATTATATCAGACTTAAACTGGAAAGAACACGTAGATAATGTCATAGGAAAGGCAAACCAGAGAGTGAGTTTTATTGGCAGAATGCTTAAAAGATTCAACAGAACTACTAAAGAAATTGTATACACTACGCTTGTCCATCCTCATTTGGAGTATTGCTGCCCAGTCTGGGATCCTTATCAGTTGGGTTTGACTGTAGTCATCGCAAGAATTCAAAGATGGGCAGCTCGTTTTGTATTGTCACGATACAGGGGAGATAGCGTCACGGAAATGATACCGGACCTGGGATGGGAAACATTACAACTACGGCGGTTATCGCTGCGGCGTGGTCTACTTACAAAACTCCAAACCCCAACATTCTTCTCCGAATGCGAAAATATATTGTTGACTCCCACCTACATAGGTAGAAACGTTCATCAGAATAAAATACTAGAAATCAGAGCTAAAACGGAGAGATTCAGATGTTCTTTCTATCTACATCTACATCTACATAGATACTCTGCAAATCACATTTAAATGCCTGGCAGAGGGTTCATTAACCACTTTCATAACTTTTCTCTACCGTTCCATTCTCTAATAGCGCGCGGGAAGAAAGAACACCTAAATCGTTCCGTTTTCGATCTGATTTCTCTTATTTTATTGGGATGGTCATGTCTCCCTAAGTAGGTGGGTGCTAGCAAAATATTTTCACATTCATAAGTAAAAGTCGGTGATTGAAACTTCGCAAACAGATCACGCCGCAATGAATAACGTCTTTCTTTTAATGATTTTCACCCCAATTCGTGCAACATTTCCGTGACGCTTCCCCCCCCCCCTCGTAACGTGATAAAACAAAACGAGGTGCCCTTTTCTGAACCTTCTCAATATCTTCCGTCAGTCCCACCTGGTGAGGGTCCCACAAGGGGCAACAGTACTCCAGGAGAGGACGCACAAGTGTGATGTAGGCAGTCTCTTTGGTGGAGCTGGTGCATCTTCGAAGCGTTCTGCCAATGAAACGTAACCTTTGATTCGTCTTCCCCACAATATTTTCTATGTGTTCTCTCCAGTCAAAGTTGTTCGTAATTGTAACTCCTAGGTATTTGGTAGAATTTACGACCTTGATTTATCGCGTAATTGAAGTTCAGTGGATTTCTTTTAGTGGTCATGTGTATTACTTCACACTTTTCTTTATTTAGATGGAGATGAATCGTATAAACGTGGTTCGATGAACACTCTGCCAGGCACTTGAATGTGATTTACAGAGTATCCCATGTAGATGTAGAAGAACTGCCCCTCGTTTCTAGTGGGTACCGGAAGGTCGCCCTGCGTATGCTTCGGCGCCCCCCACTAGGCTTACTATACTGCCGGAACAGCTTGCGGTGCGGAGTTCCCCTGTCCTGCAAAGCCAGCCTTGCCCTTTACCGCACGCCACGTCACGGACTCGTTATTAACCTCGTATCAAACGGCGAGGACCTGGAGGCCGAGATTCCTATCAGGGGTGCACCAGAGGCTACGAGGTGACGTCACTGGCGGCCAGAGGTCATGTTTCCTGCGATCAAGACCGGCGTTGGAGTCACCGTGTTTTCTCCATTAGTCACTGTCATGACAGCTGTAACGTGTCACTTCTAATTGCTCACATATTAGAAGTCAGTCAATACCACCTGTCGTTCCTTACTGTTAAACTGTCAGTACTGTTGATTAACAGGACTGCGTCAGCAGTCTCAAGGGAGAACATTACTGGCAGTCTGACAACTCCACACAAGTGAGCCGCGAAGGTTCACTGGAACAGGTGCCCTTGAAGAAATCAGCTCTCGCCGCGTAAATTGATAGTTAAGAGGACACTCAGCGCATAATGAACACGTCTTACCTACTGGAAAGTCTCATTGGACTCGTTAAAATTCCATATACGTAATAAAAAAGTGCGTTTCTATGAAAGTCTGTGTCAGCAGATGAGCTAAGATCGCTATTTAAAAAGTTTACATGACACATTTTTGTTGAACTTCATACATGATCGAATTCGACTAGTCCTTGAAGCCACCTTAGGATTTATTAATTTTTCAATATTATACACTAATATTTCGTTATTTCATAATCATCAGCTGGGCTTTTGATATGAGCATACCTTTACGTAATAAATAAATAAAAATAAAACTTCGTGCATGCACATCTTTATGTAAAAAATAAAACATCGTGCATACATAAAAAAAATGTTTGTATAGCTTATGGGACTTAACTACGGGGTGTGAACTAGCTAATCCTAAGGACGGCACAAATATCCATGCCCGAGGGTGGATTCGAACCCCCGACCGTAGTGGCCGTGTGTTCCATGACTGGAGCGCCTCAGTCCCCTCGGCCACCGCGGCCGGCGTGTGTGCATTCATATCTCAAACCCATCACTGACTCATGAATAATATTCTTCAAAACTCATTCCTGTTATAATTTCAAACGTGATTTTCATTGAAACGATTAGATCGCTCCCTTGGATATCATGATGTCGACATTTGTCAGACATTAGACACAATTTCAAACCTCTACAAAACTCCTTCTCGCTGATAACCCCTACTAAATGAGGTTAGTCCCTAAGGTTACAGACTACTTACACCAACTTAAAGTAACCTAAGCCAACACACACACACACACACACACACACACACACACACACACACACATACACACAAATACACACATACACACATTCGACGGCAAATGATGAAAGTAAAAATGTTAATCCACTTTCCCTAAACTACGATATTGAGCACGACGAAACAATTTTTCATTTCTGCACTACTAACTGTATTCGGGAGGCAGTTTACTTTTTTTGCGGTTTTAAGTTGCAAAACTACTGACGTCATAACCGCCCATGTCAGAAAGTAATTAAACGCATGGACTGTGCAAAGGCAAAGGGAAGTAAAAGGAAAAGGCTCCTCGCATACTGTCAACGTTGTAAAAGGAACAGGTAGAAACAAGGCCATCCCTAAGGAGATTTCTCATTACTGTAAGAACATGGCTGGATTCCCCAGCTGGGGAATGTTAAATTTCCTTCGCCATATTGCTACTGTGGATAAAAAGTAAAACGCAATCTGCAGATCGTGTGTCATCTGGTAAGATATCAGACAACTCAGACGGGAAACACAGACTGTGACGTAGACAGTTGAAACATGGGCATTCAACCAGAAAGTGGCGTTCAGTCTGTTGTTGAGAAGAGTGACCAAATTGGGAGCAGGGTCGCCATTTGATAAGTGGCAAAGGCTGAAACGACAGTGACGTATACGTAACCGGGCGAGAGTGACCTCCGCGCGGCGAAGGGGTCGAGAGCAGTTCAGCCAAGCAGTAGAAAGAGGTTTAATGTCCCGGAGTATGGTCACTTCAAGGGAAGACCAATGGGAACGCCAGAGCGAAATCAATCACCCAGAAACGCAGAGGCGAAGGTCATGAGAGAGAACTGAATGGGTAGCAAACCGAGGGAGGGGCCCTGCATCCTTCGCAGGAGAATCCACCATCTCAATCCACGATACACCTTTTACTAACAGCATACACATATAACACTGAATGCACGAGCGGAAGTATGTTATAGTACGACATACAGTTCAAGAAATTTGACGCAATAAACAATGAGATGAGTCGTATATGAGGTTGTAATTTACCTTTGCCGGCCGCGGTGGCCGAGGGGACTGAGGCGCTCCAGTCACGGTCTGCACGGCCACTACGGTCGGGGGTTCGAACCCCCCTCGGGCATGGATATTTGTGCCGTCCTTAGTATTAGTTAGTTGATAAGTAGTTTGTAAGTTTAGGGACTGATGACCTCGTAGTTAAGTCCCATAAGCTTAACAAAGATTTGAACATTTTTTGTAATTTACCACTTTTATACTACTAATTCTATTCGCAAAACATTACCCATACATTTTCCTAATATTTCAGTAGCTTTACTTGGAAAATTGTATTATTGTAAAGAAGAAGGAAGGTTAAGGTTTAACGTCCCGTGGACTGCATGGTCAATTAGCGACGGCCCGCAAGCTCGGATTTATTTTTCTGAAGAGGGGGTAGGAATAGGTCGCGCCCTTTCGTTGGAATCATCCCGGAATCATCCCGAATGTTTTAGGGAAATCACGGACAATCTGACTGGCCGGAGGCAGATTTGAACCGCAGTCCTCCCATATGCTATATAATTACAAAAGACATTCCTCATAAGATGTGAGATCTCAGCTGCGTGAAATGAACAGGAAATGACGCAGAAGATAATTTAGAATGTAAAATAACTAAATTCTTTGAATGCAAATCTATGACTTTAATGCGACGTTCATACTGTTCTGTTCAAGTTTATTTCAGGACCATAATCGAAATCCCACATCTGCACTTTGAGTCACTCCTATGGTACTAATATTTTGTAACTGTGCTTCTCTTTATTAAAACGTCACTTCTGGTAGAACGCGACATTTTGCCTGGAAATGAAACACACGACATTATTTTTAAATGAATGGCCGGACGCGCGGCCGTTCGCGTCGAAGGTTCGAGTCTTCCCTAGCTGTGTGTGTGTGTGTGTGTGTGTGTGTGTATGTTGTGCTTAATGTTACTTACTTTAAATAAGTTGCAAACTAAGGAGCGATAACCAGAGAGCCGCGGAGGAGTAGCCGAGCGGTCTAAAGCGTCTCGCTGCGGAGCGCTCGGTTGCATGCCGTGGAGGTTCGAGTCCTCCCTGGGGCATGGGTGTGTGTGTTGTCCTTAGGTTAATTTACCTAGGTTTAAGGAGTTTGTAAGCTACGGACTGATGACCACACAGTTTGGTCCGATAGATTTACAAACATTTTTTGATAACCAGAGCAGTTTGGTCCCGCAGAATTACAAACATTTTGAGTTTCATTCAAACTACGGCATCGGACGGTTCCGAGCACGCAAGGTGAAATTCGTCTCTAGTAAGCTACCAGTAAGGTGTCCTCCGTAGTCGAGTGGCCGGCGTATCTTAATCCTACACGGAGTACCTTGGTACAATATTTGATAGTGCCTACTATTTTCCTTTGTTTGGTGGACAAGAACGAGTCCACTCAATTTGGTGACGCCAACAGAAGGGCTGTCTGAGTGAGAAGTAACGGTTCCTGCGTCTGCAAGTGAACAACGGCAGAGAGTGCTGCAACTCGCTGCATCAGTAGCATGTTACACAGAAGAAGAGGAGAAAGCGGTCTCCAAGTTTTGATTGCCGAGCTTAGGCAGCTTTAGAGTGAAAGAATAATAGCAAGTTTTAACACGGGAACACGAGCATCGCACGAGCAGCAATACTGACACCACTAATTTATCACTTAGAGAGTTTCATAAAGCTACTACTCGTGATATTGGCATATTCTCACTGTCAAAGAAAGAAAGGCAGCAAATACTGAATAAGTATTATGATTCACCTATGACTTAGACAAAAAATATTTCGGGCATAGAAGGTCCTATCGATATTCCATTTTCACAGAACTGATCTGCAGTCAAGGGTATGTATTTGTAGTCAACATACATTTTGGCCTTTTACGAAAGTGCAGTTAGGGACAACAGCAACAAATTTTTTAATTCTAAACATTTTAAACACCGACAATTCTTTGTTTCACGTTATGGCAGAAACGAATATGAATTATACGTGGTTACTACTTGTAGCCTTAAGCGTATATTAATAAGTCTTCGGTTGTGTCGTGCCATTGACCGGAGCTGTACCTGCGACAAAGGGAACACAAATGTGATCAGTGGCATATGATACAGGAGTAAGTAAAATACCATTGTGACGTGAAAGCCTGTGACTACCATTAGTGGCTACACATGCATGCTGACTGCCATACAAAGATTGGTGCACACGGCCTAGATTTATTGATGGAGGAAATGGCAGCGTAATCATTTGTCAAATATGCTCACACAGATAGGCCTACTGAATTCACTGTTGCCTTTCGTTCAACAGCATCAAATCACCACATCTGTATAGGGCTTTACACACGCACTAGTGTCTATTCGTTTGTGCTACAACGTGCAACAAACTGCCTGTGTTTACAATATGCAGGCAAAGATGTCTCGTAAACTACTTACACTAGATTACTGCAACAAAAACCATTGCTATTTTACTACACTTTTATTTTGGTGCTATCTGTATAAAATATTTCATTTAAAGTTATCAAGTATTGTGTTGGGTGGTGATAAAAAAAGGAAAAAAGGAGGAAAAACACATGAATTTCAAACTAGTGTGATTCGCTCTATTTTCATCATATACAAAATTTACTCACATCACTGCGGTTAGTAATTCATTCAACATGTGAATTAACAGGTCTTTCACGTTTTCACTATAATGGCAGGCACATGGTGGCCTTCTTCAGGAGTACACATTAAAAGTCTTTCTTCTAAGTTCTCCATCACTTTAGTCAACGTGTCATGTGAAACAACGGAAATTTTATGACGTCTTGCAACCTTGAGATCACAGAGTACGAAGTTTGATGGAGTACACTTTACTTCTCAGGTAAGAAGTCAGAAACCGATAAATCTGGCGAGCCTGCTTACTGGTGGACATCGCCAAAACATGGCATCGCTTGTCGGGAACACATTACTCGAACTGCTGCCATTAAGCGTGTGGTCACACGAAATTATGTGGCCTTGCAAGATGACTTGCAGTATTGACTGCCACACTAACACCGCCTTTTTCAAGAAAATAAGGCCCAATGATGCTCATTGTAAGCACTCCACACTGTCACTTCCGCACTGTGCAGTGATTTTCGAATCAGCTCTGGCGTGTTGTCTGCTGACCAGTACCCACGGTTTAGGTTTTGTTTACATAAACATTTACGCGAACGTATGCTCCATCGCTCTTCGTTAACACAACATCATCAACAGCAGGAACATGAAGCATTCTCTCACAAAACTGTCTCAGTTCATCACAATCACAGTCGTGAGTCTACATCACAGTAACTCATCCTTCCAGATGCACTTCAACGAACGACGAAACAAGCCCACAGTTGAAGCACGCTCCCCATTGTAGCGGCGAGGACTCTGAAGACAGTCGCTTCACCTTACTCCTTCGACATTTTCCTGCGTTCAAACCGAGCGAGGACGACCAGGGAGCATGTGCATAGTGACTGATCCAGTTACGTGAAGACAGACAGCGCCACTTAATACTGTGTTGCGAGCAGATATCGAACCATTTCGCGAAACACTGATGACGGGAAAAGCTGTCGAACTGTGATCATCAGTCATTGCATTTGAAAGAATGTTCAACAAAGAAAACGCCACGAGGCACGGCCCACTTTGCCACTGCTACTGCAACTGGGCGCCGTATCCTACAGAATAACAGGTTCCCCACACCGTCATCCCGCTCCCACCTCTGATTTACGCAAGCATATCTGCCAACTCTCCAAATTTAGGCGGGAGTCTCCCGATTTTTCACTTATTCTGCCGCCTCCCGATTTTTCCGTTATTTCCTCCGATTTTTAACTTTTATCGTGGAACCTAAGATTCATTTTAAAAATGCAGCAAATTTTATCACCAATGATCGAAAGCCCTTTTTATCACTCGTCAGTCTAATCGACATACGTATTGAAATTAATAGAAATTAGGAATCATGCGCAACTTGGCTATCAATAATTTTTGCTGTTCCCTGCGCTATTCGCAGACATAAGCGTACACTTTCAGTGTCGACCGCTATTTAGAGGCAATCATTGTTTTGTCGTTGTGCGGAAGTGAAGTTGCTTGAGAAAACCTTTCGAGCGGATAATTGAGAGTGTTAGGTTCATACGCTAGTTGCGGAAATTCAACTTTATGTCCACTGATTTTACGTGTCGTGGAATTTCGATTCAATGGTATGTGTTCCAGTATGGCGAAAAAACAAATAAATAAATAAATAAAAATAAAAATAGAAAACTGTTTTTGAAGCTGTTTTGGTACGATTTGTGCATCATCGAATGTAGGAAAGGTGTGCTATTTGAAGTTTGTATTGTTTGTCAATGTGATATTTCCCATCACAAGATAGGAAAAGCAATGTTTCATTTATTAAATTCGGCTGCAAAAGAAAAAAAAAAAGGGGGACTCACTGTGTGCCACTGACGATTATTTCCTAAACAAGTACTATTTTGTGCAAAGAAGCACGAAGAGAAAAAAGGTGATAGAATTTCATAAATTATATGATGGTGAGGTGAGGAAAATTTAGAAGCATTTGTGCACCGGGTTTCTTCTCTGTGACCAATCTCCTGGCTTTTTGAAAAATCTTTTGATTTTTTGTACTCTATTCCCGATTTTTACGTTTTGAAGGTTGGCAGGTATGCCCAAGTCAAATCCATGGATTCTTTTGCATCACTCTGTACATAACTGAACTTTCAGTAAATCTCTCAACACCTGTGTGTCAGCTGCAAATACGCATCATTGCGTACCATCCAGTTCTGTGAAAACCACATACCGATAACGCCGTCTATTTCAAAAATTTTCGCAGCGCAGGTTTTAAGTGACTGGCCCTATATAATGAGCTCCTCCGATAATTCGTCAGGACGGTTACCGCAGGCGCCTTGAGTGACGACAAAAGTCGATACCCCGATTCTGTCGTCTTGTGAGAGTGTCATGATGACGTCACAGTGGCATCACTCTGCGTGAAAGGACGGCAAAGCGGGCGCCCTGCGCTGGCTTCGGCTGCAGGCAGCCCAGCCTGGTGGCGGCTTTCACCGCGGCCGCGGCCGCTTTTTGTCGAACCGCCGGCTAAGCTGACTGCGCGCGCTCGGCGCAGCCGCTACACCCGTCTTCCTAGGTTCAGGTGTGTCTACATCTGCATCTGCATCTGCATCTAAGCTCCACAAGAAACATTGTGGAATGTGGCGGAGTATGTTTCGTGTTCCGCAGTCATCGCCCTCTCGCGTCCTCTTCCCTGATTCAACCGCAAATAACCCAGCGGAAAAAGGATTTCCAATTTCTTCTGTGTTAGCCCAAATATATCTAATTTTACATTCATTGGACATCTACACATGTCGAAACAATTATGGGATCAACTGACATTTCTAGGTTCTGCAGTACTGCCATCGGAAGATTGAACTAAAATGTTTCGACCTCTTTCTGTCGGTTCTACGGAGCGGAGACAAAGAATATTACGAAAATCGAGGAAGTGTAATAACAAATGATTGCTGCAGACGGGGTTGGTGTTGACTTGTGCTTACTCTACCAAACGAATTACACAAGCAGTTGGATTCCCATATTGTAGTTAACAGGTAGTGACTGCAACTACAACGTTACTTACTGGAAGCTATGACATTGAGCGCCTTAGGAAGGTTGAAAGCGGGACACACACATAGGTTTACAGTTCCTGGATATGATTTCAGTCAACAGGAACCGTTGAAAGAACGCAAGACCAAGGTCGTCCATGGATAACATGAACAAGAGGAAACTGTTGTCTCCAGTTAAAGCCCGTCGAGACAGGAGGCTGAATATAAGTCAGCTGGAACGCATCCTCGAGGCAGCAACATTACGAGCAATATAAATACAAAAAGCTTTCGGGAATATTGCCTCTACACAGAGAGGACTATGGTGTGTGGCCTATAAAACACACGACACTGTTTAGCAAAAATGTTGTTCAAATGTTTCTAAATCTATCGGACTGAACTATGTGGTTACCAGTCAAATCAAATGTTCAAATGTTTGTTAAGCTTATGGGACTTAACTACGGGGTCATCAGTCCCTAAACTTACAAACTACTTATGAACTACTTATGAACTAGGACGGCACAAATATCCATGCCCGAGGGGGGATTCGAACCCCCGACCGTAGTGGCCGTGCTGACCGTGACTGGAGCGCCTCAGTCACCTCGGCCACCGCGGCCGGCGGTTACCAGTCCACAGCTTACAAACTACTTAAACTAAGATAAACTATTTTCTTTTATGAATTTATCAATTGTTTTAAAAAATTGATTGTATGACTTTATATAATAAAAGAAACTATTTTGAAAATTGAAATAGAAATGTCCTCTTATGAAACAATCAATAAATTCTGAAGCCGCTTCAGCTGTTTTTAATTGAGATCCTTTTATGTACAGGTCCACTACCGGTTTCGCGTCAATAGAGACGCATCTTCAGGTGTTCCTGTGTTAAATAACAAAACAATAATTAAAATTACAGGACCAATAACTTAATAAACGCGATACATGACTTGAACAAGGTATTACTTACAATTTTTTAATCTCTCGTCATAATTCGCTACTGAGTCCCAACATTCTAGTTGCTTTCATCCGTCAATTGGTTAAAAATTCAATAGGGCCAAATACATGGGTCCAAGTCCAACATCAGATGGTTGTCTTTCAATGTATTTGGCCCTATTGAATTTTTAAGCAATTGACGGATGAAAGCAACTAGAATGTTGGGACTCAGTAGCGAATTATGACGAGAGATTAAAAAATTGTAAGTAATACCTTGTTCAATTCATGTATCGCGTTTATTAAGTTATTGGTCCTGTAATTTTAATTATTGTTTTGTTATTTAACACAGGAACACCTGAAGATGCGTCTCTATTAACACGAAACCGGTAGTGGACCTGTACATAAAAGGATCTCAATTAAAAACAGCTGAAGCGGCTCCAGAATTTATTGATTGTTTCATAAGAGGACATTTCTATTTCAATTTTCAAAATACTTTCTTTTATTATATAAAGTCATACAATCAATTTTTTAAAACAATTGAGAAATTCATAAAAGAAAATGTATTTACTCAGCTGCGGATGCCCCAATTATAAAATAACTTGTAAGGTAAACTAACCTAAGAACAACACAAACACCTATGCCCCATGGGGGAATCGAACTCCCAACGGCGAATGGCCGCTCGCACCGCAGCACGGCACCCCAATGTGCACGGCTAATCCGCCGTGGCCACTGTTTAGCCCGCAGAAACTGAGGTGGTGCAACATCAGAATTGGAGTTTTGACGAATGAGTCAAAATTTTGTGTTCAGCCAGACAATCGTCGTTCTCTAATCTAAAGATAACGTGGACTTCAGAACAAAACTGTTTATGTGCAGGAAACATCACAATATCATGGTGGTGCACGAATGGTGTGAGCAGGAGTCAGTATTGACAGGCGTACGGATCTCTAAGTCGTTCAGAATGGTGCTTCGACGGCATTTTGAACAGTGGCCGTTACATTTCAGATGTGTTGGGACCCGAAGTTCTACCCTTCATTCGATCCCTGCGAAAACCTACATTTCAGCAGGATAATGCACGACCGCATGTTGCAGGTCCTGTAGGGGTCTTTCTGGATACGGAAAATGTTCGACTACTGCCCTGGCCAGCACATTCTCCTGATCTCTCACCAGTTGAAAACGTCTGGTCAATGGTGACCGCAAACTGGCTCGTCACAATACGCCAGTCACTACTCTTGATGAATTGTGGTATCGTGTTGAAGTTGTATGGGCATCTGTAGCTGTACAGCTCTGTTTGACTCAATGCCCAGGCGTATTAAGGTCGTTATTACGACCAGAGGTGGTTGTTCTGGGTACTGATTTCTCAGGATCTATGCACCCAAACTGCTTGAAAATGTAATCACATGTCAGTTCTAATATAATATATTTGTCCAATGAATACCCGATTTAATCAGCATTTCTCCTTAGTGTAGCAACTTTAATGGTCGGTAGTGTATATGTTCGTTAAAAGATCTGTCGAATATCTTACCTCGGCTTCTTTGCGCTTGCTTCAACTCGAGCTGAGACGTCGGCCTACTTAGCTACTTTATTTCACCCTTTTGTCCAAGCTTAAACTTGAGTAACTGAACGTTGCTCATTTTTCTTTGGTAATAAACACCAAGAGCATATGAATGTGCACATCAACACTAAAACACAGTAAATAACTGATTACTGTGTTAAGTGACTGTAACAAAATGAATCTGTTACGGTAAAGAGACAAGCTACTTCCGGGTCACGTAAAACAGTAAACAGCACCCCCTCCTAACCTTACGCATGCGCAAAGGCTGCTATTCCCCACATTTTTTCAGACAGTTAAATATTCGTTACAACGAAGTGTATAAATGTCATTTACCCTCAAAATCGCGACACATTTTCTGAAACATCCAAAGGTATGTGGCAAGTAACAATACAAAAGTCATTGTTACAGAGGTAAAGAAATGGGATCCATCGACCTTTTGTTGTGTCCTGCTGTGGTGGCATGCAGGGTTGCCAGGTGTGGCGATTTTTCGCATTCTTGGCTATCTTTTTCTTATAATAGTAGCCATTCTAGCAGTCTGGCGACTGGCGATTACATTTGGCTATTAAAGGAATTGGTTGGCGACTTAATGGCTATTTTATTTTACATCAAATACAACGAATGTAAAGCAATTACTCTTTAGACATCGCGTCAATGATACCGGTTGTACTTCGGTAGAATGCTGAGGGAAATGTGGACAACCTACACAAGTTCGCACAAATGTTTTCAAGTATCATGGGTGTGTGGGAGAGTGTCACAGAGATGTAAACAAACTCAGCTCACAGACTCTTGAAGATAGACGTATACTACCTCATTTACCCTACTTACGATGGTTCAAGAACAGGCTTTAAATGATATTTCGAAGTATACTACAACACCGTATGTATGGCTCCCGCAGAGAGCATGAGGATAAGATTATATAAATTACAGCATGCAATGAGGCATTTAAACAGTATTTTTTTCCGCGTTCCATACGACAACAGAAATTCGTAACAACTACTACTGTGAAGCGAGCCCTTCGTTACGCACTGCACAGTGGTTAATAATGTTGTTTGTTTGTTTGTAATTCTATCGGACCAAACTGCGTGGTCGTCAGTCCGTAGCTTACAAACTACTTAAACCTAGGTAAACTAACCTAAGGACAAACACACACACCCATGCCCCAGGGAGGACTCGAACCTCCACGGCGAGCAACCGCTCGCTTCGGAGCGAGACGCTTTAGACCGCTCGGCTATTCCATCGCAGCGGCTAATAATGGTTTACAGAGTATAAATGTCGATGGAGAACACGCGGTGATTTCCCAGTCGTTCTCATGGCTGATTTTTAGTGTGTAATGACGCATTATTACGAATCAACTCAAAGTATGAAATGCTTGGTGCATTATTATCAATTACCTCACATCAAAATGATGAATAATTTTGTGTGTATTAAAGAAATATTTGTAAGATTCAATAACTCTATTTAACATCTGTAAATATTTTTTTAAAGAAGATGAAAGTGATTGGTAATCGACCCTATGAATGAGAACATCTCTTGTGTAAGTTTGATATAATGATTCTTGAACAGTTTTGTGTTGTAATTTTTATAAGTTATGAAATTAATATATGTGATAGTTAAATGTAACAATTTACGAAGTTTCTCTATTATATTTACAATGTGACAATATTTTGACTGCCCTCGTTGTCAGTTGGTGGTACGTCTGGGTTCAGTTCTTGGATGGACTCAGATAAATGTTTCTGTGAAGTATGAGTTTCCTTGGAAAGTTCAGTCTGATGTCTGTGAATGTACAGCATAATAATGTTAACAGATTAAAGGTTGCGATATTTGGCTATTTTTACTGAAGAAGAGATGGTTATATTTTGGCATTTTATTGATGAAAAGATGGCGATATTTTGGCTACTTTTTGTTTAAAATTTGGCGACAGAGCAACAGAAAAATCTGGCAACTCTGGTGCCATGTAGTTCCATCTGCTGGACGGTAACGCTCGTCCCCACATAGCTGTACTGTTGTGCAACATGTTTGAAGCTGAGGGATTTGAACGAATGGAGAGGCGAGCTCGTTCAGCGAACTTAAACCCGATTGAGCATGTCTGGAATGCACGTTGCAGACACATCGCAGCCAGACCAGCATCTCTGACAACAGTTGCAGAGCTCGATATTGCACTAATGGAAATGTCCATCAAGAGCTAATTTGATAACCTCATACTGTCTGTGCCTTGCAGGGGGGGGGGGGGGGGGGGAATAGTACCGGGCGTCCGAGGTAATCACACGGCGGATTAGACGGCAACAAGGATGACGTTTTTGCTACTACAGTAGCCCCCTGATACCACGCTCTAAGCGAACGCCACGTAAACATGAAGTGAATTGCTGAGACAGCAAAATATCGTACTGTATCATACGCTAATTACAACTGTAATCAATACGTTACCTCATGTATATTGTGTGAGATATCTCACTGGATCCCCTAATTGTTTTAAGCTGTCTATACACATGAGGTCTGAGCACAACAGAATCAAGTCGCAGTAAGACAATTTCGATAAAAATTTACTCGTACAATTTCACACCACTATAAAATGTTTTAATGATAGAAGATACTTTCTATAAAACATTCCCACACACAAAAAGAGGGAATTTAATTGCGATTACGTGCTATCTTGAATTGAAATGTAAAGATTATAAGTTGTACCTTCCTCGTAATTGATGTCTTTAGATCTTGTAAGGGAAACAGAAAATAAAATACTTTTTTTGGAGTATAAGATTACAATGTCGTTCTGTATGCGTGCCTATAACAATTATAAAAGACAGGAAGTTATGTAGTTCAGATTTAAAGAAAATGTGTTCATTTGAAAAGCCGTGGAAGCCCATGTCGCATGGTAAGTTGTTCGAAAACATGAAGCTACCCAGGCAGAATACGGAATGACTGTGGAAATAAAAGTATTTCTGAAGTAGCCAAATTTGATGACACCCTAAATTAATTTAAATGTTAGAAAGTCCTTCACGAAAGCATTTGTGTGGAATTTAGCATTGTAGGGCACTGCAACACGAACGATAAGGAGTTCAGACAGAAAGAAAATATCAAAGATATAGAAATGAAGGAGAGGCAATGAATTAAAATTTGTGCAGCGGGGGGAACCCTGGAATTCATGCTTACTAGACGATACGGAAAATCATGAACTGTGATTATCGAGTCATTTCTTTTGAAGAAATGATCAGCAGAGAATGACCGAAGTACATGAAATGTGTTGCTACAGATGAACCTTAAGGATTAGGTGCGTACATCTTACACCTAATCAGTTGGTGCTGAAGAGAATTGGGGAGAAAAGAAATTTCTGGACTATCTTGATTAAGAGAAGGGGTAGATTGGTAGGACACAATCTTTGACTTCAAAAAATCGTGAATTTATTATTGTAGGGAAATGTGCGGGGTTAAAATCGCAGAGAAACAGCGAGAAATGAATACAGTAAGCATGCTCAAAAGGACATAGGTTTTCGTTCTTATTCAAATTGATGAGGCCTGAACAGGACAGGGCCGCGTGGACAGCTGCATCAAACCAGTCTTCCTACTGAAAACCACAACACGTCCTTTTTATTAGCTTTTTTAATATGTCAACATATCGAATAATAATATACCCGATGTATGTTACAGAAGTAGGAGCTCGGGACGGTCAGCTTACTTTTTTAAGCCATGAATTCTGGTATGTTCTCAAAGTAGCTTCATAAATGGTATTTAATCTCGTAACACAATTTTGCAAAATTTGCACAAAATTGCGTGGTTCAAGGTGATCGGAACCAGAATATTCGTAACGGTAACTGTCCCGATATATCGGGGCAAATAGCAACACAACACGTGGAGGATAGCTGCAGTAGAAATGTTTCTGACATACTGGCGTCCAATGGCGGCGCGCCCTATGTGTTCACTGGTTCAGTGAACCCCCCGGAAAAATGCTTGTCGTGAAAAGTAAATAAATAAAAAAAATAATAAAGTGTTCTTAAACTGTCATTCATCGTTTCGTTCTTCTATCAGATCATTTTATATGCATAGTCAAAATATTTTTATCACATGAGAAATGTTTTACGTCGCGGAGTCAGCACGTATAGGAGTCGTAGCGCAGTGGCCGCATCGTTGCAATGCGCATGCACGGTTGCGGTTCAAATTCTCTTCTGAACCCCCTGGAGACAGCATATGGGTGCTCCTGTGGCAGGGAGGAGCGAGGGAAAACGCTGCTTTAAACAATGGCGTTGGAGCTGGTAGAGATACCAGGTCCTGGCAATTCGAGCTCTGGCGGTTACGCACGAATTGTCCGGAAGCAAGACAATGGAGGTACTGCGCACCTCGCCTTGTGCATGTGCAAATCCTCTGTGAAGGCAACATCCGCCCTTCATATTTGTTTTTGGCGCATTGAAGATTCATAAAAATCACGTCATATTTTGCAAAATATCTTATAACTGTTTGTTTCCAATTCTATGGAACTGAACTACGTTTGTTAATAGTCCCTAGTCTTACAAACTACTTATACTAAGTTAAACTAGCCTAAGAACAACACACATATCCTTACCCGAGGGAGGATTCGAGAGGCTGCGCGATCCGTAACGTGGCGCTCCAGACTGCTCGGCTACTACCGCGCGACTAACTTATGACTATAAATTAAAGACGCAACAACTGTCAAAGCCTTCAGAATACCCAAACATGAATAATAATGAGATCACTACTCTCCAGCTGAGAAGATTAGACGTGTGGTTAGCGGCATCGCACTGCCCTGTCGAAGGTAGTGGAATTTCGAGACCGGCTGCAAGTAATACATTTTAAACCCAGTCTTCTTTATAACAGATACGGGAGCAACAATGACTTTTGTATTGTTACTTGCCACATATCTTTGGATATTTTAGAAAATGTGTCGCGATTTTGAGGGTAAATGACATTCATACTCTTCGTTGTAACAAATATTTAACTGTCTGAAAAAATGTGGGGGATAGCAGCCGTTGCGCATGCGTAAAGTTAGGAGGGGGTGCTGCTTACTGTTTTACGTGACCCGGAAGTAGCTTGTCACCGTAACATTCATTTTGTTACAGTCACTTAACACAGTAATCAGTTATTTACTGTGTTTTAGTGTTGATGTGTACATTCATATGCTCTTGGTGTTTATTATCAAAGAAAAATGAGCAACGTTCAGTTACTCAGGTTTAAGCTTGGACAAAAGGGTGAAATAAAGTAGCTAGGTAGGCCGACGTCTCAGCTCGAGTTGAAGCAAGCGCAAAGAAGCCGAGGTGAGATATTCGACAGATCTTTTAACGAACATATACACTACCGACCATTAAAATTGCTACACTAAGGAGAAATGCTGATTAAATCGGGTATTCATTGGACAAATATATTATATTAGAACTGACATGTGATTACATTTTCAAGCAGTTTGGGTGCATAGATCCTGAGAAATCAGTACCCAGAACAACCACCTCTGGTCGTAATAACGACCTTAATACGCCTGGGCATTGAGTCAAACAGAGCTGTACAGCTACAGATGCCCATGCAGCTTCAACACGATACCACAATTCATCAACAGTAATGACTGGCTTATTGTGACAAGCCAGTTGTTCGGCCACCATTGACCAGACGTTTTCAATTGGTGAGGGATCAGGAGAATGTGCTGGCCAGGGCAGCAGTCGAAAATTTTCCGTATCCAGAAAGATCCGTACAGGAACTGCAACATGCGGTCGTGCATTATCCTGCTGAAATGTAGGGGATCGAATGAAGGGTAGAACGACGGGTCCCAACACATCTGAAATGTAACGGCCACTGTTCAAAGAGCCGTCGATGCGAACAAGATTGACCGTGACGTGTAACCAATGGCACCCCATACCATCACGCCGGGTGATACGCCAGTATGGAGATGGCGAATACACGCTTTCAATGTGCGTTCACCGCGATGTCGCCAAACCGGATCCGACCATCATGATGCTGTAAACTGAACCTGGATTCATCTGACGTTTCGCCATTCGTGCACCCAGGTTCATCGTTTCGTACACCATCGCAGGCGCTCTTGTCTCTGATGCAGCGTCAAGGGTATCCGCAGCCATCGTCTCCGAGCTGATAGTCGATGCTGCTGCAAACGTCGTCGAACTGTTCGTGCAGATGGTTGTTGTCTTGCAAACGTCCCCATGTTGACTCAGAGATCAAGACGTGGCTGCACGATCCGTTACAGCCATCGGATAAGATGCCTGTCATCTCGACTGCTAGTGATACGAGGCCGTTGTGATCCAGCACGCGTTCCATGTTGCCCTTCTGAATCCACGCATTCCATATTCTGCTAACAGTCATTGGATGGCGACCAACGCGAGCAGCAACGTTGCGATACGATAAACCGCAATCGGAATAGGCTCCAATCCGACCTTTATCGATGTCGGAAACGTGATGGTACGCATTTCTCCTCCTTACACGAGGCATCACAACAAAGTTTCACCAGGCAACGCCGGTCAACTAATGTTTGTGTATGAGAAATCGGTTTTTCAAATGCTCGTAAATCTTGTGGGACTCAACAGCGGGGTCATCAGTTCCTAAACTTACAAACTACTTATGCAATAGCTTATACTGAAGACGACACAAATATTCATGCTGAGGAGGGATTCGATCCCCGACGGGGAACGACCTCGCGCATCGTAGCATAGCGCCTCAGTGCGCTCGACCGCTCCTCCGCGAAATCGGTCGGAAAATTTCATCATGTCAGCACGTCGTAGGTGTCGCTACCGGCGCCAACCTAATGTGAGTGGTCTGAAAAGCTAATCATTTTCATGTCATAGCATCTTCTCCCTGTCGGTTAAATTTCGCGTCCTTAGCACGTCATCTCCGTGGTGTAACAATTTCAAATGCCAGGAATGTATTTAAAGGGGGGAGGGGCAAACAGAAGCGCTTTAGCCGGCGCCACTTGCAGAGGCGCGCCAAATTGGTTTTTGGAGGCCGAGTGCGGGTGGCCGCCAGTATCAAGATTCGGCACTCAAAGAAGTGAACCCCCAGTCATCTGAAGCACTAGCTGTAAAAGTCTTGATCAGCGTCATGGTCTAATGTATTTAGGTGACGTGAAGCGGCAGTGTTGGAGACAGTCGCTGGGAATGCTGGTATGAATGGCGGCAGACAAAATGTGAAAATTAATGTGTTAATATCACGTTTGAATGGCTTTATTTCCGAAATGAATCACAGCGTTCGAATGTAGAAGATGGCACACTACAAAATTACGTTTCTCCACATGCACTGTCTTTCTGTTCAGATGTAACACTTTGTTGTTGTGTAAATCGAAATACATGTGTGTCTCTCAAATGATACTAATTACAATAATTTTTTCAATGTTCATATTTGGTAAAACGCTTGCAACAATTTAATCTGTACTGTTCGGTTCCTACGTAACCACAACCTTTAAAATCATGATATATTTGTAAAAATAATAATATTCGTCGATGTACTCTTGTACAGTCAGTAATTGAATTATCGTACACGCCATAGGCTACTCGAAATGTACTACGTTGCCAACCTAACACTGCTACGGACGCACCGCGACGCTACCCATACCGCTGATCGAGACTTTAGCCGCACCAGCCGCCGCTGCTGGCGTCTTTGTTTACTTCTTTGTTCTCAGCGACGACTCTTTGTTATTACGTCCATCACGGTGCGTATGAGGCAATTTGGTGTGCAGCTTTGCTCCTGACTGGAGTTTCAGGTAAGGCTGTAAAAGTCCGGAGTCATCGAGACAGTCTTAACGTGTCTCCTCCGGAAAAATTAGCCAGTGTGGTGTAGAGCGAGAAAGCGCTGTCTGTTTGGCCGGCAGGTGTCTTGGTGTTTACCGCGGCGCCGCGGCAGGTGGCGGCTTAGCCTGCAGGAAGCGGACGCAGCTGTGCGACGCCGCGCGCGTTTTCCAGCCTGATGCAGGAAACAAAAGAGTTCGACCTGCCCCGTAATCCTTTCGCAATAGTTTCTCTCCCAAGTGGAAAAAAATATCGAAGCAGGTGACAGCATTAGACACAGCTGATTTGCAGATGACTGGGCACTCCTGTCACTGCGGAGAGCATAATAGTTAGGAGTGACGTCATTGTTTTTACTGTTCATTGTTACGGAATCCATTACTCTTTCATCGTGTATATTGTGGCTTTGGGCAGCAGTGACCATATTCACAACAGTTATTACAACATCGATACTCGAACGTAACTGCTGAACCCACAATAAACGTACCATCACTTCTGGCCACCTAAAATACAACAACGTGAAGCAAGCGTCCAAACCAGGTGAAATTTTCATCGACGAGAGATGTAGTTGATTAGAATTTCAGTGCGGGTGAACATCAAGAGCTCCTGTAGCGTCATCTGCAATCTCTATAAACAGGGTGATTCGCGAAGATACCCACGGCCGCTACGGTCGGAGGTTCGAATCCTCCCTCGGGCATGGATGTTTGTGTCGTCTTTAGTATAAGGTAGTTCATAAGTAGTTTGTAAGATTAGGGACTGAGGACCCCGCAGTTAAGTCCGTTAAGCTTAACAAACATTTCAACATTTTGCGAAGTTACGCAAATATTTTAATATGTAATTCTACAAGTGAAACTAAATAGAAAAATTCATATTGTCACGTTGAACACTGCAAGTGGGTCAGAATTCGAAGGCTGCGTCGTTAATAAAACATAACACTTCACACTTAGAACAGGTTTATTGCTACACAAGCATACATTCTGAACAGATTGCCTGCTACTTGAAGTGCCCCGCTATTTATACATAGAAAGAATTTTCTGGAACTTCCAAGTACATAAAACACATGCGACGCCAACCAAATTTTATATCTGTGCCTTGCGGTAGCTGATCGTATTTGTTCGTTGTTGTTTATTGTGTTCCTGGCTCAGCTATTATATATAGAGCTCTCTGACTGGGCTCGCTGAGCCATAGCGCCCGGAAGTTTTTTTCTGCCAATGGTGGGAACAAATACACCCATGCCCCTAAGACAGCGAACAGCGGCGCGCTACGCAGCTAGGTGCCTTGGGAACCAGAACCAGAAACCACACTCCCGCAAGCCATCATATCAAACTCGTTTCTTTCCTATTTTAATTTCACTTTGTGTTCTGGCTGTAGTGGTGTGACATTTTGAGAGATAAAATGCGGTAGGTATAAACAGAACTAAACTCCCCCCCCCCATGCAAAAAAGGAGAAAGAGAGAGGGAAATTAACTACGGCGCAACTGAGCTGCTTTGCCGTAATATAATAGCAAGACAGTTAATTCCAGGAGGAAGTGATCACTGAGTACTGTGATGTAACACAATTATAGTCTGCCAGAAACAATAGTAATAATAATATCGTATGGCTCATTGGCTTGGTGCAAGTCTTTCAATTGGACGCCACTTCGGCGATTGCGTATCACTAACCTACCCCAGTTATCTTCTACATCTACATCTACATCTACATGGGATACTCTGCAAATCACATTTAAGTGCCTGGCAGAGGGTTCATCGAACCACAATTATACTTTTTATCTCCCATTCCATTCTCGAATAGCGCGCGGGAAGAAAGAACACCTGAATCTCTCTGTTCGAGCTCTGATTTCTCTTATTTTATTCTGATGATCATTTCTACCTATGTAAGTGGGAGTCAACAATATATTTTCGCATTCGGAGGAGAATGTTGGCGATTGGAGTTTCGCAAGTAACCCACGCCTCAGCGATAAGCGCCGTTGTTGTAATGATTCCCATCCCAGATCCTGTATCATTTCCATAACGCTGTCTCCCCTGTATCGTGACAATACGAAACGAGCTGCCCTTCTTTGGACTCTTTCCATGTCCTCCGTCAAACCCACCTGATAAGGATCCCACACTGGGCTGCAATACTCCAAAAATGGACGGACAAGCGCAGTGTATGCAGTTTCTTTAGTAGTTCTGTTGCATCTTTTAAGGATTCTGCCAATAAAACGCAGTCTCTGGTTCGCCTTTCCCACGATATTATCTACGTGTTCTTTCCAGTTTAAGTCTGAAGTAATAGTGATTCCTAGGTATTTTGTGGAGTTTACGGCCTTCACATTTGATTGTTTTATGTTGTAAACAAAGTTTAACGGATTTCTTTTCGTACTCATGTGGACGACTTCACACTTCTCATTCTTTCACACTTACCGGTGAAAGGATACCTACATCTTAACGTGGAATTCGAACCACGTGTCGTTTCTGGCGACTCCTCGCATCGTTGAGAGGGGAAGGATGTGTTGAACAGCAGACTGAAAAAATCCGAGATCCGACCGGGTCAAGAACCCAGAAATGTCCATTATGTATAAAAGCAGACCGCAACGCTGCGGTTGGTCGTCGTTTCCACCTGGAGCGGGACTCTGAGAGAAGACGTCCAAAACCGGAAAACATCTGATCGTCTACAGTTGCTGTGTGTGCGGTCATGGGAAGCCAACCTCTCCTGATTTGGAAACGGGAAGCGCAACGTCTACACTTCCTGATGTAGAGGAGGAGTTGCTACTGTGCACACGACTCCTATCTTTACACAAGTGTTAGCGTTGCAAGAAAATGTTCCTCATACGACTCTCCGAGAATCGTTGCAAGAGCAACAGTCGTATACTTTTCATTCGCATTGAGTAAGAACTCTGTCACAAAAAGATTTTCCTAGACGAATTGACTCTTGAGCAGCGTGCTAGAAACACGATAATTTCTAGAATGAAACTTTCACTCTGCAGCGGATTGTGCACTGATATGAAACTTGCTAGCAAATTAAAATTGAGTGCCGGAACCGGGACTCGAACCTGGGACCTTTGCCTTTCGTGGGAAAGCTCTCTACCGACTGAGCTATCCCGACACGACTCACGATGCCGCCTCACAACTTTACTTCCGCCAGCATCTCGCGTCCTACTTGCGCTTGTCCGCGAAAGGCAAAGGTCCTAGGTTCGAGTCCCGGTTCCGGCACGCAATTTTAATCTGCCAGGAAGTTTCACGATAATTTCTGCCTATATATTATTAACAGATGAAGCTCGTATGGTCATATGAAAGCAAATACGCGAGTGAATCTTTGCGATCTCTTAGTTTGACTCCAAGTACGTCTAAACAGACTTACGAGGCTGGACTACATAAACTCCCAGGAAAACACTATACCTCTTATTTTTAAAATTGTACTAATATCATTCCAAAAACGTCACTTCTTAGGTGACAGCGATGCTTCTGCATTCTTGAGCCGCATGTTTCCTGATCGTTGGATGTGCAGAGTACGGTCAATAGCGTATCATCTACTCTCACCTTATTTAAAACACAGTGACCTCAACAGTCTTGGCCGTTAAGAAAGATAGGTATACATTCATGTGCAGCCTCCGACAAGGAATGCCTCCTGACTTGGAGATCATGTTTGCAGGGTCACGATAAGCTGATGTGAGGCCTGTACTACGGCATGAGTTCCGTATTTTTGAAGTCTGTCTTGGTAAGTACGTGCGGACACAGAAACACTGTCATTAATATCACTGTTTCTAGAGCAACAGGTCGGAAATAAAGCATTTTCAACCCTGTTATAATGAACTTTTTTAAATGCTTGTATATGAGGAATGAGCTGTTAAAGATTTGAGCTGTCTTCTGTTAACTGTGGAACGCCTTTTACATCGCTCTCTTCATCACTATAATTTTCTATTTCTTACTTCTTTCTAAGTCCATTTCACCTTCACCATGATATTTAATATAAATTATAATTGAATTTTGTTCTAATTAAACCCTGTTTTCTAGTTGTAATTAAGGTATTTCTAAATGTTCTGATTAGGTGATATTCAGTGCTGTATCACTAATTTGGGAATTATTTTTTTTTTATTTCGCTGAATTAGTTTTCTTGATGTACAATTTCATACTTCGCCGTTTGAATGAGTAATGCATAAGATTTCTGGATCTATTGCACTTGAACTCAAAAATCTAACGCGCTTGTAGTTTCCTTGTTTTCTTAGTTTTAGTAGAATTGACTTGTAAGAATTTATATGCCGTGGAGCTAATTTACGAGAAACAAATATGGAAGGAGCCATATACTAATCTGTCTCGTTTATGTGCAGAAGAAAACCTTTAATATATTTTGGACATTATTTAATATGAATATTGATATTTCAAAACGTCGCTGTAGATCTGATTGAAAGCCAGTACAGTGGTTGCGACGATGTACTGAATAGACTTGCGCATAATAGTTCGCGATCGAGAGCGCTCACTTTAGTTCGCGTCTCTGCCGTGAACTAGTTCGTTGTTGACGGCTGAGCGACGTGGTCTGCGCATACAACTGCTTCATGTGCTTGCTGCTTGAGCCGCTAACAATATCACGCAGTCCAAAAGAAATAGTTTGAGGATAATTTCTCGCGATTACGTTTAGAGTTATCTCTATACCTTGGCATTATGGAATTTATTAGACAGATATTAAAGAGTGCAGAATACTTAAAAACAGAAATTTTGTAGCACTGAACTATGTAATCTAGCAGGCAGACGCTCACCTCAAAATGACTCTCATCATCAGAAGGCAAACACGTGATTTTTAAATCTGCTGCGCACCCTCTCGCTATTGCCAGTCGGTCTTCGGAAAAAAAAAAAACCTACGAACTAAGAAGCGAGATACGTTTGGCACAATAGTTCGCGACCGGTAACGAATGTTTCACTTCGTGACCGATCACGCATATTTTAGTTCGTGATCGATAGCGCATATTTTTTGGCTTTCGCTATCGCTACTAAAAGAGCTCTCACTTTTGATATGACAGCTTTATTATATATTGATCAGTGTTGCCCAAGCGTGTGCTGTTACCCGTATTTTTGGGCAATGTCTATGAAACTACAGATGAGCTGCATCTCAGCTCGAAATGACGGTAAGTGGCAGAAGGAAATCACGCGATTCTGCGCGCTCTCGCGTCCTCTCGCTGTTCTCCGTCAGTCTTCGGAAAAGGAGCGGACGAACTAATAGGCGAGGGATCTGCGAACTAGTACGCGTAGTTCGCCTGTGGGAGCGCTCTGCCGAATTAGTTCGTTCGCGAACTACTCAAGACTAGTAATGAAACGAAACAGCTTTCACAGAAAAATTCTGTACTCAATCATTTACTAGTGCACTGCGCTACTGAAGCAGAGAGTGACGTTATTTGGATAGCTGAGCAGAAACTTGGAAAATGAGTACGTCAGTGACAAAATTCTTCGCCGCGGTGAAGTGACCAAGCAGTGTAAGGTGCCTTGCTGCAAAGCGCGCCGTTGGTCGCCGTCGGAAGTTCGAGTTCTCCGTCGGGAATGGGGGCGTGTGTTTGCCTTACGTTGGTTAAACTTGTTTTATGTAGTTTGCAAGCTTAGGCACTAATAACAATAGACGTTAAGTCTCATAGACTTTCAATTTTTATATAAAATGCGTAAAATGTTACGAGTGACATGAAAGAGTGCAACGAAGAGACTTGAACACATTCACATTTGTTTCCGCACAGTTCTCTCAGAGATTGACATGTTTTGCTGTATTCCGCAGTCGCTAACCAATTACGGACGCAGTCGAGTATCACGTGACGTGGCCGCTCCAAGGTTAATGGCAACTCGGCACGAATACTGGAACAGCTGAAAGAATTACACGTGTTTTGACGACTGCGTCCGGCCGCCATTGTTCTGAAGCAATTTGCTGGCCCACCAAGGTCCGGGCCCGGTGCTAGCGAGCAAAATTGCCGGCCGCCTGCCGCCTTCGCCTTGGAAACCCGCTCAGCACAATGACAATGTCTGGGCCGCGCGTTTACCTGCTCTGACGCGAGCAAGTGGCCGCCGTCACAGCAGTGTCCACAGCGCAGAATTACGTGCCAGCATCATCAACATCAAACCGCTTAAGATCACAATATTTTGCTACCGAATTTCTGCGACCGCACAGGGAACAGTTTCATCGCTTCCTATAAACCCGAGCGTCATAAGAGAAAACAAAAACTGCGGGTATATTCTGTCTTCGCCGAAATGCCTATTTAAACACTTTCATAGTTGACACATGTATTCTTTTCAAGGTCGATTTACTTCTTTTTCGCTCATAAATTTCGATAGTTCTTAGTGGTCCCGATCCTGTTCACTTCGAATTAATGGGCCTCTATTGTACAGCCAGCACAAAAAATTCCACAGTCCTCCGAATCTTCTTGCAGAAAGATACCCTTTAACTACACAACAGACATGCCAAGGAGACACTACGAAATGCTGGAGCCTGGATATGATTACCACAATACAATTTACGCAGGAAATAATAATTTCTTCACATCCGTTTTTGCAATCGACAAACAATTTTAATATATCATTTTCGGCAATCCTAAATACCGGGTGAACAAAAAGTCAGTATAAATTTGAAAACTTAATAAATCACGTAATAATGTAGCTAGAGAGGTAAAAAATTAACACACATGCTTGGAATGACATTGGGTTTTGTTACAACGAAAAAAAAGATTCAAAAAACGTCCGACAGATGGCGCTTCATCTGATCAGAAAAGCAATAATTACCATAACAAATTAAGACGAAGCAATGATAATGTTCTTTATAGGAAATGCTCAAAATGTTCACCATCATTCCTCAACAATAGCTGTAGTCGATAAATAATTTGAACAGCACTGTAAAGCATGTCCGGAGTTACGGTGAGGCAGTTGTCTTTCAGCATCCCTAGAGATGTCGGTCGATCACGATACACTTGCGACTTCAGGTAACCCCAAAGCCAATAATCGCACGGACTGAGGTCTGGGGACCTGGGAGGGCAAGCATGACGAAAGTGGCGGCTGAGCACACGATCATCAACAAACGACCAGCGCAAGAGATCTTTCACGCGTCTAGGAATATGGGGTGGAGCGCCATCCTGCATAAAAATCGTACATTCCAGCACGTGTCTCTCAGCCAGGCTGGAGATGACGCGATTCTGTAACATATCGGCATACCTCTCACCCGTCACGGTAGCAGTTACAAAACCAGAATCACGCAGTTCCTCAAAGAAGAAAGGCCCGATAACGGTAGATGTGGTTCTAATAAAACCCCATGTCATTCCAAGCATGTGTGTCAATTTTTACGTCTCTATCTACATCATTCCGTGATTTATTAAGTTTTCAAATTTATACTGACTTTTTGATCACCCGGTACATAATGCATATAAGTTACAGTCAGTAAATCAGCTTCAATCAGTGCTGCAGAAAGTACTGCGAAAAATAAGGTCACAGTTCCGACTAACAGTATGATTGTTGTCACTATAAATTTACGAATAATAAACAGGAAAAGCTGTGTGCCACATGATTAATGTTTTCTAAACCCACATTAGTTATTAAAAACTCCTCACTTTTAAAGAAACACATTAGAAAAACTTTTCATCATAACATGTACAATACTGAATCAGTCAAATTGTAAAATAACATAGGGTAAGAATATCACTAAAAGTTACGATTGCGTTATATTGTGCTCAACACCAAATACCCACAATTTTTACGCGCGAGGACAGACTCCTAGCAGTTAAACGGCGTGCTGCTAACTGAAGTAAAGTGTTATTGTTTACTGAATACGTCCCGAACGCGACCCGACTTTATCAGTAAAATCAAGAAACGTAGTTTCGGCGAAGCCGAATATTCGACTGTTTTTTGGCCGAAACCAATATTTTGGCCGAAAATGGCCGAAACCGAATATTGGGTCGGTCCTTAGTTATTATGATCAGGTCGTCCATCCGCAATACACAGATGTCTGGAGGGTTGCATGCCTTCAATATGCAGGCACCAAAACGGATCAGATTGCAACAGTTCATTCTCAGCATTGATTGCTCTCCAGCGTCCAATGCGAGAGTTTCTGGATATAAACACACACACACACACACACACACACACACACATGCCCGATCGTGGACTCGAACCTCCGAAGCGACTAAATGAAAAAAAGACACGGCTTAGCTATCGTGTAGTGAAACTGAATGATATTGTTATTATCAGTCATACGACGAAACAGGGATACGCACTATCGACGGTCAACAAAGCCATCTATAGATTTTACTCTATAACAGCATCGGCTATTGCCCAGTTCTCCTTCAGCCGTTATCCATTGTTGCCCTTACTCCACTATTGCTATGTTAAGAAGTACAGTACACTTCTTACTTGCAATGGAATGGAATGTAAGTGCTGCCGTTTATTTCTTTTGTGCTCTTAAGATAGCTTCTAATTACGGTCAAGTTCATAACAAGAAAAAAGAGAAAAACCGACTTTTATTCGTCCACTGGCGTTAAGGTAAGTTAAAATACTTACTACTATAATAGCTCATTTATCTATTTACAGCGGTGGAGTCGTTATTTGCAGTGGCAATATTTCAGTATATCATAAGGCACCTCACTCTGTACGTGTGATACTTTTTAAAATTAGGTTTGAGAGTGATATTTTATCTAGAGGATGGATACGTTGCAATGCCAATAAGAGTCAAAGAACCAATAATCTTGGAAATAAAATTATAGACTTACGCTTCCTAAATCAATATGCAAGGTATTTATGCTGATGCAAAGATTAATGCAAATTTTGCGAAACACCAAGCTTCAGTCGTGTCTGACAGGCAGCGAGCTTCGTGACATGCAACCGTGTCAATGCCAGTGTTCAAATACAAAGAAACAGATATCATTCTGATAACCTGACTGACGATTCTGCTGGCGTATATTGAAACAATAGCACGACAGGTAGAAATGATCATCAGAATAAAATACGAGAAATCAGAGCTCGAACGGAGAGATTCAGGTGTTCTTTCTTCCCGTGCGCTCTTCGAGAATGGAATGGGAGATAAATAGTATAATGGTGGTTCGATGAACCCTCTGCCAGGCACTTAAATGTGATTTGCAGAGTATCCCATGTAGATGTAGAAATGAAAGGCGGTGTATCGTATTGCAGAAAAGAGACATTTCTCTTAGATGGGGGTTATTATTTAACTAAACCTTTTGTATCAGTACAATTTTCGCGCTCATCTTGTGAATGCGTTCCTTCATGATAATGACGTCGTAAGAATCACGCCACTGAGGTAGACAATTCACTGTTCATTTATTTATTATCAAAATAACATTAGTCTTCACGTAAACTGTATATACAGTTAGTGATTTCTGCTGTTTTCTGTTCGTGGACAACTGTCACGTCAAATGAACGCAAAACTGGTTTTTTGACTGAGAGATATTATTATTAACATAATTGCAGAAGGCTAAAATAATATTATCTGCAGTAGTTTTCCTCAATTTCTATACAAAATACTGCAGTATTTGTCATAAGGTCTTACAGACGCAAACTATCTACGTAAAATATAAAAAATACGTTAAATATGTTTTTAGATGAAAACCTTAAGCCTTTGTAAATCTCTTTAACAAGTCGGAACCACCCCCCCCCTTTTGACACTATCTTGGCTACGTCACTGCCTGAAAACCTATCACATTACTGTCCCACACAACATACTAAGTGTTATCGGTGTTTTCATACATAGAGGGAGGAGTAGATGAAGGGAGGGAGGTTTGGGAGGAGATGGGGAAACAGATGGCAGAGGAAGAGATAGGAATAGGGGGGACTGGAGAGGAGATGGACAGCGAGGATATGGAATAAATAAGTATTAAGGCTACACAGGGTTTTAAGCTACTTTGATATAAATTTAAATGATAATGGGAAACAAAATATAAGTATGACATTTTTTCATAATACTTTTGGATTAACAATATGATTTTTTCTGGAGAGGATAATAAAGTTATTGATTATTTTGTTTTGCCAACTACGCACAATTTAGTCGATTTTGGTCCATGCAGACATACAGCACATTTGATATTTGGTTCTTTGTAAGGTGAACTATGTGATGTTCAAATGTTTGTATAGCTTATGAGACTTAACTACGGGGTCATCAGTCCCAAAACTTACAAACAACTTATAAACTAGCTAACACTAAGGACTGCACAAATATCCATGCCTGAGGGGGGATTCGAACCCCCGACCGTACTGGCCGTGCAGACCGTGACTGACGCACCGCAGTCCCCTCGGCCACAGTGGCCGGCAACTATGTGATAAATTAATGTTCAGAATTAGGCAAACTTTTCTATGAAAGAACGTTGTTGTAGTGCTATCATTTGTTCGTGGGATTGAAATGATGAGAACGATAATTTCCCTTTCTTATACATCATAATGCTGAATATTCACATAAAGAAAAGAATGTAACCCATTGTTTGAAAGTGCAAAATCATATCTTTGAACTAAATCACCAGTGAGTATCTTGCGATTTATTTGTCACCGAACCCACAAGAGATCCTTTATTTCGCAATCACTTTCGATTAATTCTTTTGATGAACCAAGTTGACAGAAAATATATTTTGTTTTTAGTGGATTCGCATTGCACCGCGGCGATTCTTGTAGTTAGAATTATTGCAGATTTTTCAATAGTTCGAGAGCAGTGTCACAAACGTGTAATCAATTTCACACACATAGGCCAAAAAATTTCATCGATGTGAACTTCCACAAAAGACAGCAATAGTAAATATGAATTTCAATACATGTAGATACGTTTCTTGCAGTCATACCAACAGCTCATTAAAATCTACATCCTGTCAGCGAAGTTTCGATTCACATTTTATTTTTACAGCAAAAATAATTAAGATACTAGTTTCATTTAATTGTTCTTCGATTCGATTGTTTACAAGAAATTGATGATCAGACCATGGTATAATTGAAGATTAATACACAGTTTCGTTCTGTAGGCACACAGTAGAAAAAATTTTTCAAACGTTTGTAAACCTATTGGACCAAACTGCCATGGCCATCAGTCCCTAGACTTACAAATTATTTAAAGTAAACTAAGTACAACACAAATACATCTATTCCCAGCGGAGTAATCGAGTAACGCAGCAAGGTGCCTTAGAGCTCTCGGCCTCTCCACCGCGGCGCACATAGTAGAGATGCGATACAGAACACAGATTACCATAACCGAATATTGTTTACTGTTTTGCAGTCACGCTCAAATCGAAAATGAAAGGTTAATCAGTTTTCACTAGTTTATTCATTAGTTATTTTTTATATTTAAGAGAATTTTCAATTGCCATCTCTCGATTGTGTTGAAGGAAACTCACCATCATACCAGCATAGTGATAGTTGTTGATCGATTGCATAATATTTTCTTTTTTTAAACAATGACGGCAAAAAAGATTTTTTAAGTGAATTGATTATCATTGACTTCAAGAAATATTTGAGAGAAAATAATCATTTGCAGCACCGACAGAGGTGGCGCTGTGGTTAGCACACTCATCTAGAATTCTGGAGGGCGTGGGTTCAAATCCGCCTCCAGCCATCCTGATTTAAGTCTTCCGTGATTTTCCTAAGTCACACCAAGCACGTGCCGGAATGGTTCCTTTGAAAGGGAACGGCTTGTTTCCTTGTCCAAATCATCAACCTGATCGTGTGTACCGTCTCTAATGACTACGTTTTCGACGGAACCTTAAACCCTAAGATTCCTTCTTCTTTCATCATTTGCAGCAGTGTCCATTCGATACTCACTGCTATTTACAAACATAAAATAAAAATAAAATCGTCCTGGTTCTTATACATCCAGATCTGCTTGAATACTGCACAATTCACTCTTACCTCCTTGGCACAGGATTCACCGGACTGTTTTCAGACTTTTTCTCTACCGTTCCACTCCAGAACAACGCGCGGGAAAGCTGAGCCCCTAAAATTTTCCGTTAGAGCTTTGATTTTTTTGACTATCGATACATTCCTCTCTATGTAGGTGGATCCAAAAATCATATTCTCATTCGGAGGAAAAAAAATCAGTGAATATAATTTAGTAAATAGATCTCTACAAAAACAAACAACGTTTACCATCCGAACCCGGGTATCATCCCCCTAACTCCGTCTTTCCTACATCGATGTCCTCTGTCAATCTTAACTGATATAGATTTCACATCGCACAGCAATACTCTGACAGAGGGCGAAACGTGTTGTTCAGTCAGTCTTTTTAGTGTGTTTCTTCCATCTTCAAAGTCTTCTGGTAAAAATAGCAGTCTCTGGTTCGTTTTCCCCAAAATATAATCTACTTGATCTTTTCCAATTACATTTGTGGCGTAACTGCAATTCTTAGAAATTTAACTGAATTCACGTCCTTACGATTCCAGCGATTTGTAGTGTAACCGAAGTTTGAAGAATTCCTGTTAGTACTTCTATGGATAGCCTCATACTTCGTTTTGTTTGGTGTCTATATCTACTTTTCGTCACATGCAGATTTCTTCCCTAGTTCATTTTGAAATTGTTATGAATCTTCTGATGACTTCACTAGACGGTAAATTAAATATCATAATTTGAAAAAAAATTGAGATCACTAATCAGGTCATTTCCTAGACGCTTTATGTAGATTAGGAACTGCGTAGGACTTGTGAAATTTCCTTGGAAGAGTCCAGATATCGTGTACGTTTAACGCGATGATTTTTCTTCTGTTACTGTGAATTGTGATCTTTGTGACAGTGGATCAGGACTGCAGTCAGAGAACTAAGACGATATTCCAAAGGCACGCAAGCTGATTAACAGTCGGTTCTGACGAAAGGTGTGAAAGCCTTCTTTTAATGTACGAGGCTTGGAACTTAAAGAGTGGCAACACTGCTGTGGAGACACTATGCAATGGAATGTACTATTGTCGCTAATAACACACGTTGTTGACCTTACCTCCGACCAAATGGAATCGCCAGTCCCACGTCACCGGCGTGCGCACAGTCGACGGAAACAGTCACTTGTGGGCGAGCGGTCTAATGTAAGTTTTCAAAACTGGAACAACGGACTTGGATCAAGACGAAATGTACCAGAGGTCGTACAGCACGACAGTGTCATCAAGGTCTTCAAGAGGCGTGCGCCAGACGATTCATGAGCTCGCCCACGAAACGGGATTAGTGCGTACGACTGTGCTTCGTATACTGAAGGAACGCCTGGGCATGCGAAAAGCTGCATCACGGTGGGTTCCGCATAAATCGACAGAAATGCAGTAATGGATGCGTTACGACGCTGCTCAGACGCTCTTGGAGCGCTATGAGCGAGAAGGAGAGGCTTTCTTACGCTGTATCGTAAGACTGGATGAGAGGTAGGCCATGACGTACGAGCCAAACCTAAAACGCCAACGAATGGCGTTATTATGGGTCGTCACGTAAGTCGAAAGTGCGTCGCAGCCTCAGTATGTTGAAAGTTATGGTGATTCTCGTGTACGACAATGCTGGTGTTATCCTAACGCATTGCGTTCTCTCACGGCACGCCGTCATTACACAGTATTACTGTTCGTTCTTGGAGCATCACCTGCGACCATCTTTGCGGATGAAGCGGCAACGCTTTCTGCGCAACCCACCCATCATTTTCCACGACAATGCGCGGGCGCATACAGCGCAAGTTGTGGCTGCTCTGATCGGTCATTGGGACTGCTAAGTACTGCACCATACACATACTCCCCGGACTTTAAGTTCTCGTGACTTTGATTTGAGTCCGAAGATGAAGGAACCATTTCGCGGCACTCGCTTCAGAACTTGTATCGGTACCTAGTGTCTGCCATGTTGAACATTTGACGAAATTTTACTTGCAGATTACGAGTTGTTACAGGTTTGAGCGTGTCCATCAGACTGTAATTTTTTACCAGCACACGTAAACAGCGGCCAATACATCTCAACTTCTCATAACTGTCAAATTTTTTGGGCCCCTTTTTCCTTTTTTTGTCTCTCTTGAAGTATTTATTAAACTTTCATTTTCCTGACATATCGAGCAAAAATATCCAATTCAATTCAGTACCCTCAATTGTCGATCTTGTTTCAGTTTTTTTATATTTTTTAAAATAAAGTTCCCTTATGTACAATGTAATATGATTCATGTTACCTTAACGAGAGACAGAACCACATATCGATGTTCAAATGTTTGTAAATCTATCGGCCCAGACTGCGTGGTCATCCGTTCGTAGCTTACAAACTACTTGAACTAAGGTAAATTAACCTAAGGACAACACACACACACACACACACACACACACACACACACACACACACATACCATGGAGGACTCGAAACTCCGACGGCGAGAACCATGCGCTCCGCAGCAAGACGCCTTAGACCGCTTGGCTACTGCACCAGGGCAACTACATATTGACATTGTTCCACAGACTCTTTATATTTATTCTTCGGTTCAAGTCACTGGCTGCTCGAATGAACAGCCGTCACGGCACTGACGCACGCCGTCGGTTATTTCTGAATACAGACCAGCGATTAATTTGTGTGCCGATAGCAGTGTCGTACAGGGGCGACTCGTGACGCCAGCAAAGCGAAATGACACCTAATATATTAATCATACAGTACATTAATCATCTATAAATTTGAACTTAAATTAATAAAGTAATTAATAAAATATTGAAACAGAGACTGCGAATTATTTAATTATTCGCCGCTGTTGCTGCACCAACCGCCACCACCACCATCATGGAATGGAATGAAATGTACTAAAAACTCTTTTATAAGCATCAATAAAATAACAATTATTGAATCGTATTCCTGCAAAACTGAAGGGAATGAGGCTATAGATAAAGTTCAAATCAAAGTTCTGTTCCAAAGATTCGTCAGGCAGTAGACTGCTCCATTTGTAACATTAACAGAACAGGCTCTGCTAACAATACACTACGCATTCCACATCACTGGTAACGTGTTCTACATAACACTGGTGACTACTCTGAAGAACAGTAACAGGTGCAAACATGTAACGCTTTTGAATCGGCTGTGAATAAATAGTTGCCAATAATTAAGTTACAACATTCGTATAAATAAATAAATTTGAGATCTTCGGTCATCTCATAACTGCATCATAGAAAGGAAGTAATTCTGTTGGACAAGGATAACATTTTCTGAACTCGTGTTGTTTCAAGGTGATTCATAATGTTCGATAACAATATAATCTAAAAAAATCATTGTTGGTTTTCGGCTGAATTCCTTTGTTCTGATCCTTACGAATACCAGTGTAGCAAAAGGACAGACCGACATTTAGGACAGATCCTCGTGAAGACCATTCGAAATATGACCCTTCTACGTCTGCATCAATACTCCACAAGGGGGGGGGGGAGGGGCGTTTTTCTGGTGCCACTAACTGGTCCTCTCTTCCCCGTTTCCCTCGCAAATAGCGCGTTAGAAGAATCGTCAGTAAGAATCTGTGTTACGATTTTATCGTTGTGGCTATTTCAGAAAATGAATGTGGGGACAGTTAAAATGCTCTCCAGCTCTTACCGGAGAAAACTCTCAAATTGTCAGTAGCAAAATTCTTAGTGCTGCTCAACTAGTGATCTCAATTATCAACACTGGATGCACAACTGTAGTGATTTGGATCTGTGAAAATCGTGACGATCAATAATTTTTATAGTAGCAACTCCATACATATAGGTCTGTTGTTGTTTTGAACCTTGCGTCCTTGAAAATAATTTATAAACGATTGATTGCTTTAATAAATATATAATGACGTTTGTGTTGCTTATGGTTGTGGGGAAGTCAAGGAAATGAAATATTCAGAACTATATATAAGTTATATTTTTCTTCGGAACTAGTGTTTCTATCATATTTCATTTAATGAATAAATTGCACTGCTATATACGGTATTTATAGTGCTTAGTTTTATATTTGCTCTTGTCTACACAGATTTTTGTTTGAGCTTACGGATTGGATATACACAGTGCGGAAAATCATGCTTATATCATTCGCTTCGAATCTGTCGTTATTAGAGTTTATTTAGTTGTCTGCAACAATATTATTTATTCATGAAATGCAACGTGGGCGAACCACTAGTTCTGAATTAAAATACAACTCAAATATACGTTTTACACAACGTGTGTCTATTTCTACTGTTTCAACGCAGGAGTACGGTTAATTACATTTCTAGAATTTTCTGTAAATAGTATTAAAATTTTCAGAACCAATAATGGCCGTTGTATAAGAGTTACTTTCTACGTAATCATTTAGTAGAAACGATTAGCAATTTCAAAATGTTAAATACACGTTATGTATTTATTCTTCTTCTATACAGGGGTCACGAAAATTCCCTGATTTGTGACGAAATCGGTAGTCGTTGATGAATATTTCCGGTACAGCTGGGTATTTTCAGTATGTAATATACAGTCTACCTAACAGCTGTCCATCACCACCTACACCAAATATTTAATTTGAACTGTCTCTTTCCCCCCCCCCCCCCCTCCGTTTGGGAATGGAGTTGTAAAGGTAATCACTAATAAAGGTGGCCATGCACAGTATGGCAGCTTGTGGAGTATGTATGTAGATATTTTACAGAGGGTTGCGTGAAAGTAACAATAAAGAACAAGGATTATGCCGCCGGAATTTAATCAAACAATACTGTAAATCTTATTTGAGAATCAAAATATCTGAATACTAAAGCAGGTCATCGGAACATAAGTCATTTTCGGTTTGATAAAAACGGAAAAATGGTAGATACTGACAACACAAATAGAATGTAGTCTCTAACTGCAAATTACAATATAACAGACCATCTATCAACTTCCATGTTAGAAGAAGTCACTCCATGTTAGAGAGTGATTTCAAAAATACATAAATAAATACAAACGGTCACAATTTGCAATATAATAACTAATGTTCAAACATCACCATACACATGTGCCAACGTGAAAGCATTGATAAACGAGGTTAACCCTCATTATTACGAATAGCGCTCTAAATGAAGCGCATTGGATATATTTAAATCGCTTGAACCAATCTTTCTCTATATCTAAATCTGAATCAAGAGGTGCCGTTACTAGTTTTTTATTAAATAAGGTCTGTTGTAGGTAAAATGCTAATCCAAATACTTATATTACATTTTAATGGATCATTTTCCTATTCTCGAGTTTCACAGATAGAAGAACCATTGAGAAGATTGTATTGTTGCAACACCCATTGACACATTGTACCATCCAAGCAATGTCTTAACATATAGCCCCGTTATCACATATTGCAATCACTTTTGCCTTAATTCCATTTGTAGTTCAATATGTTTAAGTGTCCATGAAATGTTAATTAACTAAGTATCCTTTTCTGTCGCCAATCTACAGGCATTGTCAATTCCTTATTTGAATGTTTTTCTCCGAGTCCTTAGCATTTCAATTAACAAACTTTGACATACTGTTGTAATTATTCGATTCGTAAACTATTGGACGTAAAGGAGCTTTCGTCTTACCCCGCCAAATAAACGAAGTCACTAGCAAATTATTAAATTATTAATTTTAAAAACTCATGTGCCCAAAGACAAGTATACAACCGTAACAATACGAATTGAATTAATGAGTTTTCCCATTGTACGTCGTAGAAACTGTTATCGGCAAACTATCGTTATTACATAAAGTATGTGAGTGATATTTTAAGAGCCTTGTTTGCTATACATAAAACAAAACAGAGAAAACTATGCTATTTTGTTGTAAAAAGATATACTAAGATATTTTTAAATCATATCGTAAGTTTCAGCTACTGAAAGTCAGTTAAGGAACCTCTCAGTATTTTAATTCGAATGTCTGCTGTGAATAATGTGGACACTATTACATATTAATCATGATATTTCGGTACGAATTCATTCACCGGATATTGAAAACCACAGAAGAAATGAGATATGACATTCACGGGTGTTTTCGACACAAGTACGTTTCATGTTAATGGAGGCAGTTGCTACGTTTGTACATGAAGAAACTAGTATAATGGGACGAAACGTAAATGTGGAATTTTATTACGACGAAATACAATATAAGAGAATAGGGGTAAATTATTTAAATAAATAAATAAATAAATAAACCCTGTATATTACTTAAGCAACTACTACATTAAGAAATAAGTCTATGAGCACAACAGAGGGAAAGTGAAAGCCTAGGCCTGTTATTTAGATTCAACGGAGTTATTGGTAGACGCATAGGGAAGATCAAGAGCATCTGTTTTGTAGGCATGGATTCACGAGAAAAACACGTATTTTTGTGCTTACATACCTTGTTGCTGCTCCCAATTGTGCTGAAGTCTTCATGCAATACGTACTCACAACGACGCTCTCTTACACAGGTAGCATGCTCTTCTCGAGACTAATGCTAGGCAACGATCCAAGCTACAACGCATTGTTAAGACTTTCGCCTAATCAAAATGTACGTATCTTTTGTGCTGCAGGATCTAGGTTGAAATCGGAATATTAGACGAAAATATAAAAGAGATTTCGTCTCTGCACCTTTATATGCGAATTGTGGTTAACAGTGATGTGTGGAGTAATGAATCAAGTGTACTTCTATTTTGTAAAGGGAAAGAAGGAAGATTAGGGTTTAAGGTTCCGTAAACATGGTGGCCATTAGAGGCGGAGCAAACGCTCGGATTTTATTTTCTTAGGGACGGAGAACCATCCCAGAATTTGCCCAAAGTGGTTTAGGTTTCTCTTGTACTTAAAAGGTAACAAAGAGCGTCTGTTGTCTTCGAACGGTTCCAGTCCGCTGACAGCTGCAATAATCCCCACTTGCTTCATGCTAGTTGTTTCCTAGCGACTGTGGATTTTTGGCAGACTAACACAAAACGACTTCTTCGGCCCAAATTCATAAACTATATGGTAACTAAAAATCTTAATAACGGTTGGGAAAGAAGCCTTGATACCTTAAATACTAAGGAATGTGAGAAAGAGGTCCAAATAAGAAATTGACAATGATTACCGACTGTCGACAGTAAAAGGGTACTGACTGAATTAAAACCACAAAAATAAATAAATAAATAAAAAATAAAAAAATAAATTCACAAATATTGCGAAACCAGGGCTTCTCTCGGTGTAATGAGTATTAGGAAATCTTACGGCTTTGCGGCCGGGTGAAGGACTCGACATCAACTACTGCACACCCAGCAAAGTCAAGTATGCACCGTGCATGGACAATAATCCATTGGATTTCAATGAAAATAGCCATCACTCATGATGAATGTTAGAAATATCGATAATAAGTATTAGTGACCGAGGGGTCAGGCGACGTTAAATCTGTCCCTTTGATTTTTGACAATATAGAGAGCAGGATTCTATGTAGATTAAAGCAGAACTTTCATCTCTGTCTATAAGGTTATTCGCTAGATTAATTTCAGTTGCTCCTTAATAACATTATCCCAAATGTTGGAAGTGTATGCCAGACTCTCGTTGTTACATGCCATAGGCTGGCCTGTGTCAAAGGTACGTTCTGCAGTAGCAGATTTGATATGGTGTTGAAAACGCGTATGACGCTTATGTTCTGTACACCTTTCCTCCACAGTCGTGATAGTTTGACCAGTCTACGACACGTCACAACTGTATGGAATAAGATAGACTTCAAACTATTGAGAGAAGGATTAATAATATTCTGAAGAAAAGTTCTTTGTCATCGGAGACTATCAACAATCTTACTGTGCTGTTCTTCCAAGGCTATATGACATTCCTAAACTTCCTAAGGAAGGGGTCTGTCTCAAGCCAATTATACCGAGAATTGGCGATCCGGCATACGGAGTAACCAAACACCTTGTTGGTTTATTGAGCCCACATCACATTAAGAACTTGGCAGATTTCCTAAGTCGATTGGAGGTATTGCCTACACGAGTGCGACCTATTTTGGATTATTACTGTGTTTTGTGTGATCCACAGTAAGTGGGACTGACGGACGATTTCGAGAAAGAACAGAAAGGGCAGCTCGTTTTGTATTATCGCGATATAGGGGAGAGATTGTCACGGAAAAGATGCCCGAGTTGGGGAGAAAATCATTAAAAGAAAGGCGTTATTCGTTGCGGTGAGATCTATTTGTGAAATCTCTTTCTCCAACTTTCTCTTCGGAATGCGAACATATATTGTTATCACCCACCTACATAGGGAGACTGATCATCATAATAAGAGGAATCAAATGAAAAACATAGATTTACGAATTCCTTTTTCCCGCGATCTATTAAAGAATGGAACTACAGTGAAATATCATAAAAGTGGTTCGATGAACCCTCTGCCATGCACCTCAACGTAACTTGCAGAATATCTGTGTAGATGTAGGTGTAGGCTGTGTTTGACCGACTCTGATATATTAGTGACTTCTGATGTGATTTCTATCGTAACTCGTGTTCCTCTGTCTGATTCGTTTCAGCTAATTGTGGCTACGTTTGGTGTTCAGTTAACAAACTTATTTTGACAGGTTTCGACTTCACATGCATCTGATTCAATGACCACTACTGTGAATCATGGAGGATTTCGCTAAACGTGATTTGCAGTCAGCGGTATTGGAAACTGCATCTGCTTTTCAGATGTATGGACGATTATTTTGTTATTCCGTCCCATGGTAGTGATAAAATATCTTTTTCGATCAATCTGAATATTCGGTTCTGCATGGAGGTGCCTTCCTTTCCTTGGTGTATGGAATCACGTATTTTCAGGTTATCAGCTGAGTTGTCCCATCTGTTAGTCACTTTTTATCAGAATGGTGATAGTGAACGACAGATTAAACGATCGTTGCGCTATCGACCAACTATATAACGGGTGAGGGATGATAGCAGCCGGCCGCGGTGGTCGAGGAGACTGAGGCGCTCCAGTCACGGTCTGCACGGCCACTACGATCTGGGGCTCGAATCCCCCCTCGGGCATGGATATTTGTGTCGTCCTTAGTCTTAGCTAGTTCATAAGTAGTTTGTAAGCTTAGGGACTGATGACCTCGTAGTTAAGTCCCATAAGTTCTACAAACATTTGAACATTTGATTTTGGATGATAGCACAGAGTTGGCATCCAAGGTAACGGCCAGCATCTCCAGTAGGACTGGATGTATTTAGTGAAAATATGTCAGATATATTTTAGACCACCGTCTGAGATTAGGGCCCCTGTTAGAATCCATAAAGCATGGTATTAGTTTGAGAAAGGTGGGTGTCTATCCTAACCCATTCACTTCTGCCATGTCACATATTGGTCAGACTATCGGTACTGTGGAGGACCGGAATGTTGAACATAAGCGTCACACACGTTTATAACGACCTAAAAAAAATCAGCCATTGCTGAACATTGCTTAGACACAGGACACCCTATGGAAAATAGCAACACGAGGATTCTAGTATGCTCTTCCACCTACCAGAATCGTATTATTTGGGGAGCACTTGAAATTAAATTATGAAATAACTTTACAAATAGGGATGTAGGTTTTTACTTGAGTTTTGCGCGGAAATCTCGTGTCTCTACTGTCAAAAACAGAGGGACATATTCAATACCGCCTCACCCGTTAATCACTGATATTTACTATCGATACTTCTGACATTCATCACCTTTGGTAGTGTGATGGCGCTGCTGTTTCCTTTTTCGTTGTGCGCTTTATTTCCCATTTTCATTCACAAGTGAGATGTTAAATGTCCGTGTACAGTGCATTCTCTCTGCAGTTTTCTTGAAAATTACTGTGTGCTACAGCCGAAATATCGGCCGATGTCTATTCCATCACTTGGCTTCATAACCGTAAATTTTACGAATACTCACAAATATTGATGCACTCATATAATGAAGGTGAAAGATGATAGCAGTACTTAATGGTGGTAATATATGTCCAGATAACGATTTACTAGTTACTTGCTTTCCTGTTCCACTCACATATAGAACGAGGGAAAAATGAATATTTGTATGCACCCATACGAGCCCTAATCTGTCTAACAATATCTTTGTGGGCTTTGTGCGAGATGTAGGTTGGTGGCAGTAGAATCGTTCTGCAGTCTTGCCTAAAATTTCGGCCCTCTAAATTTCTTCAACAATGTTTCTCGAAAAGAACGTCACCTCCCCTCCAGCGACTCCCAGTTCAGTTCCCAAAGCATTTCGGTAACACTCTCACATTGATCGAATCTACCAGTTACAAACGTCGCCGCCCGACTCTGAACTGCCTCCATGTCCTCCTTTAATCCGATCTGGTGGAGATCCCAAACACTTCAGCAATACTCAAGACGGTATCATAGCCGTGCGGGAGTAGCCGAGCGGTCGGGAGCGCCACGTTACGGATCGCGCGGCCTCCCGATTCGGGGGCTCGAATCCTCCCTCGGGCATGGATGTGTGTGTGTGTGTTGTCCTTAGGTTAGTTTAACTTAGTTTAAGTAGTTTGTAAGACTAGTGACTGATGACCAACGTAGTTTGGTCCCATAGAATTACAAACATTTGAATTTGAACGGGATCGTACACAAGTGTTTTATATGTAGTCTCATTTACAGACGAATCACACATTCCCAAAATTCTCCCAATAAAGCGAATTCGACCATTTGCCTTACCCACGACTAACCGTATATGCTCGTTCCATTTCATATCGCTGTGTAGCAATACGCCTAAGTATTTAAATGCTGCGACTCTGTCAAGAAATATACTACTAATGCTGTATTCGAACATCACGGGATTGTTTCTCCCGCTCTTCTGCATCACATTACATTTTACTACATTTAGCGTAGTTGGCATTCCTCACACCACCTAGAAATTTGGTCCAAGTGATCCTGCATACTGCTACATTTATTCGATGACGACACCCTTTTGTACACCACAGAATCATCAGCAAACAGCAGCAGATTGAAATACATTCTGTCCGTCTATCATTTATGTAGAAAGAAGGTAACAGTGGTCCTATCAGACTTTCGTGGGGCACCCCTGTCGATACCCTTGCTCTGATGGACACTCGACATCGAGGACAACGTACTGAGTTCTATTACTTAAGTAGTCTTCGAGCCAGTCACATATTTGGGTGCCTATTCCATAAGCTAGTACCTTCGTTATTAGTCTGCAGTGCGGTACAGTGTCAAACGCCTTTAGAAAATTGAGAAATAAATAAAAGGGCAAGCAGGGTTCCGCACGATCGATGCTTCCTAAAGTCGTGCTATGCATGTATAGAAGCTTTTCCGTCATAAGGAAATTTAATATAATAGAACTTAGAATATGTTGAAGAATCGTACAGCAAAATGATGTTAATTATATAGGCCTGTAATTTTATGGGTCTGTTCGTTTGCCTTTCTTACACACGCGAGTTGACTTTGCCTTTTTCCAGTCTCTTGGTGCTTTGCTCTGGATCAAAGATTCACATTAAATTTAAGCTAAGTAAGGGGCCAATGGCACCGAGTACTCATCGTAGAAGACACGCTGCAAAATATTTTGTTATTTAAGGTATATTTCATAGCTTAGACACCTGTACTGCTGTCTCGGTAGTCAATGGTCTCTAATTTAGGCATGCAACAAACAGATCCCTGTTTGATCAAACAATTACTACGTTAATAACTTGTCATAGCTTGTAGGAACGCTAGTGTTTTGAGTGCTGAGTCAAGTCGTGCCCTGCTGTGGAAGAAATAGTGACTGCCTAGAAATGAACATAATAAGTGTTGAGTGAACAAATTTGCAGGGTCAGTTTAGCCTTTTCTTCGTGCTTGACTTCGTACGTGACACTCTCTTCTTCAAAATGCCTGGCCTCAATGAACGGCTGTTGAGAACGGCAAAGCTTTTACACTATCTAGGAACGGCGTAGACGCAAAAGTTTGCAGGGACGAAATACGCTACTGTACATAAAAAATGCAAGACCAAGAGGGACCGGCGATTTCACAGCCAGATTTATGCGGGAGACAACACGTAATATAAAGTTCAGATGATTGAAATTATAGCCAGCTAAGAAGAGTTTTTGCCATTAGTCGGCATTAAATCAAATATGCTGTAGATGTATTGGCGGTATCTAGTTCTTCATGATGCTTCGACATATAATGGAAGTTGATCTGATGTAGTAGCGTTTGGTGTAATTCGGGATAGTTGTTCGTAATCACCTACCAGACGTATTAAATATAAGGAGAAACATTGAATTAAAATGTTTGCAGTCGCCGGGATTTGAACCCGGGACCTCCTGCTTTCTAGGGAAGCGCTTAAGGCCACTTTTTTTAATTCCTTTTTAGATATTGTATATTTAGAATTATGTAAATAAACACTGCTAGAAACACAATCGTTCTAAAACTCATATCAGTCTAAAAATGGCAGCAAAAATTTATCAATAACTGTTGCATTTTTATGCCACTGAAGATGGCTCACAACATGAAGTTTATTCAATATTAGTTTTCCTTTTAAATCATGTGTTTGTTAATCAAGTGTATCATTAACATATGCAGGTTGTTTCCTCATATCTATCAGAGTTCCATTTTCGTCATAATATCCAAAGTATAACTTGACTCCCCATGTATAATGACACCATTATAAAAACCACCAGTACAAAATTATCTACTCTTTGTGAGACAATACTTATACTGTGAGGTATATGACGATTCCAACTTGCTGTAGTTGTAGTACAACTCCTTGTGGTAGGGATCATTCCAGAAACTGCCTATGTGTGCTGATCCAGTGATGAATGAAACAGCTCATACGCTGTCTCACGGACAAGATTTGGGAAAAATCAATGCAGAAACTGTGTGCCATACTGTCCTGTCTGCAGAGAACTCGAATATATAAATGTTTTCATATTATGATTTGGAAACTGCTGCAAAATAGGTCCAGCTATTAACCCAGTCTGTGAGTAACAGATAAGATTAATTCCATCTGGATGGGCTGCTGGTATCTTCATTATTTCTCTTCCATCATCTACAACTAGGTACCACATCGAAGCCAAATTTTCCTATGCAGCATATTTGTTTATTATAGTTATCTTGGTTCCAGAATGAGCCTAGCAAAAGGTCCCGGGTTCGAATCCCGGCCACTGCACAAATATTATTTTAACGCCTCTCCTTATATTTAGTACCTTAGGTATAACGAGACGATGTTTGTCTCAAGGAAAAGAATTATTGTTGATATTTATATCAACTCTGCTTGAGGAACATGGCGGGATTGTTCCAATTCACGTTCTTTGCTAGGGTGCTATTGCAATATAGGAGAACCTTGGCAATTTGATACGTATTTCGCAGGGAACATTGAGGCAGAATGAAAGTATGTAGTGTAGAGGGAGACGTGTTTGAAAACAGTCCACGTAGGCGGTTTTTCCGCAACGCTGTCAGCTGAGCGTTCTAAATTGCCTATCTTGTACGCAGAAGCTCATTGGTTCGAATCCTTGCCACAGCACAAATTTTAATTCAGTGTCTCCCCTTATATTTAATATCTTTGGTATAACGAGATAATTTTTGTCACAAGGAACTGAATTATTGTTGATCGACCAGACCTTTTCGATACGCGAGAGATCATGATGGCGGAGAAGCGAAGGCAGCAATGCAATCTAATGACCGACGAAGTAGTCTTGAACATTGCGAGCCACGTGTAATCACGCATTATCCTGTTGAAATGTGGCCGTCAGTTAGCTGCGAAGCTACGGGAGGATAGCAGACTCCACCACTTAAGAGGTATCCGTCAGTGCTTAGTTCATTGGCAGTGCATACTAGGGAGGTTCGGAAGAGAAATCCTGTACCAAACAGTAAAACCGCGTACACGCTAGTATGACTGTGCATAAGTCAACCGTTCAACAGTCTATGATCACGGTGTCTCGAGACTCAATTCCCACCGTAATGATGCTGCAAGCAGAAAAGCAAGTAATACGGAAGCTACTCACCTCGAGAAAATAAAGTAACATAATTAATTTCTCACTTTTTAGTCGTACTCGTCAGCAGCGCTGATAGAACTGTGCTGCAACACGCCGCTACAGGAGGTAAAACAAAATGGCGCAGTTCACTAAAAACGAGTGGAGTGTCTTGCACGAAATTCTTGTTAGTCTGCAGTGGAAATGTTGCAGCTGTTTCAGACCGGTCAAGTTCACTTCTTCAGCTGTTCGGCCTGGTTTCGCACAGCTGCAACTTTTTCGTTTAGGCAAAACCGATTTACTGCAACCAGGGACGGCTCAAGGAATTTAGCCAGCCAATGCGAAAATCACAGTTGATTCCACACGCGTCCCCCTACTAGTATTTACAAATGTGGTCAAACTTCTTCACAATTTAATTCATTCACGACGTCTTATTTTCGTATATCACACTCACTCATGTGACTTTTTGGCGTGAAAACGTCATAAAAGACTAGATCGCATAACGGACACCAACCAATGAAGCAGAAGTGAAACGTGAGGTGCAGCTCAATAAAAATAATGCCAACGAAAATTAATTTCCCTCACTCGCAGAGTATATAATTAAAAATCTTGTAAATATGCAACATATATAGCGGTTGGAGCAGTACCAATATATATATATATATATATATATATATATATATATATATATATATATATATATATATAGCTTCATAACTGCTAGTAATAGTCCATTAACAAACAATGCCATGCCGATGACACTGTCAACCGTTGTCTGTTGTCTACCGGGAGAGAAGAGTTGGCAACACTGCCCTGGAGACTACCAAGACAAGAAACCGCTGTTGTGGCCAGACTGGCAGACTAAAGTACGTGGAAAATGAATTTCAAATGTCGTAAGTTAGGAGTCGCTGGGAGAAACAAATATTATGAATCAAAATGATATGTTTTATTTTTAAAATTTACTGCCTGCACAGTCTCTTAATATTTTTTTTCACATTTATAATTTACAAATAATTTTTATATTATACCTGCGTTTCGTAGTCCACTTAGTCCTTCAATTTAGATCCTTTAATAGAACTGAGAAACGATTTATAATTCAAACAATGTGGGTTACAGTTCATCCAAATAATCAAACGAGCACTTATTCAATTAAGGTCATACAATACCTCTAATTGGTATGTAAATTATTTAGCGGCCTGAATACATTTTCACATTAAGAATTACATACAGAAATTGACTTCACAAATGGTTTCTTTTTTGTTTAGTTTATTTCAGTTGTATTTTTTAAAAGAAAAACTCCGAAGTTTTGTCATTATAAATGTCTATTTGGCGATGTTCACATATTTCTCCAAGGTAGCAATAATCTACATGTAAGGTGGAAACATCTCTCAATGTCCGTCCGAAGATCCGTAATTTTCGCTCTGTTTCACGATCAAGTGATTGAAAGTGAATGCGAGAGGCAAATTTAAAATTTGAAGTTGTAATTCTTTACGTAATACTGCGAGCCTCTAACATGATGTACACACAAAACCACCAGATCCACCAATGAAATCCGAAACATAACTACAATTTACGCTCGAATCTCCGTAGCTCGTTGCGGTACACACAAACTGAAAGTATTTCAAACTTTACTGATTCTGAAATACGTTGATGTAAAGAGAAATGATTATTTATGCAAATTATGAGTTAATCAATCCTAAATATTAGCCCGTTACGTAATCTAGAATTTTCTTCAAGTCCTGCAAATAAAGTGATTTTCTATATACCTCTGATTCCATTTAATTATTACTGCCACAGAAACTTCTTTGAACGTATTCAAATTTATCAGTTCTAGAAAATAAGTTAATTATTTGAATAGATAAAATTTCTCCTCAAAATGCCGGCTATAATGACCGCTGCATAGAAATCGCTGACGTGGTCGAACCTTCCGCTGAAATGAGTGAAACAGAATTTCTTCTTAAATGTTGATGTTAGGTTCAGATTTGTCTACCGATAGAAAGTCAGAGACTTTTTTCACAATTAAATTATTGGATTGTTTGATGGAGAGGCATTGAATTTAATTCAGTTCAATATATTCGATACGTGTCTCTGGACACTGATTTAGCCGGCCGTGGTGGCCGTGGGACTGAGGCGCTCCAGTCACGGTCTGCACGGCCACTACGGTCGGGGGTTCGAATCCCCCTCGGGCATGGATATTTGTGCCGTCCTTAGTATAAGGTAGTTGATAACTAGTTTGTAAGTTTAGGGACTGATGACCCCGTAGTTAAGTCCCATAAGCTTAACAAACATTTGAACATTTTTGATACTGATTTATTATTTGATAATTACATTTAAATTACAAATCGATCCGCAGGATTCGAAAGTTATAACAGAAGTAATTGAAACCGCATTTAGACAATGTTCATCCCTCTACGATAATCGCCATCGATATAATTGTATAGAAAAGTATACAAAATATCAATACACTGTGCAAAACAGTCAGTCTTTAAAAATTACCTAATAAATATTTATTACAAAGTTTTCTCACAGGTTCCAGTTTTGGGATTTTAAGGTCCGATCGAGAGGGACGTTATATCCGGGTTCCATTTCGGCAATTGGTATGACTGGACGAGGGGGCACGCCGCAGCGTGAAGCCAACTGAGCAACTGCTCGACCACGTAGTGGCTCTTCCAAGTCAAGAAACCCCACAACGACTGGGAGACAAGTGTGGTGACTACACGCACCTTCATACCGCGTCCAGAGGCGACAGCGGCAGAGAATGAGACGATGGTCGGTCGTACTCGATTGCCCCGTCTCAGGCCAGAGAGCGGAACATTGCTATTCATGTCTCTGGCTTCTTTCTTGATATCAGCCAAGAAAAAACAGGCTAAGTGAGTATGACAAGAAACAGTAAAAAAATCAATTTTGCATAGGATGAAATTCAACTCTTTTTAGCTTGGTTTAAACTTTTTTGGACAGTACTGTAAGGTGTCATTTACACGTAATGCCTATCAAACGAATATGCTGGTAAAATTTATTTACATATACATATATGAAATGTCTGTGTAGGGTTTGTAATACTTTAAAAATTTCATTTCTTAGGCCACGTATCTCGCCTACGTGTATATACTCTATGTAAACACCATATTTTATTGTAATATGTTGTGTGTTATGTATGTGTCAACGTTTATTTCAAATGTTCAAATGTTTGTAAATCTATCGGACCAAACTGCGTGGGCATCAGTCCGTAGCTTACAAACTACTTAAACGTAGGTAAACTAACCTAAGGACAACACACACACCCATGCCCCTGGGAGGACTCGAACCTCCACGGCGAGCAACCGCGCGCTCCGCAGCGAGACGCTTTAGACCGCTCGGCTACTCCACCGCGGCAACGTTTATTTGTTTTATTTTTTTCTTTAATCAGTGTATTTATTACTTCTTATGTATGTTTATGATATTTTATTTGATCAAGTAAAATCTTTAGTGGTAAGAAATGAGATATCGATAATTGCTTCGAACTGCTTCCGTCAGACCAAAGACAATGTTTCCAGAATGAAACTTTCACTTGGCAGCGGAGTGTGCGCTGATATGAAACTTCCTGGCAGATCAAAATTGTATGCCGGAACTGGGACCCAAACCTGGGACATTCGCCTTTCGCAGGCAAGCGCTCTATCGACTGAACTATCCCGACACGACTCACGATACCGCCTCTCAACTTCACTTCCTCCAGTACCTCGCCTCCTACTTCCGAAACTTCACAGAAGCTCTCCTGCGAACCTTGCAAGACTAGCACTCCTGGAAGAAAGGATATGATGGAGACATGGCTTAGCCACAGCCTAAGGGATGCTTCCACAATGAAACTTTCACTCTGCAGCGAAGTGTGCGCTGATATGAAACTTCCTGGTAGATTAAAATTGTGTGCCGGAACCGGGACTCGAACCTGGGACCTTTGCCTTTCGCGGGCAAGCGCTCTACCGACTGAGCTATCCCGACACGACTCACGATACCGCCTCACTACTTTAGAGTTTTTGGCGGAAGTAAAGTTGTGAGGCAGCATCGTGAGTCATGTCGGGATAGCTCAGTCGGTAGAGCGCTTGCCGGTGAAAGGCAAAGTTCCCAGGTTAGAGTTCCGGTTTCGACACACAATTTTAATCTGCCAGGAAGTTTCAAAGACAATGTTGTTTGTAACAAGTGACTGTGGCGCTTTGGGCAGTTGCGTGCGCAGCTAAGCAGTACGTAACCGCGCCGCGACAACTGTTGCAGGGACGTCTCGCGGAGTGCTCATGTTCATTTCAAATCTAGTATTTTCTAAAACAAGTTATAGCAGTGAAATAAAGCGTGTGATTCAAGCAAACGTAGTGTTCGATCTGCTAGTGACAGAATTTCGTACGGAAAAACATTTCCGTCATATCGTGCGGAACGGGATGGCGTTGTCGTGAACGCTAACGGTCGAGCGGAACGAATAAGTGATTCACTTAGTAAGAAACCGTTCTGCTTATGAAATGTGGAAAGTGGAGCAAGAGCATGTATCTCTTATGAATGTGGAGATGATGGATTCTGGAAAACGTATTGGAGAGGATGTATTGTAAAACCACTGTTGTAAAACCTATATATAGATAACGGACATCGCTGGACTTTCTGATAAGTAGTAACTTTATAGGTATGTCAAATTTTGTAACTAATGTATATTGTAAAAGTGTTCAATAACTGATTTGGAAAAATACAAGATAAGATGTTATGTCATTGTTTTTATAATGAATACTACCCTCATTCTTGACGTAAGGAAGTTAATTAATAATAACTCGACAGACTGATCTTAGGTTTGAGAATATTTCGAAGTGAAAAATGTTATAGAAAGCTTAAATATTGACTGTGAATTAAATTAGATTAATTGCATATCAACATTGTATGGCAGACGCCATTGTTTTCGAATTCAGTTAACGAATATAATTAATTCAGTTAGGACTTTGATGATCACATACTTTGACGAAACAATATTCAAAGAAAAAAATTTATATAAAAATTATTAATCTCAAAATTAATGTATAGGCATTCAGTGAATACAGTAGTGTATGAGTTCAACAAACTTTGCCTCCGCCATAATCTATCTTGCCAGACAGATCATTTTTAGTTGATGAAAGCAAAACTTTTTCCAAGTGTAATTTACGTAATTTTACAAAGAGAGTATAATCAGAGAAATATTAAGTGCTGTGGTTGGCTAGCACCTACTTACCAACCACGTGACATTAATAAATACAGAAAATCACAAGTGAAGATTACAATGAGACGTATACAAATTACTAGCAAGTTGCACGCATTGCACATACGCGGAATTACTGTCAGCTATCTGGTGTGTGTAGCTCTCCGAAAGAAGACTGTAAGGAAGGTAAAGGGGAGTGATATTTAGTGAAGTTGTCAGAAAGGGCCTTACTTTTGCTTAATGACACTAATTGCTTTGTTAATTAATCAAAATGTAATTACATTCAGTTGTCGATTTTACGAGTTTGACGTCACATTACCACGAGTTTAAGATCAGTAAAAGACACGTTAACGAGCTTTCACAATGTATTAAAAACATTTTCTCATCGGTTTCCAAGTTAATTTATCAATATTATTCACTCACCACAACCCTTTCCTTACACTACCTCCAGCTAAATAATAGCTCTCCACTCTGGGGGGATGTTCTCGTGTATTGTGTAACATGTTTTAAAGTCATGCATAATGCCGTTACTCGAGAACAATGATCTTTTCAACAAAAATCAACATTGATTTCGCAAATCTTTCAGAATTTGTTTCGCTTCGTTCGTCTTCGAGGTACAGAGCGCCAGGTTGCTTCAATTCACTAAGGCATTCGATACAGTTCTGCTCACTTGTCACACGTTTAGTGTACAAACACGGGCTTACAGTGTGTCGGAGTAGATTAGTGATTAGAAACAGGACTTCCTTCGCAGACAGAGCTCAACATGTCGTTAGTTTCGGGACAAAATCGATAAAGCTGAAAGAAGCGTTATAGGGAAACTGTTACTTACATTTATCATCAACAATACAGTGTAAAAGTTCCATGAGGCTATTTCAGGACGCCACTGCTGTCTGCGGAGACTTTCTAGCTACAGAAGACGGTTGCGAAATGCAATGAGACCTGCAGAGGTTCCATGACTGATGCAGGCACTGGCGTAAATAACTGTTACGTACTGCGCATGAATAAGCGAGTAGATGCACTTAAAATAGATTACAGTAGTGACAATAAATGACTGGGAACACTACCTATGGTCCACCTCATGGATCACCTGAAGTGGAATATACCAATTACATACAAGGTGCTTCAGGAGGAATAGAGGTTTAACTATAGACGAATTGCAATAAACTGCCGTATAAATGTGTTCAGTTTGTTTCAGTATGGAGATACATTTATTTATATGTAAGCCAAATAACCTCAAAGGAAAGGGAAGTGAGGAGATTTTCACCGAGACCTCCGTCGGTTCTTGGTAGAACATTATCATACTGTATTAAAACCACAATTTTGTGTATGCTCTATATATAGTTAACCCATTATCGGCTTACAATAACATCTTCAATTTGATAATGGCTTTTTAAGTCGAAAGCTGGTTATCTAAATAAAAATAAAATTTATAACACACAAAACTGTGCATTCAGTTCAATACAATGATATTTTACCAATATCCTAAGGAAGAGTCAGTAAATATGACCTCATCCACCTTGCCTTTCAGTTTGTTTGGTCTACGTAGTAACAGCTGTATCTCTGTACCGAATAAGCATTTGACACATGTTCTTTGGCACTTTTCTTGCAATTCGTCTATATTGCCACCTCCTAAAACATTCACCATTCCTCCAGAAACAACCTGTATACGCGGGACTTACACTGTCTGCTACGCTTTCACTGTTGTTTCGATAAATCTATTTTGATGAAATTTGCTGTGCAGACAGCTTAAACGCCAAGGAATGAAATAGGATTCTTAAGAAATTGTGGTGTCCAAGGTATTTATTTGTTTGAAGACTATAACTGGAGTTGTGAAACAACAGTTAATCTTTGAAGAAGGTATGTACTCTTTGCCTTTTCAAGTTCATAATGTTTGTGATAATGCTATTAATGTTTAATATGTTGTTCAGAATTAGAATTCAACTTAATTAATTCATTACTGATACAGTCCTCGTGGTGTTACATCCTTATTAATGTCAGTCCCAGGTATGTCACACTCTAGCCGCCAACAGTCGAAGGTCTCTTACAGCTTCAGAGATGCTTAAAGCTCATTTATTGTTGTACGATTCACAGTAGGACATGGTACGCATTTGGTGAGACAGACATAGATCATTCCTGCAATGTATTAGGCGTAATACAAAGATACTTTCCAAGTCTTCAGTTGGGAGAAATATGGTAAAGATAGCTAAAACCATTATTAAGATACATGTACCTAATGTTTTGAAAATGTAGTTTTGAGAAAATGAGAAAATAATGTTCACAGTGTTTTTGACTCGCCGTTTGCCTCTTTCAGAACATTCTACTGGCAGCTGCTTCTCTGCAGACTTTTTCAGGAGTCCTGTTGTTACTCTGGACTCTTTAGTGGTGGTTTCTGCAGCCCTTTCAGCTTCAATTAGTCGCTGACGATCTATGACAGTCAGAGCAGCTATTATATTATTTCCGGGCTGGCCTAATTTGTTCAAAGTTCAAATGTTTGTACAACTTATGGGACTTAACTACGGGGTCATCAGTCCCTAAGCTTACAAACTACTTATGAACTAGCTAAGACTAAAGACGGCACAAATATCCATGCCCGAGGGGGGATTAGAACCCCCGAACGTAGTGGCCGTGCTGACCATGACTGGAGCGCCTCAGTCACCTCGGCCACCGCGGCCGGCGCCTAATTTGTCCATTACTTTTGTGCTGCTAATTACACCATCTTCACACCTATTTTGAATACTTTCCTTCCAACAAACACCGTTTCCCGTACTAGTTGCCACACGCAGCTGTTGAAACTCTCATTAGGATTTTGTGTACGGCCATGTAGACATTTGCTAAGTAACTTTCTGCAAGGTCCCTGTATATTGGCTTTATAGTTTCCATAACTGTGGCAGGCATCGAATGTTTCAAATGTTTGTAGAGCTTATGGACTTGGGATTCGAACCCCCAGCCGTAGTGGCCGTGCAGAGTTTTCAGTCATCAGTCCCTTAACTTACAAAATACTTATGAATTACCTTATACTAAATACGCCACAAACATCCAAGCCCGAGAGGGGATTCGAACCTCCGATGGCGAACTGCCGCGAGCACCGCAACACGCCGTTCCAGTACACAGGCTAATCCACCGCGGTATCGAATGTTTATGGTGATATTTCTAGCCTGAAGCATCAGCGTGCCCAGTGTCCACACATTTGTTCAAAGAGCGTTTAATAGTATAATAACTATTTAAAAGTAAATAAACCATACATTTTTGGAAACGAGAGAAATTTGTCTCTCAGGTGGTTAATATATATATATATATATATATATATATATATATATATATATATATATATATATATCCTTCGAGTTTTCAGTGAAAAAAATGTTCAAATGTTTCTAGTACTTATGGGACTTAACTAGGGGGTCATCAGTCCCTAAGCTTACAAACTACTTACGAACTAGCTAAGACAGGACGGCACAAATATCCATGCCCGAAGGGGGATTCGAACCCCCAGCCGTAGTGGCCGTACAGAGTTTTCAGTCATCATCACGTCCTGGACCCCTTGAGTCACCCTATTGGGCTCTGGTCAGTAAATTCTTATACGTAGTGGGGAGTCCAAGCCACCACTCCCACCCTTTCAATATAGTTAAGAGACTAATCCTACGTAAAGCATATTGGTGCTTAGGTCTACAAAACTAAGGCAACTACTCCACGAGTGCGATCGGGAATAGTGACACGAGATCAGAAAGTTGGAAAAAGTCTGCGGTAGAGAGGTACAGTAAAATTTGAACAAATCGACTGCGTCCAAGAAAGAGAAATAACTGATGGGAGACAACTGACGCAGTTGCTGGGTAAGAATTGAGGAAACTTGCCAGGAATGTCGATCCTGCTTGGTACAGAAATAGCGCAGCAGAGGAAGAAAGCCGCTCTACGGGAAAGACCGCTGCCCCCGCTGGTCCGGCCTTCGACTGTTTCCGGTACTCCTTGCCACGCGAAGCTGTTGAAACTGTCATTAGGATTTTGTGTACTGCCATGTAGATATCTGCTAAGTAGCTTTTTATCTTAATGGTCACTGTATATTGAATTTATTGTTTCCATGACTGTGGCAGGCATGGAATGTTTATGGTGACGTTCCTAGCCTGAAACATCAGCGTGTCCAGGGTTCAGACATTTGTTCAAAGAGCGTTTAATAGTGTAATAACTATTTAAAAGTAAATAAACCATACATTTTTGGAAACGAGAGAAATTTGTCTATCAGGTGGAGTATTTTTTTCCCCCTTCGAGTTTTCAGTCATTTTCACGTCCAGGGCCCCTTGAGTCACCTTACTGGGCTCTGGGCAGTAAACACTTATACGTAGTGGGAAGGCCAAGCCACCACTCCCAAGAGACTTCATGCTACGTACAGAGCGATGTGGAGCAGTGATAAGACACTGGACTCGCATTCGGGAGGACAGTGATTCAAATCCACCTCCGGCCATCCAGATTTAGGTTTTCCGTGATTTCCCAAAATCACTCCACGCAAATGCCGGGATGGTTCCTTACAAAGGGTACGGCAGAATTCCCTTCCCTAATCCTTCCCCAAAAATCCGAGCTAATGCTTCTCTCTAATGACCACGCTGTCGACGAGACGTTAAACTCTAAGCTTCCGTCCTTCTTAATGCCACATAATGCATATTGGTCCTTAGGCCTACAAAACTAAGTCAACTACTCCACGAGTGCGATCGGGAATAATGACACGAGATCAAAATTACTACAACTTTCCGGGCTGTTATGCCGTGGTCTAGTGGATTTATTTAAACGCAACGTTTCGTCCCCGACTGCGGAGGACATTCTCAAGGGGGATCGTGTTACTTTTGGATGACCGATTCACACCCTGGCTCGCTACTGTCAGTAGCGAGCCAGGGTGTGAATCGGACATCCAAAAGTGCCACGATCCCCCTTGAGAATGTCCTCCGCAATCGGGGACGAAACGTTGGGTTTTAATAATAAATCCACTAGACCACGGCATAACAGCCCGGAAATTTTTAGTAATTTTGACCATTCCGGCAGCGAAAGTTTACATTTTACGACACGAGATCAGTAATTTGGAAAAAGTCATCGACATAAAGGTACAGTAAAAGTTGAACAAATTGACTGCGTCCAAGAAAGAGAAATAACTGATGGGAGGCAACTGACGCAGCTGCTGGGTAAGAATTGAGGAAACTTACCAGGAATGTCGATCCTGCTTGGTACAGAAATAGCGCAGCAGAGGAAGAAAGCCGCTCTACGGGAAAGACCGCTGCCCCCGGTGGTCCGGCCTTCGACACACGGTGGGTAAAAAGCGACGCCGTGTGGAGGCCAGCGCGCGACCGGCAGCTCAGCCTTCGGCCAGCGGCAGTCCAAATAGGGAGGCCGCGCCGGGCGCCACCGCCACGCGACGCCGGCTGCAGGGGCTCGCTACACACTTGCTTCACGTAACGGTTGAGTTACACGGTGGGGCGACCGAGCGAGTGGCGCAGTGGACTCGCATTCGGGAGGATGGCGGTTCACATCCACCTCCGGCCATCCAGATTTGGGTTTTCCGTGATTTCCCTAAATCGCTCAAGGCAAATCCCGGGATGGTCCCTTTCAAAGGGCACGGCCGATTTCCTCCCCCATCCTTCCCCAATAATCCGAGTGTAAGCTCCGTCTCTAATGACCACGCTGTCGACGGGACGTTAAATTCCAAGCTTCCTTCCTTCCACACAGTGGGGCGACAAAACTGACGGCATGGAGATACGCACGGATAAAGATGGCGGTAGTTTGCGTACACAAGGCACAAATGGGATGTGCACTAGCAGATCACCAGATCCACCAAAGAGACTGCCTACATCACACTTGTGAGTCCTCTCCTGGAGTACTGTTGCCCCTTGTGGGACCCTCACCAGGTGGGACTGAAGCAACACATTGAGAAGGTTCAGAGAAGGGCAGCTCGTTTTGTTTTATCACGTTACAGGGGGGGGGGGGGAGCGTCACGGAAATGTTGCAAGAATTGGGGTGGAAATCATTAAAAGAAAGACGTTATTCATTGCGGCGTGATCTGTTTCACCGACTTTTAGTTCTGAATGTGAAAATATTTTGTTAGCACCAAACCTACTTAGGGAGACATGACCATCCGAATAAAATAAGAGAAATCAGATCGAAAACGGAACGATTTAGGTGTTCTTTCTTCCCGCGCGCTATTAGAGAATGGAACGGTAGAGAAAAGTTATGAAAGTGGTTAATGAACCCTCTGCCAGGCACTTGAATGTGATTTTCAGAGTATCGATGTAGATGTAGATCTGTCGTTCGTAATACGTTGCTTGTAGTGGTCATTTTAGCAGCAGCTGATTACTATGAATTTTCGCAGTAGTATTTTTTATGAGAAAACGTCTTATGTTACTGCAAATGAAGGTTTTATTTTATTTTTTTATTTGCACAATTCATCCATACGCGTTTGGTCTTTTTCAAAAAAAAAAAAAAAAAAAAAAATGTTCAAATGTTTGTATAGCCTATGGGACTCAACTACGGGGTCATCAGTCCCTAAACTTACAAACAACTTACCAACTAGCTTATCATAAGGACGGCACAAACATCCATGCCGGAGGGGGGATTCGAACCCCCGACCGCAGTGGCCGTGCAGACAGTGACTGAAGCGTCTCAGTCCCCTCGGCCACAGCGGCCGGCGATTTCGTCTTTTTTACAAGGCATCATCAGCGGGTGTCCTGAAATATTGGCATGTTTATGTTTACACATATAAATTTGGATTTCACATGTCAACAAAAAATTTCGTTTATGATTCAAAATAGTTTTTTGGTATAAAATGATGTACTTACAACACTTGCTACTCTTTCTGGCAACCACGTCAAAATGTTGCACTATTTTGCGAAAAAGTTCATATTTTTATAGTTGCACTGCTGTCTACTGTTATTGCTGTCCAGTGTAGCTTGTTTTGTAAGTGTTGCCAACCTTCTCGGCTTATTTGTAATTCAACTCTTTTTATTGAAACTGTGCTGATGGTATCTTTGTGTGTATGTGTGTGTGTGTGTGTGTGTGTGTGTGTGTGTGCGTTTTATTTGTTTACCCCCTTTTTTATTTTTATTTTTTAAATGTACACACACACACACACACACACACACACACACAAACATACACATACACGGAGATATATATGAAAAAATAGGTGGTGAACAAATAAAACACTCACACACACATAAAGATACCTTCAACACATGTTCAATAAAAACAGTTGCATTACAAATAAGCCGAGAAGGTTAGCAACACAAAACAAGCTACTACACTGGACACAGTTACGGCAGTAGATGACAGTGGAATTACGAAAATACGAAGTTTTTTGCAAAATAGCGCAATATTTCGACCTGGTTGCCAGAAAGAGGGACATATGGCGTAGCAAGTGTTGGGAGTACACCATTTTATATATTAAAAAAAATAAAGAAAATTGTTTTGAATCAGAAACGACATGTTTTGTTGACATGTAAAATCCTACCCTATATGTGTAAATAAAACTAAGTTCTACGCATTTCCAGCAAATTGTTTGGCCATCCAGATCTCCCGACAGAAATCCCATCGGAAGACACAATCTTAAGGTCAGTTGGTGCTCAGAAACGTGCACAGACAACATGTTTAAAATGCAATGTACAAATGTTTGTGAAACTAAGCGACCACACTGCTGAGTGTGCTTAAAATTGCTTATGCTTAAGACATACACACACGCCCGAGGGAAGACTCGAACTTCCGACGGGAGCGGCCGCGCAATCCTTGAAATATCGCCCAAGACCGCGCGGATATCCCTCCGCAGCAATGTATTTTCAGTTGTGGGTAGTTGTCGAGGCAGCTTGGTGAATATTTCCGCAGGGGATTTTCATCGACTTGTTGAGTGCATATACGTCGTCTACTTGCACTTGGACGTGCAAGAGGAGTCCAAAAGTGATGGTAGGAGGTACCCCACGACTTTTCCCACCTCAGTGTACATAGAGGTGTTACAAGTTATTCAAAGTTGTGATGTAGTTCCGGATGCTGTACGTATGTGGACAGTGCATGTCAGTATATAAGTAGAAACCTTCATTTGTGACACTAGTTTTTATATGTAGCAGATACCATTTCACATCATGGTTCCGTTCGGCGTTGAGAGATAAAAGCTCTGAGGAAGTTAACGTCACAGCACTTCCAGTATTACAGGCTTAATTAAGTACTGCAGCGTTCAAACCAACTTCCTTCTCGAGCACAGAACGCTGTTCTCTTACCTTCAGATGAATAATCTATTAGGCATAGCTTATAAAAACTGCTTTATTTTGATCTACCTGTTGTTCTGTATTGTGAAACACGTCCACTGAATGTGTGGTCATGTTCCATTTTGATTTATTCATTAACCTAAACTGTTTTTGCATCATTAATATTATCTATTTGTGTGTTAATTATTTTATTCTTTTTATTATTAATCAATGTTTCATGTTTATATATGTTTCCACCCGTGTGATTGAACTTCTGTGTTCGTATGAATGTGGAAGGTTACTCTTAATAATGACTGACTGCCGCGCAATGGCTTACAGTCGCCGCCTCCCGCTTTAGGCCTCGTTTTGCTGTTGTTCAGAACGCATGGCTTCGTTTGTCGTCTGAGTTGGCGTCTGCTGACTGGCCAGAGACAAGCTTACTTGGCAAGATGGTGCGGTGGCCGTGTTCTTAGTGTCGTACCAACCTAATCTTGGACAAAAGAGGTGACAGGAGACCTCTCTGGGAGCGGATGTAGAGGGAATTGTCTTCGCCAGATAGCAAGGGTTGGTAGACAGGGGGCTCTGAACGCACTCTGCATCGTTTTTCGCGCGCTCTACATCCGGCGTTTGCCGGGGGAAGGTTTTTCCGTGGCCTGAGAGCCACACTCTTGCTGCGACCGTGGAAGTAAGTACTTCGCCGAATCATGCTGCGGGGAAGGCATGCTGTTAGAACTTTGCTTTCTTTGTTCAGGAAGCTTGGTTTTTCAGTGATAGTTTCCTTGAGTGACTCTTTCGCTATGCGAAGCGAAGTGTTTCTTAATTTACAGAACTGGAGCAATACTGTGTGAATTTAGTATTTGCATTTTCATCCAGGTCATGATTTTGTGTTCGGATTTTCTCCAGTTAGAATACACGTGTGTGGCCTTCAGTCCTTGTGTAAACTTAGTTGTTTGAATGTCCTTGCAGTTTTCTTTAACTAACTTTTCACGTCGCGACTGTATCTGCGAGTATGCTACATATTTCACAGATTTTCTACTTTGATTCCGTCTTTCCTGTCTTGTATGACCGATCGCACCACGTGCTTTCGTAATGGTCGTTACTTCAGCCATGTTTTTATTAACACTAACTTTCTTCTATACGAATTCTCGCGTCTGCTTTACTTGTTCATTCTAAATTAATTTCTGTTTGTAAATGCTATGAAATTCGGCGTGATCGCGCACCATGTGGAACGTAAGAATAGTGAGCTGCTGCCTCCCTGAACATGACATCGTTTGGTGTATAGTGTCCTTAAATTTGTGATCAAGACACCCGCCATATAGTCAAAACGCCGCCGACGCTTCGTTTCGCCACTGCTCTCAAGTGTTGTCGCATTGTAATGTACCACAAGCATTATGTGCGTGTCTGTGTATGACACGAATGAATGAATATGCTTTCAGCTACCTATTGTGTATTTGCAAATTTCCTCCCACGCTACCTCCATATTCACAGAGGGCAGAAACAATTTTATTACGGGCAGTAATTTTATAACTTAATTCAGTTTTGTACGAGGTGCGTGCCTTATTTGGTCTCCCCACATTTATTTGCTTGTTCATTTTACTGAATAGATTATGATTTTAAAGTATCAAACATCTGCTTTATGATTTCATGCTCCCCGTCCCATGTTTAATCATCTATTCATTTATTTGTTAACATTAATTTTGTGTTTATTAAATCGTTGGCTGCTCCTTTGAGGAGTGAGCCATTAGATAAATTTCCACTGAGTAAGTACTGCGGCCAGTTGTAAAGTAATTTAGAGCAGTAGTGAGCGTTTTAACTTACATTTGCAGATATCAACTGCCCGAGATTTTGCTTAGAATATATAACAAGCTACTTTCATTTCTTATAAACAGAATCGCTTACTAATTTTCCTGGCTACAGATTGGATTATATCTGATCACAGATTCGCGGCACCAGAATCGAGGAATAACGCCTCCTGCAGTTATTAAAAAAAAAAAAAAAAAAAAAAAAAAAAAAAAAAAAAAAAAAAAAAAAAAAACCATTTAAATTTATAGGATTCGACTGCGTGGTTATTAGTCCGTAGCTTACAAACTATTTAAACTAAGGACAACACAAATGCCCATGCCCGATAGGTATCTCGAGCCCCCGACGGCGAGCGGCCACGCGCACCGCAGCACGGCGCCCGAGTGCACGCGGATAATCCGCCGCGGCTGTCATTTGTCAACTAAAACTGTTTGATGGATGACATAGGTTTACAATATAACCAGACACTTTTTCATTATTTTGTGGTATTTATTGAGTCATTAGCTAATGCACTGCAGCCTCAGCGTTAGATGGAAGTGTTAGAGAAACATTATTTACTGGACCTTACGTAGCTAGAAAGTACAGTCATTGTGATTGCATCTCCATGTGATGTCCATGACGTTATCGGAATGAATTTGTCAGACAATGCGAAGCAGTGTAATTCCTGAGACCAAAGCAATAAATTGATAAATTACTACAGGACTGTTCGTAAATGTATCGTGTACATTCATATTTGTGTGTTAAATGTCCGATTTAAGCGATCAACGACGCGTAGAAAGTTTGCCTATGGTCTGCACCAGATTTTGTTAGCCTCATTCATTACGAACAATTTACAATTTTTTATATCCAGGTAATTACTTTCGGCAGTTTGTACATAATACATGCAACTGTAATCTGAAACACTACGAAATATAACTTGCTTTAACCAAAAGCATGTAAACATCCTGTATCGGATTATCTGTTTATGACTCGCTCTCTTTTCGCGCGGCTTTATTGGACACCACAAATACCGTATTAAATCTATTTAATTTTGTTTTCCACTGACGTTTCTATTAAGTAATTTTATGACTTTATATTCGAAATTCTATCACCATAATATCATAACTCTTCAGAACATAGCCGCTGAACAGTTTTATTGTATAGAGTTATTTACGCGTGACACAACCATTTCTTCTCATGTCTTCATTGGCTGCCAAAATTTTAAATAAACTTTACATTTTATTGCTTTCATCTCTTGAAGCTCCATTAGTACGTTTTATATGTACCATATTATTTCCTTTATTATTCAAAATTTTTGTATAGTGATCGTGTCATGTGTTAATATACTGTTTCTTACCGACTTTAAAATGGCGTAATAAAGAAGCCGAAACCTGTGATGTGAACATAAAATTCAGGCCTAACAACTGTACTGGATCTTAATTAACTGAACCATAATTTCCTAAGGAGCACCATTCAGGTATGGAGGAGCTAATATTCGGACGAGTTGTCTACCCTACATCCATGGTCGGTACAGATTATTTGAAATTGATGAGAGATTTTTCACATAGAATCACTCGACACCAGTCCTTCAGTGAATACGGAATCGTTCGTCCTTGAACACTGATGAGGCCCCAACGTCACCTTTAAATAACGACGAACAGAAATTTCGTTTGAGTTATCAAAGTTTTCGCGTTCTTTGAGATGCTTTTAAGTGTGTCCAAGGCACTATGGAAGTACTCCAAGTATAGCTAATGTGGCGGTACTGGCTTGTAAGCCAGCAGCAATTTCTGTATTTTATTTAATAATTTCATTTACTTGTATGGAATAGTAGAAAGTAGCGTGAACAAGATAGTAGCCAGATGGTACTGTAAGTACGGTCCCGTAGGAAAAAACCGCCCCTTTCTCTAAGAGTGATCTGATTGGCTATTGCTGTATCTTTACGCGCCACAATCTCCCAGCTATTGTATTAATTATTTAATAAATAAAACTTCAGTTACTAATTTTATTACTATAATGTGTGTTAATTAAATGTTTGTTATTACACTATTGTTTTGTAGATTTATTAGATTAAGTATGTCAGGTAAAGAGTGTGCGTGTCGGTTGGCGCCAAAACTCTAGGCGCTAGCGTGGAGCCCAGCTCCACTGCTGCCGGCCGCGGTGGCCGAGGGGACTGAGGCGCTCCACTCACGGTCAGCACGGCCACTACGGTCGGGGATTCGAATCCCCCCTCTGGCATGGATATTTGTGCCGTCCTAGTTTGTAAGTAGTTCATAAGTAGTTTGTAAGTTTAGGGACTGATGACTCCGTAGTTAAGTCCCATAAGCTTAACAAACATTTGAACATTTCTTAGCTCCACTGCTAGTCAGTTCACTGCGAGCCCCGACACGGTAAACATCTAGCGGCACTTACGATAACCAGTCTTTTACTAATCGGTCGATAATGGGACTAAAATATTTGTAAAGTGCGTGCAATGTATCTCAGAGTGTGTTAAGACTTTAACAACGTTATTTTTTGTGACTAATATTGACGTCAACATGCAGTTTGTGGCTTCTGTATTGTGTGATTGGTAAAAAAATAAAAGAGCCACTGGCATCTCTGTAGTAATTCATCGACTTCGTTAATGATAGCATCCACCACTTTCAATTTCAGCCTCACCTCAAAAAACTTCTAGTTCAAAATGTGCAAATGTTTGTTAAGCTTATGGGACTTAACTACGGGGTCATCAGTCCCTACACTTACAAACTACTTATCAACTACCTTATACTAAGGACGTCACTAATATCCATGCCCGAGGGGGGATTCGAACCCCCGACCGTAGTGGACGTGTAGACCGTGACTGGAGCGCCTCAGTCCCCTCGGCCACCGCGGCCGGCAAACTTCTAGTCTACGACCTGTGTGCTGCTTCTGCGCTGGGGACATCTACGAGAGAGAAGACACTCGGTTAGTCAAAATATTAAGTGACAACCACCTACGGGCCTCACGTGCAACATTCGGTCTATTACAACTAGACGAGTTGGCACGCTGCTCGCGGTAACGTGAGTGAGGTAAAGGGAAGATAGGAAAGTGTCAAGGAAGCTGTCACAAGTGGACCTGATAACATAAACTTTAACCATATCACTGATAGGCTTGAAGAAATTTTTTTCCTATCTGCACTCCCGCCGTACTAAGTGCACTACCTAAAAAAACCCACTGACATCACACATAATGGAATCATTTCACCACAGCCTTTTCTGGATAAATAGGAAGAATATAAGCAGCAAATTTAAACAATGGAGATAAACTAGTACTCAAACATTTCGTAAGGATAAACTGATACGATTTTTGATATGTTGTATGAAGATCACTTTTTACGCTGGAAAAGACTCCTTCCCTCCACTGTCTGGAAATTTTTACTTTCACTGAAAGACAGATACCAGGGAAGGTTATAGTCGTACCACTTGAAGGCTAAGGAATCGGCGGTACAAGACACTCCACCTCGAGCACATGGCTAAAACAGAGTTTTAGCCGGCGACATTCCAGAGCCAGCCTTGGGCAGTGTCCCACTTCCCGTCTCCAGGCGACAATTCTCTGGCCTGCAATGCCACACCGGCCACGACTCCTCATTCAGTGTGTGGCCAGGAACTCGAGGTCACTCTCTGCATACGGTCTTGTGAATAATTTACAGACAGATATGGCGGATGAATGTCATGTGTAATTACGACGGCTGATCTTAAATTGAGATTGCAAGTAAATACATTGGATTATTTGTAACAATAGTCTGCATATCGGACTGACCAATTATAGCTTCGAGCAATGAGTTTGAACGTAACTTCCCGGTAAGATTCCTGTCCTAGTGTGTTTATCTGATTGTTGCTAAGTGTTACACGTCCTCGTCTGCGACTACCACGTCGTTTGGTATCACTACGGGATAGCAATGGTAATACTATGGATGACAGTACTGCTAAGGCAGAATTACTAAACACAGCTATCCGAAATTCGTTCACCAAAGAAGACGAAGTGAACAATTCAGAATTCAATCCAAGAACAGCTGCCAGCATGCGAAACTTAGAAGTAGATGTTCCTGGAGTAGTAAAACAACTTAAGTCACTAAACAAAAACAAATCTTCCGGGCCAGATTGTATTCCAACTAGAGTCCTCTCAGAGTATGCTGATGCAATAGCTCCGTACTTAGCTATAATTTACAACCGATCACTCAGCGAAAGATCCGTACCCAAAGACTGGAAAGTTGCCTAAGTTACTCCAATATTCAAGAAAGGCATTACGAGTGATCCCCAAAATTACAGGCCAATATCTACAGGCCAACATTATGAACTACCTCGAAGAGAACGACCTATTAATCAGTAGTCAACACGGATTCAGAAAGTATCTCTCTTGCGAAACACAGCTTGCCCTTTATTCGCATGAAGTGATAAGTGCCATCGACAAGGGATCTCAAATCAATTCCATATTTCTGGATTTTCGGAAGGCTTTTGACATTGTGTCCCACAAGCGGCTTCTAATGAAATTGCATGCTTATGGAAAATCTCCACAATTGTGAGATTGGATTCACGATTTCCTATCAGAAAGGACGAAGTTCGTTGTAATTGACGGTAAGTCATCGAGTAAAACAGAAGCGATATCTGGCGTTCCACAGGGAAGCGTTATAGGTCCCCTACTCTTCCTCGTGTTTACAAACGATTTAGGAGACAATCTGAATAGGTCCCTTAAACTGTCCGTGGATGATGCTGTCGTTTATCCGTTAGTGAAGTCAACAGAGGATCAAAAGCTACTGCACACCGATTTAGACAAAATTTCTACATGGTGCTAAAATTGGCAATTGACACTAAATAAAGAAAAGTGTGAAGTAATACACATGACCACTAAAAGAAATCCGCTGAACTTCAATTACGCGATAAATCAGTCAAACCTTAAGGTCGTAAATTCTACTAAATACCTAGGAGTTACAATTACTAACAACTTAGACTGGAGAGAACACACAGAAAATATTGAATATTGTGGGGTAGGCGAACCAAAGATTACGTTTCATTAGCAGAACGCTTCGAAGCTGCACCAGCTCCACCAAAGAGACTGCCTACATCACACTTGTGCGTCCTCTCCAGGAGTACTGTTGCCCCTTGTACGACCCTCACCAGGTGGGACTGACGGAAGATATTGAGAAGATTCAGAGAAGGGCAGCTCGTTTTGTTTTATCACGTTACGGGAGGGGGGAGCGTCATGGAATTGTTGCACGAATTGGGGTGGAAATCATTAAAAGAAAGACGTTATTCATTGCGGCGTGATCTGTTTGCCAAATTTCAATCTCCGACTCTTACTTCGGAATGTGAAAATATTTTGCTAGCACCCACCTACTTAGGGAGACATGACCATCCCAATAAAATAAGAAAAATCAGATCAAAAACGGAACTATTTAGGTGTTCTTTCTTCCCGCGCGCTATTAGGGAATGGAACGGTAGAGAAAAGTTTTGAAAGTGGTTAATGAACCCTCTGCCAAGCACTTAAATGTGATTTGCAGAGTATCTATGTAGATGTAGATGTAACATGATCATCCTGTTATGCTGAATCAATCATCCGTGCAAGCTTTGCTCGTATGTGTTCATGCCATACTCGACCGGCCGATGCGATCCTCGTCGATGACGATTCCTCTACCAGCCGCAAACTTTCTACACAGTTCTGCAACCTGCTTACAAGACATTAGTCTCTCAGTATATATCTAACAGCATCCGGTGAATGTAAGCCGTAGCTATATCTTTCGCCCGTACAAATGGAATAACTGAGCGGATTTCTTCACGAGAGCAGCTTTCCATACGTGTCGCCATCACTGCGCAGGAGTAGCTGCGTGATCTAATGTATCCTGCTACAGTCTGGACTGCCGCTCCCGCCAGAGACTCGAGTCCTCCATCGGGCATGGATATGTGTGTGTGCGTGACTGTATGTGTGTGTGTTTTTTGAAGATGTTGTCCTAAGTTTTTAAGCAGTTTGTTGGTCTATGGACTGATGTCCATAGCAGTTTGGTAAAATAGGTTGTATCGCCTTTTGTGTTTAGCTGTAATTAGTGCAGTACATGGCAGATGTTTGAAAGTCTCCCCAGTTGTCAACGCTATGTATTCGAATCACGGTACGCTACCAATCTGAAATGCTATGCACAGACACTGTCACAACTTGTTGCAAGACAGCTGTTTAACGGTTTTCAGAAAGGAAAGAAATTTGATTTTCAAAAATTATTTCCGTAAGTTGATTCGGATACGATAGCAGAAAAGGGATGACGTAATAGGTGGAGTGAGAGGAGACTGTTGGAGGTGCAGTATCAAACCCGTAGCAAATTTCGCCATATATTGAGCTTATATGTGACTGAGTGAGATTAAGACACCATACGTACGGAACCCTCCAGTTTCATAGCTTAATTTTTAAGAAAATACAATTAAGATCGGTTTTTCCGCCAATGTCAACAAACTCTCCACAGCTCAAATGTTTCTAAACTTGAAGGCTCAAACTTCTGACGCCATCGGTCCCTATATTTATAAACTACTTAAACTAACTGACGTTAAGGACAATATACTTACCCACGCCCCCATGCCCAAGGGAGGACTTGAACCTCGGGCGAGAGCAGCCGCACAGTCCCTGAATTGGCGCCTGGAACGATACGCCCATTCCCGCGTGGCTAACGTACAGTCATTTTAAATGTTTGAGTACATAATGAACTAAGAAATGACAAACGAAAGCTCTAGAAAGTTCGCTTGTTGGTAAAGTGGGCACACTTTGAAGTCATACGACTGAAACTTCAATTTAGTGTGGGCATCCAAACAAGGCAGTAGAACTGAGTCGCGTGGCGGCAGACGCACTACGTGATGCCATTAACGATCGTTTGACAGTGTGGAGAACGGTATAAGTAATTGCGTGATTAAGAAGATGTTTATAATGAATCGTGTAGAAAGTTATTTTTGCGATAACACCAAAGCGAGCAGCTTGTGCTTGATCTACAAGTACACATGTGTAACTAAACAGATCGAAATGTTGGGTGGTAGGTAGGTTGTTTGGGACAGGGGTACCAAACCGCTAAGGTCGGGATGGGAAGGAGTGAGAATAGGAAAGGGGCGGAAGGAAGAGGAAATGCGGTTCAGGGAGGAAAGGAGGAAGGAAGACCTCATTAGCTTATGGCGCCACACTCACCAAGAATATACTCACGAAAGAACTGTGAGGCCCATTGGAGGGAAAGAGATCGAAAACGACTCGGCATTCAAAATTCCAATTGACGATATCTTTTCCTAAATTTAAAAGCCTTAACCACCTCCACGTACAATTTTCAGCCTCATGTGAACAACTATGGACCTACGACCAGAATGCTACTTCCACCCTGGGGCATCGACACCGAAGGAACTTCAATGGCCGGCCGCGGTGGCCGAGGAGACTGAGGCGCTCCAGTCACGGTCTGCACGGCCACTACGGTCGGGGGTTCGAATCCCCCCTCGGGCATGGATATTTGTGCCGTCCTTAGTCTTAGTTAGTTCATAAGTAGTTTGTAAGTTTAGGGACTGATAGCCCCGTCGTTAAGTCCCATAGACTTTACAAACATTTGAACATTTGAACATTTTGAACTTCAATGTTACACCTTGACACGGTAGAATACAACTTTGCCCCTCACATCCACTTCTAGCACAAATACTATCACAGACTTGTACTTTCGAAGTAATACGTATGAGGGTATAGGAAGGGAGAAAGAGGGAGAAATAAGGGATTGAAAATTGTAAGGGACTTCGTTAAGTAGGTGTAAAAGATTCGTCTACACATGTGGTCATCTACAGGACCCTAGTTACGCGATACTAGTAAACTAAACAGGAGTCTGACGAAGATGACGATGAGTTACCGAAAGTAGTAAATAAACAATTAAGGGGTGTGAAGGTCTATTTATAAGTTCAGATTCAAATGTTTGTAAATCTATCGGACCAAACTGCGTAGTCATCAGTCCGTAGCGTACAAACTACTTAAACCTAGGACAAACACACACACCCATGCCCCAGGGTGGACTCGAACCTCCACAGCGAGCAACCGCGCGCTCCGCAGCGAGGTGCTTTAGACCGCTCGGCTACTCCACCGTGGCTATTTATAAGTACTTATACAGACACGTTCAGGACAAGATGGACATACCAAGTCCTGTTATTTATATGATCGCCCTTGCACGGTTTTTGCAGACTTCCACAATAGCTTCCTCTAATTCCATCAGATATATTTGTCCTCTTTTCCCGCCTTATAGACAGATTATTCAACGTTTCATGCACCCGTGAACGTAACGGTATATGCGACGGCAGTTTACCACGACTTAAGGGCTAGGGAGAAGGAGGTATTTACGGTACACACTGTATAGACACGAGTTATGGGACAATACCGACGTCAACTAAACGCACGCTAGTGTCCCGGTGTGCCGCTATGAGCGACTGTCGGTTGATGCCAGAGGCTGGTGACCCGCCCCCTCCACAGGCGGGTCTTTATGCCGCAGACAGTTACGAATAAGACGTCGGCGCGGCGATGTATCACTCCGGTGGACGACCAGCGGTGCTTGATGCATGGCATGCGTTCGCTTAAGCGGCGGACTTGTGCTTGCGCCTTCGCCGGCCTCAGTGCTTAATTCTGACGATTCAAACTTCCAACACGTCCCATTTTTCACACTGTGGGTTATCTCGGAAAATACCGCCACGCGCATCATTTACATTCACTTAGCGCACACGACGTTTTATCTTGCTTTTTATTCTCCTCTGGGAGTCTTTTAGTTCTCATGAATTGATATGCTCATAATAGGGTGGTATTAACTTTATTGTCGATTATCACACAACTTCTAATTACACTGACAGTAATATTCATACAGCAGATAACTTAATGAGAAAAAGGAGTAAATAACAAAAAAAAACGACTGTATTAATTATGAAACATCTGACAGGATGTTTGAGGTAAGGAATAATATTGGCATAAGCAATACAGCATCTATCAACAAAAGCATGGCAAGGTAATGATGACAAAGCCATGTTTTAAAAGAAGCTCTGTAATCCTGGGTCTGAACAGGAGAGAGATAAAACTCATGGTCGGATTGCTAACAGGCCATGGGAATTTCAAAAAACACCTACATACAATGGGAATAACAGAAGAGGACCCTAAATATAGGATCTGTGATGACTGTGATGACGGTGATGAAACTGCATCACATCTAATCTTCGAATGCATTGCATTGGAGTGTAAAAGGCACAGAACATTTGGGACAACCAGACACGAAGAAATTGTGTCTAATAAAGAACTGCTAAAGGGACTCCTTGCACTGTTCAAGTGCATTGGTTGGCTTTCCTAGATATACAGGGAGCGATACCGCACAATAAACTTAGTTTCGGTGCGGGCAGTGGCGGGTTGGACCAAGACCGTTTTGGCTTCCCTGAGAAAATCAATCAATCAATCAATAGAGCATATAATTACAGCGCTGTAACAAAGATTTTTTTACAGTGACGAGTCTGGCTCTGATTTTTTGGGCGTTGGTGCCCGGTCCCTATCTGAGCTGGGATCGTGGGGTGAAACCTTTCTGGTTTACCCTTGAGTACTGCAGATGTCTCTGGTCGTTACAACATGTATCTTATACTGTAGCTGTGTTACAGAGTGCAAACAGAAACAAAACGACGAACGGAAGATGGCGTCCAGGCAAATTATGTCTAATGACTGACTTTTCTAAGTCAATTAAGTTGAAATCAATCATCACATAACGACACTGTTTTTTGTTTTTGTTTTTTGTGGCCGGGTAACTTCGTCAGGAAACGTCGGCAGCACCTTTACTTGTCGGCGCTGCCATTCAGCGGATAAAGTCTGTGTGCTCCAAACGTCCAAGTCACAGAATCTGTTAAAGTGTGTAATTCTGCACACAAGAGACAAAATCTTCTTGGGTATTTGGTTTGTTATCTTCCTGAAGCATTCGAACAACTCCACAATTCCAGCCTTCTTTTGGGATCACTGTATGTTCCCAGGGGACTACTGGATTTCTGTAAAATAGGACTTATATTATGCACACTAATGTGTTTGATATTCCACTGGATTTGTGTACCTCAGGTCGCTTTACAGTAAGTTCTATCTTCATGGATGCATGAATCATCGAATAATCAACCTCGCCTCAATGTAAAGTCACTACATTGCTCGAGTGTTACTGCGGGGGAATCGCATCTTCACGTCAGAGGGAATGTGGATAGCGCAATACACATCAAAATCCACGCAGAACAGCATCGTCACAGTCGATCTGTAACGGAGAAATTCTACGAACGGTGGTTCGCCGTCGTTGCCTGTAACCATCTGGGACTCCAGAGCACTATCTATTGTAGTACAAATAGCCCTGTTCCTGCTAATTTGGACAGTTGTTTCGGCTTCGTCTCGCCTTTGAAACCATTCAAATCAGCCTTACGTGTACGGTGTGGTCTCCACCACGACAACTGTTGGTAACACATGGTGAACAGAAGCTTCACGCTGCTTCCATCACTGATGTACTTTTTTTATAAATGAGTCTTCTTTCCGAAAAATAATATTAGTTTCATTTTTGAAGGGAAAAATCTGGTTATCTACGAAAAGAGGACTGAGTTATCTTCCACAGTAAAATAGATTTAAGAACATTTTCAGTGCAATGTTTGTGAAGGTATTTTTTTTAGTTATTTGGTTACAGGCGTCATTTTTTGTATTTATTCTTTTATTTTTATTTTTAATTATTATTTTTAAATAGATAATCTGACGATGTCCTGGAGATTTAGAACGCCTTGTAGAAGCAATATTTTTTCCAACCAAACTCTGTTATTAAATAAATCATCTTTATGCTGTTACTGTTCCACACAGTGAGATGCAGTGGGAGAGGTTTTTTCAGAAATAACGTGAAGCACGTTTACATTCTTTCAATATGCCGATGATATAGATTTTTATGATATTGGTGTGGTGTCTGTTCTTTCGGACACATTAGTTTTGCAAGCGCGAAAGCGTCACAGAGACTATCTGGGAACTCCAGTGGCAAACGTTGCATGAGAGGTGTGCTGTATCGCGGTACGGACTTCTGTGAAAGTTCCGACAGAATACACTTCTTGAAGAGTCAACCAGTATATTGCTTCCGCCTTAGGACATCTCACGGAAAGACCACGAGGATAAAATCAGAGAAATAAGAGCCCACACGCAGTCGTATTTTTCGGAAACTATATGCGATTTGAGTGGGAGGACGATGTGATAATGGTACACGCCGTGATGTGGCTTGCAGAGTATAGTTATAGACGTGGAAGATTGTGGAGGCTGTGCGTCTTCATGTTTTCGCGGCCACAGAGCCGCCGAGTAACGTCTTTGACGCCTTGTTGTATCTGTGGCCGCATGCGCAGTAGCGCGGCCCGCACGTTTATAAGCATGAAGCGCGTGCTGGAGCGTCAGTCTTCGACTCTCTCTGAATATGGCTGGACTGTTCTCAGCCGAAATATTAGAAGAACTCAACTTAATGCGGCTGCACGCCCGAAACATTTTTGTACATTGTGGAGACTGATTATTAAGAGTAAAAACTGAGGGTATATAATGGGAGATGATAGATGATAAATTTTCCTATTAAGCTTAAACGAAATACGTAAAAGAATCATATAATCTGGTATAAGACTTCATTAAAGACAATAGATATTTTTTAGAAAATTTTCAAAAATAAAGAACCTGAATAGGTTTCAATATTTTCAAAAGGTGGGCATAAAGTACCCCCACCCCCTTTTGGTATTGCAAGGATTAAATGTGATTTGCAGTGTCTCCCATGTAGATGTAGCACAATCGTAGGGAGGTATTCGGTGGAAAAAGAACATTAGGAAGACCGCGCCTGCACGGCCACTACGGTCGGGGGTTCTAATGCCCTCTCGGGCATGGATATTTGTGGCGTCCTTAGGATTAGCTAGTTCATAAGTAGTTTGTAAGTTTAGGGACTGATGACCACGTAGTTAAATGTGATTTGCAGAGTTTCCCATGTAGATGTAGCACAATCATAGAGAGGTATTCGGTGGAAAAAGAACATTAGGAAGACCGCACCTGCACGGCCACTACGGTCGGGGGTTCTAATGCCCCCTCGGGCATGGATATTTGTGCCGTCCTTAGTATTAGCTAGTTCATAAGTAGTTTGTAAGTTTAGGGACTGATGACCACGTAGTTAAGTCCCATAAGCTCTACAAACATTGGAACATTGGCCTGAAGTACGCGGGCTAAGTTGTGAGAAATCTGGGATGCAAGAACTGCGAAAAAATGAAGAGCAAGTCGAGAGTAGTAGAGAGTGGTGACTTGGTGCCACCAAGACGCTACAAACCAACCCCGGGATTGACCGCTACAGTAGGTGATGACTTTTCACTGCTTTAGTAGCTCCATTCCTCCGGCGTCCTTGTGGATATCCAGAAAAGAGAAGAAATACGTGGTGAGCCTGAGGCAGGAGACGCCTGTTCCCCGCTACGGGCGCATTAGCTAGCGGCCAGCCCGTCAGCCCTGCAGCGCCTCTTGGCCGCTAATAAGGGAGCTGGCCAGTGGCAGCCAGGCCAGGCCAGGCCGGCCGGAGCCCCAAACCGGCCAATTAAGACCTGGGCCGCGGAATGCCGCAGGAACGTTAATTGCGGCGCGGAGCGTTCCTCTGCGTCACCCGGCGGCGCAGAGGCGGAGGCACCAGAGGCGCACTGGCTCCACGTGACGTCACGCGCGCCGCGGCCAGGCTGTTGGCCAGGCGCTCTGTGGCGGCCTTATGTTTAACTAGCTGAAAACCCGGCGCTGCCCGGGTATTTATTTATTTATTCCTGTCATTTTTCAGGTTTATGTTCATTTGTATAAGAGCTGTATGTCTGTAAAATCTCTTGGGAATACAATTAGTAGTATACAAGTAATACATTAAAACCTGGTGCGTGATGGCGCGGTTTTCCATGAACGTTACTGTTTATATGCTCATATCTTATAAACTACGTGTCGTACTGTGATACAATTTAGCAGGTACTATCATCTACATGCGTGTATACTGTCTGTTAAATTACCTGCAGCTACAATTTGTAGTGTAGAAATTATAAATTGTAACGTCATACCGAATGCCGTAGTTTTAGTCCATCACCAGTGGAACGTTACTGTTTACGTGCTCATATCTCATGAACTACGTGTCGTACTGTGATACAATTTAGAAGATACATTCGACTATATGTGTGTATACTGCCTCTAAAATTTCCTGTCGCTACAATTTGTAGTGTTCAAATTATAAGTTGTCATACCGAGAGCTGTAGTTTTACTCCATAAACAGCGGATAAGTAGTAAGCGAGAAACTTTTTTCCTTTCATCATTTTACTATGGTTGCCAGCGAGAAAAAATTTAATATAGGTTTGAAATTATGTTTAAAGTTTGTTGCAAGTCGCTAAGTACTGTCATTCTCATACAACGTATTTCAAAAGTCTCGCCGCATTATATGGCATTTTTTGGGATTTCTATTGGTTATGACGTAATATCTTTTGAACCATGTGCCGAATGTGATTCTTAACCACGCAGCAATTGTTATCTCACAGTAAGAAATGTGTGTACCAAATTTAGTTGAAATCGGACCAATGGTTTAGGAGAAAATTAGCAGCATTGTCGCAAAATGCAGCAGTTTTCGCGCATCTTATTGTTTATGACGCTATATCTCGTGAACTATATATCGTACGTAATTCTTACACTTACGGCGACCGTTCTCATGGATTGAAGCTTACGTGTACAAAATTTCATAAAGTTTGTTAAAAAATTCAAATGTTTGTAGAGTCTATGGGACTTAACTACTGGGTAATCAGTCCCTACACTTAAAAAAGGTAAAGCAGTCAACAATCCGAAGATTGGTTTGAACACGACAGTGCTTTACTAGGCATGGTCCTGTTTGGAGGTGGTATGCCGTTGCCTTCCTCCGACCTTCGAACTGACTTACCCAGCCTGTTATAGGGGGACCTACAGTTTAACGTGGGTTCCGAACCACGGTGCTACTCGGTATTTTTCACGTGAGCAATACTGCCAGAGGTGAAAGAAGTGGAGAGTGACAGATAAAAATCTAGGATCTGACACTTACAAACTACTTATGAACTACTTACAACTAAGGACGGCACAAATATCCATGTCCGAGGGGGGATTTGAACCCCTGACCGTAGTGGCCGTGCGCACCGTGACTGGAGCGCCTCAATCTCCTCGGCCACCGCGGCCGGCCATAAAGTTTGGAACCAAACTGTAGATTTGTATGCAGCACGTACAAATATAGGGACACACTGCTTTATATATTAGAACATAGATTTTCAAAGACTGTTGTCTCAAATAAGAGAAAAATATGAGCTTACAGGTAATTTAATTGGATGTATTGTCACTGTAGTATCTTTAAAGAAAACGCCTTTTGCTACTGCAAATAAAGGGTTTTTATTTTTATAATTCACCCATACGCTTTTCGCGTTACATGTTTCTGTTTACACATATAGGTTAGGATTTTTGCATATGTGCAAACCATTTCGTTTCTGATTCGAAACAGTTCGTTGTTTGCTATAAAATGGTGTACTTACAGCACTTGCTACTCCATTTCTTTTTTCGGCAATCAGGTCGAAAAGTTTCACTACTTTCCGAAAAAAATGTGTAATAAAACATTTTGTTGTCTCACTGCAAAGATTCTACTGAGTTCAGCAATGTGAGCAGCGTCTTTTGACGCAGGGAATGGGCCCCGGCCCATCCGATTAGCGTCTGACCTATAACTGTGGCGTCTTTGGACGCTGAGCGTCCAGCTTCAAATAACGCAAGTGTCGCCGTAGCCTAAATTTGCAATCTATCCTTCTGTCAAATCATGGACGTTAGGCAGTGTTGCAGAATTCTTACACATCACCTGTACGACAGTTTGCAGGACGAAGAAAAGTCTGGTAACCGATATTCATAATTTTATAATGCGGTAAGATTCTACTCGTTAAGACGGGAAATCTTACGCAAAGTTTAGCGCTATAAGACAACCATTGCAATTTGAAAATTCTGAAGTTTTCCGACCCTAGACTTGCAAACTAAGTTTGTTTATGCGCCCGTAGCGGGTAACAGGCGTCTCCTGCCTCAGGCTCGCGACGTATTTCTTCTAGATATCCACTAGGACTCCGGAGGAATGGAGCTACTAAAGCAGTGAAAAATCATCTCGTTCTGTAGCGGTCGATCCAGGGATTGGTATGCAGTAGTCATGATGGCACCAAGTATCCACTCTCTACGATTCTGCAAAAACTAAACTTACAAAACTAAGTTATGATCATGCGCGGGGGAGGATTTTAACCTCCCACAGGAGTGGTCGCGCAAGCCTTACAAGGTGCCTCAGACCGCACGGCTATTTTTATCTATTACTTCTATTCGTAAATCAAACTGCCGGCAATATCCACATATATTCGCGAATGAATCTACAAAATTATACTGAGTGGAGCTGAATATGGGGAAAAGATTCTGTGACTGAAATGTTTGTAAAGTTATGAAACCTAACTGCAGTGATCTTCGGTCCCTAAACTTACTAACTACTTGAATTCATCCAGTAATTTTCGGGTGTGCAGCCGGATCCCATTGACATTCTGCAACGATATTTCGGCCCAGAGACGTCCGGCCATCTGCAGATAAGGGTAACGCCACGGTCCTCTTGACAAGGGAAGCCTACAACGAGAAGATTTATAGCCAGCTATCGGATTCTACGTATCGCAAGATTGAAAAGGACCCAACGAGTCGCATATCAAGGAAAACCGCTTCACTGTTGAATGATAGTTCTTTACCAAAACAAGTCATCAAGAAGCTGAGACCACACAGTGCAGTACCACCAAGACTTTACGGCCTTCCCAAGATTCACAAGGATGGTGTCCCACTACGATTAATAGTGAGCAATATTGGTGCGTCGACCTATTATACCGCTAAACATCTGGCTTCTTTGCTCAAGCCTTACGTGGGCAAGTGTTGTCACCACATACGTAACTCTGGAGATTTTGTGAATCGCCTGAAGACAGTTAAGTTGAGCAGCACGGATTTACTAGTCAGCTTTGATGTGGTCTCGCTCTTTACAAAAGTGCCTTTAATGGACTCGTTACATCTCATTGGTAACATTTTCAGTGAAGACTTGACAGCTTTGTTTGAGCATACTCTCTCCTCAACCTACTTTTTATTTAATAACGAATTTTTTGAACAAACTGACGGTGTCGCCATGGGGAGCCCTCTGTCCCCTGTGGTGGCTAACCTTTTTATGGAGGACTTTGAGGAGAAGGCACTTGAGTCTGCTGTTTTAAAGCCCACTGTGTTCTGGCGCTACGTAGACGACACTTTCGTTGTATGGCCTCATGGTAGAGAGGAACTGGAGAAATTCCACCGTCACTTAAATTCAATACATGAAAATATCAAGTTTACCATGGAGAGTGAAAAAGATGGAGCTCTACCATTTCTGGACGTGCTGGTACGACGCAAGGATGACGGCTCTTTGGGACACTCTGTGTACAGGAAACCTACGCACACAGATCTATACCTCCAGGCATCCAGCTGCCATCATCCCGCACAAACCGCTGGTGTCCTTAGTACGCTAATACATCGAGCACACTTGATTTCAGACGAAGAAAATCTTCCTGCAGAACTGGAACACTTGGAGAAAGTGTTCAAAGAGAATGGCTACACTCCACGCCAAATAAGGAAGGCCATACGTAATCATAACAACAAGAAGCAACGCACAGAGGACAATGAAGAAGATTACAAATCAGTTGCATTCCTTCCTTATGCTGGCAATGTGTCCTCTAAAATAGGCAGATTGCTAAGGAAACATAAAATCCAGGTCATCTTCCGTCCACCAGCGAAGAATATAGCCCTAGTCGGACCTGTAAAAGACGATCTGCTACTGAAAAAAGCGGGCGTTTATAAAATTCCCTGCGAGTGTGGTTCTGCTTACATAGGTCAGACGACTCGAACGGTTCAAGAGCGCTGTACGGAGCACGAAAGACACACCCGTCTTCTGCAACCGTCGAAATCAGCTGTAGCAGAGCACTGCATTTCCATGGGACACTCCATGGAATACAACAAAACCACAATTTTAGCTCCAGTTTCCGGCTTTTGGAACTCAGTCTTCAAAGAAGCGGTTGAAATACGCCTAGCTGACAATTTAATAAATCGTGACAACGGCTTTCAGCTGGATAAAAATTGGAACCCTGTTCTTAAAGCTATTGAGGCACAGCGGAATCGACGGAATCATTCGATTCTCGATGATTAGATGAGTGTTCACTTTCACCACCGAGGGCAGCACACACAGCTCGGCCGTACCGCGCATGTCACCATCTAACACATGCGCAGTAAGACTCCAGCGTATCTCGCATGCGCAATACTCGGTATAAATACCGCGAACGTACCTGCGCTCTTCAGTAGTTGCCTACTCACCTGAAGATGGCCGGACGTCTCTGGGCCGAAATATCGTTGCAGAATGTCAATGGGATCCGGCTGCACACCCGAAAATTACTGGAAGAAGAAATACGCCGGGAAAATTTTAGAAGTTACTTGAATTCACTTATCCTGAGAACAACACACACATCCATGCCGAAGAGAGGACTCGAACCTTCAACGTGGAACGGCCGCGCGCACCGTAACAAGACGACGACGACAAGCAGAACATGTCCTGCGCACATACCGTTTATTTGCTTTCGTTACCGTGTTACAGGCATTTGTTGTGGTGTTCAAAACACAGACCATTTCACTGTGAAAGTTGGTTATTTGTGTAACTTTACTAAGTATAGTTCTCCACGAAGGTGTTCAAAAGGGCTAGCAAAAGCTGTAATGCACCATTGACTGTCTCAGTTGATCCTATATTCGAGGAGTGTGTCATATCTCCTGACACCCTAGTTCTATGCGCTGACGCAGCAATTCCACGTTATAAATAGGCGTGGCATACACAATGCCCATCAAATGATCCTGTAAATGAAGAGCAGGGCACGGTGTCGCTCCCTGACACCCTAGCCACTTGTTTGTGAGTCGCTGGTGTAGAACTGCTCTGGCAACACGGGATAAATGAGGCGGTGCTCCATCATGCATGAACCACGTGCGATGAATTAATTCCAGTGGAACGACTTCCATATGAAGCATCTGGTAAAAAGGCGCAGTATAACGTTGCTGTCACTGTTCCTCGTAAAAAGAAAGGATCAATTACTGTGTCATATATTATTCCAGCCCAAACAATATTTAACAGTTGATGACGTCCGGTAGAGAACAGAACGTATTAGATTACATTGTATCAACGCAAATCACCAACCTGCATACTGAAATGCCGTGCGGGAGTAGCCACGTGGTCTAAGGCAACATGCTACCGACTAGCAGGCCGCTCCCTCCGGAAGTTCGAGTCTTACTTCGGACATGGGTCTGGGTGTTGACCTTAGTGTAATTTATTTGAAGTAGTTTGACCATAGTAGCTTTGTCCAATAGGTTGCCAAACATTTGAACGTACTGAAGTGGTCTGTGCTACGTACACCACAACAAACCCCTGTAACATTATCCCGAAGACAAATAAATCATATGTGCACAGGACATGTCCTGCTTGTTATTAGGTGCTCTACCGAATCCCTGGAGCTTTTCCATGTATTTAGTTACAGCCTGTATATCTATAAGCACATAGCGAGGTATGTCGTGATATAAACATAGACGCGATATCATTTGCTTGACTCGCTTGCAGTAAAACGTCAGCAAAATGAGTTCAAAAACAAATGTTTGTGAACCTTAAGGGACTTAACTGCGGGGTCGTCAGTCTTACAAACTACTTAATAACTACCTTATACTAAAGACGACAAAAACATCCATGCCCGATGGGGGATTCGAACGCCCGACGGGGAACTGCCTCGCGCATCGGAGCATAGCGCCTCAATGCGCCTGGCCAGCATAATGCGTGACATTATAATTTACTACATCTCTATATTATGCAGACATCCAGATATATCATTGGCTGTACCGGGAAAATTATGTCATGGTACGTGATTTAGTTCAAGAGATGTGACATCATAAGCATTGACATGCTTGGAAAAACTGGCCTTACCTTGAAATGCAGCGGAAATAGATAACGAAAACACTGACTGACTTCCAATTACCTTTAAACACGTTTTGAAACCATTTCTTAACTGTCTCTTGATCCCATGTAGCATATGATCTCATTTTAAGGTAATAATACGGTTTAAAGCAGTTTTGTACTTGGGAATTCCATTATTTACGGAAGCGGGGGTTTCACTAGTCCATCCTTCTCTTCGTAGTGAGAATACTCGCATTGGCTGTGACAGGTGGAACAAACGAAGCTTTCTGTGGCCGATGACTGTGCAGTTCACTAAGTGAACGGCTAACCAGAGGTAAAGACCAGACCGTAGCAAAAGACATCGTTAGTATATATAAATACATCAGAGAGCAATTGGAACCGGAAACTAAGAGTGACAGGTATGTCACCCAATGTACCAGTCAACGGCGCGTATCGAAAGCTTTAACGAAAAAGAGATACTGAGGGCCAAGTGAACGGCCCCGGTGAATTTTTGCTCTTCGATTAACTACAGTACGGCAATTTTCGTACAATGTAAATGACACTGTAAATGGTTGGATTCTGTATAGAGTTGATAGTACTGGGAGAGGAAGGAACAAATGATTGCATACTAGAGAAAGTGGAATGGACAAAATTAGAACTGCACGTGGTTAGTCGCGGTGGAGTGACCGAGCGCTCTAAGGCGCCTTGCTGCGGAGCGCGCGGTTCCTCGACATTGAAGGTTTGAACACTCACTCGGGCATGTTTGTGTATGTTCTCATTAAGTTAGTTTAAGTAGTTTCTAAGCCTATGGAGTGATAACTACAGAAATCCCTTAGATTTACAACCTTTTTAGTTTTTATTTTTATTTTATCTTATTTATTTATTTATTTTTGTACGTGGATCGTCCTAGCACACTGTACATCTTACATCCTTACAGGAGATAAACTGCATTTCGTAATTAAACAAGCTACGCTATCGGAATTGAAATTTCGTATACCTGTTAAGAGTTCACAATTCAGATTTATTGTTGAAACATTGTATACGTGGTACATGAAATGATTGCTCTTAAAGATCAATAACTCAAGCGGTACTGACGTACCAGAAGTCGATCCATGCTAAAGCACCCATATTAATTGCGGTGTAGCTTCCATGTTTGGCAACTCAGGCTCTGAGTGTAGCATCCATGGGATCATAATGATGGCGAAATCCGTTTTGGGAAACATAGTGAACGCCTGCTCTACTTGTTCACGTAGTTCTGCAAGAGTTGACGATTGCCACGTGTCACTTGTCGTCCCGTCTCATCCCACTCGTGCTCGATTGGGGACAAGTTTGGATATTGTCCAGACCATGAAAATGGCTTAATATGCTCGGTCAGAGGGCACAAAGCTCTGGGACCTCTGCCTTTCGCGCAAAAGCGCTCTACCGACTGAGCTATCCCGCCACAACTCACGATGCCGCCCCACAACTTTACTTCCGCCAGTACCTCGCCTCATACTTTCCAAACTTCCCAGAAGCTCTCCTGCGAACCATGCAAGATTAGCACTCCTGGAAGAAAGGATATGGTGGAGACATAGCTTAACCACAGGCTAGGGGATGTTTCCAGAATGAAACTTTCACTCTGCAGCGGAGTGTGCGCTGATATGAAACTACCTGGCAGCTTAAAATTGTGTGCCGGAACCGGGACTAGAACCTTGGACCTTTGCCTTTCGCGGGCAAGCGCTCTGGTAGAGGAGTGCTAGTCTTGCAAGGTTCGCAGGAGAGCTACTGTGAAGTTTGGAAAGTAGGAGGCGAGGTACTGGTGGAAGTAAAGTTGTGAGGCAGCATCGTGAGCCGTGTCGGGATAGCTCAGTCGGTAGAGCGCTTGCCAGCGAAAGGCAAAGGTCCCAGGTTTGAGTCCCGGTTCCGGCACACAATTTTAATCTGCCAGGAAGTTTCACCATAAACTGTGTTAGATTATATAAATCACGTCAATTTTCTCCTACGTTCACACTTAAACACGTACATCCATGCCCGAGGGGGGACTGGAACTCCCGACGGCGAACGGCTGTGCGCACCGAAGCAGGACGCCTCAGTGCGCACAGCTATTCCGCCGCGTGTATCTGCGACAACCCGCTCCCTGTATCCCGTGTGAACGCTCCCATAAGGTTCCGTGTAAGGCGAGTAGCAGGTGATTCACTTCACAAGCCACACTGGGGCTCTGTGAGCAGAAGTCCAAGCTCTACGTCTTCCACGTGAAAGGTCGCAAAAGGTCCAAAGTAATGCGAATCGCTTAAGCTCTTTGCAGCAGGATGCGCGGCCTCCCGTGTGAAAGGGCATTATAGGTTGCGGTAACTGCGGGCTCGGCATGACGGCTGGCGTCGCCCTCCGATGGCCTGGCCGAGAACTACTCTGTCCAGCGCTGACTTCGGCCACCGGTTGAGCTGGGAGCGAGCCGTGGGAGAATGCACTCTGCGGCCCACGAGCTGCTGTGTATCGCCTCTTCGCGGTGGGAGCGCAACAGCAAAAAGGCTGACCTGTCAGCAGTGGTGTTAAACCGCCTGCCAAGCGGCACCGGACACGCGGCTTATCTCGCTGACACGCTTGTCGGCCGCGTATCAGCAGCGGGGTGACGTGTGACCGCAGTCACCGTCACTGGCGACAGCGAACGCCCGCCTAATGACCAGTCTGCGCTGCTGCTCCATCCAGTTTCACACGGCCCCTAGTCTTCGCGGTCTGTCGGGTTTCAGCTCATGTATAAAGTGACACATCCGTGTAAAGAGGCTTCTCATGAGGCAAACAAGTAATTAGCGATGCACTTCAAAAGCCGTATCTCCATTACGAGGTACACTCAACTTACGCTGAGGTGCTGAAAGACATGGCGAGTCTGCTAATGTTGTGCCGGTAGTCCACTTGTCAAGCGAACTGTAGCTACTGTACGTGCAGCAGTACTTACAAGGAAAGTACTTAGGCTCGAAAAAACAGAAATACACCAAAATCGAATGATAGATAATGTAAATGTCCCTTGTTGCACTAGTGATGCTTCCGCATCTGCAAAACTATGCAGTCGCCCATTAGAGGCCTCTGCGTGTGCCTTACCACATTGCACATTGACCTGCCGGTACGCCATTAGTGACAGTGAAGTGTACCTGCGAAGTTTCGTTTTGTGACGTTATCTGTGTAGTGAAGCGTCGGATGGGTTGGCGATTGGTAATCAATCCTGCTAATATAGTGTGACTGGTTGAGAAGTTACGAAAACCTTCTTCGTGAAGATGGTATTGGTGCAGAAGATGAATCATTCACATGTTACCTGGTATCTATTATAGTGTTTCTAATCTATGGTCATATTTCTGCACTATAATATATACCAGAAAACATGTGAATGATTCATCTTCTACGCCAAGACCATATTAACGAAGAACGGCTCTTAGGAATTTCATTTCAACCAATCGCCACACATTAGCAGGATTGATTACCAATCGGCGGCCCATCTCACGCTTCGCTACACAAATAACGTCACAAAACGCAACTTCAGAGGCTCACCGCACTGTCCCTACTGGTCCAGACTGGCGTACCGGCAGATCAAAGTGCAATGCGGCGTGGCACACGCAGAGGCCTCTAATGGGCGACTCAAAAATGTTTGTATAGGTTATGGGACTTAACTGCGGGGTCATTAGTCCCTAAACTTACAAACTACTCATGAACTAACTAAGACTATGGACGGCACAAATATCCATGCCCGAGGTGGGATTCCAACCCCCGACCGTAGTGCAATGGGCGACTGCAGAGTTTTGGAGATGCGAGAGTATCGCTAGTCCAATAAGGGACCTGTATATTATCTCACGCGATTTTGGTATATTTGTGTTTGTTCGAGCCCGAGTATGTTCCTTGTGAGATATGCTGCCTCTGTAACAGTTTATAATTGCGGAAGTTAGCCATAGCAAAATTTTGTGCATGCCCCAAGAATGTTCGAATGGATTCATGCCGAGCAGTACCAGAGGCCAAATCATTCACTAGAATTGTCCAGATAGTTCTTGCAACCAATCGCTAGTAATGTGGCGTCCATAGCTCATTTTCACGCATAATATATCCATCGTTGTTAGGGAATATAAATGACTGCAATTTGTGTCCAACATATCCCTTTCTAGTCAAAGATCGGTTCAGCTGGACCAAATGGTCTGGTCTGTTCCACGTCAAGACACGCCAGAGGGGCCGCGGCGGAGCGGCCGAGCGCATTCAGGCGCTATGCTGCGATGCGCGAGTCCGTTCCCCGTCGAGGGTTCGAATCCCTCCACTCGGGCATGGATGTTTGTAATGTCTTTAGTATAAGCTAGTTCATAAGTAGTTTGTAAGTTTAGGGACTGATGACCCCGCAGTTAAGTCCCATAAGCTTAACAAACATTTGAACATTTTGAACATGCCAGAGAGTGATGTAGCCCCTAAGAACTGAAACAGTGCTTTATTTAATCAATAATTCTAAGTATGTCCACAACAGACAACTGGCAATTTCATTGCGGGTGCATTAATACGCTCGATCCCTTGCGGGAAAGTGGTATAGGCTGCGAGCGAGTGGCACTGACGGGCAGGGGGCACTGCCATAGAAGTGTGCTGTAAGTTGAAAACTTTGGATGGAAAGGAATCGAGATTTTATAGCGTAATTGGTTAAGGCAACCGTTGGCTCAGAGAGGAAAATGCAGGTTCGAATCACCGTCCAGTACAGAATTTCTACTTTGATATTGGATTCATTTCAGTGCCCTGAAACGCTCGGAATGTTTTTATATTTTGAATTCGTGAATAGTTACCCGCAAGTCTTCAAAACTTCAGAAATGACGTTGTCGATTGGCCAATACATAGATTTCGCTTTAATACAATGGCAGCTCACAAGAAAACGGAAACAAAACAAGTATAGGGAAAACCCAAAGGAACAGCTGGAAATAAAATAAAAATTAAAATCACCCAACTACTAACCCTCGCAAGAGAACCCGCCACACACAAATGTATGGGAGATGCTGCTGTAAGAAGAAGAAGGGACATACAGCTAGTAAAATGTTTGTATAGTTTATGGGACTTAACTACGGGGTCATCAGTCCCTAAACTTACAAACTACTTATGAACTACTTACGAACTAGGACGGCAGAGATATCCATGCCCGAGGGAGATTCGAACCCCCGACCGTAGTGGCCGTGCAGACCGTGACTGGAGCGCCTCAGTCCCCCCGGCCAATACAGATACTCCTTTGATGTATCGTAATATTAAAACGTGAACACCAAAACTGAAGTATCGATATTTAATATTATATTTCCTATATATAAAGAAGAGTGTCCCATTGTCTGTTTGTTTGTTTGCAATTCATGCGAATCCAAGCTTGTATGTCGATCTTCAAGTAATTTTCCACAGTTGACCTTATAAACAACACGAAGGACATTGACTACAAAAACATTTCGTATGGTACATGGGGGTCAGTAATTTACTTTTTGACTTGCACAAAATCTACAGTTCCATTCCCCTCTTTAAAAAATTTTGCACACCTCAACGTTAAAACAAGAGGGCACCTATAACAAACTTTGACACTAATAAAATCTTCTCGGGTTACAAGTCCACGAGCTTTCGACAGAGGTCTCCTTTGTCATTGTCAAGTGGATGACTCATTTAGAGGCCACTGCCGTGCTAATATAGCCACCTTCCCGCCGGTGACGTCACTGGTGCCCAGTGTTTTCATAAACTATTCATTCGATTGCAATGTAACTTTGGTGAACTGCTCACCGTACGCCCGCGATGCTTCTTGAATCAAAAACAAAAGAACACGACACACGACACATAGTTCAGGAGATATGACATCATAAATAATGAGAGGCCACCGCGTGAGAATACCCAGATTTATGCGTCAATTTTTCGAAAATGGGAGTAGTTAGGGAGCTGCAACGTAGTTTGGATGTAATTTTGGACGTTTATGAAGCGTTTTATAACTGATCGCCCATAAAATGATGAAACGAAGTATACCGCTCGCTACAATTTCGCTGTAGATGCCATAAAACTGTCGCATCAGGTATGACCTTGTATCTAATAAAGTTAGCATTACAGATTTGCTTGTTACTATTTATTTTGGTTTGGAAGTCTCCCTTAATTCTCTTGCACCCAAGATTAAGCAATCTGTTTTCTTAACTTCTGTCTATATAAAAGCGAAAGGACACTCACTCACTATACACGAAATCTCGAAAACTTTCACCCACGAAGCTGAAATTTGGTAGCAATTTAGTTTATAGGTAAAAACGTCAGCTAAGAAAGTATTTTGTGATAGGTGCATGGCGGAGCATAATTCTCCTACATACTCACGAAATCTACAGTTTCATTCCGATCTTCACCAAATTTCGCATGCTTGACCTTCAAAACAAGAGGAAGGTCACCGTCTATCCTAAGTTTCTTACGGTGCATCGGGGAGGATACTTTGCAACTTAAAAATGGATACCTAAATACCTTGGTCGCGCCATAACTCGAGAACTCGAGAACGGCTCGACCGATTCCACAGAGAAATCTAGTTTTCTTCCGATATTGATGACATATTGCACACTCTACCTTAAAAACAAGAGGAATGTCACTGTCTGTATCAAATTTCATTCGGTGAATGGTAGAGGGTAGTTAACTTACGGAATTTTACAAAATGCATAGTTTTGCTGCAATCTTCATGCATTTTTGCACACATGAACTTTAAACTAAGAGGAAGACCACTGGGTACATAAATGTTTGTATGGTAGATGACAGAGGGCACTCTGCAGTAAACTTTGCCGAGAGAGGGAAAGGTGGAAACGAGCAGGGAGATGGGAGAGAAAGAGATGGACGCAGAGAGAGGAGGGAAAGGGAGGTGGACTACGAGAGTGTAGGATAAATAAATACACGGGCAACGCCGGGTTTGCAACTAGTATCAAATAAAATCATCTTTTTCGTAACCAACAGATGCTATATGAAATATCCATCGACGTACTGTAAATAATTTTGACTCAAAGACATAAATTTCAAACTTAAAATCGTGCATACAAAACAAGATAACTAACATATGTTCTTTGCAGGCATCAGTTGAGAAAGGCATAAGACGAAACGGCCGTCGTGAAACGATAAAATACTTTATCTTGTTATCTGCAGGGCCCACTGTGTTAGTGACGAGGTACATCAACATTTTAATAATAAGAATTATATAATTTCAACACTGTATATTCTTAATTCGTATTAGTTACACCATAAGCTAATATCGACTTAAAAGTCATCTTCAGGTGTTAACGCCTGCAATACGTAAGTTTTCATATCATTTAGTACTATGCTGTCTACTTGTTTTATACAGAGGTAAAATAAATGATACGTACCACATTCTGTTATGCTGTACTTTTCGATATTATTGTGACGTGATTTATTATGACAACACAATATTGCCGCGAGATACCACGAACACCAACTGCCGGCGGGGCGCAGGGGATAGCGTCACGGACTGCGGAGCAGAAGGTCGCCGGTTCAATCCCGCCCACCGGCAAAAATTTATTTCTTTCTAATTTACAATTCCAGAAGGTTCTACATCTTTCTTATGTTCACTTGTAAATTCTACTTGTTTCTTATGTTAACTGTCCTAATTTCTGGTAAATTCTGTCTGTGTATAAATAGCAGAGCACTCTGCCTGAGAGGCAGTCAGTACTGCGTGTATGTTGAGTTCGTAAAAAACGTGCTTTCAGTATAAGTGCTGTGTTTAGTTGCCTTCGAAGTCAAGCCTACTTCGATTGCAACGTGACAATATTATAAGTTACGTGTATATATATATATATATATATATATATATATATATATATATATTAGAAGAAGAATAATAAGTCACGTCACAATAATATCGACAAGTACAGCATAACAGAATGTGGTACGAATCATTTATTTTACCTTTGTATAAAACAAGTAGACAGCATAGTACTAAATAATATAAAAAGTTACGTATTGCAGACGTAACACCTGAAGATGACTTTTAAGTCGAAATAAGCTTACAGTGCAACTAATACGAATTAAGAATATACAGTGTTGAAATGATATAATTCTTATTATTAAAATGTCGACGTACGATAAAATATTTGCAGTAACTTGGACAATTCTCATTTATTAAGATAAGAGGTAGTTCGAGAGAGCGACAGGAGGAGATGGGCAGATAAATGAAAGAGTCAGAGATGGACGGAGAGATAGAGAGAGAGAGAGGGGGGGGAGGGAGAGAGAGGGAGGGAGAGAATTTAAGGGGAGATAAATTGCGAGACTACGGATTAAAGGAATAAAGAGAGGGGGCGAGGGAGAGAGAGGGAGGGAGAGAATTTAAGGGGAGATAAATTGCGAGACTACGGATTAAAGGAATAAAGAGAGGGGGGAGGGAGAGAGAGGGAGGGAGAGAATTTAAGGGGAGATAAATTGCGAGACTACGGATTAAAGGAATAAAGAGAGGGGGGAGGGAGAGAGAGGGAGGGAGAGGATTTAAGGGGAGATAAATTGCGAGACTACGGATTAAAGGAATAAAGAGAGGGGGGAGGGAGAGAGAGGGAGAGAGAGGATTTAAGGGGAGATAAATAGCGAGACTACGAATTAAAGGAATAAAGAGAGGGGGGAGGGAGAGAGAGGGAGGGAGAGGATTTAAGGGGAGATAAATTGCGAGACTACGGATTAAAGGAATAAAGATGGGTTTAAAACAAGTCTCCAATATTTAGTCCCTTTGCTGCAGTTGACTATGCCTGCAAATGTTTGCCGTGATAGTCCCCTACACATCATACAGTGTAGTTGCTGTAACCACGCAGCGAGCAGGGCGGTGTAGCCCTGGGCGCACGGCGCTAAGCGCAGCAGGTAGCTGCGACGGAGCCGAGGGGGTCGTAAAGGAAAGCCGTACACGGCCTCTGGAAGCAGCGCGCCGTAAACGGGCCCCAGCGACTCTGCGGGCCTGCAATTTGCAGCAGCCAGCCCAGAAGAGCCGTGTTCCCACAGCGGGCCGCTGGGCGGCGCGGCCACGGCTACAGAGCCGCTAGCGGACGCACTCCCAGCCAGAAGAGCCTCAGTGGGAACGCGGCGGCACTGCCACCGGACGTCGTAAAGAGCTAATTATCACCTCGAAAAACCATAAAGCGTGCAACCCGGCAATACTGTTAATCCTCAACTCCATTCACTGTCGTGTAGCCTCGCAGTAGTGGCTGAGAGAATGAGGTGCCAACTTAACACAAGAGTACAATGTACCGAATAACACGTACATATTAGCGGTATGATGACGCACCGACTTGGAAAAACTGCCGCGCGCGAATGACAGCAGTTTCTGAGTCACCACGTCACCGAATGCGTGTCCGCTCCCGCCGAATGATCGAGACCTATCTGTGGTGTCGCACAAGTCCAAAGTGCGCGCCACCTACTTTCGCCGCGCGCCTCCATGCACGCACGGCGCGGCGTTCTTACGACGACAGCCACGAGCGCCCTCTGTTACAACTCCGCTCGTGGCCACCACTGAACGACATCGTTCACTTGGGACTGAGATAGGAACCAGTTAACACACTTCGGAATCAGATAAGCAACAGTGAAGAGTTGGCTATCGGATAGGCACTAGGCAGGCCCCTAGCTCAACTATGTATCAGCATTCTGCCGTACTGAGGTATGTAAAAGTTAAGTATTGTATAAATTTGTGCAATATATATCTCGTTCTAATTTACTCTAGTGTTTCTAGTTTCTGCTGTCCCACTGGCTGCTCACCTCCTACCTGCACAAGCGTGCATCTTTTATTCCTGTTATTTATTGCTACTCGGCCACCGACACCTACGACGGAACGAGACACAAAAGCGGCGACGAGGCTGGGACACAAAACTATCTCCAGCATGGAAACATAGTTTCAAAAACTTTGAACTTTGTTATGGGGCTAGTCAGCTTGGCAATAGTTGCAATTTATGAATATCCACGAGAATTGGATAGATATCCTACATTTATCTTCTTCATCTCCGTGCCCATCACTTCCTCCAACCTTCCTCTTGATCCTCTTAGGACTCCCTCTTTATTAGACAGCTGAAAACCCAGGGTTGTGTAAAGATACTTTTTTTTTAGTTGGTGTTAAAGTTAAGTACCCATATAGAAATTTAACAAACTGTGAAATATTGCAATGAATAATAATTTTGAAGGTAGCTACGCTGATAGAAACATGAAAGATCCCGCCATCAGGATTCAGCGGTAGTAGTGGTTATCATAAGAACAACACCAGAAAGCATTATTACAAAAGAAAGTTACACATTCAACAAGGCGTGTGTAGAGATGCCATAAGAGTATTTCACTCTAACACTATATTGACGCAAAATTACGAATGTTCCGCAATTGTTCGAAGAGACATCGTGCATATATACTGTTGTAGCGTGAGTCCCACAGAGCAGTTTTCTGATGTCGTGGTAAGATCTCCTTTGCTGCACACCTCCAAATAAAACGGCTTGCATGAAGGCAACACGTGTCTACTGGTGAGACCGAGAAAAGTTCCCGTGCCAGGTCGAAGCCGGGACCTGGTTAAGGCATCCAGGCGTCGATATACCGAGCCTATGTCTCGATCGGCAGCGGTAGAAAGCCACGCGAATGGGCGGACTCTCACTCACGAGCGCAGAGTGAGCTGCAAGAACTGCGACGCGCGGCGGACGACTTTCGTGATTGACGGTGTAGATCAACCGCAGACAAAAAGATGTTGTCGCTCTATTGATACACGGGTACAATTAATGTGGGGCCGCTTTCATTTTCTAGCTCGCTGTAATTCTCTACCAGAGTAACGTCGAGTAGCGGTTTCTCCCACTTACGCAATGTTTGATAACCGTCACGTAACCTCGCACCTCCGTTTCAGCTCACTCACGAGAGCACTCCCAAACATTTCAAATACGTATATCGGTCACTGATGTCAAGTAGGTGACAATAACGCATTGTTCACCATTCTTGTTCCACGAAAGTATTAGCTGCCGAACTACTGGGTCGTGAAATATTGGTACTTATGGTGATTGAACATCGCGATTTACGGAATGAACTTAGATTAGAGCTTACAACGCTTAGTTGAATGACGTCATCACAGATAGCTTACTCTTGCACAGCGGCGTCCGAGGTAGCTGGCAGCTGTATTATGGAGGCGACTACTTGGCAATTAATTTGGACAAATCACGGCACATTAGATAGTGCTGGCCGGTCGAAGAATTTCCTTTCACTTCTTTCGAAATCGTCACATGTTTTGTGCGTGTGTCAAGCAAAATTGATATCTGTCGATTTAAACTGCACACTGAACATTAGTCTACTTAAATTTTCGGAAATATCTCCACATATAGAATACTGACTCATTGAATGTCTGCCCATTAGGGTCAACTGTTTCATAATGGATGGCCACGCTTAAAACAAACGAAAGCAATGTCGGAAGCGCTCCGAGAAAGTGCAATAGGAATTTTCATGTCCTGAAAACATGCAAACTATCATCAGTTACGAAGAAAAGTATAGAACATTGGGGTTCCACGTCGCGTAGACAGCGTAGTCATTGGAGACGGCAGACAGGACCAATAGCACTGTCGGGAGGCCAGCAGAGCATGCTGTCTGCTGTCTACAAGAAACAGTCGGCAATGAACGACTGTAAGGAAAAGATCGAAATTCGGAAAAAATTACCTAGCATAATGAATTGCAGTACTCTATAAGCCAGAAAAGTAAAGTACCTGGAAATATTAGATTACAAGATTACTAATCAACATCGTAAGCATGTCCCTTCGTTATATAGTACGTAAAGATAATGTAACACCATTGCTCCGCCACGCAAACCAGCTACAGAATGCATCTATAACAAATAAAAATTCACCAAACCACACTACTTATGTTACACCTGCTGAAGGATTTGAAAAGGGCCGTAATGTGTCCACTAACAGACAAGGCACCGTTTCGTTGACTTCGTTTCCAAAGATATAGATGACTTTTACGAATTGTTACTGTTGATGATGTATCAATTTCAATGGTTCTCATATTTAATAACATTTATCTCTTTTAATCTCTATGCCATCAAATTTGTTACGTCTCCTTTACTATATTCAGTTGCTAATCCAAAAATAATGTAGAAACTGCTCAATAAATAAGAAATTTTATGTCAGAATACTATAATATTGGTCTTACCAATAGATTGAAACTACGGATTATGTACCATCAATACCAGAATTTATAACAAAAAAGTATTTCTGTTCCTAGTATGAACTATCTTATGCATGAATACTCATAAAATATGAAATAGCTAGTATGAATTTATGACCTTTTTAGAAATTTTATACTTGTGACTTTTTTATCATTATTGAAACGCGGTGAAATCGCAGCTACTGAAATCAAATTAGATTAGTGAAATCACTAAGTTCACAAACAGTATGAGTATATCCCTCTGCTCTTGAGGGATATTTGGTCATTCTTCTATATTATGCAGCTCTGCAACTGTTATGGGAGATGCTGGTCTGACTGCAATGCGCCTGCCAAGTGCATCCCAGTCGGGTTTAAGTCCGTTGAACAAGCTGGCCACTCCATTCATTCAACTGCCTCAACTTCAAGCATGTTGTCCACCAGTGCAGTTCTGAGAGGAAGAGTGTTATCGTCCACCAGAATGAACCCATCTCCTATGGCACCGGCGTAGGGCACAACAAAAGGTGGAAGGATCTCGTCTATACTTCAGAGCAGACAAAGCTCCAAAACGGCATTCTGAAGGGCACAGAGGTCCGTTCTGCGTCAATAGTGACTCCTCTCCACGACGATTGTTCGGCTGAACACAAAACCCAGACTCTTCTGTGAACAGAACACGGAGCCATTCGTTACGACCCCAATCCGATGTTCCTTCGCATTGTTTCTGAGGGCTAAACGGTGTTGTGGAGGCCACATTCCCGAAAGCCATTTCTGACTGATTGTGTTGATATTGTGCGCCATGTTGCTGCCTGGAGGGTGTATTGCAACTGAGTTGCATATAGCCTCCTGGAAATGAGCGTATGGCTTTCTTGGCCGGGAGAACACTTGCGGGTTTGTTCGGCCGCTTTAGCGTAAGTCTTCTTATTCGACGCCGCGTGGGCGACTTACGTGCCAATGATGATGAGATGATGATGATTAGGACAATAGCCGGCCGCGGTGGCCGAGGGGATTTAGGCGCTCCAGTCACGGTCTGCACGGTCACTAGGGTCGGGCGTTCGAATACCCCCGCGGGCATGGATATTTGTGCCGTCCTTAGTCTTAGTTCATAAGTAGTTTGTAAGTTTAGGGACTGATGACCCCGTAGTTAAGTCCCATAGACTATAAGAAAAAATTAGGACAATACACAACACCCAGTCTCCTTCCGGGAATCGAACCCGGGCCCCCTGCGTGGTACTCAGCGACGCTACCGCTTTTTTTTTTTTTTTTTTTTTTTTTTGCTCTATGGGTAGTTCTGTCTGTCGCGGACGCTGTTCGTGTTGGTTCGTTCTTGTTCGATGTGTTGTTGGCTCAGCTTTTTTATTACAGAGGGCGTTGAGCCCTCTGGCCGGGCGCGCTGAGCCACGGCGCCCGGCGGTGTGTTGTTGGCTCAGCTTTTTTATTACAGAGGGCGTTGAGCCCTCTGACCGGGCGCGCTGAGCCACGGCGCCCGGCCCGCTGAGCTACGGAGGTGGACATATATAGTCTCCTAATCTTTGCCGAGATGACAGTCATCTCTTTCTGATGTTAGCACGGGATGACCTTGGACTTCTTTTAACGGTTCCTGTTATCTGTAACCGCATCCAGGTCCTGGAAGTCACACTTTGGGACTTCAATAGCGGCAGCTACCTGCCTCTGTGTCTGTTCAGCTTCCAACCTTCCTACGGCTCTCCATGCCATAGCTTGTTCCATTGCACCAAGTGCTCAGTACACCATCTGAACTTAACTGCTTGTGTAATTCGTTTCGCAGAGTTAACACAAGTCAACACCAATCCCCTGTGCAGCAGCTTTCTGTTGTTACCACATTCTCCGTTGCCGTAATGTTGCTGTCTCCATTCCGTATTACCGACAGAAAGACATCGTACGATTTTCGTTCATTCTGTCGATGACAATATTTAGGATATGTGCATCTTAATTAATCTCCTAATTTAGAATATTAGAAAATATTTTTAGTCAAACAGCGATCGTTGCAGTTGATTTCCCCTGCAAACGGTTCCTGACCTGCCCACAGTCGGCTGTCGTGGTTGGCCTGAAGATGGTCTCACAAGAAGACTCATACCGGTTGCCTAACAGCAATAAAAAAAATCTCTTCCAATCGAGACGGTGATTTTGAAAATAGAATCCCCTAATTGTTTTGATCAGTGTAGTTGGTGTATAATTTTGTAGTAGTGTGGTCGGCGTTACCTTCCTGTCTATCTTTGCTATGATAATGCGTTCACTGTGCTATTAATTGTAGCTATCCGCATTCCCAGTTTCTGATACATTATTAGACCTACTCCTGCGTTATCCCAACCAAAGTGATCTTGTATTTATAACCGTGTACTCTCCTGATCGAACTTTGCAAATACCCAATATCTGACTTCAACATTACCCCCATTTCTCTTGTCAACTTCTTTAACTTGCCTCTACGATGAAGGGAGAAAATATTCCACACGACGAGAAAATGTCTGTTTTGTTTTTCTTCATGACGACGTACTCCCGAGTACTTCCCGCCCGCGATCGGAATGAGGAACTATTTTCCCTACGGAATATTTTACACCACAAGATACCATTATACATTCATACAGCAGAGCTGTAGTTTACCCTTCCTTCGGCCATTCGCAGTAACTGTATCACAACGAAACTTTAGCAGATGTTACAAGCCCGTACAGGACCTGCAACATGCGGTCGTGCATTGTACTGCTGAAATGTAGGGTTTCGCAGCGATCGAATGAAGGGTAGAGCCACGCGTCGTAACACATCTGAAATGTAACGGCCACTGTTCAAAGCACCGTCGATGCGAAAAAGAGATGACCGAGACGTGTAACCAGTGGCACCCCATACCATCACGCTGGGTGATACGCCGGCATGGCGATGACGAACACACGCTTCCAATGTGCGTTCACCGCGATGTTGCCAAACACGGATGCAACCATCAAGATGCTGTAAACAGGAGATGGATTCATCCGAAAAACAAGACGTTTTGTTATTCGTGCATCCAGGTTCGTCCTTGCGTACACCATCGCAGGCGTCCACCATCGCATGCTGTCTGTGATGCAGCGTCAAGGGTAACCGCAGCCATGGTCTCCGAGCTGATAGTCCAATCTGCTGGAAACGTCGTTGTCTTGCAAATGTCCCCGTCTGTTGACTCAGGTATCGAGACTTGGCAGCACGATCGGTTACAGCCATGTGGATAAGATGCCTGTCATCTCGACTGTTAGTAATACGAGTCCGTTGGGATCCATCACGGCGTTCCATATTGCCCTCCTGAACTCACCGATTTCGTATTCTTTCTTTACAGTCATTGGATAGCGACCAACGCGAGCAGCAGTGTCGCGATACGATAAACCGTAATCGCGATAGGCTACAATCGGACCTTTATCAAAGTCGGAAATCGGTACGCATTTCTCCTCCTTACACGAAGGAGCAACGCCTATCAACTGCTGTTTGTGCGTGAAAAATCGGTTGGAAACTTTCCTCATGTCAGCACGTTGTAGCTGTCGCCACCGGCGCCAACCTTGTGTGAATACTCTGAAAAGCTAATCATTTTCATATCACAGCATCTTCTTCCTGTCGGTTAAATTTCGCGTCTGTAGCACGTCATCTTCGTGGTGTAGCAATTTTAATGGCCAGGAGTGTATTAGGATTATACATGGTTTTATTTTTACATAACAGTTCATAATTTTTCTTTGCCGACGTCAGAAAGGAGAAAAGGTTTTTGTATACTAAAAAAACCTTGGTGGCCACTAGTGTTGTCACAGAGAAGTTGGTAACTGGTAGTTCCTGCTAACAACATACTTTAGCAACTTCGATGTGAGATGTCACCTGTTGATGCATCCAAAAAATATGATTTGTGTCTTCCAGTTCGCAGTAACCTCAAATAAAACTGGAGATGTCACTGCGATGCCGATGCGATGTAGATGCTGCGCAGTTCGACAGTGGTTCAACTTAAGGCGCGATATGGTGACTGAAAGCTTCCGTGAACACCAATGTCAGGTTGGTAGCACTTGTGTTATTTGTGCATAGTATTTTGACCCGCTGTGTTTCCTGTACTTTGTTTACTATGCTTCAATATGGAACTTCACCAAAATCTTTCTGAAAATCGAGGACTAATTTTCGTCATGTAAATAGACAGGTGAAACGACTACCCGACCCTAATAAAATTAAAATTCAAAAGATTCTAAATCTACGGAACTTAACTACTGTGATTATTAGTCCCTAGGCTTACACCCTACTTAAACTAACCTACGCACAACACACACACACACACACACACAAACACACACACATGCCAGAAGGACGACTCGAACCTCCGACGGAGATCGACCGCGCGCTCCGTAACAAGGCGCCTTAGAACGCATGGCCATTCCATCGCGGCTAGGCCCGAACAATTTAGAGTCCAGTAGCAGAGCATTGCGCATGTCCAAGTTCAGAAGTGCTAGTCTTCCCAATTCCAGCGGTCAGTGTAGCTTCGGCTTTGAGTTTACATCGTCCAACAGAAGCAAATTATAGTTAAAATACAGTATGTCCCGAGATTCATTGCAATTTAAGTCATCCTATAATTTATTTTGAAAATAATTATTGGAGCACTTGGATACGGTTGAAAATAAGGGTTAGACATCGGTAAAATTACTAAAACGACAACCATTTCACACTTGCTACATCGGCTGTGTGAATACGTCGACGGTTTCCAAAGAAAGGCACATGAGTTAAAATCTAGGTGGAGTCCATTTCTTTAAATATTTATACCTACTTGGAGGTTTTCTAGTTCCCACATTTCAGAAGTTTCCATTTTGTAATAGTCTAATCATTAATCAAACAGTCATACTAAAAATAGTGAAAATTACTTCAACGAGCACCTAGTGTGTGGTTAGTTTTCAGGTAAGAGAAATGTATCAGCTGATCTGCTTTTTAAGTCCTTACTCGCGGTTTGCACGAGCTAGTGTACGTATTTTTCAGTATCTGTTCCCAGTAATACAGTATGTCCCGAGATTCATTGCAATTTAAGTCATCCTATAATTTATTTTGAAAATAATTATTGGAGCACTTGGATACGGTTGAAAATAAGGGTTAGACATCGGTAAAATTACTAAAACGACAACCATTTCACACTTGCTACATCGGCTGTGTGAATACGTCGACGGTTTCCAAAGAAAGGCACATGAGTTAAAATCTAGGTGGAGTCCATTTTTTAAATATTTATACCTACTTGGAGGTTTTCTAGTTCCCACATTTCAGAAGTTTCCATTTTGTAATAGTCTAATCATTAATCAAACAGTCATACTAAAATAGTGAAAATAGATCTGTTTATTTGCAATTACTTCAACGAGCACCTAGTGTGTGGTTAGTTTTCAGGTAAGAGAAATGTATCAGCTGATCTGCTTTTTAAGTCCTTACTCGCGGTTTGCACGAGCTAGTGTACGTATTTTTCAGTATCTGTTCCCAGTTTAATATTCGTTCTCAACTACGGCTGGGTTATACGAGCGTTACTCACAATAAAGCAATTAAAAAAAAAAAAAAAAAAAAAAAAAAAAAAAAAAAAAAAAAAGTAGATGGATTGTGATTCGGTCTGGCGCATAATCAAAATAGTAAGCTGGGACGCTACCGACGAGTTTCCGATTTCTTCTTTGAAGCATAATAACGGGAGGCACATCCCTACACGTTCTTCAACGAGTCCTCATACGCGGAGCGCTTATACGAAGAGATGAAAACATTACAACGCAGGAACGAGTCATGACTTTCAAGAATACATTTAAGATGGTAACCTATTATTGCCAGAAGCGACCGATAAATGAGTTTTCATAATGACTTCCTGCGTTCTGTGGAGCAGTTTTGGCCGTCGTGTGGTAACAGTGCAGATAATGACCAGACACTACTCATTAAACGCGGTGAGTCGGCGGGCAGTGGCCACGCTGGAGTAAGAGAAACGCGGGGTGCGGGGAATGCCGGATCCGGTAAATTAACGTGGGCCACGTCCGGTGGTTCCGGAATTCCGCGTGCGGCCCGCCAGGCAGGCGGGCGTATACACCAGGAAAATAACCCCGAAAATCGGCCGTGGTAGCTACACAGTTAGCACAAGCTGGAAACAATTTTAGTCGATGTTAGGCATCCAAAATAATAGTATATGAGTTTGCGACGATTTCTGTCCCGTCCGTAAGTTTTGAGGGCTGAAAAGAAGGAAATTTTTGGACTTTTTTTCCCTATTACTTGAAAACGATGCACTATACAGAAATTTTTATGAATATCAAACTGAAAGAACATAAAATTTCTCGTAGAATGACCTACTTACTAGTTGAAATCGGTTTAGTCGTTTAGCCACAATCGATCGCAAAAAACGACATTTTTTACCAATTTCATTGAAAACTGATCTATGCTCATGTTCCAAAACTCGTAACTCAAAAACTGCTACTCCAAATGCAAAATGTCACGGAACGAAGTTGTAGAGCATTAAATTCAGCGTAAAAAGAACTCGAAATTTTTTAAAATTTGCTGCTTCCTATGCACAGAGTAATAGAAGTTTGCGACGGTATCGTGAAAATATGCGTTATGCTAAATCGTGCTACATTTTTGTGACGTCCAATTACTTTTGAAATTCAAATCATCGATATACATCCAAATATTTAAATTTAAGGGCAATTTTGCCAGGCACCTACTTTCAAAGTTAGTTAACTCTGTACAATAATTTAAATATTCAAGTAGGAAATTCACAATTTTTGTGTTTATGGTGATAGGAGTCAGCAAAAAGAGTGGGTTTTGGTGAATGTATACATCGTGTCTTCTCTCACACATTGCCGCTCTATTGAACACCCTAGCACCACTTCGACGATAGGAACATCTTTACTTGACCCCAACTAGTTTTCTCCGAAATACAAATTTCACTTCAATTTTTTCCGATTTCTCAATCCTTCTCTTACCACGTATCATGATATTTGCGTTGCCTCTAAGATACACAATATTAGGTACTAACAAGAATGCAGGAAGCTGAAATATGGATACTGTAGTTTAACGATTCTCAACCTTTTCGAATATGCGACCTCCTTCCAAGTAATAATATTCTGCCCCCTCTCGCAATTGTATCACATAGTTAGTGATTTGAAAGGAACAGATTTGTGTTGTTTGTTGTAATACATGGGTAGTTCAGAAAGAAAGACTATCGAAAATCCATAAGAACAGCTGAAAAATCGGAAAAGAAATCTGAAATCCGACGCCTGTTTTGCAAACCGCCATGAACTCCTGTTTGGGAGCAAAAGCCGTAGGATGATAAAGGAGCACACAGCTACTACTAGAGTTTTAATTTGAACATAATGAAAGTTTGCATACTTTGCCGTCGAAACAAGAGGATCACTGTGTACATGAAATTCATTTAACTGATCCTTTTCTTGCATTATTTCTGCATTCGACGATGAAAACACGAATGTTTCCCGAGGAAGAGAAATGATTACTTACATTGCCGTGGTTCTCAGGACAAAAGAGTAAAACTCACCTGAAACAGAAAAGAAATATTTTCAAAAACATATTTAATGTTTCCGACATATTTTAATGTAAATTACTAACTATACTGTGAATCGTCCTGTTTTTAACTGCAAGTAAAGTGAGTTTTTTTCTAGTAAGTTCTCAGGAAGTTCTTTGTTGATGTTCGACATAAGCAGGATTCAACAAGAAAAGATTCGCCACATGAATTCAAGTGTAATGATAAAAATTAGTATCTTTCACAGTTAATATCAATTAGAGGAAGAAAAAGCTCGACAGCAGAATCGAGTGATGGCAGCCATGCGACTTTCACTGCTGAGAACTCTTAGTACCTTGAGTCATACCATAACTTATGTTTTACGAAAAACACAAGTCCATCGGTTGGTCACAGATCACCGATGCACGAAGAATCTCTCACGGACTGTAAGGCCACACATAGGCAAACAACAGTTTGTATGAGCTGATAGAGCGAAATCCAGAAAACATAAATAAAAATGTCCTTCTAGAGAATGTTTCAAGTTCAAAACGCCCATTTTGAACTTATAACATGCTATAGAAAGACTTTTTTATGTTTTATGGATCCTATTGTTAAATGTATTATGTGGAGTACATGAGTCGTCAAGACTCTAAATCTGCACTGATGATATTCAAACATGTGAACGAAATCGATATGCGATTTTTTAAAATAAATATTTCATATGAAACCACCAAGCTGGAATTTTTTTTATTTTTATTCAATCGTTATGTTACCCATTTTAGCTTGAGAATACCGCAGCTGTTTTCGTAAAAATTGTAATAGCTAATAAATGCTGCAACCAACCACACATTTTGTATGAATCTAGTTATTGTACCATTACTGTTAACACGCCTGAGTCAATCATCAGTCGCTAGTGCTGATTTCAGATGAGATTTACATTAGTGCCATAAAATGACAATTGTTCATGATTGTACGGATTAAAAAACTTTTACAATTATGTCCTAAACATAATTACGTTTTATGCTATGCTTGCATTGTGTCACATTACTTACATTGTGTCTACGTTCTATACATTGCACTTACTTTAGAAAAAATCTCCTTTACGTATTATAACAGAAATGTATGATATTTTGATTCGCTTCAATCTGCAAAGCTGACCACAATAAACCTATAAGTAGCGTATTTTCCATTCAAATTTGCATTGATGTGAGCCCGCCAGGCGTCTGAGGTAGCAAATACGACTAGCCTTCCCGTGACGGTGTTGCCAATCGTATTATTCTTTTGGTTTCTTCCAGATGGTGGCACGAAAATAGGACATTGGACGGTGACAAGGTTGGAACACTAGACAACGGCTCAGCACTGTCACTGGCTTCCGTTCTTTTCTTTGTTCGTTTCCAGTTAACGTCTGGCACGCAGCTAGAATTTTCGCGCGAAGTAACCTGTTTGACTGACTTCAGTGCTAATTAAATCGGAACCCGCTCACTGTAGCAATGTTTTTGTTAACAATTATTTCCTGTCACAACCTACCGTGCAGCTATAAAACTACAATAATTCTGTCCACGCTGTATAGGAGGAGGCACTGGAGACAAGATCACATGAATAGCTCAGTAACTTAGAACATAGTAGGAAATCTTTCACACAAACGTTGTTCATGTCGAAGGTAGGTATCCAAGGAAAGAATACACAGGCCCTGCCTGACCTTCAGAAAGGCGGACATGGGCCAGCTTCAAGACCTTAAATAAGGATACTTTTTTGCGGATTAGGATTCTCCGGAAAAAAACATAATATTTCTTTTTACATTATTATGTCGCTTGATAGATGACAGTGTAACCTATAAAAGTATAAATGGGTTATAAACTACTGAAACATATTACTGTATCAAAAAATACAGACGCGATTAGCATCCCGGCAGGTTAGAAAGGCAGTTATTCCAAAAACTTTAATGAGAAACCGGTTTTTATAGCAAAACTCTTGATTGTCGAGGACATAATACTTAACTTTGAGCACATTATTAGTGTAATTCCTTTCACAGATGTCGCTAAGATGAAAATCATTTGCAACAGGTCATTAGTTGATCAGTGAATCAATAACAACTGTTAGCTTCACCAGGAAACAAGTACGTTACCGCTGTACTGTTTGGTCACTTCAGGGGAGGTATGGCTACCATGCAAGTCCCGTTGCCTCTAACTGTTATGGTTGTTATATTATGTAAGTCCAGTTCCCTGTCACCAGCGAGATGCTTCTTGTCTCTTCCCATCTGGGTGAATGTCTCACATGTGCCTTCTTGTCTGTCAGCATCGGACTCCTTATAAAGTAGACATTACTAACCATTTTAATATTTCCTTATTGTTTTCAACGGGCTTTACACGTTTATTTTTTGACCATTACAAGACCATCTATTACATAAATCAATTAAATATAAAAGTTAAATATTTTTCTCTCAAAATGCAAATCCGCGATTATAAAAGGCAGCCCCTTGTAATCGTCTCCGTCTGTTTCTGGCTGGTTGCGCAGGGCGGTTGAGTGGACGATTTTTATGTCCACTTTCGCGAGATGAACAACTTACGTTTCATGTGTTTTCTTGTGTGACGAAGAGTGCATAAGGTAGCCTCAGATGAATGCATCAGATTGTATTGCTTATTCCTACATGTATCTCGTCAAAAGATCACGGAGGTAACATTAAAGAGACTCGGGCTCACGCGGAAGATTTCGAAAACAGAGTCTTGACACTGACTAATTACACTGCCTGGCACTGGAATAAAACTTTCAGATTTATAGGATATTCCGTCGGTACCTGGAGGAACGCAGACATACGAAAAACTTCAACACTTGTATTTATGTTCCACAAATTTGTTTATATTTTTGGTATGAACCGGCTTTCGGCTTCTTAGGCCATCATGAGACAACTTACTACTACACAGATAGTCCACCCAATTGTATGAGTTCTCTACTGTACAAAGTTGGCAATCCAAAGATATTGGAATCTTTTTTGCAATATATCGATACCAGGGAACAAGCATAATATAAACTATAATTGCAAACCGAATGAATACATCTTAGCTTCTTTTAAATTTGAATATTGAAACTGTGTATACTATTAATATTAAAACATTGTGCAGGTGTGTAATAATAAAAGCATAATATAAATCCCCGATAAGCACTTAAATAATTTGACAATATACATTTTTCATTAAAGTAATCACAAGATTATTAATTTGCAAGTTAGTGACTACAGTATACATCAGTAGTAGTATAAAAGGGAAAATGTGTTCAACGGTATAGAAGTGGGGTATGGAAATGACGGCAGAGGGGAATCTATGGAATGTGGGTATGGAATATTATGGAACAGTTATAACCAAATTAACAACACACTATAAGACAAATATTAGCAAGTTGCCATTAGGCCTACGTCAATAAGGGTGAATGATGGAACTATGTTTGGTCATTAAGGACTATATCTGGAGTCTTAAATTTATGTTTATTAATAGAAATAATTTATAATAATGTAAGTTTTCTTCCCTTAGTTTGCCTATGGAGCACATCACATTTGGTGTCATAAGCATGACATTCATTTATAGCATGCTCAGCAAGGGCAGAATTTTACTTTTTGAGAACTCACGCTATTGGGTAGGTTATCCGTGTAGTACCAATTTATCTGATGATGGCCTAAAAAGCCGAAAGCCGGTTCACACCAAAACAATAAACAAATTTGTGGTACACAATACAAAGTGTTGAAGTTTTTAAACTTTCAAACGTTTGTAAAACTAAGGGACCAAATTGATGAGGTCATTGCTCCGTAGGCTCAAGGACTACTTGAACTAACTCATGCTGAGAACAACACACACACACACACACACACACACACACACACACACACATGCCCGAGAGAGGACTCGAACCTCTGACGGGACGCGGCCACGCAATCCGCAACAAGGCGTCTTGGGCTGGTTGCACACACGCAGATTTTGGATGGCTGGGGGCCCATTGGCGGGTTGGCGGGCATCGTAGCTTGCTCACTGGCCGACTACGGACCGGCACCGGCGAAAAGCCGGTCAGCTGCCGGCCATACAGTGGAGAGGCGCACGTAGTCAAACGGCAGCTGAGCTGCACTCGCAACGATTTTTACCGGCCGTCCTCCCTGCAGAGTACCCGCTGTCCTTTCTCGCCATACAGTCGACGTATCGCATATTGGACTAAACTGTAAACATACTGATTCTGTATACAGTAAATTACAAATATTTCAATTCTCGTCTGTCATAGCGTCGATGGTGACCAAAGTTCATAAACCAGTCAAGAAGGCTAGGAGCGTGTTTTTGTTGGGAAAAGCCGACAAGCAAATGTTACGATCGCACTTAGAAAATGAATGGGCATCGTTTAATTCTGGGACTATGGATGTAGAGGACTTGTGGACTAAATTTAAATGCATTGTTAATGAAGGGTTAGAGAAATATGTGCCAGTAAAGACGATTAAGGATGGAAAAGATCCAACGTGGTATAATAATAATGTTAGAAAGCTGCTGAGAAAGCAAAGGCTGTTGCACTCTCGATTCAAAAAAGAACACGCAAATGATGACAGGCAAAAGTTAGTAGAGATTCGTGCGTCTATAAAAAGATCGATGCGTGAAGCATACAATAATTATCACAGCCATACCTTAGCAAAAGATCTTTCCGAGAACCCGAAAAAATTCTGGTCCTATGTAAAATCGATAAGCGGGTCAAAGCCCAGTGTCCAGTCACTAGTTGATCATTCCGGGGCAGTAATAGAAGAAAGCAAACGGAAAGCTGAAGTTCTAAATTTAACCTTTAAGAAATCTTTCACGCAGGAGGACCGCACAAATATACCATCATTTGATCAACGTACTAATTCCGAAATGGGGGACATAGCAATAGGTATTTCCGGTGTAGAGAAGAGCTGAGAGAGCTAAATACGAAAAAGTCTGCTGGTCCGGATGGAATACCAGTTCGGTTTTACAAAGACTATTCTGCGGCATTGGCCCCCTACTTAGCTTGCATTTATAGCGAGTCTTTAATTCAGCGCAAAGTTCCTAGTGATTGGAAAAAAGCGCAGGTGACTCCCGTGTATAAGAAAGGAAAGAGAACTGACCCATACAATTACAGGCCAATATCGTTGACATCGGTTTCATGTAGAATTTTGGAGCATATTCTCAGTTCGAACATAGTAAATTTCCTTGAAACGGAAAAGCTTCTTTCCATGAATCAGCACGGGTTTAGGAAACATCGTTCATGTGAAACTCAGCTTGCCCTTTTCTCACATGACGTCTTGCGAGTCATGGACGAAGGGCAACAGGCGGATTGTGTTTTTCTCGACTTCAAAAAGGCGTTCGACACAGTGCCACACTGCAGACTGCTAACGAAGATACGAGCTTATGGAATAGGTTCACAGATTTGTGACTGGCTGGATGACTTCCTAAGTAATAGAACGCAGTACGTTGTTCTCGACGGCGAGTGTTCATCAGAGACGAGTATATCGTCAGGCGTGCCCCAGGGGAGTGTGATAGGACCGCTATTATTTTCTATCTATATAAATGTTCTAATGGACAGAGTAAGTTGTAATTTGCGGCTGTTTGCTGATGATGCTGTGGTGTATGGGAGGGTGTCGTCTGTAACTGACTGTAATAGCATACAGGTTGACTTAGACAAAATTTCTAGTTGGTGCGAAGAATGGCAGCTAGCTCTCAATGTAGAAAAATGTAAGGTGATGCGCATGAGTAGAAAAAACAATCCTATAATGTTCGAATACAGCATCAGTAGTGAGCTTCTTGATGCGGTCGCGTCGTTCAAATATCTAGGTGTAACATTGCAGAGCGATATGAAATGGAACGAGCATGTAAGGACAGTTGTGAGTAAGGCGGACAGCAGACTTCGGTTTATTGGGAGAATTTTGGGAAGATGTACTTCACCTGTAAAGGAGACCGCGTATAAAACGCTTGTACGACCACGTCTTGAGTATTGCTCAAGTATTTGGGACCCGCAGCAGATCGGTTTGAAGGAAGACATAGAGGCGGTTCAGAGGCGAGCAGCTAGATTTGTTACCGGTAGGTTCGACCAATGCGCGAGTGTCACGGAAATGCTCCGGCAACTCAATTGGGGATCGCTGGAAGAAAGACGACGTTCTTTTCGTGAATTTCTGTTAAGTAAATTTAGAGGGCCGGAATTTGAAGCTGAGTGTAGTACGATCTTGCTGCCGCCTACTTACATTTCGCGTAAAGATCACAAAGACAAGATAAGAGAAATTAGGGCTCGTACGGAGGCATATAGGCATTCTTTTTTTCCTCGTTCAATTTGGGAGTGGAATAGGAAAGGAAATGCCTAGTAGTGGTACAGTGTACCCTCCGCCACGCACCTTACGGTGAATTGCGGAGTATGTATGTAGATGTAGATGTAGATGTTCTAGGGCACTGAATAAAATTCAATGGCGAAGTAAACATTTTGTGTGAGACTGGGACTTTTACTCGTTTTTTGAGTTTATTTTTTTAAATTTTTCCTTTTTCATTCTGCGGGTTAATCTTGTCTTTGTTTTACGATGTTGTTGAGATATTCGCTTTGTTTTATTATGGAGGGTGTCTAGCCCTCTGAGCGACCGGCTGTACAGAATCGTTCCTAGCCCTGCCCAAATCATCAACCTATCACGTACTACTGTTCGTTACTCTGTTTCCTCGCAGCTTTATCTGCATTCCCGCAAGGCATAGAACTCCTTTCTATACCCACAAGGAAATGGTCATTTGCTTGTTTGAGGCATTCAGGGATTAAATGATTAAGAAATTCGGTAGTGGAAGCTCGAACAGTTTTGTGGAAAGCAAAGAGAAAAATTCATTTCGTAACTAGTATACTAATCTGTTATGATACGGTCCTTTATTAGTTATTTGCATCATGTCAGCAATATTTGTCATAATACTATGCAAAATCGTCTGGCATTTATTTATTTATGTTTTGAATCAACTTCACTCGTCCACGACAGCAAAGTGACTGCTCGTTTGACCGGTAAAATCCCGGCGTGTGTGCAAGTAGCGCTCCACCGGTAAAATATAGGCCAATATTTACCGGCCGTCCAAAATCGGTGTGTGTGTGCAACCAGCCTTAGACCAAGTGGCCATTCCCGCACGGCGCACTAGTTCAGGAAAGGAAGTTATCACAGCATTACGTTAAGTACTCTCCATAATACACCGTGGGGTGACATGCGGAATAGAAACGCAAATAGTGAATTTCAATGCTTCTGTTACTTCTGTCAAGACTTACGTTGAGCTGCACTAGTTTCATTTCACGGTATTTCGAAGGGATGCGGAGATACAGTGTGTTCGCAAAGTCTCTCCGCAGTGGCGAGCTCCGTGTGTCTCGTCTTGCGGGGCGTGTATGGGTGGCATCAAATTCATGTCGCTGTATGAGCTACTGGCCGGGTTTCACTGATACTGGTTGCAGTTATATTGCGGGATGGGATTCAGCATTATTAAAATTAAAGCCATGAAATTAATTAGTTACATTAATTACAATAAAATACACTGTGCTCACCATTATCACAGTAGGTGCTGCACACACTATGCCTCTTTCTTGAAGTCATAGTTCAACACGTTTACATTTATTTTCGAATAATTTTACCAATGTTTCAGGTGTAATGGAATGCAGATATTCAGTTATCGCTGTCTTAAGTTCACGTATTGTCTTTCAGTTATTTTGATAAACAAATATTTTAGCCGCACCCCAAAGGAAATAGCCGGGAGAAGATAAATTGTGTTACCGAGGGGGACGGAGACCTTTTCTAATTATTCTGTCTTCAAAGATTTCATGTAAAAGTAGTAGGGACTGGTGTGCTGTAAGATCAGTAGCGTTGTGTTGTTGGAAAAATTAATGATTGATCTCATCTTCATTCAACAGCGCAATAAATGGATAAATTATGTGGGTACAATAGATTTCGGAGGTGACGGGAGTTCCGAAAAATATCGGCCTATAAATCGCGCTCGTCTTATGTCAACCCACATACCGATTTTCTCTGCGTGCAATGACGTTTCTGGTAAGGCATGTGGATTTTCGGATGACCAAATACGTGGATTTTTAGAATTAATGTAGCCAAACAGGTGAAACCAAGCCTCATCAGAGAAAAATACTCGATCTAAAACACCAACTCCATGCCTGTTAATAAATCGCTGAAACCATTCACAATATGCTATTCTTTTCGTACGGTCCATACAATGTAATTGTTGCACTGCATTAGTTTTACACGGATACAGCCGCAGTTGTTTGGTTACGGTCTTGTGTGCTGTCGTACGAGAGATTTTAACCTCTTTTGTTAATTTACTTACTGATTTTGTTGGACTCCGTAACATGATGTTAGAAATGTCGTCGAGCTTTCGTTCTGTTAAAACCATGGACCCAGCAGTTCGTGGTGCATCATAAACTGAACCTGTTGTCCGGAATTTTCTAATTAAATCACGTACAGTGTCGCGAAGTGGACACCTCGCCGTAGATAAAACGCAATCTAAATTGTCGTCTCACATGCTCCGTGAAGCTTCCTCCTGCCCGGAAAACCTCTTGCACTAAAAAGTCTCTCGCTGCAACATCATTCTCACTACATTCAGCGAATACAAGAAGAAGACAATTAACACAAGTAAGAGCTGTAACGCACACGCAACACTACCACCCCCGTACTACCACTAAGGTCCACGGAACACGTGCAGGTGCGCTTTGTCAGTGCTGCCAACCTCACACGCCCCGCGACGCGATACACGCGGAGATCGCCACTGCGGAGAGTCTTCACGGACACACTGTGGTTCATTCAGAACTAACTAAAAGATAGAAATCGCGTATCAGGTGTTGTTGTTATCGAATTGATTTACCGGTCTGAGGCTAAGTTACGAGCTGACGTCCGAGATGAGTCACGAAATTACCGTTGGAGCAAAAAGGTCGGTGCATAATTCCACCGCGATTTTTAAGATGAAGCGAAGGAGAAAAGGAAAAGCAAAGGCTGAATAGAGAACAGGCGGTGGAAGAATCCGGGTGGTGGCGGTGCGGCGATCGTAAATTGGGACGGGCGCGCTCGTAAAGTGGAGCTGGGCCATCGGCAGAGATGGTATCGCGGGGTCTACACAGCGCGGCACGGCGCGGCGGCGAGGAACCGCCGAGCCTGCGGTGGGGACGTCTGCGACCCGTTGTGGGCACCAGTACAGGGACCCTGACCTGCCGACGGGGGCAGAGGACCTGCCGGGCGACCAAACTGCCCACCACCGCCACTTCCTCACGTGCAATGTTCTCCCACTAGTTTTCTATCCAACGATTGGTTGGCAGCAGTTCTTCTCCTTCACACTTCTCGTCCTCGGATAGCCTCTTGATTTTCTGATATGATTCTACTCCCATATCTTTTCGATTCTTTTTGTAATATTTGTAATATATTGTAATATGCCACTAAAAGACATACTATAATTTTCATTTATTCCATATCGCTGCGTAATATTTTATTTTTATTTAACAATGGCAATTTGGGCTACAAAGCCACCATCAGCTTAACAGCAATCGTGCAATATAAAAGTCGTTACATAGTATAAAAGTCACATGGTACGATATTTACATAAAATTTATTTATACATACTTCCTTATTATTTTCTACCTACATAAATGATCAGCTGCACAGAGTAAGTTGTAATTTGCGGCTGTTTGCTGATGCTGTGGTGTATGGGAGGGTGTCGTCTGTAACTGACTGTAATAGCATACAGGATGACTTAGACAAAATTTCTAGTTGGTGCGAAGAATGGCAGCTAGCTCTCAATGTAGAAAAATGTAAGGTGATGCGCATGAGTAGAAAAAACAATCCTATAATGTTCGAATACAGAATTAGTAGTGAGCTTCTTGATGCTGTCGCGTCGTTCAAATATCTAGGCGTAACATTGCAGAGCGATATGAAATGGAACGAGCATGTAAGGACAGTTGTGAGTAAGGCGGAAAGCCGACTTCGGTTTATTGGGAGAATTTTGGGAAGATGTACTTCACCTGTAAAGGAGACCGCGTATAAAACGCTTGTACGACCACGTCTTGAGTATTGCTCAAGAATTTGGGACCCGCAGCAGATCGGTTTGAAGGAAGCAGCTACATTTCAGAGACGAGCAGCTACATTTGTTACCGGTAGGTTCGACCAATGCGCGAGTGTCACGGAAATGCTCCGGCAACTCAATTGGGGATCGCTGGAAGAAAGACGACGTTCTTTTCGTGAATTTCTGTTAAGTAAATTTAGAGGGCCGGAATTTGAAGCTGAATGTAGTACGATATTGCTGCCGCCTACTTACATTTCTCGTAAAGATCACAAAGACAAGATAAGAGATATTAGGGCTCGTACGGAGGCATATAGGCATTCTTTTTTTCCTCGTTCAATTTGGGAGTGGAATAGGAAAGGAAATGCCTAGTAGTGGTACAGTGTACCCTCCGCCACGCACCTTACGGTGAATTGCGGAGTATGTATGTAGATGTATTGTGGTTTTTCCATATAAGATCGTTATCATGACACCAATATGGTATATTTATAATAAATTGCTTTAGCTAGCTATAATAAATTGCTTTAGCTGTCATTTGCTGGTGTATGTCAACGACATTCCATGGTTACAATAGCTTGTTTGTACTTATGCCAACGATATATTAAACAAGTCAAAGAGTGTATTAAATTTTGTCTCTGATTATGATTATTTTCGTATATCGTTGGTAAACAAACCATTGCAGGCATGCAATATCGTTGCCTATCATAATCAGAGACAAAAATTAATTCACACTTTGACCTGTTTAATATATCGTTGGTATAAGTATAAACGAGCTATTGTAACCATAGAATGTCGTTGACATACAACAGCAAATGACAGCTAAAGCAATTGATTATAGCTAACTACAGGAGTTTATTATAACTGTACCATATTGGTAGCATGACAACGATCTTATATGGAAAAACCACATTACAGGAAGTATGTATAATCAAAATTTATGTAAATATCGTACCATATGACTTTTATATTACACGACTGTAGTTAACCTGCTGATGGCTTTGTAGCCGAAATGGCCATTGTTAAATAAAAATAAAATATTACGCAACGGTTTGAAATCATTGAAAATTATATTATGTCTTTTTGATTCTGTTTCAAATACTCAATCCGCGTCTTCCTCTGCCTCTTATTCCTTCTACCATTCCTTCCATAACATTGACTATCAACTCATTGTGCCTATACAAATGACCTATTAACCTGTCTCTTCTCTACATTATCGTTTTCAAGAGTGCTCTCTTTTTCTTTTTATAAAATGCATAGTCACCCATAAGCTTTTTATTGTGTTCAGAACTTCACTGGTTTCGGATATTATCCATCATCAGAAGAGTCTGTTAAAAATTTTATAGTCATGAGTTATAAATGAAATATAACATATCCCAGTAGTGTCATCCATAAGATTCTTACAAAATTAAACAGACTGATTGAGAACTAGATTGTTGATCTGATAAACTTAGCAGAGATCTAAGTATTCATGGAGTGAAAATAATATATCTTTGACTGCCATCACAGTCTTTGATGAGGTCTCATGCCTACTGATACTGGGAGTGTTATGTAAACATTACGTAAAATGACGAGTTGGACCACGAAAACAAATAAATATCTCCCATAGCAACCATTATTTGTCAAAGTACAGGATGATTCGAACGGGACGTTACAACTTTCAAAATTCATATTAATGTATTAAGCCCCAGAAGATAAAGTCTAGTGGTGTCAGGTCTGTAGAACGGGCAGGCTATATACAATTGGCGCAGCATGGCCAATCCATTTACCTGGAAAACGGTCATTGAGAAAATACCGGACGTCAGTCAGATAGTGTGGTGGTGCGCCATCTTGCATGAAGTAAACATTTCGTTCTCCGTCGTCATCGATCTGTGGCATCAAACATTATTGCAACATATCCAGGTACACCATTCCGTTGAGGTTCGTTCTTGGAAAAAAAAGGGGTGAGGAGCGGCTGTACATTTTCTTCTTCCTCAATACACAAAAAACGTTAACCTTACGGCTATCATGAGCAGGTTGCATTGTTTCATGTGGATTTTCACTGCCCCAAATCCTACAGTTATGTGTGTTAACCTTGCCACTTAAGTGAAGAGTTGACTCGTCAGAAAAGATTATGTTGTCCAAGAAATGTTCATTGTCATCTACTCGGTCTAACATATCCGCACAGAAGTTCTTCTGGGCAATCTTATCAGTGTATTTAATTGCTTGTAAAAGCAACAATCTGTACGGTTTCAAATGCAAACGTTTTCTCAACACACGCCAAACTGTTGTATGCGGGACTTGCAGTTCACGAGATGCACGCCTGGTCGATTTCGTAGAGCTGTTGATAAAACTCCGTCTCACTTGCTCAACGACTTCGTCAGATGTGCTTGGACGACCTGGTACTTTCTTCTGTCTTACTGAGCACACCGTTTCTACAAAACATTTTTGCCACTCATAAATTGCAGGCCTATTAGGAGGATCTATAGCATACTTGTACGAAATTTACGCTGAACTGTTGTCGGCGACTTTGATTCTTCAAACCAAAACACACAGTCCAGTCACACGGGTCCAGTGAAGGCAGCCATCTTTAACGTAACTGCCGCTAGCGCTTGTTGCGGCGCGATTCTGCACTAGAGAACTACGCAAGTCAAAACTTGATGTGTTTTCCTTTGAAACAACACTAAAACCAGATCAGTACCTCTTTATAATAAATATATATATTGATTTACCAAGTTGTAAAGTTCCTTTTGAAACACCCTATCTAAAGTAAGGTCAATGAATTATGCAGAAAAAAATTATACTTTGAAAAACAATGGTTGTTATGGGACATATTTTTTTGTTTTCATCGTCCAAACTGTCATTTTACGAAATGGTTACATAACTCTCTCTGTATCTGTCGCCATGACACCTCATGAAATATATGTCTAGTGATGGCGGTCAAAGATATATTATTTTTACACCATGAATACTTCGATCTCTGCTAAATTTATTATATCGACTGTGTAGTTCTCAATCTGTTTAATTTTGTAAGTATCTTATGGATGACACTACTGGGCTATGTCATATTTCATTGTAACATGTGTATAATTCAAGATTGTAAAATTTTTAAGAGTCTTCTGATGATGGATAATATCCTAAACCGGTAAAGTTCTGAAAACAATAAACAGCTGATGGTTGTCTATGCATTTTAAAAAAAATGTATTACGACTGTTGACTCACACCTAAGTAAAAACGCTCATTTTCGGCGATTCTTCTAAGAACTTCTTTCTTTGTCATCTTTGCCGTCCAAGAGACTTTCTGCGTCCTCCTCCAACACCACAATTCAAATGCTTCTAGTTTTCTCTTGTCGAAAATGCCGAGTGTCCAAGTTTTGGAGCCATACAATGCTACACGCCACACATAGCATTTTAGAAATGCTTTTTTTGTCTCTTCTTTTATATTTCTTGGTGTAAGAAGCATCCGTTTATTGTTAAAGACTATTTTAGCTTGCGAAATTCTACTTTTTATATCTGCTGAACTCTTGCCGTCTGGTATGATTTTACTTCCTAAGTAGGTGAACCCATTAACTTCTTTCGATGGTACATCATTAATCTTAATGTTGGCTGTAATTTGAGCGCAGCAGCATACCATGATCTCTGTCTTTTTGGTGTTGATTTTCATGTTATATTTATTTTGCAGGATCTCATTCAGTCTTGATCATGCCTTTTGCAGATTTTTTTTCACTCTCTTCAATGATGGTATGTCATTAGCAAACCTTATAGTTTTAATTTCTACTCCATAGATCTTAATTCCTTTCATAGACACTTTACGTTCCTTAATTCTCTCCTTAATGTACAAGTTGAAGAGCACTGGTGATAAACTGCATCTTTGTCGTACTCCTTTTTATATGTAAGCCTCATATATATATATATAACTCCTCTTTGATTTTTATACAGTCCATGTACTACCTGTCTCTCTCTGAAATCTAGACCAACATCAGTCATAATTTTCAACAGAACATTCCAATTCACGTTATCGAAGGCTTTTTCCAAGTCCACGAAAGCAATATACAGTGGTCTTTTAAGGTCCAGCATTTTATCCATGATTTGCCTTAACATTAAGATAGCTTCTTTGTGCTTCTATTCTGTCGAAATACAAACTGATCTTCATCAAAATTCTGCCCAACTTTACTCTGTATTCGGTTAGATATTATTTTTGTTAATATTTTTGAGCAGCGCGGGATTAGCCGAGCGGTCTGGAGCGTCACTTTACGGATCACGCGGCCTCCCGCGTCGGAGGTTCGAATCCTCCCTCTGGCATGGATGTTTGTGTCGTTTTTAGTATAAGCTAGTTCATAAGTAGTTTGTAAATTTAGGGAATGATGGCTCCGCAGTTTTTATTTTTATTTATTTATTTATTTGTTTTTTTCTGTTCCATAGGACCCACTTCAGGAGTAAGACTCCATGGTCATGGAACAAGTCAATACATTAACTGTTACACAATAATGGTAATAGAAAAATTTTAAGTAGTCCTTTGCACACGACAATCTTAAGACAAAGTGAAAAGAATCAATAAAGAAAAAATAAATTAGCTTAATTGTTTAACTTTTCTAGGAGTTCCTCGACAGAATAAAAGGAGTGAGCCACGAGGTAACTCCTCGTCCCTTAAGCTTTACAAACATCTGAATATTTTCGACATGTGATAATAGGCTCAAGGTACGATGCTCTTCACAATTTATAGTACCTGGTTTCTTTGGTACTGGAAGTATGATAGTCTTTTCAAAATCTTCAGGTATTTCTCCAGTTTCATACATATCTTGGATTAGTTTGAAGATATAGTTATGTGTTTCGTCATCCAATCCTTGTATCATTTCTCCAGTTATTGCGTCGCATCCTGGTACTTTATTATTTTTTAGTTCTCTCACTGCTGGCCACCAAGAAAGCATCCACATTTCCTACATGCGATTGTGGCGACGAGAGATGCATACGATTCGCATTATGCCAAGAGCTCACATGTCAGGCGTCAGAACACCTGCAAGCGCTGTAGAAAGTGGCAACAAACGGTCGAGTGGACGTGGTGGAATTGTTGTCTCGTGTGGCGGTTTTTCGTAAGCAGTTTCAGGAGGCATCGTAGCACTCTAGCAGTGGCGCACTCGACCAAATGCACGCTTACACACACAGCGGGTTTTGTACCGTTGACAGTGGTTTCGTTCAGTGCGATTTGAGCCTGCGTGCAAGTACACACTTGTTAACTGGTTATTTTCTCTCTTGAAAACATGGGGAATCTGGATATAGATACCGAATTTTCATTTCATTCAATATAAGGAAGGCCTGTTTTGTGGGATGAAACCCTCGATATATACAAGAACCGAGACGCTACCATAAATTGTTGGCATGAAGTTGGCTTGGGTATTCGTAGCGTGTTTTGATAAGGTTGACCAAGGAGGCAGAAATCATTTTCCTATGAACACACTTTTCACTTATTACATCTAGTCATCTAGTCTCCGGACGAAATTCGATTCAGAAATTCTAGAAGTGGTAGTGACCACACTCTATAGCGGCACGGGATATTCAATCTGTTTTATTGACGTGTCAACTACGGTGGTCTGTTATTAACAAATGTTTCATTTGTAGATATATAAACGTTATTGGAAAACCAGTTACAACGTCACTTTTTATAATGTTTTATTATACTTGTAACTTACTTCTAGTGTTATAGTAATAGAGATGAAAAGTTCCTTGTTGGAATACTTGTTCAGTAAGAAAGAGGCATTTAAAAACAGTAGGTCAGTTAAATACCACAGTAAAACTAAAGTAAACTGATTTGATGATGGAAGTACACCGTCACTAACTGTCTAACTCTTACGACGGCGACGGAGATTTTACAGCCATGTGTGTAAACCCTAGCTTTCTGTGAGCGGTGATGGTCAACTGACCGCGGCGGATAAAATCCGCCTTACATCAGATGGAAGCGTGCAACCATAACGCCGCGGTGGAGTAGCCTAGCGGTCTAAAGCCTCTCGCTGCAGAGCGCGCGGTTGCTCACCGTGGAGGTTCGAGTCCTCCCTGGGGCGTGTGTGTGTGTGTGTGTGTGTGTTTGTCCTTAGTTAGTTTACCTAGGTTTAGGTAGTTTGTAAGCTACGGACTGATGACCACGCTTTTGGTCCGATAGGTTTACAAACATTTGAACATTTTGCAACCATAACATAAACATATGCAGACGCGACACTCACTATGGTGAAAGTTGTTACAAGGTGACAGTTACAACGAGATTAGCGCTCCTAGCATGGGCAAGCCGCCGAAGGAATGATGTTTGTTTACAATTATTATTGTAATTAACGAAATAGTTTGTATGATTTTTGCGTTGCAAGCATTCGTAAAATATCAAGAGACGTACTTAATAAATAAACTGATATAAAAACAGCCGAATGTAACTGATTCATTGGTATAAAGATCAACTTCGTCAAGAGCAAATAGCCGGCCTCGGTGGCCGAGGGGACTGAGGCGCTCCAGTCACGGTCTGCACGGCCACTACTGTCGGGGGTTCGAATTTCCCCTCGGGCATGGATATTTGTGCCGTCCTTAGGATTAGCTAGTCCATAAGTAGTTTGTAAGTTTAGGGACTGATGACCCCGTAGTTAAGTTTCATAATATATAAAGAGTAAATACTCACGAATATGTGTATATTTGCATCTCATTCCACTGATAGTAAGTAGCATATAAACACAAGCGAAAAATAAATTTCTATTGTGGTCTGCTCTTACTATGACTGGTAGATTTTTTACGCTTATCAATTCGGTGTGGATTATTACGAGGGGGAGTTGGCAAATAGGTTTCACCTGTCGATTGTGGGCAGAGATGTGTTGAAAGGAAAACTATAGAATGATACATTAAAGATAATACATATCTTTATTTTTCTACACAATTTCCTAGTACATTGAGACATTTGTAAACCGCTTTATAAGCTTCAAAAAACACCGTTCGGGAAAAAATCAGAGCGTTGCATACGGAAGAAACGTTGAACGGTTATGGGCGAAAGATGACACAGCAGGTGAACGCGTTCGTGTAAGACACCGATACACCATTGGGTAGAGGCCGTCCATGAACATGGCAATGACTTTCTGTTTCGGATTGTGACGGGGCATGAAACGCGGGTCCACAATTACACGCCCGAATCGAAGGCCGCATCCATGGCTTGGAAACACCCGTCATCACCTGTCCGAAAGAAGTTCAAAAGTACTCCGACTGCAGCTAAAGTGCTACCGACTGTTTTTCTGGGAAGCCCAAAGAGTTTTGTTGCTGGAGTTTTTGGAGGGTGCAACCATCAATGTTGCGTGGTCTGTGCCACTCTGTCTAAATTGAAAGAGATGATTCGGAAAGAGCGACCGAGCCTATTCAGATCTGGAGTTCTGCTGTCTCATGACAATGTGACATTCTGCGACAGCAACGAAAAATCATATTGCAACTCTTGGTTGGGAGCGCCCGCACCACTTGCCACACAGTCCAGATCTCGTACCAAGTGACTTCCATCTGTTTCCAGCTTTAAAGAAGACTATCGGAGGAAGGCGGAAGGCGCTTCGGAAGTAAAGCTGACGTCAAACAAGCAGTTCAACGCTTCTTTCGTCTGCAAGAGTCTGATTTTTTTCTGGAAGGCTTTTTGAAGCTTATAAAGCGCTGTGGCAAATGTCTAAATGTATTTGGAAATTACGTAGAAAAATAAAGCTATGTAAATACAAGAAATGTATTCACATTTAGGAATATTAATCAGCATCAGTTGTATGGTGTAATGGTGACGTATGAAAATTTGTGCCGGGCCGGGACTCGAACCCGGATTTCCCGCTTATCACGTGCTCTCGCTTTACCATTACGCTACCTGCGCACGCTTCCCGGAACAACCCAAACTTTTATATGCCACACATTGTCTACTGCCTATGAGTCCTCGAACATTCTATGATGTAATTCCCGCATTTTTTTTTAGTACATTTGTCGCAAGCCTTGCTATGGCTGATTTTAAATACGAAGTGCAGGGTCCGTGTTTATTGATAGAACTAAGCAAATGTCCTTCGCATGTCTGAATGACATTTGCTTAGTTCTATCAATAAACACGGATACTGCACATCGTATATAAAGACATGTCTTATCTTTAATGTCTCAAGCTATTTTTTTCTTTCATATGCAAATCTAACCATATTCGACAGGGAAACCTTATTTTCCAACTCACTTTCGTAAATTCGGACATTTTCACACATCACTCGTCCTTATTATACGCACGCGTGTTTGTTTCAAAGATTCTTGACACTTCCGGTTTACTACACATTGGCTCCATCCGTTAAGCCATCTGGGCACGGAGGATATCGCAACTGCAGATACTACCATGGCGCACTAGTAGCCAGAAACAATTCTCAACTTATATCGTGCACTACTATCGCAGTGTCCCTTGCCGCCATACTCATTTACTTGCGGCCATAGTTAGACACTTTGTATAAAGAAATAGAGCCTCGTGTTCACCTACACCGAAATGTAATGACAGTTTTGCCAACCGTCGCATTAATTCCAAATGTCAGAGACTTTAATGATAAAAGTGAAGCATTGAATTAAAATTTGTTATGCGGCCGGGAATCGAACCTGGACCTCCATGCTTACTAGACATGGAGGTCCGGGTTCGATTCCCGGCTGCATCACACATTTTAATTCAATGCTTCACCTTTATCATTAATGTCTCTGACGTTATGGAGACGGAAAACATTCTCAGGTTGTATAAATTTCTAGTTCAAATGTTCAAATGTTTCTAAATCTGTCGGACCAAACTGCGTGGTCATAAGTTCGTAGCTTAAAAACTATTTAAACTAAGGTAAACTAACCTAAGAACAACACACACACATGCTCCAACGGCGAGCAACCACGCGTATTGATAATTCCAAATGTATTCGTTGTGTCTGCTCTATCTGATATGTCTGAAAGAACAGAGGCCAATAAGTATGTACAAATGTAAGCTTGACAGATTGTCCACTTAACCGTTTTCAATTACTTGAGCATTCTACTCCCGAATAGGACATGGGAAAATGGTTTGCACCCGTTAAGAGGCGGAAGAATACGGAATGAATAATTGAGAGCTAGAGGGAGACGCACGAAAGTTTGATTCCCTCGATAAAGACCAGTATAAGTTAACGGAATTTTTACTAGGATAACGCAATCGTAAAGAAAAAATTATAGAAGGACGCGGTAAAGCGTAGAAGTACCATAAATCTGACCTAGTGGTAGATAAATGAGAACGAGAACAATTACGATATCAAATGCGCTGACGGTCAAACTTTGCGAGCATATCCTGTTACTATTCGGTCATGCGAGTTAGATTTTGTACCTAAAGAGTTAAGAAAGCTGTAGAGGTAGGAGAAACTGCGATGAATTCACAGTTCATTTATCATCACAATCAGTGATACATTGATCGGACGTTGCGTAGGAAGCTATTGACCACATTCTTGACCAATGAACTACGCTGTCATTCACCCGATGTGATTTACTATCACCGCAGAATAAGAAGTGTACGGGGAAATTCGGAGGAGATTTGCAGGCCTGTAACTCCGCGAGGAACGTCACACAACGTCCAGAGCCTACCGCCGAACGGCGCTAAATCGAGATTTTACTGCCTTGTAACGGGAGACGTCTGCTGATGTCTAGCCTCCACATCCACGCGATGCGCAAACCACGACGCACCCTCCCTGAGGTTGTATGTTTCTGAAAGACCGTTTGACAATGCGGATGCTACATCTTTCCTCGCCCTTACGACAGTTCAAACGCTGTCTCTAGCGGTTGTGCGAGTTCCTTCCAACCACGTACAGAACGGAATAAGGAATGGCATGTAAATAAGTTTCGCGACAGTGTCATCCTAGCTGTGTGAATGCCCATTTGTTCTGGACGTTATATCTGTGGAAAGCCGATCCTGTGCGCTTCTTCGATTCTCGCGTGGCCAATATCTATCTGTGGTTCGTCGACCTTAGTTGCCTTGCTGTACCTACCGGTAACTGTACGGTAGTGACATCACTGCGAACGGATGAGCAACTAACCTGCAAAAACGCGCAGTGTTAATCGGAACATTATTTTTCTCAAGAGACCATGAGGGCGTTGATCGTGCATATGGAAGGAATGCCATTCACTGTTTCTACAATTAATTTATAAAACGGCGCTTGCCCGAAAGAACATATACAAAGACGTCGCAGGGATTTGGAACATATCCTGTATTCAAATATTATGAATTATCTGGAACACAATGATCTATTGACCCAAGGTCAACACGGATTTAGGAAATATTGTTCATGCGAAACACAACTAGCTCTTTACTCACACGAAGTGATGGGTGCTATCTACAAGGGTTCGCGAATCGATTCCTTATTTCTTGGTTTTCAGAAGGCTTTCGACACAGTACCTCACAAACGGCTTTTAATCAAATTCCGTGGTTATGGCATATCGCCCCAAATTTGCGACTGGATAGGGGGATTTCCTGTCAGAGAGGACACATTTCGCAGTAATCGATGGTAAGGCATCGACTAAAACAGAGGTGATATCGAGCATTCCACAAGGTACTGTTATTGATCTTCTGCTATTTCTTATTTTCTTCTTTCTTTCTTATGACGCCGTCATTCACCATCTAGTAAAATCATCTGAAGATCAAAACCAACTGCAGACGATCTGAATAAGATATCACTATGGTATAAAAATTGGCAAATGACTCTAAATAATGAGAAGTGTGAAGTCGTCCACATGAGTACGAAAAGAAATGCGTTAAAATTTGTTTTATTTATTTATTGGTTTTTTCTGTTCCTTAGGACCCACTTGAGGAGTAAGACTCCATGGTCATGGAACAAGTCAATACATTGTTACACAAGAATGGTAATAGAAAATTTTTAAGTAGTCCTTTGCACACGACAATCTTAAGACAAAGTGAAAAGAATCAATAAAGAAAAAATGAATTAGCTTAATTGTTTAACTTTTCTAGGAGTTCCTCGACAGAATAAAAGGAGTGAGCCACGAGGTAACTCTTTAATTTAGATTTGAAAGCATGTGGATTAGTGCTAAGATTCTTTAGTTCTTGTGGCAGCTTATTGAAAATGGATACCGCAGAATACTGCACCACTTTCTGCACAAGTGTTAAGGTGGTGTGGTGCAAATGTAGATTAGACATCTGTCTAGTATTCACCGAGTGAAAGCTACTAACTCGTGGGAATAAGCTGATATTATTAACAACAAACGACATTAAAGAAAAAACGTATTGTGACGCCAGAGTCAAAATTCCCAGACTACTGAAAAGGGGTCGACATGACGTTCGCGAACTGACACCAGATATTGCTCGAACCGCCCGTTTTTGAGCCAGAAATATCCTTTTTGCATCAGGCGAGTTACCCCAAAAAACAATGCCGTACGTCATAAGTGAGTGAAAGTAAGCGAAATAGACTACTTTTCGTGTTGAAAAATCACTTATCTCAGATATTGTTCTAATGGTAAATATAGCAGAATTTAGTTTTGGAACAAGATCCTGAACATGGGTTTTCCATGACAGCTTACTGTCTATATGAACACCTAGAAATTTGAACTGTTCAGTCTCACTTATCACATGCCCATTATGTGTAATTTACAAGATAAAACAATCAAAAGTGAAGTCCGTAAACTCCACTAAACATCTAGCAATTACTATTACTTCAGACTTAAATTGGAAAGAACACGTAGATAATGTCGTGGGAAAGTCGAACCAGAGACTGCGTTTTATTCGCAGAAACCTTAATAGATGCAAAGGAACTACTAAAGAGACTGCATACACTACGCTTGTCCGTCATATTTTGGAGTATTGCTAACCAGTGTGGGATCCTTATCAGGTGGGTTTGACGGCGGACATCGAAAGATTCCAAAGAAGGGCAGCTCGGTTTGTATTGTAACGATACACGGTAGACAGCTTTACGGATGGGAATCATTACAACAACGGTGCTTCTCGTTGCGGCATGGGCTACTTACGAAACTCCAATCGCCAACATTCCCCTTCGAATACGAAAAAAAAAAAAAATGTTGACTCCCACATGCATTGGTAGAAATGATCATCAGAATAAAATACGAGAAATCAGAGCTCGAACAAAGAGTTTCAGGTGTTCTTTCTTTCCACGCGCTATTCAAGAATGGATTGGGAGATAAAATAGTATAACGGTGGTTCGATGAACCCTCTGCCAGACACCTAAATACTTAAATGTGATTTGCAGAGTAGAAAGCAGAAGTGAAAGAGAATGAATAAACTAAGAATTAATGACAACTTGGACAAAGTAAAAAAAATCTTTAATGCCTAGAATAGTTATAAACAAAATGAATATTACAACTTAGTAAAATTTAAAGAAATTTTGTTATAATATAATCTTATTTGCTTTTAAATTCGTCTAACAGTTTACTAGTATCTTTCAATATCCAGGAAGAGAAGTAACTGCAGCCCTTAAGTCCTCTGCCAACGGCCCTGACCCTGTGTGTGTGTGTGTGTGTGTGTGTGTGTGTGACACAATTTATTCACAGCCGATACAAAAGCGTATCACGTTTGTATCTGTTACTGTCCTTCAAAGTTGTCACCACCGTTGTGTAGAGCCTGTTGACAGCGATGTGAAAGGCTTAGTATACCGCTAAAAGAGCCTGTTCTGATGATGGTCCAAATGGAGCGGTCTACTGCCTGTCGAATCTCTGGGACAGTTCTGAAACGAATGCCACAAAGTAGCTCATTCATCTTCAGAATCAAATCAAAGTCACAAAGACTTAAGTCCGGGGAGTATGGTGGATGGTACAGTACTCCAATCCTATCGACCGAGCAGAGTAGCCACAGCTTGAGCTGTATGCGCCCGCGCATTGCCGTGCAAAATGATGGGCGGGATCCGCAGAAAGTTTTGCAGCTTGTTTCGCAAAACCTGGTCTCAGGTGATGCTCCAGAAACGAACAGAATTACTGTGCCCTGGCGATCTGCCGTTGAGGAACGTAATGCTTTAAGATGACACCATCACAGTCGCACACAAGAATCGCCATAAATTTTACCATACTGAGACTGACGCACTTTCGACGCCTCTTGAAGACCTTGATGACCCTGTCTTACTGTACAACCTCTGGCACATTCAATCTCGATACAAGTCCGTTGTCCCTGTTTCTAAAACATAGTGACGCGGTTAGTTTAAACCGCTCGCTGACAAGTGATAACTGCATTTCGCTCGATTGTGCGCACGCCGGAGACGTGGGATGGGGGAGTCCATTTGTTCGGAGTTGAGGTATTATGTCAATAACGTGTGCTAAAAGCAACAACAGTAGATTCCACTGTATAGTGTCTCCACAGCAGTGTTTCCACTATTTATGTTCCAACCCATATACAGGGTGTTACAAAAAGGTACGGCCAATCTTTCAGGAAACATTCCTCACACACAAAGAAAGAAAATATATTATGTGCACAGGTGTCCGGAAACGCTTGATTTCCATGTTAGAGCTCATTTTGGTATTTCTCTTTAAATGTAAATTGAAATAATTCGTGCAGACTATTGTCAAAATACCCAATTGTTTCGTTAGTATGTATTGTACTTCCTCGATTCACCGCCAGTTAGCCCAATTGAAGGAAGGTAATGTTGACTTCAGTGCTTGTGTTGACATGCGACTCATTGCTCTACAGTACAGCACATCGGTACGTAGCATCAACTGGTTAGTGTTCATCACGAACGTGGTTTTGCAGTCAGTGCAATGTTTACAAATGCGGAGTTGGCAGATGCCCATTTGATGTATGGATTAGAACGGGGCAATAGCCGTGGCGCGGTACGTTTGTATCCAGACAGATTTCCAGAACGAAGGTGTCCCGACAAGAAGTCGTTCGAAGCAATTGATCGGCGTCTTAGGGAGCACGGAACATTCGAGCCTATGACTCGCTATTGGGGAAAACCTAGAACGACGAGGACACCTGCAATGGACGAGGCAATTCTTCGTGCAGTTGACGATAACCCTAATGTCAGCGTCAGAGAAGTTGCTGCTGTACAAGGAAACGTTGACCACGTCACTGTATGGAGAGTGCTACGGGAGAACCAGTTGTTTCCGTACCATGTACAGCATGTGCAGGCACTATCAGCAGCTGATTGGCCTCCATGGGTACACTTCTGCGAATGGTTCATCCAACAATGTGTCACTCAAATTCAAATGTTCAAATGTTTGTTAAGCTTATGGGACTTAACTACGGGGTCATCAGTCCCTAAACTTACAAACTACCTATGAACTACCTAAGACTAAAGACGGCACAAATATCCATGCCCGAGGGGGGATTCGAACCCCCGACCGTAGTGGCCGTGCAGACCGTGACTGAATCGCCTCAGTCTCCTCGGCCACCGCGGCCGGCAATGTGTCACTCCTCATTTCAGTGCAAATGTTCTATTTACGGATGAGGCTTCATTCCAACGTGATCAAATTGTAAATTTTCACAATCAACATGTGTGGGCTGACGAGAATCCGCACGCAATTGTGCAATCACGTCACCAACACAGATTTTGTGTCAACGTTTGGGCAGGAATTGTTGGTGATGTCTTGACTGGGACTCATGTTTTTCCCCCTACGCTCACTGGAGCACGTTATCATGATTTCATACGGCATACTCTATCTGTGCTGCTAGAACATGTGCCTTCACAAGTACGACACACCATGTGGTTCATGCACTATGGAGCTCCTGCACATTTCAGTCGACGTGTTCGTACGCTTCTCAACAACAGATTCGGTGACCGATGGATTGGTAGAGGCGGACCAATTCCATGGTCTCCACGCTCTCCTGACCTCAACCCTCTTGACTCTCATTTATCGGGGCATTTGAAAGATCTTGTCTACGATGGAGATCCTGCACATTTCAGTCGACGTGTTCGTACGCTTCTCAACAACAGATTCGGTGACCGATGGATTGGTAGAGGCGGACCAATTCCATGGTCTCCACGCTCTCCTGACCTCAACCCTCTTGACTCTCATTTATCGGGGCATTTGAAAGATCTTGTCTACGATGGAGCTCCTGCACATTTCAGTCGACGTGTTCGTACGCTTCTCAACAACAGATTCGGTGACCGATGGATTGGTAGAGGCGGACCAATTCCATGGTCTCCACGCTCTCCTGACCTCAACCCTCTTGACTCTCATTTATCGGGGCATTTGAAAGATCTTGTCTACGATGGAGATCCTGCACATTTCAGTCGACGTGTTCGTACGCTTCTCAACAACAGATTCGGTGACCGATGGATTGGTAGAGGCGGACCAATTCCATGGTCTCCACGCTCTCCTGACCTCAACCCTCTTGACTCTCATTTATCGGGGCATTTGAAAGATCTTGTCTACGATGGAGCTCCTGCACATTTCAGTCGACGTGTTCGTACGCTTCTCAACAACAGATTCGGTGACCGATGGATTGGTAGAGGCGGACCAATTCCATGGTCTCCACGCTCTCCTGACCTCAACCCTCTTGACTCTCATTTATCGGGGCATTTGAAAGATCTTGTCTACGATGGAGCTCCTGCACATTTCAGTCGACGTGTTCGTACGCTTCTCAACAACAGATTCGGTGACCGATGGATTGGTAGAGGCGGACCAATTCCATGGTCTCCACGCTCTCCTGACCTCAACCCTCTTGACCCTCATTTATCGGGGCATTTGAAAGATCTTGTCTACGCAACGCCGGTACCAAACGTAGAGACTTTTTGTGCTCATATTATGAACGGCTGAGACTGTGATACAATACGCCATTCTCCAGGGCTGGATCAGCGCATCAGGGATTCCATGTGACGGAGGGTGGATGCATGTATCCTCTCTAACGGAGGACATTTAGAAATTTTGAACATTTCATGTAACAAAGTGTTTGAAGTCACGCTAGTACGTTCTGTTACTGTATGTTTCCATTCCATTATTAACGTGATTGCCGGCAGCGGTGGCCGAGGAGACTGAGGCGCTTCAGTCACGGTCTGCACGGCCGCTACGGTCGGGGGTTCGAATCCCCCCTCGGGCATGGATATTTGTGCCGTCCTTAGTTGTAGGTAGTTCATAAGTAGTTTGTAAGTTTAGGGACTGATAACCCCGTAGTTAAGTCCCTTAAGCTTAACAAACATTTGAACATTTGAACATTAACGTGATTTGAAGAGGAGTAATAATAAGTTCTAACATGGAAATTAAGCGTTTCTGGACACATTGTCCACATAACATATTTTCTCTCTTTGTGTGTCAGGGATGTTTCCTGAAAGTTTGGCCATACCTTTTTGTAAATGTATGGTTTCCATGCTAGAGACCATTTATTCAGTCATTCATAGTAATAGAGACTGTAGATTAATAAGCGCTGTATTATGCAGCCACCCTCTAGAGGCTGATACTGTTCCTCGTACTGCGCCACTGATGATTCGTAGCGTTATGCGGCTTCTACATGCTGGCGCTCCATCCCACTTCACCGTTAACGTACGGATGCATCTCAGTCGTGTCTTAACTGGTCGGTGGATCGACAAGTAGGTCCAGGTGTATGACCTGCTCGTACATCTGATGTTAACCCGTGAGATTTATGGGTGTGGGGCCATCTCAAAAGTATTATGTATGTGGAGCCCATTCCTGACATGGAGACATTGGAGCAGCGTGTTGGTGCAGCGTTGTCAACACTAAGATTTTAGCGTTTTTATATCAAAGGCAGCGTCAATACGCATGCGTTGGGGCCAATGTAAATCAGTTTCAGCACAAAAAATGTTCAAATGTTTGTAAAGTTATGGGACGTAATGCAGTGGTCATCGGTCCCTAAACTTACAAGCTGCTTAAACTAAATTATCCTAACGCCAACGCCCGAGAGTCGACTCGAACCTCCAACGTGGAAGAGCCGCGCACTGTAGCAAGGCGCCTTACTGCGCACTGCTATTACGCCGCTGCTGTTTGAACACATTCTGAAACTGCAGCTGTATTAGATCTCAGCCTCTGTAATAAAGTGTGATTGAATAAATGGTCTTTGATGATTTCGTGTGGAAATTTTGCTGTTAGACTACAGCTGGTATCGTGTTCAGCATGCCTAGTGCAAGTCTTTTGGGGACGCCACATAGCGAACTGCATGTGGACGATGATGAGGACGACACAACACCCAGTCCCCGAGTGGAGAAAATATCCAATTCCACCGTGAACCGAATCCGGGTCCCCTGCGTGGTAATCTCTCACACTGTCCACTATACTATGGAGGCGGACAACATGGATACTATTCATTTTCGGACATACGTTCATTATACCTTTCTTGTGTTCCGTTATTCTCTCCTCCTGGAGTTGGTACACCCTGCATGTAATTAAGGGGAAGGCAATCAACCTTTAGTGCAGATGCACACCACGCTCAAATTCTTCCAGGAAACGAGGAAGGAAAAAGTATAGCAATGGTAAGAAAAGAATGACTGCACTAGGACATTGATATTGCTCAATTATTACTGAATTGTGAGCCGGGCCAGGATTCGAATCCGGATCGCTCGCTTCTGGCTAACGGAGGCCTTAACCACTTTGGCTAACCGCGTTCGAGTCCAGTCCGTCTCAAACTCTCACATGTCGCACGCTACGGCTTGGATGACAATACGCGACCATGTCGAAGAGCTCAAGGGGAGATGGCCTTAGACGAGAGAATGTTCAGTGAATATGTCGACTTGCCTGTCCTCTCATCCCATCGGGCGCGTATGGGATGCGTTGGGTAGATGTACCGCAGTACTTCGTCATGCAGAAAGGACCATTTAGCGGTTTTGAAATGCACACAGGCACAACATACTATCTGTATACCTGTATATAAAGATAGCGGGGCTGTGAAGCATCTTCCGTACTGACTCAGATCAACTTTGAACCAGCTACGGTGGATCCCTAAGAAGCAAATACTTCAGAATTCGAATCAAGAACAGATGCCAGCATGCATAATTTAGAAGTGGGTATCGCTGGAGTATTAAAGCAACAGAAATACTTCGCCTGTTTGTGCTCCGACACGAACATTTTTCAGTTGCTCATTACAGGTTAACGTTACCAGGAAACGAGGTATTTTTCTCATTATCTATCCATACTTAGTGACTAGGAAATATGAATGTAATAGCATGAAGTCAGCAAGTTCTCCAGTTGTATCATGCCATTCATCTGTCATTTCATACAGGACGTCTGTAGCGCTAGCATTACTTCAGCTATCAAAAGGTATCACTTTTCACCCCATTGAGTATCAAAACTGTGCACGCAGACGTTGTGGTTCCCCTCCGTTCCTGACATTTCGTTTCACCGTCGGCAAGGGCATCTGTTGATGGCAACGTGGTAGTTTGCCGAAATAATGTGCCTTATAAACTCTGACAGCCGGCAGTTTGCCCCTGAATTATTTCTATATCAGTTATTTTATTTGAATTTTGTTATATACACAATCATATTTTGATGCATTTACTGTGAGTACGTCACGCTTCACTGATGTAGGGCGACGATTCAACTAACGCTTGGACACTGTCTCGCAAAATTCAGCAGAGGCCTTTCGACTCCGATGAGAAAAGATTAAGTGTGCATAGTGACTGTGGACTGAATCTCATTTGGCGAGAGGAGCATTATCGAATATGATCGTTTCTGTGGTTCAGGTGAACGGTTTTGGAGTCCATAATGTTATATGGACATACTGGATGAACGCACTGGGATGTGTTACCCATTAAGTTTTAAGAACCTTTCACTCGATGAACTTTCTTGTCTCACATATTCACAGAATACATGACATCAACTGCGAATGGGCGAAGCTGAAAACGTGTATCCAGCCGGGATTCGAACCCAGGTCTCCTGCTTTCTAGGCAGCTGCGCTGACCACTACACCACTGAGGACACAGTGATCACCGCACCTGCAAGGACTACCTAAGCACGCCTCTCGTCAGATACAAATTCCCAGCTCTAACCTGCCCACAGTACTCAAACTCGATGTTTTGAAACTAATTCCCGTAAGAGTAAGGGCCCCAAACTTGCCCACCTGCCATCTGACGCCGAATTCTTATATCTTTCACTTGTTTAATATGCCAATATCCTACTGTCACTTATAGTGATACGTACATTTTTATTACAATGACATAGTGCATCTATGCACTTTAAATTAAAGGTATGTATATTTTCTAAATGTAAACGATCTTACTCTTATGAATGTAACTGATGTTTCTTTTCGTTTTATTATAATGACATGTATGTTTTAATTTCCGTCATGCTCTTTTTAACAGATGACTTCTATGTAAAACAGTTTTTGGACCAGATGATGACAGCAGAGACCATCGAAACCGGTTGCGAAAATAAAATTATATACCAGCGATCTCGGCTATACCAATTTTGGAACGTATAATAATGTTGGATCGCCTCCTCATAATATAAACAAAATACACGTTTATCTCAGAATGTATGCGTTTCCGGACCTATGTTCATTGGACTTATTTCTGTTGCTTCGACGAGAAGTACACCTGTCAAAGTATTCTACACATCCAGTATGTACAATCGTTTCGCTTACTGTTTATACAAGCTAGCTGCTTAGCAGGGCTGCAGTAGCAAAGTTGAGAAGTATCTGTGAGGGGGAACACCAAGTATGGTACCAACGGTATTTGATGGGTCGTAGGTATGTTGTGAGGGAATTCCTCCAGACCATCAAGCTACAAGGATTTGTTCTAATGGGCCTTGATTTCTAAGAAAATCGAAATCAAATTCGAAGCAAATTACCACGCGTAAGGTGTCTACTTATACATGGTGGTTACTGCTCAGCGAGACAGCGTGGTGTAATTTTCAAAGTGCTATGCTCCCATGCAGGAGACGCTGGTTCGATACCTAGCGGCAAAACAATTTTTAAAAATTGTAATTGCTAATATTTATATTTCAAAAAAAAAAAAAAATAATTAAGCAAAGAAAAAGACATAAAGTAAGAAAAACAAAAATAATGAATTATTAACAGCTAATCGCGAAATCGCTTCACGAGAAGACAAGATTCGAATACATTCATTACTGTTGCATCAGTTCAGCGCGCCAGTCTTCTTTCCCATGATTAAATATGCCTAGTTTACGTCGCAATTAATTGACGACCGAACATTGTTTTTGAATGTGAACGACCAGTGGTTTTCAGTATCGCAGATGAAAACACCTTGCGCCTGTAAAGCAGTAGCATTTATTAGATATTCGTGGTGCTACAATGTTCTGTGTTTTCGGTGCTTCTATGACAATTATCACCCAGAATTTTGTACAGGTGTTAAAGATAGTGACGATGGCGACAGCGAGTAATTAATACTGCACAATAAGTAAAATAATCAGTTGCTACTGTGGTATTTGCTATTATCCTGACCTTATAAAGACATATAATTATGCACAATAAAAGAAGAGAAATGAAGAAAAGTGAAAAATAAATGACCCGAAGAGGACGATTTTTTACTTTTTCATTTTCTTTGTTATTTTTTTTTAAATCATTTGATTTTTCATTATTTTTGTTTTTCTTTCTTTATATCTTTTTCTTTGCTTAATTATTTTTTAATTTTTCAAATATAAAAAGTAGCAATTAAAATTTTTAAAAATTGTTCGGCTGCTAGGTATCGAAGCCGGATCTCCTGCATGGGAGCCTAGCACCTTGCCGATTACACCACGCTGTCTCGCTGAGCAGTTACCGCCATGTAGACAAATGGCACGCGGTAATTTGCTGCGAATTTGATCTCGATTTTCTTAGAAATCAAGGCCCATTGGAATAAATCCTTTTAGGTTGATGGTCTACATCTACATCTACATCGATACTCTGCAAATCACATTTAAGTGCCTGGCAGAGGGTTCATTAACCACCTTCATAACTTTTCTCTACCGTTCCATTCTCTAATAGCGCGCGGAAAGAAAGAACACCTAAATCGTTCCGTTTTCGATCTGATTTCCCTTATTTTATTGGGATGGTCATGTCTCCCTAAGTAGGTGGGTGCTAGCAAAATATTTTCACATTCAGAACTAAAAGTCGGTGATTGAAACTTTGCAAACAGACCACGCCGCAATGAATAACGTCTTTCTTTTAATGATTTCCACCCCAATTCGTGCAACATTTCCGTGACGCTTTCCCCCCCGTAACGTGATAAAACAAAACGAGCTGCCCTTCTCTGAACCTTCTCAATATCTTCCGTCAGTCCCACCTGGTGAGGGTCCCACAAGGGGCAACAGTACTCCAAGAGAGGACGCACAAGTGTGATGTAGGCAGTCTCTTTGGTGGAGCTGGTGCATCGTCTAAGCGTTCTGCCAATGAAACGTAACCTTTGGTTCGCCTTCCCCACAATATTTTCTATGTGTTCTCTCCAGTCAAAGTTGTTCGTAATTGTAACTCCTAGGTATTTGGTAGAATTTACGACCTTAAGGTTTGACTGATTTATCGCGTAATTGAAGTTCAGCGGATTTCTTTTAGTGGTCATGTGTATTACTTCACACTTTTCTTTATTTAGTGTCAATTGCCAATTTTCGCACAAAGTAGAAATTTTGTCTAAATCGCTTTGCAGTTGCTTTTGATCCTCTGTTGACGTCACTAACCGATAAACGACAGCATCATCCGCGAACAGGCTAAGGGAGCTATTCAGATTATCTCCTAAATCGTTTATAAACACGAGGAAGAGTAGGGGACCAATAACGCTTCCCTGTGGAACGCCAGATATCACTTCTGTTTTACTCGATGACTTACCGTCAATTACAACGAACTGTGTCCTTTCTGATAGGAAATCGTGAATCCAATCGCACAATTGGGGAGATATTCCATAAGCACGCAATTTCATTAGAAGCCGCTTGTGGGGTACAGTATCAAAAGCCTTCCGGAAATCCAGAAATATGGAATCGATTTGAGATCCCTTGTCGATGGCACTTAACACTTCATGTGAATAAAGGGCAAGCTGTGTTTCGCAAGAGTGATACTTTCTGAATCCGTGCTGACTATTGGTTAATAGGTCGTTCTTTTCGAGGTAGTACATAATATTCGAACAAAGTATATGTTCCAAAATCCTACTGCAAATCGACGTCAATGAGATAGGCCTGTAATTTTGGGGATCACTCCTATTGCCTTTCTTGAATATTGGAGTAATTTGGGCAACTTTCCAGTCTTTGGGTACGGATCTTTCGCTGAGTGATCGGTTGTAAATTATAGCTAAGTACGGAGCTATTTCATCAGCATACTCTGAGAGGAATCTAGTTGGTATACAATCTGGCCTGGAGGAATTCCCCCACAACATACCTGCGACTCATCAAAATTCGTTGGTACCATACTCGGTGTTCCCCTTGTAATGATAGACCTTGGCTGCCACACGATTTGCCGCTAATCTTCGATAGCAACAGCGGAGGCGGCGGGATCACCGGAGACACACACACGCACTCACACACACACACACCACACACACACACACACACACACAGGGAGAGAGAGAGAGAGAGAGAGAGAGAGAGAGAGAGAGAGAAAGAGTAGACACAGGTTCGGTCGCTGACTGTGTCCTCACAGAAACCGTGAGCCGTTGGGTCAGCGGCGGTCGCCATGGTTTTATTTCGCGACCCTCCGCGCAATCTCTCTTCCTTTCCTCTCTGCGGTCAGGCGTATGGATTCCGCACCGCCGGTCGCCCCTCCCCATAAATCAGGACTTGTAACAACATTTTTCTTCCCCACTCCGGCCTCTATTCTCGACTTGTTAATAGGCCACCGCGGAATATATTTACAGACGAAATATGTTGCTCTTGTGGCGTTCAGCTCGAATCTGCAACATAAAAAAGGGGGCAAAATGGGGAAAGAAGAACGTAAATCTTTTCGTATGGTTACATTTTTACAACCAGGTTGCCTGTCGTCGGACAGCGAGCCTCGTTATTTTTCAACTATATTTTTCCCTCGGATTCAATGGCCGCAAAGGAAGACTTCAATTTTTTACGCGACTTTCTATGGCCCTCTGAAAGCAGCGTGCGTATAACGGACGCTGACATCAAATAACGCATTTTTATACATCACGATAATTTCATTTACACATTACTTACGTGCAGTAGAGAAGAAAATGAAAACGTATAACATGGGGTGAGAGGATGTGAGCATTATATTTTCATCGCGTAACCGGTTCTTCAGAAGACTAATGGTGATCAACTTGTATTACAGCACCATTTGGTAAAGAGTCTATTAATCTTTATGGCGGAAAAAGAGAGTAACGCAGTTGAGAAGGAAAAACATGTACGAGTTACTCTTTTCTTTACTGATAACAGTCAGTGAAAAGAAAAATTAACAACCAGTTTCCCAAAACGACAAATGCTAATAATATTTATTACTAAATTATTTATGACACTGGTTTACGCAGGAAGTACAGAAACTAGCGATATCACTATACGCCGCTGTGGAGTGGCCGAGTGGTCTAAGGCGCCTTGCTGCGGATCGTGAGGATGACCGCCGTCGGAGGTTCGAGTCCTCCCTCGGACGTGCGTGCGTGTGTGTGTGTGTGTGTGTGTGTGTGTTGTCCTTAGGTCAGTTTAACTTAGTTGAAATAGTTTGTAAGCCTAGGTACTGATAACTAAAGAAGTTAAGTCCCATACATTTACAAACAATTGATTTTTATCACTAAAACTTTTACAACTAGAATATTGTTTCCGAGTTATTAAACACTAACGCTGTTTGGTCAAAAACTGACATTGTGAGAACCGTGGCGGTGGCATTGTAATGTTTATCATTAAAACAGCGACCAGCTACGAGTGTGGCATTTTTAACAGTAGAACTCTTCTATTAATACACTACGTCCATAAAGACGAACACAAAGAAACTTAACCTAAACTTCAGCAAATAGTAAATTAAATTATTTTCGTCCATCCTAACGCTGTGATACTATAACTGATGCAAAACGAGACTCCAGCTGGAAAGCATGTAAAACCATCTGAACCTGGACTTATAAAAAGAGATCCGATATCGGTCATGGTCTAAATAAATAAAACTTTTACACCATACTTGTGGCTGGTCGCTGCTTTAATTATAGAGATCAGTAAATGCTATTTTCATCTTTCGTTTCCCAGGTAAAAAATGTTATAAATCAGTACGCGTAAATCATAGACACCACACTAGTTTTACGTGTATTCCAGTCTTTTATTTAATTCACCGTTGTGATGTCGATTATTATGATGAAAATGTACAACTGTTTCTAAAGCTGTAGGACCAAACTACTATAGTTATCAGTCCCTACAATTACAAAAATTTAAACTTACTTAAACTAACCTCAGAACAACACACACACCATACCTGAGGGAGAATCCTAACCTCCGACAGGGAGCAACCACACGCTCCGCAGCAAGGCGCCTTACAGCGCTCGGCCACGCCACCGCGGCGCCTTATTATGACAGATTACGCGCATCAAGGCAATATTCAAAACAATGAAAATTACACATCAAAATTTAAATAAATAGCAAAAAAGAGTTACTGTATTCGAATGTATAAATTACATCGCACTTGAATACGTACAGTGCGAACTACGTTTGTCAGATACTTTAAATGTTTCATAAACTGTTCTAGTTCTGGAAACTGTATCGGTACTTGGTGTCTGACGTGTTGAACATTTGACGAGATGTTACTTACTTGCAGATTACAAATTATTAAAAGTTTGACCGTGTCCATCAGACTAATTCTTTACCAACACACGTAAACACCAGCCAATACATCTGTACTTCTCACAACTGTCAATTGTTTTGGTCGACTGTTCTTTTTATTGCTCTTGAAGTATAGATTAAACTTTCATTTTCATAGTACATTGAACAAAATCCAATTCAATTCCATACGCTCATTTGTCAATCTTGTGTTATTTTTTAATTAAACTTCCCTCAGGTGCAACATAATAACATTTCTCTTACTTCAACGAGTGACAGACTACTTATTGACATTGTTAAAGAGACTCTAATATTATATATTTGGTTCAAGTCGCTGTTGCTCGAACGAACAGCCGCAACGGCAGCGACGCACGCCGTCGGTTACTTCTTAATACTTAAGATACTCACATAATTTGTGCGCTGGTAGCGGTGTCGTACCAGAGCGACTCGGTTTCGTCAGCAAAGCGAAATGAAACCTAAAATATTCATCACATAATACATTAATCATCTATAAATCTGAAATTAAGTGACTAAAAACTCTTTTATCATTATCAATAAAATAGCAATTATTAAATCTTATTACTGCAAAACTGAGCGGAATGAGGCTGTAGGTAACGTTCAAATTCCGTCCCACTACAAAATACAGTTTACGACGAATGACAGTCGCCAAGCATATAACGTAGTTCCTACAAAGCTGCCACCGAAACGTAACACCAAGAACGAACGGAGATATCGCATCGGAAATCGTCTAGGAATAACAGTTCATACATGCACAATGGTAGAGTGCCAGACTGCAAATCCAAAGGTCGCGGGTTCGATCCCCGCAAGGTCCTACGATTTTTATCTGTCACTTTCCACTTCTTTCCCCTCTGGCAGTAATGCTCATGTGAAATAAACCGCGTAGCACCGTGGTTCGGAACCCACGTTAAACTGTAGGTCCCCCTATAACTGGCTGGGTAAGTCAGTTCGAAGGTCGGAGGAAGGCAACGGCATACCACCTCCATACAGGACCATGCCTAGTAAAGCACTGTGGTGTTCAAACCAATCTTCGGACTGATGACTGCTTTACCTTTTACCTTACAAAAATCACATGACTGAAAAATCAACCGCATGTGAAATGAGGAAGGAGATGAAATTAGTTTTGAGTGTTCCCACAATTTCTGGCTATAACCGCTGCTGCAAGCGTCGGCGTTGAATTATAGGGTCTCTGGGTGTGTTGTTGGGGCTTCGAAGTCCATCCCACTTCCACATACAGCCGAAGTTGATCTGGTGCATCAGCGGGTGGAATGTTCAGGAGCGGTCGTTCCGCATTCATCGAACAGACGTGTACGGCAGCAGCGCGGTCTAAGGCGTCATGCTATGGACTGGGAAGCCGCTTCCTCCGAGTCCTCCCTTTAGCTAAAGTGGGAAGTATTGTGAAAGGAAAAAGTCCACGATATATGTGCAGTACATCTGTGTTGTCAACAAAAATGTGGAAGAGAAAGTGTATACCAAAAGAAACCGTAAGTAACGGACAATAAGTTGACGATCGAAATATCTCCACTTACCAATGTATGTTTCCAAACTAGAAGTAGCGTTTTTAAAATCCTTACAAGATTCAAACATATGATTTGGTTGCAGATGACAACGCTACCACTATGTAATTATGTAGAGCCGACCGGATTGGCCGAGCGGTCCGCGGCGCGTCGGTCACAGTCTGCACGGCCGCTACGGTCGGGGATTCGAATCCGCCCTCGGGCATGGTTGTTTGTGTTGTCTTTAGTATAAGGTAGTTCATAAGTAGTTTGTAATTTTAGGGACTGATGACTTCGCAGTTAAGTCCTTTAAGCTTGACAGAACATAATTATGTAGAAAGGGTCCTACGTGACCACAGACTGTAAGAAAAGGCAAAAACGAAAATAAGACGACTTTTAGGCCTAAATTTGCACATAATATAGTAGTGAAATCAATTAATTTTTTTACAGCAATAAATAAATGAAAACCACACTGATGATGGCATAGAGGTGCTGAAATATGTTTGGGTGTAAAATAAAATAGTGTTTTGCCTATCAAGCGGACATCTTACCGAGAATTTTCACTGCAGACACGGCAACAATAAGAGATGCAAATCGAAAGAATGGTGATTACTCAATGTAATGGTTCTGCACCCCCTACCACGTTTGCAAAAGATGTATAAAAGAAATAAGAATGTATCTAGTGTTGACTGCCTCAAGTAACCTTAGTATCGTAACAAATGGATGGAATTCTCGTAGTTCCAGAGATGCAAAGCAAAGCTCCGTGCTCTAACCACTGACAGGAAATCACATTAGACTTTGTCATCCTCAACCACTGACGTCTCGCAAGGTTGTCATACCAGTTGCCTTGAACGCCGTACACCGTGATCGCTCGTCTGCTCTGCGGCTGACAAGGAAATCAGTATAGCAATAACAGGGAACGAAGTTAAAATCTGAAACATGTAATGCGTTATCGTGCGCTAGAATTTAATAAATATGCAGTTTTTAAATTGTTACTCGCTCTCCGACAGAGATGGGCGCTGCGCGTAGCAAGATCTGTAGTGTAGCGTGCTGTGAAGAAACTATGAGGGCCGCCACACCTCGTACTCCTGGATGTGTTACGGAGGCGCATTCAGTCAGCACTACAATGCTGCGGCCGTTGTCAGGTCTGCAGTCCCCGGAGCGGCTAAGTCTCAGCCGGCCGCAGTGGCCGAGGGGTCTGCGGCGTGGCAGTCACGGTCTGCACGGCCGCTGTGGTGGGGAGTTCGAATCGCCCCTCGGGCATGGATGTTTGTGCCGTCTTTAGTAATTCGGCTGCCGAAAACTGGGAAATTATTGGTCGAATACTGTCTTCCAGCTTCTTCGAGTGTATGGGAATTGCTTGCATACACCTTTTTCTTTTAACATTCCCCAAAGATATATGTCAAAGTGATTTAGATCTGGAGAACGAGGAGGCCAGTCAACTATCCTATCATCAAAAACACTTCGTACTGCTGCCATAGAAGCATTGGCAATGTGTGGTCTTACATTGTCCTGCATAAATTAAACGTACAGCTTTTCGTTGGGTCGAAGATCTTGAAAAATTGTATGCATGATATTGTTCACATACCTGTCAGAATATATTGTTTCGTGAAAAAAGATTGGCTCAATTATTCGCATTTTGTAGATTTCGGCAGCCGAAATTCGTCGAGTATTTGCAAATGTCTTCAAGAGATTTCAGGCAGCTCTTTCCACAGAGGGACATCATTTTGAACATCTACTGTAAATAAAAGTAAGCTCAGGTTACTCAGATGGCAACGTATTTTAGACTTTAAATCAGTGTATGCGCCCGCGGCACAATAGAGTCCGAGAATCGGGCGCTGCCGTGGCCGGCGGATGCGGTGGTGGCGGCTGGGAGCCGTACTGTGCGATCCGCGGACGCCTGGCAGGCGTCTTTTGTGAGACACCCTGTAGTTTCTAGGTTCAGGGACTGATGACTCCGTAGTTGAGTCCCATAACCTTAAAAGCTGTACGCGTGTTTTGGAATGTTGAACCTTTCGTTAAATCAGACAATAAATTGTTCATTAACACAGCTATTTGGTTTAATTATGGCCCTGATATTAATGTATAAGAAACAGTGCATTAAACTGATTATGTGCGCAACGGATATTTTTAACAAAACAACTGTGACATGTAACCTTTTGAAACAGACACTGACTATACTCAAAAATTTTGACTGCGAGAAAGATATAAGAAAAACCACAAATCACTTTCTCAATGCTTGACTGTGAGAATTTATGTCGATCAGTTATTATTGAAATCCAAATCAACTATTATCTTACTATGGCACCAATAATGAAATATGTTCAATAATATTATTCAAATCAACACTCCACTAAATCAAGTAATTATCAAATGAAGGAAGTGGGTTAATTTTCTAACTACGTAAATGAAATATGAAACAGGGTTAAGTTACTTATTATTGATAAACAGCATTATATTACCTACATAATACAACTTCTGACTTGCTGGCAAAGCAGCCTCTGCTCTACATCGGAGCCATACACACAACCCAACCGCTCTTTAAGCGAGCTGAACCACTAGTGCTCCTCTCTCTCTCAGTGCGAGCTACAATGCTATGCAATACATGATCTTTGCCAGAGATGAAGCTTTACACATATCGATACATACAGTAGAAGCGATATTATACATTTTCTTGCAAGCAAGTTACTCGATACAACACAGGAGGCACAATATTAGACATTTTCTTATAAAAATAATTTTCTATGGACACGTTTCATCACCCCCCTCCTACCTATTAAAATTTTGTAGGGTGGGTGATGCCAATGGCATTGCCTAGCCAGCAAAATTACTGAATTTCAAGTCCAAAAATCCATTAATGACATCCAAAATATAACAAGATCAAAACAACAGATGGAGTACATAGAAAATTAAAAAAAAAAAAATGTAACAGTCATAAATACATGCCATTTTACAGAACAGTACCATCAAAAGTCATGCATGGAGAGGTACAGGGTGTGACAGGCATAAGCAAATGTCAAAATTTACAGAACATCAGCAATAAGTGGAATATATGACAATTATACATAATGGTAAACATAAGTATATATATAGAATTTCAGAAAACATAGTTTGACAAATGATATAGTGGAGAAAATGAGATAGCTAGAAGTAATACACAAATGGAAAAAAAAAATATACAATAATAAACATGAACATATACAAAGTTTTACAAAAGATAGTTTAACTAATGTCATCATTCTTTAAAGAAAATGTGGTAATTACAAGTAATACACACAGTAGTGTAAGTTCCATGGGTTTACATTTTGTACAAGAGATCAGTATTTTTGGGAACATAAAATGAACATTTGTATCTTGTGCACAATGTAGTCTATGTAAATTTTTAGTGCACTTAGTATAAGATAAAGTGTCAGTTTTGTATGCAAAGCAGCCTCTGCTCTACATCGGAGCCATACACACAACCCAACCGCTCTCTAAGCGAGCTGAACCACTAGTGCTCCTCTCTCTCTCAGTGCGAGCTACAATGCTATGCAATACATGATCTTTGCCAGAGATGAAGCTTTACACATATCGATACATACAGTAGAAGCGATATTATACATTTTCTTGCAAGCAAGTTACTCGATACAAAACAGGAGGCACAATATTAGACATTTTCTTATAAAAATAATTTTCTATGGACACGTTTCATCAATTGGAATGTTGAACCTTTCGTTAAATCAGACAATAAATTGTTCATTAACACAGCTATTTGGTTTAATTATGGCCCTGATATTAATGTATAAGAAACAGTGCATTAAACTGATTATGTGCGCAACGGATATTTTTAACAAAACAACTGTGACATGTAACCTTTTGAAACAGACACTGACTATACTCAAAAATTTTGACTGCGAGAAAGATATAAGAAAAACCACAAATCACTTTCTCAATGCTTGACTGTGAGAATTTATGTCGATCAGTTATTATTGAAATCCAAATCAACTATTATCTTACTATGGCACCAATAATGAAATATGTTCAATAATATTATTCAAATCAACACTCCACTAAATCAAGTAATTATCAAATGAAGGAAGTGGGTTAATTTTCTAACTACGTAAATGAAATATGAAACAGGGTTAAGTTACTTATTATTGATAAACAGCATTACATTACCTACATAATACAACTTCTGACTTGCTGGCAAAGCAGCCTCTGCTCTACATCGGAGCCATACACACAACCCAACCGCTCTCTAAGCGAGCTGAACCACTAGTGCTCCTCTCTCTCTCAGTGCGAGCTACAATGCTATGCAATACATGATCTTTGCCAGAGATGAAGCTTTACACATATCGATACATACAGTAGAAGCGATATTATACATTTTCTTGCAAGCAAGTTACTCGATACAAAACAGGAGGCACAATATTAGACATTTTCTTATAAAAATAATTTTCTATGGACACGTTTCAACCTCTACAAACATTTGAAACATTTGGCTACGTCTCATTCAAGCAGCCCCTCAGAGGTAACCTTCTCACCAACGAACAACTAGTGGTACTACAAAGAATTCACCTCGAATCCTCCAGCAAGGCAGTCAGTCGTGCAAATCAGTTTTTGTTCTGTCTGTCTTTGCGTCGTGTGTTTGTCACATGCCACCTGTTCATAACCATGTTGGAAACTTCTCCCTTAGTTTTATTATTATTATTATTATTATTTATGTATTTATTTTTCTATAGAGGGTGGAAGTGGAAGCTGATAGTTAATGTAATGTGTACACTAATGTTCAAATGTTTGTAAAGCTTATGGGACTTAACTACGGGGTCATCAGTCCCTAAACTTACAAACTACTTACGAACTAGGACGGCACAAATATCCATGCCCGAGGGGGGATTCGAATCCCCGACCGTAGTGGCCGTGCTGACCGTGACTGGAGTGCCTCCCACACTAATGTAATCAGTCCTAGGTAGGAATTGTGTTTCCCCTAACTGAATATTCACGTCAAACAATTAACTCCAGCTAATTTAGACAGGAACGGTTCTCTTAAGCACAATAGGTATTAGCTGAGGTCAGTCCGATTAAACTCACCCACTTCCGAGCGCTCGTCGCTGATAAGCAGCCGTTTTATGGCTGTAGCTTCAGAACGGTGCATTCACGAACGATATACATCTTACATCTGACAATTTATACTTGATTTAATATTTCCTGCGCTCCTCTGAACGTATTATTAGGTGCTTTTATAGTACAGATGTTACAGTTTTTAATTTAAAAGTACTAAGCCCGCGATTATTTAAAGAGTGGAATTCCACTTTATAAAACAGCTTCCCGAACGATGATATATACAATGATACCAATTTTTCAAGCACATTCAGTGAGCATAGTACGTACAGTGAGCAAAATGTGAAGTGGACAGAGGCGGTAGTAAAGAAGTAATAAATTTAAACGCTAACTTTTACAGTGCGCATCTATACAGAAACGCTAGTTTCTCCATGCATCTAAAAGTTTATGTCGTCATTTGTCCTGAACTATACGCCGTACAATGACAAAATTTTGAGGGTAAATTCAGTTGTGTAGTTAGATAATGTCCACAAACGGTGCTAATAATAGAATCTACAGTAAAGAAGATATACATTAAAGCAAGACGTCTGATACTGACAGCGGGAAAATGTTATGATGAAGTTTGAGTTAACGCATAAAGTTTACTGAATGTCACTAAGTGCACTCTCATTCTCCAATACTGGATCAATAAATCAGTGGCACCTGTGCGCTGTCCGACACGCTGCCTCAGGATAAACACACAGTTCTTAACTGTAATTGCGTTCAACATAAGACTGTATCTATTACGGACTAGAATATAACAACATTTTAAATTTTTAAATTTATAATCACGCAAAACATTGAAAGTCATTTTTTTCTCTTAGAATCTGATACGTGACATTCAACAAGTAAAGCTAGGGTTTCATGTTCCGCGAAAAATTGGTATAGATGAAGAACTAAAAGAGGAATCATGAAGACATTGTGTTTTACTATCGATAATATTCTTAGAAATCATAGACAGTGTTTTGACAATTCGCTTAGGAAATACAAGAGACAAATCTCGGGAATCCAGTAAAGGTTTTCATATCCTTTACTTGAAGAGATAAAAAAAAATAGTAGGAATGCACGTTAATGGAATTTTCTGATACATCAAACATTCGCCGATGACGTTTTACTGTCCGCATATAAAATAATTGATTAAGTTGAACGGTACACCGAGTAATTGCATAGACCATGAAAGGAAGTAAGCCTGAAAATCTGTAACAGTAATCCTGGAATAGAAAACGTAAATACGGCAGTAACAGTGAGCGCGACAAACCCCAAATAGTATACACTGGTGTTTTTCAGCCAGTGGGTAGCTAAGTCTTGCTCAGGGAGTGGCCGTCACAGGAGGAAAGTATGTTCAAATGTTTGTAAAACTATGGGTCTTAACTGCATTGGTTGTTAGTCCCTAGCTTACAAATTATTTAAAGTAAGTTAATCTAACTTACAGACAACGCACACACCCATGCCATATTGATGACTCGAACCTCCGAGTGCGAACAACCGCGCGCTCCTCAGCGAGGCGCCTTAGACCGCTCGGCTACACCATCACGGCTCACAGGAGGAGACAGTCGCACCATAACACAACTAGTGGTTCAGTAATACAAAAACGTACGCCTAAGTGAAATTTAATATTAAAATGAAGGATTATCTTGTGTAAGATTCATTACGTACTGAATAGACCGTAGAATTTTTATAATAATCTCGTTATCTTGAAATGCGGGCATCGGCAGCACATTGTTTCCATTGTGAGATTAAGTCTGCTCTGGCTTCAACAAGCTTTTACCTAAAAAGCTTGTTGCACTCAGAGCGAACTTAGTCTCATAATGTATTCAATACAAAAGTGTGCTACTGATGAATAATCGCAAAGCACAATAAATGTTTTCAGCGACCAGTCGATTGGTAAAAGAAGTTGATACGTTTACTAATTCTGAAAAAAAATAGTTTTTCTTTCTATAGTGAGACCTTTCTTAATGAAATTAGTTCGCTTCTGAATCTTGCCTAAAATGCATCACACTCGTTAAGGAAATTACGACATTAACTGAGAACGGGTAAAGTTGGAAATGTGTACTCATCTGAGATTCTAACTCGGATCTCCTGCTTGCTAGGCAGTCGCACTAACCCCTACATCACTGGGAAGGAGCGAACATCACACCTGCATGGACTACTCTAGTACCCCCGCAATCAGATACAAATTCTCAACGTGACCCTGCCCACTATTACTGAAACTAGGCGTTTTTTTTCAAATTGATTCCCTTAAGAGTAAGGGCATAGGATTGCCTCCGCAGTGAAAAAGGGATCATTTTCCTTTATCGGCTTATTATATCTGTTATTTATTTTTCCATACAAAAATAGAATAATGTGTTCCATTTCGAAAGACACAAAAAAAACTTCTTCTAATAATTTGAAAAAGAAACTGTAGCGAAAGAATAATTTTACTTGGAAGGGAATCACCAGAATATTTTTGTTTGTAACGCGGTCGCATATACGAAAAGTTGAAAAATAGTGGTGCACACAGTGCATTGTCTGATAAAAGAAAAAGATAGCGCACAAGGGACATGGTAAAATGTGTGAGATTCGTCTTCAACGACAGAAACATACACACGACCAGACTATTTTTTTATTTTTTTCCAATCTAGAACTTGACAAGTTTTGTACGGAGACTGAAAGTCTGTAATGAAGAATTGCGATGCTGACTGTTTTCGTGTGTGTGTCAGTTGGTGGTGTGATGGTTGTTAACTCGCAGCGGTTGGTGTACGTGTCAGAGGCAGCAGGTGTGCCTCAGTGGAGAGGCAGAATGTCAGCCGCGGCCTCTTTGGGATGGGAACGGAAATGCCGCGGGGTGCAGCGGGAGGGGCTGTCAGCAGTCAGCAGCCGGCCGCTCAAATGTCAGCAGCCAGGCGGCAGCAGGTCGGCCGTCATAGCCTCAGCACATCCGACAGATGGCGGACATGCAGTTTCAACTTCGCGCAGACACCCGCGCGCCGCTTGTCAACCGTTTTTCACAGAGGGCGGTAAATTCGAAAGAGGGCGCGCTTGTGACGCCCACTGATGCGCATGCGCCTACGCGCCAATTTTTGCTATATAGGCTTCGTCGGGAACTAACAATCTCACCTGAAGATGGCTGAACGGTTGTCAGCCGAAATATCGTGGCAAGAAGTCGACGGAATCCGGCTGCAATCCCGAAACTTTATGGAATATTCCTTAGATTGTTCTTGTTCTTGGATGATGTTGTCGTTTATCGGTTAGTGAAGTCAACAAAGGATCAAACGCAACTGCAAAGCGATTTAGGCAAAATTTCTACATGGTGCGAAAATTGGCAATTGACACTAAATAAAGAAAAGTGTGAGTAATACACATGACCAGTAAAAGAAATGCGCCGAACTTCAATTACTCGATAAATCAGTCAAACCTTAAGGTCGTAGGTTCTACCAAATACCTAGGAGTTACAATTACGAACAACTTAGACTGGAGATAACACATACAAAATATTGTGGGGAAAGCGAACCAAAGATCACGTTTCACTGGCAGAACGCTTCGAAGGTGCACCAGCACCACCAAAGAGACTGCCTACATCACACTTGTGCGTCCTCTCCTAGAGTACTGTTGCCCATAGAGGGACTCTCAGCAGGTGGGTTTGACGGAAGACATTGAGAAGGTTCAGAGAAGGGCAGCTCGTTTTGCATTATAATGTTACGGGGTGGAAAGCGTCACGAAAATGTTGCACGAATTGGGGTGGAAATCATTAAAAGAAAGACGTTATTCATTGCGGCGTGATCTGTTTGCGAAGTTTCAATCACAGACCTTTACTTCTGAATGTGAAAATATTTTTCTAGCACCCACCTACTTAGGGAGACATGACCATCCCAATAAAATAAGAGAAATCAGATCTAAAACGGAACGATTTAGGTGTTCTTTCTTCCCGCGCGCTATTAGAGAATGGATCGGTAGAGAAAAGTTATGAAAGTGGTTAATGAACCCTCTGCCAGGCACTTAAATGTGATTTACAGAGTATCTATGTAGATGTGTCGGTTTTAATGAAACGAAGTACAGTACTGATGATTTAGTACCGTAATCCTAAAGTTAACGGTGAAACGCGATGGAATAGTTGAGTGTGGGAACGAAAGACTCGCGACTCGTGAAGAATTTTAACTGGCCCTTTTCTGCATCAGAGCACACATGAATTGTCGCAGTTCTGTTACACCAAGTCCCGAAACATGCGCCTCAACGGCTGAGTTAGTACCGCCGAGTCACGTCTGTTCCTTATGACACGCTATTACGCTACTCGTTCTGCAAGAAACCGTAAATTATGCGCTGGTTTCCCGACGGAACGCCGCCTGCTCCTCGGCAGCCATTACGGAGTCGTTAGCGGAGTTTCCCAGACGACAGGACTCGGGTTGTGCTTCTGGCGTCGTCCCACCAGAGAAGTTGAGACACTTTCATCACTGGTGGGACGGCGCTCTGGTGGCTGGACGACAGGAATTTCCTCGGCACAATTTAATTAGGGAGTCGAGGATTGGGTGTAAAAGTGTAGAGCGTTTTTCCGCCGGACGCCGTTAAGGCCCGTAAACAAGGCAGCGGGTTAACAGCCCGGCGCCGCCTCTGCGGCGTGGTTTGTGTCCGCGCCGGCGCGTCGCGACGCCCAGATTTAATCAAGAACGCCGTGTCGTAAAGTCGCCTATCATCTGGCCGCACCAGCCAGCCAGGGCATTAGCGGCCGGTGCTGTGACCCAGGACCGCCTGCTCCGAAAACACGCTCCTAAATTTGCGGCACTCTTTTACTGCGGAACGAGGTACTTACAACGCGACTATAACGACCGAGTAGGGTCATAATACGAATTAACACGCAACACGACAGTTTTATTATTAACTGATTGTACGCCAGAGACTCGTATCGGAAGATTGAGAAGGGTCTTCGCCATATCGTCACTTTTTAGGTTTCAGCATCTCAATCGGTAACAGCGATTTATTATTAACTAGTAAAAGGCCGACAGTCAACAGAATTGACTACTGTTCTAGATATTATGAATTGTGATTAACAATATCTGTGCAGAGGTGTCTCCTACTTGAAATTGAATTACCAGAGCAGGGGGCGAGGACGCCCCTTTCCTCCTGCTACTTGCTAAATTGCTCAAAGTGGAGTGCAACGGAGGAATCCATTGGCGGTACGTTTGTAAAGAGCCACTGCTAGCTCAATAAATAAAGGTGATTTAAATAATGAAAAGTTAATTTAGATGTCAAAGATTTCTTTGCAGCCACGTCGGAGTAGCCGAGCGGTCTAAAGCGTCTCGCTGCGGAGCGCGCGGTTGCTCGCCGTTTAGGTTCGAGTCCTCGCTGGGGCATGGGTGTGTGAGTTGCCCTTACGTTAGTTTACCTAGGTTTAAGTAGTTTGTAAGATACGGACTGATGACCACGCACTTTGGTCCGATAGATTTACAAACATTTGAACATTTTTTTGATTTCTTTGCACACAATATTTTTGTGTCAATCTTTCCATCTTTATTAAGCTCTCCTTGCAGAGTACCATCAATAATTTTTTAACTTTACGCACTTTCTTTCACGGACTGTTGAGCAGGCAACGTAACCGAATGCAAGCTCAGGTGGATTCTCTAATAAAATTTTGATATGGTCTCGGATACCAAAGCCCATACAAAATAGGTATATATAAATCTGTAATGTACTCCATGTCTTTCTCCCGTTGTAACATATTTCCGTCACTCATGGTAATAGCACCAGTCTAAAAATATTTTTTAAAATTGATTCTAACACAAATAACTATCTAATAGCGATGAATATCGATCAACTCTAGCACAGACCATTACTCTTTCGCAGTTACTTCACGAAAAAACTTTTATAATAGCTATCGTCGATAACAATAGTGCTATTTTTGTTCAGTTTTTACACATATAGTCTCATGTTAATTAAACAGTTATAACATCGGCGAGCTTCTTATATTTCTGATAGCGAATGACAAGAACCCTTTACCATTAATAAATTCAGTGGGCCAGAGGTGCCCAAAGGGGAAAGGGGTCATGACGCAAAGTACGTCTTTGAAATTTCTGGGGAGGGATGGGGTGGTGGTGAAAATTGAGATATTTTAGCCAGCCTGGGGGGCTTCATAAAATAATTTACAAAAATTGAAATAAAAAAGATTTAATTTTAATATCAAATCTCAAAACAATTTTATTAGATAATAAACTAGGAATGTAAGACCTAATATCTTGGGTGTTGGGGTTCGCAGTTTGGGGGGGGGACAACTCTGCAGTTATTTTTTAAAAATTAGCACCCCTCCCGCCAGAATCAAATTCTGGCTGCGTCACTGAGTCAGCATGTGATCGTCAAGGGGGAGAAGTCTTCAGACGTAAGATGCACTTCTGGCGTGTTCTAGGGGAGTGTTATTGGACCATTACATCTCACAATCTATGTAAACGAGTTGATGATTGATATTCTAAATACATAAGGGGTAACATGGATGATGCTATAGTGTGCAGAGGCGTCGAAACAATAAAAGCTTGCGGTTAAAGGAGGAAGAAATGTGCAACTACGACTCTGGTTCAAGGATTGCCAGTCAACACTAACAGAGATGAATTAATATATTGTTCAACTTATTCATAAGCGGTTTAAGTGTGTGACAGTTCGTCGCTGATAGAACTGCGCATGCTCAGAGTTGTTGTCGAGTTACATAAGCAGCTACGCGCATGCGCAGTTTTACAGCTTACGTGTGTGTAAACCTACTGAATTTATTAATAGAAAAGGGTTCTTCTCATTCGCTATCAGAAATATAAGAAGCTCGCCGATTTAATAACTGTTTAATTAACATGAGACTATATGTGTAAACATTGAACAAAAATAACACTATTGTTGTTCGTAGTTTTTGGTGGCCTTCATAAGATTCCACTCGGTGGCGCCGCTGAACTGTTAAGAAGCGGGTCGCCGCATAAGGACAATCGGCTCGTGAGTTCAGCATAGCAGTAACAATAGCGGCAGCATCAAAGCTGGTCGCGGCGGCATTAAAGCCGCTCACAGTGACGCAGCACACGTTCTCAGTGGCGACATCACGTTGACGACCCACTGTCACATTAACTTGTGCTCGGTAAATTATAGTTAACGTTGTGATTTATTACATGTGTACTATTTCAAATTTCGGTTCCGGCATGTTAAAAAAATCTTTTGGAGGTGCTGGGGGTAGGCTTCAGCCCCATTATCTTCCCCTCCCCCGCACCCCCTCCCACCACCTTGGCTGCTCCATTCTGCTGACTATTATTTTCTAGAAACACTTCATTCCAATCATACGGTTGGTCTGATACTCCAAACGCTCGTAATTTGTCTTTTGGGCAAAAATCCCTAATTGTATCGAACGTCTTCCACAATCAAGGAACACTAAATATCGGTAGCTGCTGCTTCGTAGATCACGCGGACGAACAGAGAGCAATGGATTAAATGAATTTCACATGAACGTTGATTTCGGAACTCTTGTTGATTTCTACAGTGGGGATTCATGGCGTCCAGGAATGTCATAATATGCGGGCGCAAAACATGTGCCAAAATTATACGAGAGACGGTTGTCAGACATATGAGGTTAAAATTTTTTGCAAATGTTCGGCGACCTTCCTTGTGGTATGCGTTTTTTTTTTTTCAGTCATTATGAATACTTCCCTTCTCAAAAAACCTACGTTACACGGTTGCTGGAACAGGAGTTAACGTTTTGGCAAATTCTTTCTAAAATCTTAATAGTCACCCACCAGATCCAATGACCTTTCCTCCGTCAATAGATTACATTCCATTTACATCATCATATCGAAAAAATAACCTGCCGGCCGCAGTGGCCGAGCGGTCTGAGGCGCGCCAGTGACAGCCTGCACGGCCGCTACGGTCGGGGTACGAATCCCCCTCGGGTATGGATGTTTGTGTCGTCTTTAGTATAAGGTACTTCATAAGTAGTTTGTAAGTTTAGGGACTGACAACCCCGCAGTTAAGTCCCTTAAGCTTAACAAACATTTAAACATTTTGAAATAACCTACGGTATCCAACTTTTTTGAGGTATAGTTTAGACTGCTCAAGCATTCTGACTCCTTACTTTTACCTTCCTGACCTAACATATTATTGTTGAACCAAGCATATATTTTACAGCAAGTACAAAAGCAAACCGACAAAAATTTCTGATTGACACCGGATTCACAATGCAGTGTAAGTTACTCTAAGCACGAGTTGCATTCAAACACAAACACATGATTCGATCAGTTTTTGGATGTCAACTGGGTAAACAAAAAAATACCAGGCAGTGTTGTGTTACACGTATGTGAGTCACAATTTAAAACTATTATGTAGTAATCTGGATCGATAGGTAATTAAATAGTGTAGTAGAGACTTTGAAAGTCAGCTGTGTGAGATGCCATTCTTTTTTAATAACTGTTGCTGACGCGTTAATGAAACCTGTTTGAGAACTTATGCATACAGTGAAGTTCCAAACATTGTACTCTTCTCAACTTTTCTGTTTCAGATACATGAAAAACACTGTAAAACTGCAGCACAGTTACTGATAATAATAATAAGGCTACTTTAGGAATGTAGTGTTTATACCACGCTGTTTGTTTTGTATTGTTCAAAAGAAGAAGGCTAATGATCTCTCGGGTTGTGTACAGTCTCGAAATATTTGATTAATAGTGAGTTTCCGTGTTATTGTTTCTCTTTTTGCAATGTAAATAACAACGATGCTCAACAATCGCCCTATTAACGTAGGCTGTCACATGATGTACGGGCACATATCGTTGCAACGTTAATTCGTCTGAACTTGCATCTAAAAAGGACCATATACGAACTTATTAAACATTTTAAGAAATGTCGGTTGCAGGCGATAACTTGTTGTATGTTCCTACTTCTTAAATGTTTATTTGGAAAGAATACAGGCTTTAGAAAGCGCACTTCAGCATCCGGATGGCTAGAATGTCTTTTTGCACAGACGTTTCTAATTAATGGCGGTGTCAGCGTGGTCTGCAGGTCCATTCCGCCGTGTATAGTGCCTGCCGCCTCTGCTGGGACCCGCCTTAACAGCTTAATTACAGACTTGCATTAATGGAGACATTCTTGTCGCATGTCGCAGTGCTGGATCTGAAATGGAATCTCAATTTAATTAAGCGTCGTCCCAAAATTTCAAACGACGGAGTTTCCTCTCCTCCAGTAACGAGCTGTAACACGTGCGGTCCTAAAGTCGACGAGAGTACACCAACGGTTTCATCATCAGTTCGAAAGAGAGCTGTAATATTATGTTCGACATTACAGATAGATATTGTACTGTATGGAAGTCAGAGATAATATACTGTATGGTTACGCTGTGACAGAAGCAGCAGTTAGCACTCAAGGTAAGACTGCATTAAAATTGTACATTGAGATACAAACCGTGGGGCAAGGTAGATGTATGCTAAACTAGCCAGAGGATAAATTGTTTTTTTTTTTTTTTTTTTTTTCCGTAAAACATAAGAAATTTTCGAGGTAAAGTAATACACTACTGTATAGAAATGTCACGCGGAGAAAAAGTTTGAGTTATTTTTCAATTATAATGAGTTGAAAGGGGGATAGTAATTGTAGAAAAGAGGAGTAATTAGACGAAGATGAGTGCATAAGGAAATGAGAAGATTTTTACAGAGCGCCGAAAGATTTGAGTCAAAGCATTAACCCCGGAGCAAATTATATTCCCTCTGAACTGTAGTTGTCCTTGAAGAACTGTTCAGTCTCAGACTACAATAAAAATCAAATAATTAAAATTCCAAAGAAAGCAAGTGCAGAAAAGTGTGAAATTACAGAACTATAAGTTTAGTAAGACGTAGTTGCAAAGTACTAACACGATTTATTTACTAATGAACGGAAAAACTGGGAAAATCCGACCTCGTAATGGATTAGTTTGGATTTAAAATAGGAACACGTGAGGCAGTACTCGTTTTGCGTCTAATCACAGAAGACAGGTTACGGAAAGGAAAACCTACGTTTTCAGATTTTGTAGATATCGATAAAGCTTTAGACAATGTTGACTGGTACACACTCTTGAAAATTCTAAATGAAACAGGTGTAAAGGGAAATGAAAAGTTGTATACAACGTCTACAAAAACCATACAGCAGTTACAAGAGTATAAGGGCATGAAAGGGACAAACTGGTTGGGAGGAGAGTAAGACAACGATGCAGCCTTTCCCTTAATGGTATTCAATCCGCACATTGAGCAAGCTGTGAAGGAAAGCAAGCGGAAATTAGGAGATGGAATTAAAGTCCAGGGAGAAGAAATAAAAACTTTGCAGTTTGCCTAAGAGATTCTTTCAGATACAGCAAAAAATCTGGAAGAGCAATTGAATGGAATGGACAGTATATTGAAAGGAGGGTATAAGAGGAACATTAATAAGAGGAAAACAAGTTCAATGGAAAGGAGTCGAAGAAAGTCAGGCAGTGCTCAAGGAATTAGATTAGATCACGAAACAATGAAAGTAATAGATGAGTTTTTTTTATTAGGATAGAAAAATATAGATTGATGGCTGAACGAGGGAAGATATAAAATGTAGAATGGCTATGGGAAGAAAAGCGTTTCTGAGGAGAGAAATTTGTAACATACAATGTTGCTGTAAATCTTAGGAAAGTTTTTCGGAAGACATCTGTCTTGAGTGTAGCCTTGTACAAATATGAAACGTGGCTGATAACGAGTTTAAATAAAAATAATACAGGGTGATCAGTCCTCAGCGCAACCGCCTTTGTGGAGTGTGACTTGCCAGCGATGGCTGCTGTGTTGCCCGCTTAGTGGCCACCCGACCTCCGCACTAAATTTAATACGGGTTGGCTAGCAAGTTATTTCTGACATACATAACACGAACACTTAGAAAGAAAAGTTCATTACTCACCTGTATTACGCAAGGAGGTGCTAGAATTGCCTCCCTTCGTTATTCAAGCATTTCTGACACCTACTGAGGAAGTTGCTCATTACACTCATTGATTCTGAAAAAGGTGCGTGATGGGGAAACTGACCCGAACTTAACTTGCTTTTCGGACGAATCATGGTTCCACTTATGTGGGTATGTTAATTCGAAAAATAATCACTCCAGTTACGAAAAGCCTAACTTAATTCACGAACAGCCCCTGCACGATCACAAAATAGGAGTGTGGTGCGCTGTTAGTGGCGAGAGAATAATAGGCCCTATATTTTTTCAGGAAACAATTAATAGTGCCAGGTATGTTGAAAACATATTGCGGCCTTTATCTGCCAAGTAACTAAAAGAACATGTCTTCGCGACATTTCGTCAAGAGACATACATCCACCTTATTACGGGAAATTGGTAATGTGTTCGGTGAAAGAATTATTACTAAGAACATTTGGCCCCCTCTTTCTCCCAGTGCGATTTTTATCTGTGGGGATCATTAAAAGAGAATGTGTTCAAATGAAATCCCCACACTTTAGATGAACTGAAAACAAACATTTGTCATGAAATCACTGCAGTTTCTGTGGGCGAACTTCAGACTGTAATGAGTAACTTTCTCAGCTGGTGTCATAAATTCTTGAACAACGAAAGGAGGAAGTTATAGCACCTCCTTGCGCCAACCCGTATTAAATTACTATTTGAAAATTGTATTTACTCTTTGAAAATGGTTTTATTGGTTGCATTGTTGCTCGAGGATTGATAATGATAAAAGAGCGGAGTATATTGGGATGTAAAGTTATAGGGTTTACAAATTTCTACGTGTGTGTGTGTGTTAATATTTCGCTCTGCAGCGAAAACTACAGAACGCAAACGAATGGTCTTTGTGTAATTGTTGTCCGAAGTCTCCCGTTGTACACCATAGCAGTTCCATACCGATAGCTATAAGGAGGTGGAAGATATGGTGTTTGAAAGTCGTCAAATTATTAAAAAATTTGGACTGAATGCCAGAGATGACGTTTGCGACGCTATAGCAAGGAGGTTACATACAGCGAAACGTGATGCCACAGACCATATCTTTGGTCTATGCGTGCTACAATGTATTCAGCTCTTTCTCTGTAAGGATAAGCATACGAATAAGGAAATATAATAATAAATAAATAAAACACTAAAAAGAAATTTCTTTTAATACATCTCTTTAAAAAATCGATTTGACGTTTCGCGCATTATCTATCATAATGAACAGACATGCGAGCGGAGCCGCGGGCTTAAGCTAGTAAACTTATAACAGCACAACAAAAATATCGTCTGAAACTTTCACAGCAATATGAAATAAAAAAGATATAACACTTGAAGTGCTGAAGTAGTGCTGAATATAAAATAGAATCATTTGTTGCACCCTTGCAGTGTTATGGGGATGTGTATCTCTCGCTGAATATAATTAGTGATCTTAACACAAATGCGACGTAAAGGAAACAAAGCAAAATTTTCAAATATTTGCAAAGATGTGGACCAAACTGCAGCGGTTATCAGTCCCTAGATTTACTTATTAGTTAAACTAACTTATAGTAAGGACAACACACACCAACACACACCCATGCCCGAGGGAGGACTCAGCGGACTGCCATTTCTGCGCGGCGAAACAAGGCAAAAACATTTCAAAAGCTTTCAATAAGCTTCTCTGGATCAACGGCCTTTAAAATTTCAATGATGTGTTCGAAAAACAAACAGCGTGACGTATACTGTAACCAAATGTAAACGAATTGTATATAAATAATTATCACACAAGCAGCATTATTGATTCACGTTGCGTATTCATCCTCCATTAAAAGTACTTTGTTCTCTGTAATAGATGGATTATGAAAATGGGAAAAGTCCGAAACTCGTCAACCTAATACTAAATGAGCAACATGTATGCAATTAATCAAAAATGTATTTTCTGTAGATACTTCATTATTTAAAAATGTTCAAAAGTTTGTAAATCTATCAGTCCAAACAGCGTGGTCATCAGTCCGTAGCTTACAAACTACTTAAACAAAAGTAAACTAACCTAAGAACAACACACAAATTCATGCCACAGGGAGGACTCGAACCTCCGACGGCGAGCAAGCGCGCGCTCCGCAGCGAGGTGCCTTAGACCGCTCGGCTACTCCACTGCGGCCCTTCATTACTTATATACAGCAGATAACAAATGCAAAATGTTCAAATGTTTCTAATCCTATGGGACCAAACTACGTTGGTCATCAGTCCCTAGTGTTTCAAACGACTTAAACTAAGAATGAGACTTTCACTCTGCAGCGTAGTGTGCGCTGATATGAAACTACCTGGCAGATTTGTGTGCTGGAACCGGGACTCGAAACTGGGACCTTTGCCGTTCGCAGGCAAGCACTCTACCGACTGTGCTATCTCGACACGACTCACGACGCCGCCTCACACTTTACGTCCGCCTGTACCACGCCTCCTACTTTCCAAACTTCACAGAATCCCTTAGGCTGTGGCTAAGCCATGTCCCCACCATATCCTTTCTTCCAGGAGTGCTAGTCTTGCAAGTTTCGCAGGAGAGCTTATGTGAAGTTTGGAAAGTAGGAGATAAAGTTGTGAGGCGGCATCGTGAGTCGTGTCGGGATAGCTCAGTCGGTAGAGAGCTTGCCCACGAAAGGCAAAGCCCCAGGTTCGAGTCCCGGTTCCGGCACGCCGGCCGCGGTGGCCGAAGGGACTCAGGCGCTTCAGTCACGGTCTGCACGGCCACTACGGTCGGGGGTTCGAATCCCCCCTCGGGCATGGATATTTGTGCCGTCCTTAGTATAAGCTAGTTCATAAGTAGTTTGTAAGTTTAGGGACTGATGACTCCGTAGTTAAGTCCCATAAGCTATACAAACATTTGAACATTTGAATTTGTTTCCGGCACACAATTTTAATCTGCCAGGAAGTTTCGACTTAAACTAAGTTAAACTGACCTAAGCACAACACAGACATCCATGTCCGAGGGAGGATTCGAACCTCCGACGCGGGAGGCCTCACGATCCGTAACGTGGCGCTCCAGACCGCTCGACTACTCCCGCGGGACGATAACAACTGCGTGTGACTCATTGACCTGGTGCAACTCTTTCAATTCCACGCCACTTTGGCATCTTGCGTAAGGATGCTGCAATTTACTGTAGATTACGCTCCACGGGTTGTTCATTGCAACTCGTTACATCATTCAGAGATGAGACTAGGTTTAACTAATACTGGGAAACGTATCTTTCGACCGAGATCAAATACCGCGATCTTTCGGTTTATAGGTACCCACTTTACCCACCGAACACTAATTTGTTTACAAATTTTAATTATGTGCTTTTATCGAAATAAGGTACAGATTGGGCTACCTAGTGACTATACATTTAAGTTATCTACAAGACCAAGGGCCGCGAACTTAGTACATGACATAAATTTAAACTTTGAAACTCTACCCGTCCTCTACTGAAAGTCGTCCAACAGCCATCAAATGAATTCATCCACTAAGCGTCTGTTTTTACCAGCATATAACTGACATAACCTACTACGCTGCCATTCACTCACCTCTACTTCCTTACAAAAAATGACATTAATGGATATATTAGGCTACATTAGTTCCATGCTCTTTATTTTTAATTATCTCTGACAGAGCTAAAGCTGACCTAAAAACTAGATTTTTTAGGTTGCTTGGATAATGTGTGACCTTGAACCATAATATGAGGAGGCAAACGTGCATTTTTCCCAAAATCACTATCATATTGGTTGGATGTTAACATCATAAAACTCAACCAAGGCTTTCCTATTCCATGCAGTGGAGACCATCAGTCTATAACTGCGTCATCTAGTCTGCAGAATTCGCAGCTCTGTGCCACGTCTGGTAGGTAGGAGATTCCTTGCAGCAAGCAATAAGGCTGTGAGGGCAAGTCAGCGACGCGGCGGAATAGCCGTGCGCACTTAAGGGGCCTTTATGGGGTGTGGGCGGCAATTCGCCTTCGGAGATTTTAGTTTTCCTTCGGGCATGAGTGTTTGTGTTGTTCTTAGGAAAAGTTTGTAAGTTTAGTAACCGATGACCACTGTTGTTAGGTCCCATAACTTCACAAACATTTGATATTTTTTTTTTATTTTTATTTTTTTTTTTTTTTTTTTTTTTTTTGGATGTCAGGAGTCGGGCTTGGATATCTCAGTCATGAAGAAAGTGAAACCTGAAAACGTCGAGGGTTGGGGACTTGTCCAGTTGTGTCACATGCCCTCTCTCCATTAATGTCGAGAACTTTCGGATAATACTGTCGCGTTGAAATGGAAGCAGGCTTGACTTCGAAGGCAACTGAACACAGCACTTATACTGAAAGCACGTTTATTACGAACTTAACATACACGCAGCACTGACTGACTCTCGGGTTGAGTGCTCTGCTATTTATACAGACAGAATTTACCAGAAATTAGAAGAAGAGTCAACATAAGGAACAAGTAGAATTTACAAGTGAACATAAGAAAGATGTAAAACATTCTGGAATTGTTAATTACAAAGAAATAAGTTTCTGCCGCTGACAGTGCCGCAGTCCGTGACGCTATCCCCTGCGCCACGCCGGCAGTCGGCGTATGTTGTCTCTCACGGCAATACGAGTTATCGGTGCCAAGTCAGGCGGTCATGAGGTTTTTCAAAAATGTTCAGATGTTTGTACAACTTATGGGACTTAACTACGGGGTCATCAGTCCCTAAGCTTACAAACTGCATATGAACTAGCTAAGACTAAAGACGGCACAAATATCCATGCTCGAGGGGGGATTCGAACCCCCGACCGTAGTGGCCGTGCTGACCGTGACTGAAGCGCCTCAGTCACCTCTGCCACCGCGGCCGGCGAGGTTTTTCCACCATCTTTCTGGTCAAATGTCGGCTGCAAACATTTCTCCCTCTACTAAGATTTCGACCGGCGTACGACAAAGACGTCCAATCGAGTACCAACCATAAGCAATGAGCCTATTTGTTCTGTAATGCTCGCAGCCACAATACTGTATTCTCGCATCAGGGAGAACAGACCATGAGGTATCGACACACAATTAATTGTCGTCAGGAGCCCAGCCTCGGCTTATATACATTTATATATTTTAGACGACGTTACAGTGTTCAATAACTGAAATAAATAGCAATTTGCGTTGTTATGTATTAGGCTGTGGTATAGGAAAGAGACGGCGTGGCGAATGGAGATTTTGATGTGGTGGCAGACGTGCAGGGAAGAGACCTCTGCAGTGGGGCTGAGCACTGTGTCCTCGGTGGCGGAGTGGTCAACGCCTCTGCCTAGTAAGCAGGAGATCCCGGGTTCGAAACACATTTTTCCTAAAATGGTTTCAGACACTCTTATTAATTAATTTTTTATTGTTTACATTATTATTTTGATCCAAAATGTTTGAAGAAACTTATAAAACTACAAATCTAAAGTGGGCCGTGAAACACGTCAGTTCGATATTTTATTTTATTTTATTTTCAATTATGAAAGGCGATTTAGTAGAATGCTACTGAGATAAATCAATGGGTTAACTTTTGTATGACAGTGGAGGACAGGCGTTTCCCAGTGTTGACGAGGGGCGGAGGAGCGGCGGCGCACCGCGGCGTAGGCTGACAGAGGCCTGTGCGCCGTCAGCCGGTCGTGGGCGGCGTCCTGTTATAGCGGGCGCGGCGCCGCCCACCTCTCAGAGGCGCGCCCCGCCCACTCGCTGCCTGCGTCGCGACTTTGCGCGCTGTGGCCCTCAGACGTCCCTACTGCTTGTCCACTACTCTGGGGAGACCAGACTCACAGGTACAGATGGCGTTAGGATCGCACACGCAAGGTATGACCACAGACTAACATACCAGTCACGACACTCGAGCGAATTTTTGTTTCCCACCGCGAGAGCAGCGCGCCAAGCGGGCAGCAGGGGACACTATTGAGGTGCGATTTTTCGTACACTGTAAATCGTGTTACTCGTAGCTTATATTCGTTTTCGTGATGCTTTTTGGAATGTAACATGGTTGTAGCGCAATGAAATGTAGCAACCACCACAAAAAAGCTACCTCCTTTGCCTTTTTTTCTATTTTTTCCTAGCTGAAATGTTTGTGTTACGATTCACCTGAAAACTTAGGCCCAAGAGCACGCACATGGCTCTGCAGATTTTTCTCCGCCATACTTGAGACTGGAAACATCCCAAACAAATGGAAGGAGTCGAAGATAATAGCTATCTTGAAGCCTGGAAAGGACGAGAGAGCTCCCAAGAGCTACAGACCTGTCTCTCTGCTGTGTGTTATGTACAAACTTTTCGAAAAAAATTCTCCTAAAGAGAGTGACTCACCTAATAGATGCAGCAATACCCGTGGATCAAGCCGGTTTCAGGTCGAAGAGGAGCTGCTGCGATCAAGTCCTGGCACTAAGCACGCACACTGAACGTGGTTTTCAGAACAAGAAAAAGACCGGTGTAGTATTTATAGATCTCTCGGCTGCATTCGACACGGTCTGGCTTAAAGGATTATTGTATAAGCTTGATACAGTGGTCAAATGTAAGAAGTCAATAAAGCTCTTCTATAATATGCTATCCACAAGGAAGTACAGAGTACACATTAAGGAAAAAAACAAGCAAAGCCCGCATACTTAATAATGGACTCCCACAAGGCTCTTTGCTGGCTCCTTTACTGTTTAATTTGTACATCTCCTATATGCCGAAACTCAGATCACGGAAGTTCGCATATGCCGACGATCTGGCCATTGCCCTGCAGGGTGAGTCATTCGAACAATTAGAATTAGGCTTAAATTCTGATTTGGTGCAGCTTCATAACTACTACTGCAGGACCTGGCAGTTGAACCTTAATGCATCAAAAACAGTAAGCACAGTGATGCATCTGAACAACAAACAAGCAGAAAGGAAGCTGTGCTTAAATACAGCAGGCCAGAACATAAGACACGAAAGAGCACCGAAATACCTGGGTGTGAAACTGGACCGCAGCATAACGTTCAAAGAACACCTGCATGACGTCAGCCAAAAACTCAGAGGCAGAGTCAATATCATTCAGAAACTCACAGGCTCTACCTGGAGAAGCAATGCTACGGCACTTCGCACTTCCTCCATGGCTCTAATCCATAGCGTTGCAGAATACTGCGCACCTGTATGGGCTAACAGTTCGCATGTCAACAAAGTAGATGTTCGCCTAAATGACACCTTGCGAACAATAACTGGAACTTTGAGACCTACTCCTACGCCATGGCTCTCTGTGCTGGTAAATACTGAACCTCCGTCACTGCGCAGAAAACATGCAATCTAAAGAGAAATGGAAAAAATTGCTGCTGACATCACACTTCCCATACACGCTGATCTACATGGCCCGACACGATTAATGTCTAGAAATCTCTTCTGGAACCACTCGTCGAACTACCGGAACACCGTAACAGAATGGAACCACCTATTGTAGCAAGCAAATGTTCACAATGGACACCTCATTAAGAACCCGGCTGATCGAGTTCCTGGTTTCAACCTCCCTCGAAGAACCTGGGTGGCATTAAACAGAATGAGAACCGGTGTTGGACGGTGCAACGAGCTGATGGCCAAGTGGGGCTACGTGGACGATCCTCACTGTGACTGCGGCGAAATACAGACGATGCAGCACATATCTGATTGTAAAATTCATGGTTTTCGGGACGGTTCGCTGGAGGATCTGCATAGACTTACAGACACTGCCATTTCTTGGCTTTGTAATTTAAGAGTTTCCGTTTAGTTGTAAATTATTTTGACAAATTTGTGTTCCCTTTAATTCTTAATTTATAAGCATTGTAATAAGTATAACTCATTTCATAATGCATAATGTTTTGTTAGATTTGTATGTTAATTTAGTTTCTCGTTTTGAATGTGTCTAGTACTGTAAGGCATCTGGCATATCGAACGCAAAATAAATAAATAAATAACCTGAAAACTGCATAATTAAAGTATGATAAGGGTTTTTTGATCTTTTTAGAAGTAGAAAAGACTCATGTATATAGAGAACTATATACTGCTGTTTGGATGTCCAGAAGTACAAACAAATGCGTATATAAACTATAGCGTAAGATTCTTAAAAGTTCGTAAACTAAGAAGAAAATCGAAAATCGTCTGGTGAGACGCGCAAATACGCGATAGGTGTAGAAAATATTAACACCAAATTCAAATCTGTGCGTCAGCGGTCATTCTCGTCCGTTTTTATTTCTTTTATTTTTTAATTTTATTTATTGAAGCTACACGGCCACGCATATTACGTTTAAAACTGTGTTGGCCGCGATCCAATGACTGTTAGCAGAATATGGAATCGGTGGGTTCAGGAGGACAATACGGAACACAATGCTGGATCCCAACGGCCTTGTATCACTAGCAGTCGAGATGACAGGCACCTCATCCGCATGGCTGTAATGGATCGTGCAGCCACGTCTCGAACCCTGAGTCAACAGATGGGCACCTCTGCAAGACAACAACCATGTGCATGAACTGTTCGACGACGTTTCCAGCAATATGGACTATCAGTTCGGAGACTATGGCTGCGGTTACAATATATACAGTTCTGCACAGTAAGTGGCACAACTCCAGTAATAAATATATACTTTGAACTGAACTCAGTAATGAGGGTAGAATTTTCAAAATATTTAGGTGTGTGTGTTGATGAGAGATTAAACTGGAAGCAATGCATAGACGGTCTGCTGAAACATTTCAGTTCAGCTACGTATGCTGTTAGGGTACTTTTGGCGAATCTCAGTAAATTTGTTTACTATGCCTATTTTCATTCACTGCTTTCGTATGGCATCATATTCTGGGGTAATTAATCATTGAGTAAAAACGTGTTCATTACACAAAAGCGTGTAATCAGAATAATTGCTGGAGCCCACCCACTATCATCCTGCAGACATCTGTTTATGGATTTAGATATCCTCACAGTAAATTCACAGCATATATATTCACTTATGAAATTTGTTGCTAATAATCCAACCCAGTTCAAAAGTAATAGTAGTGTCACAGCTATATCACCAGGAGAAAGGATGATCTTCACTATGTAAGACTAAATCTAAGTCTGACACAGAAAGGAGTAAATTATGCTGCCACAAAAGTCTATGGTCACCTACCAAGCAGCATCAGAAAGCTGACAGATAGCCAACTATCATTTAAAAATAAATTAAAAGAATTTCTGAATGATAACTCCTTCTATTCATTGGATGAGTGTTTAGATATAGATTAGTAAATCTCTCTCTCTCTCTCTCTCTCTCTCTCTATATATATATATATATATATATATATATATATATATATATATATATATAATGTAATATTTTGTGTAGTGTAACGTCTTGTACAGACACACTTCATTAACCTGACCCTTTCCTCATAATTAAGAAGTATCGTATTCAAGATCTATGGAAGAAGTATTAATCTAATCTAACCTGATGTTTTCTTCTTTATGCTTACAATATCGGCAGTATTGCATACTATAAATGTCCGTACGTTCCCAATTTGAGCACCAGATAACAGAGAATACCGTTCAAATGGTAGCAGAGCTCTGCCGGCCTCAAATTCGCGATTGCCGCTGTTATCTGTCACGCCAGTAGACTCAGGTGACGTCGATTACAAAGGGGAGACCAATGTGGGGCGCAGGCGGCGGTCTCGCGTGCGCCTGCCCCTCAGTCCGCAGGCCGGATGAGGACTCTGCGAGCAGTCGGCCAGGATTAATCAAGCCCACCCACCGAGCAGCCTGCCGCTGCGCGCCGCCGAGAGCGGACGCGCCTGAAATTTATAACTCCGATACCCGCAACTGCCTCCTAAGGGGCAGAGGGAGCAGGTAACTCGCTTTTATCGGCAAAATTGAGCCTAGGGCCAACAAGAACTGTGAGTCAGGTTACTCAGCCAGTGACTCCGTGAATCTACATCTACATGGTATACTCTGCAAATCACATTTAAGCGCCTGGCAGAGGGTTCATAGAACCACCTCTATAAAATTCATCTACCAATCCATTCTCGAATATCGCGCGGGAAGAAAGGAAATGTGAATATCTCCGTTCGAGCACTGACTTCTCGTATTTTATTCTGATAATCAATTCTACCTATGTAGGTGGGAGTCAACAATATATCCTTGCATTCAGAGGAGCATGTTGGTGATTGGAGTTTCGTAAGTAGACCACGCCGCAGCGATAAACGCCGTTGTTGTGATGATTTCTATTCCAGATGCTGTATCGTGTCAATACAAAACGAGCGGCCCTTCTTTGGACTCTTTCGATGGCTTCCGTCAAACCCACCTGATAAGAATCCCACACCGTGCAGCAATAATCGAAATAAGAACGGACAAGCATGGTGTATGCAGTCTCTTTAGTAGTTCTGCTGCAACTTTTAAGGGTTCTATCAATAAAACGCAGTCTCTGGGTTGCATTTCCTATCACGTTATCTATGTGTTCTTTCCAGTTTGGGTCTGATGTAATAGTAATTCCTAGGTATTTAGTGGAGTTTACGGTCTTCACATTCGATTGATTTATCTTGTAAACAAATTTCAACGAATGCTTAAAATGTTTGTTAAGATTAGGGGACTTAACTGCGGGGTCATCAGGGATTCGAACCCCCGACCGTAGCGGACATGCAGACTGTGACTGGTGCGCAGCAGACCGCTCGGTCACTCCGGCCGGCTAAAGTTTAACGGATTTCTTTTCGTACTCATGTGGACGACTTCATACTTCTCATTATTTAGAGTCAATTGCCAATTTTTACATCAAACTGACATCATATTTAGATCTTTCTGCAGTTGGTTTTGGTCTTTAGATGATTTTACTAGACGGTAAATGACGGCGTCATCTGCAAAGAACCTAAGAGAGCTGCTTAGATTTTCTCCCAAATCGTTGATGTAAATAAGGAACAGGAGAGTAACAATAACATTGCCCTGTGGCACGCCGGATATCACCTCCGTTTTAGTCGATGCCTTACCATAGATTACTACAAACTGTGTCCTCTCTGAAAGGAAATTCCCAATCCAGTCACAAATCGGGGGCGATATTCCATAACCACCCAATTTGTGAGGTACGGTGTTCAAAGCCTAGTGGAAATCCAGAAATACGGAATCAATTTGAGATCCCTTGTCGATAGCATTCATCACTTCGTGTGAGTAAAGAGCTAGTTGTCTTTCACACGAACGACATTTTCTAAATCCGTGTTCACCTTGAGTCAATAGATCATTCTGTTCGAGATAATTCATAACATTTGAATATAGGATATTTTCCAAAAGATTGCTGCAAATTGACGTGAAAAAACTTAATACGTCTCATAAGGAGAGAGTCCGACAAGTGCATCTCCGATTTCGATCGAATTTTGTATGAACGTTCTGTATTGAATATAAAGAGACACAATGTGCGGCTTTTGTTCCAGACCAGTGTGTTTCGACCTGTGGGTCGCGACCCACGGGGGTTTCGCAAAGTCTTGCTCAGAAGTTCGCTGTTGCAGGAGGAAGTACTTGCATCATAAAATAGTAACAGGTTCAGTAATACAAAAACGTATGTGTAAGTGAAATTTATTTAATGTTAAAATTACGTAGTTTCTTCTGTAACACTAATTATTAACTGAGTATATCATAGATTGTCTCATAATGCAGCGTGTTAATGATGAAGGAATAAGCGCAAAGCCTAAACACCGTTTTCAGGAACAAGTCGACAGGTAGAAGATTATGATGCAATGAGTGATTCTGAAAAATACTAAAAAAATATCTACTTATTTACAAATTGTCTATGCAATGGGACTTTTTTTAATAAGCATGATTCGCTTCTGAGTCTTACGTGCAATGCGAAATAGTCGTTAAGCAAAATATTTTTTTCTGTCGGTAATCTTGTAAAATTACGATAACTAGTATTGCTGTTGTCGAAAATTGTCCAGTTGTGTTTACAATGGTCACTGGGGGTAAAATTTTACGTATCATGTCGGCGGCCTCGCGTGATTATGTTGGCAACATCAACAACACTATAGAAAATCTTTGCCCATTTGTTCGAACGACATAGTATGACTCGATTAGTGTATCGTACAGACCATGAAGTAAACAAATAATGCTGTTCCTGTTTTACGGTTGACAAGTTCTTGTATGTACCCTCGTCCGCTCAGTAAAAATAATTGCCGTCGTAAAGCGAAGATTCCATGAGAAAACATCAGCGTTGTCAAGCGATTGGCTAAAATGAAGACTCACAGGATTCTCAGTATTCAGCATCTGTTGCCAACATTATCATAGGAGGCCGCTGGGATATTTGGTAAAATTTAATCGGCACTGTGAGGTATGAAACGGGGTCTTTTACGTGTTAAGGAAAATTCCTTACACAATAACAACAAATAAAAACTGAAGTATATACTTCTCATGCCATTTTCGAATTATATAACTTTCATTAACCTAATATTTGAAATGGAACTACAATTTAACTGTTCCTATATTTATACAACGCCAAGAAATAATGTTATTTCGATACTGCGATATTCAGAATTCCACAGCTGACAACATGTCGACTTCGTAGTTCCACCCGTGCACCGCTACATGGCTCTCCCGGCGCATCATCATTTATATCGGCATTCTCGACTTCGTAGTTCCACCAGAGCACCGGTAGATGCCTCTCCCGGCGGATCATCCTTTATATCGGCATTCATATGAAAACATCCATTTCCTTTAACCACTCTTAATCACTGAGAAAATGAAGCATTTAAACGGCACAAGAAAGTAAGTTGGGAGCACTCCATTTTTCGATATTCACTAATTTTAATACTTTATTTTAATACTGCTGATGCGCTGCATTACAGCGTCTTTGGTCGAGAAGAAAGCCAATTAGCGAGCTGATTGTTGGAGAATGTAGAACTTGATCCAAGCTGTAGATAGGAAAATTTCTATTTCCTTTTACCACTTTTAATGGCTAAATGCACACATAATCTTTACATTCGTGAAATTTATGACAAACAATCTTTCGAATTATATAACTTTCATTGGCCTTCTTGTACGAATAAATTAGTAATCTGTACCACAAATTTCGTGTTAGCGTATTTATATAATTATGTGGTCCATTCTGAAAAATACACAAAAGAACTCCGTTAAACAATTTAGACGAAAGCTGTAACAAAGAAAAAAAGATTAAATCTGTTTTCTTTGAGATAACGTAGAACACTTTGAATAATCCTTGTTTCATTTATGGTAAATCGATTTAAATCAGCGATAGATAAAGAGAGAGGGAGAGAGAGAAACCATCATCAGTGCAAGTCTTCAAGCATTTGTACCTGACACCGTTAAAAGAGAAAAAGGTACATTACCAACTTAATATAAGTGCTTGAAGATCTGAGTGATGATGGTCACTCTGTGACTGAAGTCGACTTGTTTTTAATAAAGCAAGGATTACGATCAGTGCTGCTGATTCCGTGTGTTATATTCATTATTTTGTGGTCGTGGTGCACACCGATCGATGAAGTGGAATCGAATCTCAAGTTAACATAGTTTTATTACGGTTCGTGAGAATTTGGGTACGGGAGGTCGCCAGAATATTTTTACTTGGAAGGGGGTCGCATATTCGAAAAGCTTGAAAAACACTAACCCTGACACTCAGCGTTTCTGTAAAAATCAAGGTCAAAGTTTATGATAGAAAATCGCGTTTTCAATGTTATACATGGCAATATCGTCGTAATATGAGGATTTTTTACTCATATATATATATATACGGGGTCAAAACGTAATGACGTTCGAGTAATTAACGTTTTGTGTTTTCATGCTGTAGCGTAGGCAGACGTAAACACGACCATCTTCCCGAGCGCCGGACGAGCAGTCCAGAAGTTGGACTGTCCAACAGTGGGTCCAGGTTCTAACCTCCATCATGGCAAAGGTTTGTTAGATATTTTCGATGTATTTGATAATAATATCATATTTTTAATACCTTTTCTTGCCTTATTTTGAAGTAGATCACCGGGTAGTGTTATTAATAATCAATAACAGTTATTTTATTTGCGATACATAGTGCAAAAACAAGAAAAACAGGAAATAAATAAAATAAAAACTTCTAAACTATATTATTACGCAATTCCAGTTACTGGCCGTCTAATTCCTCAGCGTAGGGTCAAACCTATCATAAGAACAACCAAAACAGAAATATTTCTCACACCATACAGAACACAGGAATGACATATTGCCACATTCACATGTTGTCCGACATATTGTTCGTGGAAATCATACCTGATTTATATTGCTAAAGACAGGTCTATCAGATACTAACTTCGATGCGTACCAAGAGCGGCGGAGTGGTCGAGCACATTGAGTCGCTATGCTCCGATGCGCGAGGCCGTTCCCCGTCGGGGTTTCCAATTCCTTCTCGAGAATTGGATATTGGTACTGTCATTAGTATAAGTTAGTTTATAAGTAGTTTGTAAGTTTAGTGGCTGAGGACACCGCAGTTAAGTCGCAAAAGCTTAACAAACATTTGAACATTTGATTATTTTGCGTACCAAGATTATAAAAGTGTAACTTGAAACACATGCGCGTACAACTGATTATAGACCACGACATGACTTTTAATAGCATCTGCTCTATCATGAATTGCTCTCCTCTCGTGTAATGTGTTGTTTCGCGATAAAATACTTGACCTGTCGAAACAAGTAAAAGTCACAAGTTTGACAAAGAGATGTGCATTTCGGTGGTACCACTTGCAGGTAGGTTGACAATCATGGACAAATGTCCTGTCGAGGAGCGTCACATCGGTGAATCCAGTGTCAAGCAAAATTTATTTTTCTGCCCATTAGGTCTGAGAAATATTTCTGTTTTGATTGTTTTTATAAGCTTCACCCTACTGCCTGTATGAATGCTGACGAATAGACGGCCAGTGATTGCAATTATGTAATAATATACATAAGAATTTTTTTTATTTTATATAATTTCATTCTTATTTTTCTTCTTTTTACACTGCCAACAGCTGTAAACAGATAATAGATACACTAAATTGAATATTAATCACACTTCCCGATTATCTATTTTAAAATAAGGCAGGAAAAGGTATTATAAGAGAATATTATCGAAAAACAATCTTAAAAAAATTCAGACTATAACTATTTTAAATTAATGTACATGTGATTATATAAATCGAATTATTCTGACGATGCTCTTGTGTACAGAGTGAAACTGGTAAATTGAATAAACAATTGTAGTAACTTGTGGCTGCTTATAAACTCAAACTTAACAAAAATTGCTACGATGGAGGTTCCCAGCTACAACATGAAAACACAAAAACGTTAATTACTAGAACGTCATTAACTTCTGACTCCATATACATTAGTAAAATTTATAAGATGTTAGATATATAAAGGGGAAACGTTGGTGCCAAAAATTTCGGAATTTTCTTTGCCAGTTACTACGTATTTTCACACTATACTTTCAATGACATTCTTACAGACACAGATTGTATATTGAAAACGAAGCTGTAGAGATTTATTTGAAAATTTTGACAAATGAAACGCTGTGCCATGCGGTGAAAATACTGAGTTCCTCTTTCTCCGGTAAATTCCTAGGAGGTTAGTAGAGAGTATAAGGTTTTAGACGTTACCTCTTACATTTGAAATCTTTCTTCTTAAAAATAATTTGAAAATTGTATAACAATAATTTGCTTTTTTTTTTTTTTTACAGGAAACAGTAAAGTTATATTCGTAGCTTATTAGACTCTGAGAAACTACGGTAGAATTTGAATCGTCCGAGACTTTGTAATCCAACCTAATCACGGATTAAAATTATGCTAAATAATGCAATTGATGCCACTATTCCACAGATGCAAAGGTCTCTCCGTGTTCAAATGATCCTATCTTAATTAGCCATCCTCTTTAAGCGACTTAAATTCCCAATAAAGTTTCATTTGCAGTAATAACAAAAAGGCATTAGTTATGAGAGATGGATCGAGTACAGAGACTGGGGGAAGAATTCTACATACAAACGCGGGAGTAGAACATAGAGAAATGGGAATTAAGGAGATGGAAAAGGACAGAAGTGTGAAGAGATGGACAGGATTGTTATTGTGATCCTTCAGTTTCTCCGGCGTATTTGATAATCAAAATATCCACGGGTGTACTGCCGGTCTATAGTGTCCAATGGGCACTATAGACCGGCAGTACACCCGTTGATATTTTGAGAATTGTTATTGTTACTTTCCTATAGCATTAACACATCGTGTGATTGAAAATATGATCCACACTGGCAATGGAATCTGGTACTTCGGTAACAGACGGCAACTACCTCAACGGTCCTTCTACCTTAAAGGAGGATATTACCGATTGTCCGTTTGTGACTTTGTTCACGCTAGTAAAATTTGAACGTCAGTGCACGGATATTACTCTCCTAGTTAGGGGAACTGGGGTATAATAGGGTATACGGTTGAAACCATTCTCGCAATATCGTTTCAAGAAGCTAACATTGTTTCTTGGCCGTTATATCTTGAAAACAAGCAGCAGTTTGAGTCTTGATTGTTAGAAGTGTCAGCCGTGTTATGCAACGCGAAGTAATTTGTCAAATTTATTAAAATTCTCATCTATCTTCGTGATTTATTGAGTTCAATAACGATCTTATACCGCTGGATACGAAATTTTAACCGGTAAGTTTCCTGGATAACGCCCTCATCAGACTTAATAAATATACGCCTTGTTAACAGATTAATCACCGTATTTCTTGTGCAGATGGGCATATTACAGAGGCAAAGCATCTTTGATACCGTAAAATACATCTCGTCCAATGCAAGCTCTTTGCTTTGCGTATTTTTGGAAACGGTAGTGTGGACTAACAGAGAACAGATGAAAAACATAAATGCCCAGTAAACATGTGCTCTAAAATGCATACCGTAACAGTAATGAACAGTTCTCTCTCTTCGATATTGTAAAACACATTTTTTAGTAAGTGTTAATATATCTCAAAGTTGTGCATTTCAGTGCTCATGGCACTGGTAATTTTTTCTTGTTTTGTCCTCAGAAAATATGGAAATCAAAGGCCTTGCAGTAGAAGTGATGTCTTTCAAGTATCTAAGATAGCTAGTGGCTCATAGGAACTTGAGTTGTGCAGTTTAGAGCTGATGTTTACTATATTTTACTGGTGTTGGTGTAATGTTAGTGTACAAATATTGGCACAAAATTTTGCCAGTTCTTACTTTTTGTGCGGGGGGGGGGATAGGTAGTATCTGTAACTTATATTTGTAGCGTAAAAGATTTATTCTTTTTGACTGTTTAAGCTTTCTGTGTGTTTTAATACCTATACTCTGCTAATAATTACCATATTTTACAACAATTTTACACCGGTTTTATATAATTTATGTGGCATATAAAAGTGACTGTTCCATATCTCCTCCTAAACTACTGGACCGATTTCAAACCAGACTTGCTACACATATTCCTTACTATAAGGCCGCAGTTACTGTCGAGGTAAGAACGACGTCATAAACAATGACATTCGTGAAAAACGGCTGCATCATGCGATAATATTCTACATCTGCTTCTAATATAATGGACCGATTTCAACCAAATTTGGAACAAATATTCTTTAAGGTCTGGAATCATGAGCTATAGTGGCAAAAACATAGTTAATACGACATCACGTCGAAAAACAATGTAAACTGCTCCATCTTGCGGCGCGTGATAGCGTGATTTTATTCGTCAAATATTTGAGAATGAGAGAGCACTTGGTGACTTGCAATAAACTTTAAACATAATTACAAATCTATACGAAACTTTTTCTCGATGACACATCCTACAAAATGGTGAAAGGAAAAGCTTATCGCTTACTACTTTTCTGGTGTTCATTATGTATGTTTACGGCATTTGGCATGACGAGGTATTACTTCTACTATGTAAATTGTATTCGCAAGACATTTCACAGACATTACACATACATACCGATGAATGTTCCTTCGATATTATATCACAGTTCGACATATAGTACATGTCATAAACAATTTGATTCATGAAAAACAGCATCATCTTGCATGACGTTTCGATTTATTACGCCTTTACTACTAATACCATTTACTACATATTTTATAGACATTAGGCACATATACCACTGAATGTACCTTCGAATTTACATGTTAGTACGGCACGTATTTCAGGAGATATGACGTCATAAACAATTAAATTTCCGAATAACTGCTACATCATGCGCTATTTTTCTACATCTTCTCCCTAAATAATGGACCGAATTCAACTAAGCTTGGTACACATTTTTCTCACTGCCAGAAAACTATCTCTATGGGGTTAAAAACTACCTACGACACATCGTTCAGGATATATGACGTCGTAAACAATGAGTCACAAAAGCTTTCCCATCAATTCCGAATGTTTATTTTCGTTTCTATTATAAGACTGAAAAAATGCATATATATCCGAACAATACCGGGTTTAGCAGCTAGTTTTTCTTATAAATAACGTGATTAATTAGTCACTATTGAAGAGATTTATTTTCCTTTAGAGATAGGATATCTAAGACAGTTCCACATTAAGTGACCGTCATCATAAACCAGGCGAAGAGGAAAATCCGTCGTGATCATGGAGTCTTCGTACAAAAATGAATTTATTACACCAAAAGCACCTTCTCAGCACGTTACAAGAAAACTGTTGAAAGAATCCCGAACTGGATCATCAAAAACAGAATCACGATACTTCCGATACTAATAGTTCGTCGGAAGATGGAAATTAAACCGCTGATCTTTGCAAAGTAACCCATTCGAGATACAAGTACAGTATATCAGATGATTTGGTGAAGTGTTTGAAGTGTAAAGAAGTTGGCCCGTAACGGTTGTACAGTGTGGAGTGAAGACGACTTGCACGAGTATCGGTGTCTCGTATATAACATTACCCAGTTGTGCTCCATAGCGTATCCATCTTATAGCCGTATGTTGTACAGTGCTGAATTTTCAAATAAGACCGCGGTGGAATGGTAGCTCTAAGGCGCCTTGCTGCGTAGAGCGTGGTTGCTTCCCGTTGGACATTCGAGTCCTCCCTCGCACAAGGGTGTGTGTGTGTGTGTGTGTGTGTGTGTGTGTGTGTGTGTGTGTGTGTGTGTGTGTGTGTGTGTGTGTTGTTGTCCTTAGATTAGTTTAAGTAATTTGTAAGCCTGGGGACTGATAAACCACAGTAGTTAACTCCCATAGATCTACAAACATTTGATTTTTTTCAACAAAGTTAACGCCCTTTGCTTGTCTTGGATGAATACGCAAGTAAAAAATTAAACACAACATGCTTTTCCCACACTTTTCTAAACCTGGCGTGTGATCGATCTCTTGATCCTGCTGAGGATACTGAACTCTGTTCTTCCTCTCAAAGCCGTCCTGTTTTCCTATTTGACAAAATCTTACCTATAGTCAGAATGATATCTACCTGAGTCGCTTGCTGTGTTGTAGTGGGTGTTTTGGCTCCTACTCCCGTAGGTCTTTTATGGACTGATGGGGACTTTCACGTCACACGTGTAAAGAGACTGACCTAAACCCTTGAATATGTGGAAGGTTATCGTGAGCATCTCCCAATAGTTTCCCGAGTCACTGTTCTTCCCATAAGTAAGTAATTAAAATTTCCTTGTTTCTATTGGACACCATGTATCTCGTCTAGGGGTGGAAGGGTTGCGCTTTGCAAACGTTAGTACAGCGTGGATGAGCAAACCACCTTGTTTGACATCACTGGCTGTACTTCCAATTAATCCTGCCTCTCATTTAATTAACAAGATTGCTCCGAGGTTTGCTGAATACCGAAGCAACGCGCGGCTGGCTGCTGCCTCCACTAGTTAGCCAGACATGAGCTCACTCTCCTGTCGGATAAATTACTTCGTTTATAGCATACAGAGATTATTAATGCAGGGCAAGGCGTTACTGTTTTAAATTCACAGACAAGTTAATGATGACTGCAAATGTACTAATGAAATGTTATTTGCTTATTTCTTAACGTTCTATGCTATTTGTCTTCTAACAATTGCTACTGTATTCACTGATTGTTCCGTCTGTTATTGACAGAATATTTCATTCGTTTTGAATGAAACACACGAGATAAATGTGTAATATTCTGCAAATATTACTTTCTGTGATCACATAAGTTTAGCTGCTTTCCAGATACCAATTGTAATTTATTATTTTGGTAGTAATATTGGGCATTTAAGCAAGTAATTCTACTTTAACCATTTGAATTCTTAACTACATATTTTCACAGATGTTTCAATCAGTTTATTCTTACTCTTTTATGTTCCATTTGTTTGACCTGTTAAAAAAAATAATTCGTTCAGCCAATTTCTGTTGTTTAGTTTATTTTCTTAGGACAAATGTAGTACTTAATATCTCGTCATATTTTTTCAATATTAATCTTGTCATATTTTATCAATGTTAATTGTCGTACTAGTATTCTTTGCAAATTAATGTACATGTATTATCTAAACAACAACGTAATATATTTGAATGTAAACTCCCAGCTGCATCGCTATATCTCTGTAGTGTTTACCTGATAATGGCGTAATAGCCAAAAACCGGTTTGTAAAAACAATAAATATGCAGAATACTACACACTTATCACGAGTATCTGATTTAAAATGAAATGCTACTGTTGTCTGTATTTTCAATTTAATTCCTTATTTAAGCGTCAACAAACGTCTCCCAATAGTTTTAGTAATAAGAAAATTGTTAATCATTAGTAAAGGAGCACACTTCGTCCTTGCACCATTTATTATTATTTTAATCTGAGAGCTGGAAGAATCGCTCCTCCGGCACCCCCTGACGTCACATTGACTTCCTGCCTCACCATCTCCTAACGCCTCCCTCACGTTCAACCTTTCCCCCATGGTGGGTAATTCGGTCAGTGTGCGATGGAATTTTGGAGTGGACGTTTGTAGTATTCGAGGACGTGATTGCGAAGGTAGGTAATTGTTTATAAAAGTGGTACTTGATTATATTACGTATTAACAGAAATCGTTGTTCAATTTTAGCGCCATTTTGGAGGGAAAGCAAAAATCTTTTCACACCAGATGCTGGATATGAACTGACTGGCCGCTATTATTGGTGCTTCCTACTTCTTCCCTTCCTTCTGACGAAAACTACACCGGTGGTGTTTTGAAAATTGAAAACCACACCACCACAAACATCGAGAAAGCTTTAAAAATATTGCACAAAATTTCAATAGGAACTGGAATGCACATTCTCGAAGAATTAGAAACGTACATACACATGGAAGCTTCACCTAACGAAATTCTCAATGAACACACAGATTTTAAACACAAAATTTATTTACAAAATTTTATCGATCTAATTAGGCTTGACAACGGCTAAATTCAGAGATGTAAGTTCCACAGTCAAAGATAACGCAAAATTTCGATTAATATACAATATATCGGACACCAGAGAAACGCATTTTCATATTACAAAATTCCAAATAGCAAGCAATACCTCAGAGACCAAAGAGACATACTATTTCATAATCAGAGACACTACAAAATCCAGAATATAAAACATTTGTAAATACATTGACATTCAAAAATATCACAAAATTCGAAATTAATCATTTTAGAGAAGCTAGATCACTACCAAAGATATAATGAAATATAAGATCTTTGTAAACACATAGCATCATAACAGCTGTCAAATAAGAAAGTCATTACATTAAAAATTATTAAAAAACGATTTTCTAAGAAAGGTACCTGTAAGAATCATATGGAGGTACAGATGCTGTATGTGTTTTACCAACAAATGGAATTTAAGTAATAATTTTAAAACTCTAATGTACTCCCTATTTGTTTCGAAAAAATATTTTCACAAAATTTATTACAACTATTGCAGACCACTTGACAATACCAAATACGGCGAAATAGCTGTAGTGTATAAATAAATAAAGCTAATAAGCAGCAGTAAAGGATATTATACTTATTAAAAATGTCATATTATGATAAAAAAATTCATTCGAGGGAAGGCATGAACCAGTAACCTCTTGCTCCGCAGCTCCTCACGCTAGCAATGGAACCACAGCACTCCCATGATTACAACTTGCTCGACGTTAATCATCTTTCGCATGGACTGCTCAGTTTTTATATTTTGCTTATTTTTTTCATAGTTCCACACAACTTCTTCCTGTTTTCTCGATTGATAAGTGTTCAGTTTTTCACGGCCTATCCCCTGCGCCGACTTATAACTAAATCTTGAAACGTGTCCATAAAAAATTATTTTTGTAAGAAAATGTCTAATATTGTGCATCCTGTTTTGTATCGAGTAACTTGCTTGCAAGAAAATGTATAATATCGCTTCTACTGTATGTATCGATATGTGTACTTAACTCTGTGAAGTTTCATCTTTGGCAAAGATCATGTATTGCATAGCATTGTAGCTAGCGCTGAGAGAGAGTAGCACTTGTGATTCAGCTCGCTTAGAGAGCGGTTGAGTTGTGTGTATGGCTCCGATGTAGAGCAGATGCTGCTTTGCCAGCAAGACAGAAGTTGTATTATGAAGGTAATGTAATGCTGATTATTAATAATAAGTAACAAAGTTGACCTTTCTTTCCTGTTTCATTTTACGTAGTTAGAAAATTAACCTACTTCCTTCATTTGATAATTAGTTATTAGTGGATTTAAAGTGCAGTATTGATTTTAATAATATTGTTGAACAGATTTCGTTGTTGGTGCCATAGTAAATGATAATTAATTGACTATGATACTAAATTTCAATAATTAGAAACTGATATGCATAAAATTCTCACACTCAAGCATTAAGAAAGTGGTTTGTGGTTTTTTAATATCTTTCTCGCAGTCAAAATTTTTGAGTATAGTCAATGTCTGTTTCAAATGGTGACTTGTCACAGTTGTTTTGTGTTTAAAATATCCGTTGCGCACATAATCAGTTTAATGCACTGTTTCTTATTTAATAGTATATACATCAATATCAGGGCCATAATTAAACCAAATTGCTGTGTTAATGAACAATTTGCTGTCTGATTTAACGATAAGTTCAACATCCACAACACACACACAGCTTTTAATCTGAGGCGGGTGCGATGGGTAGGTTCCCTTGTGAGTGCGGCCCACCTGTATGAAGTCCACGCCGCGGTCTACACCGACGACTCCAGGCAGAAGATAAGAGACAGGCATCGCTAGTTGTTGCAAATAGTAACGGGAGATATAGGAGGTCAAACCCACCTTAGGCATACAGAATTGTACACATGTATTAGGCAGAATTGTCATCTCTTGGACATTACCAAAGTTAAGTGTTGTATATTATCTTATTAATAAATTGTTTTGTACTAAAGCGTCTGGCACTATATTAGCTTCCCGAGTAGGCAGCCCTATAGTGACTACAGTTGTGGCCACAGCCGGCTACAACAACAGATATGAAAGTAGCAAGGATGGTTGCAGGTACTAATAAATGGGAACAGTAGCTGGAGCGTGTCCATAATGCGGAAATCAAAGAGAAAGTGGGATTGAACTCCAAAATGAAGTAGTTAGAGCGAACAGGCTTAGATGCTGAGGTAATGTTACACGCATGGGAAAAGCAAGTTTACCTAAGTGACTCATGGGTTCATTCCATTCACTAAATCAGTTTTCTGGTATTTTTCCATCCTTACGTTTCTATTGCCAAATAGCTGTCTTCTGCTAAAATTAATTTTTGCTTATCTTAACAATCTAATTAATATGTTATATCCAATTATACATTCTTTCAATCTATCCATCTCTGGAACTAAGCGTGCATCACATTAGCAATTGTTGGCTTTGTGTTTATCTTGGCTATGATAATAAGATTCATATACACAAAGCTGTTCATAATATTGGGCGCACACCTACTAAATTAGCGCCTCTGCTGACCACAACAAGCTTATTGCAGTTCATTCCATTACTCCCGTTTTAGGTGTTGCAACTTTCGTTACTCGTCAAAGTACGAAGTTGTTAGAATTAATAAACCTGTGTAGTTTCTACTCCGCAATTAATAGGTATGCTATGACCTTTGCCAACATCGAACCTCCTCTCTTCTAGCTGGGGTATCTGTTTGTTATTTAATGAATAAAAATGATAGCAAATGAGAAGGTCTACAGCCCAGAAGTAGGACAGTTCACTTAAAATAAATGGTCATTATATTCTGAAACTGACACATTGAAAACTGAGGTAGCTTCTCACATTTGATAATAAACACAACCATCACTGAGAATATTTTGCTGCAGGACAAGGTAATACGGAAAACACGTATTTAAGTGCATCATGGTCTATTAACTCGTCAACCCTTACTGAGAATACTGATGTTATCTTTTAGCCAAGAGAATGAACAACTGAGTTCAGGCAGCGGCAGCACTAGTGCTACAGCGAGACCGTGTCTAAACTGATCGCACTCTCTGTTCTACAGGTAAACCGCTGCATTTTTATTAACTAGCGGGCGATCGGGAACACGTAAGCGTCGAGACGGCGAAGTTCACCTCTGCTGCAATAAGTCAGCAACGAAATCTACTACAATAGCTGCAACTTCCGCACAAAAGCAGTTCATTGATCGAAAACTTTCAAGACTAGCAAGTAACTGAAGGCTTCTCTCGTTGGTTTTGTTTCCTCGTACGTCTATACGCAGTATTTGTCCGCCGAGAAAATTAGGCACTTGCAGCCAACCTCTCCAGAGGAACCGCTAACACTGATTCAGGCCTGAGTGGACCGGTGTCACGCTTTCTAGGCTGCTGTCCTGCAGACGCGGGAAACGGCCGAATTAATGGCGGGCAAGTGGTGAACCTCAGCCGGGAAGACTCTGTGTCCGATCGTTCAAAATACCTGTTGGTGCGGATCTTGTGGGAGTTCGCTATATTGCTGCAGTAATACATTAAAGATTTTTTTTAATAACTTGTGCGATGCTTGTCGCTGACTTCTGCCCTCTCTCTGCCAGCGTATCAATAAACATGTGACATTTGTCACGTTCAATTTTTTTTTTTTTTTTTTTTTTTTTTTTTTTTTTTTTTTTTTTTTTGCAACTATCTGAAGGGAGAGAGCGGAACTGTTCGTCACTTACTGTCTTCGCCTCGATATATTATGACGTGTTCTAGGGTTTTGCCTAATTATTGTAAGTGTGAGCTTAGTCCTTGTTTTATTAATTTCAATAAACTCCCACAGTTAATTTGAAATATCTTACTTACTTGCAATCACTTCTACATTCTCACTAATTTTAAAAGTTATTTATTTTCAGCAGATCCAATACTTCATAAAGTATTGTTGCGATTTGTTTCGCGATTGTACCAGGGCATTCTCTGTGCAACTTTTACTTATTTCGTGTCTATAAATGGTTTATCGCATTTTAATGCCTGCAGAAAAATCTTCGTGATGTTTATGAAGTCCGATAATTTTGCAATTTTTAGCGACAATCATGATTAATTTTCAACACGGTCATAGAACAATAGTAAACGAGATGCACAATCCCAGTATCAATTTATCGAAGTAATATTCCAGTCATCTCAGCTAGAATCACTACAGAATATGACCGAAATATTAGTACCAGCTCCCGATAAGGTAAAATTTAGATTCTGCCGACTTCTTCTGTAATGTTGTTTTCTGGTGTTGTATTTGCTACCGAAGTCACGATCGCTACCAGTTAATGGCGGAGTCCAATAATTTTGTTTAAATTGTCCCTTCCTTGTCAAAATTGCTCAGTATTTTCATTTAAAAAATATTTCACAACCTGGTAAAATTTCATTTGCGGTCCCCCAATCTTTACCCAACACCCATTTCCATACGAAAGCAGCATTACATTGCGAATTTGTAATAGCAATTAATCTGAAACCCGAAAGAGTACTTCGCACCCATGAGGCGACGATTCTCTGGTTAAGTAAGCATCCTGTAACATTCGATTGTCGAGGAAAATAAGTTTTATGTGGTTTAATTGCTGATTAATTTTAGTGACTTTCACAATTTTATCGGGCCGGAACTTGTAACATTTCAGTCGAGTCATCATTTTGCATACTGTTCAAATCTATAATCAGAAAATCAATAACTATTTAATTAAGGCACACTCCCTTTGTCATAAAGATTGGACGAGATACTCACGGAACTACAGGAGCGGACGCACCAGCTTTCTACTGACATTCAAAATTTGTTGGTCTAAGGCAGAAGTCACTGCGTACCATAAACACGTGATGCGCCTGAATCCTCTCTTATTCCCATAGATAATCAAACATCACTGCTTGAAAAAATTGCTCGTGAATACATTATCAGTATTTTGTTGAGTGGCTTTATTAGGGTGTGTTGTGTTGTGGTCTTCAGTCCGGAGACTGGTTTGATGCAGCTCTCCACAATACCCTATCCTGAGCAAGCCTCTTCGTCTCCACATAAGAACGACAACCTACATCTGTCCGTCTTATATACAAAAATGACTGCATGCATTCTACAAATATGATTTATTTATATTGTATGAGATTTTCCCCTCATCAACATTTTACGATTCTAAGAGGATGGAAACAAACCGCATGGACTTACATTTGAAGAAATTCTAGCTGAACTGCATTAGGAGGAAGTGATTACGTATGAAGTTAATGACTTAAAACTATTGTTTATTCCTTTCAATGCACATCAAATATCAGATGAAGTAGATATTGACGGAAATATCTCGCCGGCCGCAGTGGCCGAGCGGTCTGCGGCGCGCCAGTCACAATCTGCACGGCCGCTACGGTCGTGGATTCGAACTATTCGAATTCCCCTCGGGCATAGATGTTTGTGTCGTCTTTAGTATAAGGTAGTTCATAAGTAATTTGTAAGTTTAGGAACTGATGACCCCGCAGCTAAGTTCCTTAAGCTTCACAAAAATTTGAACATTTTTTTTTTGGAAATGTCTCAACAATTTGAAGTTCTGTAATTCTTGTTCTAGAGTACTGAAATTTATCCAAACAATCGTTTTCCTTCATTTATCACCCAAGGCATAATATTAACGTAAAACAATACTGCTAAAATAACTAAATAGAGTTTTGGCAGGTAATGGGTTAACATTGTCCCGAAACATGGCGATCTGACAAAATTCTTTGTGAAATTAAAATCTGGTACGTGATTTACTTCAATACTTTTTCGAGGTCCAGTTGTACGATGGCGTCAAATCAAATTAAGGAAGAAAATGTTTATTCGGTTATAGATCGTTCGCAAACTCCTGTGGTATTCTATAATCATAACAGATTGGGATCCCTACATAATGGGGCGGTTTGCTTCGGGACAGTTTCCTTCCGTGCCGCGGCAAGTTATGACAGAGGCGCTCTGAAGTTTTACCGCGCGATCGCGTCGCAGTCGCGGACTGACACGCCCGCCCCGTCTGTCTGCGTGACGTGTTGGGGGAAAATAAGAGGCAGGAATGTAGCCGGTAAAAGTCCCGTAAATACGACAGGGGGAAAGCTTCCTCGCTACAACATGGCGAGCAGGGGCGATGTTACCGAGAAACAAGCATAGCGGTGAACGCCCAAGGGCGCGCATTTACCACGATAACGTCACTACCGCACCCATTAGTAGGTACTGACAGCTTGTAGGCCACGTAGTTTCTACAGAATATTTGGACTCAATTAAAGCTTCGCTGTTCAGTGGTTAGCACAACGGACTCCTATTCGTGAGGACAATGGTTCAGCTCTTGCGATTTGGATGCGTTTACTTACGTACGAAAATCGACTGTGGAAATGGAAAACCGCTCTATGGAAGCGAATTTCCAGAATGAATTTTGGAGTTTTTACCTGACCAACCAAAAGTGGAACTGGGAATTCGGGTTTGGAACATACGAGTATACTGAGTTCAAAAGCTATGAATTTCTTAAGAGGTAAAGATACATTGGCGCATAGTCAACACGGACTGAGGAAGAATCGTTCTAGTCAAACACAGCTAGCTCTTCACTCACACGAAATGAGTAGTATCGACAAGTGTTCTCACATCGGCTCCATATTTCTAGATTTCCAGACCGCTTCCTCACAAACGCTTTCTAAAAAAGTTACGTGGTTATGGAATATATATATATAGGGTGTCTCACGAAAGACGCCTGCCAGGCGTCGTCCGCGGATCGCGCGGTATGACTCCCGGTCGCCGTCACCGCATCCGCCGGCCACGGCAGCGCCCGATCCTCGGACTCTATTGTGCCGTGGGCGCATACACTGAGTTAAAGTCTGGACAACATTGCCAACTGAGTAACCTAAGCTTACCTTTATTTATAGTAGATATTCAAAATGATGCCCCTCTATGGAAATAGCGGCCTGACATCTCTTGAACACATTTGCGAACACTCGACGAATTTCGGCTGCCGAAATCTGGGAAATGACTAGTCGAATCCTGGCTTCCAACTCTTCGAGTCTATGGGGATTGCTTGCACACACCTTGTCTTTTAACATTCCCCAAAGATAAATGTCATAGGGATTTAGATCTGGAGAATGAGGAGGCCAGTCAAGTATCCTATCATCAAAAACACTTCGTATTGCTGCCATACAAGCATTAGCAATGTGTGGTCTTGCATTGTCCTGCATAATATAACCGTACAGCTTTTACTTGGGTGAAAGTTCTTGAAAAAATGGATGCAGGATATTGTTCACATACCTGTCAGAATGTATTGTTTCGTGAAAAATGATTCGACTAGTCATTTCCTAGATTTCGACAGCCGAAATTCGTCGAGTGTTCGCAAATGTGTTCAAGAGATGTCAGGCCGCTCTTTCCATAGAGGGACATCATTTTGAACATCAACTGTAAATAAAGGTAAGCTTAGGTAACTCAGACTGGACTGTAACTCACTGTATGCGCCAGCGGCACAATAGAGTCCGAGGATCGGGCGCTGCCGTGGCGGCGGCCGGGAGCCGTACCGCGCGATCCGCGGGATGGAACTATAATAGTGGGAACACTGCTGTGGAGACACTATACAAAGGAATCTACAACAGACGCTGGTAGCACACGTTGTTGACATACCTACCTCACCTCCGAGCAAATGAACTCGACCATCCCACGACACCGGAATGCGCACAATACAGGGAAACAGAATCACTTGTGAGCGAGCAGTCTAATGTAACTGTTTTTCCACGTTTTTGAAAAGGGAACAACGTATTTGGATCAAGATTGAATGTACCAGAGTTCGTACAGCACGACAGTACCATCAGGTTCTTCAAGAGGCGTGCGGGAAATCGGCATTGCAGTACAGAACAGTAGCACGGTGGGTAAAAGCCTTCACCGAAGGACGAGAAACTGTGGCAGAAATGCATCGGGCAAGTCTCTGAAGAAGAAGTGCATACTGTTGCTGCGATAGTGAACAGTGATCGGCGACAGACGATTCGTGAAGTCGTCCACGAATCCGGATTAGCGCATACGACTGTGCTTCGCCTCCTGAAGGAACGCCTGGGCATGCGAAAAATTGCTCCACGATGGGTTCCGCATGAATTGACGAAATTCAAAAATGGTTGCGATACGGCACTCCTCAGGCGCACTTGGAGTGCAATAAGCGCAAAGGAAAGACTTTCTAACTCCGAATCGTAACACTGGACAAGACGAGGGCCGCTTCCGCATGGTACGAGGCAAGACTGAAACGCCAGTGTAACGAATGGCGTCATTATGGGTGCCAGCGAAAGTCGAAAGTGCATCCGAGTCCCAGTATGGTGAAAGATATGGTGATTCTCGTATACGACTGTGATGGTGTTATCTTAATGCATTACGTTCCTTCACCGCAGACCGTCAATGCACAGTATTACTGTTCGTTTTTGGACATCACCTGCGACCATCTTTGAGAGAGAAGCGGTAACACTTTCTGCGCAACGCATCCATAATTTTGCACGACAGTGTGCGGGCGAATACTGCGCAAGTTGTGGCTGCTCTCTTTGGTCGATGGAAGTGGAAAGTACTGTACTATCCACTATACTCCCTGAGCTGAAGTCCTTATGATTTTGACTTGATTCCGAAGATGAAGAAATCAATTTGTGGCATTCGCTTCAGAACCGTTTCCGAGATTCGACAGGCACTAGACCGCTCTATTCACACCATCAACAGAACAGGCTCTGCCAGCAGTATACTACGCTTAAGGAATGTCGTTAAGCATGTAGTACAAAGCGAAATCAGTAATACTACGTTCAATATTTGTCGGTATTCTTAGAGATAACATTGCGTCGCTTAATTCTGTCATAGGCGTTCGCTTCCTTGCTGCCAGCTGCAGTGGCCGAGGAGACTGAGGCGCTCCAGTCACGTTCTGCACGGCCACTACGGTTGGGGGTTCGAATCCCCCCTCGGGTATGGATATTTGTGCCGCCCTTAGTGTTAGCTAGTTCGTAAGTAGTTTTTAAGTTTAGGGACTGATGACCCCGCAGTTAAGTCCCATAAGCTATACAAACATTTGAGTTTGAGCTTCCTTGCTGTACTACGCCATACTTATTACGCAGCAGCGACGTCTATTAGTTCTTTGGTTCACTACGGCGTCTCAATCGCTTATTTGCTGTACTACGCCATCCATTCTTCAAGCTTAGCCTACGTCTAAAACATTTTCCGTGATCCCACTTTTATGGATCGTAGTTGCTCCATGCAAATTCGTGAAGTAGTTTAGGGGATTAGAGATTTCTAATAGATGAACAGACAGACAGTTACTGAAAACAGGCATTAAAGAAAGGATACCATCACTTATTCTGTAGAAGTACACCATAGCTACGAGCATGAAAATATTCAGCATTGCCTTCTATTAGTTATTTGGTATACTACGTAACTAAAATGGTCTCCATTTGTTCTGCACTGTACTGAACTGTTTTCTAGGCATTTCTAAACAGAAGTGACTGAAGATCTAATACGTACGCAACGAAATCAGAAGGTAAACTACATAAATTCGTTTTTCCTTGCAAAGAATTCTTATTAAATGAAAACATCGACAGACGCGAAGGAACGTCGTTACTTCTTAAATTCAAATGAGTAGTAAAACGAATTCCCTAAAATTCGATTACAAGGTAAATAAATATGAAGCCCGTAAATTCAACTACATATGTACGAATTATATTTACAACCGACTTAAATTGCAAAGAACCCACAGTAAATGTTGCGTGGAAGGCGAAACAGTAGACACCGTTTTATTGGCACAACACATAGAAGATTTAGCAGAATTACTGAGGAGAGTGTGTATACTATGCTTGTCAGTACTGGTTTGGAGCACAGTTGCGAGGTGTGCTTGTCTGATCTGGTGTGATTGACGTAGAAAATAAAAAATGGTACAAGAAAGGAAACTCGTTTTGTGATATCCCGATACAGGGGAGAGACTGTCATGGAAATGATACAAGAGTTGGGGTGGGAGTCACTACAATAACGGCTTATTTTCCCTGCGGCAAGAATTAGTTACGAAATTTGGATCGCTGAATTTCTCTCCTGAGTGCAAAAACATATTGTGCTCTCTCAGTGATAAATGATCATCATAAAAAATAGGAGAAATCAGAGTTGAACCTAGAGATTAGGGTAATTTTCCTTTCCGCGTGCTATTCGAGTATGATATGGTAAACAGTTAGTATGAATAATACGTGTAGCTCCATACTAATGCGGAGAGGAGACAACGGCTGGTTGACATTTTGATCAAAGTACATTAAAATTATATAAACCAACAGCCATAACAATAATGAATTTATCTTCTGGCAACCAGTTTCAGCATCTCATTAGTTCTATCATCAGGTCCTAAATATAGAGAACAAATAATCAGCCGTCAAATTTCTAAGTACCATTATACATTGTATCATACAAAAAGTGAAGAACAAGCAAAAACAAAAATAGGGGTGGATGGCCCTGAAGTAATATAATGCCCTAATGAATGACATACAATAAAAAAAAGAATTTAGTTAAATGGCATAGAGATAAAATTACAGAAGGACGTGGTATTGATAGCCATACATTCAAATTTTTATTTTTTTTATTTTTTTATTTTTTAATATTTTATTTTATTATATTTTTAATGAATTAGGACAAAATAACTAATCTATGAAACAAAACAGCAGCCCATAGAGGAATGAAACGGTGAGAACAGGTACTAAACTACATTGATCACTCGTAATGAACAACAACAAAAAAGTTATGTGCACCAAATAAACAAGCCCGGATGAATCAAGGTATCTAAAAATGTCAAACTGTAAGCAAACAGAGTTAAAACCTGCTCTATGAAATCATACGAAGTCGGTATAGAAAAAGAGAATGATAGACAACATATTGACTATCAGTGGTAGTGGAATACATACATACTTGTGACAATCCTAATGGAGTACTAATTTCACCTATAATAATTAGAGGGTATAATAGCACTACTTAGATAAAACATTCAAAAAGTAAAGGTAGATAATACCAGTTAGATTAAAATGATAGTAGACAGTGTTTGCTTAAAAAGGTAAAGCAATCAACAATCCTAAGATTGATTTCAATACCACAGTGCTTTACTAGGCTTGCCCATGTTTGGAGGTGGTATGCCGTTGCCTTCCTCTGACCTTCGAACTGACTTACCCAGCCACTTATAGGGGGACCTACAGTTTAACGTGAGTGACGGTGCTACTCGGTATTTTTCACATCATCGACACTGCCAGAGGTGTAAGAAGTAGAAAGTAACAGATAAAAATCCAAGGACTTGGCGGGAATCGAACCCGCGACCTTTGGTTTCAAAGTCTGGCACTCCATCTCAGTGCTGCCGAGCCGCACAATGTTCGCTTATAATCCATTAAACAAATCATCTCCATAAGTGAACTCGAGATCCTAGTAATAATAATAATAATAATAATAAGAGATAAAACGTGCGCACCACTTGATTTGCTGACCGCAAACACCACACAGGAAACCACAGTGGCAACAGCTGAAACACCGCAGTTCCTTGTATAAAACTTTTTCAGACTTCTTGCCGCGTCAATTCTTGATAAATTTTCAAGCTTTCGAAGATATCCTTCATCTTCTTCGTCAGGAGCCGCTGACTGACAGTGCTGCTGCTATGGTGGCCTTGAATAGCCCATGAACGGCTTATACCTTGTCTCCCCAGAACTCTGCGTATTTTGCTCGATGTGGCTCCACAGATAGGCAAGAACGCCGTCGGTTGTCCATCACTTGGATGTTCAGTGTTATCCCGTTTCTTTGAAAACGCTGTCTTTATATCACGTGCATCATAGCCGTTCATACGGAACACTTACTTGAGATGATGAATTTTGGATTCCAAATGGTCCTCGTCAGAAACAGTTTTTGTTCTGTATATTAACGTATTTAGAACTGCTCTCTTCTGAACTGGGTGGTGGAAACTCTGTGCGCTGAGATATAGAAATCCGTGTGCGTTGGTTTGCGGTATACAGAGTGGCCGAGACGCCTATCGGTTTTCCGTTGTACTAAAACATCTAGGAAAGGCAGCCTTCCTTCTCTCTCCAACTCGACAGTAAACTGGCTGCTACAGTGGAAACCAGCGTCTTCGATACTACGGGAGGGGTGGCGCCACCAGCGCAGACGTAGACTGAATCAGTGACAGCGTGACGTAGCGACCGACCAATCAGAAGCCGACCAATAATAAGCCGTTCATGGGCTATTTAAGGCCACCACAATACCAGCACTGTCAGTCAGCGGCTCCTGGCGAAGAAGATGGAGGATATCTTCGAAAGCTTAAAATTTTATCAAGAACTGACGCGGCATGAAGTCCGAGAAAGTTTTAAACAGAAGTGTCGCCGTGAAATACTTCGTACTCACCGCAGTTCCTTATTATACTAATGTTAGCTGACTGGAGTTAAGACAGGAAGCAGGCAGAAACTGCTCATTAAAGAGAATAATTAAAATATGAGCCTCACAGTCTGTAAAGAACGAATTACCGGCCTTTAACGTCAACTGTTTGCTTGAACAAAAAAAAGCTGGTTGCCATGGCAGCAGCAGCGAGAAAGCAGATAAAGTAAAACAAAGAAAAAGAACACACACACACAGAGGCAAACAACGGATGCTCCTTCCTGCGCCTGGCAGGAAAACAGGCATTCAACTGTTGCCGAGAAACAGAGCCTTCGAGAGGGAGCGGGTCTGTCTGGCAGAGGAGAAGAAGGCACGGAGGGGAAGGAGGAAGAGGAGGAGAACAATAAAAGACTGGCGCGCCCTTATCACAGGGAGGACAAAGGGCCGTCTCCCTCTTATGGATCCTGGCGTCGCTCTGGACAATTCTGCGAGCGCGTCTTTCACGTAATCGCTGTCGCTTCGCTGCAGGCGTTCTTTTCCTGACAGCGGCTGTGGCGTTCGATATCGCAGTACTTTCACCACGCTATGAAAACAAAACGGAGTTCTTCTTCTCATCACGATCATTAATAGCAACGTTTCGCTTATCGGCGAGCGTATTCATCAAGTAGGTACAGTGGTACTTTGCAACCAGTTTGTAATCCTTTAAAAAGTGTTTCGAAATGCGGATACAAGAACATTACTTTGTAGTTTTGTGTAGTTTGCGAACGAACTAGTTCGGAAGAGCGCTCCCACAGTCGAACTAGTTCGCAGATTCCCCGCCTCTTGGTTCGTCCGCTCCTTTTCCAAAGACTGACGGGGAACGGCGAGAGAACGCGAGAGCGCGCAGAGTCGTGTGATTCCCTTCTGCCAGTTACCGTGATTTCGAGCTGAGATGCAGCTCAGATGTAGTTTCGTAGCGCGTAGCACTGGCACAAGAAATCCATTTTAAAAATAAAGTACTACGAGGACTCTGTATGCAAAGTAGTTCAATACCATTATATCACACATTCGTGTAAATAACTGGTTTATTTGCTTAAGTATTTAATGTCTAATTGCCCAAAAATACGGGTAACAGCACACGCTTTAGCAACACTGATTCAATATATAAAAAAGCTAAGAAAAGAAAGAGCTCTTTTAGTAGCGGTAGCAAAAGCCAAAAAGAGCGGACGAACTAGAAAGAGCGACCTACTTCGCGGCCGAGCTGCGAACTAAAAGGAGAGCTACCGGTCGCGAACTAAAATACGAGCGATCGGTCGCGAACTAAAATATGCGCGATCGGTCGCGAACTGAAATATGCGCGATCGGTCGCCAAACTATTATGCCAAACGTATCTCGCTTCTTAGTTCGTTGGATTCTTTTCCGAAGACCGACGGGCAATAGCGAGAGGGCGCGTAGCAGAATTAAAAAACACATGTTTGCCTTCTCCTGATGAGAGTCATTTCGAGGTGAGCATCTGCCTGCTATATTACATAGTTCAGTGCTACAAAATTTCTGTTTTGAAGTATTCTGCACTCTGCAATATCTGACTAATAAATTCCATAATGCCAAGATATAGAGGTAACTTCAAACTTAAACGCGAGAAATTATCCACAGGCTGTTCCTTTTGGTTTGCGTGATATCGTTAGCGATTCAAGCAGCAAGCGCATGAAGCAGCTAGGTGGGAGAACTTCTCCCTCCACCTGCATGCGCAGACCACGCCGCTCAGTCGTCACTGGGAGCGGATGAACTAAAAGAACTATTATGCGCAAGTCTATTACTTTGAACTCAAGCTTTTGGGAAGATATGAGAATACTGAACATTGCAGCACTTCCGCAGTTACTACACTCATATATATGTACATCGGATTATCTGCAAATCACATTTAAGTGCCTGGCAGAGGGTTCATCAAACCACCATTATACTATTTTATCTTCCATTCCATTCTCGAATAGGGCGCGGGAAGAAAGAACTCCTCAATCACTCCGTTAGACCTCTGATTTCTCGTATTTTATTCTGATGATCTTTTATACCTATGTAAGTAGGTTCAAAGGAGAATGTTGGTGATTGGAATTTCGTAAGCAGCCCATGCCGCAGCGATAAGCGCCGTTGTAATGATTCCCATCCCATATCCTGTATCCTTTCCGTAACGCTGTCTCCCCTGTATCGTGACAATACGAAACGAGCAGCCCTTCTTTGGACTCTGTCGATGTCTTCCGTGAAACCCACCTGATAAGGATCCCACACTGGGCATCAACACTCCGAAAAAGGACGGACAAGCATAGTATATGCAGTTTCTTTAGTAGTTCTGTTGCATCTCTTAAGGGTTCGCCTTTCCCATGACATTATCTAAGTATTCTTTCCAGTTTGAGTCTGTAGTAATACTAATTCCTATGTATTTTGTGTTTACGGCCTTAACGTTTCATTGAGGTATCTTGTAAATAAAGTTTAACGGATTTCTTTTCGTACGCATGTGGACGACTTCAGACTTCTCATTATTTAGAGTCAATTGCCAATTTTTACACCATACGGATATGTTATTTAGATCGTTCTGCAGTTGGTTTTGATCTTCAGATGATTTTATTAGACGGTACGTGACGACGTCATCTGCAAACAACCTAAGAGAGCTACTTAGATTTTCCCCTAAATCGTTTATGTAAATAAGGAACAGTAGAGGACCAATAACACTACCCTATGGAACGCCCGATATCACCTCTGTTTTAGTCTATGTCTTACCATCGATTACTACGAACTGTGTCCTCTCTGACAGTATTAGTAGCATTTGGGAATAATTGATTCGTCTGTACAGGAGACCACATTTAAAACGCTTGTATGACCCCGTCTTGAGTATTGCGTGTTTGGGATCCCCGCCAGAACGGTTTAAAGGACATAGAAGCAGTTCAGAGGCGGGCAGCTAGGTTTGTTACTGGTAGATTCGATCAATGCACGAGTGTTACTGAAATGCTTCGGGAACTAAATTGGTAGTCGTTGGAGGGAAGGGCGAAGTTCTTTTCGAGAAGCACTATTGAAGAAATTTAGAGGGCCGAAATTTGAGACAGATTGCATAACTATTCTATTGTAGCCAACATACATTTTTCCGCCTCCATAGTCCAATGGATACCGTGCTCGATTACCACGCAAGGGGCCCGGGTTAGATTCGCGTCGTCCTCATAATCATTTCCTCATCGTCGACGCGCAAGTCGCCCAAGTGGCGTCACCTAAAGACTTGCACCAGGCAGGCCGAACATGATCCCAAAAAACGTTTAAATGTTTGTAATTCTATGGGACCAAACTACTTTGGTTCTAACTTCCTAAACTTACAAACTACTTAAACTAAGTTAGGCTAACCTAATGGCAACACACGCATCCATGCCCAAAAGGGGATTCGAACCCCCGACGCGGGAGGCCCCGCGATCCGTACCGTGGTGCTCCGTCCAGACAGCTCGGCTACGGCGAACACAATCCCAGCAGGAGTCTAACGGTAAGAAACGCCACACGATATCATCATCCTACATTTCCGGAAAGTCGACAAAGATAAGATCCGAGATATTAGGACTCTAATGGATGTATTTTAAGCTTTTTTTATTTTTTATTTTTTTCGTTATTCTATATGGGAATGGAACAGGAAAGCAAATAACTATTATTGGTACTAAATACCCTTCGCCACGCACCTTTGGGTGGATTGCGGAGTATGTATATAGATGTAGGTAGGAACAAGACGCCATAAACACTGAGCTACAGCTGCATAATAACGAAACTTCAGGGCAAAATCCGCAAAGTTACTAATACACGCAGATGAATACCACTGACACATATTGCATCCTTTCTGTGTGTAGTATGTGTGACATACCAGTATATTGAACGTATCCTATTATGCGCTGCATCGATTTCTACCAAACTTGGATGGACACTATTCTATCTGGAAACAGAGATTTTGAGTTTGGGGTGTTGGTGATCACAAAGTGATGGGCAGACAAACGAGATAAGAAGGTGGTCATAGACGGAAGGGTGAGGAAATGGACAGAAAAAAGGAGTAGGACGTGGGTAAAATATGGTAGGAGAGCAACGGAGGTAGTGGGAACTAGAAGATGGACAGGTAGAGTGGGAGAAGGAAATGAAGTGGAACATGGGAGAGGAGGCGAAGGCCGTACAGGGAGGACGACAAGGGGAAAGAGAAGGGGTGAGTGAGCAGTGAGAGAAAGGAGGTGTAAGTGGATGACAGATGAAATGGAAGGAAGAGATGAAAAGACGGAAGACGATTAGAAGAAGGAGGAGGGTGTGTATAGAGGGGAGATGGACAAGAAGGGGAAGAAGAAATGAAATGTTTGTAAATCTACGGTACTCAACAACTGCTGTTATTAGTCCCTAGGCTTGCAAATTATTTAAACTAACCTAAGGACAACACACACGTCCATGCCCAAGAGAGGACTCGAATCTCAGATGGAGAGCAACTGGGCGCTCTGCAGCAAGTCACCTTAGAGCGCTAGGCCAGTCCACCGCTGCGAGGAGGGCGGGGGGAGAGGAGATCGACTGATAGAGAGGTAAGAAGACATGGACAGAGAAAGAGTGTAGAAAACAATTAATTACTTCCCTCTTTCTATCAACGGTAGCCTCTATAAAGTTGGCCAACAGAAAAAAGCAGCCAATCCATTGGATTTCCGATTAACTACGATTTCATGAGAAAGCATCTTTTCATTTGATTCAGGGTATTGATCTGATTGTTGTGTTTCTTCGGTGAGTCTATGTTCGCAAGAATACTTTCATACTTCGCCGTTCATCTCATATCAGACTGTTCCACAGAGAAGCGTTTTAGGGTTTAGGTAGTAGAATTATAAAACTCGGTGTCATACGTGCGTTTGTCGATTCCTAAATGTATTATATCTCGGCTTTTAGATTTTGATCGCTAAGAGTTTTGGATGATCGTGCTGGACATGTGACCAACATACCAAAAAATAATTGGGCTGTAAGCTGTTTTATACAAGTACACACAATGAAATTCATAGTTTATGACTGCTAACTTCTCCCTTCTTTCATTAATATAAATGTAGAAAGAGATTGTCCTGAATTACTAAATAACCAAATCACAATTTCGTCTAAATAGTTCGTCTAAGAAAATAAAGGGAACGTAAGTTACAACTAAAATACCGTTCCTGACCTTGATAATAAGCACGAGAACGTGTGTCTTACTGTAGCTGTGTTACTGTATAGAAGCAATGTATGAACGACTAGCCGGAGCTGGTGTCTGAACAAGTTATGGAAACAGATTACTGCCTTTTAGATAAGGGCTGACATTTTGCTGATATTACACCATTAAACATGACCGTCGAAATAGAAATCGCAACCTTTTGTAACGTATAGTTTCTTCTCTACTTACATTTTTTTCTTTTACTTCTATATTCTGCCTCGTTATTAGAACCAATTTCTCATGTCACAAGAGAGAGAGTATTTTCCGTGAGCAAATTAAAATAGAGTATGTCGTTCGATTTCGCTACCATTTGCCCTTATATTCTTTGTTAAAACCGTAAAGTACTAAAGTTATCTCTCACATTGCCATTATATTTGGCTCATTAATGCATTTTTTTTTTTTTCATGGAGAAGATACCATATGATGAATTGGAGTGGGTACCTTACATCACAAATCGATACCGTTTGATTGAAAACTGTCAAATATTTGTGCAAACATTTGTAAATCTGCGTGGTCATCAGTCCGTAGCTTACAAACCACTTAAACTAAGGTAAACTGACCTAGGAGCAACACACACACACACACACACACACACACATGCCCCAGGGAGGACTCGAACCTCCGACGGCGAGCAACCGCGCGCTCCGCTTCTCGGCTACTCCACCACGGCCAAATATTTGTAGTTTCTCGTACATAGCGAGGAGGGGATAAGTACTGAGAGTGATGGAGAAGCAGATGGACAGAGTGAGTAGAGGAAAAGGGGATGGGCAGAAAGAAGGAGATGGTGAGAGTACAGAGAGAGTGTAGAGAAGAGCAGAGAGGGTCGTGGATGAAGTGGGATAACAGAACTATGGAAAAAATACAAAGTGTCTGATATTGCACATAGTATCATTTGTGTAAGAAGTAGGGTGACAGGAACCTGGTGGGATAGGAGGAAAAGTTGAAGAAGGAGGGGGAGACAGAGAGAGGGGGAGAAGGAAATAAGTAGAGTGAGGGGATACGGAGATGGCAGAGAAAAGAGGGGGAAGGAAATGCACAAAGGCATGAGCGAAGAAGCGCTGTATCAACACCAGAATGCTACAAATATATCCCCAGGCCATGCCGGATAGTTGGCTAGTTATTTAAAAATAAATGAACTTGTGTGGTCCTCTTCCGTACCTGCGGTGACGTAAAAAGATGCCACACGACAGCTAGGGAGCGAAGATATGCAGACGGCCTTCGCTCGTCCCACCCGATGGGTGCCCAGACTACCTGCCACCGGTGACGTCAGCCTGTGAGCGACAGGTGCCACCACCGGCTCGTCACTTGGGCTGCAGCTGAGACCTTGGGCGGGGGGTCCAGTTGCTGCAGTCACAGACTGGTTTGTCAGCGGCCGTCCCGTTACCAGCGGACGCTGACCGACGCTGCTCACTCCGTCTCTTGCCAACTCCAGTAAACACACATCTCCTGACGATCGCAAGCACGCGTCGTAACAGATTGTGTAGTCCGGTCACACTTTCAGGGCTGACCAAAACATTGAACGTCAACAGTCCTGGGTGCACGGCAAGTTGTATCACAAGGCAGACTTCCTTCCCGTGCCATTGGTGCCGGCTGCACGGAATGGTAGTATGTTCTAAGGCTTCATGCTACGGACTAGGCGCCCGATCCCGCACGAGGTTCGATTCGTCCCTCGGACATGGGTATGTGTATTGTCCTTGCTATAATTTAGTTTAAGTAGTTTGTAAATCTAGGGACTGATGCCATAACAGTTTGGTCCGAAGGCGAGAGGAATGGGAAGGTGCGCGTCATACTACCACTCTAAACATGTTTTTGAAATTAAGTTTTTTGCTTCAGTTGTTGTTGTTATTGGAGCTTTAGAGCGTTCAACACTGTGGTCATCAGCGCCCATACTAGGAAGAGATGAGTCCAATACTACTAAATGGAACAGCAGACAGGCAAGGGAAGAGAGAAAACGAAAGGGCGTACGCTCTTCCCCCTACATCATATGTACAATAATGAAAGGTTCAGTGGCACTAATAAGACACTAGACAAAACAGACAAATGGGGGACAAGACTAAAAAGACGGTGGGCTGAACAAAGAAGGATGGACCGAACGGTGCTGTCTTCCTCTATCTATATTTTAGAACCGTCGAACTAAGATCTTTGGTGGGAGGTCGGCCAAAACACAAAATCGTAAAACGCGTGCCACTGTCATTTCACTGTCACCTAAAATGGAGCGGAGGTCATCTGACAAATCAGCGTGTTCCCTCGCAGCATCATAGGAAACGCAAGTAGTGAAAATATGCTGAATGGTTATCAGCACACCACAAGCATCACAAGTAGAGGGCTCGTCGCCACAAAGAAGGAATCTATGCGTCAGGGGGCAGTGTCCTATTCGAAGTCTCGTTAAGCAGACTTAACCGTTTTGTAACATAAAATAAATGTGTTAAAATGATAAATTTGTTATTGGTAAACTTGTTTCGAAAAATTAACTACAGGCACTTTTAGAAATACCTTAAGTTGTAGTATCGACTAACAAAAATACGTTTGTAATTTAATTAAGAAAATATAATTCACCCTGTTTTTTTCTTGAAAGGTAGTTCATGGGCGTACTATGTAAGGTCTGTAACATTAATATTAAAATATACTGTAAAAAGCTTATCCTGTACTTGCTGCAATAGTTATCGTAGGAAAACTGAGTGCTTTTATTCACTGTTAGGAAGAAATTCGTCGTTTATATACTATACATGGTAGCTTGATTGTAAACATAAGCCGCGGCAAAATAGTTGTGCGCACCAGGTCGCCTGGCTGCAGTGCGCAAGGTCGTTCGCCGTCGGGGGTTCGAGTCCTCCATCGGCATGAGTCCTTAGCGTAAGTTACTTTAAGTAGTTTGTAAGCCTATGGACTAATGAGCAACGAAGTTAAGTCCCTTAGATTTACAAACATTTGAACATTTTGTAAACATTATAAGGCGTTATTATTTTCAGTTAACTATTAGACCAAACCTACTTGCAAAATTAACAGAATACGTAGTTTTCATTTACGTAATGTTCTTCAAAATAGTATTTTCGCATAAATAAGAAATACGCTTCCAAGTAATGCTAACTTCAAAAATTGACTTTCCCTGGTCTGAGAAGAGAGAACATTCTGTCATCTTATATAATAGAAAACAAGATTGAAAATTTTCAGTTTTAAGCGGGAAATACTTTATCGTAAGAATAATCAAGAGACAAACGTATTTTTAACTTTCAATTTGTGGTCGGAAATAGTTTTGTTGTAACGACTCTTTCGTAATACTGAGCTACATAGAAACTGAAACTAAATTCACTCCACATCAAAGAGAGCTCTACACAGCAACCTTTTATTAATATTTGTTACAAAACTGAAACAGCATTGTAAATTTTTGTACTATATTCAGAAGTACTTATATGTTTTTGAAGTACAGGGTATACATTTTTATTCGTACATCACATTTGTACATGATATCCGAAACAAGACAAAGAAAAGGAAGTTGTATGGATACAACTTATCTACATACACGCAAGGGTTTGTATTTCATGGAAGATACATCTCATTACGCTTGGAAACACGGAATCTCCACGTTCTGATATGCTTTGACCTGTTTCCTATTGCGATTATCAATTAGCTGTAGAACGAAGAATGTGACATATGTACACAAGCATGTGTAGCAATCCTGTACTGCAACATCATGTAACTCCCACATGCAACCGTAAGTAATTTCTCAAGGTTTTATTTTTATTTATTTATTTATTTTTTCTTCGTTTCTAAAACTTAGCTATATTCACGAAGCATAACATTGTAATTATCTATGTCTTCTGAAAAGACCTTATTAATCTAACTTAAAGAAAAAATAGGTATGCTACTTAAACAACTTACTTTAAATGCATCGTTCAATAAAATAAAATCAGAATTTTTGATTATTTACTTTTTTTATTTTAGTTTTTACGAAGCCGTATTGGGTAAAATTAAGCAGTATTTATCAGTGCGACGCATATCGGCATGTGAAATCTTCCACTGATGTGTATCTTTACCTGATGATATTTGCTTGTTATACTAATGAGGTTATGTACCTATATTTAACCGTCTTCACTTCGGGAAGTAGATAATTCACATAATTTATTCTCGCGTGGGAGGGGAGGATTTAAGCTTTGTTCCGGAGGGAGGGGGTGGGAAAGTGGGAGATTCAATTCTCCAGTACAAGGACTTCATTCAGATCAGTCTCCAAACTATATGCATCCTTTTCAGTGTTTTATGTTACCCCCCCCCCCCAAAAAATTAATAATAATGAAAATAAAAAAAGTAGTAATAGTAAATAAAGGTTCGTTCATCTCTAAATAGTTTCTTTAATTCCCTTACTATCATTAGTGCTGAAAATGTGTTGCTAGCTGGAATAGAAATCAAAACAAAACTCCTCTACTCCCCAAATAATAATAATAATAAATAAAAATGGGACCATTCTGGACGAGACCTTTTGAAACATATTTGTTGTAGCACTATGATGATTGCTCAAGACGATGTTACCTTAGAATTTGTACTTTGTATTATTCAAATATTTGAGTCTAATGAACTTAGTTCTTACCATTTCTGGATCAAAAATACTACGTTACTTTATTTATTAGTAGTCTAGGCTCATTGACGAGCTACCTTCACATCAATATAAAATCTTTTGTTCAGTCTGTATCAGCCATACGTAATCATAATTCCAGCTGAATCGACCTCTGAAGGATCATGGGGACATGTAGGCCGTATTTACTAAAGTTGCCTTACATAAATTTATGTTAGCCACTTATAATACGGCCAACGGCCGTGTCACATTGGATGCATCGGTTCACGCTAAATAACCGATGTTAAGAACTGTCGGTCTTAGCTAGCACTTGGACGGGTCACCATCTTGGGTCTGTTGAGCTCTGTTGGAATGCGAGGTGCACTCAACCCTTGTGAGACCTCTTTTCATTTACTTCTTTCATACAGTATGATATTTTGGGGTAATTCATTACGGAGCAAGAAAGTATTCGTCCTACAAAAGCGTGTAATGTCAATGATTGCTGGAGCCCAACCAAGATCAACTTGCTGGCACGTATTTAAGGAACTTAAGAATCTTCACTGTAGCCTCACAATATAAATATATTCACTCATGAAATTTGTTAATAGTAAGTAGGGTGACCATCTTTTGATCAAGGGTTTAAAGGAGATGACCAAAATCTGATCATGATTATAAGGGAGAATAAGAGATATTTAGTCACAGAAAATTTCTATTGCACAATTTCCTTGGAAATGATGACAATGGGGATGTAAACATTAAAAAAATCAGACATGATTTGCTAATTTTTACTCATTTATCGTATTTTTGGACAGCTGTACAACCTGACAGTGAGTTTTAATTTAAGAGAGCAATGACATTAATAAGACTTATTTCTGAAGTAAATTGAAGAACTACTATTGGATTTGTTTTTGATATATCGATCTTTTTGTTACATAAATATTTAATCAATGCTAGAAGTTAATGAAATCATCTCTGAAGCATTTTTCCACGGATGGATGTTTTCAATAATTTTTCAGTGATACAAAACACTGACTTTAATATTAATTTTAACGAGAGCATATAATTAAAATCGATGCACTTTAAATGAAAATACACACGAAAAATTCACAGAAGGTATTACGCAAACACTAAGAAAATCGCCCAAATCGGAACATTTGGTGCTAACTTTCCTCTGTTTTCAATAGATGACAAGCGATCCATCAGTACTGGTTCTTTCAAACCGTTCAGAAATGTTGTCTGAGTCAACTGAGAAATAACTAATAATACGCTTCTGTTTAATGTCTATAATCCGCTTTCGGGAGTCGTTACTTCCGCGTGTTGTTATGGTATAAAAAAGCTAACTGCTGATAGGTATAACTTGATACGCATCCTTGAGTTGTCAGTATTTACCAAGAAACCTAAGAGCATTTTCTCACATCTCCATGCATTCCAAAGGCCGTAGAAGTACCAATAATAATCGGGAATAGTATCGATTATTATACGGGAGGGTGGTCGGGATATCTCGCTGAGAGAATTTCAAGTATCGATAGTACTCCACGAGTTTCACTGACGAAATATACGAGAGAAACAGGCAAAGAATAAGGGAGACAGGAGACTTTTTTCTTAAAAAAGTGTCAAAATAAGGGAGAACCCGTACAATACGGGTCACTGTAGTAGTAACCCAAATCAGTTATACAGTAATAACAGTGTACAAAACTACAACAATAAGAGAATAGATGACCTTTACCATTCATTGTTAAATCTAACCTTGGTCCAGAAAGGGGTGAATTATTCTACCACAATAGTCTTTGGTCACGTACCAAATACTGTAGAATCTAGAGCCTGACAGCTAACTATCATTTAAAATGAAATTAAAGGAATATTTAATGGCAAGTCAATCTACTCAGTAGATGAATTTTTTATATAAATTAGTAATTTTACAAAAAATAAACAATAAAACATAAAATGAAATATCAAAATCATGTCTTTTATTAAACTTACACATTCCACATTCTTACGAAACATCGTATTCATGATCTATGGAAAAAGTACTAATATAATCTAGGGTTCCAACGTTCATATTATATGCTTCTGTAGCAACAGATCAAACCCAAGTAATTATTAACCATATCCAACAATCAGCATTAGAGTTAAAAGAAATACTTTGGCAATCTGCATGTGTGGGAGACTTATGTTATATATTAAGAATATGAGCATCTCAATAAACAGTGTTCAGTCTATCGCTCGAAATGGCATGCGCAATAGAAATTATTATCAAACGGGCATCCGCTGTCACTGTCAGCTGTACACTATGCCGCAAGGTTTACGACGTTTCTGGACTTTCTTGACCGTTACTCGGTGGGAGATAGTGATTTCCTAAGCCGCATAATTGCGGATAATGAGGCGTAGCTCCATCATTTCACACCTGCTTCGAAGTGAGCGTCTGTGAAATGGAGTCACCCAATCACTTTCTCGGAAGAAATGCAAAGTTGCGCCACCAACAGGGAAAGTCATGGCCATCGTATACTTCGACTGTGAATAAGTTGTGTATGCAGAGATTACCGCCAAAGGGCACACAGTTAATGCCGATTCGTACTGTGCAACACTGACATCGCTGCGCAACGCCATAAAGAACAAGAGGTGTAGAAAATTAAGCGAAGGCATTGTTCTCCTGCACGACTATGCAATACTCGTCACACACGACAGAAAAAAAGCTTTGCTTCGACGTAACCTATTGGACGTGTGAAAGAACCTGTAATATAAGGCGTTCGGAAATTCCACTTAAGAACTTCGGGGACTTACAAAGGTGAGTAACCCATGTCCGGAAATTCCCTCCAGTGATTCAATTACAATTTTTTTTTAATCTGTGACTCTGTGAAACAAATCTCTCGTGTTAAAAGCTCGTTGCCTTCCATATTTTGTAAAGAGATAATATGGACCGAACAAGAAAGAAATTTCTAATAAATACTGGCTGTAATATGCATACATGAAGAGCAATGAGCATGTCGGTCACTATTGCGAACATAGCTCTTCTACTGGTACGGTGTCGTACATCTTGAGCTATGCACGGTGAAGTTCATGTTTATCGGGCTTTTATTTTTGTTTCGTTCCATACCACCTACTTCCAAAATATGGAAAGCAAAGTGTCAACGATTTTAAAAAAGTGGTCATAGCGTCACTGGGTAACTTTAGCGGACATTAAATGAATAGTTTTCGCACCAGATTTATTTCCTACAGCTCTGTATAAAAAGGGGGATGATGCTGTCCTACTAACTTATAAAAGCACAATAATTCACTCCGGCACCAACGATATTATCGACATCAGTCAATGATAAATCCGTGAGTATGTGTAACCAGTCTATTTGTTTACTGTTAGTATTAACTGTTTCTAAAGCTACACTATTAAGGAATTCGTTGTTGACTCCTGTTTTTAAAACATTTTTATTGAGACTGAATATGATTCAGAATAACGTAAGTCGAAAGATTCGTTGGACCAAATCTGCTTTTCTCACAGGTGGGCAGTGGTCCTTTCTTAATGGACCAACGTATTTCATAAAACCTGTTTGTGTTTTCAGCCTGTCACTATGGAATCAGAAAGTGTTCCAACACATAACCTGGATAAACTGAATAATGTTTCCTATTTAAATATCAGTGATTCAATTTCCAATGTTGGAGATGGCACACCAGTAAGTGCTTAAAGCCCTGAAACTGCTGTAGCTTTTACCGTTCCTATAAAAAGATGTGGAGTCTTATTTTGGAGAACCTATAGTTTATGTATATTCATTAATACCAGAGTACAATGTACTGCATCTTATATTTATTTCATAAGTCTATTTTAATACTTCCAGGGAGCTCCCCTTTTTTTCCAGCTAATTTATAAGGATTCCCAAATTATTCTTAAGATTGTACGTTGTTGTACGTAATTTACCCATGTAATTTTCCGGTCCTAAGAGATGCCAAGAAATTTGGAATAGTCACGTTAATTGTTTATTCTAATACCGTAAATTTATGCAGGGGATTGGACGAGCCTTTTATAAAACTTGTTACAACGTCATTTTAGTGCTAATTGATCATAGAATTTTCTTTACTGCGGTCGAAAACAGGCCCCCACTCCAATATCCAGGAGGGAACTACATTAATAAGTAGGGGACTGAACGCCGCAAATGTATTACTGATTTACAGACTGTTTTCCGATTAATTGCGCCGCGATATTAACGACACATCTGCACAGTGTGCTTGTTGTCACGAACTGCTGGTACTACAGGTTCGTAGCCAATGAGGAATAATAAATTGCGTGTCGATTGCACAGCTTTTCCTCGAAGCGGCATTATGTGTGGGAGTGGGGGGGGGGGGGGAGGCAGTCACGTTTATCGTCTTTTAGACTTCAGATAAAGGATTTTGGATTAGCTTTCTTCTCATTTACAACCAAATCTGTAGATCCTACTAACAAACGCTGAGGAATGTGGTACTGATTCATGGTTGTATATCGAAGAATTCCTCATGGCACGTGTTTGTTATATAACAAACTAACTTATTCTGTTGTAAAATAAGCCATAATTGTAATATTTGGAAGAAAAGTTTGCTATTAACAATGAAGCACAAAACCCATTTACTCAGGGTTGTTGAGGACAGAGAGCAAAGGTAAGAAAAGGGAGAGAACTGACATAGAGAACTTACGAGAAACTAAACAGACAACAAAGCTTTAAAATCAATATCCTATAACCTCAGTAACAGAGATTATCATTTACTTCACCTCGTTAGTTTTGACAAATGGCAATGACATGGACTCTACGTACGAAACTCATTCAAAAGATGTACTTTTGTAATAAAATGTTGGAGAGTTATATGTTTACTCTCATTTGGAGAATCGGGGAAACTAAATCTCATTACAAAGACGTAATTACAATCATACTGCAAATAATACAATGAAGAACGGCACATTAAGTCAAACGTATGGATGATAGATAGAGTAGTAAAGATTTGTGTTGGATTCTAAAAGATAAGAGAGCGAGACGACGAAGAATCATTGTCTGAACGTATAATTCAATACAGTAACTGATTTATAGACTTAAAATACGGTTTTATCTAACAGTATAATTCTAATTTTTTATTATCGTGATAATACGTGTATTTGTAATGAATTAAATATTCTTAAAAATAATTTTTGTTATCTTATTCCATTACACAGTGAAAAACAGTTCTGATGTTGGAAAATTAATGAAGACATTATTCCTAGTTTCCACTTCCATTACAACCGTAGCAGATAAGAATGATATATTAATTTATAGAGTAGTCAATTTACTTGCTGTGAACTACATAATATAAAGAGTCACCTAAGACTATTATAAATAGATTAAAATTTGTACGTTACCGCTTTGGACCATTAGTACATAATGAAAAAAAGGCGATGTCTACCTGCGGGAAGAAGAAAAAAATATTTAAAATTCAACATTGGTCTAGTAGATTATCCTAAATTAAAATTATTTAGTTTTTTTTTTTTTTTTTTTTTTTTTTTTTTTTTTTTTTTTTTAAATTTTACTGTTAGACTGTTAGCCGAATAGCAAAACGTCTGACTAAGTAACGTTGAATAAATCAACAATTTTTGTTGTAAGTTAATAGCCAAAGACCTAAGAATTTTCAGAAAAATTTCGAAATGAGAGTATGAATGGTAAAATGAAGACTTCTCTTTATGTTTTCACACAACGTAGTCAATTACTTTCAATTGGACCTACAGGATTCTATACTTCATTAATCACTGTCCTTTGTTATCTGACGGCTACGCACTTTGGTATAAAAACTCCATCTAACGATTACAACTTCCCTCGCTAAACTACCACAGTCGTCAAGAAAAACGCAAATAGACGAAGGTGAATTCCATGCCTGTGCATGGAAACTATAAAGAACGCTGAGGATCAGTAATATCTATTTTATTTCAGGAATTTTAACTATAACCTAATTTCTCCTCCCCCGAGGACATATGACTAGCATCTTTCAGCCGCTAGAGCTGTCAGTCGACTTCTAAATTTTTGTGACCTCTGAGTTGCTCCAGGAAAGTTCTTTAATCTTTTCGTCTATTAATCAATCTTCCTGCTGAATTAGTGCACCCCTATAGACCATCTGATGCACTCACTGTCAGTACTCTTCAACAAACGGCTGTTTCCTCCCATGAGTTTCAGAATATTATCCCCAACACGTTTTGGAAAACAACTGCATTCACGGGAAAATCAGGGTACTTCAAGTCTTCATAGTTGATTTCGACTGTAGGGGATAATTGGGTAATGAAAGACAGGGGATAATCGTGGTCACAACGATTTTTCGTAAATTTGGTACAAAAAGCTTTAAGTAAACACGGGCTGTCATCGCGAGTCTAATAGTGTAAATACTACAGCGAAGTTCGCCGTTTTGGAAATTATTGTGTGGGACCTTAATTTCAAAGACTGATTTTTCCTCTGTTTTGTAAGTAAAATCGTAGCGCAAGTCGCATTTTATCGTCTGTTTCACAACTTCAACTGACATATTACTTACTAGACAGTTTCTGGTGAGCGGTTCTTTTGTAAGACATTTGTTTCCTAAAGAGTTTTGCTATAATATTGTTTTGGTAATTTTGACTATAGTCATGCATTCTGGATAAACGCAGGTACTATGATGGGGTAGTGGCAGTAAGTACCTCAACTGACCGCCATTACACCAGTAGTATCAAATGTTGAAATGTTTGTAGAGCTTAAGGGACTTAACTACGGGGTCATCAGTCCCTAAACTTACAAACTACTTATGAACCAGCTTATACTAACGACGGCACAAACATCCACGCCCGAGGGGGGATTCAAATCCCCGACGGGGAACGCCTCGCGCACCGTCGCATAGCGCCTCAATGCGCTCGGCCGCTCCGCCGCGGTCCCAGTAGTATCAATATTTCCTATTTTCAGATGGTTAGAAAATGCATATGGAAGACACAAAGTTCAGTGAAATGCAAAAGATTTGAAAGTTGCGATACAAGCTGTTATTGCAGACTTATCGATGAGAAAGGTTGCTTAAAAATATAAAGTACCTTTCAACGTACAGCAAATACAATGAAAGGGCGGAAATGATTGTGAACTACGCTTATGAAGAGAATGTAAGTTTCCTTTTGGACGTGAAGGAGCTCTACATACGCATATTAAAAAACATCAAAGATGAACCACGGTATAACACCAACAGAGTTAAGTTGCGTTTGAATATGAAGTTAGATGTAATGAGAAAAATGACAGAGAAATAATTAATGGAAGGAAAAAGACAACTTCGTAGCTAAAGAACTGAAAAAATGAGCAAAATGAACTATATACAAAACGAAAAGGAAACTTTCAGAATCTTATACACATTTTTTTCCCCAGACATATCAAATTTGTTTTCAGGATAAACTGTACTCTACCTACCATATCTTTTTTTATTGACATCAATAGGCCGAGTTGTTATGCAACACGATCAAGAATAAAACATTTTTTTTAGCTGAACCGTACCCGTGGCAATCTGTATGCCAAATTTCATGTCATTGGTTGAGTAGTTTAGGCATGAAGCAAAACAAACAAAGAGACATACAGGGTGATTATAATTAAAGTTAAACTTTCAAAACGTTCTAAACCATTGGTCAGAATGACGTCAAATTGCAACGGCATATTATCAGAGATGGAGGAGAATGTATGGCAGAAGAAAAATAATGTGTGAAAATTGATCAATAGATGGCCATGTGTGTAAATGAACACACCTATCATGAGCACGACCGACTGAAGTTGCTATAAATACACTGGGTGCATGGATTTTATCATTTCGCGTCTTAGACGTTCGCCATGATGGTCTGAATGCCGGATCGCTCTCTGCTTGTGAAGCTGATTTACATGAATGATGACTGTGTACAATCGCTCTGAAAACGTTCCTGACACTGGAGGGTTTGAAAAAAGGCGTTGGTCCGAAGATTGCTGTGGGTCTGGAGAAAATGATTCGGAGATTCGAAAAGACAGCTTTCTCTGGTGTGCAACCTGGTAGAGGGAGGAAACGACTTAATTTGACGTCAGTGGAAGAAGTGGCCGCAGAAGTGCAGGAGGAGTCGAGCGGTGGTGTGCACACGTGTAGGGCACGGAGAAGTGCTCGAACACTGGACAAACCTGGGTGCACGGTGCTACGAAACATCCTTCTTTGTATGCATTCAAAACTACGAGTTGCTTCCTTTTGACCTGACAGCAACAGCGACTTTGGCTTTAGAATTTCTTCCTCGCATGGAAGTCGAAGATAAATGGCAGTGGAAGATTTTGTAGACCGACGAAGCTCACTTCCATCTGACAGGATGCGTCAATACACGCAATGGGCGGATAGGAGCAACAGAAAATCAACACGCTAATCAACCAGTAGCGCTTTTACCTTTAATGGTCACTGAGTGGTGTGGTTTGCGGCATCACTTATCATAGGCCATATATTTTGCCTGAACCGTCACTGGTAACCTCACTGAGTGTCTTTTTCGCAACCACGTCATTCCAGCTCTCCAACAGCGTTGATATTTAGATGGGATCATTTTTATGCAAGATTGCGCACCTCCACATATTAAAAATCCAGCTCAGTAACAGATGAAGTGCCATTTCTGAAATGCTAGGATTATCTCAAGCCGTTTCCCTAGGGCCTGGCCGTCCCAATCACCTGATCGTAAATCCGTGTGGCTTCCGGCAGTGGGGCTGTCTGAAAGATGTCTTCAGTGTTCCGAGTGCGAAAATTGGGATCATTGAAGGCACGCATTGCGCAACACATTCCTAAAGCGACATGCTCTTTATCGATTTCAACTTGTTGCAGAAACGGTGGACAGCATATAGAACATTTTTTGCGCCAGTCACACGGAAATTAAATATCCGATTCGATTTTGATTGCTACCATTTATGTGGTTTTTGGCCTCAAGGCGATTAAAAACGGATGTGATCGGTGGTTTTATGCAGTTTTTGTCCTCAGGATGATTACATACAGATGTTTCCATTCGATGTTATATGACCTTGCCATGGAAATGTGATTACCTAACCAACAGTAACACACCTGTAAATCCATGTACACTGAGTAGTACAGATTATTTAACGTCTGACCTACACATTAGGCATTGTTGTAAAGATTCATTTGTCACTTGTAGACGACAATTCACCTGGTGCGTAAGCTGTATGAAACACAGGAAATACACTCTAACTTTAATAAAAATGTAATACTCCCCATTCCAAAGAAATCAGGTGCACACATGTGTGAAAATTACAGAACCATCAATTTAAAGTCATGGTCCAAAATTTTAACTTGAATTGTGTACACAAGAAACGATTCCGAACTCGTGAAAGATCAGTTTGGATTCAGAAGAAATGTAGGAACACGGGAGGGTAATACTCACTTAACAACTTGTGTTAGAAGATAGATTAAGGAAAAGCAAACCAACATTTCTAGTTTTTGTAGATTTGGAGAAAGCTGTTGACAATGTTGTTTTGAATACACTCTTTCAAATTCTGAAATCAGCAGGAGTGAAATATAGGGAACAGAGGGCTATTTAAAACTTGTACAAAATCCAAACAGCAGTTATCAGAGTTGAAGGGCATGAAAGGGAGGCAGAGTTTGGGAAGGGAGTAAGTGTTGTAGTGTTTCTGTGATGTTATTCAATTTGTACATTAAGCAAGCTATAAAGGAAAGCAAGGACAAATTTGGAGTAGGAATTAAAAATCAGGGTGAAGGAATAAAAACATTCCATTTGCCGATGACATTGTAATTCTGTCAGAGCCAGCAGAAGACCTGAAATAGCAGTTGAACGGAATGGCCAATGTGTTGAAAGGTGCGTATAAGATGAATCTTAATAAGAGAAAAACAAGGCTAATGGTGTGCAGTCTAAGAAAATGAGGCATGCTGAAGGAATTAGATTAAGTAACGAAACAATAAATGTGGTAGATGGGTTTTGTTAGTTGGGCAGTAAAACAACATATGGAACGTTTTATGCATCACAAGACCAAGCACCATTACTTTACATTTCTGATGTGAGCGCAATTAGTGCTGTTTAGTAGTTATGTACAGTGAGATTTCACTACTAAGTGAAAGTACACTAACCCTTCTTTGGTACAAAATGTTGAGAAACATTCATAAATAAATATATTTTAAGAATTTGTAAAATTTAGGTTTCATTATGTCAATTGCGACGTAAGGCGCTTGGACTAGTGATGCATAACACCGTCCATATGATGGTGGCAGTATAAAGGATATGAAATGCATAGTGCCAATTGGAATAAAAGCGTTTTTGAGAAAGATAAAAATATTATACCAACGAATATTAATTAAAGTGTCTGGAAGTCTCTTCTGAAGAAATTTGTGTGGTGTGTTGCCTTGTACGGGAGTAAAACATATAGTGAAACATCAGTGATGCCATGAATCTACATCTATATGGGATACTCTGCAAATCACATTTAAGTGCCTGGCAGAGGGTTCATCAAACCACCTTTATACTACTTATCACCCATTCCATTCTCGAATATCGCGCGGGAAAAAAGAACACCCGAATCTCTCCGTTCCTGCTCCACTTTCTCGTATTTTATTCTGATGATCCTTTGTACCTATGTAAGTGGGAGTCAACGATATATTTTCGCATTCGGAGGAGAATTATGGCGAATGGATTTTCGTAAGCAGCCCACGCCGCAGCAATAAACGCCGTTGTTGTAATGATTCCGATCCCAGATCCTGTATTATTTTCGTAACGCTGTCTCCCCTGTATCGTGACAATACGAAACGATCTGCCCTTCTTTGGACTCTTTCGATGTCTTCCGTCAAACCCACCTGATAAGGATCCCACACTGTACAGCAATACTCCAAATGAGGACGGACAAGCGTAGTGTATGCAGTCTCTTTAGTAGTTCCTGTGCATCTTTTAAGAGTTCTACGAATAAAACGCAGTCTCTGGTTCGCCTTTCCCACGATATTATCTACGTGTTCTTTCCATTTTAAGTCTGAAGTAATAGTAATTAGTAGGTATTTAGTGGAGTTTACGGCCTTCACTTTTGACTGATTTATCTTGTAAACATAGTTTAACGGATTTCTTTTCGTAGTCATGTAGACGACTTCACACTTCTCATTATTTACAGTCAATTGCCAATTTTTAAACCATAGTGATATGTTGAAACTTCCTGGCAGATTAAAATTGTGTGCCGGAACCGGGACTCGAACCTGGGACCTTTGCCTTTTAAAGGCAAATGTCCCAGGTTCGAGTCCCGGTTCCGGCACACAATTTTAATCTGCCAGGAAGTTTCATATCAGCGCACACTCCGCTGCAGAGTCAAAGTTTCATTACATAGTGATATGTTATTTATATCGTTATGCAGTTGGTTTGGATCTTCGGATGATTTTACGAGACGGTAAATGACATCGTAATCTGCAAACAACCTAAGACCGCTGCTTAGATTTTCTCCCAAATCGTTTATGTAAATAAGGAACAGCAGAGGACAAACAACACTACCCTGTGAAACGCCGGATATCATCTCTGTTTTAGTCGATGCCGTACCATTGATTACTACAAACTGTATCCTTTCTGACAGTAAATCCCCTATCCAATCGCAAATTTGGGGCGATATATAAAAGCCGTTTGTGAGGTACGGTGTCAAAATCATTCTGGAAATCAAGAAATACGGAATCAATTTGAGAGCCCTTATCGATAGCACTCATCACTGCATGTGAGTAAGGAGCTAATTGTGTTTCACATGATCGTTATTTTCTAAATCCGTGTTGACCTTGGGTCAATAGATCATTTCCTTCGAGATAATTCATAGCCGGCCGCGGTGGCCGAGGGGATTGAGGCGCTCCAGTCACGGTCCGCACGGCCACTACGGTCGGGGGTTCGAATCCCCCCTCAGGCATGGATATTTGTGCCGTCCTTAGTTGTAAGTAGTTCATAAGTAGTTTGTAAGTTTAGGGACTGATGACCCCGTAGTTAAGTCCCATAGACTCTACAAACATTTGAACATTTGAACATTTGCTAATTCATAATATTTGAAAACATGATACGTTCCAAAACCTTGCTGACAATTGACGTCAGTGAAATAGGCCTGTAGTTTAGTGGGTTACTCCTATTGTACTTCTTGAGTATACGTGTGACCTGTGCAACTTTCCAGTCCCTTGGTACAGATCCTTCTTTGAGCTAGAGGTTGTATATGGCTGTTAAGGAAGGAGCTATCGCTTCAGCTTGATCAATTATAAATGTAATGTGTATACAGTCCGCGCCAGAAGACTTGTTCTTGTTAAGTGATTTAAGTTGCTTTACTACTCCGAGGATATCTACTTCGACGTTACTCATTCTGGCCTTTGTTTGTAATTCGAAATCTGGAATAGTCGTTTCGTCTTCTTAGGTGAAAGAGTTTCGAAAAGGATTGTTTAGCAACTCTGCTTTAGTAGCGCTATCATCGGCAGGAACGCCATTACTATCATGTAGTGAGGGTATTGTTTGTATTTTTCTCCCAGTATATTTCACATGTGATCAAAATCTCTTTGGGATTTCAGTCAGATTTCGAGAAAGAGTTTCGTTGTGAAACGTATTGTAGGCATTGAAGTCCTCGCTAAATTTCGAGCTTCTGTGTAGGATAACCTGGGGATTTTGTGTTCGTTTAAATTGAGCATGAATTTTACGTTGATTTTGCAACAGTGTGCTGACCTGTTTTGTGTACCTCCTTCTAGACGATAAATTGTTTAGGATAGATGCTTTTGAAATGCGGTGGTACAGGAGAATGCTGGAGATTAGGTGGGTGGATCGCATAACTAATGAGGAGGTACTGAACAGAAATGGCAAGAATAGGAATTTCTTGTGTACTTTGACTAAAAGTAGAGTTAGATTGATAGGACACATTGTTATACATCAATGAATCGTGAATTTAGCGCTGCAGGGTAGTGTGTGGGAGTAAAAATCGCAGAGGGAGACAAAGAGATAAATTCAGTAATCAGATTAAAATGGATGTAGGATACCGTTCTTATGAGAAGATTAAGAGGCTTGTTCAGGATAAAGTAGGATAGAGAGCTGCATCAAACCAGTCACCGGACTGAAGACCACAACACAGTAGACTATTATTAAGTTACAATGCTTATAGTGTCATATATTGATCAATTTTCACACTATTTTTCTTCTAAAATGATTTCCAGTCCATTGTACAGCAATCACTCAGAATAAATATTCCTTCAGTAAAAAAACCGTCTTGATTGCAAATATTGTTTTAATTATTATTCACGCGTTTCGTCCTTTAGCAAGGCATCTTCAGATTATAATGCGCTCTCCGTGGTGTGACACCGTAAGTTGTTTTGCGGTGTTTCTATTTTTTTTTAATTTTTTTTTTTATTTATTTTTTTTTTTTTTTTTTTTTTTATTTCCTTGTAGCCCTTACTAGAAGCGGTGGTCTCTGGTGATACAAGATCAGCCCAAGTTTACAATTGCGCTCACGGGCGGTGGGCGGGCGTGATGTGCTGCTCCGCCGACTTGTACAGACTCTGTCCTCTCGTCGTAATATGAAGTAGTGTGTAAATGGACAGTGCCCAGTTCGGAGGTGGGTAATAGCTACTTCGTCCCTTCTGAGGGGCTGGGAGGAGGAGCGCCATAGATGGACAGTGTACTGCAGCAACCTCAGGTAATATATGAAAACCTCCCAGCTGGCTGTTTGACAGAGGTGGACAGCTGAGTTTGATGACGAGGGGGTCGATGGTAGCGTGGGCAGGAGGCTTCTGCTACCCTGACCCTGGCCTCGGCGTGTATCCAAATGAACTTCCGCTTGCCTTCCTGCCGTTGTACCTCGGCAAAGCGCGGTTCCGCTTCCTCCACAGTTGTTTCTCTGACGTAACACAGAAATAGCAAATTTCGAATCTATTTCACATCTACACTATTTGTCATTGATCCAGAGGACAGTTACATTTCTGAAACAGTAGTAACACAAACTGCCTAATTTAAAATTTTACAGGTGAATAAATGAATCTCCAGTCGAAATATCATTTAATGAGGGTTACGACGACCTGCTACAAACTCGATATCTCACAGATAAAAAAGGACCTAGCCAGCAACGGTGGACAGGAGTCTTTTTTGCGTGTTACTAATACTGTGGCAACCAGTTACAGTTAGTTACGCGGGAGGATTCGATATGCAGTTCGAGGACGTGAAATTTCATATGTGCAAAGTAGATAGTGTAAATAATACGGTGAACAGGCTTTGGGAAACTAATTGCTCCTCATTGGCGCTTGAGGATAAGCTCCGTGTCATGGAGAACAACGCCGAATCACGTTAGTTAAGAAACTAATAATAAAAGTGAAGAAATAGAATTTTCAGACCAGACATTCACGATAAATTAGACCGGATGTGTGAGTTACAAACAAACTGTACTGTTTTCAATGTCTTTGCAAACAAAAATTCTGGGCGTGAAACGACTTGGACGCTATTGGGCGTTAACGATCTCGGCCACTTATCGCAGAAAACTCAGAAACGCGAGAGATCGTAGTCATATGATAGCAAAAATAGAGCACAATCTTCTAGGGAAGTATGAAATTAGACAAGTAATTGGCATTGTTTGTAAGCAGTCATTTGAACGGCACCATGACCAGATTCGCAAAAAAAAACATAAGGACGTTATAAAATTGTGGATTGTATTAAATTGTGTAGTGTTTTTGAGCTTCCAGGAATTTTCCACGGAATTATAAGCTTCACTGCTGAATTTTATGTTGCGCTTAGTGACTACCTTACATGGGCTATTGTTTTAGAAAGATTTTTTTATGCTGCCTGATTATCATGACCGAGTAAAAAAATAGATTGCTGCTGCTGAATTTCTGTTAGTTATTGAAGATGAGACAACTCATATTTCATCTCTTTCATTGTTTGCCGTCGTTATCGTATACGTTATGTCTGAGAGTAGAACTGTAGAAAGGTTTTGGTCTTTCCTCACTGCTCGTGAACATGACACAAAAATGATATCACAGTCGGTTAAAGAATCTTTACTGGACATAGTAGATAATGCAGATATATTTATTTCAGAGAGCCACGACAGTGCAGCCGTCGTTCAGTTGTACAGTCTCTTCTGAAACAGATGCGTATTTTGTTAATTTATTGCCTATAAATTGAATATATTTTAGGTTGAACCACGAATCACAATACGGACATTAAATTTAATTTATTATTATTTTTTTCCTTTCTCCCGACAAACTAATACAATCACTCAAGTTCGAGGGCTTCGCCTGAAATTATAGCACCCATCATTTCAGTTCTGATTGTTTCTTTTCAATCAAATTATACCATACGTTGATATATTTTACAGTCAATTACAAAAGCGAGCCGTTGACCCTGGTGTGTACAACAAGAGGTACAGTATTTTAAAATCATAGAGGATATCCCAAGTAGTTTCATAGACAAGATTTCCACGTGCAGAGAGCTGTGTATACTGCAAAGAGACAGAGGCAGAAGAACGAATTTCCAAAAACTGTTGCTATAGTTATACAATCACTGCTCGAGTCAATGAACGCTTTAAATTCACAGGGGGTCTTGTTGCTGCAAGCTGCAACATTATTGAAATGTGGAAAGTTTTTTTTTTTTTTTATTTTTTTTTTTTTTTTTTTTTTTTATTTTTTTATGCAAGACAGTTTCCGTAAATGTTTCTGTAGGCGTCTTGTGAAATATATCACTTCCTTGAATAGAATAAGCTGATGAGTTTCAAATACTACAAACAACAAATGAGTTTACAGCTCTTACAGGTGCTGTCCAATTTCTGGAATTCCTGCTCGAAAATAATTTGCAGGAGCTATTTAATGCGAGAAACTCCTCAAAGTAAGTGTTACCGATGACAACGTGTGAGGCAAAGCGCTCTCTCTCTAGCGTGGAGACAATAAAATCTTTCTGCATATTACTACGAATCAAGAGGAACTAATAGCATAAGCAGTTCTCTCTATCGAGAGGGACTTTATATGCATCATCGTAGACTTAAATGGATGTGTAATTGACTTATTGTCTGCTCTTAAGTAGAGGAGAAAAGGCCGTAAGGTAAGCGTATTTCTGTATATAAAATACTATGTTATTATTTTTAATTTTTATGTTGTTTCTATAGTCGTTGCCCATTTTCCTGTGCGCCCCTTGGAAAAACCTTCACTAACAGCCACTGTTGGGGAGCTATTCGATAATCGTACGGATAACCTCTAGTCATGGTTGGGTATATATTTACGGTACAGAGATACGCCAGAGGCATACTGCGACCGTACGTCCTACTCCTGACTGTACGGTACCTTGGGACAGTGGTCCAGGTAACTAAAGAACGCCCACACATGTCATGTGTGTCTGTGGACTGCAACATGTTGAGATCCTGCCGTGGCGAGCAAGATCCCCGGACCTCTTCATCGTACAGCAAGATGGCCTTTTCTCTTCCATCCCATCTTGAAATCAGTTGAACACAGGTGCATGGTATTTCACCATACTCTGTGTATTAAAAGTATTCGGTCACTCCCAAAAACATACGACTGTCATATTAGGTGCATTGTGCTGCCACCTCCTTCCAGGTACTCCATATCAGCGATCATAGTAGTCGTTAGACATCGTGAGAGAGCAGCATGGGGCGCTCCGCGTAACTCATGGGCTTCGAACGTGCTCAGGTGATTGGGTGTCACTTGTGTCAGAAGTTTTTATGCGACATTTCGACACACCTAAACAGCTATAGGTCCAATGATAAGATAATGAAGATGGAAAGCGTGCAGGTCGACCTCGTCTGTTGACTGACAGAGGTCGCGGACGTTTCAAGAGGGTCGTACAGTGTCATAGGCAGGCAACGGTCCAGACCCTCACACAGGAATTTCAAACTGCATCAGGATCCACTCCAAGTACTATGGCAGTTAGGCGAGATTTGAGAGAAATTGGATTTCAAGTGCGCAGATCATTGCCAAATGACGCCTTGCTTGATTTAAGAAGCATCAACATTGGACTACTGAAAGTGGAAATACGTTGTGTGGAGTGACGAATCACGGTACACATTGTGGCGATCCGGTGGCAGGGTGTGAGTATGGCGAATGCGCCGTGAACGTCATCTGCCAGCGTGTGTAGCGCCAACAGTAAAATTCGTAGACGGTGGCATTATGGTGTGGGTCGTGTTCATCAGTGAGGGGGGTTGCACGCCTTACTGCTATATGTGGCACTATCACAGTACAGGCGTACACTGATGTTTCAAGTACCTTTTTGCTTCCCACTGATGAAGAGCAGTTCGGGAATGGCGACTGCATCTTTCAACACAACCGAGTACCTTTCCATAATGCACTGCCTGTGACGCAGTGGCTACTCGACAATAACATCCCCGTAATGGACTGGCCTGCACAGAGATCTGACTTCAATCCTATAGAACACTTTGGAATATTTTGGAACGCCGACTTCGTGCCAGGCCTCATCGACCTACAAAGATTCCTCTCCTCCATCCAGCACACCTACAGTATAGCCTGCCATTCCCTAAGAAAACTACCAGTACCTGACTGAACGTATGCCTGCGAGAGTGGAATCTGTCGACAAGGCTGAGGGTGGGCTATCAGCATATTAATTCCAGCATTAGCGATGGAAGGCGCCATGAACTTGTATTCAATTTCAGCCAGGTACAGATACTTTTGACGACATAGTGTATGTAGTTAAATTGACTCGCCTCTACTCCCGGGGCATCAATTTTTTCTGGTTTCTTTCAGTTAGCGCAGCTGGACCCATTCGCATAGCCGTGTGGTCTAACGCACTGCTTTCCGAGACGGGGCGGCGTACACGCGCCGGTTCGAATCCGCCCTGCAGATTAACGAAGGGAGTAGGAGTATCGGCCAGCTCGCATGTCACGTTTAGGCAGTTTTCCGCATCCCCCTAGGTTAATACCGGGCTGATCCCCAAGTCCCGCCTCAGTTACACGGTTCGCAAACATTTTGTAACAGTTTACACTTTGACACATATAACACTATACGCAGACATCCAGGGTACACATTTCTACCCGGGGGAATGGGGTAGCGATAGGATGGACATCCGGTGACCCCGTAAATATTACACTCCTGGCCATTAAAATTGCTACACCACGAAGATGACATGCTACAGACGCGAAATTTAACGGACAGGAAGAATATGTCGTGATATACAAATGATTACCTTTTCAGAGCATTCACACAAGGTTGGCGCTAGTGGCGACACCTACAACGGAGGACACGAGGAAAGTTTCCAACCGATTTCTCATACACAAACAGCGGTTGACCGGCGTTGCCTGGTGAAACGTTTTTGTGATGCCTCGTGTAAGGAGACGTAATGCGTACCATCTCGTTTCCGACTTTGATAATGGTCGGATAGTAGCCTATGCGATTGCGGTTTATCATATCGCGACATTGCAGCTCGCGTTGGTCGCGATCCAATGACTGTTAGCATAATATGGAATCAGTGGGTTCCCAACGGCCTCAATAGCAGAAGATATGACAGGCATCTTATCCGCATGGCTGTAACGGATCGTGCAGTCACGTCTCGATTACTGAGTCAGCAGGTAGAGACGTCTGCAAGACAACAGCATCTACACGAACAGTTCGACGACGTTTGCAGCAGCGTGGACTATCAGCTCGGAGACCATGGCTGCGGTTACCCTTAACGCTGCATCACAGACAGGAGCGCCTGCGATTGTGTACGCAACGACGAACCTGTGTGCACGAATGGCAAAACGTCATTTTTTCCGATGAATCCAGGTTCTGTTTACAGCACCATGAATGTCGCTTCCGTGTTTGGCGACATCGCGGTGAACTCACATTGGAAGCGTGTATTAGTCATCGCCATACTGGCGTATCACCCGGCGGGATGGTATGGGGTGCCATTGGTTACACGTCTGGGTCACCTCTTATTCGCATCGATGACACTATGAACAGTGGCCGTTACATTTCAGATATGTTAAGACCCGTGGTTCTACCCTTCATTCGATTCCTGCGAAAACCTAAATTTCAGCAGGATAATGCACGCTACGGTCGGGGGTTCGAATCCCCCCTCGGGCATGGATATTTGTGCCATCCTAGTTCGTAAGTAGTTCATAAGTAGTTTGTAAGTTTAGGGACTGATGACCCCGTAGTTAAGTCCCATAAGCTGTACAAACATTTGAACATTGATAATGCACCACCGCATGTTGCAGGTCCTGTACGGGTCTTTCTGGATACGGAAAATGTTCGACTGCTGCCCTGGCCAGCACATTCTCCAGATCTCTCACCAATTGAAAACGTCTGGTCAATGGTGGACGAGCAACTGGCTCGTCACAATACGCCAATCAATAGTTTTGATGTACTCGTCCTGTGGTATCGTGTTGAAGCTTCATGGGCATCTGTATCTGTACACGCCATCCAAGCTCTGTTTCATTCAATGACCAGGCGTATGAATGCCGTTATTACGGCAAGAGGTGGTTGTTCTGGGTACTGATTTCTGAGCATCTAAGCACACAAATTGCGTGAAAATATAATCACATTTCAGTTGTAGTATAATATATAAGTCCAATGAATATCCGTTTATCACATGCATTTCTTCTTGGTGTAGCAATATTAATGGCCAGTAATGTAACACGCCGACCCTGCTTGTGCGGGGACATGGCTATAGAGAAAGAGAGTTAGCGTAGCTGGCGTTAGGGAGCCTCTGAATGGGTTGATCGCGGCGCACTCTGCAGTGAAGACGCGACCGCGGAGTGTTGTGAGCGGGCAGCAGAGCAACAGGTAGGGCGGCGTGGCTTCCGTCAGGTGGCGGCCGCGCTTCCTGCGGAACAAGTGGCGGGAACTGCAGGCCAGCGCATGCGCGCAGCGTTCTATCCTGCCGGGGCTTCACTCACAAGCCTCGAGGCGAAGCGCTCCCACGCCAGTACTTCCACCCCGCTGTTCACAGACACCACTATACGGCGATTAAAATTACTCTGTGACTGAGAAATGGCAGTGATGCGGAGCCTGCAACCCAACAACCCAACTAGCCATTTGATCTTACGAGAGACCGCTGCCCGCACACCAAAAATGAAAAAAGTGACCAGCTCACCGTCTGTTCAAATGTTTGTAGAGCTAATGGGACTTAACAGCGGGGTCATCCGTCCCTAAACTTACAAACTAATTATGAACTAGCTTATACTGAAGATGGCACAAACATCCATGCCCGAGGGGGATTCGAACCACTGACGGGGAACGGCCTCGCGCATCGTAGCACATTGCCTCAATGCGCTCGGCTGCTCCACTGCGGCTTACCGTATGTTGCCACGCCTTTATTGGCCAATATCGTTGACATCAGTTTCCTGGAGAATTTTGGAGCATATTCTCAGTTCGAATATAGTAAATTTCCTTGAGACGGCCGGCCGCGGTGGCCGAGGGGACTGAGGCGCTCCAGTCACGGTCTGCACGGCCACTACGGTCGGAAGTTCGAATCCCCTCTCGGGCATGGATATTTGTGCCGTCCTTAGTATAAGATAGTTCGTAACTAGTTTGTAAGTTTAGGGACTGATGACTCCGTAGTTAAGTCCCATAAGCCATACAAACACATGTGTCCTTGAGACGGTAAAACTTCTTTCTATGAATCAGCACGGGTATAGGAAACATTGTTCATGTGAAAGTCAGCTTGCTCTTTTCTCACATGACATCTAGAGAGCCATGGATGAAGGGCAACGGGAAGATTATGTTTTTCTCGGTTTCAAAAAGGCATTTGACGCGGTGCCACACTATAGTTTGCTAACGAAGATACGAGCCTATGGAATAGGTTCACAGATTTGTGACTGGCTGGAAAACTTCCTGAATAATAGATCTCAATACATTGTTCTCGATGGCGAGTGTCCATTAGTGTGAAGAATGGCAGCTAGCTGTCAATGTAGAAAAATGTAATGTGATGAGCACGAGTAGGAAAACCAATCCCACTATGTACGAATACAGCACTGGTAGTGAGCTTCTTAATGCAGTCGCGTCGTTCAGATATCTAGACATAACATTGCAGGGCGATATGAAATGGAACGTGCCAGTTTAGTTTTTTTTTTTTTTTTTATCTAAAAAAATTCATATACATTGTAGAAAGAGTTGCCATTCAGAAATTCCTTTATAAATACTAGTCACACTTTCTGTCAGACTTTTGATGCTACGAACATGCAAGGACAGTTGTGAGTAAGGCGAACAACCGGCTTCGGTTTTTTGGGAGAATTTTGGATTTATGTACTTCATCTGTAAAGGAGACCGCATCTAAAATACTTGGGAATTGCTCAAGTGTTTGGGACCCGCAGCAGATAAGTTTAAAGGAAGCCATGGAAGCAGTTCAGAGGCGAGCAGCTAAGTTCTTACTGGTAGGTTCGAGTAATAAGCAAGTGCCACAGAAATGCTCCGGTAACACAAATGGGAGTCGCTGGGGCAAAGACGACGTTCTTCTCGATAAATTCTGTTGCGAAAATTTAGAGGGTCGGAATTTTAAGATGAATGTAGAACGATCTTCCTGCCGCCTACTTATATTTCGCGTAAAGATCACAAAGACAAGAGAAATTAGGGTTCGAGCAGAGGCGTATAAACATTTTTTTCCGTCTAACTATTTGGAAATGCCTAGTAGTGGTACAATGTACCCTCCGCTACGCACTTAACGGTGGATTGCGGAGTATATATGTAGATGTAGAACTTGCGACTAGCCCCGGATTCGCATGAGCAAAATTTATATTCTATATCTATGGAAGTAAATGTTTGTACGTAATTTATTGGTTGCTATATTCTGCATCATATGATTAACGACAATGCATATCACGCTCATACAATCCTCAGCGTGTTTAATCCACATTTACATATCAGTATCACAGTACAGCCTCTAGCGGGATGAAGCAACACCGTCTAAAGGGAAGGCCTACGAGCTGCCGTGCCACGTCACGCAGAGTAGGTCGCGATCGCGTAGCTCACTGGCTGGCCGATGTGAGGCAGTGGGCTGTGCTGTGCTACAGATAAAGTCAACCACAGCAGCTCTATCAACACGGCCATGGAAACGTCTCTAGCGCTTCAGGCGGCAACACTAAAGGTACAGAACAATGACACTGCACAAACGGCTGACTCTTTCTCCCTTGTTAGGCTACTGTCGCTCCAAGCAACAGACGTAAACTTTTAGGATTACATTAATGAATATCTTGATGCTAACGCTACCAGACTTCAAAGGATCACCCGCTAGACTGTATCAAAATTGTCCCGCCGTCTCAGCTTCCTCAGGTAACATACGTACACGGTAAGTGTACCAGTAATGGGTACTGCCCAATGACCGGCCTTTTAGCGCTTACTTGCGTATTTTAAATGTACAGTTGAATAATTCCATCATCTAATAATAAAAATTTACGTATAAATAGGATGATTGAGTTGTCGACAAGTTCTCGGCACATTTTTCACTGCCGATCACTGTTACGAAAGGTGTATCTTATAAATGTACTTATTTTAAATTGAACTGATTGTGGATCAGAGATTGTATTTTAATTACATCGTTTTTACTTGTAATTTCCCTTTGTTTTATGGTGAGTGTAGGACAAGCCTATTATCAGCGAAGGTAATTCGTTACCTGTCAGTAAAAGTACACGTCGCAGGACTTTCGGAAAAGCGTAGACTTTAGCGGAATTACTTTTAATGAAGACGTGAAAAGTTCCATTCCAACAATAACCAAAGGCTAGCTGCGTTACAACCATCCAGCTCTTCATCCTAATACCTGTTTCCAATTTATTAAATGATAAATAGAAGAAATTTAAAAGTTTTTTTTTTTTTTTTTTTTTTTTTTTTTTTTTTTTTTTTTTTTTTTTTTGTAGAAAGATGATATTAATTGTAGGATATACAGTATTCTGCCCATATTTCGGGTGGTTCCTAGTTACGAGTCACTGAATATCTGGCTTGCTTGGTATCGACCCTGTAGTTCATTCCGACGACCAGTACTGAAGGACATTCCGGTATGCCACTGTGTGTTTGATGGCGAAGACGTCAACGTTTCGTTCTCTACAGATATTTTCGTTTGATGGTTAAAAACAACAATTTCTTTGAATTTCTGTGTAAAACCCTATACTTTTGAGATAACCAATTCGTGTGAGTAAATGTTATGTGAAACTATACCAGCAGTTTTAGTGTTTATTTGCATCTCTTAATGAGAACACATGAAAAGACTAAATTGAGTACCATATTTTCCAAAGGTAAAAGTTATACGTTTCAATTTTTTGTCTTGATGTTACTTGAAAATGTTCAAATGTTTGTACAACTTATGGGACTTAACTACGGGGTCATCAGTCCCTAAGCTTACAAACTACTTATGAACTAGCTAAGACTAAAGACGGCACAAATATTCATGCCCGAGGGAGGATTCGAACCCCTGACCGTAGTGGCCGTGCTGACCTTGACTGGAGCGCCTCAGTCACCTCGGCCACCGCGGCCGGCTCTTGATGTTACTGTATGAATTAATAATGACATGATTTTTTGGATGAATGTGAATATTCCGTAGTAATGGTATAGCTCATTTTTTGCAACTTGAAGTCTTAATAGTTAATTCGTAGTGTTAAATGTTATGAATGGTGTCTTCGTTTATAGTTTAAAAACAATGATAAAAAGATGGGAGTTTGAAACATATGAAAATACTTGAATAACAATGTAACGCATCAGAAGAGACGCTGATCTTAAAAAGGAGCACTTACACTTTCAATAAAGATGGAAGGATATACCGTGAGATGGTAAAAGTATCGGTGGTTATAAAGGGATTTAGGAGAATGGTGGTGACGATGATAGAAAGACTAGCACGATGTGTTGATATCCCGGGTGATCAAAAATTCAGTATAAATTTAAAAACTTAATAAATCACGGAATAATGTAGATAGAGAGGTAAAAAACACACATTCTTGGAATGACATGGGGTTTTATTAGGGGAAAAAAGTATTGCGTATTGCTAGACGCGTGAAAGATCTCTTGCGCGCGTCGTTTGGTGATGATCATGTGCACAGCCGCCACTTTCGCCATGATTGGCCTCCCAGGTCCCCAGACCTCAATTCGGGCGATTATTGGCTTTGCGGTTACCTGAAGTCGAAGTGTATCGTGATCGACCGACATCTCTAGGGATGCTGAAAGACAATATCCGACGCCAATGCCTCACCATAACTCCAGAACTGCTTTACAGTGCTGTTCACAACATTATTGCCGCGGTTGGGTAGCCGAGCGGTCTAAGGCGCCTCGCTGCGGAGTGCGCGGTTGCTCGCCGTCGGAGGTTCGAGTCCTCCCTGGGGCATGGGTGTGTGTGTTTGTCCTTAGGTTACTTTTTCCTTAGTTTAAGTAGTTTGTAAGTTACGGACTGATGACCACGCAGTTTGGTCCGATAGATTTACAAACATTTGAATATTTCACAACATTATTCCTCGACTACAGCTATTGTTGAGGAATGACGATGAACATATGGAGCATTTCCTGCAAAGGACATCATATTTGCTTTGTCGTGATTTGTTATACTAATTATTGCTTTTCTGATCGGATTAAGCGCCACCTGTCGGACAATTTTTTGAATTCTTTTTTTTTCTAATAAAATCCTATGCCATTCCAACCATGAGTATCAATTTTCACCTCTCTATCTACATTATTCCGTGATTTATTAATTTTTCAAATTTATACTGAATTTTTGATCATCCGGTTGGTCAGGTTGATGGCAAAAACATCCATTCCCGAGGGGGGATTCGAACCCCCGACCATAGCGGCCGTGCAGACTGTGACTGGTGTGTCACAGACCGCTCGGCCACTGCGGCTGGCTCAAATTTCTTGGGCGAGGATGGGACGGGTGTGAAAGTGGAGGAATGGTGGAGTGAGTAGGTAGAGGCGTAGCAGCACACCAGGATTGGAGCACGAAGGGGACACAACAGGGTTGTTGTAGTCAAGTTGTGGATTTTGAAGGCGAGGAGGAGTGCATGGCTTTCAAACATGAAATTAGTTGGGGGCCGATATTCATGCTACATTTGCATAGCAGAGAATGGCGCACACGTATTCGGAAATAAAGTTCTAAACATTGCTTTCATTCTTTGTTTTCAATTCAACACATTAAAACCTTTGGCGTGCTTTTCCTTAGGAAGAGGTATATTACGACGTATTTTAAAATAACACATGTATAATTTTTAAATAAAAAATTGAAATAATTGATTTGTATGTAATAAAAGTGTCAAACAGTTTCAATGAACGAAACGTCAACGTCGATCGTAAAGTTACAACTTCCATGTTGTAATTGAATTTGAGGCTAGAATATCAATATGTGCAGCCAAATTGTCCGCCACGCGCAATCGCATCGAATTAGTTAGCGCCTGGCGGTAGGCAACCCGAAGCGCAAGCTTGCAAAGCGAACGACTGCCACTGCTTCCCGGACAGATCTTACCGGAGACTTCCAAGAAATGCCAACTCATGTTGATGTTGGCGTTCCCCCCAACGGTACCCTTATTGAATTACGTGAAATGAAAATTTAGAGACATGTTCTTCACACTAATACTTATCTTTCTTCTGCGTATCTCTATTTTTTATTCAGCTGTATTCTGCAAATCCAAAGGTACTGATGCTTAATGTTTTGGTATCATTGTTACACATACAACACATTTTGCTGGTGGTAACCACCCATAAATGGTTTTGAATCTAGGCAACAGGTCTTATATTTATTGAGACATTTTCTTTGTTACGAAGGTAGTTTAATATTAAAGAAGTTATAGAGAGCTACTGAAGTCTCTGGGACAGCCAGACATTACAAAACTATTCCACCTGGTGCGTAAGATGTATAAGACAGGGGAAATACCCTCATACTAAGAGAAAAATGTAATAATCCCCATTACAAAGAGAGCAGGTGCAGACAAGTGTGAAAATTACAAAACCATCAGTTTAATAAGTTATGGTTGCAAAATTTTAACACCAATTATTTACAGAAGGAAGGAAAAGCTGGTAGAAGCCGAACTTGGGGAGGACCAGTGTGGATTCAGGAGAAATGTAGGAACACGGGAGGCAATCCTGACTTTACGGCTTATTTTAGAAGATAGAAAAAGGAAAGGCAAACCTACATATCTAGCTTTTGTAGATTTGGAGAAAGCTTTTGACAATGTTGATTGGAATACACTCTTTCAAATTCTGAATTCAGCAGGAGAAAAATATAAGGAACGGAAGATTATTTACAACTAGTACAAACCAGAAAGCAGTTGAAGGGCAGGACAGGGATGCAGAGGTTGGGAAGGGTATATGACAGGGTTGTAGCCTTTCCCCAATGTTATTCAATTTGTACATTGAGCAAGTTATAAAGGAAAGCACGGATAAATTTGGAGAAGGAATTAAAGTTCAGGGCGAAGAAACAAAACCTTTGCGTTTTGCTGATGACACTTTTTTAGACATCAAGGAGTTGTGAATTTAACGTTGGAGAGAAGTGTGTGGGGTAAAAATCGCAGAGGGAGACCAAGATACGCATTTATTATGCAAATTCAAATGAATGTAGGTTGCAGGTCAATGAGGAGATGAAGAGGCTTGCTCACCGTTGTGGTGGGGTGCAGAGCTGCATTAAACTAGTCTCCGGACTGAAGAATACAACAACAATATACTAATCACCACGAAAGTGGACAGATATAAGTGATTTCAGAGGTAGGGAGGAGAGGTTCAAATGTTTGTTAAGCTTATGGGACTTAACTACGGGGTCATCAGTCCCTAAACTTACAAACTACTTATCAACTACCTTATTCTAAGGACGGCACAAATATCCATGCCCGAAGGGGGATTCGATCCCCCGACCGTAGTGGCCGTGCAGACCGTGACTGAAGCGCCTCAGTCCCTTCGGCCACAGCGGCCGGCGGGAGGAGATGAAGTGAACAAGCTGCATGAACAGAGAGAGAGAGAGAGAGAGAACGACGAGGATTTTGGAACAAGTATTACGTTCGTGTTTTATGACTTTTCTGAAGACTAGAAATCTGCTCTGTAGGAATCAGCAATGGTTTCGAAAATGGCGATCGTGTGAAACCCAGCACGCGCTATTCGTCCAAGAGACTCAGAGGGACATAGACATGGGTTCCCAGGTAGATGCCGTGTTTTTTGACTTCCGCAAGGCGTTTGATACGGTTTCCGACAGTCGTTTAATGAACAAAATAAGAGCATACGGACTATCAGACCAATTGAGGGATTGGATTGATCAGTTTCTAGATAACAGAACGCAGCAGGTCATTCTCAATGGAGAGAGGTCTTCCGTAGTAAGTCAGGTGAGCCACCGGGGAGTGTCGTGGGTTCGTTGCTATTCACAGTATATATAAATGACCGTGTGGATAAAATCGGAAGTTCACTGGGGCTTTTTGCGGATGATGCTGTAGTATATAGAGAGGTTGTAACAACGAAATATTGGATTGAAATGGAGGCAGATCTCCAATAAATTCACGCATGGCGCAGGGAATGGCAACTGAATCTCAATGTAGACAAGTGTAATGTGCTACGACCTCCTTTGTCATTTAGCTATACTACAGCAGGTCAGCGATTGAAAGCAGTTAATTCCATAAATTATCTGGGAGTAGGCATTAGGAGTGATTTAAAATGGAACGACCATATAAAATTAATCGTCGGAAAAGCAGATGCCAGACTTAGATTCCTTGGAAAAAATCCTGAAGAAATGCTGTCCGAAAACAAAGAAAGTTGGTTACAGTACACTTGTTCGCCCACTGCTTGAATACTGCTTACCGGTGTGGGATCCGTACCAGGTGGCGTTGATAGTGGAGATCGAGAGGATCCAACGGAGAGCAGCGCGCTTCGGTCAGGATCTTTTAGTAATCGTGAAAGCGTTACGGAGATGATCGATAAACTCCAATAGAAGACTCTGCAAGAGACACGCTCTGTAGCTCGGTACGGGCTTTAGTCTATGTTTCGAGAACATACCTTTACTGAGTAGTCAAGGAGTATATTGTTACCGCCGGTCGCGGTGGCCGAGGGGACTGAGGCGCTTCAGTCACGGTCTGCACGGCCACTACGGTCGGGGGTTCGAATCCCCCCTCGGGCATGGATATTTGTGCCGTCCTAGTTCGTAAGTAGTTCATAAGTAGTTTGTAAGTTTAGGGACTGATGACCCCGTAGTTAAGTCCCATAAGCTTTACAAACATTTGAACATATATTGTTACCTCCTACGTATATCTCGCGAGGAGATCATGAGAGAGATTAGAGCCCATACAGAGGCATACCGACAATCTTTCTTTCCGCGAACAATACCAGACGGGAATAGGAGGGAGAACCGATAGTGGTACTCATGGTACCCTCCGACACGCTCCTTCAGGTTGATTTGCGGAGTATGGATGTAGATGTAGAGATAGGGGGCGAGGGGGGCGGAAGAGATTGGGAGAGAGAGAGAGAGAGAGAGAGAGAGAGAGAGAGAGAGAGAGAGAGAGAGTGGACTGCAGGGGAGATGGACGAAAAGTATGTAATGTATAAATACCCAGGCAATGCTGTGTTTTCAGCTAGTTTTTATATATCGTGATGTTAACTGAGGAAGCCGCTTTAGCGCACCGAATGTGTGTTGATAAACCATCAGTTAAGAGCCGCCTGAGGCTTGAAGCAGTTGTAATTTGCGCTGCTTGTGCCCAGCAGCGTGGCTAGAGCAGGCGAGACGTCGCCGGCTGCAGCTGTCGGCGGCTATCGACGGCTGAGCGCTGGTCGGCCGCTTTCACTGCTGGCAAATGCCAGGCAGGGCGGCCTGCAGCGCTGCCGCCCTCAGAGGCGCGCCATTGTGCGCCACTATTTATAGCCGGCGCCAGTGCACTCCTGCAGGCCACTGGTCGCCGCGCCGCCACAACTGGTTCCACAGGTCGCCGGACACAGGCGGTTCGGCGGCAGGTGCATACGTCGTCCGGTCCGCCCAGCAGCAAGACGTTCAACTCTTCGTACTGCTACGGGACCAAAATGCAGTCGTCATCAGTCCCTAGACTTACCAACTACTTAAACTAACTTATACTAAAGCCCGTTTCAAACGAAGAACGCCGGCCGCGGTGGCCGAGGGGACTGAGGCGCTCCAGTCAAGGTCTGCACGGCCACTACGGTCGGGGATTCGAATCCCCCTTCGGGCATGGATATTTGTGCCGTCCTTAGTCTTAGCTAGTTCATAAGTAGTTTGTAAGCTTAGGGACTGATGAGCCCGTACTCAAGTCCCATAAGTTCTACAAATATTTGAACATTTTGAAACGAAGAACGAACTTGTAATAGATTGATAATAAGTTGCGTCAATGACAGCCGTCTGTCGTTTCAATGGCTGCATTAGTATGATCGCGTTAGTATCGACGTGCTATAATCGTAGTGATAAAGAAATACGGCCAGTCCTAAATTCGTAATGTGAAGGTCTCGAAACCGGTAAGCGGTAAATATTTTTAAACATAATTTTCTGTCTTTTTGTTATTTCATGGTTTTAGTTTTGATATGTCTTACTACAAGGAATGTTTTAATATGACTACGGCGCCTCCCCCTTGGCTGCGTATTATTGGCTATTCACAATCCTATAGTTGGTTACGGGATGAAAATGGAGGAGGGCGGGACTTTTTTTCTTGTTGAAGATATTCGGTCACCTATTTTGAGTATGTTTCTGCTGTTGAACTAGAGATAGTATTAGTACTTATGCGATTTTCTGTGATACTGTTTTCCTAAAAGTATGTACAGAATGAAATTTTTGGTATTCCCCAGTGTAGGAAAATGTTATACAATCGACAGGAGCACACTTAAAATTGCCGAGGTGACTGAGGCGCTCCAGTCAAGGTCAGCACGGCCACTACGGTCGGGGGTTCGAATCCCCCCTCGGGCATGGATATTTGTGCCGTCCTAGTTTGTAAGTAGTTCATACGTAGTTTGTAAGTTTAGGGACTGATGACCCCGTAGTTAAGTCTCATAAGCTTAACAAACATTTGAACATTTTGAATTTGAACACTTAAAATTCTTTATATCGTGGCGGAAAGCGATAATATTGTTCTAATTTCAGAGATGGATATGCAGACAAAAAATTTTGAAATATGAAATACCTCTGTTTCTTATTAATGAACTGCCAATTGTCGAAGATACCAGAACATCATAAAATACGGTATTAACATTCGACAGTCATAGACGCTGCTTCACGGGTCTTATTTGCTTACATATATATTAGGCCTGTATAAACATAGATGAATGGCATTTCTTTTACCACGTACCGATTAGTAACCTAGAAGATGTGCTTTGGAACTGATGCCTACTTTCAATCGTTAAGTGGCTGCGCTTCTGCTTAAGTCGCTATGTGACTGAACGTCCCTCGCGTAGTCTGGTAAAAACATGGCGGCCATCGGCTGCTTGGCCACTCTCTCCCCAAGGAGCTTAAATTTCGTAGAATGGCTAACACACCAGTTACAACGCTCTGTAAACTCGACCGCCATATTTTTGGTGGTCAATACATTTGAGAGGATATGTCTATCGTAGGTTGTTGTTGACCTTGAAGTGTTGTATTTAGATTATATCGTATTTAGTGTGTATTGCCTATACAATTTTTGCTGATGAAATAAGCCTAAAGTGTGTTCAGCATTTAAATGCTCAAATCGAAGTGATAAAACGACAAGTACTTCGTCCAAGAACATCGAATATTTTGCCTTGCTTGATCTGCGTCTGTATATAAACAAAATTCCTGACTGATGTCACTTAGCTTCCCTAAGAGTGAAGCTTCAGATGACCTATCCTGCGATTCCCTTGGAGTTCACGCCATAAAAAAATGCTCAGTTTTATAGCCAGTATGGTTTGAGATATTTCTATTTCTGTCGATCCTGTGGTTGACGAAACCACACTTTTGAGAGTCTACACCTTTTCATTTGTTTTTGACAATACTTGATCGAGCATGGTTGACATGCAACCAGTGCAAAGTGTGGAAGCAGTAGCGACAACCAGAATTTTTTCACTTGTATATGTTTGTTTTCTTTATAGCAAAAAAATGTCTGTTAATCTATCGGACCAGACTGCGTGGTCATCAGTCCGTAGCTTACAAACTACTTAACCTAGATAAACTAACTTAAGGACAAACACACACACCCATGCCCCAGGGAGGACTCGAACCTCCACGGCGAGCAACCACGCGCTCGGCAGCGAGACGCTTTAGACCGCTCGGCTACTACACCACGGCCTCTTTATAGGAAATATGTAATTATTTCAGCGTGGCCACATGGAAAGTTATTAATGAAACGTTATTGCGGCGAGGAATGTTCTTGTGGCAGCTGTCCCAGGCGCATTTTTATTGCAATATTTTATTGTCACTTTCGTCTTTGTACCAAAATTTCACTTACCAAACGTTACTTGTTTCAGTGTGGCAACAAGGAAACTTATTAACGACATCTTATTTCGATGTGGAATGCTTTTGTGGCAGATGACCTAGGCGCATTATTAACTGCAGTATTTTGTACGCAAATTTCGTCCACCAAAGTTCACAACTAAACCCTTCAACAGCATTTTTACAAGTCTATAGACTTAATAGGTTTAGTAATCACAAGATAAATGTATACTAGACTTTATGAAACCAGTTGTTATAAAACATTTACAACAGATGCAAATCCATGGTCATGATTGTTCGTCATAACAAGTACTAATCACTGTATGTTTTGCAGCTAGTTTAGACCATGTACTTCCATTAAAATATTTTCACCGCGGCACTTTCGTTGTTATTGCAAACCTCATCTACTTGTTATACTTAGATCTGGAACTGTAATACTGACAAGTTATTGATATTTCATTTCCACATTTTTAGGAAATATAGTACCAGGCTTGTCAATTCGCAGCTTCGAATTTGACGGAATTTGATGCCCATACTTATTCAATAGTCAATCTTTATTTAAAACGTGCAACCGTAAATAGGTCCAATTCGCGAGTGGGTGTGGCATAAGAGCTGTCATCCGATACCCCAATAACATGGCGGACGGCAGTTCAATTTGCCTCAAACATGGCGGACCTATCGCCACTCTATGAAATTTAAGCTTGTTGAGTCACCGCCCCAGTAAGCCCGCCATTTTCCTTCCCATTTACGTATATTTTGCATTTTGTCAAAGTTTATGATCAGAATGTATTCCAAAATGTATTTCTAATGGCGGAATTCACACTTTCCGTCATCGGACCGTCACCTCACGTCAACGTCACGTTAAGCTTTTTCTGGAAGAATGTTTCGATGGAACGGTCGTCTGTGAACATCGGAAATTAGCCTACTTTCGTCACGCGATTTTCATGTAGTCGACGATTATACGATGTGCAAGCAAATGTATCTTATTAATCTTATTTTTTTATTATTATACTTTGGTTTAGCGGTAAATTGCAAATGTTTCATGATGACTTAAATATTTTACTCAGTTGAGAACCCTCCTAAAAGCGAGGTCGTATATCTGAAACCGAAAATTGGTTTGTGTTTTGCAATATTGTAACAGAGAAGACTGGAGCAAAAAGTTTATTTGAATGAGATTGTAATCTGATGACGCACTTTTCATTAAATAACATTTTAAATGAAAAAGTCCAAATGAAGGACAAAAATTCAGTTTTGCACGACAGTATTAACAATGTCAGCGGGTAAATCGTAGTGGATAAAGTAAACAAGCTCTATTTATGGTCTTATAAACATCGTTTGATATGTTCATATGTCTATTTTTACGCTTGAAAACAAATGTCGATGTGTTGAAATATTGTTTCACTCCCCAGCACTTCGTCACACTAATTTAACCGAAAACATACATTGTAAGGTTTTATTTTGGCGGCAGGAACATCTAGCGTTGTTGTTTCCTAAATTCTAGTATGAAACTATGACTTTCTACATAATAGATCGCGTCACGAATCATAACCTCACTTTCAACATCGAATATAGGGATAAACAAATTGACGTGGCGGTGTGTATGAATACAACTAGATGTGACGGTGTCCTGACGGGACGTTGACGTAACGGACAGTGTGAATTGGTCTTTCGTATCCACAAGATGTACCACTGGTTTACAGCCCCGAGAAACGACAACAACAACCTAGACTCGCAAAACATTCGCTAGAGGCGTTTATTGCATGGTTTTCTGTCTCATTACGTCTCATCATCTCGTCTCTGTCTCATCATTTATCATGTTCACTATCGTTCGTCGTTTAAAAAGGGCTTAAGGACGACACACACACAGACACACACTGTGTGTGTGTGTGTGTGTGTGTGTGTGTGTGTGTGTGTGTCTGTATGTATGTATGTATGTATGTATGTATGTATGTTCAAGGAGGACTAGAACCTCCGACGGGGAGTAGACGCGACTTAGAGCGCACGGACCCTCCCGCGCGGCTAGCCAACACCACTTGGAGGCAAGGCCTCACAACGGCCCGTGCTACGTCACACTGACCAGGCCGCGGCCGCCAGCTTACTGGCTGGCCAATACGAGGCAGTGGGCGTGCCCCAGCGGCCAGCCATTCAGCTGGCGGCCGCGACCTGGTCAGTGTGACATAACAGGGGCAGTTCTGAGGCCTTGTCTCTAGGTGGTGTAGTGCTAGCTCGGTAGCCCCCTTCTCTAGCTGTGTACCCTGGCATAGCGCTCCAAGTGCGTCTGAGCAGCGTCGTAACGCATCCATTTCTGCCTTTCCGTCTATTAATGCGGAACCCATCCTGGTATAATTTTTCGCATGGCCAGCCATTCTTTCAGGATGTGAAGCACAGTCTTATGCGTTAATCCGGTTTCGTGGGCGAGCTCACGAATCGTCTGCCGTCGATCACTGTCCATTAACGCGGCAACGGTATGCCCTTTTTTTTTTCAGAGACGCTAGGAGGTCCTGGCCGATGCATGTCTGCCACAGTTTGCTGAATGCTTGTACCACGCGTGTCACTGTTCTTCACGGCAATGACGATTCCCCGCACGCCTCTTGAAGACCTTGAGGACACTGTCGTGCTGTACGACCTCTGGCACATTCCATCTTCAAACAACTCCGATTTTTCTGTTTCGAAAACATAGTAAGACCTTTACAATATACCGCTGTGTTTCCTTCGATTGTGCACGTGAAGTGAAGCGAGAGACCATTTGCTCGGAGGTAAGGTAGGTACGTCAAAAACGTGTGCTACCAGCGACAATGGTAGATTCCATAGCGTACTGTTTCCACAGCAGCGTTGCCAATATTTAAGTTCCGACCCTCATACAATGATTGTACGGGTAGAATATTACACAATCGTCTGAGTATTCCTTTGAAACGATCCATAAGAATTCGTTGATGCCTAATGAGTCATGGAAGCCGAAATAGCTTCAAATGTTCAAATGTTTGTAGAGCTTATGGGACTTAACTACGTGGTCATCAGTCCCTAAACTTACAAACTACCTATGAACTAGCTACTACTAAGGACGGCACAAATATCATGCCCGAGGGGGGATTCGAACCCCCAACCGTAGTGGCCGTGCAGACCGTGACTGGAGCGCCTCAGTCCCCTCGGGAAATAACTTCTAGTAAGTGGTAATTATTCAGCAATCAGTCGTCATAAATATAAATTCTTTATTTGTAACAGCTGGTAACAGCTGCGTCAGTACAAACGCAACCTCCTACATGGAGGTCGAGATATTTTAAGTTTTTTTAATTTATTGTAAGCATTGATAATGACCACACAGTGGTCGAAATCCGGATTTGCCAACAAATAAAGAATTTATATTTATGACGACTGATTGCTGAATAATTACCACAAATAAAATACAGTCGTGGAGCACCCAGTCCAATATGGAATCAAGCCTGATAAAACTTCTAGTAAGTAAAACAGAACTAAGCTGGTAGGCGTGTAAGCATTAGGGCAACAACTACCATTGCTGATGGACTAAGACGGACAAACTGTGCCATTTGCACCACTGGTTTGCATTTACGACGGCAGGAACAGTTCCGCACGCTGTTAACGACTGCCGTCATTTGCCCCGCGTGTGACACCCGCTTGCATCAGCCTTTGTCACGATTTCTGCGCTCACGCGATTCGCCCCGGCGCGGCGACTGACGACTTTCGCTCGCCAGCAGGTTAGCCGTCGGCAGCGCTGGGCGTGCCCGCGTCCCGCCGCCGCCGAAGCTCCAACAACTCACTCCGCTGTCGGCGCCCGCATAAATCCCACACTTGCGTCACCAAACAGCGGGACTGCCATTCCTACGCGCTGCCCACACCCCGACAACGGCAGTGCACGAGGCGAATGTCCGGCCGAGAGAGAACAATGTATAGAAGACATACATAATTATTAAGCACCGCCGTACGAGACCTGGGCTCGTTTGCAGCGGAATTAATTACAGCGGCTGTGATGGATGGGAACTGTCACGACAGCTGACTGCAGCAATGTCGTCGAGTGACCCGTGACCAACTCGGTCATACCGAGTGAGTTTCGTGACGGGTCCATTACCGGAATTTCTTGCGTGGCACGTGGTCAATCACGCCCTGCATCTGTGGGCGAAACACATGTAAGTGGACAGGAGGACAAACACCCCACTTACACAGTCCACAGCGCATGTGTCACTGTCTTCAAGGGGAAATCTGTATGGCATTCCATTAAGAATAAGAAGTGTTGAAACAGAATAACTTTCTCCTTTAAGAAATAGCCACAAGAGAAGATGTGGTCTTCCTCTAATTCACCGCTTTGTACTGAAAGTTTTACTGAAGAAATGTCTCAGAAAATCGCAGTGTCGTATCAGAGAACTGAAATCTGCTATTTTTACCGGATCTGCTTGTGGTCACGGTGATTAAGGATGACATAGACAACTGAATTATTTCCCTACTGCTATTATTACAAAAATTTTCTCATAAATTACTTTTCAACGTTATTCTATAGTGGTATGAGCAAAGATCTATAAAATACAGACCTTGGTATTTAGTTGCTTTATTACCTTACTGGAGAGAATAGGAGTTTCTGGCATATCCTTACTAAGTGAAGGGATAGGTTGGTGGGACACATTCTAAGACATGAAGGAATCTTAGCATTAGTAGGAAATGTGTGGCGTAAAAATCGTAGAGGGGGACCAAGGGACGAATACAGTAAGCAGATTCAAAAGGATGTAGGTTGCCGTACGTATTCTCAGATGAAGAGGCTTGCACAGGACAGGGCAGCGTGGAGAGCTGCATCAAACAAGTCTGCGGACTGAAGACCACAATAACAACGACATTAATTTCTCTCCATCTTCTTGCGTTACAACCTGTGAAGGGCCACGGCTAGCCCTAACAAGAATTGCAATTTTCCTCTTCTCCTCCCAGAACCTCTTCGTCTCTTCTCTTCTTATCTTCCGCTCTTCTTCCAAGATCATCAATATCCCCTTGTCTGGTCTACTCTATTTCCTGTATCCTTTCCTGTCTTCAACCCCTACATATTGGTCGGTGTATACTTGATTCTTTAGTCCTTCCATCTCGATCCCCAATTCCAACCAGTCCTTCCAGAGCTCAACAACCCAGTACGTTCCTGTCTTTGCTTCCGTCGTCCTTGTTGTTTACTCTTTACGGCGTTTCCTCGATATTCATCCTGATTACAGTCCCCCATACATTTGTCTTCGAAGTCTAACTTCTCCTGATAATGTTCCCCTGTTTTGGTATTGTTCTTTCCTACATCTTTGGAACCATCTCTCACCACCTTCTTTTGGCCTTGCAGTTTCCTCACTACTTTTCCGTCTTCTTTCTCCAGTTGTTTTGCACCATTTATTCATTGTGTTATCCTGTCGACAAAATATAATTCTTCATTTGTTATTGCTGCTGTGTAGTGTCTGATTTTTACAGATTTTCGTTGTATATTTCTCTGTTTATACAGAAGGCTAAAATCTTCTTTATCCTTTCTCTAATTACTTCATTGCACCTGTTTCTTCCTGTAATATGTTCTCCCATGTATTTGAATTTGTCCAGTTTTACACAGTGCCTCCGGGTGTTTCCCAATCTCCAATGGCATTCAATCTCTTTGCCAGATTACAGGCGATCCACAGTCTTATTCTTTTGGCTATTTACCTAAATTGTCGAGATGTGTCTTTGCATCTCATTTCGTCTCACTGTTGCTATAATATCCGCAAAGGCTAGGCAGTCTACTTGGGTAGTTTTGTCAAATTTGTCCCTTAATCTTGAATGATATTACTAAATTACGTGACGCTTTCTTGTCCTTTCCGTTGGAGATAATTAATCAATGCAGATCGCCTCCATTATGCCACGTCAGGTAAAGTAAATTATGAACATAAGTTGAAGACAGGTCATCCTGACGTTAGCACGATAGGCATAATTTAAGAGTAATTTCATGAGTAATGAGCATTGAAGGTCTTAAATGTGCAGTCTGTATTTCATTTAATAACTAAGTTAATTCAGTCTTGATAATAATTACCAGTCCTGTCACTAATTTAATAGGTAACTGCAAGAATTCTTAATGATAGCTTGGTGCAAGGTAGTAATTTTATTTCAGATGATGGGGAAAATTTTCTTGCTAGGCAGAATTCAGTCCATAGCTTTCTCTGCACACGTGTTATGTGGCAAGTGCTACCACAGTTGCCGCTACTAGATATTCAGTGGAAGTCAAATGTGTGACTTGCGACTGGTATAATCATGCGTCAAACCGAGGACTGAATTTGCATAATTAGGCTGTTTGTGGACGTCGAATACACAATTTGATGCCGCCACTCTCTTGGGACGCGCTAAGTCAAAGCCCCGCACATTCTTCTCGCCTTGACATCATGTCAAGTCGATGAAACTCCTCGAAAGCGCGTGAATAGCATTTTTCTGAGTCGAGCGAAATCTCTGACGGCAGGAGCGGCAAATCGATGTTCTTTCCACTTATCACAATTTGTTTAAAGTTGTCCATTTGCCATCTCAATTTAGTAACGTGAAAAATATAAACTGTTGAAATGGCGAGGGCCATGACTGATAGCTGTCTTCTTACACTGTGCACTAGGGAGGGAAAAGCAATTTTTTCCTCTACAGGGTGTGGACGCTGCTTAGAAAAATTTTTCTTCCTTCGTTCTGTTGCCGGATGTTGCCGTGACTGTACGTCTAACGGACACCATGTAAGCCTGATATCACTCCAGTGCATGGCAGAAGGTTCATCGAACACTTTTATGATATTTCTCTACAGTTCCATTATCTAAGAGGAAAAAGGAACATATAAACCTTATGTTTTCGATCTGATTTCTTTCTCTCTAGGTGGGTGCTAACAAAATATGTTCACATTCGGAAGAGAACGTTGGCGAAAAAATTCCGCAATTAGATTCCGCTGCAACGCCACTCTTTCAATGATTTCCGCCCCAACTCGTACATCATTTCCGTGACACTCTCTCCACTATATCTCAATAATACAAAACCAGCTGCCCTTCTCTGAACTTTCTTTAAATCGTCCGTCAGTCCCATCCCACAATGCTCAGCAGTACTCCAAAATAAAATGTTTGTAAATCTATCGAACCAAACTGTGTGGTCATCAGTCCGTAGCTTACAAAATACTTAAACTAAGGTAAAATAACCTAAGGACAACACACACACACACACAGGGAGGACTCGAACCTCCGATGGCAAGCAACCGTGCGCTCTGCAGTGAGGTGCCTGAGACCGCTCGACTTTTCCACCGCGGCCCTCCAAAATAGGACCCACAACTGTAGTGTAGTTTTTCTCTTTAGTAGATCTGTTGCATCTTCTAAGTGTTCTGCTAATGTAACGAAGCCTTCGATTCGACTTCACCACAATATTTTCTATGTGTTGTTTCCTATTTAAGTTGTTAGTAATTGTTATTCCTAGGTATTTAGTTGAACTGACGGCCTGTTGATTTGACTGTTTTGTCGTGTAAATGAAGTTTAACGGAATCCTTTTAGTGGAATCATAGATTACTTCACACTTATCATTATTAAGGGTCAATTGCCAATTTTTGCACCAAGCAGATATCTTATCTAAATCATTTTTGCACCAAGCAGATATCTTATCTAAATCATTTTGCAGTTGCTTTTCAACTTCTGGCCACTTTACTAACGTAACAGTACTTTAGTGTCCTTAGATCGAAAATAGTACTAGTAACCAAACAAATGAAGGGTGTAGGTTTGTCGATACAAAAAGAAGAAGGTTATCTCACTGTGCAGTTAAGTTATGAGCCTCAATCTGTGTCACGCAAATCAAAGTCGTTAGTGTTAATTTCAAACTTCTTTGCAGTAAATGAAATTAGCTTATAGTTAAAGTTTTGTTTGCTATGATGCTTTATTACGTTAAATTCTTTTGAATAGCATTTTGTTGTAGCCTTATTTCGGTGTAGAGCAGATTTAAACGTAACTTTGTTGATGACCATACTTGTCTATAACCACAGACTGGCCATGCTGCAAGCTATTACAATTTCGACAAGAGCTGTCGCAGATACTGGTATGGTAATGTGTCACCACCACTCTGATTCGAGAATGTTTCTGCTCTTTCTCCTTCCTTCTACGGTTGGGAGTTCGAATCCCCCCTCGGGCATGAATATTTGTGCCGTCCTAGTTCGTAAGTAGTTTGTAAGTTTAGGGACTGATGGCCCCGTAGTTAAGTCCCATAGACTCTACAAACATTTGAACATTTCTCCTTCCTTATTCTGTTAGTTAAAAACCAGTTCCATGATAAACTTGTTTTTCTCCTTCTACATAGTTGAGAGAGTGCACATTTATCGCCAACGCAAATCTGATTCGGTTTTTCATGAAGGTTTTTTTTTTTCTCCTCGTGAGTTAGACATACTGTTCCATGGCATTCTTTCCTCATTTCTTTAGATGTCAACAAATTCTGTAAGTGTTATCTATGAGGTAGATCTGTTTCACCCACTTTTTTGCTAATTCACAAATTAGTGAACCAATTATTGATGAAAGTAGTGCTCAGTGCTAATATGGAGAGTGAAGTCTCATTTAAATGAAAATACCACTAATTGGCAGCGCAAACAATTTCAGCAACCTTCATGCATGTGTAATTTACGGTGAGAGTATTCATGTGCAAAATTATTTCATTTGCATGTTTTTACCATTGTGTGCGCTAATAATACACACGTGTATTGCGATGTGTTTTAGTTATTAACAAAAATGTTTGTAAAGCTTATGGGACTTAACTGCGCGGTCATCAGTCCCTAAACTTCCAAACTACTTATGATCTACATTATACTAAAGGCCGCACAAACATCCATTCCCCGACGGGGAATTAGCACCCCCGACGGGGAAAGGCCTCGCGCATCGCAGCATAGCGCCTCAACGCTCTGCCGCAGCTTAGTTATTCCCATTTTCTCGTTTTTTTGTTCTCCACTGCCTGATCACTGCATCCAGTACTATGATGAGCAGAACTGATGACTAACTCAGTGTTTGACGTCAGTCTCATCATCATCATCGTGATAATTCTCATTTGATAAAATGTCGAAATGGTACACTTGAAACGTGTCCATAAAAAATTATTTTTATAAGAAAATGTCTAATATTGTGCCTCCTGTTTTGTATCGAGTAACTTGCTTGCAAGAAAATGTATAATATCGCTTCTACTGTATGTATCGATATGTGTAAAGTTTCATCTCTGGCAAAGATCATGTATTGCATAGCATTGTAGCTCGCACTGAGAGAGAGAGTAGCACTAGTGGTTCAGCTCGCTTAGAGAGCGGTTGGGTTGTGTGTATGGCTCCGATGTAGAGCAGAGGCTGCTTTGCCAGCAAGTCAGAAGTTGTATTATGTAGGTAATGTAATGCTGTTTATCAATAATAAGTAACTTAACCCTGTTTCATATTTCATTTACGTAGTTAGAAAATTAACCCACTTCCTTCATTTGATAATTACTTGATTTAGTGGAGTGTTGATTTGAATAACATTATTGAACATATTTCATTATTGGTGCGATAGTAAGATAATAGTTGATTTGGATTTCAATAATAACTGATCGACATTAACTCTCACAGTCAAGCATTAAGAAAGTGATTTGTGGTTTTTCTTATATCTTTCTCGCAGTCAAAATTTTTGAGTATAGTCAGTGTCTGTTTCAAAAGGTTACATGTCACAGTTGTTTACTTCAAAGATCCGTTGCGCACAAAATCAATTTAATGCACTGTTTCTTGTACATTAATATCAGGGCCATAATTAAACCAAATAGCTGAGTTAATGAACAATTTATTGTACACGCGTACAGTTTTTACACTCCATTTATTTCGTACATCCGTTAATATTAATTAAAGTATAGCCGCGGCGGAGTGCCCGAACGCATTGAGGCGCTATGCTCCGATGCGCGAGACCACTCCCCGCCGGGGGTTCGAATCCTCCCTCGATCATGGATGTTTGTGTTGCCTTTAGTATAAGTTAGTTTGTAAGTTTATGGATCGATGACGCCGGAGTTAAGTCCCATAATCTTAACAAACATTTGAACATTATTTGAATTAAAGTATAATTACATAAAATTACGTGTGAAATATTCCTAAACAATAATGAAATCAGTATGCGTCCATCCAAAGTGTCGTTGTGATGTAATACGTTTTTGATAATTTAAATTTGTCTGCTCGATTCACATAATGTATGTAACATAATGATTATTACTTTCGTATCCTACGTGTTACAAGTGTTTTCGTAATAGATTCTATCTTTAAAGTGCTTTTAAAAATGTTTAAATGTTTGTAGAGCTTATGGGACTCAACTACGGGATCATCAGTCCCTAAACTTACAAACTACTTATGAACTAGCAACAACTAAGGACGGCACAAATATCCATGCCCGAGGGGGGATTCGAACCCCCGACCGTAGTGGCCGTGCAGACCGTGACTGAAGCGCTGCAGTCCCCTCGGCCACCGCGGCCTAAAGTGCCTTTAAATTAAGTAATCAATGTTCTGTGCTACTTTCTGGATCGAAATATAGAGTTTGTAAAACTCGTCATAATTCACAAAAAGATAAGGTTAGAATGCCTCTTTACTTTATAAAGTAATAATATACTGAAAAATCGATCACTTCTTAACATGGTATCGCACAGATCAGTTAGTAGGTGAGGTCTTATGGGATATTACATGCTTCATGCCGTCCCATTTAGTCTATGATCTAATTACTTTCTCGTATTTGTTGGTGGAGATGACTCATTTGTGCAATGATATCATAATATATATAAAAATTGAGGTGCTTGTATATATATTTCATCCTGCAGCAAAAACCACACATCGCAAACGTATAGGGTTTGTATGTGGTGGTAGGTATCAGTCTCCCATTGTGCACTATGGTGGTAGAGGGTTGATAACTATAAGGGGTGGAAGATGTAGGAGTTGAATGTAACCGACTTATATAAAATTCTACGTGGAGGTATCAATATTTTGCGCTTCATCCAAAACTACACAATGGAGGCGAACATTCTCTCTGTCCTGTTTTAGCACCAAGTCTCCCGTTGTACACCATAGCAGTTAGCAGTTCCGTGTCGATAGCTATAAGAGGGTGGAAGATATAGTGGTTAAAAGTCGTCAGTTTACATAAAATTCGGACTGAAGACCAGCGATGACTTGACACTAAGTTATACTAGCAAAGAGGTTATATACAGCGAAACGTGATACACATTCGTCAGTTGTTTTACTGCAACAAGCGTACGAATAAAGAATAACAATGATAAAGATGAAGCGTTGAATTAAAATTGTGATGCTGCCGGGAATCGAACTCGGACCTCCATGCTTCCTAGGCAGACGCCTTCCTATTGCAGTTTGAAAAGTAACATTACCAAGAAAGATGCCAAAGCGTAAGAAAGATATTTCTCGTTCTCGATCCGATTCTAAAAGACAAAAAACGGAGCTGAAAAGCGAATCTACAGACGACAGAAACTTGAAATTTGTAGACGTTGTTTTTCTTATACTGTAGGCATCAGCGCTTTTCTTATATTCCCATCCTTAAAGGGGTAAAATAGGCGGTGAACGTTTTCTTGAAAATACGTTGCTATTAAGGAAATTTTAAAGCAAGAAATACAAAACTACGAATTTAGATATTTGATTGGAATAATAAAAAAAAACACGTGTTGACATATTTCTGGAAATTCAACCATTAAGCGGATGAAATAAGGGAAAATCCTTTAAGGGTGCTGCTAAGACTATTTTGATGCTAAAAATGAGAAAATTCAGATATGGAACGATGGTTAAAAAAAAAAAAAAAGTCTGGCAATGTTTTGTATTCTGCCATCAGTGATGCAATATGGGGTAGCAAGTTTTATCAAAATACTTGATTAGGAAAGCATTTTAAAGCTCAATCTATGAAAATTTTATATTTAGAAGTAGAAACAACCAATGCATACCATCCAGTCTATGCGTGCGTAGCAGCGTGAATTAAGCTAGGATTAAAATAAAAAGACAAAGGTAGAACAACTCTGACAAGGAAAGTACATAGGCTCTGTATGAACGTTTGCTTACACGATCTGTACGTACACCTCAATGTGCTGATGGGTGTCGTATTTATGCAAAACTCTGCAATGATGCTGTAGATGTAATTGTAGACGCCATACACAGTGAAGATATCTTAACTATAACTTATGTAATAATCATCGTACCTGTTCTCTAGCGTATTGTCATCAAAAGCTGTGATGATAGTTGCAAGTTTAACCTTCTTCTCGGGAGACTGTTGGTTTTCACTGCCACTGCTTCCATCGCCTCTTCCCGCACTTACCGTAGCACTTGCAATGAGTTGTTCGTCATTATTATTCCTATTATCATCATAATGTGTTAGTGTTACAACAGTATCTAACTTATACTCATATTTCTGTACCATAACAGATACGAGAAGCATGCAAATGATTCATCTTCTATACTAATACCATCTTCACGAAGAAGGGTTCTTCGTAACTTCATCTCAACCAATCGCAATACATCAGCAGGATTGATTACCAATCGCCGCCCCATCTGACGCTTCACCACACAAATAACGTGACAAAACGCAACTTCGGAGGCACACTGCACCGTCCCTACTGGCGAACAGACAGTCAAATTGCAATGCGGCATGGCACACGCAGAGGCCTCTAACGGACGACTGCAGAGTTTTGGAGATGCGGGAGTATCGTCCCTACTGGCGAACCGACAAGTCAAAGTGCAATGCGGCATGGCACACGCAGAGGCCTTTAATGGACGACTGCAGAGTTTTGCGGATGCGGGAGTATCACTAGTGCAATAAGGGATCTTTACATCATCTCTCTCATACGATTTTGGTGTATATGTGTTTCTTCGAGCCCAAGTACTTTCCTTGTGAGTCGGAACCAAAAAACCCATACCTTCTTCCCAAATGCGGAAACAAATACTACAGGAGCTTGAAAATTACTCCAGGATGAAGAAAGGCGTGAGAATCATATAGGGAAGGAACACAACACTTCCCAGTTGAGCAGAGACACAAGAAACCTAGCGGCGTCGAGGAAGTCGTTATACCACGTCCTAGCACGTAACTGTACCCGAGCGCGTTGGTAGTGATTGCCGTGTGGTTAGGCGGCCAGGGCTGCCTTTTTGTGGCGTGCCGTGCTTTCCCGCTCGCGCCTGCTGGGAAACGGGCCCGCGGCGACTCCAGCGGCCCGTGTTTACCTCAAACTGGGGCGCCCTGGGCCCCTCATGAATCATGCAGCATCCCGGCCCTTACCTCCAGCCGCCACTAACCAGTCCGACTCGTTCGCGGCGGCTACGCCCACACCGACCCTGCCTCCTGAATATTCTTGTTTACGCTTTACGACCTCGTCTTGCATTACTCTCCGACGTCGCTTCGCGCCCTATCCTCCTAAAACCCTAAATTTGCATTGCATTATGTAAATAGCCACCCAAGTCCCGCATTGACTGGGAATTTCGGATCTTCACGCCTCTGCGAAATATTGCCTTTAGTTACTCCTCCTCTTTATGTGAGCTACTTTCTGTGACTTATTTATGAAGGACTTGCGACGCTCCCCGGCTTCGCAATAATGCAAGTTATTAAAGCAGAAAATAAGAATGACGATAGGAAAAAATATTAAATACAACCTCTGACGATAAAGTTCGGCGAATCACAACGCTGCACTGCGTAGCTGCTGGTGTTGACAACCTGCTATAGTTCATTTGATCATCGGGTGTGTTCCGAGTTAGACCTGTCGGTCGAACTGCTTTAGTGCGTTGGGTCTGAACTGAGAACAGGACAATTAACGAGCAAAGAATCAGAAGCGGCGCGTCCCATGAGTTGACTGGTTCAGTGACACTCCGGAAAAAACTCGTGTATCATATCATTTTAAATGCAAATTCAAAGCATTTTTATCGCATGAGAAACGTTTTACCTAGCGGAAACAGCCCGTACGTATACGAGTCGTAGCGCGACCGCTTGCAGGCGGCAGTGGCCGCAGCGTTGCAATGCGCATGCGCAGTTGAGGTTCAATTTCTGAACCTCCTGGAGGTAGCATATGGCATTCCCGCGGCAGCGAGGGGCAAGGGGAAACCCCGCTTTTAACACTGGCGTTGGTGCTGGGAGAGACGCCAGCTCCTGGCTGCTCGAGCCTGGCGGTTACGCAAGAATGGTCAAGAAGCAAGACAATGAAGCTACAGTGTTCCTCGCCGTGCGCATGCGCAAATCCTTCATGAAGGCAACATCTGCCTTTCATATTTCTTTTTGGTGCGTTGAAGATTCATAAGAACACGTCATATTTGCTAAAATATCTTATAACTATGAATAATAATGTCACTACTCTCCACCTAGTAAGAATATCCGTATGGTTAGAGGCATCTCGCTGCGCCGTCGAAGGTAGTGGGTTCCAGACCGACTGCAAGCAATTTTTTCTTAACCCACATTTCATTTTAGCAGATACGGGAACGTCAACGACTTTTTTGTTACTTGCCACATATCTTTGGACGTTTTTGCGGCGCCACTATCAAGATCATCTGAAAGAAGTGAACCCCCGGTCATCTGAAGCACCAGTCACCACTGCAAAGTATCTATTTAAAGTTTTAAGCTGGGAAAGACACCTAAAGAAACGCATGCGATGCTGGCGCGTGTTTATGGGGATCAAGCACTGTCCATGAACTGTGTATACGAGTGGTTCGCCCGCTTTCGAGGGGCCCGGGAAAGTGCTTGTGACATTTCCGTAACGGGCGACCGCATTCAGTGACGAAAACACTGAGAAAGTGAGGGCATTAATCACGTACTATCGTCAACTAACTGTGAGCACGACAGCAGATGAAATACAGATTAACCGTGAATCCGTGTGACAAATCTTTACGCAAAGCTAGGGAAGAGGAAAACGTGTTGTCTTGCGACATATCACCTGAGTGACGATCAAAAGTAGACACGCTTAGAGGCTTCACAGGATTTTCTCGAAACTATTCGTCCTTGAGGATGAAACCCAGTGTCTCACCGAAACGAAACGGCAAAGCATGGAATGGCGTTCTCTGACATCACCTCGTTGGAAAAAGGTCAGAAAAATCATATGTCAAAACGATGCTCATCACCTTTTTCCATAATGAAGGCATTATCCACAAGGAATTTCTACCTGAGGGAATAATGTTGAAATTGGAAGGTACGGTGAGATTTTAAACTGTTCCACGCAATGACCCCAGTACGCACAAGGTTCCTGGTATTCGTTCACGACAACGCTCGCCCACACACAGCCAATATCATGAACAGTTCTTGGCAGAAAAGTGGGTGGTATAACTTGAACATCCACCATACTCGGAGGATCTCAATCGTCCAGACTTCTTCCCATTCCCTCGACTCAAACTCGCTTTTGCCGGCCGTGGTGGCCGAGGTGACTGAGGCGCTCCAGTCACGGTCTACACGGCCACTACGGTCGGGGGTTCGAATCCCCCCTCGGGCATGGATATTTGTGTCATCCTTAGTATAAGGTAGTTTAAAAGTAGTTTGTAAGTTTAGGGACTGATGACCCCGTAGTTAAGTCCCATAAGCTTGACAAACGTTTGAATTTGAAACTCGCTTTCTAAGGCAGGAGATATGACGGTATTTCTTACATCCGACGAAACTTGAAGAGGCTGTTGAACACAATCCCAAAGGAAGACATTGCAAAGTTTTCAAGACATGTATCTCAAAGCTCAGCGGTGGATAGTTATGGGATGTATCTATTTTGAAGAACAGTAAGGTAACTGTAGTACATAGTTATCTCCGTTAATGTTAGAAGACTATTCACCAGACCTTACTGTTAGAGGTTGCACATTAATTTTATAAAATAGCTGTATGTTCAGTGGTTAAGTCTGTGCGTCGTGTGACTGACACTCAGTTAATCGTGCCTAACATTTGTGTGAAATCAAGGACAACATTTGTATTGCGATCATACATTCATTGTAATGAAATAAATTGCAAGTAATTGCTTTGAAAATTATTTGGTGGTGTTTTTAATGCGTTCATTACAACACTTGGTATATCAATGATTTTTTTTTGTCTTTCTGTCAGCGTATTTACTTGTTTCAATATTCTGTTAATCCATCTCCTCTTGTCTACTTTTTCTGCTCCTGAAATAAAGAATGCTACTTGTGACTGACAGTAACGTTTCCCAAATTATGTATTTATTGCAGCCATCAATTAGCCGACATTCTCCTTCCCCCTCTCTGTTTACCTATTCCTCCTCCCGTCTCCCCATCATTTGAGTCTGTCTCGTCGCGTCCCTCTTTATCCCATCTCGTCCTTACTTCTCTCTTTTTCATTTCACCTGCTCATCTCATCCCACCAGGGGCGTGGATAGTTTCTCTCTCTGCGATGGGGAATTTGAAGGATTTAGTTACCTTCTGGCGGTGCTGAATGTACAGATGTCTTGAGTAGGGGATCAGTTGTGTTGGGAATTGGAGGGGGTTCAGTTTCCAGGTACAAGGAAGTACAAGCTGATAAGTATTCAAAATATCTGCTGCCAGTATGCCAAACCGTTTCATCGTTTAAAATATTGAATATTACAATACAGGTTGCAATGTAAGCTACTAAAAGAAGACAGTTAATATGAACTTTGAGAGGGGGCAGGCGGAATCGGCAACACTGTGTCCCCCTCCCCCCCCGGGCAGGTGTCTACGGCTGCTCCTCTCTATCAATTCCATTCTCCACTCTCTTTCTCTGTGTCAGTCTCACCCCTACACCCATCCCCTTCTCTTGACTTACCGATGCCCTACCCCCTCTCTGCCATTATTCCACATGTCTTGTCCATCGCTTCATCATCTCCTCCACAAACTTTCGGCTACTTTCATAGTGAGCGATCGAACGATATCGAAGACTATTGTAAGTTATCCTCCGCCCCGCAACATACGAGATATTTTCTCCAAAAAAATAAATATAGGTGCTAAATATAACGGCGATCTAGGAACTAGACGCCCCTTCTCCCCGCAGAATGTCTTACCTCGACTTGTTTACGCTTCCTTCAATTGCTTCAACTCGAGATGAGGCGTCGGCCTACCAAACTTCCTTATTTCACACTCTTCTTTCAAGCTTACACCTGAGTAATTTGTTTCTACAAGATACTGAACGTTGTTCGTTTTTCTTTATTAATAAACACCAAGAACATATGAATGTGCACGTGAACACCAAAACACAGTAAGTAACTGATTACACGGTTAAGTGACTGTAACGAAATGAATCTGTTACGATGAAGAGACACTGTGTCACGTGACACTGTAAGCAGTACTCCCTCCTAACCTTACGCATGCGCAAAGGCTGCTCTTCTTCATATCTTTTCGAAATGTTCAAATGTTATGGGACTTAACTACGGGGTCATCAGTCCCTAAACTTACAAACTACTTATCAACTACTTACGAACTAGGACGGCACAAATATCCATGCCCGATGGGGGATTCGAACCCCCGACTGTAGTGGCCGTGCAGACCGTGATTGTAGCACCTCAGTCCCCTCGGCCACCGCGGCTGGCGATCTTTTCGAACAGTTAAATATTTGTTACACAGTATAAATGTACACAAAGTATAAACGTCATTTACCCTCAAAATCGCGACATATTTGCAAAAACGTGAAAAGTATATGTGGCAAGTAATAATAGAAAATTCATTGTTCCCATATCTGTTAAAAATAAGATTGGGTTTTAAAAATTTTCTTGCAGTTGTTCTCGAGCCCACGACATTCACCAGCACATAGCGATGCCGCTAATCACACGGCTATTCTTGCTAGGTGGAGAGTAGTGACTTCATTGTTATTCATAATCGTATCTTCTAAAGCATGGCCGCACAAACACGGAAAACCGCACGCGTGCAAAGAGAGGTGCAGAGAGTGTTTGCACAGTGCATCGGTTCAACTCGGCATACTTCGCCTCAACTCGGCTTGCTGGGTAAGGCCGTCGCTGTACGCTGCCGAATGCGCTGCCAGACGGCTTAGTCAACATTGGATTAAGTAAGCGCAAAACAATTACTACAATAATGGAACCACCTGCTCAAAAAAGAAGCAAATTTTCACGAAAGTCAATTTAAACCGGAATGTGAACTCTCTTATTTTTTTGTTCGTTGTGACGATAAAGCCAAATGTCTAATCTGCGGTACACTGTGTCAGAAAATCGTCTATTGAAAGACACTACAGCAAACTGCATTCAGAAAAGTATAGTGATATCACAGGGAATGCTAGAGAGGAAGAATTGCGGAAGGTGAAAACTCTTGCAGAAGAGAATTCTGTGTCTACAAACGAGATTTACATTTCGAACTGATTGATTTGCAAACCGATGTTCACCGACAGGATTTATTTTACAACACAAAAGGTTTACTCATGTTCTACCAGAATTTGTCGAAGGAAGAATTTCCCAAGTTACACAGAGAAGCAGCGAAGATTATTTCTATGTTTGGCTCCATATGTGTATGTGAAAGGTTTTTTTTTCTGTTTTGTCTTGTACGAAAACTAGATTGCGCGCAAGTATTTCTAATAGTAATTTAAAAAATGCTGTCAGCCGATCTCTTGTTCCAGATCTTAGTAGCATAATTGAAAAAAAAAAAAAAAAAAAAAAAAAAAAAAAAAAAAAAAAAAAAGAGAGAGAACATAGAAGAGATAAATTTGTGTTGAAATCAAATTTAAAATTGTTATCATTACAGTTACTAATATTATTTAAATCTATTTTATACCGGTAATCGTGTTCCACAAAAATAAGCTCTCCGCCTAGTGTACATAAGTATTTGGCAATGAAGAAGAAAACAGGGTAAAAGTTTTGAAAAGGTCGAGACAGGCGGCGTAAGGAAAGAGAGAAGCGGCGCAAAGCCGAGGAGTGGGGGGTTTGCACCGTCGTCTACACAGCGCAGCCGTCTTCTGTGCGATGCACCGGTGTATGCACCTTGAGCGGCCCTGTTCTAAAGGCTGAATTTAGGGGGGGGGGGGGGCAAACATCGACGCGCCCAGCAAGGTTGGTGGGAGGGGGGAGGGGGTGGCGCCACTGTCCAGATCCGGCACTGAAAGAGGTGAATCCCAGTCATCTGAAGCAGCAGCCGGCACTGGTGTGTGGGAGGCCAAGGGGTGAGAAAGAGAGGGTCTTCAGTTGTGCCGTCCGTCGGGCAGGGCACCGCGCGTCACAAACGCCGAGTCACGTCGTTACGTCAGCGGGCGCGCCGTTTCTCCCGCCCACGGCAAACAGTCCGCTGGCGCAGAGTAACATGTCTTTGTGTCGCTGGGTAGCTGCGGGCAGGGTGGGACTCCGGCTGCTAAGTGGATCAAGGACCTCCGGGAATGCCTGCGTGACCGAGCTCTTTGCTGAGCAGGGAGTCACGTACCTATTGGCGAGCGTATTTCATATCGGGAATCGTTTATACAGTACTAATTTTAATTATTTACTAGCTAAATGCCCGCTTTTTCACATGCGTAGACTGGTTGGTCTGCACCGTTGTTTCTTCCTCTTAATATAAATTTTCATAGATATAGCTTAAGTATTATCATAATGAAATGTTGAGAAACTACTTGTAGCCGCGGTAGAATGGCCGTGCCTACTGAGGCGCCATGCTGCGGTGCGCGCTGCTGTTCGCCGTCGGGGGTTCAATTCGCCCCTCGGGCATTGGTGTATCTGTTGTCCTTAGAATAAGTTAGTCTAAGTAAGTTTCATTACTTTGTAAGCCTTAGGGACTGATCACCCCGTAGTTAAGTCTCATAAGATTTACAAACATTTGATCATTTGATTTTACTACTTGTAACCTCCTATGGTACCCCTTAATAGTTAAATTTCGAAAAATACCCCAACATGTGTCTTTTAAATTCCAACCAAGTATGCAAATGTGATTTTTTGTAATTCTGGGTTCAAAACCAGCTTAGTAGCATTGCTTTTTTTTAATTTTTTTTAAATTTTAATTTCCCCAATTGCACCCCCTAAACGATTAATTTCCTGAAAATACTGAAACACGTATCTTTTTTAATTCTGAACAAGAAAACATATACCACTTTATATGGTTGTAGCTTCAAAATTGCCTTAATAACAAAAGATTTTCGATAAACATCCCCTCTCCAATTTAAGCGTCTTGATGGTTGAATTTCCAAAAATACCGAAACACGTATTTTTTAAATTCTAACGAACAATATAAATACCAATTTTTGTAGTTCTAGCATCAAAATTGTCTGGACAACAATGTGTTTCCGAAAGAATTTTTGATCCCCCTTTTACCCCCTTGGTTGTTGAATTTCCGCCGCGGTGGAGTAGCCGAGCTGTTTAAGGCGCCTCGCTTCGGAGCGCGCGGTTGCTCGCCGTCGGAGGTTCGAAGCCTCCCTGGGGCATGGGTATGTGTGTGTGTGGTCCTTAGTTTGGTTTACCTTAGATTAAGTAGTTTGTAAGCTAAGGACTGATAACTACGCAGTTTGGTCCGATATATTTGCAAACTTTTTTTTTTTTTTTTTTTTTTAATTTCCAGAAATACCGAAACTCGTGTCTTTTTAACTCTGATCAAGAGTCCATATCCGACGTTTCGTAGTAATAGCTTGAAATTTGAGTCAACAGCAACATACTTTTGAAAATCAATTTTTGCATCCCGTATTTCACCCCCTTATTGGTCGAATTTCCAAAAATACTCAAACACGTGTCTTTTATATTCAAATCCCGAATCCAAATCAGAAAATTTGTAGTTCTAACTTCAGAATTGCATAAATAGCAACAGATTTTGAAAAACATCCCCTGTCCAATTTAACCTCCTTGATGGTTGAATTTCCAAAAATACCGAAACACGTATTTTTAAATTCTAAGCAACAATACAATAACCAATTTTTGCAGATCTAGCTTAAAAAATTGTCTTAATAGCAACGTGTTATCAAAAAGAATTTTTCATCCCCTATTTTACCCTCTTACTTGTTGAATTTCCAAAAACACTGAAACTCGTGTTTTTTTTTTTTAATCCTGACCAAGATTCCATATCCGAAGTTTCGTAATTGTAGCTTAAAATTTGATTTAACAGCAACATATTTTTGAAAATCAATTTTTTCTACATCTATTTTACCCTCTTATTGGTTGTATTTCAAAAAATGCCCAAACACTGGTCTTTTAAATTCGAGTCCTGAATTAAAAACTGAAATTTTGTAGTTCTAGTTTCAAAATTGCCTAAATGACAACATAATTTCAAAAAACGTTTAATCTCCTATTTCATCCCCTTGCGGACGGAATATCGAAAAATCGCTTCTTAAATGACGCCTACAGAGTAAGGTCAACACCCTCTAAAAATTTCAATTTTTTATCTTCAGTGGCTTTGGCTGGGCGATGATGAGTCAGTCAGTCAGTCGTGGCATTGCCTTTTATATATAGAGATTTGTAGTTGGAATACGTGAACTACCAGTGACAGTACGCAAAATTATTTCGATGTTTCGTAGAACTAAAAATTTTGCAACCCTCTTTTCGTCCGTACCACGGAGCTTCCGTGGCTTCACTTTAAAACACATTCGTGGCTATGTCAGTTCACCATAGCAAAGCCTGTCACTTTTATCCGAACACCACTTACAGATATGTCATCACATAAACATCGGCTTTAAGGCACCATTTCACTGAACAAGTCATAATCTGCTAAAATCGTTGGGAGAACAGAGGAATTTCCCAAGAACAGTTGGACAGTCTGCAGTGTCGCAGATAGTGACTCCACCAACGAGTGCACCACTATAGATAGCGAGAGCCGCGGTCTCGGAAACTGCAGCGTTGGTGATACCAGTTTCTGAATTTCCGCAAGAGGCCTCGCAATTTATAGGCCGATCACTTGTATACAGTGACATTGGCGAAATTAGAGTAAAATAGCCGACACATTTGAATGGTCGACATATTGATTCGTGTCCTCCAGAGTTTATCGCGTCATCCATGGTGCTTCGTTTCGTCCAAAGTGGGACCTCGGCTTGCTACAGTGCTTCGCATTGTGTCAAGACTTGTTTACCTATTGAGATTTAGAAATTATGGGCGACTGTTAAGGTATCTTTGAAGTATTCAACCAGATGTCTACACTTAATAATTTTCGAATGGCTATACTTCTTCAATGCGCAAAGATGAGTATTCGTTCCCTTGTAATAAATTTCATGTGTCACTTGAATACTAGGGTATTTCTGGTAACGTGTACCTCCGCCGCGTTACCAGTAACACTCCCACAACACACCTGGTCACCAGGTGTGCATTTGCAATTGCTTTGTAGGGCTTCAGAGATGGAAAAGCAGTCTCGTTTTTCACCAGGGGCCACTAACTCCAGACTTCCAAAACATTAAACTTACCCTACAACGTGAAACGCGTGCTCTACGACTTGTGTCAGCAGAGAGGTTTCTGGCATTCTCATTGGCCAGTTGTTGGCTGCATGGCTTCTGTAACCTGTTGCCTTCTGGGTGAGTTTTTCTGGAATTACTCTGATCAAAGTGCAAGTCCTACAGGAGAAATATCCGACTATAAAATGTGCTTAATCGTCTCCTAATACTACCTAGGCAGATAACGGAAAGAGCCTTTTCCCCTGCACCAAGAAACTAGTTGAAGAGATGAAGAAGAAATGTCAGGGGAAAATACCAGATGTGTCACTGGTGCGTACAGCTCGTTTGACAAGTATCGTACGCATATGTTGAGTGAGTAGAACGGAAAGCGGACAAAAAGGACTGTATTATCGTTTAAGCGTTTGGTATAATGGGTAAGAATCATGTAAATCAGCTATTAATTTTCATCATCATCATTATTATTATTATTAGCACAAAGTAATGGCCTATAATTGATTAATTACTCCTTTTCGTCTTCTAATGTTAAAGTTTAATCAACATAAGGTCTCACTCGATCCTTGAGTCAACAGATGGGGACGTTTGCAAGATAACAATCATCTGCACTAACAGTTCGACGACGTTTCAATCAGCATGGACTATCAGCTCGAATGTTCAAATGTTCAAATGCTTGTAAGGCTAATGGGACTTAACTGCGGGGCCATAAGTTCCTAAACTTGCAAAATACTTATGACCTAACTTATACTGAAGGCAGCAAAAACATCCATGCCCGAGGGAGGATTCGAACCTACGACACGGCAGGCCGCGCGATCCGCTACAGGGCGGTTCATACCGCTCGGCTACTCCTGCGTGGCCACTATCAGCTCGGAGACCATGGCTGCGGTTACCTTTGACACTGCATCACAGACAGGAGCGCCTGTGATGGTGTACGCAACACGAACCTGGGTGCACGAATGGGAAGACGTCATTTTTTCGGATAAATCCAGGTTCTGTTTACAGCATCATGATGGTTGCATCCGAGTTTGGCGACAGCGTGGTGATCGCATATTGGAAGCGTGTATTCGTCATCGCCATACTGTCGTATGATCCGGCGTGATGGTATGAAGTGGCATTGTTACACGTCTCGGTCACCTCTTCTTCGCATCGACGGCACTTGGAACAGTGGCCGTTACATTTCAGATGTGTTACGACCCGTGGCTCTGCCCTTTATTTGATTCCTGCGAAACCCTCCACTTCAGAAGCATAATGCACGAACGCATGATTCAGGTCCTGTACGGGCCTTTCTGGATTCGGAAAATGTTCGACTGCTGTACTGGCCAGCACATTCTCCAGATCTCTCACCAATTGAAAACGCCTGGTCAATGGTGGCCGAGCAACTGGCTCGTCACAATACGCCAGTCACTACTCTTGATGAACTGTGGTATCGTGTTGAAGCTGCATTGGCATCTGTACCTGTACACGCAATTCAAGTTCTGTTTCATTTAATGCCCAGGCGTATCAAGGCCGTTATTACGGCCAGAGGAGGTTGTTCTGGGTACTGATTTCTCAGGATCTATGCACCCAAATTGCGTGAAAATGTAATCACATGTCAGTTCTAATGTCCATGAATACCTGTTTATCATCTGCATTTCTACTTGGTGTAGCAATTTTAATGACCAGTAGCGTACTTTCCGTCAAGAGGCACTGTCATCAACGAAAGTTTTAACACGTCTGGGAGTGGACGAAAGCGATATTGTTCGAACGTGGAAGAGTTAAAGAGGTTACGATGACTTGCCTCTCTCTGATCGTCCAAAGGCCACCGCAGCAGCTGGTAACCGCTATTTACGGAATTCGGCTCAGAAGAACCCCGAGGGGAATGCCACCGTCCACTATAATGATTTTCGTGCAGCCACAGGACGTCGTGTTTCGAATTAAACTGTGCGTAATAAGCTACACGACATGCAACTTCACTCTCGACGTTCATAGCAAATTCCTCCTTTGACACCTAGGCACCATACAGCACGGAACAGATGGGCCCAACAGCAGCTGAATGAACTCGACAGATGAAATAAACATCAAACATTAAATCAATTTCCAGAGACAAATTTTGTCTCGATACATCAAAGATATAAATTTGAATGAGAGGCATTGAATTAATATTAAAAGCAGGAGATCCCGGGTTCGAATCCCGGCTATGGCACTAACTTTAATTCAGTGTCTCTCCTTCAGTATTTATCTTCCGTATATATCGCGATAAAATATGTCTCTGGACATTCATTTATTGTTTAATATTTATATCATCTTAGCCTGAGATACAAGGCAGGATTTTTCCCATTAACGGTCATCGCTGGGGTACTACTCCGCTCTAATGGAAAGTCTTTACAACATTGATGAGTATTTATATACGCGAACGTGAGGCAGAATTGAAGTTTGTGTTGTGGATGGAGACGTGCCTTAAGACAATTCGTGCAGTGACTGTATCCATTACGTCCCGGGTGGCTTAGTGGTGTAGCGCCTGCTTCCTGCTTAGAAAGTAGGAGGTCCCGGGTTCGAATCCCGGCCGTGGCACAAATTTCAATTCAATGCCTTTCCTTCAGATTTATATCTTTGAACTCGTCAGAATTAGCATCATGTACCATTCACAGACAAGACTCGTATCCGCTTGCAACCAGAGAACTGTCGAAGACGTTTCTGGAGGCAGTCTGGTCGACCTGAGCCGTCATAGATACACCGTACAATGAACGCAGCAAGGAGGTGTTTCTCTGGTGACTTGCGCTGACATAATGTGCAACTACCATATGCCACTGGTGGTCGCAAAACGCAATAAAATGGCTATACGGTACAGTGAAGACCTCTTCCGACGTGTAGTACAATAATATCGGCAGACTTTCATTACGGGTTTCATTTTAGTGGATGACAATTCTCACATTATAGCCATTATAGCCACATAGTAACATTATAATACCCAACATGTTTTCCAGATATTAATCATATCGAACATGTTTGCAATACACAAAAAGGGATTATTATGGACGAAACGACCAATCAAATGTTCTAATGTTTGTAAATCTATCGGACCAAACTGCGTGGTCATCAGTCCGTAGCTTAAAATCTACTTCAACTAAGGTAAACTAACCTAAGGACAACACGCACACCCATGCCCCAGGGAAGACTCGAACCTCCAACTGCGAGCAACCGCGCACTCCGCAGCGAGGCGCCTTAGACCGCTCTGCTACTCCACCGCGGCAGAACGACTAATCAACCAGTCTGAGAGAATACGCAGAATATCTGTTGGGGAGTAGGACTGAACTGTTCAACTGTTTGTAAATCTATCGCACCAAATTGCGTGGTCATCAGTCAGTAGCTTACGAAGTACTTAAAGTAAACAAACCTAAGGACAACACACACACACCCATGCCCCAGGGAGGACTCGGACCTCCGACGGCGAGCATCCGCGCGCTTCACAGCGAGGCGCTCTAGAGCAAAAAAAAAAAAAGTTCAAATGTTTATTAAGCTTAAGGGACTTAACTACGGGGTCATCAGTCCCTAAACGTACAAACTACTTATGAACTACCTACAACTAAGGACGGCACAAATATCCATGCCCGAGGGGCGATTCGAACCCACGACCGTAGTGGCCGTGCAGACCGTGACTGAAGCGCCTCAGTCCCCTCGGCCACTGCGGCCGGCCGCTTTAGACCGCTCTGGGAGTAGGACTATCTGGATGAACAGTCTCTTGATGATCTAGTGGACAGTAAGCCAACAAAAATACAGAAATGTATCAGTGCCGGAGGACGTGTTACCAGGTATTAGGAGTATGGTGTATGCTGCAATCTGGAACACAAATTCGGAATATCTACGTCATTGTCGTCAACTTGTTAATTTTTGTCTTCAAGAGCAACAGAGAGAAGTGAAATGCTGTTTCTGTATATTTTTTACGAAAAGGGTCATGAACTGCAGGAATCGTAGTGATGCAACTTCTTTGTATACGAGTGTATTACGGCCGTAAAGCGTTCATGCACTGTCTGAAAGTGCTATTTTCTGAGCGATTTCTATTTGAATTTAATATTATCCAGCTTGAGGACTCGCGTAGTATTTCTCCAGCTTGAGGACTCGCGTAGTATTCGGAGCGAGGATGCGTTTCGTAAAGAGGTTTGGTAGAAGATGCCAAGAATTAAAGATTGTGTCAATTAATCTTTGTATTAATTAATCCTGTAGTAATAATCATATTTTTGTATGAATGTGGACCATAATTCACGAATCAAAGGATGTGTATGTGTAAGCGTTTCTTTCATTTTTATCATTACGATCTAATAAAAATTTCTGAAAAATCAAAATTCGTGTCTTCCTCAAGTCCAAGTCAGAAACCTCTCTCTTATGTGAATATGTGGTGTGTAGGTGGTTAATTCAAAGACAGTTGAAGATAAACACCTACGGATGGTTGCAGTAAGTAGGTTCAAGTTGGTGCAAGTTGCTAACGCGGAGAGCTACGTCAAACGAGCGTAGACGAACACTGCCACGATTACGACAGTACGATGATGTACTTCAGACCACAAATCTGAGAGTTAGCTGGCTCCGTAGTTACTCACAGGAAATTAAAGTTATTAAGAGATGCAATATTCTCTGAGAAAAAAAAAAAAAAAGGAAGACAAATTACACGGTAGTTATGATGCTCTTGTTCGGCTCGGCTGCTACATTCTCTCCGTCTCTTAAGGCCTTCGTAGCCAACGGGACGTTAATATCTGATCTTTCCTTTCTTTCTTTCTTTCTTTCTTTCTTTGCTGCTGACTCACACGGGAGCGCGTCAGGGAGCGACGTGCAGGGAAGAGCGCGAGTCGGTCGGCGGTGTGAGTGGGGGTGGCTGGAGATTAGCGACGCGCGGTGTCGCCAGGCGTCGAACCCGGATCCTCGCGGCCCCCCGCGGCGTCGCTTCCGCCGAGGTCGCCGACCGCCGGGGACATCCAGGCCGGGTTGGCCGCACACCTGCCCACACCGGGCTGGCGAGCCTCACTGCCCAATAGCTTCTCACGGGACGCATTTGGCCGCGAGGGCTCATCAGCGCTCACCTGCCTACAGCCTGCAGGTAGAGGTCTGCGCGGATAGGAAAAGTGTTATCCGCATCCGCACCACATCGGCAGGGCCCTTATCCTTATCCGCAACCGCATCCGCGGCACTTTATCCGCATCCGAAAGTTCGTAATTCGCATCCGCAGATATTCAAGTATTGAATGGGTAATAGTGATAATAGCAGTATTTAGAACCATGGTATGTAATGATATTATTAGGGTGTCCTTTCTGTGACAACTACTTTTGACTTCTCAAATCACAGTAACTGTTGTATACCTACTCCAAAACAGACTATTCCAAACAGGCAAACATTGGCTCTACGGACACACAGAGTAGCGCTTCAGAACCTGCGCGGTAGGAGAACAAGTCAGATGTTTAATACAGGCATCTTCTTAAATTTCAGTGGTTAAAACTGATCGGCATAGAGGAGATTTTACTGTGTTTACATTAAAAAAAAGAAAAGAAACAGTTCCTTCGGAGTTTTACAAAATGGATACTTTACTTTACCCATATTAACGCAAACAAATAAATAAATAAATAAAATAAAAAATTAAAAAAATGTTCAAATGTTTGTAAATCTATCGGACCAAACTGCGTGGTCATCAGTCCGTAGCTTACAAACTACTTAAAGTAAGGTAAACTAAGTTAAGGACAACACACACATGCCTCATGTCCCAGAGAGGACTCGAACCTCCGTAGCGAGGCGCCTTTGACCGCTCGGCTACTCCAACGCGGCATATTAACGTACAAGAAGCAATGTGAGACAAAGCAAGCATGTCATTTCAAGTGCTAAAACTGCCGTCTACGTCTAATTGGTAACTGTCAGTTAAAAGAGACAATGTCGGTTGCAGCTACGGCCAGCCTATACATTCGAACATTGTGTACCTTCCGAAATATGTTATTTTCACTGTACACCGTATCTGATTATGAAAATTGCTATGAAATGCTATTGTCAATCTTTATTACTTCCGTCGTCATTTATCTAATACATAAACATGAATGTTTCTTCTACATCTACATGGGATACTCTGCAAATCACATTTAAGTGCCTGGCAGAGGCAGCTGTACCGTTCATTCGGTTGCCAACATATTGCTTGCTCTTTTGCGGCGGTTATTGACACAATTAAATGACTGTAAGACATATAGTTCTGGAGATACGAAATAATAAACAATGAAATGAGCGGTAAATTGCTGCATCACGCGACAATGTTGCACATCTCCTGCTAAAACACTGGACCGATTTTAACCATATTGGTGCAAGTATTCCATCCTTGAGGTAAAATGGATGTTGGTCCACTACGTAGTGGATACAGTGTCAATTCTTTCTTAAAATGAACATGATATCAATGGATACTCTATAGTGTAAACTGAAAAGAGGTGATTTGAGATTAGTGAAGGAAAACAAATTGAAATCTTCAATTTGAAATACCCCTACATCCATTTTACCTCAAGGATGGAATACTTGCACCAATATGGTTAAAATCGGTCCAGTGTTTTAGCAGGAGATGTGCAACATTGTCGCGTGATGCAGCAATTTACCGCTAACATTTCGACAGACATACTGGGCAGATAACTCGCCCTATATCTGCGGATATCCGCATCCGCGCAGACTTCTAACTGTAGGCGTAGGCAGGATACGATTTCGGGAGAAGTTTTCAATGAATGGACATTCTAATAATGTCTACTCTTAATAGAGTTGCTAACGGCACTGAAAATGTAAATATCACATTATATGTACTTCCAAAGGACTGTTTAGTATACCTCACAATATAGAAAAAAAGTATAATTCTTAAGCTTGTACGTACTCTCCGAAATAGAAACGAGGCAAATCATATCATGAATATAGGTAAATGTGGATTGAAACACGGTCGGCTATGAGAAAGGCATTGCGTGAAGCTTCCAATAAGTTCTCAAGCCTTATCAGAGAAGCACTCCCTAACTCAAATTCTTCCGGTACTTTAATGCTGATAATGATAAAAAAAAAGTGTAAAGATACTCTTTGACTAGACAGCAACCTTGATTCGTTTACCTATGAACATCAAGAAATATTGTTGACCAACATTGTAATACATGACTTACATTGCAATTAATTAATTATAGTGGCGTTGAAAACTAGCTAAACTCTATACAGTACAATGTTGTTCCAGGGACTGACAGGGTCATTGACAGTTTGTACACAGAATATCCGCCGGATTTAGTACCCCTCTTTAACGTAATTTACCACCGGTACCTTGAGCGAGGAATTGTTCCTACAATCTTCGTGATCGGTAAACAGGCAAATCACATGCGTCTGTAAGGAAGTGAAAATTAAAATAAGACACATAGGAAAGATCTAAGTAAACTGCTCATTACTTCAGTAGTATTTACCACAACAGTTTATACACTTAACCAACTGCGAGACAAGACGGCCAATTCCTACATGCACAAATGTTTGCTGTTAGCTACAGGACCATGTTTTCGTCCGAAACATACCGATGCGCCGAATGTCTTTCTTCAGGATTCCAAATCAATATGGGAATTCCATGGGGAGAAATCGGGGCTGAATGGAGCATGTGTAACGTCTTTCCAGCCTTGGCAAAATATAGACGGACTTTATCCTGATAAAGAATGATGGCATTTTTTGTTAGCTTCGTGAAATTTTGAGAGGGGTTTGAACCCCAGAAAACCTCCCCTCTAGCTACGCCAATGTTGCAGACTGACACTTCGTCAACCTTTAAACCGCGGCAGAGGCTTGCATAACTGTGGAAAAGAAACTACCTGACGGCAAGAAAATAAGTGAGCCATTTGAAGAAAGAGAAATCTACTGTGTGAATAAAAGGCTTCAGATGGAGAACCAGTACTAAGCAAAGTAGGGAAACCTGAACGGTTACAGGGATACATTACACAGAGAGGTTTTGCAATGGGATTGATATTAAAAGCATTATTGTAGAAACAAGAGAGGAAGTTGATGAAGATGATGTAGGAGATGCGATACTACGAGAAGAATTTGATAGATTAGTGAAAGCTCTAAGTCAAGACAACGCCCTCTGAGTAGATATTGCTTCATATGCATGACAGAAAAGCTGTTTCACCTGATGTTCAAACTTAACGATATTGGCAAAATTCCTCTCAGACTTCAAGAAGAATTTAATAATACCAATTCCAAAGGAAACAGTTACATACAGATCAAAAAGTTCGAAAAGTTACAGAATAAACAGTTTATTAAGTGCAAGTGTTTCTCCAATATGCAAAATACTAATATGAATTATTTACAGAAGAATGTAAAAATTGATAGAATCTGACATCGTGGAACATTATTTTGAATTTTTTTAAATGTAGGAATACGCGAGGCATTACCTTCCGACTCATCCAACAGCAAGGAATAAGGGAAGACAAACGTACATTTATACATATATATATACATGTAGTGTCTGTTCCGAAAGAGCAGGCGTCACTTCTGATCCTGCAGTTGTTATTTTTTCACATTCATGGAATATATGACATCAACTGCGAATGGGTAAAGCTGAAAATGTGTATGAAGCCGGGATTCGAACCAAGGTCTCCCACTTTCGTGGCAGTTGCGCTAACCACTAAAACACTGTGTACACAGTGATCACCGCACCTGCAAGGTCTACCTAAGCACGCCTCCCGTCAGATACAAATTCCCAGCTCTACTCTGCCCACAGTAGTTTTGAAACTAATTCCCGTAAGACTAAGGGCCTCAAACTTTGCCCACCCCGCCCCACTAACGAAAGGATCACTGCCCGTCACCGGCGTATTTGTGGCGTCTGTTCCGAAGGAGCAGACGTCACTTCTGATCCTGCAGTTGTTATTCTTTCATATTCATGGAATATATGACATCAACCTTTTGTCTATTTGCAGAAATCTTTTAACAGTGTCTACTGGAATACACACTTTCAAATCCTTAAGGTAGAAGGAGAAAAATACAGAGAACGTCAATTTATATACAGCTTCTACAAAAACCATACAACAGTTATAAGAGTAGGACGGGATGAAAGGGACCCAATGGAGGGTAAATGAGTAAGAGAAAATTGTAGACTTTCTCCAATTTCATTCAGTCTGTGCATTGAGCAAGCTATGAAGGAAAGCACGGAGAAATTTGGAGTAGTAATGAAAGTTCAGAGGGAAAACGTTTGCTATTATGGATACGGTGTCTATTCTTTTCGGACATGTCCGAAAGAACAAACAGCATTTGTTGGTAGTACCGGACGTAATTTTACGAATTCGAAACATATTCAATGGCAAAACTGAAAATTTGTGCTGGACCGGGATAGGAACCCGGATTTCTCGCATCGGGCCAGCGGTCGTCTTAACCGATTAGGCGTCCGAAAATAACAGACTTAATGTCAATAATTGTAAATTTGTCTCCAACCGGCAAATGACAATTTCAATGCGGACGCATTCATACGCTCGATCCCTTGCGGGAATATAGTCTGCGAGCAAGAGGAAGCAATGTAAGGTATAGAATGTTCCAGCAAAACTTGATCGGACTCGGGTCCCTACATGTCAGTGTGAGTGGCGTGGTCGCTGTGGCGAGCAGTCATAACGAAGTACACGTGCAGTGGCGGTCCGCAGTTTGACAGCTAGGGCGGACCGAGCGAGGTGGCGCAGTGGAAGGATGGTGGTTCAAATCCACCTCCGGCCATCCGGATATAGGTTTTCCGTGATTTCCTTAAATCACTCCAGGAAAATGCCGGGATGGTTCCTTTCAAAGGACATGGCCGATTTCCTTCCACAGCCTTACCCAAACACACAAGCGTAAGCTCCGTCTCTAATGACCACGCTGTCGACGGGACATTAAACTTCAAGCTCTCTTCCTTCCTTCCAAGCTAGGGCGGCCACTCGCGGTATAGCTTGCTCCCTGCTGCGCGGGGACGGCCGCGCGCTATGAGGTGCCTTGTCGTGGACTGCGCGGCAGTCGGAGGTTCGACCTATCGCTCGGGAGTACGTGTCTTTCCTGTCCTTTGTATAAGTTAATTTAACAAGTGCGTAAGTCGAGGGACCGATTACCTTACTTAACAGCCATATACAATCGCTCTCTCAAAGAAGGATCTGTACCAAAGGAATGGAAAGTTGCACAGGTCACACTAATATTCAAGAAAGGCAGTAGGAGTAATGCACTAAACTACAGGCCTATTTCATTGACGTCAATTTGCTGAAGGGTTTGGGAACATATCCTTAATTCAAATATTATGAATAATCTCGTACAGAATGATCTATTGACCCAAGGTCAACACGGATTTGCGAAAAACAACTAGCTCTTTACTCACACGAAGTGATGACTGCTATAGACAAGGGATATCAAATTGATTCCGTATTTCTTGATTTCCAGAAGGCTTTTGACACCGTACCTCACAAACGGCTTTTAATCAAATTGCGTGGTTATGGAATATCCCCCCAAATTTGCGATTGAATAGGGGATTTCTTGTCAGAGAGAACACAGTTCGTGGTAATTGATGGTAAGTCATCGACTGAAACAGGTGATATCGGTCGTTCCTCAGGATAGTTCGTTATTTACATAAACGATTTAGGGGAAAATCTAAACATCTCTGTTAGGTTGTTTGCAGATGACGCCGTCATTTGCCGTCTAGTAAAATCATCTGAAGTTCAAAACCAACTGCAGAAAGATCTAAATAAGATATCACTATGATGTAAAAATTGGCAATTGACTGTATATAATGGGAAGTGTGAAGTCGTCCACAAGAGTACGAAAATAAATCCGTTAAACTTTGTTTACAAGATAAATCAATTAAATGTGAAGGCCGTAAACTCCACTAAATACCTACGAACCTACAAACTGGAAAGAACACATAGATAACGTCGTGGAAAAGGCGAACCGGCAGACTGCGTTTTATTGGCAGAATCTTTAAAAGATGCAACATAACAAGTAAAGAGACGGCATACACTACGCTTGTCCGTCCATTTTTGGAGTATTGCTGCCCAGTGTGGGATCCTTCATTAGGTGGGTATGATGGAGGACATCGATAGAGTCCAAAGAAGGGCAGCTCGTTTCGTATTGTCACGATACAGGGGGACAGCGTTACGGAAATGATACAGGATCTGGGATGGGAATCATTACAACAACAGCGGTTATCACTGTGGCGTGGGCTACTTAGGAAACTCCAATCGCCAACATTCTCCTCCGAATGCGAAAATGTATTGTTCACTCGCACTTACATCGATAGAAAAGAATAAAATACGAGAAATCAGAGCTCGAACAGAGAGATTCAGGTGTTCTTTCTTCCCGCGCGCTGTTGTCGTTGTGTTCTTCAGTACGCAGACTGGTTTGATGCAGCTCTCCACGCTAACCTTTCCTGTGCAAGTCTCTTCATCTGATAATACTTTCGGCAACGTACATCCCTTTGAATCTGTTTACTGTACCCGTCCCTCGGTCTCCCTCTGCGATTTTTACCCCAAACACTTCCTTCTAATGCCAAGTTGACGATTCCTTGATGTCTCAGGATGTGTCCCACCAACCTATCCCTTCTCTTAGTCAGAATACGCCAGAAATTCCTTTTCTTCCCAATTCTGTTGAGCAACTTCTCATTAGTTATGTGATCTGCCCATCTAATTTTGATCATTCGTCTATAGCACCACATTTCAAAAGCTTCTATCATCTTTTTAAAATGTTTGTATAGTCTATGGGACGTAACTACGGGGTCATCAGTCCCTAAACTTACAAACTACGTATGAACTAACTAAGACTAAGGACGGCACAAGTATCAATGCCCGAGGGGGGATTCGAACCCCGAACGTAGTGGCCGTGCAGACCGTGAGTGAAGCGCCTCAGTCCCCTCGGCCACCGCGGCCGGCTATCATCTTTTCCTCTGAACTCCTTATTATCCACGCTTCACTTTCATACAGTGCTACACTCCAGACAAATGCCTTCAGAAAGGACTTCCTAACATTTAAACTAATATTGGATGTTTTGTGTCCCAGCCTCGTCGCCGCTTATGTGTCTCGTTTCCGTCGTAGGTGTCGGTGGCCGAGTAGGAAGACCGACACAGGAATAAAGGAAGCACGCTTGTGCAGGTACGGAGGGGAGCAGCCAGAAACTAGAAACACTAGAGTAAATTTTACATAGCTCAGTACTGCAGAATGCTGATACATAGTTGAGCTAGAGGTCTGCCTAGTGCCTGTACGATAGCCAAGTCTTCACTGGTGCCTATCTGATTCCGAAGTGTTGACTGGTTCCTATCTCAGTCCGAAGTGAACGATGTCGTTCAGTGGTGGCCACGAGCGGAGTTGCAGCAAAGGGCGCTCGTGGCTGTCGTCGTAAGAACGCCGCGCCGTGCGTGCATGGCGGCGCGCGGCGAAAGTAGGTGGCGCGCAATTTGGACTTGTGCTACACCACAGGATGTCAGCAAGTTTCGCTTCTTCAGAAACACTTTTCTTCCCATAGCAATTCTGCATTTTATATCTACTTTATTTCGGCCACCAGAAGTTATCTTGCTACCCAAGTAACAAAACTCGTCTACTACTTATATTGCCTCATTACCTAATTTAATTCTTATCCTGTGCGGTATTCGAGAATAAAGTGGGCGATAAATAATATAAAGGTGGTTCGATGAACCCTATGCCAGGCAATTAAATGTCATTTGCAGAGTATCCCATGTAGATGTAGATGTAGTTGTTTGATCCCTTCGTTTGACAAACTTGGGACTTTTAGTTCTTTGATCCCTTCGTTTGACAAACTTTGGACTTTGAAATGGTTCCTTACAGCAATAAGAGTTCTCCGATGGCAGCTCGGCGCTCGTCCCTCCTTCCGTAGAGGGAGAGTGGGGCAGATGGTCGGGCTGGTCCTGCAGGTGGCGAGTCCTTGAACCTGGCAGAGCCGCTTGCCGTTTGCCGCTTGCCATTTGCCGTTGCGGCTGCAGTCGCCGGTGACTCAGCAACACCGACGGCCGGCGTTCCACTGCGGCGGCTATAATGAGTGGCCCCGGGCGTGGGCGGTGCCGAGGCGCGCCTACTGCATATTCCTGTGTGCGTATGTGTGTGAGGCACCACGCGTAACAGCCGGCGTTCCTGCTGCACAGTCACATTGTCTGACTGCCAACTTACAGCTCCAGCGTAGCTACTGCTAAGAACATTGTTTGGAAAAATTAAGCCAACTGTGAAAACAGAAGAAAAAATCACACTGACGTGTTTTACGGCCCACTTTAGATTTGTAGTTTTATAAGTTTTTGTAAACACAATGGACAAAAATAATAATCTAAATAATAAAAAATTAATTAATAAGAGTGTCTGAAATCCTTTGAGGAAAAAAAAATAGGTAGTGGTGGGTTTCGAAACTTTGGCGTCACAGTCCAACGCATTGCCTACTACGCTACGGTTTTTTTATTTTTATTTTTTTATTTTTTTTATATATTTTTTTATTTTTTAAATCTACTTATCTACTTTATTGGTTTACATATATAACCTGTACATTTTTGATAAATTTATAATTACCATAGAAATCATTCTTTTTTGATAAACTTATAATTACAATACAAGAAATAGCCACTCCCATGAACCACAGACATTGCCGAGGTGGGGTGGCTTGCGTGCCTCAACGATACAGACAGCCGTACCGTAGGTGCAACCACAGCGGAGGGGTATCTGTGGAGAGGCCAGACAAACGTGTGGTTCCTGAAGAGGGGCAGCAGCCTTTTCAGTAGTTACAGTCTGGATGATTGACTGAGCTGGCCTTGTAACATCAGCTAATGTGGCTTTGCCACACAGCTACTGCGAACGGCTGAAAGCAAGGGGAAACTACAGCCGTTATTTTTCCCGAGGACATGCAGCTCTACTGTATGAACCTATGATGATGGCATCCTCTCGGGTAAAATATTCCGGAGGTAAAATAGTCCCCCATTCGGATCTCCGGGCGGGGACTACTCAGGAGGATGTGATCATCAGGAAAGACAATACTGGCATTCTACGGGTCGGAGCGTGGAATGTTAGATCCCTTAATCGAGTAGGAAAATTAGAAAATTTAAAAAGGGAAATGGATAGGTTGAAGTTAGATATAGTGGGGATTAGTGAAGTTCGGTGGCAGGATGAACAGGATTTCTGGTCAGGTGAGTACAGGATTATAAATACAAAATCAGTTGGGGGTATCACAGGAGTAGGATTGATAATGAATAAGAAAATAGGAATGCGGGTAAACTACTATGACCAGCACAGCGACCGCATTATCATTGTCAAGATAGATACGAAGCCAACACCGACAACAGTAGTACAGGTTTATATGCCAACTAGCTCTGCCGATGATGAGGAGATCGAAGAAATATATGAGGAGCTAAAGGAAATTATTCAGACAATTAAGGGAGAGGAAAACTTAATTGTTATGGGAGACTGGAATTCGGTAGTAGGACAAGGAAGGGAAGGGAAGATAGTGGGTGAATATGGTCTGGGCAAAAGGAATGAAAGAGGAAGCCGCCTGGTAGAATTTTGCACGGAACATAATTTAGTTATAACAAACACCTGGTTTAAGAATCACAAAAGAAGGTTGTATACGTGGAAGAGACCAGGAGACACCGGGAGATACCAGATAGATTGTATAATGGTAAGACATAGATTTAGGAACCAGGTTTTGAAGTGTAGGACATACCCAGGGGCAGATATAGACTCTGACCATAACTTGTTGGTTACGAACTGTAGGCTGAAACTGAAGAAACTACAGAAAGGTAGGAAAATAAGGAGATGGGACCTAGATAAATTGAAGGAACCTGAAGTTCTTAAGAATTTCAGAGGGTGCTTCAGGCAACAATTGACAGAAACAGGGGAAAATAAAACAGTTGAGGAGGAATGGGTAAAATTGAGAGATGAAATAGTGAAGGCAGTAGAGGACAAAATAGGTAGAAAGGCAAGACCTACAAAGAATCCTTGGATATCACAGGAGATACTAAATTTAATTGATGAAAGGAGAAAGTATAAAAATGCAGTAAATGAAACAGGCAAAATGGAGTACACACGACTAAGAAATGAGATTGACAGGAAGTGCAAAATGGCTAAGCAGGAATGGCTAGAAGGCAAATGCAAGGATGTAGAAGAATGTATAAATAGGGGAAAATAGATACAGCCTACCGGAAAATAAAAGAAACATTTGTCGATAAGAAAAACAGCTCTATGAATATCAAGGACACTGATGGAAAACCAGTTCTCAGCAAAGAAGGGAAAGCTGAAAGGTGGAAAGAGTATATAGAGAGGCTCTACAAAGGGAATGAACTTCGAGACATTATTGTAGGAAGGGAAGATGATGTAGATGATGATGAAATAGGATATACTATACTGAGAGATGAATTTGACAGAGCACTGAAAGATCTAAGTCGAAACAAGGCCCCTGGAGTAGATGATATCCCGTCAGAGCTACTGAAGTCTCTGGGAGAACCAGCCATGACAAAATTGTTTCACATTGTGTGTAAGATGTATGAGACAGGTGAAGTACCCTCAGACTTTAAGAAAAATGTTATAATCCCCATTCCAAAGAAAGCAGGTGCAGACAAGTGTGAAAACTACAGAACCATCAGTTTAATAAGTCATGGTTGCAAAATATTAACACGAATTATATACAGAAGGATGGAAAAGCTGGTAGAAGCCGACCTCGGGCAAGATCAGTTTGGGTTCAGGAGAAATGTAGGAACACGGGAGGCAATACTCACTTTACGGCTTATCCTAGAAGATAGATTAAGAAAAGGCAAACCAACATTTCTAGCTTTTGTAGATTTGGAGAAGGCTTTTGACAATGTTGATTGGAATAAACTCTTTCAAGTTCTGAAGCAAGCAGGAGTAAAATATAGGGAGCGTAAGGTTATTTACAACTTGTACAAAAACCAGACAGCGGTTGTCAGAGTTGAAGGGCATGAAAGGGATGCAGTGGTTGGAAAGGGAGTAAGACAGGGTTGTAGCCTTTCCCCAATGTTGTTCAATTTGTACATTGAGCAAGCTATAAAGGAAAGCAAGGAGAAATTTGGAGAAGGAATTAAAGTTCAGGGTGAAGAATTAAAAACATTGCGTTTTGCCGACGACATAATAATTCTGTCAGATACAGCAAAGGACCTGGAAGAGTAATTGAACGGAATGGACAGTGTGCTGAAAGGTGCACATAAGATGAATATTAACAAGAGCAAAACTAGGGTAATCGAGTGCAGTGTAAGAAAATCAGGTGATGCTGAAGGAATTAGATTAGGTTACGAAACAATAAAGGAGGTAGAGGAGTTTTGTTACTTGGGCAGTAAAATAACAAATGATGGTCGCAGTACAGATGATATAAAATACAGAATGGCAATGGGTAGAAAGGCGTTTTTGAAAAAGAGAAATTTGTTAACATCGAATATTGATTTAAGCCTAAGGAAGTCCTTTCTGAAGGCATTTGTATGGAGTGTTGCCTTGTATGGGAGTGAAACATGGACGATAAGCAGTGTGGACAGAAAGAGGATAGAGGCTTTTGAAATGTGGTGCTACAGAAGAATGCTGAAGATTAGGTGGGTGGATCGCGTAACTAATGAGGAGGTACTGAACCGAATTGGGGAGAAAAGAAATTTCTGGCATACCTTGACTAAAAGAAGGGATAGATTGGTAGGACACATTCTTAGACATCAAGGAATTGTGAATTTAGCGTTGGAAGGAAGTGTGTGGGGTAAAAATCGCAGAGGGAGACCAAGAGACGCGTATAGTAAGCAGATTCAAGTGGATGTGGGTTGTCGTTCTTATGAGGAGATGAAAAGGCTTGCTCAGGATAGAGTAGGGTGGAGAGCTGCATCAAACCAGTCTCTGGACTGAAGACCACAACAACAACAACAAGAAATAGAGCCGGCCGCAGTGGCCGAGGAGACTAAGGCGCTCTAGTCACGGTCTGCCACTACGGTCGGGGGTTCGAATCCCCCCTCGGGCATGGATATTTGTGCCGTCCTAGTTTGTAAGTAGTTCATAAGTAGTTTGTAAGTTTAGGGACTGATGACCCCGTAGTTAAGTCCCATAGACTTTACAAACATTTGAACATTTTGAACAAGAAGTTGAAGTTCCGTTGTTTAATTTCTTACCATTGATGGCCGTTGTTAACTGATGCTAATATGGCATTTGTACACACATTTTCATTTATCGTACGAAGAACGAAGTGTTTTTGTTAATTCTTCAGTGTGCCATTGCTTTAAAATGACAACGTGTATGTTACAATAAGAAAATCATCAAATACGCATCGTAAGATGGCGTATGCCAGAGAGAGTTCTGTGCGAGGAATGTCACGTGACATCTGCGAACGGCAGGTTTTCGTTAATTCAATGGAGGGTGTCAAAATTCCGTTATTTTTGCAAATATCTCTCAAACGATACGAGATATGAAAAAAAAAAATACATAAATGAACAAAGTTGTAGAGAATTTTCTCCTCTACAAATTCGTTTATTCTATTTTCGCGTCAGATGAACTGTTTATTTGTAATTAAAATTACATTACAAACGACATTTTTGGTATTACTAACGTATTTCTTGTCAGAAATATTTCACAACGCGAGGTTCTGGTCTCTGGTAGCCAAAAATTATGTGTGTAAAATTTGCAGCCGATCGGTTGAACGGTTCGACCTAAAAAGTCGGAACACATTACAGCCAGACAGACAACGTCAAATCGCCGTTATTTTTGCAAATATCTCTGCAACGATGCAGGATATGAAAAAGAACGTAATAGAGCGAAGTTGTAGAGAATTTTCCCCTCTACCAATTAGGTTATTCAATTTTCGTGTCAGATGAACGGTTCGTTTGAAATTACAATTATATTGCTCACGGCTTTTTTTGGTATTACTACCGTATCTTTTGTCCGAAAAATTTGAAAAGGTAGGTTCTGGTCTCTGGCGGCCTACAATTATGTCTGTAAAATTTGGTGCTGATCGGTTGAACGGTTCGTCTTAAAAACAGGGAACATCCTACGAACAGACAGACAGACATCTCAAAATCGCCGTTATTTTTGCAAATATCTCTGAAACGATACGAGATATGAAAAAAGCATAAGAGAGCAAAGTTGTAGAGAAGTTTCTCCTCTATAAATTCGGTTATTCAATTTTCGTGTCAGATGAATGGTTAAGCCGTTATTTTCATTTAAATTTCGAGCTGTTAAAAGACAGTCGAAGTACAAAATGTGGGCCATTCGGCTACTTATAGCACGGTACATCTATATCTACATGGATACTCTGCAAGTAACATTGAAGCACATGGCAGAGCGTTCATCGAACCACTTTTATATTTCTCTGTACTTCCATTCTCTAATAGCTCTCGGGAAAAAGGAACAACTTTACGTTTTCGGTCTGATTTCTCTTATTTTATTATGATAATCATGTCTCCCTATGTATGTGTGTGTTAACAATATACCTTCGCAACTGAACAGAAAGTATGTGAAAAGAAATTTCGCAAATAGATCTTGCCGCAACGAATAACGCCTCTTTCTTAACGATTTCCACACCAACCCGTGTATCATTTCCGTGACACTCTCTCCCCTCCATTCCGATAATACAAAACGAGCTGCCCTTTTCTGAATTTCCTCTAAATCATCCATCAGACCAACTACTGTGGATCCCATTGCAAAACTCCAAAATAGAACCCACAAGTGTGGCTTAGGCAGTCTCTTTAGAGCTGTTGCATCTTCTAAGTGTTCTGCCAATGATAGGAATTTTTTGGTTCGTGTTCCATACAATATTTTGTACGTGTTCTTTGCAATTTAAGTTGTTCGTAATTGTTACTCCTAGGTATTTAGTAGAACTGACGACGTGTAGGTTTGACTGATTTATCTTGTAACTGAAATTTAACAGATTTCATTTAGTGTTCATATGTATGACCTCACACATCTATTTATTAAGGGTCACTTGCCAATTTTTGCACCATGCAGAAGTCTAAATCATTTTGCAGTTGCTTTAAATCTTCTAGTGACTTTACTAAACGATAAGTCACAGCATCATCCGCGAACAATCTAAGTTTGTCTCCTAAATCGTTTATAAAAATAATGAGCAGTAGGGGACCTATTAACACTTCTCTGAGGAACGCCTGATATCACTTCTGTTCTACGATTATTTACCGTCAATTACAACATACTGTGTGGTTTATGACAGGAAATCACGAATCCAAACGCACAACTGTGGCCGCGGTGGAGTAGCCGAGCGGTCTCAAGCGTCTTGTTGCGGAGCGCGCGGTTGCTCGCCGTGGAGGTTCGAGTCCTCCCTGGGGCATGGGTGTGTGTGTTGTCCTTAGGTTAGTTTACCTGGGTTTAAGTAGTTTGCAAGCTACGGACTGATGACCGCGCAGTTTGGTCCGATAGATTTACAAACATTTGAACATTTGAGAACAACTGTGGCGATATTCCATAAACATGTAAATCGATTAGAAGACGATTATGATGTGCTGTGTCGAAAACCTCCCGGAAATCTAGGAATACGGAGTCTATTTGACATCCCTAGTCGATAGCACTCATCACATCATGTGATCCCGTCGGGCATGGATATTTGTGCCGTCCTTAGTGTTAGCTAGTTCATTAGTAGTTTGTAAGTTTAGGAACTGATGACCCCGTAGTTAAGTCCCATAAGCTATACAAACATTTGAATTTGAACATCATGTGAGTAAAGAGAAGACTTGTGTAGTTCTCGAACGAACTAGTTCGTCCGCTCCTTTTCCGAAGACTGACGGGTAAGAGCGAGAGGACGCGAGAGCGCGCAGAATCGCGTGATTCCCTTCCGCCAGTTGCCGTCATTTCGAGCTGAGATGCAGCTCAGCTGTTGTTTTAGTATCGGTAGCAAAAGCCAAAACGAGCGGACGAACTAAAAAGAGCGACCTACTTCACGGCCGAACTGCGAACTAAAAGAAGAGCTACCGGTCGCGAACTAAAATATGCGCGATAGGTCACGAACAGAATTAAAAATCACGTGTTTGCTTTCTGCTGATGAGAGCCATTTCGAGGTTAGCGTGTGCCTGCTAGATTACATAGGTCAGTGCTACAAAATTTCTGCTTTGAAGTGTTCTGCACTCTGCAAAATCTGACTAATAAATTGCATAATGCCAAGATACAGAGAAATTATCCAGAACACTTTTCGTTTGCGCGATATCGTTAGCGACTCAAGCAGCAAGCGCATGAAGCAGCTAGGTGGGGGAACTTCTCCCTCCACCTGCATGCGCAGACCACGCCGCTCAGCCGTCACTGGGAGCGGACGAACTAAAAGAACGAACTAGTTCGCGGCTCAGCCGCGAATAAAGTGAGCTCTGGCGATCGTAACTATTATGCGCAAGTCTAGTAAAGAGCCAGCTGTGTTTGAGAAGAACGATACTTTCTGAATCCGTGTTCACTATGGGACAATAGCTCGTTCTCTTCGAGGTAGTTCATAATATATGAGGCAAGTATATGTAACAAAATTCTGCTGCAAACGGACGTCAATGATATAGTCCTGTAATTTTGCTGGTCACTCCTACGGCCTTTTTTGAATATTAGAGTGGCCTGTGCAACTCTCCAGACTTTTGGTAAAGAACGTTCGCGGAGTTATGTGGTTATAATGTTGCACTACACCATGGAAGATCTGTGCTCAAAGCTCATTTGTGGTCTAACTTTTTATTTTTTGTTTTTCAGAAAAATTATTAACTGTCTGACCGGTTACTGATTTATATTTTTGTACCCTTGACAGCTTTCACAACAAGCGTTAGTTATGTAACATATGTCAAGTGGTAAGAATATACTAGTCACAAGTAAATTTGATGTTCAAATGTTTGTAGAACTTATGGGACTTAACTACGGGGTCATCAGTCCCTAAGCTTACAAACTACTTATGAACTACCTAAAACTAAGGACGGCACAAATATCCATGCCCGAGGGGGGATTCGAACCACGGCCGGCAGTAAATTTGATGCGAAACACCTTATAGACCTCTCACAGGAGCCAGGTTATTCCAGTCTTTCACACATAATCAAATTCGCTTTCCGACATTCCATGACATATCAGATTTTCTCACACATAATTGATTTATAGAATGGTATGGAGTCTGTTGTAACAGACGTGTCCGAGCGAACTGACACTACACAAAACTATAATAAGTATTTACACGCGAATACGGCGTTTGGTTTATTTACTCCACCTCAGATGTGGTCATACGTTCAATCTCGCACTGCAATACGTAATGGCGAGTATAAGAGGGCGAGAACGATGGGGGCGCTACAACCGTAGCGTGGGACTTCAAATGACCGTATGGCATTTTTGGCCGGGAGACCCTGCGTGGGGTTATTCGGCCGCCTAGCGCAAGTATATTTAACTGACACTACTTCGCGGCAACTTGCGTGTCGATTATGACGAAATTGATGATGGTGACAACACAAAATACCCAACCCCGTGCAGGAATTCGAACCCGGGCCTTTGCGTGGTAGTCAACGACATTGCCCTCTGAGCTACGGGGGACGGTCGTGGGACTTCAAGTTTGAGACGGATGGGAAGTGAGCACAGGAAGCGAAGAGTTTAAGGCGACCGCTGGACCGAAACGCGACATCCGGGTTCGATTCCCGGCCTGGCTCACATTTTCAGTGGTCGCCATTGTATAACTTCGATGCCCCAATGCAGCTAATGTCAATCACTTCTTTCCTAATCCTTCTTCCTTACCCTCCTTCATAAAGAATTTGCTTAACGTATATGGTAAAGTACATGTGCGAAACTTCTACAACGTTATAAACTCAAATTTTGACTCAGCACAGTGAAAACAATGTGGAACTATTGCCGCTTATGTGACAAAGTATGTCTTTGTTATTTCTTTGGGATTAATCACATTGACATTCTTACGGATTCCTAATCCTATCTGAACAGCATAGCAGAAACACACACTCTCACCAAAATAAAACTCTCTCTGTACCATCACATAATACTGAAATGTTCTCTAAATCATTTTCTGTATCGGGAACACGTCTGTGGAACAATCTCCCTCAAAAGTTAAGAGAGATTAAATCAATTCCAAACTTCATAAGACAGCTAAGGGTTCGCCTTCTGTCACAATAGCCATCTTTTTCTCCACTTACCAGTCTGTATCTCACTGTTGTCAATTCCTCATCCCCCCACAAATATTTCCCTTTCCTTTCGTCAGCAGAGATCTCTATTCATATGTATCTCCACGTCCTCACATCCATTGGCACTGTCATTTTTCAATCTTCTCCTCTTTCATTAATCATTTTTTCCCTTTCTGTTTATATTAAACTTAATTCAAATGTGTTAAACATCTATCTCCATGTAAATATCTCTTTTTTATTATTAGTATTACTTTGATTTTTGTGTTATTATTATCATATATTGTTATTATTAATATTATTAAAACTATTTTTTATTAAATCCTTTGTTTATGTTGTTCCTGGTCAAATGTTAGAGAGAGCTCTATGTTCCTAATGTGGTCAGGTTAAATAACCAAACAAATAAGTAAATAATAAATAATGTGGGCACGAAGACATATCCCTCTCACTCACTCACTAGGAGAACATATGACGCACATACCGTCACCAATGTCGTGTACAACACACCAGACGCTTTTTCTGGTGGAGTTTTCGGTTGACTTGTCGCCCTTAGAGAGCCACTTCTTTTCAACTGTTAATAGAGCAGTCGTGCGGCACGGCCATTACAACACACAGCACACAAAGACATGTTTGACCGGACAGGCACTTCATAACTTCCTGTAGAATAAAAGCCCAAAGAAGATATGAACATGGAGCTCCCGCGCCAGAGTTCAACAACATGACCACACAAGCACTGTAGCAGTTTCATCCAAGTTACATATCTTCCACTTGAATCGTTAAGATTTTCTATTTTGCTACCTTTTCCGGAGTTCCCTACAAATTCTTCCAATTTTGTGCTTTAATTGTCTTCCGTATTTTACGGAGTACACAATGCGAAACCTTTGTGTGATGGGGACTTTCCCTTGTGAACAGGGTTGGATGTAGGCTCTCCGAACTCGTGGAAACATTGTAATTCGCCCCACTCTGCGTAACCCAACATTACTGCCAACACAGTAACAAGTTATGATATCTAACCACACAATCGTACATACCTTCAGTTCTTTTATTGACGTATACGGGGGCAGGTACAGTACGGATTAAATCGTACAGTGATACAAACAGAAATGTAACAAAAATAAACAAAAAGTAAAAAACCAGAGAGGCGTACACCTAACTTGAAAACTTGTTTTACTAATCAATTATTTATATTTATTATGTTCCGCAATGTGAGCAGTAAGCCAGCATGGTCCTGGAACGAGTGAGCACATTAGATCGTATCAAATGAGTAGTATTTGACAAGATTAGTCGTAAAGCAATAGTAAGCACAAGACAGGTCTAAATAAAAATTAAAAAAAGTAACAACTTATCACAGAAATTAGCTTTTTTTTTTTTTAATTCTTTCAGAAATTCCTCTACGGAACAGAGACAGTGAGGTATGAGGAAACTTTTCAGTTTTTCCATGAAAGTGCGTGCATTACTATTACGCTCTTTGAATTCTTATGGAAACTTATTAAAGATGGATACAGCACAATACTGCACAACTTTCTTTACAAGAGTCAAGGAAGTGTGATCCAAATGCAGATTCGATCAAAATGTTCAAATGTTTGTAGAACTTATGGGACTTCACTACGGGGTCATCAGTCCCTAAGCTTACAAACTACTTATGAACTAGCTAAGACTAAGGACGGCACAAATATCCATACCAGAGGGGGGATTCGAACCCCCGACCCTAGTGGCCGTGCAGACCGTGACTGGAGCGCCGCAGTCCCCTCGGCCACCGCGGCCGGCGGAGGAGATAGACATAGAAAAGTATGAGGATAAAGTGAACATAGAGAGAGGAGCATAGAGGAGATTGACTAAAGGAAGAATCGAATAAATACATTTTGGCGTGGGTGTTACAACTGTACTGAAGTGAGTAATCAAGTATGTGAAGCGTCGGAGAGAGGAGGAGGAAACCTAATGAATTTCACAGTTTGAGTTGGCACTAACGTTATTTCAGTGATCAGAATATAGTGTCAAGTATAATAACGAGTAGATGCCAAGTTGTTATTAAATTGAAGCATCATATTAAAATTTCTAGAAAGGTCAGGATTCGAACCTGGGTCTCCTACTAACTGGACAGTGGTGATATCGATTACACCGTCCAAGACGGTGCTCTGGATACCACCCCCGCACTGTTTAATGAATTATAGGATTTCTGAATACTTTAATTTTAAGTGAAGTGTGTGATACCACCTGATGTGTTGCTCAAAATGTTCAAATGTTTGTAGAGCTTATGGGACTTATCTACGGGGTCATCAGCCCATAAACTTACAAACTACTTATGTACTAGCTAATATTAAAGACGGCACAAATACCCATGCCCGAAGGAGGATTCAAACCCCCGATCTTAGTGGTCGTGCAGAACGTGACTGGCGCGCCACAGTCCGCTCGGCCACTGCGATCGGCGATGTGTTGCTAGTTTCGGTCTTGTAACCAACTTGATAAACAATATTATCTGGTTCTACGGATATTAAAAAACTGTTCCCGCTAGCGTACATAAGACTTCGGGATAACAATTTTTTATTGTCATTTCGACAGTTGGAATATCTTTGTAATTACACCTATCTCTACATAACTACTCTGCAAGTCACATTGAAGCGCATGGCAGAGGGTTCATCGAACCGCTTTTATGATGTTTCTCTACAGTTTCATTCTCTAATAGTTCGCAGAAGAAAGGAACACCTAAATCTTCCCGTTTTCGATAATATTTCTCTTATTTCATTTTGATCATCATGTTTTCCTATCTAAGTGGGTACTAACAAAATATGTTCGCATTCGGAAGAGGAAGTTGGTGAAATAAATTTCGCAAATATATCTCGTCGCAACAAATAACGCCTTTCTTTTAATGATTTCCACCCCAACTCGTCCATCATTTCCGTGACACTCTCTCTCCTACATCGCGATAACACAAAACAAGCTGCCCTTCTCTGTAATTTCTCTAAATCGTTTGTCAGTCCCACTTGGTGGGGATCCCACAATGCGCAACAATACACCAAAATAGGCATCACAAGTATGGTATAGGCAGTTTTTTTAGTAGAGCTGTTGTCAGTCCCACTTGGTGGGGTCCCACAATGCGCAACAATACACCAAAATAGGCAGCACAAGTATAGTATAGGCAGTTTTTTTAGTAGAGCTGTTGCTTATTCTAAGTGTTCTGCAACTAAACGAAGTCTTTGGTTCGATTTCCCTACAATATTTTCTGTGTGTTCTTTCCAATTTAAATTACTTGTAATTGTTAATCTTAGGTATTTAGTTGAATTTATGGCCTGTGGATTTGACTGATTTATTGTATAAATAATGTTTAACGGGCTTCTTTTAGTGGTCACGACAACACACTTCTCATTATTACGGCTCCATTGCCATTTTTTGCACCATGCAGATATTTAAATCATTTTGCAGATGCTTTTGATCTTCTGGTAACTTGACTAATCGATAAGTGACAGCATCATCCGCGAACAGTCAAAGGGAGCTACTCAGTCTCCTAAATCGTTTATACAAATAAGGAACAGTAGGGGTCCTATAACACTTCCCTGGGGAACGCCAGATGATGTGACTTCAGTTCAACTCGATGACTTTCTGACAGGAAATCACGAATCCAATCGCATAATTGTGGCGATATATTCCATAAGCACGCAATTTGATTAGACGACGCTTGTGAGGTACAGTGTAGAAAGCCTCCAGGAAATCTAGAATTACGGAATCTATCATTTGTCGATAGCACTCAAAACATCTTGTGAGTAAAGAATTAGTTGCGTTTCACAAGTAAGATACTTTCGAATGCCTGTTGCCTATGGAGTTCATAATATTTGAAGAAAGTATATGTTCAAAATTCTTGCTGAAAACCGAAGTCATTGATGGAGGCCTGTAATTTTGCGGATATCTTCTATTGCCTTTACTGAATATTGGCGTAACCTGTGCAACGTTCCTGTCTTTGGGTACGGAACGATCGCTGAATGAGTACAAGTTTGAGAATGTCTTTCGTATTTACATAGCATCAGATATCTTGTACACAAAAATGTTTATTAATTTTCACTCATCATTCTGAAATGTATAATTACACCTTTATTGGAAATTACGTCTTTCAATTTTTAGAAATTCATTGTCTTGAGCAGTAGTGTTATTTAGTCAACCTGACTATCATGGATGCGTGTGTTGTCTATAGGTTAGTTTAACGTAGTTTAAGTAGTCTGTAAGACTAGGGAATGATGACCAACGTAGTTTGGTCCCATAGCATTACAAACATTTCAACATTTGAACATACAAATTCACTCGTGATCAGAAACAACAAAACATCTTGTGAGACTAGAAACAGAAAATTTACACTCCTGGCCGTTAAAATTGCTACACGACAAAGATGACGTGCTACAGACGCGAAATTTAACCGACAGGAAGAAGATGCTGTGATATGCAAATGACTAGCTTTTCAGAGTATTCACACGAGGTTGGCGCCGGTGGCGACAGCAACAACGTGCTGAGATAAAGAAAGTTTCCAACCGATTTCTCATACACAAACAGCGGTTGACTGGCATTGCCTAGTGAAACGTTGTTGTGGTGCATCGTGTAAAGAGGAAAATTGCGTACCATCACGTTTCCGACTATGATAAAGGTCGGATTGTAGCCTATCATGATAGCGGTTTATCGTATCGCGACATTGCTGCTCGCGTTGGTCGCATCCAATGACTGTTAGCAGAATATGGAATCGGTGGGTTCAGGAGGGCAATACGGAACGCCGTGCTGGATCCCAACGGCCTCGTATCACTAGCAGTCGAGATGACAGGCAACTTACCCGCATGGCTGTAACGGATCGTGCAGCCACGTCTAGATCCTGAGTCGACAGATGAGGGCGTTTGCAAGACAACAACCATCTGCACGAACAGTTCGACGACGTTTGCAGCAGCTTGGACTATCAGCTCGGAGACCATGGCTGCGGTTACCCTTGACGCTGCATCACAGACAGGAGCGCCTGCGATGGTGTACGCAACGACAAACCTGGGTGCACGAATGGCAAAACGTCATTTTTTCGGATGAGTATAGATTCTGCTACAGCATCATGATGGTCGCATCCGTGCTTGGCGACATCGCGGTGAACGCACATTGGAAGCGTGTAATCGTCATCGCTATACTGGCGTATCACCCGGCGTGATGGTATGGGATGCCACGTTTTGGTCACCTCTTGTTCGCATCGACGGCACTTTGAACAGTAGCTTTTACATTTCATATGTGTTATGACCCGTGGCTCTACCATTCATTCGATCCCTGCGACACCCTACTTTTCGGCAGGATAATGCACGACCGCATTTTGCAGGTCTTGTACGGGCCTTTCTGGATACGGAAAATGTTCAGGTGCTGCCCTGGCCAGCACATTCTCCAAATCTCTCACCAACTGAAAACGTCGGGTCCATGGTGGAGCAACTGGCTCGTCAAAACACGCCAGTCACTACTCTTGATGAACTGTGGTATCGTGTTGAAGATGCATGTGCATCTATACCTATACACGCCATCCAAGCTTCGTTTGACTCAATGCCCAGGCGTATAAAGGCCTTAATACGACCAGAGGTGGTAGTTCTGGGTACTGATTTCTCAGGATCTATGCATCCAAATTGCGTGAAAATGTAATCACATGTCAGTTCTAGTATAATATATTTGTCCAAAGAATACCCGTTTATTATCTTCATTTCTTCTTCGTGTAGCAATTTTAACGGCCAGTAGTGTATATTCTCAGAGAACCTTCATTAGAATTATGTGAAGAAATTATTAACAATTCATTGACCTGCATGTGGCCTGTAGCCCGGTAGCTCCTCATACGTTGTCCCTTGTGTGTGATGTCACCAACGGGTTGAAGACGCGAATGACGTCCTGTGGTACAGCCATGGTGGTTGCCACTGGATAAAAAACTGAACTTATCGTTTCAATATTTCTCACTTTAGTTTGGCGACAAGTCTGATTATTTGGTGGACCAGGAAAAAAGATTTAAATGATGTGAAACCAAATACCCTCGTGTTGCTCTCGAAACATGTGGTCGAGCATGATCATGCTGAAAAATGGCGTATGCGGTGTCGTACAGAAAAAGTGTGGCTACAGAACGCACGATGTCGTTCACGTAGGTCAAATTGGTCACGGTGGCCTGGACGCGCACCAACTGTGGTTTGTGGTTGTGCGCAATAGCAACACACACCGTGAAGCCTTGAGGTGGAGCTCTCTGTCTGGTGCGAAGGAATTCACTCTGATATCGTACCCCGTCTGCGGCGAACCGGATTGCAGCCATTATTTTCACACAAAAAGAACCTCGATCTCCAAATGGGTGTTTTGTAGCAATCAGTCGTTATTTGTAAGAAATTGCTTTATTTTGCACATCTAGATTTCGCCAAGTGACTTTCCAGTATCATTGTTAAAATAACAAGAAGAGATTTTTTGCCACCAAAGATCCGTGGGACGTTACCTACTTAATGTCCAAGTTACTATGAAAAATACCACCTTTTGGGAACTGTTCGAGAATGCTTGTGCAACAATAAGCAAAAATTCGAGCCGAGAGGGACGCAATAGATCTTCTTTCCTTACAATTATGTAGCCGCTATTGACATATCCCTCTATGAGTAACATAACTATATATAGAAACTTACGTACATAATTAACAGATTTACTTATTATATTTTGGCTATGTATTAACGATTTTAAGATTTTTTAAACAGTCATAAACAAACAAACCGTTAATTTAAAATTTTACATTGATGCATACTGTTCCATCTCACAAGTTAACCCACTTTACCGACAATAGTAATGCATCCAACTGTGAAAAATGTACTACATAACATAAGTAAGGATCAAACAATGCACATGCATAATATGTTTTTTTTTTTTTTTTTTTTTTTTTTTTTTTTTTTTACTTGGGCAATAAATAACATCTGATGGTCGCACTTCAGAGGACATAAAATGTAGAATGGCAATGAGAAGAAAAGCGATCTAAAAAGAGATATTTCTTAATATCAAATATTAATTTAAGCATAAAGAAGCCTCTTCTGAAGGCATTTATGTGGATTATTGCCTTATACGGGTGTGAAACATGGACGATAAACAGTTCGGCCAAGGAGAAGATAGAGGCTTTTGATATGTGGCGCTACAGAAGAATGCTTAAGATTAGGTGGGTTGATCGTGTAGCTAATGATGAGGTACTGAACAGAATTCGTGAGAAAAGGAATGTCTGGCATACCTTGACTAAAAGAAGGGATCGATTGGTAGGACACATTCTTAGAAATCAAGGATTCTTGAATTTAGCGTTGGGAGGAAGTGTGTGGAGTAAAAGTCACAGAGGGAAACCGAGAGATGAATACAGTAAGCATATTCAAATGGATGTGGGTTGCCATTGATATAAGGACATGAAAAGACTTGCTCATGATAGAATATAGAGGAGAGATGCACCAAACCAGTTACTGGACTGATGACCACGACAACAAAAATGTCTAGTTATTGAATGTATTCTGTTTTTTATGAAAAAAATGTATAAATAAAAATAACAGCCGCATGTCTGAAAGATTATCATTACAAACATTGGTTTTGATAATATGCGAAGGTATAATGGATTAAAATATAGGGAACAGAAAGTTATATACACATTGTACAAAAATCTGACTGCGATTGTTAGAGTTGTGAAAGAGTTGGAAGGGCACGAAAGAGAAGCATTTGTTGGGAAGGGAGTAAGGCAGGGTAGTAGCCTTCTTCCTAATGTCATAAGGTATAAAGGAAAGCAAGGACAAATTTGGAGAAGGGATTAAACGTCAGGGTTGTGGCTTTTTAGCCATTAGAACCCAGCTGGGATCGTGTTGGGTGCAAATCTTTTAGGGGACGCCTCTGTGGCGACTTGCGCGTCGATGATGATGATGAAATGATGATGAGGACAACACAACACATAGTCCCCGAGTGGACAAAATCTCCGACAGGACTGGGAATCGAACTCAGGCTCCTGGATAGCAATCTACCACACTGTCCACTTGACTACGGAAGCGACAAGTTTAGAGCGATGAAACGGAGACATTGCTGATGACACTGTAATTCTGATAGACACAGCGAAGGAGTTGTGAAGCAAATATCAGCATGGTCGGTGCGTTGAAAAGAACGTGTAAGATATTAACAAGAGCAAATCAAGGGTAATGGCGTGCAGTCTAAGAAAATATGCCGGCCGCGGTGGCCGAGGGGACTGAGGCGCTCCAGGCACGGTCTGCACGGCCACTACGGTCGGGGGTTCCAATCCCCCCTCGGGCATGGATATTTGTGCCGCCCTTAGTATTAGCTAGTTCCTAAGTAGCTTGTAAGTTTAGGGACTGATGACCCCGTAGTTAAGTCCCATAAGCTATACAAACATTTCAACATTTCTAAGGAAATATGGCGATGCTGAAGGAATTAGAATAGGAACGAAACAATGAAGGTGGTAGATGTGTTTTGCTATTTGGGTAGTAAAATAACGTATGATGATTGCAGTACAGACGATATAAAAGGCAGAATGGCAGTGGGACGAAAAGTGTTTTTGAAAAGAGGAATTTGCTAACATCGAATATTAATTTAAGTGTAAGGAAATATTTTGCGATTGGATGGGGGATTTCTTGTCAGAGAGGACACAGTTCGTTGTGATCGATGGTGGGGCAACGACTAGAACAGAGGTGATATCGGGCGTTCCACAGAGTAGTGTTATTGGTCCTCTGCTGTTCCTTATTTACATAAACGATTAGGGGAAAATCTAAGCAGCTCTCTTAGGTTGTTTGCAGATGATGCCTTCATTTACCGTATAGTAAAATCATCTGAAGATCAAAACCAACTGCAGAACGATCTGAATAAGATATCAGTATGGTGTAAAAATAGGCAATTGACTCTAAATTATGAGAAGTGTGAAGTCGTCCACATGAGTACGAAAAGAAATACGTTAAACTTTGTGAAGGCCGTAAACTCCACAAAATACCAAGGAATTACTATTACTTCAGACTCAAATTGGAAAGAACGCGTAGATACTATCGTGGGAAAGGCGAACCAGAGACTGCGTTTTATTGGCAGAACGCTTAAGATGCAACAGGACTACTAAAGAAACTGTATACACTACGCTTGTCCGTCCATTTTTGGAGTATTGCAGCCCAGTGTGGGATCCTTATCAGGTGGGTTTGACGGAGGACATCGAAAGAGTCCAAAGAAGGGAAGCTCGTTTCGTATTGTCACGATACAGGGGAGACAGCGTTACGGAAACGATACGGGATCTGGGATGGGAATCATTACAACGGCGCTTATCGCTGCGGCGTGGGCTACTTGCGAAACTCCAATCGCCAACATTCTCCTCCGAATGCGAAAATATATTGTTGACTCCCACTTACATAGGTAGAAATGATTATCAGAATAAAATACGAGAAGTCAGAGCTCGAACAGAGAAATTCAGGTGTTGTTTCTTCCCGCGCGCTATTCGAGAATGGAATGGGAGATAAATAGTATAATTGTGGTTCTATGAACCCTCTCCCAGGCACTTAACTGTGATTTGCAGAGTATCCCATGTAGATGTAGAAGGCATTTGTTAGAATGATGCCTTGTACACCAGTAAATCATGTACAATAAATAGTTCAGACAGGAGGAGGATAAAGGGTTTTGACATGAGGTGCTACAGAAGAGAGCTGAAGGGTAGGTTGGTAGGTACCGTAACTAATGAGGAGATACTGGACAGAATGTGGAAGAAAGGAATTTGCGGCAATTCTTTGACTAGAATAAGGGATCGATTGGTAGGGCACATTCTGAGAAATCAAGGGGTCTCGAACTTAGGGAAATGTGTGAGATAAAAATCGCATGAAGAGACCAAGAAATGAATACAGTAAGCTGGTTCAAATGGACGTGGGTTGCCCTTCTCAAGAACAGATGAAGAGTTCAAAATGTTCAAATGTTTGTAAATCTATCGGACTCAATTGCTTGGTCATTAGTCCGTAGCTTACAAACTACTTAAACTAAGGTAACTAACCTAAGGACAGCACTAACACCCATGCCCTGGGGAGGACTGGAACCCCCAGCGGCGGACGGCCGCGCGCACCGCAATACGGCGCTCCAGTACGGGCGGCTAATCCGCCGCAGCAGATGAAGAGTCTAGTCCACGATAGGGTGCAGAAGAGCATCAAACCTGTCTCCGGACTGAAGACCGCAAAAACAGAATGGGTGATGACAGCCGACTCAACTCGTTTTTCTAGGAAGGCAGAAGAGTTGCGGAGTAAGAACGGTGCCCCGCGGCGCCGCCTCGCGTTGCGCCAGCGCGTGCACAGTGGCGGCGGCGGCGGCTGGCAGTGTCGGCATCCTTGACGGCGGCCTCGTCAGGTGGCGGGTGGCCGTGGCCCTGCCAGAACACTCAGTGAGGAAGGAGCCACAGTAAGAAGGAGCCGCGGCCCTGACCTCAGCTGACGGCAGACGCGCCACTGCCAGCTGTCTGACGCCGGGCGCTGCCGGCCAGGAGTAGTAGAACGAGGAAGGAGGGGGGTAAACGCCTTATCATCAATGATGGTAATATGCTGAATGGCCAACTGCAACTTGCAAGTAGACAATACCTAGAAGAAATTTCCTGGCAGATTAAAATTGTGTGCCGGAACCGGGACTCGAACCTGGGACATTTGTCTTTCGCGGGCAATCGCACTACCGACTGTGCTATCCCGACACGACTCACGATCCCGCCCCACAACTTTACTTCCGCCTGTACCTCGCCTCATTCTGAATACCTAGAAGGTTTCAAAACCTATACTGTTTTAGACATTTGTTATGCAATACTTGTTCCTGCATGGTGTTTATTGTCCTCAGAATTCTAGCGGTGCACTTGTTTTTTCTAATGTTATGATGCATAATGTTTATCCCGTTCCCTCCCGCTGGGTGCGTGCTATTTATTCTTAGTTTGTGTTTCATGCACTTTATGTCCGGCCGCTGTATATTTCCTAACTTTCCTATCTTCAATTTTTGCGTGTATGCACGCATATACAGGGTGTTTCACTAAGTGTGTTTGCCTCTGTAACGTATAAAATAGTAGGTGACTGGAAATTTTAGCCGGTCGCGGCCACTACGGTCGGGGGTTCGAATCCCCCCTCGGGCATGGATATTTGTGCCGTCCTTAGTGTTAGCTAGTTCATAAGTAGTTTGTAAGTTTAGTCCCATAAGCTAAACAAACGTTTGAACATTTAAACATTTTTTGGGAATTGTTAATGTGGTAGGTCAACACTAGAAATATTACACTTTCTGCGGAGCTATGAACATAGTTTATTGTATCTTTTCCAAATAGTTACAGCACAAAGATATAATTTTTAAATGGAATAATAGTTTTTTTTCTATCGTGTATTGGATTCGTTTAAACCAGCTGCGTCCAAATCAATTTAAACTACATTCCTCACTGTTAATTTGGGAGCTACAACCCTTCAAAGTTTAGGGGGCGGAGGCTACGACAGCGTAGCTAACTGGCTGGTGGTCATGAGACAGTGGGCCGTGCCCCAGGGGATAGCCACTCGGCCAGTCAGATACGCTATCGCAGCCTCCGCCCCCCGGAACTTTGAAGGGTTGTTCATATGTTTGTTAAGCTTATGGGACTTAACTACGGAGTCATCAGTCCCTAAACTTACAAACTACTTATCAACTACCTTATACTAAGGACGGCATAAACATAAATGCCTGCTGAGGATAAGAGACCACGGTGGTGCAATCTTGTCGAGAACCTAGATGTGAAGGGTTGTAGTTCCCAAACTAACAGTGATAGGAATGTAGTTTAAATTGATTTGGACGCAGCTGGTTTCAACGAATCCAATACACGATAGAAAAAAACTATTGTTCCATTTAGGAAATTATATCTTTGTGGTGTAACTCTTTGGAAAATGATACAATAAACTATGTTCATAGCTCCGCAGAAAGTGTAACATTTCTTGTGTTGACCTGCCGCTTTAAAATTTCCCGTCACCTATTATTTTATAAGTTACAGAGGCAAACACACTTAGTGAAACACCCTGTATATTCTGCCATGCACATGATTCGGCTCCAGATTTCTTTGCACGTTATTTCTCATCTGATTTCCCATCTTTCTTTATCTGTTTGTCAGTATCATATTACACAGTTTTTCTTCTTGCCAAATTCATTCGCGCCCGCGACTGCGCGCACCTGTGTGTGGAAGTGCTCCACAATTTTCCGATGTAGACATTGTTTTAAATTTTGCTTTTTATACTATTGACATGGAGTCAGCCACATTTTATTTAACAGCTATTTTAATGTGAGCCTTATGTAAGTACATTCTCACCTATGCTGTAATTTTTATTTCTTATTTTAGTAACACTTTTGTATTTCACTATTATTCAGATGATTTGTGTATTTTATTAGGTAATACTTCTGAAAAAGGCAAAATTACTTTTGGCGAAACCTAGATCAAGATTTATGTATGTAAACCATTTTTATGCAATTGGTCGGCTGAAACTGTGTTGACTTTTGGATTGTGTTCCACCGTTGCTGGACTGCAGCCATGTTTAAAATTTTAAACTTAAGGAACTTAACTGCGGGGTCATCAGTCCCTAAACTTACAAACTACTTATGAACTACCTTAGACTAAATACGACACAAACATCCATGCCCGAGGGGGGATTCACCGGCCACGGTGGCCGAGGGGACTGAGGCGCTCCAGTCACGGTCTGCACGGTCACTACGGTCGGGGGTTCGAATCCCCCCTCGGGAATGGATATTTGTGCCGTCCTCAGTATTAGTTAGTTCATAAGTAGTTTGTAAGTTTAGGGACTGATGACCCCGTAGTTAAGTCCCATAAGCTATACAAACATTTGAAACATTTTTGAAGGGGAGCGGCCTCGCGCATCGTAGCGGAGGGGCCACCGTCAGCATAACGTATAACACTCTGGACTTCAATTAACATTTAACATTGAACTTAGTCTTTGAAGTACCTCGCTTCAGAACCATTAGAAGATGGATGTATATATGTTAATTGTGACTGGAAATTTTATGTTTGGTGACGCCTCAACCTGGATTTACTCTTTTAGTATATAAAAAATGTTGTGAAGTTATGTAAATTACGACAGGTCTGAAGATGGCGTCGAGCTCGCCGAAACCGGTAACATAATAAATGAAAAATTCGATCTTGGCTGCAAAATCATTATTAAACAATTATAGATCGCCCCATCGAACAATGAGTTCCTTATATAACAAAATTGGCATACATCACAAAGTCAAATGTTCAAATGTTTGTGAAGCTTAAGGGACTCAACTGCGGGGTCATCAGTCCCTAAACGTACAAACTACTTAAGAACTACCTTATACTAAGACGACACAAATATCCATGCCCGTGGGTGGATTCGAAACCCCCGACGGGGAAAGGCTTCCCGAGGCTTCCTGAGGCGCTCCAGTCACGGTTTGCACGGCCACTATGGTCGGGAGTTCGAATCCCCCCTCGGGCATGGATATTTGTGCCGTCCTTACTATTAGCTAGTTCATAAGTAGTTTGTAAGTTTAGGGACTGATGACCACGTAGTTAAGTCCCATAAGCTCTACAAACATTTCAACATTTGGAAAGGCATCGTGCATCAGAGCGTAGCGCGCCAATGCGCTTGGCCACTCCGCCGCGGCCATCACAAAGTCGTACAAGAAGATTGCAACGATAGCAGTATTGAACAAACGTTTAATTAACAAGTCTTCATGAGGTGGGAAAATGGCTTCATTGTTCCGCGTTTCGTTCGGCCCATTATGAGAAATCAGAAATGCCATAGGTACACCTTATACCTGTGATATTTTTAATGTTTGATTAGGGCTACCCGAAACGAGAAACAACAAAGCCAATTGTCCATCTACGGATGACTTGTTAAGCAAGCGACTTTCACGAAACCCTGTCACTTCCGGTGTCACTTCTGCCATAGTAGCTGAACGTCACGAAACGTAGATTTACCGTGGAACATGCCGCTACTGTAACCTCCTGCCACCGGGACCCCCGAGCAAGACTTGGCGACCCGCCAGGCCATCGCAACCCACAGATTGATTGATAAACGCTTGTGTAGGGAATGGCAGTTGAGCCTCAATATAAACAAGTATAAAGTGCTGCGTTTTCACAGAAAGGAAGATTCTTCATCATCTATCTACGCAATAGCAGGACAAACAAGGAAATAGTTACTTCGGTAAAATATCTGGGAGTAGACACAAGGGGCGATTTGAAATGTAACTATCACATAAAATCAGTCGTAGATGCGAGACTGAGATTCACTTGAAGAATGCTAAGGAAGTGTAGTCCGCCAACAAAGAAGTACCTTACGAAACTGTTGTTCGGTAGTCGCTTGAGTATTTTCGTTTCTTTTGGGCATGCAACACTATATACGTCATTTAAAGACATTATGCAATAAAACTCCAATTGCTGCTTTAAATTCAGGTATATTTATTAAACTATAGGACCTATAATCTTCAGGTAATATCAGGTGGTCGTGACGTCCACATACATCATTGTTTTTCACGCTGTCAATTTATTTATTGCTTCGTAAATTGTATTAAAGGAATATTTGTTCTGAAAATGTTTTACTATTTTCTTATTAATATTTGACAGCTGCTTGACAGATAACCAGCGATGTAATTATCTGCCAATAAGCTGTCAAACATCAATAAGAAAATCGTAAAACATTATCAGAACAAATATTGCTTTAATAACATTTAAGAAGCAATAGATAAGTTGACAGCATGAAAACCAATGACGTCATGACCATCTGACATTACCTCAAGATAATGCTAAAGCCGAAATAGGTCCTATAGCGTAATAAATATACTTAAAAGTGAAGCAGCAATTGGAATTTTATTGCATAATGTCGCTTGAGCATTGTTCATCAGTGTGGGATCCGCATCAGGTAGGGTTAATAGAAGACATACAAAATATTCAACGGAAAGCAGCGCCCTTCGTTTCGGGCTCATTAAGTAAGTGCGAAAGCATCACAGAGGTGAGTAGTAAACTGCAGTGGCAGACACTGCAAGAGAGGCTTTTAATCAATTTGCGTGGTTATGGTATATCGCCCCAAATTTGCGACTGGATAGGAGATTTCCTATCAGAGAGGTATCAACTAAAACAGAGGTGAATCGGGCGTTCCACAGGGTAGTGCTATTGGTCCTTTGCTGTTCCTTATTTACAAAAACGATTTAGGGGAAAATCTAAGTAGCTCTCTTAGGTTGTTTCCAGAAGACGCCTTCATTTACCGTCTAGTGAAATCATCTAAAGATCAAAACCAACTGCAGAACAATCTGAATAAGATATGACTATGGGGTAAAAATTGGCAATTGACTCTAAATAATGAGAAGTTGTGAAGTCGTCCACATGTGTACGTAAAGAAATCCGTTAAACCGTTAAACATTGTTTACAATATAACTCAAATGTGAAGCCCGTAAACTCCACAAAATACCTAGCAATTACTATTACTTCAGACTTAATTTGGAAAGAACGCGTAGATACTGTCGTGTGAAAGGTGAACCAGAGACTGCGTTTTATTGGCAGAACGCTTAAGATGCAACAGGACTACTAAAGAAACTGTATACACTACGCTTGTCCGTTCTTTTTTGGAGTATTGCTGCCCAGTGTGGGATCCTCATCAGGTGGGTCTGACGGAGGACATCGAAAGAGCCCAAAGAAGGGCAGCTCGTTTCGTATTGTCACGATACAGGGGAGACACCGTTACGGAAATGATACAGGATCTGGGATGGGAATCATTACAACAACGGCGGTTATCGCTGCAGCGTGGGCTACTTACGAAACTACAATCGCCAACATTCTCCTCCGAATGCAAAAATATATTGTTCACTTCTACTTACATTGGTAGAAATGATCATCAGAATAAAATACGAGAAATCAGAGCTCGAACGGAGAGATTCAGGTGTTCTTTCTTCCCGCGCGCTATTCGAGAATGGAATGGGAGATAAACAGTATAACGGTGGTTCGATGAACCCTCTGCCAGGCACGCAGATGGTGTCCCTTGACCTGTACTCGCCACTTTGCCTTCAAGATCCGGGCACTCGCAGAGGGTGGGTTTCTTGGTAGTTGGGAGCTCCAACGTTAGGCGGGTAATGGAGCCCCTTAGGAAAATGGCTACTAGGGAGGGGAAGAATTCCAATGTGCACTCCGTGTGCATACCGGGGGGGGGAGTCATTCCAGATGTGGAATGGGTCCTTCCGGATACCATGAAGAGCACAGGGTGCAGCCAACTGCAGGTGGTGGCTCATGTCGGGACCAATGATGTGTGTCACTTTGGATCGGAAGAGATCCTCTCTGGTTTTGAGCGGCTATCAGAACTGGTAAAGACTGCCAGTCTTGCTTGCAAGATGAAAGCGGAGCTCACCATCTACAGCATTGTCGACAGGACTGACTGCGGACCTTTGGTTCTGAGGCGAGTGGAGGGCCTGAATCAGAGGCTCAGGCGGTTCTGCGACCGGGTGAGCTGCAGATTCCTCGACTTGTGCCAAAGGGTGGTAGGTTTTCGGGATCCGCTAAACAGGTCAGGAGTCCACTATTCTCAGGAAGCGGCTACATGGGTACCGGGGGCTGTGTGGCGTGGACTGGGCTATTTTTTAGGTTAGAGGGCCTCGGGAATACACAAAATGGGTTTCAGTCTCAAAGGGGGCAGGTCAGACACAGGAAGAAAGCAGATCTAGAAACCATTGGTACAACAATTGTAAATTGTCGTAGCTGTATCGGGAAAGTTCCAGAGCTCCAAGCGCTGATAGAAAGTACTGAGGCACATATCGTTATAGGTTCTGAAAGCTGGCTGACGCCTGAGATAAGTTCGGCCGAATTTTTTTCAAAGGGCCAAATGGTCTTCAGAAAGGATAGAATAAATAAAAAAGGGGGTGGTGTGTTTATTGCTTTTACAAACGGTTTATCCTGCAGCGAAATTGAGACAGATACTTCCTGTGAGTTGGTCTGGGTAGAGGTTATACCTGACAACCGGAATAAATTAATAATTGGATCTTTTTATCGGCCCCCTGACTCAGACGATGCGGTTGCCGAAATGTTCAAAGAAAGCTTGAATCACATTTCAAATAGGTATCCGAAGCATACTGTTATAATCGGTGGCGACTTTAATTTACCCTCGATATGTTGGCATAATTACGTATTCAAAACCGGCGGCAAATATAAAACATCGTCCGAACTAGTTCTGAATGCTTTTTCTGAAAACTACTTCGAACAGTTAGTTCATGAACCCACTAGAATAGTAAGTGGTTGCGAAAATACCCTTGATCTCCTAGCAACAAATAATCCGGAGATAGTAAAGAGCATCAAAACAAATACGGGGATTAGCGGACATCGAGTTGTAGTAGCGAGACTAAATGTCGAAATTCCCAAATGCACAAAAAATAAACGAAAAATATATCTATTCAATAAAGCAGATAAAAATTCGCTTCACGCTTTCCTGAGTGTTAATCTCCAGTCTTTCAAAACTAAAAATTAGAGTGTAGATCAGTTGTGGCTTACTTTCAAAGACATAATATCAGTAGCAATCGAGAGATTTATACCAAATAAATTAATAAAAGAGGGGGCCGACCCCCCGTGGTACACAAAACAGGTCAGATCACTGTTGCAGAAACAAAGAAAAACGCATGCGAAATTTAAAAAGGCACAGAATCCACAAGACTGGCAATCTTTTACTGAAACACGAAACCTAGCGCGGACATCAATGCGAGAAGCCTATAGTAGTTACCACAACAAAATCCTGTCTCGTAATCTTGCAGAAAACCCATAGAAATTCTGGTCATATGTGAAGTACACTAGCGGCAAAACACAAACAATACCTTCACTACGCGATAGCAATGGTAATACTACCGACGACAGTACTGCTAAGGCAGAATTACTAAACACAGCTTTCCGAAATTCGTTCACCAAAGAAGACGAAGTGAACACTCCAGTATTCAATCCAAGAACACATGCCAGCATGCGAAACTTAGAAGTAGATGTTCCTGGAGTAGTAAAACAACTTAAGTCACTAAACAAAAACATATCTTCCGGGCCGGATTGTATACCAACTAGATTCCTCTCAGAGTATGCTGATGCAATTGCTCCGTACTTAGCTACAATTTACAACCGATCACTCAGCGAAAGATCTGTACCCAAAGACTGGAAAGTTGCCCAAGTTGCTCCAATATTCAAGAAAGGCATTAGGAGTGATCCCCAAAATTACAGGCCTATCTCATTGACGTCGATTTGCAGTAGGATTCTGGAACATATACTTTGTTCGAATATTATGAGCTACCTCGAAGAGAACGACCTATTAACCAATAGTCAACACGGATTCAGAAGGTATCGCTCTTGCGAAACACAGCTTGCCCTTTATTGACATGAAGTGTTAGGTGCCATCGAGAAGGCATCTCAAATCGATTCCATATTTCTGGATTTCCGAAAGGCTTTTGACACTGTACCCACAAGCGGCTTCTAATGAAATTGCATGCTTATGGAATATCTTCCCAATTGTGCGATTGGATTCACGGTTTCCTATCAGAAGGGACACAGTTCGTTGTAATAGGTAGGTCATCGAGTAGGACAGAAGTGATATCTGGCGTTCCACAGGGAAGCGTTATAGGTCCCCTACTCTTCCTCGTGTTTATAAACGATTTAGGAGACAATCTGAATAGCTCCCTTAGACTGTTCGCGGATGATGCTGTCGTTTATCGCTTAGTGAAGTCAACAGAGGATCAAAAGCAAATGCAAAGCGATTTAGACAAAATTTCTACTTGGTGCGAAAATTGGCAATTGACACTAAATAAAGAAAAGTGTGAAGTGATACACATGACCACTAAAAGAAATCCACTGAACTTTAATTACGCGATAAATCAGTCAAACATTAAGGTCGTAAATTCTACCAAATACCTAGGAGTTACAATTGCGAACAACTTTGACTGGAGAGAACACATAGAAAATATTGTGGGGAGGGCGAATCAAAGGTTGCGTTTCATTGGCAGAACGCTTCGAAGATGCACCAGCTCCACCAAAGAGACTGCCTACATCACACTTGTGCGTCCTCTCCTGGAGTACTGTTGCCCCTTGTGGGACCCTCACCAGGTGGGACTGACGGAAGATATTGAGAAGGTTCAGAGAAGGGCACCTCGTTTTGTTTTATCACGTTACGGGGGGGGGGGAAGCGTCACGGAAATGTCGCACGAATTGGGGTGGAAATCATTGAAAGATAGACGTTATTCATTGCGGCGTGATCTGTTTGCGAAGTTTCAATCACCGACTTTTACTTATGAATGTGAAAATATTTTGCTAGGACCCACCTACTTAGGGAGACATGACCATCCCAATAAAATAAGAGAAATCAGATCTAAAACGGAACGATTTAGGTGTTCTTTGTTCCCGCGCGCTATTAGAGAATGGAACGGTAGAGAAAAGTTATGAAAGTGGTTAATGAACCCTCTGCCAGGCACTTAAATGTGATTTGCAGAGTATCTACGTAGATGTAGATGTAGAAATGTGATTTGCAGAGTATCCCATTTAGATATAGATGTAGTGTAACTTTTACTGTGTGAACACCGACAGTCATTTGTTTTATTTTGAACGCAGCTACAGTAAGTTAAGGTGCACGTTATTCACGCTTTTGTAACTGTAAAGTACAGCAGGGCCAATCGACAGGTTTGTGAATGGCTGGTGTAACGTATTTAGCCAGGAGTGTCCCGTTTATTTGTAATATTGAAGTATTCGATACCATAGTTGGTCGTAGTATTGTAACCTAATATTCCATGTTTATATTATATTAAGCATTTTATAGCGCTTCTGTCAAGTCACATCGATTATCATGTGCATTACTAGGGTCTTCTAACAAACTAAATTAATTAATTACTTAAGCTTAATGTTGAACAATAATGAAAACATATATTAACACTGTGCTAATTGTTGTTTACGTACGATCTTTTCTATTCTTTATTTTGATGTAAAAAACTTATTATTACATTTGTCATAATATGGTATCTCCACGTAAAGCAAGACTTACTTATGTTTTATAAACATTATTAAATTATAACATTATTAAAATTATAACATTATTAAACATTATAACATTATTAAACATTATAACATTATTAAAATTATAACATTATTAAATGTAAAACTCTGTAACTTCCGTGTTCTAGAATCTTCAAGAAAAACTATAACAGATATTAATACGCGCGAATTGGCGCGAACACGAGTATACTAGTAGTAGTGGGTAGTATGAAGATAGTAATGGAGTAGTAACAACTTAGTCTTGAAGTGTGTTATGAACCAGTCTTACTTTTGCATTATCTTTGTGTTTCATTAAGAACGAATAAATAAATATACGTTATAAATGAAAGTGTCACTAATGTAGTTTCCATGACTTGGAAGAACCCGACGTCCTATTATTTTGTGATGTACTATTGGCAGGCGAGCAACGAGGTCTAGGAGCATTCTACCACTGAACATATATAACAGGTAACGTATTAAAAATTTGGCTTTAATGTATGTCCAGTAAAAAGAAAGGCGCCACACTGGTAAGGATGGGAAGAAAGCTTCCGGTTGAGGAATATTGTCTATCACACACAACGCCCCAAACCCGTTGGTAAGATAAACAACGAAGGCTTTTCTAAGGGTTCCCTGGTAAGATTTTCGCTGCCTACCACAAGACGCTGGTAGAGGCAGCAACCTGTACGCGAGCAGTACCGGGGCTAACCACAGAGGGCCGATCGCTGGAGACGTCGCATGTGCTGAACGACCACTGCCGTCTCCCTCGGTCGGCTCACAACATCGGTGCCAGTCGACCACAGAGTCTACAATGTGTCCGAAGTTAACATGGTTGAGGCTGAAGCTGATACCGAAGTGTCACCAAGTCCATCTGCATCTAGACACATTAGTCACAGTCCCTACTAAAAGAATGTGTTTTCACAGGAACAGAGGCGTAGATAAAATCTTTCCTCTGGAGAGGGGGGGGGTGTTCAGAGCCAGAAGTTGACAGGTGCCAAAGCTGTGACGCCGACGCCAACCCTCCCCCATAAAACAAACGTAAGATTTTTTCTATGAATTTGGAACATTTTGTGAGTAGTTGATACAAGAATGAAGCGTTATTGAAAAAGGTTGTAGACATGAAGAGCAGTCTTTCCTGTTAAAAAAGGTAAAGCAGTCAACAATCCGAAGATTTGTTTGAACACCACAGTGCTTTACTAGGCATGGTCCTGTTTGGAGGTGGTATGCCATTGCCTTCCTCCGACCTTCGAACTGACTTACCCAGCCAGTTATAGGGGGACCTACAGTTTAACGTGGGTTCCGAACCACGGTGCTACTCGGTATTTTTCACATGCGCAATTCTGTCAGAGGTGAAAGAAGTGGAAAGTGACAGGTAAAAATCCTAGGACCTGGCGGGGATCGAACCCGCGACCTTTGGATTTGTAGTCTGGCACTCTACCACTGTGCAACCGAGGCGCACTTGTTATACCTTGAAAATGACGGGCGTTCACCTCCAGAAATACTGGCTGTTTTCGAAGACGTTGCCCAACTTCTTTCCTGTAAATTATTTGAACATAACATACAGAATAAGCCCAATTTTCAGAACAAAAGTAATCACTGTAGGGATTAGTAAATTAGAAATACCTTCCGCACTACCACATCTGATTCAAGTCATAAGTTGTCAGCAATCGTAAAAAATCGAACGCCTTCAGACAAATAACATATAGGGGATGGCGCCACCTTAAGGGAAACTAGTATATTTACCTTATTAAAGTGTCTTTTTCGTAAAGAATAATACCACAGCTTTGCCAGCTAATACTACTTTATTGTAATTTTTTCAGCCATGATTTTTGTTAAGTTTTATTGTTAAAATATATTGTGAAAGTATACGCAGTGACGCCAGACCCTGGGTTCCGGGGTTATGACGCCATACATTTGAAACTCAAGGATAAACCTACACGATGAATGAGTAGTAGTAAATAGGTATTATTACTGTCCTAATTTATACTTAGCACTCTACAGTATTAGACATTTAGAAGGCTTCAAGTACTTGTCGATGTAAAAATGAAATGAAAGGAGATTTTGTAATTTAGTCTTGATTAAGACACCGCAAAAGTTAGAAATACAGTTTTTGGCACTTCCAAACTACTACATTCTCTACATTCTGCAAGTGCCCATTTCACAAAACGTATGCATCTGTATTACACTTCATTTTGCCTAAATTCCCCACCATGGCTCATTGCCCCAGTTGGAAAATACGGCTAAGAACGTCAATTTAAAGCCTCAGATTTTGCGAAATAATTAGGTTAGAGACACGATATCGAATATACAGATTACTTTAATACGAGTATTAAAAAGGTTGTGATGTCATACATTTGTTCTCGTTTAATCACACTCGTAAAAATATATATTTGTCTGTGTCACGTACAAGTTTGCTGCCCTACTGTAGTAATAAAGTTAGTAGATCACTGAAGTTGGTAGCAGTAGACACGGTGGCCTTCATTACACGCTAGGCAAGCCTCGCGCGGTACTTTAAACAGTCTGTGGAGCGTGTTTCTGGCTGGAATTCAACAATACTTGTTCATTGTTATTGATGGTTAGGTGGTAGTTACCTGAGCAATATATATATATATATATATATATATATATATATATATATATATATATATATATATTTTTTTTTTTTTTTTTTTTTTTTTTAATTGGTGAGATTTTGAGTCGAGAAAGTTGTGCGTGACGCTTGCCTAAGCCTCCCAAAGACCACCAATAAGGCACTCGAGATAAAGTGTTGTTGTTGTTTGGGTTTTAGAGGGGACTAAACTACATGGTTATCAGTCCCCTGTTCCTAGCGAAGACAAGACATCCAAGTAGGAAAAAGTAAAATATAGCTCAACCCCCAGAAGAGAAGCGTAAGGGCACACAGTGCCAGTGAACTTGATACTCTCAACAACCCTGAAGTAGCCGAGAATAAGAGATACCAAGTGTTGAACTAAACTAAAATAAAGCAGGTAACAGTGGCTGGCTGATCACAAACAAATACAAGATGAGCCAGTCACTCTGCACAGACTAAAAACTGAGGTAAAAACAGGGTAGAAGTAAGAAAAACATCAGAGTAAAATATGAGAGGTTGGAGCTTGAGACAGCAGGCACAAGCCCACCACTAAATAGAATGATAAAATCCAGCTGCGCGTATAAAACCTAAAACTCGGTCAGCCATAGAGGCATTGTCAGATAAAATCAAGGCAGGAGCAGTAGGTAGATTAAAAGACTGCCGGAAGGCGGCTAAAAGAGGACAGTCCGACAGGATGTAGACCACTGTCAACAAACTTCCACATCGGCAATTCGGTGGGTCCTCTTTACGTACAAGGCAACCATGTGTCAACCACCTATGGCCAATACGTAAGCGACACAGGACAACAGAGTCCCTACGGGAAGGCCGGAAAGACGACTTCCAGACGGCCGTAGAGGACAGATAAAGTGTCCCGGCAACAAGTAAGAAGCCAAAGCTCAACTAAGCATCGATTACAGCTTGCAGACACCCTGGTACCTCTCTTTCTTGGCAATTTTTTCAGTCTAACTCTCATATTCATTATACAAATTATAGGCAGTTTTTAATTTTAGCACAAGTGACAAATATACATAACGTTCTGGGGGAGAGGGGTTGAGCCCCATCGCCCCCTCCACCCCCCCGTCCGCCCCTCCCCCCCCCCAACCCTATCTACGCCCTTGCATAGGAATGACAGCCAAGGTGGAGTGGAATCGCTACAACAACGACGTTTCCTGTTGCGGCGATAACTACTTACGAAATTTATAACACCTATCTTCTCCTCCAAAAGCAAAATGATACTGTTGACGCCTACCTACTTTTTTTTTTTTTCGCTTTCGATGCTCTCTTGACATTATCGTCTCATCTTCAAAATTGATTTTTAAAACTTGTTTTATGGAGTACATCTCACGTAGAAAAAATTCTGTAAAATGTTTACAAATTTACCTCATCAACAAACAACATGTTTCTCACGTAACAATACTTGTAAGAATGTGAGGTACAAGTAGATATTGAAATGTGATGCCTGTTAATGTATAAGATTTTTTTTTTACGGTGTACTGATGTCACAACGTAGCCAACGTCATAATTTCTTGTCGACATAACGTGTGTAGCAACAGCTCTGCTCACATAAACGGTGGCCTTCATCCATTCCCTCGTTTGTCCTTCTCGCTTATACCTCGAAGACAAAAAGTAATTGCAGTAGTTCTGACTGGTGTCTGTGTCCTTGAGAGGAACATTAATTTAATGGTGATCCACTTAAGTAACGCTCTACTAATGGATGGCAGTGAAGAAGTGACTGGTTGCAATTTAAGTAAGGTTTGAAATGTACTTAATGTTGCAATGTACCAATCTAATCTGGTTTAACACCATCTTTAGCTTTTACTATCAAGTTATTAGTGCATAAAGCTCTGTAAGAATTCTTAGGTTTTGAAGGCCTTAGCTTTCAGTTGACTGTGGTCTATCAGGTGCCTAAAACACATTTTATACTCTGCTTAGCTGTTGCGACCTAGATCTCCCTTCAAACCACAGTGAGCAAGATGATAAAGATTTCGCATCCTAAGGAACATTTCGGTTTGAGGCTGAAGAACGTGGAGTAATTCCTATGAACTAGTCACGACCGTTATCCGTCCTTGTTCATGTCTAACCAGCGTCTGAATGTATCTAATGACGTAGTCGAGATATTTCACTTTATTGTTCCTTACTTGATAAGCTGAGTTACATACGCTGAAGAGCTAGAGGATAAGCTACAGTAGAACAACAACGAGACAAAATGGAAGAAAAACACTGATTAAAAAAGGAAAACAGTTGTTACGCGTTTCGATAGCTTATCATCAACCTGATGTTGTGGATAACAGTATTATAATGAGAACGTATATACTGTACAATATTTAAGGATGACTATATTCATCATCTTAATCATACTTGAAACCTGAAATTTTAGTATTAATCTCAATAATCTGAGGGAAAAGTGGTGTACTCTACTATGAATTTCATATGTACGTTACATGTGTGATGATTCAGAAGTGCCTTACTGGCTGTGGCGTGTTGAGTCAACAGTGAAGTAAACTGCGATAGTAGGTGGATTTACAACTGACCACGAATGCTTATGCTCAAAAAATTATATTACGTAAAACATGCGTCGTAACAAAATACTCATATACGTATGACACGAAAAGAAGCCTCCAATCAGGTCCCCCCAGGGGGCTCACGGTTCTTTCGAGAGTACGTGCGTGGCGAACACGGGACCCCGAGCTAATGCAGTCTTCCTTCCTTCCTTACATCCCGGATTGCATTTCCTTTCCCCCTCTCCTCCTTTCCTATCCTCACTCCTTCACTTCCCCACCGATGGACTGATAACCTCAGTAGTTTAGTCCCTCTATCCCAACCAAGCAACCCAACCCAGTCCAATGAAGTACTTTAGGTAAAATTATTAACAGCAATAGACGTGCTGCATCAGTAGCGCAGCCTTAGATCGTGCTACTTTGAGCCTGCATTCCGCTCTTGTTTACTTCGATGTGTAGATTACATACAAAAATCTCGCGTTTTCTTATTGCTGTTATTTTTTGCTGTCCGAATAAAGGAAAAGAAACATATATATATATATATATATATATCGCGTACTACGTATAATTCTGCCGAAACGGGTCATCGAGATATAGGTTTTAAGCGATCTTGGCTTGTATTCGAATGACTGTCAATATGCGAGGTCTGTTTGTCGTCTTGCAGTAGGTGTTTGTTGTCTGCTGTGACAAATACGCCACATAGGATTTTTCTCACATTGCTGAATGTACTTCTATTACATTATTGAGAAAGTTTCAGAATGTATTACAAACACAAAAGAATATTAGTGTACAAGATCTAAAGTTTACGGTCGTAGAGGCACACGGTGCCGATGCTGGCAACAACTGTTGAATGCTATTTGAAAACCTAATTTTATAGAATGAGGGGAATAACCCTTTGTGTTAACCATGAAATAAATAAATAATACTGTTCCTTATCTAACTAAGGTTGACAAGTTTTTGTACGTAACAGTACCCTTGGTTGCCTAACAAACTATTGTGAAGAAAAGGAGGTCTGGCAGTTACCACCTTTCAGGCGAATATCCAAGATAGTTACCAAGGCGTGTCCGCAGGACTCTGTCCTTTGGCTACTTTTCTAGGATATAAATACCGAGAAAGACACGTAACCGACGAAAACCTGTTGGAGGTGATAGCCTACGCAGCCGACCTGCTAATGTTGGTTTGGGGCTGCAACTGCGAGGACTTGGAACCCAGGAATTGAAGAGCTATTCAGACTTTGTGGAAGTGGCGCCGGCCGAATCTACTTACCTGCTGTTGAAATGTCAATTAATCAGGAACCCAGCAGTAAGAACCTGTTAATTTGCGAAAGGAAGTGAGATATCTGCCGCAATCATAGAAAAAACGATGACATTACGCAGCTCTCATAGACACAGCAGCAGCTGAATAGTTTGATTGGGTTTGGGCATCGAGGTTTGACCTTTCGTCGAGTTTCATCAAACTGTTTCGTAATACTATACTGACATGGAGTGTGGGCTACAGTTCCGAAGTTTGGGATCGCAGGTTGACGAGAGTTATGCCTGCTATGGGCATAAGAAAGCTGTAGTGCGGTATACTCCGTGTGTGCCTGTAAGACCTCTCCTGGTTCGGCACTCTTTGTGTTGAAGGGGCTATGACCCCTCGACGTCAAGATCAGAGAACAGGCCGTCTGGTACTGACATGAGAAGGGCAACATGGATCACGTTAATCAGATCTTAGACATCAGGTGGAGGATGAGACAGCCATCAGGTGAAGGGGACAGGAACTGTTACAGGAGTGCTGGAACACTGGAGACATGGGAAGAACGATGCATCATTTTCTCCCAAACGTGACAGAGTCTTACAACAACTAACTTCCTTAAGGTTAGTGGACCTTATCAGACATGTGATTCTTCAGTTTCTCCCGGCGTATTTGATAATCAAAATATCCACGAGTGTACTGCCGGTCTATAGTGTCCAACGGGCACAGCAGCCCGTTGGACACTATAGACCGGCAGTACACCCGTAGCTATTGCGTATCAGACATATTTATGCAAAAGGGCAAAAGGGCAAAACCAGCGTGTAACTGTGGAACGGAGATCGGTACGCCTGAATATGTCGTGTTTGAGTGCCCAAAATATGATAGCCTAGTACCAAATTCCGGCTCGAGTTGCCCGATTCTGACACCTAACGCTAATATGGAATGAGCAATCTTCCCTCATACTGTACAGTTTAACGAATACCTTTTCCCAAAAAGTAAGGGAGGTATCAATTGGGAATAAATAAGAAAGAGTACCATGAACCACGGACTGAGACTTGCGCAAGATAGAGACGAGATCCTTCGACCTTTTGCTGTGCCCCATGCTGGTATAGTTTTTGTCATTGTTGTTTGAAAGTTAATGGTAAGATACGTCACTGAATTCGTATAATTTCCCTTCCATATTATTGATGCGCTATTACTTTGTAAATTGCAGCGATATGCATGAAAATTATGCGGTCCACTTTTATTATGCTCGACTGTTATCCAAACCATGTTTTCGTGGGTTTGCGAGCGTTGGAGGCCAAAGTTTCTCTTGTAAGTCGTGGTGAGCTCTCAGAAAAATGTACTAATGTAAACGTGTCTGATGCCATCTCACATCTGATCTGTAGCCAAAACTCGTGAAACCGGAATTACTCCGACAGGAGATGGGTTCCTTCTCGTGCACCATAATGTTCGTTCCCACAGAGCTCCAACATATTTCAAACTGGAGGAATTGAACAAATGGAGTGGCCAGTTTGTTCACCGGACTTAAGCTCAACTGGCCATGTCTGGGATGAACTTGGAACACGTGTTGTAGCCAGACCAGCTCCTCCATCAACGGTTGCAAAGCTGCACTCGTGGAAGAATGCTTAAATATCCCTCAAGAGTTGATTGACAACATCATACTATGCATGCCACGCAGGTGTGAACTGTACTAGCCGTCCGAGAGGGTCACACACCATATTATAGGGCAACGATAATGACATTTTCCCTATTATGGTCATGGGCGTAGCCAGAGGGGTGGGGGGAGGTTTCTGGGGTTCAAAACCCTCCCAAAATTTTGACAAAGCCAACTAAAAATGGCATCATTCTCTATCAGGATGAAACCCGTCTACATTTTGCTAAGGCTGCACACGCTCCATACCGTCCAGATTATTCCCTCTGCGATTCCCATATTTTTGGGAGCCCTGAAGAAATATATCCATGGCCATGGTAAGTTTCGGAGAAATAGGAACACATGTGGATAAAAACTATGGTCCTGTGACCAACTGCAGAAATTTTGACTTGGATGAACTGACCGTCTTGTCTCCCATTGGGTTAACTGTGTTAACAGTTATCATGAGCAGTTTACTTAATTTTTTCACAGGTGCTCCTTACTGATGAGTGTTACTTGCCTATTTTCCTGTCAATACGAATCCTTGCTCTAGATACCTACGGTAGATTATTATGAAGAGGGGGACTAAATCCGGCGGAGCTTCTGTGTAGAAACTGCCAATAATCCTGTCATTCCATTTTGCTTTACAGATCTGAGCTGTTTTCAATCACAGTAACGACAATGTCAGTCTTCTATTACAATGTCTGTTAGCAATATTTCTTGTGGTTCCTATGTAAACCAATTAAGATTCTTGTTACTCAAAGAGTCAGTCTACATTTACTTTTTGCCATTGACACTTTCACGTGTCGCAAAAATTTGAGTTACGGAGTGGTCCTCTGTAATGCGTCAGAAGTTATTCATTGGAAACTTCATGAATTGTCTTTGTGATTGCTATCCGTGTTTCAATCTGTATTTACCTATCTTCATGATATGATTTGCCTTGTTACTATTTTGGAGAATATATAATCCATTAAGAAGTTTTCTAATTTTGTTACTATACCATGGCGACACTCTAGTACAGAATATAGTCCATTACAATGAAATATAGTACAATATAATGAGTATTAGCCTCATTTGCAGTTCTATTATTATTGTTATTTGCGTACATTCCCCTCAAGGAGAGCGCTAGAAACACAAAAATCTAGCGTTTATTCCCGTTTTTTCTTCTTTTTTTTCTTCCCAAAAACCTTTCATTCTTTCACTTTGTGCATTCTTTTGTTCATCTGTCCATTTTCGTCTGTTGTTTTTGTGTTGTGACTTAAAGTCAACTTTTTTGTTTCTGATTTTTCCCAACAGGTTTTGCGATGTTGTATGTCTTCTATAGAGATATTTAATGTTTTCAGGTCTTCTGTGATTTCTTTTTACCAAGATGTGCCCAATTTCACTGCCCTATGTTGAATATTCTTTTAGTTAGCCTGGGGTCATTCATTCTGGCGATATGCATGAAAAATTTTGCTCTGCGTTTTCTGATATGTGTCGTGATTGTTTCAGAGTGTCTGTATAGTTCTTCTGTGGGTCTTTTTTGCCAGATATTTTCTCTAAAAACTGCACCGTGGATTTTAGTCAAAATTTTCCTTTCTTGTTTATCTCCTTGATTTTTGTCATTCCTTTGGTGCTCGTAGTTTCTGATGCATAGATAGCTTCTGGTAAGACTGCTGTGTTGTAGTGTCGTAGTTTTGCGGCCGTGAAAATACATTTTTTATTGTAGTGGGACCAGGTGAGTTTGTGAGCTCTCTGTAATTCTGAGATTCTTCCTTCGTTTGCTTTTGTGTTTAGCCCAGATTTTTGCATGATTTCTACTAAATATTTAAACTCAGTGACTTGTAGAATTTTTCCGTACTTTGTTTTTAGTGGGAGTTTATCCAATGATTTTGTATAAAACAATTGTGTTTTCTCATAAGAAATTTCTAGACCGGTTTTCATGGCTATCTCGTGGAGTTTTTCTACTGCATGTTGTGCTTCCATTATGGTATTCGAGACAGTGGCGTAGCTACGTCACCAAAGGCCCCGGGGCAAAAATGACATTGGGGCCCTCTTTAAACTAAAACTATGCAAAACTACTTCATCATCAGTTCTTTACCGCCCACTGGAAGACATAATAAGGCAAACCTAAATAGTATTAAGTAAATTATTATGTGTCACGCAGCAGATAATATTTAATTGTACTCTCAAATATAATTATAACTGTGAAAGTTGGTTTGTTTGTTACGCTTTCACGCAAAAGTTACTGGGCGGATTTGAATGAAATTTTGCAGAGGGATAGATTTGGACCTGGATAGGACATAAAGATAAACGACCTCTTCGGATAATTTCCGAAGTTACTCCATACTAGGTGAATGAAGTCGCAGGCAAAAGCTAGTAAAAAATAAACAATGAAGAATTATTACTTAACCATGAAAACATGGCCCCCTGCCGCGAAGCAAACCGGGAACAGTCAAGTTCGCAGTGACAGCAGGCGGACTGTTGCCAGTACCGACAACTCACTGTCGCTAAACTCCTCACTGTTAGCTCACTGCTCCGTACCGATAAGCCTAATTTCGTTGATAGCCCAATAAAAAAAGGAAAATAGGGAAACACTCGTGTAGGATGGTTTCAGAAAAGAAAGTTGCCGGATTTTGTTTGATGGAATACTTTGGTTTGAGCCGTGCCCCTACCAGGCTTCATGAAGTATATATTGTCTGGCCAGGAAAAAGTAATACGTAAAATAACTAAGTTGACACCTTCGCTTATTATAGTGGCAGTGGGGTACAGGGTAGTGTCTTGAATGCACAATTTACTATTGTGACAAAGTAAGTATATTTTCTTCTTGCACGAATTTCAGAGTGCAATTGGTTACAGCACTTCATTGGGATCTATGATTATGGAGCACACCTTTGGGGAATTCACTACACAAACAGTTGAGTTACCATAATAATACCGTTCTGTAAATGTAGAGACTTCATATTCAAATGTGGTGACACTGTCTACTGTCAAACACTGTGCTAGTAATTCAGCACCATTCACTGTTAATTAGCAAAGATTGGCAGGTACGGCAACTCCGACTTCAACCGACAATAAGCTGATGATATCAGGGTCCACGTCTTAGCACAAAAGCAAAGAATTTTGTTATGTTTATATTCTGGGGTGCGAATAATTTTTGGATTTCACTTCGTGCGTTTGAGGTTTGTTGATCAGGGTTCAAAAAGTTCAAAGTCGGAAAACCTTTATTCAACTAAATTATTACATACAGTTGAACTTCGCTTATCCGAAGTAAAGAAAATGTTCAAGGATCTACGGTAACTTTTTTGGAACGTCGCTCACGTTGGTCGAGGGGCCCCTTGAGCTCGGGGGCCCCGGGGCACTGCCCCGCCTAGCCCTATGATAGCTACGCCAGTGATTCGAGAGGCATTTTATGTGGGTTATCTTTTCCTTATTTCTGCCTAGTTGAATCCCTTTGACTTCTCCTTCCCATGTACGAATAATTTTCTCTCCAAGACTGCATTGAATAGGATGGGTGAGAGACCATCGCCTTGTCCCTCTATTAAGGATATACCTTTATAGACTGTTCACTCATTGAAAACCCGCCCAGAAATCATATCCTGGCTATGGCTATCATTGTGTTAACCCCAAGGTGCCTCGCTCTGATTAAACACCATGGAAACCTCAAATAAAGAGTTGAGACAGCAGAATATGTTTCTGTATCACACATATATTACAACTGTAACCATTACCTGGATAAAATATTTCTCGACATGTATATTGTGTATGAGATCTCACTCGAGCCCGTGATTGTTTTGATCAGTGTACTTTGCGATTGGCGCTTTCATGAGCCGCGTGGTAGGGGCTGGGCGTAGCCAATCGCAGCTGTTTATGGGACCCCACGTGCTGGCTGTGTTGCCTGTTCTGCTGGTACAAGCCGTGCAGTCTGACGCGGCCTGCAGCGGTTCGGTGGGGCGAAAGTGCTGGCCGCGTGGTTTGTGGGTGCGGTGGTGGGGAGGGAGTAACTCCAAGTACACACAATGACGCCTGCACTCAACAAAAAGCAGCGGCCACCACTCCGCCTTCCCCACTACCAGCAGAGACGAAGACGTGGCAACAGGCGTTAAGCAGAATACTTGTTTCTCATTGGGTGTAGGCGCAACTGTTGAACGCATGAGCACGTGGCACCTTGCGCAGAAGCCGGCAACTACGCCCCCTACCACTGCGATCTGTCAATCACAGGTGATTTTAATCCGCGTTTGTGACAGTTTTCAACAACTAAAGAAAACACAGCTGGCTGAGCACTTAATTACTCATTGTAACATGAACATATTGTTAAAATTGCCAAAATTCCTCAGAAGAAATTCTATTTCGTTGGCAAGTAAATTCTTGTTAATTTTACTGACAACGGTTTTGCGTCCTCAAGCTCGTGTTTACATCTTGTATTACCTGTAAAAACTTAGAAAACAAGGCAATGAAACTGGGCAGGAAACTAAATTAATGGTCATTTACTTGAGTTTCATGTACTTGAATCAATAGTAAATAATTTTTTTAACTGGATATGAATTTTCTACCAGTACTATCTGAAAGGAAACTGGAAAGTGTGCACCAAAATGAATTATTGTAATACGTCATAATACTACATAAGTACTGGAAGTGGAACGCAGTTTCGCCAGTACTGCATGTTTGTATGGGTTGTCGCCTGCAGCAAAATTTTCATTGTTTGTGTTGTAAACATTGCTAGATGAAAGTAACATTATTCAAACATAATTTACTGCAAAATAATTATATTTATACATTTGTAATTTGTGAAAAGAGATTCAGATGGTTTGTTTACTATTTGTTGACACATAGACCATATAACTGTATTTATGAAAAACAGTTGTGTTTGTAACTAGTGTCATTAATATGTGTGTTATTAGGTAAAAATGTCAAATAATTTAATTCTTACCTCTCATACAACGTCGGTTTATGGTCCTCCTGTTCAGCAGATCCCAAACAACACGACACGGTAAGAGAATCCCGCGAGCTCACCACGCAGAAGGTTTAGCACTAGTGGCACAACACTGAGATGCGAAAACACACGCGGGAGTGGCGGCGGGAAGCGAACCACGGCCCGCTGTCTGCACGCCGCGAAAGGACACTCGCCGAGCAAGCCACAGACGGACTGGCGCGCTTGCCTCCACAGCTTCACCGCTGACAGCTGACGTCCGACAGGAGCCGGGACGCGCGGAGGCGTTGCCATCTGCCGCCGCCACGGCCAACTACGTCCGCGTGCGACCGCCGGCGGCGCGCTCTCCAGAGCTCCCAGCGTACTGCGCGCGTCGCCGGACCGACAGAGCGGCGTCAAATGCCACGCTGGGCTATCTAATTGCACGGCGAAATGATCGAAAGGTTAAACAGCCTCTTCGTCTCGACTCGTTGGCTGGCCAACTACCGCCACGGAGTTTTTATCCCCTTTCGCACCTCGTCGCAGAAATGTCAGGCGTGCTGCACCCGAGGGAAGCGGGGAGGCGCGGCGCGCTGGAAGCCTTTACGACAAAAGACTGCGCAGCATAGCGCTAATGGCCCGTGTGGCCCCGATTCACGGGATACTTTTAAGCTTCCACTAGAAAAAAACGCCGCCGCGACTCGATTGTGGGGGGCGCTTAACGTTGATGGTCCGGTAAACTGCTACACGTGTTTCAGAGTGAAAAAATGGCGGCGCATGCGACACCGGCTCAAAAAAAAGTCGTGAACCAGAGGTCCGGCTGTTTTGCTCCGAAAGTAACGGCTGCAGCAACACAGCTGGTGAAACTAATGGCGCAGCCTACTTGAGCGTGGCGGTGTAGTACGATTCGCAGGATATCTTGTATTTTGGTAATAGCAGGATGCAACCATACATTTAGAAATGGAAAGAAAAGAAAGATGAAGCAATTTCTTAACGATGCTGCAATCTTAATCCTTTCGTATCCACTGTCCGAATACATCCGACTTCACTATTTTTGACTACAACTCCCCGATTATAAGGCCGTGGTCCATAAAACTTAGCAGTTTTTTCTGACGTTTCCTGCACAACTGCGCCGGACGTCTTCGTAAGTCTTCCTTCTTCAGCTGAGTCAGTTAGCAAGACTCAGCGGAAGTAGGAAGACTTACGAAGACGTCCGGCGCAGTTCTGCACGAAACGTCAGAAAAAAACTGCTAAGTTTTATGGACCACGGCCTTATGACCCGGAAGATCTTCCAGCAGCTTTAAAATTGTCGTCATTTAACTCCATTGATGTCGTATCACCACTTTTATCATTGTAAACCCGTCGGCCGAAGAGCGGAGCAGGATGCCACTGTTGTCCTGCCACACAAGGGCCTTAACAATAAATGGAAAAAGTCGATTGGACCATATGTGGCGGAAGGGGTGAATAATAATAATAATAATGAATGAAAGAAAGAAAGAGAATAGATTTCTGCGTGCGAGGTGTCCACACGACCAATATTTAATAAATTTGTTCTTTTAGGCCCCGTGCTTGTCGCACAGCCTCGCAACAGATGGAAATTTCACAAGTTTTTTCCAAATTCCATCTAAATAGGCATACTGACTTTAAATGCCAATATTAATCTTCAAAGCTGTATTTATTATAATTTATTATACAATCTGTTATATCTATGTATATGTTCTCAGTTCTGTGACCTCCTATCAACTAACTCAAAATCACGTTCCTTTTCCCTTATTTATTCTTTTGCTTCAAATCCTCAGTGCTCCCAGAACTCCGTACGGCATTGCAGTTTCCTTGCCACTCTGTGTGACGTCACACATCCGCACGAAGCACAAAGGAACACCTCGGAGAAGGAAAATATAAAAGAAAAAAGAACAGAAAATATACAACAAAATTCCTTACACTAAATTTAAAAGAAACAAAATATATTAAAATTTCCTCCCGCCTAACACCTATTTGACTAGTACTTGTTTGTTTAGAGGTTTAAATGTAAGGTTCTGTACCCTTACATGCGTCTGCATTGTTAGGCCTCCAGCATCGGACATCAGATTATTTTCGAATAGTTTCTAAAAACTTGAAACTCTCGTCACTATCTGTGACTACGTGTAGAAACTATGACTATAAGAATTATTTTTTTGCTTACAACATTTTAAACTAATTTATATTGTTATGGAACTCTACAATTTATAGCAATTATTGAAGGCTCCAGTTACTTTACACAGTTAACATCACTCGTGTATAACTGCAAGCAGGTAAATATTTATTTCAATTAAGACCGCTTTATAAAATGTTTATATTTAAAAAAAACTGTAAATGTCACATGTAGCTCTAAGAAATACATTTTATTGTGAATGAATACTGTAAATAGAGCGTTAAAGTTGCGAATGATGTACAGTGAAAGCAGCGCAGTTGCAACTGTAACAGTTGCAACAGTGTGAACTTATCCTTCAAAATGAAGGTTTATACCTCTAGATGTTACAACGTACATTTCAAGTTATGTCTTTTATTATTGAGTGGAAAAGAAAGCATATACGGCTGGATGTGTGATACGACACGCATGTTACAAGATTATAACTGTTTCTTTCATGTAGGTATTATATCTTCTGGGTTGTAAGGCCACGTTCTTGGATTCTTGAACACGGCCGTACAAGCCAGAGGATATAATACCTACAATGTCAACCGGTCGTGAAAGCCTTCACTCTGTTTCTTTCATGGTTTTTATCTTTAATAATGGTCACACAGTGACCGAAATCAGAACACCCACAACAAAGAAAATGTTTGTCACTGATCGCTATTATCTTCTACAGATTTAAAAACCAAAGGTTCAGTATAGAATCGAACGTCATACAAAATTTTCTTCATTGACCAGAAATTATGCATTTCTTTGTTAGCCCAATAGATTTTAAAGAAAAACGCGTATCATTAAGTTTACGAAATGCAAATTATTTATGTTATTGCTAAATTCTAAAAAGTGAAATCCGTAAAACAGTAATTACAAAAGCTTTAATCTGCATTGTAAACTAAATGATGTCACGCATGACGTCCTTCATCAATAATTACGACGAGTGGAATTGGACACTAGAGTTAACTCGAGCGGTCTGCACGGCCACTACGGTCGGGGGTTCGAATCCCCCCTCGGGCATGGATATTTGTGCCGTCCTAGTTCGTAAGTAGTTGATAAGTAGTTTGTAAGTTTTGGGACTGACGACCCCGTAGTTAAGTCTCATAAGCTGTACAAACATTTGAACATTTTTGATTTTGAACATCGATCACAGATCTCAGCCCAAACATTCGCGCATCTGCCATCTATGTTCTGCTTGTAAACAATCTATCGCCTTTAACTCAGATATGACGTCATTGGTCAAAGACGACGGGTCGTATCGCAGACTTCAATTGACCTCATTAATACAGTAATGAGGAACTAAATGTCGCACACATACCTTCTGCTCGTACGCGGATGGACCAACCTGGTAGTCAAGACGGTCGGTTATGGCGTGTCTCCTTCCTTCGTCTCTCTCAGCCTATCAAGCGATTTTGTAAACGTTTCCGTAGAAACGCCTCAGTGTTGCCTTAGCTCTGTGGACGGCTATTTCCGCCAGCAGCCTCTTGCGTTGCGCTGCACTGCCAGCCTAGAGGGTTCCTCTTCGCCAGAAGATATGAAGCAACGTGTAACAGCCCACAAGTGGCCTGCAGGAGCTAAAATATGGTCCGTGAATCATATAACATTTCAAACATTTATTCATTCTGATTTATAATTTCTTTGTAACGTCGTAACGGTTAAAGCAGGCTCGAACTTGGTAATTGGATGTTTCTGTAGGCCTCCTGCCTGAGCAGCTGTTGTGTCAGAACACCTTAAGGGAAACTTGGGAAATATATCGAGTAAATTTCCCGATCATGTTATAGTTTTGGGAAGAGATTTCAATTTACCGGATATAGACTGGGAGACGCACACATTTATGATGGGTGGCAGGGACAAAGAATCCAGTGAAATTGTTTTAAATGCAGTATCTGAAAACTGCCTTGAGCAGTTATATAGAGAACCGACTCGAGGCGACAACTTATTAGACCTTCTGGTGACAAACAGACCCGAACTATCCGAAACAATTAACACAGAACAGGGAATCACCGATCATAAAGCGAATACAGCATCGATAATTTCAACCGTTAATATAAATATTAAAAAATGTAGGAAAATTTTTCTGTTCAGAAAAAGTAACAGAAAGCAGATTTCCGAGTACTTGACGGCTCAACAAAGAAGTTTTATCTCAAGTACAGATAGTGTTGAGGAAAGTCCAAAACCATCGTACAATATTCATTAGATGACTATGTACCAAACAAGTTCGTAAGAGATGGAAAGGAGCAACCGTGGTACAACAACCGAATTAGAAAACTGCTATGGAAACCAAGGGAAATTCCTTGCAAACATAAACATAGCCAAAACCTTGTAGACAAACAAAAATTGCACGAAGCGAAATGCAGTGTGAGGAGGGCTATGCAAGAGGCATTCAACGAATTCGAAAATAAAGTTTTCTGCACTGACTTGGCTGAAAATCCTAAGAAATTTTGGTCTTATGTCAAAGCGGTAGGTGGATCAAAAGAAAATGTGCAGACACAGTGATGAAAATAGCATTGAAACAAAGGATGATACACTAAAGGCTGAATTACAAAATGACTTGTTCCAAAGCTGTGTCAAGAGGAAGATTGCATTGTAGTTCCTTCTCTAGATTGCCGCACAGATTACAAAATGGCAGATGTCGAAACAATTAATAGAGGGATAGAAAAAAATTAAAATCTCTCAATAGAGGAAAGGCCGCAGGACCTGATGAGATACCAGTTCGTTTTTACACAGAGTTCGCGAAGGAACTGGCCCCGCTTCTTGTAGTGGTGCACCGTAGGTCTCCAGAAGAGCCTAGCGTTCCGAAATATTGGAAAACGGCGCAGGTAATCCCCGTTTTCAAGAAGGGACGAACACATGTGCAGAACTATGGGCCTATATCTCTAACGTCGGTCAGTTGTAGAATTTTGGAACATGTATTATGTTGGAGTATAATGACATTTCTGGAGACTAGAAATCTGCTCTGTAGGAATCAGCATGGGTTTCGAAAAAGGCGATCGTGTGAAACCCAGCTCGCGCTATTCGTCCACGAGACACAGAGGACCACAGACACGGGTTCTCAGGTAGATGCTGTTTTTCTTGACTTCTGCAAGGCGTTTGATACAGTTCCCCACAGACGTTTAATGAACAAAGTAAGAGCGTGTGGTCTATCAGACCAGTTCAGGAGTTCCTTGATAACAGAATGCAGCATGTCATTTTCAATGGAGAGAAGTCTTCCGAAGTAAGAGTGATGTCAGGTGTGCCACAGGGGAGTGTCGCGGGTCCGCTGCTGTTAACAGTATATATAAATGACCGTGTGGATAAAATCGGAAGTTCACTGACGCTTTTTTCGGATGATGCTGTAGTATACAGAGAGTTGTAACAATGGAAAATTGTATTGAAATGCAGGAGGATCTGCAACGAATTGACACATGGTGCAGGGAATTTCAACTGAATCTCAATGTAGACAAGTGTAATGTGCTGCTAATACATAGAAAGAAGATACATCCGGTATCATTTAGATACACTATAGCAGGGCAGCAACTGAAGCAGTTAATTCCATAAATTATCTGGGAGTAGGCATTAGAAGCGATTTAAAATGGCACGACCATATAAAATCAATCGTCGGTAAAAGCAAATGCCAAGCTTAGATTCATAGGAAGAATCCTAAGAAAACGCAGTCCGAAAACAAAGGAAGTAGGTTGCAGTATACTTGTTCGCCCACTGCTTGAATACTACTCACCAGTGTGGGATCCGTACCAGGTGGGTTTGATAGAGGAAGTAGAGAAGATCCAACGGAGAACAGAGCGCTTCGTTACAGGATCATTCTTATTCGTGAAAGCTTTACGGAGATGATCGATAAACTCCAGTGGAAGACTCTGCAGGAGAGACGCTCTTTCGGTCGGTACGGGCTTTTGTCGAAGTTTCGAGAACATACCTTTACCGAGGAGTCTAGCAGTATATTGCTCCCCCCTACGTATATCTCGCGAAGAGATCCTGAGGATAAAATCAGAGAGATTAGAGCCCACACAGAGGCATACTGACAGTCTTTCTTTCCGCGAACAATACGTGACTGGAATGTTAGGGAGAACCGATAGTGGTACTAAGGGTACCCTCAATCGTAAGGGAGACCGGGTATGATAGTTACACGGGTTGTTTGTCACAAAGTTTATAACTCGGCCATCCAATATCCCACTATACTGGAATGACTTCGTTAAGAGTGGTAGTAGCACTATCTCCATCTTCTGTGTGAAGTTTGTTTCCGTGGAGTGAGTGAGGAGCTATCCATTGTTTATCTGTTATCAGTGCTGGTGAGAAAAATTTCAAAGTATTATTACCGTTCGATTTAACTACAGAATTTTTTTGCTGTATCGATAATAGCGGTCTACACTCACGTAGCGTATACTACAGTATATCATGTGCGCTGTTTCTAAATCGTTGCAAAATACACAACCATGGATACTAGATAAAGTTTTCAAAATGGTATTTCGGCGTTGCTTGTCACGCAACGGGGATGGTTGTCACGCGAAATACCAGTTTGAAAACTCGGTCTAGTATTCAAAAAAATCTGTAGTGAAATCGAACGGTAATAATACTTTGAATTTTTCTCACCAACACTGATAACAGATAACTATGAATAGCTCCTCACTCACTACAAGGAAGCAAACTTCACACGGAAGATGGAGATAGTGCTACTACCACTCTTAAAGAAGTCATTTGAGTACAGTTGCATATTGTAAGTCCGAGTTATAAGTTTTGTTACAACCAACCCGTGTAACTACCATACCCGGTCTACTTTACGATTGACTAACGACGTTACAAAGAAATTATAAATCAGAATGAATAAATGTTTGAAGTGGTTATCACGTGGGACAACCGTCCACATGAAAGGAATCGCGTTTTAAATCTGATACTAGCCAATATTTTCCTTGTTTTCTTTATCAAACCCCTAGAAATTACGAAAGAAAGACAAATAAATGTTTAACACCCGGAGACATAATGCTGGCTCGAATGGTGAATATGGAGAATAAGTCCATACGCAGCGCCACCAAAGATTACATTTTAAATTTCCGGACACTAGTTCATTACTGTAAAAAGTTTTCTGATGGGGATATAATATATGATGTGACCTGTCCTTCATTGCATGTAGGCTACTTTCCTAATAGACTTATTCAGACACGTGCTCTTGAAAACGAATTGACAGAATATACCAAAGCCGTGTTTGATGTATATTTCGGTCTCAGTCCAAACGATATGCACGCTTTTCGTGCCCATTTAAAGACAACCATTTCTGAAACGTTCTTGGGTTGCAGGGCTGTCCTTTCTTGTTAGGAATTTTCGTCTCATATGGACGGGGTGACATTTTATGCAGTGAAAGATAAATATAGATATTAGAGCGTGCATTATCTGTGTATTTAAATAAACAAGAATAGCTACTGTACTGACTAAATCAGCTGTTTTTCTACTGGCCATATTGAGTGGACTGGGAAATCCGCTTCAGGCTATAACTTGTAAACACGCCAGTGAAAAATGGTTTACGAAATACGGTATTTGTCTTTCGGAAGATGTGTCGTGGCATGTAAACGTAGTTAATGCTGAAGCAGTGCGTGGAACAACCTTGGGATGTGGTGTCGCCGAGGGGACTGAGGCGCTCCAGTCACGGTCTGCACGGCCACTACGGTCGGGGGTTCGAATCCCCCCTCGGGCATGGATATTTGTGCCGTCCTAGTTCGTAAGTAGTTCATAAGTAGTTTGTAAGTTTAGGGACTGATGACCCCGTAGTTAAGTCCCATAACTATACAAACATTTGAACATTTTTTTGATGTGGTGTCGCACAAGTCTAAAGTGCGCGCCACCTACTTTCGCCGCGCGCCGCTTTGCACGCACGGCGCGGCGTTCTTAAGACGTCGGCCACGAGCGCTCTCTGCTACAACTCCGCTCGTGGCCACCACTGAACGACATCCTGCACTTGGGACTGAGGTAGGAACCAGTTAAAACTTCGGAATCAGATAGGCACCAGTGAAGACTTGGCTATCGGAGACAGGCACTAGGCAGGCCTCTAGCTCAACTATGTATCAGCATTCTGCAGTACTGAGCTATGTAAAAGTTAAGTGTTACTAAGTCACTTTGAAATATATATCTCGTGCTAATTTACTCTAGTGTTTCTAGTTTCTGCTGTGCCACTGGCTGCTCACCTCCGTACCTGCACAAGCGTGCATCCTTTATTCCTGTGTCGGTCTCATTCTACTCGGCCACCGACACCGACGACGGAAACGAGACACAAAAGCGGCGACGAGACTGGGACACAAAATGGGAGCCATGCCGACCGTCACAGCACCGGACAGCGCCGTGCCAGGATGGGCTGCACTAACACCGAACACGGCCGGCTCGTACGGAGTCCCGCACTCCACTGACGCTTCGGCACCAGGAAATTACGTATGTTAGCGCTGCGTGAGAGACGGAACGACACTACCTACTCGTCCGTGCGCAAGCGAGGCTGAACGACCGGAGACAGCGCTCGGCCGGCTGCTTACCTTTACGGCCATCCAAGATGCAGCACGAAAACACAAAACATTAACAACTCGAAGATTATTAATTTTGGAACCAATACTAAACATCAAAAATCTACTTGGTTTTTGACGCTCTTTCGATGTATACCATTGGAAATACGATTATCTGTCATCATGTTTTAACTTGATTGGTTCAAAACCTAGAGATGGACTATAAACTGCCGAAACGACTCTATTTCTTTTCGTTACAGATGAGGGGAGGGCAGGCAGCGCCCCTGGCCTACGAGAAAGACAGGCCCCAGCGCGGTCGTCATGTCACGTAAGCAAAGTAGCTCCGAGCCGGCGGGATCGCTAGCCGATTGGCCGGCCGCTGGGGTACGGCCCACAGTGTAATAGCGGGCAGCCACTCAGCTAGCGATCTCGCCGGCTCGGAACTACCTTGTTTACGTGGCATGACGACGGGGCTGAGGCCTGTCTTTCTCGTAGGCTACGGGCAGCGCCGATGTGACGTCAACCACACCACTCTGCCTGCTCACAACGAGGCCAACGACAAAGACAGGCCCTAGCGCACATGTCATGCCACGTAAAGCAAGGTAGTTTCCCGCGGCCAACGGGAAAGACTGGCCCCAGCGCAGACGGTTCCGAGCCGGAGCGATCGCTTGCTCTGTGGCTGCCCGCTGTGGGGTGTGCTAGGGCACCTGGATATAGACGGACATGCGCATCAATTTCTGCTGGAGCGGCAGCTCCCGCCGCCATTTTTGTTCCAAGCGGTGATAGCGTGAGCATTTTAAAAACCGAGTTTTTCCGCTGTTATTGCTTTAAATATCGCTTGCTTAATTGCTAATACACAGACCAAAAAGAAAATATATATTTAGATTAAAAAATTTATCTCTTCATAATAAATTACTGTAATATGGTTTGACAAATCGTTAAATATGTTTTCTGGTATTTGCCCACCTGGGTATGTACTGTGAGCAACTTTTACGCATTCGACAGATCAATCTTACGGGATACCAGAGGCACTACCAAATCTGCGCTTTAGTTTGCGTTAATACATACTGTGCGCAAAAATCAAGCAAATGTATCGATTGTCATCCAATACGAAGGTAAGGCATTTTCACAAGTTATAGTTTCAAAACACTTGTCCGGTCAGTAAAGTATTTATCCTCGTAAAGCGAACATTTTGTTGCAAACATTAGGAAACCACACCGCCGATGCAGTAACTAAAATTAAAATCGCAGTAGCTGTAACTAAAATTAACATCGCAGTAGCTTCAAGCATCGTTATGAGCCATATGAGCCTTTATAACTAGTGAAAAACAGTGTGCATCATTTAAAAGTAATTAGTATTGTTATTGTCTAAATGTTGACACTATTTGTATATATAAATAAAAGTCTGTAACAATAGTTCGTAGCTGCGGAACCTTCGCTAAAAAGGATACATATTTAAACCTGTCTAAACAACGTATAGAAATTATGCACAACTAGAAATGAATTAACCCACCTCGCATAGTTTTTAAGAACATGTCACGACGACAGTTTATTAACCATATTTTACGCCGTTTCAGGATCCATTGCAAACGGAAAAACACGAAAACCATTTTCTGAATGATTAGAACAATTCGGAGCTGCACAGCCCTCCACCATGCTGAAAGCGTACTTACTACCATATTCTACAATCGCGCTTCGAACCAAAGGAACAAAAATGGTGGATGCGCATGCCTGTCTATATCCACGTGCCCTAGGGTGTGCCCCAGCGACCGACCAATCGGCTAGCTTAAGTGGCATGATGTGTGCGCTGGGGCCTGTCTTTGTACCACCGTATCCATAACTAGTAAACAATCAGTGGACCAAAGAAGAAACAGGCTCAGTGTTCAGTCTGTTAAGGGAATTATAAGTTCAAAATGTTCAAATCTTTGTAAAGCTTATGGGACTTAACTGCGAGATCATGAGTTCCTAAACTTAAAAACTACTTATGAACTAACTTATACTAAAGACAGCACAAACATCCATGGCCGAGGGAGGATTCGAAAATCCGACGCGGGAGTCTTCGCGATCCGCAACGTGGCGCTCCAGATCACTCGGCTACTCCCGAGCGGCGAAATTACACGTATGCACTATAACCATTACGTTTTCTCCTGTGTACAGTTTTATGATTATTTGTTGAAATACAAGATATTACTTTCAAAAAATTTGGTCATCAAATAAATATATGAGTACTTCAGGAAACAGTGATATACATCTACATCTACATGGGATACTCTGCAAATCACATTTAAGTGCCTGGCAGAGGGTGATATACCAGTTAACACATCATTAATTTTGTTGTTGTTTGTATTAAAATATATCTCCTGTTATTGTAACGTCGTATCATTAAATAAATTAAAAATAAGAAATTTCCACCTACGTTGTGTGATGTGAAATATTTATTTTAAAAATTACTTATCGATATCTTTCACAGGATGTGAACATCATTAGCGCAGATTTCGAGTCATCAAGACTCATGTACTCCGCATAAAATATTTAGCAGCCAGATCCATAAAACATGAAGTGCATGTTACAGGTATAACATGATGCGATGACAAGTACTATTGACAAGGGATGTCAAAGAGATTCCGTATTTCTAGATTTCTGAAAGACTTTCGCTCCTGCACCTCACAAGCGTCTTTTAATCAAACTGCGAGCTTATGAAATATAGCCACAATCGTGCGATTGGATTCGTCATATCCTTACAGAAAGGACACATTTAGTTGTAATTGTCGGAAAGGCACCGAGTACAACTGAAGTGATATATGGCGTTCCCCAGGGAAGTGTTATAGGGCCCTACTGTTCCTTATTTTTATAAACGATTTAGGCGACAATCTGAATAGCTCTCTTAGTCTTTTCGCGGATGATGCTGTCGTTTATCGGTTAGTAAAGTCACCAGAAGATCAAAACCAATTGCAAAATGATTTAGATAAGTTATCTACATGGTGCAAGAAATGGCAATCGACCCTTAATAATGAGAAGTGTGAAGTCATCCATATGACCACTAAAAGAAGCCCGTTAAACTTCATTTACACGATAAATCAGTCAAAACTACAGGCCGTAAAGTCAACTAAATACTCAGGAGTAACAACTACAAACAAATTGGAAAGAACACATAGAAAATATTGTTGGGAAAGCGAACCAAAGACTACGTTTCGTTGGCAGAATACTTACAAGATGTAACAGCTCTAATAAAGAAACTGCTTACACCAAACATGTGCGTCCTGTTTTGGAGTATTGTTGCGCATTGTGGGATCCCCACCAAGTGGTACTCATAGACGATTTAGAAGACGTTCAGAGAAAGGCAGCCCGTTTTGTATTATCGTTATATATGGGAGAGAGTGTCGCGAAAATGATGCATGAGTTGGGGTGGAAATAATTAAAACAAAGGCGTTACTCGTTGCGACGTGATCTATTTGCAAGTTTTCTTTCACCAACTTTCTCTTGCGAATGCGACCATATATCGTTAGTCCCCACCTATATGGGAAGACAGGATCATAAAAAAATAAAAGAAATAAGATCCAAAACAGAAAGATTTAGGTGTTCCTTTTTCCAGCAAGCTATTACAGAGAGTAACTATAGAGAAATATCATAAAAGCGGTTTGATGAACCCTCTGCCATGCAGTTCAATGTGACTCGCAGAGTATTTATATAGATGTAGATGTGACATGCTCTAAAAAGACATGCACTAAACAGATCCCCTCTCCCGCAAGATAGTAATTATAGGCTGTATCGGAAGTGATTCAGGGCACACACGCTGGACGATTTTAAGCGAATTTTCACTAACATAACAGGTTTTTACGCACAAACGATTGCAAGATAATCAACGTTACCTTTGTTGGCAATTGAAGCGAATATACCAGCCATTCTGCCTGAAAGCTGTTTCTTCCCTGTCTGAAGACACATTTTAGTTTATACATGATTTTGATGCATCGTGACGAGTGATACCCTTCACAGCAACCTACAGGCAAATGAGAGCAAAGCAATTGTAAATAATTGTTCCAAAGTGAAATTCTTAGAAGCCGATGTATCTTGCATTGTTGCAGACGTGTGTTGTTGGTTGGCCGCCTCGCAGCTCATATTTCACAACTGCCACCCCAGTCATTTCAGATGTTCTGAAGTAGCTTGACCTCAAGCAGTGGTGGGATAGAAGAGAGAAAATTCTAGAAAAAGCACGCTGAAAATCAAATCAAATGTTTGTAAAGCTTATGGGACTTAACTACGGGGTCATCAGTCCCTAAACTTACAAACTACTTACGAACTAGGACGGCACAAATATCCATGCCCTAGGGGGGATTCGAACCCCCGACCGTAGTGGCCGTGCAGACCGTGACTGAAGCGCCTTAGTCCCCTCGGCCACCGCGGCCGGTGCACGCTGAAAAAAGGTTAAATTTGCTATAGTTAATTATTGTAATATTTGAGAGAGTTGTAGTTACGCACTTTCAAGTTGAATCAGTTGCATAACACAAAAAGAGGACATTTCCCCGTTTTCCTAAACTCCCGGCTGGACCATTTTTAGGGTCCAAAAAAGAGGAGATATCCGCGTAAAATAGGACGTCTCGTAACCCTGCTTACTGTATATGAATTATAAAAATGATTTGGAGACAATATGACCAGCCGTCATATGAACCTGTTCTTTATGTTATCTGCTAGCTTCTGATCTTCTGTTTGTATATGAAATCAAGTGTTGCACCATTGCCGGCCGCGGTGGCCGAGGGGACTGAGGCGCTGCAGTCACGGTCTGCACGGCCACTACGGTCGGGGGTTCGAATCCTCCCTCGGGCATGGATATTTGTGCCGTCCTTAGTCTTAGCTATTTCATAAGTAGTTTGTAACCTTTGTAACCATGGATATTTGTGCCGTCCTTAGTCTTAGCTAGTTCATAAGTAGTTTGTAACCTTAGGGACTGATGACCCCGTAGTTAAGTCCCATAAGTTCTACAAACATTTGAACATCACAAACGTTAAAGTTTTGAAGAATGCACTACGGCACATGATGTGCGGAATGTAGCGGCTGTATTTGTATTGTTAGGGTCAGCGAGAAAGCGAACAACCAGACACATATTGGCGGGATGGTTCATTCTGCTCAGTATTCCTACCCATAACCTTCTTGCGTCTACTATGCATATGTATAAGCTGAAGCAATACCCACCTCACAATGAATGTTGCAAAGGTAAATGTCTAAACGCAAATAGAACTAGTACGTAAATCACTACAGAAATGAAACGGAGGGATGATGTATTCGAGTTCAGAGCTGTAAAACCTTTACCGTTGAATAATTTATTCAACAATCACTTTGAAAACACATTCTTGTACATAATATTTTCACTGCCATGAATTTCTCAGTGCAGCCGTCTTGCGGCAGCATAAATTAAACCACAAACGTTACTAATGACAGTGGCTACTTTCACACGAACAATATTTTTAGACTGTTTACAAAGAACGCGGCGGATAGTACAGTAAAACCCGCATATTACCTGAGGAAACATTTCACGGTTAGATGTAGCATTATTCTACACGATTGTTAGTGTCTCTTAAGTAAGCCTAAACGACACCAGACAGAATAAGACAACAAAAACGTAAAGATTTTTGTGACGAAATAGCTTCCAGTTTATGTATCCCTACTGCTAAAACGCTGTCCTGAGAGCCATTTCATAAATTTCACACGTCACCTAACTAACGGTTTCCAGTATGGAGACCAATTTCGTTTTTAATCATTTACGGGATTACGGACCAATTTTGAAAATATAAAGTGCTGTCTTATTCAACTCGTTAAAAAGTATAATGTTATGTGAAGTTTAATACGATGAGGCAAGTACTATAATTAGAAATTTTTGTTTTTCTTAAAACTAATGGCGCTCAAATATGTCGTCCTGTTCATCCATTAAGCGATAATGACAACTCATCGCTGCTTCCAGCAGCTTCACACATAATTTCCAATCTGCACGAAACTTTCTTTTCTCGCTGATTTATTAGAGCTGCGTTTCTCATGCGGTCTAGCGTCAACACCTGCCAAGAGGTCTCTATTTATTAATTTCTAAGTACTGTTTCTATTAGCAAATCTGTATTTAGATAAATGACTGACTGCTCCTGCAAAATTACATATCTCTACGGAACATAGTTCAGGATATATTGCGTTATAAATACTGAGATTCGAGAAAAATTAGCTTTTGCCTAAAATGAAAGGAAAACTTCTCTTTATTCACCCAGTGTTTGAACTGCAGAACTTACAGACATGCAAGATATTCAGACTAACTTTAAATATAATTTCAAACCGAATCTAATTTTTTCTTGATTACTTACTTCCAGGATAGCTACATAGTGAAAGAACTGGAATCAAGCTGTAGCAAATTTAATGAAGTATGTGCTTAGCTAAGATATACTTTCTTCTGCAAGAAATAAGTCAGTACCAGGACTAATTTAGCAGTACACTACTCTATCTTTCGACCAACTTTGCTGTATGGGAATGAAAGCTGGGTGGATACAGGTTACCTTATTCATAAGGTTGAGTTTACAGATATGAAAGTAGAAAGAGTGATTTCAGGTACTAATACATGGTAACAATGTCAGGAGGGTGTCCATAACGAGGAAATGAAAGAAAAACTGGGAATGAACACCGTAGATTAGCTAGAAGCAGTTAGAGCAAACAGGCTGAGATGGTGGGGTCATATTATACGAATTGGAGAAGAAAGGTTACCTAAGAGACTCATGGGCTCTAGAGCTTAGGGTAAGAAAGGTCGAGGTAGACCGAGGAGAATGTACTTAGAATCGGTTAAGAATGATTTTGAAGTAAAAGGCCTAACAGCAGACGAGGAACCAATGTTAACATTGAACAGGGGATCATGGAGGAATTTTATTAGGGGGACTATGTTCCAGACTGAACGATGAAAGGCATAATCAGTCTCTAATGATGATGATGATGAGAAGGAGGAGGAGGAGGAGGGATGCGATCGGCGAAAGAAGGAAACGAACCATTGCTGCAATCGAGAGACCCGAGCTGGGCTGCCGTGGAGCGGAGGGGAGTGCAGTAACTGGAAAAAGAAGCCTGTAATTCGGGTGATGGAACGAGGCATGAACACGGGCAACGTATGAAGCAAGCCGCTGTGGCCGGCGGCACTGCACTGGAGGGATCCCAGATTCAACAAGGAGCCTTGTCACCGGACTCTTCGATAAACGGACACAGCTACGAAGAATTGGTTCCACGACCCACAGAGCGCTACAGAATCGTACACCAAATTCCTGTAGTGGAGGCACGAATTGATTATGGTCACATAGAAGTGCCCAGACAGTGTGAATGAAGCTGCAAAAGATGTTTAGACACCACCAACATTGTTGATTCAGTCAAGTGAGCCGGTCGTTGAAGAGCATGTCTAAGAAGTGATGCGTCTACTCAATTCAAACAAATCTATCAGCCAGGTAAACCTGTAGGTCCAGGTGAACCAACGACTGCGAAAAAAGTGCATAGCCTGGGATTTCGATGCAGGGATTAGAAAACCATGGGCGAAGACCTAAGACTGCGCATTTAGAATGGCTCCCTGCAGCCCCCGTTCAGTAATACTGTGTGTAGCGGCGCTGAAATACATGCAGAAATCATTGGCAAACTAGGAAACCGATGACCCCACTACAGCAGCGAGACCGTTAATTGGGACCAGAGGGGGCTACTACGGATGGATTCCTGCATGACACCGTGCTCCTGAAAATGGGGTGAGCTGAAAACGGTACCAATCCTAATCCGAAAGGTACAAAACGAGAGGAGGTTCTGAAGAAAGATTGGAAGTCGACCCCGTAAGCCCAAACTGTACAGTGTAGCAAGGGTATGATGAGGTCAGGTGATATCGTACGCCTTCCTCAGATCATCAAGGCAGCAATGAGATGTTCACCCCGAGTGAAACCTCTCAGAAAGCCAACTTCACTGATTATAAATAGTGAAGCTGCCATGACATAAGTCTCCTTGTTGCGGGGCCAGGACATCCCGAGCTTCGAGGTATCAAAGACGCGGAGTCACTATACGTTAAAGGAGCTTACACAAAACACTGGTCAGGCTCATAGGGTGGAAGATATTAATCGCTAGCGGATCTGCGTCGGGTTCCATCTCCAGGAACAAAAAATGTTTGTATAGTCTATGGGACTTAACTACGGGGTCATTAGTCCCTAAACTTACAAACTACTTATGAACTACTTACGAACTAGGACGGCACAAATATCCATGCCCGAGGGAGGATTAGAACCCCCGACCGTAGTGGCCGTGCAGACCGTGACTGAAGCGCCTCAGTCTCCGCGGCCACCGCGGCCGGCCGATCTCCAGGATTATGTGCTGTCCTGCCACTGGGGAAAACAGCGTCCGCCGAGATATGATTGAACACGACGCTGGGAGGTGACGGACGATCTTGCTGTGAACGCAGTCTGCTTCTGGAGCGATATCAGGACATGCAGCAAGGGCACTTTGGAACTCCTACTCACTAAGACGTTGTACATTCCCGGCAGCGCGTGAAAGAAGACAACTTTTTCCGCTCCATCCGCTCCTTAAGGATGCGTGAATCAGGGCTGTAGGCTGCGGTAGCAGAACTTCACGTAATGCTCGGCGATAGCGGTGGGGTAAGTCCAGACGATACCCTTACTGAGGGTTTCGTGGGGTTACCGCTGGTGGGAGAAAACTGAAAAGGCGTTCGACTTGCCACCACATTCAAAAAGGGGAATTGCGAGAACCGATAGTGCCTACGTACCTCTCCCAACAGTCTTGCTTACTCTGTTGGATTAATAGACGAACTTGGGCCTGGAGCCATTAGAAAACAATCAGATTCTCTGTGAAAGCGCCCACCGACGTTCCCGGATGCTCTCAGTGATCTCAAGTGCCTAGCAAGGCACCGAATTACGCCGGGGAGAGTCAGGGGAATACGGATCAGTTATGTCGGCGACAGAAACAATAGCCACAGTGACCTGGTGAACCTCTACATCAACTTCAGCGGGAAGCGGAGCAGCAAGCACGGTAGCTGAGCTGTAAGACAGCCAGTCTGCCCTTCGGAGAGACCATCGGTGCGGACAGTCTGCAAGTTGAAACTGAAGGAGAGACATAAGGACAGAAAAAAATTCGCTATCACAGACGTTGTCTGAAATGTGGGAGAAGTCTCAAGCTACAAAGAGAGAGGTCAATAAACATATATGTGCCATGTGCCACGTTAAAATGCGCTGGAGCGCCTATGTTTAGAAGACAAGTGCCCTGCTGTGGCAACAGTCGCGTTCCTACCAAGACCTGAGGTCTGGGTTCCACCCACAAAGGGTGAAGGGCATTGAAGTCCACCAAAAGGGGCGGTCAAGGCAGCGAGGTCTGTGGGAGGCACGACATCACCCAGGGGAGAGGTAAACAAAACCGTCGGAGATGTGTGGCATTGTCAGGTTGTTGACAGTTACTGCCTCGAGGGCCGTGCAGGAAGACATGGGGGGGGGGGGGGGCACTGGGGAAACGTGCGAAATTGTAGACACAGGCACCACCTGGTATCCTGTCATAGGCGGAACAGGTTGTATAGTAGTCCCGATACCCACAAATGATGGGAAACCCTGGACAGAAAAACAGGTTTCTTGTAGGGTTACACAGAGAACTGGGTAGTAGAAGAAACTGCCACAGTTACACTGTATAACCCATCTTATCGTGACTTATGAGGCATGATGAAGTGTAAGGTGGATTGTTGGTAGCAAAGGCTGAGACTCTATATCCATGGATTCCGGATCTTAGCATTTGCCAATTCCTCAGCAGATATGAGGAATTTTCACCTTGTCCTCAGATACACATGTATGGGCTGATGTCATGAAAGCAACCTCAGTTTCTTGCTTCTTAAAGTTTCTTTTCTTCTTGTTCTCTCGCTGGTCTTTCGGTTTCTCTTGTTGGGAGGACTTCGCTGACTCATTTTTAGGGACTGAGGATTACCTCCAAGCGCTATGACCCCTATTGGTAGCCATTCAGAACCTCATGGCTATCCACTTCACAAGTCAGAAAAGCCACCCAAGGAAGGTTTCCGAGTGATTCCTTGCTATAGGACCAGAGGGGGATGTTGCTTCTCATGCTCGGGGACAGGGGAACAGGGACCAATGTCCCCGATGCTTGAGAGGTTGTTGCTCCAAATGTAGACAGTCCCCAACCACCAAGGAGGCGATTGCAGACGGTTGGGCCTGAAGGCGCACTAGGACTAACTGAAAAAGAGGCAATCTTTTCGTCAGGGATGTCGATTTTGACGCAGTTGTGGCATATGATGATTTCATGCCCACAGAGAGAAGTTTGTCATACATATCTCTATGTAAGACAACTTGTCCAGGGTTTTATATTCCATAATTTCCCGTTCTTTAAGCATAACTGTGCAATCGGATAAGCAAAGGTGACCGTTATGTTTACTGATAACACAAACGGTAAGAGGGGGTACAAGGGACCTTTGGCGTGACGCATGTCCGCACTCCCGACAGGTGGCGTTGGCATCGCATCGAGAGGTTATGTGCCTGAACATCCAGCACTCGAAACACCACATAGGGGGGGGGGGGGGACGCCTCTGAATGACTGCCTCTGAATGAATAACGTCAGACTGCCCCTAAATTAATAACGTCAGACCTTAGCAGAATTTTGGATAAAATATTGCACCATATTACAATTGAACACATGAACAATCAAGACTTTAATTTCGACGTTAGTGAATTCGTCATATTTCTTGCGTCACTGTGTTACTTGTCACATATTAAAAAAAAAGTATAATCCATCGTAAATTTTATCCATATTAAAACGAAGTGCTTTCAAACATCAATTCTACTTTCACATCACGTATTGAAGCGCTCAACAGGGTAGTGTAATTTTTTGTGTTTTAGTTGCTGCTATTTTTGCGTTGTAAACTATCGTGTTAAAATAACTGGATGCTGTAATGAGAAATCTTTCACACAGTAGAAAAGCATAAAGTTCGTTTCTGATATAGCATCCGTGTTGAAAATGAGTAATATGTCGTTCTTTACGAGATAGTTCATAATGTTTAATGTCGTCTCTGTTAACATTGCCGGTTGCACGCCGACCCCTTCCGCAGCGGTAGATAAGTTATTCCATTCACTTCAAATTGTAGTAGAATACAATTTAACTTTCACTGTGTGAAAGTGTTATTACCTTTGAGCTTTCAGCGCGGGAGTAGCCGAGCGGTCTGCAGCTCCACGTTGCGGATCGCGAGGCCTCCCGCGTCAGAGTTTCGAATCCTCCCTCGGGCATGGGTGTGTGTGTGTTGTCCTTAGGTTAGTTTAACTTAGTTTAAGTAGTTTGTAAGCTCCGTACTAATAACCAGGAAGGTGAGTCCTATAGATTTACAAATATTTGATAGTTTGAATTTTTGAGCTTCCATTTCGTGTGTCTGTGTGCCACATACACTTGCCCACTGAAAGTCGCACACGTGCCGAAAGCTCCAAGAGGCGTATTTGCCAACAATATAGATGCCTACCCTTATATAAAAAAAAGTTCAAATGTTTATATAGCTTATGGGATTTAACTACGGGGTCATCAGTCCTTAAACTTACACACTACTTATGAACTACCTAACACTAAAGAAGACACAAATATCCATGCCCGAGGGGGGATTAGAACCCCCGACCGTAGTGGCCGTGCCGCAGTCCCCTCGGCCACCGCTGCCGGCACCTTTATATAACTATAATGAATGTTTGTTCAGTAATTATCAAAACTGTCAGATTGCACATGGTATAAGACGTTCGCCAGGCGAAATGTGTGTGAGTACTTATGGAATCAAACTGCTAATATCATCGATACCTAGCCTTACACACCACTTAAACTAGGTTACACTAACTTATCTTACAAATTAGCTTGCATTTATCGCGAATCTACAATTCAGCGCAAAGTTCCTAGTGATTGGAAATAAAAGCGCAGGTGACTCCCGTTTATAAGAAAGGACAGTGAACTGACCCACATAATTACAGGCCAATATCGTTGACATCAGTTTCCTGTTGGATTTTGGAGCATATTCTCAGTTCGAATATAGTAAATTTTACTGAGACGGAAAAGTTTCTTTCTGTGAATCAGCACGGTTTTAGGATACGTCGTTTATATGAAACTTGCTCTCATGTCACATGGCATCTTGCAAGCCATGGATGAAGGGCAACAGGCGGATTGTGTTTTTCCCGACTTCAAAAAGGCGTTCGACGCGGTGCCACACTGCAGACTGCTAACGAGCTACGAGCTTATGGAATAGGTTCACAGATTTCTGAAATGTTTAAATGATTGTTAAGCTTAAGGGACTTAAATGCGGGGTCCATCAGTCCCTAAACATACAAACTACTTATGAATTACCTTATACTGAAGACGGCACAAACATCCATGCCTGAGGGGAAATATTGTGGGGAAGGCGAATCAAAGGTTACGTTTCATTGGCAGAACGCTTCGAAGATGCACCAGCTCCACCAAAGAGACTGCCTACATCACACTTGTGCGTCCTCTCCTGGAGTACTGTTGCCCCTTGTGGGACCCTCACCAGGTGGGACTGACGGAAGATATTGAGAAGGTTCAGAGAAGGGCAACTCGTTTTGTTTTATCACGTTACCGGGGGAAAGCGTCACGGAAATGTTGCACGAATTGGGGTGGAGATCATTAAAAGAAGACGTTATTCATTGCGGCGTGATCTGTTTGCGAAGTTTCAATCACCGACTTTTACTTATGAATGTGAAAATATTTTGCTAGCACCCACCTACTTAGGGAGACATGACCATCCCAATAAAATAAGAGAAATCAGATCGAAAACGGAACGATTCAGGTGTTCTTTCTTCCCGCGCGCTATTAGAGAATGGAAGGGTAGAGAAAAGTTATGAAAGTGGTTAATGAACCCTCTGCCAGGCACTTAAATGTGATTTGCAGAGTATCTATGTAGCTGTAGGTGTAGGGGGCGGGGGGGGGATTCGAATCCAAGACGGCGAACGGACTCGCATAGCATAGCGCTTCAATGCGCTTGGTCACTCCGCCGCGACACAGATTTGTGACTGGCTGGAAGACTTCCTAAGTAATAGATCGCAGTACGTTGTTCTCGACGGCGAGTGTTCATCAGAGACGAGTGTATCGTCAGGCGTGCCCCGCGGGCGTGTGATAGCACCGCTATTATTTTCTATCTATATAAAAATCTGATGGACAGAGTAAGTTGTAATTTGCGGCTGTTTGCTGATGATGCTGTGGTGTATGGGAGGGTGTCGTCTTCAACTGACTGCAATAGCACACAGGATGACTTAGACAAATTTTCTAGTTGGTGCGAAGAATGGCAGCTAGCTCTCAATTTAGAAAAATGTAAGGTGATGCGCACGAGTGGGAAAAACAGTCCCGTAGTGTTCGAATACAGAATTAGTAGTGAGCTTCTTGATGCGCTCGGGTTCGTAATCCGTAGGTCGCCGGATTGAATATTACAAAAAAAAAAAAAAAAAAAAAAAAAAAAAAAAAAAAAAAATAATAATAATAATAATAAATAAAGTTGCATGCCGCGAGATTCGTTCCGGCGAACTTCGGATTACGAACCCGAGAGCTTACCGCTACGCCACGCCTCTGTACAATATTACTAATCGTAGAGAGCGTAGAGAGTATGTCACCGCAACGGCATTTTTTTAATTGTCGATTTTCTCGACAACGGCTGAGAAGTGCATCTTGGTGATTTGCCAAATTAAACCTCTGGTCATGAGCTTTCATTATGCGCAGTATGAATCGAATCTGAATTTCACAATTGGCGGGCTCCCCTTGTCAGCTCGAAATGAAGGTAATTGGCAGAAGAGAATCACGCGATTCTGCGCGCTCTCGCGTCCTCTCGCTGTTCCCCGTCAGTCTTCGGAAAAGGAGCGGACGAACTAACAGGCGAGGGATCTGCGAACTAGTTCGCGTAGTTCGCCTGTGGGAGCACTCTTCCGAACTAGTTCGTTCGCGAACTACACAAGACTAGTAGCCAACCAGTGCCTGCCCCATCGGCAGCCCAGGGGGGCGCTCCGCCTAGAAGCGCGCCGTACCTGAGTGAGACGTTCCCATCGGCACGTGCGCCGTAAAAGTTAACGGCCGCCGGCCGCCGGCCTCCCGCTAACCGCTGCCCAGCACTCCGGCAGGCGCGAATTCGGAGGCGGAGGCGGCTGGGATAGCCTAGAGTATCGTGGGAGCGCGGCAGGCCAATCGCCTCCGCATCCCCCCTAATCGGTCGTTACGCGAGAATCCCGGCGCCCGTAATGAAGGCTCGCAGTTACCGCTCGCGCCGATGGCCCATCAGCGCTGGGAGCCCTGTGTGTGTGATTGCAGCAATTACAGCGGCCAGCCAGAGTCCAGCGTCTGAGCCGACTTGTGAGTGATGCCGCCAGGCTGGCGAACGGACTGACGCTCGATCCTCTACCAGTCTAGGCAAAGTGGACTCTCCGAACAATATCATACACTCTGCAGCATTACATTTAATTTTTTCTTCTTTTTTTATTACAATTACATCTGCGACCCTCGTCGCTCGCATCCGTTCTCTCTGCCAGTATATCTCTGATTATTTTCTTTCAAAAGAGACTTTCAAATTTTTTGAAGGAGCTGGGGAGAAAACTGAATGGCTTGTCGTCTTTTGTCTTCTTACTGTTGGCCGGTCGGGGTGGCCGAGGGGACTTCGGCGCGTCAATCACGGTCTGCACGGCCACTACGGTCGGGGGTTCGAATCCCTCCTCGGGCATGGATATTTGTGTCGCCCTTAGTGTTAGCTAGTTAATAAGTAGTTTGTAAGTTTATGGACTGATGACCCCGTAGTTAAGTCCCATAAGCTATACAAACATTTGTCCATTTTTTTTCTTACTTTTGGTCACATCGGACGTCTCTCTTTTGGTCTCTCCACATTGACTATATAAGTGTAAGCATTTTTTGTTAATTGTAATAAATACCACAGTTCAACTGAAATTAATATTTAGTATTAAAAAAATTCTTTCCCATTTTACAATTTATTTGTTTATCTTTGTTTCCTGCATAATTTGAAAAATGATGCTAGGCCATTGTTGTAAATTGCTTCCGGTTTGGGAAGAACATTTCTAGACGCTAATTTCTCTTACACACATTTTGTGTTGAATTTTGTTTCAATGCCTGCAGTAATTCTTCTTTTCTTTAAACGAAGTCCGATAATTTTGCAATTTTAAATACTAATCGTAATTGGAACTAAACGCGGTCCTGAAACTTTGGTATTCGAAACTTATGCAACCAAGCATCAGTTTACAGCAAAGAAGAAATTAATAATTCCGCACAGGTTCGACTCCAGTGTGATGACTCCAATCTGTGTTCTCCTCCCACGTAAAAAACGGATGCCGCCACTTCCTTTTCTAATGATGCTTTCTGGTGTTGTCTTTATTCTAACTACTGTTGCCGCTAAATACTGATGGCAGAATCTTTCATGTTTTTCTCAGTGTCTCTGTTTTTTTTTTTTTTTTTTTTAATTAATATTCATTGTAATATTTCAGTTTGCTAAATTTCAATAATGGTACTCAACTTTAATCTAAAAGGAAAAAGTATCATAACAACTCAAAGCGCATTTCTGAAAGGTAGAGAAGAATTATTTTTTGTCTCGAAGATGAGCCGTATGCGTGTGATTCACAAGGAAAATTAATCAAATAGTTTTGCATACTTACTTTACACCTGGAATGGCCAATATTTCCGCCCGGCGGGCGCGCCCGCGAGATTTCACCGCCCCGACCGCGACCGTGCGTCGCTAGTGTCGGAAACGGAGCGAGAGAGACAGCTGCGGAAAGAGTGAGACCGCACAGCACTGCTCTGCGCTGGACTGTCCCGCGGTCAGATCCAACGTAAACCAAGTAACAGGGGAAGCGCAGCTCTGTAATGTGGTCGCAGAACGCTAAAACAAGCAAACCTTTTACTGGTTAGTTAGCAATTAGTGTTTTTATGGTAGAATCACTACGCGAAACTATATAAAATACCCAAAACACGAATCGAAGAAAAACTTAGTAATTTTGCAACCTAAATTTGATTCTATTAGCATTGTACATGCACACTCGTCATATATATACAGTAGGTTTCTTATGAACGATCTACGTTTCTTAAATCAACTAGTATCATAAATATGCTATTTAAAAAAAAATTTATGTAACGGTTTTAGAGTTTCATTCTCAGAAGTAAATATTTTTTGTTAAAACAGAAATAAAAAACTAACAAAAAAGAGTGATTCTGGTGCATTTTCCCTCAGCTCCTCTGAAAATATGCCAGTGCACTACTTCCCCCACCACTGCAAAGCCTGCAGCATGTGTGGGAGTGAGACGGCTAAATGCCAAACGCTGCAAGGGGGAAAAGAAGGAAGACATTTTTTGCTACACATTGATGCTACTCAGCGAAAATGGCAATGTCGTAGAGTACTTTTATAATCAGGATTTTAGCACTAATATATATTTGCTATCTTTTTTAATTCGATAAAGCAAAAACTTTATTAAACTGCCTGGCAGATTAAAATTGTGCGCCGGAACCATGACCCGAACCTGGGACTTTTACCTTTCGCAGGCAAGCGCTCTACCACTGAGCTATCCCGATACGACTCACGGCACCACCTCAAAACTTCAATTCTGCCAGTACCTCGCCTCCTACTTTCTAAACTTCACAGAATTTCTCCTGCGAACCTTGTATGACTATCACTCCTTGAAGAAAGGATATGGTGGAGACATGGTTTAGCCACAGCCTAAGAGATGTTTCCAGAATGAAACTTTCAAAACATGTTCAAATGTTTGTTAAGCTTAAGGGACTTAACTGCGGGGTCATCAGTCCCTAAACTTACAAACTACTTATGAACTATCTTACACTAAAGACGACATAAACATCCATGCCCGAGGGGGATTCGAACCCCCGGCCGTAGCGGCCGTGCAGACTGTGACTGGCGCGCCGCAGACCGCTCGGCCTCTGCGGCCGGCTGAAACTTTCACCCTGCAGCGGAGTGTGCGCTGATATGAAGCTTCCTGGCAGATTAAAATTGTGTTCCGGAACCGGGACTCGAACCTGTGGCCTTTGCCTTTCGCGGGAAAGCACTCTACCACTGAGCTATCCTGACACGAAAGGCCAAGTTCCCAGTTTCGAGTCCCGGTTTCGGCACAAAATTCTAATCTGCCAGAAAGTTTCATATCAGCGCACACTCCACTGCAGAGTGAAAGTTTCATTCCGAATAACTTTATTCTTTAATGAAATAAGCACATTACGCAGTATTCATGTGATTAGTATAAATACATACGTTTCTTGAACAACAGTACCGTTTGCATTAAGCTGTTTGACATATTTAGAAACCTTGAATTCCTTAAAGAGGAAGGACCATTTTCGAAACCAGAAGCTCAAACCAACAGAGATATTACGTAAAGTTTTGAAAGAGCATGCACCTTTTATGTTCACCGTCACCGTTCACGTCACTGGCATAAATCGACTCCTGATGGGCTGCTCTGCCGTTCCTAACCAAGCGAGCGCGAGCGTTACCGCTGGCGCATAGAATTCAGTTTTAGCCTGGCGAGGGCGCGCGCGTCCGCGGGGCGGTGTTTGGCAATGCCTGCTTTACACGATCAGATACAGAGGATCGCGCGCTGTCAAGACCAAGTCTCGCCAGTCTCCTTTTGGCCATTTCTCTCCTGCCATACCAAGCCTCTGATTGCATTAAAGCCTCTCTTATGTTGTCCATCCATCTCTTCCTATATCTCCCTCTTGGTCTCATTCGCTCCAGCATCACGCGGCTAGCTAGTTGTGGACATCGGTCCTCGTCCATCAGTTCATCATAGCCAACCATTCCAAACTTCTGCTTCTAACTATTGCTGCTATGTTATGGTCAGTACATAGGTTACACAGTTCTTGATTATGCCTTCTCCTCCGCTTCCCTGTCAAATCATCTTGTATTGGCCCATAGATTTTTCTGAGCACCCGCCTCTCGAATATTAATAACTTATTTACATCTTGTTTTCTTGCGCTCCAGGTATGGCAACTATAGAGAACTACAGGGAGAATCAGTAACTTACATAAGCAAATTTTTAGTTCTCTTGACACATTCCGTGACTTCAAGACATTATTGAATGCAAAGAGGGCCCTATGTCCACCTTGATTTCTTGCTATTATTTCTACATTACTTCTGATAAAAATGTACGGAAAAATTCAAACTCTTTTTCTCTCTTGTAACTAGTTTCCTTTATCTGTATTTGTAAAATATCTGGAAAGCGGTCTCTACCTGCCACCATGTATTCAGTTTTTTAGGAATTTATTTTCAGGTCCAGCTTTCTGCTCCAGCTTTTAGCGTTCGCATTATGTTCTTAAGTTCATCTTGGAACTGGGACAGTATTACAATATCAGCAGCATAGGCTAAGTGAGTTATATTCCTTTCGCATACTAAAAGACCTCAGTGATTTTTGTTGTTGAGCTCTCTTATTACCTTTTCAAGGGCTATATCGAATAAGCTCGGTAATAATCCGTCCCCTTGTCTTATGCCAGTTTTAACCGAGAACACTTGCGTTATTTTATTTCCTATTTTAATTTTTACTTCTGTTTCGTTGATACATAGTTCTATTTGTGTACCAAGTTCTTTCGGAAATCCGAACTCGACCAATAGATACTGTAAATTTTCTCTGTGGATTCAGCCGCAGGCTTTTTGAAAGTCAATAAACATTAAGTGTAATTCTTGGTCGATCACTTGAACTGATTCGTATATTTGCCTTAGAAAATGTTCAAATGTTTGTCAAGCTTATGGGACTTAACTAAGGTGTCATCAGTCCCTTTACTTACAAACTACTTATGAACTACCTTATACTAAAGACGACACAAACATCCATGCCCCAGGGGGGATTCGAAACCCCGACGGGGAACGGCCTCGCTCATCATAGCATAGCGCCTCAATGCGCTCCGCCGCGGCCTTTGCCTTAGAAAAGATACTGTCCGTTGTTGATTTTCCCGATAGAATGCCTCCTTGATATTCTCCTATAACTTCAGTGGCTAATTCTTGCTAGGAGACTGTTTGAAAAGACTTTGTAAACCACATCTAGTAAAGCTATTCCTTTATATTTATCGCATAACAGTTATATTTCTTTTTATAGATTTTTATGGATTATATATACCATCGCTTTTCATCTTTCGACAAAATTGAAACCCTTATTGAGTTTGTTGGTCGTATCAGAAACAGAAATAAAAACTCCCTATTATCGTTTTCCAATCACTCAAGATTTATTGATGAAATAGTCCATATGAAGTTCATGGAATGATTAACCCTTTCATTCCCAGTATCGTTCTTGGACAACAACGTATTAAAAGTTAACCGTATTTTGTGCAAAAATCCATAAAGTTGCATTTTCGTTGGTCAACAACATGCTTCAGGTACGACACTTTTTCGCTTGGTACTGCGTGTAGCCACTTCTGAGGCATTAATCTGTCCATCTTGGAAGTTGTGTTGCGTTGCCGTCTGTACGTGGCTGAGAGTGTGAGCGTTAGTGTGGCTCCGTTTATTTTATTCCAGCAGTTTATTGTGTTGTCTTTGGTGCTGTGGCGAAGATTATGCTAACATTATTGATCTGGCAGTGTCAACTATCAACAAAATAACGTCCAAGTCATAAAATACCTCGATAGAAACGTCTCTGTTGTGCATGAAATACATGACATAACAAATCAAAAGTTCTACAAAAATTTTGAAACACATATTTTGATGTTTAATCCACTGTACAAATACAGAAAACACTGAATTGTAATTTTTCTAAATCTGATTTCATAATGTCGGACTGAAAGGGTTAAATTCCCTGATCAGCAGTTCAAGCGATATTGCGGTACCTAGTGTCAACAGATACTGAAATACACGTTTTAGTATGTGACGTAACCTCCACAGCGGGCAAAGTAAGCTGATTCTGGCATCCATTTGGTCATATAGATGGTGCATGATGTCTTGGGATACATTATTCAAATGTTTAACTGTTTGTGAAGCTTATGGGACTTAACTGCGGTATCATCAGTCCCTAAACTTACAAATTACTTATAAACTAACTTATACTAAAGACAACACAAATATCCATGCCCGAGGGGGGATTCGTACCACCGACGGGGGACGGCCTCGTGCATCGGAGCATAGCGCCTCTATGTGCCCGGTCGCTCCGCCGCGGCTCATCACACTCCACACGTGCTGAATACGAAAGATTCGCCAGGTTTTGAATGTAAGATGTACATCTACATGTATACTCTGCAAGTCACATTGAAGTGCATGGCAGAGGGTTCATCGAACCACATTTACGATATTTCTCTACACTTCCATTCTCTAATAGCTCTCGGGAAAAAGGAACACCCAAATCTTTGTGTTTTCGATCTGATTTCTCTCATTTTATTAAGATGATTATGCCTCCCTATGAATGTGGGTGCTAAAAATATATGTTCGCATTCAGAAGAGAAAGTTGGTAAAAGAAATTTCGCGAAGAGATCTCGCCACAAGAAATAAAGCCTTTCTTTTAATTATTTCCACCGCAACTCGTGCATCATTTTCGTGAGACTCTCTCTCCACTACATCGCGATAATACTTTAGTAGAACTATTGCATCTTGGAAGTGTTCTGTCAATGAAGCCTAGTCTTTCGTTCGCCTTGCCTACAATATTTTCCAATTTAAGTTGTTCGTGATTGTTACTTCTAGGTATTTAGTAGAATTAACGGCCTGTACGTTTCACTGATTTATCGTGTAACTGAAATTTGAAGGAGTTCTTTTAGTGGTCATATGGATGACATCACACTTATCATTATTAACGGTCAATTGCCAATTTTTGCACCATGCATATATCTAAATCGCTTTGTAGTTGCTTTTGATCCTCTGTTGACTTCACTAACCGATAAACGACAGTTTCATCAGCGATCAGTCTAAGAATGCTATTCAGATTGTCTCCTAAATCGTTTATAAAAATGAGGAAGAGTCGGGGCCCTATAACACTTTTCTGCAGAACGCCAGATATCACTTCTGTTCTACTCGATGATTTACCATCAGTTACAACATACTGTGTCCTTTCTGGTAGGAAACCACGAATCAAATCGTATAATCCATAAGCACGCAATTTGATTAGAAGACGCTTGTAAGGTACAGTGTCATAAGCCTTCCGGAAATCTAGAAATACGGAATCTATTTGACATCTCTTGTCAAAAAAATCAAATGTTTGTAAAGTCTATGGGACTCAACTACGGGGTCATCAGTCCCTAAACTTACAAACTACTTATGAACTACTTACGAACTAGGACGGCACAAATATCCATGCCCGAGGGGGGATTCGAACCCCCGACCGTAGTGGCCGAGCAGACCGTGACTGGAGCGCCTCAGTCTCCTCGGCCACCGCGGCCGGCCATCTCTTGTCGATAGCGCTTATCTCATAATTTGAAGAGCTAGCTGTGTTTCACAAGAACGATACTTTCTGAATCCATGTTGACTATGGGATAATAGGTCGTTTTCTCAGAGGTAGTTCATAATATTTGGGAAAAGTATGTGTTCTAACATCGTGCTGCAAACCGACGTTAATGATGTAGGCCTATTGCCTATTGCTTTTCCTTTATATTGGAGTTATCTGTGCAACTTTCCAGTCTTTGCGTACGGAACGTTGGCTGCACGAACGGTTGTTTATGATAGTTTCACATGCTAAATTGCTGTATTGTAGGATATGACACATCACATAGTTTGCAACATGCTGTAATATGAGAGGCATAATGACACGACATTTTGGGTTATGAGGTGACATGTGACGGGATGTCACAGTGTGGCCCTCGTTGTCTCGTGATACATCACAATGTAATGCAATGAATTAATACACCACTATGTGTTATATAGTACATCATGTGTCACATCATGTCATATAACACACCATTCCTTGTAATATTATATCTTGCGTCAAGTAAAGTAACCTGATACTTGATGTTGTGTCATAAAACATAACACAGGGCACAATGTCACCCAACATGTTATTTCTTATGTCGTGCAACGGTCATTAAAGTTAATGATGCACTCTTACCCAATCCAGGGACACTTGCCATACCACACCCGATCCTCCTCCAGAGCTCATCGGACTTGGAATTAATGCGATTATGTGAAGATTTTTGTTTTATTTAGCTCCAAGTACCATTCAGCATTCAAAGTTACGCAGTTCCTGTTGTGCGGCCTAAATCACGTCGGAATCGTTTTCACGTGAATCACTGGTGTACAAATAAACAGCTGTGGCAATGCACCGCTTTTTGTATCCGCGAAATTATCACCTCAGTGAATTCCACAATAAGTCACATTCTGTTTAAGCAATCAGTGCGCCAGTTCGTGTCAAAACAATACATAACGTTCTGTTACAGCCTATTATATAATAATACCATTGAAACACGTCTGTCTGTCTTTGGCACAAAGATAATTAAGTTGGTAATAGGTTGCTACTACGTGCCAAAGATATACATAGGTGTAATAATATCACAGGTCTGTATAGCAGAGATCATTGGTTGTCCGGAGATAAATTCTCCAGTTTCTGGTGTCGTACAGAGAGGCCGTCTGAACCGCAGTGGCGGCAGACATCGATTCCTATTTTGAAATTGTGAACAGTGAAATGGTCTGATCCGCGGGAACGGCAGACACTGATTGATATTGTCTGTTTCAGCTATAAAGGTAAAGAAATGTAGTAATTTTGTAACGATTTTGGGTAGTGCAAGACTCAGTTACCGAGTACGTATTGTTGTGAGGTAAGTTCTATAAGTAATTTTGAACTGAAAGTGTAAAAAGTTTTGACAAGGATTGTCATTTGTTAGAATTTTGTATAACAATGTTTTTATTTCTCAATACTGAACGAAGTAGTAAAATAACCTTCAGCTTTATTATTGTAGTCAGAAAGTATCATCTTAGCCCAGTTTGATTTACAACTGTAAAGTCTGTGAAATTGCACCCGTTTCAAAGGTGTATAGGAAGAAGTGCATTTTTGGGTGTGCAAAAAGCATATAACAATCTGATTAGTGAGAAAGCAGGAAATTATTTTTCGTAAAGATTTCAATTATTATCAACAGTCAAAGTTATCATTTTTATTTTCTGAATGAGTTTAATTGTAAGTTAGTCGGAGGCATTGATAATGATAAAAAATAAATGTGAGCTGCGTTAATAAAAAATAAATTGATAATGTTAAAGTTTCCAAAAACAATGAATTTGATCAGTAAAGTTTCTAATGTAATCATTTTCATAAATGTGCAGTGACAATATTCACATCAGCGTGTTCTTGAGATTAAAAAAGCAACTTGTATATTATTTTTCAATTAAACAGCGGCACTGCAGATTCTCCGTGACAGGTAGAAAGCAGAATTTTATGTCTAGGCGCGGACCTCACTTGACCTTGAGGCAAGTTGCATTATTATTAGTCCTGTATTTGACCTCACCATCACTTCCTGTAATATGATGTATTCTGTCAAATCAAGTATAATGATACTTTATGTCACAATCAAGTATATTTTGCCCGTCGTTCAAATACTTCACCGAAATACTGAATCTGTAGTTTTTGGGGCAATATATGTACTATCAGATGTATGGGATAAGTGTATTTGTGCTGCCGTAATTCTTTTAAGCAGAGGTTATCTTGGGACTGGAGATTGAAAATGTAATGATACACTGCGGTCATGAGTTCGGATAACTTCCGTCCTGTGATACTGATATCTTTTAACTTTGTTTCTCTTTATTAAAATATGATCTGTGGTAGAATGCTACGTTTTGCATGAAATGGTAGACCACTCTTCTTTTTATGATTGGGTGTTATTGTCAACACGGTTTAGAATGGTTCCGTGCAATGGAGATCCAAGGTATCCCTTAACAACACAAAGAAAGTAAAGAGTTCTTTTAAATTAAAAAAAAATGAATAAAAAAATAAAAACTAGCAGTGTACTTCTAGCAAAAATGTTCAATTACTGATTTTCTAACAGAATTTTATGTTCGTTTTTTTTCCAATGTCTGGTTTGGTCCAGCATAAACCATCTTCATAAGCTTCGTATAGCAATAACACAGCATCTAAGATTTGTTACAACTGAATGTACTCCTCTTTCCCTTCTAGTGCAAAGAGTAACTTGTATGAGAAGGCTGTATCAAAGTATAACATATACAGTCGCGACACTCACTGCTGTGAAAGTTGATACCAACTGACAGCTGCAACGACACTAGCGCTCCTAGTGGTGGACAAGGTGTCGTAAGAAAAACGTTTGTATTAAATTTTCTACGTAATTAACCAAATATTTTCTGCAATTTTTGCGTTCCAAACATTAGTAAAATATCGAGAGACATAAATAATCGTGAAATAAATGTTAAAAATAGCCGAATTTCCCTGATTCAGTGATCTAAACAAAAACTTATCCATGACGAAATACTTACGAATATGTGTATATTTTGTACCCTGGTCCGAAGAAAGTGAGAGAATATAAACAGACGAGAAACATTAATTCCGCTGTGGTCTGTTCCTATACGACAGGAACTTTCTCCGAAGTGTAAAAATTCGATATGCAATCAAATGATTCGAACATTTTTACACGTCACTCATCTTTGAAACGAATGTCTTGAAGATTCTTGCCGTTTGTGGTTCAGATGTAGTAACAATTCTGGAATTGATTCCTGCTTTGTTGGAAAACTGTTTCTGCTTCAGATGTTTTATTGTCACGTTTGTGAGGGTTTCCCTTCAGCTGCAGCAGTAGTGGCTGATCCGGTACATTTAATAATCTAGGTGATGCATTCCATATACGTTTCTTACCTTCAACATTTACTGACTTGCCTTGAATTGTAGTGAAGAAATCCTGACGTGTCTGAGTAGGAAACTTCGTCTTTCTGTAGAAGATTGGGTCTTTTGTTGTTTATTAGCAATTTTTGCTGTTATTAGAAACTAAAACTCTTGATTAATAAGTAGTTGATTTAGAGATTATCTTATACAAACTGTCCTGCGAAGTACCGTTTCATACCTTACAATGGTTCTTAGGAAATCTAATAAAGACAAATGTGGAGTTAATTCCTGGTCATTACCTGTTTTATGGCACTACATAACTACCATAATGTAAAATATATGTAAAAATTAATTTAAAAGAGACTATTCACACTCATCCGATATCGTATTCAGAAATGTATCTCGCCGGCCGCTTGGAGCGCTGCTATCGTGGCGTATAACAAAAATCTGTGGCATTGTCGTGACTGTATATGTTAGAGTAGCTGAAAACCCGGTTTTGCCCGGGTATTTATTTATTTATTCCTGCCTTGAGTTAGTACTCTTCCTATCCCTTCTCTCTCTGTCCAGCTCCTTTTATCTAAAAACATGTTATATTTATCAGAGTATATATAATAAATAAGGCTATCTTGCATAATGTACAATATTTCAAGTTCAGTATCACAACAAACAAAGATAGAAATCAAAATACAAATTATATGTAACATTCATACATTCATTTAACTCACAAGTTTACTACACACAACTCCGAGCGAGGTGACGTAGTAGTAACACACTGGACTCGCATCCGGGAATACGGCGGTTCAGACCAGTCTCCAGTCATCCAGATTTATGTTTCCTGTGACTCTCCAAAAATCTCTCCAGGCAAATGCGGGGTAATTTATTTCAAAGGGCACGGCCGATTTCCTTCTCAATCCTTATCCAAACAATCCGAGCGTAAGCTCCGCCTTTAATGACCACGCTGTCGACGGGGAGTTAAACACTACTCTTCCTTCCTGACTATAAACAATATTTTTTGTGAGTTGTCCAGAATATAAGATGAATAATTTCTGTTGTGAGCCCATCCATGAGCAAGCGAAATAAAGTTGTCCGTATTGAGTAGATTGCGCTGTAATTTTTTAATTATAATAGAATATGCATTTCTCACTGCAAACTGAAATCTCTTAAAGCTAAAAGCCAAATCTATCGGCAATAATAGGTATTCGTCAGTTGGAAACGGTTTCATTCTCTTCCTTTCCTTGTAGCTCTATAGAGGCCTATTGCTTCTTCCTAAAGCGGTATGGACTTCACAGTTCAAAGTTCCTTCAAATTTCTCAACAGCACTGTCATCTTTCAGGAAATTCCTTAGGGTCACTGGAATAAAGGAATGTTTAGAAGTAAATAAGAAATGTAATAAAACGTGGTGCCTGATGTGAAAAGTTTTTACCCATGGCAGTACATATAATCTCATATTTATTGAGTTATGTGTTGTTCTGTCGTATAATTTTTCAGGTATATATTGATTTGTATTAGTGCTGTGTGTCTGTAAAATCTGTTGGGAATACAATTAGTAGTAAAGAAGTAATAGATTAAAACTTATTGCGTGATGGGGCGGTTTTCCATTAACGTTACTCTTTATGTGCTCTTATTAACTACGTGTCGTACTGTAATACAATTTCGAAGGTACATTCAGCTGTATGTGTGCATACTATCTATAAAATTTGCTGCGAGTACAATATGTAGTGTAGAAATTATAAATTGCAACGTTATGCCGAATGCCGTAGTTTCACTCCGTGAAGAGCTGAAAAGTAGTAAGCAAGAAACTTTTTTTTCCTTTCATCAATTTAGCATGGTTGTCAGCGACAAAAAGTTTCCTAAAGGTCTGAAATTATGTTTAAAGTTTGTTGCAAGTCGCCAAGTGCTCTCCTCAAAGAGTGGACTGATAAAGTCACACTATCACGTGCCCCGAATACGGAGAAGTTTTCACTGTTTATTACATCATATATCCCTAGCTATCGGCTCTAGCGCAAAATGCTTCCTAATACAGAGGTGATATCCGTTGTTCCACAGGGTAGTGTTATTGGTCCACTGCTGTTCCTTATATACATAAACGATTTAGGGGAAAATCTAAGTAGCTCCCTTAAGTTGTTTGTAGATGACGCCGTCATTTACCGTCTAGTGAAATCATCTGAAGATCAAAACCAACTGCAGAACGATCTGAACCACTGTGGTGTAAAAATTGCCAATTGACTCTAAATAATGAGAAGTGTCAAGATAAATCAATCAAAATTGAAGACCTTAACCTCCACAAAATACCTAGTAATTACTATTACTTCAGACTTAAACTGGAAAGAACACGTAGATAATATCGTGGGAAAGGCGAACCAGAGACTGCGTTTCATTGGCAGAACCCTTAAAAAATGCATCAGAAATATTAAAGAGGCTGCATACACTACGCTTGTCCGCCAATTTTTGGAGTATTGGTGCCCAGTGTGGGATCCTTATCAGGTGGGTTTGAGGAGGACATGGAAAGAGCCCAAAAAAGGGCAGCTCGTTTCGTATTGTCACGATACAGGGGAGACTGCGTTACGGAATGATACAGGATCTGGGATGGGAATCATTACAAAACGGCGCTTATCGTTGCAGCGTGGGCTACTTACGAAACTCCAATCTCCAACATTCTCCTTCGAATGCGAAAATATATTGTTGACTCCCACTTACGTATGTAGAGATGACCATCAGAAGAAATCAGAGCTCGAACGGAGAGATTCAGGTGTTCTTTCTTCCCGCGCGCTGTTCGAGAATGGAATGGGAGATAAATAGTATAATGGTGTTTCGGTGAACCCTCTGCCAGGCACTTAAATGTGATTTGCAGAGTATCCCATGTAGATGTAGATGTAGCTGACGTCTTCTACGTATAAACTACATTCCTGCCAAATTTCAGCTTCATTGGTGAAGTAGTTTTTGAGATTTCGTGTTTAGTCAATGAATGAGTGAGTTCGTGAATGAGTGAATGGGCGTCCTTTCGCTTTTATATAAATAGATATTGTGGCTGTAGCGAGCCGCTCTCGACGCCACACGCAGATCCCGGCCTCAGTGTCGGGGTGACCTCCGTGTCCTTGCCGAGGCCGGGGGTCGCCAGCAAAACAGAAGCCTATCGACCCGCCGGCCACCGTCGCCTGGCCCACTGGATCGCTTTCCAGTTGGTGGTTGGCGGTCACAATGCCGACCTCAGACGCGCCCTGCTAACCGCTGCGCGGCACGCGACCGCGCCGGGCGCGAAACACTGACCCAGAGAACGCGTCGCAGCCACCGCCTGCGAACAGGGGGCGTCTGCCACGCTATGTTGTAAGACCTAGTGAACTCTCTCTTTACCCTCAATGCTCACCGACTGTTATTTCCTCTGAGAGTCACGTGATCTTTGTGGCTAAGCCTCAGACATATCTGTGTATGATGAGTCGTTACGAGTGTTCTAAGAACAAAAGCATTTATTTTTGTTGCCATTTATTTGGCCTTCTGAGTTTTAACTCAATGTGGCCGCCGGCCGCGGTGGCCGAGGGGACTGAGGCGCTCCAGTCACGGTCTGCACGGCCACTACGGTCGGGGGTTCGAATCCCCCCTCGGGCATGGATATTTGTGCCGTCCTTAGTTAGTTCATAAGTAACTTCCTGGCAGATTAAAATTGTGTGCCGGAACCGGGACTCGAACCTGGGACCTTTGCCTTTCGCGGGCAAGCGCTCTACCGACTGAGCTACCCCGACACGACTCACGATGCCGCCTCACAACTTTACTTCCGCCAGTACCTCGCCTCCTACTTTCCAAACTTCCTACTTTCCAAACTAAAGTTGTGAGGCGGCATCGTGAGTCGTGTCGGGGTAGCTCAGTCGGTAGAGCGCTTGCCCGCGAAAGGCAAAGGTCCCAGGTTCGAGTCCCGGTTCCGGCACACAATTTTAATCTGCCAGGAAGTTTCATATCAGCGCACACTCCGCTGCAGAGTGAAAGTTTCATTCCAGTTCATAAGTAGTTTGTAAGTTTAGGGACTAATGACCACGTAGTTAAGTCCCATAAGTGCTACAAACATTTGATCATTTGATCAATGTGGCCATCCACGACACAAGTGGCAATGTACATGCAATTAAATAAACAAAAACAGATAAACATATAAAAAATTGGAAAGGTGTACACTGTAAGAGAACATTGGAGGTGAGGCTATTAGATATGAAAATAGTTGAAATTGCATTACATTACCTACAATTCAAATCATTTCTGAAGCATCTTCACATCTTTACAAACAAAACCATATCGTGTATTACTAACTCAGTTAATACGAGAAATGTCCACAAAGTAAGTTCCATTTGCTTATATAAAACAAACGTGTACAGATACCGAAAAAATGTTGATTGTACAAAAATATACAACTACTAAACTACTTTTCTACATAGTTTTGTGTCCCAACTTCGTCGCCGCTTTTGTGTCCCAGCCTCGTCGTCGGTGTCGGTGGCCGAGTGGAATGACACCGACACAGGAATATAGACAGCACACTGGTGCAGGTACGGAGGGGAGCAGCCAGAAACTAAAAACACTAGAGTAAATTAGAAAGAGATATATATTGCACAGAATGTAACAATACTTAACTTTTACATAGTACTGCAGAATGTTAATACATAGTTGTTAGAGGCCTGCCTAGTGCCTGTACGATAGCAAAGTCTTCAATGGTGCCTATCTGATTACGAAGGTCCTAACTGGTTGCTATCTCCGTCCGAAGTGCCCGATGTCTTTCCGTGGTGGCCACGAGCGGGGTTCCAGCAGAGGGCGCTCGTGGCTGTCCTGAGAACGCCGCGCCGTGTGTGCATGGCGGCGCGCGGCGAAAGTAGGTGGCGCGCACTTTGTACTTGTGCGACACCACACCCCTCCCCCCCAAACCGCCGCGCCGTCGTGGCGTAGGGCTGAGGGCCACGGCGACGGCACTGGGAGGAGGGCCTGGGCGGGGCGTTACTGGTGGGACGGGCGTCGTAGCTGAAGCTGGGATCGAGACGCCGTCCGCGCTCCGGCATCCGCCTTGCGATCCTCCAGGGAACCCACCGAAACCTGGGGAAGGGCGCACCCTGCCGCCCAGATTGAGCAGGTCATCTTCTTCTGAGGTGCGTGGCCCAAGCTGGGGGGGGGGGGGGGGGGGCGCACGGTCCCGGAGTCCCTCTCGGTGATGCTGTCAGCTGCGCCGGCGACGGAGGCGGAGAGGCGGACGGCGTAGGAGGCGTGTCCACCTCCATAGGGATCTCGTAGACCGGGGACGAACGATGTGGTTGTGCTCCCTGGCGGTGAACTGGGTCTGGAATCACGAAACCCGAGACAGGATCGCGCGGCCTGTGCAGGCGCAATTGGTTTGCGTGGCGCCGCAGCTCCGACCCTGTGGAAGAACGTACAACATACATATTGCGACCGAGCACGCGCTGAATGGTGCCCGGCATCCATGTCTTCTTGTTGCCAGCAAACACCCTGTACAGCACCGGCGTAGAAACCTGAAAACGCGTAGCGCCATACGAATCGACTCGGTGCGTGGGAGGCTGCAGCAGGTGAAAGAGAGTGCGGTGACGGCGGCCGTGTAGCAGCTCGGCAGGAGACGGGCCGTCACGTGGCATGCATCGATACGTAGACAGGAAAATTTGAAGAGCTTGCTGCCTGGAGTGCTGACCTTTCATCTTCTCCATGTGAGACTTGAATGTTCGAACGAAACGTTCTGCATCACCATTGGACTGAGGGTGAAAAGGTGCAGTGGTAATATGCTGAATGCCATTCACACGACAAAACTGTTGAAATTCCGCACTAACAAACTGAGGTCCATTGTCACTGACGATAGTTTCAGCAAACCTTCGATGCAAAACACTGATGTTAAGGCACTGATTGTACTAGAAGCTGTCGTTGATGTTCATGGCAATCACAAAAGGAAACTTGCTGAAAGCGTCTACAACAATTAACCAGCGCGTATTCCAGAAATGTCCGGCAAAGTCAATGTGTAAACGTTGCCATGGTCCCTTGGGGCGTGGCCAGTCTAAGAACCGTTGCGGAGGAGCCGCCTGATGCTCCGCACAAACTATACACTGTGACGTCACGTGCTCTATCTGAGCGTCCATACCAACCCAGGTAAATGACGTCTGGCCAATTGCTTTGTCCTACCAATACCCCAATGTCCTTGATGCAAGAGGCGTAACACTTCTCGTTGCAGGGAACGAGGAACAATCACTCTTGCTTGGTCGTCGTCGGTATGCAACATCAGTACACCCTGACTTAAAGATAATGCATGACGTTGTGCAAAATAACGTCGAACCAGAGGCCGATCAATGTCTTTGGCTCTGGCAGGCCACCCTGAGCGAACAAAACGTGCTACCACACTTAGGTCTGCATCCGCAGCTGTTTCCTGTGCAACCCGACGAGAGTTCAAAGGAAAGTCTGCGACAGCGGAAGCATCTCTGGAGTCTATCTGACAACATGCCATGTCTGAAGAATCAAATGATACATCCTGGCCAACCGGAAGTCGGGAAAGTGTGTCCACGTTGGCGTGTTTAGTGGTAGGTCGGTACAAAATCTCATACTGATAATTAGACAGTATTAAGGACCATCTCTGAAGCTTTTGTGCCGTACGTGGCGGAATCGGCTTTGTGGGTGAGAACAAAGACGTGAGAGGCTTGTGGTCTGTCAACAAATAGAATTTTCTGCCATAGAGATAATGATGAAACTTTGTGACGCCGTAAATGATTGCTAAAGCCTCCTTTTCTATCTGACTGTAATTCTGTTGCGTCGGGGTCAGTAGCTTGGATGCAAAGGCAATAGGACGATCGTAAGAACCAATACGATGCGACAGAACGGCACCCAGACCGTACGACGAGGCGTCAACTGCTAACACTACAGGCTTCTGTGGGTCAAAGGGAATCAAACATGCATCACTGAGTAGTGCAGACTTTAGTTTGTCAAAGGCAACCTGACAATCTTTGGACCATACAAAAGGAACATTCTTCCTACGTAAGTGATGCAGTGGAGCTGCAATCTGAGAGGCATTGGGAATAAATCTGAAATAATAGTTAAGCTTTCCCATCACTGCTTGCAATACGTGCACATTCTTAGGAGGAGGCAAGTCTTTGATTGCTCGAAGATGTGACTGTAAGGGATGAATTCCTTGGGCATTAATCACATGGCCTAGGTACTCTATTTCAGTTTGAAAAAACGAACACTTTGCTTTATTGCAACGTAGACCTGCTGCAGTCAAAACTTTGAAAAGGAACTCCAGGTTTGCTAAATGTTCTTCAACTGTACGTCCGGATACCACAATATCATCTAAATAGTTCGAACAACACGGTACAGAAACTGTCAGCTGTTCCAAAAAACGCTGAAAAATAGCGGGGACGGAAGAACTGCCAAATGGTAGGCGTTGAAATTGAAAAAGGCCCATGTGAGTATTAATAACGAAAAACTTTTTTGACTCGTCATCCAGTGGAATCTGTAAGTATGCCTCTGCTAAATCAATCTTAGAAAAGAAACGAGACTGTCCTAATTTGTCCCTAAGTTCCTCAGGTCTGGGCAGAGGGTAAGTGTCTACAATTTTTTGACTGTTCACTCTTGATTTAAAGTCCGCACAGAGACGAAGTTTTCCTGACGGCTTGGGTATAATTACTAAAGGCGAGGCCCACTGACTCGCAGAAACAGGAGAAATCACCCCACTATCTTGCCAACGTTTAAGTTCTTCGGCAACTGTATCACGCAAGGCGATAGGCACTGGTCTAGCTTTACGAAATTTTGGAACTGCAGATTCTTTTAAAGTTACATGTGCCACGAAGTCTTTTGCACAACCTAGTTCCGGCGAAAACAAGTCACTATATTTGTCACACAATGCATTGATTTTATCCTGAGGCACTATTGACGAAATTTGAAGCACATCTCTTTGAATTGATAAACCAAACAAGTCAAAAGCATCTAGTCCAAAAATGTTCTGTGTCGATTTGGCCTGAAGAACTACAAAAGCAACTGTTTTTGTTACACCTTGAAAAGAGGCGGGCAGGTTACACGTTCCTAGCACGGGAATATTTTGACCTGTATAAGCTGTTAACACTTGCTGTGACGGCGACAATTTTGGCGAACCCAGAAGTTCATAAGTATCTTTATTTATTAATGTGACAGCGGAACCAGTATCAAGCTGAAATTGCACCGTCTTATTTTCTATGAAGAGAGTCACAAACAGTTTTTGCTTGCGGCGCTCGACAGGTGCGCGAATGTGGGCACCGCCTGCTACGGTTAGTTTACTGCGCTTGCGCGGGCTACGTAGTGAAGTAAGCGGCGCAGACTCGGCACGCAGCGGATTAACAACACTGTCACTAGATGGCACTACCGCCGGATCGGCGTCCGCGCAATGCGAGGCTACTACAGAGTCACTAACTACTGCACTACTCTTTTGAGTAGCTACTTGATGTCTACTGTCACTAGCTACACAGTACTGGGCACTATTACAAGGAGCAGTTGCAGAAGGCACTATTTTCACTACAGGATTGCACTGTTCATAGTCATTTTGCTTGTCCCGAACCCTTTTCCGTTGCACTGTTTTACGCGCTCGTCGGCGCTTGCTAAGTGGTGCACTATATAGTTTTGCCATAGGCGCAGAACTACTTTCTTGCAATTGAGATCCAAGGAAAGCACTGTTCAATTCCACAGCCCGTATAACATTGACAGAATGAACTGTTCTCGCACTCTGCGAAGCACTGTTTCTAACGGTACCGTTCTTTGAATTTTTAATTTGCATACACACAGACTGTACATGTCCTGATTTGCCACATTGATAACAGGTTGCGTTGCGACTAGGGCAATGAGCACGCTTGTGGCGAGACACACACTGGGGGCAAGATTTACGTACCTTTTTCTGAAATGAGCGTTGGCGCCCGTTATTCAAATCACTGTTTTTAACACGATGGGGCGACCTTTGTGTCGCACTTTTACTCTGGCTACTGTTCACTGTCTGTTCAGCACGGCCGGTAGAAAAATAAGAATCACTAGTGCTATACTGAGAACTACGGCTACGAAAGTGACCGTTGCGGCGCACTGAATTTACACTGTGGCTTTGCATTTCTACATCTGCTAAGTCAAAAGTATCATGCGCTTCTATAAGCTGCAGTACACTGTCTAATGAGGGGTCAGACTGTTTCAGAATTGCTGCTCTAATTCTGGGGTCCTGAATATTCTGCGTAATCGCATCCCTCAACATCACGTCACTATACGAAAGTCCACAAGAGCAAGTGAATTTACATTTGCGGGTTAAGCCCTTCAATTCCGTAATCCACTCTTGGTTTGACTGCTGCGGTAATTTTTAAGTCTGAAAAAACGGTACCGAGCCGCAGCTACGAGAACTTTTCTCTCGTAATAAGGTAATAAGCATTCAGTGCCTCTACTATTTATTCAAAGTCTACATCACGAGGAGATACGTCAGGGAAAAGTTTTTTCAATAACACGAAGGTGTTGGTGCCCACCACAGATAATAGCAGATGCTTCACTTTCTGACCTGTGATTTGATGAGCCGCGACGAGTTCTTGAAACTGTGCGAAGTAGTCGCTCCATTCTTCCTCACGTTCGTTGTACTGGCGAAATGCAGGAAGCGGTGCAGCGGCAGGTGTGGGCTGCTGAGGTGACGGCTGTTGTTGTTGGTGAGCAGCCTGTGAAGTTAACTGCGACACGGCCTGCAGTAGTTGAGTGATTTGCGCCGTCTGTAACTGAATAATTTCCATTAAGTTTGGGTTCGGGGTAGTGGCCATGCTGACCGATTAGGCGCCGCGCATACAAGTAACTTATAACAAAACACAAATGCAATATGAAAGAGGACGCTCTGCAACAAAAAAGGCCACAAAACACGTAACAGAATATGTTCCCCCAAAAATCTTATAATAAGGGTGGGTGGGCGGGAACAATTTTTGCGTGCTCCGACTGCTGCTGTCTGGATGCTGCAAGCGGGCTGGTCCAAGGTTCTATCACTCCTCGTCGCCACTTTTGTGTCCCAACTTCGTCGCCGCTTTTGTGTCCCAGCCTCGTCGTCGGTGTCGGTGGCCGAGTGGAATGACACCGACACAGGAATATAGACAGCACGCTGGTGCAGGTACGGAGGGGAGCCGCCAGAAACTATAAACACTAGAGTAAATTAGAAAGAGATATATATTGCACAGAATGTAACAATACTTAACTTTTACATAGTACTGCAGAATGTTAATACATAGTTGTTAGAGGCCTGCCTAGTGCCTGTACGATAGCAAAGTCTTCAATGGTGCCTATCTGATTACGAAGGTCCTAACTGGTTGCTATCTCCGTCCGAAGTGCCCGATGTCTTTCCGTGGTGGCCACGAGCGGGGTTCCAGCAGAGGGCGCTCGTGGCTGTCCTGAGAACGCCGCGCCGTGTGTGCATGGCGGCGCGCGGCGAAAGTAGGTGGCGCGCACTTTGTACTTGTGCGACACCACACATAGCTTCCGAAATTTTGTAGGCATTTGTCATATCGTGGCAAAGTCTTTGTATGCCTTCGTCGTAGAAGGTTGCTGCCTGTGTACGCAACCATGTGGTAACATGTTCTTTCAGCTCGTCATCATCGCTGAAGTGTTGACCACCAAGGGCAGATTTTAAGTGTGAGGAGAGGTGAAAGTCGCTAGGAGCGAGGTCCGGGGTTACTCTTCTCTTAAATTGTGTCAACCAGTTCATCAGTAACCACAGACGGGCGTCCACTTTGTTCTTCATCGTGCACTTGATCACGTCCTTCACTGACCAGTCTGACCCACTTAACTATTGAGTCAGTCATAGCATTTTGTCTGTAAACCTCGTAGATTTGCCGATGTATTTCCTTTGGTTTAACTTTATTTGATTTTAGAAAATGAATCACAGATCTCATTTCACATGAGGCGGCATTTTCAATTTCGTCTTACATTATAATTTACAGCGGTCTGAAAACGGCGTACCTGTCTTCTCCTTCAGTCAGAGTAACTGCTGCTCATGCTCGGAACTGCGATCGTAGCGCTGCAGTGGATAGAAATAGAAACGGAACTTATGGACGACCCTGTTATTAAGCAAACATTTGAAATTAAACTAGCGGATAACCTCACAAATAGACACGGAAGTTTTTCCCATACATTCTGGATTGAATTTTACTCTATGTCTCTTTTCAGAAAACAGAGGGGCAGATTTAATGTTGCCTCGCCCGTTGACCACTGGTATTGACTATAGATTATTTTGACGTTCATCATCTTCGATTGTGTAATGGCGCTGTTGCTTACTTGCTCGTTGTGTTACTTCTTCACTATTTTCATTGAATACCGAATGAAAAGTGTGAAGTAATGTACATGACCACTAAAAGAAATCCGCCGAACCTCAGTTACACGATAAATCAGTCGAACCTTATGGCCGTAATTTCTACAAAATACCTAGGAGTTACAAATTACGAACAACTTAGACTAGAGAGAACACTTAGAAAATATTGTGGGAAAGGCGAACCAAAGGTTAAGTGTCATTGGCAGAACGCTTCGAAAATGTAACAGCTCCACCAAAGAGACTGCCTCCATCACACTTGTGCATCCTCTCCTGGAGTACTGTTGCCCCGTGTGGGACGCTAACCAGGAAGGACTGACGGAAAACATTGACAAGGTTCAAAGAAGGGGAACTCGTTTTGTTTTATCATGTTACAGAGGAGGGGGGGGGGGGAAGCGTCACGGAAATGTTGTACGATTTGAAGTGGAAAGTATTAAAAGAACGACGTTATTCGTTGCGGCTAAATCTATTTGCGAAATTTAAATTACCGACTTTTACTTCTGAATATGAAAATATTTTGCTAGCACCCAGCTGCATAGGGAGATATGACCATCCCAATAAAATAGAAATCAGATCGAAAATGCAACGATTTAGGTCTTCTTTCTTTCCGCGCGCTATTAGAGAATATAACGGTGGAGAAAGGTTATGAAAGCGGTTAGTGAGCCCTCTATCAGGCACGTAAGTGTCATTTGCATAGTATCTATGTAGATGTATAAGTATTACATATCCATGCACAGTGCCTCCTCGCTGCAGTTGCCTTGAAAATGTCTGGGTGTGCTGCAGCCGAAATGTCGGCGGGAGTCAATTGTCATCCGGCTACATCTACATTTACATCTACATCTACATGGGATACTCTGAAAATCACATTTAAGTGCCTGGCAGAGGGTTCCTCGAACCAGCTTTATACTTTTTATCTCCATTCCATTTTTTAATATCGCGCGGAAAGAAAGAACACATAAAATCTCTCCGTTTTAACTCTGATTTCTCGTATTTTATTCTGATGATGATTTCTACCTACGTAAGTGGGAGTCAACAATATACTTTCGCATTCGGAGGAGAATGTTGGCGATTGGAGTTTCGTAAGTAACCCACGCCGCAGCGATAAGCGCCGTTGTTGTAATGATTCCCATCCTAGATCATTTGCGTAACGCTGTCTCCCCTGTATCGTGACAGCACAAAACGAGCTGCCCTTCTTTGGACTCTTTAGATATCCTCCGTCAAACCCACCTGATAAGGATCCCAGACTGGGCAGCAATACTCCAAAAAAGGACGGACAAGCGTAGTGTATGCAGTTTCTTTAGTAGTTCTGTTGCATCTTTTAAGGGTTCTACCAATGAATCGAAGTCTCTGGTTAGCCTTTCCCACGACATTATCTACGTGTTCTTTCCAGTATAAGTCTGAAGTCATAGTAGTGCCTAGGTATTTTGTGGAGTTTACGGCCTTCACTTTTGATTGATTTATCTTGTAAACAAAGTTTAATGGATTTCTTTTCTTAATCATTTGGACGACTTCATACTTCTCATGATTTAGAGTCAATTGCCAATTTTTACACCATAGTGATATCTTATTCAGATCGTTGTGCAGTTGGTTGATTTTACTAGACGGTATCTTTCCTCATTCTAAATTATGAAATTGTTGTAAGGAAACCGCTCCTTTATTGTTAGAAAGTAATATCATTTGGAAATGCGGAAACAGGAGGTGAGGGCTGAGAGAGGTGTTTTAGCGAACGTCTTATTGCAATCGGGAGTAGGAAGCTCTTAAAGGGTGCCAAGAGACTGGTGGGGAAGAAACACGTAGCGGTGTCTTCATTCTGTGGCCTGTGAGGAAATCCAGCCAGCCCGAATGCAGCAGAAGAAGCAGGTATGAGTGTAGCCGTGCTGAAACACAAGCCGCGAGGGTGGCGGCGGCTGCAGCTGCGGTTTCTGTGGCCTCTCGGGTGGCGTCCTCAGGACAACAGCTCCCAGAAGCAGCCGAGCTACTTGCGCTGCAGGCGTACCAGGCCACGCCGCTGGTTCTGCATTCTAGCAAGGCGTGCCCTTCTTCACTAAAAGGGATAAGCACTCACAAGTAAAGTACTTGGGCTCGAACAAACACATATACACCAAAATCGTATGAGAGATAATGTAAAGACACCTTATTCCACTAGTGATACTCCCGCATCTGCAAAACTCTGCAGTCGTCCGTTAGAGGCCTCTGCGTGTGCCTTGCCACATTGCACTTTGACCTGTCGGTTCGCCAGTAGGGACGGTGCAGTGTGCCTCCGAAGTTGCGTTTTGTGATGTTATTTCTGTGGTGAAGTGTCAGATGAGGCGTTCATTGTTACTCAATTCTGCTAATATATTGCCATTGGTTGAGATGACGTTACGAAGCACCCTTCTTCGTGAAGATGGTATTAGTCTAGAAGATGAATCATTCGCAAGGTTTTTCGTATCTGTTATAGTACAGAGATATGAGCATAAGTTAGATACTGTTGTAACACTAACACATAATGATGATAATAGGGATGATAATGACGAACACGTGATAATGACGAACAATACGTGGAAGAGACCAGGAGACACCGGGAGATACCAGGTAGATTTTATAATGGTAAGACATAGATTTCGGAACCAGGTTTTACAGTGTAAGACGTACCCAGGGGCAGATATAGACTCTGACCATAACTTGTTGGTTATGAACTGTAGGCTGAAACTGAAGAAAATACAAAAAGGTAGGAAAATAAGGAGATGGGACCTGGATAAATTGAAGGAACCTGAAGTTCTTAAGAATTTCAGAGGGAGCTTTAGGCAACAATTGACAGAAATGGGGGAAAATAAAACAGTAGAAGAGGAATGGGTACAATTGAGAGAATAAATAGTGAAGGTAGCAGAGGTCAAAATAGGTAGGAAGGCAAGACCTACAAAAAATCCTTGGATATCACAGGAGATACTAAATTTAATCGATGAAAGGAGAAAATATAAAAATGCAGTAAATGAAACAGGCAAAATGGAGTACAGACGACTAAGAAATGAGATTGACAGGAAGTGCAAAATGACTAAGCAGGAATGGCTAGAAGGCAAATGCAAGGAGTAGAAGAATGTATAAATAGGGGAAAAATAGATACAGCCTACAGGAAAATAAAAGAAACATTTGGAGATAAGAAAAACAGCTTTATGAATATCAAGGACACTGATGGAAAATCAGTTCTCAGCAAAGAAGGGAAAGCTGAAAGGTGGAAAGAGTATATAGAGGGTCTCTACAAAGGAAATGAAATTTGAGACAATATTGTAGGAAGGGAAGAGGATGTAGATGAAGATGAAATAGGAGATACTGTACTGAGAGAAGAATTTGGCAGGGCCCTGAAAGACCTAAGTCCCCTGGAGTAGATGATATTCCCTCAGAGCTACTGAAGTCTCTGGGAGAACCAGCCATGACAAACCTGTTTCACCTGGTGTGTAAGATGTATGAGACAGGCGAAGTACCCTCAGACTTTAAGAAAAATGTAATAATCCCCATTCCAAAGATAGCAGGTGCAGACAGGTGTGAAAACTACAGAACCATCAGTTTAATAAGTCATGGTTGCAAAATATTAACACGAATTATATACAGAAGGATGGAAAAGCTGGTAGAAGCCAACCTCGGGCAAGATCAGTTTGGGTTCAGGAGAAATGTAGGAACACGGGAGGCAATACTCACTTTACGGCTTATCCTAGAAGATAGATTAAGAAAAGGCAAACCTACATTTCTAGCTTTTGTAGATTTGGAGAAGGCTTTTGACAGTGTTGATTGGAATAAACTTTTTCAAGTTCTGAAGCAAGCAGGAGTAAAATATAGGGAGCGTAAGGTTATTTACAACTTGTACAGAAACCAGACAGCGGTTGTCAGAGTTGAAGGGCATGAAAGGGATGCAGTGGTTGGAAAGGGAGTAAAACAGGGTTGTAGTCTTTCTCCATTGTTATTCAATTTGTACATTGAGCAAGCTATAAAGGAAAGCAAGGAGAAATTTGGAGAAGGAATCAAAGTTCAGGGTGAAGAATTAAAAACATTGCGTTTTGCCGACGACATAGTAATTTTGTCAGATACAGCAAAGGACCTGGAAGAGCAATTGAACGGAATGGACAGTGTGCTGAAAGGTGCATATAAGATGAACATTAACAAGAGCAAAACTATGGTAATGGAGTGCAGTGTAAGAAAATCAGGTGATGCTGAAGGAATTAGATTGGGAAACGAAGCAATAAAGGAGGTAGATGAGTTTTGTTACTTGGGCAGTAAAATAACAAATGATGGTCGCAGTACAGAGGATATAAAATGCAGAATGGCAATGGGTAGAAAAGCGTTCTTGAAAAAGAGAAATTTGTTAACATCGAATATTGATTTAAGCCTAAGGAAGTCCTTTCTGAAAGCATTTGTATGAAGTGTTGCGTTGTATAGGAGTGAGATATGGACGATAAACAGTGCGGACAGGAAGAGGATTAAGGCTTTTGAAATATGGTGCTACAGAAGAATGCTGAAGATGAGGTGGGTGGATCGCATAACTAATGACGAGGTACTGAACAGAATTGGGGAGAAAAGAAATTTCTGGCATACCTTCACTAAAAGAAGGGATAGATTGGTAGGACACATTCTTAGACATCAAGGAATGTGTATTTAGCGTTGGAGGGAAGTGTGTGGGGTAAAAATCGCAGAGGAAGACCAAGAGATGGGTACAGTAAGCAGATTCAGACAGATGTAGGTTGCCGTTCTTATGTGGAGATGAAGAGGCTTGCTCAGGATAGGGTATTGTGGAGAGCTGCATCAAACCAGTCTCCGGACTGAAGACCACAACAACAAAATGACGAACAAATCATTGCAAGCGGTAGTGCTACGGTAAGTGCGGGAAGAAGCGATGGAAGCAGTGGCAGTGAATACCAACAGTCTTCCGAGAAGAAGGTTAAAGTTGCAACTATAATCACGGCTTTTGATTACAATACGCTAGAGAACATGTACGATGATTATTATATAAGATACCTGCACTGCGTATGGCGTCTACAATTACATCTACTGCTATCTAGAGCATCATTGCAGAGTTTTGCAGAAAAACGACACCCACCATCTCATTGAGGTCTACGTACAGATCCTGTAACCTAACGTTCATACAGATATCTTTTTTCGAGTCCATGTACTTTCCTTGTTAGTATCAATCTGACAAGTTTCAAACAATAAGTCAGCCAGTCGTATGTGAAGTTTTATTGGAACCCTTATACTTTGTATCCACTGAAATACTGTACCCTATTCAGAAGAACCAGAATCATATACCCTAAAAGTTACGGTTGTGGTTACAATACACAATGGTGTGCGAAATTATAGAAACAAATCGCTATTTCACCGTCCTGTGTCGAAGTCGCGCTATAATCATACAAACCGTAACAGATGTCTGTATCGTGTACCGTGGTGAGGATAGCCGGAGGAAGGTTGGAAGCATCTCCATCTACATACATAGTCCGCAATCAATTGTTCAAACGTTTGATAAGTTAATGGAAATTAACTTCCGGGTTATCAGTCCCTAAATTTACAAACTACTTGATGTTGTTGTGGTCTTCAGTCCGCAGACTGGTTTGATGCAGCTCTTCACGCTATCCTGCAAGTCTCTTCATCTGAGAATACGTTCGGCAACCTACATCCTTTTGAATCTGCTTACTATATTCGTCCCTCGGTCTGCCTCTACGATTTTTACCCACATGCTCTCTTCTAATGCTAAGTTGACAATTCGTTGATGTCTCAGTATGTGTCCAACCAATCTATCCCTTCTCCTAGTCAGGATATGCCAGAAACTCCTTTTCTCCCCGATTCGGTTAAGTACTTCCTCATTAGTTACGTGATCTACCCATCTAATTTTCATGATTCGTCTGCAGCACCACATTTCAAAAGCTTCTATCGTCATTTTATCTGAACTCCTTATCGTCCACGTTTCACTCTCATACAATGCTATACTCCAGACAAATGCTTTCAGAAAGGACTTCCTGACATTTAAATTAATATTGGATGCTAACAAGTTTCGCTTCTTTAGAAACGCTTTTCTTCCCATAGCCATTCTGCATTGTATATCTTCTTTACTTCGTCCATCAGATGTTATCTTGCTACCCAAATAACAAAATTAATCTACTACTTTTATTGTCTCATTACCTAATCTAATTCTTTCAGCATCACCTGATTTTTTAACATTGCTTTCCGTTACCTTCGTTTTACTCTTGTTAATGTTCATCTTATATCTTCCTTTCAAGACACTGTCCATCCCATTCAATTGCTCTTCCAGATCTTTTGCGGTCTCTGACAGAATTACTATGTCATCCGCAAACCGAAATATTTTTATTTTTCTCCCTGCACTTTAATGCCCTCTCCAAATTTTTCCTTCCATTCCTTCACTGCCTGATCAATGTACAGGTTGAACAACATTGGGGAAAGGCTACAACCCTATCTTACTCCCTTCCCAACCTCTGCGTCCCTTTCTTGCCCTTCGACTCTAATAACTGCTGTCTGGTTTTTGTATAGGTTGAATATAACCCTTTGCTCCCTATATTTTACTCCTGATACCTTCAGAAGTTGGAAGAGTGTATTCCAGTCGACATTGTCAAAAGCTTTCTCCAAATCGACAAACGCTAAAAACGTAGGTTTGCCTTTTCTTAGCCTATCTTCTAAGATAAGTCGTATTGTGAGTATTGCCTCCCGTGTTCCTACATTTCTCCTAAATCCAAACTGATCTTCCCCGAGGTCGGATTCCACAAGTTTTTTCCATTCGTCTGTAAATAATTTGTGTTAGTATTTTGCACCCATGATTTATTAAAATACTTATAAATTAACTTATACTAAACACAAACACCCATGCCCGAAGGGGGATTCCATGCGCTCGGCCACTCCGCCGCGAGACTCCGCAGTCCACCAAAGGTGCGTGGCGGAGGGTACTCAGTACCACTACTAGTTATTTGCTTTCCAGTTCCACTGCCATATAGAACGAGGGAAAACCGAATGACTGTATGCATCCGTGGGAGCCCTTATCTCTCTGATCTTATCTTTGTGATCTTTACGCGAAATGTAGGATAGCGCCAGTAGAATCGTTCTCCAGTCTGCCTCAAATTACGATCCTCTAAATTTCTTCAACACTGTTTCTCGAAAAGAACGTCGCATTTCCTCCAGCGACTACCATTTGAGTTCCCGAAGCATTTCAGTAACACTCGCTCCTTGATCGAATCTATCAGTTACAAACCTACCCTCACGCCTTTGAACTGCCTCCAAGTCTTCCGTTAAACTGATCTGGCGGGTGTCCCAAACACTTGAGCATTACTCAAGACGGGGTCGTACAAGCGTTTTGTATGCAGTCTCCTTGACAGACGAATCACATATTCCCAAAATTCGCCCAATAAACTGAAGTCGACCATTCGCCTTCTCCATGTCTTTATATTCCCGGTCCATTTCATATCGGTGTACAGAATTTTGCCTAGCTATTTAATTGACACGACTCTGCATTCGAACATTACGGGATTTTTTTTCTGCACCACCATACATTTAGTTACTATTCCTCATACTACTTAGAAATTTGGTCCAAGTCTCAAAAATGACAGCACGCTCATGTATACCACAGCAACATCAGCAAACAGCCGCACATTGCAACCCATCCTGTTCATCAGATTATTTATATAGGTAGAAAATAATAGCGGTCGTACAACACTTCGCTGGGGCACTTCTGCCGATACCCTAGTGTCTAATGAACACTCGCTATCGAGGACATCGTACTGGGTTCTATTACTTACGTAGTCTTCGAGCCACTTACATATTTGGGTACCTATTCCATAACTTCGTACCGTCGTTACAAGTCCGTAGTGCTGTACCGTTTGTAAGAATGCTTAATGTGAATCTTTCTCTTGTTTTGCGCGTGTGATAACTGTAGAGACCGATAGAAACCAGTGTAGGGCCAACCACGCGTGACGTCTGAAAGAGAGGACCAGTAAGATCGGTACCGCCCTAGTATTTCTCAGCAACTGTCATCTGACGTCGCAACTAAAAGAGTTGTATCGTTAAAAACAGACGGCTTCGGCAGAGTGATCTTCACTATTGGTGACCTTTATTCGTTCTTCAGGTGCGTCTTCACAAAAGGGAACCTCACGCATGGAATTTTCAACATATAACAGCCAGGTAATGTTTCTCTCATAGATGAGTCCCTATTTGGTTTGGAGATTCTTGACGAGTTCCAATTAGGAGGAATGCTGGAGCACGATTTCGAGGTCCATAAAATGGGGAAAGAGAAGCTTCCGTAATAGTGTGAGCAGAAATTATGTTGGTGGCCAGGTTTAAACACTGCCAGGTCTCCTGACGAGATCTTGGGAACTTTCGTTCAATTTTCGCGGTGTGCTGTGGGCACAGACTTCTTATCGATGGACAATAATCCAAGACCTGGTCCACAGTGTCGATATTATTATGGAGGTTCTGTTGAAATAAATCCATGAAGAGTATAAGTAGTCCGCCTATGGTGAAAGTAGAGAGAGAACCAACAGCTATCTCTATCTCGCAGTCCTAACATCAAGTCAGAGTTAAACCCACGCTCCAATCCTTTTCATTTTCTTTCACCCGCCACAAATGACTTGTGCAACTTATGAACCCGCACCTCCTACAGATCAACGTCAATGGGTCGAGAGACGTGTACTGAAGTATCACCAGTGAGCATTCGCCATCTGTATGAACGAATGTATGCCAGAATCAGCGCCTGCATTGCCGTGGGAGGTGGCAACACCACTCAGTAATGTAAGTATTTCAGCATGGATCTAAAAGTGAAACGTCAGTAAATCTTGATCTGTCGTCCTGCAAATGTAATTACACTACTACCCATTAAAATTGTTACACCAAGAAAAAATGCAGATGATAAACGGGTATTCATTGGACAAATATACTGGAACTGACATGTGATTACATTTTCACGAAATTTAGGTGCATAGATCCTGAGAAATCAGTACCAAGAACAACCACCTCTGGCCGTAATAACGGCCTTGATACGCCTGGGCATTGAGTCAAACACAGCTCGGATGACGTGACATGTACAGATACCCATGCAGCTTCAAGACGATACCATAGTTCATCAAGAGTAATGACTGGTGTATTATGACGAGCCAGTTGCTAGGCCACCATTGACCAGACGTTTCCAATTGGTGAGAGATCTGAAGAATGTGGTGGCCAGGGCAGCAGTCGAACATTTCCGGTATCCAGAAAGGCCCGTACAGGACCTGCAACATGCGTTCGTGCATTATCCAGCTGAAATGTAGGGTTTTGCAGGGATAGAATGAAGGGCACAGCCACGGGTCGTAACACATCTGAAAGGTAACAGCCACTGTTCAAAGTGCCGTCGATGCGAAGAAGAGGTGACCGAGAGCGGGGTGATAGGCCAGTATGGCTATGACGAATACACGCTCCCAATGTGCGTTCACCGCGATGTCGCCATTCACGGATGCGACCACCATGATGCTGTAAACAGAGCCTGAATTCATCCGAACAAGTGACTTTTGTCATTCGTGCACCGAGGTTCGTCGTTGCGTACACCATAACAGGCGTTCATGTCAGTGATGCAACATCAAGGGTAACCGCAACCATCGTCTCCGAGCTGATAGCCATGCTGCTGCAAACGTCGTCGAACTGTTCGTGCAGATGGTTGTTGTCTCGCAAACGTCCCCATCAGTTGACTGGGATCGAGACGTGGCTGCACAATCCGTTACAGCCATTCGTATAGGATGCCTGTCATCTCGACTGCTGTGATACAAGGCTGTTGGGATTCAGCATGCCGTTCCATATTGCCCTCCTGAACCCACCGATTCCATATTCTAACAGTCATTGGATCGCGACCAATGTGAGCAGCGATGTCGCGATACGATAAACCGCAATCGCGGTAGGCTAGAATCCGACCTTTATCAAAGTCGGAAACGTGATGGTACGCATTTCTCCTCTTTACACGAGGCATCACAACAACGTTTCACCCGGCAACGCCGGTCAACTGCTGTTTGTGTATGAGAAATCGGTTGGAAACTTTCCTCATGTCAGCACGTTGTAGGTTTTGTGCCCCAGCCTCGTCGCCGCTTTTGTGTCTCGTTTCCGTCGTAGGTGTCGGTAGCCGAGTGGAAAAGTACCGACACAGGAATAAAGGTAGCACGCTTGTGCAGGTACGGAGATCAGCCAGTGGGACAGCAGAAACTAGAAACACTAGAGTAAATTAGAACGAGATTTATATTGCACAGAATTTATACAATACTTAACTTTTACAAAGTTCTGTACTGCAGAATGCTGATACATAGTTGAGTTAGAGGTCTGCCTAGGGCCTATCCGATAGCCAAGTCTTCACTGGTGCCTATCTGATTCCGAAGTGTTAACTGGTTCCTATCTCAGTCCCAAGTGAACGATGTCATTCAGTGGTGGCCACGAGCGAAGTTATAACAGAGGGCGCTCGTAGCTGACGTCGTAAGAACGCCGCGCCGTGCGTGCATGGCGACGCGCGGCGAAAGTAGGTGGAACGTACTTTGGACTTGTGCGACACCACAGTAGGTATCGCCACTGGCGCAAACCTTGAGTGAATGCTCTGAAAAGCTAATCATTTGCATATCACAGCATCTTCTTCCTGTCGGTTAAATTTCGCGTCTGTAGCACGTTATCTTCGTGGAGTAGCAATTTTAATGACCAGGAGTGTACTTCATGTATTCCATATGAATTGTTTCAACAATAAATATCGAGTGAATTGGAAAACGCATGTGGGTGTACCTCTTTTTTCCCTTTTTATGGCAGTGAATTACATTTAAAAAAGTGATGATTGCGGAGCCGGTTGTGAAGAGGATGAAGAAGTGGCTGCAGTTGTCAATGGCGGCGGCCTCGGTGGTGCAGTAGTCGAGTGCAGGCTGCGGTGAGGAGGCGGAGGCGTTGCGGCCGGCGGGTGGCTAGCCGCAAGGCCGCGGCATGCCTTACACCCGCCCTGCCTGCCGACGAACCGAGGCACCGACACCGCACGGCGGTCTGCTAGCCCCATCTCTCCACAGCGGACGCCGCCGTTAGCGACCGCAATTCGCCGCATTTCCTTATCCAGTCAACAGTGCGTTCCCATACCTACACCGTCTGATCAAAAGTTTCCGGTACACCGATTGGTAAACAATGTTCAACTAAAAGCATTACATACGAACGTAGGCTTTCGTGGTCATTATTGTTAACGTTAAAATTCTTCTGAGCTATGAGTTGGAAAATAAGTTTCCCATTGTCGACGGTGGGCAACGTTGTGTATGAAAGGAAAAGAATCGTACTGACGTGTTTTACGGCCCACTTTAGATTTGTAGTTTTATAAGTTTTTGCAAACATTTTGGATCAAAATAATAATCTAACTAATAAAAAATTAATTAATAAGATTATATATATATTTGACGAATTACAGCGTTCAAATGAACGTAATAAATCGCAATTTTGCGATGTTATGGCTTCACTGCATGACGTTTAGATGGAATACCAAACTGTGACGGCCGGGCACAAATTTTCATTCGTCACAGTTTGGTATTCCATCTAAACCTCATACAGTGAAGTCATAACATGGCAAAATTGCGATTCAATTCATTAATTAATAAGAGTGTCTGAAATCCTTTTAGGGAAAAAAAATCAGGTGCTGGCGCGTTCCGAACCACCGACACTTAGCGTCATAGTCCTACGCCTTGCCCGCGACGCTACGGATATCAATTAAAGATAAGTCCTTTTATCTCGTACTATTGATGGCCGTTGTTAACTGATGCTAATATGGCATTTGTAGACACTAGATTATCATTTATCGTACGAAGAACGACGTGTTTTTGTTAATTCTTCAGTGCACTATTGCTTTGAAATGACAACGCGTAAGCTACAATAAGAAAATCATTAAATACACAATGCAAGATGGTGTATGCCAGAGAGAGTTTTGGGCGAGTAGTGTCACGTGACATCTCCGAACGGCTGGTTTTCGTTAATTCAATGGAGGGTGTCAAATCTACGTTATTTTTGTAAATATATCTCAAAAGATACGAGATATGAAAAATACATAAGGGAGCTAAGTTGTAGAGAATTTTCACTTCTACCAATTAGGTTATTCATTTTTCATGTCAGATGAACGGTTTGTTTGCAATTACAATTACATTACAAACAGCTTTTTTTGGTATTACCACCGAATGTTTGTACGAAATATTTGTAAAAAGGAGGTTCTGGTCTCTAGCGGCCTACAATCTTGTCTGTAAAATTTGGTGCTGACCGGTTGAACGGTTCGTCTTAAAAACAGGGAACACGTTACGGGCAGACAGACACACAGCCCAAAATCGGCGTTATTTTTGCAAATATCTTTGAAACGCTACGAGATATGAAAAATAAACATAAGAGAGTAAAGTGTAGAGAATTATGTCCTCTACAAATTCGGTTATTCAATATTCGTGTCAGATGAATAGTTAAGCCGTTATTTTCATTTAAATTTCGAGCTGTCAAAAGACGATCGCAAAGGCCCACTTTTAGTGTTACTACCGTAACCTAAAGTGGGCCAAAAATAGAATGAGACATTAAAGATAAGACATATGTTTATTTTTCTACACAATTTTCAAGTCCATTGGGGGATTTGTCAAACCGATTTAAAAGATTCAATAAGCTGTCCAGAAAAATATCTGGGCGTTGCATATGGAGGAAACGTTGAACGCCTATGGAGTGGAAACATCCGTCATCACCTGTCCGAAAGAAGTTCAAAAGCACTCCGTCTGCAGGTAAAGTGCTACTCACCATTTTCTGGGACTCCCAAGGAGTTTTGTCGCCGGGCTTTTTGGAGGATGAAACCATCAATGCTGCGCGGTACTGTGCCACTCTGTCGAAATTTAAAGAGGTGATTCGGAAAAAGCGTATATATATATGGCTCCCTCCTCCCATAAACCCCTTCATATATATACAGGGTGTTCCACTAAGTGTGTTTGCCTCTGTAACTTATAAAATAATAGGTGACGGGAAATTTTAATGCGGTAGGTCAACACAAGAAATGTTACACTTTCTGCGGAGCTATGAACATAGTTTATTGTATCATTTTCCAAAGAGTTACAGCACAAAGATATAATTTTTTTAAATGGAACAATAGTTTTTTCTAGCGTGCATTGGATTCGTTGAAACCAGTTGCGTCCAAATCAATGTAAACTACATTCCTATCACTGTTAGTTTGGGAGCTACAACCCTTCAAAGTTTCAGGGGCAGATACCACAAACGCTGCGCATAATGCAATGGGCCTTCTAAATGTGGTGCGGCCGAATTGTAACGTCGCCGGTGTCACGAAGCGAGAAGCTTCCTCGATGCGCTGTTGGACTGCCGACTGTCGACGCACACAGCCATATACCCGACAGTTGGAGCCACACAAACAACCGGGGCTCAATATACCACAGTTACTAACATTGAATGACGATGGCATACACGAACAACGAGTACGTTGACATGTTGCTGATGCTCGGAGAGTGCCGACACGATGCCACTGAAGCAGCCACGGTGTATGCCGTGAGATATCCTAGGCGAAGAGCCCCGGCAGCCATTACGTTCTTACGTGTCGAACAACGACTTCGGGAAACAGGCAGCTTGGTAATGCGCCGCAGTAACAGACGAAGACCTGCAAGAAGTGAGGAGACGGAGGTGTTTGTTTTAGCTGCACTACACCACGATCCTCATGTCAGCTTACGAGCCGTTGCTGCAGTCGCTGGTGTCCGTCTCACATCTGTGTTACGTATAGAACACGGCCACAGGTTTCACCCGTACCGCCTGTCACTGACCCAGGAGCTGCATGGGAACGATTTCCGTGCAAGAGTGATATTCTGTGAGTGGGCCATGCGTAATTTGTTATGTTCTCTGATGAGTCCACGTTCACAAATTATGGTGCAGAGAATCGCCATGACATGCACTACTGGGCCACAGACAATCCTCGGTGGGTACGACCTGTCGACCGTGGTCTATTAACGTGTGGTGTGGAATCCTTGGGGATGAAATCATCGGTCCACACAACTTCCCAGGTACACTGACAGGTGAGTTATATCGCGCCTTTATAGCCGATAGTTTGGGTGGTCTCCTTGAACATGTGTGTCTACCCACGAGAGTCCATATATGGATGCAGCACGATGGTCACCCAGCCCATTCTGCGCGTGTGGTTATGGAAGAACTAAACAACAGGTTTGCAGGAAGATGGTTGGGGCGCCATTGTCCTCATTCATAGCCAGCAAGATGACCCGATTTAACACCAGTACATTTCTTTTTGTGGGGATATCTAAAGGATCGTGATTATGTCACTGAGCCCACATCCCCAGATGATCTAAAACGGCGCATCGAGGACGCATGTCGCTCCGTGACACCGGCGACGTTACAACTCGGCCGCACCACATTTAGAAGTCGCATTGCATTATCCGCAGAGTTTGTGGTAGCTGCCCCTGAAAATCTGGAGGGTTGTAGCTCCCAAACTAACAGTGATAGGAATGTAGTTTAAACTGATTTGGTCGCAGCTGGTTTCAACGAATCCAATGCACGCTAGAAAAAACTATTGTTCCATTTAAAAATTATATCTTTGTGGTGTTGTTTCACTATATATATATATATATATATATATATATATATATATATATATATATATATATATATATATATATATCAAACAATCTTCTTCCGAATAAATGAAAGGCCAGCCGCAGTGGCCGTGCGGTCTGCGGCATGCCAGTCATAGTCTGCACGGCCGCTACGGTCGGGGGTTCGAATCCCCCCTCCGGCATGGCTTTTCGTGTCGTCTTTAGTATAAGGTAGTTCATAAGTAATTTGTAAGTTTAGGGACTGATGACCCCGCAGTTAAGTCCCTTAAGTTTAACAAACATTTGAATTAATGAAAGCATATAGAGCCTTCTTCTTGAGCACAATGATTTTGTAGTCGCTTGGTTTCGAACGATAAGCGTGCCTTCCGTACTCATATAGGCTCCAGAACTACATGGAGTGGACTCTGAGACGTCTTCTTAGGCGATCTTGTGTGCACCAGTCGCCGGAGAAAGTAATCCACTGACGGAACATAACAGCTGACGAAAATAATGTGTGGAGAACATAGAAGAGTAATGGGGACCGACAGCTACGGCCAAACAAAATACATACTTGGTATGTAAAGAAAATAACTTCTCGAATTGGTAGAACAACCAAGGGATGAACGCTATCGAAAGGTTTGTGAAAAGAAAGTCTCATACAGGCCCACACTCACCTACGATTCGTGCCATGGTTGACCACACCAAGGAAGAGAGACAATCATATAAAAGAAAGTAAAAGGTATTAAAAGGAAATCGTTCCTCCACGACTAATCGCACCCAGTGTTCTTGCATTGGCGAACAGTCAAAGGAATTAAAACAACCTAAAAATTGTTAAAAGAGCTCTCCTTAGTGACCAAACACGTCTGTTGTTCTTACAATAAATAAAACAGATAAAGGGAGAAGACAACAAAATCAATGAAGTGCAGGTCTTTTTCTGGGCCATCTCACATATGATAACTGACATACAAGGAACAGAAACGTGCTGCAGAACCACACGAGTTCCCCACAAAGATTCCTGGAGTGCTGTAAAGGAAAATCAGAATTGAATCCTCGAAGCAAACTGGAAATAAAGTGTATGCTGAGGAAAGCGATGGAAAGAGTAGGATATATCCCAGTCCAAGTATTCTCTGCTAACAGTGTTTGGATTATAAATAGAAATGGTAATATAACAGTTCCTTGTATCAACCTCGTAACATCCTGAAACCAATCAGTTCTTCCAACTTGTGTATAGGCACAAATGGAACTTTTTCCATGCATTCTTGGAGGATTTCATGTGTTTGTTTTCTAACTCCCTTTCTCTTGAAGGTTGACCATACCTTTTCCCTGGGGGGCACTGTAATATGCCTTCACTATGTCGAGAAATGTCACTACCAGATCTCTTCCATCAACTATCTCATACTGAAGATTGGATCCACTGTTGGTCTACCATGTCGAAAGCCATACTGCTCCTCTTCTGACTGTCCTTCCACTTTATCTCTTTCTCTTCTTTCCAGTATACTCTCCATTATTTTTGCTACTTGGACATTCATATCTAAGGTAAAATATACCTCTTTGTAAAAAGGAGTACTTAAAATAATTTAAACAGAACTATTAAATAATGATGCGTTAAGCAGACGAGAAATAGTATAAATGACATAGCATGCTCTGGCAATAGTGTCTTCAAACCAGGTAGAAACTGATGTCCGCTTTGAATCGAGATCTGCAGCAATTTAGTTTTTGCGCAGTATCGCCGTGTTCACTTGAACAATGACGTGGTCGACTTCCTCCTCGCGTCATAATCAACTGCTGTCGATTGAGATGTTGTCGGAACTGTCCACGGTTAAAGCGGCGATGTATTATGGTGAACAGAAATTTTCTGTGCCCGACACTCAGGGCATTCCTCGAGCTTAACACAAATAGCTCCCTGGCAATGTAAATCGCCATTTTGGGGCAATTTACTAACTTATGGGAGAATTGCGACTGGAAACAAGAAAATTAAGGGCAATACCTTTATAACGGAGCATCATTTCTACCTATTTGGAACCATTGAAAAGGACCAATACCTACACCTTGAGACGTTGCACCACTTTTAGCAGTTATTTTATTACAATGAGAGCTTTGTTTCAGAAGTATTTTTCCAGGAAAACTATATGTTATTAGTGAGAGATTTACGCTGATGTAGTTATATCTTTAGCTTTATTAACTATTCTAAACTCTTTCATTGATTTGTTGTTAAAGTAATTAATTTTTGTTATATGGCCTAGAGGTTAATTTTCGGTAGAATATAATTTATTAGCAAAACCCTAGATTCCATTAAGAATTGGATTTTCGCGCATAGAACTGCTTCAATCGTCTACCTTATAAATGAGATTGTGACGGGGTTTATGTGCAGCCTTTTGCTTGCTTTTTCATACCTTGTACTTTATTCTGTGAGGTATCGTTTACTATGTTTGGAAGACCATTGCGTAATATATGGTCTGAGTAAAACATAGAGCATATGATCCGATGAACAAGTATCCCGTGTGCAAACTCCGTCCATATTTCCATCTAAAATCTGCTTGGCTCATACTTGCAATCTCAGTCCGCCAAAACCCCTCAGCAATCTTATTAACATTTAACTTCTCACAATTTATTTAAATATTTCTGTTTATGTTATATGATTATCTTGAGTTAAGGTATGTTTATGTTGTGTAGAAAAATTATTTCATTGTTAGTTTCATAGAAAGATGACAGGCGTAACAATCTAGAAAGTTCCGTTAGCGCCAAAATGTTGCGACGGAAATGTTTACCCTTGCCCTGCCGCAGTAGTCAGTCTAGGTAGCGGCTTCACAGTGACATCTATGACAATGGAGTGCGTGTACTGCGATAAATGTTCGTACAATTGTTAAATATTTGTGAATTTCCGTCATACGGTTGTGGTCTTCTGTATAGGAACATTAATTTATAAATAAAAGAAGAAAAGCCACTGGCACACCGAAAATTCGTGCGACGTACGTCATTGTAGAATACTGCAACCTAGCCACATTACACTATTTCAGACTTACAGCAAGAAACAACGGATCTACGACCTCATTGTTGCTTATACGCAGGGAACATAAGCAGCGAAAGAAGATATCAGGTTAGTCTAAAGAAATCTAAGTCATCAAACTCTGACTACGTACGAAGCAATGCAGCCCCTCACGTGCAGTGCATTTTTATATCACAAATAGGAACATTGGCACGAAGTGTCTTGGTAACAGGATCAAAAGTAGAAAGGAAAAAGGAAAATTTTAACTTACGGGCTTTCAAATAATTAACTTTCTCTAACTGTTAAGCAATAAATGCTTATAACTTTATTTTTCTCTTTAATCGCTCCGTAAGGCAATGTGCTAAATATTTGACTTTAATCGTGAAGAAATTTAGAAACAGTTCGAAATTGTGACTAAAACGTATTGGAGATCACTAAGTATTCTCGTTATCAAGCATTGGATGGGATAATTTGCGCTCTAAGCTTAGGCAAAACTAGTTTTTCACGCACCTGTCTGAATTATGGCCGTATGAACAGCGAAAATTCAGTCAACGATTCATTATTTTCCTATCATTTTTTTTTTATTATTGTATGTCTGTTTGTGGGGGTGGGGAGAGAAGTGCTGTCAGCGAGAAATGTTTGGCAACGTTTGAAATTGTTTGTGAAGTTTGTTGGAAGGAGCTAAGTGTTCCCATTAGCGTTGCCACTTTCTTATAGTGGTTGAATGACTCTGGCACATTTGAACAACATCAGCTTCGACACAAACACACAGTTTCTGATTGCAATTATTGTCTTACACTGTTAAACTCAGCATTAGATTATACCTGTTAACGAGCAGAATATGAAAGTTTTTAAAAAGAATGAAATTTTTCGTCGCCCTAGATGCCGCTAGATAGTGAAAGAAGCCAGGACGTTGCCTCACGGTAGTGTTTAATTACTATATATGTACGACTACATCTGGTGGAACCAGACTTGACGTAAGTTTATTTCAATAGGATTGAGGATGGAGATAGAGTTCGAAGAATTCACTACTGGGTAAGAGGATACAGAGCGTTATAGGATTGCGAATATCTTCACATACTAAATTTTTGCCAGGGGAGATGTAATGAGGATTCAGGCAGTTGGCTTGATACTTCTCTTCGGTCAGAGTCTGAGTCTTTCACACAGGAATAAATCCGTCTTTTTTATGTTTCGACAGCTGCTGTCAAATTATAGTGTACATGAAATACTTCATATAGAAATACCATTGGTAGCAGAACGACTTGTTAATCTGTAACCTAATTGCGATGTGTCGATAGTAGCTCCCCACCCATAATAAAAGTGGCATCGCGAGTTAATTACTTGTTGCTGTGTAATAGAACTTTTATCACTTCTCCCTGCTCCATGGTCGGACGAGCAAGCGGCCTGCTGCAGGACTTGTTCCGCTACTTCTGCAGGGGACTCACTCCCAGCGCTTCCACGAACAGAAGCCGGGCTGCTGTCGCTGCGGCGAACGGCCTTACACAGCGCAGAAAGACCACTGTCGCTGTAGCGCTTAAACTGAAAGCTACTGAGGTATTGAACAATTACACTCCAAAAAGAAACTGTTCCTGAGGCAAGTGCCTTGGTACATATTTTACAGTTTAATTTTTTATACTATGATTTTTTTTTTACAAGAAATTTGAAAATTTATCCCATCACAGGCATTAGTTTTAGGTAATGTTGAACGAACAGCAGTTTACACTAGCTCCAATATTTACCCAATTACAAATAAAGACTTTTGTGACACTTGTCCCAAGGTACAACCTATGGTTTCACCTTGGGACAGTGGTGGTTTTACCATGGGACACGGTGATGTATTCCAATTTATTAGTTTTATGAATGAAAAAATCGTATTCGAATTACGTAGTAAATGTTTGTTAGTCCAAATACAAAAGTTATTTTACCTTAAAACAAGAGATGGTGGGAATAAAATATTAATGAATGAAACCCACGACACACCACTGGAGCTGGTAGTCCTTTCACTATATTACTGCGATTAAAAATGTTGATGTTCTCAACATTAGTTAATACAAAATGGTCCTTTGCTTCCTTAAGAATTTCACAGTTACATCTTCTTCTGTGCTTTCTAAAACTACTCCTGCATAGTAAACATGCGATCTGCCACTGATGTCAAATTTTAACAAGACTCAAGTACCTTGAGAACAAGAAAATGTTACTTTTCTACATGGAAAGAAGGATGAGAAATCCTCTTCTTCAGATGACAAATCAAATATGCTACCTCCAGAGCTACTGCCAAGCTCGGGAATTTCCTCATGAAAAGAAGTGGAAGATGAAAACTCCTTTGTCCGTTTAGTGGCTTCTTTCTTTGGGAAAGACTTTTTTTTTCCTCTGCAATTCTTTATTTTTCTGGTGTATCAATGACAATCATACACTTTCCAGGTGTTCCAAGGTGCAACCAGAGAATTGTCCCAAGGTAAAACCAAACACACAATAACAGAATATAGAATCCTAACCTATGTACACATTTATATCTTTATAAATTATGGTATCAATAGCTTACTTAGACAATGCCCTACAACACTGTATTTAAGAAACATCAAAAATGATGCTTACCTTTAATTTATATCTTCTAAGGGTAGAGGCTAAATTTTACTTTCAAACACGAAAACTTGTAAAACTCCTCCTCAGATCTCAAACATCATCCAAATACAACATGACCTCCTATTCCCTCTGCAAATAGGCCTGACAACTTTACTTCATAGTTTTTAAAGTTTCCATCAGAGTGCACTGTCTTTATTAAAATGGGTCCCAGGGTAAAACCGTCCCAAGGTACAACCCTTTCCCCTACTCTGTATAAGACATTCGTTGAGCTAGTATGCTGAGTCTACACATCTCGAAACGAATAAATCCCGCACATGAAAAGAATCTTCAGCTTATTCTGGTCATAAATGTCAGATCAAACGTACGGCCGTTTCACTTGTACGGCTTCAAAGTAATCGGCAGCGGTGCGAGGTTTTTCAGATGATCGCTCTGTTGCGTGCAAAGTGTCAGGCTCCATGACACACGAAATGGCGCGTCCTTCACGCCAAACATTTCGCTCCTGTGAATTTTGATGTGAAATTTTGAAATAAAGACTACCGCAGTAGGTGATTAGTTAAATGTTCAAATGTTTTTAAAGCTATGGGATCTGCAGTGGTCATCGGTCCCTAAATTTACAAGACACTTAATTTAACTTTCGCTAAGAACAACCCACATAACCGAGGGAATGCTCGAACCTCCGACGAGGAAAGACCTCACGCACCGCAGCGAGGCGCCTTAGAGCGCACGGCTATTCTGCCGCAGCTGATAAGTTAAACATGAATTCTTTTTTAATGTTTACTTATATGATAACATTTGTTATTAATAATGATGACAAAGCTTCATATAGCATCAAGTAAAGTGACAAGTAAGTTACATATTGAATGACATTTCACAAGATTTCTAATCACGCAGTTACATATATACCACTTCCTTGATGAAATTTAACTGTCACTTATCCCGTAACGACCTATATTTCAAATGACAGCTTCAATTCACAGTCTTTCGAACGTTTAACTGAATCGACTGAAAACTATAACTTAGTCCCTATTATTGCCAACAGATTATTACTACGTATTTAAAAAATAAATAGAGATAATGTATGTCGCGGTGGAGTGGCCGAGCGCATTGCGGTGCTATGCTGCGATGCGCGAGGCCGTTCCCCGTTGGGGGTTCGAATCCCCCCTCGGGCATGGATGTTTGTGCTGTCTTTAGTATAAGGTAGTTCATAAGTAGTTTGTAAGTTTAGGCACTGATGACCTCGCCGTTAAGTCCCATAAGCGTCACAAACATTTGAACATTCGATTTAGAGATAATGTATCTGAGAAAGATACTAGTTTCTACCGGAAATGATCGGTTAACCTTGTACTACATTCAAGGTTACAAAGACATACATTTTCGTGATGCTGAAAAGCCGTCAACCAAGTTGTAATGTTGTACCGCAGCTGGTGAGATTGAATGAACGGCCCTATCACTAATCTGCGTGTGTTTCACCAGGCTTACGGTAAATTTCGAAAATCAATATGAATCAGTGCCTTTCATTTAGGCAATTATCGATACAAAAACACTAGGTTTCAATCTTAGACAATTTCGTATCACTAGGGATAGCTGGGATTCCTAATCGTAATTAATAAGAAATCGGAGGATTCAACATTCAATGTTCAATATAGTAATTTAATTATTACTATAAAAAGGGACATTCCACAAATTAGGGGGGTTAATTATGATACAAAAGTAATGAATCTCTAACAAGGATGGCACAACCTCTACCTATAATGAAAAGTGGTTGATACTGAGGACGTGTAATTGTTTAAAGGAAATTAAAAATCGCTATCCAACCAGAAGCTCAAGAACACAGCCAGGCAGTGTCTTTAACTGCACTACAGCAAATGCTGCAATGTACTTCACCAAGTGCCAATACTGTTCTGATAAGACGAAGCGTTTTTGAAAAAGAGAAATTTTCTAACATCGAAGAGTAAAGAAATCCTTTCTGAAGGCATTTGTGTAGTGTGTTGCCTTGTACGGGTGTGAAATTTAGACGATAAATACATTAGACAGGAAGAGGATAGAGGCTTTTGCAATGTGATGCTACAGATGAATGCTGAAGATTAGTTAGGTAAATGGCGTGACTAATGAAGAGGTACTGAAAAGAATTGGGATAAAAGGAATTTCTGGCATACCTTGACTAAAAGAAGGGCTCGATTGGTAGGACACGTTCTTAGACATCAAGGAATCGTAAGTTTATCGTTGGAGGGAAGTGTGTGGGGGGAAAATCGCAGAGGGAGACCAAGATACGAATACAGTAAGCAGATTCAAATGATGTGGGTTGCCGTTCTTATGAGGAGATGAAGAGACTGCTTGTGTATAGAGTAGGGTGGAGAGCTGCATCAAACCAGTCTCCCAACTGAAGACCACAACAACAACAACAGTCAAATCAATGAATTCCGAAGAGAATTAGGGCTGGAGAGAATGTGATGGATTCATCCGTGAAAGATCGTTCGTGTGGGACGGAGTATTTCGCTAGTGCAACTGGCGTATGCGGAATAGTTCACGGAAGACCGTAGAACACGACGAGGCTGGTCGATCGCACTACCCAGTCCAGCTCTCCAGAAGATCGAAACCACATCCAATGGCATGGCGAAACAGATGTGTGTCTTCCTCGGCCCCGGCTCAGCAGTGGAACACATCGTACACCGACAGTTCGTCGCCATGTATAACGATATGGATTACATCCACTTCTTCCCCTACCTTTGGTTTATGTGCAGAAACATGAAGATGGCAATGTCATTTGGAACGACATTTCTATGGACAGGAATACCGTCAGATAGTGCTTTCGGACGGAGGTTCTTTCTCTTTGAAAATGATGGTTGTGTTTAGTCTCGCCGAGAGATTGGGGGAAGGGGGCAGAGGGGGGCGGCATTACAGTCACTGGATTCGTACATGATAACGAAACTCAAGGCCCTGTAGTATGAGTGTATCAGACGCAGCACTAGCTTACAGACACGCGTAGGTGCTGTGTCGACCACAACAGCAGAACGGATAGCGTGCCAATCCGTACAGTCTCTTTCAATTCAATGTTCACTGCTTCCAATTATAGGCGACAAAACTACTCTGGTGATCGGTCCCTAGACTTACATACTACTTACATTAACTAATACTGAGGACAACACACACTCCCGTGACAGAGAGAGGAATTAAACCTCCGACGGGAGAGGCCACGCGATTCGTGAAGCAACGCTCCAGACCGCAATGCAGTCAAACGCAGCCGGTTTTCTTCCTCCCAGCCACGACAGAGCACAACTTGCCCGCTCCGAGGATGGTTTTATTTTCGTCTTAAATAAACCGTAATCTCTCCTGTAGTATTCTCTTCAAAATTCAATTTTCATATCTGTATTTTTTAACAGTCGGTAGAACCTGCGATCAATTTTCCGTAATTTTTCGTGATCAAATGTTCATATGTTTGTAAATCTATCGGAGCAAACTGCGTGGTCATCAGTCCGCAGCTTACAAACTATTGAAACTAAGGTAAACTAACCTAAGGACAACACACACGCACCCATGCCTCAGGGAGAACTCGAACTTCCGACGGCGTTTTTAGTGGTCCAATTTACGAGTGTTAGGAAATTTCAATGTCCATCTTTCTTTAAAAGGACAATATTTTACGCGGTCAGCTATACGGGAAACTGTTTAATAATACCCGACTACCGCATCCACTATCGGCGAGTAGTTACTTTTATCAAAGACTTGCAGCCTACCAAGAGAAACTTCTACCAGCTGTATAGGTAACTATTCGTCGAATTCCTTTTAATACATTGCCTGCATTACTTCCGATCGTTAAATTAGTCTGCTAATCCGTCTTATATCACTTAAAGATTTTTATCAATTGTTTCTCATTTTTTCACAGTAATTTTTGCATGGCTTCCAACTTCAAATTTTCTCCTTTTCCATTTTTTAATCACTAACTTAAACAGTCGGGCAGTGACATTAAGATAACCGTGTTCAAGGAAAAATGATCAAGAAAACTAATAATTCAAAACTTGGTAAGCACTTCCGTAAAATTTCCTCAAAATTTTGTTGTTGAAAAACTTGCTTTCATAAACCACAGAAGCCGTATGATTCAGTTGTAAAAATATCGGTTCATAAAACCGGAAAACAATTTCTTCACATTAAACAAATTATTTATGAGTTATTAAAAAAAACTTTATCAAGTTTTGAATAGACTCTGTAGCAAAATTAGCAGAAATTAACTTCAGCATAGCAATTAAATATTGGTATCTCTTAATGGCTGAAATTACTATTTTCGACACTCTGACATTTGAAGTAAAACTTCAACTTTTATATCATTTGATACGAATCAATATACGATTGTTGGAACTTAAATAGTGGCAACTATTTATTCGCAACCGATACAAAGTCGATGCATGTTTGCACCTGTTACTATCCTTCAAAGTAGTCACCAGCGTTGCGTAGAACCTGTTGCCAGCTATGTGAAAGGCGTAGTTTACCGTTAGCAGAGCCTGTTCTGTTACGGTGTGAATGGAGCGGTCTACTGCCGGTAGAATCTATGGAAGAGTTCTGAAGCGAATGCCAAGAAGTAGTTCCTTTATCTTCAGAATCAAATTACAGTCCATACATTTCTGCCTTTCCGTCAATTCATCGTATTGCAATTTTTCTCATGCCCAGGCGTTCCTTTAGGATGCAAAGTACAAATAGTATGCGCCGATCCCATTTTGTGGGCGAGCTCATGAATCGTCTGGTGTCGATCACTGTCCAATAACGCGTTAACAATATGCACTTCTTCTTCAGAGACGTTAGGACTAACTGCCCAAATCATGTCTGCCACAGTTTGTCGACCTTTGTTGAAGGCTTTTACCCAACGTGCCATTGTTCTGTACGACAATACCGATTCTCCGAACGCTTCTTGAAGACCTTGATGACACTGTCGTGCTGTACGACCTCTGACATATTCAGACTTGATCCAACTCCGTTGTTCCTGTTTCAAAAACATAATGCCATCATTACGTTAGAACGCACGCTCACGAGTGACTGTTTCCCTCGATTGCGAGCACGCCGGTGATGTGGGACGGGCGAATACATTTGATCTGATGTAAATTAGGTATGTCCACAATGTGTGCTATCAGAGACAATAGTAGATTCCAGTGCACACTGTCTCCACAGCAGTGGTGCCACTGTTTAAGTTCCAAACCTCGTAACAGACGTATACACGTGTATATCATCATTATAACATTCTCACAGGAACTCATCATAGTAACTGTTTGTAACATACATACTTAGCGAAACTTCCTTTACAATAAAACATTAATTTTCTTTATTTATTTGATTATGACGATTGTCAGCGGCGTCCCTTAAGAAGATCTTCTCTTGGCCCGTGGTTGTCGACCCTTGATATTTGCTGGCCAGCTATATAATCTCTGGTCTAGGCAGAGAAGATGCTGTTCTAGTGGGTTGGCCGTTATCGTCACACATGAAACATAAGAAAACAAACACATATATTTTGAGAATCGTATAACAAAAATCATTAACATTAAAAATTATTAACAACAGATTAAATAAACATGTTTTACCCGCAAAAGTGAGCTGATGTAAGGCAGTAGCAGGAAAAGCTTTCGTTGCACTACAACAGCCATACCTTTTCTGAGCTACGTCTCAGGCTCCATTTTTCAGCTATACAATGCACGGTTTGTAAGATGTATGAGGCAGGTGAAGTACCCTCAGACTTTAAGAAAAATGTTATAATCCCCATTCCAAAGAAAGCAGGTGCAATCAGGTGTGAAAACTACAGAACCACCAGTTTAATAAGTCATGGTTGCAAAATATTAACACGAATTATTTACAGAAGGATGGAAAAGCTGGTAGAAGCCGATCTCGGGGAAGATCAGTTTGGGTTCAGGAGAAATGTAGGAACACGGGAGGCAACACTCACTTTACGGCTTATCCTAGAAGATAGATTAAGAAAACGCAAACCTACATTTCTAGCTTTTGTAGATTTGGAGAAGGCTTCTGACAATGTTGATTGGAATAAACTCTTTCCATTTATCAAGCAAGCAGGAGTAAAACATAGGGAGCGTAAGGTTATTTAAAACTTGTACAGAAACCAGACAGCGGTTGTCAGAGTTGAAGGGCATGAAAGGGATGCAGTGGTTGGGAAGGAGTACGACAGGGTTGTAGACTTTCTCCAATGTTATTCAATTTGTACATTGAGCAAGCTATAAAGGAAAGCAAGGAGAAATTTGGTGAAGGAATTAAAGTTCAGGGGGAAGAATTAAAAACATTGCGTTTTGACGACGACATAGTAATTCTATCAGATACAGCAAAGGACCTGGAGGAGCAATTGAACGGAATGGACAGTGTGCTGAAAGTGCATATAAGATGAACATTAACAAGAGCAAAACTAGGGTAATGGAGTGCAGTCTAAGAAATCAGGTGATGCTGAAGGAATTAGATTCGGCAACGAAGCAATAAAGGTGGTAGATGAATTTTGTTACTTGGGCAGTAAGAAAACAAATTATTGTCGCAGTACAGAGGATATAAAAACAGAATGGCAATGGGTAGAAAAGCGTTCTTGAAAAAGAGAAATTTGTTAACATCGAATAGTAATCTAAGCCTAAGGAAGTCCTTTCTGAAGGCATTTGTATAGAGTGTTGCCTTGTACAGGATTGAAACATGGACGATAAACAGTGCGGACAGGAAGAGGATTGAGGCTTTTGAAATGTGGTGCTACCGAAGAATGCTGAAGATTAGGTGGGTGGATCGCGTAACTAATGAGGAGGTACTGAACAGAATTAGGGAGAAAAGAAATTTCTGGCATGTCTTGACTAAAAGAAGGGATAGATTGGTAGGACACATTCTTAGACATCAAGGAATTGTAGCGTTGGAGAGAAGTGAGTGGGGTAAAAACCGCAGAGGAAGACCAAGAGATGGATACAGTAAGCAGATTCAGACAGATGTAGGCTTGCTCAGGATAGGGTATTGTGGAGAGCTGCATTAAACCAGTCTCAGGACTGAAGACCACATCAACAACAACACAATGCACGACCACTTGTTGCTACATGAACATGTGTTTTCTTTGTGTTACAGGATTAGCAGACGGGTGGTAAAGTAAAGTTTGTGTAAAGTATATGTAACGACAAGTGCAGCGCTGTGACACTACAACTACAACAGTTGATACTCTGAACCAGGTGACTGCAGTATGGATGGCTAAATGCCGGCCGCGGTGGCCGAGGTGACTTAGGCGCTCCAGTCACGGTCAGCACGGCCACTACGGTCGGGGGTTCGAATCCCCCCTCGGGCATGGATATTTGTGCCGTCCTAGTTCGTAAGTAGTTCATAAGTAGTTTGTAAGTTTAGGGACTGATGACCCCGTAGTTAAGTCCCATAAGCTTAACAAACATTTGAACATTTGATGGCTAAATCAGAGGACGCCATTCGTGTCTTACACATATTGATGTCATCAATCGTGGAATAAGTTATTGGAGCCCGTGGCAGACTCTGTGCCTGTGGTAACAGGACACACGCTCAATCGAGCTAACTGAAATGCTAAGAATAAGTCCAGTAAATATGGATGTTCTATCAATACCTTTGAAGATCAAAATGTTGAAATGTTTGTCAACCTAAGTCATCAAACTGCTGAGGACATCGGTCTCTACTCGGCCTGGTGGTTTTGGGGTAAAGCGCTTGACTGGAAACCGAAAGTTTGCGGTTTACGGAATTTTTCAGTCTGCGTTTTAGTACGGCTTGAGTAATCGCAAGAAACGACACGTGGTTCGGATTCCACGTAAAACTGTAGGTCCAATTTTCCCTGTTGGATAGGGACACGCGACTCCCCGAAGTAGTGTGCAGTTGTAGAGTCCGCACAGAATACGCTGGACGATGCGCAGAGACACGTTTTCGTCCGAAGCGCCGGACGAGTTCATTCCTTCGTTCGGTAGGGGAGGCCGCGTCATTCCACTCCCGCCTGCCGGCCAGTGCACATTGAGTCAGCGAACCGCTATAAACGGCGTGGCAGTATCCAAAGCATTACAGGTGCAGGAAGACTTCTGCATAGCCAGGCACGAGAGATTGTTTTCAGTGTAATCAAATTTATGTCAGATGAGGCAAAATCCCATTAAAAGTGTCCTTGAAAGAGCGCGGGTTGCTACTGGTGTCGCATTTCGGACAATAGAAAAATTAATAAATAAATAAACAAGAGAGAAGGAGAGATTAGTTTCCGATAGTTCTGAAGGTTTATCTACTCCAGGAAAAAGCGGAATAAAGAGAAAAGGGTTTTAGATTTAGATGATTTTCATGACAAGTATTGCGGAGATTGATTAACAATTTCCACGTGACAAACAGCGCCCTACAATAAAGTAATTTTTCCTATAATAAGGGAAAATACGTATTTCAAGGGAAACATTTTTTAACTTCAAAAGTTAGGTTTCAGGTACATCAGTTTCTTTAATTTCAATGTAATACTTACATGCTTTATTTTTCGTGCAAATAACACGCTTAATATTTATCAATTGGCAGTAAGGTGCTTTGGTACGTTCAGAAATAAATAAAATAGTACCTTGGTGATGTCGATGAAACATACATTCGCACTTCGCATACTACGCCCAATGAGTGGACAGGTGGATTAAGTAATGGAGTAAAGGTACCACTGGTAAGGACAAGTACTTCTGCGGACTATACGGTATTAATCTGTCTAAATACTAAAAGAAAAATTTACGTTTTCTAAACTACAACTCTGTAGAACAAGAGATAGTGAGCATTCCTTTTAAATTTAAACACGTTCTATAATGCGGTGTTAGAAATACGATCGGGTTTATTAACGCTTTTCATATTGTGGGTCTTTGATTTAGTATTGTTTATGACTGACTGTTTATGTTCTATCCAGATGAGTGCAGTAAATTGAAGACTAAATAAAAATGTTTCCATTTGCAAGTTAAACATAAACATCATACTTCCTGCATGCACACCAGTAATACTAACAAATCAGTCCATATTCCATAATCCAGATAATATATAACGCTTTAAGTAACATGTATTTCAACGTAACTTAGGTAATGTTAATAAATTGATGAAAATAATGAAATATTAATAATATTGAGTTAAGTATTCATAAAAATACATTTTTGATGGTATGGTTGGGTACAGAAGAGATAATTTATAAAACTGCGGCATGTAGTGGACCATAGGCTTCCTCTCCAACGCTGGTCACTTCCCCTCATTGCTCCAGCCGCTACCCCCACCACTATTACTCTCCCCACGCTTGCCCAGCTGTCTGCGCATCTATCGGCCAATTTATCCTGCTTGCACTCTAAGACTTTCATCAGTCCACTGAGCCACACTAAATTATTATTAATATTATTATTATTGTTATCGATCTGAAAATGTACAAACTACCTAAAATAACGTAAAGTAACTTATGACCAAGGAATGACTCGAACTTCCAACGAGAGTGCCCGTGCAATCAGTGATATGATGCTTCAGAAAGTGCCGCCATTCCCTCATAGCTCTTTCAAAGCGTACAGGTTTTTTTTCTGAATATGAGTGTAATACTTGCATTCTTTACTGTAAAATGAGAAAAAAATCACAAGTAAAGATAGTAAGGCAACTTTATTAAAAAATTTTGGGCTTATTGGCCATAGTGGAATTGTAAAACTTTCCCCTAATGTTCCATCTTCGGCTACAGAAGAAATCTTCAGAGGGAAAGTGGAGAACTGCGATCATAACTTAAAGGAGCGCCGCCTATATAACCGATGTATAGGGCGCCATAAGCCATCACGTGACGTCAGCTCCGAGACCGTCTCCGCTATTGCCAAGACAGAGAAGAATCGATTGTCATTCCGCTGGTGTATAGATGAAGTCCAAATGCTATCTAATTTTACAGTTCCCTCTGTCGTGTTAAAATTATTGCTGTGTTTGTAGATCTCGACTGCTTCTTAATACGTGTGCACATAATAGTGTTATGTTTTAGAGATGACACTAGTTATTTTTAATTTAATTTTGTGGTTGCCCTCTTGGTAAAGATGTTCTGCTATAGCCGAATTTTCTGTATTTCCAGGCGGCAATTCCTTTTATGTTCGCCTGGGCGAACATGTTTAGCAAGAGCACAACTACGAAATAAAATTTAACGACACTAGCGTCATCTCGGAAACCTTCGTCGCCCGTTCAAGTTCTGATCGTAGTTCGTCACTTCACCTCTGAAGATGTCTTCCGCAGTAGAAGATGACACGTTAGGGGAAAATTTTACAATTCGACCACGGCCTACGAAACCAGAAACTTTTAATAGAGTAAATGCCGGCTGTGGAAGCTGATATTGTGTGATCATTATGGCAAATGTTAGACGGAAAGTAAATGCGTGATGTCAATTGTTGACTTTGAAAATATCATTATTGTGCCAGAGCTGTAAGATATTATACAGATTCATGTCACTGAGTGCACGGGCGCTCTCGTTTGAGGTACGGTCTGTGTGTTTTGTCCTTGGCATAAGTTTTCATTCGTGCTCCATCTGCGTAGTAGCCATTTTCACTGTTTACAAAGTTGCCACCGAAGATTGTAGAACCAGCGGAATGATAAAATACAATTAAAATCTGAAGTTCTTTGGTAAACTTTCATCTGCTCCAAGAATGTCACTTGTATATTTGTTGGAGTCTGTGACGAAATAATTTGGTCATTAGTATTATTTAAGGTTTAAATGAAGGAATAGTTACTACATAATGTAAACCGGACATATTTTTTTTAGAAACGATCGTAATATTTATTGTAAATTTGACGTTGGTGTACTCAATAAAAAAGTTATCTTGTTGGCTTTGACGTGAAATATATGAGTACCAATAATATTTTAAAAAAATTATATGTGACTCCATACTGTATGATTGTATGTAACTGTAATAAATTTCTCAGGCGAGCTCGGTGGTCTTGGAGTAAAGTGCTCGGCTGGAAATAAAAGGGTCGCGGGTTCAAAACCCGGTCGGACCTCGTATTTTCTCACTCTGCACTTCAACCCATCAACGATGTGAGGAGTCGCCAGAAACGACACGTGGTTCGGATTCCACGTTAAGCTGTAGCTCCCCTTTCCCCGGTTGGATAACTGGGGTAGGCTAGGGACACGCAAGTCGCCGAAGTGGCATCCAATTGAAAGACTTGAACCAGGCCAATGAGGCACACGAAATTATTATATTATGGATTTCTCTTCCATTTAGTTTGTTGATTTCCTGTTGATGGCAGCAACTGCCGAAACCGGTCGAACATAACGAATAAAAATATCTTACAGCTCTGGCACGAGAATGATTTTTTTCAAAGTACATCGCAGCTGTCCACTGCAACCTAAAAACAACATTGATAACAACTGTAGACATCAGGGTGGTCTTCGCCGTAACTATGTATTGACGGTAATGGTCAACCTTTTAATGCAGGGTTAATTATTCTCGCTCATACATTCGGTAGGCTGTAGTACCTGCAGTTTCCTCAGTCGTTACCGCCAACTGAAGCATTTTTGCCTCGGTCGGTCATACACGCGAAGACGACTCGAGGCACAGAAGCAATTAACGAAAACAATAGCTTCATTAAGCAGCTCCGTTATAGCAAGTAATTACAATCACAGGCGGGTAATGAGATTATTATCTCTGGCTCTGCCACCGTCGGACGACCCGGCGGACCGGCGAGGCGCGAGGCCGCGGCTGGGCTCGCTGGTGCGGCCATCGACCGCCAGGGGCGCTGAGGAGCCGGCGACATTCCGCTGCCACCAGTACCGCACTCGTCCCTCGTCCGCGGAATCCGGCTGCGGTGCGCCGTCACCGCACGGCCGCTCGGTTCCGGGACGTCTGCCGCAAGAAAGGGATGTTCAGCCGGCGCATGCGCAGCCGCAAGGTCACCCTAGACCAGGACCGGCCGCGTGAGCTGTCCGCAGCTCTGAGCGCACAATGCGCGCTCAGGTCGCAATCTCCTACCAGCCGCGGAGACGTCTTCTCAATATGTGGCTCCTATTGTTCTTTTAAGACAGTATGTTATGCAAAGCTATTGCCTGCCGTGGATGGTCTCTAAAGGAATATAATGTGGATGTTCGCAGGTGCTTTATCCAAATATGAATAATAACACACTTCTCAAACCAATTGGGAGATCGGTGAGGTATCACACGCAATATATATGGTGTTTCTCGACATATAAATAAATATTATGAAACAATTATTAGAAATCAAATGTTCAAATGTCTGTAAATCTATCGGACCAAACTGCGTGGTCATCAGTCCATAGCTTACAAACTACTTAAACCTAGGTAAACTAACCTACGGACAAACACACACACCCATGCCCCAGGGAGGACTCGAACCTCCACAGCGAGCAACCTCACGCTCCGCAGCAACACGCTTTAGACCGCTCGGCTACTCCACCGCGGCCATATTTATCAGTCTCTTGGATTAAGTTATCCCGTAATTATGATGTAACGATTATTTTTATTTTTCTGACTTTGTAATTATTTCATTTTTGTGGTTTTCCTATGACAGGACCTCATCCGTCTCTATGATCGCCCCCTATCGAGTGGAGCTGTATTTCATTCGCTTCCTTGTATAATTCTAAGCATTTCTATGGGTTGCATGCTGTAGTTAATTTTCTTTGTTTTTCGGATTCTGAATTTATTCAATTTTATAGGTTTTCTAAGCCACGTGGGTCCGAGTTCCGACTTCCGAGGTTTGCAGCTAGTCGTCCGAGTTCACGCCACTTCTCATATAAAACCAGTACCTAGATCGATTGCTGACAGACTGCAACTTAAGAATCCACCGTGATTTTGTATAATGAATCCGACTTTCACCCACTTCACCTTCAGTGGAGTGCGTTCATGAACGTAGTCGTGTGTCGCCGTTAGCGTGTTTGCTCGCGGTCCAATTCAGATGTAATTTAGCTTGGCTATACACACGCACCATCTCAAAAACAGGCACGACAGACCAGAGCCAGCTTCAAAGTTTTGTATATTGTGTTTTGTGCTACCTCTAACGTGCTGAATTTAACCTATGATAACGGCGCCTGCTTCCGCCTCGTCTCAACACGCCGATTTTGGTGAGTTTCACTGTGGCATTGCGTGTGTGAGAGAGAATGAGTGTTGTTTGTGAATCCTTACCACCAGTAAGGTTAAATCATGTATAATTTAGGCTGGGCACTGTGCACATTAATTCCTGTAAGAGATGCATTTTTATTATTTTAACAAAATTAGTTACACAATTTGCTTGTTTTCTATCTGAATACAAGTTTAAGTTCAGCATAATCCATGTTGTTGTTATGGTCTTCAGTCCAGAGACTGATTTGATGCAGCTCTCCACCCTACTCTATCCTGAACAAGCCTTTTCATCTCCTCATAAGAACGGCAACCCACATCCATTTGAATCTGCTTATTATACGCGTCCCTTGGTCTCCCTCTGCGATTTTTACCCCACACACTTCCCTCCAATGCTAAATTTACGATTCCCCTATGTCTAAGAATGTGTCCTACCAAGCGATCCCTTCTTTTAGTCAGGGTATGCCAAAAATTCCTTTTCTCACCAATTCTGTTCACTACCTCTTCATTAGTTATGTGATCTATCCACCTAATCTTCAGCATTCTTCTGTAGCACCATATTTCAAAAGCCTCTATTCTCTTCCTGTCCGCACTGCTTATCGTCCATGTTTCACTCCCGTACAAAGCAACACTCGACACAAATGACTTCAGAAAAGACTTCCTTACACTTAAATTAATATTCGATGTTAGCAAATTTCTCTTTTTCAAAAATGCTTTTCTTCCCATTGCCATTCTGCATTTTATATCCTCTGTACTGCGACCATCGCATGTTATTTTACGACCCAAGTAACAAAACTCATCTACCACCTTCATTGTTTCGTTACCTAATCTAATTCCTTCAGTATCACCTGATTTTCTAAGACCGCATTCCATTATTTTTGTTTTGCTCTTGTTAATGGTCATTTTATACGCTCTCTTAAACACACTGTCCATTCCATTTAACTGCTCTTCCAGGTCCTTTGCTGTCTCTGACAGAATTACAATGTCATCAGCAAAACGCAATGTTTTTATTTCTTCCCCCTTAATTTTAATCCCTATTCCAAATTTTTCCTTGCTTTCCTTCACCGCCTACTCGATGTACAAATTGAATACCATCGGAGAAAGGCTACAACCCTGTCTTACTCCCTTCCCAACTGATGCTTCCCTTTCATGCCCTTCGAGTCTAATAACTGCGGTCTGGCTTTTGTACAAGTTGTAAATAACTCTCCTTTCCCTATATTTTACTCCTGCTGACTTCAGAATTTGAAAGAGTGTATTCCAGTCAACATTGTCAAATGCTTTCTCCAAATCTACAAAAGCTAAAAATGTAGGTTTGCCTTTCCTTAATCTATCTTCTAAGATAAGACGTAAAGTGAGTATTGCCTCATGGGTTCCTACGTTCCTCCTGAATCCAAACTGATCTTCCCCGAGGTCAGCTTCTACCAGCTTTTCAATTCTCCTGTAGATAATTCGTGTTAAAATTTTGCAACGATGACTTATCAAACTAATGGTTCTGTAATTTTCACACCTGTCTGCGCCTGATTTCTTTGGAATGGGGATTATTACATTTTTCTTAAAGTCTGAGGGTATTTCGCCTGTCTCATACATCCTACACACCAGTTCAAATAGTCTTGTCATGGCTGGCTCTCTCAGAGACTTTAGTAGCTCTGAAGGTATGTCATCTACTCCTGGGGCCTTGTTCCGACCTAGGTCTTTCAGCGCTCTGTCAAATTCATCTCTCAGTATAGTATCTCCTATTTCATCTTGATCTACTTCCTCTTCCCTTCCCACAACATCGTCTCTCAGTTCATTTCCTTTGTAGAGCTGCTCTATGTACTCTTTCCACCTTTCAGCTTTCCCTTCTTTGCTGAGCACTGATTTTCCATCAGTGTCCTTGATATTCATAGAGTTGCTTTTCTTGTCCCGAAATGTCTCTTTTATTTTCCTGTAGGCGGTATCTACTTTTCCGCTTCTTACACATTCTTCTACAGATTTGCATTTGGCTTCTAGCCACTCCTGCTTAGCCATTTTGCACTTCCTGTCAATCTCGTTTCTTAGTCGTCTGTACTCCATTTTGCCTGTTTCATTTACTGCATTTTTATATTTTCTCATTTCATCAATTAAATTCAGTATTTCCTGTGATATCCAAGGATTTTTTATAGGTCTTGCCTTTCTACCTATTTTGTCCTCTGCTGCCATCACTATTTCATCTCTCAATGTTACCCATTCCTCTTCTACTGTTTTATTTCCCACTGTTTCTGTCAATTGTTGCCTAAAGCTCCCTCTGAAATTCTCCAGAACTTCACTTTCCTTCAATTTATCTAAGTCCCATCTCCTTATTTTCCTACCTTTCTGCAGTTTTTTCAGTTTCAGCCTACAGTTCATGACTAACAAGTTATGGTCAGAGTCTATATCTGCCCCTGGATATGTCTTACAGTTTATCATCTGGTTCTGGAATCAATGTCTTACCATTATAAAATCTATCTGATACCTTCCGGTGTCTCCTGGTCTCTTCCACGTATACAACCTTCTTTTATGATTCTTAAGCCACGTGTTTGTTACGATTAAATCATGTTCCGAGCAAAATTCTACCAGGCGACTTCCTCTTTCATTCCTCCTGCCCAGTCCATATTCACCTACTATTTTTCCTTCTCTTCCTTTTCCTACTACCGAATTCCAGTCTCCCATCACAATTAAGTTTTCCTCTCCCTTAACTGTCTGAATTACTTCCTTTACCTCCTCATATATTACTTCGATCTCCTCATCATCGGCAGAGCTAGGTGGCATATAAACCTGTACTACTGTTGTCGGTGTTGGCTTCGTATCTATCTTGACAATGATAATGCGATAACTGTGCTGCTCATAGTAGTTTACTCGCATTCCTATTTTCTTATTCATTATCAGTCCTACTCCTGTGATACCCCCAATTGATTTTGTATTTATAATCCTGTACTCACCTGACCAGAAATCCTGTTCATCCTACCACCGAACTTCACTAATCCCCACCATATCTAACTTCAATCTATCCATTTCCCATTTTAAATTTTCTAATTTTCCTACCCGATTAAGTGATCTAACATTCACGCTCCGATCCGTAGAATGCCAGTATTGTCTTTCCTGATGACAAAATCCTCCTGAGTAGCCCCCGCCCGGAGATCCGAATGGGGGGGACTATTTTACCTCCGGAATATTTTACCCGAGAGGATGCCATCATCATATTTCCGTACAATAGAGCTGCATGTCCTCGGGAAAAGTAACGACTGTAGTTTCCCCTTGCTTTCAGCCGTTCGCAGTAGCTGTGTGGCAAAGCCACATTAGCTAATGTTACAAGGCCAGCTCAGTCAATCATCCAGACTGTTGCCCCTGTAACTACTGAAAAGGCTGCTGCCCCTCTTCAGGAACCACACGTTTGTCTGGCCTCTCCACAGATACCCCTCCGCTGTGGTTGCACCTACGCTACGGCTATCTGCATCGTTGAGGCACGCAAGCCACCCCACCTCGGCAATGTCTGTGGTTCATGGGGGTGGGCATAATCCATAAGTTGCCTATAAATTGAACTTCTAGACCACCTTCCCTCTTTTATTTAATATTGTTCTGCACAAATGCTGAGAACATGCTCAGATGCAAATTATGTCTAAATTCCGTTGCGCCATAATTGTTTTCTTACCCACCTTTCTAATATAAATCTAATTGTGGTGGCTTGCTTATGAATGTCTGTGTGTAATAACGTGTGAGCTGCTATGTATATTGACCACTGTAGTACTAAATTCCAGTTATTGAAGCGCGTTCTGCGGCGCGCCAGTCACAGCCTGCACGGCCACTACGGTCGGGGGTTAGAACCCCCCTCCGGCATGGATATTTGTGCCGTCCTTAGTATTAGCTAGTTCATAAGTAGCTTGTAAGTTTAGGGACTGGTGACCCCATAGTTAAGTCCCATAAGCTCTACAAATATTTGTAGTTTATTTTATAGAACTACAAAAGAAACTGCATACACTGCGAGCGTGAAGGTCGGGGTGAGAGTTTAAAATAGGGAAAGATTAATTTTTAAAACTCACAACCACCAACTGCGAACCAAATTCCTAAACATGCAAAAACACTGGAACTGTGATTGCTACTGTTTAACTCGTTTTCTAGGGGATGATATCACACGTTCGCAGCTTTCCTTCCCTGCATATGATTAACAAAACAAATTCATAATAAAATCAAGTTCATGAGAGAAAAGGGTGTACTAACTACTATTTTTGAAAACACGTAAAAGTTCACTTTATGTTGTTTATTTCACAATATTAGAACCCTGTGGCTGATACGTCTGTACGTCGACACATTTATCAAATAAAGTTATAGCTCGTGAGCCCCCAGACAAGATGAATATTTGTCGCGAATTGTTTTCACACCACGTGGCTGTCTCAAACACTGTTTATGTTCATGCCTATGCGACGACACGTTTTACATTAGCAAATCACAGTCACTTTAATTCAATGCGATGCACACCTTGTTCCACCGGCTAATTATTCACAAACACACAGTAGCACTCGATTGAACTTGGTGCAGTCTACGACGAGCAACCACACGTGGCGATTCCCACACACAAATCTAAAGTCTCCACCTCGAGAACCACATGCCGACTGCATGCCGAGCGACGCCGCCCGGCCAGCTACTTCACGTGCTCCCGAGTCCCCACTTCTTGCCCATGCGCGCACGCGCGCGCACGCGCCAAAAGCTCAACTGCCGGGGTTTTTTCCCCTACGTCATCAACTTCCCCATCTGAACTGTTCTAACCGATTTGCCAACGTACAGCGCTCAGCCAATACATTTCTAAAACCTTACTTAAAATTAAAATAATTAGACTACACATTAAATAAATGTCTTCTTAGTTTTTTATATTGGTATAAACATACTTTTACTATTTATCATAATCGTGCAATTTCTTATGTCACAGATAAGTGATTTAACTGAATACTTCAAGATAAAATACACAAGATTAATTGAAAGTAAAATGTTGTTGTTGTTGTTGTGGTCTTCAGTCCAGAGACTGGTTTGATGCAGCTCTCCACCCTACTCTATCCTGAGCAAGCCTTTTCATCTCCTCATAAGAACGACAACCCACATCCAATTGAATCTGCTTACTATACGCGTCTCTTGGTCTCCCTCTGCGATTTTTACCCCACACACTTCCCTCCAACGCTAAATTCACAATTTCTTGATGTCTAAGAATGTGTCCTACCAATCTATCCCTTCTTTTAGTCAAGGTATGCCAGAAATTCCTTTTCTCCCCAATTCGGTTCAGTACCTCCTCATTAGTTACGCGATCCACCCACCTAATCTTCAGCATTCTTCTGTAGCACCACATTTCAAAAGCCTCTATCCTCTTTCTGTCCACACTGCTTATCGTCCATGTTTCACTCCCATACAAGGCAACACTCCATACAAATGCCTTCAGAAAAGACTTCCTTAGGCTTAAATCAATATTCGATGTTAACAAATTTCTCTTTTTCAAAAACGCCTTTCTACCCATAGCCATTCTGCATTTTATATCTTCTGTACTGCGACCATCATTTGTTATTTTACTGCCCAAGTAACAAAACTCATCTACCTCCTTTATTGTTTCGTTACCTAACCTAATTCCTTCAGCATCACCTGATTTTCTTACACTGCACTCCATTACCCTAGTTTTACTCTTGTTAATGTTCATCTTATATGCACCTTTCAGCACACTGTCCATTCCGTTCAATTGCTCTTCCAGGTCCTTTGCTGTATCTGACAGAATTACTATGTCGTCGGCAAAACGCAATGTTTTTAATTCTTCACCCTGAACTTTAATTCCTTCTCCAAATTTCTCCTTGCTTTCCTTTATAGCTTGCTCAATGTACAAATTGAACAACATTGGGGAAAGGCTACAACCCTGTCTTACTCCCTTTCCAACCACTGCATCCCTTTCATGCCCTTCAACTCTGACAACCGCTGTCTGGTTTTTGTACAAGTTGTAAATAACCTTACGCTCCCTATATTTTACTCCTGCTTGCTTCAGAACTTGAAAGAGTTTATTCCAATCAACATTGTCAAAAGCCTTCTCCAAATCTACAAAAGCTAGAGATGTTGGTTTGCCTTTTCTTAATCTATCTTCTAGGATAAGCCGTAAAGTGAGTATTGCCTCCCGTGTTCCTACATTTCTCCTGAACCCAAACTGATCTTCCTCGAGGTCGGCTTCTACCAGCTTTTCCATCCTTCTGTATATAATTCGCGTTAATATTTTGCAACCATGACTTATTAAACTGATGGTTCTGTAGTTTTCACACCTGTCTGCACCCGCTTTCTTTGGAATGGGGATTATAACATTTTTCTTAAAGTCTGAGGGTACTTCACCTGTCTCATACATCTTACACACAATGTGAAACAATTTTGTCATGGCTGGTTCTCCCAGAGACTTCAGTAGCTCTGACGGGATATCATCTACTCCAGGGGCCTTGTTTCGACTTAGGTCTCTCAGGGCTCTGTCAAATTCATCTCTCAGTATAGTATCTCCTATTTCATCATCATCATCTACATCCTCTTCCCTTCCTACAATAGTGTCTCGAAGTTCATTTCCTTTGTAGAGCTCCTCTATATACTCTTTCCACCTTTCAGCTTTCCCTTCTTTTCTGAGAACTGGTTTTCCATCAGTGTCCTTGATATTCATAGAGCTGTTTTTCTTATCGCCAAATGTTTCTTTTATTTTCCTGTAGGCTGTATCTATTTTTCCCCTATTTATACATTCTTCTACATCCTTGCATTTGCCTTCTAGCCATTCCTGCTTAGCCATTTTGCACTTCCTGTCAATCTCATTTCTTAGTCGTCTGTACTCCATTTTGCCTGTTTCATTTACTGCATTTTTATATTTTCTCCTTTCATCGATTAAATTTAGTATCTCCTGTGATATCCAAGGATTCTTTGTAGGTCTTGCCTTCCTACCTATTTTGTCCTCTGCTGCCTTCACTATTTCATCTCTCAATTTTACCCATTCTTCCTCAACTGTTTTATTTTCCCCTGTTTCTGTCAATTGTTGCCTGAAGCTCCCTCTGAAATTCTTAAGAACTTCAGGTTCCTTCAATTTATCTAGATCCCATCTCCTTATTTTCCTACCTTTTTGTAGTTTCTTCAGTTTCAGCCTACAGTTCATAACCAACAAGTTATGGTCAGAGTCTATATCTGCCCCTGGGTATGTCCTACACTTCAAAACCTGGTTCCGAAATCTATGTCTTACCATTATAAAATCTATCTGGTATCTTCCGGTGTCTCCTGGTCTCTTCCACGTATACAGCCTTCTTTTGTGATTCTTAAACCAGGTGTTTGTTATAACTAAATTATGTTCCGTGCAAAATTCTACCAGGCGGCTTCCTCTTTCATTCCTTTTGCCCAGACCATATTCACCCACTATCTTCCCTTCCCTTCCTTGTCCTACTACCGAATTCCAGTCTCCCATAACAATTAAGTTTTCCTCTCCCTTAATTGTCTGAATAATTTCCTTTAGCCCCTCATATATTTCTTCAATCTCCTCATCATTGGCAGAGCTAGTTGGCATATAAACCTGTACTACTGTTGTCGGTGTTGGCTTCGTATCTATCTTGACAATGATAATGCGATCGCTGTGCTGGTCATAGTAGTTTACCCGAATTCCTATTTTCTTATTCATTATCAATCCTACTCCTGTGATACCCCCAACTGATTTTGTATTTATAATCCTGTACTCACCTGACCAGAAATCCTGTTCATCCTGCCACCGAACTTCACTAATCCCCACTATATCTAACTTCAACCTATCCATTTCCCTTTTTAAATTTTCTAATTTTCCTACTCGATTAAGGGATCTAACATTCCACGCTCCGACCCGTAGAATGCCAGTATTGTCTTTCCTGATGATCACATCCTCCTGAGTAGTCCCCGCCCGGAGATCCGAATGGGGGACTATTTTACCTCCGGAATATTTTACCCGAGAGGATGCCATCATCATATGTTCATACAGTAGAGCTGCATGTCCTCGGGAAAGGTAACGGCTGTAGTTTCCCCTTGCTTTCAGCCGTTCGCAGTAGCTGTGTGGCAAAGCCACATTAGCTGATGTTACAAGGCCAGCTCAGTCAATCATCCAGACTGTTGCCCCTGTAACTACTGAAAAGGCTGCTGCCCCTCTTCAGGAACCACACGTTTGTCTGGCCTCTCCACAGATACCCCTCCGCTGTGGTTGCACCTACGGTACGGCTATCTGTATCGTTGAGGCTCGCAAGCCACCCCACCTCGGCAATGTCTGTGGTTCATGGGAGTGGAAGTAAAATGAGAAATAGTTAATATATTATTTTTATAAACAAACATTGCCATGCTAGTTGTGTAACTGTCTTGTCTTCGTTGGTAATTTATTACTTTTCATTGTCGATTAAACATATTGCGCCAGATGTGACTATATCAGCTGATGTATTGTTTATTTATCAACAGGCTATTTTCTAATGAGGGCCTTAAAGGTTCCTAACTGCATCGTATTACTTCAAATGTCAGTAGTATTAGAATATTTTATTTCACGCTGTGCACTGCACTGTGCCTGGCACTCGCCATTGTCCCTCTCTCCCCTCACCGGAAACGAACTGGAAAATCCTAAGCTGGAACAAGCCACCAACGTCGGCCTGCTCGCTGGCCTCCTGTCAGCTACTAGCACACAGCAAATCTCAACGTGGAGAACTGCTACCTATGGCCTAACTATAAATGTTGTCAACCATCTGCGTACATACATTGCTACCATAATTAATAAGATTAAAATTGTGTAACATTTGGTGCATTGGCATGGTCAATGTTAGCAGTGAACTTCATACTGTTTAATTATCAAATGCTATTAATTACCAGTATTTCTATTGGGCGGTAATCTTACAACACTACACTTGTCCGTCCATTTTTGGAGTATTGCTGCCCAGTGTGGGATCCTTATCAGGTGGGCTTGAAGGAGGACATCGAAAGAGTCCAGAGAAGGGCAGCTCGTTTCGTATTGTCATGATACAAGGAAGACAGCGTTACGGAAATGATACAGGATCTGGGATGGGAATCATTACAACAACGGCGCTTATCGCTGCGGCGTGGGCTATATATTGTTGATTCCCACTTACATAGGTAGAAATGACCATCAGAATAAAATACGAGAAATCAGAGCTCGAAAGGAGAGATTCAGGTGTTCTTTCTTCTCGCGCGCTATTCCAGAATGGGATGGGAGATAAATAGTATAATGGTGGTTCGATTAACCCTTTGTCTGGCACTTAAATATGATTTGCAGAGTGTCCCATGTAGATGTACGAGGGTAATTATACGCAATTTTTTTTGTTGGCGGAAAGTGTATTAGATGCCGAAATTCATAGAAGACTTTCAGTACAGTACGGGAGCAGTGTATTGCCACAACGAAGTGCGTACGAATGGATTGAAAAATTCCGAAATGGTCGCACGAGTGTTAAGCACGATGAAGCAGTCGTACGGCCGTTTACCGCCACAAATTAAGAAACCATTGAGCGATCACGTAAAATGATTCTCTTAGACAAACGATTAACTATTGATGAAGTGGCTCGTAGTCTTCAAATTAGTTATGGTTCTGCCTACGAAATTATTCACAACAGACTTCGTAAAGTTTGTGTAAGATGGGTCCCAAAACAATTCAAACAGTTGCATAAGCAAATGCGCCTAGGCATCTGCAAAAAACATTTGGAACGCTATGGTAACGAAGGGGACAACTTCTTAGACAAAATGATTGCTGGTGACGAAAGATGGATCCATCATTACGAGCCGCAGAGTAAACGGCAGAGTATGGAATGGAAACATCCAAATTCGCCGTGCAAGAAAAAGTTCAAGACCCAACCATCCGCAGGAAAGCTAATGCTTACGGTTTTTTAGGAAGCACGAGGACCTGTACTGGAACATTATGGTGAAACGGGTACAGCAATAAACAGTGTACGTTACAGTGAGATGCTTACTGACAGGCTAGAGCCTGCAAATCGAAGCAAACGCCGAGGATTGCTGTGAGAAGGTGTTGTGTTGTTGCACGAAAATGCCCGTCCGCATACTGCTGAACACACTGCTGAAACGCTCAAATTCGAAGTATTGGATCATCCTCCATATAGTCCCGATCTTTCCCCTGCCGACTATCACTTGTTTGGTCCACTCGAACAGGCATTAAGGGGCCGTCGATATGACTCGGACGAAGCAGTGAAGGAAGCGGTGCATTCCTGGTTCGCAGATCAACCGAAAACCTTCTTCAATGAGGGCATAAGGAAGCTTGTAGAGCGATGGACGAAGTGCATTGAAAGGCAAGGAGACTATGTCGAACAATGATGTTCTTGTAAGTTTCGTACTTTGTTACAATAAAATTTTATAACTATTTTGCGGATAATAATTGACTTACCCTGTTCATACCTCGAACAGAGCTGGACGTAGATAGCGGTGTTTCGACCCCTCCCCAATTTCGTCAAATAGCCCAGACCTAGGGTACAGAGTGTTCCCTTTAATGTGCAAGCCGGATCGAGCCTATGAGCCTTGTTCACGTGATGACGGCGTTATTTACCGTCTAGTAAAATCATCTGAAGATCAAAACCAACTGCAGAACGATCTGAATAAGATATCACTATGGTGTAAAAATTGGCAATTGACTCTAAATAATGAGAAGTATGAAGTCGTCCACATGAGTATGAAAAGAAATCCGTATAACTTTATTTACAAGATAAATGAATCGAAAGTGAAGGCCGTAAACTCCATAAAATAACTAGGAATTACTATTACTTCAGACTTAAATTGGAAAGAACACGTAGATAATGTCGTGGGAAAGGCGAGCCAGAGACTGCGTTTTATTAGGAGAACCCTTAAAAGTTGCAACAGAACTACAAAAGAAACTGCATACACTACGCTTGTCCATCCATTTTTCGAGTGTTTCTGCCCAGTGTGGGATCCTTATCAGGTGGGTTTGACGGAGGACAGCGAAAGAGTCCAAATAACGGCAGCTAGTTTCGTATTGTCACAATACAGGAGACACAGCGTTACGGTAATTATACAGGATCTGGGATGGGAATCATTATAACAACGGCGCTTATCGCTGCGGCGTGGGCTACTTACGAAACTCCAATCACCAACATTTTCCTCCGAATGCGAAAATATATTGTTGACTCCCACTTACATAGGTAGAAATGATCATCAGAATAAAATACGAGAAATCAGAGCTCGAACGGAGAGATTCAGGTGGTCTTTCTTTCCGCGCGCTATTCGAGAATGGAATGGGAGATAAATAGTATAATTGTGGTTCGATGAACCCTTTGCCAGGCACTTAAATGTGATTTGCAGAATATCCCATGTAGATGTAGATGTGAACGCCGGCCGCGGTGGCCGAGGGGACTGAGGCGCTTCAGTCACGGTCTGCACGGCCACTACGGTCGGGGGTTCGAATCCCCCATCGGGCATGGATATCTGTGCCGTCCTTAGTGTTAGGTAGTTCATAAGTAGTTTGTAAGTTTAGGGACTGATGACCCCGTAGTTAAGTCCCATAAGCTATACAAACATTTTTTTGTAGATGTGAACTGACACTATGTGCTGTTCATACCTCGAACAGAGCAGGACGTAGATAGCGGTGTTTCCACCCCTCCCCAATTTCGTCAAATAGCCCAGACTCAGGGTACTTCTAAAAAAAATCTTCAATATGTCCCTGGGAAATTGGTCTTTTGAGATAACTTACCTGTTAAAATGACCAATATCCAAATGGTGGAGTAATGAAGGTGAATATTCGAAGAGCTGGATAAAATCAGTTGACACTTAAAATCGCAGACGAACCCGCCTCAATGACAGCAGTCTATCTACTGAGAGCTTGGCCGGAGTGTTCCCTTTAATCTGCAAGCCGGATCGAGCCTATGAGCGCCTTGCTCACGCGAGGGTTGGGTGACGCCACGCAGCCGTGCGCCGTCCGTGACCCAAGGCAGCCCTCAAGCCCCTGTGGCGTGAGCCGTCACGAACGTGTTGATTCGCTCATGCGTGGGCTAACGTGTATTATTTGAGTCGATCGGCAGCAGCAGCTGAGATCCCCGAGTGTTGGGTTTCGTGTCGCCGGCGCCGTCCGCGGCTAATTGGAGGCGCAGGTCGCTAATGGCACACGGCGGCCATTAGGACGTGTCACTCAACCGCAGGGGCGTGGCCGCCGAGGCTTTCACGGGCCGACGCCCTGGCTAAGGGCCGGCGTCCTCTGCAGGGCCTCAAACACTGGCCGCCGTGTCAGCGCCCTAGCGGTCATCGCATGCTGCGCCGCACTTTGTAACGCTGACATATTGTGATACCTGGCCACATAGCACGGCAGTAGCTAATCCAGCCCTCTGAGCAGGCGAGAGTGCCTTAGTAACATTTAATCAGCACTTTTTTATTACAGAATTAGCTTCATCATTAAATAAAGAATGTGATAGGATCGTTATTATTTTCTATCTATATAAATGATCTGATGGACAGAGTAACTTGTAATATGCGGCTGTTTGCTGATGACGCTGTGGTGTATGGGAGGGTGTCGTCTTTAAATGACTGTAATAGCATACAGGATGACTTAGACAAAATTTCTAGTTGGTGTGAAGAATAGCAACTAGCTCTCAATGTATAAAAATGTAAGGTGATGCGCATGAGTAGGAAAAACAATCCCATAATGTTCGAATACAGCATTATTAGTGAGCTTCTTGATGCTGTCGCGTCGTTCAAATATCTAGGCGTAACATTGCAGAGCGATGTCAAATGGAACGAACATATAAGGACAGTTGCGGGTAAGGCGGACGGCCGACTTCGGTTTATTTGGATAATTTTGGTAAGATGTACTTCACCTGTAAAGGAGACCGCGCATAAAACGCTTGTACGATCACGTCTTGAATATTGCTCAAGTGTTTGGGACCCGCAGCAGATCATATTAAAGAAAGACATAGAAGCAGTTCAGAGGCGAACAGCTAGGTTTGTAACTGGTAGGTTCGCCCAATGCGCGATTGTCACGGAAATGCTCCGGCAACTCAATTAGGGATCGCTGGAGGAAAGACGACGTTCTTTTCGTGAAATGCTGTTGAAGAAATTTAGAGGGCCGGAATTTGAAGCTGAGTGTAGAACGATCTTGCTGCAGCCTATTTATATTTCGCGTAGTGATCACAAAGACAAGATAAGAGAAATCAGCCGGCCGCGGTGGCCGAGGGAACTGAGGCGCTCCAGTCACGGTCTGCACGGCCCCTACCGTCGGGGGCTCGAGCTAGTTGATAAGTAGTTTGTAAGTTTAGGGACTGATGATCCCGTAGTTAAGTCCCATAAGCTATACAAACATTTAAATTTTTGAAGAGAAATCAGGACTCTTACGGAGGCATATAGGCAATCTATTTTTCCTCATTCTCTTTGGGAGTGGAATAGGAAAGGAAATGCCTAGTAGTGGTACAGTATACCCTCCGCCAAGCACCTTACGGTGGATTGCGGAGTATGTATGTAGATAGATAGGTCAGTGGTTTTTTGCCAACTGGTATATATGTGCAACGGATACACTAGGAAATTAATATATACAGAAATTGAGGTGTTTTTGCCTATATTTCACTTCTCAGTCAAAATTGCACATCGCAAACGAATACTGTTTGTATGTGGTAGTAGGTATCAGTCTCCCATTGTGCACTATGGTGGTAGAGGGTTGATAACGATAAGGGGTTGGAAGATATAGGACTTGAGAGTTACCGACTTCTATAAAATTCTACGTGTCGGTGTCAATAATTTGCTCGTCAGCAAAAGCTACACAATGGAGACAAAAGATCTCTCTGTCTTGTTGTAGTACAAAGTCTCCCGTTGTACACCATAGCAGTTCCGTGACGATAGGTATAAGGTAAAGCAGTCAACAATCCGATGATTGGTTTGAACACCACAGTACTTTACTTCCTCCCACCTTCGAACTGACTTACCAAGCCAGTTATAGGGGGACCTACAGTTTAACGTGGGTTCCGAACCACGGTGCTACTCAGTATTTTTCACGTGAGCTATACTGATAGAGGTGAAAGAAGTGGAAAGTGACAGATAAAATTCCTAGGACCTGGCGGGGATCTAACCCGCGCTCTTTGGATTTGTAGTCTGGCGCTCTACCATTGTGCAGCCGAGGCGCTGAAACATGTAGTGGTTGCAAGTCGTCAGCTTATACAAAAGCCAGACTGAAGAGCAGAGATGACTTCTGACACTATAATAGCAAAGTGGTTCTATACAGTGTAACGTGATGCACATGCTTCATACGCTTTTCTGCAACAAGCGTACGAATAAAGAAAAATAAGTGCATATTGCAGTTTGAAAAGTAAAAATACCAAGAAAGATGCCAACGCGCAAGAAAAAAGTTTCACGTTCTCCATCCGTCTCTAAAAGACAGAAAACGTTCAGAAAAGTGAGTCTACAGACGATAGAAGCTTGAAATTTGTAGACGTTGTTTATCTTACAATGTAGGTATCAGCGATTTTTCGAAATTCCCACCCCTAAGGGGATGAAATAGGGGATGAAAGAAAAAGAAAAAAAATACGTTGCTATTAAGGCACTTTTGAAGCAAGAAATACAAAACTTCGGATTTAGATTTTTGATTGAGATTTTAAAAACACATGTTTCGATATTTTTTGAAATTCGACATTAAGTGGGTGAAATAAGGAAAATCTTTTAATGGTGCTACTAAAACTATTTTTATACAAGAAATGCAACAATTTGGATTTGGAACCATGGTTAAAATTTTAAAAATGTTGAAACACGTGTTTCGGGATGTTTTGAGTTTTACCATCAATTATACAATAGGGGGTGGCAAGTTGTATAAAAATACTTGATTAGGAAAGCATTTTGAGGCTAAATATATGAAAATTTATATTTAGAAGTATAAACAACCAATGAGACCATCCAGTCTACGCGTGCGAAGCAGTGGAAATTAAGCTAGTATAATATACAAAAATGACTGCCTGTATGTTTGTATTTTACACAGGACCGTACCGTTCAATCGATTGCATTAAAACTCTGTCAACGGTTTGCTTGCCCTTTCGCGAAGGCTACATCCTTTATTATATTACTGCATGGCATATTGTTCGAGACGTAGACCTCATGACACTGAGACGCCTGTAAAACTGCCGAATCATTAATAACGTTTAAATTTTTACATTTTTGCTCCAAAGATTTCCATATATATTTTGCAAACACTATTAAATTGTGTTAATGAATATACCAACAAATTTATTTCATTGTAGTACTTATACTGGTTACGAGATATGACGTCGTAAACACTGAGATACGTTGAAAGCTGCCGCATCGTGCTTGTTCGTAATTTATGCCATGCCGAACCGTTCATCCGATTGCAGTGAAACTTCAAAACAAGAACAAAGTTACTGTCTGGGTAAAATTTTTTATGATGCATGGCAGAGGGTGCTTTGGAAAAATATACGGTTTTATTCCGACTGTAATGGAATTTTGGGTACATAACCTTTGAAACAAAAGAAACATCACTGTCAACGTAAGATTTCAAGCAGAACATAGCGGAGATTACCTTGCAGTAAATTTAGACACAACTTCACTGATCATCGCGAAGGTTTACAGAGATGTATGCCTTCTCACAGATTTGGAAGGCAATGGGCTGAGGAGGTGAGGGAGGAGTTGGACAGAGAATGATGAGATGATTGCAGACAAAGGGATACGAGGAGATAAACAGAGACGGAGGAGATGATAAGATGAACAGAGAGAGGGGGGAGGGAAGGTAATGGACAAAGAGACTTACAAAGTAAGAAAGAGAAGGTGAACAGAGAGAGAAAAGGAAAGGATAAATGGACTGAAGACTGTAATAAATGAAACTGAAATAATTATATGTGCATATCATTTGGTGTAGGATTTTTCAAAACCATCATTTTTAAAGAAAAGGAAAGTATTAGGGTAGGCTCAGTGAGATTTGTGAATTTGTTAAGGTTTGGTGCTTACCATTCTTGGTTTTCAACGCAAATTCCTTGCCACACAAAGTTTGTGCCTCTATTAAGGAAAAGAAAAAAAACCTAGATAATGTATGGCCCCATAATGAAGTGGTTGAGAGTTATATTGATTATTCAAAACTACATATTCAAGTACTTGTCATCTGTCTTTTCTGTTCCAATCAGAGAAGAATCACACCATAGTTAAATCAATCTTCCTAATGTGCTGATTGTTTTAGATTTTTAAGACTGTTCTCTACAAATTTATTTCTTACCTGTATCATTTCATTAAGAATTTTTCGAGACAAGGTATTAAAACAAGAATCGTCTGTAAGTGAAGCTCTTGGATAAAGAAACAATATTCACTGGATATAACGTAAAAATATAAGTTCCTAAAAGCCTTTAACTTAAAAAATTGACGTATAAATATTATCATTTTAAATTATGAAGCAGTAGGACTTGGTTGTCAACTTTCGTTATGAGGTGGAAGGTAATATCACAAAAATAATGGGACTTACAAAACAAACTTCCGCAAAGTATTTTACTGTGACATTTTAATATCGTCCGTCGACCCACCTGAACAGACCCCGCTATTCATTAGTGGGTTTCGTAGTACTTACTTTCATAAGCCACTGCTGTACCTTCATTCCACGCTGACAGCACCCTCTTACAGGGCTCTGCAGCCACAACGTTCATAATCTTTCCCGTTCAAAGTCATGCTTATGTCTCCTTCACCGTACCTTTTCCTAGATGTTAACAGATACTTGATCTTTGACTGATTAATGGTCAGACACATCTCTAATCCATATCTTTCCCATTTATCAAATTTTTCTTCGATGTCCTGTTTCCTCCTGTATAAGAAATCAATGTCGTGTGCATATGCAAGACATGGTAAAAATGGTTGAATGTACAAAAAGACAAGGCGAAATAGACGATATGTGAAATACAATGAAGTTCAGAAAACACATAGAGGAACGTTAAGAGAGGCCACTGTGGCTAAAATCAGTAACACAAACATGGGAACGTTCACGGCGGCACATGTAAAAAACCAACGCTTGTTCTTCCGCAAGAGGCGGTTGCAAAACGTTCCAAACGAAGATCAAGCAGCTTTGGACCACGAAGCACAGATTAAAATTTCACAGCACTGAACTGCGGGAGATCTCGCAGGAGAAGGGAGAGGGGGGAGGGGGGAGGCACGGAAGGAGGGCATAGGTGAGGAAGGGGTGGGAGAGGGGGCAGGAGCGCCGAGACTCGGGGAAGAAGGGTGGGGATGGAGAGCCAAGCATGGGTATGGTTAAGGAGGGTAGGGTGGGGAGAAGGAGTACCATACTGCGAGGAAAGGATTAGAGCTGCTTGGAGGGATAGGTTTCAGGGCAGAGGCACAAAGTAACATATACAGAGAAGAAGCTCCCCCCCCCCCTAAACCACTGTCCTACGCTCCCCTCGTAGTTCTGTAAGATGCCAGCAGATGTCAGGCGGTTCCCTGGTTTAGTACTGGTAGACCACAGTAGAGGCACTTCTGAGGGAGCCTCTCGCGCGTCAGAGGGTAGTGTGGAGGGGAGGCTGACAGGAGAGCTCGTGCCGCATCTATGAGGCCACGGCTGTGCCCGGCTTGCTGGCGTTTGAGGGGAGATGGTGGTGGGTCAGCCGCTACCTGCCGACTGCTCTGGCCAGTTTAAAGGGCTGCTTCTGACCTCAACACCATCATGGGACATCTTACGGAACTGCTTCAGCACCCCCCTCCCCCCGCCCGCACCCTAGAGCGTGTGACCGGGCCCTTACGGAGGTTACCCGTCTGTATGTATTTGTCTGTGACGGACAGCATCATCCTGTAGGGGGAGGCGACGGAAGCTACCCTGGGAGAAGATGTGGAATGTGTGAGGGTAAAGTAGGTGGGAAACAATGGTGTAGGCATGGCAGAGGCCTAGGATCGGTGACGATAGGGTATACTAATGGGTCATGTGACTCGATTTTGCGGATGGTATGTATGATGGGGATGAGAGGCTGATGTGGTAAGCGAGGGGGAGGGCATGGCGTTCTAGGATGTGTAGGGAATTGTAGTAGGCAGGCGGCGGGAATCCTAGGCGGTGTGGAAATTGCACACGACAGAACGCATGAATGATCGGTAGGTGTGATTTATGACTTGTCAGGATTGATGGAGAGAAGCCACTGGTTGCACTAAGTGGAGAAGAGGCAAAGGTGTTACTGCAGGAGATATTGGGAGAGAGCGAGGGGACGGGTGAGGGTGAGGAAGGCGGAGCTGAACGGCGTATTGTAGGTGGACAGGAGGCTGGGGTTGGGGAATGTTGACCTAATAGATGAGTTAGATTTTGGTGTAGAGGATGGAGCTTTGAGGCAACAGGGGGATGAGTAGAACAAACAGGAACTGGAGTTGCAGACACTGAGTTAGGATGGGCAGTGGGAGAGAAAGGAAGCAATGAAACGAATATAATTAATGGGAAGGGTGTAGGTCTGGAGTTTGAGTAGGAGACTGCAGTGTCACAGTAAGTAAGTAATCAGTAGTAAGCTTTTCCTATAAGTGGGATGAAGATGGTGGAACGACAGAAATTAAGCTAGACAGAGAGGAGGTGGATGAGGTGAAGAAGCTGGTCATTGGCAAAGAAGGAGGGTCGAAGTCATGTTGCGAGAGTGGGAGGAGATGGTGTTGAGGGATGTACTGATGGATGCGGTGGGACAGGATGTTTTCCATGACTTTGCTAAACACCGAGGTGACACTGATGAGATAGTAGGAGGAGGTTGTTGATGGGCGCTTGTTGGGTATTGGGAACATCAGAATACGGGACTTTTACACATGTCAGGAAAGAAACCGGAGTAGAGGTTGACATTATAGAGGGAGGCGAGGGCAGAGTGAAAGGAAAGGGGCAGGCTCGGAGGTGGGGACGGATCAAGCGGTAGTGACTGGAAGCAGCATTGCATTTGTTGTGGCGAGTTAATTGTATGTATACAGCCGTGATCCGTGTGTTGAGTTCTGAACGCAGAATATTGGCGAGTTTAGGCTTGGTCTGCGCATCTATCTCACACATTCGTCGATAGCCAATGAGGGTTCAGTAATGTTCTTAACACTCTGCTGCGACTGTCATAGGCGTTGCCAAAATTAAACTTGACTGTACCGAGTTATTCAATCTATTTTAGTTTATTTGTTGCAAGCTGTCATCCCTGATGGTGCTGTCATACAACACGTTCAGTCTACGCAATCAAGAGCCGTTAAATGCGGTCTGTAAGGTTTCTTCAAGTGCAAATCACGTATACTATTCAGGCGTATTTCATTTGTCGCTTTAAACTGGCAAAGATGCTGTTGTCTAGACATACGTCATCCGCAACGTCGCAATGAGTTAGTTTGTGGGTCCAACTATAAATGTCGGTTATCACAGAGAATCTTTTAACTTTGGTCAGAGATGCTAGTTGCTACGGTAGGTTTAACTCAGTCATCTCAATTATTAACACTGGATACACAACTGTAGTGCACTGAAACTGTGAAATTCGTGACACACTAATTTTGTGAAGTTGACAACTCCGTACGTAAAAGCAGTGCTGTTTCTTTGTGCTCTGTGTGCTTTAAAAATCAGTTATGAACGATTAATTACTTTGATAAAAACATGATGGCAATTGTCATAACATATACGAGATGTGTTGCACTCGCAACCACGAAGATCCCGGTGGTTCAAAACATGTAAAAAATGAATAATAGTAATAAAGTAAAAAGAACCACCTCCCATAATCAGACAACAAATTATTCCAAAATTTTGTAAAAATTCTAGTCGTTTAAGGTTGCAGAGAACTCAAAGGAAATTAAGTAAAGTTCAGAAGCTATACTTTTATTCATAACTAGCATTTCTATCGCATTTAATTTAATCAATAATTACAGTGGTGTTTACGCAACTTCTCGTCTTCAGTTCTATATTTGCCTCTCGTTTATAATGATTTCTGTTTGAGCTCGCTGACTGGAAATTTAGCTTAATTACTGAAAAATAATGCTTTCGCACCTTTATTTAGCTTTCTGCAGTTAAACAACTTATTTATAAAAAGCAACGTATTAGCAAGACTCGTTCTGAATAAAAGTATAATTCACGTATACCTTTTGTACAACTGTTGTTGTTTTCCGCTGTTTAGTTTCATGAGTAGGATTTATTCTGCGTCTCAAACATTTTGTGAATGGTATTAACATTTTGATAAAGCTGCCTTCGTATTTGAGTTTGTTCCTGTTGCTTTAGAAGGAACAAACGATTACAAATATCAGATTGTTAAATTCGGCGTAAGTAAATACTACTAACGACTGGATAGAGTGAGACAATATGGCACCGAGCGTCACGATTTCGTAATACACAATAATGACTCCAGATTATCTTTGAGCTCATTTGTTTATCCGTAGAGACAGACGACAGTTGAAGTGTGTACGTCAGAGCGTCTCATATGATCTGTAGAAGACGACATTGTTTTGTGGGATGGAATTTATATGTTTAATAGTTTTTAATGACAAAGGAAACAAAACTGTTTAGTTCTTGTAATTCCAGTTTCCGCTCTGTAATTCCTGATTGATATGTAAGAAATAATAAGTAACGGGAAATAAGCAGTTTCTTTCTCTTTTCATTGTTGTCAATCACTATGATTCACTATGATTCTCTCTAATACCCACATTTCTTTTAATTTGCTTTTCATTTTATATCAATATAATTAGTGGCAGTTTCATGTTAACGAGTTTCTACAGTCAGAGCATAGTAGATACAGATCTATGAAATTACGGAAGATACTTTGTAATTAAACATGATAGCATCTTTTTTAACTACACATTCTGTACATTAATGCATTATTCGGTACGGTATTGCTTTCGTCGTATCTACTTGTGGTGCGGCTGTCAACCGAAAGATACGAGTGAAATTCAGATTTTTTATGTTTGGCATTACATGTATAAAAGACTGAGTGTTAGTTTATTTTATCACGTTATTCCTTTTCTTTTACTACCTATTTATTCTCGGACTATCATTCAGCTATTGAAACGAAACTAATTATTTTCTCAGGTAGCTAACATTGTTTCTTGTACATTATGAAAGCCTCAAAACACTAAAATTAATTACACCATTTTATCAAAAAGTAATTTGTTATTGAATCTCAATCTCGTGATCCTTGTTGCACACCCAATCTATCATTTATATTTACCATCACACTCCTGTTAAACTTTTTTTGTACTTTGTTTAATTAAAGAATTTAATGATTATCAGTTCATGCCATTCCACTTTGTGCTAGATTGGTACCTATAGGAGGAAGAAAGCTTAGAGTTTAACGTCCGTCGACAGCTTGGTCATTAGAGACGGAGCTAACTTTCGGAATTCTGGATAAGGATGGGAAAGGAAATCGGCCGTGTCCTTTGAAAGGAGCCATCCCGACATTTGCCTGAAGTGATTTAGGGAAGTCACGGAAAACCTAAATCTGGATGGTCGGAGGTGGATTGGAACCACGGTCCTTCAGAATGCGAGTCCAGTGCGTTACCACAGCGCTACATCACTCGGTCATCGTTACATGTCATTCTGTTGTTATCAGTCACTGCCAAACATTGTCTGTCTTGCCACCCAAACATCATTCATATTTAGTACCACCCTTGTGATTAACATTGATTTGTACTTTGATTAATTAAAACCACATTTACAGGGCCATAAATATCGTTGTCACCCACTGCGAGGCTGATTAATTATCATGTTTAGTCTTATCCTAATTCAGAAGAGCTGATTACTTTAATCCATAGGATTCCCTTGTTCGAACATTCGCAACTGAGTGCACTGAGCATTGTAAGAAAAAAAAATCAGCTTTACTTACACACTAGGTTACAAACTTGCGGCGGTTGCACGGCTGTTTATTTGGTTATAAGCCTTATGATGGTAGTTAAGATGCCACAAACCAGTGGTATGTAAGATAATGAAACAAATGGGGAACTGCAGTGAATATTTTTCTACCATGATTGCTTTAACGTTTACAGAGGGAAGTCACTCTGAGTCATTGTCAACCAGATTAATCACCTATAGGATACATATTCAGACAGGTACACGATCACGCGTAAACTCACAGATTATTTCGAAGATACATTCAGCTATATTTGTGTATACAGGCTGCAAAATTTCCTGCGGCTACAATTTGTAGTGTAGAAATTATAAATAGTAACTCATAGCGAATGCCGTAGTTTTAGTCCAAGAACAGTGGAAAATTAGTAAGCGAGAAACTTTGTCCTTTCATAATTTTGCTATGGTTGTCAGCGAGAAATAGTTCAATAAAGGTTTGAAATTATGTTTAAAGTTGGTTGCAAGTCGCTAAGTAGTATCGTTCTCAAACAGTGTGTGTCGCGTTATGTGGCAGTTTCTTGCAACTATATTGTTTTATTACGTTGTATCTCCTGAATCACGTGTCGTGTGTGGTTCTTACCCCCACAGTATTGTTACCTCACGGTAAGGAATATGTACACCATTTGGTTGAAATCGGTCCAGTGTTTTACAAGGAATTGTGCAACACTCTCATTTGATGCGTCAGTTTTTCCGCATCTCATTGTCAATGACGTCATGTCTCGTTAACAATGTGTTGTACGTGATCCTAACACTTACGGCGATTAGTCCTCACGGATTGAAGCTAACGTGTGCAAAATTTCATAAACATTGAAAGAAAATTGTAGATTTTTATGCAATACATACACACAAACACACATACGGTCACACTGCTTTATGTATAAAGAGGTTTCAGTGCATCATGTAATAATCTGCAGTAATTCAGTCAGTAAATTTTCAATAAGGCTAGTCCGATAGTGATTTTAACAATGACTTGTCTTTATATGTTTAAACTGAAATAAGTCCCATCGAAAAATTCGTTCCCTGATACTCGTTCTGGGTATTCACACAAATAGTTCGATGACAGAGCTAGCAGTGTTGAGATGAGTAATAAAGGCAACCTCGCAGCCTAGTGCTACGATAACATCAACAGAGGGAGGTGCGCAGCTAATGAGAGAGTCACATATCACGTGACACGGGGCCACGCGATCCCAGCGGGCCACGCCTCTCGTGACGTCACAAAGTGTGTGTGGCGACCCGCCCTTGTCAGCTCTGGCCAGCCCAGCCCCGCACTCCGCGGCTCACTTTTCATTATGCCTTGAAATATTATGAGCTGTCACGAATTCAAAGAATAAAAGATTAGGATTAACGTCCCATCGCTAGAGCAGGAACACAAGCACGAAATGGACAAAAGCATGGATGTAAATGGGCTGTCTTGTACAACGAAATCCACAAAACGTTAACAAACTGCTTTTGCCGGCTCAACATCGTTGATAGCCTCCGGAACAACATAAACCTGTGCACTCTATTAGCAACAGTTACTACTCGAGTGAGCTCCTGAAATGAGATCCATCCAGTGTCGTGCATACTCAGCCTGCTTTTCACATTTGTTCGTCTTGAAACCACAATTTTCCCATTACACTGTACCCAAGAATTTTAAATAGTTTGCAGTCATGATGTAATTATGTAGAATTATCCGCTATTTCTGTCAATCCATGTTCGACTGCCAACACTCGAAGTCCAGTCGATTACTTCATACGGAAGCCTCGTTGTAAACCACATTCCAAATGTTCACGAAATAAAGGTTGATTCCTTTGTAACATGGCAGACTTTCGGCTAAATATAAAGTTTCTTGAAATTAATAGCCTTATTTAGTAAAACTCTGTACGCTTATATTTTGAATTCGGTAATAGTCTGAAAGTAGAATTAACTTTTGGTTTTCTTTTAAAATTTGTTCACTGCAATACTAATAGTTTTGAAAATCAGACCCATATTATTCGCACTGTGAGTAGTGAGTTTTGCCCTTTCAAACCCTCCTCAGTTACTATTAATGAAATTAAAAAACCGATAAACTGCAGTTTTCAAGATTCTGCTCCTTAACAAAACCTCATGCCGTATGTGAAATCTACTTAAACATATGTTACAAAATATCAATGTTCGTTTGCTCGAAACCGTGAATCTCCAAACGTTCTTGACCTATTGCTCTGAAATTTTGATTTAACGTTTCGTTATAATATATAAGGGTTTTTATACACCTTATTCATCTCTATATATAAAAGGCAATGTCCCGACTGACTGAATGGCTGACTTACCATCGCCCAGCCCAAACCACTGAAGGTAGAAACGAAATTTGTAGAGGATGTTGACCTTACTCCGTAGGCGTCATTTATGAAGCGATTTTTCGATATTCCCTCCATAAGGGGGTGAATTAAGAATGAAACGTTTTTTTCAAAATACGTTGCTATTTAGGCAATTTTGAAGCTAGAACTACAAAACTTCGGATTTTAATTCAGGGTTCGAATTTAAAAGACACGTGTTTAGGCATTTTTTTGAAATTCAACCAATAATGGGGTACAATAGGGGACGCAAAAAATTATTTTCAGTAATATTGTTGCTCTTAAATAAGTAAGAGGGTAAAATAGGGGATGGAAAATTCTTTTTGAAAACACGTTACTGTTCAGCCAATTTTGAAACTACAGCTGCAAAAATTGATATTTGTATTCTTGGTTAGAATTTAAAAATACGTGTTTTGGTATTTTTGGAAATTCAACCATAAATGGGGTTAAATTGGAGAGGGGATGTTTTTCGAAAATCTGTTGTTGTTTAGTCAATTTTGAAGTTAGAAATGCAAATTTTCGGATTTGGATTCGGGGCTCGAGTTTAAAAGACACGTGTTTCGGTATTTTTGGAAATTCGACCAATAAGGGATTGAAATACGGGATGCAAAAATTGATTTTAAAAATACGTTGCTGTAAACTCAAATTTCATGCTATAACTACGAATCTTAGGATATGGACTCTTGATAAGGATTAAAAAGACACGAGTGTCGGTACTTTTGGAAATTCAACAACTGAGGGGGTGAAATAGGGAATCAAAAATCATTTTCGAAAACCCATTGTTGTCAAGACAATTTTGATGCTACAGCTGCAAAAATTGGAATTTGTATTGTTCGTTAGAATTTAAAAAATACGTGGTTCGGTTTTTTTTTTTGGAAATTCAACCATCAAGGGGGTTAAATTGGATAGAGGACGTTTTTCGAAAATCTTTTGCTATTAAGGTAATTTTGAAGCTACAACCACATAAATTAGTATATGTTTTCTTGGTCAGAATTAAAAATACACGTGTTTAGGTATTTTCAGAAAATTAATTATTTACGGCGTTGAAAAAGGAATGATACAATTTTCTGAAAGTACGTTGCTACTAAGCCAATTTTGAATCCAGAATTACAAAAAATGTTATTTGCACACTTGTTTGGAATTAAAAGACACATGTTGGGGTATTTTTCCAACTTCAACTATTAAGGGGTGTCATAGGGCGTTACAAGTACTAAAATCAAATGTTCAAATGTTTGTAAATCCTAAGAGACGTAACTACATTGTCATCAGTCCCTAAGGCTTACAAACTAATTAAACTTAGACTAACGTATGCTAAGGACAACACAAACACCCATGCAAGAAGGGCGAATCGAACCCCGACAGCGAACAGCAGTGCGCACCGCAGCATGGCGCCTCAATACGCACGGTCATTGTGCCGCGGCTACAAGCAGTATCACAACATTTCATTATGATAGTACTCAAGCTACATCTGTGAAAATTTATATTAAGAGGGAGAAAGAACTGATGCATACCAATCAGGCTACGCATGCGAAGCAGCGGGAATTAAGCTACTTTCATATATAATATGTAACATACACATAGTCCACATGTAAATATATGTGCCTCTTCATAAACGCTTCGCCATTATAAAAATTATATTAATTCGTGTCTGATACATATTTTCAAAAATGGTATATAAATATACGCACGCATTCCATTTCAACGTTGTGTAAAAATTTCAAAGCATTAGTCTCTGCAAGATCTGGTTACTTTTCTTGAAATCTTAACACAATGTTGCATTATAATACAGCAGGCTTTTTTACGCCTACTTTTTCAATACATGATATACACTCTATATACCTTAAACCTATTCCATGAACCACAGACATTGCCGAGGTGTGGTGGCTTGCGTGCCTCAATACAAATAGCCGTACCGTAGGTGCAACCACAGTGGAGGGTTATCTGTGTAGAGGCCAGACAAACGTGTGGTTCCTGAAGAGGGGCAGCAGCCTTTCCAATAGTTACGGGGGCAACAACCTGGATGATTGATTAATCTGGCCTTGCAACATCAGCTAACGTGACTTTGCCATACAGTTAATGCGAACGGCTAAAAGCAAAGGGAAACTACAGCCGTTTATTTTCCTGAGGACATGGCAGATCTGCTGTATGAATACGTCTCCTTCGTTTTCTAATGTTAAAAAAACTGACCAGTCTTGTATGTACTCCGTGTAACAAAAGGCCACCACATGGGTGCATGATAACATTTACCTGTTGTTCTCGATTGGTTTCTTCAAAAATATTCTTTCTGGCGCTAATTACAGTTATTATATCGTTTTATGTGTATATACTGCCATTTAGTTGTGAAACATAAAATTGATAATACGTAAATATCCTACTGAATGAGTTACTGCACAGTATCTGAAAATTTAAATGGAAAAATATATCCTCAATATTACGAATCCCGTAACTTCAAGAAACTCCAGAATCGAAGTCTACATAATCAGAAATTATTATAGTTTAGCTCTTTTCCTGTCATTTCTTACAGTCTGTAAGTGGACTAAACTAAAGCATCACAGTTTATTAAATTACCATGCGTTTCTGTAGAAATAAAAAGAAGGTATGTATACATCATCAAAATACGCTAACTTCTGGTGATTCACAGCTTTAAGGTGTACTGATCATGTTCTTTTGCATTTAATCTGAAACAGGCCATAGCAACACTTGTCCAGCTGAGTACAACTAGTAAAAGATAATAATTTGTTGTACGTCGAGCCCACTCTGTATTGACTATTTAATCTAAAATTCTTAATGTTTTTAGTCTTGCATAACTAATCCTATTTAGTCAATACAGTGAAAATATGATCTGCACGAGAACGGAGCTGGTAGTCTGAGCACCCTGGTATTATATGTCGAGGCAATGAACCATGCTTAAAATTGGTCTTGAGCTATATTTTAAATTCCGTAAATGACAATGCTACTAAAGACATAATGACCTACGGCTTGGCTGACACGTTAACTGAGACCCAATCCAACCTTTAAAATAATACTTTGTATATCCGAGCTGACATTCGGCAGTTACTAACGGCAGAGAAAGATGGTGGTTTGATTAGCCGGCTTCAGATGACAGTATTTACATCTCTTCGATGGTGTGATATTTATGGCTTCCAGACATTATATTCACATTGGTTATATCAAATCACAGGTGATACAGTCGATCCTATTTCCTCGAAATTCTAGTATTTTGCCGGTGCATTTGGAGGCTGAGCACAAAAACATTTTTTTTTTTTTTTTTTCAGTAGAAATTTGATATATGTACTCCATAAGAAGTCATCTCTCAATAGCAAAATACAATTCTGTTGTTTCAGGTAATTGAATAACATGTAAATTAATAAAAAAGGTAATATGAATAGGCAGGTTAAAACGCCTTGGCCCAGTTGTGGCGCGAGTTACCACGCTTGTAGACCGAAGTGTATCACTCCGATATCAGCCGTCATGACAGGCAAACCCGCAGTCCGAATGTGGTCTGTCATAGGCTAAGAACCGATCATATAAAAGTTTATCTGAACAATTTAAATTCAACAAAAATATTCCACGTTTAATAGAATAGTTTAAAGGAAAAAATTAGTTTGTTAATTGAGCACCTTCTCAACTCCTGTGTTAATTAAAAAAAAAATAGTGGCTTTCATCAACTACAAATATAATTCTTTCACCACGCAAGTCCCTCACTAGTTAGTCTAAAAGCCTCAAGATCAAGAAACAACGAATACGTACCGTCTTCTAAACCGGGGACACAACTTGGAAGCCAACCCGTTGCACAACATTTCATTTATAGACTGTGTGTTTTACTCAGGGAGGTAAAAGCAACTAGGGAACTCGCGAGTACTGCACTTTTAGGTACTCGTCATAAATAGTAACGTTGCTGGAAAGAAAAAAGAATAGGAAAGAGACTTTTGTGGTGTCGCTTAAGTCTAAAGTGCGCGCCACCTACTTTCGCCGCTCGAAGCCATGCACGCACGAGCGCCCTCTGCTGCAACTCCGCTCGTGGCCATCACCGAACGACATCGTTCACTTGGGACTGAGGTAGGAACCAGTTAAGACTTGGCTATCGGACAGGCACTAGGCAGGCCTCTAGCTCAACTATTTATCAGCATTCAGCATGTAAAAGTTAAGTATTGTATAAATTCTGTGCAATATATATCTCGTTCTAATTTACTCTAGTGTTTCTAGTTTCTGCTGTCCCACTGGCTGCTCACCTTCGTACCTGCACAAGCGTGCGTCCTTTATTCCTGTGTCGGTCTGTCTACTCGGCCACCAACACCTATGACGGAAACGAAACACAAAAGCGGCGACGAGGCTGGGACACAAAAACTTTTCTGCTGATAAATGTTCTTCTATCCTCCTGCCGTAATGGAACACTGATGAAACCATAATGAAGTACAGCAGCTGAGTTTTTTGTTTCTTCCAATAGCTAAAAATAAGAAACAAGCAATTAATTGAGTATGAATTTTAGTAGACCTTCCATAACTAACAAGGAAATTACTTAGGCTCGAACAAACAGAAATACACCAAAATCGTATGATCGATAATGCAAAGGTCTCTTATTGCACTAGTGATACTCCTGCATCTGCAAAACTCTGCAGTCGCCCAGTAGAGGCCTCTGCGTGTGCCATGCCGCATTGCACTTTGACCTGCCGGTACGCCAGTAGTGACGGTGCAGTGTGCCTCTGAAGTTGCGTTTTGTGACGTTATTTGTGTGGTTCGGAGTTTGGTAATCAATCCTGCTAATATAGTGTGACTGGTTGAGCTGAAGCTACGAAGAATCCTTCTTCGTGTGAATGGTATTGATGTAGAAGATGAATCATTCGCATGTTACCTATTATTTATTATAGTGTTTCTAATCTATGCTCATATTTCTGCACTATAATAGATACCAGAAAACATGTGAGTGATTCTTCTTCTGCACCAAGACTGTATTCACGAAGATGGGCTCTTCGGAATTCCATCTCAACCAACTGCAATACATTAGCAGGATTGATTAGCAATCGCCGACCCATCTGACGCTTCACTACACAAATAACGTCACAAAGCGCAGCTTCAGAGGCACACTGCATCGTCACTATTGGCGTACCGGCAGGTCAAAGTGCAATGCGGCATGGCACACGCAGAGGTTTCTAATGGGCGACTGCAGAGTTTTGCAGATGCGGGAGTATCGCTAGTGCAATAAGGGACCTTTACATTATCTATAATACGATTCTGGTGTATTTCTGTTTGTTCGAGCTCAAGTACTTTCCTTGTAAGACATAATTAACATATGCTCGGCATATATGTTTAGCTTGGTAATTCTTTAATTCAAGATCGATATCGCGAGTCCTCGTATCATTTTAATATGGTTTCCATAATTCTGGCCAATAGAACGAAATCCACAGCGCCAGGAGTGCAATGCTCTACATATTTATTCTGTGTTGTACATTATTATTAGAATACCAAATATATATCTTTATCATTCTAGTTTGATTACTATTACTTTTGACCGTATTAGTTGCCAAACAGCCATCACCTGTAGATTATTTGTGTTATACAGAGCAACTTCTTGTTTATGATAATACATTCACATTAGTGACCAGTAAATAAATTTCACGTCCTGATTGGTGTAACATAATTTTAATATATCTTATTATATCTTTGAAATTGATGTTTACTATCTTTCAGTATAGTTTTTGTTATCAATACAATAATGTTTCTCTTCATGGCGAATGGGTATGCACTATCACCACAACCAGGTACAATTTAGTTGCGATATGAGTATAAACAATGTCTAATGACATTAACATTTAAAGAACGATAATGTTTTTGAAGTAATAGATGCGAAGCAGCGGGAATTAAGCTACTTTCATATATAATATGTAACATACACATAGTCCACATGTAAATATATGTGCCTCTTCATAAACGTTTCGCCATTATAAAAATTATATTAATTCGTGTCTGATACATATTTTCAAAAATGGTATATAAATATACGCACGCATTCCATTTCATCGTTGTGTAAAAATTTCAAAGCATTAGTCTCTGCAAGATCTGGTTACTTTTCTTGAAATCTTAACACAATGTTGCATTATAATACAGCAGGCTTTTTTACGCCTACTTTTTCAATACATGATATGCACTCTATATACCTTAAACCTATTCCATGAACCACAGACATTGCCGAGGTGTGGTGGCTTGCGTGCCTCAATACAAATAGCCGTACCGTAGGTGCAACCACAGTGGAGGGTTATCTGTGGAGAGGCCAGACAAACGTGTGGTTCCTGAAGAGGGGCAGCAGCCTTTCCAATAGTTACGGGGGCAACAACCTGGATGATTGATTAATCTGGCCTTGCAACATCAGCTAACGTGACTTTGCCATACAGTTAATGCGAACGGCTAAAAGCAAAGGGAAACTACAGCCGTTTATTTTCCTGAGGACATGGCAGATCTGCTGTATGAATACGTCTCCTTCGTTTTCTAATGTTAAAAAAACTGACCAGTCTTGTATGTACTCCGTGTAACAAAAGGCCACCACATGGGTGCATGATAACATTTACCTGTTGTTCTCGATTGGTTTCTTCAAAAATATTCTTTCTGGCGCTAATTACAGTTATTATATCGTTTTATGTGTATATACTGCCATTTAGTTGTGAAACATAAAATTGATAATACGTAAATATCCCACTGAATGAGTTACTACACAGTATCTGAAAATTTAAATGGAAAAATATATCCTCAATATTACGAATCCCGTAACTTCAAGAAACTCCAGAATCGAAGTCTACATAATCAGAAATTATTATAGTTTAGCTCTTTTCCTGTCATTTCTTACAGTCTGTAAATGGACTAAACTAAAGCATCAAAGTTTATTAAATTACCATGCGTTTCTGTATAAATAAAAAGAAGGTATGTATACATCATCAAAATACGCTAACTTCTGGTGATTCACAGCTTTAAGGTGTACTGATCATGTTCTTTTGCATTTATCTGAAACAGGCCATAGCAACACTTGTCCAGCTGAGTACAACTAGTAAAAGATAATAATTTGTTGTACGTCGAGCCCACTCTGTACTGACTATTTAATCAAAAATTCTTAATGTTTTTAGTCTTGCATAACTAATCCTATTTAGTCAATACAGTGAAAATATGATCTGCACGAGAACGGAGCTGGTAGTCTGAGCACCCTGGTATTATATGTCGAGGCAATGAACCATGCTTAAAATTGGTCTTGAGCTATATTTTAAATTCCGTAAATGACAATGCTACTAAAGACATAATGACCTACGGCTTGGCTGACACGTTAACTGAGACCCAATCCAACCTTTAAAATAATACTTTGTATATCCGAGCTGACATTCGGCAGTTACTAACGGCAGAGAAAGATGGTGGTTTGATTAGCCGGCTTCAGATGACAGTATTTACATCTCTTCGATGGTGTGATATTTATGGCTTCCAGACATTATATTCACATTGGTTATATCAAATCACAGGTGATACAGTCGATCCTATTTCCTCGAAATTCTAGTATTTTGCCGGTGCATTTGGAAGCTGAGCACAAAAACATTTTTTTTTTTTTTTTCAGTAGAAATTTGATATATGTACTCCATAAGAAGTCATCTCTCAATAGCAAAATACAATTCTGTTGTTTCAGGTAATTGAATAACATGTAAATTAATAAAAAAGGTAATATGAATAGGCAGGTTAAAACGCCTTGGCCCAGTTGTGGCGCGAGTTACCACGCTTGTAGACCGAAGTGTATCACTCCGATATCAGCCGTCATGACAGGCAAACCCGCAGTCCGAATGTGGTCTGTCATAGGCTAAGAACCGATCATATAAAAGTTTATCTGAACAATTTAAATTCAACAAAAATATTCCACGTTTAATAGAATAGTTTAAAGGAAAAAATTAGTTTGTTAATTGAGCACCTTCTCAACTCCTGTGTTAATTAAAAAAAAAAGTGGCTTTCATCAACTACAAATATAATTCTTTCACCACGCAAGTCCCTCACTAGTTAGTCTAAAAGCCTCAAGATCAAGAAACAACGAATACGTACCGTCTTCTAAACCGGGGACACAACTTGGAAGCAACAGGTTGCACAACATTTCATTTATAGACTGTGTGTTTTACTCAGGGAGGTAAAAGCAACTAGGGAACTCGCGAGTACTGCACTTTTAGTTACTCGTCATAAATAGTAACGTTGCTGGAAAGAAAAAAGAATAGGAAAGAGACTTTTGTGGTGTCGCTTAAGTCAAAGTGCGCGCCACCTACTTTCGCCGCTCGCCGCCATGAACGCACGGCGCGACGTTCTTACGACGTCAGCCACGAGCGCCCTCTGCTGCAACTCCGCTCGTGGCCATCACCGAACGACATCGTTCACTTGGGACTGAGGTAGGAACCAGTTAAGACTTGGTTATCGGACAGGCACTAGGCAGGCCTCTAGCTCAACTATGTATCAGCATTCAGCATGTAAAAGTTAAGTATTGTATAAATACTAATTTACTCTAGTGTTTCTAGTTTCTGCTGTCCCACTGGCTGCTCACCTTCGTACCTGCACAAGCGTGCGTCCTTTATTCCTGTGTCGGTCTGTCTACTCGGCCACCGACACCTACGACGGAAACGAAACACAAAAGCGGCGACGAGGCTGGGACACAAAAACTTTTCTGCTGATAAATGTTCTTCTATCCTCCTGCCGTAATGGAACACTGATGAAACCATAATGAAGTACAGCAGCTGCCTTTTTTGTTTCTTCCAATAGCTAAAAATAAGAAACAAGCAATTAATTGAGTATGAATTTTAGTAGACCTTCCATAACTAACAAGGAAATTACTTAGGCTCGAACAAACAGAAATACACCAAAATCGTATGATCGATAATGTAAAGGTCTCTTATTGCACTAGTGATACTCCTGCATCTGCAAAACTCTGCAGTCGCCCAGTAGAGGCCTCTGCGTGTGCCATGCCGCATTGCACTTTGACCTGCCGGTACGCCAGTAGTGACGGTGCAGTGTGCCTCTGAAGTTGCGTTTTGTGACGTTATTTGTGTGGTTCGGAGTTTGGTAATCAATCCTGCTAATATAGTGTGACTGGTTGAGCTGAAGCTACGAAGAATCCTTCTTCGTGTGAATGGTATTGATGTAGAAGATGAATCATTCGCATGTTACCTATTATTTATTATAGTGTTTCTAATCTATGCTCATATTTCTGCACTATAATAGATACCAGAAAACATGTGAGTGATTCTTCTTCTGCACCAAGACTGTATTCACGAAGATGGGCTCTTCGGAATCCCATCTCAACCAACTGCAATACATTAGCAGGATTGATTAGCAATCGCCGACCCATTTGACGCGTCACTACACAAATAACGTCACAAAGCGCAGCTTCAGAGGCACACTGCATCGTCACTATTGGCGTACCGGCAGGTCAAAGTGCAATGCGGCATGGCACACGCAGAGGTTTCTAATGGGCGACTGCAGAGTTTTGCAGATGCGGGAGTATCGCTAGTGCAATAAGGGGCCTTTACATTATCTATCATACGATTCTGGTGTATTTCTGTTTGTTCGAGCTCAAGTACTTTCCTTGTAAGACATAATTAACATATGCTCGGCATATATGTTTAGCTTGGTAATTCTTTAATTCAAGATCGATATCGCGAGTCCTCGTATCATTTTAATGTGGTTTCCATAATGCTGGCCAATAGAACGAAATCCACAGCGCCAGGAGTGCAATGCTCTACATATTTATTCTGTGTTGTACATTATTATTAGAATACCAAATATATATCTTTATCATTCTAGTTTGATTACTATTACTTTTGACCGTATTAGTTGCCAAACAGCCATCACCTGTAGATTATTTGTGTTATACAGAGCAACTTCTTGTTTATGATAATACATTCACATTAGTGACCAGTAAATAAATTTCACGTCCTGATTGGTGTAACATAATTTTAATATATCTTATTATATCTTTGAAATTGATGTTTACTATCTTTCAGTATAGTTTTTGTTATCAATACAATAATGTTTCTCTTCATGGCGAATGGGTATGCACTATCACCACAACCAGGTACAATTTAGTTGCGATATGAGTATAAACAATGTCTAATGACATTAACATTTAAAGAACGATAATGTTTTTGAAGTAATAGTTGTCGTTTACTTTAATTACAAGTAAAAACACACAGAGTGACTCTCTGCTCGTTTGCTATCAGCGATGGTGTTGGACGTTAAATTTACCAATTTGAGTCACTGCACCCAACACCAGAAATGATTGATTCGCGCTGTATAAGTGAAAATACACTCTCCGCTTCGTCTCGTACGGTGCTGAAGCTAAAGGCTCCAACTTCTGAACTCTCATCATGAAGTACATAATGCCCGCTTTGTATTCCTCAATGCCTCTGATATATTCCCATGTTAATGATCTAGTAATGGTACATGTAGCTATATGGCAGAGTAGCTAAGGATTATATTTTCTAGGGGAGACCATAGTGACATCAAGGGTGTCGCAAGACCAGTAGATTCGGAAGCAGCAGTGGTAAGACACTAGACTCGGATTCGTGAGGACGATCGTTTAAACCCGCCAGATTTAGGTATTACGTAGTTTCTCTAAGCCAGTCCAGGAAAATGCCAGAATCATTCCTATCGAAGGACACAGCCGATATCCTTTCCTATCCTTATAAAAATCGATTCATAAGTTTACTTCGCCTCTGATAATATCTTCCTCTTTGTTCAGTGGGTACTATATTCATAAATTTATCATAAAGAGATTTATTTAAAGTGTCATTCGTTCTAATTGAAACTCTGATTAATGTTAGCGGAAGTGAAACTTTCTGACAATTAAAATTGTGTGCCGGAACCTGGACTCGAACCTGGGACCTTTGCCTCTCGCGGGCAAGCGCACTACCGACTGTGCTATCCCAACACGACTCACGATGCCGCCTCACAACATTCCTTCCGCCAGTACCTCGCCTCCTACTTTCCAAACTTCACAGAAGCTCTCCTGCGAACCATGCAAGACTAGCACTCCTAGAATAAAGGATATGGTGGAGACATGGCTTAGAGGCAAAGGTCCCAGGTTGGAGTCCCGGTTCCGGCACACAATTTTAATGCCGGCCGCGGTGGCCGAGGTGACTGAGGCGCTCCAGTCACGGTCAGCACGGCCACTACGGTCGGGGGTTCGAATCCCCCCTCGGGCATGGATATTTGTGCCGTCCTAGTTTGTAAGTAGTTCATAAGTAGTTTGTAAGTTTAGGGACTGATGACCCCGTAGTTAAGTCCCATAAGCTTAAAAAAAAAAAAAAAAAAAAAAAAAAAAAAAAAAAAAAAAAAAAAAAACACAATTTTAATCTGCCAGGAAGTTTCATATCAGCGCACACTCCGCTGCAGAGTGATAGTTTCATTCTGTTAGCGGAAGTGTCAACACTAGGAAAATTTTGGAAATCTCTGAACTAGATTGTTTAAAATGGTTATCAATAATGGAATGACATCATCACACAAGTGTTCTGTATTGCTTTCTCATATCCCTAGTTCCGTTTCAACAGTATTGTAGACAGGAAGAGTTGTTGGCAGGAGTTCCTTTTCAGTCTCAGCAGGCATCTCGTGCACTAGAATTCTCACGTGGCGGCACAAGTAGAAATCAAGTGGGGTAACATCAGATCACGAAACAGGAACTCTTCTTCCTACTCAAATTTAATTGAATGGTACAGGTATTCACGAAGCCTTAGTACAAAGTCAGGTGAGTTTCAGTCAAACTGGAATCAGATCCGTTAATGAATAATAATGTGAACTAAGTGTAAGCCTTTTCTCCAATTTGCTTGTCGAAAGGTATGTTATGACATTATCACATACATTTCATGTGGTTAATGTGACATTTGATATTGACTTGTTCAATGCGAATGTTATTTTGAATGTAAAAGCGTTGCTTTAGTGATGTGTACCTGCTGTTCCCTTTTGTTTTAACCATTTCAGTGAAATCTCGCATCTGCACTATCATTTGTGTATCAGACGTCTGTTTTGTGCTGTTGTAATTACTTTAAGCAGATGGTTTCTGGCACTGTCGAAAATTTAATGACACACTGACACATTGAATTACGTTATTCAATTTCCTTCCTACTTCGTTTCTACTACAATGTCACATGTGTCTGACTGCAATGTTTTGCGCAGAAAAAGCATAGAAAACTGTTTTATTATTATGGATTGTCATTCTAAGCATGGTTTTGTGCGATTTAGAGCGTTCGAGGTTACGAATGTCGCTTTTTAAGTGTGTAATTGCGGTTTCCTCAGAGTATTGCCTGCAACATCTGCTACCAGGAGTACAGGACTGTTCGTTGGGTTGCCGAAGCCCCAGCACTCTGCTAACAGCGGCGGTTGCAAACTTTCGCTGTACGTGCCACTTTAATTGGTAAAGAAACGCTTTGAGGTCCCGCAAGTAAATGTTCAAGTTACAAATATGGCACATAAACAGGTACCCATATATCTGCTATGTGTATGTATGTCTCTGTAATTTCTAAGTCTTACTAAATCCGCGACTATATACAAAATCTTGTCTGCTGCAGTGTTGCACACAACTGTTGACGCACGGAAGCAGTGAACAGTAGCACACGCTACAGGGCACACGCAATGCTCAGACTGACTTTTCAAGGTTTCTTCAAATATGGAAAATATTCGGCAACAATTTTCACTTGCACTCTTCCCTTCCTCTTTCTTTCTCTCTCACTCTCAATGCAATGTCTCCACCCTCTTTCTTTCAAAAAAGGAAGTATTACTAAAATTGTTAAAAAAAATAAAAGCAGTGAAATGCGGTGAGGCATTCGTAATTATACGCTGATTTTCCTTTTCGAATATAACACATCAAATAACAACTTAGCGTCAGAAATCTAAGTATGTACTGCATAAATTAGGATTTATGATTTTATGGCGGTAGATTATCACTTGTTCAATAAACTTCCTGGATCTTGAAATCTCAAAGTTCCAACAGAAACATAAGTTCACGAGACAAAGAAAAAACACATATGCAACTGACCAATAGGTAGCTCATCACGTCATCCCACTACACACAAGAATAGTACATTCAGATTTATGCTACTTCAGAGAGAATTAGACGTATTGCCGTAATTAACGGTTATACAGTGAAAACAACATATGCCAAACACACAAAAAAGAAACAGCAAATTGTCACACAAAGACAGAAGGAAAATTATTCGCCAGCTTCCCATAACTAAGCTTCATCTCCCACCATTTGCTAATCTAAGTAATGTATATTAAGTATCATGCCTCAGTTGCCCTGACTTCTATGTGGGAAAAACAGGCATAAACTTCAAAACCGTTTCGAGGAACACGGAACACTTAAATGCATTCAGACTCAACCATTTCGAAAATTCAGCCATTACTCCACATATGGTACAAACTAAACAACTTATCAAGATTCTGCACAACCTATCAAATGGGAAGACCGTAAATCTTACAATAACTTTAAATTTACCTTTATAAAATCAAAAATCCTGAATCTTTGTTACATGATCAGACACGTTTCGTTAGTCATAGTTATTTAACAATTTTTAAGGATTTGTTTTAAATTTAGCCATTACATACTGATGACCTTTCACTATGTTAAGTTTTGTCATTCTACCTGTTAAACCACATCTATGACGTTCTTCTTAAATGCGGAAGAAATGTGTGATAAGTGACAAGTGATATTACAAAAAAGGAAACCGTACTTTTCAACGTAAAAGGAGAAAAACAGACGAAAAAACACTAGTAGTCTGTCTTTGCAGATACTTTTACCGTGCAAACTATTCCTTTGTGTGATTCTTGAGTTTCTCCAGGCGTATTTGATAATCAAAGTATCCACGGGTGTACTGACGGTCTACAATGTCCAACGGCCACAATATTTCGGCGAGTGATTCATGATAACGATAAAGAATTTCAACACTAGTCTTGTGTAGTTCGCGAACGAACTAGTTCGGAAGAGCGCCCCCACAGGCGAACTAAGCGAACTGGTTCGCAGATCCCTCGCCTCTTAGTTCGTCCGCTCCTTTTCCGAAGACTGACGGGTAACAGCGAGAGGACGTGAGAGCGCACAGAATCGCGTGATTCCCTTCTGCCAGTTACCTTCATTTCGATCTGAGATGCAGCTCAGCTGTAGTTTCATAGTTCACTGCCACAAGAAATCTATTTTAAAAATAAAGTATTACGAGTACTCTGTATGCAAAGTAGTTGAATAACATTGTATCACCCATTCGTATAAATAACTGGTTTATTTGCCTAAGTATTTGATGTCAAATTGCCCAAAAATACGAGTAATAGCACACGCTTTGGCAAAACTGATTCATTATATAAAAAAGCTGTCATAAAGAAAGAGCTCTTTCAGTAGCGGTAGCAAAAGCCGAAAAGAGCGGACGAACTAGGAGCAGCGGATGAACTAGGAGCAGCGGACGAACTAGGAGCAGCGGACGATTATGCCAAACGTATCTCGCTTCATAGTTCGTTGGATTCTTTTCCGAAGACCTACGGGCAATAGTGAGAGTGCGCGTAGCAGTATTAAAAATCACGTGCTTGCTTTCTGCTGATGAGAGCCATTTCGAGGTTAGCGTCTGCCTTCTGGATTACATAGTTCACTGCTACAAAATTTCTGCTTTGACGTATTCTGCACTCCGCAGTATCTGACTAACAAACTCCATAATGCCAAGATATAGAGGTAACTCTAAACTTAAACGCGAGAAATTATCCACAAACTGTTTCTTTTGATTTGCGTGATATAGTTAGCTGCTCAAGCAGCAAACGCATGAAGCAGCTAGGTGGAGGAACTTCTCCCTCCACCTGCATGGGCAGACCACGCTGCTCAGCCGTCACTGGGAGCGGACGAACTAAAGAGATCGAACTAGTTCGCGGCAGAGCCGAGAACTAAAGTGAGCGCTCCCGATCGCGAACCATTATATGCAAGTCTAATAGGAAGACCGTAAATCTGTTACAATAATTTCAAATTTACCTTCATAAAATCAAAAATCCTGAATCTTTGTTAAATGATCAGACAAGTTTCGTTGGTCATAGTTATTAAATAATATTAAAGGATTTGTTTAAATGTACTCATTACATACTGATGAATCTGTCACTATGTTAAGTTTTATCATTCTACCTGTTAAACCACATCTATGACGTTCTTTTTAAATGCGGAAGAAATGTGTGCTATGTTACAAAATAAGGAAACCGTACTTTTTAAAGTAAAAGGGAAAAAAAAACTAGTAGTCTGTCTTCACAGATACTTTTACCGTGTAAACTATTCCTTTGTGAGTGATTCACGATAACGATAAAGCATTTCAACACTAACGTCATTCTATATTCTGTGAACTTTGTCAATGACCGTGACGCAATTGATACATCATCGAGCTTGGTTAGGTCACCATGCTGGTCTGTGGAGTGCTGTTGGCAAGTGGGGCTGCGATCAGCTGTTGTGCAGCCATTTCAGAAGCTATTTAATTAAGAAGTAGAGGGTTCGGTCGCGAAAACCGCTGACAACGTCCCCCTCCATACCGCATCTGGTGACGCCTTCCGGCAAGGACGACACTGTGGCCTGTCCGTACCTGATGAACCCTTCTAGGCGTGTCGGATGGTGTCTTAGTTTTTATTCCTGAACTTGACGACTGCCCAGTGTAACCCTCCAAGCTCCCGATGAAGCATTTGTACCCAAAACGTTACCCAAAAGGACTATCACCAATCAAGAAACATTTGCTGTGGTCAATCGTCGCCTTTCTGATACGCGCATTTAGAAGGAAATGTTGTGTTGCTCGAGACTGACCAAGAAGTGTACGCAGTGCTGGTTTCGAGGAACGATTACTACAAGTGTTCGACAACAACACTTCACATAGCGTAAGCTCCGTTGCTCAAGCTTTAAATGCTAGTTATAGAGAAAGGGGTGGGAAAATACGCTAAGCGAGCGAGGGTGCCCGCGTGCAGTCGCAGTGCTTGCTCGCGGGCAGCTCTGCTAACATCCATAGCAAGAAGCACAGAAAGCTTTTCTAGTTCGTTTCCTTAATGTTTTCAGTGCCTAAGTGTCATTTGCGTTTAGCCGGTCGCGGTGGCCGAGGGGACTGAGGCGCTCCAGTCACGGTCTGCACGGCCACTACGGTCGGGGGTTCGAATACCCCCTAGGGCATGGATATTTGTGCCGTCCGTAGTATTAGCTAGTTCATAAGTAGTTTGTAAGTTTATGGACAGATGACTTCGTAGTTAAGTCCCATAAGCTATACAAACATTTTCATTTGCGTTTGTGGTAGATCAAAATTAGAGGGAATGAAGAGGTTAAGGAGGAGCTTAGATACTCAAAACGAAAATTATGACCTCTGTGGATGTTTCTCTTACAAAGCGCAATATCTTTGTTACAACTTTGCCTAGTACTCATCAAATATTGTAGATGCTTTTGACACTCTTTTGGACTTTTAAAGGAAAATTACTTTTGTGGATAGTGCAACTTTCAGGAAGGTTATATTCGTAATTCTTAATGATGTACTAATTATAAGTAGTTTTTAAGTTTAGGGACTGATGATCCCGTAGTTAAGTCCCATAAGCTCTACAAACATTTGAACATTTGAAGTAATTATAAACGAAACAACCCCTGAAAATTAAACATTAAGCGAACGGTTTGATGAATTTGTTGCTGTCTTATAAGCTTTAATGGAAGATTCTGACGTTGGATTTAGCGAGTCACAAGGGTCTGACACTGATTTAGCTCATTACTTTTACTATAGCAATGTTCGTCAGTTGTTAATTCAATCTGATATGTTTTATCATAAAAATGAGAAATTTCCATATTTTGCAGCTGTAATTCTTTATTATTGAATACTATGGTAAGGAAGTACTGAGTTTTGCAACTATTTACGCTATGTTCAACACTATTTGAGTTGCTACAGGTTCTCGTCTTTACAATAAAATATACCAAATGATTTGGTACTCTTGCTCTAGACGTCCGAAGTGCAGTTGTTAAAATTCAGTTGGAGCTTCGTGACATTTACTAATTGATATTGAAATATCAAAAGCCAAATTTCACGCACTGACAACAATATGAAAACAATGCAGCTGTAATGCACACTAAATAATGGTCGTGGAAAGGCTTCTGTGAAGATATCTGAAGAAGATATCACTATTGTGTAAAAATTGGCAATTCAGTCTAAATAATGAGAAGTTTGAAGTCGTCCACATTAGCACGAAAAGAAATACGACAAACTTTGTTTACAAGATAAATCAATCAAAAGTGAAGGCTGTAAACTCCTCAAAGTACATAGGAATTACTATTACTTCAAACTTACACCGCAAAGAACACGTAGATAATGTGTTGGAAAGGCGAACCAGAGACTGCATTTTATTGGCAGAACCTTTAAAACATGCAACAGAACTACTAAAGAGGATGCATACAATATGCTCGTCCGTCCAATTTTGGATTATTGTTGCCCAGTGTGGGATCCTTATGAGGTGGGTTTGACGGAGGTAATCGAAAGAGTCCACAGCAGCTCGTTTCGTATTGTCACGATACAGGGGAGACAGCGTTACGGAAATGATACAGGATCTGGGATGGGAATCATTACAACAACGGCGTTTATCGCTGCGGCGTAGGCAACTTACGAAACTACAATCGCCAACATTCTCCTCCGCATGCGGAGATATATTGTTGACTCTCAGTTACATAGGTAGAAATTATCATCATAATAAAATACAAGAAATCAGAGCTCGAACGAAGAGATTCAGGTGTTCTTTCTTCCCGCGCGCTGTTAGAGAATGGAATGGGAGATAGATAATATAACGGTGGTTCGATGAACCCTCTGCCAGGCACTTAAATGTGATTTGCAGAGTATGCCATGTAGATGTAGATGTATAACCTGATGTGATCGTCAGTGCAGTTCGCGTCTTCTAAGAATTTACCCACGTTTCACGTTCATGGGACAAAATGATGAAGAATATCAAATACGTAATTACGTAGTAATTGACGTGTAGGCTTTTATTTCACTTAAATTCGATGGTACTGCTATACACCTATAAATTTGTCTCTAAGTCTACATTTTCTTAAATGATAGCATATGCCATAGTTATTGCGTTGTTATTATTGATTGCAATGTGGTACTACAGTATTTTTAATGCAGTTTAACGTGTTTACAATCTCAAAGCTGAACATTAGATCCTGTATTATAGGTAGTCTTCGTTCGCATTCTCAGTTAAGAGACACGGCGACGCCCATGCCCACAATGCCCTCTGGTAGTCTAGAGGACAGCTCAGGTGCCCACCTCTGTTCTAGTTCATAGAACTCTGCGTGATGATCATCTTTATCCGTAGACGTTATGGAAGATGTAGGACCATGTACCCAATGACTTTCCAATTCGTAAAGACTTTACCTAACGGTTTTTGAACCAAAGATGCTAAATGACGACTTATATTTTTTCTGTGGGAGGATGGAAACACTGTTACCAACGTAGCAATTTTCATGTACGGTGTCATGATAATCCTCGAAGTACGGGTTTCCGCCATCTCCGGAGAGGACCTGCAGTTGATGCTTGAGCCGGCGTTATTTACGACCAAGTTGTGAGAGCTTACATTTTCCCTCGCCTTCTAAATGGTAGGGTTCACCACGTATTTGTCGAACACGTACTTCCTCGTCTTCTCTAAGGCATGCGTCCTATTTTGGAGTAATGATCCGCATTGTGGGATCCCCAAAACGTGGGACTAACAGATGATTTTGGGAAAGTACAGAGAAGGGCAGCTCGTTTTGTATTATCGAGATATAGGGGAGGGAGTGTCACGGAAATTATGCACGAGATGGGGTGGAAATAGCAAAAACAAAGACGTTAATCGTTGCGACGAGATCTATTTGCGAAATTTCTTTCACGAACTTTATGTTCCGAATACGAATATATTTTTTTTTTGCACTCATCTACATTGGAAGACATGATAAAAAAGAGAGAGAGAGAGAGTGAGAGTGAGAGAAATCAGATTGGAAACGAAAAGATTTACGTGTTCTTTTTTCAAAAATGTTCAAATGTTTGTAAATGTATCGGACCAAACTGCGTGGTCATCAGTCCGTAACTTACAAACTACTTAAACCTAGGTAAACTAACCTAAGGACAAACACACACACCCATGCCCCAGGGAGGACTCGAACCTCCACGGCGAGCAACCGCGCGCTCCGCAGCGAGACGCTTTAGACCGCTCGGCTACTCCACCGCGGCTGTTCTTTTTTCCGCGAGCTATTAGACAATGGAACTGCAGAGAAAATTCATAAAATTGGTTCGATGAACCCTCTGCCATGTACTTCTATTAGACTTGCAGAGTATTATGTAGATGTTGATGTAGATGTGGAAGACGAATGTAGTTCCAGCATGATGCTGCACCACCCCATTTTACAAGTAGAGCTCGAAGATTCTTGGAAAGACAATATCGTGACTCCTGGATTGGACATAAGGGACTTGTTCACTGACCTGTAAGATACCTAGATCTCACACCACTTGAATTTATCTTTGGAACCAGTTGAAGGCTCTCATGTACCAAACTCTCGTAAACACTGTGGAAAATTCTAAGCATAATATTGTGAAACATTACTTAATCTTCAACGTTCTGTGGTGGTCGGCTTGAGTTGTGCAATCAAGTCAATGGTGCAAACTTGGAGTATTAATCGCAGTAATCACAATGTACACTGTCGTCTTCTTCAGGCGAATTAAATGCGCTTTATCCGTCATCTAGCGCGATAACTATGAGGCAGAGACTCGTATACTCAAAATGATTGGCTATATACAACATATCATCAAAGAAAAGTTAAGTACTTATTTGTGAAAACAGCCGGTATGTGTGAATTAACATTTCCAAGGGATAAAAAAAGCTACGTGTCATGTGGGAATTTCCCTGCCAGAATGTGTGGTTACTGGAAAGCGAAGGAGACGTATCGGTTCTTCGCATCTGTGCTCGATTTCCCGTGGGGACACAGTTCTGAATTATTGATCCCGAAATGCACTCCAGAGGAACGCAACGTACGCACGTGGTATTTTTCCACTTCCTCCGGTTCCCTTGCATCAGTGAAGATGGGGGAGAGAATTTAGTGCACCCCCACAGAAAGCAAAGCAAGGAAGCGAAGAAAGCCATACCAACAGTCTTCATCCGGAAAACATAACTGGAGACACTATTGTAGAAAGAAAAGAGATGGGAAATAAACGTAAATGAGGTATATGATGCCGTGAATAGGATTTAACAGAGCTGTAAAGAAACATAACAACACTCTCCTTGAATGGGAGGTCGCATTTTCGATCTCTAGTAAGACCCATTTCAAAGTGTTATGCTGACTTATACGACAAGAACTATATTAGCTGATAATGTACGCCTTCATCAGGATGACGACAGAAAATGAGCGTGTGGAAAGTGCAGCAATCAACCTTCTGGCAGACCGCAGTGCCGAGCGGTCTGCGACGTGTCAGTCACAATCTGCACGGCCGCTACGGTCGTGGGTTCGAATCCCTCCCCCCCCCCCCCCCCCCCACCTCGGGCATGGATGTTTGTGTCGTCTTTAGTATAAGGTAATTCATAAGTAGTTTGTAAGTTTAGGGACAGATAAACCCGCAGTTAAGTACACTTGACAGCAAAAAAAAGTGGATCACCCCTGAATTCCTAAGTAGAGACCGCACCTGACGCTACGCAACCACCATTGCACAGCTGCGTCGCAGGTCGTCAAATCAAATGTTCAAATGTTTGTATAGTCTATGGGACTTAACTACGTGGTCATCAGTCCCTAAACTTACAAACTACTTATGAACTACTTACGAACTAGGACGGCACAAATATCCATGCCCGAGGGGGGATTCGAACCCCCGACCGTAGTGGCCGTGCAGACCGTGACTGGAGCGCCTTAGTCTCCTCGGCCACCGCGGCCGGCTCGTCAAATCATTGCACAGTACAGTTATTACCTACCCACAATAGGTACTAATTAAGTCTCCTATTTCTCCTTATGACATTCAGGCAAGGTACAAACCAATACTTTCGTACAACAAATATTAGAATAAACGTCATTAGAGATGAGACAGTAACACTTGTAAATTAAATTTAGTTGCAATAAGTGAAAAGTCAGATACGTTATCACACTTGTTTAGTGACATAATATGTTTTTGTTCATGATCTGAATCTGAACGCACTGTTAAGCAAAAAATAGTTGTATGCCTGATCGAGAAGCGATTACAGGTCACGCACTTTTTCGTGACCCCTCTCTGATCGGCGGAAGTCGGCTGAGCTCGTGTGTCAACGGAATGTTTATGCTCTCTATCAACCTTACCTCGTAACAGCATTTTACACCGTAGACCTCGTCAATGTATTGTTGATTTGTGCTTTGTAATGATTATTGTTTTCCACTTTGTTATTTGCTAAAATAAGTCCTCATACCCCGACGACTTCTTTTATAAGAAAGAAGGCTGTCATTAAAAGTGGTGTGAAGAATGTTAATTCTAAATTTTATTCTGTTATGACAATAAAAGGAGGCAGAGAGCGTTGCTACACCCGCTTAATAAGTCCCTTTCAAATATTAACATTTCGTAGATATGCGTTCCACTTCTCTATTACTCAAACATTAAAGTGATACTTAATTTCGTGTTCCATATGTAACGTCTTAACCCCTTACATGTTATTTCTTTTAAAACCTGTAATCTATGCGCCGTAAGCTGCCGGCACTGTGGGAAAGAGGCGGGGCTTCTTCTAACAGCCAATCCGCTATGAGCTGAATGCAAGCTTCAGCTCCCATCATTCTCCGCTAGGGACCACGTTTAAGTGCGCGTGATCTCTAGGCATAAATAGACGTAAAACACTGACGATTTCATTAGTTTCTTAGACCGATGTCTGAACCCAGAAACAAATGATAATCTTAGCACTGCACCAGGAGTTGCATGAAGCTCCTATTGTTGCTGAGAGGTAACCGCTGAAGATATAGTGCAATTCATAGATATCATACATCATAAAGTTGTGGAATGGAATAAAGTGTATTGATGATTTGTTAACCAAGCACAATCAATGTCACTTATCAAATATGTTCACAAATAGCATTATACTGGTACCTGAAACGACGATACAGTTAATTTTTCCCCGGCAGGGACTCGAACCCAGCACTATTTGCAATTGTATAATACGAAGGAGTACAGCTGATATATTTGATTCTTCCGGGCACTCCAACCCTGCATATGCCGTCACTCTTGACCTGACACCATGAGGCATCAACTATCACATTGTCGTTCACCAGTGGTTAGGACCACACTGTTCGTAGAGACGTGGAAGGGGTTTGGTATTTTGCGAAAAATTTGTTTAATTTAGTAGCGCAGGGACATGTGCAATTTTGATTTGAAACAAGGCAGAGTCCTGCGTTCTTCATTGGAGTTACTGGAGGTGTAGATGGTATTCTTGTGGCCGTTAAAAACTGTTACCCCCTGCGGGAATCGGACCCATACCTTAGCTATTACAAGTTAATCTCATCCCTGCCTCCAGCGAATTACAGATGCGTTGGCATAATGTTTTGTCATAATGGACTACTCATTAGACAGTACGACCAGGCAAATAGCTCAGAGGTGTCTGGCTAGGTAAGACATTCTTGGCCGCACGGGATGGCCACGTAGTGTGAGGCGCCTTATCGCGGATATTGCATGATATTATACTACGTTTTAGTATGCTACATTACGATTGCGTATGGAATTCTGTAATAAGCTTATTTAACTATGAGCTCATTATAATAAAGATAGTTGTGTAGCTGTTGCCACGATAACTTGAATATTAGGCATTTTTATAGTTATGAGGAACGTGAATTATGCGTTAAAATTTTTGAAATTCGGAAAGTAACTTCGTTTTGACATTTATTCACCACGATCAGGAACACAAACAGACTTCGATGAAGGAGATTTCTTTGATTTACTAGTATGGTCAGTGACAAGGTATCCAATAACTGGCAAGTGTGTCGAGCAATTATTCTTCACTGTGTGGTTACCTTCAATAGTCATACTGAGGTTACAAAAAGCAATGTGGATTCTGATACAATGTCGCATCGAAAATGCGATTACATGCGAAGCATAATATCCAACTGGAAAGGATGGGGGAGAACTTCAGTCTCTGCCATTTCAAAGCTTGGATACTGGTATTCGTCGGAATAGATGTCCATTTTAATGGGGCGACAATAGTGCTTGCACGGTAAGGTTCAGTTCCCATTATATCCACGCGCTTTTCGAGAGTCAACGACAGAGAAATAATGAAAGTGATTTAAAAAAAAAATATCTGCCTTGCACAAAATTGTGAAAAGAATCACGGAGATGCAGATAAATATTTCAAGGGAGGGGTAGCAGGAAGGAGGGCGGGATCTAGGAATGAACAGGAGGGTAGAACTGGAAAATTAAAGAATGAAATGCTTGCAAAATACTCCTTACTTATATATCACAGTTAGCTTTAGGACCGAGAGAAAAGGAACGAATGTTTTACAGAACGAAGGATGGATTATCGAAGATATAAAAGAACACTGCTTCATAGAGAGGACCCATGGACAGTAAAGAAAGCAGACATTAAAAGAGTTGTCTTAACGGAAACCATAATTTTTATTGTTTTTTTGGGGGAATAGACCAAACGGGCAACTCGGGTTATAATCAAAGGGAGGTGACAGAGAGAAAGAGAGAAAGGAGGAAAAATTCACAACGAAGAAATATTAGACAAATCGTTTGCATATTTTGTTAAGGACGGAGGGTGTATTAATGGGTGGAGGGGAGGTGAGAGACGTATTTGAAATAACAAAAATTACTTTAACAGCGTCCATCTAAACTGATTAGTCTGTATGCATGGAGTCAAGGTATAAATGAATAAAAATAGAGTATTGAGTGAAATGAGAAGCAATGAATTAATATTTGTGCCGCAGGCGAGAATCGAACCCAGACCTCCAAACTTTCTTTAATTCAATGCTTTTCCTTTCACTTAATTTATTTGACAAAATGACGCGGAAAACTGTCTCTAGGTATATAAATTTATAATAAAATAGGATAATAAAGGAACTGTATATTTAAAAAAAAATCAATTTAAAGGCAGCTGAAAGGAAAAAGAAACTAATATTTCATTTCTTCTATAGTCTCACTTAGGAGATTAAAAAAAAATTTAACGTACTAATAATTTATTCAGAATCCCTCATTATTTGTTTCTTTCATAATACGTCTCAGCGTATAATCTATAACGCCGTCAGACCAGCTTCTCTTCAGAAAGAGCGACGACTCTATCTCGAGTTGATTGCTCTCAGTGAGACGGCCTGATTTGTATTTGGCCTGTCTGCTTTCACTATGATGCCAAGAAGTAAACATTCTCTATTTACGTCAGAGTCCCACTCTGCGCTGTGCTGGGGGCTTTTGGGCATCACCGCGACCGCCTTGGCACGAGCTGTGGTTGACCGGCCAGCCCATAGCTCTCGAGCCACGGCTAATACAGGCACAGACCGCAAAACCAGGCCCAAACGTTTCTGCCAACCTACCCAAGTGTGTAGTATTAACTACCACAGCTAGAGCAATTTTGCTATAAAATGAGCTGCCACTTTATCTTTTGACATTTCATTCAAATATTTAACTAAGTTAAAGAATAGAATCGCGATAAATGCAGCTACCACATAATGTTTCACCTAGATAGCAATCATACGACACAGGAAACTATCTTTTCAACGGTCTGCATTAGATTTAGACACAAGAAAATATGTATTCAACCTAGAAAACTACGTATGTTTTAAAATTAAACAATTCTGGTGGGAACAATATATATATATATATATATCATTCACGTTTTGTGCATTTATAAAGTGTTCTAAATGTTCAAATGTTTGTATAGTCTATGGGACTTAACTATGGGGTCATCAGTCCCTAAACTTACAAACTACTTATAAACTACTTACGAACTAAGACGGCACGAATATCAATGCCCGAGGGGGGATTCGAACCCCCGACCGTAGTGGCCGTGCAGACCGTGACTGGAGCGCCTCAGTCTCCTCGGCCACCATGGCCGGCAAAGTGTTCTCATTGTCTCTGAAACAATAAGTGCTACGAAACTGAAATACCTGCTGAGGCCCTTCATTGACACGATTGTTCTGTTATTCACAGTGAAGTGTTTCGTAATGGGTTCATAGGATCGCTTTAGTTTCTCGACTGTTCCACGCTGTTCCAAAAAGGATATATGCGAGTTCTAATTACCATTATGTTTTTCTTAAAATTCAAATCAAAAGTTCGAATGTGTGTGGTATGCTAAGTTCAACAGTCCCTAAACTTACACACTACTTAAACTAACTTATTCTAAGGACAACACACACATACGCATGCCCGATAGAGGACTCGAACCTCCTACGCTAGCAGCATCCCGATCCATAACATGGCACCTTAGACTGCGCGGGTACTCTGCGCGACCTTCTTACAATTGTTACATACTTTGTACGGTAATGAGTACAAAAGCTCTTTGCATTTGTAGGAGAAGGTTGGTGATTGAAATCTCATAGAAGAAGCGTGCTACACTGAAAACTCTTTTGTTTTAATATTTTGCTTCCCCCTCAACCCCCTGCCGTCTCCGCCCCCTCCCCAACCTAATTAGTTAAAAAAATAAAAACGGAAAACATCCGAGACCTTCTTTCCGCTAATTCACTATACCGCACAATCTGATATCTTTTTCCAACTTTTTCAGTGTCCTCCCTCTATATCGTTAGGTAATAATCGCACATTGCTCAGCAATTCTGCGGAAGAGGTGGAGCAATTGTAGGGTTTATAGCCTCCTAGGGAGACGTTTTAATCTTCTAATGGTTGTGTCAATAACAGGCGCTTGTTTTATCTTCACCAAAACATGTATATTTCGTAGTTAACGTTGTTTTCAATTTTACCCACCAGAAATTTTGTTAGGCGTATCATCCTTAAATTTGTTTTGTTTATCGATTTCTCAAGGACTGATGAAAATTTTCTGGTAATCATGTGGTGAACTATACGCATATTTATATTTAGGGTCAATTGTCGAATTTGCATCGTGAAGATATAACTTCAATATCATTTTAAAATTGGCTCTGCTTTTCTGAGGTGCTTACTAGACAGCAGCATAATCTGCCACAAGTATTTCTCAATTCGATATAGCAGTTTGTAGCTCTGTCAGAGAGTGGGTAAAATGTTACTCTCGCTTCAGTTTGTAACTGAGAGCTACTGCCTCTTAATCTTTAAAGAGCGTCGACATTTTCATGAAGGAATCGAACAGCTGCAGCGTGAATCGCCTCCTCATTGCCCTTGTGAAAGCCGATGCAGGTAATTCAGAAAGTAGGGATCGAGAATAGTTGTAGTTGCTACGTGAAATTTATCACCCTTGTCTGTAATCATATATGTGATAAGTAAATGACACACCGAAGTTCAATTTTCAGACATTTTAATTGGAATACCACCAATAAGTGAATCTTGAAGGGTTCTTCTGTCTACATATATGTGTCGTGACTGTTCTTTCGAAAGAACAGACACTATATAAATATACATAGTTAAGGAGAAGACGAGAACAACTCCAGCCTTCAGCGAAAATGCACACTACGCCTGAACTCACGAGGTAATCGGCAAAGTGCCACGAGCAGTGAGTGGAAATTGGAAACGGCAACTACGTGAGCAGTGTGAGTAAGTTTGAGTCTTGTGGGTAACGAAGGGGGAGAGGAGTGGTAGCCCTGCGATGATCGTTGTTTTCCCGCTCGTGCAGTGGTTACCGTAGTTGCTTAAAAAACGGAAGGAACTGGACCCGAATTCAGGCTGGGAACATCTGTTCAACTTCCCCAATGCGTGCACTCAGTGGCCACAATCAGCTTGTATCGGATTACTTCTTTTAATCTAGATTCTTCTCTGTCATTCCAGGAAGCAGTACAACTATCACCAGACATGATCCACCGTGTTATCATTTCACTACCATAGTCGTACCAGGAAGATCATTTGTCTACAGGCAATGTCTTTCTCGAGTGGTCCAACACCTTAGGAGAACATCTTGTGCACACATTATGCATGGCTTAATTACTTCTCCTACGATGTGAGGTCGAGTATTGATGTATTTATAGTGAGGGAGACGAATCTTCAGCCATAATCAACTTCGAACCATATCGCTTTCCTAAGTTGTGCGACTGGACTCGTGATGTCCTATCTGCAAGATAATAGTTTGCAGTAACAGACGAGGAGTCATCTAGTGAAAAGGACGTGGCTAGTGTAATTCTTCCAGCAAAGCGAAGTAGGCTTCTGATTCGAATATATATTCGAAGTATTTAATGAGCAATCAGAATAGTGCTCTTAGATTTGAGGCAGTCAATGCTTCCCACTACTAAACTCAGAAAAGCAAAGTCAATTGCGAAATGAATTCGAATTTGTATCTTCACGGCGCAAATGGCGACAATTGACCTTAAACATCAATACGCATTTGGCTCTGAACATAAGTTCTCAGAGTTTCGTCATCATTCTAGATATCGATAAGCAAAACAAATTTGAAGGTTATACATATAACGGAATTCCTGGGGGTGCAATTAAAAACCATTTTAACTGTGAATAACACAGGTTTTGGCGAAGGTGAAACAAACGGCCTGTTACTGACACTACCATTAGGAGATTTACAAGTCTCCTAAGGAGACTGCCAACCCTACAATTGTTCCCCCTCTTATGCAGTACTGCTGAGTAGTGTGCGATTATTACCTGATGGAATAGAGGGAGGACGTCGAGAAAGTTGAAAGAATATATCAGATTATAACTCGCACTTGTATTTATTATTATTATTATTAGTAGTAGTAGTAGTAGTAGAAGCAGTATTTAGAGCTTAGTATAAGCATGAAACAGTCAAGAAACTAAAGCGAATATATGAACCCATTACGAAACACTTCACTGTGAATAACAGAACGATCGTGTAAATGAAGAGCCCCAGCAAAAGGTAATTTCCGTTGTTTAGCACTTATTGTTTACAGACACATTGAAAACACTTTATAAGTACACAAAACGTGAATGATATACTACATGTATACATTTGTGTTGTTGCCACCAGAACTGTTTAATTTTACAACATGCTTACATTTCTAAGATAACTATATATTTCATTAAGCCTAGATCTAATGCAGAACGCTGAAAAGAGAGAATAATTTTTTGTGTTATATGATTGCTATCTATGTGAAACATTATGTGGTTCTACGTTTATAATGATTCTATTCTTTCACTTCGTTAAATATTTGAATGAGGTGTCAAAAGATAACGTGGCTGTTCATTTTACAGCAAAATAGCTCTAGGTGTGGTAGTTTATAATACACGTTAGGGTAGGTTTGCAGAAACTTTTCATACTTCAAGGATTGAGTCTCGCTGTATTAGCCGTGGCTTGTGAGCTACGGGCAGGCCGGTCAACCACAGGTGGTGCCGAGGCGAGGCTTAACGGAAACCAGCCAGCTGGCGGTCGCGGTGGCAGGCAACAGCCCCCAGCACGGCACAAAGCGGGTCTCTGACGTAAATACAGAATGTTTACTTCCTGGCTTCATAGTGAGAGCGGAAACCAGAAATACAAATCAGGCCGTCTCACTGTGAGCAATCAACTCGAGATAGAGTCGTCGCATTTACTGAAGAGAAGCTGGTCCGATATCGTTATAGATTATGTGCTGAGATGCATAACGGAAGAAACAAAAAATGAGGGATTCTGAATAAATTATTAGTCCTTCAAATGTTTTTTTAATCTCATCTCTATTTTCATATTTCGTAAGTGAGAGACCGTGGAAGATCTCTTGGCAACAGAAATAAAATATGTGTTTCTTTTTCATTTGAGCTATCTTTAAATGGAAGTTTTTTTTAATATACAGTTCCTTTATTATCCTATTTTTATTATAAATTTATATACCTAGTGACAGTTTTCCGTGTCAATATGTCAAAGACATTGAGTGAAGCGAAAAGTATTGAATTAAAGTAAGTATGGACTTCTGGCTTCGATTCCTCCCTATGGTACAAATTTTAATTCATTGCTTCTCCTTTCACTCAATATCCTATTTTTTATCACATTTATACCGAGCCTCCATGCAAACAGAGTAATCCGTTTAAATGGACGCTGTCAAAGTAATTTTTGTTATTTCAGATACGTCTCTCTCCTCCCCTCCAGCCATTAATATACCCTATGTCCTTCACAAAATATGCAAACGGTCTTGCATTTTCGCTCATTCGCTGTCGCCGCTCTTGCATCATAACCTCAGTTACCCTCTGGTCGGTTCCCTCACAATACAGTGATAAAATCTATTGGTTTCCGTTGGGAGCATGCACTTTCTTTTAATTTATGCTTTCGTTATTGTATATCAGTCCTCTCTATGAGACCGTGTCCTTTCATACCCCTTTACCTATAATAAATTCTTCGTTCTGTGAAATACAGAACTCTGGTGTTTCGATTGACCTCCTCTGCTTTCATCCCAACAGACTATATCGTTACACATGGTATATATTTCCCATTTTAGAAACCGTTTTCTAATGCGTAAACGACGCTCCTTGCTACTTTTAAGGTGCGTAATATTTCATTTATTATGGTAAGAGCTATGTTACATTCTTAAGCGCCGCGCAGAGTAGCTGCGCGTTTTAAGGCATCATGTCTTGAATTGGGCTTCTGCTCGCGTCGGTTGTTCGAGTCCTTCCTCGGTCTTGGGTGTCTGTGTTGTTCTTATGTAAAGATAGTTTAAGTAGTGTGCAGATTGATGACGTTAGCAGTTATGTCCAATAAGATTTCAATTACATTTTTCATACAAACTTGAGCGAAACGATACTATAGTTAAATAAGCATGCAGCAACATGTCATACAAAATCACCGCAGAGCATGCTAAAACGTAGTATATTATCATACGCAATGCTACATAATTCTACATACTGTATATAACTTTTTTGTTATAGTCCTAATGGACAAATCAACTGAGGTCATTAGTCCCTACCTAGCCTTACATGCTACTTGAATTAATTTACGCTAAGGAATACATGCATACACACACACACACACACATACACACCTCTAGCTGTAGTGACCGCAACTCCGCGACAAGACGCCTCAGACCGCGAGACCAAGAAATTACTGTTACGTAGACAGATACCGCCGAACTATTTTACTTCTCTTACCATGTGTTCTGCATCCATTTTGACGAAAAACATTATACTACCACATCTGAAAATCGGTAGTTGATCGGGCTGATGCCATCATGTAATGGCTAAGATATGGTTTGATTCCTGCTGGGGAAACAGTTTTTAACAATCGCAAACATCCCCCTCTCCATCTCCAATAGTGGCAAGTAAGGAATTTAGGACTGTGGCGACTTTCAAATCCCAATACACATGTCTATTCGCTACTGACTAGAACAAAGTTGGATTAGTTTTCATTGTTTCTTCAAAATGCCAAACCCCTCCAGGTCTCTACGAACGTCGCGATCCTAATTACTAGTAAACGAGATTGGGAGAGTTGTTACTAGTCATCTGAGGTCAATGCTGACGATAGGCGCGGGGTTGGAGTCCCAGGCAGCTCAACGTTATTTATTGCGCTACTTCAAAATTTTTGTAAATGTTTGTAAATCTATCGGAGTCAACTGCTTGGTTATTAGTCCGTAGCTTACAAGCAACTTAAACTAAAGTAAACTACACCTAAGGACAACTCAAAAACCCATGCCCGAAGGGGGGGGGGGGGGGGACTCGAACCCCCGACGGCGAACGGCCGCGCGCACCGCAGCACGGTGCTCCAGTGCGCACGGCGAATCCGCCGCGGCTTGCGCTACTTCTAGCCGAACAAATGCACATCCCACTAATGGTGAGAACAGTAACTATTTCATCTCTTTGCATATATACAATAAATAGCGAATAGAGCCTGGGTTGGGTCCCTGCCACAAAAGAAGTCAATTGTATCGTCATTTCAAGTTCAAATATAGCGCTATCTATGAGTTTATTTAATATCTGACGTGTGATCGTGCTTCGTTAACGATTCATATAGGTACTGGGTTCTATTCCACAATTTTATGACGTTTGACACCTGTGATTTGCACTGTATTATATACCTTTAGTGGTTACCTCTCAGAAACAATTTGAACTTCATGCCATTCCTGGTGCAATGCTAAAGTTAACCGGGTTCGGACATTGGCCTTGTAAACCGATACCGATGAAAACGTCAATGCCTTGCGTCTCTTCATGCCTAATCTAGTCTCGATCAGAAACGCAAGCTTTTTTTGGTCAACAGTGCGTTCAAATTCAGAGCACGAACAAAAACTCATTGTGTCATTGAATGAGTTTGAAACGTACCCCATTTGTCACTTATTGTAATTAAATTGAATTTACGTTGCTCTCTCGACTCTAATAACTTGTATTTTGATGTTTTTTGTATGACAGTATTGAATTACATGTGGACCGACTACCATAAGGAGCAATGTTCTCTACTGCTTCTTTGGTACCCATTGTGAATAGTCGAACGACTGTACTCTACAGGGGTTTTGAATGTGGAGTACCCGTAACACAGCTACGTTAGTTGGGTTGCATTCAGCAGTGATCCACTTTTTTTGCTGTCAAGTATACCTTAAGATTAACAAACATTCGAACATTTTTCGACCTGATTTGCCAGAGAATGGGGAGCTAAATAATTTCCGAAACATCGCGGAACAGCAACAGTTCCACCGGATAAAAACTCGAAAGATTTTCATCAATAGTATAAGCAGAGAAAGACTGTATTCACAGTGCGATAATATTCTTTATGTGAACGGAAAAGCAAACATCCAAGCACTGAATTTTCCCATTGGTTTCAGGAGATATTCACTGAAATGTCACAACTTTATAAGAGGGTTAGTTTGCTCTAATGGAGAGATGTTTTTATTCTCACACCAGGATTCAATCAATGAAGTTATTCTCACCAGGTATTATCCAAAACCGATGCCCATGCATCAGTTATATTCTCACTCCTGCTTGCTGTGCCGTAAATGTCCCCTATTACTCTTGGAAGATCACGCATCTATCTTGATGGTGCGAGCCGTTGTGATCACTGTGGCACACTGTATTTTGTTAGATGTTTTCATGCAAGTTAATGCTTTGTTAAAATGTCTGAAACGTTCAAAAATGTTCAAATGTTTGTTAAGCTTAAGGGACTTAACTGCAGCGTCATCAGTCCCTAAGCTTACAAACTACTTATGAACTACCTTATACTAAAGACGACGCAAACATCCATGCCCGAGGGGGGATTCCAACCCCCGACGGGGAACGGCCTCGCGTATCGGCACATAGCGCCTCAGTGCGCTTGGCTGGGAATGACGACGATTTCCACTTTTGTTTAGTGTAAAGCGTACATCCCATAGGAGGCTGATATCTGCATCTTTACGACACTAATTTTCTGTCGCCCTCCCGATACACTTGACTAGTCATTAGCAGCTAATATTTTTCCTGATAGTGTTAACACAATACTTCAAATCAGCCTTAGCACAGACTGAAGTTTTTACCAAGTATTCAATGGGTTCTTTAAATTCGAACATACCATTTTATACAGAATCAAAGTCGAAGTTTTTACGAACACTGTGCAAATAATTTTAACTATCACATGTTATATTTCTTACTATACCTCTGACTGGCTTGCGTGACGAGCGGTGGGTGGAGCATCTTGTATTTAACTGAGAGTCTTAGCTCCCCTCACCTGCAGTGGACGCCTGCCAGTGGAGTAGATGACATTCTCTCAAAATTACTGAGATCGAGAGCCAGCCGTGACCAAACTATCCCGCCTGAAGTGGACGATATATGAGTTCGGCAAAACAGCCTCAGACTTAAGAAGATTGTAACAGTTGCAATTCCAAGGAAAGAAGGTGAAAACGTGTGAATATTACACAACTATCGGTTTAATTAGCATTGGTTGCAAAATACTGGTAGCAGCCGATTGGGGGAGGGAGGTCATTTGGATTAAGGGGGAGTACAGGAATACGTTGTAACGTTACGGACCCTTAATTCAACTAACTTTGTCTTAGGGGATGACTTATTCTTGCTACCTTTGGGTCGTTGCTGTCCGTACACATATACACTTGTTTGTAAAACTAAACTTTCCATTTCAAAGTCAAAGAATTTTTAACTAGGGCGGCATCTACTAAATTACTGACTACAACATGTGGATTGCGTTTTTACTAAAAAATTTTATTGCGATTGCACGATTATGTCTGGCGAAAAACACTAAATTTGTTAGGTCCATTTGATATGATTGGCTCGAGCCCCCAATATTGCTAACGATATAGCTATATGAATATTTAATCATTTTGATTATGTTCCTAAAATGATTGCTATTAAAGTTCATTGTTCTATCCAAAAACAAACCACGACAGAAAGCGATGAATAATTTCTGAGTACCGACTACTGTTCAGAATCAAAAGTTCACACATGTCTGAAAATATTTCAGTGTCCAGCTCGGCGGATTCTGTCACTATGTTGAACACCTATTGTATCACTCGATTTCACTGCACTCCCACATACATCTGCCATCAAGACTGACCTGCCGTCCGCTGATGATCGGCCACTCCCGGCACGCACTTATGTACACTCTTTGTCGTCATTCTAGTAATAAGTCGCCTAATGACTTGTAGTGAATCTCGCAGTAATGTACAAAACTTTTTAAATAATGATTTAAATGTTGATATCGTTAGATGCGCGCTAACATTCTAATAAAAGTACGTACTTCACTTTAACTTCTAACATTAATAATACCCCCAAAATCTTCTTTAAAAAAATTATATTTACAGCATAACCAATAAATATGTCTTTCGGTCGTCGCACAATGATTATTTAAGTAATCACTTAGGTAAAGTGTTTTTCAGGTACATTTTCCAGTCCTCTTTCCAATGCACTATTCAGAATTACTGTGCTCTTAAATTTAAATAAATTACGGTAGATAAACAAAATAATTTAGTTTACACAAAGCAACATAATAAAATAAACAAAAATAATATATTCTAAACAGGTCATAATGTATGTTTACGACACCTCAACTAATCACTGCCTTGCTGTTTGTGTTTCTGTCTTGTATGATTTGTTATTAACAAATCACTATTGTTTCTCCTTAAAAGTGGAATATTATGCTCAATATAAAAGTTACAAATGATATGGTTATACCAAACTTTGCGTTTCGATTTGACCTTTCATTTGAGCCCTCGCTCGTTACTGTAGTTCAATTAGTTTAGCCTTCGAATTTTTCCAAGTCAATAAATATTAGTTTTTCTGAATAGCTTTTGATATAAAATTAATAAAAATGATGTAAACACATGATCTGAATCGCGCTGTTCTCTTTCATTTGCTTCTCCGTGCTAATCTGTAACTCTAATAGCATCAAAAAATAAAGACATGCCGTTTTTCAGCATTTGGACGCACCATACAAAATTTTACGTAGACAATCACTTTGCTCTTGTTTTGAAGTTTCACTGCGATCGGATGAACGGTTCGGCAGGGCATAAATTACGAACAAACACGATGTGGCAGCTTCCAACGCATCTCAGTGTTTACGATGTCATATCTCCTAAAGTATATAAGTCCTACAATGAAATAAATTTGTTGGTACACTCATTAGCATAATTTTTATGGTGTTTGCAATCTATATACGGAAATATTTTGTAGCAAAAATTTAAACGTCATTAATCATGCGGCAGTATTTCACGCGTCTCAGTGTCACGAGGTCTACGTCATGAACAATATGCCGAAGCGAAGTTCGGCGTCTTATCTTCTCGCAGTGGCTGATTTGATCTTCAGTCGTCGCAACTTTCGGTGCTCTTCACTGTCAAACTAGCGCGCTTTGCGCTTGAAATTTGTGTTGTACGTCCGTTGCAAAGTCACAACGTTACGCAATACTGAACCTGTGACTTATTTCAGTAGGTAGGTCAATGAAAGGCAAACTTTCGCTAAATACATGTTTAGATTTAAAGAAGACTTTCGACAATGTTTCACATGCTGAAGGTAGCAGAGGTAAAACATAAGAAACGAATACTTCTATAGAACTTGTACAAAAACTAGACAGATGTTATAAGAGTCAAGGAGCATAAAAGGAAATCAGTGATTCTAAAAGGGAGTGAAACTAGTTTGTAGTCTCTTTCCAGTTTTATTCAATTTGTACATTCAGTAAGCTGTTGGAAGTCAACGAAAAAATTGTAAAGGGTTGAAGGTAGCAGGGGTGAAATATAGGGAGCGAATAGTTATATTCAACCTATACCAAACCCAAACAGCAGTTATTAGAGTCGAAAGGCAAGAAAGGGGTGCAGAGGTTGGGAAGGGAGTAAGATAGGGTTGTAGCCTTTCCCCGGGGTTTTTCAATCTGTACTTTGAGCAAGCAGTGAAGGAATGAAAGGAGAATAGGAGAATTTTGGAGAGGGAATTAAAGTTCAGGGAGAAGAAATAAAAAGTTCAGGGAGAAGAAATCAAAAGTTCAGGGAGAAGAATTAAAAAGTTCAGGGGTATTAAATAAAACGTTTGTCGTTTACCGATGACATAGTAGTTTTGTCAGAGACTGCAAAGGATCTGGAAGAGAAATGGAATGGAATCAACAGTGTCTTGAAAGGAAGATACAAGATGAAAAGAGTAAAACGAAAGTAATAGAATGTAATGTCAGAAAATCAGGCGATGCTGAAGGAATTAGATTACGTAATGAGACAATAAAAGTAGTAGATGAGTTTTGTTATTTGGGTAGCAAGATGACTGCTGATGGCCGAAGTAAAGAAAATATAAAATGCAGAATGGCTATGGGAAGAAAAGCGTTTCTGAGGAAGCGAAACTTATTAACATCCAATATTAATTTAAATGTTAGGAAGTCCTTTCTGAAAGTATTTGTCTGGAGTGTAGGATTGTATGGGAGTGAAACATGGACGATAAGGAGTTCAGACTGAAAGATGATTGAAGCTTTTGAAATGTGGCGCTACAGATGAATCATGAAGATTAGATTCTTTTCTTTATTTATTTTATTTTATTTTAGATGGGTAGATCACGTGACTAATGAGGAGTTGCTTAACCGAATTGGGGAAAAGGAGTTTCTGGCATATACTGACTAAGAGAAGGGATAGATTGGTAGCACCCATTCTGAGACATCCAGGAACTGTCAACTTAGCATTAGAAGGAAGTGTGTGGGGTAAAAATCGTAGACGGAGATCGAGGGACGAATACAGTAAGCCGATTCACAAGGATGTAGGTTGCCGAACGTATTCTCAGATTAAGAGACTTGCACAGGACAGGTTAGCGTGGAGAGCTGCATCAAACCAGTCTGCGGAATGAAGACCACAACAACAAGAACAACAAGATAAATTGATTTATTAGAACTACTTAACACTGACATTATCTGATTAACAAGATATATTCTCAGACACAGACTCAGTATAGAATAAGACTCACTACGAATAGACCTGGTATAGACTTAATATGCTCGCTAATTCGCTCTTATTTATACATCGCGCTGTTCTCTAAATCAATCTAGCTCGAATCTGTTACAAAATATCATCTTGAATCTATTATTTGTTAAACATAATTGGATCTACCAGAAACAAGAAATATATGAAGTTATTACAAACGAATCTTAACTATTTTCGTAACAAACCGAAACAGAAATTAGAAGCATAAGTAAATTATGAATAGAGGAGTGCTGCTATTGAGGTAAGCAGAACATTGCAAACAGTTAGGTGAGTTACGAAAGACATCAGGAAATGTTAGTGATAAAATCAGTTAACAAAAATATATTATTACGTTATATTAGTCTAACATGTTTCAAGAATAGAAACAGTTTAACGAAATTGTTGCAGATAACTTTATTATAATTATCTTCACCTAGTTTTGTAATAAATTTTAATAATCTGTGTATATATTCTTGTTTATATATACGTAAAACCTCATTTCGTTCTGGTATCCTGATCTGCAATTATCTAAATGAGTTCAATCCCATACAGTAAATACATTATACTATGATGAGCTACTGAACTGATCTGGAGAGAAAAGAAATTTGTGGAATAACTTGGCTCAGTCTGAGACTTGGAGACAAAGTCACTTTATTATTGGAAGGAAGTGTAGTTGGAGGAGGGGAACAAAATTATAGTCGAAAGCCAAGAAATGAGTACCTGTACAGCATGCAGATTCAAATGGATGTTGGTTGCAGTAGTTACATTGAGATGCAGAGGCTTGTTAGCGTGAAGAGTTTCATTAAGTCAGTCTTCGGACTGAAGACCATAAGAACGATACCACTACGCCATGTATCGAGTACGTCGTTCTTACTGGGTATCGATATGATCGCGGCAACTTCTTAGAAAAGTCGTTGGAGCCGGCCGAGGTGATGCTGTTACAGGAGTGTGAAGCAGGGTAGAAGCTGACATTTATGTCGCTGAGACTGGAGTGCCATAGGCAGCAGCGTGTTGTTAAGCTGCGGGCAGTTCCGGCAGCGTACATGGCGTACATGTCGTCACCTTAGTCAGAGTAGCTGCCGCGCATGCTCCGAACTGCGATCATGGCGCTGACGCGGATAGCAATAGGAACGGAACCTACTTTGTGGACGACCCTCGTATTAACCAATAAAATTGATTTCAGCTTTCATTATCATCATTGCACTTGTCAGTTTCGCTATTTTGGAACATTTTTGTTGGTTTTCTGTGCTTCATTTTGATTTTCGTAACCAGACACCATTGTAAAAAGGGCGGGTTCTATAGTTCACAACCAATCTCGTTTAAACTCTACTGTGCAAACTAATACTGAGTTAAACCTTTGTGAAAATAATTCTCTCATTTATTGTCATAGAAGTGAAGCTCCCAAACTGTTCTAGAAAGTCATCTACTAGTTTGATATCTACTTTACCATTTTCTTCTGCACTCCCTACAACCATAGATTTCGTTTTTTTTTTTTTTTTTTTTTTTTTTTTTTTTTTTTTTTTTCCTTGTTTATCTTTACATTTTCTTGTTCATCTTTACATTAAATTCTCACAGTATTTGGCAAATGTTAGCAACATAAATTCCATTTCATTTACTGAGACAGCAAATACTAAAACGTCTGCAAATTGGATATAGTGCATGCGTTTCTCGTTGATTTTAATTCCTTTTGTTATCCTTTTAATTTTCGAATGTTATCAATATATCGTCAATATATCAAGTTAAAATGTTCATAATGAGGGTCAATTGCCATTCCCTGCACCAGAAATCGATACGCTACAGATCCTTCTGCAATTTTGCAGTGTTGCTACTTCTCAATATACCACAGCATTATCCGATAAAAGCCTTATGGTAAATGCAACGTTACCTACTACGTCATTTTAATATACTGAAAGTCTTCACTCCGATCATACGGTTACCATGAACATTTTTTACTTATAATTTAATAAAATGCAGCAACCAGTTGCTTGTGATTATTTATTTCTAACGACCGGTTTCGGGAGCTTGAGTGCCCTTCTTCTGGCCTCTATACAGACAAACAAGTGCATTGGTATACAGTAAAGGCTATAAAACGTACAAAAGTCAGTTATAGAAATTTGAAGCGGTTTTGAAGCAAACAGATTGTAATAAAAGATATGTTCATATAATGGAATAAAATTAACACTTGCATTTTAGTATTGTTGCTTAATGAATGTACATGCTACTTAGCTAGTAGGAGAATCTCCTAGACTATAATAAGTTCGGAAAGATGGAAGTACAAGAAGTCACTCGCAAGATATTTAATTGTCATGGATGCCATTTATTTCGTTTAGACGGCCTATGCTGCCCGTAGTTCATAGTGAGACCTCGAGTGCTAACATTACTACTAAACTTATAACCGGCGCGGACCGGTGCGTATAGCGGTCAGCTCGAGACTGAATCTGCGGCGCGGTGCGAGAGGGCACCTGACGCTCTATTTAGCGCCAAAACATGGCTGTCACGCGCCTTCTGCAAAATCGCTCTTCTCTTTTTACAATAAGAGAAGACACCTTAAACTTCTTAAACTGAGAAAACGTAGCCTGTCCTTGAGAGATATTTATAACAAATTCTCAGCTCTGAATAATTAATAGTTAATAAATAATAAATGAAAGTAATATTAAAAGAAATCACGTGGCATGAAATGTAGTAGCCAATGCGAGGAGAGTACCAGTAACATAGGCGGGCTTTCCCGTGGGAACCAGCACCTACTGTGCCATATGCTACTGCTCCCCACCCCACATTCCAACATATGCTGCACTTCTGTCTTACTTCCGCGTTTAAGACACGTACAATGTTAGCAAAAAAATGTTCAAATGTTTGTAAGGCTTATGGGACTTAACTACGGGGTCATCAGCCCCTAAACTTACAAACTACTTATGAACTACTTACGAACTAGGACGGCACAAATATCCATGCCCGAGGGGGGATTCGAACCCCCGACCGTAGTGGCCGTGCAGACCGTGACTGAAGCGCCTCAGTCCTCTCGGCCACCGCGGCCGGCCAGTGTTAGCAAAGAAACGGCCAGCGGCCAGAAATATGAAATGGCTATAGGCCAGGAATATCACATGCAACTTTCGACTCCCCTGTAGACCGCCTCTCTACTCCCCTGGCGCACTCAGGGAGCTGGGGGCAGCAACGGGTGTCCCACGTCTGGCTCTTCTGCAGCCCGAGCAGGTTAGCGGTCAGACCGCGACGGGCGTCCAGTTCGGGTTCTTCGTCCGAGGAACAGCAGCACCCGTAGTTGATTATCATCTAGAACTACAAGCTGTGACGGGTAGCCTGTCGCTGTGTTATAAAATCGCGGGCGTGAGCGATAAGAAAAAGGAAAGCGTTGCGGCGCGCTGTCGGCCTGTCTGGTGGGGCGAGCGCGCCGGCATGTGGCATGTGGCCAATCAACGGGGCGCTGCCCCTGCTGGAACAGGTGGCTGCCTGCGGCTGCCGGACGTGTCACCGGCACTCTGCCGAGGGGCGTGCTGGGCGCAGTCTGGTGTGCAACACTCGGCTATAAACCGTTCACCGAAGCGAGAGATGGACTGTAAGCACACCGAGGCGCGTGACCAGTGGTGAACGAAAAGGAGTCGCTCGCTCATGTACCTCATCTGTTTCAGGTGTAAGTTCGCTCCGTGTTTTGTTACATAGCAGTGATATTAGAAGCCGAACTTAAGTAAATACATTTTTTAATCTCTATCAATATAAAAGCGAAGAGACACTCACTCACACACACTCACTCACTAAACACAAAATCTGAAAAACTACTTCACCTATGAAGTTTCTCAGAAGTCCGTTCATTAACTAACGGATCCTGGGGTGCAAACCCAAAAGTCCTGAGAACCTCAGCCCTTGCGCTTAGTGTGTCAGCTGCGGAATACGCCGCTCCAGTATGGAGTTCGTCAGCACACGAGAGGAAAGTTGACATCGCGGTGAATGAAATGGCACGGATTGTGACTGGGTGCCTGAAACCAACACCAGTACACAATATGTACTTAATTATGGGGATCGCACCGCCCAACATACGACGTGACATTGCTGCCGAAGTTGAAAAAAACGAAGCAAGAAAAGGACATGCGTCACCCTCTATATCGACACCAGCCTGCTGACCGACGGCTTCGTTCGAGGAAGAGCTTCCTGTCATGTACCCGAGCACTGGAAGGGTCGGCCACAGAGAACCGTATTGCGAGGTGGGACATGGATTTGAGAAGCCCCCATAAAGCAGCAAAAGAAGAACCGGGACCTGGTGGAGACCTGACATACACAGTCTGGAGAACCCTGAACCGTATGAGGGTAGAAGAGGGTGCAAGACAAACATGCAGCTATGGGGCTTCCTAAAAGATAATGGGAACACTCTGTGTCCTTGTGGTGCTGTACAGGATCCTCAACACCTGCTTATCTGTCCATATTTAGAAAAGCCCTGTACAATGGAAGAGTTATGGGAGGCTAACGACAAAGCCATATCGGCTGCTAATTTTTGGAAGTTAGAAGTCTAGTTCCGGACACGGAAAGTAAGTAAGTACCTATGAAGTTTAAATACGACAGGAATGTAGTTTATAGGTAGAAGATATCGGCTAAGAAAGGATTTAGCTCTAGGGCTGATACTTCCGGAGATATGACGTCACAAACAATGAAAACTTCCCCGTCTTGCGGCACGTGATAGTGTGACTTTATCAGTCCACTATTTGAGATGGAGAGCACTTAGTGACTTGCAACAAACTTTAAATATAATTTCAAACCTTTAAAAAAATTTTACTCGCTGACAACCACAGAAAAATGATGAAAGGAAAATAGTTTGTCGCTTACCACTTTTTCGGTCTTCGTGCAGTAAAATTACGGCATTTGGCATGACGTTACAATTTATTACTCGTACAGTATTAATTGTATTCACGAGCAATGTTACAGGTAGTATGGTAGACACCACTGAAGATACGTTCGAAAATTTTTCATAGTATCTCATTTCGTGAGATATGGAGTCTTAAACAATTAGGTTCATGAAAAGCCGCATCATTACTCATGACGTTTTGATTTATTACGTCTTTCCTAATAACTCTATTCGTGATATATTTTGCATTCATTTTACAATAAAATGTATGAAAATTCGCCCTATTAAGCATGAGGTTGTAATTTACTACGTTTTTACTACAAACTCGCAGGCAGTTTCCTAATATTCCACTCTACGAAAACACAAAACCTCTAAAACTACTGCACCTATGAAGCTGAAATTATGCCGGTATGTACTGTACAGGTAGAAGACGTCAGCTAATAAAGTATTTTGCGATAGCACAGAATTAAGGTGCATGGCAGAGGATACTTTTCCTACAGACTAACGAAATCTACAGTTTCATTCCAATCTTCACGAAATTTTACGCGCTTGATCTTCAAAACAAGAGGAAGGTCAATGTCTACCTAAACTTTCATACGGTGCTTGGGGGAGGGTACCTTGCACATAAAAATGGATCCCTAAATAACTCGGTCACACCACAACTTGAGAACGGCTTGGCCGATTTCACAGATCCTTTTTTCGTTGTTTCGCTTATTCTCAGAAGAAGGACAGTGTAAAATAAAACTGGAAAATTTGAGAATAACAAAGTGAGTTTTTCATTGTGATCCTGTGTTTCTATTGCATACATATCTATAGTTTTGTTTCGATATTGATGAAATTTTGCACACTTGACCTTAAAAGCAAGAGGAATTTCACTGCCTGTATAAAATATCTTTTGGTGCATGGTGTTGGGTATTTACCTTACGGACTTTGACAAAATGCATAGTTTTCCTCCGATTTTGATGAATTTCTGCACATATGACCTTTCAACCAAGAGGAAGGTCATTGGGCACATAAATGTTTCTATGTTTCATGGCAGAGTGTACCTTGCAGAAAACTTTGCTGCGAGAGGAAAAGGTGGAAACGAACAGAGAGATAGAGAAGGAGATGTATGCAGAGAGAGGAGGGGCGGGAAGGTTGACTAGAGTGTAGAACAAATAAATACCCGGGCAACGCCGGCTTTACAGCTAGTAATCTACAAAATGTGGGCTACTGAAAATTACCCAAATCTCCATATTCGTTTACGACAAAAAGCATTTCGTCAACTGTTGGCCATTCGTTACGAACGAAACATTTGTGTACTTTTCTTCTGATCACATTTATTTCAAACTCATGATCACTTTCTAGAAACTTATCTCGTGATTTTTTATTTATTGGCAGACTTCAAGGAGTGTACTGATTTGACACCCGATACACTGAGGAACGTCCAATGCCGGCAGATGCAGCTGTTTTTCACAACAGTATCGGTCAGTAGCTCCGTTTTATACGCACTAAGATTTAGAGTTTCGCTGAAAAACTTACGGATTTCTTCTATGACCGCTTCTTAGGTGGACTCAAAGTGGAAGATAACATAATGAAAGCCGCGGCAGAATAGCCGTGCGCACTGAGGCTCCCAGCTGAGGTTCGTGTCCTCCCTCGGGCATATGTGTATGTGTTGTCCTTAGGTTAGTTTAACTTAGTTTAAGTAGTTTGTAAGCTACGGACTGGTAAACAAAGAAATTAAGTCCCATAGATTTACAAACATTTGGACATTTGAACAATGAAATTGCTTTAAGTTGGTACTAATGAGAGTGAAAGAGAGATACAGAGACTATGAATGCTGAATGCTATTACAAACACTAATACTTCCACCAGTATTCAACAACTGGCTCTTCAAGATGAATTTTACAGTCAGCATCAATATCACCGCCATATAACACACACAACGGCTTTCTGCTTTAAAGCAGAAGCGGTGACGCGACACTGAGCAAGCGTCCCCGTTTTGTCCACCCCTGGTTACGCGCCTCCGTGTGTTTACCGTCCACGTCTCCTTTCGGCGAAGGGAGTATAGGTACACAGAAAGGTGTCGCATTACTGCATAAACCGGAAGCAATAAATGCAGCAAAATAAACAACGCCCCTAAGAATGATCCGATCGTGTTACTATGCAGTGTACGAGTCAACGCTAAGCTTTTCAGCAAGTATCTGGACACACACGTTACTCCTACTAAGAAACAGTCACCTACAAGGGCCAGAGAAATGTTACTCTGCGGCTATCAGGATCTTTTGCGACAACATCTGTGGAAGCTGTGCTGTACTCAGCAACAACTCCATTTAGTTAACTGTAAGATACCTAGCAGCGTCATACGATACTGTTGTAAACTATCAGTGGAGCGGTATGATTACACAATATACACCCGGTAAAGTATATTATTCGGACATTGTTTACAGTTGTAATTTCTTCGTGATACAGTACGATATTTTACTGTTTCAACTCTGTACTTGAGATTTTCATGACGCTTACTTACAGCGAGTCACAATAGGGCTATAACGCCATTTCCCAATTTTGATAATTTTTTAGTAATAATTTTTTTTTTTTTTTTTTTTTTTTTTTTTTTTTTTTTTTTTTTTTTTTTTTTTTTTTTTTTTTTTTTTTTTGCTATGTTAGATACTAAATTTCATTCATGCTACAATCGATTCCACTATTGTATGGTACGTGATGTCTGTACTTCATGTGCTTTGTATGTTTTATGAATGTCTATATCATGTTTATTTTTGCATAATATTTTTTTAATTTTAATTGTTTTGGTAATGTCAATTTTATTTTTGAATCTTTTATGTATGCGAATATTATGTAAATTTGTAACATCTCACAACCAGCATAATATGTAAAACATGTAGTAATTCCCATGTGAACGGAATTCCGTTGTAAATGAAAAGGTGGTGTTGGCGCGCAGCTAACGGAGACAGAGTAGTCAGTCGAAGGTTGGCATTCACAGCAGTGGTGGGAGCTCACAGCAGTAGTGGATCCGAGGGCACAGCAGCAAGACGTAGTGGCAGACTTGTGCTACTGTATTCCCGGGCCAAATATTTGTTTCACTTGAGGCAGAAGACCAATCTACTTACAATGGCCTCGATGAACGTTCAGATGCAATGGTAAAAGTTCTACTGTCTGCAAATGGAGCTAAATGGAAGCTACTGGAAAATATCGGCTCACAAACTGCATAAAGATGAAATCTGAGCTGTATCCGCTGCGCCGCCACCTCGCCACTACTCCGCATTAATATCAGGTCATAATATTTATTGTTACTGTTTATAAACTGGTCGTTGAGAGATTTAACTTGTGTTTCGAAAGTTCTTCAATAGAGGTTACATTTCTGTTAAAAGTAGTGTGTACGTAACCCTAATTTATCCCAAGTCACATAACCTAATAGGGATCCTCTCATGTAAAGAATTATTAACCGAGTACTCCTTTTTTTTATTTAAAAAAATAAAAAAAGAAAGAAAAAAAAAGAAAAGCAGCAATCAATTTTAATAATGTAAACTTTTTGGAGAATCTTCTTAGTACAATATACAGTGCAGCAACTATAAATTTCATTGCTCTTGCACATTAGTAATGGTAGGAATAAGTTACTGTTTTGTCACATAACTAATTTAAATCATTTCATATAATTGAAATAGTTCAGACACGAATTTCTATATTCCTATAAATTGTCAGTACAGTTTGAGTGACCTCATTCTAGATTTCAGACTAGCAGACTTAATTGATGAATCTATTCAGCAAAGTATTACTTAAATAATAGTTAACTGTAACAGAATCATTAGTTTCATGGTAGGGAGAAAGATTTTATTATTTTCAACAAAGTGATACATACTAGTTAGTGTTTTGTAATTAGATTTTTGAACGGAGGTCATAATCATAACCAATTTCTCACTTATTTACAAAGAACATTAAGAACAGCACTGACCATAACATCAGTAGATTTTTATTATTTTTAACACTAATTATAAGCCTTTAATAACTTTGTTTCTGAGTGCCATATGCATTGCAATACTACATTCCACGCTATGTTCTATAGTAACAGAAAGTAACTGATGAGGTGAGTCTTCCCGTTACAATAATTTAAATAATTACAGATTTCATTTAAATCTTTATTATTTTTGTGATTGGTATTTTTTTTCTTATGAAACTGGTGACAAAGTTTGTTCCACCCTTTATTTATTCTGCACCAAGCTTATAAATTTAACTGCATTCTTAATTTATCCCTGCTTGGTATTCTTATGCCTCATTAGGCTGGCGACCGTGTATAAATTTTTATTAATGAAACATTTGGTTAATAATTTTTAATTATCACAACGATAGTATTACAAGATTACCTAAGTTAATTTTTTGTTTCATAGTAATCAGATTTCTTTTATTGCTATAGGCTACACCTATTTCGAACATAGTTATCACCTTACGCAATTGATTTCGTGTTTGGATAAGTCTTTGGGGAGTTTCGATCCAAGTCTTGCCCTTAGGCTAGCACGGGTGCCACACTTAGTGGCCCATGACTGTTCGATTACTCGCGGTTGTGTCACACGGCTACCATAGTAGTGAAAAAGTCTTTTTTTATCCTCTAATATGATATGTGCTCACCTCATACGGCAAGTACATTTGCACACTTGCGTGAAGTGGACATTATGAAGTTATCAATCAGCTCTTGAGAGTTATTTAGCCAATCTTCCATCATTGCAATATCCAGTTCTGCAACTGTTGCGGGAGGTGCTGGTCTGGCTGCATTGCATCTGCCAAGTGAATCCCAGACATGATCAATCGGATTTAAGTCCGGTGAACTCGATTCGTTCAATTCCCTCAGCTTCAAGCATGTTGTCCACCAGTGCAGCTCTGTGGCGACGAGCGTTATCATTCACCAGAAAAACCCATCTCCTGTAGCCCCATCGTTGGGCACAACAAAAGGTCAAAGTATCTCTTCTCTATTCCTCTTACCTCTGAGCAGTCAAAGCGCCATTCTGAACGACATAAAGGTCCCTGTGTCCGCCAATATTTACTCCTGTCCACACCATTCGTCCACCACCAGGAATGAAGATTTTTCCCACACATAATTAGGATTGTTCCGAGTTCCACATTCTCTCCGGATGAGAGAACGAAAATTATCCGGCTAAACACAAAATCTTGACTCATCTGTGAACAGAAATCAATACCATTCCCTATGACTCCAATCTTGAGGCTCCTCCGTCCAGTTTCTGCGGGCTAAACGGTGTCGTGGTCTTAATGGAACACATACCATAGACCTCTGTGTGTATAGGCCACGTTACCCAAGGCGATTTCGGACTATGTGTGTTGATAGCGCACTTGCTGTTCCTGCGTGCATGGTTTGTTGCCGCTGATTTGCAATCAGGCACCTGTCTCGACGGTGTCTTAACTGGAGAAAATGGTCATCACTTGATGATGATTCAATCTTGCCTTCTTTTAACGGTTCATGTTGTCTGAAATCGACTCCAGGTCTGGAAATTGCACTTTGGGACACTCCAATAGCTATAGCCACCTCCACTGTGTCTTTTTCGCTTACAACATACCTATCGCTCTCAAAGCCATAGCTTCGGGTAAATCACGATGTTGTTGCATTAGACTACCTGCTCACTAGAGTGTTTGAACCCAACTGCCTGTGTAATTCGTTTGGTTGAAGGAACAAAAGTCAGTACCAACCCTCTCAGTAGCAACTTTCTATTATTACCACTATCTCGGCTGCTGTTATGTTGTTCAGTCCGTAGAACCGACAGAAAATCGTTGAACCATTTTACTTAATTCTGTCAATGACAATACTTCAGACTTAGATATCTCAACTGATCCCCCAATTGTTTCGACCCGTGTAGTTTCTAAGGTGACAACAAGAGGAAGAAAGTAAATAAAACACTCAAAACGAGAAGGTACTGAAAGAAAGACGAATAAAAGCATGGCAACAAGCGTGCGATGCTACAGAAAGAGTCAGGCGAATTTATTCTTTCTTCCATAGTACTGAAGAGCACCTCTAAATGGCTCGTGATAATCCCAGTAGGGGGATGATACAGTTTCTCATTGGACACGGACCACACCCAACGTATCTAAAATGCATGCACCTAAAATAATCACGTGCATGGAATGTGCACAGGAAAAAAACAGCAGAGCACTCCGTGTTGTATTGCACCAGACATCAAATGTTCAAATGTTTGCTAAGCTTATGGGACTTAACTTACAAACTACTTATGAACTAACTTATACTAAAGACAGCATAAACCTACATGCCCGCCATGGCGGAGAGGCCGAGCGCGAGGCCGTTCCCCGTCGAGAGTTCGAATCCTCCTTCGGGCATGGATGTTTGTGCCGTCTTTAGTATAAGCTAGGTCATAAGTAGTTTATACGTTTAGGGACTGATGACCCCGTAGTTAAGTCCAATAAGTTCTACAAACATTTGAACATACATCCCCGATGGAGGATTCGAACCCCCGACGGGGAACGGCCTCGCGCATCGGAGCATAGCGTCTCAATGCGCTCGGCCACTCTGCCGCGGCGCAAGACATCACCAAGAGAGGCAAATACAGGATATTCGCGTTAATAACTACCAAGCAATAAGAGACTTGGAGTGCTGGGAGCTAAATGAAACCGCTGACGAAATTCCAAGAGCCCTACAAGGAGAATATGACCAAGAAAGACGACACCGAGTTGCTGCACAGGCGCCACAACACTTGACCACATCAGACGTAACCAGCAAAAAATAAGCAGATGACAGTGGTTATGAAGGCGACTGAAAACTACAATAAATTAAAAATTATGAAATTTTTAAAATAATTATGTCATTATTTTAATTGTATTTTATCTTATCAAGTATTTTAGTACTATTAATTTTGCAATCGTCCGACTTCCTAAGTTGCGTTACACGTATATGAAATATATAGTTCAACAAGTCTATTTAATGTTATAATAATACTTTATTTAATAGTATAACAATACTTCAAATACGTCACAGGATATCTATCAGTAAAAGTACAGGACAGTGTAGCGAAAGCCGGCCGCGGTGGCCGAGGGGACTGAGGCGCTCCAGTCACGGTCTGCACGGACACTACGGTCGGGGGTTCGAATCCCCCCTCGGGCATGGATATTTGTGCCGTCCTTAGTATAAGGTAGTTGATAAGTAGTTTGTAAGTTTAGGGACTGATGACCCAGTAGTTAAGTCCCATAAGCTTAACAAATATTTGAACATTTGATTTAGTGTAGCGAAACATTAACTATTCTAACATGGTTTTACTATTTTAGTACTATTATTATTAATTTATTACAAATGTATCAATTTAAAATATGACAATGTAGTAGAAACCATTCCCAATAGTAATGTCTGTTTGGTTCTAAGACCTACAACGTTAAACAAATAATTCAAATGTTTGTAAATCTAAGCCACTTAACTAGGTTGGTCATCAGTCCCTAAGCTTACAAACTACTTACACTAACTTAAAGTAATTTATGCTAAGGACGGCACACACACCCATGCCCGAAGGAGAACTGGAGCCCCCAATGGCGAACGGCCACACGCACCGCAGCAGGGCTCTCTTGTTCTGCTTTTCGTTGAGATAGTAATATTCTTTGTCAGAACATAGATTTCACCACAGAAACACAAAACATGAACCCAGCAAAGTGCATTACATTTATATATGTACTTTATTATATTTAATATTATTCTTAGTAACGTTCATTTCATGTTGTAGACTGCCACTTAAATATTTTATGGCCGACTAAAAATAGATATGCACCATATAATTTGAACGTAAACAATTATATGTATTTGTGGAAAAGAACTGAAAATATTTGCACAAAAAGCTATGATAAATTAAATATTAATTGTGTAACTATATTTCGACAGCGGCGGTGTATTTGAACAGTGAGACGCCACACTTAGCATAGAGCTTAAGTCTCTAGTTTTAGTATTGTTAAGTATATATTTGGTTGTTAAATGTGAACAACATTTGTAGGGAGGTGGTCAAATCATTTAATTCTGTGATATTGAAATGTATAATATTTTGGAACGGAAAATATATTCTGAAGCTGAGGCGTTACGATGCGCGGAAGGATACAATTTTGGGAGCAGGGAGAGCATGCTTTCGAACGCTTGGGAAAATACTCGTAACTTGGACGTGGTGGTGAAAGGTTGTGACGCTGGGCGGTCTGAAGCCGCGTTATGAACTTGTGATTTGAAGAGATAGGCATGTGTCGATTTGGAAAATTTACAGGACTGTGACTGGTTGAAAAGTGATAAACTGCACGGTAGTAGGGCTGTGGAACTGTGATAATTCAGCAATCGTGTACTATTGTGATGACAAACTGTGTTTTATAACAAATACTGTAATTAATCACAGATTAATATGGAACTGCAATGTTCGATGGTCTTCATTAATTTACGAGTGATAATTTGGAACTTTTAGTCTCAAGTGCGTGTGATACTTATTGTGGCTCTCATGAACAATAGTTGGGGAAATATTCACTTATTTACCTATGTATAAAGTAGGACCACCTCCACCTTTTACTGTCCAAAAAGAGTATGAAACTGTATATATATATATATATATATATATATATATATATATATATCTTCGTGAGTAAATCTCTTATAAACGTTATCTTATAATCCATTTTGCTGGTTATTCAGAGCTTTAATTTATGTCTGTTTAAATATATTTTTCGCGTCATCATCTGCATATTGATAGACTGGCTAAACTACACATTAATTATTGATCTTAGTTAAGCAGTTTGGGTAGCTGTTTAGGGCATAAGAGCTGACATAGATAACTCACCCATATGAACACAGACAACGAGCCATAAATCTGTTACTACCCTGAGTTATGTATTATTCTTATTTTTGAGTACCTATAGGAAGGTCACAAACGCAAAAATTAAATATGTTGCAGTTTGGTTCAAACATCCAACACTGAAGAGTCAAAGAAACTGGTATGCCTGTATAATATCGTACAGAGCCCCCGCGAGCACACAGAAGTGGCTAAAGACAATGTCACATGGACTGATTAACGTCTAAAGTAGTGCTGGAGGTAAATGACACCATGCATCCTGCAAGGCTGTGCATAAACCCGTAAGAGAACGAAGGGGTGCACATCTGTACTCAACAGTACGCTGCAATGCATCCCATATATTCTCAATAATGTTAACGCCTGGGGAGTTTGGTGTACAGAGAAGATATTTAACTCAGAAGAGCGTTCCTGGAGCCATTCTATATGAATTGTGAACGTGTGGGTGTCGTACTGTCCTGCTGGAATTTCCCAAGTTCATCAGAACGCAGGATGGATATGATTGGATGCAGGATATCAGGCAGGATGCGTACGTACGTGTCACCTGTAAAAGTCGTACCTAAACGTGTCAAAGGTTCATCATCACTACAACTGCATATGCCCCATACCATTACAGGAGCCTCCAACATGTTTTAAGACTACCCTGTTTGACATTTAGGGTTCATGGATGATGTTGTTTCGACTCGTCAGACAAGGCAAGATGTTTCCAGGCATCAGCAGTCCAAATTCGACGCTGACTGGCCAAGAGAAGGCGTAAGGCATTGTGTCCTGCAGTCAGCAAGGGTACATGAGTGGGTCTTCGTCTCCGAAAGCCCATATTGATAATGTTTCAACAATAAACATTTTCTTGAGACGATATTGTCTCATTATGCCAAAGGTATAAAACATATAGAGAGGCATTGAATTAAAATTAGTATTGTGGCCGGGATTCGAACCCAGGACCTCCTATTTACTAGGTACGTGCATTAGACCACTTTTTTTTTTTTTTTTTTTTTTTTTTTTTTTTTTTTTTTTTTTGCTCTATGGGTAGTTCTGTTCATTGCGGGCGCTGATCGTATTTGTTCGTTGATGTTCGAAGTGTTCTTGGCTCAGCTTTTTTTATTACAGTGGGCGTTGAGCCCCCTGACCGGGCGCGCTGAGCCACGGCGCCCGGCAACCACTCAGCTAACACAGCATTGCAAACAAAGCGTCTACACGGGCTGCCCTGAAGCACGTCTCCCTCCACACCACATACTTTAATTCTGCCATATTGTTCCCAGTGAAATGCGTATTAAATGGCCACGGCTCTCCTATATTGGAATAGCACCCGTAGCAAAGAACGCGAATGGAAATAGTCCTCGGCCTGAGGAACAAGGCAGGATAGTTCCCATAGTTCCCATTCGCGTTCTTTGCTAGGATGCTATACCAATATAGGAAAGCGCTGACAATGTGATACCCATTTCATAGGGATCATTGAAGCAGAATTAAAGTATGTGGTGTGGAGGGAGGCGTCCTTTAAGACAGCACGTTTCTCGCTTTGTCTGCAATGCTGTGTTAGTTGAGTAGTCTACAGCGCCTACCTAGTAAGTAGGAGGTCCCGGGTTCGAATCCCGATCACAGCACAAATTTTAATTCAATGCTTCTCATTATGTTTAATACATTTGATAATGTTTCGTTGAATGGTTCTCCCGCTGACACTTGTTGAAGGCCTAGGATTGAAACCTATAGCAATTTGCGGAAGGGTTTCGCTTCTACCGCGTTCAACGATTCGAATCAGGCGTCGCTGGTCCCGTTTTTGCCGGACATTTTCTGGCGGCGACGAAGTCCGAGATTTGGTGTTTCATCGCATCGCCGATGTTCACGGTGCACTCGTGAAACGTTCGTCAGGAAAAATCCCACCTAATCGCTACCTGGATGATGCTGAGATAAAACGTTTGTAGAGCTTATGGGACTTAACTGCGGGACATCAGTCCCTAAACTTACAAACTACTTATGAACTAGCTAACACTAAGGACGGCACAAATATCCATGCCCGAGGGGGGATTCGAACCCCCGACCGTAGTGGCCGCGCAGACAGTGACTGACGCGCTGCAGTCCCCTCAACCACCTCGGCCGGCTGATGCTGAGTCCCATCTCCCGTGCGCCGACTAGAACACCAGTCAGACTCACTTAAATCATGGTAACCTGCGATTTCAGCAGCAGTAACCAATATAATGCCTGAGCCACACACTTGTTACCTTATATAGGTGTGCCAAACGCAGCGCCGTCCTCAGAGTGTTTAGATTTCTAAGTGATTGCATATGCATGCCTATACCAGCTTCTTTGGCTCTTCAGTGTGAAAATATTTATAGTGTAATAAAGCTGGTAAAGAAATAAAATTTTTTAAGTGTGTAACATTTAGTAAAACATATCTTACACTTATGCTTTAATATTTCTTACAGTATTATTATTACAGGTATGTCCACAAATTAAGTTCCATTTGGTTATATAAAACAAACGTGTACAGATACAGAAAAGAAATCGCATTGGCTTGTTTTACTACCCACTTTAGATTTGTAGTTTTATAAATTTTTGCAAACATTTTGGACCAAAATAATAATCTAAATAATAAAAAATTAATTAATAATAGTATCTGAAACACTTTTAGGGAAAAAAATAGGTAGTGGTGGGTTCCGAACCACCGACTTTAGCGTCATAGTCCAACGCCTGGCCCACTACGCTACGGCTATCAATCAAAATAAATAGGTCCTCTAATCTCATACTATTGATGGCCGTTGTTAATTGATGCTAATATGGCATTTGTAGACACTATATTATCATTTATCGTACGAAGAACGATGTGTTTTTGTTAATTTTTCAGTGCGCCATTGCTTTGAAATGACAACGTGTAAGTTACAATAAGAAAGTCATCAAATACGCAACGCAAGATGGGCGAGGAATATCACGTGACATCTCCGAACGGCTGGTTTTCGTTAATTCAATGGAGTGTATCAAATCTCCGTTATTTTTGCATATATGTCTCAAACGATAAGAGATATGATAAAACCATAAGGGAGGTAAGTTGTAGCGAATTTTCTCCTCTACCAAGTAGGTTCATCAATTTTCCTGTCAAATGAACAGTTCTTTTGCAATTATAATTATATTACAAACGGTTTTTTTATCACTACCGTATTTTTTGTCCGAAAAATTTGAAAAAGGGAGGTTATGGTCTCTGACGGCTTACAATCATGTCTGTATAATTTGGTGCTGATAGGTTGAACGGTTCGTCTTAAAAACAGGGAACACGTTACGGACAGACAGACAGACGGACAGGCAGACAGTCAGACATACATCCCAAAATCACCGTTATTTTTGCAAATATCTTTGCAACGCTACGAGATATGAAAAAAAAGTTGTAGAGAATTTACTCCTCTACAAACTCGGTTATTCAATTTTCCTGTGACAGGAATAGTTAAGCCGTTATTTTCATTTAAATTTCGAGCTGTCAAAAGACGATCGCAAATATCATTGTACAAATGATTCATTGTACAAAACTGTTCAACTGTTAAACTACTTTTCTGCATAGCACCCGAAATATTGTGAGCACCTGTAGTAGCGTGGCACAATTTTTTCTATGCCTTCTTCTTAGAAGGTTGGCATCTGTGTATTCAACCATGTGGTAACGTGTTATTTCAGCACGACATCATCGTTGAAGTGATGGCTACCGAGATCTGCGCGAAACATGGATATAAATTATCTGCAACGAACGCTTAAAGCAGAAACAGGGCGCGCAATATCAACTAACACAGTCTGAAATCGCCTGTGAGAATGTGGCCTCAAGCCTATTGTGTGTGTCTTATTAAAACCACGACACCGTTTAGACCCGCAGAAACTTGGCGGAGAAGCATCACGATTAGAGTCGTTAACGATGAGTCAAGATTTAGTGTTCAGCCGGACAATCGTCGTTCCCTCATCTGGAGAGAACGTGGAACTCGGAACAGTCCTGCTTATGTGAAGGAAAGATCACCATATCCGAGTGGTGGACGAATGGTGCAGACAGGAGTCAGTATTGCCGGATGTAGGGACCTCTATGTTTTCAAAATGGCGTCCTAACAGCTCAGCGGTATAGAGACAAGATCCTTCGACATTTTGTCGTGCCCTACGCTGTCACCATAGGAGTTGGGTTTCTCGTCACCACAGAGCTGCACTTGTGGACAACATGCTTGAAGCTGGCGGAATTGAACAAATGGAGAGGCCAGCTTGTTCACCTGACTTAAATCCGATTGGGTAGGTATAGGTTGCACTTGGAAGATGCATTACAGCCAGACGACCACCCCCTCAACAGTTTCAGAGCTGGATACTGTACTTATGGAACAATAACAAAATTTACCTGTAGGGCTGATTGTTGTTGTTGTGGTCTGCAGTCCGCAAGGATGGTTTGATGCAGCTCTCTACGCAACCCTGTCCTGTGCAAGTCTCTTCATCTGAGAATACGTTCGGCAACCTACTTCCTTTTGAATCTGCTTACTATATTCGTCCCTCGGTCTCACTCTACGATTTTTACCCCACAGGCTTCCTTCTAATGCTAAGTTGACAATTCCTTGATGTCTCGGAATGTGTCCAACCGATCTATCTCTTCTCTTAGTCAGGATATGCCAGAAACTCCTTTTCTCCCCGATTTGGTTAAGCACCGTTCGTTTTGTGATCTACCCATCTAATTTTCATCATTCGTCTGTAGCACCACATTTCGAAAGCTTCTATCATCTTTTCATCTGAATTCCTAATCGTCCATGTTTCACTCCCATACAATGCTCCACTCCAGACAAATGCTTTCAAAAAGGACTTCCTAACATTTAAATTAATATTGGATGTTAACAAGTTTCGCTTCTTTAGGAACGCTTTTCTTCCCATAGCCATTCTGCATTTTATATCTTCTTTATTTCGGCCATCAGAAGTTATCTTGCTACCCAAATAACAAAACTCATCCACTACTTTTATTGTCTCATTACCCAATCTAATTCCTTCAGCATCGCCCTATTTGCTGATATTGCATTCCATTACCTTCGTTTTACTCTTGTTAATGTTCATCTTATATCTTCTTTTCAAGACACTGTCCATCCCATTCAATTGTTCTTCAAGATCTTTTGCGGTCTCTGACATAATTACTATGTCATCGGCAAACCGCAATGTTTTTGTTTCTTCTCCCTGCACTTTAATGCCCTCTCCATATTTCTCCTTCCATTCCTTCACTGCCTGCTTAATGTACAGATTGAACATTGGGAAAAGGCTACAACCCTGTATTACTCCCTTCCCAACTTCTGCGCCCTTTCTTGCCCTTCGACTCTAATAACCGCTGTCTGGTTTTTGTATAGGTTGAATATAACTCTTCGCTCCCTATATTTTACCCATGATTCCTTCAGAATTTGGAAGAGTTTATTCCAAAGCTTTCTACAAATCGACAAACGCTACAAACGTAGGTTTGCCCTTCCTTAGCCTATCTTCTAAGTCCTAATGTAAGCATTGCTTCCCGTGTCCTACATTTTCGCTAAATCCAAACTGATCTTCCCCGAGGTCGGATTCCACAAGTTTTTCCATTCGTCTGTAAATAATTCGTGTTAGTATTTGGCAACCATGACTTATTAAGCTGATAGTTCTGTAATTTTCACACGTGCCTGCACTTGCTTTCTTTGTAATTGTAATTGCAATATTCTTCTTGTAGGCGGTGGGTATTTCCCCTGTCTCATACATCTTGCATACCAGACTATACAATTTTTTCACGACTGGCTCTCCTAACTACATCAGCAGTTCAGACGGAATATCTACTACTCCAGGGGCCTTATTTCGACTCAAGTCCTTCAGCGCTCTGTCAGATTCTTCTCGCAGTATCAAATCACCTGCTATCAGCTGATTGATAAATTCATAATGTTCACGCCACGCAAGTGTGCAACTGTACTGGCCGTCCGAGGTGAGCACAAACCATATTAGAGGGCAACGGGAATGACTTTTTCACAATTAAGTTAGCCCAAATGTGACTCGCTCAATGTAAACGCCATGCGAATCTCAAGTAAAGAGTTCAGACAGCAAAATCTCGTACTGTATCACACACAAATCACAATTGTAACAAATATGCGAAGAAAATACGTTATCGTGTGTACACTGTGTAATCTGACCGATCCAGTAATTGTTTTGAGCAGTGTAGTATGCCGCTGCTTGATATCTCACAGTTACCTCTATGGATCAGTTGCCGAGTACAACACATTGTTCTTCCAAAGATTTAGTCCCCAAAGACCCTGATAGCCGCTGAATAATATTTCTCTGGCTGTGGGGTTTCTTAGTAGGAGCAATGTGTGTGCGCAAATACTTGCTGCAAACCAAAGCGCTGATTCGTATGCTGCATAATAACACGATCTGATCATCCTTAGTGGCGTTGTTTAATCTGCTGTGTTTATTCCTTCCGGTTTTTCCAGTAATGGGACACCTTTCTGTGGAACTATACTCCGTTCACCGAAAACAGACTAGGACTGTAAACACACGGTGACGCATGACCAGTGGTGGACAAAACGGGGGCGCTGTTAAACTACTTTTCTACATAGCTTCCGAAATTTTGTGGGCACCTATCATAGCGTGACACAAGCTTTTGTAGCCTTCTTCATACATGGTTGCCATCTGTGTATTCAACCACGTGGTAACATGTTCTTTCAGCTCGCCATCATCGTTGAAGTGTTGGCTACCAAGGACAGATTTCAGGTGTAAGAAGAGATGAAAGTCGCAGGTCCGGGCTGTACGGAGGATGATCAAACAGGTTCCAGTGAAATTCCCGTAAGAGTGGTTTGGTCACATTCGTTGTGTGAGGTTGGGCATTATCGTAGTACAGAAAAAATCCTCATATGACTAATTCTCGGCGCTTATTACCTACTGCGTGACCATTTCTTAATGGTCTTGCAGTAACCATGATTGTTTGGCCTCGTGGTAACAAATCAATGAGCAAAATGGCTTTTCTGTCCCAAAAAACGATGTACATGACTTTTCGATGTGTCAAGATTTTCTTAGGCTTAACCTTCGTTGGTCATGAAGTATTGCTCCATTCGATTGATTGCCGTTTCGTTTCATGGGTGTCGTATCCTCCGTGACTATTCGAGAAAGAAAATCATCGCCTACTTCATTGAATCGTGTCAAAAACTGAAGTGCACTGCGTACCATTTTTTTAACAAACCCAACATCAGAAAAGTTTTCGAAATTTTATTTTTTCAGTAATAATTTCATGAAATAGTGAGAGATTTACGGAACGTGCATAGCAAGGACACTAAGTGTAAACTCACGGTTGTGCTTAATCTACTCTTCAATTGTGTGAACCAGTTCATCAGTAACAACAGACGGGCGTCCACTTCGTTCTTCATCGTGAACTTGACCACGTCTTTCATTGAACAGTCTGACCCATCTTCTAATCGTTGAATTACTCATAGCATTTTGTCCGTAACTCTCGCAGAATTGCCGATGGATTTCCTGTCGTTTAACTTTGTTTGGATTTAGAGAACGAATCATAGATCTGGTATCACGCGCGGCGTCATTTTTAATTACGGCTGACATTATAAAGAAACACAACAAAGCACACTTCAGCAGCAGCGATCTGAAAATGTCGTAAATATCATTTGCTTGAGTCAAAATAATGAGTAAATCAAAGGAAAACTGAGAATGTATAGATGAAGCAGTTAGAACGAACAGACTGAGATTGTGGGGTCATGTTACACGCATGGGTGAAGCAAGGTTACCTAAGAGACTCAAGTTAATAATTATTAGTAAAATGTTTGTGTGGTGTTGTGGTTCCGACAAAATGGATATGGTTTTGAGTTCCGTAGCCTTTTTAGTTTGGGGACCTCTCTCTCCGTCATGACCACACTGTCGACCGTACGGTGAATCCTACATCTACATCTATATCTACATGGGATACTCTGCAAATCACATTCAAGTGTCTGGCAGAGGGTTCATCGAAATACCGTTATACTATTTTATCTCCCATTCCATTCTCAAATAGCGCGCGGGAAGAATGGACACCTGAATCTCTCCGTTCGTGCTCTGATATCTCGTATTTTATTCTGATGATCATTTCTACCTATGTAAGTGGGACTCAACAATATATTTTCGCATTCGGAGGAGAATGTTGGCGATTGGAGTTTCGTAAGTAGCCCACGCCACAGCGATAAGCGCCGTTGTTGTAATGATTCCCATCCCAGATCCTGTATCATTTCCGTAACGCTGTCTCCCCTGTATCGTGACAATACGGAACGAGCTGCCCTTCTTTGGACTCTTTCGATGTCCTCCGTCAAATCCACCTGATAAGGATCCCACACTGGGCAGCAATACTCAATAAAAGGACGGATAAGCGTAGTGTATGCAGTTTCTTTAGTAGTTCTGTTGCATTTTTTAAGGGTTCTGCCAATAAAACGCAGTCTGTGGTTCGCCTTTCCCACGACATTATCTACGTGTTCTTTCCAATTTAAGTCTGAAGTAATTGTAATTCCTAGGTATTTTGTGGAGTTTGCGGCCTTCGCATTTGATTGATTTATCTTGTAAACAAAGTTTAACGGATTTCTTTTCGTACTCATGTGGACGACTTCACACTTCTCATTTTTTGGAGTCTTACACCATACTGATATCTTATTCAGATCGTCCTGCATTTGGTTTTGATCTTTACATGATTTTACTAGACGGTAAATGACGGCGTCATCTGCAAACAACCTAAGAGAGCTACTTAGATTTCCCCTAAATCGTTTATGTAAATAAGGAACAGCAGAGGACAAATAACACTACCCTGGGAACCTGTACTCTGGAGCGCACCACTATGTCTTCGTCGTCGCCGCCACGTTTCGCGTGTCAAGTCTGTTTCCCGCGGCGTCCACCGGTCGGCCCCCTGGCTGTGACGTCACGGCGCCAGCGCCCCCGCCTGGGCAACAATCCCATTACTGGCGGACAACCTGCCGCGGCCGATGCTATCTGCGCGTTCGCGAATTAACGAGCGCCAGGTATGTGCGCCTGGCTTAATCGCGCCTCCCACCGACAGCCGGGAGAAAATTATGAAGCGCCGACGTGCGACGACTCGAGTGTTTTGAAAGTCATGACTTTAATTATCGTGGCTGCCGTGCGTACTTCACCACCGAAACCAAAAAAAGCTGCACGTTTCCTTGGCACGGTGCCGTTTCCAATTGAAATCGTGAGCGAGATTCGCCTCAGATATGTTCCGAAATCTGAGGCGCCGACTTCTTTTTATCTGTCGCTCTCCAGTCCCACATGCGTTACATCGCATTTTTGGCGTGTATTTTTTCTTATTTCTCTTTTTCTGTCAATACAACTACTTCCTTGTCTTACTGGCAGGGCAACCTGTCTGAACGCTATAGGTTTCGTGTTTGCTAACGGGCTACCGGCTTTCACGTTTTGTTTTCGTAAACACACACACACACACACACACACACGAGTTCACTTAGAGACTTAATTTTCTCAGAATTACTGAAGCACTTTATCTAAGCGCCACTCTAGGAAAGAGTCACAGACATAAGTGAACCGATTTCGTAAGTAACCCAACGTTGTGACTAGTTTTCAACTAACAAGGAAAGTACTTGGGCTCGAACACTCAGACACATTAAAATCTTGTGAGACATTATGTAAGGTCCCTTGTAGCACTAGTGATACTTCCGCATCTGCAAAACTCTGCAGTCGTCCGTTAGAGGACTCTGCCGTGTGACAAGCCGTGTTGTACATCGACCTGCCGGTACGCCAGCTGGGACCAGTAGGGACGGTGCAGTGAGCGTCTGAAGTTGCGTTTCGTGACGTTATTTGCGTAGAGAAGCGTCAGATGCGTCGGCGATTAGTAATCAATCCTGATAATGTATTGTGATTGGTTGAGTGGGAGTGAAAGTTGGGTGGATACAGGTTACCTTATTCATAAGATAGAGGTTACAGATATGAAAGTAGCAAGAATGATTGAAGGTACCAATAGATGGGAACAATGGCAGGAGGGTGTCCATAATGAGGAAATCAAAGAAAAGCTGGGAATGAACACATAGATGAAGCAGCTAGAGCAAACAGACTGAGATGGTGGGGTCATGTTACACGCATGGGAGAAGCAAGGTTACCTAAGAGACTCATGAGATCGTCAGTGGAGGGTAAGAGGAGTCGAGGTAGACCAAGAAGATTTGGTGCAGATTGATTTTGAAGTAAAAGGCATAATATCAGACGAGGCATCAATGTTAGTATTGAATAGGGGATCATGGAGGAATTTTACTAGAGGTACTATGCTCCAGACTGAACGCTGAAAGGCATTATCAGTCTCTAATGATGATGATGATGATGATGATGAGATCAAGTTGCGGAGAACCCTTCTTCGTGAAGATGGTACTGGTGTAGAAGATGAATCCTTTGCATGTTTATGGTATCTATTACAGTTCAGGAATATGAGCATAAGTTAGAAACAGATACTGTTGTAGCACTAACACATAAAGACGATGATAGGGATGATAATGACCAACGCCGCGGTGGAGTGGCCGCGGGCGTTGAGGCGCTATTCACAGGACAGGGTAGCGTGGAGAGCTGCATCAAACCAGTCTGTGGACCGAAGACCAAAAGAACAAACAGAGGTGACTTAAAGAAGGCTAGTTACCTAAAATGGGAACTGTGTCGAACCGTATGTTTAGACTCTAAAGGATAGCTCTTGGAATTCGACAAAATTTTTCGGCTGTTGTATTATTGTATTGAAATGGTGAGACTATTTTGCGTTGCTGGTTGTAATGATCAGATGTATATATATATAAGAAAAAGAACTCGGTGTTGATCTGTAACATTCCTTGTTAACTGTTCTCTGTGTGAGTATGTGTATGTGTGTGTGTGTGTGTCAATTAGTTTTACGATGTAATTGCCTGTGTTATGGATGATTATTGAGTTCAAGTGTTTGTAAAGCTGTTGTGACTTAACTGCGGGGTCATCAGACCCTAAACTTACAAACTACTTATGAACTAGCTTATACTAAAGACATCACAAATATCCATGTCCGAGGGGGCATTCGAACCCCCCGACGGGGAACGGCCTCGCGCATCTCAGTATTGCGCCTCAATGCGTTCGGCCACTCCGCCTCGGCCTATAATTATTGAGAGTAACGATTTCTTAGAAGCGGGAATACGATATCTGTTTGTGCGCGAGTGATTATTAAACGAACGAGGTGTGAGGTTTAGTGACTGATAGAAAATATTTCAGAAATACTGGCTGCAAAACGCTGCAGAGTCAATCGATTGGATGTTCGAGAGGGATCTATCAACAACACAGTTGTTGGGCGTATACAGAATTGTCGCACACTAAATGGGTTAGAACTTTAGTAAAAAAGAGCTGGAATGGCTATATTCGTTTCTTGTAGGTTATTGTTGTCTGCAGTTGTAGTCCTGTCAGTGGATAGGAAATATTTCTTGTTACAAGCGCTGCAGAGAGTGCTACAGTCTAGAAGGGAAATAATTTAAGTAAAAAGTGTTTGAAATCTAAATATGTGATGCAGCGTTTGTTTCGAGTTGAGAATGATGATGTGTTGCGATAGAGCTCTAATAAAGTCGATTTATGTTTATGTTTATATGGTTCTAAAAGTTTTGCAGTGTGTACGTTATCTGGTCTTTCGCGAAAGCATTGCTTGTTAGATCGTGTGTGATGTGTGGCTACGAATGGTTCCATTTATGTAGCCTAGCGCAATTGATTGAGGTGGTAAATTATTATTCTTTGGCCGAGATTCAGCAGGTTTTATAAATCTCCTACAGTTAAGTGAATTGAAGTGGGATAGTTGCAACCAATGGATTGTAGGTGTGGAAAGATAACGTTAAAGAAGAAAATATGCAGCTCTTTTAACTTATACCTGGATAGTAAAATCGACAAGTTTATCACGGCAAGCCATGGAGCAAAGGCGAAGTTATAATTTTTCCTACCTGGTGGTAGCGTTGTGACAGCACGATGAATACAGGAGAAACTCGGCAATGAATCACTGGAGAACATCTCGAGGAAATATGCAAATCCTTTGGCTGTACCTTATAAAGTGGAACTAACCCATCTTAAACTAGATGTTGTAATGGTGGAGGTCTCATCTATACTACAACAGCTTCGTGTAGGTGATTTCTATCTCTTGGATTTGGGTATCCCACAAGATTTTTCATGGATTTTCAACAAACAGGACATGTGCGAGTACCTAGTATCCACCCATGACTTTCACGTACGTAGAAGGAAGCTGTACAGGGAACAGCAACGTGATTGTGGACAATGATAAAACAATTGGAATCGATTGTTTAACGTGGTTAACGTCAAATTGCCAAGTAAAAATACATAATAAATTTTTCAAACACGAGTCTTGGTGTTAATAAAATTACCGGTTATAAAGTTTCCAGACAGCCGTTTGTAGGATACTTTTAATTCTTCGCTTGGTCGAGAACATGGCATTACCAGGCTGGAGGCTACAATATACAATTAGTGAATGAATCATGGTTTTGACCCTCTACAAGACAGTGTTTTAAACTATTTACAAAGTACACCCCTGTACAGTGTGTCAATCCCATCCATGTGGTCTCAGCTAACAAACTCCTTAGAGAACATGGTGTTTTCAAATTATTTACTGGGATTATAAGAACACCGAAAACTGACTGACGCGCACGTAAATCTTCCAGACACCAAAGACCACGACAAGTTATACAATATGTCCTGTCAGCTTTTAGTTTCAATTGTCTGCCTGTATATTCGGAATACTGGCTGCAGCAAGGACGATGTAAGTATTAACATCCCCAGGTGCAGTTAACGTCTTATGTACAAGGAAAAGAAAGTTGCAAATGGATGATATTGAAGAAAAGGGCTATGACAACTGCTTTAGAGGAAGAGTACCAGTTGAAAATGGAAAAATTTGCAAAAACTGTAAATTTAAAATTCCATACAGAAATTCTACAGGAGTGCGGTCTAGGAGAGCAGTTAATGTACACACAAAAAAATGTGGGACGTTTTAACTGGTGTGTTATGCAGGAAATGAAAGGTAAAATTAAGTTACCCGAATTCCCTCATCTAGAAGAATTCTCAGAAGGCGCAGAACTGGTTATTAAAGCTAGTCAGATAAATGTTGTAATGGCCTGGAACATTTCTAAAAGAATCGTTTGCAGTGTCTAATATTGTAACAGGGCATGGTCATTAGATAGAGATTCCCTTTCCATTGTTTAATTTCATCAAGATCGGTACACGCAAGAAGATATGTCCTGCTTTAGCAAATGCGTTATGTGGGAAATACGAGGTAAAATCTACCCAAATTCTCTCGGCTAGAAGAATTGTCGGAAGGCGCAGATCTGGTTATTAAAGCCATAAAAGATGTCAATTACAGGAAGATATGACAATACATACTGGCGTTCGAAAACTTACCTTCCCTGTACCTGTCGAAATATTGGTTGGGTGAGGAAATAGAAGACAGCGATACATCGATCTAAGCAAATATCTTTGTACAATAGGGTGTGGTTTATTTTAAACATAGAAAAGGAATGGACTGCTAATTTGCAAAAATTTAAAAAAAATAGCATACTTCAAATTTCATATAGAAATTTCTTGGAAGTGTGGTGTGGAAGAGCAGGATGTGTGTTGATTCGTTCTCTGCGTTTCTGATTGAGACCAGGAAGAACAGCGCTTTGCAAATCTATACTTAGACGCAGACGTTTTACATCAGACGCGTTTCGCATTTTATTTTAAAAGCATCTTTTGCGGTGGTGTTGTCTCATCTTTAGATCTCACTGTTGTTTCTCCGTCTTGTTGGCTGGAGTTGGTTGGTTCCTGACGTGTGTTTCCCGGTTGTGTACGGCACTTTTCGCTGTTTTTATATCGTTTCTTCCGTTTTATTAATTACGAAATTTCAGACAAAAACAACATAAGAACACTGGTGAAGTAATAAACAAAACGAAAGGCATTCCATTTAAAATGGGTGATATGCAAACGCTACACAGTCTCAAATATGTGAAGTAATAATGAATGAGCCGCCCGCAGTGGCCGAGCGGTCTGCGGCGCGCCAGTCACAGTCTGCACGGCCGCTGCGGTCGGGGGGTTCGAATTCACCCTCGGGCATGGATGTTTGTGTCTTCTTCAGTATAAGCTAGTTCATAAGTAGTTTGTAAGTTTATGGACTGATAACCCCGCAGTTAAGTCCCGTAAGCTTAACAAACATTTGAACATTTGATAATAAATGAAACGGAAAAAACGAACAAAACTAGCGAAAAGTGCCGTAGTCAACCGGAAAACACGCATCAGGAACCAACCAACTCCAGCCAACAAGACGGAGAAACAACAGTGAGATGTAAAGAAGAGACAACACCATCACAGAAGATGCTTTTAAAATAAAAAGCGAAACGCGTCTGATGTAAAACAAATGTATTTAATTGGAGTTAGCATAGTCAATAAATTTTTATACCGGGTGATCAAAAAGTCAGTATAAATTTGAAAACTTAATAAATCACGGAATAATGTAGATAGAGAGGTTAAAATTGACACTCATGCATGGAATGACATGGGGTTTTATTAGAACCAATAAAAAAACAAATTCAAAAAAGTCCGACAGATGGCGCTTCATCTGATCAGAAAAGCAATAATTAGCATAACAAATTAAGACAAAGCAAAGGTTATGTTCTTTACAGGAAATGATCAATATGTTCACCATCATTCCTCAACAATAGCTATAGTCGAGAAATAATGTTGAGAACAGCACTGTAAAGCATGTCCGGAGATATGGTGAGGCATTGGCGTCGGATGTTGTCTTTCAGCATCCCTAAAGGTGTTGGTCGATCACGATACCCTTGCGACTTCAGATAACCCCAAAGCCAATAATCGCACGGAGTGAGGTCTGGGGACCTGGGAGGCCAAGCATGAAGCATGATGAAAGTGGCGGCTGAACACATGATCATCACCAAACGACGCACGCGTCTAGCAAAACTTAATAAATCACGGTATAATGTAACTAGAGAGGTACAAATTGACACGCATGCTTTGAATGACATGGGATTTTATTAGAACCAAAATAAAACCAAGTATTGCTAGACGCGTGAAAGGTCTCGCGTGATCGTGTAGTCAGCCGCCACTTTCGTCATGCTTGGCCTCCCTGGTCCCCAGACCTCAGTTCGTGCGATTATTGGTTTTGGGGTTACCTGAAGTAGCAAGTGTATCGTGATCGACCGACATCTCTAGGGATGCTGAAAGACAACATCCGACGTCAATGCTTCACCATAACTCCGGACATGCTTTACAGTAATGTTCACAACATTATTCCTCGTCTACAGCCATTGTTGAAAGGAAAGGAAGGAATCTTACGGTTTAACGTCCCGTCGACAGCGTGGTCATTAGAGACGGAGCTAACGCTCGGATATTTGGGTCAGGATGAGGGAAGGAAATCGGCCGTGCCCTTTGAAAGGAACCATCCCGGCATTTGCCTGGAGTGATTTAGGGAAATCACGGAAAACCTAACTTTGGATGGCCGGAGGTGGATTTGAACCACCATCCTTCCGAATACGAGACCAGTGCGTTACTACTGCGCCAACTCGCTCGGTAGCTATTGTTGAGGACTCATGGCGAACATATTGAGCATTTCCTGTAAAGAACATCATCTTTGATTTTTCTTAATTTGTCATGCTAATTATTGCTTTTCTGATCATATGAAGCGCCATCTGTGGGATATTTTTTGATCATTTTTTCAAAAAAAAAAAAAAAAATAAATAAAATAAAATAAAACAAAATAAAATAAATAAAAAAACCTGTTATTGCAAGCATGTATGGCAATTTGTACCTCTCTATCTATTTATTTATCTACACTAATTGGCCAACTAAGGACCGCATTACAAATTTTATTTCATATTCAGTTTCTTATTTCTCTTCTCTAGGGCTGCTCTTCTGCCTGCTGCCATTTTTACCAGATGTTCAACTGTCAGTTTCCTGTTGGTCTTCTTTCTTGGGGCCTCCTGAAAAACGTCGAATTCAGTTACTGCCTTTCTGTAACTTTCTGTGATTCCAAGTCCACGAGGTCTTTCTTTATTCCTTGCAACCAACAGTTGGGTGTTTTCCTCTGGTTTTTTTTTTTTTTTTTTTTTTTTTTTTTTTTTTTTTTTTTTTTTTTTTTTTTTGGTGGGGGGGGGGGGGGGCTTAACTACGGGGTCATCAGTCTCTAAACTTACAAACTACTTACGAACTAGGACGGCACAAATATCCATGCCCGTGCGGGGATTCGAACCCCCGACCGTAGTGGCCGTGCAGACCATGACTGGAGCGCCTCAGTCCCTCGGCCACCGCGGCCGGGTTTCCTCTGTTGAATTAAATTGAAGACTTTCTTCGTTAATCTGCTGTCATCCATTCTCACCAGATGACCGAAGAACACAAGTCTTCTCTTTCTCTATCTATATTATTCCGTGATTTATTAAGTTTTCAAATTCACACTGACTTTTTGATCACCCGGTATATTGGATAACATTTACAAATTTCAGAAAAATGGAGGTTGAAGCTACAGTAGGAGTGAATTCGTGTGTTGCATGACACCTACCACTGTGCTGACAACCCTTACTGTTTTCGGGCCGCCCCTTTTCCGCCTGCAGTGTTGGGCTACAATGGGCAATCAGGCCCCTCGGCGGCGTCGGCTGGAGGTGACCCTCAGGTAGCGCGTGTGAAGGTGGGGTGGCCTCGCCTCGGTTAAGTAGAGGCCGTCTGCGGGGGCGTCGGCCGCCAGGTGGGTGGTCTGCCCCACACGGCGCGGGGCCGCACAATGGCCGCTGCCTGTGTTGTGACACGCCGGAACGCCGGTCGCGCCCCGCTCTTAATAGCGCACCGTGGCAAAAGGCCGAGCGGGGCGTGTGTGGAGTCGTGACGACGAAACCGCGCACACTCACGACCCGGCACCGCTCTTAGTGAGGGAACTGCGCTTTACCTGAAGATCCGCGCCAATGGCCTACAGGTGCATACTGAGGCAGGAGGGATGAAAAATCTAAATGAAGAAGATTATTCTTTTACAATGATTTAACTAGCAGCTCAAAGGGAGTCATGTCGAAGTTCGTCCTAAACGGGCCCTCACACGGTAAATACGTATTGACAATAATATATTGTCAAACCTTCAATACATTTCAGTAGTCCTCACACCATCAACAATATTGTCATCACTTTCAATTTGCGACGCAATTTCGTGAAGTGAACATGTCTGACCGGCAGAAAGCGTGCGCTTTAATCATCAGTTCAATCAAGAGTTCAGAAAGTTGATGTAAGTAATTCACATAATATACAAAAAAAAAAGCCGAGTCATCAAACTGAGGAACTATCAAGCATGGGGTGCCACAGGGTTCGGTACTGGGACCTTTGCTGTTCTTAATATATATTAATGATTTGCCTTTCTATATACATAAAGATGCCAAACTAGTTCTCTTCGCTGATGATACAAGTATCGCTACCACACCCGAATCACAGAAATTAACTGATGAAATTGTCAATGAAGTGTTTCAGAGAATTATTAGGTGGTTCTCTGTAAATGGACTCTAAGTTTGTTTATGTTCTAGGAGGCGATCCAATTATGATATTGTAGAAAGATATAAAAAAGCCAAGATCGCTGATCAGCAATTCTTATTTAAGACGACCTGTTTCGCTGAACTATGTCAGCATCTGGTCCAATAAAATCATTTTACAAGGCCATAATCTCATGAAACTTCCCTTTCAGGACTTAATATGAAGAGCGCACTGTACTTAAACCACAAAATCTTATAATCGGAATAGTTATTAAGCAGAATCACTTCACGCAGACACATCGCTTCCTTATTTATTACTACTATCACCGTACACGAATACATTTCAGCAAATTTATCTTTCATCGCTAACAGCTTGTCAAATGTCACTTGCTTCCAAGCTCTGAGGGAATATCATCTACTCTCAGGGCCTTCTTCCGACATAGGTTTTCAGGGCTCTGTCAAATTCATCTCTCGGTATAGTGTCTTAGAAGCTACAACTAAATTCATTATTACTCCCTATCAGACCCTGGACCATTTAATATCTTACGTCAAACAATGACTAAGAATTTTCAACAGAGAAATGCAGTCTGCTTTGGCATGATCACACATTTATTTTTAGAATACTTCACCTGCATATAAAAGAAATTTCACAAAAAATTGAATACCAAACAGTGTGCCATTAGTTATTAAAATGTACAGCCTAACTGCGTCAGGTCATATAACACCACGACTGTACAACTCAACAACGTTACTCGATTGCCGACGCTCAACCTCTGAACTACTGGAGACGCACACCAGCGATATTACAAATCCTAAGTCTGCATAGCAAAGGCATTACTCAATATACAATGATATTTTACATCCCCAACCGAAAAAAGTTGTAAGTCGGAAAAATGACAGTTTCAAAACAAAAGAAAAACACATGCACTACGTTACTTTCTGGAAACTACTATACAAAGAAAGACACAAAGATCTTTATCAGCACATTCAATAGACAAATTGTGTTAATCTCTATATATAAAAATTTTGTGTTGGTTTGTGTGTGCTTGAAAATCACAAAAAGTTCTTCACCGATTGATCTCCAACGTTGCACTGTAACACAGGAAGGGTTTTAGATACCTATTTAATTGATATATCACACCTAACCTATACATATATGACACTTTTGCGATTTTTGGCAACTACTTTTACACGTTGTAAAATTTATATAAAATCGAATATGATATATATTTAAATAATATGTATGTAAAAACATGCGCGTAATCCCGTAGTATTTCGCATCAATATTTCATTCATCTCGTCAAGAACTCCCGGAGATATTAGATTTTGAACATAAGACGAGATATAGCAAGGGTAGGCAATGACGAAGAAGGGGAGGGGGAGATGTCCACTACTTTTTTAATTGTAACCAAGGCTCCAAACACCAACTTTTGTAGTTAAGGCTTCAAAACTGACTTAATAGCAGTATTTCCTAAAAATCTTTTCATCCTCTAATTCACCCCCTTAATGGCTGATTTTCAGAATCCGTATACCAATTTACATAGGTCTACCATGAAAGTTGACTGGATAAAGGCTTATTTTCAAAAAACTTTTCATCCCCTTAGGGACGAAATATCGAAAAATCACTTCTTAAACGACGCCAACGGTGTAAAATGAACATCCTCTGTATATTTCAGATTTTTATCATCAGTGGTTTTGACTGGGCGATGATGAGTCATTCATTCAATCAGTCTGTCAGTCAGTCACTCGGAACATTGATTTTTATTTATACGTAGATATTACGCGTTGCAAGCTTTTGTGATCTCTTTTGTGATAAATGATTATTACCAAGCTGAGCGCAGCAGAGTCGCTTAGAAAGCCACTTACTAAGTCGGACGACTGGGAGGACGATCCCGCCACTAAAGGAATTGATGTACGACGAACATACCGGCTCCCGGAGTGCGGAACAAAGATACCGGCTCCCCAATAATGTTTGCAATTGATGCAGTCGGACCCCTAACGATATATATATAGAACGTGCGCTTCCAAATCCCTTCCGACAAAAAATGGAAGTTTACCGCCGTATAATTACTTGGAAATGAAGGTTTAATTTTACTTACAGCAGCTGCGGCATTCGGTGTTAATGTAATATTTCAAGGTAAGTTTATTTTTTAGCCTCATTGTGTGTCACTAAGTTTCCAAAGAGCAGTCAAGAGATTTTTGTAACTTCAGGCGCTGTCGCAAATGAAATTTTACATCATTATACAAATACATCAACATGAAAAATGACGTATCGATTTTCGATTATAATTATACAAGGAGGCCAATGAAACTTATACAATTCAAAAGGCGCTTTGCCACATATTCGTGCAAACCGAAAATCAAGCGTATGCGTAGCCATTAAGAGAGGCAAGAGGAAGCAAATGTTTTCATATCCTGATCATGCTTTAAATTCTCTAGCTAACAAATTAGTGAGCGTCGAAAATTGAAGAGGTACCATCTTCTGCCTTGGGTACCGGTCAGGTGATATGGCAAAAATACCACACTAAAGTAACAACTATTCGTGGAAACACAATTTAGATCCGTTCATGTTTAATGGTTAATTTTCAGTAAGACTGATCATGATATTAGCAGTGAAAATCAAAACACCATAGATACGAATTCTGAACAAAACGTTGTTTATGGGCGTCGTTATTTCAAAAATGTTCAAATGCTTGTAATTCTATCGGACCAAACTGCGTGGTCATCAGTCCGTAGCTTACAAACTACTTAAACTTAGGTAAACTAACCTAAGGACAACATACACACCCATGCCCCAGGGAGGACTCGAACCTCCACGGCGAGCAACCGCGCGCTCCGCAGCGAGACGCTTTAGACCGCTCGGCTACTCCACCGCGGCCCGTCGTTATTTCATTTATTTTTATGTAACAGTAACTTTGTGATAGTTTCCAGCAGATAACACATAATTTGAAGAAATTCCCTATTTTTTTATTTCTTCATTTTATATAGGTACGACGAGTGAAAGACGGTACGTGCATAGAGAGCGACGGAGAAGGAGATGGAAGGTGGATGGAAGAAAACGGAGTGACGAACAGAGGCCGTGGATTAGATAGAGGGAGGATGAAGAGGTACATAGTTGAGAAGCAGGAGACAGAGCGGATGGGAAATATATAGAAAGAATACAGAAACCAATAGCTTCTTACTAATGTGAATTATACGTCACATGGTCCAGAGTCGGTAAACAGATCTGTATGTTTGTGGAGAAAACAAACGACAAAAAATGTAATCTATCTTATGGTATTAAAATAAGGAGTATGTGTGAAACGTTATTTTCTATAACTTTTGTTTTACACAGCCACAGTAGCCTAAAGAACGATATTGATATGACTGAAGCATTATCTCGATGATTCTATGTCCACATCAATTACATTATTTCCTTTTCTATTTATTTCATATGAGAGAGAGCCACAGCGAAGCGTGGCCGAGTTTAGCTAGTAACAAACATATTTCTTACATCTGTGTTGTTTTTGTGGTCTTCAGTACGATCAGTGGTGTTAGCAGGTCTCCGATTGTGAATAACTACTGAAAACTTTATCTTTTGAACCTGTCTATGCTTCTCATCTCCTGGTCTCCTTCTCCAGTTTATAAAACCCACACACTCCTCCAATGCTATTTTTGGAGGGCCCTTGATGTCTCAAAATATGTTTTGTCAACAGATTTTTTCTTTTACTCAATTAGCGACACAATTTTCTTTTATCTAAAATTCTATTCAGAAACTCAGCATTGCTAACGTGATCTACCCACCTAATCTTCACCATTCTACTGTAGAAGTTGAAAGGAGTACACATATTCTGCAATGGGCATACTTTTATTGGAATTTTAACCCTTATTCTGCCTTGGGCCCTTTTTATTGGTACTTGTGCTGTATGCTCGTATAGTCCATTTCTATGTATTTCTTGAAATAACCTTAGCAGAAATTACGTCTCAAACATACCAGATTAGTATTTGATCTGATTACGATTTTAATTACAGTTTTGTCAGTAACAGTTTGCCTTCACTTACTGTTATTTTACAGGATTCAGTTTCATATGCGTTTAATATAATTCAAGGACAGAATCACACTAAAATTAATACTTTAATCAGTTTATTTAATAGAGAGGGTCATTATTCAATTTTGTTAATAAATGTAGTCAGTAACGGTCACGTCAGGCATGACCAGTGACACATTCTTGTTTAAATACAGATACGGTTTCGAGTTTTAACCACAGTCACACAAGTTTCAAAGTGTAGTACCACATTACAAAATCTTCTATCCTCTTCTTACTTAAGTTTAAATGTAAAATAATCTGTATTTGACGTCGACGTAAATTAATTAAATTTCGAATAAACAGTTGAGCAAAAATATTTCCCGCCCCCATTTACTGCTCTCCACCGACCACCTCTCACTCTTCAACTTTTTTATTTTGTACTCCATCAACTAACTTTATAAACTATAATGACCTTCCTGATTCGCGCGTATATCATTCGTAATCTGTTGTTGTGGTCTTCAGTCCGAAAACTGACTGACTTAATGCAGCTCTCCACTCCGTCATCTGTGAATCCCTTTATCTCTAAATAACAGCGACAACTAGCATTCATTTGAAGCTGCTAACTTTACAACTCGTCCCTCTGCGATTTTTAACCCACAACTTATTTCCTCTACTTTCCTCTAATAGTAAATTGACTATTCCTTGTTGTCTCAGACTATGTGCTATCAGGCGGCCCCTCTTATACTCAAGTTAGGCCTCAAACTTCCTTTCTCCCCAATTCTGTTTAGAGCCTCCTCCTTAGTTACGTGATCTACCTACCGAATATTCAGCGTTTATCTTTAGTACCAACATTCAAACGCTTTTTTATTTTGTCAGAACTAATTATCTGCCACGAATCAGTCCTCTACACGGCTACACTCCAGACAAATGCGTTCAGAAAACATTTCCTCACACAAAAATTAATATTTGATGTGAACAATATTTTGTCTACAAAAAATATACGATAAATCATCAAGAATTAGACACATAAACTATCATACACGTAAACATAATACAACTTCTTCAGCCTTACGCACAAAGCTTCTCGAAGCGCTATTTGTAACACTTCCGAGTTTGACAAAAGGGTGTAACTCGACGCAGATTCGGTTGAAAAGACCGCGGTAGAATGTCCGTGCGCACTAAGGCGCCCTGCTGCGGTGCGGACGGCCGTTCGCCGTCGAGGTTTCGATTCCTCCCACGGAAATGGGTGTCTGTGTTGTTCTTAGCATAAGTTACTTTAAGTTAGTGTAAGTAGTTTGTAGCCTAGGGACTGACAACCGATGTAGTTAAGTCCCTTTGATTTACAAACATTTAAACATGACTTGAGAAATTCAACCATATTCTTTAATAACTTTCTGCCATCCATTATACGTTCAAGAAGGTATATGGTATGCTAAGCAATGTGACGGTGAGTATTAAAACTGCACAGCATAACTGAAAAATACGAGAGAGGAAGAGCAGGAGAGAGAGACAGAGAGAGAGAGAGAAGGTTCGTAAATCGTATGGTGTACGACATTAATCGATCAAGACTCATCTGTCACGGATCTTTTTAAATATATACTGATGCAGTTCTGGCAGTCTGTTTCCTTAGAATGTCTTCCCCCCACCAACTTAAGTCACCTATGATTAGTTGTCATTTGAATTCTGTGTTTGCTCTCCACATCTACATCTAGATAAATATTCTGCAACACAATGAAGTGCGAGGCAGAGGGTTCATCGAACCACTTTTATGATGTTTCCCGACAGTTCCATTCTCTAATAGCCTGCAGAAAAAAGGAACACCTAAATCTTTCCGTTTTTGATGTTATTTCTCTTACTTTATTTTTATGATATTGTCTTCCTATGTAAATGAGTGCTAACAAACTATGTTCGCATTCGGAAGAGAATGTTAGCGAAAGGAATTTCGCAAACAGATCTCGTCGCAACGAATAGTGACATTCTTTTAATGATTTCCACTCCAACTCGTGCAACGTTTCCGTGACACTCTCTCCCCTATATCGCGATAGTACAAAACGAGCATCCCTTCTCTGTACTTTCTCTAAATCGTCTGTGAACCCCACTTGGTGGGGATCCCACAATGCGCAACAATATTCCAAAATAGGACGCACAAGCGAGGTGTAGGCAGTTTCTTTAGTAGAACTGTTCCATCTTTTAAGTGTTCTGCCAACGAAACATAGTCTTTGGTTCGCTTTCCGTACAATATTTCCCACGTGTTCTTTCGAATTTACGTTGAGAGTTACTCCCAGGTATTTGGTTGAATTTCCGGCCTATAGTTTGACTGATTTATCGTGTAAATGAATTTTAACGTGTTTCCTTTAGTGGTCACACTTCTCATTATTACGGGTCAATTGCAATTTTTTGCACGATGCTGATATCTAAATCATTTTGCAATAAAATAGTGGCGACTGTAGTTATACCCTTCTGCAAGAAGAAGAGGGATTAATATATTTGCTGTAATTATGATGAAGAATTTCTCTCAGCTACAGTCTACACATCTTCGAGACTACCTCTTTCTGAAATTTTGGATGCGCTCTGAGGTGGTTTTTCTGGATCAACGAATGGCTTGAATTAGTCCCGCTCGATCTGAAATTTCTTGCGGTTAGGAGTTGATGACGATGTATCTCCAACTAGGCCAGCAACTACAGAGAGTCTGAATTACTTCAGAGTTTTCTGATCGTTATCACAATGTTCATTATAACCGCAGGGCCTACAGACTTTCCGAATTAATGAATGTTCATCTACATCCAAATAATTACCCTGCAACTCACTTTGAAGTGCATGGCAGAGACTTTAAAAAGTCATCAGCATTCTCCATTGTCATCACGCACCATTGTCGCCATTGTTGCCACTACTGACGTAAACAGTCACTTTCAGCACAAAAACCTCCATTCACATTCCCCTCGAATTCAACTACGGTCTCATCAAGTGAAAGAAGTCGAAGTTCTTAATCAATTACGTCTAATTCACGTCTAGTATCCGAAGTGTCCGATTCAGTAACACTTCGAATTTCAGCAAGTATGTCCATTAGCATATTTGTGCTAAGGTTAGAAGCTCTTAAATTCTACTTTACTCTTAATGGTGGTCTACTATCCATACTGACACGCTGTAAAGAATAAAAGAAAAAGCAACGTGTAGATTTACCGTTTGAAGGTCGTTACGTCCCGGTGGTTTCATTTTGAAACTATCTACTGAATTTATCTACTGAACGTTACGCTATAATTATCAAAAGAAACATCTTCCAAATATCATAAATGAGGCACTGGAATAATGCATAACCTGAAATTCCAATTATCTGCAGTACAGATATCACAAACTAATTTTATGATTCAATCCGTATCGAAGGTACTTGTACTTGGTTCAGCACTACACAAATAATGCTTTTACCCGACTACAATCATTCACTGTGCGCTGACGATAGATGTCACTAGCAGTCAACATCGAGGGGTTGTTTCAAGAAGGAACCACTGGGCCGGAAAAGTAGGCAATGTAAAAATGTGCTTTCAGACTGAAACCACTTGGCCTGAAAAGTTACGTAGTTTGTAAGTTTAGGGAGCGGTAACCACTGCAGTTGGGTCCCGTAACTTTACAAACATTTTGTTACGGCGCTCGCTCGTTTGGAGAGTTTATATCGATAGTAGTGATGAGTTTCCCCTCAGGCGACGCGAGTTCAGTGACGGATTGGCATTCGAATAGCGCTAGTCGGCTGGTTTCCTCCGGAGGTGTTGTCACCGACTTGTGGGCCGCCTCCAGCGATGGAGTAACAGCTTGGTGTCCAACGAGTTCTAGTCGCCTGGGTAGCTGTTACCGTCGTGCAGGCCGACGTGAGCGCAGAACCTAGCGTTCTCAGAGGCGGAATCGCTGTTCAGTCCTGAATGTTGGGCAGCGGGACAGGTAGCTGGAGATGAGAGCCTAATGTGAGCTGCGGCGTTCTGTGCTGCGTGTGTCACCTAGTCAAGCAAGTTCTCTTTCGTCTGCTACCGAGTGTAAGGCCTGTCCTGGTGTCCTTCCGTGTCGGACTCCGCTATACACCTTGTGAACCTTGGTGCCCCAGGCTTCGTTAGTTATGCAATAGTCTATTGTGTGCTCTTTGAGCAGAAGTTCGTCGAGGGTAGGGTGTTTTTCTTCTGAATTTTTATTTATTTTTTTTTTTATTTTTTTTTTAATTGTCGAATGTGCCTGAAGTTTCTTATGGTTTTCCCGGTATTTATTCTGGTGTGCGCCCCGGGCTGGGTGTCGTTATTCTGATGGGCGGTCTTGTTCGTTTTGATTGTGGATGTCTGCACTGTGCGCGCTGCCTGTTCTAGGCGCACCTCTGGCTTCGTGTTGGAACAACGTCGGCTCCGAGTCGTGGGAGCAGGTCAGTTAGAAATCTGTTACTGGGCTGATCTCTTGCAGACAGTTGTGGTTTGGCATTAGACATTAAAGTGTGGTATTTGTGTTGATGCAATTGTTCGATGCCTTCAATACTACGAGTTCTGTGGCTGTTTTTTTATTATTATTTACCGTCACTGTTTCTGCAAAAGAAAATTTAAGTGAACTTATGTAGTAGCATTCATTTGATTTTTCAAATCTTACTAAGTTTTACTGAGTGCCTTGTATTCCTCCAATGGCACTTGTTAATGTAATGATTTAATCATTTAAAGCGTTTGGAGGTGTATATGTCGGCGTGATTTGGTGCCGGATACTGTTTCTGGAAATTATGTTGCAAATTTACATTATTGGGGCTGGCCCGGCGGTACCGCAACGGAGGAGAAAGTTGTGGTAATTTCCGGTAACGAGCGTGTAGGGCCCCGGTAGCGCTGGACTGTTTTGCTCCGTTCAGTTAAGTGACCCTTCTCTTCCTCTACGGTCCTGCAGTGTCTGCCGAGTAGCATGTATCAAGATGGCTACCAACGTGCATTGTCCTTGGTGCTCGTAAGTTTACATTTCCAGCTTAACATATGCTAGTTTGTTACCTGCTTCGGAAGCATAGTTTATAATTAATTGTGATTTTAAGTGATTCAGTGGTTGTTGAAAATTTTGTTGTTTCTAAAAGGGTGGAAACACCAGTTGTACTTAACGTTTTCCATTGGTTTCTCTATGGAAGTCCTTTTAGGGGTTTTATTTATTGTTAATAAAGCCGTGTGCATGAGATTGGTTGAGTTGACCATTTTGCCATCCTGTCCTTAGTTTCCTTATTTCCTGAACTGTTTTCAGTGGTGCCACCTCCATCTGCACCATTCCACATTTTTTTCTCCTATACCGCCTCCAAATCAACCCACGCGCGCCAGCAGTACCACCTCACGTCAGCTGGGTGTGTGGACGGCGCCTAGTTGGACGCAACCCGCACGACATGTTCACCGCCGGCTGTCGTCACACAAGAGAGAGCGACTGGACGAGAGGGAAGACGTCGGTGACAGCAGCGGATTCTGAAAACGCAGCTAGCTAGGGTGCCGACTGATTGTCTCGCAGGCCGAGGCTTCGATGTGTAGCTATCATCCTCACTGACTGTGTTAATACATGCAAACGTAGGCTTCCGCGGCAGTTGTCACTATCAATAAAATTCTTCTGGGTATGATACCGCGTCGTCATTTTGTAAACTTTGCCGACGTTTCGGCCACTGTTACAGGCGGCCTTCATCAGGGTCTGTGTCTGATTGTGTTAATACAATTTCCATTTTTTGGGACCCACAGTGTACAGTATAATAATAAATTATTTTTACACTGCTTTTGAACTTACCAGATGTAATGAGCAGCATAGGCTGTTAATGTTTTATTTATAAACAACAGATCGATTTCATCACATAGTGATCATCTTCAGTGTATCCTTCAAACTATAGAACAAGATAATAAAATCAGTATGGAATTGAAAACAAATACAAAATGAACTTGAATACAATTTCAAATATAATATACAAACAGAATACATACCAACCATTGTGAATGCACTGAATGTAACTGCAACTGTGTAGAAATAAGTTTCGGCAAACATAAAATTGCAGTGCCAGAGGTTCAGATGGAATAAGCGCGCTGCTTACAAACAACATGCAGCGACGCTGTACGGATGGGTGTTATTAACGCCCTCTATTACATAGAAATTCCACTAACACTACGTTTTATGCACTTTCAATCATACAAAATAAAAATTAGAATGTATTTTTACACATAAGGTATATAAGATGGATAACAAATAAAAATGAAAAGTCAGAATACAGAAAGATATAAAAATATCAGTTAAAAGACAAGAATATGACGCTAAGCGTCTTATGCCAGTTATGGATACTACTAATGTAGTACGTATTCCAAACAGGAATTTTTTTAATTAAAATTTATATGAGACGTACCATGAAGGATAGTATCCTTTATACATTGAATGTAGCTATGCTGCAAAATCTCGAAAAGGACGAAGAAGAATAAGGATATATATATATATATATATATATATATATATATATATATATATATATATATATATATATATATATATAACGAAGGTTAATTGCAGCGACATCTCGTTTTCCGTGCTTCAAGCACGTTACATAGCGTTGAGAAAGTTGTAGTACAGTACAAACATTACATCAGTCAGAGAAGCAAACTTTTTATTTATTGAATTTATCTAAAACGTCTGCAGCACTAAAGTCATTGAACGGATACATTCATGTACATTCATGTAGTTTTCAACGCATATACAGCCACTGCGATTACTGATACACTTGAATATGCCTGATTAAGGAGACCAGCTAAATCATGACGAATTATCCTTAAACTCTAGTGTATTTTCATGCCAAGATAAGATTACTTTTTAAAAGCTCCTCTCGACGTAGAATAAAAAGTTACATCCAGAGGTTGCCGTCTTTCTAAACAGTTGGCTACTTAAGGAGACAATAGTAACGCCATTAATTTTACGTGGTATATAGGACTGTAATGCTCTAAGGATTCATATATGTTACGTTTGTCTATTACCTGTAATACCGTGTTTGTTAAGCTTCGTTTACAGTGACAGATAAAGTATTACAACCAAGTAGCCGCGGCGGATTAGCCGTGCGCACTGGGGCGCTGTGCTGCTGTGCGCGCGATCGTTCGCCGTCGGGGGCTCGAGTCCCCCTCGGAAATGGGTGTTTCTGTTGTCCTTAGGTTAGTTTAAGTAGTTTGTAAGCTACGAACTAATAACCAAGCAGTCCGAGAGATTTACAAACATTTTTACAACCAAGTAAACAACGAGTGTTCGTTAGTCCGACCTGTTGGACCACTACTTATTTTTATTTTTTATTTATTTATTTTTAGGAAAGACGTTTCCTTTTCCGATGATAAATAAACTTTGGAGGAATAAAACTTACTGCCGCCACACTCAAGTCACATATTGCAACCGACCCTTTTCTTGCCTTTGTTGACAAAAGGGGAGATAGAAGTAAGTTGAGTTCGGGTGCAAAATTTTTTTCACCCATTGTAGCGTTTATAAAATCATTCATGGTATAAAAAAATGGAAATGAGTGTATGGCTTTCTTAGCCGGGAGAACCCTTGCGGTTTGTTCGGCTGCCTTAGTGTTAAGTCTTTTTATTTAACGCCGCGAGGTCGACTTACGTGGCAATGATGATGATTAGTACAACACACAAAACCCAGTCCCCTGCCGGGAATCGAACCCGGGCCACCTGCGTGGTAGTCAGTGAGGCTACCGCTGAGCTACTGAGGCGTACATCATTCATGGCGTGTCTGAACGATGTGAGGAGGCGCCAGAAACGACACGTGGCTCTGATTTCTCATTAAGGTCTACGTCCCCTTTCCGCGGTTGAATAACTGGGGTCGGCTAAGTCGCCGAAGTGGCGTCCTATTGAAAAACTTGCACCAGGCCAATGAGGCACGCGAAATCATAAAAGAATCTATAAAAACTAAAGTCAGTTGACCAGACCAAACTACCCGGCCGATTTCCTTCATTTTTGTTTTAAACGAAAGGTATTCATCCACAGATTTGTCGTCAAGTATCAGAAATTACACAACTCTCGCCTTCCTTTTTCTATACTGAAACGCGATTTCCTTCTGTGCATTTCTTATGGGGATGTCCTGGCTGTAAACTTAAGTCAGTCGGTCAGGCCGTTCTATCCGACCGGTATCCTTCATTTTTTCATTAGACGAAAGGTATTCATTCGCATATTTGTCATCAAGCATCAGAATCCTTTATTTTTATACAAACGCGGTATCCTTCTGTCCTTGCTTTGAATATTTTAATCGGTTTTGTAGCAATTGCCAATTTAATCGCTTAAAGTGAATTTTCCCCGTCAGGTAAGAACCTCTACAGCCTTGGCTGACACCTTGACTCCGTACTGGCTGAGGATTCATAATTTTATCAAGTACCATTTAATTAATACGGAAATGAAGCAATATGGCGTACTCTTGAAAGGCCCATTTGGCTTCGCTTCTTCCTCACCAACGGCGGAGGGATACACGCCTTCGCGCCGTTTGGCTGCAGAACCGCTAGTCCAGGAGTCCCAACCGTCCAGGGCGCCGACCCTGCCCGCACGGGCCGGGGGAAGGGCGCAGAAGGCGGGTTGTCAGGTTGGCTGCGGAGCCCCACTTCTTCTCGGCAGAACGGTACAGTGTCCTAGAGTGACGGACATAAAAATGACGGGAGACGCTCCTAAAGCCACAGTCGTGCGCAGTTCCACGCCAGTGCTAGTTGTGCCGCTATTTATCGGTTATGTTTCCGCCGGGACAAGTAAACTCGTTTGCCAATCAACGGGCGAAAGTGTACGAAATATTTGGAATGTTACCGACAGGACTGTAGCCGTTGCCCCTGCCAGAACTGTTCCGTTAACTCTCAAATATACGTGTTGTTTCTCAGCGCACTCTCTCGTTGCTAGGGGTTGGGCTATTTTAGTTTGAATGATTTTACTGAATTGACATACATAGTGTCTCGGTCCTGTTATTATTTCTATATTTGATTACAGAAGTAACCGTCTTTAATGTGTAACAGGCTACCTCACATTCCTCTTGCTTAAAGGGACAATACAGGCAATTATAGCAGGTAAACCTGTTTGGTTACTTGGTCTGTAACTGCTCCACTACTGTCCTATTACTAATATCAATAGCACTGGAACCCTGCTAAAAGAAACGGAGTTCGATGCCAAGTCACGGTCAGGCAGCAGCATAAGTTCAGGTGAGGTGTTGATCGCCACTTCTCCAGGGGGAGCAAGTAGCAAGCAGCCATTTTCCCGCCAGACAACCATGGGCTACAGTTTGTTTTACTATATCTTCGGTTCTAATTAAAGTACGCAGTTCTTTTTGACCTAACAACATTTAGTCGATCAAACCTTTCATTTGCGCATTTAAACACTTGCATTGATTGACTGTTAAGAACCCGCTCAATTAGCCGTGTGGTCTAACGTACCGCTCTCCAAAACGGGGAGGCGTACCGGCTCCGGTTCTAATTCACCCGGCGGATTAACGAAGGGGCTCGGAGTACCGGCCAGCCTGGATGGGGTTTTTAGGCGGTTTTCCACACCCCCCTAGGTGAACACCGGTCTGGTCCCCAAGTCACGCCTCAGTTACACGATTCGCAAACATTTCATAACACTTTACACTTTCATACATATGACACTAACATGCAGACATTTGGGGTAGACATTTCCCCCAGGGGGGAAGGGGGTGGCGGCAGGAAGGGCATCCGGCCACCCCGTCAATACCAACATGCCAAATCCCAAAAAACAAAGCCGACCCAGCATCTGCGGGAAAAGGGCTGAAGAGAGAGAGAAAGGAATTTACTGACTCTGAAAAAAAGCTGTGGTTGAACATTCAACTTTACTTCCATTTTTCCGCAATTGTTTTGTTATTCTGCTAACTGTGCGAAGCTTTCGCACGGGTCCTCTAGTTTTTATTATTATTAGAAATCATTGAAAACTCCTATCGACATCATATCCTGGCCACGCCTATGGGGTCTACAGACCTTGTTTACGCCAGGATTACGCAGTGCTGGCCTGGACGTGTGCTAGCAGAAGGCCCTGCCCCCGTACTATCGGCATATTGCTGCAGCTGGCCACGCCGCCATACGCCACGGCACGGCGTTCCCAGCCAGTGGCCAGCGCAGCCTCCGCGGCTCACGCGCTAGCGCCCACGTGCCGCTCACACGCACACGCACGCACGCACACACGCAGTGCGTGGCTTCCTGGCTTCCGCGTACCGCACTCCCCGGAATGCGCCCCCGCCTGCTCCCAGAGGTTCCTGAACCCGTCACCTCCTGCTAATAGAACTGCCGGCTTCCACACACTGCCACCGACCGACAACTCTGCCGCTACTTTCCTATTTTACAACCCTTCTGTGTACGGTTCCCAGCGTAGGAGGAGTTCCACGAGCATCAGCGGACGAAGACGAAGCAGAGAATGATGAAACAGACTCGGCTTCGGCGGAACTAATTTCAATGTTTATTAATTGAATGGGTGAGTTGAAAAAGGTACACATTCCGAAAACATAAATTTTCGGCAAATAAAAAAAAATTATTTTGTGAGAAAACTAGTTGTTATACAGAAAAATTTACTATTGTGAATGTGTAGATTTAAGTGTAACAAACACATAGCACATAGTTCTGCTGGGGCCGAGCGGTGTGTTCCCAGCTTTAGGTCAGGATGAGACGTGGAACCTGGTGGAGCGCCAAGGGACGCTAGTGAAACAGAATTATAGAGAATTATAGTTGACACACTTTATTCCGTATTATACATAAGTTTGATGAAGGCGCTAGCTCGACAGGAGCTAGAGCAGTAGGAGGCGTCGCCTTCGAGCTGCAACCTTGGTCTTTCGTAGATGGTAGTGCCCACGCCGCACCGAGATACCGGGAAGCGATGCAAAGACTGTTATTGTGAAGTGCTCTATCCCTTCACCAGGCTATGCAGCGGCCAGTGGATCAACGCAGGGACCCCTCTAAAGTCGGATGTCGTGCTGGATTCCGACTGGGGACACCGACTGGCCGGATTAGCACCAGAGTGCTAACTCGACGATAGGAACATTGGCCTTTTGTAACCAACCACTGAAGACTGCGCTGGCCTCAGGCAGCCACCATAGAGGTGTGAAGTCGTCAGCACAGCGGATCACCATCTTCCCACATGGTGTTTAGCGTGCAGTATGGTCTCAACCAGACTCCATCTCTTAGCTGCCTCTAGCAGCTGCCCGTATGTACTGCTATCTGTGACAAAGACTGAGCACAACGATTAGGCCAGTGAATTGACGACTACCTCCTGGGCATCGTCGATTCAGAAGACCAAGAGACTGTTTCTTCTAAATGTGGGAGTATTTATACATAAAATTGGCTGAAGCTATGACGTATTAAACGGTTTGAATGTGTTCCCTTTGAAAATGCAGTGTTCGCCCGATGTGTCTTTACCGCTGAAGCATCCGCGGTCTTATTCATTCTTGTAACAGAGTTACGTGTAGTTATGAAATGTTTAGTAGCTGCGCCTCTGTCTGACAGCCATTTCACTTACACACAGTCGCTGACGGTAGGCTTTCCAACTTGCCGACGCAACGGCTGCCGTCATAACGCAAGGCGGGTGAGCATTTTCTGCTACTGGCTGCTGACCTTATTCCGTCTTGCTAAAGTGAACAAACCAAGATCTTAACACATTTCCCTGTCACAATGTTTGCGGTATAACAGTACCTAAGTATAAATAGTTGTTATATACCATGTAACTGCGTAAATATATTCAAGAGTATGTACCTTTTTCAACTCGAAGTTTTTTAATTCATTCGAATTTGTGGATTATGCTAAAAAGGTTTCAGAAATAAGCAAGTAAAATTATTCAATATTTGTAAAAAGACAAAAAATTTATTTCAAAACAGTTGGCTACATTAAAAAAATGTTTTACGATCTAAACATTTTTCATTGTTGGACTTTTCATAGTAGACAGTTGTTAATCTTCTTATTCTAGTGGATCTGAAAAAAAGCCTTGTTTGAAAAACATTGTAAGAAAGTTCTTTTTATTTTTACTATCATGAACGCCTGCTGAAGTTACAAACTCGTCACCACAATGCCTTGCTAACTTTTCCATCTCCCGTACTTGTTTTCCTTTGTGATGTCTTCCATTGTTACGTCTTAGTTCATCGCTGTCACTGTCTGTTGCTGACTTTGTTACTTGGTTAAAGTAAACCAAAAACTAATAAACATCACTAATTTTGGCACTGATGTTATCACTTCACACTGTAAACATGACCTTAAACAGCTCGTTTATCTGCTAAATTACACGCCAAACACATAATGACTGAGCAGCGAGCACTAGCGCTGTAGTAGGTGTCACCTTCAGAAATATGTCCCTTCTTGAACTCATTCGTATCTAACTATTGTTGGCAAGCGCATTTAAAGTAGAGGAAGATGTTCTTTTTTATGCTTAATGGATGTAGGTACGTCCAAAGAAGAAAATGGCTATCTCAGTTTAATTTGTGAAATTTGTGGAATGTGTACCCTTTTCAACTCACTCATTCAATTGTCTGCTATCTGTTGGTTCTCCCAACTTTCATCATAGGAAAACATCCCTACTTATTTTCTTCTTAATTTTCTTATGATTTAACCTCCTCCGTGTTGCTATGAACGACCGTGAACCCGTTTTTGTTATAACAAGAATACGGAACACATGAGGCGCCTAGTTGCTAAGTAGCATGCATCAGTTCTAAATGTTATTTCTCCAATCTTCTTCCGTAATTTTCCCAGCGCAGGAAACAGCACGCAGGTCGCCGCGGCGGAGCGGCCGAGAGCATTGAGGCGCTCAGTTCCGATGCAAGAGGCCGTTCCACGTCGGGGGTTCGAATCCTCCCTGGGCTTGGATGTTTGTGCTGTCTTTAGTATGAGGTAGTTCACAAGCAGTTTATAAGTTTAGGGACAGATGACCCCACAGTTAAGTCCCATAAACTTTACAAACATTTGCACATTTTGAGCACGCAGGTCGTTGGTTCTTGCTCTTCAGGCTGCAACTGGCTAGTTGCTATAAAATGTTTCATATGTTTGTATAGCTTATGGGACTTAACTACGGGGTCATTAGTCCCTAAACTTACAAACTACTTATGAACTACTTACGAACTGGGACGGCACAAATATCCATGCCCGAGGGGGGATTCGAACCTCCGATCGTAGTGGCCGTGCAGACTGTGACTGGAGCGCCTCAGTCTCCTCGGCCACCGCGGCCGGCTGCTATAAAATGATGAGCTCTAAGGATGATGGGATGCAAGCTAATGTATTTAGTCATAACCACAGAAAATTATCGAACTGCACATAATTAACTGTAGCGTTAATTGTCTCTGCATTAAAGCTCACAACTATTAAATAAAACATTAATCTGCTGTTACCGTAAAATTTCCGAATCCGAACTGATACATGTTGAGAGTCCGAACACCGCATCTCCACTGAACTTCGGCAGTGCGACCCGCGTCGGTTTATCTCGCTCTGGCTGGCGCCAAAACATGTCCGACGCGCTTCCTCTGCCTTTTTTTTTTTTTTTTTTTTTTCTTTCTTTTTAAATATTTTGTTTTCATTTACAATTGATTTTTATACATTTTATTTTATCATCATAGCTTAACATTGAGGGGTTTCCTACTCAAAATGTTACATGTGTTCAACAATTAGTTTATTAAATATTAATCAAAATATGATAGCGTTCTGGCGGTCGACCGCATTATACATCAGCCAATCAGCGTAAGGTACAGACAACTGGGGGATCTTCGCTACATTTCTTCCCACGGGAATCGAACTTACTGATAGCAACTGTTATGCTTCTCACACTACATGTACCATCTATCGTTAGCTGGTTCTTACCTGTTGTACGGAAGCGATTCTCAAATTTGAATATGATGGCTGTAAGCCAGAAATATTACAATCTGGTGCTCTACGAAAGAAAGACAATCGATCTGCAACACATGAAAATTTGTGCTGAACCGGGACTCGAACCCGGGTCTCCCGCTTTGCGCGAGCGGTCGCCTTAACCACTCGGCCATCCGTGCACGCTCTGCAGCCAGACCCAAACTTCCATGTCTTACACTTGTCTCTGTCTGTCAGTGCCATGGCAGGCTTAGGGAGGCACTATTGTGTCTCTCCCTTTCGCGGGACTTACACTATCATGTGTTCGAGTGTTAGAGGCATAGAGACAAGTCTAACACATGGAAGTATGGGTCTGGCTGCAGAGTATGCACGGGTGGCCGAGTGGTTAAGGTGACCGCTCGCGAAAACTGGAAGAAAGTGGGTCTGTAATGTCAAAACACCAGGTAATTCCTCATGGGGGAGGGGCTATCAAGTATGGCGTCCCACAGGGTTCGGTCTTAGGTCAATTACTGTTCTAGATATTGCCATTCTACATTGATGAAGATGCAAAGTTAGTTCTTTTTGCTGATGATACAAGTATTTTAATCACACCCAAAACACAAGAACTAATTTATGTAATTCTAAATAAAGTTTTCCAAAAAATTAAGTGGTTCTCAGCAAAAGGACTCATTAAATTTTGAAAAAACTCAGTATATACAGTTCCGTACAGTACATGTCACAACTCCAGTAATAAATATACACTTTGAACAGAAGTTTGTAGCTAAGGTAGAATTTTCAAAATTTTTATGTGCGTGCTTTGATGAGAAACTTGAAGCAACTCATTGATGGTCTGCTGAAACGTTTGAGTTCAGCTACATATGCTATTATGGTTATTGATAAGAGATAAGAATCTCAGTAAATTAGCTTACTATGCCTATTTTCATTCACTGCTTTCGTGTGGCATCATATTCTGGGGTAATTAATCACCGCCGGCCGCGGTGACTGAGGCGCTCCAGTCACGGTCTGCACGGCCACTACGGTCGGGGGTTCGAATCCCCCCTCGGGGACTGATGACCCCGTAGTTAAGTCCCTTAAGCTTAACAAACATTTGATTTGAATTAATCACCGAGTAAAAAGCGTGTAATCAAAATAAATGCTGGAGCCCCCCCCCCCCCCCCCAAGATCATTCTGCAGACATCTATTTAACGATTAAGTATCCTCACAGTAACTTCACAGTATATATATATTCACTTTCAAAATTTGTTGTTAATAATCCAACCCAGTTCAAAGGTAATAGCAGTGTGCATAGCTATAACACCAGGAGAAAGGATGATCTTCACTATGCAGCGTTAAATCTGACTTTGGCACAGAAAGGGGTGAATTATGCTGCCAGAAAAGGCTTCGGTCACCTACCAAACAGCATTAAAATTCTGACAGAAAGCCAACTGGCATTAAAAAATAAATTAAAAGAAGTTATGAATGACAACTCCTACTCTTTGGATGAATTTTTACATATAAATTAGTAAAGCTTATATTATAGAGTATGGCAGATCGAAAAAATAGATTGTTATTTCACAGAATAGTGACATTAGGGGCCGCAAGTCTGCATGGACGAAAATGAGCGTACTATGCGGGTTCGCAATGAATTATTTCTGTGCCCTCAATTGAAGTAGAGAAAAAAGCTCGACATCTTCTCTGAATTCCATATGGTGCTATATGTTAGGTATAATCAACCATACGCAAAGCCTAAGAATGTGTTTCTACATCTGTAAAAAGTTCAAAATACGTGCAAGTGCTTGATGTCATTAGATGCTGCAAGGTAGCCGTTATAAATAGCGAAAACAGAATCAACTCTTTATCGAGAGAAGACGTCAACTGTAAGGTATGCAAAATTCAATTTCTTTCGCCAAGAAGAAGATGAACTCGTGTGGTAAATGTCATAGTGGCACCACCGCCGTCTCTCAGTGAAATTTCCACTTTTAGTAACCAAGTATCATGAATTCTCAGGTGTACCTTTGTAGAGGGACGAACCTTGACGATCTCCACTTCCCTATATCAGCCCTGTTTTGTAGGTTATAAAGGAAAGTTTGTTTACACTTAAATGTTATGAAATTGTAAATATTTATTTTGTGTATAAATATTGTAATGTGATTCTTTAAATGTTTGCGTTTGTTTTCTATATGTTTCATGTACGATGGAGGCGCCACAATGAACAAGGGCAGCATCGTCGCCGCCGCAGCCAACATTGCAGCATACGGCCATTATTAGAATTTAACCGACAACTACGGGGCTACGAATCCGGCTGCGCCTTCTCTATTGCTGCACGTCAATCGTTTTCAAAGAAACATTATCTTGATTACATTGTTTGAGTTGTTCATGATTTGCCGTACTGAATAGACGTTTCTTACAAGCAGTACTGATTTAGACTAGTACTATTTCAGACGACAATAAATGTCTATTACATTGAAAAGTATTTCAAGTGTGTTACAAAGATTTATTTAATGTGTGATATATATTTTTGGAAGACTAATCTGATTTATGGAGAAGTTTTACTTTATTTGAGAAAAGATTTAATATAATTGTGGACTCTGACATTGACTTATATTCGACTGTGACAATAACTTATATTGGGTGTGAATGTGGAACGTCGAGTTTAGAAGGCGGTGAATTTAATTTTTGAGCTGAAGTTAGCAACAGCGAATCGTAGTGACTGTGTTAAACTTTGAGTTAAATTTTAGTAACGGTGACAATAACTTATATTGGGTGTGCATGTGGAACGTCGAGTTTAGAAGGCGGTGAATTTAATTTTTGAGCTGAAGTTAGCAACAGCGAATCGTAGTGACTGTGTTAAACTTTGAGTTAAATTTTAGTAACGGTTACAGATCAAGTCTCCTGCCCCTGCTCGTACAAGAACCTGATATTTTATTTAGGAACTATTTAAAATATCTATTTTTTCTGATTGTTGCTGTGGTACGGGAACTTCGGAACGAAGTGAATAAAAAATTTCACGGTTAACTTTCAACAGTTGGTGTTGCTAAGGAAGAATAGTCTACAAGTCAACAACTACCTAGCAACTAACGGAAACGTAACGAAAGTGAATTATTTTTCAGAAATAATATTCAAATACGGACCTTACCATTCCAGTATGGATTCGAATTACAGATTTACCCTTACCCCATCCCACCGCAGAGAAGTGGCGACCAGTTACAAAGGACGCGTGTGTCTTTGAAGATTGGGTTTATCACATGGGTACCGAGCGGGAGTGTGAGCAGTTGCTGTGTGGCGAGTTATGCGCGCAGCGACGTCGTCTGGCTGAACGCGACTGAGCAGTGCAGTCCCTAGAGCAGTCCTCTGGGGCAGCCTTGGCGTTCGTTTCCGCTGTTCTCAACGAGACGACGCGGCGCGTGGGGTGCAGCTTGTTGCTGCATCTCGCCAAAGTTTTGTTTGAATTAACAGGCCTAGTACACCTGTCTGTAGCAGCGTGTGCATCCCTGAGTTGCTGTTATCGAGGCGGAGCTGTCGACGCAGTCTACAGAGAGGGCCCAATACAGCGTACGGTGTTCCAGTTAGCAGTTGGTGTATGAAAGGCAGCAAGACGGGCTGAATGATGGTTTCAATATACTGTTCAATGTTCCCTCGGCGATCACCAGAGGAGAACGGCCAGTGTAGGACATGGCTCCCCACACTATGATGCTGGGCGTCGGCCCCGTGTACCTCTGTCGAATACACTCCAGATTTTCGCGCTCTCGTGCTCAACGCCACACACGCGTACGACTATCATTGGCACCGAGGCAGAAGCAACTCCCATTACCGCAAAGGTGGAGTAGCCGAGCGGTCTAATGCGCCTCGCTGCGGAGCGCGCGGTTGCTCGCGATCGGAAGTTCGAGTCCTCCCTGGGGCATGGGTGTGTGTGTCGTCCTTAGGTTAGTTTACCTTAATTTAAGTAGTTTGTAAGCTACGGACTGATGACCACGCAGTTTGGTCCGATAGATTTACAAACATTTGAACTACCATTACCGAAGACGACAGGCCTTTATTCGTCCTTCCGTAAGCGCATATCGCGACAACACTGGAGGCGGTCTGAACGACAGAACGCTTGATCGTGCAGCGTGGTGTGCGGAGCCATAACATACCCCGGCCGTTCTCCTCTGGTGATTGTTGAGGGATCATTGAACAGTGCGCCGTACCATGTGACCTTCATTCAACCCGTCTTGCTACTGTCCATGCACCAATAAGGCAATATGCATTTCAAACAGGACAATGCACGTTCACGTGCATCCTGTACCGCCCAGCGTGCTCTTCAAGGTATAAGTCAACTACCCTGGCCAGCACGAGCCCCAGATCTATCCCCCATTGAGCAGGTTTGCGATAGGATGAAACGTCATCTTGGCGCGGTCTGCACGACCAGCACGGAATCTAGTCCAATTGAGGCACCAGGTGGAAATTGCATAGCAGGCCATCCCGGAAGAATAGATTCGACACCTCGACGATCGTCGCCATGGAAAAATGGCAGCTTGCGTTACTTCAAAAGAAGGGTATACAAGGCCCTTGCGTCTGCGTTGTGCACGCTCTGGTAACTACTCAGCCGGCCGGGGTGGCCGAGGAGACTGAGGCGCTCAAGTCACGGTCTGCACGGCCACTACGGTCGGGGGTTCGAATCCCCCCTCGGGCATGGATATTTGTGCCGTCCTAGTTCGTAAGTAGTTCATAAGTAGTTTGTAAGTTTAGGGACTGATAACCCCGTAGTTAAGTCCCATAAACTATATTTAAAAAAAAAGAAAAAAAAATCTGTACTCATGTGCGTTTGGCTCTGTATTCGTGATCGCGTATTGAATACATCCTCAAGAATATGTCAGTAAAATTTCGCTCTGTTGGGTCGACCAATTCATGGTGTTACTTTTTCATTTTCCAGGAGTGTGTTTGCGTCCACTGTTCAAAATCGGATAAAAATCTATTTTTATTATTTGGCGCGTAAGTTCGTTAACTTTAAATCTTTAAATTCTGGTAAACGATATAGACATAAAAAATTAATGGAAAAAAATTCAGAACATAAATAGAATATGGTAAAAATTTCTACGATTTGCAATGAAGAAAACTTACAAAAGTGATCATCCCTACAATATGCAGTTATTGTAGCAAAAAATCAAAGTTATTCGTGTTTTATTTTTTTACTAGCTTATACGCCCGTGCTTCGCAATGGTTGTTAAAGAAAGGCCTTTGCGTATCATGGCATTTTAGGATTCCGGACCTCAGTCAGCAAAAAAGGTTACCGAAATCACAAAACAAACTACACAAAATGGATTGTCCTTCCAAAGAACTCTTGTGTAAATGAATACATTTCGGAGGTAAGAAGGAATGCCGTTATGTTTTTAACATAAATGAAGCGTGTCGAAAGAAGCAAAGAAATGTCGTTAATAATGTAATACACAAAGCGAAATCAGTAACACTATATTCCATGTTTGTTGGCATTCTTAGAGATAAGATTGCGTTGCTTAATTCTGTCACAGACGTACGCTTCGATTCTGTACTAAGGCATACCTATTATGCAGCAACGCCGTCTATTAGTTCTTTGGTGCACTAAAGCGCTCTTAGTTAGAACTTTTTTTGTGACGTACCTGGGTTACATTTTACTTGCAGTGGCAGCGGTTTAGTATGTTAACGTTGGCAACGAGATATTCGCTTTAGGGGCATCATTAATTTACTAATCGGAACAACATTAATTATTTATTTCATTATCAACACAAAGAATTATTCCCCTCCTTGTACGTGACTGATTTTTCAAAAAGGATTCAACGGCCGTTGCCAACATCAATACACTACACCGCTGCCGTAAGTAATACCGGAGGCCTTGTTTCAGTGTATCACACCTTAGTTATGAGAATAAGAAACGCAACATCGCCATCTATTAGTTATTTGGTATACTATGTAAGTAACAGCGCCTCTATAGAATCTTTTCTTTACTACGCTGCAATTCAAGCAGAGATTTGCTGTACTACACCATACTTATAAGCATAATATACACATAAAACTTCAAATTTTGATATCTTTCCTTCCTCTAATCCGATTTTGGTTAAATGAAGCCTATGTTACTCTCCTAACTATTCTCAATCTACCTGAGGAAACCCAAGAATGTTCGTATAGTACTTTTGGAGATTATCCTCAACGAACAGACATACTCGATGGCTTTTAAACAAAAGATTAAATTGTATTTTTATTTTTCTGATCCGATTTTAATTACTGAAGCCTTCATGTAACCGTACGATATGCTCAAATTACGTATGAAGACCCCATGAAAATGCGTTAAGTAGTTTTGGAGAGAAACGTATTCAAAGAGACAGACAGACATACGGTCATAGATAAAAAATTTCAAATTACGATATTCTTTTTTTTCTGTTATCCAATTTTTATGAAACGAAGTCTATATGTTGTCCAAAAATACGCTCAAGTTACCTGTGGAAAACCCGTGCAAATGCGTGAAGCAGTTTTGGGTATAAGTGGTTTTTAATAGTTGAACAAACAGGCACGACTGTTACTGAAAACACTTAAAATTTTGTGATTCGATTTTGATAAAATTATGCCTATACGTTCACCCAAACTTTTCTCATGTTTCCTGTGAAAATCGCATGAAGACTCGTTCAGTAGTTTTGAAGATTGAAGTGAACAGCGACAAACCTACATTTACAGATTTATTATTAATATAGATTTATTTATTTGTCTAAGGAACGACCAATGGACAGATGGTGCTTGTATAAGCCGTATAAAGACCACCATAAACCACGTGTACTGTGCAAAAACTAACTAATTTGTTTAGTTTGGTAGTTCTGGAGGAAGTGAGTAATATTTAAATTTTAACTCTGTATTGTAGGGTAGCTTCAGCATGTCAGTGTGTCTTATATCTATATAAATGATCACTGGACCAACAGATACCCAAGACCGTTCTCCACTATTGTCTGTGTTCAGTAGAACCTGAGATAAAGACGCCTCAAGATTCGCAATATCGCACGCGGCGTTTTCGAACACATTGATACTCTTGCTACAGGCTGCAGCCAGGAGCAGTCTCGTTACGTGATGAAAGGGAAGACATTGTCCGAGCTCTCACGGGACCGAGCCCCATTGTGTGGACGGGGGAAGTGGGTTACGGCCAGTCACAGCCCTGGAGGGTAAACATCGCTGGCGAGTCCTCCTGGGCCTCTCTAAGAGGATTGGCTCTTTCGCGGAAACTTGGCAGTAAACTGTGGTGCGGCTCACGCCAATCAGTAGCGCTTCTGCGGAACTCTGGCACTGATCAAAGTCGTGAAACCTTACCGCCAGTGCCCACGCACGGAACTCGTTGGTGAGACGGAATCAAACAGATACCAGATCACATCATGATATTTTACTTCTAGGCTTGCGTATTAAAAAACAAAGTTTTCTCATCGCATCTGTGCGTTCTCGATAAACTCGAAAACTACTTGGCGGATTTTCTTACGCTTTTCACTATAGATGATGTGGTTCTTGGAAAGGTTTAGGTGTATAATTTAGGTTCGTGGCAGCGGCTAAGTTTGGCAGCCTAAATCCCCGAAACAAGCCACACAGGACCTTGCTAAATATGTGGGTAACCACCGGTAATTGTAGAGAGGACCTGATAACAAGGAGAAAACATATGGACTATTTATTTTCGTTGCCTGTTACAGGGATTCCTTATGGTGTACATAACACAAACCACTTCACCATGCAGTTTGGTCATATGCCCATTACACACAAGGTTGTAGGTTTAAGATGCGACAGTTTTACAGCATCTATAGCGAAACTGTTAGCGGTAGACTTCTTTTTGTTTCATCATTTCGTGCGGGTGAGGGGGGAGGGGTGCGTTTACAAAACGCTTCATAAACTTCCCAGATTACATGCAAACTTTCTTGCAGGTACCTAACTACTCCAATTTTCCAATATTTGACGCATAAATCTGGGTATTCTCTCGCGGTGGCCTCTCATTATTTATGACGTCATTTCTCCTGATCTATGTGTCGTGCTCTTTTATTTTGGGTCAGGAAACTTCGTGGGCTTACGGTGAACAGTTCACCAAAGTTTCATGTAAATCGAATGAATCGCTTATGAACACATAGAGGACATACAGACAAACAATGATTTATATATATATATATATATATATATATATATATATATATATATATATATATATATATATTGAGGAGAAGTAAGATGAAAATCAATGTAGGTTTAGGCGTCTTAGAGGCTGTCAGATCTCTAGCTTACGGCAGGTAATCGAAAAGTGCTATGAGTGGAACAGGGAATTGTATCTATGTTTCATAGATCTAGAAAAGGCTTATGACTCCTAAGAGGAGGCTACTGTCAGTTCTACAAGATTATGTTATAGGAGGCAAACTTCTGCAGGCAATTAAAGGGCTTTACGTAGACTGTCAGGCAGCAGTTAGAGTAGATGGTAAATTAAGCTCATGGTTCAGGGTAGTTTCAGGGGTAAGACAGGGCTGCAACCTGTCACCACTGTTGTTCATACTATTCGTGGATCATGTTGAGAACAGTAGACTGGCAGGGCGGGATTAAAATAGGTGAATACAAAATAAGCAGTCTCGCATATGCGAATGACTTAATTGAAATGGCCAATTCGATTAAAAGGTTGCAAACTAATATTTCAGAGGTCGATCAGAGGAGCAAGGATTATGATATGAAGATCAGCATCTCCAAAACGAAAGTAATGTCTGTAGGAAAGAGATTAAAACAGATTGAGTATCAAATAGGAGGAACAACGTTAGAACAGGTACAAAGTTTCAAGTACCTGGGATGTATTTTCTCACAGGATGGCAACATATTGAAAGAAGTAGAATCAAGGTGCAGCAAAGCTGATGCAGTGAGTGCTCAGCTAAGATCTACTCTCTTCTACAAGAAGGAAGTAAGTACCAAGTTAGCAGTGCACCGCTCAATTTTTGACCAACTTTGTTGTATGGGAGTGAAAGTTGGGTGGATACAGGTTACCTTATTCCTAAGGTAGAGGTACAGATATGAAAGTAGCAAGAATGATTGCAGGTACTAACAGATGGGAACAATGACAGGAGCGTGTCCATAATGAGGAAATCAAAGAAAAACTGGGAATGAACACCATAGATGAAGCAGTTAGAACAAACAGACTGAGATGGTGGGGTCATGTTACACGCATGGGAGAAGCAAGGTTACCTAAGAGACTCATGAGATCGTCAGTGGAGGGTAAGAGGAGTCGAGGTAGACCAAGAAGAAAGTACTTAGATTCGGTGCAGAATGATTTTGAAGTAAAAGGCATAACATCAGACGAGGCATCAATGTCAGCATTGAATAGAGGATGATGGAGGAATTTTGTTAGGGGTACTATGCTCCAGACTGAACGCTGAAAGGCATAATGTCTCTAATGATGATGATGATGATGATCTATAGATTGTAACTCGCATAGGAATACTGCAAGGATGGTAATTACCGTAACTAGTACGAGGTAGGATTATTTTATGCATTGCTTAATGTCACACATACAACTCACCACCACCACCATCATCATCATCATCATTAGAGACTGATTATGCCTTTCAGCGTTCAGTCTGGAGCATAGTACCTCTGATGAAATTCCTCCATGATCCCCTATTCAATGCTAACATTGATGCCTCGTCTGATGTTATGCCTTTCACTTCAAAATCATTCTGCACCGAATCTAAGTACTTTCTTCTTGGTCTACCTCGACTCCTCTTACCCTCCACTGACGCGCTCATGAGTCTCTTAGGTAACCTTGCTTTTCCCATGCGTGTAACATGACCGCACCATCTCAGTCTGTTCGCTCTAACTGCTTCATCTATGGTGTTCATTCCCAGCTTTACTTTGGTTTCCTCATTATGGACACCATCCTGCCATTGTTCCCATCTATTGGTATCTGCAATCATTCTTGCTACTTTCATATCTGTAACCTCTACCTTGTGAATAAGGTAACCTATATCCACCCAACTTTCACTCCCATACAACAAAGTTGGTCGAAAGATAACCTTCTGTTAGATTTCCTATCCTGGGATTGAAATCACCCATGAGTAAAACACTATCCTTATCCTTCACTCCAACAACTACATCACTAAGAGCGTTGTAAAATCTGTCCATCTCATCTTGATCTGTCCCTTCACAGGGTGAATACACTGCCACAATCCTAATTTTCTTACTGGAGATGGCCAAATCTATCCACATCGGTCGTTCATTTACATACCTTATTGCAATTATGCTGGGTTCGACTGCTTTCCTGATGTAAACTCCTACACCCCACTGTGCTCTTCCTACTTTAACTCCTGACAGGTAGACCTTGTATTCTCCCTTTCGACCTCTTTCTCTCCCCTCACTCTAACATCACTAACAGCTAAAACATCTAAACCAATCTTACTTGAAGCCTCCGCCAGCTCTACCTTCTTCCCATTGTAATCCCCATTGATATTAATAGCTCCCCATCTCATCCCACTTCGTTTGCCAAGTCGTATCTGAGGAGTCCCTGGTCTGTCAGTTAGAGGTGGGACTCCATCACCTCCAAAGATCCGAGGCATTTTGCTCTGATTGTTGCCAGCATGACAATGAAGTACCTGGGAAGCAGGTTGCTAGCCTTACTTTCCCAGGGCCCCACTGGGTTTTACCTCTGACGGTTGAGGGACTAACCGGTGGAGTTGGTAGTCTTTGCCGTCTGAGCACAAAGGTGGCCACGACTCAGAATATGTCCGAGATGCCCAACCTTATTCCAAAGTAACTGGTATCCCAACTGTCATGTCCACTTACTTGGCCACTCATACGTTGCCCGTGGTTCATGAACTAGGACATAACTACAGGAACCCACACCTTGAACCACATACAACTACGTATGTAAATACGAAAAGATTTAATACTACGTTCATTTCCTCCTTTACTGGAGGAAACGTTTGTTACCTTACTCTATCTGCTATGCGGTGATTTGTTTCCTTAGTACGACAAGGTTGCAGTGAAATACACAGCAGTGTGATACACGACTTTGGAGTCGTGTATTGAGAGCCGCGTCGCGACGAATCAGCGGATCAATTAGCGTTACAAATGGCGCTGAGAGCCACGTGTGCTCCGCTCGCCTGCCGTGCCTCGCCGCCTCCTTCCGGCAGGCTTGTGCCGGCTTTACGACTGACGCGTGCACTAAACATCGCCCACACCCGCCGTCGCGCAGAACGCCACTAGCGTCGCCGATTGCAATCCGCCGCACCCGCTGGCCGTAAGTTACGCTTTTGTACAATACTTCACGTCCCACACGACACAGTGTTAATCGTCGGCAATCACCTGACGCAAATTGACCAGTACGATTGTAGAGCTAAGACTTTTCCCAGACCAGCACAAAGGTGCCATGAACCACATGGCCACCTTTAGGACAAAGAGAGCGGGCATAAATAAAATAATTCTAAACTTTCTGACAACTGATTCCATTCAAATGAAAAATGACGATTCATTTGAAGTATTACAAAGTTAGGCCCGATTAATATTCAAGAAGTTGGTAAATTAATCGCCAATAAAATCATATAGAACTAATTTTCCCCGACAATCTAAAATCACCGTTTGCTTGCCTGATCAGCACTGGGAATGTGACCATAAAAGAGATCATACGCCAAAGGAAGACAAACGAAGAAATAAAGAAAATAGCAAAGAGGTTTCCACATGTCAACTTGTCCGCTGTATGGAATAACGTTCATCTGAAGTGTTTGTCATCTGATGTCTTCTCTGCATGGTACAAGGTAGTCAACAACATCTGCAGCACAAATGAGAGGTTACATGCAATGGGTATAAGCGTCAACAATTTTTGCTCCAAATGCCAACTTGTGGACACGATTCTACATAGATTCACGAGTGCGGGTCACTTGGACAGTTGGAAATGGGTCAGGCAAAGCACCGCACTTCTTTCGAGATCGTCTGCTGATTACATTTCTCCTGAGATTATTTACAGACCACAAAACATGTACTATCCGGCAGCAAAAAATAACACCATACACTGGCTGATACACAAGTACGTCAGCTGTGTGATAAACAAGTTAGGTAAGGACAACATTACAGAATTCCGCGCACACATGATGTGTGAATTTCATAAAAACAAAAACTACAGAGATCATAAAAAACAGTACTGAAACATGCTGAAAATTACTTTCGAAAGGTTGGGTATCGGTTAAATGTTTCGAATTTTTTGTTTTGTTCAAGAGAAGAATGTTATTTAAGTAGACTTTAAAACAAATACGAGCATCATGAAAAATAGTATATTTTGTGTGAAATACTTTTCTGTATGTATGTTGTGTTTTTAAAACATAATTGGCATTGTATTTGTTGTATATGGATTGAAATTGTGTTATATCTTGTCACAAAATGTCACAATGTTATATGGAATAAATAAACAGCTGGTTAAAAAAAAAAAATATTAAAAAATAAAAATAAATCGTTCGTGGGGGCGAAATAATTTTCCGTGTCCTGTATTAATTAATATATTAAATTGACAAGATAGCGATCAGCCACAAAGGCTACCGATGCCGTTAAGTTCAAACCCGGAGAGCCTACGTCTTCGCGGAAGGACACTTCTGTTCCCGCCGTCTTTGACGAGTTGCCGCCAAGACAGGCCGCCACCCTAGGAGGCGTGAAACCGGCCCTTGCGGGCCAGAACGAACTCTTTAACTCTGGTCAGGTTGGTAACACGTCACTAGTTGTGCTGGCGGAAGAATCAGGGGTGCGAAACTCGCGTTAACAAAACTGGCGTGAGCGACGTGGCCGCTCTCAGTTCGGCAGTTGCTTCAGATGCTTGCAGTTCTTAGACATTCGCCTATTGTGCACAATGCCTATTGTGCAGAAGCTCAGTCTTGGGTGATATTTCGTTGACCGACAGGAACTTCACAGTTCCGCCGAGCAGTTATTTGCGATTAAAGTGAAGGAATTGCATTCGGTCGCGAGTTTAATAAATGTGCAACGGTCTGCATATGGGGCGATAGGCGCGATGATTACTAAGATGCTTTTCATGTAGTTTTTGTGCCGCCCTTGTTCCGGGCTCAGTCTACTATTCTCATGACCAACGGAAATTTTCGTGAAACTCAATACACTCTCTTTCTCTCTCGTTAAAGGCTGGTCGAACTATTTGAATGTGCTTTATTTTAGATTTTTGCTCTCTGTTGTATGTCTTGCCCTACAGCAAGAATCAGTAACCGTTTAATAAGATGTAAGAGGCTACCTCGTAATTCTAAATGCTACTTTTAGAATATAAAGATTATTTCAATGAACTGTCCGACTTCTTGTCAGTAGCCTTCCCCTGTTGCTACCATTTTTATTCATTTACAAAATAATAGAAACCCCTGCTAGAACAGAGGAGGTCCGATGCTGGCAACGGTCACAACAACAGAAGATGAACAGGTAAGTCACCTGTTAATTGGGAAGCGGAAGTCAGGCAGATTGATTTTAGTCATAATCTCGTTTCTTTCTTCCCACGACCTGCCATAGGAACAGACAGGCGCTACACGATTCCACATAGATCGTCGTGGTGTTGTCGAATATTTTTCCGTGCAGTTTCTTTTTTATGATACTACGGCTTCAAATATAGGTCATACCAATGGTGCCTGTGTTTTTTATGTTGTAGACTACCACTTAAATATTTAATGACCACTAAAATAGTATGTATGCAGCAGATAATTGATACATAAACTATTATTTGTATTTGTGGACAAGAACTGAATATATTTGCATACAAATTCATAATAAATTAATTATTAATTGTGTAACTATATTTCGTCTGCGGCAGTATATTTGAACAGTGAGACGCCACACTGAGCAAAGAGCTTCAGTCTCAACCGATTTTAGTATTGTTAAATATGTAATTGTTTGTTAAATGTAAACAACATTTGTAGGGAGGTGGTCAACGCATTTAATTCTGTAATATTCCAGTGTATAATGTTTTGGAAGGGAAATTGTATTTTAAAGATGAGGCGTTAGGGTGCACAGATGGGTACAATTTTGGGAGCAGGTAGAGCACGCTTTCGAACGCTTGGGAAGCGACTCGTAACTTGGACGTGGTGGTGAAAGGTTGTGACGCTGGGCTGTCTGAAGCCACGTTACGAACTTGTGATTTGAAGAGATATGCATGTGTGGGCAATTTACGGGACTGTGAATGCAGAATTTAGTCTCTGGTGAACAGTGGTCAATTATGCACGGTAGTAGGGCTGTGGAACTGTGATATTTCAGAAATCGTGTACTAGTGTGATGACAAACTGTGTTTTATAACTAATACTGTAATTAATCGCGTATTAATTTGGAACTGCAATGTTCGATGCACTTCACTGATTTACGAGTGATAATTTTGAACTTTTAGTCTCGAGTGCGTGTGATACTTATTGTGCCTCTCATGAACAAGTTATTTAACGAAGTAGGACCACCTTCGCATTTTCATGTCCAAAAAGAGTAAAAGTGAGTGAATCACTTCTTTATCTTAGAATCCATTTTTTGGTCATCCAGAGGCTTAATTTATGTTTTTTTAAATATATTTTCGCGTCATCATATGCAGATTGATAGACTGGCTAAACTCACCCCTATGAATAGAGACAACGAGCCATAAACCTTTTACTACCCTGATTGTGTATTGCCCAATTCTTATCGGTGAGTACCGATTGGATGGTCGCACATCTTTATAGTTTTGTTACCTAATCTAGTTCCTTCAGTATTGCCAGATTTTCTTAGACTACATTCCATTACCCTTGTTTTGCTCCTGTTAATGTCCATCTTATAGGCTCTTTCAACTCACTGTCCATTCCATTCAATTGGTCTTCCAGGTCCTTTACTGAGACAATTACAATATCATCGGCAAAACGCAAGGTTTCTATTTTTTCACCCTGAACTTTAATTCCTTCTCCAAATTTCTCCTTGCAGTCCTTCACAGCTTTCTCAATGTACAAACTGAATAACATGGGAGAAATCAAATTTATTAACGAGTTTTCCCATCCATTAATTACCCTGTACTTCTGCATCAAGGTGCTAAGCTTTCGCTACTGCACTGAAAGTGCCCATATGCTCCAAGGACAACGCCGCTGCTGCTGACTTGACCAATTGTGATAATAATGGCAATGGCCAATTATCACTATCCGCGGTGTCACATGTTGCTCAAAAGCTCTCAGCTCGACAAGCATTTGATGAGCGATATTTCTTCTATGAGTTTTACATAGTTTCAATGAAGGCTACTTATTGAAGTACATAAGAGTGTTAATTTTTTATATACTGGAATACTTGACGGGAAAAATGTCAGAAACACTGAATGAGAAGTAAGTGGTTAACCCGTCCTGTCACTATGTACAGAGATGCCCGCGAAAGTCACAGTTCTGCGATCGAGCGGCGGTGCGACACGTCATCTTCGAGGATATACATCAGTCCTCTTAGCGCACCGTCTGCTGCAGATGAGATGTCGGCAAAAGGGTGAAGAATGCTGCTAGAGTGTGACCCACCAGGAAATCGGGCTGTGCTCAACCCGCTTCGTCACCGCTGGAATTGCTGGCTCCTTCGGAAACGCGACAGCGCCACGACAGGCAGTTAATCTGAAGGCGGCAAAGCGCAGGCCGCGACAGGAGCACCTCGGCTGAATGGCCAGGGCGGGTCTGCACAACACGCAGATTGAGTCCCGTGGAGAAATCGAAAATGTTTGTCAACCGCGTGTGTGGCTCAGCGAATCGAGTACAGGTTACATTCTGCATTCACAAAGGAATGGAATGTCGTGCCCAGATAACGAACTACTTCGGAAAGGCGTACCACGTGCAGCACCAAGGTAAATTGGATTTTTTTTTTTTTTTTTTTTTTTTTTTTTTTTGCATTGCGTATATGATATTCTTCATCATTTTGTCCCATGGACGTAGACGCGAACTGCATTGACGATCACATCAGGTCATACATCTACATGGGATACTCTGAACATCACGTTTAAGTGCGTGGCAGAGGGTTTATGGGACCACCGTTATACTATTTATCTCCCATTCCATTCTCGAATAGCGCGCGGGAAGAAAGAACACGTGAATCTCTTCGTTCGAACTCTATTTTCTCGTATTTTATTCTGATGATCATTTCTACCTATGTAAGTGGGAGTCAACAATATATTTTCGCATTCGGATGAGAATGTTAGCGATTGGAGTTTCGTAAGTAGCCCACGCCGCAGCGATAAGCGCCGTTGTTGCAATGATTCCCATCCCAGATCCTGTATCATTTCCGTAACTCTGTCTCCCCTGTATCATGACAATACGAAACGAGCTGCTCTTCTTTGGACTCCTTCGATGTCCTCCGTCAAACCCACCTGATAAGGACCCCACACTGGGTAGCAATATTCCAAACAAGGACGGACAAGTGTAGTGTATGCAGCCTCTTTAGTACTTCTGTTGCACCTTTTAAGGGTTCTGCCAATAAAACGCAGTCTTTGGTTCGCCTTTCACACGACATTATCTACTTGTTCTTTCCAGTTTAAGTCTGAAGTAATAGTAATTCCTAGATATTTTCTGGATTTTAGGGCCTTCACTTTTGATTGATTTATCTTGTAAACAAAGTTTAACGGATTTCTTTTCGTACTCATGTGGACGACTTCACACTTCTCAGTATTGAGAGTCAATTGACAATTTTTACACGAAAGTGATATTCAGATCGTTCTTCAGTTGGTTTAGATTTTCAGGTGATTTTAGTAGACGGTAAATTACGCCGCCATCTGCAAACAATCTAAGAGAACTGCTTAGATTTCCCCCTAAATCGTTTACAGCAAGGAACAGCATAAGGAACAGCAAGGACCAATAACACTACCCTGTGGAACGCCCGATAGCTCCTATTTTAGTCGATGCCTTACCATCGATTACTACGACCTGTGTTCTCTCTGACAGGAAATCCCCTATCCAGTCGCAAATTTGGGACGATGTACCACAACCACGCAATTTGATTAAAAGCCGTTTGTGAGGTACGGTGTCAAAAGCCTTCTGGAAATCAAGTTCACAATGGAAGTAAATATATTTCTCTTCCACGACGTCCTTGTGTAACATTTAATGTACGGATTACTATTATTATTGTTGTTACTATTACTATTATTGTTATTATTAACTTATATGTTAAAAGGATTTACGAAAACTAAAGTCACCAAAATACCCGGCCGACTTCCTTCATTTTTGTTTTAAACGAAAGGTATACATTCGCAGATTTGTCATTAAGTATCAGAATTTCCATAAGTCTCTCCATCCTTTATGGTTATTAAAACGCAGTATCCTTCTGTCCTAGCACTGAATATTTAAATTGGTTTGTTTTACGATATCTTCGGTTCTAATTAAGGTACGCATTTCTTTTTGACCTAACAATTCTCAGCGGATCAGGCCCTTTCATTCGCGCTTTTAAACACTTGCATTGATTGATTCTCAAGAAAGCTATGCGTGAACATTCAACTTTACTTCCATTTTTTCCCAACTTTTCTGTCATTCCACTAACGGTGCGAAGTATTCACATGGGTCCTCTAGTTACGTTCTACTACACAAGTTACAGGTCTTTCATGAGACCACGCGATACATTAATGAGTATTTGTTCCTCCTGTTCATCCTGAATTCCTTCATTTTCTCACTAAAGGCGCCCTTCCTTTCTTAAGTCCACTTTGGTCTTTGGGCTGATGCGCTGTTTTCTCTGATGTCACTGCCAACTTGTACACCTTGCGTCTAAAGACGACTTTATCTATGATGTCTGCTGAATCTATATGTGCCTTTTCCAGTTCAAGTGTGACTTGTGTCATCGAGGATGTAGTAGTCTCGAGACCCTGGGTGTAGCTGAGGATTCTGTTGGTGAGTCTGATCTGTATAAGTCTGCTGATATGTGCATAGAATTTTAGTCGCCTCTTATTATTATTATTATTATCAGTATTATTTGCTTTTATGGCCTCATTTGATCACTTTAGTCAATCATAACTGCGTGTTCTCTTGGAATTGCCCAGTACCTTTACATTCTTTCTGTCTTTCCTCATTAGTAAATACCCTTTTCATTGTGTGTTGTTTGTCTATTTTGGCTTAAGTCTTATTTTGTTTTGTTTTCAGTTTCAGAGATTTGTTTTGCAGTTCATACAGTGTTATTTTTTGTTCTTCCAAGCCCTCTTTAAAACCCTTGATCGATCCTACTTGTTGGGTCAGTGCCCATAGTTTCTCTATAATTTTCCTTACTAAGTACAGATTTCTAACAATATATTTTTTGCAGATAATTTTACAAATTTATTTGGTCTATAGTCTTAAGTGGTACTTCATAATGAAATATCTATACATTCTAGTATGTATGTTGGATTTTTAGGGTCAATAATATTTGCTATTCTGATATAATTTTAAGGTGATTTTAATAATATTGATTGATTATAATGTAAACTAGTCTAAGTGTAAGATAAATGTAAAAGACGAAGTACTTCTCCTTTGATAACGTGGAAGGCGCCAAGTTTTGCCGCGCAATAAAAGACGCTGCTAGGCAGATAGCGTGGCGTGAAGTCGAGTCGGTGTCTGGCTACCATACAGCACAGTGATCGAGAAAAGCGGATGAGCAATTTGCTTCGCAATAGGAAGGTTAATAAAATTAGTCTCTGATACCGTGGTGGCAATTATCCCATCGCGGCAGTAAAAGTTTGAGCACATTTGAAATTATTAACCGACGCCAAGTACATCAAACTGTGTCATACAGCAAGAGCTACGTTCGGAAACATTTCTCCTTTAATTCAGCTTCTTTGTTCCAGAGATAATTGCCACTACTGCCAAGGCTCTCCATGTAGCGGAATAGCACCTCAGCAATGGACATGGTGGAACAATCCTGTTATGGTGATATAAATATCAATTAATACAATGAAAGAATCCCTGAGACGGATTTACGTCTCAAATATATCAAAGACATTATTGATAGATGTGAAGCATGGAGGTCCGGGTTCGATTCCCGGCCGCACCACAAATTTTAATTCAATGCTTCACATCTATCAATAATGTCTTTGACATATTTGAGACGTAAATCCGTCTCAGGGATTCTTTCATTGTATTAATTGATATTTATATCACCATAACAGGATTGTTCCACCATGTCCATTGCTGAGGTGCTACTCCGCTACATGGAGAGCCTTGGCAGTAGTGGCAATTATCTCTGGAACAAAGAAGCTGAATTAAAGTTTGTGTTGTGGAGGGAAATCGTACATAGACTATTCCGAGGCGCCTTAATCGTTAGTGGTGTGGTCGTCTAACGGTTCATTCCGCTGTCGGCGGGCGAGGGGTAAGGACGTGTGTTTACGTCGCAGCTGCGGCTGGCCGAGCGCTGTGTTGGTGAGTTTAACGCCGTAGAGCGTTTCCTCATGTATTCAACTTAGACTAACCATGGCAGAACCCGTAAGAGTTGACACGTTGAAGTTTATGTTCGACAAAAGCTTTGCTAGACCTAGTTCGTTTGAAGTAGAGAATTTCATGGAGGAGGTTGTAAAGATAGCAGAGGATGACATGATTGGAATTTGCCCATCGATCTGTAGTAGCACAGTCTTCATTAAGTTGAAAAATGCCAAGGTGTGTGATGATATTGTTGTTAGATGCGGAGGTAAATTGAAATTTAAACACTCAGACGGTAATATCGGCGAAGTGAGAGTGAGTCATGCTGGGTTTGGCATTAGAACACTGCGCATTTTCGAACTGCCGTTCGAAATTACCGCTGACGATATAAATGCTGTTCTGAAACCCTATGGAACCGTTCTCAGTAATGTCGCAGAGAGATGGACAGGTGCTCACAAATTTAAGGTTCTTAATGGTGTCAGGCAGGTCAAAATCGATATGATCAAACATATACCTTCTTATATTAGTGTCCGTGGCCATAGAGCTATTGTGATATATGAAGGACAACCTAGAACGTGTGCAGGATGTGGTGGTACAGGACACGTTCGTGCTGATTGGATGCAAAGGAGAGTGGCGCAGCTGCCAACAGGCGAAGCAGTGTTTCAGAACACGATGTTACAGCTACCGCTGACTTACGTAGCGGCAGCTCGTGCGTCCGCACCTGAGGTTACGACCGCAGACCTGGAGGTACCTAATATCGAAGAAAAAATTGAGGAAATCGGAATGGAAACCGACGTCCCAAAATATAATGACGGGCAAATGGCTGTAGAACTGCCAGCAGAAAACGAAGACCGTCCATCTGCGGCTCTTGAGCACGACACTTCAAATACAGAACTCCCCAATGAGGCTTTAACCAATGACCAGGAGACGGAGCACGACTCCCAAGCAGTTACGTCCGGTGAAACGTCGACGGATAAACAATCTACGGACAATAAAAAACGTCGGATTGCCCACCAGGGAGCTGAAAAAACTGCACCTGCACTGCGAGAGAAAGCAAAACAGTTGCGACAGAAGTCGAACGACACAACAGGGAAAACGCGCGACAGCAACCAGAAAACCATCAAAAAGTCACGAACGGAAGACTCTTACGGCGGCGTCACGGAAACGTCTGGAAACTCTGTGAAGATGACAATGACGACAAAAACTAAAGCGGACAGTGAAGAACAACCTCATGACCTCACAGAGTGGAAAAAGGAAAAACGTAAAGGTAACCTTCCTCGAAACTGGGCTGACGACCATGAAGATGCCAACCTAGACCAAGAATTGATGGAGACGAATGATGAAATGACACAGAAGACTGACGAACATAGAACCAACGACAATAGACCTTCACCGGCGAAGGACACAGCATTAACTGATGACCCAGACTTCTATTAAACTGAAATTTGTTAGTAGTAAGACAGATGGAAAGATAGAAAGAATGATCGCAAAGTTTAGAATTTAAAACAAAAATAGATCATTACCAATATAATAAGACCGAACTACAAGCATATCGGTTAGCCACAATAAACATCAACAAGATAAGGAGCGCACTCAAACTGCGACTTCTCCAGGACGTGATATATGCCGCAGATATAGACATCGTTATGTTACAAGAAGTGACAGATGCAATTGATCTGGATCGAATAACAGGATATAACGTTATAGCCAACCCTGGCTATACTACTGAACTCGGAACAGCCATTTTAATAAAAGAAGGTATTATAGTCAGACAAATAGAGAAACTACCTAACAGCAGAGGAATAGCATGTACAATAAACAACACCAGAATAGTCAATGTCTACGCGCCTTCAGGAACTGGAAAAAGACGACAACGAGAAGAATTTTTCAAAGACGGAATAGTACCACTCTTTGGGACCGGATATGATCATGTAATATTTGCCGGAGACTTTGTGTCATACACCCGAAGGATCAGACGCCAAATTATAATAAATCAGTTGAGCTTGAAAGCATTGTAAATCAGTTAGGACTTGTTGACACCTGGGAGTATACGCATGGTAACATGCCTGGCTTCACGCACGTCACTAATCACTCGGCAAGTCGTTTAGATCGGATGTACGCATCAGCTGATCTTAAGGAATGTATCCTACATTCGGAAATATGGCCCACCGTCTTCTCCGATCACGCAGCTTTAATGAGTACCATTAATTTGGAGAAACAAGGGACCTATAAGGCACGAGGTCAGTGGAAACTTAACGTTAGCCACTTGTCAGATGCAGGATGTCGTGCAGCTTTTGACACTACGTGGGAAGCATGCGAAAAACGGTTCCCTCAGTACAGCTCACCTATCACTTGGTGGATTAAATGCGCTAAGCCTGCAATAACGAGAACCATGAAAAATTACTCACGGGAGAAGAATGAGTGGCAGAAGAAAACAGTAGAATTTTATTTTCAGTGTCTGCGAGAATTGTATAAACGGGATGCAGCAATAATTCATAATTATGCACGGATTAAGAGAATGCAAGCTAAAATAATCAATTTAAAGAGGAAACAACTAGAAGGCTGCAAAATACGGCCACGGCAGCACAATACAGTCCAAGACGAAACAACTTCCGTATATCACTTCATACACGAACATAAAAGGAAAAGCAGAAAAATTCTTACCGAGCTGAGGGCCAGTGATGGACAATTATTGACCAATCAACGCGACATAAAGGAAGAGATACAGAAGTATTTTTCACAGCTCCTAGCCACGAAACCTACAGACGAAACGGCACAAAAGGACTTCACGACACGGGTACCAGGAAGACTCAGTCCGGAAGAAGCAAACAGCCTCACTGCCGGAATCACAGAAGAGGAAGTAGAAGACGCGATACTTAGAAGTCCAAAAAATAGATCACCTGGACCTGACGGTATCCCGGCAGAATTGTATCAAATGTTCCGACAAAAACTGCTCAGTAAACTAACGAGCATATGTAATGAACTTATGAATCACAGTACACACATCCCCAAAGAATTCTGCGAGGGAACCGTGGTTCTCGTTCCCAAAACAACAGCAGGCAAGTCCATCAGCAATCTCAGGCCTATAACGCTTCTGAACAGCGACTACAAGATCTTCATGCGAATTCTGATGCAACGTCTCCGTGCAATAATAAACACTGTCACAGGACCGTACCAAACAAGTGTAGGCAAAGACAGAAGAATTTTTCACGCGCTAAGTGATTACAGGGACATAATTGCGATAGCTGAGACATGTAAAATTAGATGTGCAATAGTGTCACTTGATTTCGAACAAGCATTCGACAGAGTCAATCACGATTATCTTTACAACACCATGAGAGCGATGAATTTTCCTCCACAATTCATCGAGATGATCGGGCATTTATTAAAGAATGGCACATCAAAAGTTAATATAAATGGACAATTAACCAGTGCAATACAGATTAATAGCTCTGTTAGGCAAGGATGCCCCTTTTCCGTGTTATTATTTGCTATAGCCATCGAGCCTCTCCTATGTACACTAACGCAAGAGTTGCGGGGATTGCAGATACATGGACAAAATATTGTCTGCAAATCATATGCTGACGACGTAGGACTTGTAGTAAGAAGTGAACGGGAGCTCCAAACCGCTCTTGACATTATTAAAAAGTACGAACTTGCATCTGCTGCCAAACTCATTAATGTAAAGTCAAGAATTATGACCATTGGAAGTAGCAATAACATCAGAGTGGAAGGACAACTGACGGAAACGGACAGATTGAAATGTCTAGGTATAGTTTACACACGGAATATACGACAAACGGTTGCCCTCAATTACAAAAGAATATTGACGAGTATGAGAGCCGGAATACAACTTCACAGCCTGCGAAACCTCGATGAAATACAAAAGGTTCGGCTAGTTAATACATACATAACGGCCAAAGTGAACTATGTGGCTCAAATTCTGCCATTACCCAAAGAGATGGGAAAGAGAATGCTCGCAGCGCTCGGCCACTTCGTTAGTAAAGGTCAGATTTTTAAAGTCAAATATGACACCCTTACACTAATGCACAAAGATGGTGGCCTTAATCTCACAGATGTTTACAGTAAGGCACAGGCGCTTTACATCTGCAAGACCTACCAACAATGGAAAGTTTCGGCCAACAACTTGGTGGCTCATCTTCTGGATGAGATAGCCCCAATCAGCATGGACCCGCCAGTAGATGTGCACCACATCCCGAACGAGCTGTATCACCTCAAACATTTTCTCGTTGAATACAGCTATATTCGCAGGGCAGTTCCCCAGAAACACATGCAACGAGTACGAGAAGTCTACAAAAGCTTGATAGACAGAAAACCGAGAACGTGATAGAACAGAAGCATAATCATTTTAACTGGAAGAAGATATGGGAAAATATTCACGACCGAAATTTACCCACAAACGTAAGATCTACTTGGTATTTAGCAGTAAACAGGAAGATCCCGACGGCTTTACGGCTACATACCATACACATGGCGGAATCACCAAATTGCAGCACGTGTAACTTAATAGACACAGACGAGCACAAATTTACATGTGACAAAATCAAGGATATTTGGGGTTATGTTCGGCGGGTACTCTCCCTTATGCTACGAACATCAGATAATTCTATAACACCAACGAAACTATTACACCCTGAAGAAGTGCCATACCAAAATGCCAAAAGGTATGCTGTCAACTGGATCATGGGACATGCGGTATTCTACATTCTTCGAAATGAAGAAAAAAGCAAAGAAGACTTTTTGATGTATTTGACAATACAACACCACCAGTTAGAACAGATAAAAGATTATAGAACACTATATGCGAATTTTCTAAAGAAAACATTGACGTCTAACTAAATATCTACACAATTTTATTTAATTACTTTTTTTACTAAAGTGACTGCCTCTTAAGTTGCTTATATATAATTACGAGGAAAAGTTTTGTGTTTATAAACAGATTTTAGTTTTCTTTGAATTTTCTGTGCAGAAAAGCCGAAATAATTTATAACTTGAGCTATTCAACATAGAAGCTCATTGGAAAAAAGTACAGCTTTCAGTTCCTCTTTTATCAAATGCAAAATGAAGTGCAACACTGAGTTCTGGTATATACCATGGAAGAAATATTTCAGTTAACAAAAATGAAGAATAGAAAAGATTTTGATTTCACAGAAAGGCAATGAAGCCTAGCCGAAGAAGGCGTATTTGGAGAGTGAAAGGACGGGCTAGAAGGGGAGATGGGAGGCCGGAAAAAAAAAAAAAAAAAAAAAAAAAAAAAAAAAAAAAAAACGGTTAAGACGTCTGCCTAGTAAGCATGGAGGTCCGGGTTCGATTTCCGGCCGCACCACAAATTTTTATTCAATGCTTCACATCTATCAATAAGTTCTTTGACATATTTGAGACGTAAATTCGTCTCAGGGATTCTTTCATTGTATTAATTTCTCCTTTATGTTGAGCAACTGTACTTCAGTATGGGATTCTAAAACAGTTAATATTTACATTGTAATGACATATGGATCAGTATTTTACTTGTTTATTTTATTCATTATAATTTAGATGAATTATAATTAGTACTAATAAGGATTGTCACATCACATACATATTGAAGGTCCCAACTTCACGTGCATATTTCCGAGTATCCTCCACAACATTACAAAAAAAAAGCAGTAATTTAAATATCCATTAAAAGAATTTTACTTTTGGCTCCAGCAGTAGTAATTCAGTACTGAACTTTCAGTTGTAGGTTAAATCAGTTAAATATGTTTAGTTCAGTTAACTGTTTTATTATAGAGAGATATTAGAGCCATTTAAGTGCATTACCAAAGTAAAGTTTTGTGATCTTGCAGAAAGTAATAGACAACTAACTGTTTGTGGGAGCACAGTTTATCCAATGAATTTGTGTAGTAAATATTATCATCAGTGTTTTTGCTTGAATGTATTCTGAATATTGACATTGCCTGACACTGCACGTTTTGGATGCTATCTGATAGTTTGATGTTCTTCAAACGTGAAAACGCCAAGGTCGCGAAATGCTTTTTGTATTTAATAACGACAGTTTTGGGAGGACTGTACCACCATCATCTGGTCATATTAAATTTTATAAGTTGGCCATCTGTCAGAAACGTAAAAGACATGCAAGAAATCACGTAACAACATCATAAATATCATTAACATAAAATCAAGAGGCACTAACCTTATCTAATTTACAAAAATGGAGATTAAATGATATGTGCAACATAGCACTTAGGCCACGTGTTCTAATTTATTTACTTTAACTCCTTCTCGTTGTATATTAACGGCTGCATTACCATCATTAAATGGTACCGGCTGAAGAGAGTAATAAGCTACTGCTGCCAGCCTGCCCAGTACGGGCTCTAAAATAATCGATAAAGGGGGGGGGGGGGGGGACTAAGGACCGATAGACTACTCCGTTTCGGTTACGAACAATTTCGGCAAAATATTGGTTTCGCCCGCAGTTTCGGTTTTGGGTAGAAATCAGCTGAATCTTCGTTTAGCCCAAATTAGGTTTCTTGAACTTACTGATGAAGTCGGGTCGCCTCTGTATGGATTCAATTAACAGTAACGCTTTACCTCAGTTGACGGTGCACCGTTTAACTGATAGGAGTCTCTCCTCCCGATTAAAAATTGAGGGTATTTTGTTGTTAACCACAATATAAAGCAATTGTATGTTATAACGATATAATACGTAATGGAACGGGTTATCATGCTGTTATGCTGTAAAGTTTTACTAATGAGCTTCCTTGAAAGCAAGGAGTGGTACTAATAACTAATATGGAAACATTAACCATGTGGTACACACCTCTTCCTGTTCAGCTTGCGTAAATTCGTACTGACAGCAGTCATACCGTTAGTCGGAACAGTGACTACATTTTTCGAAATACTTTCTGCAGCACTGACTGAAGCTGCTATGTAAACAATGAAAAAAAGGAGATATGTAAAGTTGTTCGTCTATTGCAAAAGACGGACGTGAAGATGACAATGTTAAGTTAGTGGAGACAAGAACAAAATCGTAAAGGCTACTTAAGGAAGCAAACAAATGATCATTTTCGGTGTATTTTGTACTCTGAGAGTCATGTTGGGGCTCTGGCATTTCATAGTATCTGTTTGGCATGTTTTTGTGTACCTAAAGACTATCTCCCTATAATAAGGTATGCAGAATTGTGCAATTTGTAGTAGCTATACAATAGTCTCGTTAGGTCGAGGTGAACGGGACCGGGATAACCTTGAACTATCGAAATTTACGTGTGAAAAAGAAGAAAATCGAAGTCAAAAATAATACGCTTGTAAAAATATGTTGTTGTTATGGTCTTCAGTCCGGAGACTGGTTTGATGCAGCTCTCCACCCTACTCTATCCTGAGCAAGCCTTTTCATCTCCTCATAAGAACGGCAACCCACATCCACTTGAATCTGCTTACTATACGCGTCTCTTGGTCTCCCTCTGCGATTTTTACCCCACACACTTCCCTCCAATGCTAAATTTACGATTCCTCGATGTCTAAGAATGTGTCCTACCAAGCGATCCCTCCTTTTAGCCAGGGTATGCCAAAAATTCCTTTTCTCACCAATTCTGTTCAGTACTTCTTCATTGGTTATGCGATCTACCCACCTAATCTTCAGCATTCTTCTGTAGCACCACATTTCAAAAGCCTCTATTCTCTTCCTGTCCGCACTGCTTATCGTCCATGTTTCACTCCCGTACAAGGCAACACTCCACACAAATGCCTTCAGAAAAGACTTCCTTACACTTACATTAATGTTCGATGTTAGCAAATTTCTCTTTTTCAAAAATGCTTTTCTTCCCATTGCCATTCTGCATTTTATATCCTCTGTACTGCGACAATCACATGTTATTTTACTACCCAAGTAACAAAACTCATCTACCACCTTCATTGTTTCGTTACCTAATCTAATTCCTTCAGCATCGCCCGATTTTCTGAGACCGCATTCCATTATTTTTGTTTTGCTCTTGTTAATGTTCATTTTATACGCTCTCTTCAACACACTGTCCATTCCATTCAACTGCTCTTCCAGGTCCTTTGCTGTCTCTGACAGAATTACAATGTCATCAGCAAAACGCAATGTTTTTATTTCTTCCCCCTGAACTTTAATCCCTATTCCAAATTTTTCCTTGCTTTCCTTCACCGCCTGCTCGATGTACAAATTGAATAACATCGGTGAAAGGCTACAACCCTGTCTTACTCCCTTCCCAACTGATGCTTCCCTTTCATGCCCTTCGAGTCTAATAACTGCGGTCTGGCTTTTGTACAAGTTATAAATAACTCTCCTTTCCCTATATTTTACCCCTGCTGACTTCAGAATTTGAAACAGTGTATTCCAGTCAACATTGTCAAATGCTTTCTCCAAATCTACAAAAGCTAAAAATGTAGGTTTGCCTTTCCTTAATCTATCTTCTAAGATCAGACGTAAAGTGAGTATTGCCTCCCTGGTTCCTACGTTCCTCCTGAATCCAAACTGATCTTCCCCAAGGTCAGCTTCTACCAGATAACCTTTAAAAACAAAGTTTTTAATTTTTTTAATTTTTTATTTTATTATTATTATTATTATTATTATTATTATTACATTCACAGCCTAAAGGTTTTAATGTCTTGTCACTATTTAATTCGCGTTATAATGGTAGAGAGAATTTTTCTGTCAGGATAGAATGTACATACAGTTGTTTTGTTTTACGACACTCGGAATCTTGTAATTCCGAGATTCGACATATCGAGACTGCAATTTGGAAGTACTTTTATTAAAGTACCATCGATTTATTTAAACCTGTTCGCCTCCCATGTCATCTTTTACGTATTCCTGATTAGGCTTACAAACAATCAGGAAGGCTTAGTACAGGGAGGGGATCTTGAAAAATGTGGGAAAACTAGTTATATGTGGTGTAACGTAAATATACAGAAATTTAAACTTATTTAAGCAAGATTCACTTACGGTTTCAGTTTCAGCCGAAACTAGAAGAGGAGCCGTATATTTTGCTACAGTTTCTGTCACTCTAAAGAGAAAAAAAGAAATAAATAAAGAAAAATTAATTTGTCTGTGCAGGTTGGGGATCATGGGGTCATGAAAGTACTCATATTTCTGAAACGATTAAAATATTTAAACGTCGTTTGTTGCAAATGATAGCTCGAAAAGAGGCACGTACGTTGTATGAAAATACTCTAAAACTTTTTTTCACCGAGATATGGAATCAAATCGTCCGCTCCAGGTCAGCGCGCAAAACCGGGCTCGTCCGAACTGGGCAACTTCTACCTGTTGGTGATAAACGCAAGAGTCGAACTGGGCAACTGTCCTCAATGTCTCCCCTGAGTGGTACGCACGAACTGGGCAACTTTTACCTGCTCCGGTTAGACTGACAGGAACAGACGAACTCTGCAACTGCTACCTGCTGCTGGCAGACCGACTGCACAATCTCACAAAATGTTTCCAAATCTAAACTTACCAAGTGCGCAACTTCTGCCCCTATTTGTAGAGTTCTTAAGGAGTAATTACAATACTGTGCCAAGGAAAAGGTAGAAAAAAGATACAAATTGTATACAAATACAAAGATTTCATTACAAGTTTCACATACAAAAATATTTGCAGAAAACAAATTCATTTGGTTTGGCTCATATTCTGCCCGCGGTTGCTTGGTATGAAACGCACTTTACGAAGTCTGATTTGCAAATTTTACCATTCCTAAGTAATGCAAATTTCTGTTGCAGGAAAGTGTGCCTCTTCCTGGTTTTTGAGTCCGTTTGGATGGTGATATTTTTTGCCGAGTTGATTCTTATATGAGTACCAGTTTTTCCATGCTTCAGACTTTTCACTAACTGAAATATCTTTGGGTGAGGAGATTCACATGAAGCACTGAATCGGGAATGAAAGCTTTCGCAAGCGTTAGTCGTCCTTCACAAGGAAGCGCAATCTGCTGCCCAAACGTTTCGAGGAAAGACTGCATCTTCTTCATCAACGTAGAGTGCGAGTTATATTGTTACGAATAAACCTTACGTCTTTCCTTGTTAATGTTTTCAAGGTTGTTGAATTGGCATCAACAGAATTGTGTATAAGCTTCGACGGTCTTTCAACCAAATCATCGTCAATTGTTTTTAGAGAATTAGATATCATTCTCCTGTTTAACAAGTCTTCTGCAACAGGTGCGTGGTTAGGAGTGGCTTCCAAACGCGAAAATATGTGTTCGCTGTCTACTGTAAAAAAACTTAACTGCACACCGCGAACGTTTACCGCAGCATCGCCATTCACCTTCTTCCGTTGCTACAGCTCTTCTGTAAAGTTTGAATTTATAACAGTCACCGATCAAATGTGTATTACCACGATTACTAACAACAGGTTGCAAATCGTGACTTTCTTCCGTATTATTCGCTTCCATGACTAAACGGAAGTACAAAACGAAACACTATGTGATACTACACAGATGGCAGCAAGATGGTGTCATTCAGAGGACAGACGAGTTCAGTTAGGGCCAGGAATGCCTTGGGTCGGACCGTCCTGCTACCTGCGAGCGGAAGTTGCCCAGTTCGAGTGTGGGCTTAACTGTCCTTTCCAGAGTACCCTTCTAATGGCCACTAAAAGTTGCCCAGTTCGGATCTGCCCGCGAAACCGCGTCCACAGCATCTAAATCTACAACCATACTCCGCAAGCCACCCGACGGTGTGTAGCGGAGGTTACCTTGAGTACCACTAGCGATTTTCCTTCCTATTCCAGTCGGAAAGAAGGATTGTCGGTATGCCTCTGTGTGGGCTCTCTATCCTCACGATCACTTCGCGAGGTATACGTAGGAGGGAGCAATATACTGCTAGACTCCTCAGTAAGTTCTCGAAACTTCGACAAAAGCCGTACCGAGCGACAGAGCGTCTCTCCTGCAGTCTTCCACTGGAGTTTAGCGATCATCTCAGTAACGCTTTCACGATTACCAAATGATCCCGTAACGAAGCGCGCTGCTCTCCGTTGGATCTTCTCCACTTCCTCTATCAATCCCACCTGGTACGGATCCCACACCGGTGAGCAGTATTCAAGCCGTGGGCGAACAAGTGTACTGTAACCTACTTCCTTTGTTTTCGGATTACATTTCCTTAGAATTTTCCCAATGAATCTGGCATCTGCTTTACCGACGATTGATTTTATATGGTAGTTCCATTTTAAATCCCTCCTAATTACTACTCCCAGATAATTTATGGAATTAACTGCTTCCAGTTGCTGACCTGCTATAGTGTAGCTAAATGATAAAGGCTCTTTCTTTCTGTGTATTCACAGCACATTACACTTGTCTACATCGCGCTTTAATTGCCATTCCCTGCACCATGTGTCAATTCGATGCAGATCCTCCCGCATCTCAATACAATTTTCCATTGTTAGAACCTCTCTATATACTACAGCATCATCCGCAAAAAGCCTCAGTGAACTTCCGATGTTATCCGCAAGGTCATTTATATATATCGTGAACAGCAACGGACCCATGACGCTCCCCTGTGGCACACCTGACATAACTCCTACTTCGGAAGACTTCTCTCCATTGAGAATGACCTGCTGCTTTCTGTTATCTAGGAATTCCTCAATCCAATCACACAATTGGTCTGATAGACCATATGCTTTTACTTTCTTCATTAAACGTTTGTGGGGAACTGTATCAAACGCCTTGCGGAAGTCGAGGAACACAGCATCTACCTGAGTAGCTGTCGAAAGAACCACATGCGCGCGTCAATGCGCCCAGAGCATCTGGCGACAGTAGCAGCGACACGCGTTGATATGTCAACACAGGTGGAGGGCTTAAGGTCGCTGTTTCGGCTGCTGTGCGCCTGGTGGTCACTAGGACGATGTCGGTGGGCAGCGTCGTATAAAGAGCGGCGGCAGCGGAACCAGTCGGACAGCGCGTGCCAGCACCCCCTATAGAAGAAAGCCTGCGCACGACGTCACAACATGACGGCGTTGAGAGGCTTAGAGTCCTCCGAAAGATTGTAAACATTAGCAGTGCACGCTGTTTATAGTGCATTCTTTCGTTCAGGAGTGTATTTTTACGTAAATTGCTGTTGTGTACGGTGTGATCGCTACGCTGGACGATTTGTGTGTATGAGAAGAACGTGTGATCTGTTTTTTACTGACAAAATGCCGTTTCGCTATTCTGTGCCGAAATGTAAATTACGACTGTGGCCCAAAAGTTACCGTCCTTAAACGTCCGGAGAAGAATACGCTAATGGGGGTGGGTAAAAAAAAAAAAAAAGAATCGCAATATCCAACTGTAAACAAACAGTCATTACTTAAAACTGTTTTATATGGTTCAACAAAAACGAAATCTTGCTCATTAACTTGAAGAAGGAGGCAAGTTATCCTGGGAATTCTTGATATCCATTTCTTCTTTTTCGGACGTTTAAAGACGGTAACTTTTGGACCACAGTCGTATTTTACATTTCGGCACAGAACAGCGAAACGGCATTTTGTCAGTAGAAAAGAGATCACACGTTGTTCTCATACACACAAATCGTCCAGCGTAGATATCACACCGTACACAACAGCAATTTACGTAAAAATACACTCCTGAACGAAAGAATGCACTATAAACAGCGTGCACTGCTAATGTTACAATCTTTCGGAGGACTCTAAGCGTCTCGCCGCCGCCATGTTGTGACGTCGTGCGCAGGCTTTCTTCTATAGGGCACCACTGGGCACAGCGCGACCTGCCGGCAGCCGTGGAAAGGGAAATTCAATCAGCGGCAGTTGGCGGCGTGTGCTCCGGCGGCGCCGCGGGGAATTAGCGGCGATGTTTGGCAGCCGCGTCGTGACGTACCGCCGCTGCCATTGTCCGCCAATCCAATCAGCGCCGGCGGTCGCTGCCCCGGGTCGTCTCTGTGGTCGACCGTGGAATTAAAAAAAAAAAAAAAAAAAAAAAAAAAAGACGAGCCTTCCGCGGCCGCCGCTTCCACTTAAAACTGTACAGCCGGGCCCCACAGCGCCCACGGCACGTGTCTGTACCCACACTCTGCGAGAAGTGGTGCCAGCTTAGAAATACTGCAGAAGGCTGCCTTCAGTGCTGCCTGCAATCCATAGTCCCCTCGCTTTACGGTAACACTGTGGCGATACCATAGAAACGCCGGCACAGTCGCGTTGCGTGGTTGTTTGATCAAAGTGTGCGAAGGGTCCAAGTTATCATCATCATCATAATCATTAGAGACAGATTATGCCTTTCAGCGTTCAGTCTGCAGCATAGTACCTCTAATAAAATTCCTCCATGATCCCCTGTTCAATGCTAACATTGATGCCTCGTCTGATGTTATGCCTTTTACTTCTAAATCATTCTGCACCGAATCAAAGTACTTTCTTCTAGGTCTACCTCGGCTCCTCTTACCCTCCGCTGCCGAGCTCATGAGTCTCTTAGGTAACCTTGCTTCTCCCACGCGTGTAACATGACCCCACCGTCTCACTCTGTTCACTCTAACTGCTTCATCTACGATGTTCATTCTCAGTTTTCCCTTGATTTCCTCATTATGGATACCCTCCTGCCATTGTTCCCATCTGTTAGTACCTGCAATCATTCTTGCTACTTTCATATCTGTAACCTCTACCTTATGAATAAGGTAACATGTATCCACCCAACTTTCACTCCCATACAACAAAGTTGGTCGAAAGATAGAGCGGTGCACTGCTAACTTAGTCTTGGTACTGACTTCCTTCTTGCAGAAGAGAGTATATCTTAGCTGAACACTCACTGCATTAGCTTTGCTGCACCTCGATTCCAGTTCTTTCACTATGTTGCCATCCTGTAAGAAAATAACTTTGTTTTTCCTATTTGGCACTCAATCTGTTTGAATCTCCTTCCCACAGACATTACTTTCGTTTTGGAGATGCTGATCTTCATAGCATAATCCTTGCACCTCTGATCGAGCTCTGAAATATTGGTTTGCAACCTTTTAATCGAATCGGCCGTTACAACTAAGTCATCCACATATGCGAGACTGCTTATTTTGTTTTCACCTATTTTACTCTGGCCCTGTCAGTTACTGTTTTCAACATATGATCCATGAATAGTATGAACAACAGTGATGAAAGGTTACAGCCTTGTCTTACCCCTGAAACTACCCTGAACCATGAGCTTAATTTGCCATCTACTCTAACTGCTGCCTGACAGTCTACGTAAAGCCCTTTAATTGCCGCAGAAGTTTGCCTCCTAGTCCCAGTGAAGCAAATATAATCTGATAGGAATTTTATCTCGCCGTACGAACAGCTTCTAACAAGGGAAACTATTGGATCTCCCTAGGATGATTTGCACCAAAGTTTGAGAGGTGAACATGCATGCAAAGAAAACTGTACGATAGACACTACTCTCCATAACTTTCGTAACACCTAGTAATTATAGACAATGGAAAGGAAATACAGTATATAATGCATTTTGTTATTTTCAAATGTTTATGCAGCTCAAATAATACACAGGAAAATACAACAATTAAACTTTCGATTTCTCAAAATAGCCACCCTTCGCTTTCATCACTACCTTGCACACTCTCGGCATGTGCTGCGTCAGTTTTGCCGAGGTTTCAGTTGGAATTAATCTCCATTCTTGCAGCAGGACCTCCCACTATTGTGTCCCACTCAATATTTCCCGTTCTCGGATCCTCCTGTCCCATTCATTCCATAGTAACTCGATTGAGTTACGATCAGAGGATTAGGGCAGTCATTCCATGCTTTTCAATATTTTACGAACCAGTAGAGACATCACACAGTACTGACACTAACGAGATATATGGTTCAGCTCGTTATCTTGCTGCAAGACAAACCCTTTCCCAATCAGACGCAAACCAGATGTCTTAGCATGTCGCTGGAGAATGACATGATAATCCTTTTGGTTCATTTTCCCATATAATTTCACCAAATCTCCGACTTTATCAACTACAAAGGATCGCCATACCATCACAAACTCCCTTCCACGCTTTACAGTTGGAATTACGCACTTTGGATTCAAGCGTTACTTCCAAATATCTCGAACTTGGATTCATCAGTGAATAAGACTCTTTCCGAATCCCCCGCTATCGAATTTTGGTGTGTCTTACGTCACTGAACGCTTTTCTTCTTATTAACAGGGCGCAACAGTGGTTTCCTTGTTGCTACACAACCTCGGAGGTTGTTGTCTGCAGGTGTCGTCTCACTGTTGACTCACTCACCGGTATATCCCTCGTTGCGTTTAGTTCAGCAGTCAATTTACAGACAGTTTTTAATCTGTTATGTTTATTGGTCACTACCAACTACTTTTCCTGGCGTTCTGATATTTTCCTGGGTGCTCCTGAGGAAGGACGATCTTCATAGGAGCCTGTTTCTCGATGCCGGTGTATGGTTTTGACAACTCCACTGATGGAAATCTGCAGTTTCTTTGCTATTTGTCGGACACTATTGCCTATTTCTGCAAATTGATTATCATTACCCGTGATTAATAAGAAATCTGGCACTTTGGGGCCACATTCAATTACTTTCGCGGCGTGTTATACCTTTATGCAAACGCAACTACTAGTGAACAGAACTGTAAATAGTGTATCTCTACACAGCCATGCGTTCTACTCGCCCCACCTGACGTGTTTAGTAGAACTGCTTGGACTGGTAAAGTCGGTTTGCATAAAACGGAGCAATACTAGTATGTTCCAATATGTATGTATATGTACAATAATTCAGTGTACAACACTGTGTCATTATTAACCGTTATTTGAGCTTGCTATTCAGTATTCTAACCAATAACTCACATAGATCACTTCCATCTTGCTCCGTTGTAATACGCGGCGTGGTGTTTCCAAACTTATGGAGGGCACTGTATGGCGTTTCGTAACCGCGATGCGATGTGCTCCCAACACAGTGGTAGGCGAAAGTTCTTACCCAAACTTGTATTTTTATAACGACTAGTCCGATAAAGATTGGAAGTATGATAATACAATAAGAGATGCGGTCGCAGCTTAAGTATGGCCGGCCGCGGTGGCCGAGGTGACTGAGGCGCTCCAGTCACGGTCAGCACGGCCACTACGGTCGGGGGTTCGAATCCCCCCTCGGGCATGGATATTTGTGCCGTCCTAGTTCGTAAGTAGTTCATAAGTAGTTTGTAAGTTTAGGGACTGATGACCCCGTAGTTAAGTCCCATAAGCTTTACAAACATTTGAACATTTGCTTAAGTATGCCATCTGGAATTCAGTTCACAAAGTTGAAATTGAAACGAGATAATGTGGCACACGATTTTCGGATGTAATTTTAACGGAATAAGGATATGAACTTTTTTTACCTTCCTGCAACATTGCAACCGTTAACAACACGCCGGCCGCGGTGGCCGAGGGGACTGAGGCGCTCCAGTCACGGTCTGCACGGCCACTACGGTCGGGGGTTCGAATCCCCCCTCGAGCATGGATATTTGTGCCGTCCTTAGTCTTAGGTAGTTCATAAGTAGTTTGTAAGCTTAGGGACTGATGACCCCGTAGTTAAGTCCCATAAGTTCTACAAACATGTGAACATTTTTGTTAACAACACGTGTAAGAGGTCGAATGGCACAATTGTTCACTACCCCCGGACGTTGGTATAACAGCAGCCCTCGTTCTTCTAAGCTCCATCTCTCGCTGAGGACGCTAATCCTAAGTTTATAGCAAACTTTCTCATCACAGATAACCGTGAGTAGGCGTTTTCTTTTCAAATCTCGGTCGCAGGGGTTGTGCCATACAACCCATCGCACATGTTGTTAACGGATACATGCAGATTAAAAATATGAGCATATTCTTATTATTCGTGGAATTCCACTCAAACATCAGGTACCAAATCACGGGCTTTCTGTTACAACTTTGTAAGCTGAATCCAAGATGAGTGAATATCGAAAACCGCAACATCAAAAATGTTCAAATGTTAAGCATATGCGACTTAACTGCGGGTTCATCAGTCCCTAAACTTACAAACTACTTATAAACTAACTTATAGTAAAGACAACACAAACATCCACGCCCGAGGGGGGATTCTGAACCCCGACGGGGAACGGCCGAGCGCAACCTCAATGCGCTCGGCCACTCCGCCGCGGCTCCACAGTTTCACCAAAAACAGACGAATAATATTGAGAAATTCAGAGAAAAATTCGCTTAGTGCATTTCCAGCTGTAAGTGTAGACCAGATGTAACTTGAAAGTCGAAGAAATACTTCGACAACAATTGACAGATTTGTATCACGTAAATATATATATATATATATATATAGACGAAGCTGTTTCCCCTTGGTACACAAATCAGGTCAACACATTGTCGTTGAAGCAACGACAATTGCACCCCAAATTTAATCATCATCATCATTAGAGACTGATTATGCCTTTCAGCGTTCAGTCTGGAGCATAGTACCTTTAATAAAATTCCTCCATGATCCCCTATTCAATGCTAACATTGATGCTTCGTCTGATGTTATGCCATTTACTTCAAAATCATTCTGCACCGAATCTAAGTACTTTTTCTTGGTCTACCTCGACTCCTCTTACCCTTCGCTGCCGACCTCATGAGTCTCTTAGGTAACCTTGCTTCTCCAATGCGCGTAACATGACCCCACCATCTCAGTCTGTTGGCTCTAATTGCTTCATCTATGGTGTTCGTTCACAGTTTTTCTTTGATTTCCTCATTATGGACATCCTCCTGCCATTGTTCCCATCTATTAGTACCTGCAGCCATTCTTGCTACTTCCATATCTGTAACCTCTACCTTATGAATAAAGTAATCTGTATCCACCCGAGTTTCACTCCCATACAACAAAGCTGTTGGAAAGATAGAGCAGTAAACTGCTAACTTAGTCTTCGTACTTACTTCATTCTTGCAGAAGAGCGTACATCTTAGTTGAGCACTCACTGAGTAGCTTTGCTGCACCTCGATTCCAGTTCTTTCACTATGTTGCCATCCTCTGAGAAAATACAACCCAGGTACTTGAAACTGTCTATCTGTTCTAACTTTGTTTCTTCTATTTGGTACTCAATCTGTTTAAATGTTTAAATCTATTTCGTTTTGGAGATGCTGATCTTCGTATCATAATCCTTGCACATCTGGTCGTGCTCTGAAATATTAGTTTGCAACCTTTCAATCGAATCGGCCATTACAACTAAGTCATCCGCATAAGCGAGACTGCTTATTTTGTTTTCACATATTTTAATCCCGCCCTGCCAGTCTACTATTTTCAACATATGATCCATGAATAGTATGAACAACAGTGGTGACAGGTTACAGCCTTGTCTTACCCCTGAAACTACCCTGAACCATGAGCTTAATTTTCCATCTACTGCCGGCCGCGGTGGCCGAGGGGACTGAGGCGCTCCAGTCACGGTCTGCACGGCCACTACGGTAGGGGGTTCGAATCCCCCCTCGGGCATGGATATTTGTGCCGTCCTAGTTCGTAAGTAGTTTGTAAGTTTAGGGACTGACGGCCCCGTAGTTGAGTCCCATAAGCTTAACAAACATTTGAACATTTGAATTTGCCATCTACTCTAACTGCTGCCTGACAGTCTACGTAAAGCCCTTTAATTGCCTGCATAAGTTTGCCTCCTATACCATAATCTTGTAGAACTCACAATAGCTTCCTCCTAGGAAAACGCTCATAAGCCTTTTCTAGATCTATGAAACATAGATACAAATTCCTATTCCACTCATAGCACTTTTCCATTACCTGCCGTTAACTAAATATTCTCAGTTCGAATATAATAAATTTCCTTGAAACGGAAAAGCTTCTTTCCATCAATCAGCACGGGTTTAGGAAACATCGTTCATGTGAAACTCAGCTTAAAGATGATATCTTGCGAGCCTTGGATGAAGGGCAGCAGGCGGATTGTGTTTTTCTCGACTTCAAAAAGGCGTTCGACGCGGTGCCACACTGCAGACTGCTAACGAAGATACGAGCTTATGGTATAGGTTCACAGATTTGTGACTGGCTGGAAGACTTCCTAAGTAACTTGTAATTTGCGGCTGCTTGCTGATGATGCTGTGGTGTCTACATCTACATCTACATACATATTCCGCAATTCACCGTAAGGTGCGTGGCGGAGGGTACACTGTACCACTACTAGGCATTTCCTTTCCTATTCCACTCCCAAATTGAACGAGGAAAAAAAGAATGCCTATATGCCTCCGTACGAGCCCTAATTTCTCTTATCTTGTCTTTGTGATCTTTACGCGAAATGTAAGTAGGTGGCAGCAAGATCGTACTACACTCAGCTTCAAATTGCGGCCCTCTAAATTTACTTAACAGAAATTCACGAAAAGAACGTCGTCTTTCTTCCAGCGATCCCCAATTGAGTTGCCGGAGCATTTCCGTGACACTCGCGCATTGGTCGAACCTACCGGTAACAAATCTAGCTGCTCGCCTCTGAACCGCCTCTATGTCTTACTTCAAACCGATCTGCTGCGGGTCCCAAATACTTGAGCAATACTCAAGACGTGGTCGTACTAGCGTTTTATACGCGGTCTCTTTTACAGGTAAAGTACATCTTCCCAAAATTCTCCCAATAAACCGAAGTCGGCTGTCTGCCTTACTCACAACTGTCCTTACATGCTCGTTCCATTTCATATCGCTCTGCAATGTTACGCCTAGATATTTGAACGACGCGACCGCATCAAGAAACTCACTACTGATGCTGTATTCGAACATTATAGGATTGTTTTTTTACTCATGCGCATCACCTTACATTTTTCTACATTGAGAGCTAGCTGCCATTCTTCGCACCAACTAGAAATTTTGTCTAAGTCAACCTGTATGCTATTACAGTCAGTTACAGACGACACCCTCCCATACACCACAGCATCATCAGCAAACAGCCGCAAATTACAACTTACTCTGTCCATCAGATCATTTATATAGATAGAAAATAATAGCGGTCCTATCACACTCCCCTGGGGCACGCCTGACGATACACTCGTCTCTGATGAACACTCGCCGTCGAGAACAACGTACTGCGTTCTATTACTTAGGAAGTCTTCCAGCCAGTCACAAATCTGTGAACCTATTCCATAAGCTCGTATCTTCGTTAGCAGTCTGCAGTGTGGCACCGTGTCGAACGCCTTTTTGTAGTCGAGAAAAACACAATCCGCCTGTTGCCCTTCGTCCATGGCTCGCAAGATGTCATGTGAGAAAAGGGCAAGCTGAGTTTCACATGAACGATGTTACCTAAACCCGTGCTGATTCATGGAAAGAAGCTTTTCCGTTTCAAGGAAATTTACTATATTCGAACTGAGAATATGGTGTATGGTGTATGGGATGATGTCGTCTTTAACTGACTGTAATAGCTCACTTAGACAAAATTTCTAGTTGGTGCGAAGAATGGCAGCTAGCTCTCAATGTAGGAAATGTCTAGTAGTGGTACAGTGAACTCTCCGCCCCGCACCTTACAGTGAATTGCGGAGTATGTATGTAGTTGTAGACCTGGTCCTGACAGCCTCTACGAGGCCTAAACCCATAATGATTTTCATCGAAGTTGTCCTCAATTAATACTCGCACTGAGAATATTTTGCCTATAACGCTAATTAAAGAGATATCTCGATAGTTGTTGCAATCTTTTCTGTTTCCATGTTTGAAAATTGGCGTGATTACCGCTTTCGTCCAGTCAGACGGAACCTGTCCCGATTCCCACTCCTTCTCAATTATCCTGTGTAACCATTTGAAACCTGACATTCCACTGTCCTCAAATGAGGAAGTGGAGAAACTTTTGTTGTGTTTATGCCAACATTTGTAATTGTCTAGTATTTGTGTTACATATTCATTAAACACGCAAGAACAAACGTCATAGTTAACTTAGATGATCCTGACGTTCTTCCAGAAGGATGGTGTTTCGTTTGTTTAAACATTCAGCACAAAACACTTCCTCCAACATCGGACTGTTAGCTGGACATCGATCATTGACATGCAAATACTAACAATCATTGTTTTAGCACGTGATTCTACGTTAGTCAACTTTAAAGATAGGGATTCAGAAGCAACGTATCAATTAACCGATGATTTCGGGTGTTCTTATCCATCAAATTCATTTTTATTATTCAGAAACATTGGGATGGCTTTTTAATTAAAACGTCGTATCTAACAGGCAATATTAGTGTTCGCCTTTTTACCTCGTTCCAGAAGGACGGCATATTATGCCGAGACTAAGGATGCAATTCGTGTAAAGTCAATGTTGCAACATTTGAACGATCTATTTCAGATGTGATAAACTATCTTTTAAACAAGAAGTAACCGAAAAAAATCAGGAACATCTGGGTTAAAATTATTTCTTTTCTCAATATATTTTCAGTTAAAATAAAGTTTCTTCCAAAATGATCGCAATTATACTATCTTACCCTACTCCATAAAGAGCCAGCAATGATTACTGTCGTAGGCGGAGGTTGCCTACTGGTTTCGGTTATGCGGTTGGCGTAACACAAAGTCACTATTCATCACGGCTGCCCGAGCACGCGGCTATGGTGGGAAGCTAGAATTGACGTCGAGCTATTAATTGTTCCTTGGCAGTATGTGGTATTCTTGCGTCGTTAATGTTTAGTTGCAAAAAGCAGTGAGGCGCAAGTGAAGACAAATTGCCGGCGGATGGTGAGGCGTTGCCGGTGCCCTTACAGGTTGTCCGCTGTCCGCTGCCTCGCCTCCTCACCGCCGTCCACCGGCGCTCTCTTAATTATTAGGTCGCGCGCCGTTACACGACAAACTTCGTTACGCCTTTTTGCGCGCTCGGCTGCGCCACCGTCCGATCGTCCCACGTCAGCAAATGCGACCACCCGAAAAACTGGTTCTCCCATCCTCAGCTGATAGCTATTTACTTCAAGCTTACATTACGTTAGGGGGATGCGCCTCGGTTGCACAGTGGTAGAGTGCCCGACTACAAATCCAAAGGTCGCGGGTTCGATCCCCGCCAGGTCCTAGGATTTTTATCTGTCACTTGGCACTTATTTAACCTCTGGCAGTATTGCTCATGTGAAAAATACCGAGTAGCACCGTGGTTCGGAACCCATGTTAAACTGTAGGTCCCCCTATAAGTGGCTGGGTAAGTCAGTTCGAAGGTCGGAGGAAGGCAACGGCATACCACCTCCAAACAGGACCATGCCTAGTAAAGCACTGTGGTGTTCATACCAATCTTCTGATTGTTAACTGCTTTAGCTTTTTTTTACATGACGTTTACTTACAGCGACACCCTATGGGGTTACCGTGATAGTGACCCTCTAATATTTATTTATTTATTATTTGACATGCCCCATTACATAGTAATATGACATGTTTGATGGTTAAATTCAGGCGCCGGCCGCGGTGGCCGAGGGGACTAAGGCGCTCCAGTCACGGTGTGCACGGCCACGACGGTCCGTCTGCCACATCGGCTCCGGGCCGTGTTTACAAGTGCTTCCTCGCTGCGGCCGGCGGCGTTCTTCGCGTCCGCTGTTCTTCTATTTGCTGTATCTACGTACTTGTAAGTAATGGCTGATTGTGAAGATCGCGAAAATAATGTGCAATTTGAATTTGACAAGTCGGTTCCGCGGCCGTCAGGTTTCGAAATCCATGGTTGGTTGAAAAACGATCTGAAAATTAATGAAAGTGACGTACTCGGTTTACAACTGGACGCTTTTCTGAACTCTCTCTTTGTCAAACTTAGTACTCCAGAACTGTGTGACACAATTGTAAATGTAGAAGGTGGTGTCCGGAAATTTAAACACTTTGACGGAACAGTGAGTAATGTGGCAGTGTCTAACGCCGGTTACGGACTTAGGACAGTTAGAGTGTTTAATTTACCGTTCGAAATGAAAGATAAGACAATTGAAAACTGTTTGTCACCGTATGGAACTGTGTTGTCTGTTACTAGGGAAAAATGGTCATCTGCATATATCTATCAAGTGGAAAACGGAATTCGTAGTGTCCGTATGATAGTACGAAAGCACATTCCGTCCTTCCTTGTAGTGAAAGGCCACAGGGCTTTTATTACATATAACGGACAGCCGTCGACGTGTTCGCACTGTAATGCCACGGGACACTACAGACAGAACTGCCCACGCCGCAGGCGCCCCGCGCAACTACCGGCGGGGGAGGCGGCAGACGCCGTGACGTACGCCTCGGTCGCGTTAGGAGGGCCCACCTCACCGACGCGTCGCGCTGCCGCGGATGAAACTGTCATGCATGTAGACGCCGCGCTCGCAGCCCCTCAAAATGAAACGGTCAGTGACGTCACAGCCGACGCTCAGAATGTAGCCGACGGTTCCGTGGTAGTTGCGGAAAAGGTAGCTAATCAGATACCACCTGAAGACGCGACGGGATCAGAACCCACCCCAGCTGAAGTTCCACTGGCGGCAGGTGCGGCGACTATGTGGACATCCCAGGTGACAGACGCCCATCTCGAGGTCCATCCTGACGAGTCGGCGACTACTGTGACAGATTCCGCAACCGTTGAAGATGTGCGTCCTACTGACGTCTCCTCAAATGTAGTCCCGGAGAGTCAGACGACGGGACTCGAACCAGCGCAATATGTTAAACCTGCCGTGTCGACTCCGGTAGATGTGACATTGTCCACGTTGACAAGATCAGAAGCCGTGCAAGATAGCGTCCCCCCCGAAGTGTCAGCGGTTGGAGTTTCTGCCACCGCCGCTGCAGATCGTCCACGCGAACGGGCAGACAGCGCGGGTGGCCGCAAGTCACGTCGCGACAGGGCAGCAGAAAGGCGCGCGCGCAGAGAGAAGGGCCGCAGTACCAGCTCCTCGGGATACCCGGAGCGGCGGGACTCCAACCAGAGGGGGTGGAGTCGGTCCCCCGAATCTCGTCAGTATCAGCGCTCGGCGTCGAAGTCGCTGCAGAAATCTGCGTCACTGGCTTCGTCACGGTCGGATTTAGATTCTCGGCAGGAAGCACAAGCGGGCCGTGGTTATCAGCAGCCCATGACGAGTGGACAGGAATACAGGATGGAGGAGGTGGTCCGGCAGATAAAGGAAAAGCTCAGTGCACCCGACACCGACTATCATATGGCAATGGACTTGTCACGGGACTCGAACCCGGCGCAAGCCGCGGTCAAAAGAAAGGCCGAAGACGACCCGCAGCCGCGCACGCGCGTTTCTCTGCAGGGGGCCGCGGCAGGCCACGACACTGGACAGCAAGTGTCGAAGTCTTGGGCGGAGGAGATGGAAGAGGGCGAGACCTAGTCTCGCGCCGTCGTTGAATTCCCTGACTAAATGGTGGCACACCCACCATCACTTGTTGCCACTATCAACATCAATAGATTTGTGTCAATTGTAAAGTTTGAATGTTTATTACAATTTTTGAATTTTTTGAAGGCAGACGTTGTTTTTCTTCAGGAAGTGGTGACCGAACTTGTTCACAATATACCCGGTTACCAGGTGGTTTTAAATTTCGATCCGGAGAGTCACAGTGGAACTGCTATTTTGATACGTGATGGTCACGAATTCAGTGATGTTGCCACTATCCCAAATGGACACGGAGTAGCGTGTACCATAAATAACATTCGTTTTGTAAATGTTTATGCTCCCTCGGGATCTGATTGCAAACCGCAACGTCGAGTCTTTTACAGTTCGGACATTTGTCACCTTTTTCGAGGCCCATATTTGCCTGTCATAATGGGCGGTGATTTTAATTGTGTACTCGACGACCGAGACCAGGAACCGAACCCATACAAGTGCATAGAGTTAGCAACGCTCGTGACTGAAATGAATCTAATCGACACGTGGCGCCACTTACACCCCCACGATCCGGGGTTTACTTTTTACTACCCGACAGGTAGGAGTCGCCTCGATAGGATTTATATTTCTGGAGAAAAGAAAGACTGTGTACTAGAATCTGCGGTACACCCAGTGGTGTTTTCTGACCATGCCGCATATGTCTGCCGTTTTCATTCACTGATGGCTCAGAAGCCACGTACGAAATGTAGGTGGAAGTTCAATGTACGTCACCTTACCAACACTGGTTTCGACGTTGTGATTAATAGGGCATGGAGTAGTATTTTAACTTATCGCCATTTCTACTCTTCTGCGTTATCGTGGTGGACAGAATATGCAAAACCAGCGCTACGAAAAAGTATTATTGAATTTAGTCAATCTGTTTGCCACTGGGAACGTACCACCTTGCAATTTTACGAGACATGTCTCAACGACGCAATCAATATGCAAACAGACAATCCGTCTTTCCGGATGGCGAACATCAGGCAAATTAAAACCAGACTCTTGGCCTTGAAGAAGGCGTCGTTGCGTGGTAGCGTGGTGCGCAGCCAGGCGGCCGGTCAGCTGGCAGACGAGCAGGCCTCGCTGTTCCACCTGCTGCGCGAGCGCCGCCGCGCGGCTAGGCGTGACGTCACAGAGCTGCAGGCGACCGGCGGCGCGCGGCTGAGGGACAGGGCGAGCATTCTGGCAGAGGCGCGCAGGCACTTTGCGGACTTGTTTAGCGCAAAAGCAACGGACAACGCCGCCATTACAGATTTATTGCGAGGTGTCCCTCGCGTTTTAACAGTCACGGACCGCCGTCACCTCATGGAACCGTTCACCGTAGAGGAAGTAAAACAGATCTTACAACTATGTGCAAAAAACAAATCGCCCGGTGCTGACGGCCTCCCGCCAGAATTTTATCTCCACTTTTGGCACTTGTTCGGTTCAGTTTTAGTTGAATGTTTTAACGAACTTTTAAATGGAGTGGCAATACCGGCGAGTTTTCCGGAAGGAATAATCACCTTGGCTCCGAAAACCCGAGTGAACAATAGAATTGACAGTCTCCGCCCGATCACGCTTTTAAACGGTGATTATAAACTTTTTACAAAATGTGTTGCGTCCCGTTTAAAGCCTGTTATGTCTAAGATCCTCAGTGACTGTCAGTTTTGTGCAGTGCCGCAAAGGAATATCTACGACGCGGTCACTACATACCGTGACGTCATCGCATACACCACGATGCAGAAAATTCCCTTTGGAATACTTTCCGTCGACTTTGCCACGGCGTTTGATCGCGTTAGTCACCATTACCTAAGAAAAGTGCTTTCTAAACTTGGATTTGGGAATAAATTCACGGCCATGCTATTCAATATTTTTAACAGCTCGACATCGCGTGTGACGATCAATGGTTTTTTGTCCGCACCTGTTGCCGTCGATTGCTCCGTCAAGCAGGGGTGTCCTCTCGCTATGGCCCTGTTTGCAATCTCACTGGACCCCTTGTTGCGACGCCTGCACAGTGCATGCGTCGGACTCAGTGTAGGAGGGAAGAAACAGGTTTGCCGCGCGTATGCGGATGACGTCGGCCTTCTTGTGTCTACGGAAGCTGACTTGGACACCATGCGCAAGGTCCTGACATTATATGAAAATGCATCGGGTGCATGTATCAACAATCGTAAAACTGTGTTTCTTCCTATTTATGGGGCAGCGAACAGATTCCGACGTCCCTGGTTTACCGTGAAACAAGTGCATAAGATCCTAGGTGTTCGTTTCTCGGCAAATCTTTTGAAGACAGCGGCACTCAACTGGCGCCTGACACTGCATGCAATACGCGCTATGGCGCACCTCACTGCCACCCGCACCCTGGCACTGACGCAGCGGGTTTCGATCGTCAACGTGTGTCTGCTCAGCAAGGCCTGGTTCCTCGCACAGGTCTTCCACGTGCCCAAAGAGCTAGGACGAGCCATCACACAAGCAGCCTATTGGTTTCTGTGGAGGGGTGAAATTTTCAAAGTAAGCCATGCTACCTGCACATTGCCCCGAGAGGAAGGAGGCCTCGGCCTTACGCACTTCGCTGTCAAAGCGGCGGCGCTACTGATCCACCGCACGTGCGCCGTTATAGAAAAGGACCCGCTCGGCCCCACCGCCGTTCTGTTCGATGTTCTCCGGCCCGCGTCTGAAATAGCACCGCTCAACCCCACTGCCATTCCTTACCGGCTGCGACATGTGAGAGAGTACTTTGTTCAGAAAAGTTACCTGGACGACGAAGACCTCCACCCGAGGACGCGGACTGTAAAAATCGTCTACCACGGACTGCGAGGACAGCCAGCTGCCAATAAAATGGAGATGCGTTTCCCAGGGTCTAGGTGGAAGAATGTGTGGGCGAATGTCCACGCCCCCTTCCTTGCAGCGGACGTGGTTAGTTGTTGGTATAAAGTCGTGAATCGAGTCGTACCCACCAACGAAACACTGCACCGGATTTCCCTGCGCGCTTCCAGCCTTTGCGTAGACTGCTCACACGTTGGAACACCGTTTCCTGTGCCCCACGCGTTCGCCCATCTGGAACGTTGCAACTGGGATGCTGGCGTTTATAAATCGCACCGACGTGGACACCTTCTCGGTGGACGTAGCCCTCATCCCTGACTTCAAGCCATACCCTGCCACCAAGTGTGCCGCAACAACCTGGATCGTCGCGCATACTATCTACGCCGTTCTACAATTACAGTTGACACAGGTCTATCAGTTTATGATCTACCTTCAGGAGGAACATAACAACCTACGCCGTACAAAGGACTATTCTACTCGTTTTGCTCGGTTTTTGATCGTGGCAATTGAACATGCATACCAAAATCTTTTGTGAGGGGAATTCAATGACAGTCCAAACCCTAATCGGACTACGACTTTTGGCTATGGACATGGTCTCTGGTTATGATGTAATCCGACGGAACACTATCGTGTGACTATTAAACGGAAAGAAACATGATGCAGTAAAATTATATGTTTGTGGCATGTCACACTTTATGTGCGTGTGCGTCTATGCAGAACTCAGCTTTGTTTTATCCTTACCTTTCGGTTTTGTTGACACGGTTTAAGAGTGTATAGTGCTTCGCAGGTCTGCCCACCGACCTTCAGTGTTGAGGATGGGTTTTTTTTTTATTTCCATGAAGAGAATTATCTCTTCTTCATGTCTATGATTTAATTCTCCTTTACCATTTGGACTTTTAGTTGAGACCTTTTACCATCGAACTTGAAGTGCATCACTGAAGAATACAAAGCACTGTACAGCGGAACTGTTTAATTTGCTTCTTACATCGGAGTGTTTTACGTTCACCTGCTATTACTATAGCTTGGAAGCTCGCCGACGAAGGCGAAAAATGGAGAGCGCAAGGACGGGGTGTAGGGGAGAAGGGAGCCCCGTAAAATAAAAAATAAAAAAAAAAAAAAAAAAAAAAAAGTTCGTAAGTAGTTTGTAAGTTTAGGGACTGATGACCCCGTAGTTAAGTCCCATAGACTATACAAACATTTGAAACATTTTTAAATTCAGGCGGTTACATCATGTATTTTTACAAACACAAATACAGAACATAAGTTGACAGGGTTTACAAAAGAAAGCGTTTTGACTATACATTTTTGTCACATTACATAAAGAAACCAAACTATTTTATAAAACAGGAAATTTTATTCAATTACAAAAATCGTAAAAGTCTACAGTGAATTTATGTACCAAATCAAATTTACTGACCGGCCATCGTCCTCCTTTTTCAGCTATTTTTTTCCTGAGATGGTCCCTCTCTTGTAGTAAGTTGCAGCAGTCGAGAAGCACGTGGTCAATAGTTTGGACGGCTCTGTTACATGTGTACGTTCCGTCTTCAATTATTCTGAGCCGCTGATAATAGACTTTCAGTTTCCCATGACCTGTTAACATTGCAGTAAAATTCGGAGATATTGGCAGTTTAATCATTAAACGTTGTCGGATCGTAGGAAAATACGGTTTAGTGCTTCCCCCGCTTTTTGTTCTTTGCCACTCAATGTACCATTTATTCCTATAATCCTCTCGAAGTTTCTTCTTTACGGCACTTGTGGCCTCGGCGGAGTGGCTAAGCGCATTGAGGCGCTATGCTCCAATGCGCGAGGCCGTTCCCCGTGGGGGTTCGAATCCCCTCTCGGGCATCGATGTTTGTAACGTCTTTAGTATAAGGTAGTTCATAAGTAGTTTGTGAGTTTTGGGACTGATGACCCAGCAGTTAAGTCCCATAAGCTTAACAAACATTTGTACATTTGAACGGCACTTGTGGTATTTTGTTGTAACGTATCGATTGTCGTGATCGAGCTGCTCTTTTAGCAAGATTGTGAGCTAGTTCATTTTCCCATATCCCTCGATGTGCTTTAACCCATTCGAAATGCACCAGCCAGATGAGTGTCTGCAACCTTTTGATTTTACATCTTATTTCTTCAATCAAGAAGTTGTGGTTCTTCGGATTTCGTAATGAGTCCAAAGTAATCCTGCTGTCGGCGTGAATTACTGCAGTGCTATCATTATTTGAGAGTTTGGTTATTAACTCAAGAGCATTGAGAATAGCGAATGGTTCCGCTTGATTGTTTGTGCATTCATTAGACAGTTTTAGCTGTATCTGGTAAATAAGCTTCTTATTAACAAATATTGCTTACCTGAACACAATCCGTCGTCTGACATGCTTCCATCTGTGTATACTTCAATAGAGTTGCTTTTTCTCGCGTCCTTCTCAGTTATCTTCGTAAAGTGTGCCGGATGTACCCAGCTTCTATATTTTAGGGCGTTGTCTATTGTCTGTCTGGCGTCTTTAGTTTCGACCAGGTTTGCCCTCTAATATGGTGCGTAATTAACTCGCACGACCAGTAAAATTCCACACCTGCATGGCATGGACAGTAAGATGTTATCTACTATTTCTTGCGGCATATTTGGTCATTCTTCCAGGAGTGCAATATCCAGCTCTACAACCGTTGTGGAAGGTGTGTCAGGTGCAAAGCGCCTGACAAGTGCATCACAGACATACTCAATTGGTCATGCAATTATCACATAGGAAAAATACTGCGCAAATGCAATATCGGACCAGTTTTCAGACCAACTAAGAAAATCAAGTACTCCGTTCTGTAAAGGATAAACGACCTCCTCTTTCTGCTTGTAGCATATATAAAATTCCATGTACATGTGCGAAAGTACATGCAAGGGAGCGTATAAAATGAACATTAACAAGAGCAAAACAAAGATAATAGAATGCAGTCTTAGAAAATCAGGCGATGCTGAAGAAATTAGATTAGGTAACGAAACATTAAAGGAGGTAGATGAGTTTTGTTACTTGAGTTTGTTAACATATGACGGTCGCAGTATAAAATGCAGAATGGCAATGGGAGGAAAAGCATTTTTGAAAAAAGAGAAATTTTCTAACATCGAATATTAATTTAAGTCTGAGGAAGTCTTTTCTGAAGGCATTTGTGTGGAGTGTTGCCTTGTACGGGAGTGAAACATGGGCGATAAACAGTGCGGACAGGAAGAGAATAGAGGCTTTTGAAATGTGGTGCTACAGAAGATTGCTGAAGATTAGGTGGGTAGATCGCATAACTAATGAAGAGGTACTGAACAGAATTGGTGAGAAAAGGATTTTTTAGCATACCTTGACTAAAAGAAGGGATCGCTTGGTAGGACACATTCTTAGACATCGAAGAATCGTAAATTTAGCATTGGAGGGAAGTGTGTGGGGTAAAAATCGCAGAGAGAGACCAAGAGACGCATGTAGTAAGCAGATTCAAATGGATGTGCGTTGCCGTTCTTATGAGGAGATGGAAAGGTTTGCTAAGGACTGAAGACCATAACAATAACAACGCGCGAAATTTTATACTGGAACCACCAAAAGAAGTGTAGAAACAAGGCTGAAGGAAGACAAAAGTCTTTACCGACTAGGAAAAACGAAGAAATAGGCTGTGGCAGAGCATATTCTTCAGTCTGGAAGTCATGTAGCGAGGTTTTCCGAAACAACAGTTTTATCCACAGTGACGATTAATTATCCACGGAAAGACATAGAAGCCACTGAAGTATAAAAAACATAAGGACAATTTTAATAGGATAGAAGATGCTATGAAAGCGACATATCGACAGTAGCTTTAAAAGATCGACAGGTTTTATCTCTGAGAGATTGTAATCCATACTGAAGTTTTATCTCTGACAAGGACTATCTCTGCGGATAACGTGACAGATTGGCTACGCCCACTTTTCACCGTATATATGTCGTTCTCAGATGCCTGACTCGATAGTCGTCAGGATTCAACGGAAATAGAAAGACCTCCGAAGATGTCCGGCGCAGCTCTGAACGAAACGTCAGTTAAAACTGCAAAGTTTTCTTGACCACTGCCTTATAACCCGGAAGATCTACCAGCAGCTATACTCAATTGGGTTTATGTCTGGTGAACAATCTGGCCACTCCATTCGTTCATTTCCCTCAGCTTCAATCATGTTGTTCACCAATCAGCTGTGTGGGGACGAGCGTTATCGTCCACCAGTTTGAACTCACCTCCTATGGCACTAGGGTAGGGCACAACAAAAGGTCAAAAGATCTCGTCTCTATACGTCTAAACAGACAAAGGGCCGTTCTCAACGACATGAAGACCTTTACATCCGTCAATACTGGGTCCTGCCCATACCATTCGTCCAGCCCAAAATTTGGTGATGTTTCCTGCATATACGCAGGACTGTTTCGAGTTCCACGTTCTCTTCAGATGAGACAACGACTACTGTCCGACTGAACACAGAATCTTTACTGTCTGTCCACAGAACCCGGCGCCATTCCTTAAGTCTCTGATCATGTTATTCCTCCGCCCAGTTACTTCGGTTAAATGGTACCGTGGTTTCAGTGGGACACGCACCATACGCCTCCTTGCTTAGAGGCCACATTCACGAAGGCTATTCGGACTGTTAGTGATGATATGCGCTTCCCGTTGCTACCACGAGGGTGCGTTGTAGTTGAGTTGCATTCAGCCTCCTGTCACCAAGGGTCGTTCACCGGAGGTAACTGTCATCCTCTTGATGATGTTAACCGTGGACAACCTTGACCTTGCCTTCTTTTAACGGTTACTATTGTCCGGTCTTCACACTTTGGGACACTCCAATAGACGCAGCCACCTCCCTCTGTGTCTGTCCCGCTTCCAATCTTCCTATGGTTCTCCATACCATAGATTTGGGTAAGTCACGTTGTTGTTGCATTGCAGTACCTGCTCACTACACGACCTGCACCCAAAAAACTTGTATAATTAGTGTGGCAGAGTGAACACAAGCAACGCCAACCTCCTTTGCTGCAACTTTCTTTTATTACCACTATATCTGTTCCGTAATGTTGTTGTCTCCACTCTGTAGAATCGACAGAAAGACGTCCAACCTCTTTACTTCATTGTTTGGTTGTGTGGCCATATTCCGCAGCAGCTGTTAAAATTTATTGTAAGAGGTAATCTGTCTTATGCTGACTGAAATTAAGAGATTTATTTTACACCAGACGCGTTTCGCTTTTTTATTTTAAAAGCATCTTCTGTGGTCTGTAAATAATACAAAGGTTTGTACAGTTTGTTTTCGATAAATAGATTAAAAACCGTTTTTAAAAAAACATTTTGCACGTTAGGCCTAAGTGTTTTTAACTTAATATTCGGTCTACTCACGGTGTTGATGTCTTTTCTTTACATGTTACTACTGTTTCTCCGTCTTGTTGGCTGGAGTTTGTTCGTTCTTGGCGTGTGTTTGTCGGCTGTGTACAGCACTTTTCGTGTGATTTTGTTTCGTTTCTTCCTTTTCATCCCAGCACATGAAATGTATACAGATTACATATCACCTGTTATGTATCTAAAGCGGGGAGTGGGAGACAGAAACCGGGGCCCGGCAGTGAAAGAAGTGAACCCGCATTTATCTGAAGCACCAGCCGCCATTGGCTAAGAGGTAGCTCGCTCAGCACCCCATTACTTGACGGGTCAGTCCTCCGTGTTGTCCGCTTCGTTGTCCTCAGTATCCGCTGGTGCGTCGCGGCTCCTTGCCGGCAGTAGGCAGTGGCGGCATCGCCCACAGCTGGGAAGGCGGTTGATTGGATTTCGGCGGAGACCTGTGCCGCAGTATCGGCCGCTGACCGTTGCCCGCACTCGGCCCAATCTGACCGCCGCACTCCGCGTCTTCTTCCGCTGCCGCTGACTCAATCTCAGCCTTTTGCAGATTTCCACCAGAGGCACTACAGGCTTCCTTTATGTTGTGGCAAAAATTGCGCCAGTTATGTGGGCGTGTTCTTTGGTAAGGAGACCTAGGAAACTGTAAGCAGAATGAACCCACAACTTAAATCTTCTATATATTAGAAAATTATAAAAAACCAATGTCAGTCGGTCAGGCTGTTCTATCCGGCCGATTTCCTTCAATCTCTTCTGTTAACGAAAGGTATTCATCCAGAGATTTGTCATCAAGTATTAGAAATCACTTAACTCTCGTCATCCTTAATTTATACTAAACAGGATTTCCTTCTGTACGTTTCTTATAGGAAAGTCTTTCCTGTGACTATTTTAGTCAGTTTGTTGTCCGATTTCTTCGGGTCCAATTCAAAATGTTCAAATGTTTGTTAAGGTTATGGGACTTAACTACGGGGTTATCAGTCCCTAAACTTACAAACTACTTATAAACTAGCTAACACTAAGGACGGCACAAATATCCATGCGCGAGGGGGGATTCGAACCCCCGACCGTAGTGGCCGTGCAGACCGTGACTGGAGCGCCTCAGTCCCCTCGGCCACCGCGGCCGGCCGGGTCCAATTAAAGAACGCTTTTTGGCCTAAAGAAAACTCAGCTGTTGAAACTCTTTCACTTGATCTTTTAAACACGAGGGGTGTTAAATTGAAAAGGTACGAAACGACACTGTAGGTATAACTGAAGTCTTTATACAAAAGTAATCAACAGAGGCCTGAACACAACTATCCCACTGTTTATCGATACGAAGGTTTCCCTATTCCCAGAATACCCGTGGCTGTGACAAGAGCCAGTCCTCCGCTTTTTTTTCTTTTTCTTTTCTTATCTTTTGCGAACAAGACAGATGGAAGTCATAGAACGACATGTCCACGCTGTAGAGCGAATGCTTAAGCCGTTCCCACTTGAACTTGGTCAGTACACTCTGTGTGACCCTGGAGACGTGTGGACGCGCGTTATCATGGAGCAGAATCGCTCCCTCCGTGAACAACCCAGGCCGTTTGCTATTGATGGACTTGCGTAGGCTACGGAGCATCTTACAGTACACGTCACTGTTAATGGTTTTTCCGTGCTCGAGGAATCCGATGAGTATCGGAACTCGGACGTCAAAAAAGACGGTGAGCATCAATTTGCTTGCAAAGGGCACAGCCTTGAATGTTTTAGGAAGAGGTGACGACACTACATTTACGTCCCTAGATGTCGTACTACCTTATCCCAAAACAACAAATTCAAATTTTAATCGGTTGTTGTTAAGACGTTTAGTGCCTTTTCTTTTGGACACCCCACGTACATTAGTTGAGTCTGCTATACGATATGTAAAATTTTGAGATTTTCTTCTATACTTCAAGTCGAACGTTTACTTTCTCTGAGGTGTGTGCCAAATGCTGAAACATCATTTTCGCTTGTATCTATATGTCCTCTAAATATAATTTTGAAAGGTCTGTCTGTCTGTCTGTCCAATGTAGGCCTTGTGACATTTACTGCATTCGATTATGTAAACTCCAGATTGACTATATCGATCAGTTTTTTTTCTATTTTATGTACGATATTGGTTCCTAAGGTACTGGTGTAGAATCCTATTTTAAGATTTGTTTTCTTTAGTGCATACTTTATTCTGTCGAAATTTGTATGCAAAGGACAACTAATGTTTTAGAAGAATTACAAATCTATACTCAAATGACTAAATACCCAGAACAAATGTTAAATGAACAAACGGAAAAGCGCAGAAAAAAATTCATCGAAAATTTCCATAACACCTTGACCAGCATACAATCCATCCTACCGTAATATACTTCCAAATGTGCAACAAGATGCAATAAATTATAGTAGCTCAGCAATATTGTCCTTATATTACAATATAACACACCCAAGAAATTTATAACACTTACAATATTTCTGAATGAAAACTAAAAAAAAAAAAAAAAATTATTGTACAAATATTTGTAATGGTACTGTTTATGTTACGCTGCGATATTGTAACAAACAAAATAAAGCAAAGAATATTTAAAACTTAACAAAACATCTTTGGATCAAAAGCTTAATAAATTACACCAAAGTAATTAAGACAAATAGCGTGACCTACGAGGTATCCAAATAAAATATATACGAATGTAAGTAATTACGACTTGTACATACAATGTAACATTGCCATATTCATGTATCTTCCTGTAAAACAAACTTTGTTCTCTATAATAGGTGGCTTAAGAAAATGGCCAAAGCCCGAAAGTAGCATTTAAAATAAAAGCAACTTTGGTGCAATATATAAAAATGTTTTTCCTAGACCATTTAAGAGCTGCAAAAAAACTTTTGAGTCGGAAATTGCTTTCGAGAATGTGATCTCTACGCACGGAGGCCCATGGTGTGTGTCTCATTACAATCTCGTCACCATTTAGCCCGAAGAAACTGGGCGGAAAAAGATCAGGATTTGAGTCGCAACGAAAGGCGCCGGGTTTTGTTCACAGAAGAGTCGAGATTTTATGTTCAGCAGGACAATCGACGTTCCCTCGTCTGAAGAGAACGTAGAATTCGGGACAATCTTGTTCATGTGCAGAAAACACCACATGTCATCGTGGTGGACGAATGGTATGGACAAGAGTGAGAAATTTGGACATAGTTTTACTACGCGATTCCACCTGTCTGCTTTGACACAAATTTCGATTATCATGTTGTTGATGTAGGTTAAAATCATGACTGACACGAGTTAATATCAGGTGCCAGGTGGCTCTCATGGTCGTAACACATGAATACTAACATAGTTTCATCTTCACATTATGCTCGTGGATCTATACAATAGGTTCTTTACAATGTTGTCATAAGTGTCAGAATCATTATATACGATAAAAAGATTGTTTTGCATACAAAGCATCATATGCAAGCCAATTCCAGCGTGTATACATCCAAATGCACCAATGCAGGTTTAATGCCACCTACAAACCTCAAAATATCGAGAATGAATCACAAGCATTACAGTCTCTAACAGGCAGTGTCAACCATACTGTACCACGAAGTCTATATTTCAATGTAACAATATATTTACCATTATATATAATATAACATCGTCATTCTACGTACAGTCCATTTTCCATAACAGAAGGTGTAGCTCAACCTATAAATCTCTAAAATACCAATAAACGTTCCAAAAACATTACATCCTCTGACAAGTGCTACCATCCACTCTGCAGCGCAAGGTTTAGGTTTCACTGCACTATGTATACAGTGTAACATTTACATGCTATATAAGTAATCACATTTCATTCTACCACTTTCAAACATAATACTCAGCTTTTCAACATTACGACGTATGGAGGTTCTGCTCGCTGCAAAATTATTCTCCTGGGGCGTCGTGGTAGAAATAAATACTCGTAGGTACAATTTTTCACTTCTTCTTTAGTTTGAAACCAAACTGCTTCTCCACCAAAACATTATAAATTCAAAACGTATACAAAGCATCAGAACGGTAGTACTTCCATTTCAAAACACAGACTGACATAGCTTCCAGTGCACTTCAGAAAAGCCAAAACTCGAACTCCCCCACGCAAGGCGGTGAGGCAAATATATAACATCGGCAATAATGGCCTTACATTATGCATTGTTCATAACTATTGAATATACTAATTTACAATGAACAAACACACAAAGAAAACATTTCATGTACACAAAAATAATCACAATATAAAATGAAAACTATACATACAATAATTTTACAAGGCAGATATCGTTTTAAGACTTAATCACGCTACTTTTTGTTTGACAACAAACAAAAATGTTAAATGTCAATTAATTAGTTAACGAGCACATCATACATGTTCCTATACTGAACTATCACATATCTCGGCTATTCTGAAAATAGGTTCAAAATATCACGTCAATCAATATATACAAATAAATACAATATAGGAATTTAGACTATTTTATTAATTAACACAATTAGCTGGTTAATAGAACTTGTTTATGAGCCTAACATATATACAATGCTATTTATTTTAATGTCTTTATGTTTTACAAAAGTTTGTACCCTTCGTCTGTCTATTTATTGAAATAATGTACGATGACAAAAGTATAGAACTGCCTCGAAACGTATTGTACAAATCTCTTAATTAATGAAATCTATCACTTGTTTTGATCACTGTATCACCGAGACACTGTCCTAAACTGATTCCTAGACTGGCTATTTCGTTTGTAACTTCACACGCAAAATATATCACTATTACACCACACGATTCCGGGTCCAACGCAGACGGTATCGTATAATAACATTGAGATGAGAGGTCCAACAGTATCGTCACAACAGTCATATGCAAAACAACATCGAGTGTCATTCAAAGTACAATTTATTACAGTATAAGGAATAGCAGTCATGTAAAACAAGCCACCGCGGTGGCCGAGCGGTCTTCGGCGCTCCATTCACGGTCTGCATGGATATTTCTGCGGTCCTTAGTCTTAGCTAGTTCATAAGTAGTTTGTAAGTTTAGGGACTGATGATCCCGTAGTTAAGTACCATAAGCTCTACAAACAAATTGTAAAACAACATAAAGCGTCATTTAGGTGTCAAGAAAATCAAGTGTCATTCAATGTAAAATTCTTTACACGATAAAACTTGGCAATCTAATAAAAACAGTACATCATTTGCTACGTAGGAAAACTGCAGATATTACCATTTCCTTAAGCCAATTCAAATATTATCAGTTAATGAATACAATTAATAATTTAGATGTTTAAGACAACCATTCAATTAATCATCACCTTTACAATCTATAGGCATAATTATTCATAGTCCATTTTCTTAGTGAATACGTATAGTTTCTGTACCTTTAGGCATGTTCATATTTGTTGTGATGAAATAACGACAATCGCATATAATCTTTTTTTAAAGAAAATAAAGATCTATTATGGATAAAACAATATATTTTAAAATATATTTGTTTGGTATATTAGTTTTGGTTAAAGTGTCGTTTAAAGATGTAGAAGATTATTTGAAAGAACATCAGAAGAAGCTAACAGATAAGAACTATCCAGTAAGTTAGCTAGTTCAGATGTTTTTACTAACCAAGAAATATCGTCCGATACCCTATAAACGTTCCGCAAACTAATGTCAACGTCAAGTCTAATAAAAAACAAATATAGAGCATGCAACTAACAGCATCATAAACAAATAACTACATAAAATATCCGCCATTCAACTTGTGTGTATTGAAGATCACAATACCAGTAAGCTTTCACTTCTCATATAGAGCCAAATTAAGTCATAATGATTTACATTTAGTATTAGGTTCAATACAGTTAATGCATCTTAGCATACAGTGTGGCTCTGCCCAAATTCTTTAAAATACGAGAGCATTGATCTGAAATATTATATTTTCTGAGATATAGTATCATCTGCACTGTAACCTAATGATTAGGCTTCACTGCAATATGTATACATTTGTATGTAAATAACATCAGGTTTATTCAGTGTACAAATCTTTACAGTATGATACTTGGCAGCCTAATACAAATAACAGTAATCCCCAAGAATGCCTGCAATCCAAGTATCTCGGCCTGAAACATGCACCTCTAAAAGCATTACGCGGGAATTGAAGTGCGCGATGACAAAATTTGATTGATTAGGAACGTTTAATTTCATAATAATAATTTTGACGAGTATTAATATGAAGCTGCATTGATGTACATATTTTTACAAAAGAATCGTGACACATTTTTAAGTAATTGCGATTGAATAGCCACGTAATCAATTTAGAGTTGTACATTCGATATACCTTACCATTTCAGACCGAACTACTTCGATTGCAAGCATTCTTGGAAATTACCCAACCAATAGATCCCTTGATAAATAAGAACATACGCAGATATATTATCATTTCCCTAACCCAGTTCATACCCATATCAGTTGGTGAATACAAATTGATAATTTGGAAGTTTAAGACAATAACAAGAATTAAAATACTGACAGGAGATTATATAATAATCTTATAGTAGCCGTAACCATTATCACCAAGTGTAGATAATTGCTATTATATCAATGGATCTAAGTAACAGAAGAGTTATCTGCTTATCAATCCTTACAAATTTATCATCACCATTACCATATACAGTATGTGCTCTTATATATACTGATGAAATCACTATAATCCAGTATAATAATATAAGACAATCGGATGAAGCTAGTAGATGAGAATGTTGAGATCAACCATCCAGAAGCTTAGCTAGTTCGAATGTCTATCGCAAAAAAGGCCATTGACCAAGACACTGTAATACTGAGGAAAGGTTTACAACCCTGTCAGTCCCTTCCCAACATCTGCTTCCCTTTCAGGCCCTTAGACTCTCGTAAATGCTGACTGGTTTTAGTACAAGTCGAATAAAACTCTTCGTTCGCTGCATTTACCCCTAACACCTTCAGAATTTCAAATAGTATATTTCAGTCATCATTTTCATAAACTATCTCCAGATCTACAAAAGCTAAAAACGTTGGCTGCCTCCCTTACCTATCTTCTGAGACAAGTCGTAATGTAGTAATGTATTGCCTCATGGGTTCTTACATTTCTCCTAAATGGAAACTGATCTTCTCAGAAGTCGGATTCTACTAGTTCTCCACTCATCTTGAATCATTTGTGTTAGTAATCAGAGCCAAATTTCAAACATCTGCGTCACAATGGAGATAATTCCAGGATAATTCCATAATGAAATGCAGGAGGATCTGTGTCGAATTGACGCATGGTGCAGGGAATGGCAGTTGAATCTCAATGTAGACAAGTCTAATGTGCTGCGAATACATAGAAAGAAAGATCCTATATCTTTTAGCTACACTATAGTGGGTCAGCAACTGGAAAACTGGAATAAGTTAATTCCATGAATTATCTGGGAGTAGGCATTAGGAGTGATTTAAAACGGAACAACCATATAAAATCAATCGTCGGTAAAGTAGATGCCAGACTTAGATTCATTGGAAGAATCTTAAGGAAATGCAGTCCGAAAATAAAGGAAGTAGGTTACAGTACATTTGTTCACCCACGGCTTGAATGCTGCTCACCGATGTGGGATCCGTACCAGGTAGGGTTGATAGAGGAAGTAGAAAAGATCCAACGGAGAGCAGCGCGCTTCGTTACAGGATCATTTGGTAATCATGCAAACCTTACGGAGATGATCGATAAACACCAGAGGAAGACTCTGCAGGAAAGACGCTCTGTCGCTCGGTACGGGCTTCTGTCGAAGTTTCGAGAACATACCTTTACCGAGGAGTCTAGCAGTATATTGCTCCCTCCTACGTATATCTCGCGTAGAGATCATGAAGATAAAATCAGAGAGATTAGAGCCCACACAGAGGCATACCGACGATCTTTCTTTCCGCAAACAATACGGGACTGGAATAGGAGGGAGAACCCATAGTGGTACTCTCCACCACACACCTATCGGGTGGCTTACGGAGTATGAATGTAGATGTAGATTGTGAAAACGTGCCCCTTTAATAATTATATTCTACAAAGAAGAAATTCCTGTTAAGCAAAGATTTCTTCATCGAAGGAATGAGGAAGTGTCAGTGGGTAGCTCGTCAGTTGAGCACGGGGTCTGATGTACGATTTAACAGCCTGAAGAAGCAGCATGTGTGACTGATGGGGCGTGACCCGGGGAGTCGGCGAGCAGCAGAAAACACCTCCTCGGCTGATTCCTGCAACGCTGCTTCTCGGCAGCCTCCGTAACCTGGCCAGGAGGCTTCGCCTGTGTGGTCCCGTGATGTCTGTCACCGGCTGACCATAGGAGGTGATGAAAAATCACTGAGAGTTAAAAATAAATAGATAAATAAAAATTAATCGATTTGAAATACCCTGCCGAAGCAGTCAGTTCTTCGTGAGACAGAAGCGCTATTTTTGATGCACAGGAACGACGTATTATGAACATTTACTGATTATACAAGGGGTAGACGAAATTATAGTATCACCTAACATACAATTCTCTTAACGGTATCTTAGTGAAACTCTCCTGTCCTTCGAAACCATTTAATGAACTTTTAGATCAGATGTGGCGTACTTTCAAAGAAATAATAGTGACAGCGCTATAGAAACTTTACCAAACTAATTAACAAAAGAGCGAGCTGAACCCCGTGGTACACAGGTCAAATCATTTCTTCAGATATAAAGAAAAAGTCATCCTAAATTTGAATGGACACAAAGTCCCCAAGCCAGGAAATTTTTTCACAGTAACTGGAAATTAGAGACGCATATTAATGGTTTCCACAAGGAAATTCTATCTCGTAATTTGGTAGAAAATCCATTGAAATTCTTGTAAGTACACTAGCGGCAAACATAATCAGTACCTTATCTACGCGATATCATTCGTGATGCTATCGATGACAGTGTTCCTAACGCAAAATTGCTAAACACAGTTTACAACATTCCTTTAACAAAGAAGATGACACAAATACTGCAGAATTCGAAGCAAAAACTGCTGCCAGAACGCGTAATTTATAGCTAAACACCCTCCAAATTGTAAAGCAACTTCAGACACACAAAAGGAAATCATTCCAGTCCAGATTGTATAACGATTAGTTTCCTTTCAGAGTATGCTGATGCAATAGCTCCATATTTACCTATATGTATAAAACTACGTCCTTCGACGAAAGATCCGTACCCAAAGGCTGGAAAGTTCCAAAAGTCACTCCAATTTTCAATAAAGGCAACAGCAGTGATTACAAGCCCACGTCATTGAAGTCGATTTGTAGCAAGATTTTGGAACATAATGAACTGCCTATTGACTCATAGTCAAAAATTCAGAAAGTATCGTTCTTTTGAAACTAAGGTAGTTCTTTACTCACATAAAGTGATGTGTGCTATCAGCAAGGGATCTCAAATCGATTCCATATTTCTAGATTTCCGAAAGGCTTTTGACACTGTACCTCACAAGCGGATTTCTAATCAAATCGCGTAGTTAAGGAATATTGCCACAGTTGTGCGATTGGACATGAGAATTTCTTTGAGAAAGAACGCAGTACACAATAATTGACGGAAAGTCATCGAGTAAAACGGAAGCAATATTTGGCGTTCCCAAAAAAGTGTTGTACGGTCCGTATAGCTTCTTGCCATTATAAACAATCTGAGCCGATCTATTAGTCTGCTGACGCATGATGTTGTTACCTGTTTGTCAGTTAGGAAAGTTGTAACGTACCCGTCGCCATTTTTAATTTTTATTTTATATATCCTCGTGTCTGGACTGTGTATTTTACCATTCTGTCTGACACTGTGCCCGATAACTTGTACACTGAAGGTGCCTACTGCAAGCTATTGCGATGCAATATGGCTCCCACACGTTTGTATGTGGAATGACTTGTCTACGCAGGCTTTATCCAGTTTGAGTACATATATGGGTTCCCGCCACGTGCGAAAAGCACGCCCAACATCTTTAATAAAATTGAAGAGTCATAAGATTGACCCGCGCAACGGCTAACATTACAAACGCATCTGACCTAATTAATCGGAACCAATATACGTACTCAAATGGAACGGATACATTACTTTGTTATTTATGCTTCAGTGCACCATTGCAGGTCACAGGAAAGACGTTAAGAATGGAATTATTAGTGCTGAATAGGGTCATATGAACATTTAGAAATTGCTTCGACACGCATGTGGGATAAAATCGTTATTTATTTAACCACTAATTCTTAAAGATAAACACTATGTGACATTAATTTAAATGCTAATATTTAGTATGAAAGAGAATTTAAGTGCAACCTTTTGTTGTTATCATCTGAATGGGCCTCCTAGCAAGTTTCCAAAAAGGACAGGTTAATTTCGTCACTCGCAAGGATATGGAAGCAAGGAGTTTCCTCTAATTACCCGTTATGATATACACATTCACACAAGGCATGCAAAGAAGAATTAGTGTGTGAGCCATCAAATCTACATCTACATACATACTCCGCAATTCACCGTAAGGTGCGTGGCGGAGGGTACACTGTACCACTACTAGGCATTTCCTTTCCTATTCCACTCCCAAATTGAACGAGGAAAAAAAGAATGCCTATATGCCTCCGTACGAGCTCTAATTTCTCTTATCTTGTCTTTGTCATCTTTACGCGAAATGTAAGTAGGCGGCAGCAAGATCGTACTACACTCAGCTTCAAATTCCGGCCCTCTAAATTTACTTAACAGAAATTCACGAAAAGAACGTCGTCTTTCTTCCAGCGATCCCCAATTGAGTTGTCGGAGCATTTCCGTGACACTCGCGCATTGGTCGAACCTACCGGTAACAAATCTAGCTGCTCGCCTCTGAACTGCTTCTATGTCTTCCTTCAAACCGATCTGCTGCGGGTCCCAAATACTTAAGCAATACTCAAGACGTGGTCGTACAAGCGTTTTATACGCGGTCTCCTTTACAGGTAAGGTACATCTTCCCAAAATTCTCCCAATAAACCGAAGTCGGCTGTCTGCCTTAATCACAACTGTCCTTACATGCTCGTTCCATTTCATATCGCTCTGCAATGTTCCGCCGAGATATTTGAACGACGCGACAGCATCAAGAAGCTCACTACTAATGTTGTATTCGAACATTATAGGATTGTTTTTTCTACTCATGCGCATCACCTTACATTTTTCTACATTGAGAGCTAGCTGCCATTCTTCGCACCAACTAGAAATTTTGTCTAAGTCAACCTGTATGCTAGTACAGTCAGTTACAGACGACACCCTCCCATATACCACAGCATCATCAGCAAACAGCCGCATATTACAACTTACTCCGTCCATCAGATCGTTTATATAGATAGAAAATAATAGCGGTCCTATCACACTCCCCTGGGGCACGCCTGACGATACACTCGTCTCTGATGAACACTCGCCGTCGAGAACAACGTACTGCGTTCTATTACTTAGGAAGTCTTCCAGCCAGTCACAAATCTGTGAACCTACTCCATAAGCTCGCATCTTCGTTAGCAGTCTGCAGTGTGGCACCGCGTCGAACGCCTTTTTGAAGTCGATAAAAACACAATCCGCCTGTTGCCCTTCGTCCATGGCTCGCAAGATGTCATGTGAGAAAAGGGCAAGCTGAGTTTCACATGAACGATGTTTCCTGAGAACATGCTCCAAAATTCTACATGAAACCGATGTCAACGATATTGGCCTGTAATTGTATGGGTCAGTTCTCTTTCCTTTCTTATACACGGGAGTCACCTGCGCTTTTTTCCAATCACTAGGAACTTTGCGCTGAATTAAAGATTCGCTATAAATGCAAGCTAAGTAGGGGGCCAATGCCGCAGAATAGTCTTTGTAAAACCGAACTGGTATTCCATCCGGACCAGCAGACTTTTTTGTATTTAGCTCTCTCAACTGCTTGTCTACACCGGAAATACCTATTGCTATGTCCCCCATTTCGGATTAGTACGTTGATCAAAATATGGTATATTTGTGCGGTCCTCCTGCGTGGAAGATTTCTTAAAGGTTAAATTTAGAACTTCAGCTTTCCGTTTGCTTTCTTCTATTACTGCCCCGGAATGATCAACTAGTGACTGGACAGTGGGCTTTGACCAGCTTATCGATTTTACATAGGACCAGAATTTTTTCGGGTTCTCGGAAAGATCTTTTGCTAAGGTATGGCTGTGATAATTATTGTATGCTTCACGCATCGATCTTTCTATAGACGCACGAATCTCTACTAACTTTCGCCTGTCATCATTTGCGTGTTCTTTTTTTAATCGAGAGTGCAACAGCCTTTGCTTTCTCAGCAGCTTTATAACATTATTATTATACCACACGGCCGTTGCGCGCCAGGGGCAGCAAAGTGGTGTGAACGGACACAAAATATTACCCGTGAATGGGATTTGCATTACCGACCTTCTGATCATTGCTAGAACATGACAGGGGATCACAAAACATTACAATGCCCGTCTAAGTGGTGAACATACGTGATCAGTGTGGCCCCCACACAAAAACCAAGTTACTGAAATTTAATTTAAAATAATTACCACCACGCTGAATAATTACTATAACACTATTGCATGAACAGGGTAAGCAATTGCAACAGACCCTCTGTTACCAGACTTACTGTGTACTGACCACCACGTGCACAACATACACCCTGATCACAATGCACGAAGTAAACCATCATTATTCAGAGATTAATCCTACACATTTATGCATTAAGCAAATCTAAAACACACGAGAAACAAATTATGACTAATAAAAGACCACCATTGCACCAACTGAACTCACAAACTACAATTTATCCATTTCGCGGCAAAGTCCTAGTTAGAAGGAAAATCACTGTAAATTTGAATATTGGCCCTCCAAACGAATATGTACCGGAAACAAATACAAAAACACGTTTAACGAACTGATACTCCCCATGATAATGTAACAAATAACCGACTTAGCAGCAACTTTAACCCACGACAAAGTACACACCATCTCGGTCTGATTCTATCACCAATAAATGTTGAAATTGACACGTATTGATTGCGTCCCCTAACTGGTGGTGAAAGCGTCACCATGAGCAACATTGCTGAATATTCTCACCAAATCGTTACCAAACCTACGTGACACCAACGAGCAGCTCTCCTCACGTCCGCACTCCGCCAGGCCAGGAACCGATCTCTTTCTCTCCCTAGGCGCCACCCGGGCCAACCGTCCACTCTTCAAATTCGCGAGGGTGGAGCGCCCCGATTGGCTGGACACCGCTTCGCAACCCCTGGCTTGATCAGATCGACCCTCTACTTCAACCCTCAAATAAAACCTTTGCTGCAAGGCAGTCCTTGCCACAACTACATAGCCACAACCAAAGATTACAACATTGCCCATGTTACCAACACCGAAAGAAATATTAATACATTCCACTCGCACTCCATAGTACACAAGGATTGGGAAAAGAGGAGAGTTACTTATAACAGGAAAAATATAAAATGTTCACCTTCGCCATCTCTGTTTCTACAATTGCTCTTTCAGTTTTCAACACCTGCCATAGTGTTGCAAACCATTCCCAGGTGAATCAATTCAAATTTCATTCATTAAGTTGACATACTGAGACATCAGAGCAATGAAACGAAATGACAGTCTCGTTTCAAAGTCACCAGAGAATCAAAAGCAACTGCAAAATGGGTTACATATCTGTACGGAGCGAAAATTGGCAACTGACCCTAAATAATGAAAAATGTGATCAAAATTAATAGTAAAAAAAAAACTTTAAACTTAATTTGCACGACAAATTAGTCATATCTAAAGTCCGTTAATTCAACTAAACACCTAGAAATAACGATTGCGAGAACTTAAATTATAAATAACACATAAAAAACATCGTAGTGATGGTGAATCAAAGACTTTGTTTCATTTACAGTACACTTAGAAGATGCATCAGGTTTACTAAAGAAACTTACTACACTACGCTTGTCCGACTTGTTTTGAAGTATTTCTGCTCATTATGGGATCCTAAACAGATAGGACTGACGGAGGATATGGAAGAAATTCAGAGAAGGGCAGCGCGTTTGATATTATCGCTACGTAAGAGAGAGAGTGTCACGGAGAAGATGCAAAGACTGGGAACATACTTTATTAGCACCCAACTACATAACGAGACATGATCGTAAAATCATAAGAGAAGTCAGATTGAAAACCGAAAGATTTCGGTGTTCTTTATTTCCCGCATGCTATTAGAGAATGGAACGCGTAGTCTAATATGTCATACTACGGACAGAACGGCCGTCCCACCGGAGTTTCGTTCTCCCCCAGTCATGGGTGTTTGTGTGTTGTCCTTAGTGTAAGTTACTTTAAGTAGCTTGCAAGTCTAAGGACTGATGACCATAGAATTTTGGACCAATAGGTTTACAAACATTTGAACATTTAAACTTCTAGAATCACGCATTACCAATCGAACAATACAATCTAAAGGAGGAATATCACCCTGTCAAACAAATTAATTATTATTCAACTCGTATATATGATAATCTCTTTCAGGAAAAAAGAAGACCTCTTGAGTTTTAAATAAAATTGCGATATCTCCTCTGGATTTCATATGCTGCTATGTATGACCAATACAAACCATACCCAAAGTTTACGCAATATGTTTTAACCTCTGTAAATTCTTTAAAATACGTTGCAATAGTTTGCGTAGTTCGATGCTAGACGCTAATTGTAACGAATACGAAAAATAAAATCAGTGCTTTATCGAGCGAAAATACTAAACTGAAAGATATGCAAAATGCTTTCGACGAGTAGATTCTTGAGACCGGGTGGTATGTTTTATAGCTCCCGAACGCCGTCTTTAAGTGCCGTTCCCTAATCTTGGTATCCAAACATCATGGTTTTTTGTATGTATATTTAAGACGAACGACGATTTACGAAAAAGGAAAGATTGTGTTTCTATATTAATGTCGACAGAATATATTTCTAAAATTTGATCCTATTGCTATGGTTTGTTAGTTGGGATCCAAGGTGCAAAAACGGCCAAAAACGGATATTTGTAATTTTGTGCTTAAGAAGAGAAACTTTTAACCTTTGGATTTCGGTAATAGGTGAAGATATAAAAAATATAACAGTTATTTGAGTACACAAACTTAAGAATATAAAGTGACAATTGCAATGATTTGAAATGAAAAAAAGTGTAAAAGTGATCATCCCCACAATTTGTAGTTCTTTCACCTAAAATACTGAACTGTTGTGGATTTCGAAAGAACGACACATGAAATAGTAGTGTCACAGTCTAACGTAAGTAGTTAACGACCTCTCCCACAGACTTTTGTTATACAGTGCGACAACAGCGTTCCAAGCGGCCGGCAAGCTACATTCCTGAATACGATATTGGTTGACTGCGAGTACTTTGGTATTAACATACTTTTTACCTTAAGGAACGTGTGTAGTGCCATACAAATAGGTAATATAAATATCGCCAGATTTTTGTTTATTTGGTTTTATAAAATCCCTGACAAGGTACGAATCGGTACATTACAGTTTATTTATAATCAGCTCGTAACCTACAGACTTCCACTGAAGAATTTCATTGACTACAAAAAAAAAAAAAAAAAAAAAAATAAAAAATAAAAAAAAATAAAAAATAAAGAATGTCTAAGAAACACCAGAACACTTTCCCTTTGACAGAAAAAAGTCGCATTTCTATCAGGAACGTAAGTTTTCTTTACTACAATTTCAATAAAATCGGTGAGATTGAAACGTAGGAATCGTATATAGAATGCAATAACTACAGTATGTAACGTACCAAATCAGCCACCGCAGCTGTAGCTGAAGGAAAGACGTCCAAGACTTGACAATAAAAGGGCAAAAACCATCAAACTGTTTTCCAACAAAGCAGAACCTAATTCTACAATTTTTGCTACAGCTGAACAACAAACGGCAAGAATTTTCAAAATATTGGCTAAGATAAAGTAATTACACTCAAACTAATATGCGCGTGTAAAAAAGACGAGTGAGCTGTAAACATGTGCGAATCATTAAATTCGACACCGATTGGTACACGTCAAAAAATTATCTGCCATAGTAAGAACAGACTATAATAAAATTTATGTTTCTCTTACATTTATATTCTACTTATTTTCATCGGAATAAGCTGCAACTATATACACATATTCGTAAGTATTTGTTCATGACGAAGTTGTACTTTATACCGATGAATCAATTATATTCGGCTTCTTTTACATTAATTTCCGTATTAATATTTTCTCTTGATATTTTAATAATGCTTGTAAGGCAAAAATTATACTATTTCGTTAATTACGTACAATAATATTTATAAACAAACATCACTCCTACGGCGGCTTGCCCACCGCTAGGAGCGCTAGTGTCGTTGCAACTGTCAGTTGGAAATAACTTTTTACAACAGTGTCGCGACTGTATGTATTATACTGTGGTAGTGTTGCTGTAAGAGTGTAGAGACCACACGTAGTCTTTAGCACCACATTTCAAAAACTTCTATCATATGTTTGTATGAACTCCTTATCGTACACGTTTCACTCCCATGCAACGCTACACTCCAGACAAATGCTTTTCGAAAGGACTTCTTAACATTTAAACTAACACTGGACGTCAACAAATTTCGCTTCTTCAGAAACGCTTTTCTTCCCATAGCCACTCTGCATTTCATATCTTTTTTACTTCGGCCATCAGAAGTTATCTTGCTACCCAAAAAACAGAACTCATATACTACTTTTATCGTGTCATTACCTAATATAACTCCTTCAGCATCGCCTGATTTTCTGACACTACATTCCATTACCCTTGTTTCACTCTTGTTAATGTTCATCTCTGTATATAACAGGCAATCTCCCAACTGACTGACTGACTCATCATAACCAAGCCCAAACCACTGAAGACACAAACTTGAAATTTGTAAACGGTGTTGATCATACTCTTGAGGCGTCATTTAAGAAGCGATTTTTCGATATTCCGCCCGTAAGGGGGTGAAATAGGGGATGAACCGTTTTTTGAAAATACGTTGCTATTTAGGCAATTTCGAAGCTAGAACTACAAAATTTTGGATTTTAATTCAGGGTTCGAATTTAAAAGACACGTGTTTCGGCATTTTTTTAAATTCAACCAATAAGGGGATAAAATAGGGGAAGCGAAAAATTTATTTTCAAAAATACGTTGCTGTTAACTCAAATTTTAAGCTACAACAACGAAACTTCGGATATGGAATCTTGGTCAGGATTTAAAAAACTCAGTACTTTTGGAAATTCAACAAGTAAGATGGTGAAATAGAGTATGAAAAATTATTTTTGAAAATACTTTGATATTCAGACTGCTTTGAAGCTAGAGCTGCAAAAATTGATATTTTTATTGTTGGTTAGAATTTAAAAAAATACGTGTTTCGGTATTTTTGGAAATTCAGCCATAAAAGGTGTTAAATTGGAGAGGGGATGTTTTTCGAAAATCTGTTGCTATTTAGACAATTTTGAAGTTAGAACTAGAAAATTTTCGGATTTGGATTCGGGGCTCGAATGTAAAAGACAAGTGTTTAGGTATTTTTGGAAATTCGACCAATAAGGGGGTGAAATACAGGATGCAAAAATTGATTTTCAAAATTATGTTGCTGTTAACTCAAATTTCAAGCTATAAATACGAAACTTAGGATATGGATTCTTGATCAAGATAAAAAAGACACGAGTTTCGGTATTTTTGTAAATTCAACAACTAAGGGGGTAAAATAGAAGATCAAAAATTCTTGTCGAAAACACATTGTTGTCATGACAATTTTGAAGGTAGAGCTGCAAAAATTGGTATTTATATTGATCGTTAGAATTTAAAAAATACGTGGTCCGATATTTTTGGAAATTCAACCATCAAGAAGGTCAAATTGGAGAGGGGATGTTTTACGAAAATCTTTTGCTATTAAGGTAATTTTGAAGCTACGACCGCATAAATTGGTATATGTTTTCTTGGTCAGAATTAAAGAGACACGTGTTTTGGTATTTTCATAGAACTAATCATTAAGGGGGTAAAATAGGGGATGAAACATTTTTTGAAAATACGTTGCTACTGAACAATTTTGAACCCAGAATTACAAAAAAAATATATTTGCATACTTGGTTGGAATTTAAAAGACACATGTTGGGGTATTTTTCGAAATTCAACTATTAAGGGGTGCCATAGGGGCTTACAAGTAATAAAATTAAATGCTCAAATGATTGTAAATGTCAAGAGACTTAACTACGGGGTTGTCAGTCACTAAGGCTTACAAACTAATTAAACTAACTTAAACTAACTTGTGCTAACTTATGCTATGTACAACACAAACACCAATGTCCGAGGGGCGAATCGAATCCCCGACGGCGAATTGCAGGGCGCACCGCAGCATGGCGCCTCAATACGCACGGCCATTCTGCCGCGACTAAAAGTAGTACACAACATTTCATTATGATGGTACTTAAGCTACATCTATGAAAATTTATATTATGAGGGAGAAACAACTGGTGCAGACCAACCAGCCTACGCATGCGAAGCAGCGGGCGTTAAGCTAGTCGTACATATTCCTTTCAAGACACTGTCCATTGCATTTAATTGCCCTTCTAGGTCGTTTGCTGTCTCTGACAGAATTAATACCTTATCAGCGAACAGCAAACTTTTTATTTCCTCTCCCTGCCTCGCAATATCATTTACAAATTGAATACCTCGCTGGAATAAGGATGTAACCATCAAATCAGGAAGTTTACAGGAGAGAGGAAAATTATTTGTGGGGCCTTTCGTGATGTACTCTATAGGAACTCGTTGCATATGCAAGTGTACAAATGTGTTCAGCTACTAAAAGCAATACTTTATTATTGTAACTTAAGGTTTTACAAATAACATAATAACTGGAAGTGACACAATGGAAAAAGGATGTATGATCAGCAATATATTTTGAAGTATTTCTTATATGTAACATAAGAGACATATTGTACATGCACTTAGTATTAAAATTAAAGAAAGTAATATTAGAATAATAAAGAAAATAACAATGTGAATGAAGATGTCAACAAAATACTATAAGAACAAAATTTTTCTCAATATAGACGTGATTTGAAACTTCATTTTAAGCATGATTTTACATTGTCATTATGGTTGGCAGGTCTCATTATTTAACTTATTTTGAAGTGGCATTGGTATGGTGAAACCAAATTCAAAAAATTACATTGTTAAACTCTAATGCTGTATGTCGACTGCTAGCTGTATGTCTACAAATTCATGTAAAACCGACGGTGCTGACCATCTGGGATGTAGTTGCACATGCTTAGAAGAATCTTTCTTATTTTCATCGGTAATTGGCAATGAATCCGCATATAAAGGCACCAGTGATTCAGGAGTAACACTTATAGAGGCAGAACAGATTATCCTCGTTGTTTCTTATGGCTGCTTTTTTCAGAGATAGTTATTCCCAGTAGGATCTTACAGGGATAAAATTAAAGCTCCTAAAACATAGTTTGAAGGTGTTACATCCTTATTCCACTTACCTCTGTTTTCGCCTTCTGTGCAACTTTTACAGTGCCTTTTTGTGTTTTATATTCTTTTCCACTCTGCTTTAGACACATCGTTTTCACATCTTTTCATTCAGCTATTTTTTTTCACCTGGTGATGAACTAACACAAGCACTATCCGCCATCCTTATTCCATTGAGGGAAAAGTTCAGCTGGTTGTAAACCAGCTTTATGTTCAAATATATGACACAAGATGGCACCAGAGCATAGAGGCATGCAGATAAATCCTATTTCCAAGAAAATGTAACCTATCGAAAATTTGTGGGTTACATTCTTATTCCAGGGAGGTATTCAATTAGTAAAATAAAAAGCGTCATCTTACTGTCACAATTGCGGTGCAGTGTTAAATCGGATGTTTGAGTCCTTCCTCGTGGAGGTGGGGGGAGGGGGAATGGGAGTGTGTTTCACGGCTCTTTCGTGAGTAGAGCATGGGGCCCCGAGCTAATACAGTCTTTCTTCCTTCTTTGCTCCCTGGACTGCTTTTCCTTTCCCTTCCTCTACTTTCCTTTCTTCACGCCTTACCCTTCTCAGGGGAGGACTGATGACCTTAGCAGTTTTGTCCTCCTGTTAGAACCAACGAAGGAAGTATGACCGATGACCATCTACATACGTACTCCGCAATTCACCGTAAGGTGCGTGGCGGATGGTACACTGTATCACTACTAGGCATTTCCTTTCCTATTCCACTCCCAAATAGAACGAGGAAAAAAAGAATGCCTATATGCCTCCGCACGAGCCCTGATTTCTCTTATCTTGTCTTTGTGATCACCACGCGAAATGTAAGTAGGCGGCAGCAAGATCGTACTACACTCAGCTTTAAATTCCGGCCCTCTAAATTTACTCAACAGAAATTCACGAAAAGAACGTCGTCTTTCCTCCAACGATCCCCAATTGAGTTGCCGGAGCATTTCCATGACACTCGCGCGTTGGTCGAACCTACCAGCAACAAACCTAGCTGCTCGCCTCTGAACTGCTTCTATGTCTTCCTTTAAACTGATCTGCTGCGGGTCCCAAACACTTGAGCAATATTCCAGACGTGGTCGTACAAGCGTTTTATACGAGGACTCCTTTACAGATGAAGTACCTCTTCCCAAAATTCTCCCAATAAACCGAAGTCGGCTGTCCGCCTTACTCACAACTGTCCTTACATTTCGTTCCATTTCATATCACTTTGCAATGTTACGCCTAGATATTTGAACGACGCGACAGCATCAAGAAGCTCACTACTAATGCTGTATTCGAAGATTATGGGATTCTTTTTCCTACTCATTCGCATCACCTTACATTTTTCTACATTGAGAGCTAGCTGCCATTCTTCGCACCAACTAGAAATTTTGTCTAAGTGTGCTATTACAGTCAGTTAAAGACGACATCCTCCCAAACACCACAGCGTCAACAGCAAACAGCCGCAAATTACAACTTACTCTCTCCATCAGATCATTTATATAGATAGAAAATAATAGTGGTCCTATCACACTCCCCTGGGGCACACCTGACGATACACTCGTCTCTGATGAACGCTCGCCGTCGAGAACAACGTACTGCGTTCTATTACTAAGGACGTCTTCCAACCAGTCACAATTCTGTGAACATATTCCATAAGCTCGTATCTTCGTTAGCAGTCTGCAGTGTGGCACCGCGTCAAACGCCTTTTTGAAGTCGAGAAAAACAGAATGTGAGAAAAGGGCAAGCTGAGTTTCACATGAACGATGTTTCCTAAATCCGTGCTGATTCATAGGAAGAAGCTTTCCCGTTTCAAGGAAATTTACTATACTTGAACTGAGAATATGCCCCAAAATTCTATATGAAACTGATGTCAATGATATTGGCCTGTAATTGTGTGGATCAGTTCTCTTTCCTTTCTTATACCACAGTGGTTTGGTCCCATAGGTGGTTCGATTCCCGGAAGGCGACTGGGTGTTGTGTGTTGTACTAAACATCATTATCTCATCATCATTGGCACGTAAGTCGCCCACGCGGCGTCAACTAAAAATACTTACTCTAAGGCGGCCGAACAATCCCGCAAGGGATCTCCCGGCGAAAAAAGCCATACGCTCATTTCATTTTAGTCCCATAGGTTAGCCGCGGTGAAGTAGCCGAGCGGTCTAAAGCGTCTCGCTGCGGAGCGCGCGGTTGCTCGCCGTGGAGGTCCCTAGGGCATGTGTGTGTGTGTGTTGTCCTTAGGTTAGTTTACCTAGGTTTATGCATTTCAGCGTTCAGTCTGGAGCATAGTACCGCTAATAAAATTCCTCCATGATCCCCTATTAAATGCTAGCATTGATGCCTCGTCTGATGTTATGCCTTTTACTTCAAAATCGTTCTTCACCGAACCTAAGTACTTTCTTCTTGGTTTACCTCGACTCCTCTTACCCTCCAGTGCCGAACTCATGAGTCTCTTAGGTAACCTTGCTTCTCCCATGCGTGTAACATGACCCCACCACCTCAGTCTGTTCGCTCTTACTGTTTCATCTATGGTTATCATTCACAGTTTTTCTTTGATTTCTTCATTATGGGCACCCTCCTGCCATTGTTCCCGTCGACGCGGTGGAGTTGCCGAGCGGTCTAAGGCGCCTCGCTGCGGAGCGCGCGGTTGCTCGCCGTTGGAGGTTCAAGTTCTCGCTGGGGTGCATATATGTTGTCCTTAGGTTAGTTTACTTAGTCTAAGTAGTTTGTAAGCTACGGACTGATGACCACGCAGTTTGGTCTGATAAATTTACAAACATTTGTATTTATCCCATAGGTTAGCCAACATTTGAACACGTCGTGGCCTGGTCAGTGAGGTGAAGGCCTGCCAGTATACAGTCTGGTGTGGCGGCGGGCAGCGGCCGTGCATCCTGTGGGAAGGCCGGCACCTCGCGGCCCGTGACCGCGCAGGAATCTGAACCCCGACCTTTGGCGCCGGAGCCAACAACCTGCCGGGGGCGCTATCGCCGCACCATCGCCGCCGACGGCTTCATCACCAGGGTCCTGCACACACACACACACACACACACACACACACACTGACCCAGGGCCTATCTCGCTACACCAATCTCTCGCCGCGTAGCTTTAAAGGGGAAAAAATCCGTCGCCCATACTCATTACACCTATTTCCCTTTTGCACGCATGCTACGTGTCGAAACAGTTCGACCTTCTCTTGCGGGTGGAGAGTCGGGCTTTCATCACGAAGCGAGGTAAGAGGTCGCGCACGAGCCGAGTGTCACCTCGATGTTCCTGCGACGCTCGCAAACCACAGCTATTGCAAGGGTTCGGCGCGAAGGTCTTCATTTTGCATCAGTATTTTCTTGGAGCTACAGATTTTTGAAAAATTTTACCTGGACAGCTAAGTATTTTTATGCAGGGTTATTCAGAGGGAAATTATCTGCATTCACCGTGAACACTATCTGTTCAATAACATAAGAAGTAACAGCTTGATGGGCAATATGAAATATTTATTTTACAAAATTCACATATCGATTTCGTTCGCATATGGAACATCATCAGAGCTGTAAAATCAAGTTTCTTCAGTCAGACATTAAAACAACATAAAAATATATACGCCAAGGATCGTACAATTGTATAACGAAATCACATACCAGATTGTTATTCATGACTCTTGTACTCTGCATAAAACATTTAATGGTAATATCCGTAAAATAACTAAAAAGGTCTTCCTGATATGCAATTTTAACGTCAGGTAGCTGCATGTATTCACCTATGCAGCTTATCCTGCAGGCAGTTCGTGCCTGGCGCCCTCCTTATTTGGAAATTTCATTACATTGTAACATTGTTAAAAAAGATAAATAATATTAAATGTATAGGAAGGCGTACACGATAATAAAGTTGGAGTTTAAAAAATATAGTTTAAAAAATAAAAAGTATACATATTAAGCAGTATTTCCTCAAAAAATATAAGTTAAATTACCAGTTTACGGCGCCCTCGGGCGAGTATCTATTAAAACAGATCTTAAAACTTCAAAATTTGCCTACTTTATCTATTAAAACTTAAGATTTACAGTATATTAGGTACATATTTCCTTTAAAAATTTAATTAAGAGGAACATTCCATATTCGAATAAAATTACACTCTCTATTCGTCAAAGCGACAACGTCATGGATTTTCTGCGAGTTTAACTCTGTATTTCAATTAAGCATATTCCATCTTCAGTTAAAATATTTTAGCCTTAGTATCCCGCGTTGCCCTAGTGTTTCTGCTCTCCTGTCATTCTACCTCTTCTTCCCCCCTCTCTCTCTCTCTCTCTGTCCATCTCCTCATCCAGCTCAATCCCCTCCTTCTCCTCCTCATTTATCTCCTCTTTCTACCTCCTCCAGTTTCTACCCATCTGTTTCTCTCTTTTCCTGTCCCCGATCTCTGCCAATCGCCTCCTCTTTCCCAACTCTTTTCGTTTCCCCTCTCCCTTTCTGCCCATCCTCCCCTCCCCCCACCTCTATCCATTTCCGTCCCCTTTCACTATCAGTTTCCTCCTCCGTTTCTGTCAGTCGTTCGTCTCTCAATTTTCATGCTACTCGGTTTAGCGATGTCGACGTTTACAGCAAGGCATCCTGGAAGTGATTTAAAGTCTCAGAATTCTGTTCCAGGCAAGGAAGTTTATTACAACCTACGGATTCGAAATTTTTAATTAGATCTATCGCTATTTGTCCGACACAACCAAAATTAGACAGCGTCCTTCATGTGTAATGTACTTGCATGTAAAAGACGTAAATTCAATAAAGTGCACGACACGTGTAATGTCTTGAACTAATTTCGAAGACAGAAACAATGCGGGGTGGTATTGAAGTAGTTAAACCATGAAACTTCTGGGAAAGTGTAGGAAGCATGAACACCAACTAATAAAGAAAATGAAAGCAGCCACCATTGACAGGCGAAAATGGGAAAGAAAAATGTCCACTGTCAGCAGTACGTGAGAGTAGAAAGAATAATTGTAAACTTTTTAAAATGTTCAAATGTTTGTATATCTTTCTGACTCAATTGCGTGGTTATTAGTCCGTAGCTTACGAACTACTTAGGAGCTGATGACCTAGCTGTTTAGTCCCCTCAAAACCACCACCATCACCAACAACAACAACTAACTACTTAAACTAAGGCAAACTAACCTAAGGACAACACAAACACCCATGCCTGAGGGGGGACTCGAAACCCCGACGGCGAATGGATGCGCACACTGCAGCACGGCGCCCCAGTACACACGTAAACTTTTTATAAAGCGAAGTTCTAGGCTAACTACTTTTAGGGAAAATTCATTCTGACGCCAACAGTTGTACGTTGTTTTTATTTATTACACTCTAACGGTTTCGTCACTGTCATCAACAGGTGACTGAAAAGCTAAAAGAAAAAGAAAAAAATACATCAGCGTTATGTGGTAATATACAGTCTCACAATATGGAGTCAGATATAAGTTGGAGCACACACACAAGTTATGTAAACTCAGTCAGTTTTAAACATAAACTTTTTATCAGTATCGGAAAAAACTGTAGATCTGTATGCAATAAAAACAGGGTGACATTGAAAAACGCACTTTGTTGTTCTCAAATTTTCCAGTTTTAATTCATACGACCCTTGTTCTGAGAATAAAGAAAACAACCCAAAAAGATCTGTGAAATCGGTCGAGCTGTTCTCAAGTTATGGCGCGACCAAGGTATTCAGGGCTACATTTTTATGTTGCAAGATACCCTCCCCCACTTTAGGTAGACGCTGGCCTTCCTCTTGTATTGAACGTTACGCGTGCAAAATTTCGTGAAGCTCGGAATGAAACTGTAGCTTTCGTCAGTCTGTAGAAAAAGTATCCTCCCTCTTGCACCTTAATTCTGTCCTATCGCATAATACTTTCTTAGCTGACTTCTTCTACCTATAAACTACATACCGGCAAAATTTCAGCTTAAGAGGTTCATTAGTTTTAGAGATTTCGTGTTTAATCATGTCGCGGACAGTGAAAACTCCCTCTTTCAATTTTTCTGCTGACAGCTTCGAGAATTTTGTACAAAGATATTTAAAACAGTCCCCATCATCTAGCAGCGATTTTACAAATTGTTTCATCAACCCCAATTTGATATGAAGAGGGGGCAACAAAACCTTCTCTGGTAGTACCAAAGTAGTATTGATAACATTTTTCTCTCCATGTTTTAAAGTTTTTCGGGGTGGCCAATCACTTTTAGTCCAGAAGATCGTCTTTACGTCTTCTACACATATTATGCGGGGCCCCATGGTTAATCTTGATCACCAAGTTTTAATTTAAAGTAAGCAAAATAAACTTTCCTCGCAAAATCAGTTACGTTTTTCTGTTGACTTTTAACAGTGTATTCACCACAGATATAACAAAAACTGTTTGGAGAAATAACACAACCTCTTGTAGCCATTACTAGCCTGAAACAACAGCACTGTTCGCTTTACCAATATTGTGTTGTTTCACGACGACCCGGGTGTAAAGCCCACTACTGGTGACTGCAACTACACCTCATTTCACTCGGATACCAATTTTCTCAGTATTAAACAGGAAACACGCACCTAACGTCTATGCGTGCAGCTAGTAAAATCTTGTCATAGCCGCTCATTTATCTCTTGAGTAAAAGTTAATAATAAAATGAGGTCCAGCTTATGCTGTGCCTCCAAACTTTTTCGAACTTCACGCCACCAAGGCAACCACACGTCTTCTTCACACACACACACATATATATATCCAACAAGAGAGTAGAAAAAGTAATTAAATAATTTCACACAAAACATAAGTTTTGTATATTCTTCACTTTGCTTTTTATTGGCCTCTACTACAAAGCCAAGTTGTCTCTTCATTTTATGCGAGATACATATCGTCATTTGACTTGCCGCAATACGATAAAACTGAACAATAAGATTGTTTGCATTTGCCTCTGCCGCCCAGTAGCCCACGGTAAAACCTGCAAGTGGCAACAACGAATAGTTAACATTGTATTTTTTAATTTAAGTTTATTTTATCAATTATAATTGATATAAATTTCAATAATTATTAAATTAGAAAAAACACATGGGTTATTACTAATGAACATAAATACTGCAATATACATAAAAACCTATTTGATAGATTTTTTGGAATATGTTTCTTGTTTTTGGAAGGTTAAAATATATAAGAAAGTGTTAACCCGCATGCGCATTTTGCTCACAGTAATTTTAAAACAATCGGCATTTTCTCAACAATACCTGCATGGCTCTCGTTCGCTCAGTAGCTGTGTTTTACACTTCCTCCCACCGTTGCACGCTGTTGTTGTTGTGTCGGTGTGAGTGATTCACTGGTAGAGGTCAGTTTGTTGGCCGAGTCGTCGCCGTGCGGCATCTAGCTCACCGCGCTAGTGTCGACGTAAGTATATGTTTCGCTACACAAAATCTTTAGAATGTCACTTTACGGTTACTGCTCTTAGTTCATTGCTTTAATTTTTATTTACGATGAAATTCTTAAACTAACACTCTTTTTAATTTTTGTAGATTAGAAGCAAAAAATTATGTCATGGATGGGAGAAAGATGACCTAGAAGATATTGAAGATGAATCTGATCGATGTGATAATATAGAAAGTGGCTTGGCCAGTGAACACAGCGATCACTGTACTGAAACGGAAAAATCTTGAGAAGATAGCGAAGGTGATATTTCTTCAATCCAATTAAGAGGTTAGTTATTTTACTTAAGTAAAGACGAGCAAACAATGTGGTGTTAAAATCCAGGTAGTTCCAATGTGAGGACAAGAGCGCACAATATCGTTATCGGTAGACAGGTGATAAAAACTCTGACAAAAGATGCCAAAGATATTGTGGATTGTTTTCGTCTTTTTACTAGCGATGAAATGCCAACTGGAATAGTTACGTACACGAATATTCATAGTAGAAAAATCAAGCATCGATTTTCAGGGGATAGGAATTGTAACGAGACCGACATTATAGAAGTGAAAGCATTTATTGGCATTCTGTACAGTGTCAAAAGTTATTGTGTAATGAACACACTGCAGTATTTCGTGATATGTCCAAAGACCAAACATATGGTGATTAGGGCACAAAAGTTAACCAACATGTAGTTGTTGTTTTGTTTTTCAATTCTTTATGTTCCTTAGAAGGCGCGATTTCATTTGTCCTAAGAGTATTATAAATGATCATCATCATAAGTCGTTGTGCTCATTGCTGAGCGTCGTGACCCCATGAACCAAGCGTCTCCATCCCGGACGGTTGTCAGCTTCTCTCAGTGCCTGCTGAAGAGGTAGACCGGAGATTTTCTTGATTTGGTCTATCCATCTGCTCGCTGCTCTTCCTCTTGGTCTTGTGCCCTCTATCTTTCCTTTTAAGATTATTTTTTCTAGGTTTTCTCCGTCTCTTCTCACAATAAGGCCAAAGAACTGGAGAATTTTTTCGTCGACTCGAGAAGAAAGGCGTCTGGACATATTCAGTAGTTCAATAATGGACACATTTGTTCTTCTTTCGGTCCATTTTATGCGTAGCATCTTACGCCAGCACCAAAGCTCAAACGCATCAAAGCGTTGTTTGTCTCTGGCCTTGAGTGTCCATGATTCACAGCCATAAAAGAAGACAGAAAATACGAGTGTTTCAACTAGGCGAATCTTTGTGCTATTTGTTATTGCTCTGCTCTGTCAGATCTTCGGGAGCTTCTTCATAGCCACTCGTCCTAGCGTGATCCGTCTTCTTATCTCCTCTTCACAACTACCCGTGCTGCAGATGGTTGACCCAAGATAGGTGAAGGACTGCATGACTTCCAGTTCCTGTAATTGACCTGTGAGCTGGATCTGTTAATCGCGATCAGTTAACATGAGTTTGGACTTACTGAGTTTGATGTCTAGTCCATATGCTAGACTAATGTCTTTTATTCTAGCTAGTAACTCAGCAAGTTCATCTTCGCTGTTGGCTAAAAGTACAGTGTCATCAGCAAAACGGAGGTTGTTGCCAGTTCGACCGCCAATTGAAATGCTTTTGGTCCAACCATCAAGAGCTTTCCTAATGACGTGTTCTGCATAGATGTTGTATAGTTGTGGGGATAGAACACAACCATGTCTCACACCTTTTGAAACTCTGAAGGAATCAGATGTACCAGCATTTGTCTTTACAACTGCGGAGTGATCATTTGTACAGATTTTTGATCAATACTGTCAAGTGGGGAGGGGGACGCCGATCTCTGCAAGTACTTGCCACAACTTTTCCCACAGAACAGAGTCAAAGGTTTTCCTATAGTCAAGGAAGCAGATGAAAATAGGAACACAGAACTCTCGTGATTTTTCTATATTATTATAAATGATATAGACATAATTATTGTTTTGTACTGCAAATAAATATTTTATAGAACATTACGAGTGTTTCATTATAAAAGTATCAAAAACAATCCTAATTTACATACATTAGGTAAATTACAGGCTGCTGGTTGTGTGTGAGCAAAATGCTCTATGCTCGAGCGAGGGTGTAACTTTTAAAGGCGCGAGTTCTGGCAGGTTAAATCAATCCTATGCATTATTTTAGTCGCAGACCTGTGTAATTAATCAGTACTCCCGCGGTGTGCCCTGGTGACTGGTGGTTCTCTCCCCGGCTGCCGCTGCCTCGGTGCGACCCGCCGCGGCGACGCCCCGCCTCCTGCGGTCGCTGACCCGTTCCTGATCCGCTTCTTACGGCCGGCCGGCGCACGCGGTGATTGAAGTGTGAAACCCCGACTGACGAGGTCAGCTCCAACAATGACGAAACGTCCTTGGGATGCGATCGCCGCTGCACGCCGCATTATCTGATCGCTGAGACAATCGGCGTTTTGTAGTCCCGGCCGCTGCCACGCCGGAATTACGTTTTTGCGTCTCCGCAACTCATCGGCTGACGTCAATCAGACGTCACTTTTTTTTTTCATCAAATCTGGGACGCGTGCCAGAGAAATTAATGACTTTTATATAAGGTAATCACTTTCGCCCGGTATCTTATTTTCAGTAAGCAGATACCTTATGTAATATCGTAGGTACCGCTATGTATTCAAACCGAGTAGTTTCATAAAAAAGCAGCTATAGAAATGCATAGTGCATTTTTATAAAGAACTTCGAAAATGACACCGAGTTAGCCGGAATAGTGGTTGCCAACTGGACTCTAAAATGTTCAAATACCTTATGGGACTTAACTATGGGGTCATCAGTCCCTAAACTTACAAACTACTTATGAACTAACTAAGGACGGCACAAATATCCATGCCCGAGGGTGGATTCGAACCCCCGACCGTAGTGGCCGTGCAGACCGTGACTGGAGCGCCTCAGTCCCCTCGGCCACCGCGGCCGGCAACTGGACTCTAATTCGGGAATAACGGTGATCATATCCAAGTGCGTCCATTTAGATTTGGGTTTCATGTCAGTTCCTTGAATCGCTTTAGGCAAATGCCGGTTAATTCCCTTCCCCATCCTCAACAAAAGTAGTAAGAACTTGTGCACCGTGTAGTGAAACAAGCAAAATTGCTTGTTTCATTGGATACTGGGCCACGAAAGGAAAGATGTCGTGATATTTAAAAATATTTGAAATCTTAGATTTAGTAGAGTTGGTTATATACTGGCAGGGCAGGGATTAAAATAGGTGAAAGCAAAATAAGCAGTCTCGCATATGCGGATGACTTAGTTGTAATGGCCGATTCAATTGAAAGGTTGCAAACTAACATTTCAGAGCTCAATCAGAGGTGCGACGATTATGATATGAAGATCAGCATCTCCAAAACGAAAGTAATGTCTGCGGGAAAGAGATTTAAACAGATTGAGTGTCAAATAGAAGGAACAAAATTAGAACAGGTAGACAGTTTCAAGTACCTGGGATGTATTTTCTCACAGCATGGCAATATAGTGAAAGAACTGAAATCAAGGTGCAGCAAAGCTAATGCAGTGAGTGCTCAGCTGAGATCTACTCTCTTCTGCAAGAAGGAAGTAAGGACCAAGACTACGTTAGCAGTGGACCGCTCTATCTTTCGTCCAACTTTGTTGGATGGGAGGGAAAGTTGGGTGGATACATGTTACCTTATTCATAAGGTAGAGGTTACAGATATGAAAGTAGCAAGAATGATTGCAGGTACTAATAGATGAGAACAATGGCAGGAGGGTGCCCATAATGAGGAAATCAAAGAAAAACTGGGAATGAACACCATAGATGAAGCAGTTAGCGAACAGACTGAGATGGTGGGGTCATGTTACAGGCATGGGAGAAGCAAGTTTACCTAAGAGACTCATGAGTTCGGCAGCGGAGGGTAAGAGGAGTCGAGGTAGACCAAGAAGAAATTACTTAAATTCGGTGAAGAATGATTTTGAAATAAAAGGCATTACATCAGACGAGGCATCAATGTTAGCATTGAAAAGGAGATCATGGAGGAATTTTATTAGAGGTACTATGCTCCAGACTGAGCTCTGAAAGGCATAAACAGTCTCTAATGATGATGATGATGATGATGGTGGTTATATACTGTGCGCGGGTCTTTGATCTTTTATGCAGATCGGACAGTGCACAGCGGACGAGTGGTGGAGTTGTCAAAGACATTAGAAATGCAGCAAAGTGGATGGCGACAAAATGTCGCGGAGAAACACACTTCCAGTGAACATTACAAACAATACTTGTTGAAAAAAATGAATTTTGAATGGAGGCACGAAAAGGACATTAAGTCGAGATAAGTGTTTCATGAGACTTTTGATGTATATGGAAGTGATTATTGTGAACATTTTATGTTTTTATGGTATTGAAAATAGAGTTTATTGTCGTCTATTTATTTTAAAATATACTATAAAATAAATGAAATTTATTGTTACAAGAAGTTCATTTATCCTGCAAAATATCGGAGTATATCGAAGTCTGTGATGCCAAAAATATTTATTACACGTTTACAAGATTATTAAAGAAGAGTTTAAACGGCGACCAAATCACAAAGTTACGTTTACTTTTAAAGCTGTGAGCAAAAAGGAATTTATACATCCTAGCTCACAAAATCCATTACATCCAATTTGGAGGGTAATCGATTTACGTCTAGCGAAAGCAGTAAACCGTGCAACCGTCACTGTACCTGACAAGAGTCTTCTAATGAAATCGTGTTTTTATGGAATATTGCCATAGTTGTAAGAGTGAATTCCCGATTTCCTGTCAGTCACTGACGGAAAGGCATGGAGAAAAACAGAAGTTGTATCTGACGTTCCCCAGGGAAGCGTTATAGGGCCACTACTGTTCCTTACCTTTATAAACAGTTGGGGAGCCAATGTGAGTAGTTACGTTAGACTGTTCGCGGATGGTGCTGTCGTTTAACGCTTAGTGAAGTCAGTCGAATACCAAAAGAAGCTGCGAAACGATTTAGATTAGATATCTGCTTGCTGCAGAAATTGACAGTTGACCTAAATAATGAAAAGTGTGAATTCAGGCATATGAACACTAAAAGAAGTCCGTTAAACGATAAAATAGTCACATCTAAGGGCCATAAATTCAACCAAATACCTAGGAATTCCGTTTTCGAACAACCTAAATTGCAAAACAACACATATAAAATATTGTAGGGGAGATGAACCAAAGGCTACGTTTCATTGGCAGAACACTTAGATGATGCAACAGTTCTACTAAAGAAACTGCCTACACTACGTTTGTGCGTCTTATTTTGGAGTATTGTCGGATCCCCACTGAGTGGTACTGACGGACAATATAGAGAAAGTTCTGAAAAAGGCAGCTCGTTTTGTATTATAGCGATACAGGCGAGAGAGTGTCATGCAAATAATGCACGAGATAAAGTGGAAATCATTTTAAAAGAGGCTCTATTCGTTGCGGCGGGATATATTTGCGAAATTTCTTTCACCAAATTTCTCTTCCCAATACGAACGTATTTTGTTAGTTACCACCTACTTAGGGATACTTGATCATCATCATAAAATAAGAGAAATCAGATCAAAAATGGACAGATTTAGGTGTTCCTTTTTTCCCGCGTGGTATTAGAGAATGGAACGGTAGGAAATAGTGTATTGTCACCGTTAATTATTGACTATCAATCACGTATTTGAGCAACTAATGACGAACTCAAAATAATAAATAATTTGGAAAAGTCGTACTGCCTAACTAATACCATAATGTTTAAGCTTATCTAGAAGAATTTCATGGTTACACAATCAAAATCCTTTGAGAGATCACAAAATGTCAGAATGGGTGATGTTCGGTTATTCAGAGCTTTTAATATTTGATCAGTGAAAGCATATATAGCATTTTCTGTTCAATAGACTCGCTGGAAACCAAATTGTTAGTACCTTATTTTTACAAATATAGGCAGCTACTCTTGAATACATTACTTTCTCAAGCTGTCAGAGGTAAGAATGGGCGGGAGTTGTTGGCATTGGAAGTACCTCCTTTGTTATTCAATAGTTTAACTAACATATTTTAGTCTCTCTGCGAAAATACCCTGCTTCAGAGAGCTGTTACATATGTGGCTGAGAATTCTACTTGTCTATGGAGAAAAAGTTTCAGTACTCTGCTGGATATGCCATAAGTTCCAGACGAGCATTTACTTTTGAGTGAGTTTATTATTTTCTTAATTTCAAAGGGAAAGATGGGTGGAATTTCAACTGTATCAGTATGCAGATGTGTGGTATCTTCATTTAATAGCTTTCCCTCTTTTATTGGACATTTAAATAGTATTTTCTCGACGACATTAAAATATGTAGTAAACTTTTAATTCATTTTCATTGTAATACAGTCTCTCTGTGTCCTGTTTCCCTTTCAGTTATATTCCGAAAGGCATCACCATAATTCAAACAATATTGTAATAGCTCTCTGAAGCAGGGTGTTTTCGCAGAGGGACTACACTATGTTGACGTCAATTTGCAGCAGGGTTTTGGAACATATCCTGTATTCAAATATTATTATTAACAGAATGAGCTACTGACACAAGGTCAACACGGATTTAGAAAATATCGTTCATTCTAAACACAACTAGCTCTTTATTCACACGAAGTGAAGGGTGCTATCGACAAGGGTTTGCAAATCGATTCAGTATTTATTGATTTCCAGAAGGCTTTTGACACCGTACGTCACAAACGGCTTTTAATCAAATTGCGTGGTTATGGTATATCGCCCCAAACTTGCGATTGGATAGGGGATTTCCTGTCAGAGAGGACACAGTTCGTAGTAATCGATGGTAAGGCATCGACTAAGACAAAGGTGATATCGGGCGTTCCACAAGGTAGTTCAAAATGTTCAAATGTTTATATAGCTTATGGGACTTAACTACGGGGTCATCAGTCCCTAAACTTACAAACTACTTATGAACTAGCTAACACTAAGGACGGCACAAATATCCATGCCCGAGGGGGGATTCGAACCCCCGATCGTAGTGGCCATGCAGACCGTGACTAACACGCCTCAGTCCCCTCGGCCACCGCGGCCGGCTCCACAACGTAGTGTTATTCGCCCTCTTCTGTTCCTTATTTACACAAGCGATTTAGGGGAAAATCTAAGTAGCTCTCTTGGGTTGTTTGCATATGACGCCGTCATTTACCGTCTAGTAAAATCATCTGAAGATCAAAACTAACTGCAGAACGATCTGAATAAGATATAACTATGATGTAAAAATTGGCAATTGACTCTAAATAATGAAAATCCGTTAAACTTTGTTTACAACATAAATCAATCAAAAGTGAAAGGCGTAACTTCACAAAATACCAAGGAATTACTATTACTTAATTATTAAACGCGTAGATAACGTCGTGGGAAAGGCGAACCAGAGACTGCGTTTTATTGGCAGAACCTTAAAAGATGCAATAGAACTACTAAATAAACTGCATACACTACGCTTGTCCGTCCATTTTTGGAGTTTTACTGCCCTGGGTGAGATCCTTATCAGGTGGGTTTGACGGAGGACATCGAAAGAGTCCAAAGAAGGGCAGCTCGTTTCGTATTGTCACGATACAGGGGAGGCAGCGTTACTGAAATGATACAGGATCTGGGATGGGAATCATTACAACAACGGCGCTTATTGCTGCGGTGTGGGCTACTTACGAAACTACAATCGCCAACATTCTCCTCCGAATGCGAAAATATATTGTTGACTCCCACTTACATAGGTAGAAATGACCATCAGAATAAAATACGAGAAATCAGAGTTCGAACGTAGAGATTTAGGTGTTCTTTCTTCCCGCGCGCTATTCGAGAATGGAATAGGAGATTAATAGTATAACGGTGGTTCGATGAACCCTCTGCCAGGCACTTAATTGTGATTTGCAGAGTATCCCACGTAGATTGTCCCAACACGGACCAGGCTCATGTACCGCCAGACTGGTGGACACGATCTCCCCTGCTACCTCCTTCCGTGTCCACTGTTGTGGGTGACGGTAGCCAACTAGCGCTTTCCGCTAGCCTGCCAAAAGAGGAAAACCACCCCATGTGATCCCCCAAATCCCTGACACGACGTGCACCACCGACAGTCAGCGGAAAATCGAAGACGCGCCGTAACTCGAGCGCACAAGTGCGCCAGTAAGTGAGAACTAAGATGTTTTCCCAGGCATACTTTTTCGAGGTATCTAACGCCACGTATCACCCCCAATACCATGTTTAGCCATAAATGTCAATTCTAATAAGCCGCTCGGATCTTACTATTCATAAACTGCGTGATGCTGCTGCAGTATAATATTGATACTAACCAATTGGTGGACACAGGCTCTTCTTAGCGACGAAATAACAGTTGCAAATTTGGATCCATGATGTGTGCTTCCTGATTACGTATAATGTGTCCATGCAAATAATTAATATAGCCTTTTCGCCGCTTCCTCATTTTGTGCCAAGCCAACGCCCAGGTGTGGCCACATGTTCGCCATGAGACTCCATTACTCATACCGAGTCATTGTTGCCTCCAGCACAGTCCATCATCAACAGCCGTGACTAAACCAGCATATAACTATATCGTAAAAAAAATTTATATATATATATATATATATATATATATATATATATATATATATATATATATATATATAATAGCTGTAAACCAGCAGAAACAAATAAAAGATAATAAATACGTGATAAATCATGCAGTGGTAGAAGAAAAAAAATTTTCTTTACATTATGACACATTTCCTGTATACAAAGGATGAAAAATGGTGTTGGTTACTGTGTTGTTTTGTCATAATGTTATTATTTTTTCTGCGTTTGTAACAACGAATCGACTGACGAAAATATGTCTGGAAAAACGGTCACTATTTGGCACTTATTATCGAAAAAGTAAAGTACAATAAGTAAGAAAAATGTAAATAAGCTAGAGGTGTAACAAAAATTTTTGTGTCTCCCTCCACAAGGAGCGAAAAATCGTCCGAAGATGATATTTCTTCAAATAGAAATACTACTGTCGGCTTAGCTGATGACCTAACGACAGCTACAGTTGACTCTACAAGAACAGACCCATTGCTGGTGCAGGTAAGTATTTATCTTATTTGACAGTTGCCAAACTGAGATTCTTGTTTCTAAAATATCACCAGAACTGAATATGAAAATTTAATTTTATTAGGGTTTTTGTTATTAGAACCAGGAAATGGTTTTTAATAAAATAAATAGAATTAATATGATATTTAAAAATACAAATTCAGTAGTCTCGACTACCTAGCATGCGAATATCAAGGCCTGATACTTCACAGCCTTTACAAAATCGCAGCTTCAGATTTATAAAAGCACTGCAATCGGGTGTCTTTTCCGATTCCACAAGTACTGTGAACAAATGTGCTACATAATGTAAAGCGAAAGGCCGAACTGTCATGTGCATCATTTCACGTTCCTGAATTTAGATACATATTTTAACATTTGCCTTGAAATATGTAATACTATTCTTGGACTTACCATACAACACCACCCCCATGAACCGCAGACATTGCCGAGGTGGGGTGGCTTGCGTGCCTCAACGATACAGATAGCCGTACCGTAGGTGCAACCACAGCGGAGGGGTATCTGTGGAGAGGCCAGACAAACGTGTGGTTCCTGAAGAGGGGCAGCAGCCTTTTTAGTAGTTACAGGGGCAACAGTCTGGATGATTGACTGAGCTGGCCTTGTAACAACAGCTAATGTGGCTTTGCCACACAGCTACTGCGAACGGCTGAAAGCAAGGGGAAACTACAGCCGTTACCTTTCCCGAGGACATGCAGCTCTACTGTATGAACATATGATGATGGCATCCTCTCGGGTAAAACATTCCGGAGGTAAAATAGTCCCCCATTCGGATCTCCGGGCGGGGACTACTCAGGAGGATGTGATCATCAGGAAAGACAATACTGGCATTCTACGGGTCGGAGCGTGGAATGTTAGATCCCTTAATCGAGTAGGAAAATTAGAAAATTTAAAAAGGGAAATGCATAAGTTGAAGTTAGATATAGTGGGGATTAGTGAAGTTCGGTGGCAGGATGAACAGGATTTCTGGTCAGGTGAGTACAGGATTATAAATACAAAATCAATTGGGGGTATCACAGGAGTAGGATTGATAATGAATAAGAAAATAGGAATGCGGGTAAACTACTATGACGAGCACAGTGACCGCATTATCATTGTCAAGATAGATACGAAGCCAACACCGACAACAGTAGTACAGGTTTATATGCCAACTAGCTCTGCCGATGATGAGGAAATCGAAGAAATATATGAGGAGCTAAAGGAAATTATTCAGACAATTAAGGGAGAGGAAAACTTAATTGTTATGGGAGACTGGAATTCGGTAGTAGGACAAGGAAGGGAAGGGAAGATAGTAGGTGAATATGGTCTGGGCAAAAGGAATGAAAGAGGAAGCCGCCTGGTAGAATTTTGCACAGAACATAATTTTGTTATAACAAACACCTGGTTCAAGAATCACAAAAGAAGGTTGTATACGTGGAAGAGACCAGGAGACACAGGAAGGTATCAGATAGATTTTATAATGGTAAGACATAGATTCCGGAACCAGGTTTTAAACTGTAAAACATACCCAGGGGCAGATATAGACTCTGACCATAACTTGTTGGTTATGAACTGTAGGCTGAAACTAAAGAAACTACAAAAAGGTTGGAAAATAAGGAGATGGGACCTGGATAAATTGAAGGAACGTGAGGTTCTTAAGAATTTCAGAGGGAGCTTTAGGCAACAATTGACAGAAACAGGGGAAAATGAAACAGTAGAAGAGGAATGGGTAAAATTGAGAGATGAAATAGTGAAGGTAGCAGAGGACAAAATAGGTAGGAAGGCAAGACCTACAAAAAATCCTTGGATATCACAGCACATACTAAATTTAATCGATGAAATGAGAAAATATAAAAATGCAGTTAATGAAACAGGCAAACTTGAGTACAGACGACTAAGAAATGAGATTGACAGGAAGTGCAAAATGGCTAAGCAGGAGTGGCTAGAAGGCAAATGCAAGGATGTAGAAGAATGTATAAAAAGGGGAAAAATAGATACAGCCTACAGGAAAATAAAAGAAACATTTGGAGATAAGAACAACAGATCTATGAATATCAAGGACACTGATGGAAAACCAGTTCTCAGCAAAGAAGGGAAAGCTGAAAGGTGGAAAGAGTATATAGAGGGGCTCTACAAAGGAAATGAACTCCGAGACAATATTGTAGGAAGGGAGGAGGATGTAGATGAAGTTGAAATAGGAGATACTGTACTGAGAGAAGAATTTGACACAGCCGTGAAAGACCTAAGTCGAAACAAGGCCCATGGAGTAGATGATATTCCCTCAGAGCTACTGAAGTATCTGGGAGAACCAGCCATGACAAACCTGTTTCACCTGGTGCGTAAGATGTATGAGACAGGAGAAGTACCCTCAGACTTTAAGAAAAATGTTATAATCCCCATACCAAAGAAAACAGGTGCAGACAGGTGTGAAAACTACAGAACCATCAGTCTAATAAGTCATGGTTGCAAAATATTAACACGAATTATATACAGAAGGATGGAAAAGGTGGTAGAAGCCGACCTCGGGGAAGATCAGTTTGGGTTCAGGAGAAATGTAGGAACTCGGGAGGCAATACTCACGTTACGGCTTATCCTAGAAGATAGATTAAGAAAAGGCAAACCTACATTTCTAGCTTTTGTAGATTTGGAGAAGGCTTTTGACAATGTTGATTGGAATAAACTCTTTCAAGTTCTGAAGCAAGCAGGAATGTAAGGTTATTTATAACTTGTACAAAAACCAGACAGCGGTTATCAGAGTTGAAGGGCATGAAAGGGATGCAGTGGTTGGAAAGGGAGTAAGACAGGGTTGTAGTCTTTCTCCATTGTTATTCAATTTGTACATTGAGCAAGCTATAAAGGAAAGCAAGGAGAAATTTGGAGAAGGAATTAAAGTTCAGGGTGAAGAATTAAAAACATTGCGTTTTGCCGACGATATTGTAATAATCTCAGAGACAGCAAAAGACCTGGAAGAGCAGTTGAAGGGAATGGACAGTGTGCTGAAAGGTGCATATAATATGAACATTAACAAGAGCAAAACTAGGGTAATGGAGTGCAGTGTAAGGAAATCAGGTGATGCTGAAGGAATTAGATTGGGAAACGAAGCAATAAAGGAGGTAGATGAGTTTTGTTATTTGGGCAGTAAAATAACAAATGATTGTCGCAGTACAGAGGATATAAAGTGCAGAATGGCAATGGGTAGAAAAGCGTTCTTGAAAAAGAGAAATTTGTTAACATCGAATATTGATTTAAGCCTAAGGAAGTCTTTTCTGAAGGCATTTGTATGGAGTGTTGCCTTGTATGGGAGTGAGACATGGACGATAAACAGTGCGGACAGGAAGAGGATTGAGGCTTTTGAAATATGGTGCTACAGAAGAATGCTGAAGATTAGGTGGGTGGATCGCGTAACTAATGAGGAGGTATTGAACAGAATTGGAAAAAAAAAAGAAATTTCTGGCATACCTTGACTAAAAGAAGGGATAGATTGGTGGGACACATCAAGTAATTGTGAATTTAGCATTGGAGGGAAGTGTGTGGGGTAAAAATCGCAGAGGAAGACCGAGAGATGAATACAGTAAGCAGATTCAGACAGATGTAGGTGCCGTTCTTATGTGGAGATGAATAGGCTTGCTCAGGATAGGGTATTGTGGAGAGCTGCATCAAACCAGTCTCCGGACTGAAGACCACAACAACAACCATACAACAGCAGTTGTCAAAACAAACGCTACAGTTCATAAAAATACTGGCCTTCACTGAGAGGTTATAATATGAATTCAATAGGATTTTGTTGAATAAAAACGTATAGAACCCTCCGCAGGTTTATTTCATGGGCATATTGGACGTCATCGATAGCAGTTATTGTATCACCAACAAAAAATTCTGATATGTTTTGAAGAATACTGTGTTCGTGGTATTTATAGACTATATGTGCTGCCTAAATAGTTTTCCAGTTTTGTGAGAATATCGTTCGATGTGTTTGAGATTTAGTTGTCCGCTGTAGTTCTCAAACTTAAGCCTCGCAACACCAGCGTATTTGCCCTAATGCTGACTGCGAAAGGAGGGGTGGGGAGTGGGGAGGCGACTTCTTGATTACCACCCAAATTAATTAAGAAAAACACAAAATTTCTTAACCGTTGTTGATTTACCTAACAACATACCTTCTAAAGATTTATGAAGTGTTAGTAATGTCTAGAACTCGAAAATATCCGTCAGTACACACTCATAGAAAATGCCAACGAACTTTCGACAATTGGTGCGCGATTTCTCTTAATGACTCCAATCAAATGCCACGAATGTTCCTTTGGAAGAGCACGACCGATGTTCTTCCCCATCCTTAGCAAAACAGTCCTAGCGTGTGCTCAGTCTTATTATCACACTGTCGACATCACGGTAAATCCGGACCTTCCTTCTTCCTTTCTTCAGTATGTCACCAAGAAAAGGATACCTTACGATCACTACAAAACATCTTAAACAAACAAAAATACAGATTTTGTTAGTTGTTGTTGACTTTGATTATTATATACTTTGCAAAGAGATGTTGACGTGAAAATACGTTCCTGAATCTAAACATATTGAAACTGACTTTAACTGTAAAGACCGCATTCACTGCAGCTTCTTCAATTTATCCATTTTTTTAAGTATAACTTGAAAATATGAATCATTTAAGTAGGCTGGTAGACCGCATAAAAGAACTTATAACCAAAAATTTTTTTCTTGATTTGAAAATATAATTTACCCAAACATTTTCGAAGGTGAGAAAAAGAGCTCCTCCCCCCCTCATTTTCCCCAACGGTCTCAGTAAAGCGAAGGTTAAGAATTCGAACCGAATGTACAACGTTTTACAAAAAACTGAGATATTCGTTAGTCTTAGGTTTTTAATTTTTCCCAGAGTCAGGCTTTCACGCATCATTCTCGACTTCAACTTTTGATCCAGGTTTGGCGATTCGGTGCTAAATCTCTCTGGCTGTTGTCAGAGATCGCTTTGTCCACAATCATGTATCCTTAGCAACTTGTACAACTTATGTGCATTTCATTAATATACCGTTTTCAATAATCAGTTGTACAGAAATTTCTAAACTTTATATTCGGAAGGATGAAGTTTAAATATGCGTTAGAAAATTCTCGTACATATCAGAACGGTGATCGATAGTAGCTGCAGTCTGTATCCACTTGTGGTCGCCAAAATATTGTTACATCGCAAAATTGTAGCATACAAACTTGTTAAAATGTTAGACTGTGCAATCAGTTGCCAGCCAAGCTAGGCGTAAGCAGTACATAGGTTGTGTCGTAAATGCAACGCCAGTTTCTCGTGACTACAGCAGTCGCTGCGTCGGTGAGTTGAAAGACTTCAGGCAGCAGTTTGTTGACTGCGACACAAGACAAGAGAAGCGAGAAGATGTATCCGTTAGCCCTTAAACATTTCATAGCTACACCTAACTCTTTCACAAGAATGAAATGCAAAGGTGATAAGCCAGAGGTTAACAGGCTCATTGAGTGAATGCTGAACTCCCAAGTGGGACACATTCGGTCCTTACTAACAGACCCACACGCCATAGCTTCAGCCGATTTCTGTATATATACTCTCACTTTTGGAAGTTGTGGACACTTGGTCTTTGGGATCGATGATGCTCAGGAGAGCAGGTGTCGATACAATGATCTAATCACTATATTTATCTTAAGTCTCAGATAAAGCAGTACAGACTAGTAGAAACCACTAGTCGCAGCTATGAGATGGAGTCCAAGAACTACTACGTAGTGTCATCATGCAGGGAAGATGGTGAACCGATGTATACCGTCTTCACAACGCGGAGAATCGTTGCTGCCTGAGGCCAGCTCAGACCTCGTTCTTTCTGTCCTGTCGACGTGCTAGCACTCTGGTGCTAACCCTGACAGCAGGTATCAAGAGTTCAACGGTCACCACTACGGCATCCAACTCCAGTGTTTCCAACTATGGACCCACAAGCAGCTGCATAGACCTAAGATGGGACCGAGCACAAATTCTTTAAGGTCTCTTCGTCGACTCCCAGAAGCGGGTACCGTCAGTCTGAACGGCTCACGGCAACCTTCACATAGAAGACGCAGCAAGAAGGCGAGCTGACAAGACCGAAGACCTCATGACCTAGCTCCTGTCGAGCTAGCACCTAAACCACGAAATCTTGTAAAAACTGAATGAACTTGTAAACACTAATACTGTTTTACTAGCGACCTCTTAGCCTCATCCTGACATAAAGCTGGGAACCAACCACTCAGCCCCAGCAACATGTATGTATTTTGCATTGTCTGCAGTATTTTACATCATCGATAATCGCCAGAGTTCATTCTGTGCCTTTACATTACTTTGATATCCCAGACCTGACTAATATATTATCTCTTTCCACACATCTTCTTCAACATTTTGCATTGCATCCAATTATTTCAGCCCTTGTCGATTATTTGATTATTCACGTATGGGCTAATAGGACCACGCAGAGTATATTCAATCAATGTCGCCTTCGATTATAGCCTTCATTTGTGCCCAAATTTGTTTCATCCTTTCCGAATGAAGTCTCTTTCTTTCATCAGACCACGCTGTTACAGTCCGTTTACTAGTCTGCTGTTCGGGAATGGCCGTGCGGATCTAGGCACCATGTCAAGGACTTCATGGCCTCTGCCGCCGGAGGTTCGAGTCCTCTCTCGGGATATATATATATATATATATATATATATATATATATATATATATATATATATATATATGTGTGTGTGTGTGTGTGTGTGTGTGTGTGTGTTTTGTCCATAGGATACGTTTAAGTTAGTTTAAATAGTTTGTCAATCTAGGGACCGATAACCGCATTAGTTTGGTCCCATAGATTTTTTTCTAATTTCACCTGACCAACTTTCCAGTTAAATATCTTTTGTCCGTTTGTTTTTCTATCTATAACGACTAGTTCTTAATCAGAGCGATCCATTTAACTGTCCCAGTTTTTCCGTACTTCTGTTTTCGTACAATTCCACTATTGATCTTGTCAACGTAGTGGATGTCATTTTTAATGAGTCCATAGAATTTAAGACTTAGTTTTCACATGTCACCATGTATGTCTGTCTATTCTTCTAGTTCCTTATCACGTCTCAGCCTATACACATCTCCATCAGTATTTTGGAACTTAATATTTTCTTAATAGTTTTTCTTTCTTTATTTCTTTTGAATTTATTCAGTATTCCTCTTTCTATTTAAAATTAAAGCTTCTTCTGCACAAATACACACTTTTCATTCCAGTGCTCTAATGCCTAAGTTTACTGAATTTAGAAAGTGATCTTTAATTACAAATATTTTGTGTTAATATGAATGCAGCTTACATTTTTTGACAGCTAACTTTGTTTACATCCTTTTCTATGCAGTTCTTTGTACAATTTCCTATAAGTATTAAAATGCGAAATTTTTCAATATTTCACGTTCAAAAACTTTGGTGCTTGTTTCTTCTTCTTTCTTTCTCTCTCTCTGTCTCACTCTCTCTCTCTCTCTCTCTCTCTCTCTCTCTATATATATATATATATATATATACACTTTCTTTTTATGTCGATGTTGTAGTCCTACTTTTTCCGCAACTTCTTTAAGAATTTCAATTTGTTTCTGATCTGTGATAACATCCCTAGTTAAAACTGTCAGATCATCAGTATAGTCTAAGCAGTCTACACTAATATTACTTGTGCTTAACTTGATTGATTGATCTATATTTTGACTCGACTTTTGCTTTCGCTATTCTGTAATAACGTTTTGCAAAAGACAATTAAACAGTAATGAGTAGAGCCCATTTCCATATCTAACATCAGTCTTTAAATTAAATAATTCGGAAATTTCGCCCATGAATTTAACCTTAGAGCTAAGTCGCTTAACTTTTCTTAATCAGTGTTTTATTATTTAGCCCTTGTTCCTCCAAAATTCCGAAAACTGTTTCACGATCGACTGAGGCGTAGGCTCTTCTAAAATCCACACATTTACATACCATATTGTTACTGGAAATCCTTAAGTACGTAAGGATTACTTTTAATTCAATAATTTGTTCCAAACAGGATCTGTTTGGTCTAAAGCTTGCTTACTATTCAACAATTTCAGGTTCCATCTCTTCTTGGGCTCGATCAAGAAAAACATTGCGAGAGAATTTTGTATCTGTATGTGGCGGTCAATTTGGAGAACGAAAACTGAGTTGAAATATGGCCATAATTATAAATACAAAATTCTATAATAAATCACCCTATTGGCCTATAGAAAATCCAAATACAGTACGAATGCAAAGAATTAGGCACATCTCATGAACCGACAATATTTTTAGTACCTTTAAAACTACAAAACTTAATTTTCACAGTATCATAATATAGCAACATTAAACTTAAAATTAGCAACCTCTGAATGCGTCATGCGATTTTAACAAATCATGTATTAGATTAAAGCTTCGTATCTCAAGTTATCATCTTGAAAACCGCACACCTTATCTATTGATTTAAGATTTATTACGCTTGTTACAATAATATAGTTAGATCATCGTATCGTACACAGTAACTCAGCAATACTAAGCAGCATCTTTTGCACCTCTTATTCTCAAGCTAATATATTTCATAAAGAATAATTGTCTATCCTGCCAGTAAATATTGTGTAGTGTGAATAGTCAAGCTCATGAAGACTAGCTTGTTTATTTATTTATTTCACACATTGTTTGTACTGCTGATAAATATTCACAATGTGACTGAATGTTTGTAACTTTTCCATTTAATATTGTAAAATGTGTTGTTAGTGTGGAAGTGGTCACGTTAAGTCAAAACAAATCTCTTCTGTTAAGAACTTCGCTATTTTTGGAGTGGATGGCGATCTGCCAGCGAGAGAGTGGCTTGGACAGAAGACTGCTGTGGTCAAGTAAAATACATGGATTGTGTGGGTGAAGAGCTCCTTGGTGGCGGGAGGACACTTCAGGTCTCATCCTGGAAGGAGGAGGACCTGTCTCGGTAGCTGAAGTGAAGGTGAAGGTGAGCAGCAAACTGCCGCATGTCGGTACTTTATCAGCGCTAACTTTGCCGAGTCCTGATGTGTCCCATTTTAAAGAACTTTTAAATTTTTCCATTTCCATTTCGTAATTGTTATGAACAGTGTATGTGATTATACATGAGAATAAACGAGTGTTGATATGTTAGTTTTCGGACGAAAACTTCAACAATGTTAAGTTGACGATTATTTCGTGTTGTGTGAATTCAAAAGGGACTTAGTATCTGAGTATCGTCAATAATTACTTAATTTCATTTCATTTGGGCCTGCAGCATTGTGTATTTCTTATAAGGACATACTGTTAATCTAAATAATGCCAAATTGCTGCTTTACTTATTAGATGTTAAATACTGTTTATTAATATAGCAATAGGCCTATTTCGGCACTGTGGCCATCATCAGGCTATCTACGGACAAATATTTAAGGTTAAAACGAGTAAAATAACGTTACTTACAATTCTGATACATTTTCCCGTGACATATTATTCCAGACTTACGTCCATATGGCATCGTGGAGGTATAATTTATTATAATAACTACATATAATTTCAGTATAAATGCTCTTTATATGGATGTATATATATAATTTTATGCTTATCAGGTATTAATCCATTACTGCTATTCTGTCAGTTTGACATATCCTCCAACGATGATCTATGGTTACAGTTTGTTTATTACTGCATATAGTGGGATCTTTGGTAGGGTGGTGTGATCTTTATTTTGTTATTGTATTCCGATGTATATCTTTGTTTTAAACCGATTCGAAAATTTTAATAAAGTTGTCTAGATAATGTTTGTGTTTTAGTTCGGTTTGTTCATTTAAAATTTCGTTAGGGCTTTCCTTCAAATGTGTGTAAATTTCAATCTCTTCCAGGATGTTCATAACCTTTTGGTGTGATGTGTAATATTTTCATTGCGTCTGTAATTCGATCGGTTTCGTGATTTTCCGTTTTCAAGTGGTTAAAGAATGCTAAAAGATTTTTGGCGGAATTTCTTGTATGTTCTTTGTATGGAATTTCTGCCAGCTTGACCTATATAAAATTTCTGATAATCTTTACAATTTTGTATATGCCTGGTAATTGGTATATTGGTATTTTTGTCTTAGTGGAATTGATTAAGGTTTTTATGTTATGTGCAGTTCTGTAGGCAAATCTAACTGTAGTCTTTTTTAGTAATGCATTCAGCTCATCAGATACCTAAGAGTATTCTGAAAGTCTGAAATAATATGTCACGGAAAAGTATCAAAATTGTAAGTATCTTCATTTTACTCATTTAACCTTAAATATTTGTCCGCAGATAGCCTGATGATGGCCACAGTGCTGAAATAGGCCTATTGCTATGTTAATAAACAGTATTTAACATCTAATAAGTAAAGCAGCATTTTGGTATTACCTAGATTAACAATAATTACTCAGTTGGGGATTTTAATACCATTCTCATAAAGCAGTTATACCATCTGTGCTGATAATTTTAAAAGGTTTATTTCTAATTTGCATTTCCTTGTGTAGGATCACTTCCAGAAGATAAATCTTGAGTGTGAATAAACGTTATTCAACTGAGTTGTCTGGTATTGCCTATATCATTTTCGAACTTAGGAATAAAACCTCTTATTAATTAATACTTAGTTGTATTTTACAGGTAATTATTAATTCGCAAATGACAGCGATAGTCTTTGATTGCAGGATGACAGGTACAAGATACTATTTGCAGTTACTGTATTTGCTGGTCATGAAATCAGACATCGACGGCTCGTCCCTTAGACTACATCGAGCCATAATCGATTTACTGAGCCGTACATAGCCCAACATCACTAGGTTCTGTTTGACTGATACAATTTAGTGTTGTCAATACGTAATGTCACAATTTTCAGATGGTTTGTGTCTTTCTTTTTTCACTTTTTTTCAGACAATGTGGTGATGGATCTTGCCCGAAACGCTTCAAATGAAGGTATACATATTTTACTAGTGGCTTTTTAAACCATACAGAAATATGTGTCACTCCTGTTAATCTGCAATATGGTCGATTGCTTCAAGCGTGACTTCACATCACAATTACAATTCACTAATTATCTTTTCAGATCCTTAGTCTGATAAATATTAGGGAGTTACTCTTCAGGCTCTCTTTCGGAGCTACCATTAAAACTCAGTCTCTGGAGGAAAGCTTTAGAGAACGTCCGTCGTCGTAGCCGGGGCGTTATGCTAACGTAAACACAAGTCCATTAAAATCTTGGTTGATCCGCTTAGTCCTAGAGTACCTCGTAGCATCTCACAGACGGCTTAAATTCTTCTCCATCTACTTTGTGCCTTAACTCTTAGGTGAAGTACATAATCTTTTAAGTAGATCGCTGAAGCTTAGTTCCTGTCGTCTTTGTATTATTCATGCTATGTGTGTGTGTGTGTATGTGTGTGTAGTTCGTATTTCCAACTTCCAGGGCAGTTTACCAGCTGCATGAATTCGTCCTTCGATTGCTGTTCCTCTAAGCTACGTTTTATGCCATTAGCAACCATTTCATTAATGCAATTAAATTTATAATATCATTTTTCCGAAAGTTTAAACAGATCAGTCGCTTAAAGAACTTTACGTTTATGATATATTTACTTACATACTTTTCAATTAAATAATAAGTTTAATGATACAGAGGAACTTAATTACAGATCCTGATAATACTACGATATAAAATAGCCACTTTATTTATTAATGATTTTTCCATTACAGCTACTGTAATACAATTCCTTTTTGATAAAAGTAGCAATCACTTTCACAGGTGAAAGTTTTATTGACCAGTTTCAGTCGCTTAGTGCTCTTCTTCAGAAGTACGAGGTGTGTTCAAAAAGTAAGGTGACTTTATAGTTTTATGAGACAAAATTTTTTAAACACCAATACACATGTTGTCTCCTTCAAAGTAATCCCCATTAGATACAATTCACTTGTGCCAACGCTTCTTCCAAACCTCAAAGCCTTGAGTACTTCCAGTGATGCAGTTTTATTATCTTCAGTCGATGCATATCGACGTCCTTTCATTGGTCTCTTTGGTACTGGAAACAGGAAAATATCTCAGGGGGCCAAATCCAATGAATATTGTGGCTCATGTGTGATTGTCGTATTGATTTTGACCAAAACCTCACCCACAAGCTACGATTGAGTAGATGTATTGTCATCATGTAGAAATCATGAATTATTTTTCTACACTTCCGGGCGTTTATTACATACTGCATCTCCCAAACGACAGATAACGTCAAAATAATACTGCTTATTGACCGTACGACACTGAGGTACTACATCACGGTAAAAGAAAAAAGAAACAGTCAGCAAAACGTCGCCATTTGATCGAACCTGGCGTGCTTTTTTCAGTTTTGGCTCTCCAGGATGCTTGCATTAGGACTAACTGGCTTTGATTTCTAAGTCATAACCATAACCTATGTTTCGTCACAATTTCTGAGCCTTTTTAGCAAATGAAGATCATCATTTATGCCATTCGAGAGCTCCTGAACTATCCTTAAGTAACGATTTTTCTGATCAAAATTGAGAAGTTTTGGAACAAACTTTGGTGACACACGTCTCATTCCTAAAACATTCAAAAAGCAGCATAACACGAGCCGACCTATTTGTGAAAATCCTCAGTAACGTCTCTTACGGTAATTCGACGAATTTAGAAAACAGTTTTCTTCACAGCTTCTACGTTAGTATCTGTTGTTGATGTACTGTGCCATCCAGAACGATCTTCGTCATTGTCGTCTTCTCCGCCATCTTGGAACAGCTTATACAACATGTAAACATTTTTTTTTTTTACTTAGAACAGACTCATTTATACCACTGTCAACATTTAATGTGTATTAGAGCACTTAATTCCATTTTTCATTCAAAATTTCTTTGCTTCATTACTTATAATAGAAAATCACCTAGCTCAGCAAAACACGTCTAACCTTTCTGTCAAAACAAGCGAAACTGTGAACATATGTCCAACATAACAAATAAAAGATCGGTTATTTATGTACGTTGGCCGCACAATTTGATAAGTCACCTTATTGTTTGATCAGTCCTCCTATATGGAAACCTTATATGTTCCATCCAAACATGATGGAATGACACCAGGTTTGGACGAAACATAGAGCGTCACCAATATACTTCAAATGAAACCATTTTTCATCAGTTCAAGTACTTAATCAATCGTGATAATTAGAATTAATGTTGGAAGTCCTAGGATGTCCCCGGTGGAGATGGTGGTATTTGTGTGTATCTGTGTGTGTTTGTCGCCAGATAGCCAGATACTGTATACAGAATAAGTAACTCACCTCCATCATCAGGTGCTACTAATAGATTGATAAATGCTGTTGGTACTTAGTGGCAGAAGTGATTTCCCATAAAAAGTGGTACTTTCACTTGGTTTGAATATCAGGGACGAGACTAGAACACGCGAGGAATACTAAAACACAAAGTGCGATCGGGATATTTTCATCTCACTCGTAAACTAGTCCTCACACTGTACGAGGAGTGACTGACAGACAGTGTGTTTGAAATAAAAAGCGAAAGGCCTGCTACGCAAGTGCAATATTGTATCAGGATAAACGTGGTATTATGCTAGACATTTATGCTGAAAGAACGGACTCTGCTCTCTCTAAATAGCATCTACTTACGGAAAACTAAATTTTAGCCTCAACAATATTTTCATTGCGTACCTGAGACCGCGATTGGTGGTGACCATTAGTGAGCATCGTGCTTCTTCCCTAAGGCATATTCTATAAAATGATTTTGAGACACTGTTACAAACGTTTAGCGAAAATGTTTCAATTTGAGAAGAGATATATCCTTCAACAGGAATTAAATATACATAAAAGCCACAAAATTACCTTTTCAGTGCCAAATAAATGAACATTCCTTTCAAGACAACAAGAAGTATCATATAGCATTAATAGAATCTTTGAAAAGGGTAGTTTTCCTCAACAAAATGCTTTTTTCAATAAGAATGTTAGTACATAAAAAGGAAACTGTTCTACTGTTTACAGACACTGGCGTATGAAAATATATCCTCTCCCTGAGACCTCCACTTCGAAATTATATCTGCTTGCCTAGGAAAATGTTTACCACAAGGAAGTTTTCGCGGCATGTTGTGCAGCATTGTAGACAATGAGACGCTCCACAATAACTATTAGAATGTAGGTAGGCGATGGTGTATTTTCAGATTTTGTCATAAGTACTTGGCTATATATGCTTCTTGCATACCTAAGAATGAATTACATATTGAAGTTCTGTGAACAACGCATGGAACATTCATAACTTGTTAGCATTATCGCCAGTTTGAACAGTACAGAGACGCGAAGATGAGCTGATTTCAGACGAAATCAGTTGTCTACAATACAATTTTAGGCACGGCTGTGTTATTTCAATACAAGGTTTTTAACCATTTTAAAAGCTATCCAATTTTAGGTACAGCTGTGTAATTCCAATACAAGGTTTTTAACCTTTTTAAAAGCTATCCAGTGTCACGACATGCGCTAGCTGCGCGTTCGCGTATTTCAACCGTCAACTCCGTTTCGCGTTATCTCCGGATGTAACTGGCGTATTTCGATACAATCAGCGTCATTGTTTATGTTTTTGTCATGCCATAGATTTCAGATGAATAAATATAGGGTGTGAATTTAAAAAAAATGGGTAAGAAACACTTATGCTTTCGTTTTAGAACGTTACTCTGATTAGCCCCACCCTTACATTGATTCCTGTGAAAGTCGTTTATAATAGTTGTTATCCCAAAGATATTTTAGAAGGTCAAGATAAATGGGACACGATAAAAGTCTTCCTTCCTTCAGCAGTCCGCAAAACACCCTGATGAAGGTCGCTTACAATAGGGGCTGAAGCTTCGGGAAATACGTTCACTATTGTGCCGCTTACCCAGACACCTCCTAAGCTAAGCATAACACTTAACACTTGAGTGTTGCAGACAGCAAACCTCACAGGTGCTAAGAACAACATCGTTCGTCTACCGAAAGAAAACTTTCCTATCGCGCTGTACACTGGCATCCACCAAGGAAAGTTAATAAAAAGGAATAAATCTAACTCGCACTGTGGTTCCGGACACTCGATAAGACAGTAGTCTTACTTAGCTTCTGATTGGCGCCGAGGCAGCAACATAAACCATCGCAGCAGCCGCATCGAGAAGTTCGATTTTGTAAACAGTTAGTGGATACTACTAGAACTTTCTGCCGACCATCGCTACGCCGTTGTATCTTCTCTGTGTTTGTGATCTGGATCGTGTTCGTGCTCCGCTGAAACGTAGACTCCGGCCCGTCTCCGGACCTTGAGAGTAGACCTCTCTTGGTGAACTTTAACTTGACCAATGATTCTGAACGACTAGTTTACTTTTCCTTTGGGCTTTCTCCCGATTCTAATGAAGGAAGTATTGCCTGCCGACCGTTCTACGCCAAAGTAAGATTGAACATTTATTTTGTAAAACAAATGTTGTATGATAAACCAGTCAGTCTCAAACCCTGAAAAGTTTCCTTGTCACGCTTATCACTCGTTTGTCTCTAGTTTACCCACAAAGTCTCCAACTGTCATCAAAATTTGCTATATCTACATAAATACTTCGCTAATCACACTTAAGTGCATGGCGCAGGGTTCATCGAATCGCTTTTATTTCTTTATCGTTCTATTCTCTAATAGCGTGCTGGTAAAAGGAACACTTAAATTTTCGGTTTTCGATATGATTTCTGTTATTTCATTAAGATTATCTGATCTCCATATGTAGGTGGGTCCTAACAAAATATGTTCGCATTCGGAAGAGAAAGTTGGTTACAGGAATTTCGCAAATAAGTCTCGCCGCAACGAATAACGCCTTTCTTTTAATGATTTACACCCCAACTTGTGCATCATTTCTGTGACACTTTATTCCCTACATCGTGATAATACAAAACGAGCTGCCCTTCTCCGGACTTTCTCTATATCATCAGTCAGTCCTACTTGGTGGGGACCCCACAACGGGAAAAAATACATCAAAATAGGACGAACAAGTGTACAGTTGGCAGTTTCTTTAGTAGAACTGGTGCATGTTATAAGTGTTCTGCCATACCTTTGGTTCGCCTTTCCTACAATATTATCTATATGTTCTTTTCAATATAAGTTATCCGTGATTGTAATTCCTAGGTATTTAGTTGAATTCATGGCCTTTAGATTTGACTGTTGTATCGCGTTAATGTAGTTCAACGAATTTCTTTTAGTGCTCATATGGATAACTTCACAATTTGTTTAGGGTCAATTGCCAATTATTGCAACGTGCAGATACCTAAATCATTTCGCAGCTACTTTTGAGCTTCTGGTGACTTCACTAACCGATTAACGACAGCATCATCTGCGAAGAGAGAGCTGATCTGATTGTCTCGTAAAACGTTTATAAAGATAAGGAACAGAAGAGGCCCTATAACGCTTCCCTGGAGAACTCCACATATCACTTCTGTTTTGCTCGATTACTTTCGGTAACCTTCCAATTATTGCAACGTGTAGATACCTAAATCATTTTGCAGCTACTTTTGAGCTTCTGGTGACGTCACTAACCGATTAACGACAGCATCATCTGCGAAGAGAGAGCTGATCAGATTGTCTCGTAAAACGTTTATAAAGATAAGCAACAGAAGAGGCCCTATAACGCTTCCCTGCAGAACTCCACATGTCACTTCTGTTTTGCTCGATGACTTTCCGTTAGTTACAACGTACGGTGTCCGTTCTGACAGGAAATCGTGAATCGAGTAGCACAACTGTGTCAATATTCCATAAGCACGCAATTTGCCCTCTGACGGGAAGCAGCCGCGTTCTCCGCAGCAAGGCCCCTTATAGCGCTCGGCCATTTCACGGCGTCCTAACTGCCTTTCTGTGGTCTCGAGGAAATTGCTTTCAAAATGATTTTGAACAGTGTGACCAGGGGACAGTACTTTGGCGTCGAAAGCCTAACGCGTGCCACCAGGCAGCAGCACTGTCGTCGATATATCGAGGCATCGACGGCAGATCATCGGAGATCGTGCGTCGTGACAGAGGCGGCGCCGCCTGACAGTAGCTACGCGCCGACGCCACGCGCAGAGGGGAGTCCACGACCGAGTGGCAGTCTTTGCGAGTGTTCGCCGAGTCTTCCTCTGCGCAGTCCGCAAGTGTTTTCCTGGTGCGCGGCCAGTAGTAGTGGAGTCCGCGGTCAGTAGGGACAGCGAGCTCTGTCTGCCAGTTCATGCAATTCAAAAGGTTATTGAGTTATGCTTATCTGGACAGTCTGATCTTGGATGTATATCTTACTGCTGCCTGCACGGTCTCTCAGTGTATATGAGTATCGTTATAAATCTCATTTTACATATGTTTCTAATTAATCTTGATGTTTTAGTGAGGGTCCCGCAACGCCCTTAATCCTGTGGGCGGCGACGAACCTTTTATGTCAGACTAAGGTTTCCAGATGACCACATTTTCGACGTTAAATGGAGCGTCCGCGCCGGCCGCGGTGGCCGAGGAGACTGAGGCGCTTCAGTCACGGTCTGCACGGCCACTACTGTCGGGGGTTCGAATCCCCCCTCGGGCATGGATATTTGTGCCGTCCTAGTTTGTAAGTAGTTTATAAGTAGTTTGTAAGTTTAGGGACTGATAACCCCGTAGTTAAGTCCCATAAGCTTTACAAAAATTTGAACATTTTTCGAGCGTCCGCATATATGTTTATGATTTCCGCATTTTTAAGTTTAGGGATTACGAACTTTCGATTAATTATTGCTCTCGTCTCGTATCGTCAAAAATTCATATACTTTTTACAGTAGTTATTGAATTAAATACGCTTTTATTTCATTATTATCGAATTGTTAAACTTGTAAAATGGATAATATCGGCTTATATTGCGTAAAATCAATGTCACAGTATTTTTATCTTAAGGGGGTTTACAATGAGTTCGAAACATTGTTCACAACATTGTTCGTGGCTGCTACTAGACTGCCGATGTAGACAACATGTTGCCAACACAGAAACAGTGTTCCAGGGCTTTGTCAGTTGTGCAAGGTACAAGAACATGACAAAGAAACATGATTGTTTCCAAATTAATAAAAATAAAAAAAATTACTGTGGTGCTGGGTACCAGATAAGAGAGTAAAAACCCTCATGTCACACTACCGGCAAGAGATAAGGAAAATAAAGAGTCATTTAACAGCGAGGAACAATTTAGCGAACTCATCAAATTTTCACAGTTCTTTTTTGCATTTCCAGGCCATAATACTTCTGTCGAAAGATTGTTCTCTTTTATACAGGCACAATGGACAAAAGAAAGAATTAGACTGTCAATTGACTCTATAAGAGGAATTGTAATGGTGAAATTTAATTTTAGACATTTAAACTATAAAACTTTTTTTAAATATTTGTGTCAGCAGAAAGAACTTTTGAAAATATTCGAGGAAATAAGAAATATTTATGTGACAAGAGTTCAGATGTAATTTAGGCACGTTTTTCATGTGTATTATTGTCATTTTTTTATTTATTATGCATTAAATTCAAAATATAGAAAGTGTCCTCATTTTTTATTCTAAAATATATAAAGTGTCCTCTTTTTTGAACCCTAAATGTAGAAAATGTCCTCATTTTTGCATTCAAAGATCTGGAAACCCTATGTCAGACAGGCAGGTACACAAGTACGGTAACAGTATTGGGGCGAAATCCACAGATGGACCGCCTATTGTCGGTACTGTTTACGTCGGCCACCTGTGGTGCCGTCCCGTGCTTGGCGACCGGAAGTCGCGCCCGCCGCCTCCACGCTCAGGAGATGTGAGCGCGGCGCCCTGCCGGAAGTGCGGGCCCCCGCCTCATCGGCAGTCCGCAGGCGACCACGGCTTCCCGTCACGGCGCAGGGGCGGGCCGCATCTCCTCTCTCCCTGGCCACAGTTCCCAGGCGTGACGTCACGGGACACTGTGCAGCAGGAACACCCGTCACTTAGCCACACTGCTGCGTCTGGCGTTACAAGCCCAAGTGCAGGATAGACTGTTTCCTCAGTTGAACGTTACATACACAGTAACAAGAGTGAAAAATGCTCCTTTCAAAGCACAACAAAAGGCGAATATCTCCTATCCAGCGTGAAACATGTAAATAGGGACACTATCTTCACTACCCCTACATCTACAACCATACGCTGCAATGCAGCTCACGGTGTGTGGCGGAAGCTACTGTTTTGTACCATTGTCACTTCCTCCTCCTATTCTAGTCGCGTATGGTTCGAGAGAAAAACGATCCCTGGTAGGCCTCCTTATGGACCCAAATCTCTTTATTTTATATTTGCGGTCGTTTCGGGAGATATACGTAGCAGAAAACAACATATTCGTTGACACTTCTAGAAAAGTATGCTCCAGGAACTTTCATATAATTTAACCTTTAAGAAATCTTTCACGCAGGAGGACCGCAAGTATGTAGCATCATTTGGTCAGAGTACTAATTCCGAAATGGACGACATAGTAATAGGTATTTCCGGTGTAGAGAAGCAGCTGAGACAGCTAAATACGAGAAAGTCTGCTGGTTCGGATAGAATACCAGTTCGGTTTTACGAGTATTCTGCGGCGTTGGCTCCCTACTTAGCTTGCATTTATCGCGAATCTTTAATTCAGCGCAAGGTTCCTAGTGATTCGAAAAAAGCGCAGGTGACTCCCGTTTATAAGAAAGGAAAGAGAACTGACCCACACAATTACAGGCCAATATCGTTGACATCAGTTTCATGTAGAATTTTAGAGCATATTCTAAGTTTGAATATAGTAAATTTCCTTGAAACGGAAAAGCTTCTTTCTATGAATAAGCACGTGTTAGGGAAACATCGTTCATGTGAAACTAAGCTTGCCCTGTTGTCACATGAAATCTTGCGAGCCATGGATGAAGGGCAACTGGCGGATTGTGTTTTTCTAGACTTCAAAAAGGCGTTCGACGCGGTGCCACACTGCAGACTGCTAACGAAGATACGAGCTTATGGAATAGGTTCACAGATTTGTGACTGGCTGGAAGACTTCCTAAGTAACAGAACGCAGTATGTTGTTCTCGACAGCGAGTGTTCGAGACGAGTGTATCGTCAGGCGTGTCTCACGGGAGTGTGATAGGACCGCTATTATTTTCTATCTATACAAATGATCTGATGGACAGAGTAACGTATAATTTGCGGCTGTTTGCTGATAATGCTGTGGTGTATGGGAGGGTGTCGTCTTTAACTGACTGTAATAGCATACAGGATGACTTAGACAAAATTTCTAGTTGGTGTGAAGAATGGCAGCTAGCTCTCAATGTAGAAAAATGTAAGTTGACACGCATGAGTAGGGAAAAAATTTCTATAATGTTCGAATACAGCATTAGTAGTGAGCTTCTTGATGCTGTCGTGTCGTTCAAATATCTAGGCGTAACATTGCAGACCGATATGAAATGGAACGAACATGTAAGGACAGTTGTGAGTAAGGCGGACAGCCGACTTCGGTTTATTGGGAGAATTTTGGGAAGATGTACTTCATCTGTAAAGGAGACCGCGTATAAAACGCTTGTACGACCACGTCTTGAGTATTGCTCAAGTGTTTGGGACCCGCAGCAGATCAGTTTAAAGGAAGATATACAAGCAGTTCAGAGGCGAGCAGCTTGGTTTGCTACTGGTAGGTTCGACTAATGCGCGAGTGTCACGAAAATTCTCTGGCAACTCAATTGGGGATCGCTTGAGGAAAGACGACGTTCTTTTCGTGAATTTATGTTGAGGAAATTAAGAGGGCCGGAATTTGAAGGTGAGTGTAGTACCATCATGTTGCCGCCTACTCACATTTCGCGTAGTGATCACAAAGAGAAGATAGAGAAATTAGGGCTCGTACGGAGGCATATATGCATTCTTTTTTTCCTCGTTCTATTTGGGAGTGGAATAGGAAAGGAAATGCCTAGTAGAGGTACAGTGTACCATCCGCCACGCACCTTACGGTGGATTTCGGAGTATGTATGTAGATGTAGAAGCCTGATACAGGTCTCTCTTGCAGCGTCTGACTCTTTCGCACGTACTAAATAAGCCCCTAAACTTACTAAATAAGCCCCTAATAAACACCCAAAGCTTCAGATGTCAGTCAGATCGGTAACAAAAGTTGTATATCGATAGACTACCAACCAAAACGTCTATGTTATTCGTGCTACATGCTGTCGTCCAGAAGAACGTGCTTAAACGGGGAAGTAATAAGGAACACCTGTCCTATGGAGTGCAGGGAAAGCATATCTGTGAGAGTGCGTCGTGCTTGAGTTCACCTGTAGATGTGGACAGAGCGTACGTTTGTCGTTTGAAGGGGCCTGGGCCCAACGCCTGGTAATGCTAAATTTTGTTCCTGTATTACTTTGGAGATTCTTCTACATCTAAATACACCAAGTGTTATAAGGGCCATGGTATTATTATCGTTATTATTATTATTATCGTTATTATTAATATAAAAAATATTGTTTTTTATTACTTTCGCACGTGTGGTGCAATTATTTTTTTATTACGATTGCTTCTGTTTATTTTCTGAAACTACGAATATACTCTATAGGATTATTACTTTTAAATAAACGAAGCAAAAGCAAAATGCCATAACACACGTTATATAATCCATCCGAACAGAACTTTGAAATGTCGCCGCAGCGGATTAGCCGTGCGTACTGGGGCGCCGTGCTGTGGTGCGCGCGTCCGTTCGCCGTCGGGAGTTCGAGTCCCCCCTCGGGCATGGGTGTTTGTGTTGTCCTTAGGTTGGTTTACCTTCGTTTAAGTAGTTTGTAAACTACGGACTGATAATCACGCAGTTGAGTCAGATAGATTTACAAACATTTGAACATTTGAACTTTTTTTCAAATGTCAAAAACCCCATAACCAACGCTCTTATGAATTTTTTTGTTCCTTCGAGTTGTTCGATTCATGCGGAATGTTTGTTCGTGGTTGATCGTTAAGTTCTCGGCTGAGGATTTCTTTTTTATTATTATTATTTATTTATTTAGAAAGAGCGTTCAGCCCTCTCACCGAATGCGCTGAACCACCGCACCGGGCCAATTTTCCCTGGAGCCTGATATAATATTCTCTCGCAGGTAGCAGGTATGCTTTTCCTGTACTCGGTAGGTGAGGATTACTTATCATTATAGTTTATGCTCGTTCTCCTGGACGGCAGCACATAGTACCACCACATTTGGTGCTGATGTGCGCTTGTCCGTCCCGTTTTGGAGTATCACTGCCCGGTTTGGGATCCTTATCAGGTGTGTTTGACGGACGACATCGAAATAGCCCAAAGAAATTTTTGAAACACGTCCGTCGGCTGTTGCACACATCGACCATATGAAGAGTGTGACTGTTGGTGTCTTCTTAAGCAGAAACAGGACTTACAGATCGATTGCATGTGTGTATGTGAACCGATAATTAGCATTCTAAGTAATTGCAAAATTAGAGTAAATATCTATGGCATTACAGATGAATGTCCTTATATACTATCTATATTTAAATGCAAATTTGCGTACCATATAAGTTGTAAGTAAGATTCAACGTATTACATTACCTAAAAAGATGGTAGCAAGATGTAGTACATAGTTTCATGCAGAGGCATCAGGTCACAAACGAATTCCGAAAAGGAAACCTTTTTGGACAGAGATAATGTTTGGCATCAGATATAATTTTTTAAACAAATAACACAGAATGAACATGGGTCTTTTATCGACCCTTTGCGAGGGTCCGCACGTAATAGTAATTTCAATAATTACTATCCAAAGCAAAATGACTTCTTGCCTCATTAAGCCCTGTACTCTCGTACGGACACTCACTTCTTATATATATTTTCTCTTACTGATTTATTACGTAACGCCTACTCAGTAACATAGTTAATTTTCAGTGCATTAACACATTTATTACATAGTTTTGAACAATATTTATACATCCGTCTTATCTCAAGACTATCTCAAGACTGCCTAATCGTTGTCTTATTTGCAAAGTAACTATATTCATAAATGTTCTCTTCTTTGTTCTCGGTGCTCCTCGGAACCCGGTACCATAAAAAAATCTCTTTGCTACACCTTGTGCCGCCGCACCGAGCCCAGAAGAACACCTTGAACAAAGAAAAAACCAACACACACAACAGAATATATTTAAAATTAAAATAATACATGAAATATCCCTTTTAACTGATACATTTGATCGTTTATTATTTACTTATTTGATGGATTTTAATAATCCGTTCCCTTACACCTTTCAATTGCATTTTAAAGTAGTGACATCTAGTGGTGATAACTATATTTTTTTTTCTTCCCGCCAAAATAAATTTGGATGATGGTCAAACACAAGCGAGTAAAACTATAGTTTGAATCTCCCACCAAAGAGGAGGTGCAGCTGTGTCAGTAGCACTCTTCTGAGTGAGGTGTGTTAGGCATTGTGTGGACGGCAGTTGTCATGGTACCTTTCACTTGCATTAAGTGAGGGTGGAGGAAGTGCAATGTCATGAATGATGACAGCCATCCATGTTGGCTCTCAATCATCTACTGCAGTATCCTTTATTGATGGTAAGTACATTGTATGTCAGTTTCATGTTCGTAGAAGCGCGCCATTGTCCGAGGGAAGAGAGATGGGGAGTGGCGGTCTTCTTACAACGGTGTAAAAGCGAAAGGCTTAGGGGTCATTCAAGGTCAGTGGCTCAGGAGCGGCAACACCGCACTACTTACTGCGGATCCCTTCCTGGAATACGAATAAAGCTGCAACCAAAGTGAAATAATGATCAGTGGCACTACAACCGTACTGTATGATCAGTTGTGGATTTGGCAAGGACGATAAGCGTATCCACATAGCCTGATCAGTAAAGGCGACCTCTGGCCCAAAGCGGTAAGTCGGATTTCGAGTCCCGATCTGGAATAAGTTTTCAGCTTCGCCATTGATTGTAATTCAGTATCCTGAAACAGTCGAGATATTTAAAAAATTGTGCTTAATAAACTATAAATGTCGCATATCAATGAATTTGTTTCTTAAGCGTTATTTATCAGCACTATCTGTCCTCCAACACCCTTATAAGCCTTCCTCACTGTACTCGATCACCCTGTACTTGGCGTGGTGTATCTCAACTGCCTCAGTCTACAAGGTTACCGGACACTCTTTCTGGTGATATCTTTACAGTGCTCTGTCCTCTTACTGTCACAGAGATTTAGAACGCTGCGCAACAACATAGGGCATGGCTACTTGCAGCCAAGAGCAGTGACGTGCCAAAATAACGCCTTGGCTGAAAGTTAGAGTCAACATTTGAGTAATCCATTAGGAACGCCCTCCCGGCGCGGAGCCCTTCAGCAAGTCGCTTAACAGTTCGCGCCGAGGCAAGTTTTTGCAGAGAGGGCGAACGCAGGGTGCCATCCCTGGCGCCGGCGCGTTAATGGGATTTGCGAGTGCTTCACTGCTTCTGTAGTTTGCTGGGTCTGCCGACAAGAAACACTCGTCGAAACGCTAAATGAATTTAATTGGCAGCTCGTTAGGGACTGGAGGAAAGAAGGAAGTAAAGTATGTCTTTTTGTTTTATCTGAACAAAACTCGCTCTTTAATATTTTGAGAAGAAAGTCCTTCAGAACGCTGTCTACATCAAGAATCACAAACTTCATCGCAGTACAAGCACGAAACATCCAATCAGTCCAAGGTGTATGCACCAACCATCCTTGATTTCCTAATGCAAGTACGTATATGTATACGTGCGGCTCGCGACGTCTTCTTAAGTAATAAATGTGTTCAGTGTGCTGCCGACCACATTTAATGTACTCGACATAGAAACGGTATACCGCTGGACTCTCCATCCATCTCCAGTTCGTGTTGTGATGACACACTGCCTGGACATGTGAGACAGGAAAGCACATTGTATTGAACTACGTGACGTTGAGGCCTATTTGAGTGCTGATGTACATTCCACTTATAGCATGCCACTACAGTTTCAGATCATCTGAAACATATGTCATAGCATGCCTGCACAATTAAGATTTGACAGTGACTCTTTAATGAGTCGGAACTAGGCATTAATGTAAAATCAATGTAGATAACCGATCTATGACAAATAAAGATGTCATAAGAGATTCATAAGTACTGTACTTAATTTAAATTGCTTTCGGGTTTGTGTGTCGTTTAGGCTATGTTTAGTTTCAGTAATATAACATACAGCTCAAGATAGATTAGTATGCTTAGCTTTAGTCTTTCTGAAATAGGCAATAATTTCTAAGTGTAAAAGAAAAATACTTTCATTAAGAAAATTATATTTAGTAACAGAATGCACACTATGTATGGCACATAAAGTTTTCCATAAATAATGGAATTTAAAAATAATCCTAATTTCGGCTTGCTTTAAACTACATTCCCACAGCTCTCCACACACGCTCTGGTCGTATGGAGAGCTGCTTTGGCCTGCCTGGCTGTCACAGGAGGTGCTTCTTATTCGTCTCCTCCCCTCCTCCCCTCTCCCTCTTCCCCGTTATCATTGTTGCCGTCTTCTTCTTCGTTGGCTGTCGTTATGAACAATTTCGGCTTCTGTTAATGATCCTGCAACGGTGTAATCACACCCATGAGATCTTCTGCTTAGACTCCACGACTGGTACTCGCCGCTCATACTCAATCAAAACAAACCAGGGAGGGAAGATACTTGGACTCCCCTATTTGCATGCACTTCGATATACAAAGGTAGCACAAAAAGAGTTTTCAGTATATAGAGGTGACTTCGATATATATAGTTTTTTCCTACTTGACTATACAGAGGTAAAATCTGCGCTTCTCGATCCCTCAAAAAAATTTGGTATAATGGAGGGTTTTATTCGAAATGTCAAGGTTTTGGACTTCCAAGGGAAGGGAACGAAGAAAACTTTCTATATAGACAGTCTTCGATTTATCTTTCTGGAAGTGTCTTACATTCAGGAGATCCTCAGATTATCTGACTGCCAGTATGTGCACGTATAGTATTATACTACGGACGCGAACTAGCATCTGAGGACATCCTAACGAAAGACCTGAAGTGGTTACTTCAGCCAAATGCTTCCAAAACAGAGGTTAGTTGTTTCCCTCTGAACAACAAACTCGCTGGAAAGGAACCCCAGTAGGATTTTGGAACATATACTTCGTTCGAACATTATGAAGTACCTCGAAGAGAACGTCCTATTAACCAATAGTCAACACGGAATCAGAAAGTATCACTCTTGCGAAACACAGCTTGCCCTCTATTCACATGAAGTGATTAGTGCCACATCGATAAGGGATCTCAAATGTATTTCATACTTCTGGATTTCCGGAAGGCTTTTGACACTGTACCCCACAAGCGGTTTGTAATGAAATTGCGTGCTTATGGAATATCTCCCCAATTGTGCGATTGGATTCACGATTTCCTATCAGATAGTACACAGTAAGTAGTAATACACGGTAAGTCGTCGAGTAAAGCAGAAGTGATATCTGGCGTTCCCCAGGGAAGCGTTATAGGTCCCCTACTCTTCCTTGTGGTTACTAACAATTTAGGAGACAATCTGAATAGCTCCCATAGACTGTTCACACATGATGCTGTCGTTTATCGGTTAGTGAACAGAGGATCAAAAGCAACTACAAAGCGATTTAGACAAAATTTCTACATCGTGCGAAAATTGGCAATTGACACTAAATAAAGAAAAGTGTGAAGTAATACACATGACCACTACAACAAATCCTCAGAACTTCAATTGCGCGATAAATCAGTCAAACCTTAAGGTTTTAAATTCTACAAAATACCTAGGAGTTACAATTACGAACAACTTAGACTGGAGAGAACACATGGAAAATATTGTGGGGAAGGCGAACCAAAGGTTACGTTTCATTGGCAGAACGCTTCGAAGATGCACCAACTCCACCAAAGAGACTGCCTACATCACACTTGTGCGTCCTCTCCTGGAGTACTGTTGCCCATTGTGGGACCCTCACCAGGCGGGACTGACAGAAGATATTGAGAATTTTCAGAGAAGGGCAGTTCGTTTTGTTTTATCACGTTACGGGGGAGGGGGGGAGCGTCACGGAAATGGTGCACGAATTGGGATGGAAATCATTAAAAGAAAAACGTTATTCATTGCGGTGTGATCTGTTTGCGAAGTTTCAATCACCGACTTTTACTTCTGAATGTGAAAATATTTTGCTGGCACCCACCTACTGAGAGAGACATGACCATCCCAATAAAATAAGAGAAATCAGATCGAAAACGGAACAATTTAGGTGTTCTTTCTTCCCGCGTGCTATTAGAGAATGGAACGGTAGAGAAAAGTTATGAAAGTGGTTAATGAACTTTCTGCCAGGCACTTAAAGGTGATTTCCAGAGTATCTACGTAGATGTAGTTGTAGATATCAACATTCGATTTGAAAACACCATTCTCAGATACAATAAAACTCCAAAGTACTTGTGATGACATCTTTCAAAGAGTACCTAACGAAGACTATCCAAAGGTCGGATTTTACTAGGCACGGCCTGCACCTCAATAGGCATGGGAAGGGGAGGTTGGCAAAGCTCATAGGTGACAGTGTAGTAGGGGGTGGGGGTGTCACTCATGGAAAAATTCCTGTAGTAGTTGGTGTTAGGGCTGCACCGTTTTTAGACTGAAGACAGCTGATAGGTATTCCTGCTCAAAGGAAGTCCCTCTAAGAAAGGAACCACCTTTGACAAAGTCTAAGAATATAATTAATAAGGGAATTGCTGTTTTTCATCAAAATATACAGGGTATCAGAGATAAAGTTAATGAACTGCTTATTGATACTGATTCTGACATTATTGGTATTTCAGAGCACTTTTTAAGTGGTGTGACAATTCAGAGACCTCCTTTGCCAGGATACAGGTTAGCTGCCTTCTACTCCAGGAGTTCCTTGCAGTGTGGGGGAGTGGCCATGTATGTAAAAAACGATTTTTCATCGGAGTCAATCGATTTTTCTAAACACTGCACAGAACAGATATTTGAATGTTGTGCAGGAGTTGTTAATGTTAATGGAACTAAACTAGTAATAGTTGTTATTTATAGATCCCCTGACTCAGATTTTAAATTGTTTCTGCCCAAGCTGGAATTGGTTCTGGGTTCACTGTATAGGAAGTATAAAAATTTAATTGTGTGTGGAGATTTCAACATTAATTGTGTAGGTGATAGCTCAAGGAAAAGTCAGCTATTAGATCTACTTAATTCTTATAACATGATGCAAACAGTATTTTTTCCAAGGAGAGTGCAAGGAAATAGCAGTTCTACCATTGACAATATTTTTGTTCATTCTTCATTATTAGAGGGGCACTCTGTCAGCAGAATAGTAAATGGCCTATCACACCACGATGCCCAACTTTTAATTCTAAAAAGTATTTGTTCGCAAACAAATGTTAAACATAAATATCAACTACTCAGAAAAGTTAATCCAGTTGCAGTTGAGACCTTTTTAAGCTTAATTAAGGAACAAGAATGGCAGGATGTTTATAGTGCCGATAATGCAGATGATAAATAAAATGCTTTTCTGAACACATTTCTTATGCTGTTTGAAAGTTGCTTTCCGCTGGAACAATCAAAACAGGGTACCTCCAATAACAGACAGCCAGGGTGGCTGACAAAGGGGATAAGAGTGTCATGTAGAACTAAGCGGGAGTTGTATCAAAATGTTAGAAGCAGTCAGAATGAAGATGCAGTAGCTCATTACAAACAGTACTGCAAGGTTCTGAAAAATGTCATTAAGAATGCAAAAAGTATGTGGTACGCAAAAAGAATAGCAAACTCTCGGGATAAAATTAAAACTATCTGGCCAATCGTGAAGGAAGTGTCAGGTCAGCAGCAGCAGGTAGAATATATAACGTCAGTGCGTAGTAGGAATGTTTCCGTTACTGACAAGTTAGATATATGTGCAATATTCAATAGTCACTATCTGAATATAGTAGGGGAACTAAACAAAACACTAGTTTCTACAGGTAATCATATAACGTTTTTAGAAAATGTCTTTCCGAGGCTGTTACCTGAAATGGTCCTTCATGATACTTCCATAGGTGAGATTGAGTCAATAATTAAATCACTAAAGACTAAGGACTCTTGTGGATATAATGGGGTATCTAGCAGAATTCTAAAGTACTGTTCTCCATATGTTAGCCCAGTACTAAGCCATATTTGTAATTTTTCCTTTCAGAATGGTCAGTTTCCTAACAGATTAAAGTACTCAGTAGTGAAACCACTTTATAAAAAAGGAGAAAGGGATAATGTAGACAACTATAGACCTATTTCTATGCCATCGGTTTTTTCTAAAGTTATTGAAAAGGCTGTATTTTCAAGATTAATTGATCATTTCAGTTCACATAATTTATTGTCAAACGTGCAGTTTGGATTTAGAAGTGGTTTAACGACTGAAAATGCAATATTTTCGTTTCTCTGTGAGGCACTTGATGGGTTAAATAAGAGGCTACGGACATTAGGCGTCTTCTTTGATTTAACAAAAGCGTTTGATTGTGTTGATCACAAAATATTGTTGCAAAAGTTGGAATACGGGGAGTAGCCCACAACTGGTTCACCTCTTACTTTAATAATAGACAACAGAAGGTAATTCTCCGCAGTGTAGAAAATAGCTATGAGGTTCAATCCCAATGGGGCACAATTAAGTATGGGGTGCCCCAGGGGTCTGTTTTGGGACCATTGCTGTTTCTTATTTATATAAATGATATGCCTTCGAGTATAACAGGTGACTGTAAAATATTTTTGTTTGCTGATGATACCAGCTTGGTAGTGAAGGATGTTGCTCGTAATATTGACACAATAACAAATAATGCCGTTCAAGAGATAAGTTCATGGCTTGTAGAAAACAAGCTGATGTTAAATCACAGTAAAACTCAGTTTTTACAATTTCTAACACATAATTTGACGAAAGCTGACATTCTGATTACACATAATGGGCATGTGATAAGTGAGACTGAACAGTTCCAATTTCTAGGTGTTCATATAGACAGTAAGCTGTCATGGAAAGCCCATGTTCAGAATCTTGTTCCAAAACTAAATTCTACTATATTTACCATTAGAACAATATCTGAGATAAGTGATTTTTCAACACGAAAAGTAGTCTATTACGCTTACTTTCACTCACTTATGACGTACGGCATTGTTTTTGGGGTAACTCGCCTAATGCAAAAAGGATATTTCTGGCTCAAAAACGGGCGGTTCGAGCAATATGTGGTGTAAGTTCGCGAACGTCATGTCGACCCCTTTTCAGTAGTCTGGGAATTTTGACTCTGGCGTCACAATACGTTTTTTCTTTAATGTCGTTTGTTGTTAATAATATCAGCTTATTCCCACGAGTTAGTGGCTTTCACTCGGTGAATACTAGACAGAAGTCGAATCTGCATTTGCATCACATCACCTTAACACTTGTGCAGAATGGGGTAAAATATTCTGCGGCATCCATTTTCAATAAGCTGCCACAAGAACTAAAGAATCTTAGCACTAATCCACACGCTTTCAAATCTAAATTGAAGAGTTACCTCATGGCTCACTCCTTTTATTCTGTCGAGGAACTCCTAGAAAAGTAAAACAATTAAGCTAATTCATTTTTTTCTTTATTGATTCTTTTCACTTTGTCTTAAGATTGTTGTGTGCAAAGGACTACTTAAAAATTTTCTATTACCATTCTTGTGTAACAATTAATGTATTGACTTGTTCCATGATCATGGAGTCTCACTCCTCAATTGGGTCCTATGGAAAAGAAAAAACAATAAATAAATAAAAACACTAAAGGCAAGAAACAACATTATTCAAAAGCTCTGTGCCACCACCAGGGGAGCAACGGCCTCCACTCTATGCACCACTGCTTTAACAACTGCATTCTCGGCTGCCGAATACTGTGCTACGATTTGGCTAAACAGCCTACATCTAAAAATGGTGGCTGTCCGGCTGCATAACACTCTGAGGATGATTTCTGAAGTAATTAAACCCACTCCAACCCAATGGCTCCCAATATTAAACTACATCCCATCGCCACACCTGCGGCGTACCGACTGATGCCAATGTACGTGAATACAAAAACATCTTGGGAAATAGAAGCCTGCCAATCTACCAAGACATTGAGTCTGCAAACACTAATAGGCTTCCTCTAGGAACCCTCCAACAAGAACAGCAAGGACCTGTGTACAAGAGGGTTTCAGTGTCACAAACGCATGGTCTGAAAAATGGAACGGATGGCAAAATCATAAGATGCCTTGCATCACACAAAAGCCATCTGGTTTTGACCTACCATGCAAAACGTCGTCTACTCTAAATACAATTGGAACTCGTCATGGAAAATGTGTTTACTCCCTATATAAATGGGTAAACAAGCAGATTCTCAGTGACTGCGGACAGAACCAGACCGTCAGCCATATTGTCGAAAAGTGTTCCAGAAGAACCTATAATAGAAGCCAAGACGACTTCCTGTTCCCAACTCCAGAGTCGATAGAATATTTTAAGGATACATGGTGGAAAAATCGATTTTTTTATAACTTTATTACATTCTTTAGTCTTTGCTCATTACATTGATATATTTATTATATGGTTTCAAATGAAAAATGACCTATACATACCAAATTTTAAAGTTACGGTCATGTGTACCGCCACACCCCCTATATTTCTGTTACATCATAAGAATTCTCTTGCTGAGCCTATTATGAATGAAATAAAAGCAATTTTCAGAGACGTGACTGACCTTGTTTTGCTTCGTAAATGACTTCATGGGGGCACTTAGAGTACAAATGAAAGTTTCAACCATTGCATATGGGAGAGATTAGCCAAGAATGTTTTTGTAGGAGCAAGTACATTGAAGTTTAGTGTACTAGATGCAGTGATACGTTTCTATGGTGGAGTGATAGGAGGAATGGAAGTCCTGGGAAATTTAGGCGTAAAATGTGGCTCCTATAAGGTAGACCAATTGCTTGCGTGTTACAGACAAGGCGTACATGAAGCTGAAAGATTCGAGTTACCAAAGAAGCAAGAAGTGCTAAATGGAACGCCAAGAGGAAGTTTGAAGATGTTCAAATGCTACAGGATGAAGAGTATGTTTCAGGAATGTTCTGAGGCACAGATTAATTGGACTCATATCTTCATTCGCAATTTCCCGCAAGTTGTATTTTCCAGCATTCAGATACAAATACTTCCTAAATTTTATTAAGCACTGCACTAATTTTTTTCTGTAACTTGCAATAGTGCTTACGTATGTAGTATACCTAAGCTTTATTTCAGAATGAACTAAATTATAGAAAAAAATGACATTTTTATTAGGAGAAAAAAATATAAAAATTAAAATGTAAGATTTGATATTTTTATTCTTGTAGTATACATAATAGGTGGAATTAAATAGATATAGAAGATGAGACATTATTTCATAAATATCTGGGAAAAATTTGATCTCCTTCAAATGTATAACATAGGATTAAATGGTACCTCGATTTTAGGAAGCATTTTGGAAAAGAATTGCATAAATTTCTTTATAACTTTTAATAACCCGAAGCAGGTCCAAAAATATTCAAAATACTTCTAATTTGTATATAAAACTCTTCTGGGTTTTGGACCGCATCGTCAAAATATCAAACACTTCACCGACGTTTCGGCCACTATTGTAAGTGGCCATCTTCTGGGTGTTACAACGTCGGTGAAGTGTTTGATATTTTGACGATGCGGTCCAAAACCCAGAAGAGTTTTATATACAATGACAACGGCCGTGGAAGCCTTCGTTTATACTTCTAATTTGTTTAAAAACTGTGCAGCATTACCTGATATCAACAAAAAATATGTAAATCACATACATTATAAACAGTGCCTAAACGAAATGGGTGATGATTTTTACATAGTATTGAGCCGGGAAAGTACACTGAATCCTTAATGGATTTGATGTTTGCTTGTAAATCTCGAAGTTCGTTATATTAGTGACGTTACATGCAATTCTTAACTTTTGTGATATTAGTGAGTTGTCTCTTTCTTATGTGTCTGTATTGCCATAGGACAAACAATAACAATTATTCGATCATACAATTTAAGCTTTCACGGCCGGCGTCAACTTCATTTAAAACTTCCGGGCTCATAAGCCGTGGTCGATTTGTAAATCTTTCTCCTAACGTTTCATCTTCGGCTGCGATGAGAGCATTTTTTTTCTTTTTTTTTTTTTCTTTTTTTTTAATTTTTTTTTTAATTTTTATTTATTTTTTTTTAATTTTGATTTCAATACTGCGGGCCGGCAGTATGAGAACTTGACGGAGCGCCGTATATATAGACGATGCAGAGGATACCACAAGCCATCACGTGACGTCGGCTACGACACTATCTCTGGTATTGCCAACATTCTTAGCAGAGAAGAATCGATTGTCATTCCGCTGGTGTAAAGCAGAAGTCCAAATTTTGTCTAATTTAACAGCTTCCTCTTTCCTGTAAAAATTATTGCGATGTTTATAGATCTCGATTGCTTCTCTATATGTGCGCGCGTGCGAAGTTTTTGAGAAGCCTTCTTAACGCATCACAATGGTATCAATCCCAGAATACAATTTACGGGCAGCTCAATTATCTCGATGTGTCTGTAATCAAGCACGTGGACGGGACGCTGGGCCACAAGGTCTACAGGAAGGAAGGCTACGCATATTGATCGTTACTTGCATAAAGACTCTAACCACCATCCCAGAGTCGGCCGCGGTGGCCGAGGAGTCTGAGGCGCTCCAGTCACGGGCTGCACGGCCACTACGGTCGGGGGTTCGAATCCCCCCTCGGGCATGGATATTTGTGCCTTCCTAGTTCGTAAGTAGTTCATAAGTAGTTTATAAGTTTAGGGACTGATGACCCCGTAGTTAAGTCCCATAAGCTTCACAAATATTTGAACATTTTTTGAACCATTCCAGACACAAAAGAGGTGTGGTTAAAACTTTAGTTGACAGTGCGCAAAAAGTTTGTGAACGTACTTATTTAAAATGTGAGACGGAGCATTTACGATCCACCTTCCAGAAGAACGGCTATTCCACCAAAGAAATAGACAGAGCCCTTCCTCCCAGGGAGAAAGTCAATGTCAACAAAGAACAACAATCGCCCAAGGGGAAAGTTTTTCTTCCGTTCATAAATAAGGTTACAGACCCTATTGGAAAAGTGCTGGACAGGTATACGACATCCGTTGAATACTCCAGCTGTATATAAAATTCCCTGCAGTTGTGGTTCAGTCTACATTGTAACTACAAAAAGAAGCGTCGACACTTGTCTGCTTGGGGCACACGGAGAAATCGGCCATAGCGGAACACGTATACCAAGAAGGCAACCACAAAATTAAATTTAATGAGACTAGTGTCATCTCAAAAACTTCGCACTATCATGCGCGCACATATAGAGAAGCAATCGAGATCTATAAACATCGCAATAATTTTAACAGGAAAGAGGAAGCTGTTAAATTAGACAGAATTTGGACTTCTGCTTTACACCATCGGAATGACATTCGATTCTTCTCCGCTATGGCAATCCGAAGATAGTGTCGTAGCAGACGTCACGTGATGTTTTGTTGTGCCCTCTGCATCGCCTATATACAGGGTGTTACAAAAAGGCACGGCCAGACTTTCAGGAAACACTCCCCACACACAAAGAAAGAAAATATGTTATGTGGACAGTGTCCGGAAACGCTTAATTTCCGTGTTAGAGCTCATTTTAGTATTTCTCTTTAAATGTAAATTGAAATAATTCGTGCAGACAGTTGTCAAAATACCGAATTGTTTCGTTAGTATGTACTGTAATTCCTCGATTTCCCTCCAGTTGGGCCAACTGAAGGAAGGTAATGTTGACTTCGGTGCTTTTATTGATATGCGACTCACTGCTCTACAGTACTGGCATCAAGCACATCAGTACGTAGCATCAACTGGTTAGTGTTCATCACGAACGTAGTTTTGCAGTCAGTGCAATGTTTACAAACGCGGAGTTGGCAGATGCCCATTTGATGTATGGATTAGCACGCTTCTCAACAACAGATTCAGTGATCGATGGATTGGTAGAGGCGGACCAATTCCATGGCATCCACGCTCTCCTGACGTTAACCCTCTTGACTTTCATTTATGGGGGCATTTGAAAGCTCTTGTCTAAGCAACCCCGGTACCAAATGTAGAGACTCTTCGTGCTCGTATTGTGGACGGCTGTGATACAATACGCCATTCTCCAGGGCTGCATCAGCGCATCAGGGATTCCATGCGACGAAGGGTGGATGCATGTATCCTCGCTAACGGAGGTCATTTTGAACATTTCCGCCGGCCGCGGTGGCCGAGAGGACTGAGGCGCTCCAGTCACGGTCAGCACGGCCACTACGGTCGGGGGTTCGAATCCCCCCTCGGGCATGGATATTTGTGCCGTCCTAGTTCGCAAGTAGTTCATAAGTAGTTTGTAAGTTTAGGGACTGATGACCCCGTAGTTACGTCCCATAAGCTTTACAAACATTTTGAATTTTTGAACATTTCCTGTAACAAAGTGTTTGAAGTCACGCTGGCACGTTCTGTTGCTGTGTGTTTTCATTCCATATTAATGTGATTTGAAGAGAAGTAATAAAATGAGCTCTCACATGGAAATTAAGCGTTTCCGGACACATGTCCACATAACATATTTTCTTTCTTTGCGTGTGAGGAATGTTTCCTGAAAGTTTGGCCGTACCTTTTTGTAACACCCTGTATACGGCGCTGCTTCAAGTTCTCATCGAACATTGCCGGCCGCGGTGGCCGAGGGGACTGAGGCGCTCCAGTCACGGTCTGCACGGCCACTACGGTCGGGGGTTCGAATCCCCCCCTCGGGCGGGGATAGTTGTGCCGTCTTTAGTATAAGGTAGTTTATAAGTAGTTTGTAAGTTTAGGGATTGATGACCCCGTAGTTAAGTACCATAAGCTGCACAAACATTTGAACATTTTTTCTCATCGAAGTTCGCCACTCTAGCTCTGAAGATGTCTTCCGCAGCCGAAGATGAAACGTTAGCGGGAAGGTTTTAAAAATCAACCACGGCTCTTGACCCCGGAAGTTTTAAATGAAATAATTTTTCGATTTATCGAGGTTCGATATATTGAGATTGTACTGTATCTCCCCCTGGAATACGAGTGGCGCGTGAGTAGCTGACGCGTATGTTGGGTGACCTGGTTGGCGCCTGGCGCGTGGCACGGTGTTGGTTGTCCACCGGCGCGGCTCGCGGTCAGCTGTGTAGTGTCAGCAGGCGGCAGCGGCAGGCAGAGCGGCCGCGCAGAGTGCGTTGACACCGCGGCCGGCAGGTCACGGCCGAGGGGGGAGGGGCGGCGGCCGCGCCCCAGCACACGCACAAGCACAGCCAGCAGCTGGCCGCTGGGCACCTCTCTAAACGCGCCGTCTGGCCGCCCGCGGGCCGTCCTGGTAGCCGAGGTACAGACTAGGGCAGGCCGTCCAGCTGGGGAGCTGACAGCGAGCACTGCGGCAGACAGCTGGCGCAGGCACAGGGGACAGCGCTGCAGACCACACCAGGCATCAGGGAGAATAGACCGCGAGGTATCGAGGCACAGCATGGTATGTTCTTCCTGATGCTGGAATACAGTACTGCGAGCATTACAGAACTAATAGGCTGGGATACAGGAAAGAGACAGCGTGGCGAATGGAGATGTGGGTGTGGCGAGAGACGTGCAGGGAAGAGTCCTCTGCAGTCAGGCTGGTCACTGTGTCCTCGGTGGCGGAGTGATCAACGCGTCTGCCTAGTAAGCAGGAGATCCCGGCTTCGAATTCCGCACTACGGCATTCCATCTACACCTAGTACAGTGAAGCCATAACAAATCGCAAATTGCGATTTATTTCACTTTATTGGTTTGATGTAGTTCATTCATGATGAACAACTTCTTCGCTTACTTGAAAATTCTAGTGGTTCCCCTTCTCTTTCGTAGGAGGTTTTCTCTATTTTACTGATTTTTGTTTGCGTTACCCATACTTTTTGTAGTTCTTGAAGAGCCTTGTCATAGTGATCGTTCCACCATGTCTGTTCTTTCTTTTTTTTTTTTTTTTGTATCGTAGGTGGTGCAGTTTTGATTGCTGCTGCGATGATGCGAGTTCGGAGGTCATTCCAAGTTTGGAAGTCCTGGTTTTGAAGTTCTGCCTTTAATTTTCCCGTTTGCAGTTTATCAAGGTCATATTTTCGTATCTTAATTTGTCTATTGTGTTTCCTTCGTACTTCAGCCTTAATTCTAAATTTAGCTACAGAGATGTAGTGATTCGATTCTATATTTGCGGATTTTATGTCTCTAACATTCATTGTTTCCTTAGATGACTTTCTGATTATTGTCATATGATCCAGCTGTTTTCCCCACATATTGGGTTTGGTGATACCCATGACGTTAGCTTTTTTTTTTTTTCTGCCAAAAGGCGTGGGTTTTACGACTATGTTGTGATTATCTTTTTTTTTTTTTTTTTTTTTTTTTTGTGCGTAGTAGTCTCCCAGAAGGATAATAGTGTTTTCCGATGGCATTTTACTCATGCAATTATCAATTTTCTACCAGAATTCTTATGTCTAATCTGGTTTTCATCCTTTGTGTGTGTGTGTGTGTGTGTGTGTGTGTGTGTGTGTGTGTGTGTGGACATGGACGGTTAGGAATTGTGTAAACTTTGTTCGTGTATTTAAATGTGCTCCGATTCACCCAAAATTTTATTATGTGGTCCACCAGAATCCGAATGACCACTTGCCACCTTACCAGTGGGTATGGTGGAGAATTGACCTCCTGGGGTATTCTGATTACATAAAGCCTTATCCATACCGATTATTGTTTTGGTGATCAGTCTGTGCTAATCGAGTTCACCTCTTACTTTTGAAAGTAAAATGTATAGGATATGGCTGCCCCTCACATGGTGAACAGACGCATACCAGGGATCCGCTCAATATGAAACAGCTGCTTGTGGATTTAACTTCTTTTCCATAATAAGTCTTCGTCGTACCCTGACAAGGAACACTAGCAAAATACTATCACCCGGGCGAGGCGAACCAATGTTTTTTAACGAGGTGTTACTTCTCCCCTTCCTTTCTGAACCGAGCTTGGGACCGGCTATGGCAGAGTTTGTTTTATTAAATTTTCAGCAAATGTTGAGTAATAGTTACTACTTTTTAGTGCTCTGAGGTGTTCAGTATATCTGGTTTTGAAATTTCTGTTTGTCTGACCCACATACACAGAGTTGCAGTTGTGGCAAGTAAGCTTATAAATTCCTGATTGCCTGCACTTATCAGTGTTGGTGGAATGTTTCCATAGTCTATTCTGTATTGTGTTGGTGGTACTGTACCCTATTTTCAGCCCTTGCTTCTTAAGTATGTTGCGGCTCTGTGTGTTTTTGTTGTAAGTCATGATGTGCCATTTCTTGCTTACTGTGTGTTGGTTTGTTGTGTGCAGTGTTTCACCTCTGTGTGTGGAATTTTCATGACTGTGTGTTGCCTCTTTTTTAACTTAATGCGTATTCTGGTCACTGTTTTGTGTCATAAGCATTTTTGTGTAGTTTGTTTTATTGTGTCCATTTCTTTTTGGTCATCGGTCACCGACTAATCAGAACACCGGTGTTACAACACCACATGGTGTCTTGCATAAGGCGGATTAACCACAAATCTATGACGCGTATGGTACTTTACTTTTGGACTTTGACTAAATCCTCCGTTTTCCTCCGATCTTAATGAAAGTTTGCCCACTTGACGTTCAAAAGAAGAGGAAGGTAAATTTTGTGTGACACTTACGGCCTTCAACAAAATCTACATTTTTTATTCTGATGTCGATGAAATTTTGTTCACTTAAACTTCAAAAACCTAGCGTATGGTGCTTAGCAGAGGTACATTGCAATAAATTTCACACTGTTTCACTGTTAGCGACGAAAGTTGATAGAAACGTGTCATTTTTTATAGAGGGGCGGAGAAAGAGATGACGCAGGAAGTGCATCTGGCCACAACTTGAAATTAACCACGCCAATTCCATAGCCAACCACGCCGACCCTGCGGAAGTGGGAAAAGGCGCATAAAAAAGAATAAAAAAAGAGGGGAGGAGGAGATGAGCTGCGGAGTGGAGTTAGACAGAGACAGCACAAGCAGATTGACAGATGGTGCGGTGATGAGATCGTCAGAGAGCGGGATGAGATGAACAGAGCGAGAAGAGGAAGAAATGGACAAAGGCAGAGGAGGGCAGAGAAGGTAGAAGAGTGTGGAAATAAATACCACTCATCTGCGTTAACGAAGGCTCATAGGCTTGCAAATCCAATGGAGGAAGAGGGGACGGTTCAAATCCAACCCATCCCATACATTTTTCTATGTGCAATGAGGTGACAAAAGTCATGGGATTCCAGTATGGATATATATACGAGAGGGGAGTTGGAAAATAAGTTTCCCTTGTCGACTCTGGATTGAGTTGTGTACGAAAGGAAAAAAAATAGAATGAGACATTAAAGATAACCCCCCGCCTTTATTTTTCTACATAATTTCCAAGTGCATTGAAACATTTGTCAAACCGCTTTATAAGCTTCAAAAAGCCGTCCATGAAAAAAATCATACGGAAGAAGGGTGGAACGGCTATGGAGTGGAAACATCCGTCATCACCTGTCCGAAAGAAGTTCAAAAGCACTCCTTCTGCAGGTAAAGAACTACTCATCGTTTTCTGGGACGCGCCAAGGAGTTTTGTTGCTGGACGTTTCGGAGGATGCAACCATCAATGCTGCGCGGTACTGTGCCACTCTGTCGAAACCGAAACAGGTGATTCGGAAAAAGCGACCTGGCCTTCTCAGATCTGGCGTTCTGCTGTCGGATGACAATGAGAGACCACACTCGGCGACGATAATGCAAAACCATATAGTAACTCTTGTTTGGGAGCGCCTACACCGTCGACCATTTTGAAGCTTATAAAGTGGTACGACAAATACGTCAATGTACTTGGAAGTTATATAGAAAAATAAAGATATGTCTTATCTTAAACGTCTCGTTCTATTTTTTTTGTCTTTCATACGCAACTCTAACCGCAGTCGTCAGGGGAAACTTATTTTCCAACTCCCCCTCGTAGACGGTGGTACTGTCGCATACACAAGGTACACAAAAAAGATACACTCACCTAGTGAGGAAACCTTTCCAACGTGATTCTGACCATACGACGCGAATTCACAGACTGTGAACGGGGTAATTGGAGCTAGACACGTGGTACATTACATTTCAGAAACTGTTGCGCAAATCAGTATCCTGACAGCCACAGCGTCAAGAATGTGTCGAGAGTGACAAATTTCTGGCGTCATCTCTCGCAACTGACAGCATAGTGACTGCAGGCTTACATTTAATAACCGAAAAGCGCGATAGTTGGGTACAGTTGTCAGTGCTAAAAGACCAACAATAGTGCATAACCGCAGAAATTAATGTACAATCTACCACAAACGTATGCGTTACGACCTGACTTTAATGTGCTGGTCAGCAGACGATAGAGGTGTGTGTCTTTGTTAGCGGTTTGACGTAGAATGCAACGCCCCTAATGGAATGTTGACCTAATCGGTTGGATCCAACTCACAGCCAAATCTGATCTTGTTAAAATGATCTTCGATTTCAGTAGGTAAGAGCTGATTTACGGTTCTAGTGTGCCACTGAGGGCCGGTCGCAGTGTCCGAGCGGTCTGCGGCGGGCCAGTCACGGTCTGCACGGCCGCTGCGGTCGGGGGCTCGAATCCCTCCTCGGGCATGGATGTTTGTGCCCTTTTTAGTATAAGCTAGTTCATAAGTAGTTTGTAAGTTTAGGGACTGATGACCCCGCAGTTAAGTCCCATAAGCTCTATGAACATCTGTTTGCCATTGAGCGCATGAAGCTGTGGGCACAAGATGTCAACAAGACACTTTGCAAGTTGGTGGTGGTTGTATTACTACGAGGGTTGGAACTTAAATAGTGGCAACACTGCTGTGGAGACACTATGCAATGGAATCTACTATTGTCGCTGATAGCCACGTTGTTGATATACCTGCCTTACCTCCGAACAAATAACTTGCCCTCCAACGTCACAATCGAAGGAAACGCAGTAATTGTGAACGAGCGGTTTAACGTAACGGTGTCACTATGTTTACGAAACAGAAACAACGGAGTTGGATCAAGATTGCATGTGCCAGAGGTCGTACAGTATGACAATGTCATCAAGGTCTCCAACAGGCTTGCGGGGAATCGCCACTGCCGAACGGAACACTGGAACGTTAGGTGAAAGCCTTCAACGTAAGTCGGCAAACTGTGGCAGACATGCATCGGGCAGGTCGTCCTAGCGTCTTTGAAGAAGAAGTGCATACTGTTGCGAGCAGCTTTGCGAAAGAAGCGGCAACACTTTCTGCACAACCCACCCATCATTACGCACGACAACGCGGGTGCATACTGCGCAAGCCTGACTGCTCTGTTCGGTCGATGGGACTGGGAAGTACTGTACCATCCACCATACTCCCCGGACTTAAGACCTCGTGACTCTGATTTGATTCCGAAATGAAGCAACCACTTCGTGGCATTCGCTTCAGAACTGTTCCAGAGATTCGACATGCAGTAGACCGCTCCATTCACACCATCAACAGAACAGGCTCTGCTAATGGTATACTACATGTTCCACATCGCTGGCAACGGGTTCTACACAACACTACTTTGAAGGAAAGTAACTGATGCATACATGTCACGCTTTTGTATCGGTTATGAATAAATAGTTGCCACTATTTAAGTTACAACCAAAGTATTTGGGCTGTTTCTGTCTGGAATGGACTCGGTCCTCAGATTCAACTAAACTGATGCCGACTGTAAATGGTTATACCGGAGGTCATCTACAGTCATTCGGGGATTTCATATACTCAAGTAATTATGGAATAATTGTGATGCCTGTGTGACATGTGACTGGGCCACATTTGATTTTGATTCAAATGAACAAAAATTTGGATCACCCCAGTGAATGAGTCGTCCACGTAGTTAGTCCGACATGAATTCCATAGAACGTTTCTAACACACAATTGAATTGTCCATTGAAATAATTGCGTAATTGAACTCTGTCACATAAAGGCAAACTAAAGAAATTATGAAACTGGGCACTTACTTGCTAAGTAAAGTAAGTAAAGGAGTCAACAATCCAAAGATTTGTTTGAATATCACAGTGATTTACTAGGCATGGTCCTTTTTCGAGGTGTTATGTCGTTGCCTTTCTCCGATCTTCGAACTGACTTACCCTGCCAGTTATAGGGGGACCTACAGTTTCACGTGTGTTCCGAACCACGTTATCTTCTACAAATTATCTTCTCCCTACCCAGGAGGAACACTCAAGATCAGCTCGTAGATTCGTGTTTCTTGAGATGATGCTGTACGAGTATTTCTATCAAATAGAAGAGTTAATGAAGAAGGAAAAAAAATCGCAATTGTGAATATGAATAACACCAGCAAACGCTTGATCGCATTCACAATTGTAAATAATTTGCTTGTACTCTTGATAGCTGTTGTCACCTCACAGGCACTACTCGTTGCATATTATATAATAAATCACAAAAATTGTAAACAAGAAGTGGGAAACGTATGTACATTCGTTTATATATTTTATTTTTTAAATACTTTTACGACTATTATTCATATGGTATCTATTCTTTACGGACATGTCCCAAAGAAAAGACACCACTTGTTGACTTTAACGACCTTTACAAATTCGAAATATTTAAACATTTCGACCGCTTCAGGACATTGAAATACATGTAGTGGCAAAGATAAAATTTTGTGCTGGGCCGGATTTTCCGCATTGGGCAAGCTGTCGCCTTAACCAATTACGCTATCCAGGCACGCTTCCCTTCCAACCCAAATTCTCACCTTGTAGCACACTACGATTGTAGTGACCCCTGCCCATTTGATTCCACTTGCTCGCAGGCTATGCTGAATTTCCGCAAGGAAAAGAACGTATTAATGCGCCGGCATTGAAATTGTCAATTACCTGTTTAGGGCAAATATACAATTATTTATGTGTCCGATTGCACTGTTTCGAACTGGGATAGGGTTTGAGTAAAAGTTTCCAATCCTGTGTAATAATGAGCACCCGTAATCTAGTGTTAAATAATCTGGAAATAACCTCAATAACGCTATTCCAAAACAAAGCAATATGCACTAAAAAGTAAAAAAAAGTTTCGTATTCTTCTGCAACTCTGTAATCAACTTACTTTTTCTACCATCAATATTTAGGCACGTACCGTGTGTTTATTACCACACAAGAAGATGGGTAGGTACTTATCCACTTTAAATCTAAGACATGCCTATAAATAACAAACAATGATCAAAATATTTTTATAGTTCTCGTAAGTAAAATGAAATGAAAAATATTAGACTACTTAAAAGTCAATCAAGTTATTAGAATAATATAATATAGTTAAAATTATTGTTACTTTTGGACTCGGTGTCAGCCAACGAAAAAATACAGTATACTTTGCAAAAATAATACGAGAAAATTGAGGTTGAAGTCGGATCGGATGTTTTCTTGGCTGACACCGACTCCAAAAGTAACAATAATTGTCACTACTTTATAATATCGTAATAACTTAATTGGCTTTTAAGTAGTCTAATATTTCTCACCTAGAATGAAACATTCACTCTGCAGCGGAGTGTGCGCTGATATGAAACTTCCTGGCAGATTAAAATTGTGCGCCGGAATCGGGACTCGAACCTGGGACCTTTGCCTTTCGCGGGCAAGCGCTTTTTTTCTTTTCTTTTAATTCAGGTAGATCTATGCTTTGCGGTCGTTGGTTCAGTTTGTTCGTTGTTGTACGGTCAGTATTTGGCTCAGCTTTTATATTACAGAGGCCGTTTAGACCGCTGACCGGCCGCGCTGAGCCACGGCGCTCGGCACCACTGTGCTATCCCGACACGACACGCTGCCGCCTCACAACTTCACTTCCACCAGTTCCTCGCCTCCTACTTTCCAAACTGCACAGAAGTTCTCCTGCGAAACTTCCAAGACTAGCACTCCTGGAAGAAAGGATATGGTGGAGACATGCCTTAGTTACAGCAACTGCCAGGAAGTTTCATTTCTCATCTCGTTTTACTTAGCAAAACTCTAAAAAATATTTTGATCATTGTTTGTTATTCATAGGTATATGTTGAGTTAGATTTAAAGTGGGTAGGTACCTTTCTTCTTGCGTGGTAAACACATAGATGGTACCTACATTTCGATTAGTAGAAAAAGTAAATCGATTATTAAGTTGTAGAAGAATATGCAATTTTTTAATGCATATAAATTTGTTTTGTGGAATAGGTTTCGTCTTTCAAGTCTTTTTTTTTTTTTTTTTTTTTTTTACTAGTGCTGCTCATATGAGACAGCGCCGTTTAAATGAAACAAACGAAGTCAGGGAGAAACGCTTATCTCAGCCTATACCTTGAGGACAATTTCAACAAAAGAGACTTGCGAAGAGCGCAGAAATAGACTTTCAAAAACGCGGCTTTACATGAAAAAGTTTTGAACAAGGAATTACTTGACCATACGGAAGTTACGGTAGGTAACTCAATTACCCGGATAGCTTGTAAAAGATTAGACCGAGTATCGTTAATTTTCTCTTAAGAATTGAAGAGTTCCGTTACTTTTTAATTGATCTCATAATCAGAATCTAACCAAACTCTTATCAAACTACCATTGAAGTATACACTTTCTAATAAAGAAATGATCTTCTAAATCGGTTGACGTAATATTGAGTTATTCGCCCAATTGTCGTTCACACACTTAATGCAAATTTAAGAGTTATATGGTTTTCTTATGGATTCCATAGTCAGAACTGGACCAAATGAAATGGGACCATACGGGAAACACCAGCTTTCAAATAAAAAAATAATCATCAAAATTTTTTCACACAGTCGAAGATTCTGAAGTAACAAACATAAAAAAGTACAGTCGTATTGAGAACGTCCTTCTTTTCTGAAGTCCGTTAAAAAGGCAACTCCGCACCCAACATTAATATTAATGAAAATGAGCCATGTTAGCTCCCACAAACCAAACAAACCAGTAACAGCCAATCGTTAGCGGTTGATCGTCCACGTGACTTTCACCCTCAACGTCAAACTATTCTTTCTAACCGGTGGGTAAATTGACACTGACGTTTTGATATTACAGATATAGGGGGAAGCTCTTTCCATGTGAAAGGCGCGTTTTGTCGTGGTGTTGGGTTCCCCAGCCGTCCCGTTACCAGTTTCTACCTAGTGAATAGAATACAGCAGGTAGCCAGGTTTTTCCTTATGTGGTCGGAAACCGGAAGCAACGCTCTTGAATGAGCGAGGGAGGCTAACCCAGAATGCAACTGAAATACAATATAGCCACACATTATTCTAAAAATCCATATAAAATCAGGGAATGATCATACGGCAAATATAGTTATATGAATGGATCAGGAGACTTGGGAGAATCAAACGCTGTAATTACAATTTCAATATCCCTTATAGATAAAAAGCCGACTAATTTCAGTACTATAATAATAATTTTAAAAGACTTATATTTACAATTATTGATACGTAGTGTTTATCAGTAACAATTTAAGAAGCAAATGTACCACGCTATCTATCTTAAAAGACGTACCAAATTATTTTTGTGTTCTTTCAATAAACTTTATTTTACTCTCTTGTTCTGTTTTTCGTTGAGGTAGTAATATTCTTGTGTCAGACCATAGATTCCACCACTGAAACACAAAACATGAACCCATGAATACTAGATATGCAACAGATAATTTATATATAAACAATTATAAGTATTTGTGGACAAGAACTGAATATGTTTGTGTAAAAAGCCATGATAAATTAAATATTAATTGTGTATATTTCGACGGCGGCAGTATATTTGAACAGTGAGACGCCACGCTTAATAGCAAAGAGCTTCAGTCTCAATCGTTTTTAGTATTGTTAAATATATATTTGTTTGTTAAATGTAAATAACACTTGTAGGGAGGTGGTCAAAGCGTTTTATTCTGTGATATTCAAATGTATAATATTTTGGAAGGGGAAATTATATTTTAAAGATGAGGCGTTAGGATGCGCGGAAGGATACAATTTTGGGAGCAGGGAGCACGCTTTTCGAACTCTGGGGAAGGGACTCGTTACTTGGACTTGGTGGTGAAAGGTTGCTACGCTGGGCGGTCTGAAGCCGCGTTACGAACTTGTGATTTGAAGAGATAGGCATGTGTGGATTTGGAAAATTTACTGGACTGTGACTGAAGAGCTTAGTTTCTGGTTGAAAAGTGACAAACTATGCACTGTAGTAGGTCTGTAGAACAATGATAATTCAGCAATCGCGTACTACTCTGATGATAAACTGTGTTTCATAACAAATACTTTTATCGCGGATTAATTAGAAACTACAGTGTTCGATGGCCTACACTAATTTACGAGTGATAATTTGGAACTTTTACTATAGAGTGCGTGTGATACTTATAGCGCCTCTCATGAACAATAATTGGGGAAATATTCTGGTATTTACCGATATATAAAGTAGGACCACTTCCGAATTTTCATGTCCAGAAATAGAAATAAACTGTATTTATAAAGAATTACCTCGTGAGTGAATCACTTCTTTATCTTAGATTCCATTTTACTGGTCATTCAGAGGTTTAATTTATGTTTGTTAAAATATATTTTCACGCCATCATATGCAGATTGATAGACTGGCTAAACTACAGATTATTTATTGATCTTGTTTAAGCAGATTGGGTAGCTGTTTTGGGCATAGAAGCTGACATACTGTAAATGTATAAATAAATAAAATAAATATGTCTGAGATGATAAATCAGTTGAAATTAACCTTCTCTGGTTATGTTCTGATAAGATGCTGCAAAAAATTCTGAAAAAGAACAGTTTATTTGTTTCTCACCATCATAGGATAGACGTTGTGGCGTCAATGTAGGTCGTTCATGATCTGCAATTGTGTGAAGCTGTAAAACTTGAATTTATTTTTACATAAGAGAGAGATTCAGTGAACTGAGTATCTCTGTCTGAACGGATAATCCACTACCCAATCTGAAATTGCTAGCTGTTCTGTGTCTAATGTAAGAAATATTTTACGATCAGTTTAGATAAAACTTCCTGGCAAATTAAAATTGTGTGCCGGAACCGGGACTCGAACCTGGGACCTTTGCCTTTCGCGGACAAGCGCACTACCGACTGTGCTATCCCGACACGACTCACGATGCCGCCTCACAACTTTACTTCCGCCAGTACCTCGCCTCCTACTTTCCAAACTTCACAGAAGCTCTCCTGCGAACCATGCAAGACTAGCACTCCTGGAAGAAATGATATGGTGGAGACATGGCTTAGCCACAGCCTAAGGGATGTTTCCAGAATGAAACTTTCACTCTGCAGCGGAGTGTGCGCTGTTATGAAACTTCCTGGCAGATTCAAAAAGATTCATTCTGGAAACATCCCTTAGGCTGTGGCTAAGCGATGTCTCCACCATATCCTTTCTTTCAGGAGTGCTAGTCCTGCATGGTTCGCAGGAGAGCTTCTGTGAAGTTTGGGAAGTAGGAGGAGAGGTACTGGCGGAAGTAAAGTTGTGAGGCGGCATCGTGAGTCGTGTCGGGATAGCACAGTCGGTAATGCGCTTGCCCGCGAAAGGAAAAGTCCCATGTTCGAGTCCCGGTTCCGGCACACAATTTTAATCTGCCAGGAAGTTTCATAACAGCGCACACTTCGCTGCAGAGTGAAAGTTTCATTCCAGTTTATATAAAGTCCCGTGTGTATAATTCCAGATGAGGCAGTCCCTTAGGCTATCTTTGTACTTAACAGAAATTGCCTGTGCAATTGATTAAATAACTCTAGACAAATTCAGAACTTACTTTGAGTTGAAACATACGTATATGCAGCGTTAGTCATACATCCAATAATTCCATAACTAAATATGACAATCCTCGTCCATAATTAGAATACTGTACAACATATCAGCAAAGAACAACCACTCCTCTTCCTAGCCGTTACATAGAAATTTTATATATTTTTAAAAATTTTGGACCTGTGCGATACTATCTGTCCGACAATGCCGGGTGGGAGAGAGCCGCGGCGGAATGGCAATTTCATTGGCGACGCATTAATACGTTCGTTTTCTTGCGGAAATCCAGTATAGACTGCGAGCAAGTGGAATCAAATGGGCAGGGGGCACTACAACGTAGTGTGCTATAAGCTGAGAATTTGGGTTGGAAGGGAAGCGTGCCTGGATAGCGTAATTGGTTAAGGCGACCGCTGGCCATAAGCGGGAACTCCGGCCAAACCCAAGTTTTCATCTTTGGCACTGGATGTATTTCAATGTCCTGAAGCGGTCGAAATGTTTAAATATTTCGAATTTGTAAAATTGCGGTCGTTAAAGTCAACAAATGGTGTCTGTTCTTTCGGACATGTTCGTAAAGAATAGATACCATATAAATAATTGTCGTAAAAGTATTTTAACAACTAAAGTATGTAAACGAATGTACACTTGAAATAAAAAATAAATAAAAATCCTGAATTCCAAAGTGGAGGCCGCACCTTACGCTATGCAACCAACATGGCGTAACTGTGGCACAGGTCGTCAAATCATTCCACAGTACAGTTATTACAGTCCCCTTTTTCTCCTTATGGCATTCAAGCAAGGTGCAAACCAATACTTTACATTAAATTTGTGATTAATGATCATATTTTTGATACATACTGAGTACTTCAAACTTCCTAATTAGTGTTGAATTTAATGCACAACATAACAAAATCTTTTATTGATAGTTACGTGATAAACAAATGTACCTATGTGACGCATAGTACTGACAGGTATTGACAGGTATCTTAGAATACATAACTCACCCCTATGTACGGAGACAACGAGCCATAAACTTTTACTACCCGAGTTGTGTATTGCCCAAGTCTTATTGGTGAGAACTTACAGGAAGGTCGCAACGTGACGTTGCCTACCGTGTGAATCGGGCAGTAGGGTAGGTAAAAGTAAGCGGCTGCTGCCAGTAGGTCAGTCACAGCGTGGCTGAGGGGCCTGCGTCACTTTCCTCGTCTCTGCCCGCCGACTGCCCTGCAGCTGAACTGTGCCCCTTCCTCCCCCCCCCCCTCTGGGGAGGGCGTGGCCGTCTCACGGAGCTTCTCCTGCGTGGCGGAACGCGCCTCACCCGCGACCTGAATGCCGCGGACACCCAGTCACAGCTGCAAGGCTGGCTGCACAGCGACACGGACCCTTCATCCCACCAGTCGTGCGGCATGTCCGGCCAATATCACTTGAACCGTTGTCTCACTGCGTTCTGCGGACATTCCCTGGCATCGCGCCAAGTCAGCCTCCCAGCTGCTGACACTACATCTACATTGATTCTCCGCAAGCCACCTCACGGTGTGTGGCTGAGGCTACTTTGCGTTTTTTAAACACAAATCAGAAGCCCTGTACAAAATGGCTTCCACATCAACTTAAGCACAAATAAACTAGTTAGCCACACCGTATACAAATGCTTCAGAAAAGAGGCCGGTAACCACACTAACAAGAGCATTTAGGGATTAAAAGTTGCAGACCTTACAGTCATACATAAAAAACACACATATCAGTCATATGCCGGCCGCGGTGGCCGAGGGGACTGAGGCGCTCCAGTCACGGTCTGCACGGCCACTACGGTCGGGGGTTCGAAGCCCCCCTCGGGCATGGATATTTGTGCCGTCCTTAGTTGTAAGTAGTTCATAAGTAGTTTGTAAGTTTAGGGACTGATAACCCCGTAGTTATGTCCCATAGACTCTACAAACATTTGAACATTTTGATCAGTCACATAACAAAACAATTTTCTTTTATCGATTAAGCCATGCTAGAAGTCACACGGGGCAAAGCTCTGTGGTGCTTTAGTGAGACATAAACACAGTTAAGCCAGTCTCGCACAGAGCAAGGTTTGTGGGAGCCTGCCGCGTAGCACACAGACAGGTGACCGGTCGGCCCTGAGGCCTGCTGGAAGGCTGTTTGCTGCAGGATTCTGGATATAGCGCCTTTCCTATTATTCTCGCATGTTTTCGGAATGCTACCCGTGCTGGCCAATCAGGAGTCGCGTATGGCGTGTGAGCTTGCAGCCAGCAAGGCGGGAACTCGAAGTGAACACACCAGAACGAACACACCTTCCACTTCGCTAAGTGCAATCTTCCCCAAACAATTGCAAAGAAACTCTTCGGTAAAATAATATGATTCTCACACAAATTATAGATGCATTATTCTGCTTCATGATGAAATGGATATTATTTTATTAGTGGTCATAGTTCTTGTGATATTTACGGATTTAACACAGTACTACAAGGAATCCGAAAATTTTACATTGAAAAATAGAGGTCGGTATGAGTTTGCGTTTGGTATATGTTAGGTCATACTTTGCTGTGAATGAAATGTAGCTGAAATATTGAATTATTCTTCGAAGTTGGAAGGATGTCGCTATCTATCACCAATCTCGAGATAATGGGTTGTATGTAAGGCACTTGTTCCCTGCAGTACTATACTGAATCCGATAATATCACAAAAACTACAAGCACAAACAAAATAGCAAATACATTTTCATGAAGTTGAAGAATGCAGCTATAAGATGTGCGAGAATCAATTTTTTTTTACCGAATAGTTTCTTCACAATTATTTGATAAATAAAGCAGCTCGGCCGCGTTGTGCGTCTCGGCGTCCACCCAGCGAAGCCAGCCTGCACGCCTCCGCGCCCAATCTTGCACCGTGTGAGAGACACGCAGCCGCATTCGTACTGTGCAGCCGACTGACGTGCGCGCCATCCAGGAAATTTCTGGCGAACCATGCTCCGTGTGAGAGTGGCTTTAGATAGCAGAGCCTGGCGAACAGTAGGATGTGAAACGCGGGATGGCGTGTTTTGCAGCATTAAGTAGGAGGGACTGTTAGTGAGGAAGAAGGCAATCAGAGGATATAACAGATTGGAAGTGTATGCCATTCAAACTTAAAGAGGAGACCTGAATGCCAAATACTGTCGTAGGCGTTTTCCGGATGGGATATCACAGTCCTTGTATGATAATAGATTTCGAACTGGCGGTTTCCGTCGTCCAGTGGAAGAGTCACAGGAGGCGGCCGGCACGGCTGCGCGCTGTTAGTCAGGCACGCGGCAGTGCGTGGCGCGAGCATTCCGCCAGCCGCCAGTATGGTGCGCGGACTGCTTTTTGTGTGCAGGCACTGCCGGGACCAGCGGGCAGGCACGCGGCGCATGCTCGCTTCCCGGTAAAGGGAGAGGCGGCCAGCAGCCGGCACGCGGCGACGCCTGCAGGGGACCAGCTGCCGCCTGTCACTTGTCACCGACACTGTGGCGCGCGCACCACTGCAAAAATAGCACAGTCAAACTGTCAGAAAAAAAATCGCACTGACGTGTTTTACGGCCCACATCGGATTTGTAGTTTTATAAGTTTTTGCAAATATTTTGAACCAAAATAATGATCTAAATAATAAAATATTCATAGAATATATGACATCAACTGCGATTGGGCAAAGCTGAAAATGTGTACCCAGCCGGGATTCGAACCCGGGTCTCCTGCTTTCTAGGCAGTCTTACGGGAATTAGTTATAACTACGAGTTTGAGTACTATGGGCAGGGTGAAGCTGGGAATTTGTATCTGACGGGAGGCGTGCAGGGTAGTCCTTGCAGGTGCGGTGATCACTGTGTCCCCAGTGGTGTAGGGGTCAGCGCAACTGCCTAGAAAGCAGGAGACCCGGGTTCGAATCCCGGCTGGGTACACATTTTCAGCTTTGCCCAATCGCAATTGATGTCATATATTCTATGAATATTAAATAATAACAGCTGCAGGATCAGAAGTGACGTCTGTTCTTTCGGAACAGGCGCCACATGTATATATAAATAATAAAACACTAATTAATAAGAGTATCTGAAACCCTTTTAGAAAAAGAAATTAGTTAGTGGCGGGTTCCGAACTACAGACCTATAGTGTTTATCAACCAATAGAGGAGTCCTTCAATTGCATACTATTGATGGCCGTTGTTAACTGATGCTAATATGGCATTTGTAGACACTAGATTATCACTTATCGTACGAAGAATTATGTTTTTTTTTTTTTTTTTTTGTTAATTCTTCAGTGCACCGTTGCTTTGAAATGGCAACGTGTAAGTTACAATAAGAAAATCATCAAATACGCGCAAAATGGCGTATGCTACAGGGAGTTCTGCGCGAGCAATGTCACGTGACACCTCCTAATGGCTGGTTTTCCTTAATTCAACGGAGGGTGTCAAATCTCCGTTATTTTTGCAAATATGTCTCAAACGATACGAGATATGAAAAAAACATAAGGGAGCTAAGTTGTAGAGAATTTTATCCTCTACAAATTAGGTTATTCAATTTTCGTGTCAGATGAACGGTTCGTTTGCTATTACAATTATATTACAAACGGCTTTTTTAGGTATTACTACCGTATTTTTTGTCCGAAAAATTTTTAATAAGGATGTTCTGGTCTCTGGCGGCCTACAATCATGTATGTAAAATTTGGTGCTGATCGGTTGAACGGTTCGTCTTAAAAACAGGGAACACGTTACGGACAGACAGCCAGACATACATCCCAAAATCGCTGTCATTTTTGCAATTATCTTTGAAACGCTACGAGATATGAAAAAAAAACATAAGAGAGCAAAGTTGTAGAGAATTTTCTCCTCTACAAATTAGGTTATTCAATTTTCGTGTCATATGAATAGTTAAGCCGTTACTTCATTTAAATTTCGAGCTGTCAAAAGACGATCGCAAAGGCCCACTTCTGGTGTTACTACCGTAACATAAAGTGGGCCAAAATGTCTATACCTTGCAAAAGGTGGGGTAGATGATTTTTTTTTTTTTTTTTTTTTTTTTTTTTTTTTTCTTTGTAGTATGGAGTCCACTAATGCAGCAGTGTAACCATTACATGTTGAAATGTGTTTGATAGTTTTCAGTTATGTCTGGAAGTCGTCATCACTCATTGGTATGGGCATGATATATTTTACGCGTTACACGCACTCGATTGGCGTCGGTGTTATCCGTCTGAGGCTCTTAGCTCGACTGACTGTGACAAGAGTAAGTCTACGTGCCAGCAGGGCCGGGTCTAGGGAGGAGGGGGGCGTGCCGTCGCCCAGGGCGGCAGATTTTTGGGAGCGTCAAATTCGTGGATTTTTATGTAGTTCCGATAGCTTAAATTAAACAAGACAATGAAAAGTTGAAATGTGATAATATGTTGGAGATACAATTTTTTACAGATTGATACTCATTGTTACAGGCAACAGTGATATTGCGTTATCCTACAAGCAAAATAAACATGAAAGAAGAAGCTTCAGCCAATCTGTTCGGCAGCGTCCGGGCGCTTCCGCGTGACGTCACTGTCGATCGTGAGAAGCGGTAGAAGGGCGAGGCGTATTCTTGCGTTCGACTATGGCAGTGTTCCGTTTAACATTAATTTAAGAAAACAGGTGCGATATAAGCATAAACACATAGGAACACAATGCTACTATTTATTACGGTCAAAGATTAATTAAATACCTACCAAATGATATAATATGGAAGGGCTTTTAGAATTAAATCACAATATTTCATTGTAAATTAGACGTTGCTGTACTCAGTAAAAATGTTATCTTACTTGATTTCATGTAAAATAACTTGTTGATTTCCTGTTGATGGCAGCCAAAGTCCTTGACTTATATTGTATTCTGTTATTTTCGCTCAAAATCATGTTCCACACGTAGAACACCACTGGTTGCACCCATAACGGTATCGTGAAATAAGTAAAATATGATTATACTTTTTCAGTTATTTACATAGTGTAGATTTGTTGTAGAATATGCTTACATTTGTTTTGTCTAGTCATGATATAGGTTGACATTAATGTCATCTGCCTGTGCAAACTCATTGTTGGAGGTTTCACGTAGTACACTACCTTTTTTCATTGTTCCCTGAGATATTTTTAATTCGGTTAATTGATGGTATTTGTATAGATAGTAGCAACAGTAGATTATATCGCTTATATTTATCTTTTTACGTCCCGGTCCTAGTTCAGTGCGCAGTGAACAGGCGTCCTATTGTTTCTTTGTCTAGTTATGAGCTGCGACGAGTATGTGCCGCCTGTGTAGATAATCGCCTCTGCACCAAGTGTTTTCGCGGACCTTGTGATTTACACAGCAATTAGTCGGTAAAATGCTCCACCTCTACTCGAGGAACTAGAAAAAGTGAACAGATTTTAGTTTTATGCTCTGCCGCTAACCTAAATTAATCTTGGTGGACATATTAATTTTGGTTATGGCTTAAAATGTAAATGGAACACTGACGCTGCTATGATCTTAAAGACATTTTCACGACAAAGAGACGTATGAGTGTATATGTGAAAATAAGACGTCATATATGGGTAAAGCTGACGAAGTCGAAAAATGCCCGGGTGGGAGGGGGGGGCGGTGCTTGAAACTTTTGCACGGGGCGGCAAAATCCCTGGGGCCGGGCCTACGTGCCAGTGGCCACATTTTGGCGCCAACAGAACATTCTAGACTGTTACGCCCGTCATCCTTCTATTAAACTAAAATTTAATTATCTTTTCTAAAGAATAGAAACGTAGCTCCACACAAGACAATTACATAATATAAATAGAGACATTTAAATAAAGCGTGTTATATTAAATATTAATAAAATTGCTGGTGGGTATTGGCGGACTGAGAGTACAATCAGACTTTAGTTGGAAATATGGGCGGAGTTTTCCCATGGGATACTTGTTCACTGGACCATATGCTCTATCTTTTACTCCCCCACCACATATTACGTAATGCTCTTCCCAACATAGTAAAGAAAAGTCTTACAGAATGTAAAATAAAAGAGCAAGCAAATGAGTAAAAATCAGCCCTGTCACAATACTTACGTAGTAAGATTGTAGATATAGCTTCACAAATACAATGTGAAGTAATCAAGTCTTATGGTATTGTTGTCTACGAGACGATGAGATATAGGTAAAGCCGCCAATTCACTTTTCGTCGTCCATATACATTCTACGGCCTTTATCCAAGTTATTCGACCGATGAACGTAAAAGAAGGCTTGGTTTTTTCAGACCTCACATTAATGAGGCAGACAAATTATGTATTGTAAAATATTTCGTATTTGAAATTATGGAAATGAGGCTTATTATAATATAAGTAGCTGTCAGTAAATCCAGCACACCCATAATATCCGTATGGGTAGCGCCTACAAAGATCACGTTATGTTTCTCTGCACAACGTAACTCGTCGGCATTTAGTCGAGTGGCCAGTAACCCTTCCGTCTCAGGCCACAGTTACGTCGAAAAGGAAAAGAAGAATACATAATGTACGTCTGTTTCTATGTTGAAGCATCGTATATTGTGACTGTAATTCGCAGCACTGATGCTTTGAACGTGCAGCACCATAACATGTTTAACTCTCTATAAGCCCGTTCTTTGCAGTGGAAGTTAAAGAAAGGTCTTCTCTCACCATCACTGTTCAGGATTCAAAAACTTGAATGGTACCCTTATAGGACCACTTAGTCCATAAATTCGCTTTCCAGGAAGTCAAATATACATAAAAAACATAGAAAGGAGCAAGAAGAAGCGTGTAGTTTGTAATCATATAAGCCAAATCAGTAATTCTTATATCTTAACCAAGTCAATTCAATTCGTGAAGATAATATAGCCGTGCGTAACTGTACACTTGACGTAAACTTCGGAAGTATTGCTGTCACGATTGTGATCTGAAAATACAGCGCCACCTATTCGTTATTTGCAGCACCAACTAACCGCTCTGTAATGTACTTTGCCAAACTCTTAGGTAGAGAAGAATCTTAAAATTTTAAAGTATCATACTCTTTCGCGCCGTGATTAAATTGTGACTAATGACGCCTACACGTTGTCCAAAACTGTGACCCGTGATGTGATATTCCTGTCTTGTAGTCATCACCTTTAACTCCCTCATAGTAAGCCAGTAGTACGTGGCTGTATGAAGCTGACGCAGAGTGGTGCGAGGTACCAATAACAGCCCGTACTATTCCCGTGCGAAAGGCCGCCTGTAGTTTCAGTGCTCTGCTGTGATTGGCCAGTGTACCTGCAGGCTGGCGCTAAAAGTAATTTCTTCTTTTGTAAAAAATAGACGTATTATTTATTAAATTTACTTGAGTTTCTTAAGAAGACATCTCTCAGTAACAAGCTACCACGCTCTTGTTTTAAAACATATACGTGAATTAGTACACAAAACAAAAATTTCGAAAGTGCAAACGAAAAGCTTCGTCCATGTTTTCGCGTGCAGATCGGGATGGATCGTACTGTCTGCTCAATCTGGTTTCGACGCTCATCACGGGCAAGCCCACTGACCGATGCGGTCGGTCATAGGCTAGGAATTCATCGTATATAAGTGTTGACGATGTAAAGAGAACAGATGATCAATGGCAATGAAATATATTTGAAATGAGCATCGGTTCGTTAATTATGCATTTTCCTTGTTTCTACGTTGAGAGGAATATATATGTTCTACCATGGGCATATTTTTATTTGAATTTTACTTGATATTATGCCTTGGGCACATTTTTAGTGGAATTTAAGCTATAATTTCGCATTCTCCATTTTAAAGTAATATTCTGATTTCGTTTCGATAATGTATGTAACATTCTGACTTCATTTGTTGATATGGATAATTTGGTAATCTCGGTATAAGCCAAAGTGTATGCATTATCTTTGACCACAGTGTTGCGCCGTTAGTAGTAGCCACAGACATACATTACTAGACTGGCAAACTTGCCTATGTGACTGAAGTTTGATGTCCCATCTTGCCTCACCTAACGTCAAAAAGTTTCAGTACGGTACTACTATGATCTTCTAACGCGATATGACGTTGTAAGCTTTACTAGTTGGTTTGAACAATGATTTGCATTTGAGCTAACACTTCCGCATTTTCGAATCGTGTTATGATTAGAACATGTTATGTACGGTTAAACATTAACATCTAGGCAAAGACTTTCTACTATTTTCTTGTGTTGCCAACATAATCATGAGAGGTCAGCGGGATGATAGGTCAAATTTTACCGTTACGTACAGTTAAAGTAGCAGTAGTTATCTGAAAAACACTAACAAGAATAAAGCTACGTGTTGTCCATGACAAATAACACATTTATAATGGTCATACTGTTAAAAGAAAAACCGAAGTTGATCGAAACTGGAAAAAGATTAATAAGAACAGGAAACGCGACTCATTAGTGTGTGCGTCAAAGCAGACTATAGATTTCATAAGAACTCTCAAAAGAATAAGGGTACACTTTTATAATGGTCATACTACTGAAAGAAAATCCGAAGTTGAATGGAATTGGTAACAGATTAATAATAACAGCAAATCAATGCAACTCATTACTGTATGTGTTGAAGCTTACTCCAGCTTAAAAAATTTCAGCCATATATAAAACACGAATTTCCTACATGTCAAAACTCTAGGACAGCATAGTTACGTCATTTCATGCGTATTTTTACTACTGTTTTTTGTAATAACTCACACGACTGCTCGCACGTTATAGTATAGAAATATGGCGGCGAGACCTCACTGACACCAATGATACTGTATACGGCATTGCTAGTCTAGTAATATATGTTTGTGGTAGTAGCGAGCAAGCAGTCTTTAGTAGACTCGGTGAGAGGAGTTTGCGTGAAGCAGATGCAATCTGCCAGTCAGTCTGGAAGCTTAGGCAGACACACTGTACGTTATATTTATGTGAGATTATTTTGGATGGACTAAAGCCTGCCTCGTGGTTAGGCAATTGAATCGCTTACTTCAGAAGGGCCCTATGTCCATCTGAGATAGTTTCGAGGAAAGTGTAAAAACTATTTTGATAATTTACTTGGCATTTCCTTGCCTGTTTGCAGTGACCACGTGAGAGAAACCACTATTAATCTAACTTATTATATACTCAAATATTGCGTCGATTTATTGACCAGAGCTGAATATTTCTCTTGGGCATATGTCTTTTCTGAAATAAGTTAGAAATAATAATCTTAAAAGCGTTATATCACACAAACAAACTGTTTAGTGGACATGTTAGTAAATTTTCATTATAGTCGACATGGTCGATTGGAGAGTGTCCGAAACTGCACTATGTTATTTTAAATGTGTTTACTTCCGTCAAAAGTTGCAATATTATTGTTTAATAACATGTTTCGATCACTTGGATCATCTTCAGATCTTATAGTTGCGTCCGCAACTCGTCTGGCTGAGTACCTGTTAGTATGTTATTAAACAATTATATTGCAACTGATGACGGAAATAAACAAATTTAAAATAATGTTAGTAAATGTTTGAGACAATTTATAAGAATTCATAAAATCTGCCCATGAAATCAATCTGTTTATCAATACTGGAAATCACAGATCACACATCCTTGCCTTTGGACGTACTCCTTCCCACCGTCTATGTTGTTTTGCTTTTTCTGACTGTAAAGATCTTGTTCATCTCTAGTTTTAAGATCCAGAAAATGTGTTAGAATATTCATAATCGATCATCTTGACTAATGGATTCAAAACATTTAGAACTGCATGTGCGAGATTTCCCGAAAGATTTTGTTAGTAGTGCTTACCTCAGCAATTGATATTCTCCACTCTCTTTAGTTCATAATTTTGATTACAGTCTGTCCGTACTGCTGAGGATGACAATCACCTTTACTCCTCCTTTTTTTATGGATAGTTTCAACTTCACAAACAGATTCACTCGATATTATAAGGACATAATATCACATACGACGGATTGCTCTACAACAATGACTTTTAAGCAAGTCATAGGTGCAGTATTTTCATCGTCCTCCCGCCTTTTCTTACTTTGAGAGAATCTCTATTAAGTACTTGTAGCTATTGTTCAGAATTGTTGAGATCAAAAGTGTCCTATGTCCTGGACATGGGGCTACTTTGAAATCAACGAGAATTTCTCGTTTTATATTTCAGGTATCTGATAAATCGTGAACGCCCATTCCACACTCAACACTGTGTCGACCCCTAAAGAACACAGAAATGTGGATAGCACAAAATATAAAAAAAGTGCACGTAGAGCCTTTGTGAAATAAGCGATTCAATTGTATCACTAATCGAGAATACGTATTTGGATAAAAAGGTGAAGTTTGTGCATTTATTATTTGTAATTATATCGCATGATCATTGTTGTGGGAGCTGCTTAACGTTTTCTTATTTATGAAGTTAGTTATCAAAAGTTACATGTTTTGATTTAACCTGAAATCAATAACCAGTTATCCATCCTTTCAAATTTTGAAGATTAATTTTTGGATTAGGTAAAATTATTGTGTCATGTGTAAATAGCGTCTGCCAAAGCTAGTCACTGACTTACAATTTGAAAAGAACAGTAGTGAAAGTATAATTTTTGATAAGATCAGTTTGCATAATTAATGAGAGTAAAAAAAGTAATACACATGTAGACTAGATGCAGTTTACGAATAAAGTTCTGTTGTATTGATGGATATTAGGTTAATTGATGAGCCTAATATTTACAGGCAAACTCATTCGTCTTGTGCGAAAGAAAGAAGCCATATTTACATTCAGTTGCGTTTTCATTTAAGCTAATCAGATTTAAAAATTACGTACGTTCAAATGAGACAGTGTACCGATTGTTATGCACTGCACGTTATCAGTTTCATTGACATTGAAGAGTGACATATTTTGAGTAATTTAAGTGAGGTATTAATTCACGTAAAACTGATAACAAATATTCCAGTAGCAGACAGAAACTTACTATCCTGACTTTCGCAGTTGAGTTCTTTGAGTATAGACACCTCTATTCTGTGACGAGTCTTCGTTTGCTAGTGGTACAGCAGCTCCCGCCTAAGGCGTATCGTGTAGTGCGGCCTAATATCAGATATTCGTAGAAAACAGCAATGTACGTTTGACAAGCTACTCTGTAGATGTCTATTCTGGTTGACAAAAGTACTTCACTATTTTTTAGGAATATGTTCTAAATTTAAAGGATGTGATTAGGCAAAAACCTAAGAGTGCAACTTAAATCTAGTCTAGCTTGTCAAAAGCGTTGGCCGTTTTCAACAAATATCTAATATTAGGCCGTATCACACGATACACTTGAGGAGAGAGCCGCTGTACCACTCGACAACGGTTCTACGAATAAAGGCTCGTATTCTGTGCACGCTGTAAATTTTGAAAATACCTTAGCAGACAAGCAAAAAAGGTAAATAAATAAATGCATTGCAAGATATGGTGCTTCACTTTTATCTTACCTATGCCACAAGTACAAGGTAGGATTGTGCCTATTTACGCTCAATGCTAGGGTGCTATTCCGCTGTTGGAGACTTTCACCAATGTTGATACGCATTACATAAGGGAACATCGAGGCTGAATTGAAATTTGTGTTGTGGAGGGAGAGGATATTTAGAACAGTTGCTAACGCGGTAGTTTAGGGCGTTCAGTTAAAGGACTGAATGCTCTCTTAATAAAAACTAAAGAACTAAACGTTGAACAACCAATAGAGATGAGCGCCGACTGGTGAGTTTACTTGCTCCGTGTGTCGGTTTCTTGACAAAATGTGAGTACCACACACGTAAATATTGAAGAATTCTTTTTGTCTGGTAACATACAGTTTCGAGACCAACTCCTTCTCTAGATGTTCAGTTCTGACATTCATCTGAAACTTAAAAGTGTAACATGCCTCGTCAAAATCTCTACCTATATAAAAGCGAAAGGACACTCATTCTCTCACTCACTGCCTAAACACGAAATCTCATAAACTACTTTACCTAGAAGCTGAAAATGGCAAGAATGGAGGTAGACGACGTCAGCTAAGAGAGAATTTTGCGATAGGGCCGATAGTTTAGGAGATATGACGTCATTAACAATGAAAACGTCCCCATCTTTCGGCACGTGATAGTATGACTTTATCAGTCCACTATTTGAGAAGGAGAGCACTTAGCGACTTGCAATAAACTTTAAATATAATTTCAAAAATTTAGTAAACTTTTTCTCACTGACAACCCCAAAAAATTAAAAGGAAAAAAGTTTCTCGCTTACTACTTTTGCGCTGTTCATGGACTAAAACTACTGCATTCCGTATGAGGTTACACTTTATAATTTCTACACTGCAAATTGTAGCGGCAGGAAATTTTACAAACAGTATGCACAAATAAAGCTGAATGTACCTTCGAAATTGTATCACAGTACGACACGTAGTTCGTAATATATGAGCATAAAAACAGCAAAGTTTTTGGAAAACTGCCCCATGACGCATAAAGTTTTAATCTAGTACTTCTTTACTACTAATTGTATTCGTAACAAATTTTACAGACGTACAGCACTTCTACAAATGGGCCGGCCGCGGTGGCCGAGGAGACTGAGGCGCTCCAGTCACGGTCTGCACGGCCACTACGGTCGGGGGTTCGAATCCCCCCTCGGGCATGGATATTTGTGCTGTCCTTAGTATAAGGTAGTTGATAAGTAGTTTGTAAGTTTAGGGACTGATAACCCCGTAGTTAAGTCCCATAAGCTTAACAAACATTTGAACATTTGATCTACAAATGAATATATACATGAAAAATTATACAACTGTACAACATGTAACTCAATAAATATGAGATCGTACGAATTTTGTATGTAATTTGTATTTTTATTACTATCTTTCTTTGTTTGGAAACTGCATTTTCAATTTTGTCCATTATGCAAAAGAGCCTTATTTCTAATATGTTTTCTGATAAATGTAACATGTTTTTAGGAATAAAGAATATGGGCAGAGAGAGAAGGGATAGGGAAAGTACTAACTCGATGAATAAATAAATACCCGGGCAACGCTGGGTTTTCAGCTAATAGAATGAAAATAAGTTCCTGACTATGCCGCGGCGGACCGGCCGAGCGCATTGAGACGCTATGCCGTTCCCCGTCGGGGGTTCGAATCCCCCCCCTCGGGCATGGATGTTTGTACCGTGTTTAGGATAAGCTAGTTCATAAGTAGTTTGTAAGTTTAGGGACTGATGGCCCCGCAGTTAAGTCCCTTAAGCTCTACAAACATTTGAACATTTTGAACATTTTCTTATTGTTTTCACAGCCTCATCACATGAAGTAATTACATGAAAATACTACGCAAATAAAGGCACTACTTGTCGCCGTCATTATTAGGCTATTATTAATTCATCATAGTTTAATAACCAGCTTCATCATCATTAACGTGATCGTGATCTGCTTTCGAGCAGGTCATTAACTGTCACATCCGCGTCTGCCGTTCTTTCCACTTGTGGTGCCCCTCTTATTTCCTTCTTGGGAGGGTCTGGTTTATCGATCTATTGGCCTGCAGGAATCAAGGCGTCGCGAGTACAATTCAGCGGCTGAGAAAGGAGTTTCACAAATAGGACTGAATGGCTACACTCGTATTCGCTATGTGACGATGCTAATCCAGCTCTGCAGTACTTTGCCTCACTGTGTAGAAATCTAGGCGTGTATAAGTGTATATTACAAACATTAAATATAATTTATAACTAATTCAGTTACATGTAATATATATTTCGTTAAGTATTTATACCTATTACATGGACTGTTACACTTAATTCTGATTAAACCAAACCGCATACCATCATGTCAGTCCATTACAACGCCACTTAAGTCTCAAATCACAATTAAAACAACAAAGAAGGAAGGAAGATAATGGTTTCACTTCCCGTCAACATCGTTATCATTAGAGACGGAACACAATTAGCCGCGCGGGAGTGGCCGTGCGAACTAAGGCCGTGTATATAGCCTGCGGTTCCTCCGCGGCGGAGCATCCGCTGTGATTTTGCGGAGGCTCTGCTCGTCACTCAGACAGCAGGTGTTTCAGCCGCAGCGACCTTGAGCGCCCTGTTCCCACCGGGCTGCCAGACAAACGGCGCACTGAACAAACCTGTCAGCCGCCGTTTAAGCGGTTTGGAAGTGCACCCACTGGTATTTTGACGCCGCGGAGGGTCCGCCGCAGCCACAGCCGCGCCTATAAACAGCTACCACGCTGCCTTATGAGAAACAGCGAACTGCCAAACCGCCGCGATTACTCCGCCGTGGAGAAACCGCCTAAAGCGCCTAACTGCGGTGCGCGCGTTCATCCCTGTAGGAGGTTCGAGTCCTCCCTTGGGCATGGGTATGTGTGTGTGTGTGTGTGTGTGTGTGTGTGTGTGTGTGTGTGTAGATCTTAGCGTGAGTTTGAGCATTCTGTAAGTCTAGGGAGCGATGACTACTGACCGTTTGGTTTCATAACTTTACAAACATTTCAACTGAAAATTAAATTTTTGCTGTCCCATTTCAGCTGTCATACAGACCACTTACAACAGAAAGCTTAGGACACAAAAAACTGTCGTTATATTTCAGGATGGCCGCCTCCTTAGCTCAGTGGCACTATCGGTGACCACCGATGGAAGGGGGTCGGATTCGATTGCCAGAAGGCGACTGGGTGTTGTGTGTTTGTCCTCATCATCATCGACACGCAAGCCGCCGAAGTGGCGTCATAGAAAGACTTGCTGTAGCCGGACACGAAAAGCTATACGATCACTTCATATTTTTAGATTATTGACGTTTCATCGTTATTAAAAGAAAATTTCCAGTGCGTAACATAAAATTAATGTATCCTTTAGGCAAATAGAATAATAATAAAAAACTGAAAACTGATACAGAACAGAAAGATGAGTACAACCGTTCAGGAATACACGTAATAGCTGCAACTCCAAATACATGACCCAAGATATTTCAACATCACATACAAAGAACAAATGAGAGCGCTGACGATCGAAAGTAGCTACTCCACATATGCTGAACATCTAATGAAATAAAATCGTCATTACTTTGGGATGAAAACAGACGTATCAACCTAATGCTGATTAACGTGTCAACTGGAACTTGTAACATCGGTTTCGGAAAACGAACTTGTAAGTGCCTGGAACAGAGCAAATTAAAGATGCCAACAGCTTTCCTCCGTGGCACGTAAGTTTCAATAAGTTTAAAAACTGTTTATGTTCCTCGTTTTCTCTAATCCAGAAAGGTGTCAAAAGCTGTTAATATGTTTATTGCCTTCCAAGAACTTGTGATGGCAGTATAGGAAAAAAAGTACATTTCTATATGCTACGTCAAAATTTACAGGTTGAAAATCATATTTCATTCTGTAAACTGGAGGTCAGGCACAGCTGAATTATGGACTCAAACAGGCAATATTTTAAACATACGAGGGTTGGAACTTAAATAGTGGTAACACTGCTGTGGAGACACTATGCAATGGAATGTACTACTGTTGCTGATAGCACACGATGTTGACATACCTATCTTACCTCCGAAAAAATAACTCGGCCGTCCCAAGTCACCGGCGCGCGCACATTCGAGGGAAACACAGTCACTTGTGAGCGAGCGGTCTAACGTAACGGTGTCACAAACAGGAGCATCGGAGTTGGATCAAGATTGAATGGGCCACAATAGTGTCATCAAGGGCTGAAAGAGGCGTGCGGGAAATCGGCATTTTGCATGACAACGCGCGGTTGCATACAGAACAAGCTGTGACTGCTCTGTTCAGTCGTTGCGACTGGGAAGTACTGTACTTTCCACCATATTTCCCGGACTTAAGCCCTGTGACTTCGATTTGATTCCGAAGATGAAGGAACCACTTGGTGGCATTCGCTTCAGAAATGTTCCAGAGATTCGATAGGCAGTAGACCGCTCCATTTGCACCATCAACAGAACAGGCTCTGCTAACGGTATACTACGCCTATCACAACGCTGGCAACAGTTTCTACACAATGCTGGTGACGCACTTGATTACTGGTCACCAGACCGAGCGCAGTGTCGACGCTAGTGCTGTGTATACTCTCCTTTTGCAGCAATGTAAGCTACAGTTCTCCCATAGAGACGGTTGAAGGAGTTCCGAAAGTAGACTTGGGGAATAGCTTGCCACTCAGTTTCCACCTGGTGGTTCAGTTGGGCCAGATTTTGTGCTGGTAGTGCAGACGGCGCGACATGATATTTCATCCGGTCCCAGACATGGTCAGTGGGGGTCATATCTGCAGATCGGGCTGGCCATGGTGGTCGACGTACATCTTGAAGAGCCTGTTGGGTGGTACAGGATACATGTGGACGTCCATTGTCCTGCTGGGAAAGCATATCGCCTTGTTGGAACATGAACAGTAGAACTATGGATTGAATCATCGTTTCAATGTACCGAGCACTGTTCAATATTCCCTTGCTGATCACCCGAAGAGAACACCACGAGGCATTATCATGCGTCCTGTTGCGGCTTCTTCGCCCATGCCCTACATCATTCAGCCCGCCTCCAGTGGTGTCGCGATAGGCGTTTGTAGAAGAACTAATGGAGACGCGTCTTCTTCGTTGATGAGAGACGTTTCTACCCTGGTGTCAATGATGGTCGTACACGTGTGTTGCAGCGTGCAGGGGAGCGCGAAAATCTGGAGTGAATGCGCAGTGGCAATCGGGGCCGACACCCGGCACCAGGGTGTAAGAAGCCGTATACTACTCGGGCCATTCTCCGCTGTTGATTGTCAAAAGTCGACTGCGGTGGCCGAGGATACTGCGGCGGGTCAGTCACGGTCTGCACGGCCACTACGGTCGGGGGTTCGAATCCCCCCCTGCGGCATGGATATTTGTGCCGTCCTTAGTGTTAGCTACTTCATAAGTAGTTTGTAAGTTTAGGGACTGATGACCCCGTAGTTAAGTCCCATAAGCTGTACAAACATTTGAACATTTTTGATTGTTAACAGAAAATTGAACAGGGCACAGTTCATTGAAACAATCATTCAACTTGTCTTGCTACCGTTCATGCACCAACAAGGTGATATGAAACTTCCTGGCAGATTAAAATTGTGTGCCGGAACCGGGACTCGAACCTGGGACCTTTGCCTTTCGCGGGCAAGCGCACTACCGACTGTGCTATCCCGACACGACTCACGATGCCGCCTCACAACTTTACTTCCGCCAGTACCTCGCCTCCTACTTTCCAAACTTCACAGAAGCGCTCCTGCAAACACACAAGACTAGCACTCCTGGAAGAAAGGATATGGTGGAGACATGGCTTAGCCACAGCCTAAGGGATGTTACCAGAATGAAACTTCACTCTGCAGCGGAGTGTGCGCTGATATGAAACTTCCTGGCAGATTAAAATTGTGTGCCGGAACCGGGACTCGAACCTGGGACCTTTGCCTTTCGCGGGCAAGCGCACTACCGACTGTGCTATCCCGACACGACTCACGATGCCGCCTCACAACTTTACTTCCGCCAGTACCTTGCCTCCTGTCGCAACACGACAATTCATGTCGTACCACCCAACGTGCTCTTCAAGGTGCACATCGACGTGTGCAGCACGATTCCCAGATCTGTTCTCCATTGGGCATGTTTTGGGCTGGACGATAAATCTTAAACAGTCTGCACGACCAGCACGAAATCTGGCCCAACTGAGGCACCAGGTGGAAATTTCATGGCAGGACATTCTCCAAGACTACATTCGGCACCTTTACGATCGTCTACATGGTTTTGTCTGTCTGATCGTTTGTTGTATGCATCCTCAAGAATGTGTCAATAAAATATCCCTCTGCTGGGTCGACCAATTTTCCAGGAGGGTAGTTGCCAGTATTTGAGTTCCAAACCTCGTATTTTGAGGAAGTGTTATGCCATACTTGTATATTCCATTTCCTTCATTTTTATGTTTGGGAATACACTGTAACTTTTTTGGCAGGGCGAAGGTTTAGTTATTTTTATATTTATTTTAGAATTATTGGATATTTCTCAAGCTGTATTTCTTTCCTAAGAGCTGTCAATTGCGTGTAGAAAATTAAAGGTTTTGCAATGAAAAAACTTTAATAACTTGTCGCAGTGGAGTAGCCGAGCGGTCTAAGGCACCTCGATCCGAAGCACGCGGTTGCTCGCCTCGGGCATGGGTGTGTGTGTGTGTGTGTGTGTGTGTGTGTGTGTGTGTGTGTGTGTGTGTGTTGTCCTTAGGTTAGTTTACCTTAGCTTAAGTAGTTTGTAAACTACGGACTGATGACTACGCAGTTTGCTCCGACAGATTTACAAACATTTTTTGAAACTTTAACAACTTCTGTATAACGATAAATGTAAACATTTTCCATTGGTACAGAAAAGTATTAGATACGTCTTATAATTTGACTAAAGCAATTTATCCTTAGCCATAGCCAGCACGATGCAGGGCCGACATTTAAAAGCACCTACACACGTTCCGATTTATAGTCCGACAACCAACTGACCTGCCAGCCAACCAAATTCGTAGCAGTCTACACACTTTTCGACCAATTGAACGCAGCGATTGCAGCGTCCTCCCTGTTCTGGAGTCTGAGGTCGAACTGTTTTTGTTTTCGCGTGTTGGCTGTGCAGACAGCAGACGATCTCAGACAGGAAGTGGGTCGGGTAGCGCTACACACAGTACAATTTGTCGGGTGGAGCACTGGAGGGAGCTCGGATGTCGGACGGTCAGACCCGATCAATCATCCGACAAGGAAAGGTGGTCAGGAAGCGCCACCACACGTCCAATTTATCGGACCACCGATAAATTGGTCCCGACAAATCGAAAGACGTGTGTAGGGGCCTTAATCGAAGTGCAGCAAGTGCGACGGAAGGGCCAGTGTAACAACTTGCGAGGCTGCCTGGGGGGCCTTTATCTGAGTGTTCCGGATTTCCCACTACTGTCTGCACATTCCATCTTCTCACAAGTGTCACAAACTCCATTTCAGATGTAGATGCAGAAAGTTATTTTACTAATAAAAAGGCCCCGTCTCGTGTAGAAGGTATTCGTCCACGCCAGACGCAAGAGGCTAGGCAGTAATGACGACAAATCGCAGCAGGCAGCATTCCAGCATTCCGCCGCGCCTTACGAGTGCCCGGCCGTGGCTGCGGTCTGCTGGCGTCCACGCGCGCCTTGCAGCCCCCAGGCCTTTGTTGGCTCCTGGAGACGCCATTTCGCTGCCGCTGAAGGGAGAAAGGCTGCGGCGGCCGAGCTGTACCTGAGGCTCAGCAGAGGCGGCGGACAAATGCGTGACCATACGGCACGCACAAAGGGAAGCGGCCGCATGAATAATGCATGCCCAGGGCCGTGTCATTAGGCGCTCACATGCCAGCGTCTGCCTGCACACCACACGGCCTGCCTACGCTACAGCCGTTCAGAACGACTCTGAGATTGACAGCTGCAGCATACACACAGCGAGGTCAAAGTGCGAGGCACTGCACGCATTCCGCCAGTCGTACCAGTCATGTTGCTGCAGCATCTCTGATTGCCAAGACTTCGTCCCCGTGCGGTGGAACAGGGTACGGGCGACGATAGAAGTGTCATTCAAGTCCCACTAAGTGTGTTTGCCTCTGTAACTTATAAAATAATAGGTGACAGGAAATTTTAATGCGGTAGGTCAACACAAGAAATGTTACACTTTCTGGGGAGCTATGAACATAGTTTATTGTATCATTTTCCAAAGAGTTACAGCACAAAGATATAATTTTTAAATGGAACAATAGTTTTCTTTATCGTGCACTGGATTCGTTGAAACCAGCTGCGTCCAAATCAATTTAAACTACATTCCTATCACTGTTAGTTTGGGAGCTACAACCCTTCAAAGTTTAGGGGCGGAGGCTACGACAGCGTAGCTAAGTTGCTGGTGGTCATGAGACAGTGGGCCGTGCCCTAGGGGATAGCCACTCGGCCAGTCAGCTACGCTATCGCTGACTCCGCCCCCGGAACTTTGAAGGGTTGTAGCTCCCAAACTAACAGTGATAGGAATGTAGTTGAAATTGATTTGGACGCAGCTGGTTTAAACGAATCCAATACACGATACAAAAAACTATTGTTCCATTTAAAAAAATGTATCTTTGTGGTGTAACTCTATGGAAAATGATACAATAAACTATGTTCATACCTCCGCAGAAAGTGTAACATTTCTTGTGTTGACCTACCGCATTAAAATTTCCCATCACCTATTATTTTATAAGTTACAGAGGCAAACACACTTAGTGAAACACACTGTATACAAATATATAAATGAATGTTTGTCTGTATGTCCTCTACGTGTTCACAAACCATTCATTTGATAGCAATGAAACTTTGGTGAACTGTTGACTGTATGCCCACGAAGGTTCCTGATCCGAAAACAAAAGAGCACGACACATATCTCAGGAGATATGACGTCATAAATAATGATGTAATTTCGGACGTTTATGAAGCGTTTTGTAACTGACTCACCCTCCCCCCCCCCCCCCCCATCAAAATGATGAAACCAAAAGAAGTCTACTGCTCACAAGAATTTTGCTGTAAATGCCGTAAAACTGTCGCATCATGCATGACCTTGGAACGTCACAGCTGCGTCCACCTAATACTCGATGGGCGAAGGTGCCGTTCTATTCTATTTGCTTCTTAATCATTTAATAATTGTTCCAATGATTTGATGGCATGGGATGCGGACAATTACTAGGTTGATCCATAACAATAAACTTAGTTCACTTCCTTTATTACGGAAAGACAAATGTTAAAAACCCTTCCTTTAAATACACTGATTAAATAACCGCGTACCACTACGATGAATGTCTACAAGTCCACACTGAAACATTTCAATACGCAACTGCAACCGAAACTCATATGCGATACGACAGAAGGGCAAAAACTTTAGTCACCGCTAAACGCAAGTTACGGACGCACTATCAACATGCTACTGCCTCGCTCTGCGGTCGGCGGGAGGCTGCCGCACACCGTCCAACAAACAAAAAACATTCCAACCTAAGCATTGTTACCAGCAGCTATCGCTGCACGCCAACGATAACTATCGTTCGACCAAAGAGGTTACTAACCTAAAACCATGTATCCTCACAACCTTACATCAAAGTTAGCATAACAGATTTGCATGTTACTATTTATTTTTGTTTGCAAGTCTCCCTAAATTCTCTTCCATCCAAAATTAAGCAATGTGTTTCCTTAATCTCTATCTATATAAAAGGGAAAGGACACTCATTCACTGATTAATGCACGAAATCTCGAAAACTACTTCACCTATGAAGCTGAATGTAGTTTATAGGTAGAAAACGTCAGCTAAGAAAGTATTTTGTGACAGGTGCATGGCGGAGCATACTTCTGCTACAGACTCATGAAATCTGCAGTTTTATTCCGATCTTCACGAAATTTCGCTCGCTTGATCTTCAAAACCAGAAAAGGTCACCGTCTACCTTAAGTTTCATACGGTGCATGGCGGAGAGTACTTTGCAACATAAAAATGGATTCCTAAATACCTTGGTCGTGCCATAACTTGAGATCCTTTTTTTTTTTTTTTTTTTTTTTTTTTTTTTTTTTGAAAAAATCTGGAATATTTGAGAACAACAAAGTGCGTTTTTCAATGTAACCCTGCGTTTCTGTTGCATAGAAATCTATAGTTTTGTCCCGATATTGATGAAATTTTGCACAAGCTACCTTAAATGCTGGAGGAATGTCACTGTCTGTATAAAATTTCGTGCGGTGCATGGTCGAGGATACTTAACTTACGGAATTTTACAAAATTCATAGTTTTGCTACAGTCTTTATGAATTTTTGCACACGTGACCTTTAAACCAAAAGGAAGATCTCTGGGTTCATAAATGTTTGTATGGTATATGACAGAGGGTACCTTGCAGAAAACTTTGCCGCTAGAGGGTAAGGTGGAAACGAAAAGAAAGATGGGAGAGAAAGAGGTGGATGCAGAGAGAGAGGGAGGTGGGTGGGAAAGCAGATGTGGACTACGAGACTGTAGGAAAAGTAAACACCCGGGCAACGCCAGGTTTACAGCTAGTAGTTTAATAAATGTTGTAACTGAACATCATTTCATAATAAATATGTTTGCACTAAGTTTCAGTTGGTTGTTAGGTAGTTATTGAAATGAAGTTTTCTGTTACCTTGCTACGTTAACTGTGGATTTGGCTGTGTAAGTTATTAACTTCAATCCGAAATTCCCATACCACCAGCACGATTTAAAAAAATCAATCTTCTCTTCAATTAAATAAATAAAATAATACATAAGGTCCTTGCACGAGCGGGGCAGGATAACTAAATTTAAAATTGTTATTATATGTCCACTCTCAAAAATCAATCACAGGTAACGTCAACTGATATCGATCTTTTTAAACTCTCACATCGAAGTTCACTGCCTGCTAAACTTGAAGTTTTGTATTAACAGTTAACATACTTGAGCTTGCCACATCTGAAGCCAAGTCATTGTTAAATTTCAGTAACTTTTCAATTATCTTCTTGACGTAGTTCAATACTTTCGATAAAACAGAATTATCTTCTTCCAATAACAATATACACAATAAATAAACTTTGTGATAAATACGAAATAACTTTCATAACACCACAGTCCACAGTTTACGTTTATTTCCGTCTCATATGATACAAGTCAGCAATGCTCCTATAAAACGTTAGCTCACAACGGCATACAACAATGTAATGTTTATTTCTTCTTTGCAAACATTCGACGCGCGGTAATAGAGAAGGCGCAGCCGGATTCGTAGCCCCGTAGCCGTCGGTTGTTTATCGATAGTGGCCAGATACATTCAACTTCTAAGGCCTCCGATTTTTTTCTCCGGACTGGAAAGAGATAGAAACATGCGCATAGTCCCTTCCAAAACCCAACAACAATGTTTTAAAATGAGGCCGCGTTCATTGTCAATACGTCCCAGAGATGGCAGCTCCGTACGGCAGATGGAATTTTGCCGCCAGCGGCGAGAATGAGAACTGTTTTAGATACTTAAAATGGCGACGTTTTCCTTACTTGAACAGCGTGTAATCATTCGTTTTATGAATTTTCGTGGTGTGACACCAATTGAAATTCATCGACAGTTGAAGGAGACATGTGGTGATGGAGTTATGGATGTGTCGAAAGTGCGTTTGTAGGTGCGACAGTTTAATGAAGGCAGAACATCGTGTGACAACAAACCGAAACAACCTTGGGCTCGCACAAGCCGGTCTGACGACATGATCGAGAAAGTGGAGAGCATTGTTTGGGGAATCGCATAATGACTGTTGAACAGATCGCCTCCAGAGTTGGAATTTCTGTGTGATCTGTGCACACAATCCTGCATGACGACCTGAAAATGCGAAAAGAGTCATCCAGGTAGGTGCCACGAATTCTGACGGACGACCACAAGGCTGCCCGTGTGGCATGTTGCCAAGCAATGTTGACGCGCAACGACAGCATGAATGGGACTTTCTTTTCGTCGGTTGTGACAATGGATGAGACGTGGATGCCATTTTCAATCCAGAAGCAAAGCGCCAGTCAGCTCAATGGAAGCACACAGATTCACCGCCACCAAAAAAATTTCGGGTAACCGCCAGTGCTGAAAAAATGGTGTCCATGTTCTGGGACAGCGAGGGCGTAATCCTTACCCATTGCGTTCCAAATTGCACTACGGTAACAGGTGCATCCTACGAAAATGTTTTGAAGAACAAATTCCTTCCTGCAATGCAACAAAAACGTCCGAGAAGGGCTACGTGTGTGCTGTTTCACCAAGACAACGCACCCGCAAATCGAGCTAACGTTACGCAACAGTTTCTTCGTGATAACAACTTTGAAGTGATTCCTCATGCTCCCTACTCACCTGACCTGGCTCCTAGTGACTTTTGGCTTTTTCCACCAATGAAAGACACTCTCCGTGGCCGCCCATTCACCAGCCGTGCTGCTATTGCCTCAGCGATTTTCCAGTGGTCGAAACAGACTCCTAAAGAAGCCTTCGCCGCTGCCATGGAATCATGGCGTCAGCGTTGTGAAAAATGTGTACGTCTACAAGGCGATTACGTCGAGAAATAACGACAGTTCCATCGATTTCGGGTGAGTAGTTAATTTAAAAAAAAAAACATCTGTGGCCTTAGAACTTGAATGCACCTCGTACAGCAATTTTGGCTGCGGCGACGGCGACGCTGCCCTTGTTCATTGCGGCACCTCCATCGTACATGAGACAGAAAAACACAAACAAACAAAAAACATTTTAAGTATTACAGCATCTCATTACAACATTTATACACAAATTCATAGTATTTACATAAAACGACTTGTTTTATTATTCGTATCCTGCAAAACAGGGCTGATGTAGGAAAATGGATTCATCAATGTTTGTCCCAGTACACCCGCCATGACGGTTCTTCCAACTTGCTCCAGGTTTGGAGGAAAAATTTATTTCCAAAACTTGAAAAGATGCAGCATGACGCATTATAGGAGACGAATCGATCTGATGATGGTCTTATGTAAGATCGACACCGGTCACCTTTTATAGTAATGTGCATAAATGTTGAATTCACTAACTATTCCGTCGGTTCTTGGCAGAATATTTTATGCATTTTGAATGAAAGACACGGGATAAATGTGTAATATTCAGGAAATATTAAACATATATCTCGGCTGTTTTATTCAAAATGTATAAATGTTGATGATTCTTCTGGGTAGCAGGGCAGTGATCAATGAAACATTTCTGTTCCTGACGTTTTGTCCAGAGCTTTGCTGCACATCCTCAGAGATCCTCCTGGCGGTGCTGGGTCTTGCCGACTGACGAGTCGCACGACGGAAAGCGGCGAAAATATTAACTAAAATGGGCTTTGTCAGGTTTACACGTAATCAGCAGAGATAATCTTGGTCAGAGATAAAAATTAACTGTAGATAACCACAGTCAAAAACACGTTTGTTATAATGCAGTGAAGGCTTTCACGACAGGCTGAAATAGTTGCTGTTGAATCTTCCGGGTTGTGTGGTCGTGGTCGAAGAAACATTTATAATCCTGACGTTTCGTTCACAGTTGCGCTGGACATCTTCAGAGGTGCAAGACTCGCCGCTACCAGAATCACCTCTGGAGGTGTCCAGCGCAGCTCTGGACGAAACGTCAGGGACGGAAATGTTTCTTCGACCACGACCCCACAACCCGGAAGATTCAACAGCAACATCTATTATTCTGAAGAACCATAGTCCTTATATCAATAAGCTTCGTGGCTTCTTGCTTCCTGTCAAAATTCTATATTTCAATTACTTCTCTATACATACGAGGATCGAGGATAATAGGTCGTCGTTGTAGATAAAATTGTAATTCCGGAAAACTGCACTTCAAGATTTTCTGATTCAAGTGCATGCTCGCCCACAGTTGATTTTTCAGTTTACCCTAGTCGGCAAAGACTTCTGTTGGTCTGATAATGACGCTTCTCTTCGTAGCTCCCATGCACACTTTTCCAGAAGTACACGGAAAGTTATACACCCCACACCTGACCACGCCCATTTTAGATAGTGTTTATACCGCTCTAATCAACACCGCCAAGACCACCTGTGACGATGTCGAGCTCAACTCTGGACGAAATTCAGGAACAGAAATGTTTCCTGGATGAAGGCCATACGACCTGGAAGAATCATCAACAATTATGACATACGATCGTGAAAATCTCCATTGTATGATCAAGTAATAATTTCTGCGAATTTGACTGAAATTTTCATATTAAAAACTGTGATTATATTTTGCATGAGTATGGGGCGTCGAACTCTAGACTGCCTCTCCTTTAATGAATGTGTTTTGGCATTGTTGTACATTTACACAGATACTCCACGCACATTGAAGGGCATGAAAGAGCGTTCATCGAATCACTTTTATGATTTATATAGTTCCATTCTGTAATAGCTCGCGGGAAAAAGGAACACCTACATCTGTTTTCGATCTGATTTCGCTTATTTTATTCAAATGTTCAAATGTTTGTAATTCTATCGGACCAAACTGCATGGTCATCAGTCCGTAGCTTACAAACTACTTAAACCTACGTAAACTAACCTAAGGACAACACACACACCCATGCCCCAGGGAGGACTCGAATCTCCACGGCGAGCAACCGCAAGCTCCACAGCGAGACGCTTTAGACCGCTCGGCTACTCCACCGCGGCGCTTATTTTATTATGATGATCATGTCTCCCTTTGTAGGTGGGTGCTAACAATATTTGTTGGAATTCGGGAGAGAAAGTTGGTGAAAGGAATTTCGCAAATATATCTCGTAGCAACAAATAACGCCTTTCTATTAATAATTTCCACCCCAACTCGTGTATGAATTCCGTGACATTCCCTCCCCTATATCGCGATAATACAAAACGAGTTGCTCTTCTCTGAACTTTAGTCAGTCAGTGCCACCTGGTAGGATCCCACAATGCGCAGCAATACTCCAAAATAGGACGCACAACTGTAGTGTAGGAAGATTTCTATAGTAGAAATGTTGCAATTTCTAAGTGTTCTGCCAATGAAACGTAGTATTTGGTTCGCCTTCCCTACAATATTGTCCATGTTTTTATTCCAATTTATAACTGTTATTCGTAATTGTTATTCCTAAATATTTAGTTTAATTGACGGCTATCAGATTTCACCCATTTATCGTGTAGCTGAAGTATAACGGATGTTTTTAGTGGTCATATGGATGACCTGACGCTTCTCATTATTAAGGGGCAACTGCCAATTTTTGCACCATGCAGATATCTAATTCATTTTTCAGTTGGTTTTGATATTCTGGTGACTTTACTAACCGATAAACGATAGTACCATCCACGAACAGTCTGAGAACTACAAAGATTGTCTCTTAAATCTTTTATAAAAATACGAAACAGTAGACGCCCTATAACACTTGCCTCGTTGACTTACCGTCAATTACAACGTACTGTGTCCTTTGTGACAGGAAATCACGAATCCAATCGCACATTTGTGGTGATATTGAATAAGCATGCAATTTTATTAGAATACGGTTGTGAGTTACAGTGCCAAAAGCCTTCTGAAAATCTAGAAATACGGAATCTATTTGATATCTCTTGTCGATAGTACTCATTACATCATGTGAGTAAAGAGCTAGCTGTGTTTAACAAGAGCGATTCTTTTTGAATCCGTTTTGACTATGTGACAGTAAGTGGTTCTCTTCGAGGTAGTTCAAATATGTAATGAAAGTATACGTTCTAAAATCCTGCTGCAAACCGACGTCAACGATATAGGCATGTAATTCTGCGGATCACTCCTATTTCATTTCTTGAAGATTGGACTGACCTGTGCAACTTTCCAGTCTTTGAGTACGGAACGTTCGCTGAGCGAGGTTATGTAAAATAGATATGTGGGATATTGCTGCAGCATACTCTGAAAGGAACGTAATTTTTATACAATCGTGACCGGGAGACTTACTTTTGTTAAGTGATTGAAATTGTTCTAAACCTCCTTGGGTATCTACTTCTAAATCACGCATGCTGGCAGCTATTCTTGATAGGAATTCTGGAGTATTTGCTTCGTCTTCTATAATGAAGGAATTTCACAAAGCTGTGTTAAGCAATTCTGCATGGCTAAGCCATGTCTTCACCATATCCTTTCTTCCAGAAGTGCTAGTCTTGCAAGGTTCGCAGGAGAACTTCTGTGAAGTTAGGAAAGTAGGAGGCGAGGTACTGGCAAAAGTACAGTTGTGAGGACGGACCGTGAGTCGTGTCGGGATAGCTCAGTGGTAGAGCGCTTGCCTGCAAAAGGCATAGGTCCCAGGTTCGAGTTCCGGTTCCGGCACACAATTTTAATCTGCCAGGAAGTTTCATAATAGCGCACACTCCGCTGCAGAGTGAAAGTTTCATTCTGAATTGTGCTTTAGCAGAACTGTCAATAGTAGCATCACCATTTCTATCGTCTAACGAAGGAATTGATTGTTTTTTGCCGCTGGTATCTTTACATACCACGAGAATTTCTTAGGATTCTCTATAAAATTACGTGACAGGGTTTCGTTGTGGTAACTATTGCAAACTTCTCGCATTGAAGTTCGAGCTACGTTGTTCAGAATTTTATTCATAATATCGCACTAAAGTTTCCGCTCGGGTTGTCACATGTCCGAACGACATGTTTTGTGGCTACATTAGTCCATTTTCAAGTTCTTGAATTCTAAAACATATCTGCCCTAAGGCAACGTCAAGAGTAAAATATTTACGGCATATGCGCAATATCATCAGATAAACATTCCTCACAGTATAACATTTTAGTTGGAGGCACAGTTGTGGACAAACTGTGAGGAATGTTTATCCGATGATATTTCGGGTTGCTTGCCGTGGAGGTTCGAGTCCTCCCTGGGGCATGGGTGTGTGTGTTTGTCCGTGGGTTAGTTTACCTAGGTTTAGTTTGTAAGCTACGGACTGATGACCACGCAGTTTGGTCCGATAGATTTACAGACATTTGAATATTTTGATGATAGTGCGATAGTTCATACAATTGTGAGATGGCATCCAATCAAACGACGTTATTCACAACAGTCAGGTCCTGAAAGTCGTCCACATTTCGAAACTCTTGAGATTTCGATACCCCCTGGGACGAGAGGGCCGTACAGTCCGCCGCCTCCACCCACTGCTTATTCCGCCACTTCATCCGAATACAAAGGTAGATGTTGACCCAGTACTTCCCCGCGTAACCCACGCCTCGGCGGCAACGCAGTGTCGATTGCTTCACTCTTCGTCACAAGAGGTCGCCAGGGGACACAATGCTAGGGCCACGCCGCGGCTGTAGACGTGTCAGCGCAGGAGACCCGAATGGCACTGTCGCCGGGCGTGTGTGATGTCTCTGACAGCCAGCTGGCTAATGCATTATCGAGGAGGCGGAGTGCAGCGCCGCGGCCAGGAGAGCAGGGCCCACCGCGAGAGAAAGCGAGGGCTGCGCTGCACCGCGGGTCATCGATCTGCCTCAGCGTCAGCACAATGGGCGCGCGCCTTGCAAATCACTGCGCGGGCGTTGCCTCCGCTACCGCCGCCGCAGCTACGGCCGCGCCCAGAGGTCGCGGGCCACCTGCTGTCTGCGGGCCCAGTACACTGCCTGGAGCAAACACGGCTGCTCCTTCTCAGAGTAGACTTGCGCATAATAGTTCGCGAACGGGAGCGTTCACTTTAGTTCGCGGCTCTGCCGCGAACTACATCTACATCTACATACATACTCCGCAATTCACCGTAAGGTGTGTGGCGGAGGGTACACTGTACCACTACTAGGCATTTCCTTTCCTATTCCACTCCCAAATTGAACGAGGAAAAAAAGAATGCCTATATGCCTCCGTACGAGCCCTAATTTCTCTTATCTTGTCTTTGTAATCTTTACGCGAAATGTAAGTAGGCGGCAGCAAGATCGTACTACACTTAGCTTCAAATTCCGGCCCTCTAAATTTACTTAACAGAAATTCACGAAAAGAACGTCGTCTTCCTTCTAGCGATCCCCAACTGAGTTGCCGGAGCATTTCCGTGACACTCGCGCAATGGTCGAATCTACCGTAACAAATCTAGCTGCTCGTCTCTGAACCGCCTCTATGTCCTCCTTTAAACTGATCTGCTGCGGGTCCCAAACACTTGAGCAATACTCAAGACGTGGTCGTACAAGCGTTTTATACTCGGTCTCCTTTACATGTGAAGTACATCTTCCCAAAATTCTCCCAATAAACCGAAGTCGGCCGTCCGCCTTACTCATAACTGTCCTTACATGCTCGTTCCATTTCATATCGCTCTGCAGTGTTACGCCTAGATATTTGAACGACGCGACAGCATCAAGAAGCTCACTACTAATGCTGTATTCGACCATTGTGGGATTGCTTTTTTACTCATGCGCATCACCTTACACTTTTCTACATTGAGAGCTAGCTGCCATTCTTCTCACCAACTAGAAATTTTGTCTAAGTTATCCTGTATGCTATTACAGTCAGTTACAGACGACACCCTCCCATACACCACAGCATCATCAGCAAACAGCCGCAAATTACAACTTACTCTGTCCCTCAGATCATTTATATAGATAGAAAATAATAGCGGTCCTATCACACTCCCCTGGGGCACGCCTGACGTTACACTCGTCTCTCATGAACACTCGCCGTCGAGAACAACGTACTGCGTTCGTTTACTTAGGAAGTCTTCCAGCCAGTCACAAATCTGTGAACCTATTCCATAATCTCGTATCTTCGTTAGCAGTCTGCAGTGTGGCACCACGTCGAACGCCTTTTTGAAGTCGATAAAAACACAATCCGCCTGTTGCCCTTCATCCATGGCTCGCAAGATATCATGTGTGAAAAGGGCAAGCTGAGTGAACTAGTTCGTTCTTTTAGTTCGTCCGCTCTCAGTGACGCCTGAGTGGCGTGGTGTGCGCATTCAGGTGGAGGGGGAAGTTCCCCCACCTAGCTGCTTCATGCGCTTGCTGCTTGAGCCGCTAACGATATCACGCAAACCAAAAGCAACAGTTAGTGTTTAAGTTTAGAGTTCTCTACATCTTGGCATTGTGGAATTTATTAGTCAGAATACTTCAAAACAGAAATTTTGTAGCACTGAACTATGTAATCTAGCAGGCAGACGCTCACCTCGAAATGGCTCTCATCAGCAGAAGGCAAACACGTGATTTTTAATTCTGCTGCGCGCCCTCTCGCTATTGCTCGTCGGTCTTCGGAAAAGAATTCAACGAACTAAGAAGCGGTACACGTTTGGCATAATAGTTCGCGACCGATTGCACATATTTTAGTTCGCATCCGTTTGCACATATTTTAGTTCGCGATCGATCGCGCATATTTTAGTTCGCGACCGGTAGCTCTCCTTTTAGTTCGCAGCTCGGTCGCGAAGTAGGTCCTCTTTTTAGTTCTTTTTGGCTTTTGCTACCGCTACTAAAAGAGTTCTTTCTTTTGTTATGACAGCTTTCTTATATAATGATTAGTGGCAGTGAACTATGAAACTACAGCTGAACTAGATCTCAGCTCGAAACGACGGTGACTGGCAGAAAGGAATCACGCAATTCTGCGTGCTCTTGCGTCATCTCGCTGTTCCCTGTCAGTCTTCAGAAAAGTAGAGGAAGAACTAAGAGGCGAGGGATCTGCAAACTAGTTCGCGTAGTTCGCCTGTAGGAGCGCTCTTCCGAACTAGTTCGTTCGCGAACTACACAAGACAATCTCAGAGCGTCCACATTCATTCAATATTCCTTGGTGGAACACTGCATATGGAGGGCATTGAATCATTTACTGATTTTTCTACATCTACCAGGTGACCCAAGGACGCCGTCTTTTTCTTACGTTATTTAATTGCGGATACCACAGACGCCGAAAGGATTGCCTAATCAGATAAGTGCAAATCAACGGAGGAGACCTTTCTAAACCTAATACTGGCGCTCGAAAACGCAGAATTTACATCTGTAATTTTTTCCTACAGTTCTTCACTAGCCAACTTGCTTACTGTAGGCCGGTGCTACTTTATAAACAACACTAATTTATAATTTTGTAAACAATGAAATGCCAAGATCGCGGTATTTCGTCTTTATTTATAACAAACGACCGGTTTCGATGTGCATAGACATCATCTTCTGGTCTCTGCTCTACATTATAACATTAATACATAAATTCACATTGTATGATATTATTACGTGATCTTAGTTTTTGTGCGATCAATCAATCAATCAATCAGAGTACTCCAGACTCTTCACTTTAGATGAAATCACTGCAGCAATAAAAGAAATGAAAGAAGGCAAAGCTCCAGGATTGGATGGGATACACCCAGAGTTCCTCACAATTGTGAAAACAGGACTCGCCAATGGCTGGCGAGCTTCTTCACCAATATTATGATATCAGGCAACATTCCAAAGGCCTTCAAAAGAACAAAAATCATAGCCATACTGAATCCAGATAAACCAGCAAATGAACCTGCTAGCTATGGACCAATTGCTCTCCTGAGCTGCTCCTACAAGCTTTTAGAAAGAGTCATCCTCAACAGAATTGGTCCAAAGATCCATGCAGTCATTCCCATAGAACAAGCAGGATTAAGACCTAACAGAAGCTGCACAGACTATGTACTCAGCTTAACCACACACTTAGATGCTGGATTCCAACAACGCCTTAAAACATCAGTGGTTTTTATTGATCTCACGGCTGCCTACGATTTAATATGTAATAATGTTATAATTTAGTGCACAGACCAGAAGATGATTCTATGTACATCGAAACCGGTCGTCTGTTATAAATAAAGACGAAATACCGCGATCTTGGCATTTCATTTTTCACAAAATACATTTATAAGATCGCTCCCTGCCAAGAGCAAATTATATACTAATTTATAACCAACATCTGATGCAACAATTCGTGTTTAATAATGGGTAATATGAAATAAATGGTATTATTTTTTTTAATTTCAATAAAGAGTAATGTATACAATGCACGATGTGATAAACCTATGTTATAGACTGACACAGTTTTATTATTACATTAGTCATAATACCAATGTTCAAATTCATGTCCAACTTGTAGGATACAATGGTGTAAGCGCCTCTCTATTAGCATGGACAGCTCTTAACATTTCTGCTGGTACTGAAGCGCAAGCATGACGTAGTCGTTCTTTCGACACATCTGGATTTTCCGGTTCCGTGTCGTAAATCCTGGATTTCATGTATACCCCTAAGAAAAAATTCAAGGGCGTTAAATCAGAAGATCTCGCTAGTCATTGAATGAAACGCTCACGACCTATCCACCTTTCGGGGTACACATTGTTCAGATATTTCCTAAGCCCTCTACAATAATCGGTTGTGCACCATAGTGTTGAAACCAGTGCCTCACAGCTAATGAAGTGGGATGTCTTGTAGAAGACGTCCAAGGTGCAGCTGATTCTGTAGGAACTGCAAATACTGCCGACCAGTTAGTCTGGGAGGCAATTAAACTGGTCCAGTGATGTGGTCTCCTAGATTCCCACACCATACCATAACACCCCAGTGTGCTTGCATGTGATGTGGTCGTAACCAGTGAGGACTTGCAGAAGCCCAGTAATGTAGATTATGTCTATGCACAGCTGCGTCATTGGCGAAATAAAATTCATATCCTCCTAAAATCTGCCTGATGAAGTTCGAATTTACGCCTACTTTATTTAACAGAAGTCTGCAGAACGATTCCTGATTTTGGAAATCGTTTCCATACAGCGGTTAGTGTAGGTGCACCTTAAAGGGATGCCATTTTCGTTCCTTCAGTATCCTTTGTACCGAAGACCTCGAAATCCCCAGCTCTGCTGCAGCTCTTCTTTGCCGCGGTGGAGTAGCTGAGCGGTCTAAGGCGCCTTGCTGTGGAGCGCGTGGTTGCTCGCGGTCGGAGTTTCGAGTGTCCTTCCTGAGGCATGGGTGTGTGTGTGTGTGTGTGTTTGTCCTTAGGTTCATTTACCTTAGGTTAAGTAGTTCGTAAGCTACGGACTGATGACCACGCAGTTTGGTCCGATAGATTTACACACATTTGCAGCTCTTCTTTGTCCTATTTACGATGGGAAACAGGTATTAGTGGGTGATAGCTAATGACTTGCGTAATATTAATAACGGTGATCATATTATTATTATGAGTACACATAATACTGTAAGCTTAAGTAAGTATCTCGATAACAATATTGTTTATACTACGTAGTTAGTACGTATTATTTTCATTTAAGATATGGTAACCTCGCGTGGGACGTGCTCCAAAATATTCAGTAACATTTTGGGAAACATTAGGTGCGTTGCGGATTGGTCTTACCACGACATGTTAGACCTGGAAAGCACCCTCGGTTCTTAAACGCATCTCTGTGCGTCTGAAAATGATCGGAGAAGGTAGACGTCGCGTTGGAAAACGTTGTGAATATAGCCTTCGTACCTCGGATGCATTGCAGTGCGTCTCCCCGTATATCAGTATCATATCTGTGTAGTCTTCGCTGGAATATATTGCAGTAGTTTCCTGATTGACTGTAAACCTCACTCGAACTACTATCGGACGGCCACGCGACCTGGTACATATACACACCACAGAGTAGTACCACTACTACTTACTAGCTTTTCTGTTCCACTCCAATATCGAACGAGGTAAAAACGAATGTTGCCTTTACGTGAAATGTAGGTTGGCGGCAGTAGAATCATTTTGCAATCTGCTTCGAATTCAGGCCTCTTAACTTTCTTCAACAGTGTTTCTCGAAAAGAACTTCGTCTTTTCTCCAGCAAATTCCACGTGAGTTCCCGAAGTATTTCAGTAACACTCGCACATTGATCGTACCTCTAGCAACAAACCTAGCCGCCAATTTCAGAATAGCTTCTATGTCTTTCTTTCAACCGAATTGGTGGGGATCCCAGACACTTGAGCAATACTCAAGACGAGGTCGCACAAGCGTTTAATATGCGGTTTCTTGAACAGACGAATCGTATCTTCCCAAAATTCTCCCAATAAACCGAAGTCGACCATCCACAACTGTCCTTATTTGTTGGTTCCATTACATTTCGCTGTGCAGCGTTACGCCTACATATTTAATTGACGCGACTCTATCAAACAGAACACCACTAATGTTGTATTCGAACATTACAGACCTTTTTCTCTTGGCCGTTGGAGTGGCCGAGCGTTCTAAGGAGTCTTGCAGCAGAGCGCGCGGTTGCTCACCGTCGGAAGTTCGAGTCCTCCCTAATGCATGGTGTGTACACGTTGTCATTAGCGTAGTTTAAGTAGTTTGTAAGTCTAGGGACTGAGGACCATAGCGTTTGGTCCAATAAGTTTACAAACATTTGTTTGCTTCACCTAATATTTTTCTGCATTTAGAGTAATCTGCCTTTCCTCACACTACATAGAAATTTATTTCAAGTCATCCTGCTACTTCATTTAGTCAATGCTTTTATAACACCAATCGATCAGTTCAAGTATCTTGTATTGGTATAGCATCCACACCTTCCTCCGATAAAGACGCTAAACACCGTATCAAAACTACATGGTTGAGTTAATAGTCACTAAATGGAGTCACCTGCCTATCAAAATCAAAGGCAACACGATACACAAACGGGCGGTAACATCAGATGGCCGCGGTGGAGGGAGTAGCCGAGCGGTCTAAAGCGTCTCGCTGCGGAGCGCGCGGTTGCTCGCCGTGGAGGTTCGAGTCCTCCCTGGGGCATGGGTGTGTGTGTGTTTGTCCTTAGGTTTAAGTAGTTTGTAAGCTACGGACTGATGACCACGCAGTTTGGTCCGATAGATTTACAGACATTTGAACATTTTAACATCAGGTAGAATAATAGTATCTGAATGGTGAGCCGTGTCACAGTAGCGATTCCAAGTCCGGGGAGAGGGAAGGGGAGGTTATAGAGCACAGTAATCCACTCCCCTCCAGACCTTTTTTGCAGCGCCCCCACAGTAGGTTTTCTAATAACAAAATAAAAATCGAGTGAGATTAGTCCTTAGTGTAAGTTAAAGCGATCAACATCAGAAATATCGATGTGTTGTTGTTGTGGTCTTCAGTCCGGAGACTGGTTTGATGCAGCTCTCCACCCCACTCTATCCTGAGCAAGCTTCTTCATCTCCTCATAAGAACGGTAACACACACATTCATTTGAATCTGCTTACTATATGCGACTCTTGGTCTCCCTCTGCGATTTTTACCCCACATCCTTCCCTCCAACGCTAAATTCACAATTCCTTTATGTCTAAGACTGTGCCCTACCAATCTAATCCTACCTTTAGTCAAGGTATGCCAAAAATTTCTTTTCTCACCAATTCTGTTCAGTACCTCTTCATTAGTTATGCGATCAGCATTCTTCTGTAGCACCACATTTCAAAAGCCTCTGTCCTCTTCCTGTCCGCACTGTTTATCGTCCATGTCTCACTCGCACACAAGGCTACACTCCACCCAAATGCCTTCTGCAAGGACTTCTTTACACTTTTGTGTCCACTTAAATTTGATATGCTTAAAAAAAATAGTGATCTAACCTTTTTTGTGTACCATGGCGGGTCAGCCCCTCTTTTGTTAATCTGTTAGGTATAAATCTGTCACTGGTTGACATAATAATTTCCTTGAATGTAAGCCACATCTGATCTACACTCACATTGTCAGTTTCGAAAAACTAGAGATTCTCACTCAAAGAAGCGTTAATTGAATTTTATCTGCTTTTTAAATTAGGCCGATAGAAACACAATCGAATAACTTTTGTTGTAACCTCATACTGATTATTAAGCTAGAAGTTGTGCTTTGGTCTCATAAGTCGAACTGATACTTTATTTCAGTCGTTAGTATGGCTCTATTTCTGTTAGGGTCGCTACCTGAACTTGCGTCCCTCGTCCATTCTGGTAAAAACATGGCGGTCCCCGGCCTCTCTCTCCCTACATAAGCTCTCTAAGCCATACTGCGGTTACACGGTTGCAGCGCCATCTGTCAGCAGCTTTTCGAACTATTTCGATCCTTTTTTTTCGCTTATGTATATAATTTTTACAGATCTCACAGTACATATGCTTCTTGATGCATTCATCTAACAATCTTCGTTTTCAAGGACTCCATCGCTGGACACAATATATGTAGATGTAAGCAGTGGTCCTAACGGCGCAGTGAGCCAGCCCCTTTTCCAATAATGGTCGTTGGGATCACTGAAGCACCTGTTACACGTCGGGTCGACGGTAATTATGAAGCCTTGGCTGTGAGTGCCTCTCTGGCGATTGTTCGCTTTTGTAGTTTCGCCGCTTCCTTTTTGACCCTGTGCTCGGTCATGGTGCACCCATACCTGCTAACATCGTCCAGAAGCGACGTGTGTCCTATTCAGATGACGAGTGATTCCCCAACCGGCTCCTTTGAGTTCAACTAAAAGTCCCCTCTCAAATTCTGATACCAGCATACATCATTCACGTATCAGACTGTTAGGCGAAATACGCCGAATAAAATTCACCAAGATCCTTTTCATCTACATCTACAACAATACTCCGCAAGCCACCCGACGGTGTGTGGCGGAGGGTACCTTGAGTATCACTATCGATTTTCCCTCCTATTCCAGTCACATATTGTTCGCGGAAAGAAGGATTGTCGGTATGTCTCTGTGTGGGCTCTAATCTCTCTGATTTTATCCTCACGATCTCTTCCAGAGATATAAGTAGGAGGGAGCAATATACTGCTAGACTCCCCAGTAAAGGTAAGTACCGAGCGACCGAGCGTCTCTTCTGCAGAGTCTTCCACTGGAGTTTAGCGATCATCTCCGTAACGCTTTCACGATTACCATATGATCCTGTCACGAAGCGCTGCTCTCCTTTGGATCTTCTCCGCTTCCTCTATCAATCCCAACTGGTACGGATCCCACGCCGGTGAGCAGTATTCAAGCTGTGGGCGAACAAGTGTACTGTAACCTACTTCATTTGTTTTCGGACTGCATTTCCTTAGAATTCTCCCAATGAATCTAACACTGGCATCTACTTTACTGACGATTGATTTTATATGGTCGTTCCATTTTAAATCCCTCCTAATGACTACTCCCAGATAATTTATGGAATTAACTGCTTCTAGTTGCTGACCTGCTATAGTGTAGCTAAATGATACTGGATCTTTCTTTCTGTGTATTCGCAGCACATTACATTGAGCTTTAATTGCCATTCCCTGCACCATGCGTCAATTCGATGCAGATCCTCCTGCATCTCAATACAATTTTCCATTGTTACAACCTCTCTATATACTGCCGCATCATCCGCAAAAAGCCTCAGTGAACTTCCGATGTTATCCGCAAGGTCATTTATATATATCGTGAACAGCAACGGACCCATGACGCTCCCCTGTGGCACACCTGACATAACTCCTACTTCGGAAGACTTCTCTCCATTGAGAATAACCTGCTGCTTTGTGTTATCTAGGAATTCCTCAATACAATCACACAATTGGTCTGATAGACCATATGCTCTTACTTTGTTCATTAAACGTTTGTGGGTAACTGTATCAAACGCCTTGCGGAAGTCGAGAAACACAGCATCTACTTGATAACCCGCGTCTATGGCCCTCTGAGTCTCGTGGACGAATAGCGCGAGCTGGGTTTCACACGAACGCCTTTTTCGAAACCCATGCTGATTCCTACAGAGCAGATTTCTAGTCTCCAGAAATGTCATTATACTCCAACATAATACATGTTCCAAAATTCTTGCCAGCTGTACGGTGAAATGCAGCGTCACACATTCACCTACTGGTCACCAAAGCTCACAATATTTACGTTTCCAGTTGTTACCTGTATGAATTTCCAAATTTGCATAACTCTCTTCTGCGGTGCACCTTTTTCTTCCTCAGTTTAGGTGTGCACTACCTTGTCGCCTTCTGTCTGTAATTATAATCATTCCTGACAGTTTCATTTCGGATAATCTCTGGTTGTCTATTCTACGTAAATCCTATGTTAAAGTCCTACGCATTAAATTTCAGAGGCATAATTTCGGAGTAAAAGCTACAATGAAAGTCGTGACGGTACAAGCTTGGAGCTTCAACATTTTACGCCGGAGTTAATTTAAGAATCACGAGGGAGATTTCACACGTCACGCGTGTTGCCAGATAAGATGGGAGCGTTTAATAGCAGCAGTCGTCTGCGGCGGAGCAGCGTGAGTCGCCGGACACGTAAACACGCCTCCCACGCTGCTCAGGGGTGTTAATAGTTCCCTGGGAACTCGTTCCGCTGAGTCCGTGCGCGGAACTGACAGGTGGGGAGTCGCCAGACGGCAGACACGTCCCCTGCCAGATGAGATGCGGCCGCGGCGGGGTGAGCTGCCACACCTGAGCCTGCACAGTGAATCCTTCACTCCGTGGGCGCAGCTCCACCCGCATCACGTTTACGTAGAGGTTCATCTCCATCACTACGGTCGCGAATTACCTCTCTGAAAACTATAATTAAATAAAGAGTAAGTCGGCCCTATTCCCCCCAACCGCCACAGAATGATCGCATCATATTTGTACCTGATTATATTTCCTTCTGGTCACAAAAATATACGACTGTTGGTCACATGATCAACCTCAATATCAGAGGTACCTACATTGATACCTGTGGAAAGGTACTAGGCAAAAGGGAGAGATACCAAAGACGATTTAAAATCATTCATGAGGTGAGCAACCACTTTTTTAATGTATAATTTTTTTTTTTTTTCTTAACGCAATGCTGATTGTTTGTTTGGGGTAATAGGGTAAGGTGGTACAATTCCGATCATTTCGGACAAATGTTGTTGGTACTGGAAATATATTGAGAAAAGAGATAATTTTAACCATGGCACTTGTTCTTGGATGTTTAACGAATATGTAACACAAATACTAGACCATTACAAATGTTTGTAGAACTTATGGGACTTAACTACGGGGTCATCAGTCCGTAAGCTTACAAACTACTTATGAACTACCTAAGACTAAGGACGGCACAAATATCCATGCCCGAGGGGGGATTCGAACCCCCGACCATAGTGGCCGTGCAGACCGTGACTGTAGCTCCTCAGTCCCCTCGGCCACCGCGGCCGGCTAGACCATTACAAGTTTTGGTATAAACACAAAAAAAGGTTACATAAGTGTGAAAAATTGATCGAAAATGTACCACACTAGGTACAATTATGATCACTTCCTCGTACAATTTTGATCACTGGCTTCTTCCACATAAAAAGCACTTTTTTTCCCTTGGGCACCAACGCATAATTCTAGGTAACAAACATTGCATAATACAGAATTTGCAATCGCGTGGGAACTAGATGATTTACAAGAGCGCATTCGACGAAGTTGCTCCACGTACCTCTTAACAGGAAAAAATTATATCTCCGTAGCGCAAAGTGGTGTTTTCTTGGAAAAGACAGGAGGAGCTGTAGAAACCTGATACACTACAACGCCACAAAAAGGTAAGTGCTACCAACACTACGAGACTGACAAATTATGTTGATCGGAATTGTACCTATATCGAATTTGTATCACCTTACCCTATCTCACATAAAGTGGCTAAATTATTTAACAAAGAGAGGGTGAAAATAGTTTTTAGGACCGACAACATATTAGAACAGAGGTTGAAACAAAAGGTTGAATCCGAAGACAATTGGGCGAGGAAAGCGGGAGTATATGAATAGCATGTTTAGATTGTGAAATGAAATACGTGGGACAAACTGCTAGGAATTTTGAAATTAGATTTAAAGAGCATAACAACGTTGAGAATGGCTCTTCGGCGGTGGCGAAGCATCTAAAAAATGAACAGCATTCGTTGTGCAATATTAATAACAGTACGAGGCCAATACATTATGAGGATAAGGGAGGGTTGCTGTCTAACCTGGAGGAGGTTGAAACTTTTAGTGCGTTAAGAAAAGAACCGAATAGCATATTAAATGAACAAACGGAATTGTCTAAAGGACATTTCTAGTCTCATTTTGGTAATTTCCTTCTCGATAAACAGTGAAACTTCCCCTCGCATTTGGTTCCTTTGGGTTGGGGTTGGTTTATTTACTGTTAGAAGTATTTTGGATACATTTTAAATTGTTTTAGACGGGCTTACTTTCGATAGTAGCAATATGGTAGGTTTACCTTTGGTAGTGGGTAGCGTTTGGACTATCTCTGATATAGCAGAGCAGATAGTTAGCAGTCCACAACTGTGCCTCCAACTATCAACATGTTATACTGTGAAGAATGTTTATTTTTTGATATCGCGCATATGCCGCAAATATTTTATGCTTGACTTTGCCTTAGGGCAGATATGTTTTAGAATTCAAGGTAAGCCAGTCTAGGATGAACATACTTTGTTATATTGACATGGATCGTATTTAAGGTTTTAGTGTTTTCGTTTTACTTTACGTTTTCCTTGGCTTTCTTCTTTTTAGAACTTGAGAATGGGCTAATGTAGGCCCGAAACATGTCGTTCGGACATTTTTACATCGTGACAACTGGAGCGGAAACTTTAGTGCGATCAATGCTAATTGCTTGCAAATAGGGTTAATTAATAATTTTATTACCGGTTTCGGGCGTTGCCCAGCATCAGATACGCTGTGAATGAAACAATCGTGAGCAGAAAAGGATAGCTGCATAAAAAGGTAGATGATATAAAAAGGGAGAGAGGAAGAGAAGAATTACTTCTGAGACATGGGAAGCCGTGATCCAAAGGAAGGAATGTAAGAAAAGACTCAATACAACAAGAACACAAGAATAGAAAGTACAAACTAGAACTGAATTTAATGAACTCAACAAAATAGCCAAAAGGCGACTTCAACGTGACAAACGAGCATTTACCAATAACCTTGCAACACAAGCCGAGATGGCAGCACAAAAAATGGCAGTACGACCCTTTACGAGATTACCAAGAGACTATCAGAAAAGTGTTTTAGATCTGAGAAGCCGGTGAAAGCCGAAGATGGGCAACTATTAACCTCACAAAAGGAACAGCTAGAAAGACGGAGAACAGTTTCTGGAGATCTTGAATCGTCAAACAGTCGAGGACGAGGTGACAAAGGCAGTGACATGAGAAGAGCAGGAGGATGTTGATATCACTATAGAAGCACTATCAAGAAGAGAGATCCAAAGGGCCTTTCAACAACTAAAGAAAAACGACAGGTATGGACAACATCACACCGGAGTCCTTGAAACTGGATGTGAGTACCTCAGTCGAGATTCTGTTCCCACTTTTCAAAAAGATTTGGGAAGAAGAGAAGATCCCCACAGATTGGAAAAAGGATCTCCTGATCGAGCTCCCGAAGAAAGGAGATTTATCAGAATGTGATAACTGGAGAGGCATTACCCTTCTTTCAATATCAAGTAAGGTACTCTCAAGAGTAATTTTAGAAAGGATAAAAATGAGAGTTAACTCAAGGCTGAGGGAAGTACAAGCAGGATTTAGAGAAGGTTATTCCTGTATAGACCAAATCAACACACTGCTCATAATTTTAGAACAATCCACAGAGATGCTATCATCATTGTATCTACTCTTTGTAGACTTTAAAAAGGCGTTTGACAGTGTAATGAGGAAGAAGTCGTGGAAAGGTATGCAAGAGTTTGGGACCCCTAAGAAAATTATAAAGATAATCCAAGAAATGTATGAGAACTACACATGTCACGTTTTACATCAAGGGATGCTGTGGGAACCCCTCCCAGTAGACACAGACGTTAAGCAAGGATGTTTGCTCTCACCTATTCTATTTCTGAATCGCCGAAGAGGAATCAAATGGGGACTGATAGGCAGGTTGGAGGACTTGGACTTTGCAGATGACCTGTGTTTGCTAGCCAGCAGTTACAAGGGCATGAAAGCGATGCTGAATGATTTAAAAACCGAGACATCAGAGGTGGGGTTGAAGGTAAACGGAATGAAAACTAAGGAGATGCACTGTAATAGCCAAAATGAAGCACTACGTTTTTTAGAAACCAAGAGATCGAGCAAGCAAGCACTTTTGCTACCTGAGAAGTATAGTCACCCCTGAGGGGGCAACTTGATATAGGAAGCAGAATAAATAAGGCTAAAGAGGCATTTACAAAGCTGAGACCAGTCTGGAAATCAAGGGAACTTAACAGCTATACGAAACTACGCATTACAAATGTCAAGTCGGCACTGCGCTATGGGGGTGAATCATGAAAAACCAACAAATAGAAGTTTGAGGAATATCTTAAAGATATGGTGGCCACAAGTAATCTCCAACGAAGAACTATGCAGAAGAAACCATCATATACACATTGATATTGAGATACGACGTAGGAAATGGAAGTGGATTGGGCATACATCAAGGCGTGGTAAAGACAACGTGGCAAGACAAGCCCTAGAATGGAACCCACAAGACAGCAGGGCAAATATGCAGATCAAGGAATACATGGAGGAGGAGTGTAATAGCAGAAGGAACTGAAAAGGAGGGAAGACCCAGACTAAGATGAAGACAGTGGCGCCGCACGGAGTCCGGTGTCGGAAGTTCATTGATGCCCTATGCTCCGCTTAGGAGATACAGGAAATAAGTCAAGTAAGTCATGAACTGCTAGTCAGCGTTCTTCAGATTATCGATATACACGCTTATTTCCATAAGATTATGGGATCTCATATCTGAGAAAGAAAGTATGAATGTGCACTTTATAGTTGCGTAGGCTGCAGTGGTCATCAGACCCTAGACTTCCAAACTACTTAACGTGCTGACTTCAGAATTTGAGTCTATTCCAATCAACATTGTCAAAAGCTTTATTCAAATCTAAAAAAGCTAAAAATGTAGGTTTGTCTTTCCTTTATCTTCTAAGCTAAGTCGTAAAGTGAGTACTGTCTCCCGCGTTCCTACGTTCCTCCTGAATCCAAACTGATCTTCCCCGAGGTCAGCTTCTACCAGCTTTTCCATTCTCCTGTAGATAATTCGTGTTAAAATTTTGCAACCATGACTTTTCAAACTGATTGTTCTGTAATTTTCACACCTGTCTGCGCATGATTTCTTTGGAATGGGGATTATTACATTTTTTAAAAAGTCTGAGGGTATTTCACCTGTCTAATACATCTTACACACAAAGTGAAACAGTTTTGTCATGACTGACTCTCCCAGAGACTTTATTAGCTCTGAGGGAATGTCATCTGCTCCCGGGCCCTTGTTCCGACCTAGGTCTCTTAGGGCTCTGTCAAATTCATCTCTCAGTATAGTATCTCCTATTTCATGTTGATCTACTTCCTCTTCCCTTCCTACAACATTGTCTCTAAGTCCATTTCCTTTGTAGAGCTGTTCCATGTCCTCTTTCCACCTTTCAGCTTTCCCTTCTTTTCTCTGAGAACTGGTTCCCCATCTGAGTTCTTGATATTCGTAGAGTTGTTTTTCTTGTCCCCAAATGTCTCTTTTATTTTCCTGTAGGCACTATCTACTTTTCCCCTTCTTATACATTCTTCTACAGATTTGCATTTGGCTTCTGGCCACTCCTGCTTAGCCACTTTGCACTTCCTGTCAATCTCATTTCTTAGTCGTCTCTACTCAATATTGCTTGTTTCATTTACTGCATTTTTATATTTTCTCCTTTCATCAATTAAATTTAGTATTTCCCGTGATATCCAAGGACTTTTTGTAGGTCTTGCCTTTCTACCTATTTAGTCCTCTGCTGCTTTCACTATTTCGTCTCTCAATGTTACCCATTCCTCTTCTACTGTTTTATTTCCCCCCTTTTTGTCAATTGTTGCCTAAAGCTCCCTCTGAAATTCTCCAGAACTTCACGTTCCTACAATTTATCTAGGTCACAGAGCAAAGGCGTTAAAACCCCGATATTCATTTATAAGCACCCTATATTTACTGACAAGCACCGGATTCAAGTCGTTCTGTTTGTTGACACATGCTCAAGTGTGTCCTTTGTGTAAGCCCTCTTCGCTCCTCAGACGGACCTACCCCACGCTGGCAGCCCCTGCCGGATGTGGGTGGAGCGCCGCGAGTATTACAGAGGGGCGTTCCCGATGTCGAGACAATGGTCCCGCCCCCTAATCTCTGGCATCGCATCGACTCATTACACCCCGCCCGATGGCGCCGCCTTATTAATAAGCCTGTCTTCACCTGCGCCATTGTACCTGTAATTGTGGCCCGCCACGACGATTTTACGCCCCATTTGGTCCATTACCGACTTTCATAATTACGTTTCTTAAAGTCCCACGCATTCCCGTGCAAGGTGTTCCGTCTCGTAAGCACGGCACAGTTCGGCGCCGGGTCTTCCCATAACGGACCATCACCCGGAAGAAGCAGGGCGGATGCGCCTTAATAGCTGTCGGCGAGACGTCCGACCTCGTTATTAAACTAGCGTCGAAAGCGATGCGTTCGTTAATTTGCTCTGGCAGACGCTTATACGAACGAAATACAGCCACTCGGTAAAACGATTTTTGTTGGGGAACACTGTTCAATAATTTACGCTACTGCTTGATTGGTATGAACAGTGAACTCTCGATGATGGGGTTAATTTCTTTCTTGTGAAGGAAGAGGCTTATAGTACTGACCTTAATCGCACTAACCACAAGGCCAAGGAACGCCAGACCATGCAATAATTACATACCATGGATTTATTTCGGCAACATTGGGACGAGACTGGTATTACACGCACACGCATTGTGAGATGCATTCGTGCATTCTGTGATGATATCGCGCGGCCTCCCGCCTCGGAGGTTCGAATCCTCCCTCGGGCATGGATGCGTGTTTTGTTCTTAGGTTTAACTTAGTTTGTTTGTAAGTCTAGGGACTGATGACCAACGTCGTTTGGTCCCATAAGAATTACAAACATCTGAACATTTTTTTGTGATGGTATAGAGTATATATTTTTGGAGCTCCATTATGTGATACAGAATTGTAAAACTCACAATGACAGATCAGGAGTTTATAATCTGCATCCACAGTCACATATGTTAATACAAAAGTCTGACTAGATCGCAAGTTTTATATTTTCGGTAACCGATTCCGGCCAGTTAAATGGCCATCTTCAGACCACTACAACCATAGTGTTGGCCACGGTTTGTGTTCAATTAGAGTGGTCCGGAAGATAATAAAAATAATTTCGTGGGGCTCATTGGCCTGATAAATGTATTTCAATTAGACGCCACTTCTATGACTTGCGTGTCTCTGGCCTACCCCAGTTATCCAACCGGGGAAAGGGGACCTACACATTAACGTCGAATCCGAATCACGTGTCGCTCCTGGTGACCCTTCACATCGCTGAGAGGTGAAGGACGGTTTAAAATGCAAACAAAAAAATCAGAGGTCCAACCGGGTTTCGAACCCGCGACTCTTTGGTTTCCAGACGAGCGCTTAACCCCCCTTTTTTTTTTTTTTTTTTTTTTTTTTTTTTTTTTTTTTTTTTTTTTTTTGTAGTTCTCTTCGTTGCGTACGCTGATCGTTTTTGTTCGTTCTTGTTCGGTGTGTTGTTGGCTCAGCTTTTCTATTACAGACGGCGTTGAGCCCTCTGACCGGGCGCGCTGAGCCACGGCGCCCGGCTTTTAAAAACTACTTACGAACTAGGACGGCACAAATATCCATGCCCGAGGGGAGATTCGAACCCCAGACCGTAGTGGCCGTGCAGACCGTGACTGAAGCGCCTCAGTCCCCTCGGCCACCGCGACCGGCTCCCAAGACCAATTTTACTATAATATATTTGTCCAATGAATACTCGTTTATGACCTGCATTTCTTCTTGTTGTAGCAATTTTAATGGCCAGTAGTGGTCATAGATACTCCAGCCACATTAAAGTGGTTGGCAGAGGGTTCATCGAATCACTTTTATAACTCTATAGTTCCATTCTTTAATAGCTCGCGGGAAATAGGAACACTAGATATTGCATTGACAATACTATTAAAAAACACCATCAACATTTTACATCACAATGTTAAGCTAAAACCACTATACTGTTAAACTATATATATAAAAATAAATCCCTATTTCCCTGATTTACGACCCGCTAAATTTGCCTGTTCCTTTTATTTTTATTATCTTTCATTTCTTTATTTTGCGACTTCGTAATTCTAGGACAAGGTTAGTATCAAATAAAATTTTTGCGAAATCTACCGGAATATTTGTAAAATTTCTATGTGCTCTTGTGTTACTATCCGAACTTGTAATTTTACATACTTGACTTTCAAAACAAGAGGAAGGTCACTGTGCCGGGCGGAGTGGCCGAGCGCATTGAGGCGCTATGCTCCTATGCGCAAGGCCGTTCCCTCGAGGGGTTCGAATCCCCACTGGGGCATGGGTTTGTGTTGTCTTCAGTATAAGTTACTTTATAAGTAGTTTGTAAGTTAAGAAACTGATGACCCCACAGTTACGTTCCATAAGCTTAACAAACATTTGAACATTTGAAGGTCACTGTCTACATAGAATTGCGTTCGGTGCAAGGGCGAAGTAACTTATGGATTTCGACAAACTTCACAGTTTTGTTCCGTTCTTGAAATTTTGATCGCTTGACCTTCAAAACAAAAGGAAGCTCATTGTCTCCATAAATTTTCGTACATTGCTTTTTGGAAGGCACTTTACTTATGTAATTTAAATAAATATATAGTTTTGCTCTGATCTTGATTAATTTTTGCACAATTGACTTATAAACTAAGAAGACTCTCACTGTGCACATGAAATTTCGTTCTGTGCTTTGCGGAGAGAACTTTACCGAATGGAATACAAAGAACTCAAGGTTTTTACTCTGATCTTCAAGAAAGTGCCGTAAAAGTAATACAATTTACGTGAAGTTATCATGGAGGTTGGCTCATGTACGTATGTTTTCATAAAGGTGTTTGAAAATTTCCATGTGCACCTTTGTACGCTACATAATTTTTGTAACAAACGCATTTTTGATAAATATAAAATTAATACATAAAACATTAGAAAAATTATACAAAGTTTCTTTGAAAATTTCTATGTGTATAATAAAATGAAACTCCTGGGTTGTGTTGGATCAATGGCCAAGTCAGGTTGATGCCACCAGAGCGACTACGTTCATTGGTTACCATAAATGATCCAGATTCGATATATTTTTACACATATCCAGAAATACAAAAACTATTTAATATGACATCATTTGGCACAACAAAAGTTTTCGAGATAATTTTATGCTTACTTTCAAGATAAGTATAATGAGAAACAAACTTTTACCACCATGTTGAGGAGGTTATAGACAGAGAGATGGGGAGAAGGAAATAAACAGAGATACGGAAGGAATGAGAAGATGGGAAGAGGGGTCAAGGAATTTAAAAGGTATCTGCAATTCTCATACATATTTAGCAATTGCAAAGGCTTGCCAGGTTCGCTAGTGTTTAACAGATAAGGTCAAGAGATCGTCCACATTTCTGGGAACCTGTAGAATGATTGAATCAAAAAGCGATAGTTCCATTTGGATTAAGAAATCTGCAATAATCCAGTTTGTGTCTTCCATGCAAGCTTAAAAATCAGTTTTAGTGATAATTACACACTTTTTTTAAATTCGTAATTCTTATTAGCAATGTATGTTTACATGTAAAATACACGATAGCCTATTGAGAATATCACAACAAAACAGTCCAGGCCTTAAGAATGAATGAAATGCATTCACGAGCGCAAGATGCCAATCTGTAGTCTTAATAGAATTAATAATTAATATAATTAATGAGTCAAAAAACCTAGGCTTAAGTCAAGGAGGAGCTTTATGAGCCCAACAAAATCAACTGCATTGAGGCCCGTAATTCGAAGAACAGAGTCATGGTAGAATACGTCAAACGAAAGGGCCGGAGAGAACATAAAAGTGGAACCTGCCGAAGGATTCCATCTGCCTTATGCAACATGGAAGGCACTAAACAGACTGAGGGCACGAGTGTCACGCTGCAAGACGAATCTCAGAAAGTGGGGCTTAACAAACGAAGATGAGCTCTGTCCGTGTGGCGATGTGCAGGACCCACATCATCTCCTGGTCTGCAGAAAACTGCCCAACCCCTGCACGATAGAGGACCTACATGCATCATATGATGTGTCTATCAAGACAGCAGAATTTTGGAGCTTGCGGTCCATCTAGCAGAAACTAGCAGTGTCCTACAGAATTAATCACCTCTTTCCATATTTTACGTTTCTAGTTGGTAATTTGTTTATTTTAATTGTATATTTATTGAATTTTACATTTCTAGATTGTAATTTGTTCACTCTAGTTGTACACTGTAATCGTACTTTTATTGAATCTCGTGTCCCTAGATTGTAATTTGTTTATTATATTTGTACTGAAATTGTATCTTTATTTATCGAAAGATATGTCTTAGTCCTGGACACGTAAAATAAGTAAATAATACTGTATTATGTGATAATTAAACATATCTCCCTAGAGAAACACAGACCTTGAAATAGTTCTCGATTCAATAATATAGAACTGTGAACAGTACGAAAGTGGCCATCACTGAAAGCGAAATTTCACTCATTGACAAAACAGTTTTCGCTCCTGATCTCCTCCGCCAAGTAGGAACAGGGTCCTCAAGGTCACTATGGTAGAACTGCATGCTATGTAGTGACTTGCGGATCCTCCGCAAAATCACTGCGGTTCCTCAGCAACGGATGAACCGCAGTCTATAAACAGCCTAAGGCGGTAACTTGCAAGGCCACGTTCGTTGTTAACAGGCCTACGCGGCGTAGTACTAAGTTTGTGGTACGTTATCCGGTGATGAGTGAGGGTAGATGTCACAGTCTTTAATTACATTAACGTCCTACCCTGTATCAATAAAATTCTTCCGGGTATGAGACCGCCTGTTGTAAACGGCCTTAATTAGGGTCTGTGTCTGACTGCTGACTGCACGATAGCTACCGTACAGTCAGCAGTCAGACACAGACCCTGATGAAGGCCGCTTGCAACAGCGCCCAAAACCTCGGTTAAGTTTATAATATAACGTCGTGGTCTCATACCCGGAAGAATTTTATTGATAGTGACAACAGCCGCGGAAGCCTACGTTTGCATCCTACCCTGTAATTTCTCATTAAATGAAACTGTGCCCATATCTTCAACTTCAGCATTGTCAACGACAGCGCAGCCAGCTTCTCAACGAGGATGAACTGCAAGACCAGTCCAATATTTTCTACGACACAAAAGTTTTACGCAGTTTGTGAGGCCTTTACCCAGAATTTTTATGACACGTTTTTTTAAATAATCAGTACTCACATAGAACAATCTTATCTTTTTATTATCCCGAATAATTATTACCTGTGTGGGGTCCTATCCTGTCCAGCGAAGTGAAAACCGAGTGTCGTTACAAAAAGAATAATTAAATAAAGTGCCAAGCTAGTTAAATTTATAATTTTAAAACCAAAATTCATTAACTCGGATACGTACCAATAGTAACTGAACATCAACTAGTCATACTTAAAAATAGTTTCTTGTTACTGGAAGTTGGCACTAATGAAAATGTCAATAAAAAAATAGACAATTCTTGCTATTACATCTTTTTAAATATAATTTGTCCGGTTTTTTGTGTGTGTATTGTCGTGTTGGTTGGTTCGCATTTCGGCGTTGTTCATGTGTCGAAATTCCATTATATTTGCTCTGATGAATTGTTTGATAATCAATATCAATCACTATCAATTAAGCTGCAAGTTTATCAGTCATGTTTTTCTGCAAACGTAGTTATACCACACAGTTGAGTAAATGTTAGTCTGGAGTGAAGTCAACTGTTGTATCTCTTACCTCCGATCAATCACTGAACAATTTATTTTCCAAATTATTTTCAATTTGATCTTTGTTATTAAAGTCAATAAATTCAGTCTATTGTTTCGTAGAAAACGTTGTACTGTGGGACACGTGTGTCACAACCTTCTGTTGCGCTAACCCACTAAAGTAATTAGTTGATTATTATTTTTAATTGCATGTTCCACGTATAGTGCACAACTGGGCTGCCGACCGTATTCAAACAACTCATGAATCAGATTCGGCCTGATAACGTATTCACTGGGAAGTGAACAAACGGAAAGCAAAGTTTCTGAATAGCAAGGCGCTTAGCATGCGTAATACATCGGAAACGAGCAACAGTAATGAGAATCAAAACTTTATCTATGGAAACCATGCACTCATTCCTTCGTGCTTCCTATGACACAAGCACTTTAGTTGAACTTGCAGAAAAATTGAGTACATAAACTACTCATCAGTAATCTTATCGAAGAAGCTCTTTATTTATTTATTTACTAGCTAAATTGAATACATAAACTACTCATCAGTAATCTAATCGAAGAAGCTCTTTATTTATTTATTTACTAGCTACATTCCCGCTGATTCGCACGCGTGGACTGGATGGTCCATTGGTTGTTTTTACTAACAAATATGAATTTTAATAGATTTAGCTTTAAAATTGCTTTCCTGGTCAAGTATTTTGATACAATTTACCTCTCCCCCTTGCACCATTGTTGGCATAATTCAAAACATCCCGAAACGCATTTTTTTAAATTATAAACATGTTTCCAATTCCAAATTTTTACATTTCTAGCATCAAAATAGAAGCAACCTTAAAATATTTTCCCTTATTTCACTCTCTTAATGGTTGAATTTCCAAAAATATCGAAACGTGTGTTATTAAAATTCCAATCAAAAACCTTAAGTTTTGTATTTCGTCTTCAAAATTGCCTGAATAGCAACGTATTTTCAAGAAACTGTTCATCCCCTATTTTACCCCCTTAGGGATGGGAATATCGATAAATCGCTGATGCGTATAGTGTAAGATAACATCTACAAATTTTAGGTTTCTATCGTCTGTAGATTCACTTCTCAGCGCCGTTTTCTGTCTCTTAGTAACGGATCGAGAACGCAAAATTTCTGCCTTACGCTTTGGAATCTTTCTTGGTAGTTTTACTTTTCAAACTGCAATATGCACTTATTTTATTCGCGTGCTTGATGCAGAAAAACAACAAGAATGTGCATCACGTTTCGCTGTATATAACCTCTTTGCTATTATAGTCTCAAAAGTCATCACTGGTCTTCAGTTCGAATTTTATATAAGCCGACGACTTTCAGCTACTATATCATCCATGCTCTTATGCTCTTATAGGTATCTACACGGAACTGCTGATCCAGTTGTCATTATTTTGATCCTAGGCACTACAGTTGTCTTTCCAGTGTTTATATTGAGATCATTGGTGCATTGCCAGTGTAGTTAATGCCCAGTTAATGTATGTCTGTGTTTCCGAGTGTTTTGTCTTTGAGTCTTTTTATCTTTGAACATCTGTTGATCGTCGAATTGCTCCACATTTTACGGATATTTGTTCGCTAAACTCACCCACCGCCACACACCGCGACCAAAACACCATAGTGCACACCGCGAACAAAAAGCCTACTTCCATGCATAGCCGCCATTGGTCTGCAGTGAATAATTTTGGCTACCAAGTGAAATATACGGACACACGTCCCGTGTTCCATTTTTATTTATGTATATTGATTTTTGTAGTACAGGCACAGGAACCACCCGATTCTCCTGGATCTAGATCCGTGTTCGTAGAGCTTGACAAGTTCACGAGTAATCTAAGTAGAGAGACATACGTACTTCATTTTTTTTTTTTACATCCATAACTGGTGAATTATCGTCCTTGAACATATTAGATAACTTGATTACAGTTTCACAGTCATGTAACCTTTTATAATCTGATGGCACGGCAGTGCCCTCGCCAAGTCGAGCGCACGGCACTATCATCCTTTTCTCGAAGCAGTAGACGGCACTTTCGCCCCCCCCCCCCCCCTGTATCTCAGTTGTGGATAAAGGTAGAAGCCTGAATTTTCGGTTTCCAAGAGTATCTACTACAACAAGCTATATTTTCTAATTATACTATTCTGCACCTTATAGTTTTCGAAATATTAGGAGTCGAAAATCGCTAATTCTGTCACTCACTGACTCACCAATCATCAAAATTCTAAGGTACTTCTTGCAGACACACAAACGTCAAATTTTGTATTTAGATAGTGTTTAGCCTTTAATGGAAGGAAAAATTCAAACATCTGTAAAAATTAATTCCGGTCTAGAAAACATATTCGCTTGATAGAATAGTATCTGCAAACTTACCATATCGAGGATTGTGTTGTTGGTGGTCTTGTGGCAGTGCGTTCGCTTCATAAGCGGAAGTCGCGTGTTCGATTCCTGGTATCCTAACTTTTTTTTTCCTTTTTACTGTACCCGTCAACTTTCTACTAAGTAAAGAGTCTTCAGAAATGACATCAGGTACCTGATACAGAATGAAGAATAACTGATAAGATATAGCTTAAATTGCTGCAAATGGAAATATTACCAATGCCACCTACATTCTAGCTTGATTTCAGTTATAAATGAGAAAACTTGCTCTTAATGCCGAAAATTTCGTCACATGACGCGGGGCAAAAACTTCAGACCGGGAGCAAAAACGTTAGATTATGGTTCAAAACCACAACGTGGCATAGATAGGGAGACGCCATTGATCTGGGAGACGCGCAGTTTCTGTTATCTATGGTCTGTGCCATAGAGTGTAAACTCTCTGGAGTGAGCATTGCGTTCTGTCTTCTCTAAGAGGTGCTGGTTCTCCTCGTGTTATCAACATTAAGCTAGGATTGTCACGTGATATCATTATAGAAATACGCGGACCTGAAAACTGAAGTGCCGATTTTCTGTGATAATTTTATCAGGAGATCAAAAAAAACTTATATGATAATTCTAAAAATGGTTTGCTGTAGATGTGCACAATACAGTAATCATTAGTGTACATAGCTGTTAAGAGTGGTGAAATTGAGTAGATGTTTTCAGTGCTATAGCTTGTATCACGATTTAAAATCTCCAACTCTAATGAAAAATGAAGGCACAAAAATTGAAGTGCTACCAACAACTGCCCTAGGGATGATCGATATTAGATAAACATCGATAATAATATCAATGTTCAACTCAAAGAAATCGATGTACGATGAGCATCGAAAGGAAAGCGCCCGGGAATGTGAGTGTTTTGGGTGTCGAAACAAACAGTACTCGGCAAAACCACAGACACACATTACTAGACTGGCACTACCGAATGTAGTATTATTGGTCTTCCTGTCACTTTAATCAATGCATCAACAATTGTTTGTGTACGGGTATAACAGTCGTAATAAATACAGAAAAACTGATAAAATTTCACCACATTTAGAGTTTTGACGTAAAGGCTAAATTTTACTTACGGCGGTGGCGTAGTGGGCAGATGTAGGTAACGAAATGTACACTTTACGAGGGATACGTACAAAAACCTGTCAACTACATAGCAGGAACAGAATTAATTATTTACTTCATGGTCAGCACGAAATATCATGCCCCTAATTCTACGTGAATGGTATCCAAAGTGTCTCATTCGTCAGTCATTGCCAAGTTTAGCACATTACGCCACCACTGCCGTAAGTAGAATTCTATCATGTACGAGACAAACTTTATGATATTTGTGTAATACTAATTCACTAATCCGCCACTTCCATGTATTATGAAGTTCATAAACTGATGTGAAATACAACACTAACTGGTTCATATTTGTATATTGATCCACCAAAGGTGGCAGTATTATACAAATTGAAAGGATTGAACAATAGCAATGTAATCGACTTTCCGGACTTTCCAAATTCTGATACATCAAACCAAACGAAACCAAACCAAAACAAAGAGACAGGGAATGGATTTTAAGAAAATCCGTGGCTGATGTACAAAAGTTTACAGAAAAGGACTACCTACAAAAAGAAATGATATCCCATGAAAAACATAAAATGTAGAAAAGCGCAAGTCTCGCGATGAATTCCTTCCAGCACAAAAAGTCGTGAGATCTTATGGGAAAGCAAGTCAGTTATTTTAGTTAGTGTTAATGGAACCACCTATTCAACACCTTCTCATAATTTTGTATCTAATTAGTTATCTACCAACATCTGTAGTAACTATATGAAAATTATACATCTTTATTTCTATAATAAATATAATGACTTGGCAATCGCATGGCAACGAAAACTAATATTTAAAATACTTTACGCATATGTGAAGTATTTCGTTCCTACGTAATTACGTTTGGATACATAATGGGAATATACATTATTATATATGTCGTTGTGCAATTGCCCAGTCATACAGTATGTATTATGATGTCAGTATATTATGGTGAGATTGCGAAGTTATTATATGTATTATAGAACTAAAGATGTTTGATAATAATATAGTCGCTATAATTGTTAGTAGATAACGAATAAGTCCACTCCCATGAACCACAGACATTGCCGAGGTGGGGTGGCTTGCGTGCCTCAACGATACAGATAGCCGTACCGTAGGTGCAACCACAGCGGATGGGTATCTGTGGAGAGGCCAGACAAACGTGTGGTTCCTGAAGAGGGGCAGCAGCCTTTTCAGTAGTTACAGGGGCAACAGTCTGGATGATTGACTGAGCTGGCCTTGTAACATCAGCTAATGTGGCTTTGCCACACAGCTACTGCGAACGGCTGAAAGCAAGGGGAAACTACAGCCGTTACCTTTCCCGAGGACATGCAGCTCTACTGTATGAACATATGATGATGGCATCCTCTTGGGTAAAATATTCCGGAGGTAAAATAGTCCCCCATTCGGATCTCCGGGCGGGGACTACTCAGGAGGATGTGATCATCAGGAAAGACAATACTGACATTCTACGGGTCGGAGCGTGGAATGTTAGATCCCTTAATCGAGTAGGAAAATTAGAAAATTTAAGAAGGGAAATGCATAGGTTGAAGTTAGATATAGTGGGGATTAGTGAAGTTCGGTGGCAGGATGAACAGGATTTCTGGTCAGGTGAGTACAGGATTATAAATACAAAATCAATTGGGGGTATCACAGGAGTAGGATTGATAATGAATAAGAAAATAGGAATTCGGGTAAACTACTATGACCAGCACAGTGATCGCATTATCATTGTCAAGATAGATACGAAGCCAACACCGACAACAGTAGTACAGGTTTATATGCCAACTAGCTCTGCCGATGATGAGGAAATCGAAGAAATATATGAGGAGCTAAAGGAAATTATTCAGACAATTAAGGGAGAGGAAAACTTAATTGTTATGGGAGACTGGAATTCGGTAGTAGGACAAGGAAGGAAAGGGAAGATAGTAGGTGAATATGGTCTGGGCAAAAGGAATGAAAGAGGAAGCCGCCTGGTAGAATTTTGCACAGAACATAATTTAGTTATAACAAACACCTGGTTCAAGAATCACAAAAGAAGGTTGTATACGTGGAAGAGACCAGGAGACACCGGAAGGTATCAGATAGATTTTATAATGGTAAGACATAGATTCCGGAACCAGGTTTTAAACTGTAAAACATACACAGGGGCAGATACAGACTCTGACCATAATTTGTTGGTTATGAACTGTAGGCTGAAACTAAAGAAACTACAAAAAGGTAGGAAAATAAGGAGATGGGACCTGGATAAATTGAAGGAACGTGAGGTTCTTAAGAATTTCAGAGGGAGCTTTAGGCAACAATTGACAGAAACAGAGGAAAATAAAATAGTAGAAGAGGAATGGGTAAAATTGAGAGATGAAATAGTGAAGGTAGCGGAGGACAAAATAGGTAGGAAGGAAAGACCTACAAAAAATCCTTGGATATCACAGGAGATACTAAATTTAATCTATGAAAGGAGAAAATATAAAAATGCAGTAAATGAAACAGGCAAAATGGAGTACGACTAAGAAATGAGATTGACAGGAAGTGCAAAATGGCTAAGCAGGAGTGGCTAGAAGGCAAATGCAAGGATGTAGAAGAATGTATAAATAGGGGAAAAATAGATACAGCCTACAGGAAAATAAAAGAAACATTTGGAGATAAGAAAAACATATCTATGAATATCAAGGACACTGGTGGAAAACCAGTTCTCAGCAAAGAAGGAAAAGCTGAAAGGTGGAAAGAGTATATAGAGGGGCTCGACAAAGGAAATGAACTCCGAGACAATATTGTAGGAAGGGAGGAGGATGTAGATGAAGATGAAATAGGAGATACTGTATTGAGAGAAGAATTTGACAGAGCCCTGAAAGACCTAAGTCGAAACAAGGCCCCTGGAGTAGATGATATTCCCTCAGAGCTACTGAAGTCTCTGGGAGAACCAGCCATGACAAACCTGTTTCACCTGGTGCGTAAGATGTATGAGACAGGAGAAGTACCCTCAGACTTTAAGAAAAATGTTATAATCCCCGTTCCAAAGAAAGCAGGTGCAGACAGGTGTGAAAACTACAGAACCATCAGTCTAATATGTCATGGTTGCAAAATATTAACACGAATTATATACAGAAGGATGGAAAAGGTGGTAGAAGGCGACCTCGGGGTAGATCAGTTTGGGTTCAGGAGAAGGGTAGGAACACGGGAGGCAATACTCACGTTACGGCTTATCCTAGAAGATAGATTAAGAAAAGGCAAACCTACATTTCTAGCTTTTGTAGATTTGGAGAAGGCTTTTGACAATGTTGATTGGAATAAACTCTTTCAAGTTCTGAAGCAAGCAGGAGTAAAATATAGGGAACGTAAGGTTATTTATAACTTGTACAAAAACCAGACAGCGGTTATCAGAGTTGAAGTGCATGAAAGGGATGTAGTGGTTGGAAAGGGAGTAAGACGGGGTTGTAGTCTTTCTCCATTGTTATTCAATTTGTACATTGAGCAAGCTATAAAGGAAAGCAAGGAGAAATTTGGAGAAGGATTTAAAGTTCAGGGTGATGAATTAAAAACATTGCGTTTTGCCTACGACATTGTAATAATCTCAGAGACAGCAAAAGACCTGGAAGAGCAGTTGAAGCAGTGAAAGGAAATCAGGTGATGCTGAAGGAATTAGATTGGGAAACGAAGCAATAAAGGAGGTAGATGAGTTTTGTTATTTGGGCAGTAAAATAACAAATGATTGTCGCAGTACAGAGGATATGGCAGAATGGCAATGGGTAGAAAAGCGTTCTTGAAAAAGAGAAATTTGTTAACATCGAATATTGATTTAAGCCTAAGGAAGTCCTTTCTGAAGGCATTTGTATGGAGTGTTGCCTTGTATGGGATTGAGACATGGACGATAAACAGTGCGGACAGGAAGAGGATTGAGGCTTTTGAAATGTGGTGCTACAGAAGAATGCTGAAGATTAGGTGGGTGGATCGCGTAACTAATGAGGAGGTATTGAACAGAATTGGAGAGAAAAGAAATTTCTGGCATACCTTGACTAAAAGAAGGGATAGATTGGTAGGACACATTCTTAGACATCAAGGAATTGTGAATTTAGCATTGGAGGTAAGTGAGTGGGGTAAATATCGCAGAGGAAGACCAAGAGATGGATACAGTAAGCAGATTCAGACAGATGTAGGTTGCCGTTCTTATGTGAAGATGAAGAGGCTTGCTCAGGATAGGGTATTGTGGAGAGCTGCATCAAACTAGTCTCCGGACTGAAGACCACAACAACAACAACAAATAAGTGGTAAAAAACAAATACGTGGCTCTATGAGCACTAACTAAAATAACCGACTTGATTTCCCATGGCAACATACACTAATACTTAAAAAAACCTTAGGCCTATGTACATGTAAGTGCACTTCATTCCTATATGATTACGTTCTGTTACATCACAGAATATAAATTATTGTTATTTGATTATGACGTTGTGCAATTGCCATATCATTACATTTAGTCTTATGTCATTATATTATGATGCGACTGCCAAATCATTATATTTATTATAGAAATAAAGATGTATAATATTGATATAGTTACTACAGATGTTGGTAGATAACTAATTAGATAAAAAATTATGACAATATGTTGAATATGTGGTTCCATTGACACTAACTTAAATAACTGACTTCGTTTCCCATAAGATCTCACGACTTTTTATGGTGGAAGGAATTCCATCGCGAGACTTGCATTTTTGTACATTTTATGTTTTTGATGGGATTTATTTTTTATTTATTGACATTTTCCTCATTACAGAGGTTTAACTCCAACGTAACGATTAACCCGGAAAGAATACACCTAGTAAATAAAATCTTAAACTAAATACTCAAGATATTTTCCAGGTGTCTCGACGTTGTGTGTCGACTTGTGTACATTTTGGAGCTAGGTGATCACAGGTCGTCTTCTTCTTGCTTTGGCACTGGATTGGCCACTCCACATATGTACATAATTGCCAAGTTCTTTTTCTCGTTTGTCTTTCCTCTTTGTTTCAGAGAGTACTACAACATCCACGTTAAACGTATTAAGTTATGCAGGTAGTATATTTATTTTAGTGAAAATATCAGCATCCAAATATCATTTTCCGTTTTTCATCACAAGTTCGTCGTTCACAGTTCCAATTTTTCCGAGGCATGTTATTAAGTTCTTTAGCATTTTATATTTTTATGTGAGTGAGGGGCTGGCCCATTGCACAACCCACAACCCGGAAGACCAGGAAATCTGTATTCAAGATTTTCTTCCTTTAGCCTTTGATAACCCAATAACATACTACCAGGCAGCAGTTGCTGGTTTTGGTCCATCCCGGGTATTTTATTTCTCAGGTACCCACCATATCTGATGAGCATTCCCCTATATCAATGGAAGACCAGCAAACTCCACACAGGAACCTTTTATTAATATCGTATTTATTTATCAAAGAAAGGAAAACACGTTCACGTTCAGGCATCTTAAAATTGAAGTTTACTTTTCGCAACGACGTTGAAAGAAGTAAAAATGGCAAACACCGCTCGGAAATGGCTGCTTGTTGTAATGCGCCAGGCTACAAAGCATTATTTATTTATTGAAACTTTCATTTAGACCAGCTGCCTGTGGGTATAAAGCTGGTCGTGAATTGTGGCCAATATTTACATTCGATTTAGTATATTACAATTTGTTTTCTTCTTATATAAGTACAATGATAATTCTTACATAAACAATATTAGGCTGATTAGTATATCCATTGATAGTTTGGTATATTTATATTGAATTTAATTATCGGTTAGGGAAAAATGGTTCTAATTAAAATAAAACTAATTTTGAAATAGGAAAAGTGGGGCGGTGTTAGTAACTTAAATCTATGCTATAATTTTAAGAAGAGGTGAAAAGATGACAGGATAGTGGTAAGTGGGGGAGAGAAAAAAAACTGGATGACAGGTCAGGGGCGGAGGCCTCGGAATTAACATCGAGCCCTGCGGCCCTGGCCAGTCTGATGTACAATTTATTTGTTCCTAAACAAATGTTCAAATGTTTGTATAGCTTATGGGACTTAACTACGGAGTCAACAGTCCCTAAACTTACAAACTAATTATGAACTAGCTAACAGTAAGGACGGCACAAATATCCATGCCCGAGGGGGGATTCGAACCCCCGACCGTAGTGGCCATGCAGACCGTGACTGGCGCGCCGCATTCCACTCGGCCACCGCGTCCGGCTGTTCCTAAACTATTCTCTTTTAGTTATTTAATCTTTGATAAATTTCTGGCTTAATTATTTGGACTAATCCATGTGTAAGTTATTGTAGAGATGATTCAGAGGTGTCTCGAGTCTGTGCTGAAGTCGTCATCAGTGTCTGTGCCTTCATAACTGCTGCTGTTCCATGCGACATGTTGTGTTCTGTATACGTACCGAGGCACGTGTTGAGTGCGTGTATTACTGTATTCGTGTTGTTTGAGAGTGGATACCTCATCGACTATCCGATTTAGTATCTCCCATGTGCCTTTGTCCCGGATGATCGTCTGTATGTCTTGGTCGTCCGGTAGCGTTGCGTGAGTTGGTGTTCCGTATATTGTACAGTGTAAGACTGTGTGTTCGGGGGAGCCAAACTCCCCGTATGTACATGCTACGGTGTCGTTGAGCCCCATGTAGTTCAAGGACTTAGGGTAGGGACCATGACCTGTCAGAAAGTGGACCATACCCCGGCTAGGATTGATATGGCCCAGTCTGAGACATTCCCTGATGTCTGGGAAGAAATTATAAAGTCTGCGTCCCTTTTCAGATACACAAACATCCATGCGCGACTGGGGATTCGAACCCCCGACGGTTAACGGCCTCACGTATCGTAGCTTAACGCCTCAATGCGCTCGGCCGCTCCCTCGCGGCTGTGTGTTGTCCTCAGCGTAAGTACGTTTAAGTAGTTCAAATGTTCAAATGTTTGTAGAGTCTATGGGACTTACTACGGGGTCATCAGTCCCTAAACTTACAAACATGAACTACTTACAACTAAGGACGGCACAAATATCCATGCCCGAGGGGGGATTCGAACCCCCGACCGTAGTGGTTAAGTAGTTCGTCAAGGGACGATGACCTTAGTAGTTTGTCCTCTTACGCCAAATGCTTATGAGTATTTTACGACTCTCTGTAGCTCGGCAGTATCGTCGGCGAGTGGTGAGGGTGGAGGCCGAATTCCAACACTGTTAGTCTACCACAGACCGTGATAGTAAGACGCACTGCCAACACAAAGTTCCAAATTAAAAATATACTGCCTGTGTGTTATGCAAATTCCTCGTTGATCGTGCCTGCTGGCGCGGGCATCGTGGCGTGACGCTGTAATTGTAGACTTGCTCGTGGTACGGTAACAAGACTTATCAGATCACGGGCGCTCCGAAAGTACCCTCAGCCTGGCTTCTTGTATCTCCCTCTCGCTAATATATTCACACAAAAAAAACTTTTAAGTGCCCAAACTCTTGTTTCGTACAGCGAGCTATTGTTTCGCAAGTGGTGTCGCTTCTTCGAGGCCGAAGTTACCTCCGAATTAACTACGGCCCTTCGTTACCGTCGTGAATAGCACTTGACTGTAATTGCGTGGAAAGGGAAGGGTTAGGGGTGCGGAGGGAGCGGTGAATAAAATATGGCGCAAAGCGCGCGCGCTCATTTGAACAAAACAAACGAGTGTGAAGTAAATCTTCGTGGACGCCGCCTCGCTTCTCCGCGCTGATGAATATCGCGGACCCTACGCTGATACTCGAGTGCCGGCTAAATAAATAGGCCGTTTATGACGCCGGTTGGAGGCGACGCAGAAGCAGTGCCGGCGCGGCCGATCTCCGGTGCACGCGTGGCTGCGCCTCGCGGGCAGCACAAACAGCTCAGCTCTCTGCGGTAACTGACGGCCACAAATGGCTGCCGTAGCTCAGGCGCGCTCATATTTATTGCTGGGGGGGGGGGGGGTGGAAGCCGCGCCCGCAGCATTACACCGCCGTCTGCGGGCCGTAATTAGCATGAAATTAAGTCGCGGCGGCTCTCCGTTTCCCGCAAGGCCACGCAGGCTGGCCAGACGCCGCCGACACGTGACCTCGCGCCTCAGCCTTGACACTAACAGTCGGACTATTGTCGGGTCCAGGCTAGAGGTCTGCATGTTGACGATTATGTTCGCTCGTACTCGCTGGAGTATGCCGCGCTCGGACGTGGCTTGCTCGAGAACGGATGCTCTGAGCGGGCGGGCCGTGCACTGCCTTCGTGATAAAGACAGGCCTTAGCGCAGTGCTTTCCAAACTTTCCCTCATGGCGACACTCTTTTGTAGCTTACAGTTTTGCGCGACACCCTTTCACTAATATAAATACATACGTTAGAATTTAGATGGTTCTTGCGGGTGCGGGGGAAGGAAATAAAGTATCGCTTAAATGTAGTTTGTAAACGAAACTGAAATCCTCGTACGCATTGACATGTTTAATATTAATCCTGAATGCAGCAATTACGTGCACTCATCGCAGAAAAGGAACATTAGGAACTACGGAGATGTACAACAGAGTAACACCGCAGACAAAATTCAAATGTTCCAATGTTTGTAATTCTATCTGACCAAACTGCGTGGGCACCAGTCCGTAGCCTACAAACTACTTAAACTAACCTAAGGACAACACACACACACCCATGCCCCAGGGAGGACTCGAACCTCCACGGCGAGCAACCGCGCGCTCCGCAGCGAGACGCTTTAGACCGCTCGGCTACTCCACCGCTGCTAACACTGCAGACAACAATGCCTAACACACAGTAATAGTTGCTTCTTCTATATGCGACCCAACGTCCGAAACTCGAAAACTGAATTTCGGAAACCGCTTTCCGCTGTCGTGTGTACATGTCAGGGCCAGATGTGGTTTTGCTGGATCGATTGAAAACGGCATCTGGAAATTAGCTGCTCGGATTTCTGATTTAGATAGCACAGTCGCTGTTTCCTTTCAGTTCAATATTATCACATTATTTTCATAAATAAAGAGGATGTATTTATGACAAGTGATGAATTATTATTTAAGTTCTAGTGTTAGGTTCTTGCTTCACCACGACCTATTCCGAAAAAATGGATAAATATTTGTGACAAATAAGAATATGAATGTCATTTCTGGTTCCATAATGTGTTACATGCAAGAAACTGAGAGAAAAAAATATTAACGCATACCAGGGTTCGAACCAACGATCACTGCATTTAAAATACTACTCTCCGTTAATCAACCGGCCATACTCCATACTAAACATAGATACTGAATAGCTTTAGTCAGTGGACAATCTGTGACAGCTTTTACAGCCACTGTGTCATTGATTGACATTTAATTGTAAGAAACGCTACCGAGGGTGACATGGCTTTGATAAATCCATTAATAAACGCTCAGGTGCAGCTTTTTGAGAAAGTTCGTTCAATCAGCTGCCAGTTCCAGCAAACTGCGCATGGGGAGAGCTGTTATCGAGTATCAGCAGCAGCTCTGCGCATGCGCAGTTTGCTGGAGTCTGGCAACTGGCAGCTGCTCGAACGAACCCTGAGCGTCTACTGCTGTTGAAGCAGAGCTGCCGCCTAGCGGCTGAGCACGTAATCAATGCGCAGCGATCATTCCTCTAATACGTGATCTATGGTGCGCTGAATGAAGAGAAGGAAGATTAGCTGAAGGCGAGTCTTCAGGGTAGTATGAAGAGAATGATATTTGGTGTTATTTTATGACAATTTTTTTGTTTAGAGTCTAAAGTTGTTAGTCTCGCGACACCCTTGAAACTACTACGCGACACCCCAGTAGTGTTTGGAAAAACTGCGCTAGAGTGTGCCGCGCTCGGACTTGGCTTGTTCGAGAACGGATGCTCTAAGCGGGCGGGCTGTGCCACTGCCTTCGTCAATAAATACAACCCTTAGCGCATAATTTGCGGAAATACAACAGCTGTTTCATTGAGTCGGCGGATTGTGCTTGCGAGCATGTGTTCAAGTTTCCTTTTTATTTTTTTTAATTATATATATATATATATATATATATATATATATATATATATATATATATATATATATAATATTCCTAAAAGCTTGTGTGTCCCGGGCTCAAAACTAATACGTAAAATAATCAGAAGTGTATTCCAGTGTTTCCTTCTGTGTTTGCGAAACACAGCTTGCCCTTTATTCACATGAAGTGTTAAGTGCCATCGACAAGGGATCTCAAATGGATTCCACATTTCTGGATTTCCAGAAGGCTTTTGACACTGTACCCCACAAGCGGCTTCTAATGAAATTGCGTGCTTATGGAATATCTCACCAATTGTGCGATTGGAATCATGATTTCCTATCAGAAAGGACACAGTTCGTTGTAATAGACGGTAAGTCATCGAGTAAAACAGAAGTGATATTTGGCGTTCCACAGGGAAGCGTTATAGATCCCCTACTCTTCCTCGTGTTCATAAACGATTTAGGAGACAATCTGAATAGCTCCCTTAGACTGTTCGCGGTTGATGTTGTCGTTTATCGGTTAGTGAAGTCAACAGAGGATCAAAAGAAACTGCAAAGCGATTTAGACAAAATTTCTATATTGTGCGAAAATTGACAATTGACACTAAATAAAGAAAAGTGTGAAATAATACACATGACCACTAAAAGAAATCCGCTGAACTTCAATTACGCGATAAATTAGTCAAACCTTAACGTCGTAAATTCTACCAAATACCTAGGAGTGGGACCGACGGAAGACATTGAGAAGGTTCAGAGAAGGGCAGATCGTTTTGTTTTATCACGTTACGGGGGGGGGGGGAGCGTCATGGAAATGTTGCACGAATTGGGGTGGAAATCATTACAAGAAAGACGTTATTCATTGCGGCGTCATCTGTTTGCGAAGTTTCAATCACCGACTTTTACTTCTGAATGTAAAAATATTTTGCTAGCATCCACCTACTTAGGGAGACATGACCAATAAAATAAGAGAAATCAGATCGAAAACGGAACGATTTAGGTGTTCTTTCTTCCCGCGCGCTATTAGAGAATGGAACGGTAGAGAAAAGTTATGAAAGTGGTTAATGAACCCTCTGCCAGGCACTTAAATGTGATTTGCAGAATATATATGTAGATGTAGATGAATACTAAAAGAAATGCTTATAAAGAAATTCCGGGAGTAAAACATGGTAGTGATAAAGGAGACAGGAGCCTGGATCCAACATTTTCCTGATGATCAAATTATGTGGGAAATAAGAGTAACTCGACAGTATGGTATGTAACTGTTAACACATTCCTTTTTCATTAATTACAACTTCCAGGCTAAGATTCTGTGGTTCATGTGTAAAACTTTCTTCTCCCGACGTTTCGTTGCCTACTGTGTGCAACATCTTCAAGGGTGAGTCGACGACTGGCTGCTATCTGCTGAAGGTACTGCTTATATAGAGGGCGCCACCACTTATCACGTGCTAACGACTATCATATCTGACCAGCGTCATCTCTCTCGATTACTGGTAATGAACTGTCATATCGTTGGTGCAAAGTTGACCGCCATTTCTTATCTAATTTCAGACCTTCTTTTCTATTATTTTGATGCTTCTGGATCTCTATAGCTTCTCTATACATGCGTCTATAATAATATGAGGTCTTAGCTAGCACGCTAGTTTCACTGAATTTTATTTAATGATCTCCGTTTGTAAAGACATGTTCCGCTATAACTGATTTGTCCCAGTCGGCAATTCCTTCTGTGTTCCATTAAGCGGGTATTCACACTTAGTTTCTTTATTCCTTTGTAGACCATTCCTCGGCTACGAGGAATTTTATACTCCCCAAAGGAGCCAAAGAGATCCAGAAGCACCACAGTAATTTTAGTAGAAAAGAAGAAAGTTTGAAATTTGATAAGATATGGCGGTCAACATTGCACCAACGATGTGACAATCGATTACCTGTAAGCGATAGCACGTGATTTGGTAGCCCTCTCTATGTGCTTTACATAAGCAGGACCTCCAGTGGCTAGCAGCCACCAACATCCACCCCGCCTGGTAGCAGGCATCACCGTTACGTTGCCTAACCGGACCGGTCTGCTTCCAGGATCGTCGTCGATCCTGCTGCCGAAGAACTTCGTGGCCGTGCTGCCCGTCACCCGTCGGACCTGCTGCCTCCATTCCTGCCGTCCGGACGCCCTGCTGCTGCCGACGTCGCCGCCCCCAGCCCTTCCCGGAGGCCCTGCCGCCAGCTGGACCGGATCGCAGCTCCACGTTTGTCGCTGGTCGTGCCGAGACTCGGCACCCCGCCATCGTCTCCGCTACGGAGCCGTCCTGATCCCAGGGGACCCGGACTTTCAGATCGTCGCATCTCATCCCGGGACTGGTCGGACTACACCCTCTGGTCGCCGCCGTCGCCTCGTTGCCGCCGTCGCCGCCGCCGCCGCCCCAGCTGTTGGTGATCTCCAGCCGATCCCCCCTCCTTCGCGACCCGAGGTTCACCGCCGGCTCCCGCCGACTGCTTGCTGTGGTCGACGCTCACGACTTAGTCACATCTCATCTGATTTCTCTTGGACTGTCCCACCTTTTTTCTTCTCTTTCTACTTTCCCCACGTTCGCACTAGATCCCTCTTATGGCCAACGTCCCCACAACCACCATCATTTTATACACGACCCCTACCCCTGCCCCCACCATCACCACATGGAGCACCTCGTACACCACCCCCTCGCAAGACGTCCCCCTCTCCATCCTCCTCTCCACCACTGCCGCTTCCCAAGTCTCCCCTCCTCCCCCTTCCACTGTCTACCTTCCATTCACCTCTCCTACTGACTTCCCACCTTGACGACTCTCCCTTGCTCCCCAACAACTCCCTCTGCCCCTTTCCCACCATCGAGGACATCAACCGCTCTGTAACCACCGTCCACCAAAACATCCATCCCTTCCTGCGACCCCAGCAGATCGCCCTTTCACGTATTCCGTATTTCAACTGGAGACCTTCTCCAGAGCCCACTCCAAATTCTCCCAGCAGGTTACCCTCGTTTAAGCACACCCAAACCTTTCTTTCCTGTCTCCCCCTTCCCCCCCCACATCCCCATAGACCCCTATGGCAAGCCCTTCCTATACCTTCCTTTATCACAATGTATGTTCTCTCCCGCCAAGAAACACCTCCTTATGCATACCCTCACCACACCACCATGCGGACGCCTTCCTCCTCAATGAAACGTTCCTTCAATCTCATCGTGCTACCAGCACCACTCCCTACCTCCTCCATCGCACAGATGCCCCTCCTCTCCTTGCCCAATGCAGAGTGGTGAAAGGCCACCTCTGCCATCACCCCATCTGGCTCCAACCCCACTGAACACCTGATCCTCAGGCTCTTTTCCCAACGCTTACCCTCGCCACCATCTATACCCACAGTACCGCTCCTGTATGCCTTTCTCTCCCATATCAACCAATCCTTTACGACCTATGTGATTGCTACAGACCTTAACCTTTCTTCATGTCTACCTGCTGAACTCTGTGGTGATGTCCATTAGTCACCACCTCGCTCTGGGGCAACATCCCCCTCCTTCCCCAACCAATCCACCCCGAAAGCAACATGTCATACTGGGCGCAACGTGGCAGAAGTCCTTGATCTTATAAGCAGTGACCACGACCCTGTCCTACTCACCCTTGACCACCACCCCCAGCCTGTTTGGGCTCTCCATCCTATGGCCCCTCCTTAACTTGTCCATCATTACTCCCATGCCGACTGGGATGCTAACCATTACTCCATAGACACCTTTGTCACAAGCCACCCCCTCCCCCCCCCCACACTCCCACCGACATTGACCATGCCTCTTCCTTCCTCCACCAAGCTGTTGCTGACACAGTCCATGCCCACATCACCACCAAGGCTATACTCTCACCATTCTACCTTTCGTCCACAGGGAATCCTTCTCCTAAGCGAATCCCATCGCCTCTACCGTGCCATCCCCTGGCTTCATGACCAGGATACACTCTAATGCCACCGGCAACTCGAAAGACACATCAGAAACCTCTTGTCTGCGAAAAGATGCCAGATATGCACAAGCCTTAATTCGTTTCTCCCCGTCAACTACTCAAAGTACTGACATGCCTTCCGCCACCTTACTGGCAGTCACTCCTCGTCCCACTACCTGCTTCTCCCTTTCTCGACATTGCCAGTAAGACAGAACACTTTTCCTCCTACCTCTCCGAAGTCTTTACTGTTCCCAACAATCCTAACTTTGCCTATTCTCTCTCCCTGATGGCCATAAGCGAACTGACACCTCCTCCTCACCCCCCCCCCCCCTCACTCGCACCTGGCTTCCAATACTTGGACCACATCCCTCCCTCAGAATTGAACATTCCTATCAATGCACATGACATATTTGGGGTCTCAACCCCTCCATCATCCTGTACACCTACTGCTCCCTTATGCGTCCTGTCCTCTGCAGCTTCCATTCCCCGCCAGCCGCGGTGGCCAAAGGGACTAAGGCGCTCCAGTCATGGTCTGCACGGCCACTACAGTCGGGGGTTTGAATCCCCCCTCGGGCATGGATATTTGTGCCGTCCTAGTTCGTAAGTAGTTCATAAGTAGTTTGTAAGTTTAGGGACTGGTGACCCTGTAGTCAAGTCCCATAGACTATACAAACATTTGAATATTTTTTCTTGAACATTTAGGTTCCATCCCACCTGGATTTCCGCTCCCCCTTCCTATTACAATAAACTCCAAATCCTAGGACGCCATGCCCTCTGCCTCGATTACCATATCTGGCACCCTTCCCCCACGCGGATCCTATATGACCTTATCCCGTTTCCCCATCTCCTCCAATACCTTGAACACATCCTGATTCTATGCACCAACCACAAGATAGACTCCCACAACCCATTGGTATACACCATCCTCACCAATCCCGGGCCTCTGCCACGCCTTTACTGCTGCATCACTCCTTCCTTCACCTCCACACTCTCTACATCCTTTCCAAGGGTATCTACCGCCACCTCCCCCTCCCAGATGATACCCTACATCCTGAAATATACCAGTCCTACCAGCCCTGATCCACTCCCATGGATGAAGTGCCACCTTTTCCCCTCCCCCTCCTATTCCTTTCCACCACTTGGTTATTCCTCTTTCTGCTCTGGAGTCGGTGGTACTTAAGAATAGTATGCCGCTTCCTTCCCACACATGAGTTTGTAAGTGCACAGTATAATTTATAATGTTGTTATCAACATGCCCATCATCTCATCAAGACACTGCTGACGCTTTGTTTCGCAGCTACTTTCATGTGTTCCAGGATTGTAATACACTGCCAAGCTTTATCTGTCTGTTTGTGAATGAATGAATGTGCTTTCAGCTACCCATTGTGTATTTGAAAATTTCCTCCCACGTTACCTCCATATTCATAAAGGGCAGAAACAATTTTAATACGGGCAGTAATTATATGTTTTAATTCACTTTTGTACAGGGTGTGTGAAATTTGGTCTCCCCACATTTATTTCCTTGTTATTTTACTGAATAGATTATGAGTTTAAAGTATCAAACCTCTGCTTTATGGTATCATGTTCCCTGTCCCATGTTTAATTATCTATTCATTTATTTTTAACATTGATTTTGTGTTTGTTAAAACGTTGGCTGCCCCCTTAAAAAGTGGGCAGTTAGATAAATTTACGTTGCGCTTGTACTGTGGCCACTCATAAAGTAATTTAGAGCAGCAGTGAACGTTTCAACTTACACTCGCAGATCTCAACTGCCCGAGATTTTGCTTATTTTAATAACAGGCTACTTTCAGGGTCACTGGAAACCGAACCCAGGACCTTAATATTGGAACTGCTAGAGCTAACTGACTGAGTAAATCTTACCTGTACCAACGTGCCACCTATAACGGGTTATAATACAGTGGCAAAACTTATGGAGAATTGGAATATCCCAAAATTTCTTTCTTTTTACCACTCTTAACCGCTACGTGCACACATAAATTTTATATTCGCAACGTCTATGACAAAGCACCTTTAGAATTATGTACATTTCATTGGCCTTCGTGTATGATTAGTATTAACAATCTGTACCCTCAGTTTCAGTTAGTGCATTTATATAATGGTCTGTGGAGAAAAGTGAAGATATAATATTAGGCCTTAATTTCATACGTGAACAGCTGCGACTGCTAACATCCAAACATCTGAGGTATATCTCAGAATTGCTTCTTCCTATTTCCAATTTTTTCTAATCATTCTCAGCTATTTTAAATTTTTTATGAAAGTCGAAAATTTTTTTCCGGCATCCACATTCTTTGTAAAAGTTTAATTTATTCTGTTTTAATAGTGGATTAAAGGAATCTCTTAAAAATATTTGCAATCTAAGCATGAAGCCCTTGTACCACATTATAGTAAAGTGTGCCTTTTCCTGGATCAAAATTTGTCATGGGCATTTTCCTATTATTTTATTTAATGCATTTACGTATGTTTGCTACATTAAATCGTACACTAACGAGAAAATTACGAAATATTTTGACGTAATGATCATATACCCTATGAATACGAATACATACGAATCGGCCGCTTCAGCGCCGACTCAACGCATGACGTCATCAAAGGCCTGAAGCCACACCGTCTGGAACAGGGCTGGCCACCGTGAGCTCTTCTTATCGAACACGACAGACATCGTTGGGTAACACATTATCGACAGCTGACGTCTCAGTATGTAATCGCGCTAAATTGCACTGTAGTTGCTTTAGTACCACATTGCAAGAAACGACACATGTCTATTGTGAGACTGTAAAACGGTTGTATGTTTTTATATGTTTCTCAGTGAGTGAAATTTGGTTTGTGATATTTCAATATTTTCTCCAACAGAAACCTCTCACTGAGCACACAACTTTAGTGCAAGTCGCGAAGTTCCAACTGAATTCTAGGAGCTGCACTTCAAACTCCAACAGCAAAAATCCTAAATCTGTTTGGTACATTTAAATGTAGAGCTTTTGCAGCTAAAATGGTACTGAAGAATAATAAACTTCAACAGATTGAAATTTCTTATTATGGTATTTAATACAAAAATATATGACGGGACAAGTGAAAAAGAATGAGTTTTCAGCTATCAAGAAAAACTTTCCACCGTTAAATCTAAAGTATGAAAAACATCTAAACGACATTGAGAATAAGTTAAATAGGAACACCTTTTCCGGTAATATTCGTTTTTAAGTGTGCAGCCTGAAGTTTATCTTTAAGGGGCGTTTTTTCTGTGGACTTGCCTAGTTTTTGTAGAAAATTAAGAAATATAAAAATCCTAATATTTTACACTAAACTGATTTATTGAATTTTCACAATTTTCTCGGCGATTATGTAATAATGAACAAAACACAATATTATTTTGTTTATAACGAACTGGAAACAGATTATGGTTGCCAGTATTAGTTGTTATCCATCCTCGCACCCATCACTCTTATCATCATCAACTTCCAATTCCTCCTCTTCATAAACCTAGGTCTGGGCTAGCACAAAGGAGGTCCTTGTAGAAGGCTTTGTTTTCATCTTAGAGAAACTGCATCAAATGACAAAGATCTATTTCTTTAGCTGTTTGAATACCGTATTCTGTTTATACAGCTGACGATGTATTCTTTCAAAAATGTTCAAATGTTGGTAGAACTTATGGGACTTAACTATGGGGTCATCAGTCCCTAAGCTTACAAACTACTTATGATCTAGGACGGCACAAATATCCATGCCCGAGGGGGGATTCGAACCCCCGACCGTAGTGGCCGTGCAGACCGTGACTGGAGCGCCTCAGTCCCTTCGGCCATCGCGGCCGGCATGTATTCTTTAGTACCACTTCTCTTGGCAATGATATGTCTATTCCATGGATCAAAGTAAGACTTCGCAATGAGACACAAAACCTGTCTTCAACATCAATGCGAAATATTCTTACCTGCTGCAGTTTTTGATAGCCTATCAATGAGAAGTTTTGATCACTAGGCAAACAGCTATGTCCTCTCACTGTAATCAAATATATAATCGTTTTGTAGACCTTCAAAATGTACACTAGACCGTCAAAAAAGGAATCATAATTTTATTTTAGTTCTCGCCAGGACAACCATCATTAAGAAGAACAAACTCCTCTCTTCACTTTTCTAATGGAATAGCATTAGGTAGCACAAAATCATAGATGTTACTTCGTTTAAACATCTTAAACAATTCGCATATGGCTCTACCAACATTGTTTTTAACAGGAAACCTACGATTCCTGGAAATGTCCAGTTTTTGTTGGGACAACAAGGGACTAGTTTGCTTTTTATAGAACAGCTAGCTTTTCAAATGGATATATCTTCGAATCTGTATGGCTTTTGCTGAAACAAATTTCGCCAGAGTATAGATATGACAGACAAGACCAAGGCAGTCTCAGCTCAAAAATTCCATTTTTAGAATTGTCCTGTTTTTGTAATAAACCCTTCATATCTTAACTTTATGATGGAACATATCAAATTGATCCAGCAACTGATGAATATGGCTACGAATATTAACAATATTGTGATACATCAGTTTCAAATCGATGTAATTCGCAAAATCCAGTACCAAACGTTTCTAACAAAGTGCATAAGACTTCAATTAATTCGTTAGACTATTCGGGCAATGGAGCCTTATCAAGATTTATTTCATTTATAATTAGTAATGTAGTATCGGCAAATTGCCCTAATGATCTTCCTGAAAGTTGCTCTATTCACAATCAAATTCAAATGTTTGTAAAGCTTATGGGACTTAAATACGGGGTCATCAGTCCCTAAACTTACAAACTACTTATGAACTACTTACGAACTAGGACGGCACAAATATCCATGCCCGAGGGGGGATTCGAACCCCCGACCGTAGTGGCCGTGCTGACCGTGACTGGAGCGCCTCAGTCACCTCGGCCACCGCGGCCGGCTATTCACAATACAAATTTTCTTTTATAAGCTCAAAAACGTGACAAAAATTTCGGCAATTAGTTGATAAGCACATCAGCAAAGTTGTACTGAGAACATTCATGTGCTTTGTAAGTTCATTGCAAATGCAGACTCCAATATCAACAGGGCTGAGCATTTTGGTTTTGAAGATCTGAACTCCTTTTTAATCACATTATATCCTATAATTTATTCTACCTCGTTCTTTTGTAAGAGTTCGACACTGAAAACACTCAGAGCACGAACTAGAAAAGCTAGTCTCGCCGCGCACCTTGCTTGCGACGTTGGCCGTGTGGGGGAGGGGGTACTGTCCGCGGGCAGTAAAAGAAATGTTTTTCCGAACCACACAGAACTCGTCACACGTGAACTTGACATAATACAAAGCTCCTTGTCCACTCTGGTCCTTTTATACTGACATCACTGCGCTGCAATACTGTTTCCTCCTTATCCTACATGACTCACTTCCTTATTTGGATATGAAATCACGGATTTCCGCATAAAACAGCAATTGGTCGGATGTTCAAAATAGGTAAATCCTGGGCTCTAAATATTATACTTTCTCCGAAACTACTTATACGTCCGAAAATTAAATTCGTCTCTTTCAGATCTACGATACTAGCATCAGAAATTACTATAGTTCCATTTGAAAGAAAAACGCAGTTGATATAGATATCTATGTAATTAATATAGCTACGACAAGACACAATACGTTGTTTAGTGAGAACTTTCTTACAATTCATCTGAGTGAAAACAAAATTATGATACCTTAAACTGTTTTAGAAATATTTGAGGTGAACAGCGTAGTTGAATCACTGAGTCAGTTGAAGATCAAAGGCCACTAGTGAGTATCCGACAGATCCAAGTCTATGTACAAAACCGTCACCTCCAGAACGCATTTATATCGGTGGAATTGTTGGGAAAAAATGTTTTGCCTTCTTGTAGTCATGCTTCAGACGCAGAGCTTTCTTTCTCAATTCACTGAAATAAATGTTATTGTGTAGACTTTAAAGTTGAATGTAATTTTCTTTTGTATTGAAGTATCCCTATACGGTCTTCGGAGAGTCGCTGCCATATAGCTGGGAAAATACTTAATTTGTCAATGCATGTAGGTGATCGTAAAGGAAAAACAACCCCTATGCCTAACACTTGAGGGATCGCAAAGGTATTGCAACAGCAATAGATGCTTTCACAGCCTCTAAAGTTTGCTACTTAGAAGATCTTGCACGATTTCATATAAGCATAATTTCACGATCCGAATATGTAAAAGACTGTCCTCGAAAATTCACCCGGTCGAAAAAGTTTTCTATCCATTTGTCACTGTAACAGTCACTGTAATATACGTTCACAAACCAAACAATGACAGTGGTTTGTAAGACAAATGAAAAAAAGTCCTGTTAATTGCAGCAGAAGAAGAACAAGGTACTTAAATTGAACGTCAATGGGTTTCGGACATAAAACGTGCACTATATTGTGACGTTCCTCTGAACTAGATGGAAAATTAATTTGGAGATCAAGTACATAGCACACTACATCGGCTGTGGCACATAGGTCGCCGGGATTTTAAAAAAGTGGAGTCAGATTTTTTTCAATTTTTAGTTATTGACAGATAACTGAGGTTCACGGCAATGTGACGAATTACGTATCAGTTCAAAAGCGGCGTATCATGTTTAATGGCGATCGGAAGAAAGTTCTCGATGAAGATCGCTCAGGGTAGCTCTCATCGATGACTGATTCAAAGCAAGGATTAAAATAAAAATCAACGAAGATATGCTTTTCACAACTAATGGACTCATTCTTTCCATAAATTTAAAGAACTATGTTGGACTAAATGGTGCACATCGGGTGGTTCCTCGCATTTTGTCTGTAAAACACAAAACCAAACGAATAACTCTGAATTGACATTTCTCAGTAGCTATGCAAAGGAGGGTGACGAACTTTTTATCTTATTGTCACTGGTAACGAGACTTGGGTATCACCTTTCACAACGTAAACCAAGCTACAGCCAATGTATAGCGCAGGTACGACAGCTAGTGCGGAAGTGTTAGACGAGTGGTTCGCGGTTGTAGAGTGTATGGTGCAGTGTCGTCTTTTGTATAAGTGGTGTGGTATAGTAGCTAAGTCGCAACGGCAAAGATGTAATACTTTCTTGGGTGAATAAAATAGCGCGAGGACGCCTATCATTTCATCATGTTATTACTGACCATTTGCGGCGACACAGAGAACGGCCTCTATCTAACGAACCAAAACGACATAGCAAATGTTTTCCTTGAGCATACCCGGTTATACACCGAATAACAAGAGAGGACGGTACTACAAGAAGCGACTGTGGGACACTCGATCAAGAGGCGGTGGCCGTACTACAATACCGTCAGCGCCAGGTGCCCCTGCTGGGCAGACTACCAAACATGCTCTGCGGCCGTGCAGGCCACAGGACGGCAGGACGGCAGGCGTTACACTTAAGCTGCAATGTTTAAAGAGTCGTGCAGGCGACCGCTGGTGCTGGACCTACGGTCAAAGTCATTACCTTCTTAAGGACTATATTTTACAGATGGTGTGGCAAGGTCACAAGGGACCAAGATTCATACGTAGCACTCTTATTGAATGATGAATGTTACATAAGCAAATATTGGTGGTTCCGAAAGCACCATTATTCCGAATTACGAATGCACAGTTCCACTTGTACCCGGTCTGCTCTAGGCCGGCGACCATCGCCCGTCTTATTCTTCTGGATTCCGGACCTCGGCCTGCCCACGGAGCTGTCATGGTATACGTCCAGGAACTTTAATTTTCAGTATCGTGAGTGTGGACTCACCGTCGATGACGATAAGGAGTATCGGCCCACTTTAGGTTACGGTAGTAACACTAAAAGTGGCCCTTTGCGATCGTCTTTTGACAGATCGACATTTAAATGAAAAAAAAAACGGCTTAACCATTCATCTGACACGAAAATTGAATAACCGAATTTGTAGAGGAGAAAATTCTCTACAACTTTGCTCTCTTGCCCCCCCCCCTTTTTTTCTCATATCGTTTCAGAGATATTTGCAGAAATAACGGTAATTTTGGGATGTCTGTCTGTCTGTCTGTCTGTCCGTAAAGTGTTCCCTGTTTTTAAGACGAACCGTTCAGCCGACCAGCGCGTTTTAAGACGAACCGTTCACCCGATCAGCACCAAATTTTACAGACATAATTGTAGGCTGCCAGAGACCAGAACCTCCCATTCTCAAATTTTTCTGACAAAAAATACGGCATTAATACCAAAAAAAGCCGTTTGTAATATAATTGTAATTTCAAACGAACCGTTCATATGACACGAAAATTGAATAACGTAATTGGTACAGGGGAAAATTCTCTACAACTTCCCTTTATTATGTTTTTTTTTCATATCTTGCATCGTTGCAGAAATATTTGCCAAAATAATAACGGTGATTTGACGATGTCTGTCTGTAACGTGTTCCCTCTTTTTAGGTCGAACCGTTCAACCCATCGGCACCAAATTGTACAGACATAATTGTTGGCTATCAGAGACCAGAACCACGCTTTTTGAAATATTTCTGACAAGAAATACGTTAGTAATACAAAAAAAAACGTTTGTAATGTAATTTTAATTGCAAATAAACCATTCATCTGACGCGAAAATTTAATAAACGAATTTGTAGGGGAGAAAATTCTCTATAACTTTGTTCCCTTTTTTTTTCATATCTCGTATCGTTTGAGAATTATTTGCAAAAATAACGGAGTTTGGCTCCCTCCATTGAATTAACGAAAACCAGCCGTTCGGAGATGTCCCGTGACATTCCTCACCCAGAACTCTCTCTGGCATACACCATCTTGCGTTGCGTATTTAATGATTTTCTTATTGAAGCTTACACGTTGTTATTTCAAAGCAATAGCGCACTGAATAATTAACAAAAACACGTCGTTCTTTGTACGATAAATGATAATCTAGTGTCTACAAATGCCATATTAGCATCAGTTAACAAAGGCCATCAACAGTACGAAATTAAAGAACGCAACACCAAACTGTTAGGTGTAGCGTAGTGGGCAACGCGTTGAACAGTGACGCTGAATATCAGTGGTTCGCTACCTAATTTTTTTTCCTAATAGGGTTTCAGACACTCTTATTAATTAATTTTTTGTTATTTAGATTATTATTTTGGTCCAAAATGTTTGCAAAAACTTATAAAACTACAAATATAAAGTGGGCCTTAAAACACGTCAGTGCGATTTTTTAATTTATTTTCATTATCATTGAAGAGCTTAAATGTGAACGGCCCAGCCGGTCAATTGATTATAACGTATTCTGAGAAATAAATTGTATTATGTTTACTCTGCCATTTGTTTCTGCAAGAACACTCGCCTCCTTAAGCCATTTCAACCAAAAAAAAAAAAAAAAAAAAAAGTGACAGCTTACAAGATTACCCATGATGCATTGGTCACGCCGGCTGCGTAGCATGTAGGTGCGTCCACTTGGACAAGCTGCACGCTTACGACCGCTTGTAGAAGGAATACGATGGCTCCTACTCTCACACGTATGGAAGTACTTCGCGCATGCGCAATTGACCGAGTGGGGAACCTAGATGACGAACGGAGCAAGGTCGCAAATTTATTTGAGAAATGTGTATTTGTCTCCTGCTCCAGAGGAACGTAGTTGTTCGACAGGCTGTCTCAAGAGTAGTCGTAAATATTTTAAGTGTTACTAGAAACGAATTGCATTATCAGTTTCATATAACAAGTGTACAATGTTTATTGAGTACAGAGATATAACTGTTAATGTGAAAGCCAAACAAAGTTCGAGAAAATGTAAATGAAGACTTTGTCACTGATTTTTCTGTTGATTCTTGTTTGTTGTACATTGTACTGACTTCGAAGTACAATTTTTTGTATGTTCTACAAGTTCATTTCCACTTAGTTACCCGATTTTCAGCTTACTAGGTCGTCTTAAGACATGAAAGTATGGCGAAAATCGGTTATGTAAGTAAAAGTCAATATGATGATTTAAGAACCGACGAAAGAATCAGTCAAAATATCCAAATTAACGTGTGATTTAAGTTTGTTTGGAGTACATACTAAGAGCTGTATCTCATCACCAATAAAAATTGGACACGAGTTTTACGGCATTTTAATTGCAATTCGTCTTCATTACCATCTCCTAAAATATTTGCTATTTTTCCTCAAACACGCTGTAATTAACAACTGAAATATTTGTTTTTGGTGAGCATTGTTTGAAGCTTTATAGCAGTGAAAGGTCTATTGTGACACAACAACACAGTGACCAACGGTGCTTTCCAGTTATGTGTGCGTTCAGTAATGTAAAACGATGCATTATGCATTTTTACTTATTATTTGTATTTTTGTAAGTTTTATGTATTTGTATATTTTATTTTTCGTAACGTATTGACATTGTCTTGTTAATATCTGTATGTGTCAAAAATAATGCTGTAAATGCAGTAGATACGCTGGTGTAGCAAGGGCTTTGCTATTGTATAGAATCATCTTTGGGTAGAGAGTTTTATCGCTGGTATCTCAGAGGAGCACAACGAGAGAGAGAGTCGTCCTGGCGTAGTAGCGGACAGACGTAATAGTGAGACGGTGCGTGCAATGGTGTACGGCAGAAGTACGTGAAGGAGAATGCGCGTGGGTTTGGCACTGGTGGAAGATCCGGCGTACTGGAAGTATTATTTATTCATACGGGCACAGCTCACATAATTAACAAATTCATCAAGAGGAATTATGTAATTAACATTCGTCGCCAAGAAGAGCCTGTATTTGCCAATTGTTAAGTGCCAACAGTCTCCAATCAGCAGCACCACGTCGCACACCTAAATCTGTAAGATCTGTCCAGTTTGCCTTGGCATGTACAGCTAACCAGCGTATTAGTGATAACTGTTCAATAGTGAACACTGTTATTTGTGAACCTGTGTTTAGATCATTACCCATAATCATTGTCCAGACATGTTCCTTCCCTTGTTTTACCGAGAATACACACAAAGTTATAGGAAACTAAAAATCGAAGTCATTAAAGACGGTGGACAGTGATTAATAATAATTTGCTCAGAAATGTGTTACTAAATGTAGCTTATGCCATTGTTGCTGATCAATAGGTTTGCTAAGTTGAATGAAACTGCTGGACTAACTTTCAATGGCAAGAGATATTTCAACATAGTGCAAAAGATTAATTAATTTTCATGGCATATCAATTTGAGGTAAAGTTTCTGCTTGCAAGTACTGATTAGTGAGAACAGTGATTATTTGCAAGTGTTTGAAATGCTAATAATTCCTGGTTAAAGAGAAGGCAAAAGTTAATCAAAAGGTTAAATTGTTCATTTCAAAATATGCAGTGTTACCACGTAAAGTCATTAATTAATTGTTGAGCTTGCTATTAATGCAGTTAATAGTGCAGTTACAATTTGATTATTGCTAAAGCACATTGCATACTTGGTGTTGAATAATTTCTGGTACTTATATAAACAATTAATTCCTTGAAACTATAAATAGTAAGCATTAAGGTGAGAGTTTTGCATGATCTGCTGCATGTTGCAGTACTTATATAAACAATTAATTCCTTGAAACTATAAATAGTAAGCATTAAGGTGAGAGTTTTGCATGATCTGCTGTATGTGACATTTACGTGGCTATGGCTTCCATTTCATTGTCTTATTCAAACTCTGTGTTAACGAACTATTTCTCAGTAATTAGTGTATTGTCAGTGTCTTTTGAACCGGATTTGACGCGCATATTCTGATTCCCTGCCCACCAAATTTTAATTTACGTTTTTCACGTTGCTGATTAACTTTGCTATTATTAACATTCCACTAAATTATTTGCTCGTACAACGAGCTGGTGACCGTAAATCAATATATTATTCACTTTTTCCATATTAATTCCTGTGTTCCTTTTGTTCCGTGTTTTTCATCTAAATATTAATTATTTTATTCCAAATTTTACTTTCCGCTTTCTTTATTACTATCGATCGATGTTGTCTACCAAAGAGGTACAGCAATGTTCCGGTTATAATATTCTCTATACCATCGGCTCCATTACCTATAGCCTTTCCACCCAATTAAGAGAATTAGGCAAACGAGTCAATTTTTCTAATTGTCATATACTATCTGGCGGTATAGGACGGGTAGGGTTATACTATGTATAGACAGACTTTCGTAGACACCTGAGCTTGTTCATCATATACATAGGCGCCACAAACCGCGCGGCCTGGAAGTATGTAGTCGCATTTTATAACGTGGTCGTTTACACATGTGAGCGACGTATTTACACGAACTGCACGAAAACAATTAAATACAGTTTCACAGTGGCAGTCTAAAACACAATATATCTGACAGTCTTGAAACGTGGTTTTAACTCGGCGATTTATTTGCGCTAAGTTGACAACAAATGACGTAGACACGTGAAGCAGACGACTTAGCAAACGCGTTCCTTGTAAATACTTCTATGTAGTTCGGTGGTTTGACGCAAGGAGCCCCGCAGCTGACAACGACTTTCTTGTGCGTATCGCACGTCCCGTATAGAAAGGGCTTAAGTGTCACACGATGTCAGCCTTCTACCCTGGCCCACCAGATCACCAGGCTTGTCACCATTAGTAAATGTGTGGAATATGGTAAAACTACGGGTGTTGTGCTATGACCAATTTCAATCACCACAGGTGAACTTTGTACCAGCTGCATGCACCATGGATGGATTTACCACAGGGCGCTACTGGCCCATTAAACGTGTGGATGCGACCATGCAGGGAACAAGTCATCAGGACTCCACTCCAGCATGTGAAGAACACGACGGGATGCCAACTGAGACTTGTGGATCGTCATCCCACAACCTTGTAGAACTTCATGAACAGGTCGAGCAGGTGTAGATGGAATGATGTATTATAGAATGGATACCAGAAACAGCACCTGCTTTGCCACCCATAGGGGCTACACACCACGTACTAATATGAGGTGTTTTACCATGGATCGACATGGAGTACCTCATACCGCTTAAAACACAGATCCGTAATTTCATGTACTTCGTATGCAATGTTTCAACTGGAAAACTGTAAAAGGTATTAATTTTTATTTTCGGCTGGGTAGAAATAATATAAACTATGCATCAGAAATAATCAGTAATTTAGCTGTTATTTCAATTGAACATGATATGTTACATAGTACGTATACTAGGCGTAAATAGAATGTTTTACAAACATAAAATAAAGAAAATTTCAGTTTGAGTAAGTAGGTTGCGGATTCCTACGACACAGTCACAGGCCTTGTAGATGGACTCAGGAAACAAATTTTGAAACGCGGCATTGGAAGATAAACGGCTTTGAAAAATGGTTGGTCCTTTCCACAGATAAAACGCATTTCACAAAAGATGGTCGTCGTAACGGCAACATGTGCGACAAGGAAAACTTATTGCCGCGCATCCCCATGGATTTCAACCTCGTTTCGTTAATAATGTTTGGACTGCTAGTATCCAAGATCGTCTGATGAAGCCGTGTTCAGTTACTTTGCCATGCTGAAAGACGTACTAGTGCATCATTTGGAAGATGTGCTGTTGCATATCCGACGAAGGATACGGTTGCAGCATGACAGAGCGACAGACAGCCCCTTGCCTTTGTAATGCTGCAGCGGAGGTCATTCAGGACTTAGCGACCATATGAGCGTGAACAATTTTTTGGCAGGTATAATTTGTGCAATGAAACTCATGGTCGCCACTCCAAGCATATGTTGTAGTTCACGGGGGTACCTCGGGTGATGCAAGTACAGCGTATCCTTTTCAGGTTTCTTTTTTTTTTTTTTTTTTTTTTTTTTCCCACACCCCGTGTTTGCAATCATAGAATTACTTCTAGAGTTGCTATCCTGAGTCCCGTATACAACACGTGTAGTAAATCTGAATCACTCTGTGATTCAGTCTTAAATTAAGTTTCATTTAAAAATTAAGTAGGCAGAGAAACTCTTAGTAAAATATTTTCGGATTTGGCGAAATAATATTTCTCTATATTATACAAAACCTAAAACATAACTAATACAAATTTCTTATTGAAAATTTTATATATAATGAAATTGTAAACCACTAAAATAGTAATGAAAATAGGTTGTTTGATTATGAAAAGTGTTTCTTTTCCGTAGTAACAAGACCACATTTCGTCATATTTATGGTACGTGAAGTTCAGAACTTAAATATCAATCAGCCAAAGTCATTCAGCGCAACTCTCACTAATTCTCGAGAAAATGGACTTTGAAGATTTTCAAAGTACACGTAAGTACCAATTATTACAACAGTTACAGCATCCGTCGGTTTAGGTCAGGTCCGGACGCCGTGGCTCAGCACGTCCCGTCAGAAGGCTTAACGCCCTCTGTATCATTTCCGTAACGCTGTCTCCCCTGTAAACTGCCCTTCTTTGGACTCTTTCGATGTCCTCCGTCAAACCCACCTAATAAGGATCCCACACTGGACAGCAATACTCCAAAAACAGACGGACAAGCGTAGTGTATTCAATCTCTTTAGTAGTTCTGTTGCATCTTTTAAAGGTTCTGCCAACAAAACGCAGTCTCTGGCTCACCTTTCCCATGACATTATCTACGACTTCTTTCCAGTTTGAGCCTGAAGTAATAGTAATTCCTAGGTATTTATTGGCGTTTACGGCCTTTACTTTTGATTGATTTTTCGAGTAAACAAATTTTAACGGATTTCTTTTCGTACTCATGTGGACGACTTCACACTTCTCATTATTTAGAGTCAATTGCCAATTTTTACACCATATTGATATCTTGTTTAGATCGTTCTGCAGTTGGTTTTGATCTTCAGATGATTTTACTAGACGGTAAATGACGGCGTCATCTGCAAACAAACCAAGAGAGCTGCTTATAATTTCTCCCAAATCGTTTATGTAAATAAGGAACAGCAGAGGACCAATAACACTACCCTGTGGAACGCCCGATATCACCTCTGTTTTAGTCGATGCCTTACAAGCGATTACTACAAACCGTGTCCTCTCTGACAGGAAATACCCTATCCAGTCGCACACTTGATTAAAAGCCGTTTGTGAGGCACAGTGTCAAAAGCCTTCTGGAAATCAACAAATACGGAATCAATTTGAGAACCCTTGTCGATAGCACTCATCACTTTGTGTGAGTAAAGAGCTAGTTGTGTCTCGCATAAGTGATATTTTCGAAATCCGTGTTGACCTTGCGTCAATATATCATTCTGTTCGAGATAATTCATAATATTTGAATACCATCCTATGATAGATGAAGAAATGTTCAAATGTTTGTAAACATATTCTACCAAAGTGCTATGGTCATCAGTCCCTAGACTTACATACTACTTACACTAAGTTACACTGAGGACAACACTCACAACCATGTCCGAAGGAGAACTCGAAGGAAAGGAAGGAAGCTTACGGTTTCGCGTTCCGTCGACAGCGTGGTCATTAGAGACGGAGCTCACGCTTGGATTTGGGGGTAAGGATGGGGAAGGAAATCGTCTGTGCTCTTTTCAAAAGAACCATCCCGCGATTTGCCTGGAGTGATTTAGGGATATCACGGAAAACGTAAATCTGGATAGCCGGAGGTGGATTTGAACCATCTTCCTCCCGAATGCGAGTCCAGTGCGCCACCTCCCTCGGTGGAGGATTCGATCCTCCGATGGCGAGCAAGCAACCGCTCGGTCAGCAGCAAGGCGCCTTAGAACGCTCGGCCAATCCACCGCGACTCCCTCCCATAGTTTATTTGTGCACGCGCACACGGACGACAATGTGTCTGACGTCTGCAGCTCGCAACTTTGAAGTTTGTAAAATGGCTGTTGTGAGGGATGAAGACCTCGATAGTGGTAATCAATGAAGTACAATGGAACCTGGCTTTCTTCAATAAAACTTGAAAAGATTATTCTGACTCTCATTTGAAAAGAAATTTAAAGTCGTTTGTGAAAGGTCATGAACGATGGTAATGATTACAATAGTTTATATTCCTGCTGAGTCAAAGTTGATAATAAAAAGAATAGATGATGGTAATTATCGTAATTGTATTGCATTTGATAAGTGAGAGCCGCCAGTTAAGTAATCTTAAAAGGTTTGTCGTTGTTGTAGGAACTTGGTAAATAATTATCAAAATTATTTACAATATTAATTATTAAATGATCAGTGTTGCAATTGCAGATTTTTAATGAAGTTATCTGACTCAGTTTCGGCAACTTCACAAACAGGTTTTTACGTGCGTTGTGGAATGTGATTGATTGTGTGTGTGTATACGTCTGAGACCAAATCTATACTTCAACTACAACTCGTCAATCTAAAATTATGAAGTTCGCTAAAATACTGTAAAAAAAACATAAGTACGCGCAATCAAGCAAAATCAGATCCTGTAACTGTGTTCATGAAATACGCTCCTTGATCTCTGGTAATAAATGTTACACATGACTTAAACAATAACAGAAAGGATAGTTTCAGAAATGACTGGTTGACAAGAATATGTAAGTACGACAGTAGTTCCTGAAATATTTCTCTCAACCGTTAACACTGTCCTTTTTTATGGCCTATCTGTGCGCAACGATAAGCTGTCTGTGCACCAGCTCTGCAAATACCTGTAAGATACCACTAACTACAGAATTCGCGGAGGTGCCATGCGAATTCACTAACTACCACACAAATACAGTCCTTTTTTTTTTACGTGAATGAACAAGTCGACACAAATATGAAGTAAATTTAAAGCATAAGCCTTTATATCACTGAAATTTTTTCTCACATAAGACAGTTAATTTCTTACGAGTCTGTTCATTACATCTTTTCATTAAAAACATAATTGTAAAACAAAACTATCCTTACTTTCTGGACTTTCAAGGGGATACTGATATTCCTGCATCACGCTTTTGCTGAGTTCAACGACAAATATGAATCACAACTACGCAACAAGTACAATAATGAAATTATAATCTTCCTTACCTCTAATCTTCATATGTACCAAACGCAGATCAGTTCAATTATGTAAAAAAAGGCAAAGAGTTAAGCTCATCGAACAAATTTTAACTTCATTCCATTACTCCTTGTATAACCTTCTCACTGTTCACTCGTCTGAGTCCAGGCCACAACTACAACTGCTCAAACGCGGGACAGCTTGAACCAAAGACTGCCCTCGCGGAGCCAAAGATATGAGTCAGATAAGCCAAAGCTTCATCAGCAATAGAACAGAAACGCATTCTATTGCCGTCTGGATCGTTCGTTGTTGTGTTGATACTGCGCTTCCTGTTGCCGCCTGGAGGGTGCGTTGTAGCTGAGTTGAATTCAGCCTCCTGTCTCGATCAGAGATAATGGTCATCTCTTGCTGATGTTACCCGTGGACGACCTTGACCTTGCCTTCTTTTAACGGTTCCTGTTGTCTGAAATCACGTCCTGGTGCTGTAAACTACACTTTGGTACACTCCAATAGCTGCAGCCACCTACCTCTGTGTCTATCCTGCTTCGAACCTTCCTATGGCTCTCCATGCCATAGCTTCGGGTAACTCACGTTGGAGTTGCATTGCACTGCCTGCTCACTACATTATCTGAATCCAGCTGCTTGTGTAATTCGTCTGGCAGAGTAATCAGAAGTCAACACCAACCTCGTTGCAGCAACTTTCTGTTATTAGCACAGTATCGGGTGCCGTCGTGATGTTGTGTTCAATCCGTAGAACTGACAGGAAAACGTCGAACCATTTTAGTTGAAATGTTCAAATATTTGTAAATCTAAGGTACTTAACTGCTGCGGTTATCAGTCCCTAGCATGCAAACTATTTAAACTATCTCGTGCTAAGAACAACACACACAGCCATGACCGAGGGAGGATTCAATTCTCCGATGGCGAGCAACCACGCGCTCCTCAACAAGGTGCCTTCAAGCTCTCGGACACTCCACCACGACCAAAATATGATGATTACAAGGTTGGTTTAGTCACAGTAAATTTCATCTGCACAACTATACATATTTTCTTGAAATTTATGACAATGAGGATGTAAACATCAAAACAATCAGACATATTTTGCTTATTTTTACTCATTTATCGTATTTTTCGGTAGCTCTACAACATGAGAGTGGGTTTTTAAGAGAGCAACGGTATTAACAAGACTCATTTCTTGAGAAAAATCGAGAACAGTATGCCAAAACCTATTGCATTTGTTTCTGATACAGCGATTTTTTGTTATATATCTATTTAAGGAAAGCTAGACGTTAATAAAGTGATATGTGACGCATTTTTCCATTGTTGGATTAAGCTGTTCAATAAATTTTCAGTGATACCAAAAGACTGTCTTTAATCTTAATTATCATTGCGGGAGCACATAATGAAAACCGATTTACTTCAAACCAAATTAAAATACGCAGTGGGTATTAAGCAAAAATAAATAAATAAAAACATTAAAAAATAGCCCAAATCGAAACATTTGGTGCTTACTTATATCTGTTTTCGATAGGTTACAAGCAATCAACCAGTACTGATTCTTTCAAAGATTGGGAAATGTTGTGTTGAGTTAACTGAGAAATAACTAATGATACGCTTCTGTTTAATAATTAAAATTAGACAAGTTGTTGCGTTTATTACTGGCAACCCGTTTCGGTTCTAAAGAACCATCTTCATGCCTTTGGCACCTTGTTGGTGGACGGTGGCGGTGGCCGTAGCAAGCGTCAACTGCAGTTGCCAGTAATACACGCAACAACTTGCGATCTAGCCTGTCTAATTTTAATTATTAAAAAATTTTAAGATCACTGTTCCAAGAAAATGCTTTCAAAAATTACTGCTTCTGTTTAATCTCTATAATCCGTTACCTGTTGACAGGTACGCATCCTTGAGTTGTCAGTATTGACCAAGAAACGAAAGAACATTGCCTCACAGCCCCATACATTCCAAAGGCCGTAGAAGCACGATTATTATACAAAAGGTTATTCGGTATATCTCGCTGATCCTGCAACAAGGTCTAAAATTGATTCAGAATGTCCTGGTGGAGCTACGGGAAAGCAATAGAGTAAACCTATTGTGGGTCCCTGGCCACTCGGGGATCAGTGGCAACGAACATGCCGACAGATTAGCCAGGATGGGGGCAGAGGCTCCATTTATTGGACCGGAACCTGTCCTGACAATCACCAAGGCAATGATCAAATTAGAGCTACGTAACTGGCTCAGAAGACAGCACGTAGAATATTGGACCAAAGTCTATCAACAAAAACATGGCAAGGTAATGATGCGAAAGCCATGTTTTAAAAGAAGCTCTGCAATCCTGGGCCTGATGGTTGGATTGCTGACAGGCCATGGGAATTTCAAAAAACACCTACATACAATGTGAATAACAGAAGAGGATCCTAAATGTAGGATCTGCGATGACGGTGATGAAACTTGTGACGATACTGCTGGCCCCCTCATCTCAATGTTACGGTACAATACCGTCTGCGTCTGACCCAGAATCGTGTGGTTCAGTAGTGATATACGTTGCGTGTTAAGTTAAAAAACGAAATAGCCAGCCTAGGAATCAGTGTAGGACAGTGTCTCGGTGATACTGTGATTAAAACAAGTGATAGATTTCATTAATTAAGAGATTTGTATAAGACGTTTCTAGATAATTCTATAAACAATACTTTTGTCATTGTTCATTATTTCATTAACTAACCAGACGAATTGCAAAAACTTTTGTAAAGCATAAAGTCGTGGAAATAAATAGCATTGCATATATGTTAGGCTGATAAACAAGTTGTGTTGACCAGCTAATTGTGTTATTTCGACTATTACATTAATTATCAATATTGCATTCTTTGTATATATTGACTGACGTGAGATTTTGAGTATATTTTGTGAATGGCCATGAGATTTGATAGTTCAATATATGTTAGAAACATGTATGATGTACTCATTAACAAATTAATTGACATTTATCATTATTCTTTGTTGTGAAACAAATAGTACCGCAATTTCGTCTTAAAAAGATGTGCCATCTAAGATTATTGTATGTATAGTTTTCATTTTATATTGTGATTATTTTTGTGTACATGAAATGTTTTACTTGTATGTTTGTTAATTGTAAATCAGTATATTCAATTGTTATGAACAATGCGTAATGTAATGCCATTATTGCCGATGTTATATATTTGCCTCACCGCCTTGCGTGGGGAAGTTCGAGTTTTGGCTTTCGCAAAGTGCTTTGGAATCTATGTCAGTCTGCGTTTTAAATGGAATTACTGTCAACTAAGTTCTGTTGTATTGTGGATCTTTTAAATTTGAATGTTTTGGTGGAGAAGTAGTTTGATTCAAATTAAAGAAGAAGTAAAGAATCGTACCAAGCAGTATTTATTTCTACCACGACGCCCCAGGAGAATAATTTTGCAGCGAGCAGAACCCCCACACATCGAAATGTTGAAAACCTAAGTATCGGTAGAATAAACTGTAATTACTTAAAATCCATTAAAACATTTTAAACTGCATCACATCTAATCTTCGAATGCATTGCATTGCAGAGTAAAAGGCACACAACATTTGGGACAACCAGACCCGAAGAAATTGTGTCTAATAAAGGTAAAGGGACTCCTTGCACTGTTCAAGGGCATTGGTTGGCTTTACTAGATATACTGGGAGGGATACCGCACAATAAACTTGGTTTCGGTGCGGGCAGTGGCGGGTTGGACCAAGACTGTTTTGGATTCCCTGAAAAAATCAAATCAAATCAAATCAATATCTCGCTGAGAGAATTTCAAGTATCCATAGTACTTCACGGGTTTCAGGTATAATTGTGATCACTGACGACATACAAGGGAGAAACAGCCAGAGAATAAGAGAGACGAGAGATTTTTTTTTTAAGTGCTGAAATACAAGAGAACCCGTTTAATACGGAAGAGTTGGTCACCGTAGGCGAGAGTAAAGCTGACGGAAAGCGAGGAGAGCGTTTTGGCGGCAGGTGCTGGCTGCGGGCGAAGACCCCTGGCAGGCGTGGCTGGGAGGACCCCGCGAACCCGGAAGGTCGCGCACCTCACCCCCCCCCCCCCCCCCCACTAATGGGCGCGCATTACCGCCTGCCTGCACGCCGCTGCAGCCGTCGGCCGTGCTCACTGAGCAACAAGGCTCACCGCCTCCAAACGTGCACACCAGCGCTCATGTACGTCACGACCGAATGAAGGGGCAAGTACAATTAATCCATTAACTTACACGGTACGAACTGAAATAAAGACGTTTGGTATACAGGGTATCAGAGTACTTGAGTTACGTGTACTGACCGACGTAAACTCGCAACATTTCAATTTCGTAACTTTTTTTTTTTTTTTTCATAAAATGTTTGTGAAGCTTATGGCACTTCACTGCGGAGTCACCAGTCCATCAAGTTACAAACTACTTATGAACTATATATACATGTGGCGTCTGTTCCGAAAGAACAGACGTCACTTCTGATCCTGCAGTTGTTATTCTTTAATATTCACAGAATGTATGACATCAACTGCGATTGGGCAAAGCTGAAAATGTGTGCACAGCCGGGATTCGAACCCGGGTCTCCTGCTTTCTAGGCAGTTGCGCTGACCCCTACACCACTGTGGACACAGTGATCACCTCCCCTGCAAGGACTACCTTAGCACGCCTCCCGTCAGATACAAATTCTCAGCTTCGCCCTGCCCACAGTACTCAAACTCGTAGTTATAAAACTAATTCCTGTAAGAGTAAGGGCTTCAAACTTGCCCACCCCTCCCCACTAACGATAGGATCATTGCCCGTCACCGGCATATTATATATATACATGTGGCGTCTGTTCCGAAAGAACAGACGTCAGCGCAACATATATATATATAATATGCCGGTGACGGGCAATGATCAAATGTTCAAATGTTTGTTAAGCTCATGGGACTTAACTACGGGGTCATCAGTCCCTAAACTTACATACTACTTAGGAACTACTTACTAACTAGGACGGCACAAATATCCATGCCCGAAGGGGGATTCGAACCCCCGACCGTAGTGGTCGTGCTGACCGTGACTGGAGCGCCTCAGTCACCTCGGCCACCGCGGCCGGCGGACAATGATCCTATCTTTAGTGGGGAGGGGTGGGCAAGTTTGAAGCCATTACTCTTATAGGAATTAGTTTCATAACTACGAGTTTGAGTACTGTGGGCAGGGTGAAGCTGGGAATTTGTATCTGACGGAAGGCGTGCTTAGGTAGTCCTTTCAGATGCTGTGATCACTGTGCCCCCAGTGGTGTACGAGTCAGCGCAACTGCCTAGAAAGCAGGCGACCCGGGTTCGAATCCCGGTTGGGTACACATTTTCAGCTTTGCCCAGTTGCAGTTGTTGTCATATATTCTGTGAATACGTATGAACTAGCCTATACTAAAGACAGCACAAACATCCATACCCGACGGGGAACGACCTCGCTCATCGCAGCATAGCGCCTCAAGCACTGTAGAGGATGAAGTGGAAGACACTCAGTGTCTGTGATTGAAAAATTGAGGATATGGATTCTAAATTTGTACAAATTCAGCAGGAAGTGATAAAGGTAGAAGATGTCAAGTTCAATGCATGTGCTGGGGGTAGCAATGTTTCTTTTGTTTATTGTACAAAATGTAATGACTTTGAACCTAATGGTGATGGACACTCATTAAGACACAATGACAGACTCGGGTGTCAGGCATTATGGTCAGATATTGAGGATAAGAGTAAGGTGATAAGTAGTTTCAAAAATGTTCAAATGTTTGTAGAGCTTATGGGACTTAACTACGGGGTCATCAGTTCCTAAACTTACAAACTACTTATGAACTACCTTATATTAAAGACGACACAAACATCCATGCCCGAGTGGGGATTCGAACCCCCAACCGCAGCAGCCGTGCAGACCGTGACTGGCACGCCGCAAACCGCTCGGCCACCGCGGCCTGCGATAAGTAGTTTGTTTGAAGTAAGTGATAGTGATGAGAGTTCAGTAAAAGAAGTAGTGAGAGTAGTGAAGAATCTACGGATGAGAAAGTAAAGGTACATGAATCTATTTTTGATGATGATAGTAAAGTAATTAGTAAGACAAAAGTAGAAAGAATAAGTGAGCAACAAGAGAATGCAATGTTAGCGCTACATAATACTAAGAAAGTGGAAATGAACCATTATGTGTGTCACTTAACAGTAGCTTCGAATGATATGTCTGAAATGTTTGATTGCTTATTAAGGGAGAGAATTAATTAAGATCTATTGTGTGAAGAAGAAGTAGTAAGTACTGATAAGGTGTGGCATCCAATAGTTTTTTTGAAAGATGGGATTCAGCATTATTACGATTCAAACAATGAAATTGTTATATTAATTACAAGAAAATACACTGTACTCACCATTATCACAGTAGGTGCTGGAAATGACTTCCTCTATCTTGAAGGTATAGTTCAACACCTTCACATTTAATTTCGAATACCTTTACCAATGTTTCATGTCTAACCGAATCCAGATATTCAGTTACAGCTGTCTTAAGTTCATGTATTGTCTTTGGGTTATATTGATAAACAAATATTTTAGCCGCATCCAAAGGCAACAGTCAGGAGGGGACAAATCCGGTGAGCGAGGGGGTAGAGACCTTTAGTAATTATTCCGTCTCCAAAGATTTCATCTAAAAGTCGCAAGGATTGGTCTTTTGTATGGGCTATTGTGTTGTCTTGATGGAAAAATGAATGAATGAGCTCATATTCATTCAGCAGCGCAATAAATGGATACATTTTCTGGGAGCAATAGATTTCCGAGGTGACGGTAGAGTCGAAAAATATCGGCGCTAAAATTCGCGCTCGTGATATGGCAACCCACACCCCGATTTTTTTCTGCGTGTAAAAGCGTTTCTCTTAAGACATGTTGATTTTCGGATGACCAAATACGTGAATTTTTAGGATTAATGTGGTCACATAGGTGAAACCAAGCCTCATCAGTGAAAAATGTTCGATCTACAACACCAACTCCATATCTGTTAATAAATCGCTGAAACCATTTACAATATGCTATTCCTTTTGTATTGTCCATACAATGTAATTGTAGCACTGTAGTAAATTTATACGAATACAGCCCCAGTTCTTTGGTTATGGTATTAGGTGCTCTCGTACGAGAGACTAGCCTCTTGTGTTAATTTCCTTACTGATTCTGGTGGACTCCGCAACATGATGTGCGAAATGTCGTCGAGCTTCCGTTCTGTCAAAACCGTGGGCCTACCAGTTGGTGTTGCATCATGACCTGAACCCGTTGTCCGGAATTTGCGAATTAAATAACGTACAGTGTTGCGATGTGCACACCTCGATAATGCAGTCTAAATTGTCGTCTTACAACCTCCGTGAAGTTTCCTCGTCGGCCGCGGTGGCCGAGGAGACTGAGGCGCTTCAGTCACGGACTGCACGGCCACTACGGTCGGGGGTTCGAATCCCCCCTCGGGCATGGATATTTGTGCCGTCCTTAGTCGTAGGTAGTTCATAAGTAGTTTGTAAGCTTAGGGACTGATGACCCCGTAGTTAAGTCCCATAAGTTGTACAAACATTTGAACATTTTGAACATTTGAAGTTTCCTCCTGCCCGGAAAACCTCTTCCACTAGAAAGGTGCCGGCCGCGGTGGCCAAGGGGACTGCGGCGCGCCAGTCACGGTCTGCACGATCACTACGGTCGGGGGCTCGAATCTCCCCTCGGGCATGTATATTTGTGCCGTCCTTAGTATTAGCTAGTTCATAAGTAGTTTGTAAGTTTAGGGACTAGTGACCCCTTAGTTAAGTCCCATAAGCTCTACAAACATTTGATTTTTTTTTTCTTTTGTTAACTAAATAGGTTCTCTCTGCAACAGTAAGCATTCTCAGCGTATACAAGGACAAGACAATAATACAAGTAACAGCTGTAGCGCCCACGCAACACTACCCGCTCCCTGCTACCACTGCAGGTCCACAGAACAAGCACAGGTGCGGTTTGTCTCTGCTGCCAACCTTCCACGCCTCCCAACGTGAGATACGCGGAGTGACTTTACGGACACACTGTATAAGGAAGATTAAGAATTAAGACCCAATTGATAGCGTGGTCATTAGAGGTAGAGCTCACGTTCGAACTGTTTATGCAAGAGTGTGGAAAGAAATCATATGTACCCTTTCAAAAGAACCAACCTGGAGTGATTTGAAATCCTTGCGCCGCTTCAGCGTCATCTGAATGAGAGGACTGGATCCTAAAGATGTAAACAGAAAGTTCTTAGATCTTCGTTCACAATGTTTTATTATAATATTTGTTAACACCTGAAATTAAAATAAGGACAACTGCCAATATGAAATTCTTTTGGTTTCTCAAATTTATCAAAACGCCAATTAAGGAGAGATTTGGGAGTACTGAATCGTGTAGGCGCACACACACACAGCTTATAAATAGTCCAAGGCAGTAATACGAGGTACAGTTTAACAAATTAAATTCATCAGAGTGACCTGGTTGACTAATATAAAAAATTCCAATCATTAATTAATTAAAAACCAAATACAAGATTTGGACCAGGTAATCAACAAAACAATTAATTAAAGCTTCCTCTAACATTAGTTGTTACACAGTTACCATAGCATGGCATTACAAGAACACAACTGATGGCATTTAAAGAGGATTAGGTACGACACCAGGTTACACTTAGTCCACTTGGGTTCGGATCCTCCACGGGCATCGATCAATTACAGTCCACCAGGACAGTCAGGATACCCGGAAACCCGTTCCAGAACAGACTAAGACCTCGGGTAAGAATGCGTTTGGCACTCGCGTTACACACTACATAGGAAGGAACGAATTTTACTCTCACACTACTGCAATTACATAATAACATTATCTGACACTGATGTGGAGTAATGCACAATGGTCTGAGTGAACGTTAAGACAAGGAGGCCCACGATAAACAGGGCCAATAATTTAAACAACTCACACAGAGCAAATACTTTTCCACAGACGAGGTTGGAATGTTCACTAATTGCTGTTCCCGACAATCGGGCAGAGAACCTATGATTAGCAAACGCAAACAACTCACTGTTGATAGACAGCCGCCAGTTCTCAAAAACAAATTTTCAGCGTGTTCCAACCTGTCTTCGACTAGCATGCTATCCTACTCCACACCAATCTGCACATATGGCTTGCATAAAATAACACAAAGAATTTCAAATCACTTTACAATATCCACCTAATTTCGTAATAGCAGTACCAATTTTTCTCTTAAAATACGACAGTTAGTTTAACAACAGCCACTTTTTCCAAGAGACTTTCACAAATAGACGATTAATTTTTAGCAAAGAGTCCAGAATAAGGCAAACGTTTTAAACAAATAATCCCTTAATAAGTCCACTAACGGTCGTTATGAATACCGACATAACAAGCCTGGAAAACCCTTCCAACGACTATCCAAAATCTGTAATGTGCCTTAAGATAAACATGAATGCAAGCACTTCTTTCAAATGGCTGAAAATTAGTCAACCACTTCACATAAACTACATACTGGCAAATGCCACTGAACGGAATACCCCTCAAGGTACACGCTACCAGGGCGGAAGATATTTAAACAAGACTACTTATCAGTAGCTTTTGCAAACACAGGTACAGCTGTCACCAAACTCACAAACTAAACTTTTACACATTTGAATCCTTTTTCTTCTAAATAAAATCACAAGACTAGCTTCAGCATGGCGGCATGATAAAACAGTTACTTCCAACTCACTTCCAGTTTCATAACATGAAAATTAACCTTTAATAACCAGAAGTTGCTTAAAACTCATTGAACAATCGGTGAGCAGTAAACAAAGCCAGGAGCTACAATCTCAGTTTTCTCGCCAAATGAACTTTCTCACACCTCCTCTGTCCCCGTCCAGCAATTCAGACCATCCAAAGCGCACATAAGCCTTTCATTCCCAGTGTTGCTCCTGGACAACAATGTATTATAAGTTGATTTATACTGTATTTTGTGCATCAATCCTTAAAGTTGCATTTTTGTTGATGAACAACATGGTTCTAGTGCGATATTTTGCCGCTTGGTACCGCGTGTAGCCACTTATGAAGCATTAATCTGTGATTCTTGGAGGTTGTGTTGCGTTGCCGTCTGTGAGAGCGTGATTGTGCTTCCTTTTATTTTATTTCAGCAGTGAAGTGTCTTGTCTTTGGTGCTGTAGCGAAGATTATACAAGCATTACTGATTTGACAATGTTAACAATCAACAAAAAAAGTCCAAATAATAAAATACCTCTTACAAACGTCTGTGTTGTGCATGAAATAAATGAATTAAAAATCAATAGTTCGAGCAAAAATTTTAAAACACTTATTTTGATGTTTACTACACTCTAATACTACAGAAAACACTGAATTTTAATTTTTCCAAAGCTGATTTCATAATGTGGGACTGGAAGGATTAATTGCCGGCCGCGGTGGCCGAGGGGACTGAGGCGCTCCAGTCACGGTCTGCACGGCCACTACGGTCGGGGGTTCGAATCCCCCCTCGGGCATGGATATTTGTGCTGTCCTAGTTCGTTAGTAGTTCATAAGTAGTTTGTAAGTTTAGGGACTGATGACCCCGTAGTTAAGTCCCATAGACTATTCAAACATTTGAACATTTTGAAGGATTAATTCCTGGAGGTATTCCGTCAAGCCGCGGTGGACTAGCCGAGCGGTCTAAAGCGTCTCGCTGCGGAGCGCGCGGCTGCTCGCCGTGGAGGTTCGAGTCCTCCCTGGGGCATGGGTGTGTGTGTTTGTCCTTAGGTTAGTTTACCTAGGTTTAAGTAGTTTGTAAGCTACGGACTGATGACCACGCAGTTTGATCCGATAGATTTACCAACTTTTGAACATTCCGTCAATCAGCGACAGCCTCTGGACAATTAGAATCCGGCCCCGCGCGAGACATTCAGAGGGCCGTTTCCGTGCTCTTCCTGGTAGGCCACGCGCGTCGTGCCAACTCGACTGACTGTCAGGACCGCCGCTTCGAAACAGCCGCAGAGCCAAAATGCCTCCTCGTGCCTCTACGCCCGGTATTTCAAATATGAAATCCCCGCCAAATGGGACTGTCAAAGATGTTCGCGTCAGGCCGCGAATATCGATACCGGTCAGATATCGCTGGGCTCTGACTCTAGGGCAGCCGTGGCGTCAGCAACACATGCGAGCCGGCAGGAGCTCAGATTTATGAATACCAGATGTAGTGAGACGGATTATTGTCTCCGCTACTACCTCATGTCAGCTCAGTTTTTGCAGAATAATCGGTTAATATTTATGGTTTTAAATGATTTTAATGTAAATTTTTTTATGTTATGTGATTCTTAAATTTTTTTATGTTTCTTATATTTCATGTGCTGTGATGGTGATTCAACCTACGAGAGCAACATCTTCGAAGCTCATATCAAGGAGTAAACATCTGGCCACTTAAAGTCGCGGGTCGACGGCCACGAGGCAAGAAGATGCTGGTGTCTGCGGTTATCGCCGAGGATATTGACATTACTATAGAAAGTTTCATGGAAAATCAGCATGGTTTAAGTATCACTTCTGTTTTAACTGTTGTTGAGTCACGATCTGTATTCTGACGTTAATAAATGTTTATGTGTTTTCTGATATTATTTATTTACAAGAAATGGTATATTAATCGAAGAGAAAGAAGTAATTTCAAACCCTTTTACAGTTTGAACGATGAAATTTATGAAACATTATTCTGTGCGAAAGATCCATTAAGAAGAATTAAATTAAATTTTAATACCTCATTTAATAGATCGAACATATCGATCTATCAGGATATAAAGGAACTTCTTCTGTGACTGTAGCAACGTGTAAAACACGAACTTCCTTTTGACAGTTTGAATTATGAAATATATTATTAAGAGTGACGAGCTCGTGTACACGCTTCTTGAACCTCAGTGTGCTCTGCAAGAGGTGAAGCAATTACCATGCCCACCGCTATCTCTGGACTTGTCTCATGTCGAGCATGTGTGGTGCGCAACTGGACGCCAACTGACACGTGAGACTTATCATCCCACAACCTCTTGTACAACTACTTCAACAGGTCGAGCAGGTGTTGAATAATGTACAGTATTGCCACCTGCAACATAGAATGGATGCCAGAATCAGCACCCATGGGGATTACACCACGAACTAATATGAATGTTTTATCGTGGATCGACCTGATTACTGATTGATCTATTGATATGTAGAGCTCGTGCAAGAAGTAGTTGCCCCTGCTTTCTCGCCTTGTGCGCTGGGCGAGTCCATTCCTTTGGTTTGGAGGGGCGCCCGCCTGAGGTGCGTGTTGCCTACTGGTCGCGGGTCGAATTTGACAGCCAACTAACAGTCGAAACGTACGGCTAGACGGACAACGTACAACTCAACCGTCCGACCCTCCGGAACAAATGAATGGTGTCAACCTGCGCACAACTCAAGAATGCGATTCTGTGCATGAGCCACGACATCTTGCGCGAGCTCTAAAATAACGTAATCATTTCGAGTACTCGACATGCACTGTTTCAACAATAAATCTTGAAAGAATCAGAAAACTATATTTTATTTCCAGCAGTGTGGTGGATGTGTCACATAGTTGTTGTGGCCTTCAGACCGGAGACTGGTTTGATGCAGCTCTCTACCTTACTCTATCCTGAACAAGCCTCTTCATCTCCTCATAAGAACGGCAACCTACATTCATTTGAATTGCTTACTATATTCATCTCTCGGTCTCCCTCTGCGATTTTTACCCCACACACTTCCCTCCAATACTAAACTCACTATTCCTTGATGTCTAAGAATGTGTCCTACCAATCGATCCCTTCTTTTAGTCGAGGACTTCCTTAGCTTAAATTAATATTTGATGTTAACAAATTTCTCTTTTTCAAAAACGCTTTTCTACCCATTTGCCATTATGCATGTTATATCCTCTGTACTGCGACCATCATATGTTATTTTACTGCCCAAGTGACAAAACTCATCTACCTCCTTTATTGATTCATTACCTAATTTAACTCCTTCAGCATCGCCTGATTTTCTAAGACTGCATTCCATTACTCTGGTTTTTCTCTTGTTAATGTTCATCTTATATGCTCCTTTCAACACACTGTCCATTCCATTCAGTTGCTCCTCCAGGTCCTTTGCTGTCTCTGACAGAATTACAATGTCATCAGCAAAACGCAATGTATTTATTTCTTCCCCCTGAACTCATATCCGTCTCCAAATTTCTCTTTGCTTTCCTTTATAGCTTGCTCATTGTACAAATTGAATAACATTGGGGAAAGGCTACAACCCTGTCTTACACCCTTCCCAACCTCTGCATCCCTTTCATGCCCATCAACTCTGATAACTGCTGTCTGGTTTTTGTACAAGTTGTAAATAACCTTCCGTTCTCTATATTTTACTCCTGCTGATTTCAGAATTTGAAAGAGTGTATTCCAATCAACATTGTAAAAACCTTTCTCCAAATCATAGTACAAAAAGCATAAGCGCCTTCACAGCACTTAAGTAGTAAATAATACAGTACTTAGTTTTATCTACTTATTTTTTAATATAGTCACTGTACATGGTAAACTTACGCTCCTAACACATTTCCGATGTTTCTCTGTGTTGAGGTAGACTTCCAGATCACTGGAACTGTGATTAAATGTTGAAACACAGGGCTCTTCTTCGTGTTTGTAACAAATTCTAGGATCAGAAACGACATTTATATTCTTACTTATCGTAAATATTAGCCCATTTTTCGTAAATGAGTCATGATCTTCGAAGGTGTCTTTTGGTAGGAACCTAAGAGTGCAGCTTAAATAACATTTATAATATGAATAATTAAACACTTGTTGTATAATTTTGCTCTTGCAGCGGGGAACATAGGGGCGCAACTTGCCCATTGATTTGGCGCACCAAACCTCACCAGCAACTCTGGGAAGGTGGTGCGGATGGGACGTTAAGAAGATGACGAATCTCGAATTAGTTGCATTCTGTCGTCACCAGCCGCTCGTAAACTGGCGAGCTGGGAAAGATCCAAGAGCGAAGAAACTTCATCTTTGTGGGAAAGGCAGTCAGCCACGACGTTGTCCGCGCCTTTTGATGTAGCGGACGTCAGTGATGAACTGAGAGAGAAGTAAAATAGCGGAACCACCGCGGGGGGTGGGGGGTTCCACAGGAGGGTTCGAAACGGCAGCAGCGGGAGGCTTATTGTCTGTGAAGACGTAGAAATAGCGGCTGTCTATGGAAGAACGGAAAAGTTTTATGGCCTCATGGGTGGCTAGGAGTTCTCGGTCAAAGGCTTAGTACTTCATTTGAGCATTATTCAGTTTTCTGCAGAATAATTGTAAAGGGGAAGTGACATCGTTGAGAGATTGGCAGAGGACTTCGCCGATGGCAGTGTCACTTGCATCAGTTGTAATGAATACTTCAGCGTCAGGATGGGGGTGACAATAGTAACAGATTTAGCAAGCAGGTCTTTCAGGGCCGAGAATGCCGATGACGCATCTGTCCAAGGAACAGGCCGTTCACCAGAGGTGTTTTTACCAGCAAGAGCGTCCGTGAGCGAGGTCTGAAGTTCTGCAGCGCCTGGCAAATGCCGTCGGTAGTAATTAATAGTGCCGAGGAAACGACGTAATTCTCTAAATGTGGTGGGAGGGGGTCAGTTTCTGATGTGATCAATCTTATCAGGAGGAGGCGAGATTCCTTTGGCTGAGACCGTAATACTTAGGAAAAGCACAGATTCCTGATGTAGTTGGTGTTTGTTGTCATTCAGTTCAATGCCGTCGCGGAAAGGGTGTCAAGGAGAATTTGTAAATGTTTTTTGTTTTGCTCGACTGAGTTGCTGAAGATTAAAATGTCATCTAGGTAAGCAAAACAAAACTTTAATGGGAATAAAATCTCACTGACAAATCTTTGCCAAGTCTGAGTGGCGTTTTTTAAGCCAAAAGGCATTAAACGGTAGTGAAATAAACATTTGGGAGTAGTGATAGCAGTCTTTTCATTGGTGGTAAGCACGCTTGCAGTACACTAGCGAAAATACTTGATCGCGCCTTCCAAAGTCTGTGTAAAGTCATCAATGTTCGGAAGTGGATAATTGTCCATTATGGTGCGAGCATTGATACGGCGGTAGTCTCCATACATACGCCAAGAACTGTCCTGCTTGGGTACAAAATGAATGGGAGAGGACCAGGTGCTAGACAAGGGCTCACTGACACCTGACTTTAAAAGTTCGGAAATTTGTTCTTTGACGGCCGCCAATTTTTCCTGGCTGAAGTGGTTGCGGCTTGCTAGTGATGGGCGGACCGCGTTAAGACGTAATTTGTGCAGTTTGCCGTTCGTAACCACTGATACAACACGAACAACGGCAGGAAGGCTTTGTTTACCAGAGAGACTAATGATTGTTGTGAAGGGACGGGCGGGAACCTGGAAGGGGGCGGGGCCCGGTGCGTGACTCGAGGGTTTCGTTCAAAGAGCTACAGGGCTGCTACCGCGCATGCGCAGTACGGAAATTCGTGTTCAAAGAGCAATCCTGCAGCATGCTGCAGCCTACCGTCTGTTCAAGAAAACTCCCGGCTGCAGATTCCGGGCTGCATGAGCTGCAGGGAAAATTTCCTACTGCAGCCTGACTGACGTCATCGGTATCGAGCATGCGCGGTAGTGCCTGCAGCTCTTTGAACGAACCTAAGGACTGCGCAAGGATGGGCATGGCTCCGCTGCGCTCATGGCTGGCGGAGCGGGCTGAGGCGCCGGGGAAGTTACAATTCCGGACGTATGTTTGTCTGGGCGCGCCACCAGTACACTGGGACAACATGGCTAACATCCGCGTACGAGCAGTGAAGGGTAGCACTCTCACAAACTTTTGAAGGAATACTCCTACTAACTTTAGAGTGTGAGTCCTGTCGTCTCGATTGTAGAGACGAAAGTTGATGTCGGGTGGACGCCATCTGAGATCTCGTGACGGCCGGACAGCGAGAAATGTCCTCATTCTCGCGGCACAAATGGAGCACACATTCATGTTCGCTCGACCACTTTAACATGAGCGACTCAGACTCACTCGCTCACAACACATTCTCTCTCACGACACAGTTTGATTACTTCATCTACTTCTACATCTACATGAGATACTCAGCAAATCACATTCAAGTGCCTGGCAGAGGGTTCATCGGACCACCTGTATAGTATTTATCTCCCATTCCATTCTCGAATAGCGCGCGGGAAGAAACAACAACTGAATCTCTCCGTTCGAGCTCTGATTTCTCGTATTTTATTCTGATGATCATTTCTACCTATGTAAGTAGGAGTCAACAATATATTTTCGCATTCGGAGGAGAATCTTGGCGATTGGAGTTTCGTAGGTAGCCCACGCCGCAGCGATGTGCGCCGTTGTTGTAATGATTCCCATCCCAGATCCTATATCATTTCCGTAACGCTGTCTCCCCCGTATCGTGACAATACGAAACGAGCTGCCCTTCATTGGACTCTTTCGATGTCCTTCGTCAAATCCACCTCATAAGGATCACACACTGGGCAGCGATACTCCAATAATGGACGGACAAGCATAGTGTATGCAGTCTCTTTTGTAGTTCTGTTCCATCTTTTAAGGGTACTGCCAATAAAATGCAGTCTCTGGTTCACCTTTCCCACGACATTATCTACGTGTTCTTTCCAGTTTGCGTCTGAAGTAATAGTAATTCCTAGGTATTTAGTGGAGTTTACGGCCTTCACTATTGATTGATTTATCTTGTACACAAAGTTTAACGGATTTCTTTTCGTACTCATGATGACAACTTCATACTTTTCATTATTTAAAGTCAATTACCAATTTTCACACCATGCTGATATCTTATTTAGATGGTTCTGCAGTTGGTTTTGATCTTCAGATGTTTTTACTACACGGTAAATGACGGCGTCATCTGCAAACAACCTAAGAGAGCTACTTAGATTTTTCCCTAAATCGTTTATGTAAATAAGGAGCAGCAGAGGACCAATGACACTACCCTGTGGAACGCCCGATATTACCTCTGTTTTGGTCGATGCCTTACCATCGATTACTACGAACTGTGTCCTCTATGACAGGAAATCCAATATCCAATCGCAAATTTGGGGCGATATACCATATCCACGCAATTTGATTAAGCAGTCTGTGAGGTACGGTGTCAAAAGCCTTTTGGAAATCAAGAAATTCGGAATCGTTTTGCGAACCCTTGTCGATGGCACTCATCACTTCGTGTGAATAAAGAGCTAGTTGTGTTTCTCATGAACGATATTTTCTAAATCCGTGTTGACCTTGGGTCAATAGATAATTCTGTTCGAGATAATTCATAATATTTGAATATAGGATATGTTCCCAAACCCTGCTGCAAATTGACGTCAATGAAATAGGCCTGTAATTTATGAGTTAGTCCTACTGCCTTTCTTGAATATAGGTGTGACCTGTGCTACTTTCCAATCTTTTGGTACAGATCCTTGTTTGAGAGCGGTTGTATATGGCTGTTAAGTGAGGAGCTATCGCTTCAGCATAATCAGATAGAAATCTAATATGTGACACAACTTAGAAGACAAGTCTTGAACTTCTTGATAGTTTGTAAACACTCGCGAACAACAAGTGAGTTAGTAGGACGAGACTCAAAGCTCGACAGAGCACAAGAAAAATAAGTGTTTGTGAGGTGGTAAAAACCGAACGTTGCACAACATCTAGAGACAGTTTATGATGCATCAAGAAGTCCATGCCTAGGACGTGCTCCAGCACCTCTGCAACCAAAAAATCCACGAAAGGTTACACCTCGGTGTCAGGCGCACAGTAAAGTACATTGCATCCACACGCGGCATCTATGTGGCATTCACAGCACAAAGTGATGACGGAGCGGGCGAGTAGTCATCGAAGGCGGCAATAATGAAACATCTGCACCAGTATCAATCAGGAAATGAACATTAGAAACACAGTCACAGATGTAATACGAGCACTCGATGGTGAAAAGTCACTAACGGACTGGAACACATGAAGGTACCCATAATTGTCCAAGCAGGAGGCGGCACCTAAACCATCCTGTGCTCTGCATTCAGGTGGTGACATGTTGGACGACACTTCCTTGCGGCATTACCAAAGCGGATGTGGAGGGAAGCGAATTAATGGCGGTAGACAATCCTCAGTGTCGTAGGAGCTGCTATCTGGTAGTGCTGGGGGCGTGGCGGAGACAAAGAAGCAGATACCCAGTCAGCGTCTGGGCGTGCGAGTGCATCCGGTTTCCAAATTGGTGAATGTTTGACGCCTGAGTGGTTCCGCCCAGCAGCAGGGTCTTGTAGGCAATACTGCATCCTAGCCGAGGCCTGCCGATTGCATCTTCCCCATTATACACTCGGTTGGCGATATGTATCCGCTCACTCGCCAATTGCAAGAAGTTGTAAGTTAGAGCCGTCTGCACAGCAAATAGTAGCTTACTTGACCTCAGAGCCATGAGAGTGGAGTCAGGCATGTCATGTTCATTAACCATCATACGAAGACGACGTCAGAGCTGCAATGGCTTCTTGTCCCCCAAGTGTTCCTCATGTGTGTTGTGGCGAATGGTGTCTTCAGGTGTGTAAGTGAACATCGCCAGGATGGTTTGTTTGGCGAAGGCCTACCAATCTGAAGCAGGTGGAGAGGTCAAGAGATCATAGATGAGATCCACATGTTCGTGGAGATGTGTGATGAGGCACAGGTAGCGAGTTGACTCATCGAGCGAGTAATGGTCGAATATTTGCTTGACCAACGCAAACCACGTCGAAGGCGCCTCAATGGAGAAAGGTGGCAGTTTCGGCAGACGTCTAGGGGATGGCGACGGGGGTGCCTCTGGAACATCCGTAGTGTGGGAGGCACCGACTTACTGTGGTGTTGCGAGGAAGCAGGGTCTCGACGATGAGCAGGCATGAAGCAGGTAGAGGTAAGGCGGCTCAGGCGACCAACGTGACTGAGGCACCGGTGAGCGCCATGAAAACAGACGGATGTCCGAGCTGATTTAGCCAGGAATGTTCTATTGCGTCGACAATGTGCAACGGCGGGAGCGATTGTTGTGCACGCGGTGCATCAGACGCATCACGTGATGCGGGAAGCATAAACGATACACTGGCACTTTACGGTACACTAAAGTTCACATCACCATAAGTAGCTCCTGAGAGAGTCACTTAAAACTCTTGGAGGTTTGGATTGCACGAAGTCCACGTAGGCTGTGCGCACAGAAAAATATGCATCTGTAACTCACGAAAATTGTCCCTGGTTCATCAGGTGATTGATGAAAGCGTTGTGATGAGTGCTATTGGAAGCAAGTCCAAAATCAGAAGCACTAATAAGGTGGTTAGCGGCCACTGCACTTGGTTGGCGGAGCACGTGGTAGGCGGAAGGATACACACACAAGCTCGGCGGAGCAGTTGCCAACCTAAAGTTCAAATTTTGCCTGTTTGAAATATTCAAGTTATGCATAATTTGAGAGTTCCATGCATATTCAATGTAATGTGGATTCTGATTTGTAGTGTTCGTTGACGAAATAGCAGCAAACATAAGTGGCAAGCAGAGGCCCAAGTCCTGCAAGAACATGTTTTGTGAACACATATACGATGCACTTGAAGCAGGCTCACACAGTATTTGCGGCGAAGACGTAGCTGCAGTTTGAAATCCGGGTGGAGGTGGCACAGTCGTGGTCATTGTAGTCATGACTGTTAAGATAATGAACTCCGTACTTAACCGCGAAAAAAAACCCAACAAAAACGAATCTGTAGCACAACTCTGAGAAAACGGCGGTGTACATGACTTTGGGGTCACCAGCATGGAATTAAGTGGGGTTGTAGCCCCAGCCGGCCGCGGTGGCCGAGGTGACTGAGGCGCTCCAGTCACGGTCAGCACGGCCACTACGGTTGGGGGTTCGAATCCCCACTCGGGCATGGATATTTGTGCCGTCCTTGTTCGTAAGTAGTTCATAAGTAGTTTGTAAGTTTAGGGACTGATGACCCCGTAGTTAAGTCCCATAAGCTTTACAAACATTTGAACATTTTTTTTTGTAGCCCCAATAATTACCACATGTACTTGAGAACACTTTATTACTTCACTCAAGAACATACAAAGAGGGTCTAAACTAAACATGGTGGGTGGAACTCAGAGAGTCTGAACTCCCAAAGATCTCAATGTAAAGATATTTCATTAGTTGTTAGGTTTCAGTTTCAATTTCTGGTGCTGCACTTTATTTTGCCCAGTGAGAATATTAAGTGTTGTCCTCTTATATCATGATATTTTCTCTCTAGTTCCTAAGGATGTAGATATCAGTTGTAAGTTCACGTAAGTAATGATAACTGTATCGTGATAATATCAATATTATTTAGCTAGGTACTTTGAAATTTCACAAATTTATAATTTTAACAATCATAATCATAATTAATTTTCGTTTTAATTATAAAATATTCATATAAATATCATTTGATTTATTTATATGTAGTCTATGTATGTTATTCATGTCAGACAAATACACAGGCTTATGTACCATGAGCACTGTTTGGACTGACAAGTACATGGGCTGTGTCTTACTGCACTTGGAAGTTTCAAGTGATAGTGCATTGGTGTTGGTGTGCAGAACAACCCATATAGGCAGCCTATAGGCTGCTAGCTGGTGAGCAGCCTCCGCACCATCTACAGTGATCCGGAAATGCAATTTGGTAACAATTTACATTTCTTAAGTGATTCTTCGTGCAGCAGCTGGTTTTGAGGACTCAGTCAAGCTGTTGGGGAGCCATTATAACAATATCGGCCCTCCCAGCATTAACACAACCAGTCCACACAGACATGAACTAAATTAAGTGATGGACATAGGACAATGTTCATGGTCATTATAGTTATTAGGAAAACGAACTACGTGACACATAGTGCAGAAAATTGTCAGACTAATCAGGATGCCATAATTGTTGATTTAACAAAAAATGTTCTGGACATTCCATAAACTTCCATTATAGACAAATGCATATCAATCATGATATGGTACAAATAAGTACATGTTGTGATCAAAGGACGCTGTAACATAACTTACCATCTCATTTTGTAGCCCAAGGAACTTCATTAGTGGAGAGAAATCAATTAATTAAATCTAATGATTTTCTGTAATTAAGCAAATGCAAATCAATGGTAAACATCTGTTATTATTATTTCGCAAATCTTTGTGAATATTCTGTAATTACTTGTTAGCAACTGATATCATCATTTCTGTAATTAGTTAAGCAACAAAATGTGATTCGTATTGTTATGATAAACAAGTTTGTGTATTTCTCAAAGAAAACAAGAAGATATGTGAAATCTTATGTAGATAATCGACTAGTAACTGAGTACCGGGTGATCAAAAAGTCAGTATAAATTTGAAAACTTAATAAATCACGGAATAATAGAGATAGAGAGGTAAAAATTGACACACAAGCTTGGAATGAAATGGGGTTTTATTAGAACAAAATAAACTAAGTTCAAAAAATGTCCCACAGATGGCACTTCATCTGATCAGAAAAGCAGTAATTAGCATAACAAATTAAGACAAAGCAAAGATGATGTTCTTTACAGAAAATGCTCAATATGTTCACCATCATTCCTCAACAACAGCTGTAGTCGAGGAATAATTGTGAACAGCACTGTAAAGCATGTCCGGAGGTACGGTGAGGCATTGGCGTCGGATTTTGTCTTTCAGCATCCCTAGAGATGTCGGTCGACCACGATTAACTTGCGACTCCAGGTAATCCCAAAGCCAATAATCGCACGGACTGAGGTCTGGGGACCTGGAAGGCTAAGCATGACGGAAGTGGCGGCTGAGTACACGATCATCAGCAAAACGACGCGCTCAAGATATCTTTTACGCGTCTAGCAATATGGGTTGGAGCACCATCCTGCATAATAATCGTTCGTTCCAGCAGGTGTTTATCAGCCAGGCCGGAGATGATGCGATTCTGTAACATATCGGCGTACCTCTCACCCGTCACGGTAGCAGTTACAAAACTAGAATCACGCAGTTCCTCGAAGAAAAAAGGTCCGATAACGGTAGATGTGGTTGTAATAAAACCCCATGTCATTCCAAGCATGTGTGTCAATTTTTACCTCGCTATCTACATTATTCTGTGATTTATTAAGTTTTCAAATATATACTGACTTTTTGATCACTCAGTATTTATTGATTATTGTAACTTTAATTAAGTCCACAACTTTTAATTGTGAGTAATTTTGTACGGTAACTAATAATGGTGGTAAGGAGAAGCATTGTTCGCTGTGTTATATATACCGGCGAACGTTTGGCCCCAGAATAGTTGTTATTGTTGGAAGTAGTTGTGTTAATGTTCTTGAAATTGTAAAGTTATTGATGCGATGTTCGATCTGGAACATTCTGGATTTAGTAGTTTGGTGCATGGAGTTGTGTAAAGAAGAAATAAACATCAAGTTCAAATAGTGCATTCTTTGAAGATCATCCTCTCCTCTAATCTCACTTAAGAAATTGCCATCCTGGTGTCAGTCTATCTTGCATGATTGTGAGCAGATTACACCCACAACAGAAATTCAGATAAGTGTCATTTTGTTCAAATCTTAATATATATAAAAATTGAGGTGCTTGTGCCTATATTTCACTCTTCCACTATAACTCCACATCACAAATCAATAGTGTTTGTACGTGGTAGTACATATCAGGCTCTCATTGTGTACTGTGATGGTAGAGGGTTGATTACGATAAGGGGCTGGAAAATATGGGAGTTGGAAGTCACCGACTTATATAAAATTCTACGTGTGGGTGTCAATATTTTGCTCTTCAGCAAAAACTACACAAAGGAGACAAACGATATCTCTGTGTTGTTGTAGTACAAAGTCTCCCGTTGTATACCATAGCAGTTCCGTGTCGACAGCTATAAGAGGGTGGAGGATATAGTGGTTGAAAGTCGTCAGCTTATATAAAATTCCACAGACATAAATTACTATACTGGCAATGCCGTATACAGTATCCTTGATGTTAGTGAAGTCTCGCCGCCATATTTCTATACTGTAAACGTGTAAGCAATCGTTTGTCTTATTACGGAAAACAGTTGTAAAAAATACGAATGAATTGACGTAACTACGCTGTCTTTAGAGTTTTGACGTGTGGGAAATTCGTGTGTTGTGTATGGCTGTAATTTTTTCAGCCTGAGTAAGCTTTGACATAAACAATAATGTGTTGCTTTGATTTGCTGTTGTTATTAATCTGTTACCAGTTTCATTCAACTTCAGATTTTCTTTCAGTTATATGGGCGTTATAAAAGTGATGTTTCTCGTGGATAACACGTATCTTATTCTTTTGAGAGTTCTCACGAAATCTACAGTCTGCTTTGCCACACACATACCTTTATTATTCTTACTCTTTTTCACATAACTACTTCTGCTCTAAATGTATGTAACGGTAAAATTTTACTTACCATCCCGGCGGTCTCGCATGATTATGTTGGCAACATCAACAAAACGGCAGAAAGCCCTCGCCAAAATGTTAACATTCTTAGACTTGATTAGCGTTCCGTAGAGACGGTGAAGTAAATAAATCATGCTGTTCGTGCTCTATGGTTGACAGGTTCTTGTATGTACCCTCGTTCACTCAGTAAAAGTAATTGCCCTCGTAAAACGAACATTTCATGACAAAACGTGGTAATTTCCAAGAATGCTTGCAATCGAAATCTCTCGGCCTGAAACGATACATATCGAACGAGCGACTCTAAATAGATTACGCGGCTATTCATGCGTACTTAATAAATATGTTTTATTCGCAGTCATGGGAATGCATTTTATTGGTTTCTGTGGTCTTGAGTGATGGTGAAGTTTTTTCTTACTTATTAAGATTTGAAAGACTTCATAGTCAAAGCTATGCAAAGGAGACGTAACACTGTCACACTCATTTAACTCGTTCTCGATGTACTTTTCTGAAGATATTCTGCAGCGATTTATTATGTGATGAAAGTGGTATCTATAATTGTCATTTATTTATGCAAACAAAATTGTTGATCTTTTGTCCTCGCTCATCTCAGAAATATATACTGCATGGATACCTAACGCGTATGCCACACTACATTACGGTAAAATTTTACGACGCTGCTCACCGGGCTCCAGTGCTTATGTTGGCAACAGATGAACAATGAAGTGTAGAATTGCGTTAATATTTTTACAAGCTACAGAGTAAATGTTATTGCTGCTCGTTTCACTCGCAGCAAAATTAATACTGTGCCTGCTCTATGGTTGACAGGTTTTTGTATGTACCCTTGTCCGTTCAGAAAAAAAAAAAATATTTTCGTTTTAATTGAAGTTGTCAAGACAAAACGTTTATTTGTCATATGAGCTGCCGCCATTACCATTGGTGCCAACATAACCACTGGAGCCCAGCCAGAAGCGTCGTAACATTGAACCCTACATTACTATATATATTATATCAAACATTCAACAAATTACTACGAAAATTTCTATGAATGTGTCACGATTCTGCTGTAAAAATATTCACGTCAACGCAGCATACATGGCTTTACATTACTACTCGTGAAAATAATTAGTATGTAAAGGTTCGTTTGTTATCTCGCTTATCAATGCCTGTGTAATCGATTTATTGTTGTACGTTCGATATATATCGTTTCAGGCACACACATTTCGATTGCAAGCTTTCTTGGAAATTACCCAAAACGTTTGTGTTGTCACGCGATTGGCTAATGCTAACGACACTTGATTGCCAACATTATCGCGCGAGGCCGCCAGGACGGGAAGTAAAATTTTACCGTACATAACATGTTCTTCCCGTAACACCATTCGACAATGTATGCGTTAAATTCAACTTTTGCGGAAGTATCAGCTCAAATGCAAATCAAGTTCGTACCAAGTAGTAAAGCTTACAACATCATGTCGTATCAGAAGATCACAGTAGAACCATACGGGAACGAGAAGTAAGGCAAGATGGCGGCATCATGCTTCAGTCACAGAATAAAGACTGTCAGTCTAGTAATGTATGTCTGTGGTACTAACGCAAATCAAGACAAATTCGAACTGAAGGCCAGCGATGACTTTTCACACTATAATAGCAAAGAGGTTATATACAGCGAAAGGTGATACCACAGTCTGGTGATACTATAGACTTGGGTGATACCAAAGAGGTATATACGTTCTTCATTTGTTTTTTCTGCAACGAGCGTACGGATAAATAAAAGTAAGTGCATATTGCAGTTTGAGAAGTAAAACTACCAATAAAGATGCCAAAGCGTAAGAAAGAAATTTTCGTTCTCTATCCGTTTCTAAAAGACAGAGAACGGCGCTGAAAAGTGAATCTACAGACGATAGAAACTTGAAATTTCCAGGCGTTGTTTATCTTACTCTGTAGGCATCAGCGAATTTTCGATATTTCCATCCCAGAGGGGGTGAAATAGGGGATGGACGGTTTTTTGAAAATACGTTGCTATTAAGGAAATTTTGAAGCAAGAAATAAAAAAACTTTGGATTTAGACTTTTGATTGGAATTTTAAAAACACGTGTTTAGATATTTTTTGGAGATTCAACCATTAAGCGGGTAAAATAAGGGAAAATCTTTTACGGGTGCTACTAAGACTATTTTGATGCTAGAAGTGCGAAAATTTGGATTTGGAACATTGGAAAGAAATTTAAAAAATTTGTATCGGGATGTTTTGAATTTTGCCATCAATGGTACAATAGGGGGGAGGTGGTGCAAGTTGTATCAAAATACTTGATTAGGAAAGCATTTTTAAAGCTAAATCTGTGAACATTTATATTTACAAGTAGAAACAACCAATGCAGACCATCCAGTTGCGAGGGTGTGGATCGGGGTGAGAGTTTAAATAGGGAAAGTTTAATTTTTAAAACTCACAACCACCAACTGCAAACTAAATTCCTAAACATGCAAAAACACTGGAACTGTGATTGCTACTGTTTGACTCGTTTTCGAGGGGATGATATCACACGTTCACAGCTTTCCTTCCCTGCATATGATTAACAAAAAAATTCATAATAAAGTAAGTTCATGTGAGAAAAGGGTGTACTAACTACTATTTTTGAAAACACGTGAAAGTTCACTTTATGTTGTTTATTATACCATATTAAAACCCTGTGGCTGATACGTCTGTACGTCGACACATTTATCAAATAAAGTTACAGCTCGTGAGCCCCCAGACAAAATAAATATTTGTCGCAAATTGTTTTCACACCATGTGCCTGTCTCAAATACCGTTTATGTTCATGCCTATGCGACGACACGTGTTACATTAACAAAACACAGTCACTTTAATTCAGTGCGATGCACACCTTGTTCCACCGGCTAAATATTCACAACACACAGTAGCACTCGATTCAACTTGGTGCAGTCTACGACGAGCAACCACACCTGGCAATTGCCACACAAAAATCTATAGACTCCACCTGGAGATCCACATGCCGACTGTGCAGAGCGACGCCGCCCGGCTAGCTACCCCACTCGCTCCCGACTCGTCACTTCCTGCCCACGCGCGCGCCAAAAGCCCAACTGCTGGGTTTTTTCCCTATGTCATCAACTTCGCCATGTGAGCTGTTCTAACCGACTTGTGAACATACAGCGCTCAGCCAATACATTTCTAAAACTTTACTTAAAATCAAAATAATTACACTATACATTAAACAAATATCTTCTTACGTTTTTATATTAGTATAAACATCCTTTGTACTATTTATTACAATCGTGCAATGTCTTATATCACAGATAAGTTATTTAACTGAATATTTCAAGGTAAAATACACAAGATTAATTGAAAATAAAATGAAAAATAGTTAATATATTATTTTTATAAACAAACATTGCCATGCTAGTTGTGTAACTGTCTTGTATTCATTGGTAATTTATTACTTTTCGTTGTCAATTAAACATATTACGCCAGATGTGACTATATCAGTTAATGTATTGTTTGATTGTCGACAGGCTGTTTTGTAATGAGGGCCTTAAAGGTTCCTGACTGCATCGTATTACTTCAAATGCCAGTAGTATTAGAATATTTTATTTCACGCTGTGCACTGCACTGTGCCTGGCACTCGCCTTTGTCCTTCTCTCCCCTCACCGGAAACTAGCCTGGAAAATCCTAAGCTGGAACAAGCCACCGACGTCGGCCTGCTCGCTGCCTCCCCTCAGCTACAAGCACACAGCAAATCTCAACGTGGGGAATTTCTGCCTATGGCCTAACTATACATGTTGTCACCCAACTGCGTACATACATTGCTACCATAATTATTAAGATTACAATTGTGTAATATTTGGTGCATTGGCATGGACAATGTTTGCAGTGAACTTCATACTGTTTAGTTACAAATGCTATTAATTACCAATATTTCTAATGGGCGGTAATCTCACACAGTCTATGCGTGTCAAACAGCGAATATATACAGTCATTAGATACATAGGAAAAGCTCTGATTGCTTTGTTGGGGATGGGGAAGGGAATGCCAAGCCCTTTCGAAGGAACCATCCCAGCACTTGCCTGGAGTGATTTAAGGAAACTGCAACCTCCTGTGCTAACCATACCACCACCTTAGAATGACTTACTATAAAAAAATTGACACTTTGGTGAAACTAATTCTCTTATTACACAGTAATACACAGCTATAAGCACTCGGTTCACAAGTTTATAAATTTCTTCCCTTTAATAAACACAACAGATGTACATAACAGAGACTTTTATTAATAAGTCTTCCTCCGTACTCTAACGGACAGCGTGGTGGGTTACCATGCAGGGGGCCCAAGTTCGAGTTTCGGTCAGGTTGGAGATTTGCTCCGCTCATGGAATGGGTGTTGCGTCGTCCTCATCATCAATGAAACGCAAGTTGCCAGAGTGGCATCAGCTAACAACACTAAACTCTTGCACCAGGCAGACTCAACACGACCGCAGTTGGGGTCTAATGGCCGTAAATGCCACATGGTCATCATCATTCATTACTGATATGTTTTCCTTTATTGTCTATAACAGTCTGCCAGTTTTGATACTGCGACTCTAAAAACCACATGGTTTTGAGCCAAAAAAACTAGTCAAGCCATGTCAAGAGTGTATTTCCATATGTATAGAAATTTATTTGAAGTTTGTTCGATAGAGTGTGGAAAAAAATTAAAATCTGAGGGTGTCAACTCAGGTGAAAAAATGTAGGGTCAAAATGATTCCCTAACTGTAGTCGGGCCGGAATAAGATGATCCCCGGCTCCACCTACTGGTCTGGGAGACCGCCCCAGCTGCGCAAACAGAAAGCAGCCGTGTTGCCAAGTAGTTCGTTCGCTGCCTGACAGTATAGCTTAACGGAAACAATGGATCTTGTGATTCGTGTATCGGCCGCTAGGTACGTTAACATGCATTCTGCTGTCCGTCTGCCTGGGTGAGTTCGACACAGCGCCCAGGCGTGCAACAGTTTTGAAGTTGAAATTTCCTGGCAGATTAAATTTGTGCCGGAACCGGGACTCGGACCTGGGACCTTTGCCTTTCGCGGGCAAGCGCACTACCGGCTGTGCTATCCCGACACAACTCACGATGCCGCCTCACAACTTCACTTCCGCCAGTACCTCGCCTCCTACTTTCCAAACTTCACAGAAGCTCTCCTGTGAACCATGCAAGACTAGCACTCCTGGAAGAAAGGATATGGTGGAGAAATGGCTTAGCCACAGCCTAAGGGATGTTTCCAGAATGAAACTTTCACTCTGCAGCGGAGTGTGCGCTGATATGAAACTTCCTGGCAGATTAAAATTGTATGCCGGAACCGGGACTCGAACCTGGGACCTTTGCCTTTGAAGTTGTTCCCCTAACGCGCCAAGCGAGATCTTGAATTATGCTACTGGTACCCTTCAACTGAGGTTTGAAAACTGAGTTTTCTAGTCCCTCCGTATTTTGAGGCAGTTTCGCGTGAACTAAGCAACGCCATGCATTGTTACTACAGCTGTGCCAGCTGAACGCATCTTTTCGAAGAAAGGGCAAATAATTTCAGTGAGACGAAACCGCATTCTCAGTAAGATGTCAAAAATAAGGTTTTAATTTAAAGAAACTGTAACTGATTCTCTTTTATTTGACTGACTGAAGATTAATCTTGTTATTAGAATACCTACCTGGACATTGAAAAATTTTAGTTCGGTTTTGTGGTTTCGTCACGTAAATTGTGAAATGTGTTTCTTTGTGTTAATACTTATTACTATAAGATATTACTATATCTGTTGATTGCCTGAAATATGTCTTAGGAACAAATCTTAAATACTTTGTTTACATTGATTGGTTAGAAAAGTTGTTCACTTCTGGATGCACGTAGACATTTGAACCATGATCTTCCTTGTTTTATTTAAACTTAATTATGGAAATTTTGAAGGTTGGAAAAAGTTTCATGACTTTGGAATTTGAATATTACTATATTGTGCTTCCTTTGTTACAATATTTGTTTGTATGAAAATACGAGTAATTTAGGAAACGTTTACGCTTTAACACTATAGTAAATCCGTAGTAGCAAACAAATCATGTGCCGTTCCATTAAGTCTAGTGAATAACGTATGAAAACCATGTTGATATTCCGTAGATGTTTCGTATTTGCTGTATCGCCCTACTGCATCTTTCTCGGCTCACGTGAATCAGCGGAGCTGGAAGGACGCAGGGCTGTGGTACGTCAAGTGTTCTCGAGTGCCGAAGCAGTGAGTCGACTCACTACGGCGCCCTGCAGCTGCCGTGGTTCACGTGAATCAGGAAAGGTAGCGTGGCGCACGACTCTGCAGCACGTCAGATGTTTCGTGTGCCGAAACAGTGAGTCGACTCACTAGACTCAGATTATCCGTATGTTTCGAAACAGTGAAATGATCCGAAGTGCCCATCACTAGTACAAATGGCTACCTGCAAGGGGGGATTTAGGAGGAGGGGGGGGGACACAGAGGCATGTGCCCCCGCCAGGCCGCCTGACAAATAAATAAATAAATAAAATAAAATAAAATAAAGAGAGAGAGGGGGGGCAGAGGGGGAGGAAGAATCTCAGCATAAGAATAATTAACTTTTACTTACAGACAGCATGTAACTGTGGGTTTAAAGAGGCAAAATCCTTGTAATTAAATAACGTAAATTGACTTTTTGTGTAATGCTTCCTTTTAATTGCTTCTTGCCTCTTTTTTGTCAGTAATTTACGATAAAACTAAATAAAGGCGTTTATTGTTTTGTGATTGCTTGGGAGATAAATGAGATAGTGTGTACGTTTTATTCATAGGTAAATAAAGTTAATTCCTTTAACTATGTTTAAAAAACCGTGAATTTCTAAGGCTGCATTCAGGCTAGCGCATTCAGGTGTTTGCGGTAATCACTTTATCACTTTGGATTCTTTTCCTAGAAACTAAGAAATCGTACTGCCACGCATTACAAATAGTTTTATTTGAAACTATACGTTTCGATTTACCAGTTATTGTAGAAAAATTTCAAAGGCATTTTTCCGTCATCAGTTACAAAGGATTTTCATGCTAGCAGAAATTCTTCTAGAAACACAATCAAGTGTAATTTTGTTGATCGGGAAAGCTTTCTTGAAAACTCATCACGTTTTGCTTAGTAACTTTACAAGGCACGAAGAAGAAATTGATATGGTACAACGCGACACAGGAAATCTGATTTTAGGTTTTGAGAGAATGGCAAACTTAGCGCGACATATTTACTGGCTGCTTGATTGTTGTTCAGTGCATTGAAGAGAGGCCCGAGGCGGTCCGTCCCCTCCGCCCCCCCCCCCTCCCCCTTAGTCCGCCAGTGGCTTCATGGCCAATTTATTAACTTTGGTGGGCATTGTAGCTATGATGACATCATGATCACTAACCCTCGTCTCTTCAGTGACATCATTGACAAGGTCTCGCCTGTTTGTAGCTATAATGTCTAAAATATTTCCAGTGTATGTGGGCTGACAGTTTAGCTGCTCGAAGCAGTGTTTGTAAAACGTGCTCAACAGTAGTTCACAAGACTGCTTGTCTGTAACCCCTATAGTGAAAGCATAGATAGGTGTCCCAGTTTATACTCGGCAGGTTAAAGTCACCCCCAATTAATATTGCATGGTCCAGGTACCTTTTGAATAACTCCAGCTCTGTGACAATGGAACCGAGTGTCTGGTAAAAAGCACCCAACCATTAACTTGATTTCGTCTATATCTGAGAACCTCACAGTCACTGTCGACTTTGACCTCAGTAAGAAGAATACATTTGTGGGCTGCCACGTACACACCCCCTCCCATTCTACCTTATCTATCTTTGGAATATACCGAACATTTTACTCTTTGCTAAATATTTTGGAGCTTCCAACGTCGGGATTCAGCCAACTCTCAGTCTCGATGATTATTTGAGTATGACAGCTTTCCTGCAATGCAGTAAATTCGCGAAATTTATTTCTAATACTTTGAAGATTTACTTCTAGTAGTCTGACAGTTGTAGAGTCCTTCTGAGTGAGGCCTGTTTTCACTGTCTGTATATCAATAGATGAGCGATAATCCGAACTATCGCCTAATCGCCCAGCCTGGAAAAAAAGAAAAACATGTGCTCTCCACAAGTACTATCGTACCCTAGTAGCTGTTTCCTTTCTGTACTACATCCCTGATCTATCAAGGGGATCTGCTGTCATGACTGTCATACAGTTGACGAAGCCTTTGGTTGAGATCCTCCACTCGGCTCCAATGAGTTTTATGTAGGTTGGAGCCCCAATAACAACCACTGTATTACAACACAAACAAAGACTGCATCAGAACTGAAGTTAAACATGGCTGGCAAACCCAGGGAGGCTAGAACACCAAAGATGACAGCTGCAAAGATATCACACATTGGTTCTATCGATTCGGTGGTTGAGCAGTCACCTTACAGCCCCCCCCCCCCTCCTCCCACAGTGCGGAGTACATCTTGAGAGGGCGGGGGGGGGGGGGGAAGCAAGAAATCGGGCGATGGCAGTGTGTGCAGCCGAGTTACAAACAATTCAACTGCGTCCGTCGGCTGTGATGTGTGTGGACGGCAATTAGTCACGGGAGCGCTGACGATGAAGTCGTCGAGATGCTGAGGGCGTCGGGTGGTGTGTACTGGGCATGTCTGCAGTTCGGTAGAACCCACAGGCACAATGATGAGCACCTCGGCAGACGGAAGCAGGAAGACCCCTATCGCATATGACATCACAGTGGCGGGAAGTGGTATGTGATGTAGGAGCTGTCACTCATTAGCGGAGAGGGATGAGGGAAGAAAGGAAGATAGACAGAGGATGAAAACTGCGGAGTCACGGAGGATGATTGAAATGTCTGTAGCAAGAGGAGGGGGATGGGGACGACGAACTCTAGGTACTGGGATGGTGCAAGAGGGAGGGGACGAAACCGTGAAAGGGTGATAAGGGTGAAGGTGGAGAGGGCGAATGGGAAATGATTGAGGGGGGGGGAGACAGCGACAGGTGAGGAGGAGGGTGGGGGAGAAGAGTCTGATGGAGGAGGAGGAGAAGAGGACTCGACAAAGGCAGGTTTGATACGGTAATGGAGACAGTGTTGGGTAAGTTGTTGAGGGAGATGATGAAGGTGTTGTCACCCGTCTTCAGGACCTGGAGAGATCCCAAGTACAGAGGTTGAAGAGGGGTGGACAGCCTCATCGCACAGGAATACGTGCGAACTTGTTGTGAGGGCAGAAGGGATGTAAGGAGCGGGAGGGGAGTGACTAGATGGAGATGGGAGGGAAAGTCTGGAACAGTACAAGCGGATGCGGTCTACAAAGGGAGGTCAGAGGAGGGGGAAAGAGAGGAAGGGTGGGCAAGACAAACTCAGCCACTGTTCCTTTGAGGTGTGGCTTGTTTGTAGGCCGAGGAGCACTGAAGGCAGTGCCTTCAACCACAGTGTGTCGTGAGACACTAACACTGCCTTTAGGGTCCGGTGCCAGCACTCAACTAGTCTATTGCCTCAGAGGTGATAAATGGTTGTGTGAATATGTCTGACTCCGAGCAGGTTGCCAAGGTTTTGAAAGAGGGAAGACTCGAAATGGTGGTCCTGCTCAGTTGTTATGATGGAAGGACAGCCAAATCAAGAGATCAAAGACTGCACAAATGTGCGTGCAAACATTTCCGCCGTGATGTTGGGAATGGGCGTGGCTTCAAACTGGTGCATGGTGTGGTTGATGGAAGTTAGTAGATAGCGAAAACTGTTGGCCAGGAAGAGGGGGGTTGGCTAGATCGATATGAACATGTTGGAAACGGCCGGGTCAGATGGGGAAACAGCTGAGGGGAGGGGACGTATGAGTATGAACTTTAGCTTTTTGGCAGGGAACACAGACATGACTGGCAATCGCACTTTATGTCTCACCAAATGAATCAGTCTGTGAGCAACTTAGTGGAGGCTTTTACTCCCAGATGAGCAAGGTTGTGGAGGTTGTTAAAGATTTTGTGTCGTAGGCAGCGATGAATGTAGGGGTGGAGCGTGGAGCGTGCCTGAGCAAGGTTGTGGAGGTTGTTAAAGATTTTGTGTCGTAGGCAGCGATGAATGTAGGGGTGGAATGTGCCTGTGGATTTGTCGCACCAAACCTTGCCCGATACACCAATGAAGGTGGTGAGGATAGGTCGAAAAGTAGATGAAGAACCTTGAATCAGTTGCATAGTGTCGCCATCAGCCGCTTGCAAAGTGTCGAGCTGAGAGAGGTTCAAGAGAGAAGAAATTGCATCAATGCGCGAAAGGAAATTGGTCCTTGCCCTTGATGCAGTGTACAAAATAGTGGAACCAATGTGAGGGAGGGTCCACCGGAGGGTTAGAGATAGCAGCCGCAAGAGGTTTATTGGTTGTGAGGTGTAAAAAGAATGCTGTCTATGGCAGAGTGGAAGTGTATGATGGCCTCATAGACGGCCAGGGTTCTCGATCAAAGGCCGAGTACTTTTTCTGAGCATTATTGGGTTTCTTTGATAAAAATTGCAAAGGTGAAGTGACACCATTGAGGGATTGGCTGAGGACTGCGCCAATGGTGGTGTCACTCGCATCAGTAGTAATGAACAGTTCACCGTCTGTATGCTGGTGGGCAATGGCGACAGCTTGAGCCAACAGATCTTTGAGGACTGAGAATGCTGAAGACATAGCATCCACCCAAGAAACAGGCCAATCACCTGAGGTGTGTTTGCTAGCTAGGGTGTCTGTGAGCGGGGCCTGCAGCTCGGCAGCACCAGGCAAGTGTTGTCGAAAGTAATTAATGGTGCCAAGGAAACGACGTCCCTCCCAGGAGACGCCACCTTGTAGTAGGTGGCATAGCTAACCCATACAAAAATTCAGGTCCTCCAATAGGGGGGGGGTTGATGTCGAGCTAACAACCCTACCCCCGGAACCAAAGGACAAAGAAAGCCAGACAGATGGAATGGATGGATAAATGGCCTGGCAATGGAAATGGCATACGAATTGGTATATAGTGACATGGAATGTGAGAACACTGAACAAGCCTGGAGGGCTACAGAATTTGAAAACTGAAATAAAGAAAAAATATAAGGTGACAATGGTGGCAATACAAGAGGTGTAATGGAAAGGATGTGTAATTTTAACATCTGGAACACACACTTTGTTTTACAGCTGGGGAAACAGGATATGGAGCACAGGTTTTCTGGTTGATAATGCTCATAAGGCAGCCATATTGAACTTTAAACCTGTTAATAAAAGAATCTGCATACTACGAATGAAAGCCCACTTCTTCAATATATCCTTCATATGTACATATGCACCAATGGAAGATGCAGAGTCGTTGGAAAAAGATACATTCTATCAAAAGCTAGAACAGGAAATATCAAAGACGGCAAAACATGATGTGAAGGTGGTTATTGGGGACTTCAATGCTCAAGTAGGAAGAGAGATTGCATACAGAAAAACAGAAGGTAAGGAGAGCCTGCATGAAGTTTCTAATGATAATGGTATTAGACTAACTGATTTTGCCATGGGCAAGAACATGATTATCGAAAGTATAAGGGTAAGTATGAGGAGCTAGAGGAAATTATTCAGACAGTTAAGGGAGAGGAAAACTTAATTGTGATGGGAGACTGGAATTCGGTAGTAGGAAAAGGAAGAGAAGGAAAAATAGTAGGTGAATATGGACTGGGCAGGAGGAATGAAAGAGGAAGTCGCCTGGTAGAATTTTGCACGGAACATGATTTAATCGTAACAAACACGTGGTTTAAGAATCACCAAAGAAGGTTGTATACGTGGAAGAGACCAGGAGACACAGGAAGGTATCAGATAGATTTTATAATGGTAAGACATAGATTCCGGAACCAGGTCCTAAACTGCAAGACATACCCAGGGGCAGATATAGACTCTGACCATAACTTGTTAGTCATGAACTGTAGGCTGAAGCTGAAAAAACTGCAGAAAGGTAGGAAAATAGGGAGATGGGACTTAGATAAATTGAAGGGAAGTGAAGTTCTGGAGAATTTCAGAGGGAGATTTAGGCAACAACAGAAACAGGAGGAAATAAAACAGTAGAAGAGGAATGGGTAGCATTGAGAGACGAAATAGTGAAGGCAGCAGAGGACAAAATAGGTAGAAAGGCAAGACCAACAAAAAATCCTTGGATATCACAGGAAATACTAAATTTAATAGATGAAAGGAGAAGATATAAAAATGCAGTAAATGAAACAGGCAAAATGGAGTACAGACGACTAAAAAATGAGATTGACAGGAAGTGCAAAATGGCTAAGCAGGAGTGGCTAGAAGCCAAATGCAAATCTGTAGAAGAATGTATAAGAAGGGGAAAAGTAGATACCGCCTACAGGAAAATAAAGGAGACGTTTGGGGACAGGAAGGGCAGCTCTACGAATATCAAGAACTCGGATGGGAAACCAGTTCTCAGCAAAGAAGGGAAAGTTGAAAGGTGGAAAGAGTACATAGAGCAGCTCTACAAAGGAAATGAACTTAGAGACGATGTTGTAGGAAGGGAAGAGGAAGTAGATGAAGATGAAATAGGAGATACTATACTGAGAAATGAATTTGACAGAGCCTTGAAAGACCTGGGTCGGAACAAGGCCCCAGGAGTAGATGACATACCCGCAGAGCTATTAAAGTCTCTGGGAAAGCCAGCCATGACAAGACTATTTCAACTGGTGTGTAAGATGTATGAGACAGGCGAAATGCCCTCAGACTTTAAGAAAAATGTAATAATCCCCATTCCAAAGAAATCAGGCCTAGACAGGTGTGAAAATTACAGAACCATCAGTCTGATAAGTCATGGTTGCAAAATTTTAACACGAATTATCTACAGGAGAATGGAAAAGCTGGTAGAAGCTGACCTCGGGGAAGATCAGTTTGGAGTCAGGAGGAACGTAGGAGCCCGGGAGGCAATACTCACTTTACGTCTTATCTTAGAAGATAGATTAAGGAAAGGCAAACCTACATTTTTAGCTTTTGTAGATTTGGAGAAAGCTTTTGACAATGTTGACTGGAATAAACTCTTTCAAATTCTGAAGTCAGCAGGGGTAAAATATAGGAAAAGGAGAGTTATTTACAACTTGTACAAAAGCCAGACCGCAGTTATTAGACTCGAAGGGCATGAAAGGGAAGCATCAGTTGGGAAGGGAGTAAGACAGGGTTGTAGCCTTTCTCCGATGTTATTCAATTTGTACATCGAGCAAGCGGTGAAGGAAAGCAAGGAAAAATTTGGAATAGGGATTAAAGTTCAGGGGGAAGAAATAAAAACATTGCGTTTTGCTGATGACATTGTAATTCTATCAGAGACAGCAAAGGATCTGGAAGAGCACTTGAATGGAATGGACAGTGTGTTGAAGAGAGCGTATAAAATGAACATTAACAAGAGCAAAACAAAAATAATGGAATGCGGTCTTAGAAACTCAGGCGACTCAGGCGATGCTGAAGGAATTAGATTAGGGAACGAAACAATGAAGGTGGTAGATGAGTTTTGTTACTTGGGTAGTAAAATAACATGCGATGGTCGTAGTACAGAGGATACAAAATGCAGAATGGCAATGGGAAGAAAAGCATTTTTGAAAAAGAGAAATTTGCTAACATCGAATATTAATTTAAGTGTAAGGAAGTCTTTTCTGAAGGCATTTGTGTGGAGTGTTGCCTTGTATGGGAGTGAAACATGGACGATAAGCAGTGCGGACAGGAAGAGAATAGAGGCTTTTGAAATGTGGTGCTACAGAAGAATGCTGAAGATTAGGTGGGTAGATCACATAACTAATGAAGAGGTACTGAACAGAATTGGTGAGAAAAGGAATTTTTGGCATACCCTGACTAAAAGAAGGGATCGCTTGGTAGGACACATTCTTAGACATCGGGGAATCGTAAATTTAGCATTGGAGGGAAGTGTGTGGGGTAAAAATCGCAGAGAGAGACCAAGATACGCGTATAGTAAGCAGATTCAAGTGGATGTGGGTTGCCGTTCTTATGAGGAGATGAAAAGGCTTGCTCAGGATAGAGTAGGGTGGAGAGCTGCATCAAACCAGTCTCCGGACTGAAGACCATAACAACAACAAGGGTAAGTCAATTATTATCCGCAAAGTAGTTATAATATTTTATTGTAAAAAATACGAAACTTACAAGAACATCATTTATCGACATAGTCTCCTTGCTTTTCAATGCACTTCGTCCATCGCTCTACAAGCTACCTTATGCCCTCATAAAAGAAGGTTTTCGGTTGAGCTGCGAGCCAGGAATGCACCACTTCCTTCACTGCTTCATCCGAGTCAAATCGACGGCCCCTTAATGCCTGTTTGAGTGGACCAAATAAGCGATAGTCAGAAAGGGCAAGATCTAGACTATATGGAGGATGATCCAGTACTTCGAATGAGAGTTTCTGGAGCGTTTCAGCAGTGTGGACAGCAGTATGCAGAAGGGCATTGTGCAACAACACAATGCCTTCTGACAGCAATCCTCGGCGTTTGCTTCAAATTGCAGGCTTTAGCCTGTCAGTAAGCATCTCACTGTAACGTACACTGTTTATTGTTCTGCCCCTTTCACCATAATGTTCCAGTACCAGGGTGGCCACCAAACCTTAATTTTCAAATTCAAGGTTTTTTCCAGGTTTTCCAGGTTAAGAATAATTATTTTCCAGGTTTTCACAAAAATTTTGCAAACAACTATACCGTAAAGAAATTAGTTACATATTTTTAAAACACATGTAATCCAAGTTGAACCATGTCACGTTGTAATGTACAACAAACAGTGGCGAATCCAGGATTTGTGTTGGGGAGGGGGGGGGGGTGGCAGAGCTCATAAAAATTGTGGCATTGTACCTCAAACTGATCTAACAAGAACCAGCTCATATGAGGTTTTCCTAAAGGTTTTGGGGGATCTGCACCCCATAGACCCCTTCCCCCCACCTCAGATCCGACACTAACACAATGTATAGTACAGGGTGTATATTTTAAGTTAACAAACCAGAATAACTAGGAAAAAAGTATATATTCAACAACGGTTTTCACCATTATAAACGGACGGCAGAGGCTTAGGAAATGATACTAAACTTGAACGTCTCCACCGTTTGGGAGCGGTGTGGGTGGCTAGTGTAAAATTTTAAATGGAAACTCCCATTTTTTATTGCAGATTCAGATTCTACAAGCCAAATCATGTATAGTTTGATTTTTTTTTTCTTTCAATAGGCAACATATTGCACTGTAATGGTAAGAATTATTTGCCATACTGCTGAAGAAATGTACCACCCAGGAAAGAAAAAGTTTAATCATATTGATGACGCTTCAGAACCCACCAAATGATAGAAGATGTACATTCCTTACAGGCTAGTTCAATTAAGTGTTTTTTCAGCAATTCATAACTGGTATTCAGACAAGGGCAATCTGGACTAAGGTATCACTTTGGAAGACTGCCCAGCCCACTGTGGGAAGAGGGAGGGATCACTTTGGGGATCATTTGGTAGCGTTCTGAAGCAGCATGAACATGGTTTTCATTTATTTTATTTCCTGTTTAGTACATTTCTTCACCAGTATGACAAGTATTTCTTACCATACACGATGTGGGCCTTAGAATCTGAATCTGCAATAAAAAAAATCGGGGTTCCCATTTAAAGTTTTACACTTGACACTACACCCCGCCCACCCCTCCAAACGGTGTAAACTTTTCAGGTTGAGTATTATCTCCTAAGCCTCTGCCATCCGCACATGCTTGTGACAACCATTTTTGAATATCTACTGTTTTTCCGAGTTATTCCGGTTTGTCAACTTAAAAGTTACACCCTGTATAATGGACTAAGTTGAGTTCAAGTAGTTGGAGGATACTGTTCGTTTCAATGTGAATTGCATTCGATTATGCAACATAGCCCGTTCATTTATACTAGACTTCCTGATACATTAAAGTACATCTCATGAACTAGTGATCGAGAACTAAATACATATATTATGATTTACTTTACCTTCAGGATATGAACAACCTTTTAATCTCTTTCAAGTTTTCATTTACATTGTTCACAATGATGGTTTTCAGTTGCCTTTTCGTAAAAGTTGCCTACCGTATTACAGAGTTATACTTACATCTTTTTGGAGGATAATTAGCATGTCAAAAAGTCGTAATCAACAATGTTAGAACTGTATTCATACGGGCCCGGGTAGCGCTCATTAGGTGGCGTTGCGTGTACGTATGCTTTTTGAAAACCCATTAACATATAACGAGGGGAATAATCTTTTGTGTTGACCGTAAAATAAATAATTAATGCTGTTCCTCCTCTATGGTTGACAGGTTCTCGACGTACCCTTGTCCGCTAAGTAAAGTAATTATTCTCGTAATTGTTACCGCGACTCCTCATTGGCGCTAGGCGGGCCCGCATGAAAAACAGTTCAGCCATCAACAATAAGTACATGAAGACTGTGTTTACTATTTACATATTATCATCGTCTATACTTTCGAAAATCTTGGGGTATTATCAGTGGCGTACCCAGGTATTTGTTAAAAAAAGAGACGAAGCAAAGCCAAAAACTTATACAAAACATACACACTATCGATTCCATATCACCGTCACAATCACGATTATAAGTCGAAGTCCTTTTGTATATCACTACATACTTATCCATTTTAACGATTTTCACACGCAAGACAACCCTTTTAACCCCAAATTTTATTGATTTATGAGCAAAAATATTCCTTTGCATATATCTATAAATAATTATTGTATTAATGTGTATTTGACAGAATTTTTGATTGTTTTCAGTTTTTGTAAAGAAATTTGGGATGACTACAGATGGCATCAGTGTGCAGGATAAAATTTTCAAACTGTTGACTACTAATTTAGACATTGGAAATTATTTAGTAATAAAGTTTTTAAATTATTTGGTTTAGCTTTACCGTGATACAATTATTTGAAAGTATTGTTGCATTTACTCCAACTTAGACATCAAGCAACGATATATATTTTGACAATGCATTGTAGCTTAATGCTTTTTGTTTCCTCGAGGTAATGATAGACAATCTAGTCACAATGAATTATTGGAAGCCCTGAAATGTTATTTATAATCTTTTAATAAATGATTGTGGTTAGACGGATAGATGAAGATGAGGGGAGGGAAAGGGTTAAGACGTAATTCCAGGCACAGGTGACACAGGTCAAAAAGAGCAGAAACTAAGGTCCGACTACTACGTTCAATTGTTGACAAATTGTTGAAGCCTGAAAATACAAATTTAGAAAAAAAAAAATCTATTACTAGCTGTTGCGTTTCGAGAATTTTGTACAGCTGCCAATTAAAACACAAAGACCTTCGCAAGTTGTTATGAGGACTGTCTGTTTACAGAATGTATGTTGTTTGTAAGTCTTATGGGAATTAACTGCGGGGTCATCAGTACCTAAACTTACAAACTAGCTTATACTGAAGACGACACAAACATCCATACCCGAGGAGGGATTCGAACCCCCGACCGTAGCGACCATGCAGACCGTGACTGGCGCGCCGCAGACCGCTCAGCCACTGCGGCCGGCTTACAGAATGTTTTAGCACAGTCTAATATGGGGTTTTAGCTAAAAGGAAGTTTGTTGGCAAGTATGTCGGCTCACTGTTAACGTGATATAGATATCGGGAATTCAATTCGTAATGTAAACATTTTCAATGTATCGTACCAAACCCACTTCATTTCTAGTTATTTAATAGACTACAATTAAAGGTTGCAGCCTTCAGTTTACAATATTGATTGAACATGCAGAATTCCATTAACATTCGGACTATTTAGAAAACGGTCACGTCACTGACAAGTGAACGTGGAGTGCCTAGGAATTCAATTACCTAGCATACCCACTCAAATTTTGGGGTATACTTGAGGGACCGAGCATACCCGTAGTCGGCGCCTGTGCTAACGAAGCATCACAATACCAACTTTTACGGAGTTTATAGTTAAAATCAACAAAATGCTTCGTGAAGAGATTTTTCAACACAGAATCAGACAGACGAGATCTGTTTTGATGAGTATCACTGGGGGGTGGGGGGCTTAGGGGTCAATCACGAAAATTACTAAAATTTAGTACAAATAAACATTGCTTTTCATTCTAGCTGCGATTTCGCAGTCGCGCCTTACAATAACATCGCGTCTCTTCGACGTACATTGCGAGGAATTTGAGTCGCCTGGTTGAACAACACTTCGAGATAAATACAGAAATAGATAACAGAATACGTAAACTAAATGTTTTTGTACACGAAAATGAAGCGATCTGAGCATTTTGTTCACTGTAATTTTAAAACGACTGGCATTTTGTTACTTTTAAATATTAAACTTTGAGGTTTTTTCTTTCAAAAACTACAGGGATTACTTACATACACTTATTAAGTACATTTCGAACTGGTTGTCTAATCTGAGCAATAGGCTATACACGTGAACGATCGTTTAAGTCGCGAGATCTCAAAGGTTAAAACTCCTGGTTTCTGGCTGAAATTCAAGGTTTTTTCCGGTTTTCCCCGGTTTTGTGAAATTCAAGTCTTTTTCCCGGTTTCAAGGTTCGGTGGCCATCCTGAGTACAGGACCTCGTGCACCATGCACCGTGCAACAAACCGTAAGCATCAGTTTTCCTGCGGACGGTTGGGTATTGAACTTTTTCTTGCACGGCGAATTTGGATGTTTCCAGATGTTGAGGCGCATTTGCTTATGCAACTGTGTGAGTTGTTTTGGGACCCATCTTGCACAAACTTTACGAAACCCAAGTCTGTTGTGAATAATTTCAAAGGCAGAACCATGACTAATTTTAAGACAATGAGCCACTTCATCAATAGTTAATCGTCTAAGAAAATCATTTCACGTGATCACTCAATGGTTTCTTCATTTGTGCCAGTAAACGGTCGTCCGGCTCCTTCATCGTGCTTAACACTCGTGCGACCATTTCGGAATTTTTCAATCGACTCGTACACACTTTGTTGTGGCCAAACACTGCTCCCGTACTGTACTGAAAGTCGTCTATGAATTTCGGCCCCTGATACACCTTCTGCCCACAAAAAACGTATCACTGAACGTTGCTCTTCTTTGGTGCAAATAGACAGTGGAGCAGCCATGATTAACAGCACGGCAGCGACAACGAAAATAATGTAGCAGCTTGAAATTTTCAAAGATATAACAAGAAATAAACAAAGCATGCATCACCAACGTAAAACAACAGTACTAACAACATAAACAAATATATAACTAAATTGCGGATAATAATTGACTTACCCTCGTACATGGATGCTAAGGAAGGATATAAGAAAAGTTACATGGTGCTCCCCACATGGGATCACAAAAAATGATTGACCAAGTACTCATAGATAGATGACATGCTTCAGATATATTATAGGTGGATAGTAGTTGTGGTGCAGATGGAGATACTGATCACTTTCCAGTTAGAATCAAATATAAACAGAGGTAGCCAATTACAGGCAGACCAAGAAAACTATTGTGCCAAGGTTTGATGATGTGAAGTTAAGAAATTATTAAAATATAGTGCAACAATACAATTTTGACAAATAGACTTAATGAGGCCAAAGATCAGGCAGAAGAGGGCATTGAAGGAAAATGAGAAATGGTATAATACATGAAACAGCTGAAAATGTACTGGGTAGAAACGAGGTGGCGAGAACAAAGGTTTGGTTTGATGAAGATTGTAGGAGGAAGATAGAAGAAAGGAATGAGGCAAGGAAAAGAATGCTGCAGAGGAGAACAAGAATTACAGTAGAAGAATACAAGGAGAAAGTAGGAAAGAAAAAGAGAGACTTTGAAAAATGGTGGATTGAGCAGTTAAAAGAGAGAAAGACTGCTCAGGAAACAAAGAAATTCTATATGAGAGTTAAAGCTATAAAGAAAGGGTATCATCCCAGAGCAGTTTTCTGACTGCACAGTACCCTCGAGCTGTCTTTTTGCCAATTTAATTTTATCTTGGTCACTCATCCCCCTAAGAAATCCATCCTTACATGCAGCAAGGAAATCTACTGGGTGGTAATTGCCATAATTAAAAAAAAAAAAACACTTATTATTTCCAGCTGAAATCCACGGATTATTTACAAGTGGACTAACATTTGCATTACCTATTTCAGCTCACACTTCCTCAATTGTCTGATGTAGCTGCACCTTGTCCTGATCATTCTCCCACTACATTCTTTTTTCTCCATTACACAACCCGCTATCTTATCAGTTAAATTATTTATTTCAGCTGTAGTTGCATTTTCAAAATTATCTTGTCATTGCACAATCTTCATTGAATTGCTGTTCAGTTCATGCTGTACCTTTTCCATTTTATTACCTAAATTTACCTCTAATGCACTGACTTTATAATAAACATAATCAACTAACTCCCCTATTTTGCCCACTTCTGTCTTCAAATTGTTTAATTTTAAATTTACCATTCCATCCACTTCTGATTTAAATTTTTCCAACTCAAACTTTACATTTTCTATATTGCTACTCAATTCTGCCCTCATACTTTCCATGTTTGGTTGAACTTTGGGGAAACCCAAGCCCACTTCTGATTTTACATTACCCACTTCTGCTTTTATACCACCCAAATCTGCTTTTAACCCCATTATCAACATGTAAAGTTTGCTTTCCAATGAACTTCTTGCCGTTTCATCTTTATTCGTTGCAACTGGACTACTAGCCCCACTATAGCCCTGCCCATTTACATTTTCTCCCTCAGAACTCGGGCTAGCACATCCACTAATATTTTCAGAGCCCCAAACACTTGGTGACTGCTTAATTACCAGCATTTCGTTGACGTAAGATCCAGCCCCAGACTCTCACGCATTTACATCATTGACATTGGTACTTAGCTTTTCTGCCATGGTGATGTATGTTGACTGCCTTCTGGACCTGCCACCTTATAGTATTCGAAGCTGCTGGCTGCTGTTGACTGCGTCTGTATCTGAGATCTAACGTTCTGTGCTGCTGTATTTGTAATTCATGCATCACGTTCTTCTCTGGTCTGAATCCCGAGTCCTACACCTCTCCTATCTTCGTATTATAACAGGCATGAAACTTCTGCTGTACTATAAAGCTCTGAGCCTCCACATGCATTAGACTTGGCTTGTAAATGAGTGTACTGACAAATTTACAGTAACTATTCAAACAGAATTTTACTAAAACTGGACAAAAAAAAATTTGCTTTATTTCATATCCCGGATGAGAAAACCCCATTTGCGACCTTCATATCGGTACTTACCAATAAGAATTGGGCAACTCGGGGTAGTAAAAGGTTTGTAGCTTGTTGTCTCTGTACATAGAGGTGAGTTATGTATGTCAACTTCTATGCCCTAAACAGCTACTCAATCTGTTTGAACAAGATCAATAATTAATCTGTAGTTTAGCCAGTCTATCAATCTGCATATGATGACGTGAAAATATATTTAACAAACATAAATTAAACCTCTGAATGACCAACAAAATGGATTCTAAGATAAAGAAGTAGTTCACTCATGAAGTAATTCTTTACAAATGGAGTTTATTACTCATTTTGGACATGAAAATGCGAAGATGGTCCTACTTTATACATCGGTAAATAACTGAATATTTTCCCAACTATTGTTCATCAGAGGCACAGTAAGTATCACACGCACTCTAGAGTAAAAATTCCAAAATGTCACTTGTAAATTAGTGTAGTCCAACGAACATTGCAGTTCCAAATTAATCCGTGATTAATTATAGTATTTGTTATAAAACACAGTTTGTCATCATACGAGTACACGATTGCTGCATTATCACAGTTCCACAACCCTACTACCGTGCATAGTTTATCACTTTTCACCAGAAACAAATTTCTTCAGTCAGAGTCACTTAAATCTTCTAAGTCCGCACATGCCTCTCTCTTCAAATGACAAGTTCATAATGTGGCATCAGTCCGCCCAGTGTCACAACCTTCTACCACCATGTCCAAGTTATGAGTCCCTTCCCAAGCATTCGAAAGTGTGCTCTATGTGCTCCCAAATTTGTATACCTACTCCCAAATTTGTATCCTTCCACCCATCCGAACCCCTCATCTTTAAAATACAATTTCCCTTCAAAAATATTATACATTTGAATATCACAGAATTAAATGCTTTGACCACCTCCCTACAAATGTTGTTTACATTTAACAAACAAATATATACTTAACAATACTAAGAAATGGTTGATACTGAAGCTCTTTGCTCAGATAGCCATTAAGCGTAGCGTCTCACTGTTCAAATATACTGCCACCATCGAAATACAGTTACACAATTAGTATTTAATTTAGCATGGCCTTTTATACAAATATATTAAGTTCTTGTCCACGAATACTTATAATTGTTTATCTATAAATTATCTGCTGCTTATCTACTATTTTTAGTCGGCCATGAAATATTTAAGTGACCGTCTACAACATAAAAAAACTAATGTTACTAAGAATAATATTACATATAATAAAATACATATATATATATATATATATATATATATATATATATATATATATATATATGTAATGCGCTTTGCTGGGTTCATGTTTTGTGTTTCTGTGGTGGAATCTATGTTCTGTCACAAGAATATTACTACCTCAACGAAAAGCAGAACAAGAGAGTAAAACAAAGTTTATTGAAAGACTATGGAAATAACATGGTACATCTTTTAAGATAGGTAGTGTGGTACAATGCTGCCCAGATGCTTCTTAATCTATTACTGATAAACACTATGTATCAATAGTTGTAAACATAAGTCTTATATTATAAAACATAAGTCTTATAACAATATTATTACTATAGTACTGAGATTTATCGGCTTTTTATCTGTAAGGGATATTGAAATTGTAATTACGGTGTTTGATTCTCCCAAGTCTCCTGAATCCTTTCATATAATTATATTTGCCCTATGATCATTCCCTGATTTTATATGGATTTTTTAAATTATGTTTGTGGCTGTATTGTATTTCATTTGCAATCTGGAATAGCTGTCCTCGCTTAGCCAAGAGCATTTCCAGTTTCCGAGCAGATTAGGAAAACCCCGACTACCTGTATTCCATTCACTAGATCCAAAGTGTTAGCCGACCGGCTGGTGAACCCAACATCCTGGCAAAACCCACCTTTCACATGGAAACAATCAGCTTCCTCCTGCATCTGTAATGTCACACATTACTACATATATATGTGGCACATTACTTGTTTGTAACTTAATGGTAACAGGTAGTGGAAAAATGAGCCATACAAAGCTAAAATTGAAGCTACAAATGTTGGGGAGGAACAATACAAAGGAAACAGACGTCATTCAAACAGTAGAACCTCATTTTTACGCTTTTCAAGGGACTTAAGTAAAATGGTGTAAAATGCAGGAAAATGTAAAATGCAGGAAATAATGTTTTAAATGGTAAAATATGCTTACTGCATCAGCCTTGCATTTTCGTAGTTTATTTGTGGTATATGTACATAATAGGCATCTAAATACTTGCCAGGAAGTTTATGATACAATAAAGGTTATACAAATTTTTACTTTTTTAAGCGCCTGGCAAAACGTAATTTTATGGGAAGTAGAAATTTTTGCCGTAATTTCATTCATTATAATCGAGGACGACACTATTTTAAGCACCAGGCAAAACTGGTAATCTTATGGGAAGTAGAAATTTTTGATGTAATTTCATTCATTATAATCGAGGACATCGCTATTTTAAGCGCCAGGCAAAACTAGTAATCTTATGGAAAGTAGAAATTTCGACGTAATTTCATTCATTATAATCGAGGACGCCGCTATTTTAAGCGCCAAACAGAATTAGTAATTTTATGGGAAGTAGAAATTTTTGACGTAATTTCATTCATTACTGCTGGGCTATGGAACACATCTTCAAAATTACCTGAACCACTTTGATATCGTTTGGACGCTGCCGCCAGGCTGTGTAACACTTCTTCAAAATTACTGCCTTTTACCGGCATTACGTAATTATTTACGTAGTAAAACTCAAAAGTTCCGTTCTTTTTGTATTTTTAGATGTTTCACAGGACGATATTAGAGAATTTATTCGCTCTCTGGAGTACAAACATATGCATAAGTATTTTTGTGACGTTTGCATAGGATCGGCATCTCTCACTATTATCGCTTTTTTGAGGTTGTGGGTATTATGATACCCAACTTTGACAGATAACGTTCTTTATTAATCAGAAATATGTATCACAAAAACAATGCAACTCTTCTTTCTCACTTCAACAAAGCAACTGGTTCTGATTGTTTGAGTAGACGCCAGCCGCTCTGGCAAAGAAGCTAGCAGAAAGAGGAACTACACCGCCACAAATCAGCGTTATTCTCACGCCAAGTGCTCTAGCAAAGAAGCTGGTGGAAAGATGAACTACATCACCACAAATCGGCGTGTAGTAAGTCAACAACAAAAGGCGAAATATACGTTTGAATAAATGCAAAGTGTCAAGAAATTCGACTGGGAACAATTTTTAAGTGCTATACTTTATGGGGAAAGCCATGCTGGTGTCAATTTATGTACATTACGTCATTTTTCTTCACGAAAATTCTTTCGAAAATCGTAAAACGCGGGAAAAGTGTAAATATGTTAACGCAAAAACGAGGGCGAATTAACATTGTAAACATAGGAAATTTGACGGGACCGACAAAAAATGGTGTAAATGGCGGGAAAACGTAAAAACCAAGAATGTAAAAACGAGGTTTTACTGTACATTGTACTTATTAAATATAACAGGGAAAATGGAGTAACATGTAGGAGACACACAAGAAAGAACTCAAATTCAATAAAATATTTTTTTAATATACTGATGTTCAAAACATGATATTGCGTATATACAATGAATGTCACTGTTACTGAAATACAACTATGCAACAACAATATTGTAAGTCTAAATAACAACTGTTAATACAAAACCAAAACTGAGAAGCACACAATACAAGATTTTTCATTTGCCAATCATATTTACTACACCATGGGAAAATTACCATGAATTTGAAGAATTTTGCATGGTTGCTCCAGTGAAATTAAGTATTTTCTTTTTTATGTATAAAACAAATATAAAAATACAGTGCCACAACTGGAAACAACTCAGTATAGCACATCCATTTGATTATGGCACAACCTCTTTATCCTTATTCACAACCATATCAAAAAGAAAGCTTTATTAAAAAAATATTATTTCATTGGAAATATCAACACAGTCATGCAGCCCTTTCCTCAAGTTCTTTAAAATTCATAGCCCAATTTTATTCAATATTAACTATTTACATCCTGTTTTAAACTGCAAAAAATTAAAACACTTTTCAAAGGAGTATTTAACAAAAGAAAAATTTTTAAGCACTGGTGTCATTTTTACCTTTACATTAAACAAAATTCTTTAGGTTTTTGGTTTAACTATAATTCTTACTGAGTTTAAGAAAACGATGATGAACGTTATGTAATGCAAGTCACAAAGTTATGTTTACACTGCCGGTAGTAAATGCAACCATTCACTTACAGCACAAATTAAGTATTACTGTTGCCTAAACATGCATTTTTAAGTATTCAAGTTTATTTGTATCAAGTATTATCTTTAATATATATCCTTAGTATTTTTACCTTTGTATACATGTAAAATACTGTGCAAAGATGCTGTATAATTTAAGTAAATATTGTCAAGCTCATGTGAAGTACAAAAGATCTATAAAAAGTTACATTAAGAATTCTAAATGGTGCATTTACTTTGTTGGTAAAAATTAAATATTATGCAAAAGGGGACAGCAAAGAGCATTATATTTCTGCTCAATAGTAGATAACATGAAATACTTATAAAATACTAGTCAAAGAACAGCACACACAATATATTGTCTATGATTTAGTACAAAATTTTCTATGGTATGTATGTGTAGCTCTGCTGTATGTTGATTATTGTAATCTACTTTTAAGTTCTAAAATGGATAAAATGTCATGGGACTAATAAATACACTTCCTGCTTCAGGAAAATGTCTACAGAATTTTGATTCAAAACACAAGAACTGAATATTAAAATGAATTAAATAAAACAGATTTTATAGTTATTGACATATTTGTAACAGATGAGATGGGGTAATTAAGGAATTATTTAACAGCTAAGCTACAGAGCTTGTGTTGTCATAAGTCATGACAGACAAAATGCAACCATCCTAAACTACATCATTATTTGTTCTAACACTCCTCTGACTAGGCTTAGACAAGTGAATAAAAAACAAAGATGGTTCAATGGACTTCGTTTCATATTTAAACACCCCTCACCAAGTCTACCCTTTTTATTCATATTAATACACTTGAATGGTTGTGAAGTTGGAGACAAGGTACTGGGGGAACAATGGTTTTAGGACAGGCCGTGAGGTGTGCATAGGTAGCTTAGGAGGTACAGGGCTTGTCTTAGAAGATCAAAGGTCCTGGGTTTGAATCCCAGTCTAGTACACAGTTTCAGTCAGTCAAAGTTTGACAAGAAATGCATTTATCATTTCACAATATGAAAAAAAAAAAAAAGATCATTTACAACACACCACAAAGATGTATGTTAAGCTTTAACAGGCATTTAGAACACACACACACACACACACACACACACACACACACACACAAAATTCAAGCTTTTGGCAATTAGCCTTCACCAAAACAGACACCAATCACACAGGCACACTTCACGGACACAAATCATCATCTCCAGCCACCACACTTTGAATCATGCTCTGTTATTGATGTTTTTTCTGATGAATTCTAATGGCTTAAAGTTTGAATTCTGTGTGTATGAGTGTCTTTTTCATATGCCTATCACAGCTCGATATATGTCTTAGGGCACCTGTTGCGGTGAGTTGCAAAATATCCTCATTGGATTATTGAATTCCATTTTTGGACTCTCCATTGTTAGATATTTACCATTTCACTGATGATGTATTGATCGGTAGTTTCCCTTGACATCTGAAAGGACTTAAAAGGGGAAAGGGGTGGGCAGGGAAAATTGTAATTAGCACACTTCTAGTCTTCTTTGTTTTGTGAAAATTTGATTCTGCATATTTGTTGATTGTAAGCAATGTGTTCAAACTACTTACAACTCTCACTGACTGACACAAGCTCAAACTAGTCACAACTAAAGTAATTATATTTGCACTCTTGTTGTTGAACAGAAGCGTGTTGATACTTTGTGATCATTTATTTGTCATAGGATTCATATGTAACAACGATGGTCCTGGAACATCATTATTGAAGTTACCCTGTTACAAATGCTAACAAACAGTATATGATGCCATCAGAAGTATTACACATCTTGTAATTAACTTCTAATAAGGGGTATTTAGTCTCTGAAAATAAGAGATTTGTCTTCAACTGCTTTTGTACCTCAACTGTACTGGAACTGGCAACTGGCTAGAATGTATTTTTGAAGTTTCTGAAGGACTTTCCTCTACTGTGATATGTAGCACTTTATTACTTAACAGCAGCTTGTCAAAAAACACAGATAAAATTTTCAGATACCTGCAGAAACTAAATAAAAATTGTTATAGAAATGCCAGATATATCTTTTACACAAAATTTTGAGATTCCAGGCTATTTATGATGTATCACAAATAAACATCAAAGACAAGTTCAAATGTGCACCAGAATCATAAAGAAGAACTACACCACTGTGATACAATGATTCTGGATATCTGTATATGATAATGAAAACACTTTTCTTATCTGTATAAAAGTGAAACGACATAACATGCTGAGCTACGAGAACAATATTGTGTTTGAAATTTATAATACTATTAAATGAATTTACCTTGACTTGATCGCCTGCTCGATTATCAAATGAAAATGATAATTTGATACAATACTGTATAATTAAGGTAGTTGTGTACAGTAAAATATAGATGACAAATACGAAAAGTGAGAGAGTAAACAAAATCTAAATGAAGAGAGGGAAACTGTTAAACCAAGCTAAAAAGAGAGTTAATATCACAGCTTATGGTGCTTTTTTAATGAGCAAGTAATAGAGAAATAGAATATTAATTTGATTATTTCATTGTGAAGTGTAAAGAGAACAATTTTTTTCTTCTTTCATGTTGTTCTACATTGTCCCCATTGCAACTTTTAACATAAACACATACAGACAGACACATTTATGTCAGCACTTGACATAAATACATAAATATTAGAAAGGAGCAGGTTACTATTGATATTGGTCCAACAGTTCAGGTCAAAAACCAAGTCAAAAGACAATATACTGGCAACATATTTGAATAACTGATAAAATTTTGAGACAACTAGGGTTATATGATACTAAATATTTTACTAAGTTTGTTTTCTGGAATAAGCAAAGAACAGTTCCTAGAAAGGGTGACTTGTTATCTGCTGGAATCTGCATCTACTGATTGAGTTTTTTATCATTAAAATGACATAAGAGAACTCTTATATAATAAAGACGCAAGTGAATATTTCTTAAATATTTATCTATGAGAAACTCTAGCATTGTCTACCTTTTTTTAAGGGGAAAAAATCATACTGATGCATAAATACAAACAAGAGGCTAAAAATCTTTCCACATAGCTTACATATAATGAAGACATTAAAATTGAATTAAAACAATTCTAAATTTGAAGCAAGTATCTCTTTACAATGCATAAAAAACTCTTACTTGCAGTAGAAATGAAAAATAAAATTAGAACAATCACAATAATTACAGTCTTAAAGCAATACTGGTGAGGCTGTGTACAACAATAGTTAAAGCTATTCAATGATTGACCAAGTCAAAATGTGTCATTTTAAACATTTGTTTATAGTGAATATGAGAAAAATATTTACATTACAGGAAAGTTACTTGTCCTTCTGACAGGAAGCACAAAGTTTGGAATACACCTACTATACAAAGGCAGAAATGTACAGCAAGATGAAAATTTTATAAAAACTAGTTTATCAGGGGAAGATAGAACACTTACCTAATATAATATACAGGAATGTATAAATATAATGACTTTACATACAAAATGAGTACAATTCTTTTAAGTGAGGCTAAAGTAAGTGTTTACTGACTCAAGTTTGTTCATGTTATATACAGCACTAGGAGCAGATAAATATGTACAAATAACTTATTATTAACCTGCACAGAACATAATAATAGTAAGCATCATAAAGTGTGTGTAAAAGGAATATTTTTGATATAACTGGAGTGTGGAAATCCAATTTTGGATGAAATTCAATACAACCTCAGCAAAAGATTTCATCTTAACAGCTGAGTGTCATTACAGCATTTAATGAACAATTATGTAAACTTTAATATATTAAACTAGCAATAATGTGGCTGATTTTCAAGTCTATTTTCAATGTCTAGTTTAGGAACATAGTGTATCTCCAAAGAGAAAGCCCTCATTTGTGCATTCTGAACTTGTAATATATAATTACATCACTACCACATGCTATTATAGATCTGAGATTAATATGTTATTATTTTTTGCTTGTTAAGCAATTGTGATCCACAGCTTCAGCTTGGCATCCTTGGGGATGCAGCATTTCTAACATAAAAGGCACAAAATCTGAGGGGGGGGGGGGGGAGGTGTTCCTACAATGATTTTCTCCCCAATTCAATGTCATGAGGATCCATATAGCCTGACAGAAATAACAGAAGCCAAATCAGCTGCCAAATATTATGAAGCTATACCAAATCATATGTTGTCATTGTGTCTCAAGCTGCCGGTGGTACTAAAACTATATTACAGGCAAGTATTTTCATATTACTGTACTCTCCATTCCAGAATGAGAAACTTGACGATATTGCCTTGATTTGTGCAGGAGCCATTCATTATTACTTAAGCATGGCAGACCATGGAGATTTTGGTACATTCGTGTTTTTGGGGACCTGAAATTGGAAAAGAAAAATTATTTGGGTAACATAGAAAAATTGTAGGAACTAAAAATGGCAATTGACACATTCACTGATCACTTGTAAAGAGTAAGCTTAGCTAAGAACACATGCTAAATGTTTCGCCAAGTTATAAGTAGGAGTGCCCACACGTGGGGAAATGTGAACATCACATTCTGGACTCTATGGATTTTATACAACGTTTAAAATCATTACGCCTTAGTCCTTCTGATTTGCTCGTGAGTTTTGATGTAGTGTCGTTTTTTACCCAGGTTCCTCTGGAAGAATCTCTGCAGTTGATTGGTGAAAAGGTGGACAAGGAAACAACTAAGCTTTGTCGCCATGTACTTACATCGACATACTTTTTATTTAATGACAAATTTTATGAACAAACAGACGGTGTTGCTATGGGGAGTCCATTATCACCCATAGTAGCCAATCTTTTTATGGAGGACTTTGAAGACATGGCATTGAACACGGCGGCTCTTAAGCCTACTTGTTTTTGGAGGTACGTCGCTGATACTTTTATAGTGTGGCCTCATGGGGAAGAAGCTCTTAACTGCCTTTTGGACCATTTCAATTGAATGCATCCTAGCATCAGGTTCACAATGGAAGTGGAGAACGAGGGGAAGCTTCCTTTTCTTGATGTTCTGGTTTACAGAAGAGATGATGGCAAACTGGGTCATAGTGAAACTTCCTGGCAGATTAAAATTGTGCGCCGGAACCGGAACTCGAACCTGGGACCTTTACCTTTCGCGGGCAAGCGCACTACCGACTGTGCTATCCTGACACGACTCATGATACCGCCTCACAACTTCACTTCCGCCAGTACCTCACCTCCTACTTTCCAAATTTCACAGAAGCTCTCCTGCGTACCATGCAAGACTAGCACTCCTGGAAGAAAGGATATGGTGGAGAAATGGCTTAGCCACAGCCTAAGGGATGTTTCCAGAATGAAACTTTCACTCTGCAGTGGAGTGTGCGCTGATATGAAACTTTCTGGCAGATTAAAATTGTGTGCCGGAACCGGGACTCGAACCTGGGACCTTTGCCTTTCGTGGGCAAGTGCACTACCGACTATGCACAAGGACTGCTGTCTGCATGCCTCCAGTTGTCATCCTCCGGTCCAACGTACTGGCGTTCTTCGGACATTAGTTAGAAGAGCTTACGCCATTTCTGATTCAGAAAGTTTGACGCAAGAACTAGATCATCTCAAAGTTGTGTTTAATCAGAATGGCTACACAGATAAGCTGATCCGCTGTGTTTTGCAGTTTGGTCCTTCACCTGAACCATTAAATGAGACCCACAAATCAGTTGCTTTCCTACCTTTTAGCCGGGAGTATTTCATCTAAGATAGGAAGAATTCAAAAAAAGCATGACATTAAGAGGGTTTTTTGTCCACCATAAAGACGAGAGCACTTCCCGGATCTGTGAAGGATGATTTGGGTCTGAGAAAGCCTGGGGTGGACTATCCGTACCATTCAGGACAGATATGTTGAATATCAACGCCACACATGTTTGCTCCAGCCCGAGAAGTCAGCGGCAGCTGAGCATAGTCTCGATGAGGGACATAGAATGTTGTATAATGAAACTCACATGGTTGCTTCAGCATCTCGTTACTGGGACTGTGTCTTAAAGGAATCCATAGAGATTCAATTATCTGACAATCTGATTAACAGAGACAAAGGTTACCTTCGGAATAAATCCTGGAACCAAGTGTTATCAGATGTTAAAAAACAACGGTTGGTACTTCAGAAATCTGATTAATTTTTTATCATCGATTATCAATCTCACCGGATTCTACCACCGGAGGGCTGTATGCCTTGTGCACCAGAGGGCAGTTACTGTCACTTCTTGCGCACACGCTATGGGTCTTCCGCGAGGTATAAAGGAGCCACCGATTGCACTGGGAACTCAATTCCAGCGAGATTGTGTATCAGCAAGCTCACCTGAGGATGACGCGCAGTTGCGCCGCTGAAATATTGTGTCAAGTTGACTTTAGTACCCGGCTACAAATCCGTGAAGATTACTAACAGTTATTACGCGGGGAAAACCTTTGTGGTCACATTGATGTCCCTATTGGATTTTGCCTTGTTGAATGAAACATCTTGAGTCATGACATTGTTAAGGTTAAGACTATATGAATTAAATTTCTGAAAATAGTTGAAACATTAAGTACTACTGAACATAGCATCGACACGGATCGATAATAATAGTAATGAAGAAAACTATGTTGTTAGTCAAACTTGTCAATGGATTGTAAATCAACATAAAATAAAAACAAATAACAAAGCAAAATATCGCATTAACTACTGCCTTCTCTTTTGAACACGCAAAATAGCACAGTTTAGAACAAATTAACATTCTATAAACACTTGCAGTGATAGAATCAAAAGGAAGAATTATCTCCTTTCAGTAGTTTAATGAAAAGAATGATATATCAAAAGGTCTTAGAAGAAAGAAGAGTACAAAATGAATACTTACACATTCTTCAGTTCTTGTGCAATTTGATGCAGAGTTTTGCCCTTTGTTTCTGGTACAAATAAAAATATTAACAGAACTCCCGTCATGCATACTATGCTACTGAGTAGGAATGTCCCAGCCACTGAAAGGGAATCTGAAATAAATGAGATACTATTTACAAAATAAATTAATTTTATAATGGCATCTGATCAAACAACAATAAAACCAATTTGTATGCTACAGGTTAAAAATGAAATAAAATGTGACTAACAGAATCTAATTGTTGGAAGTTAAAAGTTTTACACATAGGGTTGTTCTTCACGCTTGAGTGTTCATGCTCTTCAACAAGTTGTTCACATGTTCTGGTGGCATTCATTATCCAGTCAAGCCAATTTGCATCTAGCATTGAGAAATATCTTCCAGCCTGTTTCTGAGTTGCACTAAAGATGATACAGTATATGATTACCCAATACACCTTTAGGCGTCAATGGAAACATTATACAGTCTCATTCTTGTGTTCCTGATACTGCATAATGGCATAGAACAAACTGAGTTTGATTGTTGTGTCAGGATTTACTGAAGTCGTTAGCACATTGTTTGACTTGATCTGTCTGTGATGCTCCATAATCTGAGACAGGACTCTTTCTGACAGGAAATTGTGTATGTATGTTTTAAATTATCAATTTAATAGTCTCTTGACATGATGTTACTACCCAACACCACAGAGTGTAGGGACACCCAGTTTGGAAAGCTATTATATAAATAATAACGATTTTGTGTGACTTAGTGGCATGATTCACATCCTTCTATTTGGCATGATGTTCCTAAAAGTATTCCAGTTATTCAAGCAGGAAAAGATGACGTAGTTACAAAAATGTTAAAATGTTTGTAGAACTTATGGGACTTAACTACGGGGTCATCAGTCCCTAAGATTACAAACTAATTATGAACTAGCTAAGACTAAGGACGGCACAAATATCCATGCCCGACCGTAGTGGCCGTGCAGACCGTGACTGGAGCGCCTCAGTCCCCTCGGCCACCGCGGCCGACTGACGTAGTTTAACACAGAATCCAAATCACTCCTGTCATCACTAAGAGGTGAAGGATAGACTAAAGCAAAAATGGAAAAATCCGTGATCCAACCAAAATTCATTCTCATGATTTCTTTTCCAGACATGGTATTTATCATTATACCACCACACTTGACATGTTGTTGTGCCCCAACCATGCATTTTCATTAAGACACCACACTTCATTTAAAAAGTAATAATCTTCTTAAATTTGAAGTAAAATTACATCAGCAACGTTTATTAAATAATTTTATAGAGGCGAATTTCCCATTTCCAGACATTTGTTATATACTTTATTATTGGCTATTACATTTATTAGTACATGTCCGTCTTGTAACGGTTAAGAATTGAATGAACTTAACCTAACCAAAGTGCATCAATGTATAAACTTCGAAACACAGAATATTCATTTGAGTGCTTCTCATTATTCTTTGGACCAGAGCTTCTACATCTACATCTACATACATACTCCGCAATTCACCGTAAGGTGCGTGGCGGAGGGTACACTGTACCACTACTAGGCATTTCCTTTCCTATTCCACTCCCAAATTGAACGAGGAAAAAAAGAATGCCTATATGCCTCCGTACGAGCCCTAATTTCTCTTATCTTGTCTTTGTGATCTTTACGCGAAATGTAAGTAGGCGGCAGCAAGATCGTACTACACTCAGCTTCAAATTCCGGCCCTCTAAATTTACTTAACAGAAATTCACAAAAAGAACGTCGTCTTTCTTCCAGCGATCCCCAATTGAGTTGCCGGAGCATTTCCGTGACACTTGCGCATTGGTCGAACCTACCGGTAACAAATCTAGCTGCTCGCCTCTGAACCACCTCAAACCGATCTGCTGCGGGTCCCAAATACTTGAGCAATACTGAAGACGTGGTCGTACAAGCATTTTATACGCGGTCTCCTTTACAGGTGAACTACATCTTCCCAAAATTCTCCCAATAAACCGAAGTCGGCTGTCTGCCTTACTCACAACTGTCCTTACATGCTCATTCCATTTCATATCGCTCTGCAATGTTACGCCTAGATATTTGAACGACGGGACCGCATCAAGAAGCTCACTACTGATGCTGTATTCGAACATTATAGGATTGTTTTTTCTACTCATGCGCATCACCTTACATTTTTCTACATTGAGAGTTAGCTGCCATTCTTCGCACCAACTAGAAATTTTCTCCAAGTGATCCTGTATGCTATTACAGTCAGTTACAGACGACACCCTCCCATACACCACAGCATCATCAGCAAACAGCCGCAAATTACAACTTACTCTGTCCATCAGATCATTTATATAGATAGAAAATAATAGCGGACCTATCACACTCCCCTGGGGCACGCCTGACGATACACTCGTCTCGAACAGTCGCTGTCGAGAACAACATATTGCGTTCTATTACTTAGGAAGTCTTCCAGCCAGTCACAAATCTCTGAACCTATTCCATAAGCTCGTATCTTCGTTAGCAGTCTGCAGTGTGGCACCGCGTCGAATGCCTTTTTGAAGTCGAGAAAAACACAATCCACCTGTTGCCCTTCGTCCATGGCTCGCAAGATGTCATGTGAGAAAAGGGCAAGCTGAGTTTCACATGAACGATGTTTCCTAAACCCGTGCTGATTCATGGAAAGAAGCTTTTCCGTTTCAAGGAAATTTACTATATTCGAACTGAGAATATGCTCCAAAATTCTACATGAAACCGATGTCAACGATATTGGCCTGTAATTGTATGGGTCAGCTCTCTTTCCTTTCTTATACACGGGAGTCACCTGCGCTTTTTTCCAATCACTAGGAACTTTGCGCTGAATTAAAGATTCGCTATAAATGCAAGCTAAGTAGGGGGCCAATGCCGCAGAATAGTCTTTGTAAAACCGAACTGGTATACCATCCGGACCAGCAGACTTTTTCATATTTAGCTCTCTCAGCTGCTTCTCTACACCGGAAATACCTATTGCTATGTCCCCCATTTCGGAATTAGTACGCTGATCAAATGATGGTATATTTGTGCGGTCCTCCTGCGTGAAAGATTTCTTAAAGGTTAAATTTAGAACTTCAGCTTTCCGTTTGCTTTCTTCTATTACTGCCCCGGAATGATCAACTAGTGACTGGACAGTGAGCTTTGACCCGCTTATCGATTTTACATAGGACCAGAATTTTTTCGGGTTCTCGGAAAGATCTTTTGCTAAGGTATGGCTGTGATAATTATTGTATGCTTCACGCATCGATCTTTTTATAGACACACGAATCTCTACTAACTTTTGCCTGTCATCATTTGTGTGTTCTTTTTTGAATCGAGAGTGCAACAGCCATTGCTTTCTCAGCAGCTTTCTAACATTATTATTATACCACGGTGGATCTTTTCCATCCTTAATCGTCTTTACTGGCACATATTTCTCTAACCCTTCATTAACAATGCATTTAAATTTAGTCCACAATTCCTCTACATCCATAGTCCCAGAATTAAACGATGCCCATTCATTTTCTAAGTGCGTTCGTAACATTTGCTTGTCGGCTTTTCCCAACAAAAACACACTCCTAGCCTTCTTGACTGGTTTATGAACTTTGGTCACCATGGACGCTATGACGATATCATGATCACTAATTCCTGTCTCTACACAGACATCGTTAATAAGGTCAGGCCTGTTTGTGGCTATAAGGTCTAGAATATTTCCATTGCGCGTGGGTTGCCGGTTTAACTGCTCAAGACAGTTTTCGGAGAATGTGTCCAAAAGTAGCTCGCAAGACTGCTTGTCTGTACCGCCTGAAATGTAACTAGCGAGGTCCCAATCTATACTCTTAAGGTTGAAGTCTCCTTTGACTAATATTACATGGCCCAGATACCTATGCATTACCTGGTGTAGACTTTCTTTGAATGATTCTAAAACTGCTACAGCAGCACTGGGGGGCCAGTAAAAACGCCCAAATATTAACTTTACTTCTTTTAGACCTCTTATACGTGCCCAGATAACTTCACAGTTATTTTCAACCTCAATCTCAGTAGAAACAATATCTTTGTCCACAGCGATGAACACTCCTCCTCCAGTTGTATCCGATCTATGTTTCCGATATACATTCCACGCTTCGCTAAATATTTCTGAACTTGCCACATCATCATTTAGCTAGCTTTCGGTGCCTAAAACTATCTGAGCGCAATAACTTCCATGCAGCACTGCAAATTCGGGAACTTTGTTTTTAATACTCTGTAAGTTCGCGGCTAATATTTTTATGTTCGAATTTTTGTTCCGAACATGGCCTGAATTCGCTGTTTGAATGCTGACAGGCGAGTGCTCATCAGAGTTAGCGGCTAGCCTAAAAAAACCCCATGTGCACTCCACAAGTACTCTGCTACCCGAGTAGCCGCTTCCTTAGTGTAGTGCACCCCTGATCTATCTAGGGGCACCCTACAACTCCCCACCCGATAACGCAGATCCAGAAATCTGCAGCCATGACTGTCACAGAGTCGGCGAAGCCTCTGGTTCAGACCCTCCACTCGGCTCCAAACTAAAGGACCCCGATCAACCCTGGGAGCAATGCTGCAAATCGACAGCTCTGCTTGCACCCCGCGTGCGAAGGCAGCAGCCTTCACTAATTCCGCCAGCCGCTCGTAGGACCTGAGGATGTCCTCAGAACCCAAGCAACAAGCGTCACTGGTGCCGACGTGAGCTACGACTTGCAGTCGACTGCACCCCGCACCCTCGATAGCCGCCGGCAAGGCCGCCTCCACATCTCGGATGAGGCCCCCCGGCAAACACACCGAGTGCACGTTGGAATTCCTTCCAGATCTGGACGCTATCTGCCTAAGGGGCTCCATCACGCGCCTGACATTGGAGCTCCCAATAACTAATAATCTCCTCCCCCCGTGCACCTGCTCGGACCCTGCTGAAGGAGTGGCCACACTTTTACTCACAGGACGAACGGGCGCGGACGGACGTCCAGCCTCCACATTGGCCTTCCGCCTCGAGCGACGCGAACGCCGTACAACCCACCACTCCCCTTGCGGAGAAGGCTGCTCGACGACATCCGGTACACCTGAAGGTGCCTCGGTAGCAGGGACAGAGAGCGTAGCGTGAGACACCTGAGGTGTCCCACTCGACGCACCAGACTCCCCACCATCGCTGCACCCCGAGACAGCAGCCTGAAGACATAGCTTCTCTATGATTTATCTGCATGCTCAGCTACCAAACATCCGTCCAGAATCTGAACGTAGTTCCCTGGACAATTTAATCTCTATATATAAAAGGCAATGTCCCGACTGACTGACTGACTGACTGACTGACTGAGTCATCATCGTCCAGCCCAAACTACTGAAGATAGAAACTTGAAATTTGTAGAAGGTGTTGATCTTGTTCTGTAGGCATCATTTAAGAATTGATTTTTCGATATTCCATCCTTAAGGTGGTGAAATAGGGGATGAAACATTTTTTGAAAATACGTTGCTATTTAGGCAATTTTGAAGCTAGATCTACAAAATTTCGGATTTTAATTCACGTTTCGAATTTAAAGGACAGGTATTACAGCATTTCTTGAAATTCAACCAATAAGGCAGTAAAATAGGGGATGCAAAAAATCGATTTTCAAACATATGTTGCGGTTAACTCAAATTCTAAGCTACAACTACGAAACTTTGGATATGGAATCTTAGCGAGGATTAAAAAAATACGACTTTCAGTATTTTTGGAAATTCAACAAGAGGGTAAAATAGGGGATGCAAAATTCTTTTTGAAAACATGTTGCTATTAAGACAATTTTGAAACTAGAGCTGCAAAAATTGATGTGTGTATTTTTGGTAAGAATTTTAAAAAATACGTGTTTCGGTATTTTTGGAAATTCAACCATCAAGGGGGTTAAATTGCAGAGGGTATGTTTTTCAAAAATCTTTTGCTATTAAGGCTATTTTGAAGCTACAACCACATAAATTGGTATGTGTTTTCTTGGTCAGAATTAAAAAGATACATGTTTTGGTATTTTCAGAAAATTAATCATTTAGAGGGTGAAATGGGGATGAAACATCTTTTTAAATAATTTGCTACTAATCCAATTTTGAACCCACAATAACAAAAAAAATATTGGCTTACTTAATTGGAATTGGTGTACTTTTCAAAATTCAACTATTAAGAGGTGCCATAGAGGGTTACAAATAGTAAAATCAAATGTTTGTAAACCTAAAGAGACTAAACTATGGGGTCATCAGTCCCTATGGCTTACAAACCAATTAAACTAACTTATGCTAAGGATAACAGAAACACCCATGCCCGAGGGGCAAAACGAACCCACGACGGTAAACAGCAGTGCGCACCGCAGCACGGCGCCTCAATATGCACAGCCATTCTGTCGCAGCTACAAGTAGTATCACATTCCATTGTGATAGTATTTAAGCTATAGCTATGAAAATTTATATTAAGAGGGAGAAACAACTGGTGCAGACCAATCAGCCTATGCATGCTTAAGCAGCGGGCGTTAAGCTAGTATTACTATCAATGACCATCTTTGGATACTACATATTGCTGACAAATGGCTACATATGGAATCTCCTTGAACAATTGGAGATATACAACCATATAAACAAATTGCCTGCAAAATCCTTAATGAACAAACAAAGTCCGCACATAACTTTTTCTTTCAAAACTTTGTATCTAGACGGTAAAATAGATCTGCCCATTCCCATTCATAGATCATGCTTTATTAGTAATGTCGGTCAGCAAAAATTAGTCTAACCACACTCTAAATATTTCACCCTCACATGTTTCATTACTAAGGTAACTATATACCAGCAAAATTCAATATGATGCGCAAAATATAATGTAGTCTCTAACATACTTTTCATGCATATGCAATATCTCAAACCAAAGAACATTAGTGAAGTGCAGCATCTACCATAGCCACCTTTTTTTGCACCACATCCAATATTTATATTTTGTGAATTTGTTACGTTAAGCGTAGAAAAAATGCTGTCTTGTATGAAAAGCATCAGAGCCCAATGCACAACATGGTTACAATTATACTTACAATAAAAACACACTAACAAAGGAACCTCCCCATCACAACCCCCTCAGATTTAGTTATAAGTTGGCGCAGTGGATAGGCCACGAAAAACTAAACACAGATCAATCGAGAAAACAGAAAGACATTGTGTGGAACTGTGAAAAAATTAAGCAAAATAAAAAAAAAAACTGAGCAGTGTATGTAAGACAGGCAACATCGAGCGCATTGTAAGCATAGGAGTGGCTGACGTAAGGAGCTGTGGAGCACGGGGTTCTTGGTTCAAGCTTTCAGTGAAACGAAAATTTTAATTTCTTTTATTTTTGTAAAATTATGATCTGTCCATTCATTCATTGACGTGTTTAGCTACCGCACCCCACAGTAGCTCATCATCACACTTACTATTTATCAACAAATGTAGGAAATAATCATACAAATGTTCGACAATCGTCCGATCTCTTAAGAAGCTGTTAGATTCATTAAAGTTCAGAAAATATTCATTGACCTAGTTATTGAAGTCATGAGCTATGCTTTCTGGATTCATATTGCCCACAGAATACAACTCACATATTTAATACACTCTCGTCCAAAGTAATGAATAGTCAACTGTCAGCTAGGGAGCCCATCAGCAGGAATACTCTCTTCGCAGTGCACTGTAGTCGACTGACGTTGTGTGTTTAGATGTTTGGTTATGTGCAGTGCCCCTAAACTACAGCACAGTTACCTCACGTTGGACGGCCGGACAGATAATAATTTTCTGAAAATGAAAAAATTTAAATTTTCGCCTGCGGGAAGGCTCTAACCAAGGACCTCTTCCTCCACAGCTGCTCAAACTAGCCACACAACCATGGCACTGTGTACCAAGAACCTGATCAACAGTGCTTATCTTTCACATGGACTGAACAGTTTTTAATCTTTTGCTTATTTTTTTCATAGCGCCACACAACTTCTTCCAGTTATCTCGATTGATCTGTGTTCAGTTTTTCATGGCCTATCCACTGCGCCAACTTATGACTAAATCTGAGGGGGGTACGATGGGGAGTTTCCCTTGTAAGTAAATAAAAAACAACAATGTAATGTTTAATTCCATTTTATCCAATTACTAAAGTTGGTATGTTACTGAAACCACTGACAGCATAAACCTACACTTGGTGGGAGATGATGAATGTTCCTGTAATGTACCCCACTGAAGATGAGCCTGCAGTGGATTGAAAACTAATTATGGAATAAAAGAACACCTATAAAAGCAGCTGGTTGCATTATCTTTGAATGAAAATAAACCACCAATATAAGTTAAAGCCCAACCAAACCATCCACAAGGACACAGAATACAGTGGCAGAGTAAGAGAAAATAATCAGACATAAACAATGGCAGAGAGACAGTGAAAACGGCGGAGAAGAAAGTACTTGTAAGGAGAATTGTTAGAAGGGGATGGAGACAGTCACAATAAGAGAGAGACAGACAGGAGAAAGTGCTAGTGGGAGAAACAAAAGACTAGGAGTTTGGAGGGAGCATGGGAGATGTATGAAAACAGTGGAAGTGAAAGGGACAAGCTGTGTTACTTCTGAGAATGTTGCATTTGAATGGTAACACTGTCAATACTGCAAGAGACAGATTATTCAACATTAGGAACATGGTCAACAAATGTGTTTACAGCTTTCTGTTGTGCATTTAATTAACATCAGAGACTCTGCACTGATTAGAGTTTGTTGTTATTCAAAGGACACTTATCTTTAAGACAATTTACTCCATCAGAATGGAGTAAATTCAAAATAGAAACAAGTGTCAAGTGATTGTTAGATTTGTTCTAAAAGTTCGTTTATTTTTTTTTAACCGATTTTCGGCTTATTAGGCCATTATCAGACATTTACTGAAGTTCAGTCAAAGAACTTCTGTTGTCAATAAACCAGAAGAAATGTACATACAGAAAAGTAAATTAACTTCTTTGATGGAACAGTTACAGTGTAAATAAATATTTGAATGAACCTGTAAATTAATAGTACTGAAAAAAGAAAACATACATAGATAAACAGTGCAAACATAAATTCTTACTTCACTACTGTGAATAAAAATAAAATTAAACAAGAATCTAATTTTTAAGGGTTATTCAAAACATAAGGTGACATTAATATTAGAAATATTATCAATCTGGCACACTATTATAACTAAATAAACAAATAGACAAAAATATAGGGGTAGGATAGGGGGTATAGGTGGGGTGCAATGAAGAATTGTAAATCTTAACAAATCGGAGGTATGTACTTGAACTGAAAAACGGTGAAAATAAACATATTCTACTATAGTGTTCACAATTAAATAAAGAATTACTGTAAGGACAGAGTACAGATTAATTTGGAATATTAGTACTATGAAAGAGATAAAAGGTGGTGTGATACATTGGAAAGCTAGACTGGTATTAACACAGAAAGTAGACAGTTGCTGTACCAAATTTAAATTAGATTCTCAACTTCATACCAGTAAATTAATTGTTAGACAAAAGTACTGAAAACTATTACAAATATATGCTGACCCACCATCATATACAATATGGTTGCTTTCTTAATGTCAAGTGTATAAAATTTTATCAAGATTGGAACAAAACTGTACATCTGTATGCAAATCTGCAAACACACCAACACACTGCTTTATATATAAATATTTGGGAGAGAATCTTAAGAGCTCTTAAGGGGACCACACCATGGTTCAGGTCGATTCTGTAGATTAAGGTTTTATTTAAGTACTATGATAAGGATTTTGCTGAAAAATTTTCCCAAGCATTTAAAGAGAGCATTTTCCTGACACATGTGTTTATGTATCAGCCCAATTTTCTGCATATATTTTAGATTTTTATATCCCCTACAATTCATGTTAGGGATTTTTTATTGTTCCCGAGTGTGTTGGCTATCATTGGAATGCAACGGTCGGTATTCTTTTGGTTCTGCTGTTTGTAAACAACATGCTTTCAAACACATGGTTAGTTTTGTACAAGTGTGATTGCGAGTAGTTGTTATATTTACATTTCCAGTGCTAGTTTACGTATAATAATTTTTTTTTTTTTTTTTTTTTATAGAAAAATGATGAAACAAAGGCATTTTCAAGAAACGACAATTTAGAGTACAATTTGCTCATGGCAGGGAGTGATCTTATAAATGTATTTCGTAAATAATGAAGTGCCAAGATTGCGGTATTTCGTCTTTATTTATGAGAGATGACCGGTTTCGATGTACACAGACATCATCATCTGGTCTCTGCACTAAATAGATTAGATTAGATGTACTTTTTGTTCCAGTAGATCCGAATTGAGGGAATCCTCTTGGATGTAGAACATGTCAGAACAAAATACACAATATATACTTACAAAAAGAGAGCATTTGTGTTAATGTACCTTCCACATACCCCAAATGTAATTGCCCTTGTGGATGTGGAATTGGTCAGGAAAAACAATTATCTTAAAAATATTTACATTTTAAAGGACACAAAAACTTATTACTACTTACTAATTTACTAGGTGCATATTAAAATTCTTAGCAATTACTTTATTTATTTATTTGTTATTTTTTTATTTTTTTAAATTCTATTTTTTTAAATTTTTTTACACTGATTTACAATGATTACATTACTGCACAAGACTTGTACTGAAGTCAAACTGAACACAGTATTCATATTTGTGAATATTATGTACAATAAGTTACAATCAATCACTTCTGGTAAGTAATTCAGCAATGGAGTAGGAGTTGGCCACAAAAAAATCCTTTAGGGTCTTTTCAGACTGTACTTTATTGTGAGTTAAATTTTTATGGCTGCTGGCATGTTATTGAAAATGTGTACTGCTGAATATTGGACACCTTGTGACTTTAAATCTTTATGCAAGTTATTCTTGTTTCTAGTATTGATCCCATGGACTGAGCTATTGATTTGAAAAAAAAAAGGATATATTTTTAATGAAAAATTTCATTATAGAATAAATGTATTGGGAATCAGTAGTAAGTATCCCCAGTTCCATAAATAGCCCTCTACATGAGGTTCTTGAGTTGACACCACAAATGATCCGTAACACACGTTTTTGTGCTCTGAAAAATTTTGCTTGGCCTGATGAGTTGCCCCAGAAAATAATCCCGTATGACATCATGGAGTGAAAGTATGCATAATATGAGAGCTTTTTTTATTTTTATATCTCCTATATCTGACAACATTTGCATAGCAAACATGGACTTGTTTAGGCGCTTCAGCAGTTCTGTGGTACGCTCCTCCCAGTTAAATGTATTATCCAGTTGTAATCCTAAGAATATGACACATTCAACTTCTTCTATTTCCTTGTTGTCATACTCTAGGCATATACTGGCAGGAAATCTTTTACAAGTCCTAAACTGCATATAGTGTGTTTTTTCAAGGTTTAGCAACAGAGAATTGGCCAAGAACCATTTATTAATGTCCATGAATATTTCATTAGTTGATCCTTCTACGGCTATATTTGATTTACTATTTATTGCAATATTTGTGTCATCTGCAAATAAAACAAACTTGGCCTCCAATAATGTTGATGATGAAAGGTCATTGATATATACAAGAAGAAAAAAAAAAAAAAAAAAAAAAAAAAAAAAAAAAAAAAAAAAAAAAAAAAAAAAAAAAAACAGGGGGCCTAATATAGAGCCTTGGGGGACCCCACATGTTATTAGTTTCCAATTTGATGAGACCTGATAGTTCAGTACACCTCTCTTTCCTATTGACACTCTTTGCTTCCTATTGGAGATATATATAACCATTCTGCAGCACTTCCTGTTACGCCTTAATATTCTAATTTGCTTAAAAGTATATTGTGATTTACACAGTCAAATGCCTTTGACAGGCCACAAAATATACCAGTGGCATGTAATTTATTGTCTAATGAATTGAGTACATTCTCACTGTATGTGTAGATAGCCTTCTCAATATCAGAACCCTTTAGAAACCCGAATTGTGACATGGATAATAGTTTATTAGTGATAAGGTGTTTAAGAAGATGACTGTACATTATCTTTTCTAAAATTTTTGAGAATGCAGGCAAAAGTGAGATTGGACGGAAATTTGATGAAATTTCTTTATCTCCTTTCTTGTGTAATGGCTTAATTTCTGCATATTTCAACCATTCTGGAAATGTTCCACTGATAAAAGACTCGTTACACAAGTAACTTAAAATATCACTAAGCTCAGAAGCACACTTTTTAATCAAATTTGTTGATATATTATCATAGCCACTGGAATTTTTTGATTCTAAGGATTTTATGGTGGACATTACTTCTAGTGGTGTTGTGAGTGTTATACTCATATTACTGCAATTATTTGTAGTCTCAGGTGTGAGATATTCCATTGCAGCAGTTACTGACCCTGATAATCCCATATTTTCGGTAATAGTTAAGAAATGCTTGTTGAAAATTGCAGCAACACTGCGCTCATCTGTTACCCATTTGTCATCTACTCTTAATGCTATGTGCTGCTCTTCGTATCCGGTTCTACCAGTTTCCTTCTTTACTATATCCCATATTGTCTTTATTTTGTTGTCTGAAAGGACTATCCTATTCTGATAATGCATTTTCTTTGATGTCAGTATTACTGCCTTCAATATCTTGCAGTATGTTTTGTAATGATCTAAAGCATTTACATCTGAACTATGTCTAATTGACAGGTATAGTTTCCTTTTTGTCTTACAGGAGACCTTTATTCCTCAAGTAATCCATGATTTCTTTGTAGACTTTGGTATAATCTGTGTCAGTCTTGAGGGAAAGCAGTTTTCAAATAAGTTGAGGATATTATTTATGAAAGTGTTGTATTTCTCATCCATACTATTAGCACGGTAGACATCACTCCAATTCATGTCTTTGAGCAGTTTTCTAAAATGATCCATTTTTCCCTTACTGACTACCCTCTTAAACTCAGATTTGATAGATTTTATATTCTGATTAGTATTAATATCTAGTAAAAGTAACTGCATGTCATGGTCTGAAAGGCTGCTTATTATTGATTTTATAACATAATTTTGATCATTTGGCATTTCTATATATTTTACAATATAAAGATATTATCAATGGCTGTCTTTGAGCCCTTAGCTATCCTAGTTGGAAAATTAACAGTATGAATTAGGTTGAATGACAATGCTACAGATTGCAATAATTTCTTACTGGGGGAGTTTTCAAGGAAGTCTACATTGAAATCCCCAGCCAGCACTAATTCTTTCTTTCTTGTTATCAAATAAGCCAACAGAGCTTCAAAGTGATTTATGAACAAATTAAAGTTACTATTTGGTACTCTGTACACAGTTACTATTATAAATGATTTATTATGAAATTCTACTTCTGTTGCACATGCTTCCATATGTTGCTCTAAACAAAATTTATTAATGTATATGGTATTAAATTTATAACAATTTCTAATGAATGTGGCAACTCCTCCATTCTCCATTTCCATTCTACAAAAATTGGAAGCTAACCTAAATCCTGGAATAATTAGCAAATCTATACCAGTGGTCACATGATGTTCAGAGAGGCAGATTATGTCGACCGGGTTGGATGACTAATTCATCAATGCATACGAGTAGTTCATTTATTTTGCTTCTTAGCCCTCTAATATTTTGGTGCACTAAAGATAATTTGCATTTTACATTGACTGTTGCAGAGCTGGGTGAAGATAAAATTTCTGATAATTGGTGATGAGTTTTAACTAACAGCTGTGTTTGCTGATCTGATTTGTCAGAGTTATGCTTTATTAAACTGAAGGTTTGTTTCAGTATTGACCTCTCTTAGAATTGACTTCTTTTTGTCCTGCCTATCGTAAAAAAGGAACTGCTCTGACACCTGTAATCACTGGTATTTTACCATTCATGTCAGTGTCCTGCCCCCTTAAATTTCCTGCTATTAGCCCAGCCAGTTTACCCTTCCCTTTCCTATTGAGGTGTAGGCCATGTTTAGTGTAAACCCACCTACTGAGTGAATCAACAGGAACAACACCAATGTGTGACCCCGCACCTGATCCAAGCAGCTGCTTCAACTCCAAATTAACTCTCCTAACAGAAGAGTTCAAATGAGGTCGGTCATGGCGCTCCAGAACAGACACGAACTCAACACTGGTATGCATCGATGTTGATGCAATCTTTGCCAGGTCACACTCTATGCTGAACCCCGGATCTCTGTCAATACTGTTCCCCGGAACCACTCACAATAACCACGGTGTCCTCCTTGGTGAAATCTTTACACAGCGAACCTAAATCCTCTGTTACCTGACCCAGACCAGTACTTGGTTTGAAGAAACTTGTGACCTGGTATTCTTTACCTAGTTCATCCTGCAGGAGTTGGCCCACACCTCCGGCATGCAAGCTACCAAATAACAAATCTTTCTTCCTTTTTGCTGATTTCCCTACCTTCTTATTCAAATCCCTGTTGAAAGTTTGTTCAGCCCTGTCTACGTCTACTTCTGAGGCTCATCAGTTTCTAACTGAAACAACAGGTCAAACTTATTTTTTACATTCACCACAAAGCTGTCTGAGTTCTGGCCCTTTTCTTTGCACCTGTTGCCACTTCCCACCTCTGATTGCCCTCCTCCCTCTTTAACCTGTTCCGATTCCTCTTAGCCTGATCTAACTTTGCCTGAAGGGCAGCAATTTTCCCTCCTGTTCCACTATCTTCCTATCCCTAGTACATAGCCTGCAAAACCACTGATGAGTCTTGCTCACTTGCCCAATTCCCGCGCCGCTACAGTCACCCCAATGAAAAAAATTACTGCACCCATCACACCATACCCGGGAGCTAACAATTCTATGGCATGTCTGACACTTGGCACTTATGGTAAAAGTATTATTTTATTTATAAGTAGTCAAATTACCTTAAAAACAAAGAAAACATGTACGCGAAATTTAGGCCTACTCATGACTGGATGTAAACAAAGGTAATAAGCGCAAAGTCTCCAAAACAAATTAAATTTTATGCCGCTTTTACAAATAATAAATAAAACAATGCAGGGATATGCTGTACTTAATATGCTAGGAGGAAAAAACAAGAACAATTACCGAGATTCTTTAAAATTACTGTGCAAAAACACGCAAGCAAAAATATGACTGCAGACCTATTTAATCTTTACGCGTTTTCTCGAAAAATACACAAAGCAAAGTGAAACCTTTAATAGTGCGCTTCAAGAGGACACTAATACACATTATTAAATACTTATAATGATTTAAAGAAGTCTATTACTATCTAAAATACTTAAATTTGCTGGAGCACAAAAGTCGTGAGCGTCATCTTGCGCAGGGGGTTCCAACCTTGAACATTATTACATAAATACATATTCTAGTCAGTTGGATTGTACTGATGGGTTGTCACACATTAAAATATGCCATTTGGTAGTCAGATATAAAGCTCTTAGTCATATATAAATAAAGAGCCACCATATTCTAAAGTTGTGAGTGACAACAAGCTACTAACAGGCGGCGTTGTGCTGGGTACTGTTTTTATTCTTCAGTTTATCGTAATTTTAAATAACGAAACCTTTTCTTGGTTATAGTTGTAGGACTTCACATACAATAGTGCACTCTAGCAGCATGCTAAGGTAACATTATAGTGATCGCAATGCTGCCTGTTAATAGCTTGTTGTCACAATTGTACAATATGATGGCTCTTTATTTATATACGACTATAAGAGTTTTATATCTGACTACCAAGTGGAATATTTTGATGTGTGACAACCCACCAGTCCAATTCAACTGGCTACAATATGTATTTATGTATTAATGTTACTATTTAGTGCAGAGCCCAGAAGATGATGTCTATGTACATCAAAACTGGTCGTCTCCCATAAATAAAGACGAAATACCGTGATCTTGGCATTTCATTATTTACAAAAGACAATTTAGAGGAAACAAGTTTAGAAAGCTTCCTGTACAAGAGGTTATGTCACCTGGCAAATATATTTCTAATTTTAATTCTTCAACAAGTGCATCATCAAAGAAACTCTCGCCATTTCAAGAGTGTTACAACGAATTTACTGTAAGTGACAGGGGGTGCCATAACATTATTATAAATTGTATCATATGTAATTTCTAAATTTGTTCTATGTAGACATTGTGGTGAGTCACAGAGTGTGAAATGTGTAAGAGTACAAGTGGGAGAAAAGGCTTAGCAATTGCTTTGGATTTAATTTGAACTAAATGCTCAGCTGTGATTTCATTTATGAGTTCTACAAAACAAGATGCAAGTGGCTCTTATGAAATCAATACTAGATTAATTTATGCCTTATGATCCATTGGCAAGGGCATGGCTGAGGGAGAACATTTAGTTCAGGAATGAACTTAAATCAACCACCAAATATACATGAAAAACTGACTGCAATATTAGAGAAAGCTGTATGTGAGGTCAGTGAGGAAAGCATGAAACTGGCTGCTAGGGAAGCAGTGGAAGAAAATGATGGATGTTCGGATATTGCAGTTGCACTCGATGGAAGATGGCAGAAAAAAAGGACACACTTCTCTGAATGGAGTAGTGACTGCCACGAGTGTAGACACCAGTAAAGTGTTAGATGTGGAGATAGTGTCTAAATATTGCAAATGTTGTAAAGTCAATGAACATAAAGAACACAACTGTGTGGCTAAGCCGCGGTGGAGTAGCCGAGCGGTCTAAAGCACCTCGCTGCGGAGCGCGCGGTTGCTCGCCGTGGCGGTTCGAGTCCTCCCTAGGGCATGGGTGTGTGTGTTGTCCTTAGGTTAGTTTACCTAGGTTTAAGTAGTTTGTAAGCTACGGACTGATGACCACGCAGTTTGGTCCGATAGATTTACAAACATTTTTTTGTGTGGCTAATTTTAGAGGAACAAGTGTTGGTATGCAAGTTCATGGAGTACAACAAATATTTCATCACTCTGTAGAATCAACAGGCATAAGGTACATCAGATATTTGGGTAATGGTGACAGTAAGGCATACAACAATGTGGTGAACTCCAAGCCATATGGAGATACCATTATTAGCAAATTAGAATGTGTAGGCCATGTTCAAAAAAGTTTTGGGAACAAGGTTGAGGGGAAAAAAAAACTGTTGATATGAGAGGAAAAATTAGAAGATGGAAAATTGTTGACCAGACAGGGTTGGTTAACTAAAACTGAAATAAAAATTTGCAGGTTTACTATGGGCAGGCAATTAGGAGAAATAAAGAAAATCTGGAGGCAATGAAGAGAGATGTTTGGGCCATATTCTTCCATAAGTCCTCTACTGATAAGCCATGACATGCATTGTATCCCTCAGGAGAAAAATCGTGGTGCAAATACAATAGGGCTCAGGCAACTGGAGAATCTTATTCTCCCAGCATTCTCTTCCTGCTGCTGTTATTACAGCAATCAAACCTATTTTCAGAGACTTGGCTCACCCTGATCTTCAAGGAAATGTCTGCATGGGTAGACACAGAACGCAAATGAATGTTTCAACAGTATAATTTGGAACCACTTTCCTAAAACAGTATTTTTAGGCATGCATACAATGAAACTAGGAGATCATGATGCTGTTATTACATTCAACTGTGGTAACATTGGAAAGTGTTGGGTACTGAAAAAGCTGGGAATTAATCCTGGTGAAAATATGATAACTGGGCTGCAACATTGCAATAAAATTAGGATAACCTATGCAGACAAGTATGCATCTAATATGGCCAAGAAAGCAAGACAAACATCCACGAAGAGGCCAAAGAAGGGCCATCATATGCAGCAGGGCAGTTTTAATTAACTGTAAGTATCTAATTTCAAAAGACTTTTTCTTTAAAGTCCATTTCATGCAAACTAAAATTTTCAGTACATATACCCCATTATATCAGAAACTATCATAGATAAATGAATGAAATTTTCAGAGACTCTGCATAACATAAAAAGCCACCTCTGGCACTTTACTCATTAATATTCCCCCATTAGAACGTTCAAAAAAATATTTTTTGCAGAAAAACCTTGATATTTTTTTGTTAATAAATTTAAAAAAGTATTTTTTAAATTATAAAATGGATAAATTAGATTTTAGTACAGATGACTATTAGCATAATGTAACATACATTAAAAATATTAAGGTCCCGTATCAAATAGCTTTTTATTTTATTTTATTTTATTTTTTAATGGGTCAAATACTTGCCTAAATTAACGTGGGTTAGATAGGCAGGATGTGGCCCCCTTAAGACTGTTCATGGATGATGTTGTCATTTGTGTTACTAAACTCACCATAAAATCAAAAGCAATTGTAAAACAATTTAGATAAGATATCTGCAGTGTACGAAAATTGGCAAGTGATCCTAAATAATGATGAATTGAATTCATTCAAATGAGTACTAAAGGATATCCATTAAAATATCACAGAGAAGGTGAACTGAAAACTTTGTTTCTGTGGCAGAACATTTAAAAGATGCAACAGATTCAGTAAAGAAACTGCGTACACTACATTTGTCCCATTTATTTTGGAGTATTGCTTCACATTGGGATCCCAACGAAGTGGGACTGATGACTTGTCTTGTTTGGATGAGTAGGAGTGTTCACCAGTGGACCATCAGATCCACTGGGAGCAATAGAAAAAAACTGAATAGGCTTCATGGATAACCTGCGAGCAGCTAGGGAAATAATGTCAACCTAGGCAGAGCCCCGCACGCCTTGGGAAGCCTCATACAACAGAGGTGGAGGCAGTAAAGCCAAGATCCCCGGCCTCCGTGACAAACGACATTCCATCACTTTGCCATGTGGTGGTGAATGAAGCCTACCCAGAGGTTTCAATGATCAAAGGCTGGTGGCGCTTACCAGTCCCCAACTTACTAACCCAGGTTCAGCAAGCTCGTATCCAGCAAACAAACGCTGAGCCCCCCGATGGGTAAACATCACAGTGGGAGACAGAGACAAATACAGTAAGCAGGTTGGATGTCGGTTGCTTATTATTCAGAGATAAAGAGGCTTGCACAAGATCGGGCAATTTAAAGAGCTGCATCAAACCAGTCTTTGGACTGAAGACCAAAACAACATGCAATGACTCAATTTGTTCTAAGGATTTGTTGTGCCTACCTGAAAATCACTGACTGAAGAGTGGTATGACTCCTCTATTCCTTTACTGTATGCAACTTTAATGCAGTCAGTTTCAGCAACTAATGTTATTACAATGACAATGATAGCAATTTCTTTACCTAGGTCATAATGACCTAGGTTGTGAATTACCTTCCCCTTCTGTTCCCATCCTTTTTTCCTACCTCTCTCCCACCTGAAGAAGGAACTGTGTCCCGAAAGCTTGTCCTTTTTCTTTTTTCTTCATTTGTGTCACTATCGGTGGCACAGCACAAAGATAAGTAATGGACAGACAATCTTTGAAAAATAATTTATCATCTCCGAGGAGAATTTCCATTATTAATCAAATAGCTATTTCTTTTTCAGGTAGAAAATGGGCAGAGAACATATCACTTGTGCCATCACTTCATGTAAATATTGTCAGACCAATCTTCTTTTGTGCTGCTTTGTGGGTATAGAACAGCATTAAAAAGCCACAGTCCATATATTTTTGGAACAGTCTAAGTAACTGTAAATGTATAGCAAATAAAAAATGTAAATCATGATATGGATGACTACACTACTTCTACACTTACCAACCATACTGGCAAATGTCGAGCGAACAATGAAGTCATCCAGCCAGTAAACACCAGCAGTAAGAGCTAGTGCACGACCTTTTGTAGTAGCTGGAAAGAGTTCTGCCAGTAACAGCCATGTTACAGGTCCCAGTCCAAAAGCATAAGCTGCCTGGTAGCACAGTGCTGACAGGATTGCCAGCACATGAACAGCTGCCACAAAAACAAGAAAATGAATATGCAAAAATGTAAAGAAGTCTGGCATTTAAATCTGATTTATTGCTACATTAGCCTAAACTGTAACAACACACACACCACACCACACCACACACCACACACCACACACCACACACCACACACCACACACCACACACCACACACCACACACCACACACCACACACCACACACCACACACCACACACCACACACCACACACCACACACCACACACCACACACCACACACACCACACACACCACACACACCCCACACACCCCACACACCCCACACACCCCACACACCCCACACACCCCCCACACACCCCACACACCCCACACACCCCACACACCCCACACACCCCACACACCCCACACACACCACACACACCACACACACCACACACACCACACACACCACACACACCACACACACCACACACACCACACACACCACACACACCACACACACCACACACACCACACACACCACACACACCACACACACCACACACACCACACACACCACACACACCACACACACCACACCACACCACACACACACACACACACACACACACACACACACACACACAGACACACACACACACACAAAGGAGAATAGGGTGAAAACCAACAGGACTTGTTTCCTAGTTAAATTCTAGAAGTGCCAACAGGCAGTGGTAAACTAAGGCTGTCGAAGGCCCAAGGTTGGCGGCAAAACAAAATGAGCCCCCCCCCCCCACACACACACAAATACATGTAACTTCTGAGATTTGGAGGCGCCCTAAGACAAGAGGCACAGGACAGTCTAAATAAATAATAATAATAAAAATAAATAAATAAAATTATAGCTTAGCTTTTGAGATTTGGAAGCCACAAAATATCAGGCCAAGGGCACGCTCCAAAAAAGATAAATAAATTAAATAAGGTATTTGGAGCCCCCCCCCCCCCAGTCTGCCAATGCCATGAGGCACATTAAAATAATAATGAAAACAATATACAATACCGTAATATATAAATCCAAGTTTGCTGCTAACAATATTTATTCAGCTTGTGCAAATTGATTCCACTACAAGCTTGTTTCGGCTTTTGCCATTTCAAGTGGAAGTTTAAGTTTGACTGACGTCCATAAAGCATATTAGAGGAAGTGTCTTTTTTTGTGACAAGATGGTAAGGTCACGTTTTATCTCATTACTTTTTATATTTGACAGATATAGAACTGTTTACTCTGTTGATGCTTTATGTTTACACAAATATTGTTAGCAGCAAATTTGGATTTATATATTACGATATGTCATATTTTGACCTTGTATATGCTGCAGGCCCAGTAGAGAAGAAAATGTACAATACCTAGCTATTGGAGCACATTAAGGGGCAATCTTATGTTTTTATCATTTTGTAATAACCTGGAGAAGAAAAAGTAAGAAATGAACTCAGTATTAGCAATGCAATTTGTACATTCTAAAATAAAACTGCATATACAGGGTGGTCAGAAAATGTCTGAATGGCTTCTCAGGACGTTGGAGGGCAAGTTGTGCCGAGACATAAATGTTAAAAAAGAAATTTGATACATTGCACCGTTTCTGAGTTATTTAGCTTAGAAGATAGCCAATCACGTCGTTTGGCGCGCAGATTCGAACAGCCCACAAGAGGCAGTGTTGCCAAACATATTCTCAGTGTGGTTGTCTCACAAGCAGAAGACGCCTACTCATCATGGACTAATTCGAATTATGGTATATGCAGTTCATGTCGAGAAATGAACGTGATATCACTGGGAGCTCCAGATGGTCAAGCGTTTATGAAAAAATAGCATTTCTTGCGCAGGGCTGGAATGCTGTATGACACTTAAGTGAACACTGTCAGCAAGCAGCGGCTGGTGTTGTGGGAAGAAGTGAGATTGGTAGTCAATGATGCGATGAATGTGGGTTCGAATCATAGTATGGGAAATTATTTTAAATTTTTATATGTCAATTTATGCATTATTTGCACTGCAAATAATTGAAAATTATGCACAATATATCGTATTTATTAATATTTCATAAAAAAAGATGTGAAAAGGAAAGGCAATGGAATATTTGTTATTGCACATCCATGTCCAAGACAGGACTGTATCACAGCATCGACGAGGACTCTGGAAATAACTTTCCGAAAAATGATTGTAATTGAAGTGTACAGGACTTCATATTTCGTTAATTTAATTTACAGTAGACCTCGACAGCTGCACGCGAGCATTAGGTTTGCGGTTTCAGTAAAATCGGCCAACTGCTCATTGTGGATAATAGTTACGGTTGCCAGGAAACCTATTTGCAGCTGCAAATTTTTGCTTGCCTTTCCTTGTTATCCCTTTTGTGAAATATTAATAAATACAATATATTGATCTTAATTTTGACTTATTTGCGGTGTATGTAATACATAAACTGACATGAACAAAATAAACACTCCGAAATGCGGATTCGATCGTACGCCCCTCGTGCGTTCAATTGCCGAACTGTGTTCTTGCCACTACGAGTAGGCATCCTCTCCTTGTCAGACCGAACAATGGACCAATACAAAAACAAACACGTGAAAATATTCGACGGCAATAGGGATTAAATTCGGGCCAACGCATCAGCAATTGCTGCGCTACAATGTACACTATGCCAACATCCGACGGTAATTGTATCTGCCGTGTAGTGCCCCTTTTTCTACTTGTCATTGGATCAATATTGGGAATCGTATGTATGCAATCAATCTTTGCGAAGGTACAAGGAAGGAAGTGTGGTAGAGCAGTGACGGACATCGTCGTGACACAGAAGTAGTGGTAAAATGGCGCGTCATCAGTACTCCTTCGAGGAATACGCAGATATGCATTTAGCTTAAGGCATTGCGGGTCAATATGCACCAGCTACCCATGACATCTACCACGCAAGATTTCCAAGCCGCGTTATTCTGTGTGTAAATACCTTTTTAGCTGCTGATAGACAGTTAAGGGAGTCTGGAAGTTTTGCTGTACCCAATGTTGACACTGGACGAGAACGCTACAAACATTCAGTTTGAAGAAAATGTTCTCGAAATAGTTGCTGCAACACCTAGTACCAGCTCGAGGGCCATTAGTACTGCTTTGGAAGTAAGTCACGTTATTACTACATTCTTAAAGAATGCCTGCAAACTACACATGGCAAAATATATCCTTTTATTTGTCATTACAGGTTGTGCACGGTGTAGTATTGGACGTCTTACATGACGAAAACCTATTTCCGTATCACCTATAGAAGGTGCACGATTTGATTGAAGAGGACTACCGCTCTCGTTACCAATATTTCGTGTGGTATTTAAATAAATGTAACGAAAATTCACATTTCGCAAAGATGGTGTTGTGGACAGACGAGGCATGTTTCACTAGAGAAAGACCATTCAATTCCCGAAACAGCCACATTTGGATAGACGCAAATCCGCATGGCACTTGCGTTAAATCCTATCAGCATAGGTTTAGTGTCAACATTTGGGCAGGTATCGTAGGCAAATTTTATTGGGTCCCATCCTACTCCCTCCCCATTTAAATGGAACGACGTACTTAGCATTCCATCAAAACGTCCTTCCGCTATACTTAGAAGACGTTCCTCTGGGGGTGCGTCAGGGAATGTGGTTCCAACACAATGGCACATTGCCACACTTTGCTTTTGTGGTACGTAAGCATTTAGATGTGTTGTACCCGCAAAGGTGGATTAGCCAAGGTGGTCCATTCCTCTGGCCAGCTCGTTCACCAGATTTGACACTGTTAGACTTTTATTTGTGGGGCCATGTGAAGCAAATCGTCCTTGCGACCCCAGTAGACACAACTGAAGAGCTTCTTGTGAAGATAATTTTAGCCTTTGATGAAATCAGGGAATCCTTTGATTTCGGAAAGCTTGCGGAGTCAATGACGCAGCGTTGCAATGCATGCCGTTAGGCTGGAGGAGGACACTTTGAGCAGCTACTGTGAATTTAGTGTTACATTTCGCTCCTGAAAATAACGTTCTTATGTTAAACAGCTGCCAAAATATAAGTTTATTGTTTTATGTTATATATTACTTTCCCTGCATTTGTTACATGTATGACCATTGACTGTGTATGAGGTTTATTGTTTTTCCATATTTATGTCCAAACAGGTACATATTGTTAGACCTTTATCGAATGCATTTATGAGCAATTATTGAATGTTATGAATACTGTAGCTTTCGGAATAAATGTGTATACTTGGCGCCAACGCCAATGTGTTTATGCAAAAAAAGATGTACAGTTCCGTTACTTACATGAAATCCATACACAAATGATTAGACAAAAAATACAGATGTGTTTCCCCATTTGGATAAAAATAAAACGATAACCCTGGTGGGGATCGAACTCAGGGCCTTCTGTTTCATGTGTCCAGTTCTCTACCCCCCAGACCACAGTGTCTCACGTTACAACAGCCGTTCATATACAAGTTTATACCCATATGACTACAACATGGAGGATACGTTTGGCAATGCTGCCTCTTATGGGCTGTTCAAATCTGCGCGCCAAACGACGTGATTGGCTAACTTCTAAGCTAAATAACTCGGAAACGGCGCGACGTATCATTTTTTTCTTAACATTTATGTCTCAGTACAACCTGCCCTACAACATCCTGACAAGCATTTCAGACATTTTCTGACCACCCTGTATATAACGTCTTCTAAAATATTTAACATGCTCCTATCAATAGTACACGCATTTGGAAAGGCTGAATTTTTTCTTCAATAATTTCACCACTAATTGGGAGAAAACTTTTATTAGGTGCAAATTTAGAAAAATACTAGTGTCTAACCAACTTTACATGCAAGAGAAATTTTGTGGCTTTACATGTGGTGATCTATGTAAAATGGCTTACTAGTCTTCACTAAGGTGAGGTTTACATTAGTTTGAAAAAAGATTTTGCAATTCCGTAAGAAATGAAAAAGTATTCATTGATTTTATGACATTGTGTGTTGGCTAAGACCACAGCAGATGAACCTTCATAGTTATCACTATTGCGCAGTAAAATATTTGTATATATTTTCAGTTTTCTGAATACAGAACATTACAATCACTAAATCAGTGATTTGTCTTCTCTCCTGTATCTTCTGACATTACATTAAACCCAGAATGTGATCACTGAATTGGAGAAATGTAATTCTAATTTATTTGTGAAATAGAAAAAATTTCAAAGTCACTACCATTTCAAAAAGTTTTCTGAAGTTTCAGCTGCATTTTACTCCCAATACTGTATAATCTAAAGTAGTGATCAGTTACTTGCATACTATAAAAAAATTTCAGTGCAAGATTTGTAAATCCTGTGCACTTGTTCCATATAGAATCATTTCACAATTACTGTTACGTAATTGTGGAAAGATAAATAGTTCATTAAAAAGTTCTCTCTTTTTACAAAAAAATGATATACATATATACAAAGGAATGAAGGTAATGGTTTAACATTCTTTCAACAGCAAGGTCAATACCTATGGAGCACAAAATGGGTTGTTTCGATAATGATGAGAAAGAGTATTAGCCACGCTGCATGGCTGGAAGTGGATATGAGCCGCAGTCCTCCTGGTGACTCCCCTGTACCATGAGTGTGAGGGAAATCAAATGAAAATACTCCCAGCATTCAAAGTGATTACAGTACAATCTGCCAGACTTGTACGAACTACTATGTGCATTGAAAAATTCCATACAGGCTAACCACTAGATGTATACATGCACACCTCTGTGTACAGGAACTAATACTGCACAGGCATTTTTGAAGACCTTGCAGTTCTTACCCTCTCTTAGTAATACTTTTAGTAAACACTGGCTTTTATTTTTCAATTGAACAGTGACATATACGAGGGTCATTCCAAAAGAAATGCACACTTTTTTTTCTCTTTTTTGCATGTTTGAAAGTTTTACATTGTGTAGATACATCCTTCCCACTTGTTTTCAAACTTAGTTCAACCTGTTCCCATGAGTGGCACCATCACAGCATGTCTTCAAGATGGCTGCTACACTTGACGTTCGTCAGAAGCAACATGATGTCACTGAATTCCTGTGCTGTGAAAACGAGACAGTGGGAAACATCCACAAGAGGTTGAAAAATATGTATGGAGATGCTGCTGTCGATCGTAGTACAGTTAGTCGGTGGGCAAGCAGGTTACATGATGAAAGCGGGCACGGCAATATTGAGGATTGTCCTCGCAGCGGGTATACAGGCGCTGGTTCCAAGATGATGTAAGGCAGTTGAAAGGGATGAGATTATGTGGAGAAATGAAAATATTGTTCCTAAAGGATGTATCTACACACTGTAAAACTTTTGAACATGTAGAATAAAAACTGTATTTAAAAAATAGTGTGCATTTCTTTTGGAGTGCCCCTTGTACATTCACAATACAAGAAACAAATATTTTTTAAGTAAGATTTGCTCCCACCACCAGAATTCAAAATGGAATTATGGATTTCAGTGGTAAGGTATCAAACAAGCACTTATCTAACATGTAACAAAAAATTCAGTATCTGTATCAGTTCCAAATAAAATTAAGAACATTTAACAATAGTCGTTCTATCTATAAGTAATCTGAATTCACCATTTAAGGATATAAACTTCTGTTACCTGTGTGGCAAATAGCATGTCTATGTTGTAGAATCTGAAGTATTTCTGGAGGGAATTGATAGCATGCATCCTGCAGGGCTATCCATAAATCCGCAAGAGTACAAGGGAATGGAAATCTCTTCTGAACAGCATGTTGCAAGGCATCCCAGGTACTTAGAAGAGTGTTCCTGGAGCCAATCTGTAGCAAATTTGCATGCTTGGTGTGTCACACGGTCCTGCTGGAATTCCCCATGTCTTTCAGAATTCACACTGGACATTAATGGGTGTAGACAACAAGCCAGGATGCTTACGTAAGTCACCTGACAGAATCTTGTCTAGAGATATCAGGGGTGCTGTATCACTGAAACTGCATATGTACCACACCATTACAGATCCTTCACCAACTTGAACAGTCCCCTCTGAAAGGCAGGGTCCATGGATTCATGAGGTTGTCTCCATACCCGTACACGTCTAATCACTCGGTTAACTGGGAACAAGACTTGTCCGACCAGACATGTTGTCAGTCAACAGTCCAATGCAGGGGTTGATTGGCCCATGTGAAGCATAAAGCTGTATGTTCTGCAGTCAGCAAGGGTACAAGAGGGATCCTTGGGCTCCAAAACCGCATATCAATTATGTTTCAATGAATGGTTCACTATTTGACATGTTTTGAAAGCCCAGCAGTAAAATCTGCAGCTATTTGCTGAAGGGTTGCACTTCTCTCATAATGAATGATTATCTTCAGTCATTGGTCTCATTTTTGTAGGAACTTTTTTCAGCCACAGCCTTGTTGGAGAAATGTCGTCTTACCGGATTAGTGACATGCACAACACACTCGTGAAGAGGTCGTATAGGAATATCCCCTCCTCATTGCTACCTCGGAAATGCTGTGTGCCATCTCTTCTACACAGACTATAATACCATATTCAAACTCACTTAAATCATGAAAACCTGCTACTGTAGCAGCAGTAACTGACCTAACGCCTGTCTCATATAGGCACTGTAAACCCCAAAACATTATACAGTAGCTCCTTTTTAATTCACTTTTGACACTTGTCTCTACTGGTTCAGATTTACTTCCCCAACCTGGCCAATTGTTATCATGTTTTCTCACACTTTTCGTAAATTTCAGTCCTCTTGAGAGCATAGGTCATGTTCACCGTAGAGTTCAAAGGTCAGGAGAATGGGGGTCAACAGTCTTATGTCTTATGTTGTTAGTGCTATCCCAGTAATTACAAAACCTGAGAATGTTGTGTTTTTGCTGTAGAGTCCTCCGTAACTAGTTAGGTAAATGATTTCAAATGCCAGAAGAAGACAATGACAACACCTCAAACAGTACCATATTCTAGTAAAGCACAGTGGTGTTGAAAACAATCTTTGAGTTGATGACAACTGCACTAATCCTACTCCTACTATTACTACTTGAAGGATAAAGATTTTTGCTCTTTTGTCTTGATTCATCAATGATTTGATATAATAATTAATTGCAATGCCTTCCATTCCATTTTGTCTATGAAACTGTCAACTGAGGTAATGCCCTTTATCAGTCTGTAAGTGCTACCATATGTCCAAATACATCGTCTGACAAATAACCTGAAGGAACCAGAAGGGGATAAAGAAATGAAATTTTACAGGATTAGAGGTTATTTGTTGTTATATGAGAGGTACAACATTAGTGTCAAATTTATGGAGACCAAGGAAGTATGGGACCACTTACTGATATGATACTGACCCTCCTCTAGCATGGAAGAATGCACTGATTTGGGTGTGCCAATCTTCTTTGGGGCCAAGATGGCACACAAACACTTTAACTAGTCCTTTACATCCTGGTTACTGGTCCACACATGTTCATTAGTGACACATCTAAGAGTCGTGCTTACCATACAAGATGGTAAGGTTCTGTATTGTACATAGAGTTCATAAACACTTGTTGTGTCAGTAAACAGTCCTGTTGGTAAATGATACTGTCACATAATGAGCTACAAGTAGGAACACATGAAGTCTGTAGTCTACCATTGTGTCACAAAGGTTCCCTTAACCACTATTGCATGTGAACTGAAGTTATACCCAATGGCGCCTAAGATCAAAACACAAGGAGTAAACAGCTATGTCTCTCCTAACATTGGAACACTAGGACCTCTCCTCGGATCAGTACATATTTGTGAAAGATGGTTGCCCAGGGTAGTGCAGAACCTCAATTTATCACTGAAAACTATGGGACACCACTCATTAGCTGTCCATGTTTCTGAGTCATGGCACCAATCCACGTGGAACTGTGTTATGGTGTTAACGACACCCCAGGTGTAAACAATAATGCCCTAATACCACTACTGATAGTCTCTGACCAATGGGACAGGTTGACACAGAATGACAGGTGGTCCATTTCTTGTTCTAGGATGGCAGACACAAATGTTAAGGGGCTGTGATGTGCCTCATGCATAAAAGGGTGATCTTATCCTGTTTTCAACCAGTTTCTTTCTTAATAATGAGCATGCAAGCCAAATCATTCTCAGGCAGTTCAACTTTGGATCACTATCTGAAAGTCAGCGAAATACAGATTGTACACTGCCAAATGGTGACCAACAATGAAGACACTTTTAAACACTGTCATGTGCCAGTAACATTGCCACTCTTAAGTATATGGTTACTTTTAGGTACATCACAGTGATCGTTCAACCAACGGCACTGCACACATCCCTTACATACTGTACTAGGCCTGGTAACAACATTAATGCATTCAGCCATGTCTTCTGTGTGCTTCATTTTTTGGTCAGGTGTATTATATTATTAAGTGAGATTTAGGAATGTTTCTAAATTTAAGAATTAACAAACATTATAACCAGAACAGAATAAGGTTCAGATGTAATACACATACCTGCTGGTGGTTGGGCCTCGTGTTGTATGCAGCGTGGTGCTGGTTCTGCAATGAGAGGTACAGGTGTTGGAAGCATAGGAAATGGTGGTGGCGAACCTGTTGGTAAGTCTGGAGCCACAACTTCACCAACACTGTACTGAATGAGCTGAGGCTGAGAGGAAATGGAAGGGACCGCGTTGCATGGATTTGTCCAGCTAGTTGATGAACCACCATATGCTGAGAAAACACCCAGCAAAGCAGCTGATAACATTGCACAGGTTGTAGCCATCAGCAGGGCAGGTCGTCGACCAATTCTATCCACCAAGCAGACTGACATGCCCGTGAAGCATACCTGAAAGTACCAATACTATTTTCTTACAAGATAACCAAATCTAAACTTATAATAAGTTCATATAAGTGAAAAGGATATAATACAAATTCTTCAAAAGTGGAAGTGACTAGAGACTGTACAAATATTAACCCTTTACCTACTTGTGACATTTCACAGATTACAGTGTTAATTTACAAGCTATCTCCAACTTTGAATTGACACCAAATTTTAGCTCCTTCTCAAATAACTTCCCAGGTGACATAATTTATCAGACAGGACAACATTTTCATTTGAAAAATTGGACAGCTGCACAGATCAAATCCGAGTTGGATGAGGTCCATGTGGGTTTTGCACCAACACTGAAGACTATTTAATTTTGGATCAATGAGTTTAAAGATAGTCGGAGAAGTATGGAAAATGAAGCACGCTCCGGTTGGCCCATTGAATTCACCACACAGGAAACCATCGATAAGGTGCATGCTATGGTAATAGAAGATCGAATATTAAAAGTTCGTGAGACAGCTAACATTGTAGGCATCTCAACTGAAAGAGTGCATTACATCCTCTATGGAAAATTGTCCATGAACAAGCTCTGCTCAGAATCTCACACTGTTCAGGAGCAATCCACAGGACTTTTTGCGCAGATTCATAATTTTGGGTGAAACCTGAATCCACCAGAGAAAAGTTATGGCCACTGTCTTTTGGGATTCCCAGGTTATAATCCTGAAAGATGTTTGGAAAAAGGCAGATCCATCACTGCACCCTAATATGCTGCTCTGCTGGACTATTGATTGGCACGGAAAAAGTGCTGTTTCATCAGGACAATCCTCCAGCCCACACAGCAGCTATCGCAATGGCAAAAGTGTACAACTTGGGTTTCAAAGTGGTTCCTCCCACACCCTATTCACCAGTCTTGGTTCGGAGCGATTTTCTTATTCTCAAACTTTAAAATTTGGTTTGGTGGGAAGAAATTTTCATCGAATGAGGAAATGTTTGCTGCTGTGACAGAATATTTTGCAAAGTTTGACAAAGACTACTTTGCTGATGGGTTGAAAAAAATTGGAAACTCGCTGGACCAATTGTATAGCCTTGCAAGGACATTATGTCGAGAAATAAAGTGAGTTTTTGCCCCCTCCCCCTTTTTTACTTTACACATTTGAAATTTATTAATATCCAGAACTGGTGACCATCCTGCCGCAATGTTGATTGAGAATTGTCAATAATGGCTCATGGATCAGTAAAGTGTATGTTACAGAAACAAGCAAGAGCTATAGATGTCCACGTGTATAAGTTCTTCGAAGGAGACTCTGAAGCAGACAACTCAGCATAACATAGTGGTCGCTCCATCAATGTGAACAGACAGTGTGAAAGGCTGATGCAAGTTGTGTGGGACTGAAACATATAGGATGTAGCAATTCCAGTAAAGAGAATGCAACTATTAAAAAGGGTAAGATGGTGGCACCCTACATCAAGTGTAATGTCACAGAGCGCATGGATGCAATGCCCCCTATCAGGAATCTATGTCCATGGTCCTTGGTGGGCATTCAACTTCTGTGGCACCCAATACTAGAACCCCCCACCCAAAAACAAAGTGCGTATGGTTGGGAACATCCCAGATGGTGCCATGATGGTCGGAAAGAGAAGATATGTAAAGAGTCGGATCCTTAAGTAGACGGTTGTGGGGAGGGAAGGTCTTCTGTGATGTCCGTTGTGGTGGTGTCGGTATAGGGGACCATTACGTGTCTTGGAGATTAAGAGCAATGGCACATCGCGATTCAGGGATTGCCAGCTCCTAGGGTATCATGGTCTCCAAACATTAAAAGGAGAGGGGTGGGGTGGGGAGTGACGTCGTTGAGCCTGAAGCTGGTTGACATGGCAAAACTGAACCCTTTCTGCGTATGAACCATTGTCACTCGACAACTATATGTCTCTACTACCGTTCCCAACACGCATTCCACTGTGGTACCATAATAGCAACCTTACACATCTGTGATACATGCATGACACTGGGTAGATCGGGTGTAGGGTGCCAAGGAGTGTGGGATCAGTTGGTGGCACAGAATCCACAGTTGCCGCCCATTAAGGGGTTCAGCAGGGCAATGACTGGTGTGGTGCGGTAAGTACTCAAGAACAGAGCGAGAGCCAATGTTGTGGCTGAGAAGTCAACAGCTTTCTTCATTTGCTGTTTGAATGTTCTAACAAGACGTTCTGCTTCTTTGTTTGAAGGAGAGTGAAATGGTAGGCTGGTAATGTGTTTTATACTGTTGGCCTCGCAGAACTGTTGGAAAGCATATACTGTAAATTGTGTTTCGTTGTCCATAACTAAAGTGTGAGTCAGTCTTTCGATAGCCAAAATCTGGGCCACGACTGTGAGAGTAGTGTCAGTCGTGGTGAAAACCATGAATACATCATAGGGGAACTCTGAGTGTGTGTCCACAATGAGTAACATCAATCTCAAAAATAGGCCTGTAAAGTCGAGGTGGGGTGTAGACCAGGTGCAAAAGATTGTGAGGGAGCTGCCAGACATAAGGCACGAACTGTACAGCTGTGGACCATTTTCTCAAAGTCATTATTGATACCTGACTAGTATACATGTTCATGAGCCAAGGCCTTCATCTAGGACATCCACCAATATGACCCTTGGTACAGCAAGCTTAGGACTGCTCGTTTAACTCGACTGGAATTACGACCCAATATGTGTCAGTCTTTGTACCTAGCAGAAGAACTCATCAACCACTGAGAGCCTGTGGTACAAATGTTTCCAGGGGTTGACTTCATTTGTCAGCTGACACATCAGGTAGGTTGGGCAACCATGTTTCATTCACATAGTGGAGAACCTTTTTCAGGGTAGGATCCTGATAAATGTCAGCACTGACATGTGCAGCTGTGATGTTATCGTGCAGTGTCTATATAGAAGCAGAGGACTTCCTGCTGGTCAAATTCAGGTTCTGGACCAGCTGGTAGACATGACAGGGTGTCCACATTAGAGTGCCATGACTTGGGTTTGTACCATATGCTGTAGTTGTAGGAACTCTGAAACAACACCCAGCTAAGGCATTGAGTTATTCATTCTGGAGGTTGGAATGTGGCTCGAATAATGTGACTAAAGGCTTATGATCAGTGATTAAGAAGAATTTCTAACCAAAAAGGTACAGAGGGAACTTTTTAATGACAAACAGTATTACCATTGCCTTCTCCTCAATTCGTAACTGTGCTGAGCAAAGGTGGCCTAGTTCCTGAAAGGGACCAACAGTGGATACGACTGCATTGGAGATGGAAAATCCAAATAGCTGAAAAGCATCCAGGCCAAAAATGTTAGGCGGGCAATGAGTGGTCAGCAACAAACAGAGATGGTGGCTCCTGTGTTCACCTGAAATAACTTCCACATGAGCTGATTGTTCATTGGAATTACGGACTGTGGTGCATGCACTGTATCATGCTGAACTTGTGGGTTATGACATGTGTGACTGGCGCAGCTGTGACATACCAACCACAGATGCCTCTACTTGCCACAAAGAGTGCAGAACCCCACAGTGATGCGAACAATCTGCTCTGGAATGAATGAAAAGCACCGTGGGCATGAAGGAAGCAACCCTCTTGATCTGTGATGAGGGGCAACCAGAAGCTTGGATGTCACAGAGATGACCGATGGCAATGAATCACAATGGTGCTGCAACCTGGGAGCATCTTATGCCTATGGCGCACAGATGGAGTGTGTGAGGGTGTGCTCACCACCGTAACTTGTGGTCCCACCACAAGTCATTTGTTTGCTATCTGAACGATTTCAAACAAATGTATAAGTCACTAAATTTTCTCCAGTGACAAGTTACCCAATTTCAACATTGCTGTGTGGACTTCAGGATCTCGCACTAGCTGAAGCACCATGTCACAAATCAATAAGTCTGCATAAGAAGCCTTGCAATTTTGTTTAGTTCAAGTGAAATTGCATTTCTTGCTGAGACCTTGTAGGTCACCAAGAAACAGTTGTCTGTAGTACTGATGGAATTCAAGCCTGGAGGCAAGCACATGGTATTGCTGGGAATAATAACTGGTCAAAACGATACATATCATGTGAAAGAGGGTGAAAGGGTCGGATAAAGGCACCAACTTGAGGAGCAGAAATAACTTGTCCAGTGATGCTGGCATAAACAATGATTGTTGCAATGAATTGGCTGTGACTTGAATGCCATGAAATGTTGCTTAAGCCTTTGCAAACACGTATCCCAGTCCTTGGCATCACTGAAGAGTGTTAACGAGAGAGGACGTATGAAAGCCTCACAAACCAGAGGTGCTGAGGCATGGTGTGCTTCAGTCTCCTGTGTTCGATTTTTTTACTGTCTGCAACTGAAGGGTTTTTTGAATCAAATATAACTGGAGCTGCTGCTGCTGTTCCAAAAACAAAATAAGACTATCATCCATGCTGATAAATAATTTCCTTTTCCCTTCTAGCCAAATGCTATCTCCGCGATTATTGGAAGTCAGCACCGTCTGAGTGTTGGTGGATCATACACATGCAAAAAGCCACCAGGCGGTAGAGCACCTACGGAAGGTGGTCCCCGTGAGCAGACGGCATGGAGAGAACACAAGCTGTGGACACAAAGAGAGGGACTACACAACAACAGAGACAAGTACTGGACACCGAGGCACCAACAATAACAGACTACGAACAAAGAAAACGACGACAATTATGGCCAAAAGAATGACAGGTAGATTAGCCACGTTGAAACTGAGAAACCATGTGATACATTAAAAGGTGCTTTTGGTGTAAATGCGAGCACATAACTGACTGGTATTGTTCTGCGTATTCACCTAAATAGCGACCAAGTGAAGAGTTCTTGGCCACTGCATGATATGGTGGTGCACTACACTGAGTGTAAAGGCACCAAGTGCGCAGATGCAAGGCTGCCTATTGGGAATCTATGTTCATGGACTGTCAGTCATTCAACATCTGTGGTGCCCAATACTAGAATATAAAAAGTTGTGCAGCAACTTCATCACCTTTGGTGAACCCCATGTCTGCTTTCAGAGGTGGCACAGCCTCTGATGGGGTAGGATAAGCCTGTGATGGGACTGAGTGAGTGGATGGGACATATCTTGCAACAGCATCTTCCACAATGTTATGCCCTGCAGCAGGGGACTGGGGTTTGGGGTGGCATGTGATGGATTAGGATGTGGTGGAGGTTAGGTTGGCAACAGAACACGACTTTAGGAGAGATGGGATTAGTCTTGGCAGGATGTCTCTCATTTTAGGGCATGATGCAATTTAATCAAATGTGGTTCATTTGTTCCAGTCCAGGGTGGTCAAAAAATGTCAAATGTTTGTTAAGCTTAAGGGACTTAACTACGGGGTCATCAGTCCCTATCCGGGATGGTATTGGGTGATGAAGAGAGTGCTGAGGGGGGAAGAGAGAGGCAGGATTGGAAGTGTATGGGGTTAAGGCACAGAAAAGCCATTTGTATACTAGGTATGACATGTAGCGCCTGCCTGTGAAGGCATTTGTGGGACATTTAATAGTGCAGGGGAGTTTTCATGGCTGCAACTACGCCATATGCTGGTGGCCAGATGGTATAGGAGGTTTGTTTTTGGGTGTGGAAGGGATGACATTTGTATGATAAATATTTATTGTTATTAATTCTGTAGCGTACACGATAATTCTAGCCTTTTTCATGGCAAGAGATAGGAGGCGAGGGACCATATGCCATGCCATCAGTGCTAATGCTGTAAGTCAACAATAAGATTTGTTTTAGATCTCTTACTTGGGTAATGGGGCTACATGCCACTCTGTTACTAGTCATATCATACGTCAGATAGGTCTTGAAAGAGATGGAACATCATGACATTTCCTCCCCATATGTAGGCCCTTGTATTCCGTTTTCCTGAATAAATAACTTCAGTGTCAATCATGGCTTTATCATCCTGACATTCACCACCTATCCTATAGCCCACACTCCTAGCTTGGCCATTCTGTATGCATTGTGAAAATGTAGGTTCTGTTGGTGGTCAGTATATTTAATGCAGACAGAGGTGTGGATGGAGGAAGTGATATGGAGATTAATGTCTAGGCAGGTGGTGAGCCAATTTGAAGAAAACCTCCAGTTCACAGAGTGCTCCATTCATACATCTGCCCACGTTGAACCCACCAACCACCAACAGTACCTACATTTTGACATGCGCCATCCCTGTTCAGGGTGGCCACCAAATCTTCATTTTCTAATTCAAGGTTTTCTCCAGGTTTTTCAGGTTAAAAATAATTATTTTCCAGGTTTTCACAAAACTTAATTTTGCTCGAAGGGGTTAGCAGACAACTATACTGTAAAGAAACTAGTTACATATTTTTAAAACACATGTCATCCAAGTTGAACCATGTCACGTAATATACACCAAGTAGTGGCGAATCCAGGATTTGTGTTGGGGAGGGGGGGGGGCATAGCTCATAAAAGTTGTGCCACAGTACCTCAAACTCATCGAAAGAGAACCAGCTCATATTATGAGGTTTTCCTCGTGGTTTTGGGGGATCTGCAGCCCCGTAGACCCCCTCCCCCCCCCACCCCAGATTGGGCACTGACACAATGTATAGTACAGGGTGTACATTTTAAGGCCACAAACCAGAATAACTAAAAAACAGTATGTATTCAACAATGGTTTTCATCATTATGAACGGACGGCAGAGGCTTAAACTTGAACTTGAACTGTCTCCACCGTTTAGGAGCGATGTGGGTGGCTAGTGTAAAATTTTAAATGGAAACTCCCATTTTTTATTGCAGATTCTGATTCTACAGACCAAATCATGTATGGTTTGGTTGAATTTTTTCTTTCAATTTGCAACATATTACACTGTAATGGTAAGAATTATTTGCCATACTGCTGAAAAAATGTACCACCCAGGAAATAAAATAAAGGTTAATTGTATTGATGATGCTTCAGAACCCAACCAAATGATACCAGATGTACATTTCTTCCCAGCTAGTTCAATTAAGTGTTTTTCGGCAATTCATAATTGGTATTCAGACAAGGGCAATCTGGAGTAAGGTATCACTTGGTATCACCTTTTCACCTCTTTCAAGTTTTCATTTAGATTGTTCCCAATGACTGCCCTGTCCAATGCGGGGAGAGGGTGGGATCACTTTAGGGATCATTTGGTAGCATTGTGAAGCACCATGAATATGGTTTTCATTTATTTTATTTCCTGTTTAGTACATTTCTTCTACAGTATGGCAAGTATTTCTTACTACCATTTAAAATTTTACACTTGACTTGACACCCCCTCTCTCCCCACAAACGGTGGAAACGGTTCAGGTTGAGTATTATTTCCTAAGACTCTGCCATCCGCACATGCTGATGAAAACCATTTTTGAATATCTACTGTTTTTCCGAGTTATTCCGGTTTGTCAACTTAAAATTTACACCCAGTATAATGGACTAAGTTGAGTTCAAGTAGTTGGAGAACACTGTACGTTTTAATGTAAATTGCATTCGTTTATACAACATACTAGACTTCCTGATACATTAAAATACAGTTACATCTCATGAACTAGTCATCAAGAACTCAATACATATATTATGATTTGCATTACCTTCAGGATATGAACAACCTTTTCACCTCTTTCAAGTTTTCATTTAGATTGTTCCCAATTATGGTTTGCAGTTTCCAGAGCACATACAGTCAAATAAGTTTTGTCCTGGAAAACTCTAGCTAAAAGATCAATGAATGTTAATGACCCAGCATGCCTAATAATGCACAATGTTGTGGGCGGGTTCTTTAACTTCGAGGAGATGAAATGGGGAATGCAAAAACATATATGGAGCAACAGCTGTGTGGCACTTCCATTCCAGAGTCATCTGGTAAAATAATAGTCAACAGCAGATTTTAATGAAAACATTTCATTCTAATGAATTTGTTTCATTTTTTAAATTCTTGTAGCACTAAACAGACAGTGAAATATAACTTACATTATGGAAAGCAACAGACTTCTGTTTGCTTATGGAAAGTTTATGTTTCTTGTTTCTTGTGTAGCTGTTCAAAGCACTCTTGCCCATTGTAGAAATAAGTATCTTTGTGTTGCACCAAGAGCATAATGCATTCGTTTGTGATTTGGAATCACATGTAACCCATGTAACACTGTCTCGTATGAGCTCTGATATCGAGTTATACTCTGTTTTGATGTGACGGACAAACAATTCACTCTAAAACACGTTGAATTACTTCATCTGTGCAGGCACAGGTAAGGTCAATTCACTCATTCTATTGTTCTCTGCAACAATTGTTTTACTCTGTTCCATCTCAGAAAGATGTAGATGGCCTTAGGGTGCGTTCACACTGCCGGCCGGCCGGCCGGCCGGGCCGGGCCGAGCCGAGCCGGGATGTGCCATGCCGTCTGGCGCCTAGTCAGTGCGCGCCGACGGCATGGGTGTTCTCACTGCGCGCTGGGCCGAGACGAGCCGTAAAAAAGGGGCAAAATCAACTTTTCAGATTTTCAAGTTGCAAAACATTTTGACAGTATATAAGACCAAGCCACATTGTTTTATGAAGTTATTCTTTCCTTAAATTCTTTACCTTACCTGTGAAAAAATAAAAAGTCTGCTTTTCATTCCGAGAGAGTTTATAGTTTCATAACGCTCCTCACTCGATTTTGATGAAAGTATTCGGTTAAAAAATCTGATTTTTGGACACAGGGTAGTACAATATCTTAGTTTTTGAATAAAACATTCACCTTTTCGAAATTCATAACAGTCGTTTTCAAATGATGCTTTTTATCAAGTTTGCACACTTTATTTACAAATCGTGTATTGAAAAAGTTCGATAGCGGGCAGCTTACTGTTCTATGCATTTTAGATCATACATTACAGCGAATGAAATGGAGCTAAAAGTATGGAAAAGATTTTGAAATAGTAGTCGCACCGATATCTAGCTCCTTTCACATGTTATTGCGAGTTAACTGAGCGGCGTCATGCAGCGATCGCAAGCCTATGAACTCGGCGGCTGTTGCGTGTAGCGTGAAGCACTGCAGTGCCGAAAAATTTTATTTGCTGGTCACATGTGTAGGTCCCTCGTGATGTGTTAATGATCCATAACCAGAAAACAATTATGAAGTAATTTTTATCAGGTGGCAACCAATTACAATGGACAAAAAGATACCAGGAATTACATTCATAGTGTAAACATTTTCAACGTATCGTACCAAACCCACTTCATTTTTAGTTATTTAAAACAAAGGTTGCCGCCTTCAATTTACAATATTGACTTAACAATCGAAATTCCATTAACATACGGACTATTTAGAAAACGGTCACTTCAACTCACATGTGAACGTGGATTTTAATGCCTACGAATTCAATTACTTGTTTAAAATAATCTTTTTAGAGTGGTGTCTTACAAAAGCTAGCCAGTCATCAATGGGATGAAAGAGTCGATTTTAATTACACTCAAGAAATATAACATCAAGAAAAAATGATACCAAAATTTTCAGTGGGTTATGCCTGGCATACCCATTCAAATTTTGGGGTATGCTTGAGAGACCAAGCATACCTGTAGTCAGCGCCTATGCTAACGAAGCATCACAATAGCAACTTTTATGGAGTTTATAGTTAAAATCAACAAAATGCTTTCGCGAAGAGATTTTTCAACACAGAATCAGACAAACGAGATCTGTGTTGATGAGTATAACTAGTGGTGGGGGGGAGGGGTCAGTTACGAAAATTGCTAAAATTCAGTACAAATAAATATCGTCTTTCATTCTAGTTAAGATTTTGTAGTCGCGCGAGGAATTGAGTCGCGTGGTTGAACAACACTTCGAGATAAATACAGAAATAGATAACGGAATACGTAACCTACAATTATAAAACTTTTTAAACCGACCAGAAATATATTTGAAAATGATTTTGTACATGAAGAGATGAATATTATTTAACACGCAGGCACTGACGATCTGAGCATATTGCTCGCCGTAATTTTAAAACGACTAGCATATTGTTACTTTCAAATATTAAACTTTGAAGTTACTTCTTACTGAAACTACAGGGATTACTTATTTCACATATTAAGTACATTTCGAACTGGTCATGTAATCTGAGCAATAGGCTATACAGACGAACGATCGTTTAACTCTTAAAGCCGCGAGACCTCATGGGTTAAAAATCCCGGTTTCTGGCTGAAATTCAAGGTTTCTTCCCGGTTTCCCCCCCCCTTTTTTTTTTAATTCAAGGCTTTTTCCCGGTTTCAAGGTTCGGTGGCCACCATGCTATTACATTAAAAATTCTCACCCACACTGCCGGCCCTCCATGAATGGTGTACTTACAGTGACAAGAAACCTACCAACCACCAAAAGAATATTCATTTTAACAGATGTGTTGGTCTATAAAAAAGATGACGGAACTCTTGAAAATAGATTTTGCAGGAAACCGACGGATACTGATAAGTATTTACGTGCAACCAACTGTCACCCTCCTTTTCAACGTGTAGTTCTACGGACCTTGGTAAAAAGATCATATGCCACATTTGATGCTGCAAATTTACCTCAAGAGCTGCAACATCTCAAGAATGTGTTCCATCAAAATGGCTATACAGATAGGCACTTTCAACGGGCTTTTGAGTTCGGACCACCATTTGAACCAACTGCAAACACTTCCAGCTCTGTTGCTTTCCTTCCTTATGCTGGTAACATGTCTGCCAAGATAGGAAGGATTTTAAAGAAACACAAAATAAAGTGTATTTTTCATCTGCCAGCTAAGACTAGGGTACTTCTTGGCTCTGTTAAAGATGATTTAGGCCTAAGAAAACCTGGTGTGCATAAAATACCATGTGAGTGCAGCAAAACATACACTGGCCAGACTGTTCATACCGTCAGTGACAGATGTGTTGAACATCACGCGATTGATGCAGCCAGAACGGTGGCTGAACACTGCCTCTCAGAGGGACACAGGATGCTATACGATGAGAGACAAATTGTTTCAAACACCTCACGTTAATGTTTTTTCAGGCAATATGAGTATCACTTTAGTCTCAAAGAAGAATAAGAAGACATGGTTACAGTGGAGTTTACAAATTTGTGACTTATGCTTCACGTGTAGATGTTAGCAACGGTGCGATGAATGAGGCAGGTGAAAGCAACCAATCAGGAGTTGCGCTCAGGCGGCCAATAAAAAATAGCTTTAGTCTTTATGGTTTGTAAACATGTAGTACTTATGAGGATAACTAATATACTCATTGAACAATGGTGCATTGAGAACCTGTCAACCACAGAGCAGGAACATCATTATATATTTCATGATGAACAGAAAATGTGCATGCTCTTTCAAAACCCATTGACACAGAATGAGTGGAAATAATCCCCACAACCTCTGGACAGTAACACAAGGAAATTAACTCGATTTCAAAATTCAAAATTCCAATGAGGCAATCTCATCTGCTCTACCTTCGAATAAGCAACGATACAGAAGACGAACACAAGAGGATTGAGCAAAACACACTCGCAGACACACACACGAGAGAGAGAGAGAGAGAGAGAGAGAGAGAGAGAGAGACTGCGAACGTTAAATGCGAAAAATTTGATCTCACACTGGAACAAATATTGCAAGTGCTCTAACACTTGCCTGTAACACCATATTGCAAAATCTTTGTGCACGTTTTACTCCCACACAATGCTACACTCCAGACAAATGCTTTCAGAAAGGATTACCAAATTAATATTGTATAACAACAAAATTTGCTTCTTAACAAATTCTTTTTTTCCCCATAGCCATTCTACATTTCATATCTTCTTTATTCAGTCATCAGAAGTTATTTTGCTAAACAGAAACAAAAGTCATCTACTACATCTACATACATACTCCGCAATTCACCCTAAGGTGCGTGGCGGAGGGTACACTGTACCACTACTAGATATTTTCTTTCCTATTCCATTCCCAAATTGAACGAGGAAAAAAAGAATGCCTACATGCCTCCGTACGAGCCCTAATTTCTCTTATCTTGTCTTTGTGATATTTACGCGAAATGTAAGTACTACTTTTATTGTCTCATTACCTAATCTAATTCCTTCAGCATTGGCCGATTTTCTTACACTACATCCATTATCCTTATTTTGCTATTGTTAATGTTTATCTTATATAACAACATTTTTTTGAAACACTGTCCATTTCATTAGATTGCTCTCCCAGGTCCCTTGCTGTCTCTGACAGGTTTACTATGTCATTGGCAAAACACGAAGTTTTTACTTCTTGCCCCTGAACATAAATTCCTTCCCCTAATTTCTCCTTGCATTTTTTTTACAGATAGTCAATATACAAATTGAAAAACATTGGAGAAGGGCTACAACTCTGTCTTACTAGTTTCCCAACCAATGCTTCCCTTTCAAGCCCTTTGACTCGTACAACTACTGTCTGGTTTTCGTACAAGTTGTAAATAACCTTCCATTTCCTATATTTTACTCAAATTGAAAGAATGTATTCCATCCAATACTGCCACACTTTCTCCAAATCTACTATGCCATCTTCTAAGATAAGTCATAACGTGGGTATTAATCAAAATGATCCAACATTTCTCCTAAAACCAAATTGATCTTTCCCTATGTCAGATCCCACCATCTTCTCCATTTGTCTATAAATAATTTGAGTTAGTATTTTGCAACCATGACTTATCAAACTGATATGTCTGTAATTTTCTCACTTATCTGCACTTTCTTTCTTTGGAATTGGAATTATTATATTCTTCTTGAAGTCTAAAGGTATTTTGTCCGTCTCGTTCATCTTAGACACAAGGTGAAACAGTTGCTTCATGACTGGGTCTCCCAACGATATCAGTAGTTTAGAGAGAATATCAGCATTTCAGCGTGATCATCATCTACTCTTGGCACCTTGTTTCAATTCAAATCTTTCAGTGCTGTGTCACATTCTTGTCACGGTATTCTATCTCTTACCTCATTATCATCTACATCCTCTTCCCTCTTTACAATATTGTCTCAAAGTTCAATTCCTTTGTACAGTTCTATATATTCCTTTCACTTTTTAGCTATCCCAACTTTGCTTAGTACTGGTTTTCTAAATGAGCTTTTGATATTAATACAGCTGGTTTTCTTGTTGCCACGCGTCTTCTTTATTTTTCGGTAGGCAGTATCCATCATTCTCCTATTAATACATTCTTTTATGTATGTACATTTTTTCTCTGGCCACTCCTGCTTAGCCTATCTACACTTTCTGTCAACCTCATTTTTCAGCCATCTGTAATCTCTTCCACCTGCTTCACTTGCTGCATATATGCAATAATGGCAATGGCAAGAAAGGTAGAAGATACCATGGTGAATGAAAAAATGGTAATCAACACCACTAGGGGTTGCCCGCAAGGAGGAGTTCTTTCCCCTTTGTTGTGGAATCTAGTGGTGAATGATCACATTGGAGAATTAAACTCTAGGCAGTACTTTTGCCAAGGATACGCAGATGATCTTGTCATAGTAATACTTGGCAAATTTGCTGATACAGTAAAGAATATGGCACAAGGTGCTTTGGACATTTTGCAAGACTGGTGCAGAAAACAGGATCTGGGGGTTAGTCCTAAGAAGACTGTTGTTGTACCATTCACAAAGAAGCATATACAACATTCAAGTTGGAATCTAAAGCTTTTCAATGAAGCACTACCTGTGAAGGGGACAGTGAAATATCTAGGGGTTACCCTAGATGAGAAACTGACATGGACCCCCTCACATCAGGAATATTTGCTCCAAGGCAAAAGGTACTCTTGTGAGTACCAGGAGAGCTTGTGGCAAAAATTGGAGCCTGAGCCCCAAGGGTATGCACTGGATATACACCACAGTGATTAGACTCAGGATCACCTATGGGGCAGTCGTGTGGTGGAAGAAGGTAGAACAGCAGGTTGCTGCTAAGGAGCTTGGTAAGGTGCAGAGATTAGCCTGCTTAGCCATAACAGGCGGAATTAGCAGCACACCAACTGCTGGGATGGAAACCATGCTGGATATGGCCCCATTACATCTTTGGGTCAAGATGGAGGCAGCAGCTGGTGCATAGACTCAAATCTGGCAACAATTGGAACTCTTTTGGGATATCCAGAATCACACACTAAAATAGTGAATGAGGTAAATATAGGAAAGGTTGGGGAAATGCCAGCCGACTATATTATAACCCCATACTGCTTCAACAAGCCTTTCAATATAACAATTGGAAATAGGGAGCAGTGGGAGAAAATAGTTCGACACCGTACGGGGGATATTGTCTGGTTCACTGATGGGTCAAAATCGGACCAAGGTGTTGGGGCCGGAGTATATGGGGTGCAGCCAAGACTGGAGGGCGTCATCTCTCTAGGAAAACTGGCCTCAGTATTCCAGGCCGAAATCACTGGCACCAGGGCGTGTGTGGAGGAGAATTTGTGTAGGTGCTACAAAGATCGTAGCATCTATATCTATTCAGACAGCCAGGCAGCCCTGAGATCACTGGTAGCTCCTGCAACAAGGTCTAAAATTGTTGCAGAATGTCACAGGGTTCTGGCGTTGCTAGGGGAAAGCAATAGAGTAAACCTGTTGTGGGTCCCTGGCCACACGGGGATCAGTGGCAACGAACATGCCGACAGATTAGCAAGGATGGGGGCAGAGACTCCATTTATTGGACCGGAACCTGTCCTGACAATCACCAAGGCAATGATCAAATTGGAGCTACGTAACCGGCTCAGAAGACAGCACGTAGAATATTGGACCAAAGTCCATCAACAAAAACATGGCAAGGTAATGATGCCAAAGCCATGTTTTAAAAGAAGCTCTGCAAACCTGGGTCTGAACAGGAGAGAGATTAGACTCATGGTTGGATTGCTGACAGGCCATGGGAATTTCAAAAAACACCTACGTACAATGGGAATAACAGAAGAGGACCCTAAATGTAGGATCTGTGATGACGGTGATGAAACTGCATCACATCTAATCTTCGAATGCATTGCATTGGAGAATAAAAGGCACAGAATATTTGGGACAACCAGACCCGAAGAAATCGTGTCTAATAAAGAACTGGTAAAGGGAATCCTTGCACTGTTCAAGGGCATTGGTTGGCTTTACTAGATACACAGGGAGCGATACCGCACAATAAACTTAGTTTCGGTGCGGGCAGTGGCGGGTTAGTCCAAGACTGTTTTGGCTTCCCTTGAAAAATCAAATCAAGTTTTAATTCACAGTCTGTAACCAGTAAGGTAAGGTCAGACCCTATATCTGCTCCTGCGTGTGTCTTACAGCTTAAAACCTGGTTTTGAAATATATGTCTTACCATTATAAAGTCAATCTGGTACCTTCCAGTGTCCCTGGGTCTCTCTTACGCACACAACCTTCTTTCATGATGATCAAGTCAGGTGTTTGTGATGATTAAATTGTGTTATGTGCAAATTTCTACCAAGTGACCACCTCTTTAATCCTTTTTCCCCAGTCCATATTAACTTACTATTTTTCCTTCCCTCCCTTTTCAACTAAAGAGTTCCAGTCACCCATGACTATTAAGTTTATCCTCTCCCTTAACCATCTGGAAAAATGTGTGATTAAAAAGTTATTCAAACTCCTCCTCATCGACAGAGCTAGTTGGTATATTAACTTCTACTGTGGTCGGTGTTGGCATCGTGTCTATCTTTAATGTGTTCACTATGCTGTTCATAGTAACTTATCCACATTTTAATTCATTATTAGATCTTCTACTGCATTCCACCCCAAATGATTTTGTATTTGTAACCCTGTAATTCCCTGACCAGAAATCCTGTTCATCCTGCCACCAAAATTCACTAAATCCAACCATATCTAAATTCATATAAAGTGAAACATTCAACCCATCCATTGCTCTTATCAAATTTTCTGACTTACCTACCCACTTAAGAGAATAGTCCACAGTCCGATCCATAGAATGTCTATTTTGTTTTTGTCGATAACAACATCCTCCTGAGAATTCCCCACCTGGACATCTGAATGGGGCACTATTTTACCTCCGGAATATTTTACCCAAGCAGATGCCATCATCATATATTCATACAGTAGAGCTGCTTGTCCTTGGGAAAAGTAACAACTGTAGTTTCCCTTTGCCTACAATGCGTTCATAGTAGCTACTTGACAAAGCAAAGTTAGCTGGTGTTACAAGGCCAGCTCAGTCAATCATCCACACTGTTGCCCCTGCAACTACTGAAGAGGCTGCTGCCCCTTTTTCAGGAAACACACATTTCTCTGGCTTCTCCATAAGTACCCTGTCTTCTGCAGTTGCACCAAGGGTATCTGTATTGTTGAAGCACACGAACCACCCTACCTCGACATTCTCTGTGGATCATGTGGGTGGTATCTGAGTAACCTTTCACTATGGAATGTTTACAGCTACGAAGCTTATTGCTATATCAATGTGTGAAGCAAACAGGCATCATGCCACAGAACAACTCATTCTTCCTATAGCCATGTGAGAGAGTTTGAAAGTGGTCAGATTGTGTCTTATGACTGTCGGGGTGGTCCTTTTGGAGAATTGCCACACAAGTTGGACTTGCTGTGTCAGTTGTGCAATGATGGTGGTTGCAATGGCCAACATCCACACAGTAGAAATGTATGCTAAGATCATCTTACATGCAGCAGTAGTAAATCATACAACGAACACAGCACAGAGAAGAGGATTTGTGAGGCCAAAATGTCAACACGAACTCTTGCCAACCTGTTACTAGCAGTGGAATTAAGGGCACTGACACCTTTATCCTATCTTCCGCCAAGCACTCTACTGCTCATCGATATGCACAGCTCAATTGGTGCAATCAGAGAATCACTTTGAATGGCAGGCCATGCTCTTCAACGATGGAAACAAATTCAACCTCAATGGAACTGATGGTATGTAGTGCATTTGTCCAAAACACAAACTGGCCACATCCCAGTTCTTACTCTCTGGGATGCAGTAAGGTACAACTCCAGTCTTTGTTCTTTTGTCTTTCTTACAAAAGGAAGGCAATGTTTCGATCAGATAATGGTTGCCCACATTGTTGACGAAACTCATTGTGCTGCACAGGAGGTGCAGCAACATTCCCGGCTAGCATGATTTCCGGACTTGTTTCCAATGGAACATGTGAATGATATGATGGATGCCAACTGACACACAACACACAACTCCTGCAGAACTTTTGGAGACATTGAGCAGTTGTGGAATAACATCATCTTTATGATCAAATGGATGCCAGTATCAGCATGTGCATTGACATCTGGGGATGCTATAATACTACAAAATAGTATGGGTGTTGCAACATGGATCGACAACTAGTACTTCCAGCCTGCTTGAGCTACTGGGCTGTAAATGTAACCATTTCCTGTGCACCATATCCACTGTTTCAATAATAAATTTTGAGTGAATTGGAAAACTCTTAAGAGGGTGTATTAATTTTTTAATTTCTAGTTGTGCATTTTGTCAAACACCCCTTGATGCACTCAGAAAAATAGTTCTTTTTCCAATGGAGATTCCCCAGGAACTGGATGCAATATGTACTTCTCCAAGAACTGTCTGATGCACGGATTCTTCAGCATCTACAATACAATGTTGCAAGACAAGATTATCTCACATGCCTTGAAAACTGATTGCACAGTTGAAAATGGACATGTTTGCTTAAATAACAATATTTGTCTACTGTCTTCATCAGCACTTATCTTTACGCAGCTGTTGTGTCTGGTGGTATTACAGTGTTGTAAATTAGTTTTCTGAATTAATTTTATGCTAACAAAGCTTACAAAATACAAACTGTGGAAATAACTTCATTGCCGAATAAGTTCCCATATGTTCAAATGTTTGTAAACCTATTGGACCAAAATTGCTATACTTATCAGTCCCTAGACTTACAAACTATTTAAACTACAGTAACTAATGCTAACGAGACACACACACACACACACACACACACACACACACACACACACACACACGCACACATTTGAGGGAGAATTCAAACCACTGGTGAGAATGGCTGCCCAGTCTGTAGCATGATTCTTTAGACCACACGGCCATTCAGTGTGGCTGAAGAACTTCTCCGAAAATCATCGACAAAACCTTACAATATTTTGCTATTGAAGCACTTTACTCACGGCTTTTTGAATCAGACTGAGTTCGTATTTGAACTGAATAGTGTGCCCACATATTCAATGTTTACTAAACCAGAAGCCACCTTTGTTGACTGTGTTCCATCAGCAGCATCCAACATCATACGTCCACAAACAAACTAGTATGTTAAGCAGTTTCTTCACTATAAAACTGATAAATACAAGTTTTGTAGTAATTGTTATGATTATCTGTGACATTACGACGTAAAACATTGCAATGTGATCTTTTTATTTTTCTGTTGGTCAGAATATGGCCTATTACTGAAAGATCTATAAATATGACTATTTTTCATCTTAAAAATACATTTTTCTACACTTCAAAACTGGGATAAGTCTAAATTATTTTAAAATCCCTACTCTCAAGGATCAGAGGAAAAAACTTACTTGTCGAATTGTGGGCTCTAGTTATGGCACAAACCTGAACAGTTTCTAATTCTTAACAAATTATCACTTATTTACTAGCATGTCTAATATTTCATAAACTTCTCAGTTTTAAACTCTGTTGATACACTGTAGCACTATTTGTATACAAATATTCAAATTTTATGAAAACTAACACTGCACCAATTTCCTGTCATTTACACCAATACCTCATATCAACAAACTGTATATTCTACCTTTTACAACAAAATTACCTTGCTCTCAAGTTCAGGAAATGTTTTGATGTAGCACATTTTGATACAACTCACCACAAAGAACATCACTGAACTGCAGATAGGAACATAAAACAGACAGTCACATTCACACAAATTTCCAGCGTGGCCTTTAACAGATAAAGAAACATACATTCATACCATTACACAAACAACTTCAGCACAAGACCGCCCCCCCCCCCCCAAAAAAAAAAGTTGTAATGTGTGCTGAATTCATGTTTGAGTGATTGTGTGAATGTATGCTTTTCTTTTTGTTATGAAAGCCAAGGCAAAAAATTTAAGTTTTGGGAATGTAATTGGTTATTTTACATGCCTATCTGTGGCTCAGCGAACATCTTAATTGTGAGTTGTATCTTTCCTCTATTATCATCATTCCCATCTGGATTTTCCATTATTACATTTTGTAAGTTCTAGCTTTCTGGAATAAAGTAACATTCAATTTTTACCTTCACAATCCCTATGGTGATATCAGTGACAACTCCAGCACTTTCACTGCAGACACCAAGCAAGGCAAAAAGATGACGAGTATACAGTGCCACTGATGAGTGTCCAGAAAACTGCACCACAGACACTAAAACCAACGCCAAAGCTAGCGTCTCAAGCAGGCTGCCAGCTGCTGCCACCGAACTACTCGACCCTCGAGTAGTAGGGTCTCCAGCAACGTGCCGCAGAATGGTGAAGTGCGGCGAAGGAGGCAGACGAACGGCGAGCACTGCAGCGACAAGTGGTGGAAGAATACCTAAGCTTGCTGCCGCCAGCCAGTGAACGCCACCACCTGCGACACTGCCAGCCAGGACTATGCCTGCTGCTGCACCTAGATGAAAGGCCTGCAAAAGCATATAACTCATTCAAATATCATGTCATGCATTTCCTGTAATTTTACCAAAACACACATTACTACATTTAAGTGGACGGGCATACAGAAAATTAAATAATTATTAAAAAAATGGAGATGAATAAACAACCATAACAGAAATTATTTTAAAGGGCTCTATTACATCCAGAATATTGATTCCTTGCTATGGCTTGGTTCAGAAGTACTGCAACTTTGAGTGTTAACTATTCCTGGATTGCCATAGTTGAAACTGAATGATTTTTTAAATTGTGAACAAGATAACTGTAAAGGATTTTGGTTTTACACTATTGGCCATTAAAATTTTTACACCAAGAACAAATGCAGATGATAAACGGGTATTCATTGGACAAATATAGTATACTAGAACTGACGTGATTACATTTTCATGCAATTTGGGTGCATAGATTCTGAGAAATCAGTGCCCAGAACAACCACCTCTGTCTGTAATAATGGCCTTGATACACCTGGGTATTGAGTCAAACAGAGATCGGATGGCGTGTACAGGTACAGATGCCCATGCAGCTTCAACATGATACTACAGTTCATCAAGAGTAGCGACTGGCGTATTGTGATAAGCCAGTTGCTCGGCCGCCATTGACCAGACGTTTTCAATTGGTGAGAGAGCTGGATAATGTGCTGGCCAGGGCAGCAATCAAACATTTTCCGTATCCAGAAAGGACCGTACAGGACCTGCTACATGTGGACAGACATTATCCTGCTGAAATGTAGGGTTTCGCAGGGATCAAATTAAGGGTAGAGCCACAGGTCGTAACAAATATGAAATGTAACGGCCACTGTTCAAAGTGCCGTCGATGGGAACAGGAAGTGACTGAGACGTGTAACCAATGGCACCCCAAACCATCACGCCGGGTGAGACACCAGTATGGCGATGACGAATACACGCTTCCAATGTGTGTTCACCGTGATGTCACCAAACATGAATGCGACCATCATGATGCTGTAAACAGAACATGGATTCATCCGAAAAAATTACGTTTTGCTATTCGTGCACCCAGGTTCGTTGTTGCGTACACCATTGCAGGCGCTCCTGTCTGTGATGCAGCGATGGTCTCCGAGCTTATAGTCCATGCTGCTGGAACCGTCGTCGACCTGTTCATGCAGATGGTTGTTGTCCTGCAAACGTCCCCATCTGTTGACTCGTGGCCGCACAATCCATTACAAAGATGCAGATAAGATGTCTGTCATCTTGACTGCTAGTGATATGAGGCCGTTTAGATCCAGCACGGCGTTCCGTATTGCCCTCCTGTACCTACCGATTCCATATGCAGCTAACAGTCATTGGATTGCGACCAACACAAGCAGCAATGTCACAATACAATAAACCGCAACTGTGATAGGCTACAATCCAACCTTTATCAAAGTCGGAAACAAGATGGTACGCATTTCTCCTCCTCACACGAGGCATCACAACGTTTCACCAGGCAACACCGGTCAACTGCTATTAGTGTATAGTGTATGAGAAATTGGTTGGAAACTTTACTCATCTCAGGACTTTGTAGTTGTCACCACCGGCACCAACCTTGTGTCAATGCTCTGAAAAGCTAATCATTTGCATAGCATATTCTTCCTGTCGCCTGTGTCACCACCGACGCCAACCTTGTGTCAATGCTCTGAAAAGCTAATCATTTGCATAGCATTTTCTTCCTGTCGCTTAAATTACACATCTGTAGCACGTCATCTTCATGGTGTAGCAATTTTAATGCCCAGGAGTGTAATTAGAACCATACACACATACACACACAATCAGATATAGTAGAGGATGAGATGCTGTGAGTACTAGTTTATAAGGGATATTCTACAAGTTCTCACTGTCCTTTCAATGTCTGTTTTATTGTACCGATTATGTCAAATATTTAGTTTTGAGAGTTTAGTAAAAAAGAAATAAAATTAACACACAACGGAATTTATGACATTAGTTGTCAGTTGTACTGAATTAAAGTTGGCCAGGCCAAGATTAAACCGTAGTCTCCTACTTACTAACAGGTGTGCTGTCCTCTAGACCATTTGGACACAACTGTCATCACATCTGCACGGACTCTCATAGCATGCCAAAGGCAATATTGATTCACTGAAATACTGTAATAGGAAGAATGACCTGTAAGTCTTACTTGGCTCCTTCAATCTGAAATCCATTATTGACTTTCCTACTCCCGTAGTAAAGAACAGCAGCATATTGATAGGTAACTTTTTTATAGTGCAAGATAAGTTTAAGTTTTGTTGATAATGGTCTTACTGAACATGGTGGACAGCTAGCAACAGTATATGAAATAGCTCCCTTCACTAATTCGAAACAGTCCTCCAGAGTTTTGGTCTCAATTAACGATTTAACAACTAGAAATTTCAAAGAAAGACTACAGTTAGATGGGATGACGTTTATAAGGAACCTAATACACACTTCATGAGTAAAAATCAAGTTCTAACAAAATGACAGTTTGGTTTTGATAAATGCTTCTCAACAAAAAATGCTATATATACCTTCAGTATTAAAATATTAAATGCTCTGAATAACCGGACATCAACCGTTGAGATTTGTTGTGATCTCTCAAAAGCTTTTGATTGTGTAAATCATGGGATTCTTATACATTAGTTTCAGTATTTTGGAAAGTGTAGGACACTGCAAAAATTGTTTAAATCATACTTAACTGGAAGAGTGCAGAAAGTTGAAATAAGCTGTTTACATGATATAGAAGAAACAGTTGCTTCCTTTAACTGGGGAGCTATAGAAATTGGGGTCCAATAAGGTTTTGCTGGTGATAAAAGTGTAGCTATCACACCTGACAAACAGAAATTAACTGATGAAATTGTAAATGATGTCTTTCAGGAAATTATTAAGTGGTTCTCTATAAGTGGACTCTCATTAAACTTTGATAAAACCCAGTATATACAGTTTCATTCAGTAAATGGCCTGGCACCATTAATAAATATAGACTTTCAACAGAAATCTGTAGCTATGGTAGAATATTGTAAAAAAACACATTGAAGATCTGCTGAAATGTTGAGTTCAGCTAATTATGGTATAAGGGTCACTGAAAAATTTGGTAAGCTACATCTCAGTAAATTTGCTTACTATGCCTATTTTCTAGGCAATTCAACAGTGAATGCATCTGTTGAGCACAATCACAAACAAAACCTATGGCATCTAGTAGTTCCATAGAGTTGAGCATCCTTCCCTGCATTTTAGGGTCAAGCATAAATGCTGTAGGATGGATTGGTCCAATGGCAAAGTATTTTCTCTCGATGAAATTCTCCATGACTTCCTTTTCTTCAGATTTTTATGTGGGTGATTTTGGTAAGTTTTCTTCCATACTTTTCTCTATTTCATTTAACTTCCCGACCACCCTATGTATTTGTGGTTAATGATGGAAATTCTCCTCAGAGATGATAAATTATTTTTCAAAAGAGATAGATTGGCTGGCCAGTACTTATCTTTGTGCTGTACTGCCGATAGTGACACAAATGAAGAAAAAGGACAAGCTTTCGAAACACAGTTCCTTCTTCAGGTGGGAGAGAGAGGCTCATCGACAGACACGAATAAAATCACACACAAACATAACATTTGTTTAATTGGATGAGATAAGATCAACAATCAGTTGAAGTTGATTAATTATTTTTTCTATTACAATCCATAACACAGAATTGTCTAGTAGTTTCCTTTTAATGGATGGGTCTAGATCAGCCTTCTCATTGACGGCCAATGTTTGGAGGACCACTTTCTTCAACTGCAAGCATTGCCAAACAAAAAAACAAGTGGCTGCCCCATCTGGTCTACCCAGGCAACTTAAGAGATATTCGATCTTTAAACCTTTCTATTCTAAAATATAAATTATATATTTGGATAGGTTTAGGTTTATATGGATCTGGACTTAACTTCCTTATTTGAAATAAAGGCATTTTTCAGTTTTCAATATCTTAAATCTCAAAGAATTAGCCATAGAACTACCAAGCTTCGAAATTTACGATTCTTACATTTCCTACAACTGCCAACCTTGAATAAATCAACCTTTAGAAAAAACGAATTTGTAATATTGATATGCCATTTAGTCAGTAGCTACTAAATACTAAAATACTCAAGAAGGTTTGTTTATTGGATTTGTTAAGTTTGCTGTCGATTTAGTGATATTTTAGACTATAAAGTTTAAAATAAACTGGTGTGAAATTTGTAAACATAAGTCAATGAAAATGACGATTCCGGGATAAATTGTGCAAAAAACAGCCGAGATTTATGATTTACTTGAAAATACATGCGATTTTATTAACATAGAACATTGTAAAACACTAATTAAAAATTCTGAAACTGAAATTGATAGTGATATTTTAGAAAGTAAATTTATATAACTTATAATTCATCACAGGAATTGAGGAGTCTTAAATTCTGAAAGTGAAACCACCTCTAGACATTCGTTTGGGGAAATTTAAAAAATACTACAGGTGACAGCTGGTTGGGAATTACACCTCCAAAGAAATATTTTGTAAGTTTAGGTTTCATTCAGAGAAAGCTGGGGTTTCAACTTGCTGAAAAATTGTAGCCCTATTGAGTATTTTAAATTATTTTTTCCACCAGACTTAAAGTAAATGATTTTCTGCATGGAATTAGCAAGGAAATTAATGTAGACAATGATAAATCTTAGATTAAAATGTATGAATTTACTTAGTTCACCTTGTTATAAGGGTATTTAACTGTTAATAAGTGTCAAAACTTTGAAAAATGTAAAAATTTCAAAAATTCCGAATATTTTGCAATCTTCCTGGGCCAAAGAAATATTCCCATTTTTTTAATTTTCTTCCCACTGGGAATATTCCCGGCCCACATCATTACCTATACTTAACCACCAGAGAGAAGCTACAGGTCACATTTTAAACACAAAATTGTAATCTATAATGTATGTTATGCTTGTAAACAATCATTTTTAAATCAAATATGACGTCACTGGTCAGACTTCAAAAAAACTTTCCAAAAATATGTCCCAGCACACAAAAGACTACAGCAAACAATAACCACCACACACATATGCACATAACCATCCCACTCTCCCTCGCCACGACTTCCATTAGCTTATTTGGTTGCCGACATCTTGTACACCGCAAACCATCAGCTATAACACCAAACAGCTGAAGACATTTTATTGTGACCAACATAGTCTGTTCCCAGTCCACCACACCCCAAGAAAGAATTTAAATTATTCGTCATATCCAGCCTTAAGAAAAGAGAACAATAATACACGTGAAATTATAGAAAGGCAATCTAAACCATTGATATCGCACTTATAATAATAATATGTATATAGGAAACAACTCACCATAAAGATGAACATTGAGCCACCGACAGACAAATAAAAGACACACAAAATTCTAAATTTTTGGCTGCGGCCCTCCTCAGACAGAGAACACTCATCGACAAAACCACTCAGGCTTGTGTATGTTATTCTTGTCTGTTGGCAGATCAACGTTCGTCTTTACGGTGAGTTGTTCCCCGTCTACATATTATTATTAACATTCCTTACTGGACCTTCCATTGCTGTTTATATCACACTTCTTAAACTCATAGTAATGAACACACAACAAAAAACAATGTCAAGAGAAGCAACCACACACTGGGACTAATAACCTAGCTGTTTAGTTGCCTCAAAATAACAACAACACGCCATGAATATGAAGAATGTCATACACTATGTGGACATTACAACCAGAAATTACTGATCCTTTTAACTTTCACCACAAGGGCATGCCACCATACACCTACAAATACAACCTACTATGTAAACATAGACCACTCAAAATTATCGCACAATGTTGACACCACAACAAAACAAGCCAATGTCATGACTCTGAGTCGATGGGTGGTATCCTGGTCTTCAATTGACACTTTAGACCTACTACCAGTATCCTCCTCACTATCAGCCTAACAAAGTTGTGGTGTCTAAGAAATTTTATTCCAGACTTCCTTTTGTACAGTATAGTAGTGGTAAAGTTCGTCTTTGATGCATCATCGTTCACTGTATACACAACCAACGGGCAAAAGTTTCACAATTAAGTTCTTATACCTGGCATCATATAAAAGGTGCTTCCACACATAGAGGCGAAGCGATAGGGAAAGCAGGGAGGGGAGGAGCTACGGCCGAGCGCCAACAGGGGAGCCTCTGGGAGAAACATAGCGTAACTAGTGGCCAGCCACGTGCCTACAGAATGAACATTATTGGCTGTCATTGTGGTAATGGACGGGATGTACAGAGCGGCTGAAAACTGGGCCACCTTCATAGGTGACACCGACTATAATGACTTAATAAAAACTATAAAACTCCCAAAATGTAAGCAAGAATGGTTCTACTAAGTTACTGAAAGTAAGTGCATATGTGACACGACTGCTTAAGATACGCTAACAATCTTTCCCTGAGGCATATAGACTAGCATGCGCAAAACTACTAAGTCTTTTATTAACTATGCTGCAGTTGCTGAATTTTTATTTCTTGAAAGTCTTTTTTAGCAGAAACAGGACAGTTATAGCCTATAGATAATGTATAATCAGACATTAATACAACCTACAATTAAAGTTTTAAAAAGATGACTTTTGCGGACATTTTGTTCCACAACGGTATCTATAGTCCATGCCATGTGTACGTATTTTAGTATGTATCTTAAGTGTAGGCCTCGATCTATATTTATATAAGCACGAACTGTATGGCTATGGAAGATTTCATTTGTGTAAATTGACGTAGACTAACCATGCTCCTGTGTCGCAGTCCAACTGGTTCAGGCAGGATGATATTCAGATGTGTTTGTATCCCATTTTGTATTTGAAGTGTAAAAAACTTCAGAAAATTAGTTCATGACTCAATATTTTATGAAGTCATGTATGAGTAATATAACATTAAGCAATTATGTAATCATACAATACTTGACAGGTGAACAAACATTACATCAATAGCCACATTTTTCTAATGTAAACATATGTAGGCCTAATTCCTATAGCTCAGGTATACTTCCAAAAATGTGAAATCATTGTATTTCCGGTCAGCATACTATTTTATCATCAAACAACATTAGGAATAAATACACATGATTTGAACAGTACTGACTAAAGAGCAATGAGTTCTTCATAATAACTCTTTACATATTGAAAATATTGGATGTGTACCTCAACGAGCTTCCCTCGTGACATAGGAGTCGCCAGTTCTGCTAAATAAACATGCAGAGCAACAGCTGATAGTGCACCACCGAAACCTGCGACGAGCCGGCCACATAACAACATTGCATAAGACGATGACAGTATAGAGATAGCGGATCCAATACCCAGCATTATGTTTGCACACACGGTGCTCCAACGCCGACCAAGTCTATCAACAGGTACACCTATAAGAAATTTGATGCTGACTATTATACTGTTGCCATGATGTACATTCATGAAATACAAAAGTTTAACAATTTTTATATTTTATCATGTATTTAACTCCACTAGAAAATTAGGACTGACTTATACGGTAGATAATCTCCTTTTTGTGAACATAATGCACGATAAATTAAGCATCAAAAATATTAATTACTTAGTCGTTATGTATCATTTGAGGTTACGATGAACAAAGTGTTACTTACCGCCGAAAACAGAAGCCATTGCTGCTCCTACAAGCCACATATTGAATGTCATATGCTGTTGAAGGCATGTAAGCCTGAAAGAAAGTTCCATTTCGTGAAGAATACTGTCATTTGATCCTATGTCATAACCAAACGCCAGGCCTCCCAGCATTGCCACTGACGAAGCGAGAATGGCATGACTCTGAGATTTGTCTGTGGCTGCATTATTATTGCTTTTAATTATTACCGGCGGAGGAGTAGCAGTCACACACTTTTCCCTTCCCTCTTTTCTTCCACTCAGTAAAATCGTTGTATCTTCTTCGTCAGACATAATGACAGTTGTCAGGAATCTTCAAGACATCACACCGTTCAAAATCATCTGCTAACCAAATTCACGGAAAACGAAGTCATTCAACTATTTTAGACGTTCCAAATAAATGTTTTCCGATACAAATAAAATATGAAAACATTGTAAGACAACTAAACAACGAATATGTCTTTGACGCTGAAGAGATTCCACTAGCTGCATACAAAATGGGGAAAGATATGTCTCGACGTCTATTTCTTCCTTCCTAATAAAAGCAATCTAAAACTGTTCATCTACGGTGTAAGTCGTTCCTTTTATTTGTGTAAGAAAAGCATGTAATCAGTATAAAAAAGTCATTATTTGTTTTTATTTTTGTCGGGATAATTTAATCAGTATTACATCGACATTACAATATATCTGTATGTAAATACTTGTCACGAAACTTTGAAGATTTTGTAACAGTTTTCAAGTATATCAATAAGTATAAGAGAACTAATTTAATGTATAATTTTAGGTCCTAGACGTATCTTTGCAGGGCAGACGAAAATTGCGTTGTTTCTTGTGAGCGCCAGCAGATGGCTCAGCTGTGCAAATCGTGTGTGAAGTGCAGTCTGTCGGTGAACAGAGAAACTACACGATCGACATAAGTATGTTTTAAACGACACAGTGAGAGCCGAAATCTCAAACTTAAAATTTTTACTGTTGTTAAGACTGTGGAAACATCACTGTGACATATATCATAATCAGTTTCACATGAGTGTTGTTTTAAGCAACTGGCAAAGTGTTACACGGTTTAGGGAGAACTTAATTTTCTTCATTAGAATATGCTGTGTATACAGAACATGATTAACTTCTTAATAACATTCGATGTTGGTAGGTATAAGTTGATTCGGATGATGCAGTTGACCGGCCACAATTACGTCAACATGGAAAGATTTTTGTGTAAGAACTGTGGTTCAGTGACAGCAAGGTTATCTGTATAGATTTACTGTTGTAAAAACGACGTCCAAGTGAAGTTTCGCTGTTACAGGTTTTTTATTGACTGTTATAGACTAGGATATTTTAGTAACGACAGAAGGCTGTTTAGGTGCTGTGAACAGAAGCAGAGATAATTTAGGACGATGCATACGAAAAGTATGTTAGTAAAATAACAGCTGAGTGTAAGATTAATAGTACGTGCCTTCGGGAAACAAAAGCAATTTTGCTGTAAGGTACATTGTTGGACGTTTCCGTGGAGCTGTGCCGTCGCGTTGATCGAACGTAGCGCACGAGGGTTGCGCTCCCGCCAAAAGAGGGCGGACGTCGCGTCGCGGCGCGGCGCCGAGCTGCGCAGCCAGTTGGCTGGAGTACGAGAGCGTTGGGGGGAGGCCTTCATTGATCAGTGGCCGGCGGAGAAGAGGAGCAGCTGCGGCCGCTCGGCTCAGTCGGCCAGTGGTGCGGCAGCGGTGCGCGTGGGCATGTGACGCGGTGTGCGGCCGAGGGGAGCAGGCGAGTGCGGGCGTGCGTGCGTCGATAGCGGAGACCAGAGAGCGATAATGCCGCCGTCTGCGGGCGGTCTCGGACTCCTCCTGGCACTGGTGGCGGCGACGACTGCGGCGGCGACTCGAAGCGGCGGAAAGCGTAGCAGCGGGCGGTCATGTCGTACGGCGCCCCCTCCAATCTGAGCGGGGGCGGCGGATACGGCGCTGGAGGAGGAGCAGTCGGGGCCGGCGGGAACCGATCGCCGAGGAGCTCGCGCCGGCTGGCCGGCGAACTGCCCACCGTAGACCGGTCGCCGTCGCGCACCAACTACGGCCTGAGCGGCGGCGGCGCCACACGGGGCAGCCCTCTGGGGAGCCGCAAGGGCGCGCGCTCCCCACCCCCGTCGGCGGCGGAATCGCAACATGCGCAGCAGCAGCAACAGTACCAGCAGCAGCAGCAGCAGTACCACTCGGCAGCGTCAGCGTCCGCCGGCTACATGGGCTCACCGTACTACGCGACGCGCGACGACGAGCTAGGCTCGCCGGTGATGATGGAGGAGCGCGGGCGCGGCCACCACCGGTCGCGCTCCGCCTCGCGGCCCGCCATGGGGGGCGGCGGGGGCGGCGGCGGCGCGCGCTACCAGTCGCTGGACCGCAGCGGGCTGGGCGGCGACCACGAGCGCGAGTTCGTGCCCATCCGCGAGCCTCGCGAGCGTTCGCTGGACCGCGGCATGGCCGGGCGCGACCGCTCGCTGGACCGCGGGGGCGGCCTCTACCTGGACGACGACCTGTACGGGGGCGGCGGCAGCCGGTCGGCGCGACAGTCGCCCAACCCGCACATGATGGCCTCGGGCGGCAGCGGGCGAGACATCGTCGCCGAGCTGCAGCAGCAGAACAGCGACCTGCAGCGCGAGCTCGCCAACTTCAAGAAGGAGCTCGAGCTCACCAACCAGAAGCTCGGCTCCAGCATGCACAGCATCAAGACCTTCTGGAGCCCCGAGCTCAAGAAGGAGCGCGCCCTGCGGAAGGAGGAGTCGGCCAAGTACAGCCTCATCAACGACCAGCTCAAGCTGCTCAACTCCGAGAATCAGGTATGTACCACTCTCTCGTTGCAACTATTCTCGAGACTTGCTCATTAATTCACACATCTGGTAATTTATTAGTTTCTCCATCACTGGATGCTTGCTGTTGCCGCAACTGTGGTTCAAATTTTAATGAAAGTCCAGCTCTAGTAATTAAATCATGGATACTCATATCGCCGATTCCCATATGACACTCTCCGTGTTTGTCAAGAACTGCAGTGTAGCAAGCTGTTCTACCATGCTTGCGCACGTCTACGCCTAAAGAGTCTTTCTCTTACGAAACTTATGTCTTCGAGATTCTTTTGTCGTTTGCGGTTCAGGTGTAGCAGATGTAGCAAACCGGTAGTGTGGGCTTAAATAAAGCACCAATAAATGCAACTGGAGCTGGACTTTCATTAAAATCTGGTAATTTGGTAGAAAGCTTGCAAACGATATACAAGAAAAATATTTCGTGCAAATTGTCACACACTGAGCTACAAACACAAATTCGTTTACCGCATGTTCCTGTGTCAATAACTTTCAATGCAATTGAATGGCAAAAATCTGGAAATTTGATGTAGTCATTTGGGAGTTACTGTGCGCCGACATTGGCCAAGGGACAGATCAGCAACAGGGCTCAACATGCGAGTGTTGTAGGTAGTCCAGCCGCTCACGATGAGGAGAGACATGCGCCGTCAAGCGACGGTCTGCGTGACACTGCAAGCTGTGACAGCGCTCACATCTATCTCGTACTGCTTTTGCTGTCCGGTATTATGTATCGTGGCTAGTTGGCATAGGAAAAGGAACTTGTGTCCTATTACCCTGTTGCCGATCTGTCCCCATGGCCAATGTCGGCGCACAGCAACAACCAAAAGTCCACTTCATCTATCCAGATTTTCACCATTCAATTCCATTGTCACTTACTGACATAGGAACCTGCGGAAAACGAATTTATAATTCCCAGATGACAAGCCAAGATCGCAAACTAATAAATTATTAAGTGACGACCGGTTTCGGTGCACTGTGTCACAATCATCTGGTCATATATATGTTATAATCTGGTCATCTTGTTAAAAAATTGAGTATAAAATAACAAGTGCCAATGCACTTAATAAATTGGCACTTAATAAATTGTTAGTTTGCGATCTTGGCTTGCCATTTGAAAACCATAAAACGAATTGATCGCCTCCAGACCAGACGATGTGACGATGTCAGGTAATCTAAACGAATTTATGTTTGTAGCTCAGTGTGTGACAATTTGCACGAAATATTTTTCCTCATTTATGACTCTCCCTGCATATCGAAGGTGCGACCGTGACAGATCGATATATCAAGCGATGTAGCATGTAGTAAAATTTCGACGTTCAGAAGAGCGGTTCTCGATATACGAAATGTACGCTTTACGAGGGCAATTCATTTACTGACCGAATAATGGTACAGCGACGAATGTTGCGATTTTTACGAATGTGTCAGGATTTTAAAGGTTGTGGTTAGACAGGAACCTAAGAGTAGGCCTACATCTTAAATTGTTGCGAGTGAACAAGCGATTGTTATGAGTTTAAAATCATGACATGTTCTATGTAACTATAAGCTACGACATTCGCTTATTCGATCTATATAGTTTCAATCCGTCACAGTCGCACCTTCGATATATATTGTTTGCAAGCGTTCTAGCAAATTACCGCACATCTTATCCCACTATGTCAGTGTTTTTCAACCACTTAGAACCCGTGACCCCCTTTCCGAGTAAAACTGTCCGGCGACACCCGCAGGTCCGTAATAACGTCCTTCTACGTATTCTGTCCCTTCAGCTGACCTTCGTGCCATCCTTTCTGGACGTTATTATTTCTTTTGGTAAGACTAAGTTTTTAAACTATTGTATATTTGTAACTCTTTTCGGACTACTAAAAAGTCGGCATTACTCTTCCATATAAAACAAAGATTCCCCTGCCCCCACGTCTTGCCCAGCCGTAACCGACTTTCGCACAGAGCGTTTGCTTTTGCGATTAAAATTTCATTTACAACCTCAGATAAAGGCTCGCGAATGAAATACGACGAGCGAGGGGTGTAGAAAAATTTTCCCGTAAACTCATCCAAAAGAGCAGTAGAAGATTGTCATCCGGCAGTAGGCTGTTTAGGGCACTGATTATACGAGTTAGCTGTTGACAGCTGTTGTAAATTATCTTGACACATCAGTTTCGAGGTCGTGTAAAATGTTTCACGCACAATATTAGAACTTTGCATGGATCTTCTTTCAGATATTAACAAAGGAGAGAAGGTAAGTGGACGAAACACATAAAAAGGTGACATACACGATATTGATTGTATTTTCTCCTATGATTCTAATAAAACTATTTTGAGCGATTTGAGCCGTACCTTTTTGAAATAAATCCCACTATTGAACTGAAGCTGACTTTTGATGGTCTTTACAGCGAGCCTCACCAGAATGACTATAGTCGGCGTCATGTAAGAAGGCGGCTTCCGCGCATAGAGGCGGAATGTTAGGGGAAGCCTGAAGGGGAGCAGCTACGGCCGAACGCCAACAGTTGCGCCTGCGGGAGATACATTGCGTAACTCGCGGCCAGCCACATGACTAGTCAATGAAGATTATTGGCTGCCAGTGCGGTAGTGGAGGGGAATGCGCACAATGCCTGAAAAGTGGGGTGCCTTCGTACGTGATGCGGAGTATAAACTGCTGTTTTCTGGTGATCTACTTTCTTAAAAACAATAGGGATGGACAAAATAATGTGAACACCTTGTAGTATACTACGTGTTGTAGCTAGTTGGCACCACTATGTACGTATTAACACTGAAGCATGAGCGCAGTGCATAATAGACGTACCAAGTATTGGGCGTTACATTGCTGTGATTATAAGCTCTGCAGCAGTCAATAAAATAAAATAAATGTTCAAATGTTTGTTAAGCTTATGGGACTTAATTGCGTGGTCATCAGTCCCTAAACTTACAAACTAACTTATACTAAAGACAACACAAACATCTATGCCCAAGAGAGGATTCGAACCTCCGACGGTCAACACATACCACGTATGATGAGTGAAAGGCGTAATCTCTCTTGGATCTCCAGAAAGGCCAACATGATGGTGCGTAGCTCGTGGAAGCACCTGTGACACAAACGGTAACACTGTTCAACATTTGTCTAGCGACAGTATCCTCGCTAATGACAGCATACACAAAACAAGGTAAAACGTCATTTGCGCAGAGGAATTGATGGGCGCAACCCGAAGTAAACTGACAACGGCTCACGAGCTTTGCGAACGATTGTCACCAGGTGACATAAAACTACCATGGCAAAATCGACTTCAAAACTTAGCATTCACTTCAGCTATACTACTTCGATAAAAAGAATACGGCGGGAGCTAAACGTTCATGGGAAGGCTATACGAGCGTGATTTGATACAGTCTGGAAAATTTGTATGAAAGATCTGGAAATTTTCGGAACCTCCCTGATATTTCACGGATATTACAGCAAGTTTCGAACGGCAGCTGTTATTGGTTGATTGTTGGCTGCCAGCTGAAGTGGTAACTGCGTAGTTATTTCCTTAGGATGGAGAACAAGGAATTTCGTACGGTCATTAAACGTTTTCATTTGAAGGATTGGACAGCTGCACAGATCAAATCGGAATTGTATGAGGTCCATTTGGTTTCTGCACCAACATTAGACCATTTACTTTTTGATCTACGAGTTTACACATTGTCGGAATAGCACGGAAGATGGAGCACGCTCCGCTCGGCCCATTGAAGTCACCACACAGGAAACAATCGATAAGGTGCATGATATGAAGATTGAAAAGTTCGCGAGATAGCTAACATTGTATGCATCTCAACTGAACGAGCGCATTACATCCTTCATGGAAAAACTGGCCATGAAGAAGCTCTGTGCGCGAGGAGTGCTGCACCTGCTCACTTTGGACCAAAATGGTAACGAAAGAACATTTTTGCTCAGAATCTCACTCTGTTCTGGCGCAATCCACAGAACTTTTTGCGCTGATTCATAACTGTGGATGAAACGTGGATCCACCGTTACACTCCAGAGACTAAATAACAGTCCAGGCAATGAACGAAGATTGGGGAGAGAGCAACAAAGAAGGCGAAGACTGTTTTGTCAGCTGGAAAGGTGATGGCCACTGTCTTTTGGGATTCCCAGGATATAATCTTGATAGATTATCTGGAAAAAAGCAGAACCATGACTGGTCAATATGTTACTCTGCTGGATCGTTTGAAACAGGAACTAATTGGAAAAACGTCCAAGATTGGCACGGAAGAAAGTGCTGTTACACGAGGACAATGCTCCAGCCATACAGCAGCTATCGCAATGGCAAAAGTGCACGACTTGGGATTCGAATTGGTTCCTCACCCACCGTATTCACGAGACTTGGCTCCGAGTGACTTCTTCTTATTCCCAAACTTGAAAATTTGTCTTGGTGGGAAATGAAGTGTCCGCCGCTGTGACAGACTATTTTACAGAGTTTGACAAAGCCTACTTTGTCGATGTGTTGAAAAATTTGAAACTCGCTGGACCAAGTGTATAGCCTTGTAAGGAGACTATGTCGAGAAATAAAGTGAGTTTTCGCCTTCACAACAATTTTTTATTCTATTTTTACCAGACTTATCAAACAGCCCTCGTTTACTGAACTGTCTAGTGCCGTTCAGGAAAATGACGACAGTTGTTACGCGACAATTGAAATAAGTTCGTTTTGAGTATATTCTGTCATCAGAACATGATTATTAATTTCGTGGTAAGAGAGCAGCATAAACAGTGAACTGGTAAATGGTAAAATTCTACTTTGGTTCAATATATGGCAGATTTAGTTGACAGCCACGTGTCATATACGTAGAATAAGATTCTAATCGTTTCACTAAATCTAAAAAAAGTTCAGCAGGTTGTTACAGCCCCTGCAGGCTCGAGACAATTCTGAAGGAGAAGAGATAGCAGTAGTTCTCGCACAATTTTCATACCATATGTCAAGAAGCGTGTGTTGAGGTTAATAGAAGATGATCTGCAACAGTAGTTCGTCTGTATCACATACTGACTCCGCCATACGCCGTTAAGGTGTGTGGCCGAGAGTACCTTGTACTCTACCATTCATTCTTTTTTCTGTTCCTCGCGCAGATGACGGAAAACCACTATATATGCCTTCGTAAAAGCCCTATTTTTTTCTTGTGCTCGTGATCTTTACGCAAACCGCCTCTGAACTGCTATCGTTATATTGTGAAAAGATATAAAATAGCCCAGATCGCTTATCATCAATTTTTATTAACGAGACCGGTTTCGCTGAACTATGTCAGCATCATCAGGTCAAATAAAATATTTTACAAGGCCATAACCTGTTAAAAAGGAAAGACGGAAATTTAAAACATGCAAGTCATTATAATAAAACGAGAAGATACGTCAATTAAATCCATAAGAGCAAGATCGGGCATATTTAGAGATGAGACGTACCTTGTAATGTCAAACAGTTGGTATATAACAATTTACAGTGCATAGGTGCACTATGTCATTATAATAAAACATAATTATCACAGTGAGTGACAATCTGTTACAGGCAGAATGTTACAGGGTGCAGTAAATATACTACATTTTGTCCATTCCAGGTTCTTCATGTAAGCAATGACAATCAATATGTTCAGGAGCGAAGCTGCTGCAAGGAACTTCTAAAGTAGACACGAAAAAATTAAGCTGTTTTTCTTCTTTTCAATGTGTGCCAGTTTCCATTTATCGTTTTGATTTCTTCTTCATTCTTTTTCTTGTCCCACTATCTATACTACCATTCCCTGCAACCACACATCCTTTTCCTAAATCTATTGGGAGCAATACACACAAACCACAACACTATATTGCCGCTATGCACTGCTAACAATAGCGATTTACTCAAGTAGTGTCAAACAATGCCAAAAGGCGACAATGCCATTCAAGTACTGTAAGCCCTGACACTTGTTAAACTCTACAGTATTACCAAATTAGAGGAAAGGGAAACTAAATGAAACTTACATTGTGGACACAGTACGTTCTGATTCATTCAGTGATGTGGACAATATAGGATTGGTTTTAACCATTCGTTTTCAACATACTATTTCAGTGTTAAAATATACAAATAGATTAAATCTGAATGCAGGAGCATGTAGAACACATACAATACCTCCGAAAACATATCAAGCTCAATTTTGTCCGGAAGTGGACAATATACCGTGGTGGCCGACGGGACTGAGGCGCTTCAGTCACGGTCTTCACGGCCTCTACGGTCGGGGGTTCGAATCCCCCCTTCGGGCATGGATATTTGTGCCGTCCTAGTTCGTAAGTAGTTCATAAGTAGTTGGTAAGTTTAGGGACTGATGACCTCGTAGTTAAGTCCCATAAGCTTAACAAACATTTGGACAATATACGTTTTGATTAGTTGCTCGTCAAATGTATTCTACAATTTGCTACTATCTATTTACTATTTTCTATCAAAGTTTTTTTACACATGTCTGAGTCGTAATAGTATCTTCTACTGCTGTTCGATACTGGTGGGACAACGTAAGTCCCACTCAGTAAGCCTAGTGGGGAACGAGTGTCCCATGCTATACGACTGTTGAGACTCGACTGTCCCAGCGAAAGGGACAGGGAGTCGCTTGACCTAGCTGAAATTCTGGTCCTATGTAAAATCGATAAGCTGGTCAAAGCCCACTGTCCAGTCACTCGTTGATCATTCCGGGGCAGTAATAGAAGAAAGCGAACGGAAAGCTGAAGTTCTAAATTTAACCTTTAAGAAATCTTTCACGCAGGAGGACCGCACAAATGTACCATCATTTGATCAACGTACTATTCCGAAATGGGAGACATAGCAGTAGGTATTTCCGGTGTAGAGAAGCAGCTGAGAAAGCTAAATACGAAAAAGTCTGCTGGTCCGGATGGAATACCAGTTCGGTTTTACAAAGACTATTCTGCGGCATTGGCCACCTACATAGCTTGAAGTTATCGCTAATCTTTAATTCAGCGCAAAATTCCTAGTGTTTGGAAAAAAAGCGCAGGTGACTCCCGTTTATAAGAAAGGAAAGAGAAGTGACCCACACAATTACAGGCCAATATCGTTGACATCAGGTTCATGTAGAATTTTAGAGCATATTCTCAGTTCGAATATAGTAAATTTCCTTGAAACGGAAAAGCTTCTTTCCATGAATCAGCACGGGTTTAGGAAACATCGTTCATGTGAAACTCAGCTTGCCCTTTTCTCACATTACATCTTGCGAACCATGGATGAAGGGCAACAGGCGGATAGTGATTTTCTCGACTTCAAAAAGGCGTTCGACGCGGTGCCACACTGCAGGCTGCTAACAAAGATACGAGCTTATGGAATAGGTTCAAAAATTGTGACTGGCTCGAAGACTTCCTAAGTAATAGAACGCAGTACGTTGTTCTCGACGGCGAGTGTTCATCAGAGACGAGTGTATCGTCAGGCGTGCCCCAGGGGAGTGTGATATGACCGCTATTATTTTCTATCAATATAAATGATCTGATGGACAGAGTAAGTTGTAATTTGCGGCTGTTTGCTGATGATGGTGTGGTGTATGGGAGGGTGTCGTCTGTAACGGACTGTAATAGCATACAGGATCACTTGGAGAAAATTTCTAGTTGGTGCGAAGAATGGCAAGTAACTCTCAATGTAGAAAAGTCTAAAGTGATGCGCATGAGTAGAAAAAGCAATCCCATAATGTTCGAATACAGCATTAGTAGTGAGCTTCTTGATGCTGTCGCGTCGTTCAAATATCTAGGCGTAACATTGCAGAGCGATATGAAATGGAACGAGCAGGTAAGGACAGTTGTCAGTAAGGCGGACGGCCGACTTCGGTTTATTGGGAGAATTTTGGGAAGATGTACTTCACCTGTAAAGGAGACCGCGTATAAAACGCTTGTACCACCACGTCTTGAGTATTGCTCAAGTATTTGGGACCCGCAGCAGATCAGTTTAAAGGAAGACATAGAGGCGGTTCAGAGGCGAGCAGCTAGATTTGTTACCGGTAGGTTCGACCAATGCGCGAGTGTCACGGAAATGCTCCGGCAACTCAATTGGGGATCGCTGGAAGAAAGACGACGTTCTTTTCGTGAATTTCTGTTAAGTAAATTTAGAGGGCCGGAATTTGAAGCTGAGTGTAGTACGATCTTGCTGTCGCCTACTTACATTTCGCGTAAAGATCACAAAGACAAGATAAGAGAAATTAGGGCTCATGCGGAGGCATATAGGCATTCTTTTTTTTCCTCGTTCAATTTGGGAGTGGAATAGGAAAGGAAATGCCTAGTAGTGGTACAGCGTACCCTCCGCCACGCACCTTACGGTGAATTGCGGAGTATGTAAGTAGATGTAGATGTAGATCTCTGAGTAGAAGAATGCACCTGGCACCAGAGGACGTGCACATTTTCTAAGCTAGTGGTAACAGCTGGGCGTGCACTCCTGAAACTTGTGACGCGGTGGGCGTAACTGCCAAGGACGAATTCCACCGGCCTGGGCCCAGCTGGCACCCGCCTCGGCGTCCAGGGCTATGTTTGCAAACTGCTCAGGCCACCGCCTCCTCTTCGTCTTGTTGGCCGACTTCCGCGCCGTTGTCTCGGAATCTGTTTATTTGTACTATCTACAGACACCAGAGGGCCAGGATCTGGACGGTCAGACGTCAATACGATTGCATCTACACTGTACACGTTAAGTGTTTCAAATCTTCAAATGTTTGTAAACCTATTGGACCAAACTTCTATGTCCATTAGGCCCCAGACTTACAAACAACTTAATCTAACTTACACTAAGAACAAAACACACACACATATGCCCGAGGGAATATTTGAACCTACGATGGTAGCCACCGCCCAGTTCGTAGCATGATGCCTTATATCACGTAGCCACTCGCGCACGGAGTTAAGAGTTTCTTTCAAATCAGAAAGTCCAAGGAATGAGTTGCGAAACGCTATATTATTTCAGTTATGAACTCTACCACCAATTCTTTAAGGAATGGAACTTCCATTTATAAATTAGCTGCAAACATATGGTAACACTGTTGTTGTGGTCTTCAGTCCGTAGATTGGTTTGATGCAGCTCTCTACCCTACTCTATCCTGAGCAAGCCTCTTCATCTCCTCATAAGAACAGCAACCTACATCCATTTGTATTTGCTTACTATATTCATCTCTTGGTCTCCCTCTGCGATTTTTACCCCACACACTTCCCTCCAATGCTAAATTCACAATTCCTTGATGTCTAAGAATGTGTCCTACCAATCTAACCCTTCTCTTAGTCAAAGTATGGCAGAAATTCCTTTTCTCCCCAATTCTGTTCAGTACCTCCTCATTAGTTACGCGATCCACCCTCCTAATCTTCAGCATTCTTCTGTAACACCACATTTCGAAAGCCTCTATCCTCTTCCTGTCTGCACTGTTTATCGTCCATGTTTCACTCCCATACGAGGCAACACTCCACACAAATGCCTTCAGGAAGGACTTCCTTACGCTTAAATTAATATTCGATGTTAACTAATTTCTCTTTTTCAAAACGCTTTACTCCCCATTGCCATTCTGCATTTTATATCCTCTGTACTGCGACCATCGTTTGTTATTTTACTGCCCAAGTAACAAAACTCATTTACCCCCTTTATTGACTCGTTACCTAATTTAATTCCTTCAACATTGCCTGATTTTCTAAGACTGCATTCCATTACCTTTGTTTTGGTAACATTACATATTCATTAATGTTTTAAAAAGTTTATAAGAACAAAGTCAATGTGAATGATCCGCAAAATTACAGGCGTGTATCATTGACGTCTGTTTGTAGTAGGATTTTAGAACATTTCCTCAAATATTATGAACTACCTCGAAGAGAACGATCTATTGGCCGATAGTCAACACGGATACAGAAAGTATCATTCTTGCGAAGCACGGCTAGCTCTGTACTCACATGATGTGATGAGTCTTATCGACAAGGGGTTTCAAATGGATTTCGTATTCCTAGATTTCCCCAAGACTTTCATTACTGTTCCTCACAAACGTCTTCTAATCAAACTGCATGCTTATGCAAAATCGCCACAATTGTGCGAATGGATTCGTGATTTCCTGACGGAAATCATCGAGTAGAACTGAAGTGACAACCGGCACTCCCCAGGGAAGTGTTGCAGGTTCCGTACTGTTCCTTATTTTTATAAACGATTTAGGAGACAATCTGAGTAGCTCCGTTAGACTGTTCGCGGATGACGCTGTCACTTATCGGTTAGTAAAGTCACCAGAAGATCAAAAGCATCTGCAAAATGATTTAGATAAGATATCGACATGGTGCAAAAAATGGCAATTGATCCTTAATAAGGATAAATGTGAAGTGATGCATATAACCACTAGAAGCAGCCCGTTAACCTTCATTTACACGGTAAATCAGTCAAAACTAAAGGCCGTAAATTCAACTAAATACCTAGGAGTAATAATTACAAACAACTAAATTGGAAAGAACACACAGAAAATATTGTAGGGAAAACGAACCAATGACTACTTTTCGTTGGCAGAACAGCTCTACTAAAGAAACTGCCTATACCACGCTTCTCTAATTTTGGAGTATTGTTGCGCATTATGGGATCCCCACCAAGATGGATTGACAGGCGATTTAGAGGAAGTACAGAGAAGGGCAGCTCTTTTTATATTATCGCGATATAGGGGAGAGAGTGTCACGGAAATGATGCACGAGTTAGGCTGGAAATCGTTAAAAGAAAGGTGTTACTCGATGCGACGAGATCTATTTGCGAAATTTGTTTCACCAACTTTCTCTTCTGAATGCGAACAGATTTTGTTAGCCCCCACCTACACAGGAAGACATGATCATCAAAATAAAATAAGAAAAATCAGATCGAAAACGGAAAGATGTAGGTATTCCTTTTTCGCGCGAGCTATTAGAGATTGGAACTGTAGAGAAACATCATGAATGCGGTTCGATGACTCCTCTGCCACGCACTTCATTGTGACTTGCAGAGTAGTTATGTGGATGTATATGTAGCGTGCAGTCTTGCGGAATGGTCGTGTGGTCTAGGGCGTTATGCTACGGACAGGTCGGCTGTGTGTGTGTTGTCCTTAGTGTAAATCTGTCTCTACTAATATAGCATGTAATTTTAGTTTTTTATTCTTGATATTCGTTTTTATTTAACCGTTTTTACGTAAACAGCATTCTCTGTTAATTAATTCTTACATCAATTGCAAATCAATCTGGTTCAAATTTTATGTATTATATCTTAAAGCTGTTAACCTCGGCATCCGTGTGCGAGATTGTGTGTGATTCTTCATTCTTTTTCTCTCTATGACCGTGAGCGTTTTTAAGTCGTTATCGTCGGCCAGCTTTTATTCCGCTATTTTGATGAATGTCACCATTTTATGTAGAAACCATATATGAATTCATTGCCTGCCGCTGTTACTGTTGTAGCAAAAATTTCCGGTAATCTTTTTTTTTTTTTTTTTTTTTTTTTTTTTTTTTTTTTTTTTTGTCTTTAGAGAGGAAGTTAAGGACGTGATCAAGCTGGCGGACTACTAAAACGCTACTTTGTAGTAAAATTGGAACCAGGCAAACATTGTTCGTGCAAGATTTTGCTGCAGATACTGAAATCATGCAAACGCTGCACAGGTATTCTAACATGTCAAGCTGCTAAATATAACACTACACACCAGTAAAACATAGGATATACAGTAAAATATATCGGCATCCTTACCGGATTACGGTACCGTGCGAGATAGGAATCAAAAGTCTAAAGTCGCGTGCCGTTTTGGCAGCTAATCGATTCCACCATTTCGACCGACTGAGGTGACGCCTTGCGCTGTGTAAGGGAAGAGTACCGGGTGATCAAAAAGTCAGTACAAATTTGAAAACTTAATAAATCACGGAATAATATAGATAGAGAGGTAAAAATTGGCACAACAAGCAATGTTCACCATCATTCCTCAACAATAACTGTAGTCAAGGAATAATGTTGTGAACAGCACTGTAAAGCATGTCCGGAGTTATGGTGAGGCATTGGCGTCCGATGTTGTCTTTCAGCATCCCTAGAGATGTCAGTCGATCACGATACACTTGCGACTTCAGGTAACCCCAAAGCCAATAATCGCACGAACTGACGTCTGGGGACCTGGGAGGCCAAGCATGACGGACGTGGCGGCTGAGTACACGATCATCACCAAACGACGCGCTCAAGAAATCTTCACGCGTCTAGCAATATGTTCTTTTTTTTGTTCTAATAAAACCCATGCCATTCCAAGCATGTGTCTTAATTTTTACTTCTCTATCTACATTATTCCGTGATTTATTAAGTTTTCAAATTTGTACTGACTTTTTGATCCCGGTATCTACAGCCATTTGTCCGCAAAGTTTATAGGAGTACTTTCTCGTTGTCTGTTGTTAGCGTCAACATAACAAATGAACGTGGTGCTACCCGGCCTAGAACAGATAAACGACTAAACAACAGATTTGCCATTACAGTACTTGGACTATAAATGTGACGGGCTACAAATTAAAACAAGATCAACAATATTTTCTGTACGACATTAGTTAAAAAAGAGGGCAGATAAATGAACTTCTGGTCATTCGTAAAGGATCTTCTCGGTGAATCCAAAGTCATATTGCACCCTTTCATTAAAAAAATTCTGCAGGAACTGGGATACCTGAATATTCTAGTAAGGTATGTGGGAAGCGGTGTACCTATTATGGTAGGTACAAATGAGGTTAAAATAAGGGGAGACGACGCTACTGTGCAAAGTTTAGCTGTCGCCTGAAGCCAGTAAGACATCTTACGGAGCCAAGGAAATGTGTTTTAGGATTAAAGCACTGTGTGGTTCTTCCCTTTTAACTTTTATACATTTAAATGACTTATTTCTGAGTAGAAATTCGATATAGTATACTTTTGAGGACGAATACAGACCTTTAAGAGAGCGCAACTGTGGTGTATTAACGCAAAATCTCTTAGATAAGTGTGACTTACATATTGGAATAATAACCATATTCTTTATAAGATCTGAAATTGTCAGCTGTAGTAGTTCACAGGCAATGCAGTACAAGAATTTTACAATTATGACTGACTCAAGCTGTATCATTTTCATAAGTTCTGCACTGAAGAGAAGATTTTTATGTTAAATACATACAAAAAATCTTTTTACAAATATTCATACTGAAATTCAGTACCACCACATCTTTGGAATTTTAACGGAACCTGTATCTCGAAAAAATGAAAACTAGAAATTATTGAGGGAAAAACACTGAAACAAATAATAAGTACTGATTTAGCAACAATTTTTTTTTCTGTGTAAATAGATGACTGCGGCAATGGCTTCACTTCTGTGGCGTAAAGGTCATCTCGCCTAATTATAACCTCTTAGTATGTACTGAAATGGGCGCCATCTTGAATCGTAGTACATTTTTTTTGTTGAAACGGGATCGTTTTATGTAAAAATAACATCATTTTATGCCAAGTTATTTCCTGCCCTCTTCAATATTTAATTTTCATCAACAAAAGCCTTATTTCTGACGTTCAGGCGGTGAAATATTATTTATTGTAATCATACTTGGATTTGGGATATATTTTCATGTGCGCTGTGAATTCCTTGTTATTTGGCTAAGATGAAAATCTACACTGCCTGTGTCATATATAGCTATCAGCTACATATATCTAAAGGGGAATATTTAGAATTTGGCATTCACCTCGATGAATGTCCGCCTGCCAGTGAAAATTAGTATGGTACCTGCCTTTTCTATGGCTAGATGCAGGTATTTGTTTCAGTTTAAATCACTTAGGATGCCTATTTGTGGTTATTTTGGGATTGCGCCTGTTTCCAGTGATTGCTCGGCAATCGTCTGCACGAAAAACAATAATTCACTTTTGTGCCCATTTATGCCAAAACAGTGATTTATTTTGATAGAGGGGGTCGAATTTCAGTGTTCGCCAGGCGTGGATTCTGTGCAAATCTCCCCCTGTTTCACTATAGATGTACACTACAGCACCATACTCGAGTAGCATCGCTGAGCTTTCGCTTTACCCATCAGAGCATTCATATTCACGGGGCCCTGCAACATTAGTGTTTTCATTCAACATAACATCACTCCGAACCAACACCTCAAAATATTTCGCCTAAGTCATCGATTCTTTTTCTTAATAGTTGGTTTCTTTGCTCATAGAATATTTCTACCTTTCTATGGGCATTATTTTGCATTTAGATTCAACTGCCACTCACCGGTCACAGCATAAACGCAGAGCAAACGTGGTAGTAATTTTGTTGAGACCGCGCGAAGTGATGATTAGATTAGTTGGTTCGTTTCATAGATCCGTGTTGAGCTGATCCTTGTGGTTGCGGAACAAGTAAAAAAAGTTTTTTTTTTTTTTTTTTTTTTTTTTTTTTTTTTTTTTTTTTTTTTGCAAGTTGATAATATTACTAATACAGGTACATGCACTTTTTACAAGCTGACAATATAATTATAGTATGAATACAGATACATGCATCATTTGGCTCTATTTAAGAATTCGTCAGTAGAGTAGAAGGAGTTGGCCACTAGAAAGTCTTTTAGGCTCCTCTTAAACTGATCTCTATTTGTGGCTAAATTTTTATGGGTGTTCGTAAATTATTGAAAATGTGTGTTCCTGAGTATGGACCCCTTTTTGAACTAAAGTAAGTGCTTTTAAGTCCTTGTGTAGATCATTTTTGTTCCTAGTATTGTAGGTATGAACTGAGCTGTTTGTTGGGAAAAGGGATATATTATTTATGACCAATTTCATTAAGGAATAAGTATACTGAGAGGTGGTAGTTAATACCTAGTTCTTTGAAGAGGCTTCTGCAGGATGTCCGTGAATTTACACAACAAATAATACGTATTATACGCTTTTGGACTTTGAAAACTTTTGCTTGACTTGAAGAGTCATATAGTGATCATATAGTGTTCCTTTGTAACAGCTACTCGTATCTCATATATCTTTTCTTTTGCACCAGAGAGACATTCATTACTAACACAAAGTCAAACGCACTTTCCTCGTCTTCTTAGTCCAGCTTTCAATTTACCATTTCCATTTAATATTAAGGTCCTGTTACGAAAGCTTTGCCCGTCTAGATTCTAGATGCTCACATTTCACTGATAACGCCCTGTCTTTCCAGCCAAATTATTGGACGACGTAAATAATTATTTCCAAGGATGTGCTGCACTACGTTTACATTTACCGAGATCCGAACCCCAGCCAGTGTTGTAAATTCCTAGTTCCTTCACAATAAATAAATAAAAAGAAGAAGCTGGAATTAGATCGGTGTCAGTTCTATATTTTCAGCCAGTAACTATTTTAACCACTCCGAGGTAATTTACTTGCATTTTATTGTGCCTGTGGTATAGGTCTTTATGTGCCAATACTTATCACTTGAAATTACTGAAACACGCAAGTGAACGGTAGGAAAACATCTAAACATGGCCCTTTAGCTTCCAAGATAATCGAATGTAGTGTCAAAAATAATGCGTTGACATCTAGTGCTATACAGACCAAATTGCAAGCGATGTGAATACGTCGAGCGGCTTTAAATTGTTCGGCGCTGCGGATGCGTAGATGGGTGAGGTTGCAGACCGCCGCTCGAACACTTTTTTACCTTCACTGCCAAGGACCAGCAGAAAGCTATTACACGAAACAGCGTGTGATTCGTCGCTCAGCACAGAGTCTGGGAGACGGTCACGGGGAGGGGGGAGGGGGAGTCGGCACACGCCTGAATGGCAGGTGTCAGCTGGCAGGTGGTGGGGTTAGTGGGGGAGGGGTGGGGAGGGGAGTGCAGCGGCTAGTTGGCGCGGTGCCCACTTATTTCTGTCTGGCTGCTGCCTCCCACCAGGCTCAGCGCCACGTGCAGGCGCCCATCTACACAAGGGACTGCCTCGAACAGTGGCGACGCTAGGCGTCGGCGACGTCGGCCACCGCCGACGGCCTCGCGCCTGTGGGGGCCTCGCAAAACATTGTTAAAATTTCAGCTTTTTTGTCTCTTTTTTTAAAAGAATATTTGATGTTTAACGGCGCTTTCCAACTGCTAGCTGCTATGTAGGGACGACCTACATCTAATTTACACTAGCTTAACCAATTGACGAACACAACATTCGTACCCAAGGGTGGGATTTGACCCCCAGCGAGAGCGATCTCGCTCACCGTGGTATGATGCCTGAGTGCCCTCGGCCATTCCCGGTCGGCAGCTATTTAGTTGTCCTTATTTATTTCCGTATGAGTGCAGCAGTGATGCTATTTTTAGTAAAATACTTACAAAACAATATCGTCAGTACATTTTAGAAAAAGATTTGGAAGAAGTATATCCAAATGTTTATATAACTATCAGTATCATGCTCAGTTCCAGTCAGTACAGTTTTGGCCGAGAGAAGCTTCACAAAGTTAAAATTGATTAAGACTAACTTGAAAAGTACAGTGATCCAAGAGAGACTACCTGCGTTCTCAGTACTATCAACTGAAGCCGAAATAGCGGCTAGTATTAAGATGTGGTTTTAAAAAATTCAGTGAGGCGAAAAGGTGAAAAGCTCCTCTAATTTGTTTGTTTATTGTAATTTTTGTCATTGCAATTATACTCAGTGGCGTAACTACGGGGGGGGGGGGGATGAGGAGGATAGAACCCTCCCCCAGAACACAAACCCCCCAAAAAAAAGAAATTGTATAACAGCAATCTGGTAAAGGTAAATATTGGAAAGTTGGGGTGTTTCACCATAAGCTTTCATTGGATGGGAGTGAATTAGTTTCTTCAACGGAAATGGTAGATGGTAGTCAGTCTGGAAACTGACTAAAATTTTATCCCAAAGAGAGAAATCGTTTTAATGACTGTTTAATAAGGTCGCTCATCAGCTTGTACGAGGGATATTCCAAAAGTAAGGTCCGGTTTATATCTTTCTATAAAACAAAAACATCCAAAAACAAACTTGTTTCCAACGCAACTATTTTATTGACATCCCTTCTGTCTTTCTCTATTTTTCTACATAATCTCCATACTTCTTTAGACAATTGTGATACCGTTCAACAAGCTTTTGAATGCCTAAGTCGTAGAAATCGACCGCCTGCGAAGATAACCAGTCTGTAACAGCTTCTTTCACTTCTTCATTCTACTCACATTCGGGAAATGCACTTCTGAACCTGAAATAGGGAATCGTCGATCGTCACGAATTATGTCGTCAACCGCATGAACCATCTCATCTGACATCACGGATGGTCAGCCGGAGCGTGCGTCGTGCACATCTCCCCGTCCTTCATTAAAGGCTCGCACCCACTTGCGCACTTTACTGTCAATCATTATATTAGGAGCGTACACTTCAGTAATCTGCCGATGGATTTCTGCCGCTGAAATGTTCCCCGCAGACAAGAACCGTATCACTGCCCTTACTGCACAATCGGCGGACTGATTGATTGTCTTAAACATTGTGAACTGACACTATCAATAACACACAGCAACAACGATACCTGCTGCGTTTAACGCGCAAGGTATGCGAGGAGTCAGCGCGTAATGCGTGTTTTGTCCTTGGCGCCGCTTTCAAATATTTACCGCGAATCGGATCTTACTTTTGGAATAACCCTCGTATTTCAGTCTCTTTACTTGTGGTACTGTTTTGTGTCTAAAGAAATGCTACCGCAGTGTTCGTATTGTACACTTCTGATACAATAATATTCTTTCGCCGGCCGCGGTGGCCGAGGGGATTATACTAATAGAGTTTTATTATAATGATTATTGATATATAATTCAGCTCATTTAACATTTTCTTCATTAATGAAAAAATGAAAGGGGCCTCGCAAAGACGAGTTCGCCGACGCCCGGTTTTCGTCTAGCGCCGCCACTGGCCTCGAACCTGCGATAAACGATTTTCTAGATACATGCAGTGTCACCCAAAGACACATGGAGTCATGACACTTCCGCAGGTTTTTGTTATACACTGCGACAGCGGCGCTCCAAGCGGCCGGCAGCTGCATTTCTGAATACGTTATTGAATGAGTGCGAATAGTATCGTTTCTATTAATTTCAACACACTTTTTACATTAGGGAACGTATGTAGTGTAATAAAATAGGTGATAACTTAAAAGCAGCTCCACCTTTGTCTTTATTAGGTTCTCTAAGATCCCTGACGAGGTACGAAACGGTACGTTGCACCACAGTTTATTTACAATTATCTTGTAACCCAAAAGGCTTTTACTGAACAATTTCATTTACTACTAAAAATAAAAAAAAAAATAAAAAAAAATTGCTAGGAAACACCAGATTACATGCCCTTTGGCAGAAAGACGTCGCCGGCCGCGGTGGCCGAGGGGACTGAGGCGCGCCAGTCAAGGTCTGCACGGCCACTACGGTCGGGGGTTCGAATCCCCCCTCGGGCATGGATATTTGTGCCGTCCTTAGTCTTAGTTAGTTCATAAGTAGTTTGTAAGTTTAGGGACTGATGACCCCGTAGTTAAGTCCCATAAGCTATACAAACATTTGAACATTTTTTTTTTTAGAAAAACGTCGCTTTTCTATTCAAGAAAATTAACGTTTATTCACTACAATTGCAGTGAAATCGGTGAGGGTGGAACGTAGGAAACGAATATAGAATGCAATCACTACAGTATTTAACTTACCAAATCAGCCACTATAACGGTAGCTGAAATATATATATATGGTCACAGTCGTGGCAAGAAAGCGGAAAAAGTAAACTACTTTCAACAAAAAAGAACCAAATTCCACAACCGTTACGACAGCTGAACCACAAACAGCGCTAAAGTAATCACACTCAAAAGAATATGCGCGTATAAGAAATACGAGTGATACCTAAAAATGAGCGAATCATTAGACTCCATACCGAACTGGTACGTATCAAAAAAAAAAAAAAAAAACACTTCGACATTCTAAGAATAGACCATAATGAAAGTGTATATTTTCTCTTATGTTCATATTCTACTTACTTTCAGCAGAATAAGTTGCAAATATACACTTATTCATAAGTATTGGTTGACGACGAAGTACTTCGTTATACCACTGAAGAGTTCGGCTATTTTTACATTAATTTCCGTATTGTGTGTGCCTCTTGATATGTTACTGAAGTTTCCTTAATGTCTAAAAATGCACCCAACCAATCGATCTCTTTTACTCAAGGTATGCCACATATCCCTTTTCTCCCCATTTCTCTTCAGTGACTCCTCATTAGTAACGCGACTTACCCACCTAATCTTCAGCTTTCGTCTGTAGCACCAAATCTGAAATGCTTCTATCCTCATCTTGTCTGAATTATTTATCGACCATGCTTCACTCACACACAAGGCAACACTCCACACAAATGCCTTCAGAAAAGACTACCTAACACTAATATCAAAATTCTATGTTAATAAATTTTTCCTTTTCAGAAATCCTTTTCTTCCCTTTGACATTCCTCATTTTATACCTGTGCTGCGACCATCATATTTTAGTGCCCAAGTATCAAAATGTTCAAATGTTTGTAAATCTAAGGGACTTAACAATGTTTGTCAGCTGTCCCTAGGCTTACAAACTACTTAAAGTAACTTAGGCTAACGACAACACAAACACCCATTCCCGAGGGAGACCTCGAACCCCCGACGGCGAGCAACCGCGCGCTCCGGAGCAAGGCACCTTAGAACGCTCGGCCACTCCACCGCGGCGCCCAAGTAACGAAACTCATCTACTAACTTTATTGTTTCATCGCAAATCTCATTCCTTCATCATCGTCTGATTTTCGTAGACTACATTCCATTACCCTTCTTTTCTCCTTTTTGATGTTCATATCATATCTTTCAGGGCATTGTCCATTCCGTTCAGCTGATCTTCCAGATCCTTTACGTATTCGACAAAATTCCAGTGTCATCAACAAACCGCAAAGTTTTTATTTCTTCACCCTCAACTTTAATGCTTTGTACAAATAACTGCCGCGTCAGAATAGCCGTGCGCTCTAAGGCGCCCAGCTGTTAGCCGTAGCGGGTTCGAGTCCTCTCTCGGGCATGGGTTTTTATGTTGTCCTTAGGAAGAGTTACTGTAAGTATACGTCGTTACTGAACCACCGAACATTGGACCGACCGTCCACACTGGGAGAGAGGGTCTGACTACCAACCCACCGCCAGCGCTTTGATGTTACCGCCGGCTCTGGGAAACGCAACCAAGGCCAACAGCTCCGTTGGCTCAGAATTGACGCAAAGAGGCGGATGGCTGTCATTCCTCAGCCTGGCGTTTGCGCCTTAAAAGGGAACTGCACTCGTGTTTTGTACACTCCAGGTTTCCTCACACCTCATACTTAATCACACGATGGTCCAGTGAATACACTAGGGAGGGAAAAAAAAAAAAAAAAAAAAAAAAAAAAAAAAAAAAAAAAAAAAAACGCGCTGACTTGTTTTACGGCCCACTTTAGATTTGTGGTTTTATAAGTTTTTGCAAACATTTTGCACAAAAATAATACTCTAAATTATAAAAAATTTAGTGGCTGAAACCCTTTCACGAAAAAAAATTTAGGTAGTGGCGGGTTTCGAACCGCTGACCTTTAGCGTCACAGTCCAACGTATTGCCTACTACAGTACACCTAACAGTTAGAAGTTGCGTACTTTAATTTCATACTATTGATGGCCATTGTTAACTGAGGCTAATATGGCATATGTAGACACTAGATCATCATTTATCCTAGGAAGAACGGCACGTTTTTGTTAATTCTTCAGTGCGCCGTTGGTTTGAAATGACAACATGTAAGTTACAATAAGAAAATCATCAAATACGCAACGCAAGATGGCGTGTGCCAGAGAGAGTTCTGGGCGAGGAATGTCACGTGACATTTGCGAACGGCTGGTTTTCGTTCATTCAATGGAGGGTGTCAAAACTCCGTTATTTTTGCAAATATCTCTCAAACGATACGAGATATGAGAAAAACATAAGGGAACAAAGTTGTAGAGAATTTTCTCCTCTACAAATTTGTTTATTCAATTTTCGTGTGAGATGAATGGTTAAGCCGTTATTTTCATTTAAATTTCGAGCTGTCAAAAGACGATCGCAAAGGCCCACTTTTAGTATTATTACCGTAACCTAAAGTGGGCCAAAAGAATAAATAAATAAACACAATGACGCAGGCCTATGTTACAACGAAGAAACTCAAGAGTTAAAACCTCAGAAACAGAACACCAGAATCATAACATGCAGTACTTTATAATGCTACTGCCTGTTTCGATTACGGAAATATTTTTAATTCCAAGACCTTGCAAAAGATCGAGAATAATATTTTGAAAAAAAAAAAAAAAAAAGATAAAAAGAACATTGAACTGTAAATAAGGCCTAAAACTGATAGATGATTACAATTTGGTATATAATTTGATCATGAAGGTCGTAAATAAGTCGGCTAGTGTCACTGTAAAAATTAGGAATGAAGTTTCCTCATTGTTCTTGTAAATGTTGCTACTGCAACATTCTGCCGTCGATTATGCTGTAAATTTAAAATCTTTGTGTTGGTACCCTATTCTTAGAGTGGTACGGACCAGTTATTTGTAAGGTATCACTTACAACAAGACTGAGTAGAATGTTCGGGATCAGATCGTAACAATGGAACTTAGCAAAAACATTTTTCATGAATACGTATCGGACTTCGAAAATAATAATAATAATAATAATAATTTGCAACAGAAAAGAATGACTGCATAACGGTACTGTAAGTGAGAAATAAGGAATTGCTGCATTATTCATGCAATGCTATAACCGATTGTATATGATACATCTCATCATAATGGCGTCAGAATCACCATAAGACTAGGCACTGAAACATTAACGCCAATGTTGAAAAAATTTGACTAAAAATTAATAATTATTTCAAAGACAGTTTTAACTGTAATTTATTAATCTCGGAAACAGGCTTACTCACATTAAAAATGTAGAATTTACAGGAGAGGGAATGCACACGTCCTTCCAGTACAACGGAACGAGCAGAATAGACCACGAGTGAAGGTCTTTCTTTCGCAGCCAGGGAATAAAAGAAAGTCAAAACGCGATGTATCTTTTGCGGCGGAAAGAAAGACTCTGACTCGCGATAAAATTATAACTGTGACCTACCCGATGAATCGTGTAACACTTCAACTTGTGTAATACAAATGATAGAACCAACACTGAAAGGACTCTTCCTCCCGAGACAGACACAACATTGAATACAGAGAACAAACACCTCATGACTAGTCGGTTATTCTGCGACAAATAAAACCTCGAGCATGAGCGACATTTCACGTATCTGCCGCTTCGCAGTACAACACCATCACTATATAATCATGACGGTGCGAAGCCAATACAGCTCTCGATGTTTCGCATCTTTACTTTGGACCGAGCGCTGTCTCTATTTTGGTTCTTTTTTTCACAGATCCATAAGTCTTCTTCCTGTTTTCATTTTTGAACTGCGTTCAGTTTTTACGGGCTGACCGTAGAGCCATCTAACCGCCTAATGTAAGGGGATACAATGGGGAGTTCCCCCTGTCAGAATGCGCTGCAAGAAGACCTGGAGTAACAGTGTTAGTTTTGGACACCCAGAGGAGTACACAGTTGAGTATTCAGGCATTAGTGCTTTTTACTGTAATTTCTTACACCACTTTATGCTTCCATCACAACTGAATCTGGAGTCCACTTCTTTGTGGGTTTACCTGGATAAGCTTAAGTATTGTGGTATGAGTGGGACAGTGCACAAATGGTTTAAATCATACTTAACTGGAAGAGTGCAGAAAGTTGAAATAAGCAGTTTACATGATATAGATGAAACAAGTAATTCCTCTAAATGGGGAGTTATCAGAAATGGGGTCCCACAAGGTTCGGTCTTGGGTCCTTTGCTGTTCTTAATATATAGTTATGACTTGCCATTCTACATTCACGAATATGCTAAGCTAGTACTTTTTGCTGATGATACAAGTATAGCTATCACACCTGACAAAAAAGAATTAACTGATGAAATTGGAAATGATATCTTTCAGAAAGTTATTAAGTGGTTCTCTTACAAATGGACTCTAAATTTGGATAAAACCCAGTATATACAGTTTCATACAGTAAATGCCATGACACCATTAATAAATTTAGACTTTGAACATAAATCTGTAGCTAAGGTAGAATATTCAAAATTTTTAGGCGTTTGCAGTGACGAGGGACTGAATTGGAAGAAACATATTGAAGATCTCCTGAAACGTTTGAGTTCAGCAACTTATGCTATCAGAGTCATTGCAAAATTTGGTGATATACAGCTCAGTAAATTAGCTTACTACGCCTATTTTAATTCATTGCTTTCATATGGGATCATATTCTGGGGCAATTCAATATTGAATAAAAAAGTATTCATTGCACAAAAGCGTGTAATCAGAGTAATTGATGGAGCCCACCCAAGAGCATCCTGCAGACATTTATTTAGGGATCTAGGGATCTTCACTGTAGCTTCACAATATATAGACTCACTCATGAAATTTGTTATTAACAATTCGACCCAATTCAAAAGTAATAGCAGTGTGCATAGCTACAACACTAGGAGAAAGGATGATATTCACTATTCAAGGTTAAATCTAACTTTAGCTCAGAAAGAGGTGAATTATGATGCCACAAAAGTCTTTTGTCACTTACCAAGTAACATCAAAAGTGTGACAGATAGCCAACTAGTATTTAAAAAGGAATTTCTGAATGACAACTCCTACAATGTAGATGAATTTTTAGATAAAACTTTAAAAAATGAAAATAAAATAAACTAAAAAATAAAAAACAAATGTAATAAAAAATCCTTAAAATATGTAGACAACATTTATTAAACTGACACGTTCCACATCATTACGAAATGTCGTATATATGATCTATGGAACAAGTATTAATCTAATCTAATCTACTAAACTTTGTTTAATTGTCTCCATAATTAATGGTATGGGACTACAGCTGATAAATGCGTAGACAGAAGGAGAAGCTGATATGTAAATTGTGTAAATTAATTAAAAATTCGAAACACAGCTGATGGCGCTTTCATTCAATCTACGAACTTTAAGTGGCTCGTGTCAGCTTTTCAGTTTGTTGCCATCGGTCTACTAGTAATTCTACCTTAGTAGTTACTTTAGAGCTGTTTAGACTGTACATAAAAATTGCTAATACTTTTCTTTTGCAGCTGACTGCTTAATTTTGTTTTTGCCGAATATGTAGCACCTAGTTAACAGAGAGCTACAAAGTCATCAAAGAAACAATAATTGTTTACCTCTCTGTAAATGTCCTGCTTAGACACCTAAAGACAATATTTCCTCATAGCAGCACCCTTAGGAAAGTGGGCTGTTCTTTTTACTTTTATGTACCTCCTCCCCATAATCACGCGTAGATTTTAACTAAGTTTATAAATGTTATCATAAAACTCATCAGATGCATGGAGCCAAAAATTATATTCCTGCATAAAATAAACTTGACGGTAAGAAATGGCAAAATCGACAGTAAGATTTCTTGGACATTATCACAAAGATTAACAAAGCGAACAATAATACATAGAGTCAATATTCGTAATGCCGGTTTCAATAAAGCACCAAACTTGAAATCATCCCATGTCATCATGGGGCTGTACGGAGGATCCCGCCTGAGGTTAGAGTCCTCCTTAAGGCATGTGTGTATGTGTGTGTGTGTGTGTGTGTGTGTGTGTGTGTTGTCCTTAGGTTAGTTTCAAATCAAAATGTTCAAATGTTTGTTAAGCTTATGGGACTTAACTACGGGGTCATCAGTCCCTAAACTTACAAACTACTTACGAACTAGGACGGCACAAATATCCATGCCCGAGGGGGGATTCGAACCCCCGACCGTAGTGGCCGTGCAGACCGTGACTGAAGCGCCTCAGTCCCCTCGGCCACCGCGGCCGGCTAGGTTAGTTTAAGTTATTTTAAGTACTACTGATAACTTAAAATCATTCGTTTTAGATTGCCCCCATTTATTTAAAAACATCAGAACATTTTTGAGATAGAAGTTACTATACTGAGAGGAGAATTCGACAGACAGGGTACGATATTTTGCTGTCTCAACTCTTTACTGGAGGTTTACGTGGCGTCTACATAGTGCACGGCACCTTGGAGCTACCATAATAGTGAAAAAGTTATTATCATTGCCCTCTAATATGGTTTGTTATCACCTCGGACGGCTAGTAGAGTTGCACACCTGCGTGGCATGGACAGTATTGGGTTATCAATCATCTCTTGGGGGATATTTAGACATTCTTCCATGAGTGCAATATCGAGCATTGCAATATTGTAGGAGGTGCCGGTCTAGCTGCAAATGCGTCTGTCAAGTATATACCGGATATCTTCAATCGGGTTTAGGTCCGGTGAAGAAGCTTGTCACTCCATTCGTTCAATTCCCTCAGCTTAAAGCATGTTGTTCACTAGTGAAGCTCTGTGGGTACGATAGTTATCGGCCACCAGAAGGAACCCATCTCCTATTGCTCTAATGTAGGACACAACAAAAGCTCTAAGGATCTCGTCTATATACCTCTGAGCACTCAACACCCTATTCTGAACGACATCAAGGACCGTGAGTTCGCCAATATTGACTCTTGCTCACACCATTCGTCCACTACCATGATACGTTGATGTTTCCTGCACATAAGCAGGATTATTCCAAGATCCACGTGAGATGATGAGGGGTCGACGATTATCCGCCTGGACACAAGATCTTGACTCATCCGTGAGCAGAACCCGGCGCCATTCGTTACTACTCCAATCCTGATGTTACTCCGCCCAGTTTCTTCGGGCTGCAAGGTGTCGTGGTTTCAATGGGTCACACACCATACGCCTCCGTTCATACAGGTCACGATTTCGGAATATTGGTGTCGATATTGGGCGTCCCGTTATTGTTTGGAGGGTATGTTGCAGCTGAGTTGCATTCAGCCTCCTGTCTCGACGGTCTGTTAACCGGAGATAAGTTATCTCTCGCTGATGTTACCCCTGGGCGACCTTGGTCTTGCCTTCTTTTAACGGTTCCAGTTGTCTGAAATCGCGTCCAAGTCCTGGAAATTACACTTTGGGACACTCCAACAGCTGCAGCAATCTCCCTCTGTATCTCTCCCGCTTGCAACCTTTCTATGGCTGTCCATGCCATAGCTTCTAGAAAGTCATGTTGTTGGATTGCATTACCTGATCACTATCTGAATGCAACTGCTGGTGTAATTCGTTTGGTGAACACAAGTCAACACCACCTCCCTCTGCAGCAACTTCGTTATTATCATTATCTTGGTTGCCGTAATGTTGTTGTCTACACTGCGTAGAATCGACATAAAGACGTGGAACCATTTCAGTTCATTCTGCCGATGACAGTACTTCAGAACCTAGATCTCGCAACTGATCTAATTGTTTTGACCAGTAAATTTCACCTGGATCTAGTATACAACACTGCCGTTGGGCGCCATGTCTAGTCCAACGGAACTGATGATCCTTTTCTAATGGCTTCAAATTATCGATATACTCCAAACTCTTCCACTCACTGTGAATAATGTGAGCGGTGTAACGTTTCGGAACAGACTCTTCAGAAAATGAACTGGTGCCACGGCGCAGGCAGCGGAAATGGGCATCAGGATAAGAGATTCTGTGTGGGGGCGAACGCAAGCGCCACAATGGGCAGGGAACAGGCAAAGCGGCGAGCACCACGCGCGGCCTGCCTGCGGAGAATGGGCAAGCGACGCTGCCTCTGCCTCGTCTGGTACAGCGGCTGCGTCACGCGCGCTTCTTTTGTCACGGCGCGGCGGCGGCGTTTGCGCATGCGCGTCTCGTCTCGCGCACCGTAATGGACGCTAAATGACTTCCATCCTGTGGCAGCTGGCTCGATACGGCCAATAGAGCGCGGCCTGGGGCAACACTGGCACGTGTCGAACGCACGCAGGTCTCAACGCGGGGACACCATCCACGTGCGCTTATATCCCAGGCGAAAAAAAAAAAAAAAAAAAAGTTCAAATGTTTGTATAGTCTATGGGACTTAACTAGGGGGCCATCAGTCCCTAAACTTACAAACTACTTATGAACTACTTACGAACTAGGACGGCACAAATATCCATGCCCGAGAGAGGATTCGAACCCCCGACCGTAGTGGCCGTGCAGACCGTGACTGGAGCGCCTTAATCCCCTCGGCCACCGCGGCCGGCCCCAGGCGAAAAAATCTTTCCCAGAGATACTACTTGTTGGCATTAGGCAAAGATCCAAAACAATTCATGCAGTACGGATGTAGAGATGTTAGCAGACCACGTTGTTCTGAGTATTTTGTATACACTTGGAACAGAAATTAAATTTATCCTGATAGTATCTTAGTTAACCTCACACACTGTAATCGTGACATATTCAGAAACAAAGTACCAAATATTGGTGACAAGTAAAGAATATCGGGCTAAGCACACTCTCGGAAATCGCGATATATTCGAAACTAAGCAACAAAATATTGGGGAGAAACAATAAATATCAGCCTTTCCATATCATCGGAAATCACGAGATATTCGGAAATAAATAGCCAAATCTTTTTGACTAGCCAATAGTGTAGGTCTAAATGTCATTCATACTCTTCACTTACTGTAGCAGCAATTTAAAAGTTCACATAGTTTTGTCTCCAACAATATTCTCGAAAACCTCACCATATTTGGAACAAAGTCAAATATTTGTGAGAAGGAAGAACACAAATGTCATTGCTGATCGTACCACTTGCAGCAGTAATTTCATTCTCCGTTGTTCAGTCACACGTAAGTCACCAAATCGATGTTACTAACTCCTGAAGACAGCAAATAAGATGACTGAATAACATAATAATGTTATGTGAATAAGAAAATCCCACAAAGTGTTGTGGATAAATAACTTGTACAATGTGTTACAAACGATAAGATTTAAAAAAAATATATTTTTATTTGGAAGAGCTTTGAGTTAACACTCAGAAGGCCAAAAAAAAAAAAAAAAAAAAAAAAAAAGCTTTGAACACAGCACTCTACCCATATTACGCTACAGCAACTCGATGCCCTTTTGCCCTTTATGATTTGTATAAAATTTTCTACATGTTTTGTTCTCAATGTTAATATGGTTTTAATTACATTTAGTTATAATAAATTGATCCAGATATGATTTTGTAATTTATCTCCAATTTGCTGTAGCCCTGAAACTGTTTACTGCGAGTTATAAAACCAAAACTGTGAGATATACGGCAAATAAAGATGGCGTCTGTGACATGGAAGGAACAAGTGAATATCGTTCACACTCACTTTCCAAATTCGTCGTTCATTGGCTAATGTAACAGCGAATTTCATTGGAGGGAAAGAAATTTTGCCTGAGATATAAGAACTCGTACCCCATCCTCTGTCCCGGCTACTTGGCCGGCATGTGCCATTTGAATGACACCATACGTGTACATTGTGCGCGATTAACCTGTCAACTGGTTGACCCGTGCGAATAATTGGCACTCTGTCCTGATCAGTCACATATACGTAAGATAGTAATGGAGAAAAGGCAGATGCACGTTAGTGGAGAACTAAACCTTGGAAATGATACCTCAGTCATTAATTTTCGATAAGTAATACGGGCGATATGGCGTATTCACAAGAAAACACCGATGAGAAATAGGTAATTTGGAAGGTCCGTTGTATATCGCTTCGGACGGCCTGCTATCGATAATGACGGACTATCGATAGTTGCGTAGTGTCAATTTGTATCGAACATGCGAGCATCAGGATGCTATCGTAGTTTGTTTACTCGCAAGCGTAGGCGAAATCAGTTGCCTTTATGATATAGGAGGAAATTGTTTAGCCTAGACCACGATAATACCTCTGTGAACCGGAGATTCACGTATTATATATATGTTTAACCTAAACCTAACCTTCTTAAGGCTACGCTACAGATCAGTTTTTTAAGTGAAATAGCGTAGACCACGATAATAGCTTTATGAAGCGAAGATTTCAAAAAAAAAAAAAAAAAAAAAAAAAAAAAAAAAAAAAAAAAAAAAAAAATGTTTCAAATGTTTGTATAGCTTATGGGACTTAACTACGGGGTCATCAGTCCCTAAAATTACAAACTACTTACGAACTAACTTACACTAAGGACGGCACAAATATCCATGCCCGAGGGAAGGATTCCAACCGCCGACTGTAGTGGCCGTGCAGACCGTGACTGGCGCGCCTCAGTCCCCTCAGCCACCGCGGCCGGCCGAATATTTCATACAGATCATAAAATAAATAAAACATGCTATACCTGCTCTATGGTTGACAGGTTCTTGTATGTACCCTTGTCCGCTCAGTAAAAGTAATTGCCCTCGTAAAAGGAAGATTTTGAATCACTTGATCACTGTTTCGAACAGATCATAAAATAAATAAAACATGCTATGCCTGCTTTATGGTTGACAGTTTCTTGTATGTACCCAACAGCATTAATTATTTAACTTGTTTATATACGTCGAAATGAATATCTGTCTTCATTTGTCCCCCAACATTTGTTTCATACGAAACAGCGACGTTCGTGTGTTCAATATACGACACTGCGATACTCGCGTCTTCAATACATATCAATAGTAGGCCGTCCGAAGCGATATACAACTTTCCTTCCAAATTACCGAGAAATCATATATATGATAATACGTCCCGGCAAGTAACGTTGCACGCACTGTGAAGTAGCGGGGAATTAAAATTTAAATAAATCAATATAAGTGATAATGAAAGTTGAGGTAATTCAGTTCATTCGCGCAGTACACAACGCTTGCTTGAACAAAATGAACAACTCCAACGGCTGTTGTGCATTGACGTGTGAAACAGATATCTCGTGATAAACTAGGCTTGCGTAGAGAATTTAAAAAATTGGAAGAACTGTCGTGCCTGTTAGTTAATTATTTGTGTATGTTTCGTCGTTACATCGATGTGTGTAAGCGTGCATCAAAGAAGGTCGTTGGCTTGCACAAAGAATCTAAACAACCTGAAGAACTGTCGTTCATGCTAGATTGTCAGTAGATGGCACCTTCTACAGTGCTTTTATATCGACCGCGCAAAGTAAGCTGATTCTCGACGCGGTGGCTGATGGGAGCAACCGTAAATACAAGTCCCATTTATCATCGTTCGCCGGGTATCAACTTAAATTGTACGAACAGTACAGTTCTACTCTAAATAAAGTTTTTTGTCTAAACAATAACTTTATCTCTGTATTTTTCGTCATTAGTGGAGAACGAAACCTTCAAAATGATACCTCAAACATTAATTTTCCCTAAGTAATACGGAAGATATGGCATAAAAAAAAGGATGAGAAATAAGAAGCCTATATGATGATTCGTAACTGGCAGACAGACAGGCGGGCAAACCGTTGCTGGTAACAGCGGACGAATAAAAAGCGCATCTAAATCACTGTTATGATATTTTCGTACTGTTACATTGTCTAATAGCGCGCGGGGTAAAAGAAACATCAAAACTTTTCCATTTTCCATCTGATTTCTCTTATTCTATTATACTGATCATGTCTTCCTATGTAGGTGGGCGCTAACAAATGTGTTCGTATTGGGAACAAAATGTTGGTGAAAGAAATTTCACAAATAAATCTCATCGCAACGAATAACGCTTTTCCTCTAATGATTTCCATCCTAACTCGAGCATTATTTCCGTGACACTCTCACCCCTATACCAATATAATACAAGACGAGTTGCCTTTCTCTGAACTTTTACTAAATCATCTGTCAATCGCACTTAGTGGGAATCCCACAATGCGGAGCAATACTCCAAAATTGGACGCACAAGTTTTGTGTATGCTGTTCCCTTAGTAGAACTGTTGCATCTTCTAAGTGTTATGCCAATGAACGTAGCATTTGGTTTGCTTTCCCTATAGTATTTTCTGTTAGATCTTTCTAATTTAAGATAAACGGAAAGAGATTTTACGATATTCCTGACATCCAACGACACGGGACGAGGCTTTTGAATACCATCTCAAAGGAACAGTTCATGCAAAGTCTCCGGGACATGTATCGCAAACCTCAGTGGTGCGTAGTTATGGGAGGAGACTATTTCGAAGAACAGTGAGGTAACTGTAGCTCATAGTTAACCCCCGTTAGTTTTACAGGACTATTCACCTAACCTTGTCAGACGTTGTAATCAAACATTTGAAGATGTTTCATTTGTGGGAATTCGCGTGTTTAAATACTATGGAGTTTACTAGTACAGAATCTAACGGACACTCCAACAGATCAAGTGGCCCTTCTTCCACAGAGTGGCCAGATGTGTGTTACCGAATGACATAGCGCAGTTGTAACACACTGAACTCGCATTCGGAAGGACGGCCGTTCAAATTTCCCTCCTGTCATCCAGATTTAGGTATTCCGTAACTCCCCCAAAATAAACCATCTGCCTCTACATACGTACTCCGCAATTCACCGTAAGGTGCGTGGCGGAAGGTACACTGTACCATTACTAGGCATTTCCTTTCCTATTCCACTCCCAAATAGAACGAGGAAAAAAAGAATGCATATATGCCTCCGTACGAGCGAGGTACTGGCGGAAGTAAAGTTGTAAGGCGGCATCGTGAGTCGTGTCGGGATAGCACAGTCGGTAGTGCGCTTGCCCACGAAAGGCAAAGGTCCCAGGTTCTAGTCCCGGTTGCGGCACACAATTTTAATCTGCCAGGAAGTTTCTCTTATCTTGTCTTTGTGATCACAACGCGAAATGTAAGTAGGCGGCAGCAAGATCGTACTTCACTCAGCTTCAAATTCCGGCCCTCTAAATTTCCTCAACAGAAATTCACGAAAAGAACATCGTTTTTCCTCCAGCGATCCCCAATTTAGTTGCCGGAGCATTTCCGTGACACTCGCGCATTGATCGAACCTACCAGTAACAAACCTAGCTGTTCGCCTCTGAACTGCCTATATGTCTTCCTTTAAACTGATCTGCTGCGGGTCCCAAACACTTGAGCAATACTCAAGACGTGGTCGTACAAGCGTCTTATACGCGGTCTCCTTTACAGGTGAAGTACATCTTCCCAAAATTCTCCCAATAAACCGAAGTCGGCTGTCCGCCTTACAACTGTCCTTACATGTTCGTTCCATTTCATATCGCTCAGCAATGTTACGCCTAGATATTTGAACGACGCGACAGCATCAAGAAGCTGCCATTCTTCGCACCAACTAGAAATTTTGTGTAAGTCATCCTGTATGCGAATGCCGGGAAGGTTCCTTCAAAGGGCACGCCCGATTTCCTTCCCAATCCTTAAGCAAAAAATGGCCTATATTTAATGACCACGCTGTCGACGAGACGTTAAACCCCAATTTTACTCCCCTCCTTTTTTATGTTTGTTCCAGTTACAAGCTCATTATTTGGATATTATCAGTTTCTCGTTTTTATGAGTAGCCAGCGTAGGGAATGCGCAGTGCTCTTCTTTAGTGAACTAATTACGGAAGCCAGAACTTAGTAACTTGGCCTTGATTTTATTTTCTTATGTTTTCTTACTGCAGTCGACTCTCTTCTCTAAACTAATTTTAAGTAGGACTCACAGTACGTCACAGTCTTTCACAACAGTGTGATACGTTTGTGTTCGCTCGACAAGTGATGCTTGTAAATCCAGTGAACCCTGTTTGTATCTCATTTCCTGCGTTGAAAGCAGGTCGTGCAACTAGGATGTCGGGACTGATTTTAGAGGGGCTGTTCGGAATAATGACGCGGGCCTGAATAGGAAGGAACTGCCGGCTTGTTGTTGCTGTTGTAGGACTGCAGTTCCAATAAACACAGCGAGTTTACCAGCCCCGGGGATGAAACGGAGAGGGCCGTCCGTTCCCGACCGCGTGAATATTCATGCGGAACTCATCCCAGCGCATGATTCTCTCTGTGCCCGCTGAAGCCAGCCAACCGCGCTTTGATAATCTGCAGGACGTCTGCAATCTCTTTTGCAGCCATGGTTGTGCTCTTAGGTTGATCGTTCGGCAGTATTGGTATCGTCAGTGTGACTTTTAAACTTGTGGAGCAATAGCCCTAAAGTTGTGCTCTTCTATCAATAATAGTGGTAGGTACTTGTTCTCCAGTATACACTGATACTTGTGGAAAAAATCCACAGGATTAAATATCACTTTTTATGATTATGCTTAACCTACGAAATTATGGATTTAAAGTAATCCCTCGGTCACCCTCATAATTTCTCCTAGCATGAAACATTATGGTAGATGCTAGAGAGAGAGTTAGGACACGAGCAAAGTGTGTACAGAAGTCTACATCTACATATATACTCTGCAATGCACCGTAAGGCGCGTGGCGGAGGGTACACTGTACCACTGCTAGGCATTTCCCTTCTTATTCCACTCCGAAACAGAACGTAGGGAAAAAAAGAATGTCTATATGCCTCTGTACGAGCCCTAATTTCTCTTATCTTTGTGATCTTTACACGAAATGTAAGTAGGCGGCAGCAAGACCGTTCTACACTCAACTTCAAATTCTGGCCCTCTAATTTTCCTCAACAGAATTTCTCGAATATAACGTCGTCTTTCCTCCAGAAATACCCATTCGAGTTCCCGGAGCATTTCCGTGACACTCGCGCATTGGTCGAACCTACCAGTAACGAACCTAGCTGCTCGCTTTTGAACTGCTTCTATGTCTTCCTTTAAACTGATGAGCTGCGGGTCCCAAACACTTGAGCAATACCCAAGACGTGATCGTACAAGCGTTTTATACGCGGTCTACTTTACAGACGAAGTACATCTTCCGAAAATTCTCCCAATACACCGAAGTCGGCTGTCCGCCTTACAACTGTCGTTACATGTTCGTTCCATTTCATATCGCTTTGCAATGTTATATCTAGATGTATGAACGATGCGACTGCTTCAAGAAGCTCACTATTAATGCTGAACATGAATGGGATTATTTTACCTACTCATGTGCATCACCTTAAGGTTTTGTATATTTAAAGCTAGCTTCCTTTCTTCACACCAATTAGAAATTTTGTATAAGTCATCCTGTATGCTATTACAGTCAGTTAAAGACGACACCCTCCCATACTCCACAGCATCATCAGCAAACAGCTGCAAATTACAAGTTACTCTGGCCGTCAGATCATTTATATAGATAGAAAATAATAGCGGTCCTATCACACTCCCCTGGGGCACGCCTGACGATACACTCGTCTCTGATGAACACTCGCCGTCGAAAACAACGTACTGCGTTCTATTACTTAGGAAGTCTTCCAGTCACAAATCTGTGCACTTATTTCATATGCTCGTATCTTCGTTAGCAGTCTGCAGTGTGGCACCGTGTCAAATGCCTTATTGAAATCGATAAAAACGCAATCTGCCTGTTGTCCTTCATCCATGGCTCGCAAGATGTAACCTGAAAAAAGAGAAAGCCAAGTTTCACACGAACGATGTTCCCTAAACCACTGCTGTTTCATGGAAAGAAGGTTTTCCGTATCAAGGAAATTTACTATATTCGAGCTGAGAATATGCTTCAAAATTCTACAGGAAACTGATGTGAACTATATTGGCCTGTAATTATGAGGCTCAGTTGTTTTACCTTTCTTTTAAACGGGAGTACCTGCGCTTATTTCCAATCGCTAGGAACTTTGCACCGAGCTAAAGATTCATGGCGAGTAACTACTGAGCGACGGAATTTCTCATTTCTTTGTCTGCAGTTATTACACAAAAGTTTGTTCGATTCACACTGTAAATTGATTTCGACCTCTGCGTCCATTTTTAACTCACTAATTCTTACAAATGACTCAGAAAATGCATGTAGTCTAATATTCAAGAAGTGTTAACATGTTTGTAAATCTGTGGCACTTAAATACTTTGGTTATCAGTCCCTAGGCTTACAAACTACTTACACAAACGTAAGGACAACACACACATTCATGCCCGAGAAAGGACTCGAACCTCCGACGGGGAGCAAGTGCGTGCTCCGCAGCTAGGCGCCTTAGAGCTCTCGGCCATTCCACCGCGGCATCTAATATTCAATTTACATCTACATCACTACATAAATGTTTCAAGAAAGATTTGTATACCGTCACATGTACAAATATAGTATTTATATTTATTTCTGGAAATTAACAGCCGTTAGCAAATATACACTTCTTCAAATTCCTCACTGACGCATACAGTCACCTCGTTAACCTGTTAGTATGAAAGCTACAACTACCGAACATTTTCCAAAATTGATTTAACGGCGAACAGCGCATTTTCGTACTCTTCGCCAAAGGGTGGGCTTACTTGTTGGAATAAGGACTTTTAATAATGTTGGGACTTGTGGGAAAAGATCACAGCGAATTCGACCTGCATTAGAGGAACATCCGATGTAGTATGATGAAGTGTAACGTTTTCCTCTTCTTAAGTAGTATTCGAGCTACTTACATATTTCAGTACCTATTCCATACGGTTAGTACGCTTTGAGCGCTGGATCAAACCATAATTTTTTTTTTTTTTTTTTTTTTTTTTTTTTTTTTTTTTTTTGTGAACTTACGAGCGTCGTGTAAACTGAGCATTACTTATCAGTCAGTATGGGCATCTAAAATGTGCGGTACTCGCATCTAGTCGATCGCTGATGCCTACATACCAAATATAGAGTCACCGCCGTCGAGACACTTAGGGAATGTACCTTGGGATTCATCACAAGGACGGTAATTTCTGATTATAATGTTCAAAATGTTCAGATGTTTGTAAATCCACCGGACCAAACTGCGTGGTCATCACTCCGTAGCTTACAAACTACTTACACTCAGGTAAACTAACCTAAGGACAACACACACACCTCTGCCCCAGAGAGGACTCGAACCTCCGACGGCGAGCAACCGCGTGCTCCGCAACGAGGCTCCTTAGACCGCTCGGTTACTCCACCGCGGCTGATTATAATGATCAGGTAGCTTCAGCTCGTGGTTTACGGAATAGCTCCGCTGTCTCCTGACCTCTGCGTCCAGATTTCGATTTAGGGTCGGGTGGGACATTCTTTTCGCTGAGCGACTACCGGTTTATGTTGTCCCAGGCATTTCACTTCTTCTACGCGAGAAAGAAGCGCAATTTCTGCCGTTCACTCGAAAGTGCGGTGACCGTGGAAGCAGGTCGTGCTTCGATGTGGGCCCGTTGTCCTTTCACGGGGAAGGCCCTCTTCGGCCAGGTTACGAGACGGGCAGCGTTAGTGCAGAAAGTGCGCTCCCCGGGCCCTCGTAAAGGGCCGGGCGCGCCGTCGAGCAGATGGGACGAGGGCCACGTGTTTATAGGAGGCGCCAAGATGCCGGCCGCTGTCCTTTTTACAGAGGCGTAAAAACTGGGGGGCGCTGCGGCGATATGCGGCGACCGCGCCGGTCAGGGAACAGGAGGCACAGCCCGGCTGTACTTGTATGGCTTTGGCGCAGCTTATGGCGGCTGCCACGGCCTTGCCCCGCCAGCGTCATTAGCGAGTGCTCGCCAGGCAGCAAGTAGCGCCAATACACGGCGTCCGCACCAAACCTCCCACACTTCACACTGCATCGAAATACGTTTCGCATAAACCAAGAATAAAAGTTCTATGGTATTCTGTATTGATCGGTCTTTATAAGCTTACTAGCTTAATTCCCGCTGCTTCGCACCCGTAGACCGCATGGTCTGAATTGGTTGTTTCTACTTCTAAATATAAATTGTCATAGATTTATCTTTAAAAATGTATTCCTTTTTGTATCCCATCCTCGTCGCCACTTTTGTGTCCCAGCCTCGTCGCTTTTGTGTCTAGTTTCCGCCGTTTGTGAGTGTCGGTGGCCGCGTAGAAACCGACACAGGAATAAAGGATGCACGCTTGTGCGGTATGGAGGTTCAAATCAAATGTTTGTTAAGCTTATGGGACTTAACTAGCCGGCCGCGATGGCCGAGGAGATTGAGGCGCTCCAGTCACGGCCTGCACGGCCACTGCGGTCGGGGGTTCGAATCCCCCCTCGGGCATGGATATTTGTGCTGTCCTTAGTATAAGGTAGTTGATAAGTAATTTGTAAGTTTAGGGACTGATGACCCCGTAGTTAAGTCCCATAAGCTTAACAAACATTTGAACATTTTTTTTGGACTTAACTATGGGGTCATAAGTCCCTAAACTTACAAACTACTTACCAACTACCTTGTACTAAGGACGGCATAAATATCCATGCCCGAGGGGGGGATTCGAAACCCCGACCGTAGTGGCCGTGCAGACCGTGACTGGAGTGCCTCAGTCCCCGCGGCCACCGCGGCCGGTGGTATGGAGGTGACCAGCCAGTGGGACAGCAGTACACTAAACTTTTACATAGTTCTTGACTGCAGAATGCTGATACATAGATTCATATAGAGAGAGGCCTGCCTACTGATGAGTCCTAGTGCCTATCCGATAGCCAAGTCTTCACTGGTGCCTATCTGATTCCGAAGAGTTAACTGGTTCCTATCTCAGTCCCAAGTGAACGATGTCGTTCAGTGGTGGCCAAGAGCGGAGTTGCAGCAGAGGGCGCTCGTGGCTGACGTCGTAAGAACGCCGCGCCGTGCTTGCATGGCGGCGCGCGGCGAAAGTAGGTGGCGCGCACTTTAGACTTGTGCGACACCACATTCCTAATCAAGTATTTGGGTACAACTTGCTACCCGCCATTGCACTGTTGATGGAGGATTCGAAACATGCCGAAATATATAAATTGCTGTTCGTTAGTCGTGCTAAAACTTGAGTACGGGTGAACCGATTTGGCTAATTTTCGTCTTGAAATATTCCTCTAAGTCCAGGGAACGTTTAAACGGTAATAAAATATGGAAACGTTGTCCGGAAAAGAGGAAAATCGGGAAAAACTGAAACAGCTTTTTCCAGTGAGCTATCAATACCGTTCGTCCAATTGCGATAAAATTTTGTATTTTCCATGTTGGAAGCAAGAGGAAGGTTCGCATACAACAAAAATTTGGAAAAGTCGCCCGGAAAGTAGGAAAATTTAGGGAAAAAAACGATTTTTTCTGTGAATTAAAATCAATTGCCACATGGTTGTAAAAGCATCACTTGAGTACGGCTTGGCAGGACAAGGTTTTTATGAAATAAACTTTTGGGAAACGTTCGAACCTTCATCCAGTACAGTGTAGGAACAATAAGGATGTTGTTTTACATTACGCCTCAAACATCCTCTTCACATACCCTCAAACAGAAAGTCTATTTCTCATTGTTTTTTCTTAATTATATTTTAAAATAGGGACATTTGCAGAATCAGCGATATACCTGCTCTACAGCTGCTAGTGACACAGGGGGACTGTGCTGCACAAATAATACAGCTATGCCACTTGTGCCCTACATTCCCATGACATTTCGTAAGTCAACACATATTAAAACTTCTTCATTTGTGTGGTCATGACATCCATAGTTGCTTATAAAATTATAATGGGGATATTTGTCCGTCTATGCAACTACAAATAAAATGCGACTTTTATTTGTAATTGTATAGATGGACAAACATCCCCATTATAACATAGCTGGGCATCTTGAGATTATCTGCGTGACAGAATTTACACAATAATTACAAAACTTTTGTGCAAAGTAAACAAAGCTTACAATCTATTTAGCACAAAATAAGGCCATGTCCCACTACCCAGCGTTTTGTAATTCTTGTGTAAATTCTGCCATGCAGATAATCTGAGGATGCTCTGGCGAAAGGGCGAAAAGCGTCATTGAAGAATAATAAAACGCCATGCAACCAAGACAACTTTCACTGAAGAAATATTTAATTTCACTGGTTGCTGTATACCACGAATTGGAAATCATTTTCTCTCCTTTTTTATTTTATTTTTTAAGTAATTCAGACATCTAAACAAATGCACTATGAAAAGAAGATAGCAATGTCAGGCAACAAAATGAAAATAGTATGGGATAGAGTGAAAGAGGAGACTGGTAGAACCAGAAAGGAACAGGTGCAGATAGCATTAAGAGTAGATTATACATTAGTAACTGATGGGCATAGTGTGGTAAATCTATTTAACAAATACATTATATGTGTTACTGTTAGTATGGGATCAACAGAGTCAGTAAATAATGCCCTTGAATATCTGAAACGAGCCTTTACAAGTAAATTCAGGTACATGAATGTCACTTATTTCACCACAAGAAATAATAAAATCTTAAAAAAAAGCATTCTTGTGGTTATAACGAAATATCAACAAAGTTAATTAAAGCGTGTTCTTGTGAATTTAGCACAATTTCAAGTTATTTGTGTAACCAGTCTATTATGACTGGAACATTTCCTAATTGACTAAAATATGCGGATATTAAACCTCTATTCAAGAAAGGGGATAAAGAGATACAATCAAACTACAGAACGATTTCACTTTTGCCAACATTCTCGAAAATTCTAGAAAATGTAATGTACAAGCAGATTCACAGCCGTGTGACTGTAAGTGACATATTGTTCAGAACACAGTTTGGATTTCTAAACGATTCGGGAGGATGGTGGTTCAAATCCACCTCCGGCCATCTAGATTTAGGTTTTCCGTGCTTTCCCTAAATCACTCCAGTCATATGCCGGGATGGTTCCTTTCAAAGGGCACGGCCGATTTCCTTCCCCATCCTTACCCAAAAACTCCGAGCGTTAGCTCCGTCTCTAATGACCAAGCTGTCGACGGGACGTTAAACCCTAAGCATCCATCCATCCATCTAAACGATTCCGATATCGAGAAGGTTATTTACATCTACAGTCAGAATGTACTTAATTCATTAGATAATAAATTACAAACAACGTGTATTTTTTGTGCTTTGTCAAAGACACTTGTTTGTGTGAACCACAGCATCCTTATAAGTAAATTAGAGTTCTATGGTGTCACGGGTATTGCTGCACAATGGTTCAAGTTGTACGTCGCTAACAGGAAACAAAGGGTGTCAGTGCAATTGACTAGTGAATTAAGCCAACAGTCATCATCGGATTGGGAAGAAATTACATGTGGTGTCCCACAAGGATCCATCTTAGGGCCACTGCTTTTTCTTGTGTACATTAATGACCTCTCATCAGATACACTACCAGAAGCAGACTTCGTTTTGTTTGCAGATGATACAAGTATTGCAATAAAAAGTACGTCAAGCATAGTTATAGAAAGGTCTGCTAATGATATTTTCATGAACATCAATAAATGGTTCAAGGCTAACTCATTGTCATTAAACTTTGAAAAGACTCACTACATGCAGTTCAGAACATGTAAGAGATTTCCCATCAGCATATGCATTAAGTATGAAGAAGAGGAGATAGAAGAGGTAGACAGTATTAAATTCCTGAGATTGCAGCTTGATTATAAATTCAGTTGGAAGGAGCACACCACAGAAATGCAGAAACGACTTAATAAATCTGTAATTGTAGTACGAGTGTTATCAGACGTAGGACAGAACAAAATAACAAAACTTACAAACTTTGCTTACTTTCGTTGCATTACATCATATGGTATAAAATGTTGGGGTAACTCTTCAAATCAATCAAAAGTTTTCACAGTCCAAAAGCTTGCAATACTTATTATTTGTCGAGTAAATTCACGGAAATCCTTTAGAAGCATCTTCAAAGAACAGGGTATACTAACTTCTGTCTCTCAATACATTTATCCTTAATGAAATTTGTCGTAAATAATATATCCCTTTTTCCAACAAGCAGCTCAGTTCATATATACAATACTAAGAACAAAAATGATCTACATGAAGACTTAAAAGCACTTACTTTAGTTCAAAAAGGGATTCCGCTACTGAGAAACACACACATTCAATAATTTACCAGCAACCATAAAAATTTAGTTTAAGAGGATACAACTTGCGTGGTGGAAATATAATTTAAATGTCTCTTCTAATGAAATAAAAGAGTTCATCAAAAGGGGAGAAAATAGTCACTGGCCGAGACCAAGTCTTTACAAATGATGTTAAAACCGTCTAGTTGGGAAGTTCCTAACAGTTTCTCAGCACAATCTTCCACGATCTTATAAATTTCCTCTGCTTTACGCTCACTCCTATTACTAGGGATGCATGCACTTATGGTCCTATTTGCACTAGGTAACGCATATTGCACGAGGGGCTGCAGGTTTCACCAATTCTTTGGTGAAACAAAGTACTTTTATTTATTACTGACCTTAGATGTCGACGTAAACAACGTCCCGCACAGTTTCAGTCGCAGATTCTTAATGTCTGAAGCTAAAATGCTGTGAAAATGATTTAAGGGCTCTAATTACGATATTCTTCGTAAAACACGGGATGCTAGTGCATTTTAAGTTAATTCTTCCAATGTTTACATACACTCAGCGAAATCCACAAATCTAAGTGGTACATTGAACACTAATCACTTAACAAGTTTTATAATGTTCCGTAATGAGTCAAGGTGCTACATTTTAACTGTTCGAAGTTCGGCACTGGACTGTGCTAGGCCAGGCGTGGCTGATAGTGCTGCCTTTGTCTTTCTTGGCACCAAACGAACCTTCTAAATTCGTCGCTCTTATTTTGTTTGTATAAATTACAATGAACAAAGTACCAAATGTGTTCAAATGTTGAGGCGCTACGCTCCAATGCGCGAGGCCGCTCGTCGTCGGGGGTTCGAATCCCCCCTCGGGTGTGGATGTTTGTGTTGTCTTTAGTATAAGGTAGTTCATAAGTATCAATTTAAATTCAGAAACCCTGAGACGGTTTTTCGTTTCGAACATGTCCAAGACATTAAAGATAAAGGTGAAGCAATGAATTAAAATTTGTGATGCGGCCGGGAATCGAACCCGGATTTCCATGCTTACTAGGCAGACGTTTTACCGTTAGACGACCGCACCACTAACGATTAAGGCGCCTCGGAATAGTATAAGTACGACTTCCCTCCACGTCACAAAGTTTAATTCAGCTTCTGTGTTCCATAGATAATTGCCTTTATCTTTAATGTCTTAAAGTTCATAAGTAGTTAGTAAGTTTAGTGACCGATGACCCCGCCGTCAAGTCCCTTACGCTTCACAAACGTTTTTCGTGTTCAAATGAAAGCTTATTAACAAAAAAGTATTACATTGAAATTACGCGATTATCTAATGTTTACGTTCTTAAATATTAATAAATTAAATGTAGGGCCGTTCTCACGGTCCCTGCATGATCTGTACCATCCATATGTTTTTCCTATCACTTCCCATCGATTACATCATGTTACTTTGCCTGCTGCCAGCCAGCTACGTGGCTCTAGAAATTTTACAAGTCGAAACTAAGATACGAAAACTCTGAATGCTATTATCAAATCAATAGAGATATAAGATCAGACTTGTCGCAAGGAGCCTAAAAGACTTCCAAGTGGCCAACTCCTTCTACAGCAGTAACGGATTGTTAAATAGAACCAAATTATGTATGCATCGTGTTCATACTATTAGTACAGTATTATTATACTATCAACTTGTAAAGAAACGAAAATGACATGTTCCACATCTATGAGGACCTCTTCAACTCGGGTCTATGCAACGAACATCTAATCTAATGTTATTTCTTACTGTGATCTTTGATGAGTTTTCTCGAATTGGTCTGTTGTTGTTTTGATCTTCAGTCCGGAGACTGGTTCGATGCAGCTCTCCACAATACCCTATCCTGAGCAAGCCTCTTCAACTTCACATAAGAACGGCAACCTACATCTGTCTGAATCTGCTTACTGTATCCATCTCTTGGTCTTCCTCTGCGGTTTTTACCCCACACACTTCCCTCCAACGCTAAATTCACAATTCCTTGATGTCTAAGAATGTGTCCTACCAATCTATCCCTTCTTTTAGTCAAGGTATGCCAGAAATTTCTTTTCTCACCAATTCTGTTCAATACCTCCTCATTAGTTACGCGATCCACCCACCTAATCTTCAGCATTATTCTGTAGCACCATATTTCAAAAGCCTCTATCCTCTTCCTGTCCGCTCTGTTTATCGTCCATGTTTCAATCCCATACAAGGCAACACTCCACAGAAATGCCTTCAGAAAGGACTTCCTTAGGCTGAAATCAATATTCGATGTTAACAAATTTTTCTTTTTCAAGAATGCTTTCCTACCCTTTGCCATTCTGCATTTTATATCCTCTGTACTGCAACCATCATATGTTATTTTAGTGCCCAAGTAACAAAAGTCATCTACCACCCTTATTCTTTCGTTACCTAATATAATTCCTTCAGCATCACCTGATTTTCTTACACTGCACTCCATTAACCTAGTTTTGCTCTTGTTAATGTTCATCTTATATGCACCTTTTAGCACACTGTCCATTCCGTTCAACTGCTCTTCCAGGTCCTTTGCTGTCTATTCCCAGCGTTGGGTACACGCAACACGAAATTTAGCCTTACAAAATGCAGTCGAAATGGACTTACTATACAAAACTCACCATGCATGTGTGTTAAAATGCAGTCGAAATGGACTTACTATACAAAACTCACCATGCATGTGTGTTAAAAGGCTTTAACACTTGCATGGCGCGTTTTGTATAGTAAGTCCATTTCGACTGCATTTTGTAAGGCTAAATTTCGTGTTGCGTGTAAGCAACGCTGTGAAGAAATTGGTTAATTCCTTCTCCAAATTTCTCCTTGCTTTGCTTTATAGCCTGCTCAATGTATAAATTGAATAACATCGGAGAAAGGCTGCAACCCTGTCTTACTCCCTTCCCAACCACTGCATCCCTTTCATGCCCTTCAACTCCGACAACCGCTGTCTGGTTTTTGTACAAGTTGTAAATAACCTTACGCTCCCTATATTTTACTCCTGCTTGCTTCAGAACTTGAAAGAGTTTATTCTAATCAACATTGTCAGAAGCCTTCTCCAAATCTACAAAAGCTAGATATGTAGTGTGGTGCCGCGGTGGAATAGCCGAGCGGTCTAAGCCGTCTCTCTGCGGAGCGCGAGGTTGCTCGCCGTGGAGGTTCGAGTTCTCCCTGGGGCATGGGTGTGTGTGTTGTCCGTAGGTTAGTTTACCTAGGTTTAAGTAGTTTGTAAGCTACGGACTGATGACCACGCAGTTTGGTGCGATAGATTTACAAACATTTGAACATTTGTAGTGTGGTGTCGCACAAGTATAAAAAGCGCCAACTACTTTCGCCGCGCGCCGCCATGCACGCACGGCGCGGCGTTCTTACGACGACAGCCACGAGCGCCCTCTGCTGCAACTCCGCTCTTGGCCACGACTGGTGCATCGTTCACTTGGGACTGAGGTAGGAACCAGTTAACACTTCGGAATCAGATAGGCACCAGTGAAGACTTGGCTGCCGGATAGGCACTAGGACTCATCAGTAGGCAGGCCTCTCTCTATATGAATCTATGTATCAGCATTCTGCAGTCAAGAACTATGTAAAAGTTAAGTATTACTAAGTCTCTATGAAATACATATCTCGTTCTAATTTACTCCAGTGTTTCTAGTTTCTGCTGTCCCACTGGCTGGTCACCGTACCTGCACACGCGTGCATCCTTTATTCCTGTGTCGGCCTCTTTCTACTCGGCCACCGACACCCAGAACATCCGGCGAAAACGAGACACAAAAGTGGCGACGTGGATGGGATACAAAAGTGGCGACGAGGATAGGATACAAAATGTAGGTTTGCCTTTGATCTATGTACCTCATTAGTGGACCAGTTTGTGATCCAGCGGAGAAGAATTGGAGCGTCTTGTGTGCTAGATTAGGTGTTTGCTTGTAAAACTACCGCGGGTCGTGATTTCGTGTGGCGGTGGAGCTGGCAGCGCCGCGCACAGCGCACGTTCCGGCGACTCCTCATTACACGAGCCATTAGCGACGCCAGCGAGACAAGACGCCGGCGGCGGGGAGGCGGCGCTGCCGAGGCGGGCCCAGCCCGGCGCTGGAGGCTCGTAATTCCAGGCCGCATGCGTCACGCCGAGCGGTCGTCGCCTCCCCCGTCTTGGCGCGCGCCGGCCAGTCGATATCGTCGTCTCCGGCGCCGGCGACGGCCCGGCCCCGATAACCCCGCCTTGTGTCCTCGGCGCCAGGTCAGGGTGAAGCGCTGATGGCCCGGGCCCAGGACACACTCCCCCTCCCACATCCACGAGTCACATCGCCGCCCTGCACCGTGCTGCAGCTTAACACGGAGCCTCCTGCAATCCTTTGCTCTTCTCCATTCCTTTCTCCGAAACTCCATGCGCCATGAATTCTTCCTTCCGCACTTGTTCCCTCACCAACATGGCCATTTAGATCTCGCCCAAATATCACCCATTCGCTGTCTGGTATTTCTGTTATTACTCCATCTACGATTTTCCAAAGTTCGTCCTTCTCTTCCGCACCACTTCCTGTCTGAGTTGATTAGACACTTAAAACTGTAATGAGATCTCCTCTGATAACAGGTTTTTTGCTCATGATTCCGTTGCTGTTTCTGTGCGCGTCAGAGACTTCCGACTTAAGACTTTTCTGCACTGTCGTAGAAATATTTGTGATGTCGCACAAGTATGAAGAGCGCGCCACGTACTTACGCCGCGCGCCGCCATGCACGCACGGCGCGGCGTTCTTACGACGTCGGCCACGAGCGCCCTCTGCTGCAATCCCGCTCGTGGCCACCACTGACCTGCAACGGCCATTTCGGAATCAGATAGGCACCACTTAAGACTTGGCTATCGGATAGGCACTAGGAATCATCAGTACGCAGGCCTCTGTCTAATCTATGTATCAGCATTCTGCAGTCAAGGACTATGTAAAAGATAAGTATAACTAAGTCTGTATGATGTGATGACAGTGATGAAACTGCATCACATCTAATCTTCGAATGCATTGCTTTGGAGAATAAAAGGCACAGAATATTTGGGACAACCAGACCCGAAGAAATTTTGTCTAATAAAGAACTGGTAAAGGGACTCCTTGCACTGTTCAAGGGCATTGGTTGGCTTTACTAGATATACAGGGAGCGATACCGCACAATAAACTTAGTTTCGGTGCGGGCAGTGGCGGGTTGGTCCAAGACTGTTTTGGCTTCCCTGGAAAAATCAATCAATCAATCAAGTCTGTATGAAATATATATCTCGTTCTAATTTACTCTAGTGTTTCTAGTTTCTGCTGTCCCACTGGCTGGTCACCTCCGTACCTGCACACGCGTGCATCCTTTATTCCTGTGTCGGTCTCTTTCTACTCGGCCACCGACACCTACAACCGGCGGAAACGAGACACAAAAACATTTGTATCCTTCTGCTTTCTTACCGTTTTTCCTGGACTCTTTTAAGCACCTCCTTTGTATCATATCTGTAATCTCTCGGCTCTTTCCTCTATATTTTAAATTCCTACTCTGTATTCTGTACTTGGCTTCTTTTTGTTGGATTCTTCACAAAAACGTCTCCCTCGGAGATCCGATTCAGAGGCTGTTACTCCGAAACATCTACTTCGAGAAGTATCCATCATTATTCTGGTTTTGGCAGTAGGTTTTTATGACCAGATGCCCTTCCTTTGCTGTATTAGACTGTTTGTGGATAATGCGGTTATCTTTCGGTTAGTAAAGTCACCAGATGATCAAAAGCAACTAAAAACTGATTTAGAAATCTGCATGGTGCAAAATTTGCCAACTGTCCCTTAATAATGACAAGTGTGAAGTCATCCATATGATCACTGAAAGAAATCCGTTAAATTTCATTTACTCGATAAATCAATCAAATCTACAGGTCGTCAATTCAACTAAATACCTAGGAACAACAATTACGAACAACTTAAATTGGAAAGAACATATAGAAAATATTGTAGGGAAGGCGAACCAAAGACTACGTTTTATTTACAGGGCAATGAGAATGTGCAACAGTTCTACTAAAGAAACTGCCTACTCTTGTGCGTCCTATTTTGGAGTATTGCTGCGGATTGTGGGATCCACACTAGGTCGGACTGACGGGCGATTTAGAGAAAATTCAGAGAAGGGCAGCCCGTTTTGTATTACCGCGTTATAGGGGATAGAGTGTCATGGAAATGATGCACAACTTGGGGTGGAAATCATTAAAAGAAAAGCGTTATTTGTTTTTCAAATCAAATGTTTGTGTAGCTTATGGGACTTAACTACGCGGTCATCAACTCCTAAATTTACAAACTACTGATGAACTAACTAATACTAAGGACGGCACAAATATCCATGCCCGAGGGGAGATTCGAACCCCCGACCGTAGTGGCTGTGCAGACCGTGACTGGAGCGCCTCAGTCCCCTCGGCCACCGCGGCCGGCGTTATTTGTTGCAGCGAGATCTATTCGCGAAATTTCTGTCACCAACTTTTTCTCTTCCGAATGCGAACATACATCGTTATAGCCCACCTACAGAAGGAGACATGATCATCATAATAAAATAAGAGGAATCAGAACGAAAACAGAAAGATTTAAGTGTTTCTTTTTCCCGCGAGCTATTAGAGAATGGAACTGTAGAGAAATATAAAATTGCCATGCACTTCAATGTGACTTGCAGAGTATCCATGTAGATGTAGATTTACGGGGAAAACTTCACACTTGGTAACGAATCGTAGACTATCGTAAACGCATAATAACCGTGCAGGATGACGGCCGTCAGTCAAAAATGTTCAAATGTTTGTTAAGGTTATAGGCCTTAACTGCGGGGTCATCAGTCCTTTAACTTACAAACTACTTATAAACGAGGGAGGATTCGAAACTCCGACGGGGAACGGCCTCAAGCATCGGAGCATAGCGCCTCAGTGCATCCCTCTAAAAGTTTCAGTTAGAGTTAGTATGTTTCTTACTCCTTTGCGCTGCATCGCACGTGTGGATGAAATTTGGAATGGAGACACCTTGTTTTTGTTGTTGCGGTCTTCAGTCCGCAGACTAGTTTGATGCAGCTCTCTACGCTACCCTGTCCTATGCAAGCCTCTTCATCTGAGAATACGTATGGCAACCTTTTAAATCTGCTTGCTGTATTCGTCCCTTTCGAAAACTTTGCTCACGTTGGGTATCCAAAATTCGTACTAAACAACACAAAAAACAACGGAGGGGCAGTGCACTTTAGTTTCTGACACGCTACAATGAAGAAGGCGACGATTTTCTTTCTCGGATACACACGGGGAATGAAACTTGGGTATCGTACGACAGCCCTGAAACAAAACGACAATCATTGGAATGGAGGCACACTTCATTCCCAACGAAGAGTAAGCCTAAGCAAATCTTGATATCTCGAAAAGTCATGAGCACCGTTTTTTGGGACAGAAAAGACATCTTTTCTTACTGCGAGGCCAAACAATCAGTGCACATGGTTAGTGCGAGACCATTAAGAAATTGCGCCGCGCAATACAGAACAAGCGCCAAGGATCACTGTCAAAAGGTAGGTTGTTTTTGATTCACGATAATGCCCGACCTCACACGGCGAATGTGACCAAACAACTCTTATGGGAATTTCACTGGGACGTGTTTGATCATCGCAGTACAGCCCGGACCTCGTTCCTAGCGACTATCATCTCTTCGTACACCTAAAATATGACCTTGATGGTCAACACTTCAACGATGATGACGAGCTGAAAGAAAGTGTTATCACATGGTTGAATACACTGGAAGAAACCTTCTATGAAGAAGGAATACGAAAACTTGTGTCACGCTGCGACAAGTGTCTACAAAATTTCGGAAGCTGTGTAGAAAAGTAATTTAACAGTTGTATATTTTTGAACAATAAATATTTTTCCTGTATCTGTACATGTTTGCTTCATATAACCAAACGGAACTTAACTTTGTGGACATACCTCGTATTTATACTGCAAATCACTTTTAAGTGCCTGGTAGAGGGCTAATCGAACCGCTTTCATAACATTTCTCAACGGTTCCATTCTTTATTAGTGTGAGGGAAAAAGATACACGTAAATCTTTCCGTTTTAGATTTATGTTCTCTTATTGTTATAATAGTTTCTCCTTATATAGGTGGTGCTAACAAAATAAGTTGACAATCGAAGGAGAAAGTTGATGGTAGGAATTTCACAAATAGATCTCGCCGCAACAAATAACGCCTCTCTTTTAACAATTTCCACCCCAACTCGTGAATCATTTCCGTTACACACCGTCCCCTGTATCGCGATAATACGAATCGAGTTGCCCTTTTCTGAACTTTCTCTAAATCCTCCGTGACTCCCTCTTTGTGGGAATCCCATAGCGCGCACCAGTACTCCAAAATAGTACGGACGAGTGTGGTGTGGTGTAGACAGTTTCTTTAGTAGAACTGTTGCCTCTTTTAAGTGTTCTGCCAACGAAACGAAGATACTGGTTCGCCTTATCCGCGATAATTTCTGTGTGTTCTTTCCAATTAAAGTTGTTCGTAATTGTAATTCCCAGGTATTTTGTTGTATTTACGGCCCTTAGATTTGGCTCATTTATCGTGTTAATGAAGTTTGCCGGTTTTCTTGTTGATGTTGATGTTGATGACTTCGCCCTTATCATGTCTTTTCAAAGTCAAACTCATTGCGAAATGACCCATCAATTTAATCAACTGTTTCCACATGAAGAGAATTTTTGTTCTTATATTGTTCTAATGTTTGTAAAACTATTGGACCAAACTGCATCGGTTATCAGTTTCTAAACTTACAAACTATTTAAACTAATTTACACTAAGGACAAGTAAACACACACACACACACACACACACACACACACACACACACACACAAAATGTCCGAGGGAGGACTTGAACGTCTGATAGTAAACGCCGGCCGGTACGCAGTATGACGCCTTAGACCACGATGACGTTCCGCGCGCCTCATGTTGTTCGTGCAACTAAACCCTCTCACGCAGTCAACTGTGTGCAGGAGAATATTGACGGCGTATTCTGTAATTAAATTCACAAGACGAATCTGTTCACTCATCTCATTAACATGAACGAACTCATTCTATTGCGTATACTGCTCAACGCTGTAAGGAACGTCATATCTTGTTCTTCTTCCTATTTGCCTTTCTCCCGCATTTGTCGAGGTCGGCATGGTTGCTGTGGTTGTGGCATGGTTAGTTGTAAAGGAGTGGGGATGTTATCCCTGCCGCAGCTACCACTTTATTCCCCCCTCTCTTTATTTCCCCCCCCCCTCACCTCTTCATTCGCCCCCACCTTTTATATCCCCTCCACCCCTGGGATGAAATGTGTTCCCAACTTACTGCGTGTAGTGTCACATATGTGAAAGTGTGTTGACGTTTTGTTAATATTTGCCAATCGTGTAACTGAGGCAGGGCTTGGGTACCAGCCCGGTTATCACGTAATGGGGAGTAGCAAATCGCATAAGAAAAAGAAAGAAAAAAAAAAAAAAAAAAAGAAAAAAAAAAAAAAAAACGCGTCCAGACTGTTTGGCACGACGGACATTTTTGTTAATTTAGGGGACGGATTCGAACTGGGGCCACCGCCTCTTCCCGAAACGAAAGTGGGCGCTTGTAACTCGCTCAACTATCCGGTCAGGTACACAAGGAAATCTGTAGGCCTACAAATCAGAAGATAAACCTAAACTCTAAACTCCGTCCCACAAAGGCCTCGAGGTCTCAAATGTTACCTACCGGCCGCCGTGTCATCCTCCGTCCGAAGTGATATCTGGCGTTCCACAGGGAAGCATTATAGGTCCCCTACTCTTCTTCGTGTTTATAAACGATTTAGGAGACAATCTGAATAGCTCCCTTAGACTGTTCGCGGATGATGCTGTCGTTTATCGGTTAGTGAAGTCAACAAAGGATCAAAAGCAACTGCAAAGCGATTTAGACAAAATTTCTACATGGTGCGAAATTTGGCAATTGACACTAAATAAAGAAAAGTGTGAAGTAATACACATGACTACTAAAAGAAATCCGCTGAGCTTCAAAATAAATCAGTCAAACTTTAAGGTCGTAAATTGTACCAAATACCTAGGAGTTACAATTACGAACAACTTTGACTGGAGAGAACATATAGAAAATATTGTGGGAAAGGCGAACCAAAGGTTACGTTTCATTGGCAGAACGCTTCGAAGATGCACCAGCTCCACCAAAGAGACTGCCTACATCACACTTGTTCGTCCTCTCCTGAAGTACTGTTGCCCCTTGTGGGACCCTGATCAGGTGGGACTGACGGGAGACATTGATAAGGTTCAGAGAAGGGCAGCTCGTTTTGTTTTATCATGTTACGGGGAGGAAAGCATCACCGAAATGTTGCACGGATTGGGGTGGAAATCATTAAAAGAAAGACGTTATTCATTGCGGCGTGATCTGTTTGCGAAGTTTCAATCACCGACTTTTACTTCTGAATGTGAAAATATATTGCTAGCACCATCCCAATAAAATAAGAGAAATCAGATCGAAAACGGAACGATTATTAGAGAATGGAATGGTAGAGAAACGTTATGAAAGTGGTTAATGAAACCTCTGCCAGGCACTTAAATGTGATTTGCAGAGTATCTATGTAGATGTAGATGAAGGCGTCACTGGATGCGGTATGGAGGGAAACGTGGTCAGCACCCCGCACTCCCGACCGTTGTGCCGGTTTTCCATATCGGAGCCGCTACTTCTCAATCAAGCAGCTCCTCATTTGGCCTCACATGGGCTGAGTGCACCCCGCTTGCCAACAGCTCTCAGCCAACCGTCCGTGTCACGTCACACAGATAGGCCGCGATCGCTACCTGAGTGGCTGAGCGCTACGAGGCAGTGCGCTGCGTTCCAGCGGCCAACCACTCAACTAGCGATCGCGGACTACTTGATGTGACGTGACAGGACGGTTAAGGCTCCTATAAGTACGAGCTGACGCATCCGCCATTTTCATTCCGGTAGCTCTTAACTCAAACATAATACGGTGCTATAGGATTTGCGTCACGGCTCTTTAGCACGACATTATGGGTGGTTGTGTTGACATAAACTGCTCAGATCATTCCAGAGGTGGTACAGAACGTTTAGTTTCCCGAGAGTTTCTAAGAGAAAAAAATGGATCATTAAATGTCGGCGCAAAAACTGGAGACCCGAACCGAGCCCACAGTTATGTATTATAAATGTATATTTATTATTATGACTTGAAGTAATAGTTAATAGTAAAAATCGTCTGTGATATTCAAACGTAAGTTTTTGTTTAGCTCTTCTGAAAGTACTACCTCTTAACAGGGAAGCTGCCTGTAGGGACTTAGCGGCCGCAAAATATCGTAACACAGCAAAACATCCCATAACATGCTGTTTTTAGAGCACAATATGTGTGTCTTTAAATGCCAATATTGACGCTTATCTATAAGAGACTATAACATAACTGACAAAGAATACTGTGTAAATTTTACTTAAGGCTGCAGCGGCGTCGTGTGCTAATGTTGGCAACGAAATGTTTGCTTTACAAGGATTATTAAATTACGGACAAGACAAGGCTACTGTTACATATAAAAGCCTGTCAACCTAGAGAAGGGACAGAATTATTTATTTATTTCATTGTCAACACCAAGGATTATTCCCCTCATACTATACGATCAACAATTGTCGCCAACATCGGCACCGTGTGCCTCTCCGACCGTAAACTTTAGATCCTGTACACAAATATTCTTTTTCGTTTTAGTGTTTGTAATGCGTTCTGAAACTTTTTCAATAACATAATAGAAGTAAATTCAGCAACGTGAGCACGACAATCAGATGTGGTATATTTGTCACAGTGGGCAACAAACACTTACTACAGGTCGGCAAACAAACCTCTCATATTGACAGTCATTATTCAAATACAAGCCAAGATCGCTTAAAACTTTTATCTAGATGATCAGTTTCAGCAGAATTAAACGTGGTACACGATTTTTATCACAGAAATATATATTGATAAATCTGAAGCATTGATTTAAAAAATTGGGGTGCGGCCGGGAATCGAACCCGGCCCTCCATGTTTACTAGGTAGACGTCTTAACCGTTAGACTACCACACCACTAACGATTAAGGCGCCTTGGAATAGTCTATGTACGATTCCCCTCCACATCACAAACTTTAATTCAGCTTCTGTGTTCCAAAGATAATTGCCACTACTGCCAAGGCTCTCCATGCAACGGAATAGCACCTCGGCAATGGACATGGTGGAACAATCCTGTTAAGGTGATATAAATATCAATTAATACAAATAAACAATCCCAGATTTATCAATAATGTTTCTGACATATTTGAGACATAAATCCGTCTCTGGGATTGTTTATTTGTGTTAATTGATAGAATTATATATGTTTCTTGCGCTTTTTTCTTTATTTGGAGAGAAAATAAAAACAGCAGTAAGTAAAGAAAACGCGAGATTTTTGTGTCCGATCAACGTATCGATGTAAACAAGAGCGGAATGCAAGCTCGAAGTAGCACGATCTAAGGCTCTATGCCTGCACTTTCAAAATTTTTTACTAAACTTCAACTGTGCGTATAAGCTACGTGTTGTGCTTAGCATTCGCACGGAATGAAAATGGCGGATGCGCCAGCCTGTCTTTTTAGGAGGTCTAGGACGGTTGTGAGGCCTTGTCTGTAGAAGCTGTTGGATCAGCTGACCCAGACGGTTACACATATAAGTCCTAGACAACCACGACAGTGCTTAACGTCGTTGATCTAACGGGAACCGGTGTATCCACTACAGCACGGCCGTTGACGAAATTGGCATGACTTACTTGTTAATGACGAAAGTGATCCAGACGTGCTTTACAGCTAGGACTGTAAAAAGTGCTGTCACGAGCACACTGGCGATGGCAGGTACTCGACCCCGCCTGCAGATAAAAACCCGGTGCTGTTGCCCGGGGCTGTAAAGGGTGGGCCGATTCGCAGGCCGCGACCGCGACCGCGGCCCCGTAACGACTGTGTGACAGCCGCGGCTCGGCCACGGCCTTTAGTGTTATGGCGCGCCAAGAGGCGCCGACGGCCGGCAAACAGCCCTCTGTGCAAACAGCCGCTGTTTGCCGGGGACGAGGTGGACAGCCGCAGCTGTCGTCCCCAGACAGGGAGACAACAGCCATAAATCTCGCCCCACTTTACTCAGCAGCTAGAGCTAGCCCGGCCTGCCGCGCTTGTGTCCGCTTGTTGTCCTGATACTGTGTCACTGAAAAGTTGGAAGATCAGCAGTTAACCTGTCTCGTGTGTCGTCGCCGACTCACTCTACTCTTTGTGGCTAACTAAGAATACAATATCGCGTCCAGACTCTTCGGCACGGCGGACATTTTTGTTAATTTACAGGACGGATTCGAACTGGGGTATGGACTCGAACAAATAAATTACATGCTTCGCTACGGTTTTGATTTTCTATCCTCGTGCCCAGAAATGAGAGACATCCTGCCCAAGATCCTTCCCACCCCTCCTAAAGTGGTGCTCCGTTGCCCTCCCAACCTTCGCAACATCCTAGTTCATCCTTATTGTACCCCGAAAACCAGATCACTGCCACAGGGATCATATCCATGTGGTAAACCCCGCTGCAAGTCCTGTTGAATCCACCCACCCAGCACTTCCTATTCCAGTCCTATCACGGGCTTATCCTACCCTATCAGAGGCTGGGGCACCTGTGAATGCAGCCACGTAATTTACCAACTGTGCTGCAAACACTGTACAGCTTTCTATATTGGCATGACCACCAACCAGCTATCCAATAGGATGAATGGACACCGCCAAACTGTAGCCAAAACCAAGGTGGACCACCCTGTGGCATAGCATGCAGCGGAGCACATGCTTGATTTCAATGGCTGCTTCACAACCCGGGCCAACTGGATCCTCCCATCCACCACCAGCTTTTCTGAACTGCACAGATGGGAGTTATCCCTACAATACATTCTCCGATCCCGAAATCAACCAGGCCTCAACCTACGATAACTTCCCTATTTTTTTTCTCCATACATTACAGTTCCTACCTCTCTATCCCAAACCTCATCTATTTTGAGTGGTGCGTGAATGTGCGATCGTGTGTGTGTGTGTGTGTGTGTGCGATCTTGTGTACTTGCAGTGTGCACGCATTTTGTATATTTATTTTATTCTATTTTGTTTATTTTATTTTATTTTTCTAACCTCACCCGCCTCTCCACTCCGTTCCTAAGCTGCATCTCGTTATCCCCATCCCCACCACCGTGACGTTACCTTCGTATCCCCTCTCCCCTCCCCTCCCTCCCCTCCCGTCCCCTCCCCTCCCTTCGTTGATCGCTGGAAGGAGTTGACGTCATATACGGGGACAAAAGTCACCTAATTCACGTAGATTCCGGGTCGGGAAGTCATTAGCGCTGACTCTACGTCCATTCGCATTCTAGATGTGTCCAGAATGAAAATATCACTCTGCAGCGGAGTGTGCGCTGTTATGAAACGCCGGCCGCGGTGGCCGATGGGACTAAGGCGCTCCAGTCACGGTCTGCACGGCTACTACGGTCGGGGGTTCGAATCCCCCCTCGGGCATGGATATTTGTGCCGTCCTAGTTCGTAAGTAGTTCATAAGTAGTTGGTAAGCTTAGAGACTGATGACCCCGTAGTTAAGTCCCATAGACTATACAAACATTTGAACATTTGTTATGAAACTTCCTGACAGATTAAAATTGTGTGCCGAAAACGGGACTCCAACCTGGGACCTTGGCATTTCGCGGGCAAGCGCTCTACCGAATGAGCTATCCCGGAACGATTCATGGTCGCCCGCGAAAGGCAAAGGTCCCAGGTTCGAGTCTCATTTCCAGCCCACAATTTTAATCAGTCATGAAGTTTTACATCCCAGGTGTGATCCATCTGGTTCAGGTCTGCCGAGCAGGGGGTTAGCGCATAATTTGCAACTCGCCATTGTGTTTATCGTAACAGTGTTGTGATCTGGGGTATTATAATGTTGGAAAATTGATACTGGCGTTGGGAAATATGATCATCATAAAGATGTTTACATAGTCTGCAATCAGTGTGCGTTATTACTAGTCCGCTATGGTGCCTTGCACGAATTCCAAAGGACCCATGCCCGCGCACTCCAATGTTTCGTCGAGCATAACTGAGCCGCCGCCAGCTTGTTCAGGTGTCGAGAAGCTGTTCCCTTGGAAGACTGCGCATTCGCACCCTCCTATCGGCATGATGGAGAAAGTACCGAGATTCATTAGACCATGCAACGCCCTGCTACATACAGTGACGATGACACGAGCCCATTTCAGTAGTAGCTCACGATATCACGTGTTGAGATTGGAACATGCATAGCTGTTCGTTTCCGAAGGCCCATCGTTAGGAGTGTCGGATGCACTGTATATTGTATATTCAGACACACTTGCATTGTGGGCAACATTAACGCCCTTGTTAGTTCCGCCACTGTTCGTCGCCTGTCATGTATCATCAGTCCATTCCACGACGTCCGACATCTGTAATGAGGGTGGCTGCCCAAACCCCCGACAGTTCAGAGGCAACCTGCGCGTGAATGGGGCACTCGAAGACAACAGGCTTCGGGATGCTCACCTCAGCTCCACAGTCACAAATCTGGTTCGGTGTCTTTCCCATCTGGTGCAAGTGCGCAGGATATGGACTGTGGCGCGATAGAAAGTGGAAAAGCCCGCTAATTGGAAGCATCCTCATCCTCTACCTTTCTTTGACCGAAAGAAGAAATTGAAATACCCTTCGTGCAGTTTCAGAATGATCCCACTGGTCTTGCCAGATGTCAACTGTTGCTCTTTTAATTTTCCTAATGTTTTGGCAATCTCGGCCCATTACTTGTTCTACCCCTATTCCTCTTAATCCAGTAGATCAGTAGGAGACTGCTGATCTTAGCTGTTTGGAGTCCTTAACCCTTTAATGCACAGTGTAGGTAATCAGCTACATACTTTACTTTTTTCCATTATCCCTCAAACTGATCAACATTTTACCACAAATTAATTTGTAGATGCTTGTATACATAGTGTTACATATGGTAGTAGCTCGTCGTAGAAATTGTAAATTGCAGAGTGCTACTGAATCAGTTCGACAGTTAGCTGCATTGAGTTACTCCTAGCATGAGCGCTTGCTTACTTTAGTATTCTTCCTTTGCCATATAAAAGTAGTCAATTACATACTACTGTTGCATTATGAGTTACATTCTGGAAAGATGAGAGGCACAATAGTGACAATTACTGCATTGGGTACATCACGGAAGCGCTATATAGCTGACCAGGATTGAACTTTTTGTTGCTAGTAGTGCATAATAATTTAAAGGAATTTTTCAATATTTTTGCTGTATATACGCACTATACATTAACCGTGGTAGTTTTCATAGCTTCAAATAAAAAGTCACGCATTAAAGGGTTAAACAGTCAGCAGCAGCAGGTACTGCAACCATCGCATTACGAGTCATTATTTAATTCCGTGTGATGGTCTATAAGTTCTTTCAGCATACAAACACACAACATATTAGAGGTGTTCTGTGGGTGATGATTCTGTGTGGCATTTTTGGCCGTCAGACCCGAGAAAGATAGACGCGTTCGAAAAGTGGTGTTAGCGTAAAATGTTGAAGAGAAGCTGGGTTGATAAAGTAACAAACGAACAGGTTTTGCAAAGAATTGGTAGTTTTGTCTCTGAGAAGAACTCTGCGCAAAAGGTGCAATATCTGGATTGGTCATGTCTTGAGCCCTGAAGGATTGCTAAAAATCATCTTGAAGAGATTAGTGGAGGGAGTGAACTGTAGAGAAAGACCCAGGCTGGAGTGATGGACGATATGAACTGTAATAGCTACAGGGACATTAATAAACAAATGGCAAGGAAGAGGACACTAGGGAGAAATGCTGCATACCTACCTACGGATTGATAACTAAAGAAGACGACCCGAGTTGGGGTGTTGTTCGGCCTGCCTGGTGCAACTCTTTCGTTGCGACTGGCCTGTCGATGATGATGAAAACGATGAAAAGGACAACACAACACCCTGCACTACGCTGCCCACTGGACTACGGAGCCGGACGTCCTTGATGATGAGAATAGAGCTCTCTCTCTGGGACATCTGTGTGCGGAAACAGCCCCGCGTGTTACAGCTTGGCGAACGGGGGCATCATGTATTGTGTGCGACACAAGAGACGGGGACAATGACGCTGGCTGCCCTGGCCCTGCCTGCTCTTCACACGTGACTCCCCTTCGCCGCTAATCTGAATCGGTGATCAGAAGCTCTCTTACTGGGGCTGAAGGCCGCTCATTACCAAAGCAGGGACGTCTGTTGTTGGAGAACTGAGCGCGTAAAAGGTCTGTCTGGCTCCCCTACGATTACTCATCGTTTGAGAATTTTCTCCCGAAAGCTGAACTGTGATAAAAATGTAGCGTCACAGGTAGGTATGTCCGGTCTTGTCTTGGGTTTAACGTCTTCCTTCTTTTGACGCTCCATAGCCAAACTCTAATGTTCGAATATTTCTTTCCTTTCATGTGGTCCAGCATTTGATATCTTTTCCGCATCTTCCTGTTTTGCTTTCACTATTCCTTCTATTCAGTCCTTCAGAATAAAGTCCCTCCTCAAACTTTGTGCCGCGGTGAAGTGGCCGAGCGGTCTAAAGCGTCTCGCTGCGCAGCGCGTGGTTGCTCGTCGTGGAGGTTAGAGTCCTCCCTGGGGCATGGGTACTTTGTAAGCTACGGACTGATGACCACGCAGTTTGGTCCGGTAGATTTACAAACATTCGAACATTTTCAAACTTTGTCCGATTCATTTTGTTTTTCTCCTAATGATTTTCAACATAGTACGTTCTTCTGCATTTCTTCTTAATACCGTGTCATTCATTACCTGGGCGTCCCATTTTACATGTTTTCCTGTCCTCCATATCCACATCTCTAGTGCAGCTAATCTCCTTTCATCATTCTTACGTAATGTCCATGTTTCTGCACTATGTAGTACAAAGTCCCAAACAGAAAAGTTAGAAAGTTTTCCCTGAAATCTTTGTTTAGTATATTATAATTTCAGTTTCTTTTGCCATGGCAGTTCTCCTAATTTCTGTTGTGCAGTTCATACGATCCTTGACTGTACCAGCCAAATACTTCAAGTTAAGTAGTTGCTCTGTTTCTTCTACCGCTATAATAATAACATTTTCTACCTCTTCCTCCATTTATCATGGTTTCCGTTTCCTTATTGTTTATTCTCAATTCCGTGTTCTAAAGTCGTGTTGTAGTCATTTAACATTTCTTTACATCTCTTCTGCATTTTCTGCCATCACAATCATGACATTTGTAAATCTTATACATTCTATTCTCCTCCCTCTCCCCCCAAACATAAATTCGTCTTTTATTGCACCGAGACAGATGTTAAGCAGCGTCGGCGATGAACAGAAACCTCTCTTACACATCTTCCATTAACGGCCCTAATAAAGAACAAACACCATATAAATAACTGTATATCTGCCCCTATCAGGCAACTGACAATTTCAATGCGGACGCATTAATACGCTTGATCCCCTGCGGGAATCCAATACAGGCTGAATCAATTGCGCAGGGAGCACTACAATTGTAGTGTGCTACAAGGTGAGAATTTGGGTTGAAAGGTGTGCATGGATAGCCTAATTGGTTAAGCCATTCGCTAGCCCAAAGCGGGAGATCAGGGTTCGAATCCCGGTCCAGCACAAATTTTTATTTTTGCCATTGGATTTATTTCAATTCCCTGAAACGGTCGGCAGGTTATTGAGTCTCATTCCAGATGCAGCCAAACTCTTAGTACGGTCGCACAACAGAAGTTTATATAAAAAGGTGAATATTTCAGTGGTTGAACAATTTGGTTTCAGGAGAAGAGTTGGAATTAGAGATGCCGCTGGAGTCCTGAGGACGATAGGAGAAGTACAGCCGCGCGAGTTGAGGCATCATGTCACGAATCGCGCGGCCGCTTCCGTCGGAGGTTAGAGTGCTCCCTCTGGCATGGCCGTGTGTTTTGTCCTTAGAATGAGTTAATTTATGTAGTGTGTAAGTTTGAGGACAGATAACGTCTACAATTCGATCCTTCGGTAGTAAATAAAAAATAAAGAGTTAAAAATAGAGGGGTACACACACAAGAACAGCGAGGTGTATGGTTATACATTCATCTTAAGAAGGATTTTTACAGTGTTAGATAAGACAAATTGAAATTGGTATCGTCGAAAATATTATTTTTAGTTGCCAAAATCGCCCTTACAAATTGCCACTCTGAATTGGTACAGTCATGCACAATGTCGGGATAAATCTGGTCCGTGAGCTCGTTTTCAGAAGTGTCTATGTTGCCGAAATGATATTTTCCATTTTATTATCCGAAGTATATATATGTAGGATTAACGGCGCAATATCTTTAAGTTTGTTCCTTCGCTTTAGTAATAGTAAAACTATAAACTAATTTTATTGGAAATATATATCTTTTAATTGGACTGGCAGTATATTAGAGATAAGTACTGTGTATCCTTTTTCCTTTCCAGTCATAAGCTCCTAAAAGTATGACAAAGAAATGTGAACTGTCCTATTCTTTGTTAGTTGATGTATTTGTATCACAGACATACTTTAATTAGACTGGCAACGCCCTGTGCAGTACCATTATTGTCACTGAAGCAGTCGTCGTCATATTAGTACCATAAAGAGCTTGTAAACATCTACTACGATAAAGATAATATGTTTTTAAGTAATTGGACTAAAGAGAATAAAGTACGCCACTTTTATAGTGTTGATGTCTACATAATGGCAATGAGAAATATCTTCGGTCGTTTTATTGTATTTATTAATCTCTCTCCAGTTTGAAACAACTTGTCTTTTTCTAGAAAGTATGCTCGCTATAAAAGTACTTCTGTATGCAAATATGGCTGTATGTTGCTAAAAGGAGTTTCCTTATTCATAGGAATGTTCTTACGAAAACTGCAGTCTGCTTTAAACGGGGGCATATGTATCTTAATGTTCATCTTATAACACGGCTCTACAATTTTTTTGTTAAATTGAGCTATTACGCAAATATTAGCTCAACCTCAGTACCTGTTTAAATCAGCGCAAAAGTTTAAAACGTCATTTTAGTTCGTAAGTTGTCTAAGTAACATACACATAATTTTCTACGTTTATATTGGCAAGATAATGGCGTCGGGCTTCACTAAAACCAACGACTTTGCCAGTCTACTTAATGTACGTCTGTGATTTATTTGCATAGCAAGAGATATATGCGTGGCCAGAGATATGATTTTCTTAAGCATGCATTGATTTCGTCTGCTGGTGTTGACAAATTATATTTCCCAGGTTGCGCCATGTACGCCGTTTAGGTAAAAAGAGAAATAAGCATTATCGAGAGGGGTAAAGGTCTATCACCCAATGTAAGTCCCTTGATCGTACCTTAATTCGTTTTTCAGTTTTTGCGGCTCACACATTTTACACTGTTGTTATAATATATATTGTTGTTGATGATTACAGTAATACTAAAACCATTGAAAACAAGAACGCAAGTGACAACAATTTGCTGTCCCTACAATTGAAAAATAAATCAGCGTCAATGATTGGTACTCGTGTGATAAAAGTACATCATATCGTCTTATTTTTCAATAATCACTTTCACATCCAGCACTCGGCATCTGTGACATCTTGGTAGGGCCATGTTCCGCAGTAATATCGCTGGAAATCTCTCTTTCATTAAAAGGGGATTTGGTGGTTGCGCATGGTGTCAATAGCATCCCTGACGATGCTCCGCATGTGTAGGTGATCCGAGCTCCGTTGTCTATAGACCGAACGGAAATTTAATAAATCTCGTGTGTGCACAAGCTGATTAAGCACAGACTGTTTGCTTCCATCACGGTAGAATTTTTATTTTGTGGACAGTAGAGCATTAAACTGTACCACCATTATTTCCTGCATACAGTTTCCGAAAGCTTGTCGGAGAAATGCCTCAGATGGTGTTAGAGTGAATGAAATTGGACCATGAACTTCTCGTCAGCTGGAAAACAAAACTGAATTTCACTTACACGTGGCGTAATACTGCGCGGATGTGAAAACTGGTCACTTATAACTCAGAAATAGTTCTGCTGAACCTCTGGTGCCAGTTGTCGTTTTAAGTGGAAGTTTTTGTGCGATGAAAAGATTTAACCAGCACAATGAGCTTGCATAAGGATGCAAAGGATTATAATATCTAAAATCATAGATCGTGACTGTTTCAAAATTATGAAAAGGTTTTTCAGATATCGCTACCAGCCACAAAAGTTGTCGACTAATTTATTTACTTAATTAATAATCTGTTCAGAAGTTAGGCTTCGTATCATCAGAGTACAGTGGCAGTGAACAGAAGTGCACGTATATATTAAAGTTGTTTTGTGTTGTCATGGCATGAGCTGTGATCATATTACAGAGAATGTTAATTTGCTGGTCACAATAAAATTTTTAAAATACCCATTTTGTCCATGTGAAGTCGAGAGTTCAAGTACCTTTCCAAAGTCTCCCAATAAACCGAAGTCGACCATCCGCCTTCCACAAGACTGTCCTCCTAGGCTCGTTCCATTTCATATCGCTGTGCAGCGGTACGCCTAGGTATTTAACTAACGCGTCTCTGTCAAGCAGCACACTACTCCTGCTGCATTAGAACATTACGGGATTGTTTCTCCTACTCATTTGCATCAACTTACATTTTTCAACATTTAGAGCTATTGATGTCTAACCTAATAATTTAAGTAGATAGCAAATTCTGTGAGTGGTAAATCTTTTTGTAATTAGAATATCTATCTTGAAATATATGAAAATAGTTCCTACATAAATAATTTATTTATTTTGCCATTATGTGTATCAATGGTGCGCCATCGAAGCGTTTAGTGGGAAAATAAATAACTTGAGCAGATTTTATTTTTATTTATCAAAAGTGGCAGCCTTCAAAATTTTTGCACTATACGCGTGAAATATTCATACTTTGAAACAGTTGTTAAGTAATATCGATAAATCAGTTCATCGACTTACAGGAAAGGAAAACTTAAGATTGCTTTCTTGTTCTTTGTCATAATTCAGGCGCATTCCTAATCTAAGACGCATTAGCCTGGAACCCACTGAAGATATAGTCACAGTATGTCCCTATTGGTCTGACAGAGGTCTCAGAGCAGACATTGTGAGAGAGAAAATAAGAGGTAATTCCCCAAGGCAATTACACTATGCAAATTCCAAGCAGTTCTGGTCACGTGGGAGTTTTTCTGTAAAATGTACAGAACAAAGTAGCTTTTAAAAAAACGCCTTGGGGGATACTCCTCTCATGTGTAGACTTACTTTTGTTGGCCGCAGTAGACATAATGCGTCTCTTGTGTGCGGAAAACCACTGAGGGAATGTGCAGTTACTACATATTGCTGTTTAAACGTAAAACGCGTCCGTGCAGTCAGGGCCGTGGCGGATGCTGATTCCGAGATAGCGACTGTCTTTTCCGGGAAAGACGAAGCAGACACGCTACCCCGGGTGCTCACGTTTGTACGTGCCGTTCCTGCTTCTTCGTAGAAGAGGGTTTGACTGTAACACGTGCCCAGCCAAGTTTACAGCAGTGCTCTAACACCTCGCCTTTGGATGGAGAAGTTTAGATACAGTACAAGATCTCCTGCATACTTAGGGGTGGAATGGTCTCTCTTGGAGATGTAGCTTGCTACAGTTGTTCTACTGAGTCTGTTGTCTTAACTCCGGAGTCGGTTCTTTTTTTTTATTTTGGCATGTTTCTTCCTTTTGAATTCACTTTCAAAGCAGACTCAAGACTCTGGAGTGTACCTTTATTTTGAGGGAAACCTCAGCAAGGCTTCGCTAAGCATTTCCTTCGGTAGGAGCTTGCTTACGACTCTGTATCTATTCTTTGTTTGTCTTCTTTCGTGGGATATTTTTTATTGTTGTGTATTCAGCATCGAGAGATGCTGCTTTAATTTCTGGGGGGGGGGGGGGGTATTTGTATCTCAAAGAGGGAAATCGTTTTAATATCTGTTTAATAACGTCGCTTGTACGACGGATATTCCAAAAGTAAGGTCCGGTTAAAGCAAAAACATCCAAAATCAAACTTGTTTCCAACGCAATTGTTTTATTGACATCCCATCCGCCTTTATCTATTTTTCTACATAATCTTCATACTTATTTAGACATTTTTCATATCCAAAATGAAACTTTTCACTCTGCAGCGGAGTGTGCGCTGCTATGAAACTTCCTGGCAGATAAAAATTGCGCGCCGGAACCGGGACTCGAACCTGGGACCTTTGGCTTTCGCGGGCAAGCGCTCTACCGACTGAGCTATCCCGGCACTACTCACGATGCCGCCCCACAACTTTACTTCCGCCAGTTACCTCGCCTCCTACTTTCCAAACTTCACAGAAGCTCTGCTGCGAAACACGCAAGACTAGCACTATAGCTTGCGGAAGTAAAGTTGTGGGGTGGTATCGTGAGTTGTGTCGGGATAGCTCAGTCGGTAGAGCGCTTGCCCGCGAAAGGCAAAGGTCCCAGGTTCGAGTCCCGGTTCCGGCCCGCAATTTTAATCTGCCAGGAAATTTCATTTGTCATATCGTTCAACAAGCTTTTGAATGCCTAAGTCTTAGAAATCGGCCGCCTTTGAAGATAACCAGTGTGTAACAGCTTCTTTCACTTCATCATTCTACTCATATTCGGGAAATGCACTTTTAAACCTGAAATAGTGAATCGTCGATCGTCACGAATTTTGACGTCAACCGCATGAAGCAACTCGTCTGAAATCACGGATGGTCGGCCGGAGCGTGGTGCAAGGTGCACGTTTCCCCGTCCTTCATTAAAGGCTCGCACCCACTTGCACACTTTACTCTCACTCGTTATGTTAGGACCGTACACTTCAGTAATCTGCCGATGGATTTCTGCCGCTGAAATGTTTCCTGCAGACAAGAACCGTATCACTGCCCATACTGCACAATCGGCGGGCTGATTGATTTTCTTAAACATTGTGAACTGACACTATCAAAGGCGCACGGCAATAGTAACAACGATACTGCCTCGTTTAAAGCGCAAGGTATGCCAGGAGTCTGCGCGCATGTGAGTTTTGTCCTTGGCTCCGCTTTCAAATATTTACGGCGAATCGGACCTTATTTTTGGAATAACCTTCGTATTTCAGTCTCTTTACTTGTGGTACTGCTTTGTGTCTAAAGAAATGCTACCGCAGTCTTCTTATTGTACACTTATGATACAATAATATTCTTTCGGCTACAGAATGTCTGGTGGTTTGTTGTGCACATTGGCACCGTACACTCTAGAACACTTTGAATGTTTACCTTATCCAGGAAGATTAATATTTCGCTAATTACATCAGTTATCTTGCCCCTTGTCAGCTTATTCGGTCTCACTCTGCTCTATGCCTTCACTAATCCATCGTCAGTGTGGGTTTTTCAAGTGAGTGTCCTGTTTGTGATTACACTTGGGTATTTAGGTGTTTTTTGTTCGCAAACTTTTGGTTTCATGGGCTATTTGTTAACTTCTACGGTTGCTGAGTTCTGTCTTGGATTCTGTGCCTGCGTTCAGACTTTGTACTTTCGCCAGCTATGATTCTGATTTACCTACATATTTTGCGTCCATCTGTTGCAACTGCTATGTTACGTTAGAGTGGCACAAACGTCCCTCTTCATTGGTATACTTCGCCTTTTTCTCATTGTAGCTTTTGAGTTGCATGAGATATCTGTAGTTTATAACGAATATATTAATAATAATGTTATCGTCCCTTTTCCAGATGCCAGCGTCCTGGTTGAAAACCCGAGACCCACTAAACTTTGTAGCATGATCGCCAAATAGATATACCGTCGGGCAAACCTTATCTTTATATTTCCTGGTGATCTATTGATAAAGCGCAAGCCTGGAAACCTACAGGAACCGGAATCGAATCGCGTCGTACCGTGAAAATTTTTAGTTTTACTTTAATCTACCTTCCACCCTTCATCTCCTCCCTCAACGTTGTGAGAAGTTGCCAAAACGACAGGAAGTCAGACCATGAATATTCAACAGTGCAATATGATGCAGTCTTCCACGTAATCTGTAAAATCTAATACTGCATGGAACGTAAAATATGGTAGGAATTGACTGCCAGGATAATAGGTGTCATCAACAGGGCATAGGCGGACACGTCATATGTACCTGGGAACACCAAGCTGCGTGAGCATCACGATGAACGAGATCATTCTCTTGAATTGTAGATAAATCAAACGGCAGGCATCGATTCGTTTTGAATTGCAGGACCTAAGAAGTTTTTTGCAGATTTCCAAGATACATGAAAAGTCAAAATGGAGTTGAGACTATACTGGCTGCCTCCAGCGCAGATAAAAGTAAACAGTGATCCAGCCGCAGTGAAGTGGCCGAGCGCTCTAAGGCGCCTTGCTGGAGAGTTCGAGACCTCGCTGGGGCATGGGTGTGTGTGTTGCCCTTAGGTTAGTTTAAGTTAGTTTAAGTAATTCGTAACTCTTGGAAGTGATGACCATAGTAGTTTGGTCCTGTAGGTTTACAAACATTTGAATATTTAAAACAATGTTCCGAGAAAGGTAACGGAGTAACATTTGAAAACGAACTAAAAATGCCGGCCGCGGTGGCCGAGGAGACTGAGGCGCTTCAGTCACGGTCTGCACGGCCACTACGGACGGGGGTTCGAATTCCCCCTAGGGCATGGATATTTGTGCCTTCCTAGTTCGTAAGTAGTTCATAAGTAGTTTGTAAGTTTAGGGACTGATGACCCCGTAGTTGAGTCCCATAAGATTTACAAACATTTGAACATTTAGAACTAAAAATAATTTATAATAAGACCAAAATAATGTCTGCTGAAAGAAAAATCAGCAGTTAAATAATTGAAGCAAATCATAGGTTTTTATATGTACATCATATGAAAACGACGATCTCGTGAACAAAAAATTATGGGAGTAAAAATGGCCTGAAGCGTTTTGTGTCACTAAAAAGGTTTACAAGACTTATGTTAAGTCTAAAAAGGACAGTGTACTAGTAGAATATATTTCCAGTTTTGACTGACGATAGCTGCGGTTCTAGTGTTACATTGCATGAGCTCTCCCACATTGCTACACCTTCGCCAGTGAAGCGGTCTGCGATTTCAACATGAAACTTTGGGAACTTACTGTCCGTGAGTTGTACTAACAAATGAAATGTAAATCGAAAACTGACATTTTTGGTCAATTTCATCAACGTCCCCCCTTCAGTTAGGTTAAGGTAAAAGGTAAAGCAGTCAACAATCTGAAGATTGGTTTGAACACCACAGTGCTTTACTAGGCGTGGTCGTGTTTGGAGGTAGTATTCCGTTGCTTCCTTCCGACCTGACTTACCCAGCCAGTTATAGGGGCGGACCTACAGTTTAACGTGGGTTCCGAACCACGGTGCTACTCGGTATTTTTCACGCCCCAGAGGTGAAAGAAATGGAACGTGACAGATAAAAATCGTAGGGATCGAACCCGTGACCCTTGGATTTGTAGTATGGCACTCTACCACTGTGCAACCGAGCTGTATGTAGTTTGTTAGCTTAGGGACTAATGACCAGCGTAGATAAGTCCCTTAGATTTAGAAACATTTGAAGCTTTCTTGTTCGCCACCTGTTCCGCCGCTCCTGCGTCTCCTTTGTGGCGGCCGCTCACTACCTGCCGGCCGCACTTCCTGCCAGCTGTTGGCCGGGCAGATGCTCTCCCACCGGCTCCGGTTACCGCCTCGCTGCTCTGCCCTGCCTGTTGATGCTCCCCAGACCAGACGCTGCCCAGCCTACCCGCAGCTTTCCCTGTTTACACTGCCGAACGCTTTTGGCATCACGACCTCGCTACACGTTACTCGTGCAGAAAACGCGTCGCACACACGCCGTCAGTTACGTAAATATTTACCTACCCATCTGCCAACTTCCACGTTATTACACGTTCCCTTCACGCTGTGGATATCTCTGGACACAAACGCGCTGCATATCGCTACAGCTATGTGTGGCTAGTAATAAATCGAATGTTCAAATGTTTCAAAAGCAAAGGGACCAAACTGCTAAGGTCATCGTTCTGAGGACTTACGGTAAGAACAGCACACACACATGCCCGAGGGAGGACTAGAACCTGCGGCGAAAGCGGGCACGTAGTCTGTGGCATGGCGCCTTACTCCAGGTACTGTCGGCTGATCATAATTACAGAGCCCGCCGCGGTGGCCGAGGGGACTAAGGCGCTCCAGTCACGGTCTGCAGGGCCACTACGGTCTGGGGTTGGAATCCCCCCTCGGGCCTGGATGTTTGTGTCGTCTTTAGTGTAAGCTACTTCATAAGTAGTTTGTAAGTTTAGGGACTGATGACCCCGCAGTTAAGTCCCTTAAGCTTAACAAACATTTGAACATTTTGAAATTATTCCGTTTTCTGTTTGACAGCGATTTTATTTGATCATTATTTACGTACGATTCGTCTCGTTTGGGCAGTATTTTCAACAATGCCGCAATACAAAGTTTCATGTAAGAAAACTATAAAAGTCCAAGTTTGATTGCTTTCGTCTGTTTTGGTAGTATTTATACGTCGCAATACTGTGTCTTGGAGTGTGTGTTGGATTACTATGCTGTTCATTTGACAGCACAGTTCTCTCCATTGACACATACATGTTTACTTTTTCAGAGGAGTGGAGTTTTCTTTTATAAAACCTCGGCCACAGTTGTACGATTCTTTGTTGAATTAAATTACACAATCAGGTTTCAGAGTCTCTGAGCTACTTTCATGGCTACCCCAGGGCTAAAATAAGATAATATCTCTAAACGCTAAGACCATAAAAAGTTATCAGTATTAGATAATTATGGATCATAAAAATCCACTCTGTTGTGCATCGTACCTATACTTTGTAGGAAGAAGCATCCATGTCAAGACTAACCCATCGGCCGTACATGGCTCGACAAATGCAAACTAAGTTGCCCGCTCAAAAATGCACTTTTCAACAGCAACTGAGGTGTTGGATATGACTTATTGAATCCATCATTGATGGTAGTGGGACTGCGGCTGGTCAAGATTACATAGGAAGTAGGATACCAACAGCCGTATGTTTTACAGAAACATTTATTCCTTTACTACCAGTTTCGGCATTCCATTATGCTATCTTCAGGCCCCTATATCGGAGTATTATGTCTTGCTGTCGGTAAGAACCAACAACAACAGTTGCTCGATATGCAAAATATTTTTTTCTTTTTAGTCAAACATGTTTCAGCACCTCTGTGCCATCATCAGTGGGTTTTCATTTATTTACGGCTGTGAAAATGAACTTACTTCAGTACTAACTTACGTGTGTAAATTGGACCTAAAAGTAATATATCTTCGTTTTGGTTTTTACCTTAGTTTTACTTTGTATTGTCTTGTAGAACCATTTTTACAACACCAGATATTGGTAGCGTTGTCTTCTGCAACCAAATAATTCAATATGAAGATTTTTGACGAGTTAACGCGTTACTTTGTATATGAAAATGTAATTCTGGTGTGTAAGGAACTTTCGTGCAACAGCCTATATTGTCTGTTACTTACTGTTGGTTTGGCATGTACTTCATTTTGTGTGTTTTTGTGAGCCACTCGAAAGCAATACACCTATGCCTCAGACTTATTGCTGCCCCACTCACTTATCACTTTGGGGGCAAAAATAGACTGTGTAAGCTTTGTTATTGTGCGTCCACACTAGTCAAATGTTCAAAAGGTTGTGAATCTATGCGAATTACCTACACTGGTCTTCAGTCCCTAGGCTTCGAACCCGGGTCTCCCGCTTTCTAGGTAGTTGCGCTGACCACTACACCACTGGGGACTCAGTGTTCACCGCACGTGCAAGGACTACCTAAGCACGCCTCCCGCCAGACAAATTCCCAGCTCTACCCTCCCCACAGTACTCAAACTTACGGGAATTAGTTTCTGGAACTACGTGTTTTAGTACTGTGGACAGGGTAGAGCTGGGATGTTCTCTGGCGGAAGCGTGCTTAGGTAGTCCTTGCAGGTGCGGTGATTACTGTGCCCCAGTGGTGTAGTTGTCAGCACAACTGTATAGAATGTAAGAGACCCGGGTTCGAATCCCGGCTGGGTACACATTTTCAGATTTACCCATTCGCAGTTGATGTCATGTATTCTGTGAATGTCATTAAAGTACGTCCAACAAAATAATTTTTTCCGGTTCTAGCAATTATTTTGTCACAGCTCTATTTGACGCTGACTTGTCCATGTATGTAGTCTGAACTTGACACCAAACTCCGAACTGTTTATCATCTCAAGCTCGATGCGTGTGCCAAATTCTGTCCCGGCAGCCACAGAAGTAGCGCCTGCGTGACCCAGTGGCACACACTGGGTTGCTTGACAGTCCTTGTCTGCACTAAACATCGACCGCGCCATAATTCGACCGGTACAAGTTCAATAAATGCGGGGCAGGTGTTGGCTACCTATCTTATCTGGAGGCGGCCTTTCCATCGACGGTGCACCGATAGTGCTCTCCTGAAGGCGCCCTCTCCTGGTTTCTGCTGCCGACACTCACCTAGTTCGTTTACAGGCAAATTATCTTGTTTAGTTTGTTGCTGGAATTTAACAATTACCAATATCACAGTGGCTTAACTCAAATAAAACTTTCATTTTCGTATAACATGTTTACATATCCTTGAGTCGAGCATTGGAACCTATCTCGACTGCCTGGTTACTTTCGATCATCCTTTTTGTGTTAGGATTGGAAAACTATTACCCCTCTGTAAGATTTTGTCACTGACCCAATACTTGCTTTGCCATGTAATGCTCTTTTAATTATGCAACATAAACTAGAAATTTTGTTTTAATTAATGATGTTGTTTTATTGAACTACCGGTTTCTGTATTACACTAATGCCATCTTCAGGCTCTATACAAGTAAAGTTACGAATCAGTTTTGAATGGATAACATCATTCTCTACACATGTCACATAAAATATAAAGAACAAGTACAAATGACCCAACAATCATCACTGAAGCAATATAATAAGGCCTAATGGATGATGTAATAAAAGGGGTATTAAAATAAAATGACTTTTATAAATAATACAAGCTTCGAAGTATCTGAAAGATATTACTTCTAGAAGCAATGGTGTTGATTCTATGTAACAAATAACATTTCTTCAGACTGATTGTATCCTAAGATGTCTTCGGCAGTAGTAGATATGTATAAAAATATTTAAAATGCTATAAGAGGGTGAAATATACGAAATAGTGGTGTAGGAATTTTCATTGGCATAATAATTTGTCGAAAGTAACGATAACATGCATTATTTAGGGTAGTATATAGTTTTAAATTAGTGGGTAACCATTGTAGTAAAAATTGACAGGGTATACGTCAGTGACTAGTTATTCTTGTCAAGTAAAGTAAACGTGAAAGCCTCAAAATACTGCTCCAGCAGTGGGGGTATAACAATCGGCAACATTTTATGGGTCTTCAGACAACGATGAATTTGGCCTAATCATCATGAATATAAATGGCTTAGACCACAAATTACTTTAACATCGATCGAAATTGAAATTTGAATTATGATTTTTTTCCCTCGACATAGTGAAGTACAGAATACTTACATTTTTCATCATAAAAAATATAAAGCCAAGTCTAGGCAGGATGCCTTCACCATTAAGATAGTAAAAAAAGTATGTGTGGACAAAGTCTAAGTAAAACCATGGAACCCTTTTATGACGCCATCCATTAGGCCTTTGTACTTGTTGTTCTTTATATATGACATATGTAGAGCATGATGTTATACATACAACACTGATTTGCAATTTTTTGTATAGAGCCTGAAGATGGTATTATTGTAATACCGAAACCGGTCGTTAAATAAAACAAAATAAACTTTACGTCTGTTGGTGAATACCTTAATTATTTGCAATTAAAACTAGACCAGCCGCAGTCCAAATTTCAATATAGCACGGAACTACATCGATAGAAATTTTGTGTTTCTTATTAGTAAAATTCGTGGATTGACTTCTGTAAGTTGTTTTCTTATTCTGTTAAGATTACTTTAGTCATCTGCAAGGAATAAATTCATCTTTGGTAGCTCCTTATTATATTTCGGAACCAAACACTTTTGCCCAATTATGAATGCTGTCTTCCACACAACGGCTAGTTGATGCAGATACTCTTGCCTGAAAAAACGGTTTACAATTTTTTGGTTGCTCATTTGCCTATTTATCTCTATTCCGTTTTGCACGAAGAAACCTTTTTGCGGTATTAAAATACACCCTTTACCTCACGTAAATTCATATATTTTGTGTCTAACCACTCTTTCAATAGAATTTTCATAATCTAAGAAGGCTATAGATTGAGTTACTTGTATTATAGTAGATGTGAAATGAATGAGTATTTTTTTAGGATAGATTCAGGTACCTGATTTAAATAACATTTTTTGATTTCTATATCCATTTTGAAATATTACAATAACAAGGTCTCAATTCTGCTCACATGGTGTACAACCCATTGTCCTCTAAGAATTTGTAAAGTGAAGGTGTCTTTTATCGAGATGTTAAATTTACTATCAGTTTTAACCTATTAAAATGATGGTTTCATACTTTTAAACACCTTCAGAAGATGTAAGAATTTATCCATAAGCATCATATTTAATCGAAATTCATGCTCTTTGATTGTATATTTGAGGCGCTCGGGGCTAGATAATGGTAAGCCACATGAAATGAAGTAAACTTTATAGGATTGGCATTTGAAAGTTCACAAAATTCCATAAATCAGTTGATGGACTTAAGAAGTATGTTTATCCTGTTATAATGTACAATATAAATTATTCTTCTCTCATGAAACAAAACATTTTTAAGCACTGCACTTGGTGAAAAGCAATATCAAGTATAAGTAGAACATGTAGCTTGTCATTTAATAGCACCAAAAGTTCAGTGCCAAAATTTGGCTTCACTGCTCACAATTCATGTTACTGTCAGTGTAATCTAAAACAATTCCATCAATTCTGGTTCATCATCCTGTGCTGTGGCTTCGGACTGAGTCAGGGATAAATAATATCCATGATGCATGGAAGGAGGTTCATGACGTCAAACAGTTTTTTATGCTGAATAGGAACAGGGCTATATTATTGTTTTAAGGTCGTAATCCACGATGATTGTGCAGGGCGGCCACGCTTCTTCACAGTAATTTCACGGAAGTCTCCGTGAAAAGTATGCTTCAGGAAAGTGGAATTTGGATTTGAGGACAACAATCTGAACACCACATCTCTGAAAAGTTAATAGGATTTCCATTCGTTGCTTTATTTCTTTTTGTTATGTGCTGAGAAGCCACGTTACTGAGCTCTAGGAAATCGTCTTGGTTCATAACTGTCACGACAAATTTCTTTCCAAATCTGCTTTTCTTGACAATATCCACCAATTCAGTGGGGGAGAAAACTTGGCTTGCATGGCACTTTTGGTATTTCTGAATGGATGCCCAGCACAAGTATAACGATCATTTACGGTTAATGGACTCCAGATAAATATCTTAGAAATTGTCCTATAATTCTTGGTCGCTTTACGTATTAGTATTTAGAGAGTACTGCTCTGCCACGATAAACCACATTGCACATGGTACAGTATGGCATGCCACATAATAATTTTTTGATGACGAGATATCACTTGAATTAGGCTGATAATCCTCATCTACGACACTGTCATCGCACATGGATTCACTATCAGAACAATTGACTTCTGTTTCACTTCCAGAATGCATTTTTTCGTCCAAACAACTCGCGCTGTTTACTCTGCAAGTAGCCAATCGCCTGTGGCTTACCATATTAAAGCACAAAAATAGCGTGCTGTGACTTGATGCAATACATAGCAACAGGGGTAGTGCTGCTCATCTCTTGGTTTCTTGAAATGCAGCACCACCAGTGGGTTGCCATCGTCTAGCAGGTAGAAAACTCCATTTCGCTCAATGTGTGGCTTACCATTAACAAGCCCCGAGCGACTCAATTCTATTCTGTTGACTGTCTCAAAATTTTGTTTTGTGTTCTTTCCATTTTTCTGTTAATGTTAGATTAGCTTGTCTTTTTTGTTTCTGTTGAGGAACTCAATTATCTTAAAAGCCTTATTTTCGTGTCCATGTCTCGATTTCACATAAATATTTTCCTCAGTTTTGATGTTTCAGTCCTGTTTATTTATAGCTATACAACTATTTATTTTCATGTATATTATCCTCATCCGGTTTGCTATTTATGTATTACATATAAACTGCTTTATTTTCTTGATATATTTGCCAAGATCATCCTTTCAAAGTCTTGACGTTTCCCCTTAATATTATTTCCTCTAATTTTCAATGTTTCATAAGCTGCCGTGGACTGTGTTCTGGTCACATACAAAATGATCATGATAACATGATAGTGAGATTAAGTCTACAGAGTGTAGCTACTGAGATGAAGCACATTAGTTAAAATGGATAAAACCTTGAAATATGTGTAATTGGAAAGCCAAGGGGGTGGGGGCAGTAGTAGAAAACGTAAGAGAAGATGGAAATAGTAATGTTGAGATCTTTGAAGACCAAACAGTGCTATGAAGTGTATCGTTCTTGTCGATGATGTTTACATGTAGCACCAAAAGTTAAAAAATCTTTGCATATCTGATACACATGGTTTTTATAGCGATTTCGTTCACAGCCAAATGTTACAGAATTACATTATAGTGAGAATTTTAACAAACCTTATAATATTTTTCAAAAAGTTTTTCGAAAACAGTGGACGTACATCAAGTTGTTCCACCACCTTGCGTCGTCATCACTAAAATCTGCCCCTTCAGCTGACAAACTATAACCTGAGGATGTTTCAGCAAGGAGTATTGCCAAATCTCATCAGCCTTTAGTACTTCCCTAGTGTTTCATTATGAACTGAAATGGAAGATAACTCCTCGAATTGCGTGGAAGACCTCTGATGCATGGTGGTACAAATTTTGAACTCTGAGTTACTCATGAATTATTCGTGTTCTATAGAATACATCCAGGAACCGTGAAGTTTACAGTCATTTCAAACGTATAGACGTCATTATCTTAGCTGTGCAAAAGAGATTAATCAACATACAACATAAAGACCGCAGAGGAGAGGAAATAACTATCACTGCAGATGAGCAATACTACTTCTGACACCTCTCGGTCATTGTACTATACACTTGTTTTCCTTCTGTTGAAATTGTTGTTTTGCTTCTAATCATTGCCAGCGAACACACAAGCATTGCACATTTCTAACCACGTTTCTTGTGTAACTACCAAGCGAAAGTCTTTGAGACAGAAGTGAAAAATAAATTAATATTTCCATCGATGCGTTATATCGAAATATTATCTTATGGGATATTAATGAGGGGACATTTGTAAAATATGCAACGATTTCAATTTCTTTTCTTTTTTCTGCAAACCTAACATTTGTGGAAAAGGAAAACTGCAACTTGACTAATTGCGAAGGCCAATACAATGTTTATTTCACTGCAAATTCCAAGTAGTCAGTATATTCACCTATAAATTTTCCCTGATTCATAGACACAACTTATGTGATGCATTTAACATTTGCTTTTGTTTGTTGATGGTACAGAAATAAGTACACAGGTTTTGCAAATTTAAGGGAGTATCAATTTATACGAAACTACATAGATCGTGAAGCTTTCCCTCTCTCTCTCTCTTTCTCTCTCTCTCTCTGCGCACAAGGACTGAACATAACACTTACGAATATGCAAACAAATAATAAGTCAACAGCATTAATCATAACATAATATTTCGTAAAATGATTTTCTTAGACAAGGAACTGTTTGTGAATCGGAAGTGTCATTTACTGAAAATTTTCTACTAACATTTTGCATTATTTCAGCCAACGTTACTTCGACGAATATTTTGGAAAATATGTAAATGAAATTTTTGGACGTTATCATGTATATATATTTCCTGACATCGTGACTAGATAGAGGTTTAACAATTGTTATCATTTTGAAATAATTCCCAGAGTTAGTAGTGCATTTTATAGGCGAGATGTATTTGACGAAAAATATTTGGGGACTGATGACCATTGTAGTTTAGTCCCCCTTAAACAACCCCAACAACAACAAAAATATTTGTTGCATAGTGTCACTTTGGGCCATAAACTCAAGATTGTATTTCAGTTGCTCATTTGTCATTAGATGGCAATAAAATCGAATTTCACGGGCTCGAGAAATGTGAAGGAAATCTTTGTGTTGCGTCGCGCCTGCGTTAACCGGAAGCAGATAACTACAAGACGGCACCAACATGGCAGCGTTCTGTCTTGAGTCATCGGCCGCTCTTTGTTCTTGCAGCTCCATATTCACGTGGCACGCAACTGTAGCTCTGTCACTGCTGACGAGTTCTGGCTTACAAGTTTTTACCCGGGTGCACGTTCTTCACAATGAATAGAGTTTGTTTAATATATCTTTCATGTACAGCCTTTTACAAATCGGGATACCTCTGTAGGAGTTTAATGTGACTGCATGTTTACGTTCTTCAATGTCTCGTTAAATAGATACCTAGTTTTGTAGAACTCAAGTCTAGAACAACTAAAACCATTCTTTCATGGTATGTTGTACTTACTAGGTTGTCACCCATTAAATTGCTAACGACATGACTTAGATCTATTACGTAACAACAGATTTTCAGAACTCTGTTCAAGGATCTGACAAAATTATGATATTTTTTAATATGATATTGTGAAACTCTTAATTTAAGCAGTGGATGTTATTGTTGTTTATAGTTGCTTAAATATTTGTGAAGTGGTACTCAAATTCAAATGTTCAAATGTTTGTCAAGCTTAAGGGACTTAACTACGGGGTCATCAGTCCCTAAACTTACAAACTACTTATGAACTAGCTAACACTAAGGACGGCACAAATATCCATGCCCAAGGGGGGATTCTAACCCCCGACCGTAATGGCCGTGCAGACCGTGACTGACGCGCCTCAGCCCCCTCGGCCACCGCGGCCGGCGAAGTGGTACTTTCAGCATATTTGCTTAAAGGCCAGTCAACCTAAAGCGAGACAGACGCCAAAACCTAAGTAAAGGGTTTATCGCCATAACTGGTGACGCGTTTATGTCCGTGTGACACAAGGCAGTCATAGCCGCCGTGATCATTTTACGTGGGGTATCGGTAATTTAAATAAGAGTTCCTTACCTAACCTTGTTCCTGAGTGGGGATCGTACTTTTCTGTAGAACTACCCTGACTCTGTACTACCAAATGTCAATAGAAATCAACCAGTAAAACTTATAACAGCATAATACACTGCCTCATTATAAGAAAATCCTATTATATGTAATTATCAGAAACAATTACTCACAGACAAAGTTTGAAAAATACTGAATAGATTTATCAAACCAAACATAATAAGTATACCATGTAAACGCAATTCTTAGTCATAATACTTTATATCCAACAAATGTACATGTAAAACTGAAACTGACAGAAGAAATTTAGGAGTTGCACAACAGTACGAAAATGTAAATAAACTTGAACAAAAATATTTTACATCACAATAGAAAGCTAATGAGACAGAGAGGAGGATCCACTGTTTCGTTCCCCCAGGGGGATCACGGTTCTTTCGTGAGTACGTGCGTGGGGCCCCGAGCTAATGCAGTGTTTCTTCCTTCTTTCCTACCTGGACTGCATTTCCTTTCCCTTCCTCTCCTTTCCTATCCTCACTCGTTTCCCTCCCCACCGGTGGACTGATAACCTTAGCAGTTTGGTCCCCCTATCCCAAACAACCAACCAACCAACCAACCACTATTTCGTTTTCGTCAAAATTACTTCAAACAAAGAATAACCACTTTTGAACTGTATAAATCGCGCCTTAGAATTACTTTTGTATACAAGTTTGATTTAAAAAAACTATGTTCACCGGAATTCACCTTATGTTTTATAAATATCTGTACTAGAGACTAAATTGTAATACTTGACTTTTATGCAGTTTATTAATAAAAGTAACGGCGAGTGAAGAAAACTCTCTGCGCTTTGAATTTTCCACATCAATAAAAAGGTTACTTCAAAAATCATTTGTTAACCTGTGAGTGTATAATTCTTAAGAAAACATTTCACAGAACGTATGTGTGTGAATGTATTTCACTGTGTTTTGAAATTAGTTATCTTTGTTAGATGTTCATCTAAGAAAAACACAAAACGTAATCGCCTAACTGCTTTTGGAGATTTTTCGAAGGATAAACACTTCTGTGATGCTGTTAGAATGTTGCAGACGTATGAAAAGCAATAGTTTACAAAGAGTTGTTAGAATATCAAGTATAATATTTGTATTGCTTGTGAAAAGTTTAATTAATGCAATAAATGTGTATAATAAATAGATTCAACTGATATCTTCCGCCTTATCATTTGAGGAGAATCAGCCAGTTGTTCGAATATTTAAAAATGCACAAGTTAGTATCTTGTGCATCTTTAAAAATTTTTGAACTGGGTGCTGTTCTCTATGACTGCAGTAAATAAACGTTAAATAATAATGTAGTAATAAGGACAGTTTACAACTCACCGCAAAGGCGTGGCGACGAGCTGCGAGCCGCGGTGGAGTAGCCGAGCGGTCTAAAGCGTCTCGCTGCTGAGCGCGCGGTTGCTCGCCGTGGAGGTTCGAGTCCTCCCTGGGGCATGTGTGTGTGTGTTGTCCTTAGGTTAGTTTACCTAGGTTTAAGTAGTTTTTAAGCTACGGACTGATGACCACGCAGTTTGGTCCGATAGATTTACAAACATTTGACGAGCTGCGACAGGCACATACGAAAGACACACACAAACAACACTTTCAGCTATCGGCCATGGCACTTCGAAGTGCAGCAGCCTGAGGTAACGGTTGTATGACTGTGTTGTGTGCCTGTGTGATTGCATGAGTGTTCTATTTTCTGAAGAAGGCAATGGCTGATAGCTGAAAGTGTTGTATGTGTGTGTGTCTTTTGTATGTGCCTGTCGCAGCTCGTCGCCATGTCTTTGCGGCGAGTTGTAAACTGTCTTTATTAGTATATTGTTAATTCCAACCTGGACTTTCCATTATTAAAAGTTAAGTAAAGACAATTTTATTTCATATGGGCCTGCAGCATTGTGTATGTCTTTTTAAGGACATATTGTCAATCTAAGTAATGCCAAAATGCTGCTTTACTTTATAGTTGTTAAAAACTGTTTATTATTATAGCAATAGGCCTATTTCGGCACTGTGGCCATCATGAGGCTATGTCCATATGGCATCGTGGAGGTATAATTTATAATAACTGCATATAATTGTAGTATAAATGCTCTTTAGATGGTATATATATTTTATTTTAAGCTTATCAAATATTAGTTCATTACCTCTATTCTGTCAGTTTGATTAAGATTAAGTAAAGACTTTAAAGCGCTGACGTTATAATCCATCTGCTAAATAATTACTTATCGCAATGAATAATATAAAGAACCAAATACCTGTAACGCACAGACTTTTTGAGGGCACGCAATGCACGACCGCAATGGCTGTCATAACACTGTCCCGCACTCCAAACAGGTGTCCCAATCTGAGTGTCCGAGACACAGTGCCGCCTGCAGGAGCTCAGCTTGCCCAACGGTTCCTTTCCCCTATCTGTAAGGTTGGCTACAGGGACTATTTTTGAACAGCGGAAGCACACTGCGGTGCAGTGCCCGGCGAACAGCCACGCACCACAATTCGGTTGCATAGTTTCAAAGTATCCACCTCGCGGACAGTCTAGGGCGGAACTTACCGCCGTATTAGTAAAGCGTGTCTTTGAGGACCGTCCACATCTGTTAAAATGATGGGCGAGTGGAAGCATCCGATACACTTACCATTCAGTTTATAGCGAGGTAAGCTGGCCCGTTTGGCGCCGGCTCTGGTTATAGTATTACGACTTTCATGGCTAGCAACATTCTTTCTGATTCAACCACTCTCCGCGATCGCTAGGAACTGCAATGTATCTGTAAAATGTGTTTAAAATGTGTTTATTTATTGGCTATTGTTAGTAATTCCTTGCCCTACAGCAAGGTGGTTTCGTGGAAAAATAGTCTTATTTGTGAAATAATATTAAACATGCAACAGGGCTACCTCAAATTCGTCATATCTTTATGAATACAGATTTCACCACACTTCTGCCTATTTGTTCTGTAACTTTCCTACTATTCTCTATTCGATTAATGAATCTTCAATAAGGCGACGAAACACAAGCCAAGAGAAGAAGTACGACGTCTTTACGGTCCAATCACAGCAGATCAGCAGATGACTGCAACTTCCTGTCTGAGATGAAAGGCAGTAGGCAGCAACCCTTCTTGCTTCATCTTCTTTAGAAAAACTTCATCAGTTACATACATACGAGGCGCGTCCAGAAAGTAAGTTCCGTTTGGTAATAAAATTAAATTGTAAACAGATACAGAAGAAATTTTTATTGCACAAAATTCTACAACTCTTAAACTACTTTTCCAAATAACTGCCGAAATTTTGCAGGCATTTATCATAGCTTGGCACCAGGTTTTGTATACCTTTTTCATAGAAATCTGACGCCTGTCTTCAACCAGTTGGAAACAGTTTCTTTCAGCTCGTCGTCATTGATGAAGGGACGACCGCCAAGGAAAGACTTGAAATGTAAGAACAGATGAAAGTCGCTAGGAGCGAGGTCAGGGCTGTACGGAGGATGGTCAAACACGTCCCAGCCAAATCCCTGTAGGAGGTTTTTCGTCACATTTGCAGTGTGTGGTCGTGCGTTGTCGTGAAGCAAAACAACACCTTTTGAGAACAGTCCCCGGCGTTTATTGCAATTTCCGAAGTGTCTCGCAATAAGCAGCTGCTTTGATTGTTTGACCACGCGGTAAGAAGTCAATGAGTAGGGTGCCTTTCCAGTCCCAGAACACTGTGCACATCATTTTCCGAGTTGTCATGATTTGCTTCGGCTTTACCTTTGGTGGGGATCAAGTGTGCCTCCATTCCATTGATTGCCGCTTTCTCTCAGGGGTATCGTAAGAAACGTTTCATCTCCTGTCACTATCCGTCTCAGAAATTCTTCGCCGCTTTCAGCATAACGGGTCAAAAACTCAAGTGCACTACCCATCCGTTGTGTTTTGTGTTGCTCAGTGAGAATCTTTGGTACCCGGCGTGAGTAAAGTTTACGGAATTTCAGTTGTTTGGTAACAATTTCATGCATCGTGATCGCTATCAGTCCATAGCGAGAGCACTAATTGTAAACCTACGGTTTTCCTCGATCTTGTCATCAATCGCGTGAACCAGTTCTTCTGTAACCAAAGGTGGACGCCCACTTCGTTCTTCATCGTGCACATCACTACGCCCGCCATTGAACTGTCGGACCCATCTTCTCACCATCGAATCACTCATCGCATTTGGTCCGTAAACATCGCAAATTTGCCGATAAATTTCACTTGGTTTCACTTTCCTCTCATCCAGAAACCGAATCACCGACCTGATTTCACAGGCGGCGGGATTTTCAATCAACGCCGACATTTCAAACAAGCACAACAAAGCGCACGTAACTGACAGCGATCTCCAATGGCGCACGTTCTTCTCCTTGACACACGTCGTCTACAGCGCATGTGCGGAACTGCAATCGCAGCGCTGCAGCGGAGATAAATTGAAACGGAACTTAGTTTCTGGACGCGCTTCGTATCTTGCGGAGTTCGCAGTAATCAGTACAACAGGGGAATACAGGGTAAGAAAGAGATACACGTCAGGCTATGGAACTAAACAAAGTAGAAAAACAGCGTGACAGCATCTGAGGAATGGATATTATGAGAAGAAGAAGAAGAGCAAACACGCAGAAATAGGCGTGTCGTATGAAATAATTTGTTTAAAAGCAGCGTCTTGTACACTAGTCATGTTTGCATTCGGCCGTACTGCAGAAATGGTTATTGAGTTTTCTAAAATAACCGCTCGGAGAAGTTAGGTACGCCGCGCTGTGAGTGCAGACGTGTTGGCGAAGACTGGATGAGTCAGCAGCGGGGATGGAACGGAAGAGACGCAGAGCAGAGCAAAGCGTGTGGTTGAGTCAGCAGGCGAAGCGCAAGTGGCTGCGATGCGGCCGGCCGCCTGCCTCAATTAAAACGACGATAACACACACCGGACGTCGGGCGAGTCAGGGCGACGTGCGCGCACCTTCAGCACTCAGCATTTTTCCCGCTTAGTGTGTGGTTCTTCTGGAAATAGTATTATCAGGCAACGTTGTGTCGCCATCGTCTGCTATTCCTTCTCAGGGCTAGGTACAAGGTCTGGCTCACGCCTTTGTTGTAGCGCGCGCCGCTGTGGCCCCACTCCCGTGACGTCACCAGGTTACAGAAGCAAATGGACCGTGGCTGCCGAGTGGCAGAGCTGAGCGCTGATTTGTGTTGTGTTTGGCACCCATTTTTGTACACGTGTTTCGTAAGTGTTCCGTGTAGTGTGGTGTCATTGAGTTATAGCATTTACAATGGTGAACTGTTGTATTGCGACGTGTTGGGCCTGCAAAAGCTATTGTTTCTAGCACAGTTTCAAGAGCAATATCAGTTTTATCTGGAAATAATGAAGCAGCACATTTTTTTAACTTATGAACAAGGTTTTCGATGTTATGAATTATGTATATAACGTGTAAAGGTTTTGTACAAATTTGTGGAAATATGACGATAATTGTTACTTTCACAGGCCCCGACTTTGCACGGGTAATCTTTAAACTTCTTTAACTCGAGGACTAATGGACGTATCGTGATGCGTTTTTTTAATTGTAGAGTTCTTATAGATTTAAATAAAAGTCGGTGAGAGCATATGTCCAAGTTTTATAGATCTCTCACAATCACTATTTATGTAGTCTGAAGCCATCCAGCGCCAGTGGCTTTGGAGAGAAAAATTGTAAATGTGCTCGAGTCGTAAAAGTTAGACACATGCTCTCCCGGACGTTTGTTTAGATCTTTGAGTTCTGCAATTTAAAACAAACCGCATCACGATGCGTTAATTAGTTCTCGAGTGAAATAAGTTTAAAGTAATAAAAATAAAATGTGCAAATGGTTGAAGTCGCGAAATAAGTAATCTTATGCAATATATGCACCGCATATTTAATACTATATTGATTTTCACCTTAACTTTGACATTTCAATTACTTGCCTTCAGCTAAAAATCACGTGAAAGACACACTGAAAACAATCGCCGTTAAAACAGTAGTTATAGCTTAGCCCTGCCGCGCGTCGCGGTGCATGTACCCGCGTGACGTCACAGCGGCAGCGGGCCGGGGCCACTTCCAGCGGCTACGTGAGCCAGCCCTTGTACATAGCCCTGATTCCTTCTTCTTCAATTTGCTTTAAATTCGCATTGACGCTGGGTTGCCACGATTAGGACGTGTTATTCGTGAGCGACAAAAGCCAGCAACAGCTCGCGACAGCTTCAAGCGACAAACCTCAACCGCATGTATGGTTACGGGTCTGTCCTACGTGAGCGACGTCTGCAGCGCTGCACGACAGACGCGACAACGGCGACGTTTGAGAGTCAAACCTGCTTGAATCTTGTCGCTGTCGCACGCTCTACAGTGTTGAGGTTTGTTGAAAATCGTCTGCTTGAAGAGGTTATAAAGGCTGTCGCAAGAATTATTCGAGATAATTATCCATGACGTTTGTGAAACTACAACTATTTGTGAAAAACAATAAAATTGATGCTGGGCACATAATGAAGAATTTTGCTTTCGATAACCAGGTCGTAAATTTTCTTTTGGATTCTATAGACGACTGAAGTTAAATTTTTAAATTGTTTATAAAGTCTTCTGTATTTTTATTGTGAGTGATAGTTTGATTTACACCATGATGAACCTGATTTGAACAATTACTCGCATTTGTGTGCTTTGTGCATTTGCAGTAAGAAAAAACTCACTCCAGAAAGAGAGAGAGAGAGAGAGAGAGAGAGAGAGAGAAATGTTCAAATGTTTGTAGAGCTTATGGGACTTAACTATGGGGTCATCAGTCCCTAAACTTACAAACTACTTATGGACTACCTAATATAGTTGACGAGATGTAGCGTGAGCTATGACGTCAGGATGCGCAGTGGCCATGCGCCGGTTTAGTGTAGTGGGGGAAGGTGCGGGCGCATACCTGCAGTGACCGCCGCACAGTTCGCTTCGTGCAGTTCACTACAGTCCGAAAACATCCAGCCGAAAAATGGAGGAAAATACACTTTTCCGATTTTCAAGTTGTAAAAAAATTTGGACGGTATATAAGGCCGCCCCACATCGTTTTATCAACTAATTTTTTCCTTACAAGCTTTGGTTTGCCTATGAAAAAAGGAAATGTCTACTTTTTATTTCGCGCGAGTTTTTAGTTTCTTAATGATTCTCACTCCAATTTGATAAAAGTTTGCCGTCAAAAAAATCTGTTTTTTGGACACTTGGTAGTAAAACATCTCAGCTTTCTAATAAATCATTTATCTTCTCATAATTCATAACAGTCGTTTTCAAATGACGCTATTTGTCAAATGCGTGCGCATGATTTACAAATCGTGTATTGAAAAAGTTGGATAGCGGGCAGCTTACTGTTCTGTGCATTTTAGACCATACATTATAGCGAGTTAAACGGAGCTAAAAGTACAGAAAAGTTTTTGAATTGGTAGTCGCACTGATATCTACTTCTTTTCACAAGTAATTGCGCGTTATCTTACCGGCGTCACGCCGCGATCGCAAGCCTTCGATGCCGGCGGATGTTGGCCGTAGCGTGAAGAACTACAATCTACACATCTGACAAAATGAACTGCTGGCCACGTGTGTCGCTTCTTCGTTATGTGTTAATTATCCATTACACGAAATAAGTATGAAAGTGTCGGCCGATTACAACTGACAATGATCTGCTGTGGTTTTACATTAGGTCATACTTTGTAAGAGGCATCCAACTGATTTCTTGTCCACATTATATAATTCCATAGTGTGTTGCTTTAATAAAGGCCGAGTTCATAATTACTTTGAAATTCGATGGCACTTGTTGAATTTTGAATCTTTTCTTAATACTATTTTAGGGTTGGAATAGGCTCGTTCTTAAAATCTAATTCGAAGTAAGTGTGGGAATGAAGAAAGTAAATCTGCCAGTGGGAAGCTGAACTAAATATTAAGAAGTAAAATTTTTATTTATACAATTTATTTCTAGCTGTCAACAATTTTCAAAATCCGTACATTCTGCAATTTTTCCATATAATTTAATATTCGAATCTGACAAGTCTAATTGTACTGTACATACAAAGTCTTCCATATTTCATAAATGTAATTTAGACCCTATAGCAGCGAGTTAGTACAAATTGTGACGCTCCTCTTTTTATGATAATGAAATTGTGTCTGATCAGTCTTGACTCGATCGGCCAATTGTCAACATGAATTGTGTATTTTTACATTCTAAAGAATGGGACAGTGGCTAGAAAGGTTCCTATAAAAATAAAGACAAGAATTGAAAAGATAGCTTTCATCGTGAGCGACCTCATAAACTCCACAGTGGATACTCTATAAACAAAGAAATGAGTTGTGACGAAATTGCCGTCGGCTTCCCTCGCCTTGCCCGCCCTGCCGCTGCGTCGCCGCCCCGCAGTTTTGCACGCGCCCTGCGCCGGCCTTGGGCCAATATCTTCAGGACGGACAGCACCTGGGGCGCGCACCCTCCCTCCCGCGAGCGCATCCCCACCTGTGGCCGTTTCCTTCCCCTTATGCGCAGCTCGTAGCTCTTCCTAAATCTCGTCGACTATACTAAGGACAGCACAAATATCCATGCCCGAGGAAGGATTCGAACCCCCGACCGTAGTGGCCGTGTAGACCGTGACTGGCGCGCCTCAGTCCTCTCGGCCACCGCGGCCGGCAGAGAGAGAGAGCGCTATTAGGATATCAAACGAGATGCGTGTAAATTACGATTCTGAGTAAAATATCATGATATAATGTTTCAATAGGAATTTAATGTATTTGATTGGTCTACGTGTCTTTGCAATGAAGATGAACTTTACAAAGCAGCACAGATTACTTTTTAAAGATAATACATAAAACTTTGCACAAATATCAGGTGAAAAGGTTATAGTTTCAGGATTTACAATACAAGATGGCACGGGAAGCGAACCAGTGACCGCAAAAATTACGACTTGGTAGCCCAGGTCGCTACCCTTAAGCTACGCCGAATTAAAAGATTTATTGTCGTCTTCCAATAAGACTTATTTCGTAGTTATTCAGTTGTTGTTGGTTTGTAGTCACAAAAACTCATTGAGGACATAGTCGAAAGTATTTGTATTTGTCGTATTTTCGAAGATTTCCGCTGGTGATCTTCTTAGTCTGTTTTCATATTTGAAGTTACGAATGGAATAGTCCACGAACGTTCCTCGCTTTGTAAATGTAGGCCGAATGCACAGTACTCTTAGTCTTTTTACACCTTATTTGATGAATAAAACTTTATTACCTTACTCTAGAGCTATCATTATTCTACGGTTGACGGGTGCCAAATTTTAGAAACAGGTGATCCGTTCTAGCGGCCGTCTTGTAGCGAGAAGCTGTCGCGCTCTCGTTGGAAACACGGCCATGTTGCCGAATGTCGCCGCTTGTAGTTGTAGTGTCATGTAGCTGGAAGTCGCGCGTTGTCGCTCGCTTGTAGTTGTAGTGTCATGTAGCTGGAAGTCGCGCGTTGTCGCCGCTTGTAGTTGTAGTGTCATGTAGCTGGAAGTCGCGCGTTGTCGCTCGCTTGTAGTTGTAGTGTCATGTAGCTGGAAGTCGCGCGTTGTCGCTCGCTTGTAGTTGTAGTGTCATGTAGCTGGAAGTCGCGCGTTGTCACCGCTTGTAGTTGTAGTGTCATGTAGCTGGAAGTCGCGCGTTGTCGCTCGCTTGTAGTTGTAGTGTCATGTAGCTGGAAGTCGCACGTTGTCGCTCGCTTGTAGTTGTAGTGTCATGTAGCTGGAAGTCGCGCGTTGTCGCTCGCTTGTAGTTGTAGTGTCATGTAGCTGGAAGTCGCGCGTTGTCGCCGCTTGTAGTTGTAGTGTCATGTAGCTGGAAGTCGCGCGTTGTCGCTCGCTTGTAGTTGTAGTGTCATGTAGCTGGAAGTCGCGCGTTGTCGCTCGCTTGTAGTTGTAGTGTCATGTAGCTGGAAGTCGCGCGTTGTCGCTCGCTTGTAGTTGTAGTGTCATGTAGCTGGAAGTCGCGCGTTGTCGCCGCTTGTAGTTGTAGTGTCATGTAGCTGGAAGTCGCGCGTTGTCGCTCGCTTGTAGTTGTAGTGTCATGTAGCTGGAAGTCGCGCGTTGTCGCTCGCTTTTTGCGCTCGTGTAGCACATGGCCTCTTCAAAGGGATGACAGCACGCCCTTTCTGCTGCCACCCTACTACCCCGGAGAGAAAATGTTTTCCAGACTGCCAGCGTGAAATGTTATATGTGTGAAGGTGTGAGGACGGTTTTTAAATGTTTTCGCCCTGTGTGAGGCGGGACTTGGGTACCAGCCCCGTGTTCAGCTAGTGGTATGTGTGGATGTTGTTGTTGTTGTGGTCTTCAGTCCGGAGACTGGTTTGATGCAGCTCTCCACAATACCCTATCCTGAGCAAACCTTTTCATCTCCATATAAGAACGGCAACCTACATCTCTATGAATCTGCTTACTGTATCCATCTCTTGGTCTCCCTCTGCGGTTTTTACCCCACACACTTCCCTCCAACGCTAAATTCACAATCCCTTGATGTCTAAGAATGTGCCCTACCAATCTATCCCTTCTTTTAGTCAAGGTATGCCAGAAATTTCTTTTCTCCCCAATTCTGTTCAGTACCTCCTCATTAGTTACGCGATCCACCCACCTAATTTTTCAGCATTCTTCTGTAGCACCATATTTCAAAAGCTTCAATCCTCTTCCTGTCCGCACTGTTTATCGTCCATGTTTCACTCCCATACAAGGCAACACTCCATACAAATGCCTTCAGAAAGGATTTCCTTAGGCTTAAATCAATATTCGATGTTAACAAATTTCTCTTTTTCAAGAACGATTTTCTACCCATTGCCATTCTGCATTTTATATCCTCTGTACTGCGACCATCATTTGATATTTTACTGCCCAAGTAACAAAACTCATCTACCTCCTTTATTGCTTCGTTTCCTAATCTAATTCCTTCAGCATCACCTGATTTTCTTAGACTGCACTCCATTACCCTAGTTTTGCTCTTGTTAATGTTCATCTTATATGCACCTTTCAGCACACTGTCCATTCCGTTCAACTGCTCTTCCAGATCCTTTGCTGTCTCTGCCAGAATTACTATGTCATCGGCAAAACGCAATGTTTTTAATTCTTCCCCCTGAACTTTAATTCCTTCACCAAATTTCTCCTTGATTTCCTTTATAGCTTGCTCAATGTACAAATTGAATAACATTGGAGAAAGGCTACAACCCTGTCTTCTCCCTTTCCAACCACTGCATCCCTTTCATGCCCTTCAACTCTGACAACCGCTGTCTGGTTTTTGTACAAGTTGTAAATAACATTACGCTCCCTATATTTTACTCCTGCTTGCTTCAGAACTTGAAAGAGTTTATTCCAATCAACATTGTCAAAAGCCTTCTCCAAATCTACAAAAGCAAGAAATGTAGGTTTGCCTTTTCTTAATCTATCTTCTAGGATAAGCCGTAAAGTGAGTATTGCCTCCCGTGTTCCTACATTTCTCCTGAACCCAAACTGATCTTCTCCGAGGTCGGCTTCTACCAGCTTTTCCATCTGGAAACCGCCTAAAAACCACATCCAGGCTGTCTAGCACATCGGCTCTCACCGGTAATCCGCGATAATCCGATAGTGCGATAATGAAATATTTCGATAATTTCGGGGTATTAAAATAAATTGAACGGTCAGGTTTAAAATTTGTGCTGGACGGGAATTCGAACCCGCATTTCCCACTTCGGCCAGTGCTTGCGTTAACCGATTAGCCTCTCTAGACAGGCTTCCCGTCCACCCCAAATTCTAAACTTACAGCACACTACGCTGGTTGTGCCGCCGGCCGATTACAGCTTCTTGCTCTCAGCCTGTACTAGATTCCCGCAAGGGATCGAGCTTATGAATGTGTACGCATTGAAATGGTCAATTGCCTGTTGGGGACATATTTTACATTTATTGATACGTTCTGTTCTGTCGGACATATCGAGTATAGACTGCGAGCTAGAGCAACTAATTTGTAGCGTGCACTAATATCAGGGTGTGCTATAAGTTGAGAATTTGGGCTGCACATAAATCTTATCTGGATAGCCTAATTGGTTATGGTGACCGTTGACCCGAAGCGGGAAATGCGGGTTCCAGTCACGGGACGGCAGATGTATTCAACTTCACCGTTGAATTTACTGCAATGCCCTGAAACGATCGAAAAATTTCGGTATTACTAATTGGTAAAATTACGACCGTTATTGTCAAACAGTGGTGTCTGTTCTTTCGGACATGTTACGAAAAGGACACACACCATATCAGTAAATATATTAAAGTTATTGTTCTGTAATTCTCACAGTTGTCTGCAACTGCTTTCTTTGGAATTTAGACCGAGCGCGGTGGCGCATTGGTAACGCACTACCGGTCGCGGTGGCCGAGGGGACTGAGGCGCTTCAGTCACGGTCTGCACGGCCACTACGGTCGGGGGATCGAATCCCCCCTCGGGCATGGATATTTGTGCCGTCCTTAGTATTAGTTAGTTCGTAAGTAGTTTGTAAGTTTAGGGACTGATGACCCCATAGTTAAGTCCCATAGACTCTACAAACATTTGAAACATTGGTAACGCACTGGACTCGCATTCGGGAGGACGGTGTTTCAAATTCACCTACGGGCATCTAGATTTAGGTTTTCCGTGATTTCTCTAAATCGCTCCACGCAAATGCCGTGATGGTTCCTTTCAAAGGGCACGGCCGATTTCCTTCCCCATCCCTACCCACAAATTCGAGCGTGTGTCCGTCTCTAATGACCACGCTGTCGACGGGACGTTAAAACCTAAGCTTCCTCCTTTGGAATTTCAATTATTGGCCCACTTTAGGTTACGGTAGTAACACTAAAAGTGGGCTTTGCTCGAAATTTAAATGAAAATAACGGCTTAACCATTCATCTGACACGTTAATTGAATAACCGAATTTGCAAAGGAGAAAATTCTCTACAACTTTGCTCTGTTATGTTTTTCTCATATCTCGTATCGTTTGAGAGATCACTGAATAATTAACAAAAACATGTCGGTCTTCGTACGACAAATGATAATCTAGTGTTTACAAATGCCATATTAGCATCAGTTAAACACGGCCATCAATAGTATGAGATTAAAGAACGCATCTCCCAACTGTTAACTGTAGTGTAGTGGGCAACTTGTTGGACTGTGACGGTGAAGGTCATTGGCTCAGATCCCGCCACTACATACACTTTTTTTTCCCTAAAAGGGTTTCAGACACTCTCAATTAATTTTTTATTATTTAGATTATTATTTTGGTCCAAAATGTTTGCAAAAACGTATAAAACTACAAATCTAATGTGACCGTAAAACACTTCAGTACAATTTTTTAAAATTTTTCTTGTCGTCTGAGAGCACTGCGCCTGTCTCATTTGCATACCATACATGCCATACATGGCTGGCTCTCCTAGAGTCTTCATAACCTCTGAGGGAATGCCGTCTACTCCATATTTCGACTTAATTCGTCCTTAATAATGTTTTGAAAATGGGGCCATCGGTCCCGAAAACCCGCCGACAGTTAAGGGGAGGCGAGGGGTGCTTCGTGACGTTCGATACTGTGGCTGCACATCACAGCTGTGGCGGTAGATTTTATACGCAGTGCCGAAACTAGAGGAAGAGTCTGTTAACTATTTAGAGGCAGGTCACGGGCTGACAAGGAAACCTCTGCGGACTCGCGGCTGTCGATACGGCGCAGCCAGGAAGAGCGAGCGGTAAGCCGGCGGCGACAGCGCGCTCTAATGTAGTTTCCTGGTACTGGTACTGGTCTGCCGTTGTGCGTCATCGCACGCGGCTCAACTCGGCGGGAGCGAGCGTAATGCAGCGGCTTACTCCAGGGCGACACTAGTTGTACACTTGTCACCGCCGGGATATGACGTGCTTCACTTTGACGTCAAGCGGACGGAATCCTCGTTCGAATAACACTCGATCGTAAATAAAACAGAGCTTTGTGTCATTTACGTGTGAGGCGTGACATTGTTTCAGAAATAGCAGCTTCATAAAAAAAAAAAAAAAAAAAAAAAAAAAAAAAAAAAAAACAAATCCGAGGCAATCATCATTGGTCACACCACCCTGCCCCTCTGCCACCACGACTTCTACCTTATGCTCCATGACCGCCCAATCCCACAAACCAAACCCTTAAATACCTAGGCCTTACCCTCGACCGCTCCCTGTCCTGGAAACCCCACCTGCAAACAGGCCGTTATAGAGCCTTCTCCCACCTCAACCTCTTCAAACTCCTCTCTGTCTGGACATGGTGCCTCAATCCTTCCACCATCCTCTTCACCTACCGTTCCATTATGCGTCATGTTCTGTGCTGCTTTCACCCCTCTTGGGTTTCCGCTCCCCCTGCCCACTACCAGTTCCTCCAGATCCTTGAACGCCACGCCCACCACCTCACTTACCGCGTCCACTTCCCTTCTTTCACGCGGATCCTTCAAGACCTTATTCCTTTCCCACAGTTGCTCAAGTTCCTCGAACACCACCGCCTCAGATATGTATCCCGCAAACTCGATTCCCAGGACCCTCTCATATCCCGTCTCTTGTTGCATCCCAGTCCTCTGTGACGCCATTGCCTTGTTATCCCTCCCTTCACCTCCACATGCTCCACATTCTCTCCGAGGGTAACTTCCATCACCTCCCCCTTCCGGATGACGCCCTTCATCCCGACATCTACCCATCCTACCCACCTTAATCCTTCTCCATATTTGTACACCCACTCTCTCCTTCCCCCTCCTGTCCCATCCCCCACCCCCCGTACGCTTGGCTTTCCTCTCCCTCCACATCCCCAGGAGTCCTTGTAGGCGCGGTGGAGTAGCCGAGCGGTCTACACCACCTCGCTGCGGAGCGCGTGGTTTCTCACCGTTGGAGGTTGGAGTCCTCCCTGGGGAATGGCTGTGTGTGTTGTCCTTAGGTTAGTTTACCTTAGTTTAAGTAGTTTGTAAGCTACAGACTGATGACAACGTACTTCCTCATCCGTTGCGGGGGACCTGTTTTACCACATTTTATCAGTGCATCATCTGTGTTACAATGTCAGTGCCATCTCCAGTTTTAAAATTTCAGCCACCGCCGAGTGGGCAGAATATTGCGTTGCTATGTGATTTTAAATGTGCGCTCCCCTCACAGTTTACTGTCCCCTATGAGTGTGTTTTAATCTCCGTGAGATAAACCCTATTTCCAGAGGTGCCTTATAATGAATAGCTTTGATATATTGAAACTACATGTGTGTTTTCAAAGTGAATTTATTGGTTATTAATACCACCTACGCCTGAGGTATAAGGCAGGAATGTTCCCATTTACGTTCAATGCCGGGGTACTACCCTGCTACTCGCGAGCCTCAACATTATTGATACTAATTTCACAGGGGAACGTTAAGGCAGAATAAAAAGTCCGCCTTGTGGAGAGAGACACGCTTAGGCTATGACGTGGATTCGCGTTGTCCATAAGGCCAAAGAGGCTGAGAAATTTCTGGTGAATATGAGAATGAACTAATTAAAGAAAAATAAAATAATAAGAATGTAGAGAAAATATCAGAACTAATGGCAAAACGAAGATTAATCTTCTTTGGGCGTCTGTTCTGAATGAATGACAACAGGCTAACTAAAGAAATTTTACTTTATTTCTGGAAAAAGAAATCAGCAGCAGCATGGATCACAGAAGTAAGAAAAGGTCTAGGAAGAATCAGAAATAGCAGACAGAAACACTTTTAAGAATGAAATACTAAATTTACAACGCATAAAAAATTAGAAGACAGGAACAAAATGGACGGCAGAAAGAGACCTTTGGTGTTTGTCCTATAAAAATCACGAGACTATTTAGTCCGCAGATGATGAACATAAGGGTTGGAGTCGTAAGGAATTACGCCCGGTTCTCTTCACAGATGATTCAATATTTTGTGTTCAGGCGGACAATCGTCTTTCCCTCATCTGAAGAGGACACAGAACTCGATACAATCCTATATATGTGCAGCAAACATCACCGTATCATGGTAGTGGAGGAATGTTGTGGGCAAGAATCACTATTGGTGGAAGTGCAGACGTCTACGTCTTTCAGAATGGTTCTTTGACTACTCAGAAGTATACAGACGAGATCCTTCTACGATTTGTTGTGCCCTACACTGGTCCCATAGGAGGTGGGTTCCTTCTGGTGGACGATAACGCTCGTCCCCACAGAATTGCAGTGTTGGACAACACGCTTGAAGCTGAGGGAATTGAACGAATGGAGTGGCAGCTTGTTCACAGGACTTAAGCCAGATTGAGCATGTCTGGGATGCATTTGGAAGACTCATTGCAGTCAGAGCAGCACCTCCCACAAAGGTTACAGAGCTAGATATTGCACTTATGGAAAAATGGCCAAATAACCCTCAAGAGCTGATTGATATCCTCATACTTTCCATGTCACACAGGTGTGGAGCTGTACAGGTTGTCCGAGGTGATTATACACCCTGTTAGAGGGTAACGAGAATGACTTTTTCACTGTTACGGTATTCTGATGGTGCCCCACTCTAAGTAAATGTCATGTAAATTTTAAGTAAAGAGTTGAGGCAGCAAAATATCATACTGTATCACACAGGAATTATAATAATTGTGACCAATACCTGAATAAAATGCATTGCCATATGTAAATTGTGTATATCTTACCAAAACCCTAATTGTTTTGACCAGTGTACTTGTATTTTCGTGAAAGTAAAGGTTACACGCCTGTTAGAGAAACTTTAAACCAGCTGTAATCTGAAGCACGATTTGTAAATGTATGATGGTGACAAGGATAGTGGGAGATGGAGGGGAAGGCAGTAGCACGTCACATACCAGTGAAAGGTCTGTCCGAATCAGACAGACTGCTCCTCACACTGAGCCCAAGTTATGTTCCTGCAGTCGTAGCTGCTTAACAAAAGGGTTGATAAGTAAGTAGCTCGGAATCTGGCTCTGTGACGACTGGAGAACAGTCATGAAGATAAAATGTCGCCTAGAGATCGCCCCCCCCTAACACCGTCATAAAATTTAGGAAAATTCTCACAAGTACAGATCGAGACATAACCCTAGAATCCGAGTTGTAAGGTACTTCATCTGATATGTGCTTCTATACGGATCTACAGGATGGACACTACATATGACAACTAGAAACAAGATAAAGGCCTTTGAAATGTGGTTTATCGCACGATGATTAAAACATCTTGGACTGCAAGAGTTACCAACACAAACTCCGGCAATCCAGATTTAGTGTTTCCGTGATTTACATAAATCACACCAGGCAAAAGCCAGGTTGGTTTCTTTAAAAAAAGCACACCCGATTTCCTTACCCAAAGCGTTAAGTCCTGTTTCTAATGACCATCTGGTGTCGACGGGACGTTAAACACCTAAACTTACTTCCTTCTTCAAAAGTGTTCGAATGTTTGCAAACCTGTTGGACGAAACAGCTATAGTCTGATGACTCTAGACTTACATACTTTTTTAAACTAAATTACACAAAGTACAATACACACAACCCTGTCCAAGGGAGGACTCCAACCTCCATTGGGAGCAACTGCGTTCCTCGCAGCAAAACAATGGATTCGTTGAGTTACGAGTGTTGAGTTCAACGGTGTCCTCTGTAAATGACACAACACGTATTTAATGATATGATCCAGCTTGATCCTAAAAATATTTTTGATTTGAAAAACTTTATATTTAGTCAATGCTAGTTTAACAGAAAATTGGCGTTATAACGTGGTCTTCAAGTCTTAGGAAGGATAGAACGATTCACGTCTGTTAGTGTTTTATTTGGTATAGAATGTTTTACTACAAAAACCAGCTTTACGGTAGTGATTAAGGAGTATGCAAGCACTTGTGTGACGGAGATTGGTGACTCACCTCTGTCACACCGAGGGAATCCGGTTCGATTCTTGGTGAAGAAAAATTTTCATCACTGGCATCTGTCAATAAATAAGAAATAAATCTGAGGCGGACAGCTGCTGAACATCAGAGTCTGTCTTGAAGCGAGGGCACTTGACGCTATTGATCTTGATCCGTGCTTGGATGAGGATAATAAGCTATGTAGATTGTACCCTTGATACTTTTGTTGAGGAGTAGCCAATGTGCCGGTGTGATGAGCAGCAGCATCGTAAACAGTATCATACACACAAAATTGCGCTGTTCACATCGCGAAACAGTTACACTCGAGACCGACATGGAAGTCTCGTAAGTGGCATGCTAGTTACATGAGTCAATTTAGTCATTCAGCCATTAAGTAGTTAGTAGGTGGCTACTCGGCCACTGACCTCTGTAAGTACGGCTGGCAATGAGAGTGGTCCTGTAGCTTGCGCCTGCACAGCACTCATTTCCCTTCGAATCTGACCAGGTGAAGAGGACCCGTATGTAGCGAGTTGAACATTAAGGGCAGCTACGTCCGCTGTAAGTTATTTAAGGGGACAAAGAGAATTTTAGCGCAGCAGAATTGCATTGTCAGCTGCCTAATTTGAGAACGTGCGCAGAGCCTGGCGTTTTATTGCACGAGAACAAAGGACTGGGTCACCACTGAATTATAGACGTTGTTTTGCGGCAACCGAGCTTTGGCCTTTTTTGTCCCCTCTGTGTGGTAGATATCCGAAAGTTACAAACGAAAAGGTCGCTACTTCCGTTGTCCATTAGGCTAAAAAAAAAATCTGTCACTAGAAAAACCTGCGCGTCACTTTGAGCATCTGAGTAGGGCTAGGGTCGGTCATATCTCCTGGCGTGCATCACCAACAACACTGCAGTGCTCGCAGTACGTTCTGCGATGCCAATCGCAAAGTAGTCTGCATTCCTCCCAGCTTTTCCAGTCTCCCTAAGCACGACTCCACTTACCAATTACCGGGCAAACCTAGCTTCAGTTGCGAGCAGTGTAGACATACCAGACGCATCCACAAAGTAATTTTTCCTAACTTAAAAAACAAAGACAACACCGTTACACTAAAAACTTTACTGGCAACAGGTACAGCAATTTGAAACAATATATTATTATATTATCACCCGACAGTTACGATTTTTTTTAGTTGTTTCTGTCCTTCAGGATTCTCTAGTTGCGGCGGGGCGGCCGAGCGCATTGAAGCGCCATGCTACGATGCGCGAGGCGGGGGTTCGAACCCCTCCCCCCTCGGGCATGGCTGTTTATGTCGTCTTTAGTATAAGGTAGTTCATAAGCAGTTTGTAAGTTTAGGGACTGATGACCCCGCAGTTAAAGTCCCTTAAGCTTGACAAACATTTGAACAGGATCATCTCCAGAATCTTGCAGTTGCGTCTGCAACGCATCTCGTCTATGTTGGCACAACACAGACGAGATGGGTTGCAGACGCAACTGTAAGATTATGAAGATAATCTAGAAAGATGTAAACATGATAATGGAAAAAAAACATCCGCAACTGTTGGCCGTTATTTAGATATTAAATTGTTTCAAATATTAGTGCAGTTGCTGACTCGCAAATCGATTATGTAAAAAGTTACAGCAATGTTTGAGTCGTTTTTTCGACATGGTCATGTAGCGATAGTTTGTGATGTCTGTACAGGTTCAAATTGAAATCTGCAGAAGAAAGTAAACTTTGAGGTAATGAAATTTGGAATAAGCAGTAACAATTAAATTTTAAAGGGGAGAAGTCATAGCAAAATATGAATGAATTCGGCATAAAGAGTTGGAGGAAGTTGTTGAGGTCAAGACAACACACGAAAATATCAGCACAGAGGAAATTGGTGAAAGTTGCCTTTTTCTGAAACATTAGCCGGGAGAGGTCATGATGAGCTGAAACTAATAACTTAGTATGGATAATTAAATGAATCAGATAACTTCCCGCCGTCACGAGATGATTGGTTAGTATTACGCTTCGCGGAATAAAATATTGCTACAGTGTTTAAAACTTAGCACAATTGGTGAATAAATCGAAAAAAATATCGGGTTTCGAAGGAAATAAACATTTATTGCAGGATCGGAAAAAGCTATAGGTCATTTTGAAATGAGGAGTAAGATGCAAGAATTAGTCTTAAAAAGGGGCGATTTATTGGAGTATAGAGAGTAAATTTGCGCACGCGTTTATTTTAATTCCTAAGAAGAGGCGTCTGATCAGCATCACGGTGTAGAGAAAAAAGACGGAGTGCGCTTGTAACGTACCGGGTCGTACTTCTTGGAAGTTCTCGTAGATCAACCTCTCGCTAACGGCTGGCTAAAATTCCATGGGACAAAACTAATCTGCTACAAGTAATGTAGACAACACAATTGCAGTTCATTGAGACTGTAATGATTCATTAGTGCCCAGTTGTCCCCATTTATGGCTAGCGTACAAGTCTCACTAACAACCCACTACTTACATTCCATTCGTCAATAATACAAATTTATACGGTTCGTGTTTGAAATACTGAAGTCTGAGGTGAATAATGTGGCACAAATATGAAGGATTAATCACTGTAGATACACTTTCTACAAGCTTAACATTGGAGACCTTTTACATAATTGTTCAAAATGAAAGTTCAATGTGAGGTGGATTATGCCTCACATACATGACGAAATAAGACTCCCCACTGGCGTGGATTGTGTTTCCCAACAAAGATGTAAAAAGACTCCTTTACATGGCGCGAAAGCATCCTAATTATGTTATCCAAACAATGTCACTGAAAATGAAAATGTTCAAATGTTTGTTAAGCTTAAGGGACTTAACTGCGGGGTTATCAGTCCCTAAACTTATGAACTACTTACGAACTAGGACGGAACAAATATCCATGCCCGAGGTGGGATTCGAACCCCCGACCGTAGTGGCCGTGCAGACCGTGACTGGAGCTCCTCAGTCCCCTCGGCCACCGCGGCCGGCACACTGAAAATTACGTATTGTTAATTATGTACATTAATTATAATGGAAAAGTAAACAATTACATACAATTGGCTATAGTAAAAGGTAGCGTAAATAATACTGAGTAAATTGATATACAAATCTCAGTTATGTTACTTGTGTTTCATTTACGTACTTCATGAAATAGATTTGGCGGCCGCGGTGGCCGAGCGGTCTGTGGCGCCCCAGTCACGTTCTGCACAGCCACTACGGTCGAGGTTCGAACCTCTCCCCCCCCCCCTTCCCTCGGGTATGGATATTTGTGCCGTCCTTAGTATTAGCTACTTTATAAGTAGTTTGTAAGTTTAGGGACTGATGACCCCGCAGTGATGATGATGATCGTGTGGCATTTATGACCGTTAGACCCCAACTGGGGTCGTGTTCAGCCTGCCTGGTGCAAGTCTCTTTATCTGACGCCACTTCAGCGACTTGCATGTCAATGATGATGGAATGATGATGAGGACGGCACAACACCCAGTCCCCGAGTGGAGAAAATCTCCTACCCGCCCGGGAATCGAACCCGGGCCCCCTGCGTGGCAACCAACCACGCTGTCCACTGGACTACGGAGGCGGACGACCCCGCAGTTAAGTCCCTTGAGCTCTACAAACATTTGAACATTTTGAAATAGATTTGTCAACAATACTTTCGTAATTAACGGTAATTATACAGAAAATAATGAGGGCAAAGCTTTCCTAACATTAACTGTGAAACATAATAATACCTACTATAATAGTATGAAACAAGAATTAACTTAGTTTTATCAGAAATACTGATCATCATATTATCTGCTGTTCACAATATATATAAATGACCTTTCGGATAACATCAGAAGTTCACTCAGACTTTTTGCGGATGATACTGTAGTATATAGAGAGGTTGTAACACTGGAAAATTGTACTGAAATGCAGGAGGATCTGCATCGAATTGACGCATGGTGCAAGGAATGGCAATTGAATCTCAATGTAGACAAGTTTTATGTGCTGTGAATACACAGAAAGAAAGATCCTTTATCATTTAGCTACACTATAGCAGGTCAGCAACTGGAAGCAGTTAATACCATAAATTACCTGGGAGTAGGCATTATGAGTGACTCAAACTGGAACGATCATATAAAATCAATCGTCGGTAAAGCAGATGCCAGACTTAGATTCATTGGAAGAATCCTAAGGAAATGCAGTCCGAAAACAAAGGAAGTAGGTTACAGTGCACTTGTTCGCCCACTGCTTGAATACTGCTCACCGGTGTGGGATCCGTAGCAGGTGAGATTGATAGAGTAAGTAGAGAAGATCCTTCGTTACAGAATTATTTGGTAATCGAGAAAGCGTTACGGAGATGATCGATAAACTCCAGTGGAAGACTCTGCAGAAGAAACGCTCTGTCGCTCGCTACGGGCTTTTGTCGAAGTTTCGAGAACATACCTTTACCGAGGAGTATAGCAGTACATTGCTCCGTCCAAAGTATATCTCGCGAAGAGATCATGAAGATAAAATCAGAGAGATTAGCGCCCACACCTACAATCTTTCTTTCCGCGAACAATACGAGACTGGAATAGGAGAGAGAACCGATAGTTGTACCCAAGGTACCCTTCGCCACACACAGTGTAGATGGGTGTAGATGTTGATCTGGACTCTAACAATACGCCTTTAGCGTGAACTTATTAGTATTTGTCAATTAAACGAACTTCTGTGACGTCAAATAATAGAAAATAATTTCAGCTATTCATGTTAGAAAAAAGAATAACAAAAGTTATTGTTAATAGACTAATTCCATTCATGTCTCTTATTATCTACAACATCTATTATTATGCAAGAGTGGTATCGAGAGGTTCAGTAATGCAAGCAGATAGGAATAAATCCCAAAATACATCGTTACACGCTTCCGTTCTCTCTCCAAGTCAGAGTAAAAAATTTGATCACGAAAACAAAAAAAGTGGGCAGAGGTATACTTTGAAGCGATAACGGATTGGCAGACGACAAGCGTCGCCGAATATTTACGCAAAAATATTTCAAATGTTTGTAAAGCTTAAGGGACTTAACTACGGGGTCATCAGTCCCTAAACTTACAAACTACTTAATGAACTACCTTATACTAAAGACGACACAAACATCCTTGCCCGAGGAGGGATTCGAACCCCCGAAGGCGGACGGCCGCGCACACCGAAACACGGCGCTCCAGTACGCGCGGCTAATCCACCGCGGTCAAAAATATTTAATGTACTGCTACAGTCACAAAAAAATTATACACTTATCGTGTTGTGGTATCAGCTTAGGTATTCCCGTATCGTAGAATTCCGTCTGTGAATGGAACGAGTGTTAGCAATTGTCTTCAACTGATCGTCGTCAAAAGGCTGGCCGGTGGATTAAGAATACATATTTCTTCGGTTTTTGGCCTTATCTTCCGCAGTTGCAGTTATACAATTTTGTATAGGATATGGGACCGTCTTTTGCAACTGTAAATTAGTCTACTTTAGACCAGACGCGTTTCGCTTTATTTTAAAGTATCTTCAGTGGTCAGCTGTACAATAAATGGTTTGTATTACATTATTTGTTTTAGTTATTACGAAATTCGATCTGTAACAGTTCTCATGTAATTGGATTGTTTTCATTCTGAATAAAATGGACTATTAATATTACTCACGATTTTTTTATGTTTTTATCTTCATGTGTGGTTTGTTGCACCTTGTCACTTGCTGTCACTGCTTATATTTACACTTTTTACAGTAACATTTCTTACGCAAGTTTTTGAAACATGACCATTTTCTGTGGCCTGGCTCTGTATGTCGTTTGTTTTGTTTGTCTTTTGTCTGTGTGTGTGTTCTTTTCTTTCGAGTTCTTTGGTTCGTGCTGTGAGATGTGTTTTTGTTTCGTTTCTGTCAAAATAGGCGTCTACTATCAACCATGTGTGTGATGTTCTGACTGTATTGTGTGTTTATAAATATGATTTTGGTTCAACTAGCGACTTTGTGTGTGTGTGTGTGTGTGTGTGTGTGTGTGTGTGAGAGTGAGAGAGAGAGAGAGAGATATTCCGATTTTTCTGCATGTTTTAATGTGTGGGTAGGGATTTTGTTTTTGTTGTTGTCTTATGTGGTCGTATTATGTGGTGATTTTGCGGGTGGAGGAGGTTTGTCTTTGTCTACAATGTGTTTTATTAGTTTAAATAATGTTTGGTTGCTGATGTTCACTTGGTCATTTAATATGTGTTTCTTTTCTATTAATGCTTTTTGAATTTGGAAATTCTCTTGGAGGGTCAGGAGGTGTTTCTTATTGCAAAATCAGACTATTTGCATGTCGGTTTCTATGGTGGTGGGATAGTGATTTTCTTGCGTAAGGTGTTCTGCAAATGTTGAATGGCTGTTGCCATATTTCCATGATCGTCTTTGTTCTTTATATCTTGTTTCAAAGAATGTTTGCCTGATGATTGAACAGCTCCCAAACATCGCAGATATCAGCAGGACATTGGATTGTTTAAATCGTTAAACATCGGCTCTGCACATTGTATGATTGGCGGTTGTAAAGTGTTGGTGCAGAGCTGTGGAGAACAGGGAGCAGGCGTGTACTTTGGCAGAGCGCTGTGGCGTCGTGGTGCGCACCAGCCGCTCCGCAGCTGACGGCCGCTATCTAATCGCTGGAATCCACGGCGTGCGCCCCACTCTGACAACACGCCTTACTGGGGTTTGGCAGCTGCGGCGATGACGGCTGCCACACAAATATTGACACACAGGGTGCTTGCCTCGGTAACTTGCAAAGTAATAGGTCTCGGGAATATGTATTGCTATAGGTCAGCATGGGTGCAAAATACTAACACGGATTATTTACAGCCGGCCGCGGTGGCCGAGGGGACTGAGGCGCGCCAGTCACGGTCTGCACGGCCACTACGGTCAGGGGTTCGAATCCCCCCCCCCTCGGGCATGGATATTTGTGCCGTCTTTAGCTAGTTCACAAGTTTCTAAGTTTAGGTACTGATGACCCCGTAGTTAAGTCCAATAACCTATACAAACATTTGAACGTTTTGATTATTTACAGACGAATGGGAAAACTTGTGGAGCCGGCCGCGGTGGCCGAGGTGACTGAGGCGCTCCAGTCACGGTCAGCACGGCCACTACGGTCGGGGGTTCGAATCCCCTCTCGGGCATGGATATTTGTGCCGTCCTAGTTCGTAAGTAGTTCATAAGTAGTTTGTAAGTTTAGGGACTGATAACCCCGTAGTTAAGTCCCATAAGCTTAACAAACATTTGAACATTTGATTTGAAAACTTGTGGAATCTGACCTCGGGGAAGATCAGTTTGGATTTAGGAGAAACGTAGGTACACGGGAGGCAATACTCACATTACGACTTATCTTAGAACATAGGCGTTTTTGGCGTTTGTGGATTTGGAGAAAGCATTTGACAATGTCGACTGGAATACACTATTCCAAATTCTGAAGGTATCAGGGGTAAAATATAAAGAGCGAAGAGTTATATTCAACCTATACAATAACCAGACAGCGGTTATTAGATTCGAAGGACAACAAAGGGACGCAGAGGTTGGGAAGGGAGTGAGACAGGGTTATAGCCTTTCCCCAATGTTGTTCAATCTGTACATTGAGCAATCAGTGAAGGAATGGAAGGAGAAATTTGGAGAGGGAATTAAATTTCAGGGAGATGAAATAAAAACATTACAGTTTGCCGATGACATAGTAATTCTGTCAGAGACCGCAAAAAATCTGGAAGAGCAATTGAATGGAATGGACAGTGTCTTGAAAGGAAGATATAAGATGAACATTAACAAGAGTAAAACGAAGGTAATGGAATGCAATGTCAGAAAATCAGGCGATGCTGAAGGAATTACATTAGGTAATGAGACAATAAAAGTAGTAGAGGAATTTTGTTATTTGGGTAGCAAGATATTTTCTGACGGCCGAAGTAAAGAAGATATAAAATGCGGAATGGCTAGGGGAAGAAAAGCGTTTCTAAATAGGCGAGACTTGTTAACATCCAATATTAATTTAAATGTTAGGAAGTCTTTTCTGAAAGCATTTGTCTGGAGTGTAGCATTGTATGGGAGTGAAACGTGGACGATAAGGAGTTCAGATAAAAAGAGGATAGAAGCTTTTGAAATGTGTTGCTACAGACGAATGATGAAGATAAGATGTGTAGATCACGTAACTAATGAGGAGGTGCGTAACTTAATCGGGGAGAAAAGGAGTTTCTGGCATTCCTGACTAAGAGGAGGGATAGATTGGTTGGACACATTCTGAGATGTGAAGAAATTGTCAACTTAACATTAGAAGGAAGTGTGTGGGATAAAATTCGTATTCTCAGATGAAGAGACTTGCACAGTACAGGGTAGCGTGGAGAGTTGCATCAAACCAGTCTGCGGACTGAAGACCACAACAACAGATCAGCATAAGAAACGTTATCGTGTACTGTGTTGTTTTTCCAAGTAATTACAGCTAAAAGATACAATTTTTTTTAATGGAGATACAGTTGTTTCCATCATGCATCTGAATCATCGGCAGTAGTCGTGTAAACAATAATTGAAATCACATTCCTATCAAATTTAGTTTGGTAACTACAACGCCTGAAAGTTTCATGGGTACATAACATAGGCTGTACATGATACACGAACGAATTTCTGGCGCCATAATGTTGATTCAAATGAGATGTTCAAATGGTTGTTCGTGTCCCTGAATACACAACCCAGTGCGCCTTCTAAAGGGACTGCGGACCAGATGTAACATTGTGTCACGAAGCGAAATTTTTCTTTGATGCATTGTTTTATACAATCTGAGGCTGTAGTCTCACACGGAAACCACATGGTTATCGGATTTTAGAATTTTTTTATATTTATCGTACGTGAAGTTCAGAACATAAATAACAATCAGCCAAAGCCAATCGACGAAACTTTCAAAAATTATTGAAAAAATCAAATTTGAATTTTTGCAGGTAAATGTAAGTACCAATAATTAAAACTGTTGCAGCAATGGTTGGTGTAAATCTAGCCTCTCAACCATGCAGTCGATGGTTCGAATCCCGCTGTGACAGATATTTGTTTCGTTGTTTTCGAATTCAGTTACATAAACCATTTTGGGATCTCTGATTTCACGTGTTGTGTCAGTCGTTGTTTAAGTGTCTGTAGACGAGCGAAACACCTTGTCGTCACCTAAAATGTGGTTCAGTAGGTTAACTGCTTGGAAAGCCATTACTGCCGGCCGCGGTGGCCGAGGTGACTGAGGCGCTCCAGTCACGGTCGGCACGGCCATTACGGTCGGGGGTTCGAATCCCCCCTCGGGCATGGATATTTGTGCCGTCCTAGTTCGTAAGTAGTTCATAAGTAGTTTGTAAGTTTAGGGACTGATGACCCCGTAGTTAAGTCCCATAAGCTTAACAAACATTTTGAAAGCCATTACTGGATACGGAGATGACTTTCAAAAAACAGCGTCGTAGCTCTTCACAAAATGACCAAGACAACCGTTGCCAACTAATAGTGAAACCAATACTGTAAAAAAATGTAACTTACGTTTTTTTATTGAAACCATTATTATTAATAAGCTGTGATAAAATATAGAAAATTACGAATAAACAAGAATGTGCGCATTTTTCGTAAAATTACCATTAGATATAAAAAAATTGTGAAAGTATTCCAACAGACCGAAAAAAATCTGTTACGGTGGGATTCGAACCATCGACCCTATAGTTGGAAGCCGAGAACGCTACCACCTGCGCTACAACGAAGGACGCTGCAACTCTTGGTACTTACATGTACTTACAGAATTTCAAAGTCGATTTTCTCCATAATTTTTGAGAGTTGTGTTGAGTACTGTGACTGAAAGTTATTTCGGTTCTGAACAACGTACAGGCTAGCTCTTTACTCACATGATGTGATGAGTGCTATCGATAAGGGATGTCAAATAGATTCCTTATTTCTAGATTTCCGAAAGGCTTTCAGCTCTGTACCTCACAAGCGTCTTCTAATCAAACTGCGTGCTTATGAAATATCGCCACAGCTATGGGACTGGATTCGTGATTTCCTGTCAGAAAGCATACAGTACGTTGTAATGACGGTAAGACATGACGGTAGAACAGAAGTGATATCTGGCGTTCCCCACAGAAGTGTTATAGGGCCTCTACTGCTCCTTATTTTTATAAACGATTTAGGAGACACTCTGAGTAGCTCTCTTAGACTATTCGCGGATGATGACTGTCATTTATCGGTTAGTAAAGTCACCAGAAGATCAAAAGCATCTGAAAAATGATGCAAAAATTGGCAATTACCCTTAATAATGGTAAGTGTGAGGTCATCCATATGCGCCGTGGAGGAGCGGCCGAGCACATTGAGGCGCTATGCTACGATGCGCGAGGCCGTTCCCTGTCGGGGTTTCGAATCCCCCCTCGGGCATTGATATTTGTGCCGTCTTTAGTATAAGGTAGTTCATAAGTAGTTTGTAAGTTTAGGGACTGATGACCCCGCAGTTTAATCCCATAAGCTTTACAAACATTTGAACATCAACATCCATATGGCCACTAATAGAAATGCGTTAAACTTCAGTTACACGATAAATCAGTCAAACCTTGAGGCTGTAAATTAAATTGGAAACAGCACACAGAAAATATTGTTGGGGAGGCGAACCAAAGACTACGTTTCATTGGTAGAACACTTACAAGATGTGACAGTTCTACTAAAGAAACTGCCTACACTACACTTGTGGGTCCTATTATGGCGTATTCCGGGCGAGCGCGCGCGCGTGTGTGTTGTCCTTACCGTAAGTCAATTTAAGTAGTTGGTAAGTGTAGCGACTGATGACCGCAGTAGTTTGATCCTATAGATGTACAAACAAATGAACATTTTGAACTTTCACTAACCCGTTTGAAACAATTAACATTCTACCAACAGTTATTGATATTTCTCCTTATTTAACTGATTCAGACACATAATTAAAATTAACGTTCTCTTTGTTTCAGGTAAGGAGAACATCTGACGCATTATAGCTGCTACTCCAGAGTTAAAGTAAGTTTGGCGAAATTCTCCACGAGCGCACATCTCCTTTATTTTCATCAGTAAATAAAAATGCTTTAGTGTTAATCGTTAAAGGTTGTTTTTTTTTTTTTGTGTGGAAATTTGATCCGTTCTCTCAGTAATACCAATTAGAAGCCAGTTCTGTTTTTCCATTAAATAGCTCAGGGCTTTGCTATTATGTATCTCTTGTAAAAAATATAATAATGGAAAGTCCAGGTTGGAATTAATAATATAGTAATAAGGACAGTTTACAACCCACCTCAAAGACGTGGCGACGTGCTGCGACAGGCACATACAAAAGACACGCACAAATAACTCTTTCAGCTATCGGCCATAGCATTCTTCAGAAAATAGAACACTCACGCAGTCACACAGGCACACAACACAGTCATACAACCATCACCTCCAGCTGCCGCACTTATTCATTTAAGGAGAGCACCCAAACTGTGGTCTATAACAGCGAGATTCGAATTGCGGAGGAGAAAGCTGCTGATGTAAATTACGAACTCAAAATAGCCACAACGACAAATGTTGATACAATTTCCAGTGCCGCGGCGGAACGGCCGAGCGCATTGAGGCGCTATACTCCGATGCGCGAGGTCGTTCCCCGTCGGGGGTTCGAATCCTCCATAGGGCATGGATGTTTGTGTTGTCTTTAGTATAAGTTAGTTTATAAATACTTTCTAAGTTTAGGGGCTGATGACCCCGCAGTTAAGTCCCATAAGCTTAATGATTTTTTTTCTTTTTTTGTAATTTCAAACTTCTGCAGGTAATTAAAGGGCTTTACGTAGACTGTCAGGCAGCAGTTACAGTAGATGGCAAATTAAGCTCATGGTTCAGGGTAGTTTAAGGGGTAAGACATAGTACCAAGACTAAGTTAGCAGTGCACCGCTCTATCTTTCGACCAACTTTGTTGTATGGGAGTGAAAGTTGGGTGGATAAAGGTTGCCTTATTCACAAGGTAGAGGTTACAGATATGAAAGTAGCAAGAATGTTTGCAGGGACTAATAGATGGGAACAATGGCAGGAGGGTGTCCATAATGAGGAAATCAAAGAAAAACTGGGAATGAACAGCATAGATGAAGCACATTGAGACGACGCCAACTTCTTGGGAGCACACATTAAAACCCCGAAGATCATAGTTGGGTGGAGAAGGGGGAAAGGGGGAGAGGATGGAGGAAAAACACAGTCTGTTTAAAACACAGTGAATTTAAAACACACTCGGTGTCTGCTGCAGGTTGGCCGTTCACTGTTCGTTTGTAAAAACCACCCTTTGTAAAACACACTTGGATCTATTATCAGTACAGAACGATGGCACTGAATGAAAGGGCTGGTAACTAGGAGGGGGGAGGTGGGGCAGGGGTGAGAGGAGAAGCGAAGGTACGGGAAAAGGGGGGGGACAGGGCCAGTAGGAGGAAAGTGAGGCTGGATGTCCCAGGAAGCTTGGAGGGGTGGAAGAGTGGAGGGATGCCGGAGGGACAGGGGGAGAGAGGAGTGGGTAGGAGAGACAGGAGGGTTGGGGCCCTTTGGGAGGTTAGGTGGAGGGAGGGAGGTGGACGATCACAGCTAGTATGATGGATGGGTGTAGGACATCATTCTGGATGGGGAGGGTGTGGAAGTTGCCACGAGAGAGAATACGAAGGTTGGAAAGGTGGAGGGCGGGGGGGGGGGGGACACAGTGGAGGAGGGGCGGCAGCAAACCAGGATCCGTGAGTAGGGGATGGAAGAGAGGATTGGGTGGGTCTAATTTACGGGAAAGGTAGCGGAGGCGGAGATGTTCAATAAAGAGGACAAGGCGGCGAAAAGGGATGAGGTCATAGAGGATTCGTGTGGGGGATGGGGGTAAAGGGGGATACGGAAGGCTAGGTGGAGTGCATGGCGTTCTAGGATCTCAAGAGATTTGTAGAAGAACAGGGGGGTGGAGGATTTGTAGGTTGAAAGGACTGTGGAAGGGTGTAGATACCAAGTTTGGCCAACGAAGCGTTTTAGAAAGTGGAGACGGGGGTGAGCTTTATGTTGGATACTGTGGAGGTGGGGAATCCAGGAGATGGATAGATCTGTTGTTAAGCTTAGATATTTAAGGGTGGGGGGTGAGACGGATGGGTCGACCATGTAGGGTGAGGTATAAGTCGTGGGGACGAAAGGAAGGGGTGGCTCGACCTACAATGATAGCCTGTGTTTTGGTGGGATTGGTAGAGAGGAGCCACTGGTTACACCATGTGGCAAAGAGGTCAAGGTGTTGCTGGAGGAGACGATTGGACCGGGTGAGGGTGGGAGCCAAGGCGAGGAAGGCGGTGTCATCAACATACTGGAAGAGGTGGTTGGGAGGTTCAGACCTTGGTATGTCGAAGATGTAGAGGAGGTATAGGAGGCGAGAGAGGTCGGAACCTTGGGGCACGCCAGCAGAGGGGTTGAAGAGACGGGAGTCAGAATTATGGACTGTGACGTAGTTAGGGAGATTGTAAAGAAAGGAGGAAATGACCTGGATGAGGTTGATGGCAAGAACGAACATTTAACTCTCTCTCTCGCTCTCTCTCTCTCTCTCTCTCTCTCTTTCTCTCTCTCTCTCTCTCTATATATATATATATATATATATATATATATATATTGTTGTGTGTAGTTGTGTACTACAGAGTATATTTACAACATTTTCAAAAATTAATACCTAGCAAAATACCTTATATATGATCAAGAAATATTAACTGGAGTAAACTGAACAGCAGCCACTATAACTGATGCAAACACAAGTATTAGCAACTTTCTTATGACAATAAAACAGAACCTGGATGTAGTTACAAAAAATTCTCATAGGTGGGAGCACTAAGCAGAACGGACATAAGGTGGCTCCAGTTGAAAACCACTCTGCCACTCGGTTGGAAAACAATAATAGTTAAGGTGATCTTTCAGTATCTTTATTTACGTCAATGATCACAAAAATTTGTTTCGTCGCGATGACCAGTTTCAAGTATGTTGTTGCACCCCTTAATGTAATATAACCAAAATGGGATCATCACAACATAAGTGTATCTTCATGAATGGGTGATGATATAACCCTAAAATAAACATCGAAAGGGGCCACAGGGCTGGTGACATGTTTACTGCGCTACTGTGCAGGACAAATTTTTCTGATCATTAACGTAAATGAAGATACTGAAAGTCAGAATATTTTTGGTTTCTGCGCTATAAAATATTCTGAATTTTTATTTCCGTCTCTGTCTTTGCTGAACACAAAGCATTGTGTGCCTCGGTGTCGCGGCGCGGGCCTGCAGAGGTAAAGCGCCTTTCGCGAAGTGCCGGCGGCGCCGGTGGGGCAGACTGCCGGCGCTGGCTCATCAATATGCAGCGGCGGCGGTGCTTAAATCCGCTCCTCGGTGGTTATTCCGGCGCGTTTACTGCTGGATCGCCCTACATCCACCGCCATCGGCGGCGGGGCGGGGGAGGCCGCTAGACGCCGCTGTGCTTCAGGAATTACAACTGCACCACACTGGCACCTCCGATAAATGGTCCCAGATTTTCATGTAAAGCCGCGGGAAAACCATTCTGGAGCACAATTAGCAGTCTTCGGAACGGAGGGAAGAAGGAATTAACAAGTGTTCTGGACAGGCCGGAAAGCTGCTATACAATCCTGTCGGTGCCTTGGGTACAAGGGCGGATTTAGGGAAGGGGCACGTGCCCCTTCCCCCCAGACAGCCCGACAAAAAAGAGAGAGAGAGACCGAGAGAGAAAAAGAAGGGGAAAGAGAAAGAGAGAGAGAGAGGGGAGAGAGAATCTCAGCATGAGAATGATTAACTTTTACTTACAGGTGGCAAGTAACTGTGAGTTTTAAAATGCAAACTCCTTGTAATTAACCTTGCGAACGGAACATCGGTTCTTAGATACGGTCGCCGCGGTGGAATAGCTGTGCGCGTAAGTTAATGATTCGTGCTCTGGCTGTTGGCAGCGGTAGGAGGCGTGTACTACAGCTACAGTGGGACGAGCAGCAGTGAACGGAGGCAGCGCCACAGCGTTGCAAACGTCACCCGTGACAAGTGTTTCATCCCTTATGATGATAAAGGATGAAACAAGTGTGCCCACAGCTGAACCCAGGGCATTCAGGCGCTGAATTTAATTCTATTTGTAACTGTTTCTCAGCTTGGCCAGACGGGTATATGGGAATCTCTGCACAGAGGAAGCCAAGCGAAATTGGCATAGGTGCCTCTACAATCTACATATTTACGAATTGGGAATAATTGGAATATAAGGTTGAATAAGACTGCCCACTCGAAAACTCAAAAAGCTGTACATTATAGTCTAAAAGTAACAGTTTTGTACAATGATTCCCATAGGATTATGGTATTAAATGAGCCAAATGAATTATTGATAATTATACTAAATCCAGGGCCACTACGGAGTGGCCGAGCGCATTGAGGCGCTATGCTGCGATGCTCGAGTCCGTTCCCCGTCGGGGGTTCGAATCCTCCCTCGGCCGTGGATGTTTGCGCTGTCTTTAGTATAAGTTAGTTTATAAGTAGTTCGTAAGTTTAGGGACTGATGATCCCTCAGTTAAGTCCCATAACTTTAACAAATATATGAATACTTCTTTGAAAAACCCAGGGCACATTGATTACGAATTTGATAAAAGTAGTGTTCCAATCATCAAATTCTCTGGTTTTTATTTTTTTATTTTTATTTATTTATTTATTTTTTTAGTGGTAAATTTTCAAACTTCTCGCTGTTTAATGTGGTGGAATCATTTTAATATTACTGTAATCAGAGGCACTTGAAAATGACGCCATAGTTCGCAGAAACTAATAGTGCATTGGTACTTGATGGAAGTATATTAAAAAAAAATTTCTAACAAGCGACTGTGGCTTTGGAAAGTTGTCTGAAGATGGCCTAAGAAGGTGAGAACTACTTTACAACAAAATAAATATTATTGTGGAACAAATATATAGTGTATCATAAACATTTAATATATCTATAGTCCCTCAAGAACCGACGGGAGAGTCCACAAATACTATTTGAACATTTGATTTAAACTCACTGGCTCCCCTAATTGCATAGTTCTACCATCTGTTGGTCATATTGTTACGTAGTACTGAGTGAGCGAGGAGCAGTGAACTAGAGCGCTGCTGAACGAATGTTCAAATGTTTGTAATCCTATGGGACGCAACGATTTAGGCTATCAGTCCCTAGACATACAAACTACTTGAACTAAATTAAACTAAGGACGACAAATACACCCATGCCCGAGGGAAGACTCGAACCTCCGACGAGGAAAGGCCGCGCGCACCGCATCAAGGCGCCTTGGTGCGCGCGGCTATTCCGCCGCGGCAACTACGTCATTTGAACGCTTCACGGTAAAGATTGCGAATGAGTGAAGTTTTTCACACGAATGAAGTGTTTCGGTCCATTACTACTTTCTAATATGGTGCCGCCGGTCCTAATTTTGTCCGACGATGTGCAGCAACTCTTCGTGGGATGGACTCGACAAGCACTTAGAAGTCCTTCGCAAGAATATTGAGCCGTAATTCTGCTATAGGCATGCATAATTGCAAAAGTGTTGCTGGGGCAGGAATTTTACACGATCTGACCTCTCGATTGTATCCCATAAATTTTAGATGAGATTCATGTCATGTAATATGTGTAACCAGTTCATTTGCTGTAACTGTCCGGAATATTCTTCAAACCAATTCCGAACAAATAGCGCCCAGTGACACGCCAGACTGTCAATGACATAAATTCTTTACTTGTTTTGCTATTTGAGTTCCGTGAATGGCTGCAGATGGTTTCCACCTTAAGCATTTGATAATGTTCGGCTACTTGGAAACAATCAGCCAGTAAAAGTTCATTTAGAGCAGAGGAACCAGTCCATTTCCCGTGCAAATAGGCCACACCAACTTGCACAGAGCTTTGTTGGCACTCTGGAACCGTACCATCAGCTCCTACCAACTGAAATGGGCATTCATTGACCAACAACCGGTTTTTCAGTCATCAGAGCTCCAACCGATAAAGTCATAAGCCCATCAGAAACGCTAAAGGTAATACCGTGCCCTTATCAAAGACATTCGAGTCGTTCGTATGCTACCTTATCCTATTAACGGCTAATTGCTAATCGATCCGAACGTCCCGTGCAGATGTCCGTCGCATGTCCCACATTGGATTTCTGCGGTTATTTTCTGCCGTGGTAGGACTGACTACACATACGCCGCTGCTCTCCTCCATTAATTTGGTATTCTCGGCACACTCACGGAATATTGAATTCCCGAACGATTTCCGAAATGGAATGCCCTTGCCTCTAGCATCCGCTATCATTCCGCAGTACACAGGCAGTTAATTCCAATCGTGCGACCATATTCGCGTCGGAAGCCGTTCACATGAATACACTGCCCTTCCATACATCGTCTACGTGACACTACTGCCATCCGTATCTCTGTGTATCGCTATCCCACGGCTTCCGTTACCCCACAAGTCAGTGTAGGCAGCGCTAGCAGTGTTGGGCATATCATGGCCGCAGATTTCCGTAAGTGGTCTACTGCGATCAGCGGACAATTTGAAAGTCTCGTTTTATTTTATCACATTACAGAGGAGGAAGCGTCACGGAAATGTTGCACGATTTGAGGTGAAAATCATTAAAAGAACGACGGTATTCGTTGTGGTGCGAGCGTGAAGGTCAGGGTGAGAGTTTAAAATAGGGAAAGATTAATTTTTTAAAGCTCACAACCACCAACTGCGAACCAAATTCCTAAACATGCAAAAACACTGGAACTGTGATTGCGACTGTTTGACTCGTTTTCTAGGGGATGATATCACACGTTCGCAGCTTTCCTTCCCTGCATATGATTAACAAAACAAATTCATAATAAAATCAAGTTCATGAGAGAAAAGGGTGTACTAACTACTATTTTTGAAAACACGTGAAAGTTCACTTTATGTTGTTTATTTCACAATATTTGAACCCTGTGGCTGATACGTCTGTACGTCGACACATTTACCAAATAAAGTTATAGCTCGTGAGCCCCCAGACAAAATGAATATTTGTCGCGAATTGTTTTCACACCACATGGCTGTCTCAAACACCGTATATGTTCATGTCTATGCGACGACACGTGTTACATTAACAAATCACGGTCACTTTAATTCAATGCGATGCACACCTTGTTCCACCAGCTAAATATTCACAAACACACAGTAGCACTCGATTTAACTTAGTACAGTCTACGACGAGCAACCACACGTGGCGATTGCCACAGACAAATCTCAAGTCACCACCTCGAGATCCACATGCCGACTGATGCAGAGCCACGCCGCCCGGCCAGCTCCCCAAGTGCTCTGGAGTCCTCACTTCCAGCCCTCGCGCGCGCGCGCACGCCAAAAGCTCAACTTCCGGGGTTTTTTCCCCTACGTCATCAACTTCCCCATGTAAGCTGTTGTAACCGATTTGCCAACGTACAGCGCTCAGCCAATACATTTCTAAAACTTTACTTAAAATCAAAATAATTACACTACATATTAAACAAATATTTTCTTAGGTTTTTATATTGGTATAAACATACTTTGTACTATTTATCATAATCGTGCAATTTCTTATATCACAGATAAGTGATTTTACTGAATACTTCAAGATAAAATACAAAAGATTGATTGAGAATAAAATGAAAAATAGTTAATATATTATTTTTATTATCAAACATTGCCATGCTAGTTGTGTAACTGTCTTGTATTCATTGATAATTTATTACTTTTCATTGTCAATTAAACATATTACGCCAGATGTGACTATATCAGCTAATGTATTGTTTATTTATCAACAGGCTATTTTGTAATGAGGGCCTTAAAGGTTCCTAACTGCATCGTATTACTTCAAATGCCAGTAGTATTACAATATTTGTGCATTGCACTGTGCCTGGCACTCGCCATTGTCCCTCTCTCCCCTCACCGGAAACGAACTGGAAAATCCTAAGTTGGAACAAGCCACCAACGTCGGCCTGCTCGCTGGCCTTCCGTCAGCTACAAGCACACAGCAAATCTCAACGTGGAGAATTTCTACCTATGGCCTAACTATAAATGTTGTCACCCAGCTGTGTACATACATTGCTACCATAATTAATAAGATTAAAATTGTGTAACATTTAGTGCATTGGCATGGACAATGTTTGAAGTGAACTTCATACTGTTTAATTATCAAATGCTATTGATTACCAGTATTTCTATTAGGCGGTAATCTCACAGTGGCAAGACCTGTTTGCGAAATTTCAATCACCGACTTTTATTTCTGAATGTGAAAATATTTTGCTAGCACCCACATACATAGGGAGACATGACCATCCCAATGAAACAAGAGAAATCAGATTGAAAACGGAACGATTTAGGTGTTCTTTCTTCCAGCGCGCTATTAGAGAATGGAAAGGTAGAGAAAGGTTATGAAAGTGGTTAATGAACCTTCTGCCAGGCATTTAAAAGTGATTTTCAGAGTATCTATGTAGATGTAGATGTTATAGTTGGGTTGGGAACTAGGCGCCATTCGTTATAATACCTCTTCCTTTGTTCAAATGTTTGCGAAGCTTAAGGGACTTAAAGAAGATATAAACTGCAGAATGGCTATGGGAAGAAAAGCGTTTCTAAAGAAGTGAAACTTGTTAACATGCAATATTAATTTAAATGTTATGAAGTACTTTCTGAAAGTATTTGTCTGGAGTGTAACATTGTATGGCAGTGAAACGTGGACGATAAGGAGTTCAGACAAAAAGATTATAGAAGCTTTTGAAATGTGGTGCTACAGGCGAATGATGAACATTAGATGGGTAGATGACGTGACTAATGAGGAGGTGCTTAACCGAATTGGGGAGAAAAGGAGTTTCTGGCATATCATGACTAAGAGAAGGGTAGATTGGTGGGACACATTCTGAGACAGGAATTGTCAACTTAGGGAGACCGAGGGACGAATACAGTAAGCAGATTGAAAATGATGTTGGTTGGCAAACATATTCTCAGATGAAGAGACTTGCACAGGACAGGGTAGCATGGAGAGCTGCATCAAACCATTCTGCGGACTGAAGACCACAACAACAAGAACAACAACAACAATATTTCTTTTTATTCAAAGATTTTTAAAGATAAATCAGTGGAAATAAAGAAATGAATGTTTGTATGGATATATCAGAAAGAGAAGTCAGAAGGCTGTATTGACAAAAATCAAATGCAGCTACCAGTGGGCGTAACAACATACAGTTTAGAATAGAATCGGGTGTCCATTTCATTTTTATTAGAGACGGAGACATTTTTAAAAAAATTAGGAAAAAACCTGGGACAATTCAGGAAAAGAAACGGGACACAATTTGTATTGACAAAATTTAATACACACTGACGTTTACCTTTTCATCGTGCGCTCAAACGCATGTTTACATTTCTTCTGCTGCACTGTAACCGTACCTTTCATTTTTACGTATTTTATCAAGTAGTGCATTTTCTTTTGATACTGTGTCATGAACGTCAGCATATGATACACCAGTAAAGGGTGTTTTGACAATAAGTGAGGCCTTCACTGTTTCAACTTTCCTTTTTTATTTATTTATTTTTATCTGACCACAAAGAATTCGCCAAGGAAATCACACGTTCCACAGCAGCATTTGACACAGGGATTGCCAGGCAAAACTAAACCAAATGAATCATGTTTTTCATATTGATGTTTTTACCATCGTGGAATAGTCATTCACACTTTTGTTTGCGGTTTTCGTTTGAACACTTATGCGATCTTTCTTCATCTTAATGTGATACACAATGTCAGACCTTCCACCATGCCCAATAGGAAATTTTGATTTGCACAACGTACACTCTACAGTTTCTCCGTTACCAGTGACAATAGGAAATTCACTTTTTATATTGCTGTTAAAATTACATTTTCGTTTTGCCACAATGAAACAGTGACTGCACAGATTTGTAACTTTCACGTATCCATTACAACGTCTTCAGACTGTTTACCACAACCATTCGAAAGTAAAACTTAGCATGAATCGATACTATGTATGTGAATTAATTCGATACTCGAAGCGGTGACTGATGGCAGCGACCTTAAATGAGAAATTCAAGCACTTTGAGAAATTCCTTTATGATAGCTTCCATCCGCTACCGCGCTGAGTGTCAATTTAGTTCGCACTGACAGTAGTATCATCAGTGCTTTGCTTGTTGTATTGTCCTCGCTGAATTCTTTCTGGGTATCTAGTAAATATAGTGCTAAAAGTCGTCATAGCCTTAATTAATTGTGGAACGTAACAGAAATAAACCAAGTATGATAATGATTTGTACAGACAGCTCTTCCTATACCCGAGCCGCTGAAACATTGCACTTGACGTTTCGCGTTACGGCGAGTTAAGTTGGCTACACTGCTTCAGCGACGTTGCAACACTAGCCTCTATACACACAGCAGACAAAACGGTTTTCAGTTGCATGTCGTAAATGTATGCTGTTGAGCAATAAAGTGCATATAATAATTCGTTCTTGAACAGCAATTAATTAACGGCATATTAATGAAGACCAGAGCACAACAATGCATACGCTTTCAATAACGGAGCAAAGCAATATAGAAAAAAAAGCATTAGATCACGACGGATACGAAATAATAACAAATTTAGTAACTTCTCTCTCTACGTTTTATAATCAGAATGCTTTTCACTCACCAATTTACGGCAACAATGGTACAATTACATACAGCTCCCCATCTTCACTGTTGTCACTGCCAAAATCGTCATCACCAAGACAAATAATTAACTGTTCATGATTCCTTCTATTGTTTGCGCTGCCCGAATCAGTATTTCAACGTGCTCGAACCTTTTTCTTTTAAGATGCAGCAGCCACATTGGCAACAGGTTTTTCACCTCTGTTATTGTGAAAGACTTATTGTTCCTTAAGCAACTCTTCACGTCACACCATACCAATTTTGTAGGGTTAAAACGGCAGTGAAATGGGGGCAGATTTATTTCATCGTGACGTTGCTCCTTTGCGATTTCGTCTACTGCATATTTGGGTGTAATAGGCTTATTTTGTTTCATGAGCGAATATAAAAGAAGTTTTGACAGTGACGTATCTGCAGCATTATTTCTTTCTTATAACCACTGCACATAACTTCTTTCCGATCATTTGAAGCAAGAATGAACTTCCTGCTCAGAGCATATGCTTCGTTTATTGATACGAAATTGAGAACTTAGAAAACGTCACTAGACAAATGTTTGTTAAGCTTATGGGACTCAACTACGGGGTCATCAGTCCCTAAACTTACAAACTACTTCTCAACTACCTTATACTAAAGACGGCACAAATGTCCATGCCCGAGGGGGGATTCGAACCCCCGACCGTAGTGGCCGTGCAGACCGTGACTGAAACGCCTCAGTCCCCTCGGCCACCGCGGCCGGCAAGTGTTTATCGCGTTGTGATTGGATCGTTCCTAGCGACTAGCGCCTCACGCTTCTTGCTCTTCACTTGTTATTCGTAAACGTCAAGTGCAAAATTTCAGCGGTCTGGGTATAGAGTATATATTTGCATATTTAATTGAACATTAAAAATCTTATAGAATAAAATACTTTAGCCAATCGGAACCACAAAAAAGGAATATTTAGGCGTCCCCACAAAAACTTTCGGGACAGCGGGACATTATGGGAAAAAATGGGGCTGTCCCGGGAAAAACGGGACGAATGGACACCCTAGAATAGAAGCTCCTGTACGTGTGCCTCGGTTTGCAGCCAGCAGCAGGTAACGGTGCCTCTGGGCCGGTGGCAGACGCCGTGCGCCACCGTTCCCTCCCCTCTGCTCTGGCCGGCAGCTGTCGGCGCCCTAACTGAGTTAGACTGCCGCTCCCTAACGAGTTTACAGGCCGCACATTTCGGATGTGGCTGCGGCGGTCCTAAGTTTTAATCAAGGAGGGCAGCGCGGCCGGCAGGTGCCTGCCTCGCCTCACTCAATCTGCCCGCTGCTGTCTAACGGCCCACCAGGTGCCTTTCACGGCTCACCACAAATTTATTCTTGCCGTCTTTCTTTCGTTTTTCCCCCCAGCTCGCATACTTTTAATTCTGGACACGAGTTTTTTCTTCACATTGTTCATAGTTGTTCTTGTAGTCTTCAGTCCGCAGACTGGTTTGATGCAGCTCTCCACGCTACCCTGCCCTGTGCAACTCTCTTCATCTGAGAATACGTTCGGCAACCTACATCCTTTTGAATCTGCTTACTATATTCGTCCCTCGGTCTCCCTCTACGATTTTTACCCCACACACTTCCTTCTCATGCTAGCTTGACAATTCCTTCATGTCTCAGAATGTGTCCAACCGATCTATCCCTTCTCTTAGTCAGGCTATGCCAGAAACACCTTTTCTCCCCGATTCGGTTAAGCACCTCCTCATTAGCTACGTGATCTACCCCATCTAATTTTCATCATTCGTCTGTAGCACCACATTTCAAAAGCTTCTATCATCTTTTTATCTGAACTCCTTATCGTCCATGTTTCACTCCCATACAATGCTACACTCCAGACAAATACTTTCAGAAAGGACTTCCTAACATTTAAATTAAAATTGGATGTTAACAAGTCTCGCCTCTTTAGAAACGCTTTTCTTCCCATAGCCGTTCTGCATTTTATATCTTCTTTACTTCGGCCATTACAAGTTATCTTGCTACCCAAATAACAAAATTCATCTACTACTTTTATTGTCTCATTACCTGATCTAATTCCTTCAGCATCGCCTGATTTTTTGACATTACATTCCATTACCTTCGTTTTACTCTTGTTAATGTTCATCTTATATCTTCCTTTCAAGACACTGTCCATCCCATTCAATTGCTCTCCCAGATCTTTAGCGGTCTCTGACAGAATTACGATGTCATCTGCAAACCGCTAAATTTTTATTTCTTCTCCCTGCACTTTAATGCCCTCTCCAAATTTCTCCTGCCATTCCTTAACTGCCTGCTCAATGTACAGATTGAACAACATTGGGGAAAGGCTACAACCCTGTCTTACTCCCTTCCCAACCTCTACGTCTCTTTCTTGCCCTTCGACTCTAATAACCGCTGTCTGGTTATTGTATAGGTTGAATATAACTCTTCGACCCCTATGTTTTACCCCTGCTACCTTCACAATTTGGAAGAGTGTATTCCAGTCGACATTGTCAAAAGCTTTGTCCAAATCGACAAACGCTAAAAACGTAGGTTTCCCTTTCCTTAGCCTATCTTCTAAGATAAGTCGTAATGTGAGTATTGCCTCCCATGTTCCTACATTTATCCTAAATCCAAACTGATCTTCTCCGAGTTTGGATTCCATAAGTTTTTCCATCCGTCTGTAAATTATTCGTGTCAATATTTTGCAACCATGACTTATTAAACTGATAGTTCTGTAATTTTCACATTTGTCTGCACTTCCTTTCTTTGGAATTGGAATTACAATATTCTTCTTGAAGTCTCATACATCTTGCATACCAGGTGATACAATTTTTTCCTGACTGGTTCTTCCAACGACTTCAGCAGTTCAGACGGAATATCATCTACTCCAGGACCAATACTATATTAAGAAACCAGCTGCTATACCCGGCGATGCCCGGATCAGAATTTATCGCACGGTTGGTGGCACGGTGACCAGTCTCCCTATCAGGTACATATGGACCCAGTTTCTGTTAAAGGTTGTGTTATGGTCTTCAATTCAGAGACTGGTTTGATGCAGCTCACCACCCTACTCTATCCTCTTTCATCTCCTCATAAGAACGGCAACCCACATCCATCTGAATCTGCTTACTTTACGCGTCCCTTGGTCTCCCTCTGCGATTTTTACCCCACACACTTCCCTCCAATGCTAAATTTACGGTTTTTCGATGTCTAAGAATGTGTCCTACCAAGCGATCCCTTCTTTTAGTCAAGGTATGCCAAAAATTCCTTTTCTCACGAATTCTGTTCAGTACCTCTAGTCAGGCGTGTCCTAGGGGGGTGTGATAGGACCGCTATTATTTTCTATCTATATAAATGATCTGATGGACAGAGTAAGTTGTAATTTGCGACTGTTTGCTATGATACTGTGGTGTATGGGAGGGTGCCGTCTTTAACTGACTGTAATAGCATACAGGATGACTTAGACAAAATTTCTAGTTGGTGCGAAGAATGGCAGCTAGCTCTCAATGTAGAAAAAATGTAAGGCGATGCGCTTGAGTAGGAGAAAAAGTCCCGTAATGTTCGAATACAGCATGAGTAGTGAGCTTCTTGATGCTGTCGCGTCGTTGAAATATCCAGGTGTAACACAGCAGAGCGATATGAAATGGAACGAACATGTAAGAACAGTTGTGAGTAACGCGGACAGCCGACTTCGATTTATTGGGAGAATTTTGGGAAGATGTACTTCACCTGTAAAGGAGACCGGGTATGAAACGCTTGTACGACCACGTCTTGAGTATTGCTCAAGTGTTTGGGACCCGCAGCAGATCAGTTTAAAGGAAGACATAGAGGCGGTTCAGAGGCGAGCAGCTAGATTTGTTACCGGAAGGTTCGACCAATGCGCGAGTGTCACGGAAATGCTCCGGCAACTCAATTGGGGATCGCTGTAGGAAAGACGACGTTCTTTTCATGAATTTCTGTTGAGAAAATTTAGAGGACCGAAATTTGAAGCTGAGTGTAGTACGATCTTGCTGCCGCCTACTTACATTTCGCGTGATGATCACAGAGACAAGATAAGAGAAATTAGGGCTCGTACAGAGGCATATAGGAATTCTTTTTTTTCTTCGTTCTATTTGGGAGTGGAATAGGAAAGGAAATGCCTAGCAGTGGTACAGTGTACCCTCCGCCACTCACCTTACGGTGAATTGCGGAGTATGTATGTAGGTGTAGATGTAGTTACGCGATCCACCCACTTAATCTTCAGCATTCTTCTGTAGTACCACATTTCAAAAGCTTCTATTCTCTTCCTGTCCGCACTGTTTATCATCCATGTTTCACTCCCGTACAAGGCAACACTCCACTCAAATGCCTTCAGAAAAGACTTCGTTACACATAAATTAGTATTCGATATTATCAAATTTCTCTTTATCAAAAATACTTTTCTTCCCATTGTCATTCCCTATTGTACGTCAGTTCCATGCGTGCCTGGGTGTGTATTTATTGTATTCTTCCCTCTATGTCCATCGCCTTCTACTCTGCACCCTATCCATTTCAATTTCGTCTTCATGCACCTCAATCAGTAAGATGTCATATCTACAGAACTGTGTGTTCTACAATAATATAATTTTTCAATTAGGAAACTGACTTTGAAATTCGCTGAGAATGTAGTTTGGAAGCAAAAACATAATAAATTACAATTTCATTCACGAGGGAGCGATTTTATAAATTTCATTATTTGTGTCGTAATATATCCTGTCGTACTGCCTGCAACGTCTGGAACTGGTTTAGTAGTAAAAACGTAATAAATCATCGATACCCATGCGTAATGGGAGGCTTTTTAATGATTATAACTATTCATGATGTCATGAACTATGTGCCGTATTGTGATATCATTTACAAGGTAGGGGAAAGGAGGATAAGATGACGACGGTAATTTTCCGAACTTTTTTCCTATTATTTTAGACCTGACACGACTTGAATACTTAAGAGCCATTAATAGTAATTTAAACCTAAGAACAAAACTTCATTAAATTATCTTTGAATTTTAATATATACATTAAAGAAACAGCATGATTTATAGTTTACGAAAGAAATTAGAAGAAAAATTTACCTCACATGTTGTTTCGGTGCACTGAAATATTAGTACCAACATGTGTGTAAATATGAATGATAGCGTGTCAGTGCTAAATTATAACGTTATTGTAACACACTTAGAGTGGTAATCGCTAATAAGACAAGACCTTCATTTGCTGCTCTGTCTGGACAATCGCATTAAATTCATGAATCGTCGTCTTAGACTCCTCGTCATCCTAACCTACCTTCCCATAAATCCATCGGTATATGAGCATACCTTCTGCAAAATATCTTTAGAATACAATTAGTAGTCTAGAAATAATAGATTCCAATGCCGTGCCGAATGGCGTAGTTTTACTGCAGAACATCGGAAAAGTAATGAGCGATAAACTACACTCCCTTCATCATTTTAGTGCGATTGTCAGCGAGGAATTGTTTCGTAAATGTTTGAAATGCTGTGTAGAGTTTGTTGCTGGTCTCCAAGTGCTGTCGTTTTCAAACAGTTGTCTCCACTCCGTAGAACCGACAGAAAGACGTCGAACCATTTTAGTCCACTCTGGCAATGACAAGACTTCAGAACTTAGATATCCCAACTGGTTCCATTTTAGTTTTTACCACTGTATGACGCCACAGAGAATGAGATGCCTGCAGAACTGCTGAATCATTCACTGAGATAAAAATCAAGATTTATCCATCCAGATAAATTTTTCATTTGCAAGAAACGCAGACGTAATTCGTTACTTTTACGAAAAATTGTCTTGATGTAACCCCTCTCCCCTCCTCCACCAAGATACACACACGAATTGATGAAAGAAAAAACGTTTAACGCTTCCTACATTTTCGTTCCGTGTAATATGAATGACTAAAATTTGTTTCTCACAAATTGTGTTCATGGATAGAGTCGAAAATGTTTCGAACTGCGTTTTACGTTTCAGTGAGGGACAGACCTGTATTGGGAATTTTCTAGAAAGTATCCGAATTGTCAAGAATGATCCAAATTTTTATTAAACCAGAGGAGTGTGATAATAATAGAAGGGCGAAATGTTGGCTCACATTCCCTGTGCTTCCAAGTAAACTATCAACAGGACATTTTCATTTAATATTCCATCAACACCGAATGTACGAAGAGAAGTTCTTTCATTACTATCGAAAGTTGGTTCCTTCATTGGATGAACTGCCTAGTGCCGCAAGTGAACGTAAGAACTAAACGGTAATTAAGTACAGAACCTGGAGAGAAACGTTATAAAAATTGTTGTAATGTTAATTAATCTTACTCGTAACCATTCGAAGTATTACTCGTACCTAATGTTCCAGTTAATTCGACTAACTTCGAAATTTCGAAAGAATGGCACCTGAGGTTCAGTTCATTTGTGTCTAGAGCTAAAAGGAAGATACGAAAAACAGGACGAAAAGTTATCTCACTAACATGTAATCAGAGATATTGAACTGCTGACTGGAAGGTTCAAAAAGAAAAGGAAGGTTAAGGTTTAAGCTTGGTCATTAGAGACGGAGCTAACGCTCGGAGTATTGGTTAAGTATGGGGAAGGAAATCGGCCCTGCCCTTTGAAAGGAACCATCCCGGCATTTGCATGAAGTGATTTAGGGATGTCATGGAAAACCTAAATCTGGATAGCCGGAAGTGGATTTGAACCACCGTCCTCCCGAATGCGAGTCCAGCGTGTTACCATTGTGCCACCTCGCTCTATGGGAAGGTTCAGTGCCTACAATAACTTCATGTTCACAATTCGAACGGCCTTGGCAGTATACCGATTGTGTGACATCAAACATACAGTGACCCTGAGGTACACGGTTCTTGATAATGGAAGGCGTTCAGATTGAGACGAAGTAAAGGCACGTCAATGATGTCCCACATCTTTTCAGAATATATCCGTTATTTTCAGTCGTACATCAAGGAACTTTCGTTTTGGTCATCAGCTGCGACAGTGGTCTGGTGCAAACTTTCTGTTCCCATTGATTACCAAACAGGTTCATCACTCATCATTTCAGCTCAACTTCTCCATCGCAAACTTTCGAAATAATAGGAAAGGAATATCATACGCATTGCATAATACGCGTGCCGGAAGGCTGTAAAATTAATACAGTTGGAAGGATCTCACTAACATTTACCCGCGGAAGAATGCGCGGTTGCTGTGAGTACTCAGGTCCCAAACAAGTTGACACAGGGCCAAAGAGTGAGCGAGACCCTCCACTGCACTCTGGGAAATCGAGGCTCTAGAAGAGGAGCGAAGTGTTTTAGTGCGTCTCCTGACTGCCGAGAACGGAAATTCACCGACGTGTATCGCCACAACGTATTACCGATGTTATCGTCCAACAGGTCGATGTCTTAATTATTTAAGGATGGATAGAGGGTTGTGGACGCTCGACAGCTAGGTCTTCAGCGCTTAATTATTCAAGACCGGCGAGTTACGCAAGCAGCTATTGTTGCAGTAATGGCAGTGGGCGTCAGAAGTGTTCACGCCATCATTAAACATGGCGTTTTATACAAAAACGAATTTGTGTAGTCCCATGTGGAAAAGCCTAAAGCTTGAGTTTTGGAGACCGTAATAAACATGAGACAGGAACTATCAATCCAATTTCATAATGGGTATAACTGATGAGCAGGTGCTTATGGATGTTAACAACAAAGCAAGGCTTTGGCACTGGCATTGTTATCCACTTACTTTCATGGACAACAAAAGGTACAGTCCCCTTCATCTGCCGCGGCACATATCGACTAAATATGAGCACGATTCACATGGGCCCCCAGCACATTTTGTTCAGCTTCGATTCACTTGTTGATATAGGATCGTTGCCCAGGAATTGGGACAAGCCTGGCGTTGTTGTGGTCTTCAGTCCAATGACTACTTTTGATGCAGTTGTCTACGGTACACTATCCTGTGAAAGCCTCTTCATCTCTGAATAAGAACGGAACCCTACATCCTTTGAACCTGCCTACTGTAGTCGTCTCTCGGTCTCACTCTGCGATTTTTACACCACACACTTCCCTCTAATGTTGAATTGACGATTCTCTTATGTCTCAAAATGTGTCCCACCAATCGATCCCTTTTCTTACTTAAGATATGCCAATTTTCCTTTTTTTGCCAATTCTGCACCGCCTTATTAGTTACGTGTTCGACCAATCTAATCTTCAGCATTCACCTGCAGCACCACCGCCAGCTCCTTGTTTTGCTCTTGATAGTGTTCATCTTATACCCTCCTTTCAATTCACAGTCCATTCCTGACGTATGACTTTCATCACTCCGCACATGGCGATTGCGGCAATTGGAAACACCATCCAAGTTAAAAAGGGACATCATTCGTGAAACTTCCCATCACATATATCTAGCATGAAAACTTATTATATTCGTGTGGTGTCGGTTCTTGTGGATATGTCCGAAAGAACAAAAAAAAAAAAAAAAAAAAATGTTCAAATGTTTGTTAAGCTTAAGGGACTTAACTGCGGGGTCATCAGTCCCTAAACTTACAAACTACTTATGAACTACCTACATACTAAGGACGGCACAAATATCCATGCCCGAGGGGGGATTCGAACTCCCGACCGTAGTGTCCGTGCAGACCGTGACTGAAGCGCCTCGGTCCCCTCGGCCACCGTGGCCGGCCCGAAAGAACAGACGCCACACCTGCTTCGCAGCCGTATAGCATTTCCAAATTATTGAGAAAGGAAGGGAAGGAAGACAGATTAGGAAAGGAAGGATTGACAGTGGCTGCATTGAGGCACTGAAATGAAACAATGGCGACAAGTGAAAATATGAGCCGTGCCGAGAATCGAACCCGGGTCTCCCGCTTCGGGCCAGCACTTGACTTCCAGTGCTTGCCTCCCATCCATAAGTCGCACGCTATGACTGCAGAGCCCCTACCGTCCATGCCCTCTGACACTAGCCATTACGGATTTCCGTGCGAGGTCGAACGTATGACTGCATCTGCGTTGAAGTAAGTGAATATAACGCCGTTTTCGCCTGTAAATACTTATTTTATTGGACATGTCAAACATGTCTGCAAGAACAGACACCACACCAATATAATAAGTACACACATGCGACGACGGCGTTGGCTTCAATTACTTCCCAGTAGATGCGGTCATACGTTCGACTTCGCACGGGAATCCGTAATGGCAAATGTAAGAGGGCATGAACAACAGGAGCGCTACAGCCATAGCGTGCGACTTGTGAGAATTTGAGACGGACGGGAGGCGAGCACGGGTAGCCAAGTTGTTAAGACGACAGCTGGCCCAAAGCGGGAGATTCTGGTTCGATTCCCGGCCCGGCTCAAATTTTCACTTGCACCATTGTTTCATTTCAATGCCTTAAATGCAGCCACTGTCAATCCTACCTTTCCTAAGCCTTCTCCCTTCCTTTCCTTTCTCAATAATTTGCAAAATCAAAATCTTGAAAACGAAGGTGGTGAACGGAACTGTGAGAAAAGAACGAAAATGGAAACAGTGAACGGTCGCAGCGCAAGATGTGTGAAGCTGAGGAGTAGGCTAGAAAGGTGGCGTCGTGGCGTGGGTCATCGGAGATGGATGTTCAAATCTCTGTACTGCCTTATATATTTTTTCACAAAATAATGAACTGTCCGTCCGGTTATTGACGTTTCTGTTCTTTCGTTTGTAGCCGTGATAATTTCCGTACTATACCTTAGCTAAAAAAAAAAAAAATAATAATAATAATAAAAATAAAAAAAAAATAATTAAAAAAATGTTTGTATAGCTTATGGGACTTAACTACGGGGTCATCAGTCCCTAAACTTACAAACTACTTATGAATTAGCTAAGACTAAGGACGGCACAAATATCCATGCCTGAGGGGGGATTCGAAACCCCGACCGTAGTGGCCGTGCAGACCGTGACTGGAACGCCTCAGTCCCCTCGGCCACCGCGGCCGGCATACCTTAGTTACAGTCGTGTGGTAACAATATACTACTGACGCAAGTAAATGTGTTGAGTACTGAGTGTGTGCCAGATTTCGCACAGACCTCTCGCAGACTACATTTCTGAAAAACTGCATATTAAATTCATGTTACAAGTCTTGAAATAACTTTAGATTCACTCAGTTTCTTGTAGATTTACCTGGAGCAACCAATTTTGTTGATTCTTCTTCTTCTTTGGGATATGTCTTTTACATTCCTGATATCCTCAGTTTCTCTTGCTAATTATCAGTCTTCATCAAAAACGACAGTTAAAAATCTGCGAAAACTTTGTTGATTTTTATGACACCGATACTTCTTCAAATAAAATGCTCGTCATTGATATATTGACCACAGAACCAAGATGGCTCAAAGTTTCACATCTTGTGCTCGGACCATTCACTGTTACTATTTTGCTTTTTTACACACTTCCGTACACCTTATTCCTGTTTGATCTGTGTGCACTTTTGACGGACTACCCACTGTGCCAACTTAGCACTAATTCTGAGAAATGTGTGATAAGGAGTTTCCCTTGTAAGTATAGGTAGTTCCGTAGCATTCCCTTGTAGCAGCATTGCCCTGAACAGTACATTGTTAAAACAGAATGTTATGGTTAAAAACCATTTGACACCATAGATTGCACTGGTTGTTTGTGGTATAGTATTTTAAATGCTCCTCAGTTAGTACCAATTGCAGTGATGCCCTCGATTTTTAGTGTTATGACCGCTGATCTGGTCGTCTTTCTTCCGAGATTTGCAGTACTGCTCGAAACTGTTAGGGAAACTTCTTTTTCTAGCAAGCAATTAAACGAGAGAATCTATATATATTTTCGTATATATATTTTTAGCACAACACATTATACACTTTCACATAGGCACAGAACATAACAAAAAATACATAATAATACATTTCCAGCTCATGATATAAACACAGTTGCCGTTTCTGACGTTTTCAATTTTTTCGGTGTTTTTGGAGTGGCAATTGGCGTTTCTTCCTTGGGTTTCACAGTACCAAGATGTGGCATTGCCAAAGTATACACATATGAGAGGCTGCAGGAAGACTCTCCGCCGTTCTGGCCCACTCCAGATCACACATGGCTTTGCACCTGGGATAGATTACTATCCCACACAGTATTTGTATACTCCTATTAGTAAAATTAACAGTACGGAATCTTTCGTTGAGCCTAAGGCCCGTAATGGGACATGGCAAATCTCCCGATTTACCATGACACACCACACAATCACAAGAAGTTCTTTAAAGTGCTTTTTTTTCCAGAGGCAAGTTAAGAGCAATTTTTTATCGATAAGCTTGATCAACTCTTTGTGACTTAAGACCCTTTTAGACAATGTGATGAGCGTATGGCTTTCTTGGCCGGGAGATCCCTTGCGGGATTGTTCGACCGCCGTAGTGTAATCTTTTTATTTGACGCCGCTTGGGCGACTTAAGTGCCAATGATGATGATGTGTTGATTAGGACAACACACAACACCCAGTCCCCTGCCGGAAATCGAACCCGAGCCCCTGCGTGGTAGTCAGCGACGCTACCGCTCAGCTGCGGAGACGGACTTTTAGACGATGAACTTTCTTGACTCCGTTTGACCACTGAAGACGACTGTGTGTACTGCAGCGCCCCTAGCCGTGGCGTCCATTTCCGTACTGCGTCTCGCCAGTCTCGAGTAGTACACCAAAACTGTAGAGCTCTCTGCTATGTAGTTTCGCATCTGAACTAATAAATAAAGAAGTGAGGTTATGATAACACTTTTTACATTGGAGCAGGAAAAGGATAATTGAGTTTATTAATGACGAACGGGTGATTCATAGTTGTTGTTTTCCTCAAATGTCATATAGTAAATTCTGCACACTACTGAGGACCTAAATAATAGGAAATGTGTCATCGAAACATTTGAAAACATACACGTTTATGTGCTGAAGAAAATTTATTCTGGAATACGCATCAAACAATACTGAAAATGCAGTAAAAAGCTACAGTTTACTTTGAAAATATCTTGTTTCGTTGCAGTCAAAATAACGTCGAAAATAATTTTCTCATCTAATAATTCTGACATTTTCACCGTTGAAATAATTTTCGTTGAAACACGGTTATATATTTACGTTCGTATTTATACATAGTGTCGAAAATAATTTTCTCATCTAATAATTCTGACATTTTCACCGTTGAAATAATTTTCGTTGAAACACGGTTATATATTTACGTTCGTATTTATACATAGTGTTGGGTTTTTCCCCGTAAACGAAAATATTTTTCTGCTTGCAGGTATTTCGTCTCTTTTGCAGGAGAAGACTAGTAAGAAAAAGAACAGTAATCTTTAGTGCAACATTTTCGGTGTGAGGGAAACGCAAAGAAAACAACAGAATAAAGTTAAAGAAGATACGAAAGCATTTCTGTAATTTGAATGCGCTCGACCAGAATAGGTTAACTATGTTAGCAGACACTGCTGCCAGGAAGTTTCATATCAGCGCGCACACCGCTGCAGAGTGAAAGTTTCATTCTGGAAACATCTCTTAGGCTGTGGCTAAGCCATGTCTACACCATATCGTTTCTTCCAGGAGTGCTAGTCTTGCAAGGTTCGCAGGAGAACTTCTGTGCGGTTTGGAGAGTAGCAGGCGAGGTACTGGCCGAAGTGAAGTTGTGAGGACGAACTGTCAGTCGTGTCGGGATAACTCAATGGTAGAGCGCTTGCCCACGAAAGGCAAAGGTCCCAGGTTCGAGTCCCGATTCCGGCACACAATTTTAATCTGCCATGAAGTTTCTCTACTACTGTTCATGTTTCTGCGCGTGCGCATTTTGCAGCACACTCGAAAATTTATATGTCCATACTCCACACAATCTATAGATCATTGACATCACAGACGCACTCGCGATGGGGCTAGTTTCTGATTTTCATCCAGGCACGAAAGGCGTACGAACTTCGAGTAGTCAATTTTCACCACACTGTCTATCGTGTAAAACGGGCTTCAAACGGGAACCGTTCAGTAAGTTTCTACTCAATTTCTACCACCTAGGATGAAGCCAAATGCGAAGATTTTTCTGCTAACTCTTTCAGCTTTCCAACCACAAAATTGTGCTACACCATGTTTTAAATCCCTACTTGTAAGCTCTTTTAGTGATCAACCGTCGCCAACATACGCGACGATTGTGGATTTAAAGACTACATCTACATATATACATCTTCATGGGATACTCTGCAAATCATAATTAAGTGCCTGGCAGAGGGTTCATCGAACCACCATTATACTATTTATCTCCCATTCCATTCTCGAATAGCGCGCGGGAAGAATGAACACCTGAATCTCTCCGTTCGGGCTCTGATTTCTCGTATTTATTTTGACGATCTTTTCTACCTATGTAAGTGGGAGTCAACAATATATTTTCGCATTCTTAGGAAAATGTTGGCGATTGTACGTTCGTAAGTAGCCCACGCCGCAGCGATAAGCACCGTTGTTGTAATGATTCCCATCCCAGATCCGGTATAATTTCCGTAAAGCTCTCTCCCCTGTATCGTGACAATACGAAACGGGCGGCCCTTCTTTGGACTCTTGCGATGTCCTCCGTCAAACACAACTGATAAGGATCCCACACTGGGCAGCAATACTCCATAAAAGGACGGACAAGTGTAGTGTATGCAGTTTCTTTAGTAGTTCTGTTGCATCTTTTAAAGGTTCTGCCAATAAAACGCAGTCTCTGGTTCGTCTATCCCACAACATTATCTACGTGTTCTTTCCAATTTAAGTCTGAAGTAATAGTAATTCCTAGGTATTTTGTGGAGTTTGCGGCCTTCACTTTTGATTGATTTATCATGTAAACAAAGTTTAACGGATTTCTTTCCGTACTCATGTGGACGACTTCACACTTGTCATTATTTAGAGTCAATTGCCAATTCTTACATCATTCTGATATCTTATTCAAATCGTTCTGCAGTTGGTTTTGATCTTCAGATGATTTTACTAGACGGTAAATGACGGCGTCATCTGCAAACAACCTAAGAGAGCTACTTGGATTTTCCCCTATATCGTTTATGTAAATATGGAACAGCAGAGGACCAATAACACTACCCTGTGGTGTTATTATACGAATAATGTCCTGTAATGGAACGCGAAGAAACCCTGAAATAAATGTGGTGCTATGGGAAAACCGCCCGCTCTACACAATTTATGACCATGTCTCTCCTATTCATAATCGATGCAAAGGTCTCAATACCTGAAAGATTCAATTCTGACCATTAAGTTACTACTTCTACTTCCAGCATACTATAGATCACCACAGATGTTTCGTTTTCTCTTTTTGTCACTGCTTTATCAGAGTTTTGTATTTCGTGATGTACACATGTATCTATGCGTTTTGTAACCGCACTGCGGTAGACGTGCGGCTGGCTTTCCTAGAAGTAGCAGATCCCGCGCCCTGTATAAAGTTTCGATCAGGGCAGCCTGCCAACCCTGAACAGCGTCGACATGTAGTGCCGCGAGAGTCCACCCGCTAGCGCTGAGCGCTAAGCCCGAACAATGATTTAACACTTGTCAATGGGGCGGAGCCGGTGTTCCCTTCATTAGCGCGCGATTAATATTCGAGCGAGCAGTCTGTTTTACGGTTGTCCAACACTCGATTAATTTGGGTACTACAACGCTGCTACGGGTTCGAGCGTCTGTAATTTCGTTGTACGAGTCACGCCAATGCAAAATTCCCCAAACCTATTATGCTCGCGTCTGTGAACATTTGTTTTTTGCCTCGATATGCGTTTTGATAAGCTTTCTGCGTATCGTAAGCTTTATGAGTACTCGATTAAAAAGTGACTTGTAGATTGACACAGAAATAGCAGTGGAACTTAAACTACGGTTTAAAAATATACTTTTATTCCACTGAAATGACATCAGTGTATCAGCGTGGCTGACGTCAGTTGAGCTGGAACGACATGAAAGTTGAAGTATGGATCGTTGTGATATGGTTTGTCTGCAATCTAAAGAATAAGCACTGACAAGTAAAAATTAATGCACACTGGAATCCGAACCCGAGCCAAGAGCAATCTTTGCCATATTTGCGCGAATACTACTAATACGAAATCAAAATTGTTGGCCTTTCGTGTCCACTTCTTAACCTAATGGCCGATGAATTTTGTCTCGGTATCAGCAACCAATGTTTGACTATTTTTCTTAAGTTTCGCCAATATGAGTGACCAGCATTGTGTAGCGGCACCTTTTCCGATCGATGAAGCTAAAAAAACTGGAGAATCACAGCTTTTATTGCCAGGGAAAAGCCTCCCACCATTGGATCGAAAATGACAGCTTCTAGTGCTGACGAAACAACGAAAAAAGTTCTACAAATATCTGCTGAAGATGCCGAGACAACCGATTTATTTGGGAGAAAACACGTTGTACGAAGATCATATGACTGCAAGAAAGTTTCATATGAAATGACGACGCCGCGCTGGAGTGACCATGCATTCTAAGGCGCCTTGCTGCGGAGTGTGCGTCTGCCCCACATTGGAGGTTCGAATCCTCCCACGAGAATATATAGTGTGTGTGTGTGTGTGTGTGTGTGTGTGTGTGTGGGCGCGCGCGCGCGTGCTGTCTCTTACCGCCGCAAAAGCATTTTGTAAATTTCTTCTGATTTTGGTGCTATCTTCAACGGTGTTACATTTTGGGTGACAAGCTTTCCGTGCTCTGTATGCGAAATGAGCGGCAAGAAACCCTTAAATGTGGTACAATACATGTCCCTCTGCCACTTCACAGTTGTTGGGTAGAGTATGACTGCAGATGTAGTAAAATCCATAGAGTTACAATACGAATTGTCCATGATGTAGGCAGATACAAACTTAAATAGTACTCCTATAAATATTAGACTGACTAAAATAACTATGGGTTTTGAAGTATTGTCGTTGGAAAAATGAACTAAAACGGTTCGACATCTTTCTTTTCATTCCGCGGAATGGAGAAAACAACCATACGGAAACCGCGATAGTGGTAATAACAGAACGTTGCTACAGAGTGGGTTGGTGTTGATTTGTGTTTACTCTAACAAACGAATTACACAAGCAGATGTGTTCAGATAATGTAGTGAATTAGTGCAACGCAGTATCCATGTGAATTACCCAAAGCTATGTCATGGTGAGCCATATGAAGATTGGAAGCGGGACAGACCCAGATGGAGGTGGCTGCAGCTATTGGAGTGTCCCAAAGTGTAATTTCCAGGATCTGGACGCGATTTCATACAACAGGAACCGTTAAAAAAAGGCAAGGCCAAGGTCGACCACGGGTAACATCAGCAAGAGATGATCATTATCTTCGGTTAACGGTCCGTCGAGACAGGGGGCTCAATGTAACTCAGTTGCAACACACCCTCCAGCCAGCAGCAATATAAACACAAACCGTCGAGACAGGGGCTCAATGCAACTCAGTTGCAACATACCATCCAGCCAGCAGCAATATAAACACAAACAGTCAGAAATCGAATTAGGGAATGTGGCCTCAACGCACGGAGGCCTGTGGTGTGTGTGTGTTCCACTGAACCACGACACCGTCTAGAGCACAGTAACTGGGTGGAGGAACATCAGGATTGGAGTCGCGACGAATGACACCGGGTTCTGTTCACAAATGTGCCAAGATTTTGTGTTCAGCCGGAAAATTGTCGTTCCCTCATCCGGAGAGAACGTGGAACTCGGAACAATCCTGATTATCTTAAGGAAACGTCATGGTGGTGGACGAATAGTATGTGCAGGAGTGAATTTTGACGGACGTGCGGGCCTCCATGTCGTTCATAATGGCTTTGACTGCTCAGAGGAATAGAGACGAGACCCTTTGACCTTTTCTTGTGCCGTACGCTGGTACCACAGGAGAAGGGTTTCTTTTGTTGTCGTTACCACAGCGCTGCACGTGTAAATTTTTGCAATAAAAAGAGAAATCTCTGCTTTTCTTTCCGTTTTTCATAAAGTATAATGGTGAAATCCTTGTACTTTCAAGAATCATTGCTGAAAAAGTGAAATACAAGCATAGGTATCGACTAAGCCTTATGCAGTTATATGCACTATCAAACAAATATGTAAAAATACGAGCCTTAATGTTATTGTTGTTGTGGTCTTCAGTCCGGAGACTGATTTGATGCAACTCTCCACGCTACCCTGTTCTGTGCATGCCTCTCCATCTCCTCATAAGAACGGCAACCCACATCGATTTGAATCCGCTTACTTTATTCTTCTATCCTCCTAACTCTGAGATTTTTAATCCACATAGTTCCCTCCAATGCTAAATTGACAATTCCTTGATGCCTCAGAATGTGTTGCATCTATCTATCCCTTCCCTTAGTAAAGATATGCCACCATTTTCTTTTCTCCACAATTCTATTCAGCATCTGCTCAGTAGTTACTCAATCTACGCTTCATCCATTGAACTCTTCTCGACGTTTCACTTCTGTACAATGCTACACTCCAAACAAATGCTTGTAGAATGGCTTTCTAACATTTACGTTAATTCTGGATATCAACGAATTTCGCTTCTTTAGAAATGCAGAGTGCTCGGATATTCCCCGTCGGAGGTTCGAGCCGTCCGTCGGGGTTGGGTGTGTTTATGTGTGTTGTTCTTAGCATAAGTTAGTTTAAGTAGTTTGTAAGTCTAGGGACTGATGACCACTGCGGTTTGGTCCCATAGATTTACAAACTTTTGAACACTACTTCAGAAAAGCTTTTTTACCCATAACCATTCTACATTTTATTATATCTTATTTACTTCTGCCATTAGAAGTCGTTTTGCCACCCAAATAACGGAACATTTCCACTACTTTTATCATCTCATTACCTAATCTAATTTCTGCAGCATTGCCTGATTTTCTTACACTACATTGCATTACCCTTGTTTTGCTCTTGTCAATGTTGATCTTGTACCCTCCTTTCAAAACAGTGTTAATTTTTATGCATGGCTCTTCCAGGTCCTTTGCTGTCTCTCACAGAATCTCAATATCATCGACAAACTGCAAGGTTTTTCATTTTGACTGATTCTTTCGTCGCTTCTTGGTAGAACATAATCAAATAAATGAAAAAAACACAATTTTGTGTGTGTTCTACTAGTTTACCTAACCAGTTTTCGACTTATGAGACCATCTTCTGAGTATTGACCGCTGTGTCAAGGAGGTTATAATGTTTTGACACAGCACTGGAAGAGATGACAAATGTCTACACTTAGATAGACATACACAGTGAAACACTTCTTTGACTTCGTGTTATTACAATTGGCAACTTAAAAACTAAACAGTAATAAATGAATATACATTGTCTGGAGGATAGAACAAGGAATAAATTTGAAAATAACCTGGGAACTGGAATTACCTACTATTATAAACAAACCGATAATGCTAATAAATATATATAAATAAGTACCTTGATAATAATTTTGGGCGATAATTATAGATGGGTGTTACACAATTCTAATAACGGATTCCTTGTTTACTCCCACAGTCCCACACTCCTGTGATTTATTTATTATGATTTATCTTTAAGTTTTGAAAATTTGGTCCTAATGTAGCTTACCACATTATATCCATTTTCAGCTACTGGATTTTAAGAATACTAATTTTATTAGACAGGTTTATTTTAGTTTACTCTAATCCAGTAACTATTACACACTGTAATTCATTTTAAGTTCTTGATGCCACTCCAAACTTGCCTTACAACTGTCATATGTAACACCTATTTATAATTATCGCCCAAAATTATTATCAAAGCACTTATTTATATATATTTATTAGCATTATCAGTTTGTTTATAATAGTAGGTAGTTTCATTTCCCAGGTTATGTTCAAATTTGTTTCTTGATTTATTCTCCACACGTTCTATATTCATTTGTTACTGTTTAGTTTTTAAGTTGCCAATTGTAATAACACAATGTCAAAGAAGTGTTTTACTATGTATGTCGATCTAAGTGTAGACATTTGTCATCTCTTCCAATACTGTATCAAAACAATGTAACCTCTTTGACGCAGCAGTCAATACTCTGAAGATCGCCTCATAAGCCGAAACCGGTTAAGTACACAAAAATAAACCCGTAGAACACACACAGAGCTGTGTTTTTTCATTTATTTATGCAAAGATTTTCTTTCTTCTTCCTGAACTTCAGTCCCTTCCCCAAATGTTTCCTTGCATGGCTTCACAGCTTGCTCAATGTACAGATTGAATAATATTGGGGAAAGCCTACAACCCTGTCTTATTCCCTTCCCAACCACTGCTTCCCTTTCATGCCCTCTTACACAGATAATTGCTGTCTGGTGTTTGTACAAGTTGTATATAACTTTTTATTCCCTATACTTTACCCGTGCTGCCTTCAGAATTTGAAAGAGTTTATTCCAGTAAAAGTCATCAAAGGTTTCTCTAAATCTGCTAAAAGCTATAAATGTAGGTTTGCCTGTCTACTAGGTAAGTCGTAATGTGAGTATAACAACAATAATAGAAAATTGTAAAACAGTTGTGTATTTCTTACATACGTATATTATCAAAATTACTAAAAATTTCCGGGATATTATGCCGTGGTCTTATGGATTTATTATGGAAACCCAACGTTTCGTCCCCGACTGCGGAGGACATTTTCAAGGGGAATCGTGGCACTTTTGAATGTCCGATTCACACCCTGGCTCGCTGCTGACTGAAGCCAAACTCGGTTTACGAGTGCTCGCGCACAGAGGTGTGACGTCAGATGTTTTTGACATGCGCGCGCAATTCGTCGTTGCCGATTGCCGTCATCCGTTAATATCGTCCCATGGTGGAAGACTGTTACATATCTTCTTCAAAACCAGAATCCAGATTTCATTTAGTTTCACGCCCTACTCCATCCTACTGAAATTATTTTGGTGTTTTACAATTTTATAGCCTCTCTGTACAGTCTTTCGTGGTATCCATTTGTGGCTGCTAAAACCTGAGTCTTATCAAATTGAATAAGGTGGTCTCCTGGTTCAAAACCATGTTCAGCAACAGCTGATCTGTCAATCTGTCCCCTCCTACAGTTCCCCTTGTGCTCATCTTATTTTGTTTTTTCTTTTTTCTTTTTGGCTGTCCTTTTTGTGGTACCCAGTTATACGTCTCCACAGCTACACGGAATCCTATAAATTATTATACCTGTGAATGCTGCTGTAAGGTATGGAACCGGTTATGTGGTCAATTAAATCCGATTTTTACGTGCTGTCAGCAATTTTTTTCCCCCTTATGTTTACAGATCTTCGTTATTCTCGGCGTCAAGTCACCCTGCAGAACGCCTTTCGCAATCCATTTGTCTTGAAAAGGCAGTGATTTACACAGAGCGGGACGCGGCCGTGGTGTAATTAACCGAACAACGGCGGGATTAATTGAAAGCGTAAATGGTTTAACGGCAGGGCAGCAGGTCCGTGGCCGCAGAGCGCGGTTAAGAGAGCGGGAGTCATAAGAAATTAAATTTGCCTATCTGGAGGCGGCCCCGGGTAGCCCTCTGAAAAGTCGCTCCCCGCCCTCTGCTATTCCCTTTCTGATAACAGTCGTACTGTTCACTCTCAGCGGACGCTCGGCGCGCCGAGGAAAGCGAGCCAGCAGAATGGCCGTCTCCGCGAAATGTCGAGCACGGTCAGATTTCGGCGATCGTTACACTGCGTACTTACTGGGGAGATCAGGTGAAGTCGTGTTAGACGTCCACACACGACACGTGGCATCTTGCTACTACTTCTAGTCTCATTTTCAGACAGTTAGGGTAAGCGGCGTGACAACAAAGTTAATTAAAACGTGTTCTTGTGAACTTAGCACAATCTTAAGTTATTTGTGTAACCAGTCTATTATAACGGGAACATTTCCTGATTGGCTAAAATATGCAGATATTAAACCTCTCTTCAAGAAGGAGGATAAAGAGATACCATCAAACTACAGACACATTTCACTTTTGCCAGCATTCTCAAAAATTATAGAAAACGTAATGTACAAGTAGCTTCTCAACCACTTAACCACAAATGGCATATTGTCTAGAACACAGTTTGGATTTCTGAAAGGTTCTGATATCGAGAAGACTATTTACAGTGAGAATGTACTTAATTCATTAGATAATAAATTGCAAGCAGCAGGTATTTTCTGTGATTTGTCAAAGGCATTTGATTGTGTGAACCATAACATCCTATTAAGTAAATTAGAATTCTATGGGGTCACGGGAAATGCTGCAAAATGGTTCAAGTCGTACCTCACTAACAGGAAACAAAGGGTGTCAGTGCAAGTGACTAGTGAATTAGGCCAACAGTCATCATCGGATTGGGAAGAAATTACATGTGGTGTCCCACAAGGATCCATCTTAGGGCCATTGCTTTTTCTTGTGTACATTAATGATCTCTCATCAGTTACACTACCAGAAGCAGAGTTCGTTTTGTTTGCAGATGATACAAGTATTGCAATAAAAAGTACGTCAAGCATAGTGATAGAAAGGTCTGCTAATGATATTTTCATGAACATTAATAAATGGTTTAAAGCCAACTCATTGTCATTAAACTTTGAAAAGACGCACTACATGCAGTTCAGAACATGTAAGAGATTTCCTGACAGCATATGCATTAAGTATGAAGAAGAGCAGATAGAAGAGGTTGACAGTATTAAATTCCTGGGATTACAGCTTGATAATAAATTTAGTTGGGAGAAGCACACCACAGATCTGCAGAAACGACTCAACAAATCTTTATTTTCAATTCGAGTGTTATCAGACATAGGAGACATAAAAATAACAAAGCTTGCATACTTTGCTTACTTTCCTTTCTTAATGTCATATGGTATAATATTTTGGGGTAACTCTTGAAGTCAGTCAAAAGTCTTGAGAGTCCAAAAACGTGTAATACGTATTATTTGTGGAGTAAATTCACGGACGTCTTGTAGAAGCCTCTTCAAAGAACTGGGTATATTAACTACTGCCTCTCAGTATATTTATTCCTTAATGAAATTTGTCATAAGTAATATATCCCTTTTCCCAACAAACAGCTCAGTTCATACATACAATACTAGAAATAAAAATGATCTATACAAGGACTTAAAAGCACTTACTTTAGTTCAAAAAGGAATCCACTACTCAGGAACACACATTTTCAATAATTTATCATCAAGTATAAAAAATTTAGCTACAAATAAAGATCAGTTTAAGAGGAACCTAAAAGTCTTTCTAGTGGCCAACTCCTAGTGAATTTCTAAATTGTACCAAATAATGCATGCACTCATACTGTATCAGTATTATTATATTATCAGCAAAAAAAAAAAAAAAAAAAAAAAAAAAAAAAAAAAAAAAAAAAAAAAAAAAAAAACCACACCTTAAAAATTTCATTTAAGTGAGTGGCACAAGATTTATCGAAAGCTTTAGTAATATTTCTCTACCGTTCATTTCTGTAATAGCACACGGGAAAACATCTAAATCCGCCCGTTTTCGACCTGTTTTCTTTTACTTAATTGTGAAGATCATCTCTTCCTATGTAGGTTGGTGCTAATACAATATACTGTTCACAACAATTAGGGAATTAGGTGAGATATCACACACGATAACCTATTTTATTAACATATTGGTCACAATCGTCATTTGCGTGTGATACAGTACGATATTTTGTTCTTTCATCTGTTTACCTGAGCTTCTTCTTTTGGTGGTAAAACATATTTAAGGGATGAAACGGTCCCCTTCCTAAAATTGGGATTGAAAAAGTTGCGATAAGTTAGAGATCAGTGAAATTATTTTTATGATTTGTGGCATGAAAGTATCTTTTGATAAAAGAGAAAATCGGCCAACTATCCCCTAAGTGACCAAAAGTCTTTTGATTTAATCGAAGCAAAATCTTTTAAAACTTCAAATGAAAGGCTAATTAAGAAAAATGTTCAAATGTTTGTATAGCTTACGGGACTTACAAACGACTTATGAACTAGCTAACACTAAGGACGGCACAAATATCCATGCCCGAGGGGGGATTCGAACCCCCGACCGTGACTGAAGCGCCTCAGTCCCCTCGGCCACCGCGGCCTGCGGCTAATTCAGAAATAAGTATTTTTTGTATATCAATATGAAGGAGTAAACAACCCTTATAATGCTACGCTCGTTTGATACTGCCCATTTATATCTCCCCGTCCGACCTCCTCGCGCCAGCGGATAAAACCAATACACATTTTTAACATGTTTATATTCACTATTATTTCAAAAGTACATTTTACAGATTTTTGCATGTCCGGTGTCCAGTTAATTTCTATCCGAACATTTTGTCGAGTTTTCGTCCGCTATGTTGGATCAGCCATACTGAATTTTTAGAAACTGATTTCGGTTTCTGATTCAGGGACTTTAAATATCGCTATATTAAAGAGAAGAAGCATTTCAGAAATATAGTTTCATGTGGTGTTTCATGGGTACTATCAAACTAATGGGGCAATATAAAGGTCGCTTATTCCTCAAATGTTGATATAAAAATTCTTATTTCTTAATTAGCGTTCCTTTTGAAGTTTTAATAGATACTACTTCGATTAAATCAAAACACTTCTTTCAGGAAAAGAAAATGGTTATTCTATGGGTTGTTGGTCCCTAATTTTCACTCCACTTCCAATTTACCTAGGTCGATTTTCGTCTTTTATCAAAAGTTAATTTCATTAAAAAAATTTAAATCGCTTCACTGATCTCTAAGATATCACAATTTTTCTATTTTAGCCCCAATTTTAGAGGGACCGATTCTTCCCTTAAATATTTATCACTGCCTCTAAAAATAAAAATAGCGTCCTTTAGTTTTCATGTATTATAACATATTCAAATTTCAGAAAAATTGGAGAGTGACACATAGTTAGGTTTACTTGTTAGATGAAGGAACGATGGGGCTACCATAGCAGTGAAAAAGTTATTCTCGTTGCTCTCTAATATGCTGTGTGATCACTTCGGACGGAAAGTACAGTTGCACACCTGCGTGTCATGACAGTTTGAGGTCATCAATTAGCTCTTGAGAGATATTTGGCCTTTATTCACTGAGTGCAGTATGCAGCTCTTCAGCTGTTGTGGGAGGAACAATTCTCGCTGCAATGCGTCTGCCAAGTGCATCCCAGACATGCTTAGTCGGATTTAAGTTCAGTGAACAAGCTGGTCACTTCATTCGTTCAATTCCCTCAGCTTGATGAATATTGTCCGCCCATGCAGTTGTGTGGGGACGAGTATCGTCCACCACAATGAACCCATCTTGAATGGCACCAGCATAGGGCACGACAAAATGCCGAGGGATCTCGTTTCTTTACCTCTGAGCAGTCACAGAGCCAATCTGAACGACGTTGAGGCTAATATGTTCGCCGATACTGACTCATGCCAACATCATTCGTCCACCACCATGATATGGTGATATTTCGTGGACATAAACAGGATTGATTCGAGTTCCACGTTGTGTGCAGATGAGGGAACGACTATTGTCCTGCTGAACACAAATTTGTTATGACACCAATCCGATGTTCCTGCGCCTAGTTGAAGCGAGCTAATCGCTGTCGTTGTTTTAATGGGGGACACGCCATTGGCCTCCGTGCGTAGAGACCACATTCCAGAAGGCAATTTCGGACAGTTTCTGCCTGGATGGTGCGTTGCAGCAGAGTTGCATTCAGCCGCTTGTTTCGACGGGCTCTTAACCGGACTAATGATTATTTCTTGCAGTTGTCACTCGTGGAAGATTTTGGACTTGCCTTCTTTTAACGGCTCTTGTTGTCTGAATATCCCTCAAGAGCTGATTGATAACCTCATACTGTCCATTCCACGCAAATGGGCAACTGCACTGGTTTTCCGAGGGGATCACACACCATATTAGAGGACAACGAGAATGACTTTTTCACTATTATGGTTGGTCCATGTTGTCTCGCTCTAAGTAAAGGCCAAGCAAACCTAAAGTATTGAGGTGAGACAACAAAATATAGTATAGTACCACACACAAATTTCAATTGTAACCAATATCTGAATGAAACATGTTATCACAATTATATTTTGTATAATATCTCACCTTGACCAGTGAATATATGGGCCTAATTGCAGGCGTGCTAGGGTAGTCCGTGCAGTTACGGTGGCCACTGTGTGCGGATGATATAGTGGTCGGCGCATCTTCCTATTGACCAGAATAATCGAGTTGTAATCACGGTAGGGAACATATTTTCAACTTTTCCCCTTGGTTCAATTCAGTGCCTGCTGGCAGCTAATGAGTTTCATTGATTTGTGTTGAGAATGAGCGTATTTTTCGTGGTGCAAAAAGTGTATGGATGCTTTGCATACGCTGTCGGTGCGAACTGCTTTTATAACAGTGAGTGGTAGCTATGAAAAGAATTGAACGTTGCGGTTTTTTGAGCGAAAAAGTATTAAAAGCCTTGTCTATTGCATTCCCATAAATATTACAGTAACTGGGACGGTATGTCGTTAAGACTTGACGATAATATTGATTTTATTCTGTGGTTTATGGGCGTCGCGTCTGATCGCATAGTATGAACCTGAATATAATGAGCAAATGTCTCGTAAAAATATTGTACAGTTCTGTCAATACGATCCTACGCGGCGCCCGTGAACCGTGGCAGCCATCAATACGTAGGAAAAGCCTCAAACAGTTCAATATTGATTTTGTTTCGCAATTTAACTGCTTATGTCCAAACAGTTAATAGCTATTACTCGTAGTTGATTTAACAAAATGTAGCCGAAATAAGAAAACAACAGTTTTCACCAGAGGACAAATAAACTTTTAATTTATTTTATGTTATGAATGTTAAGCTAAAACCTGCAATCTCATTGCAGTTTAGTAGAGTGACTAGCATTTTCAGGCGTGAAGGGAACAATTCGATTTGAGTACTGTGTTATAACATTTACACTGCAAAAAGGCTTTGTCAATGCTGTAAAATTATGTTTAACTCGTTGAAACTACGAATCTCGATAGCAGTCGTATTTCATTACGTTCGTCTACTGACAAGTGAACCTTTGACCTCGAGCGCTTAGAATTGAACGCAACTATGCTTGGAATAACGTGCAGTCATAAACAGGACAGTTGTGTGCGTTATTTGCATGAAAAACGTTGCATTGTACCTCAAGTCACATTTCAATAGAGAGAAATAAAGTAACAAGATATTAGTGCCATAGGAAGAAAATTATATGTAATTTATAGGCGCCAGTGTATCATTATACATTCAATAAACAGCTGCAAAATCTCTTTGCTTAAATTACTTACAATAGCGGAAAAAAGTCCTCAAAGTGCAGATGCGGAATTGGGATGAAGTGGTTAAAACAAAATGATAGAGAATAATGTGCACAACCTCACCAAAGCCACGTAATCTCTTTCCAAACTCATTTTTGCATTGACGCCGTCCAATGTCGAAAGCTACACTAATTAAATTTCAAATGATGATGATGTTGGTATGCCAAGGTTCAGATTCCTCCCGTCCTTCAAATTCTGTATATCTGCGAAGAGTAACGTCGTGTATTTCTGTGTCGTCGCCATTATATTTCTGAATTATTATGTTATACGTAATATATCCGCGAACTCTGTATCCTCGGCCCCGATGTCATTTCCATATTCGGGAAGTCGCAACTTGGTCCCTAACATTTGGGCCACATGCGTAGGATTAATTCTCTTCATATCACTGCACTGTACACAGTTTATACAGTAACTCGCTTGCGAACACTCCAGCTACACGACTCACGCAGCTGGAGCACTGGTTACTGCGGCTACACTATGCCACCATCTAGTGGCGCTAGCAGAAAATGCGGCGTTATGCATGGAAATGAAGGACACCACTGTCTGTTTATGACTGTTTGTTATCCTAAGCATGGTTTCGTGCGGTTCCGAGGTCGAAGGTGTCCCTCGTGAGTGTTTGCTGTTTTAATTCAGCAGCACTTCAAATATTTACCACTAATACGTTAGTCTTGTTGACATTTGTTATAATTATATATCACTTAATGACACTTTGGTGGTAAAGGCTTCAGAAAATTCTAAGATAATCACCATTGTGACAGTGTGTGCGGTCATTGTAGTTTTGAGGTTAGAGAGAAAGGGTTACGGAATCGTAGGAAGTAGCTTTAGGACCTTCTACGAGGGTTGGATCTTAAATAGTGGTAACTATTTATCGACAACCGATAAAAAAGCGATACATGTTTGCACCTGTTACTGTCCTTCAAAAGTAGTCACCAGCGTTGTGTAGAACCCATTGCCAGCGATGTGGAAGGCGTAGTATACCGTTAGCAGAGCCTGTTCTGTTGATGGTGCGAATGTGTCGAATCTCTGGAACAATTCTGGCTGAATGCCACGAAGTCAATCGTTTTCCACGTTTGCATCAGATTTTGTTACTTCCTTGTTAATATAGTGCAAGGCCTGTTTGCAGTGTACAGTGTTACGTACATTTAAGAACCTATTCTTTCCAGAATAAATTTATTGAATTTTGTGACTTATGTGTCATTAAAAACGAAAGGTGAAATTTCTGTGAGTGAAACTATCAACAGTGACCTTTTCAATCTTGCTTTTCTCAAACACCTGGTCATTTTTCTGAATATGTCCGAATTTCTGAGGGAGTGATTAGGTAGGAATCAGGGACATTAATGACTTATTTCTAACATTCACAAATATTTAGCTGTTTTTCTGCGAATATATTCAGGGTTCCGAGACGCCAATGACAAGCGGGAGAAGCTGGTTTCTCTGCCAATTACTCGGCAGACTGCTGCCAGCGTTTCGTGCTTGCAGTGAGTGACACGTCATTTTGGATTCGCTTCCCGGAGATACGGAAGTGACACGGTCGTCTTCAGACTGCCATCGCACCACTAAGCGTCACCCGAAGATTCTACCACACGCCCACTGTCACCCTGTGGCAGTTGGGTTGTCAGCAAGGGATTTGGTGTGTACCACAGCCATGTCATTCCAACACTCGGCAGACGCCGTGAGACACGAAATGTGCAAGAGGCACCATGACGTAGCGGTTGCCTGCTGTCAACGACACAAGCTGCTGACGACTGCTTACACATTGCGGCTAGTGCGTATCTCGAGAACATTGGGGTAGAACAATTGTCACACAACCTTCTGTCTGAAACCCTTTTAGGAAATAAAAATGTAAGTAGTTGCGGGTACCGAAACTCTGTTCTTCAGCGTCACAGTCCAATGCCTTGCCAATTACGCTACGGCTATCAATCAAAAGTTGGGTTCTTTAATCTCATACTATTAATGGCCGTTGTTAACTGATGCTAATATGACATTTGTAGACACTAGATTATCATTTGCCGTACGAAGAACGATGTGTTTTTGTTAATTCTTCAGTGCGCCATTGCTTTGAACTGACAACGTGTAAGTTACAATAAGGAAATTATCAAATACACAACGCAAGATGGCGTATGCCAGAGAGTTTTCTGGACGAGGAATGTCACGTGACACCTCCGAACGGCTGGTTTTAGTTAATTCAATGGAGGGTGTCAAATCTCCGTAATTTTTTCAAATATCTCTGAAACTCTACGATATTCGAAAAAAAAAAAAAAAAAAAAACCAAGAGAGCAGAGTTATATAGAGGATTTTCTCCTCTACATATTCGGTTATTCAATTTTCGTGTCAAATGAATAGTTAAGCCGTTATTTTCATTTAAATTTCTAGCTATCAAAAGACGATCGCAAAGGCCCATTTTTAGTGTTACTACCGTAACCTAAAGTGGGCCAAAATGTTAAAATGTTGGTATAGCTTATGGGACTTAACTACGGGGTCAGCAGTCGCTAAACTTACAAACTACTTATGAACTAGCTAATAGTAAGGACGGCACAAATATCCGTGCCCGAGGGGGTCTCGAACCTCCGACGGTAGTGGCCATGCAGACCGTGACTGGCGCGGCGCAGACCGTTCGGCCACCACGGTCGGCTCAACCTTTTTCAGGAACTGACGTAGTCGTAACGTAGTGGTGATGCGAAGGCGTCCTGAATCGAGGCTATCGATTTATCGATCGCTATAGCCCCGGCTGATGTTGATAAATGTGCGAGTGACAGGACAATTTAAACCATACACCGCAAAATCGTGGCACATTCCTAGTGAACAGAAAAATATTTTTGAGAATAAAGTATGAAAGTGTGAATGGCGCTCGTTTCTTCAATTACAGCTGTGCTGTTAGGTTCCTGCCTAAGCAAATACTCGCAAAGTAGTGATATTCATTGAAAACAGCATACTATTTTAACAAGCAAGAGTGTAAATTTCATTGGCCTGTGAATAACCATTCCTTGGAAACTTTTATTTGCTGAATACGGATAATGTTGGTAACACAAAGATTTCAAATTCGAAACGTGGAGAGAGATTTAATTAAATGTAGGCTACAGTTTAACCATTACATTACACTGAACTGCAACTGTTTCTGAAATAATAGAATTTAAATTTGAAGTTGTAAATATAATGAAGGGTTTGGAGTTGGATAAGTAATATTAAAGAAGAATTAGCTCGTATATTTTTCTTTTGTTCAGAAGACTGAGAGTTAAATAAATTTTTAAATTGTTTTTAATTTGTCAGTCTTATGCATTTTCATTGTAAGTGATAGTTTGTTTTACACTATGATGAACGTGTTTCGTAAATTTACGTGCTTTTGTGTACTTGAGAGAGAGAGAAATGTTCAAATGTTTGTATAGTCTATGGGACTTAACTACGGGGTCATCAGTCCCTAAACTTACAAACTACTTATGAACTACTTACGAACTAGGACGGCACAAATATCCATGCCCGAGGGGGGATTCGAACCCCCGACCGTAGTGGCCGTGCAGACCGTGACTGAAGCGCCTTAGTCCCTGCGGCCACCGCGGCCGGCAAGAGAGAGAGAGAGAGACCGAACTCATTGTTACGTCTAAATAACACACAGTATTCCACAATATACTTCATTTAGATTTTAAAAAAAAGTCTCAGAATCTGTTACAATTCGGAAATGACGTTAAAAGTTCAGCATCTATCGAGGAGCGACTGTCGTTCCATCAGTTTACACAATCACTTCATCACAAGACTGTAGAAGTCACTAGAGAGCACTGTAGTAAAACTGAGTCTAATTGTAGTTTTATTTTTTCATTGACTACTACAGTATATCGTTCCTACAGTGACGTGGTAGTGATAAATGTAAGTGCGGTGTTTCATTGCAATGACATTCTTTCATAATAATAAGCTCTAAGACGGTTGGGAGAAAGAGACAGAGATAATTTGTAAATGGAAATGCTGAAACGTTGAATTCGAGGGACGATTATTGAATTTAAAACGTGGTTTTTGGTGCTCTGGACTTCTTTTGCACTGAAGGCTTACAGGGCAACAAAAATCACATTTCGTATTATTTAAAATGGTGACATAATCTACTCATTAAGAGGTGGAATCTTATGTTTCGTTTAACATGGTAAGGGAAGTATTACAAATAGAAACTGTGTGTTTTTCTTGAAGCTGATGACACTCAAATAATCCAATTTTTCTCACCCATTACTCTACAATGAAAACGCATAGTGACGTTCAACAAACTTCACACAAAATTGCAAACGTTTACGGAACTTTTTCTCAATGACACACCTCAACAAAATGATTAAAGGGAAAAGGAATATCGCTTATGCTGTTCATGCTGTCAAAACTAAGCATTTGCCAAGACGTTTTAATTTATTATTTTTTAAGTAATAACTTTATGGGAAACGCCCTCCACAGACAAGATTTACATATCGCACTAAAGGTAACAGCATCGTTCTACCATTGTAGGGCACATAGTCTAGGCGGATGACATGAAACACATTGACAAGGAGACCACATGGGTATCGGATTTTAGACTTTCTTGATATTTCTGGTACTTGAAATTCAGGACTTCAGTAACAGCCAGCCAAAGCCGTTCGACGCAACTCTCAAAAATTATCGAGAAATCGTTTTGCAAAGTACACGTAAGTAACCATAATTAAAACAGTCACAGCACCTGTCGGTGTGACTTAGGTAGTAGCGTTCTACCCTGTCAGCAATAGAGTCCCAGGTTCGAATCCCACTGTGATAGAATATTTTTATTTTTTAGAATTCAGTTATATAAAACGTTTTGGGGTCTCTAATGCCACGTATTGTGTCAGTTTTTGTTTATGTGTCTGTAGACGAGCTGAAAACCGTGTCGTCGCGTAGAACGATGGTTGGGTAGGTTAGCTGCTTGGAAAGCCATTAGAAGTACGGAGATGACTTTCCAGAAACATTGTCATAGCTCTTCGCAAACTGAACAATCCAAGACTACCGTCGTCAACTAATAGTTAAGCCAATAATGTAAAAAGAAAGTAACTTACGTTTTTTATTGAAACCATCATTATTAACAACCTTCTATAAAATATAGAAATTACGAATAAACGACGTAAAAATTATCATTAGATATTGAAATTATGTAAGTATTCGAAGAAAATGAAAAACAAAATCTGCCGCGACAGTATTCGAACTACTGACCCTACTGTTGTAATGCCAGAACGCTACCAACTGGGCTAAGCTGACAGATGCTGCAATTCATTTAGTGATTAATACTTACCCTTACTTGCAAAACTTCAGAGTCGATTTTCTCGACTCGAATGGCTTTGGCTTATTGATGTTTCAGTTCTGAACTTCCCTTACCATAAATATAAAAAAATTCCACAATACCATACCTATGTGGTTTCCTTGTGAGACGCATAGAAATTACTTCTGCTTACAATAGCGTGCAGTACAAATGAACATCAGGACTCACGTGTTACTGTATTAGTTCTCTCATGTAAGAAGGCGCTTCCGTGCATAGAGGCGGAGCGATAGGGAAAGCATGGAGGGGAGGAGCTATGGCCGAACACCAATAGTTGAGCCTGCGGGAAAAACATTGCGTAAGTCGTGGTCACCCACGTGCCTACATAATGAAGATCATTGGCTGCCAGTGCGGTAGTGGAGGGGGATGCGCACAACGGCTGAAAACTGGGGCGCCTTCCTACGTGACGCGAACTATAATGCTATTGCCAACACATGTCACATAAGTATATCTACATATAAAAACGGAATACACCTGTAATATATCAGTGTACACAAATAGTTCAGAAGATATGTTGTCTCAAATAATAAACAGGTTAAAAACGCGCATTTCCGTAACGTGGAGCGAAATTACCCCTTCCATAATTATCCAGTGTTTCATAATGAGAGTACTTTAATGTTGAAATGTTTGTTAAGCTTAAGGGACTTAACTACGGGGTCATCAGTCCCTAAACTAACAAACTACGTATGAACTACCTACAACTAAGAACGGCACAAATATCCATGCCCGAGGGGGGATTCGAACCCCCGACCGCAGTGGCCGTGCAGACCATGACTGAAGCGCCTCAGTTCCCTCGGCCACCGCGGCCGGCTGAGAGTACTTACTTACCTTCAAGAACCGTGAAGTAAAATTTGAATAATGTTGTAAACCTTTCCTTATTTACAATGTTGTTGCATTGTATTGCAAAGAGCAACTGGCCAAACTGCACTACCCTTTATGCCTTTTTCTCTAATATTTTGGTTGTCTTGAAAGACGACGTGCCCGGTCTCGACCAGAACTTTATCCCTTTCCTGCCCGACGGGACTTAAAAGTCCCTGCCCATTTACAGCGTCATAAAACAAAGTGGATAATGATATCTGACTTGTGTTCCTGACGTGACATCAGTATCCCTCTGATGTATCACATGAAACACCCTCTGGCTGAGATTGTTCAGTATCACTGCTCACCGACAGCAGTAAACAACGGACTATTTTACGTCTGTGTGCACGGTTTCGTCAGGAGAGTTTTGCTGGCACAAAAAGACGCTGTTGTGTGTTCTCACGTTGGTAATTTGGTTTTGTATTGTTTTAGCTAATGGAAATTGTTATTATTCAAGGAATACAGCTGATTTTATTTATATTGCGTTCAAAACTGTGACTGGAAAAGTTTATGACAGTGTGTCAAAGGCATTTTGTGCGTATTATTTTTGTAGTTGTCTTTGTTGCTAGGTGTCAGTAATAAATGGTTATGGTTTTGTTTTCTTTTGTTTGCGATTTACGAAATACGAATACGATCAGGAATAACTTCATCCCCCTTCAAATCAATAACTAAAATGGCAATTCGATGTAAAAATTTTGTTATCTGTTTGTTGATGGTGAATCCTTACGTTAACAGAGATAAGCATTTCATAATATCTCCCAACTGCATTATATCCTCTTGGACTTTGAAATCCCTGATTTTAATTATTTTATTTTATATTTTTTACGTCAAATAAGGAAAACAAAACTGTGTGAATACACCTGATTCCAACGTATCAGGTTAATGAACGATGTCTGTACAAGACGTTACGTTACACAAAATATTGCATGATACATTTATTTTTTATTTTACTATTTTTGAAATTTACTAATTTATATTTAAAAACTCATCCAATGAGTAGAAGGAGTTGTCATTCAGAAATTCTTTTAATTTATTTTTACATGCTAGTTGGGTATCTGTCAGGCTTTTGATGTTGCTTGTTAGGTAACCAAAAACTTTTGTGGCAGCATAATTTACCCCTTCCTTTGCCAAACTCAGATTTAGCCCTACATAGTGAAAATCATCCGTTCTCTTGGTGTGATAACAGTGAACACTGCTATTACTTTTGAACTGGGTTGGATTATTAACAACAAATTTCATAAGTGAATATATATACTGTGAGGATACCTAAATTGTTAAATAGATGTCTGTAGGCTCCAGCAACTATTCTGATTACACACTTTTCTGCAATGAATACTTTTTTACTCAACGATGAATTACCCCGGAATATGATCCCATACGAAAAAAATGAATGAAAACAGTCATAATAAGCTAATTTACTGAGATTCTTATGCCGGCCGCGGTGGCCGAGGGGACTGCGGCGCTTCAGTCACGGCCTGCACGGGCACTACGGTCGGGGGTTCGAATCCCCCCTCGGGCATGGATATTTGTGCCGTCCTTAGTATTAGCTAGCTCGTAAGTAGTTTGTAAGTTTAGGGACTGATCACCCCGTAGTTAAGTCCCATAAGCTATACAAACATTTGAACTTTTTATTGATATTCTTATCGCCAAAATTTGCATTAACCAAAATTCAAATGTTCAAATGTTTGTTAAGCTTATGGGACTTAACTACGGGGTCATCAGTCCCTAAACATACAAACTACTTATCAACTACCTTATACTAAGGACGGCACAAATATCCATGCCCGAGGGGGGATTCGAACCCCCGACCGTAGTGGCCGTGCAGACCGTGACTGAAGCGCCTCAGTCCCCTCGGCCACCGCGGCCGGCTTGCATTAACCCTAATAGCATACGCAGCAGAACTCAAGACAGACGTTTCAGCAGACCGTCTATGTGTTGCTTCCAGTTTAATCTCTCATCAATGCTCACAGCTAAAAATTTTGAAAATTCTAACTAATATGCTTTTATTCATTTTGGTAGTAAAATAACCAAATATGAAGTTATGTGCTCGAATATTTGATAGATTGAGCAGAAAAGGGTTATACTGGTTGAAATTAATGAGAAAGAAAAGATGTCAGAAATTCCTGGAAACACCATCCGTACCTCTAAGGGTGGCCGTAAAGTTGGCAGCACAGCAGACAGCCATTCATCTGCCTGTGGCTCGGTCCCCCGGGCAGCAGCGGCTGTTAGAGGGGCGGTAATTCAGGTGGGGCAACTTGTTCAAGACGGACGGCGGTGTTTGCCGCCCGCTGAGTGTCCCGGCCGGGATCTGGGCCACCGCCACCGCCGCCCCCGCTACCTGCTGGGGGCCGCCGGCGCTGCTCGTGTGCCCCTGGCGACGGCCAGATTTATCACAGCCTCTCTTTATAGTACTGTTTTCCTCACAGCAATTCTCGGCGCACTCTTTCTTTTCTCCGCTACCAAAGTCCTGGGTGTTCTCCTCCTGTAATGCTGGCTGGAACTTCTGTCCGCTTTGGCGGTTGTGCTATCACTCTTGCAATGCTTCAGAACCGCTCGGCTTCGATACAGAGTTACTTACCTTCGTGATAAATTGACGTCTTCTGAACATGGGGTCAGTCCTGCACTTCAATATTGATGCAAACGACTTCACAAAACTGAACTACTAACTAAAAAATATCTCTCACTGTGACGTGCCAAAACGCCGGGTACGAAATGGCGGTTGTTCAGGGACCTATACTTCGGGTCCTGTTCATTGCAGACATAAGAAGTAAACAGTTGTGGATAGCCCTTCGACTACTCATCGTTTTTACACATATCACTACTATTAGCATGCTCTAATTATCCTACAGTACAGTCTTAAAATTTAACCGTACACTGCATGAATTTATTGTTAGTTATCGAATTGTATAAATACGCAAACATTCCAGTATATATATTTGCTAGACAAAATGAATTATAACTCATAAGATTCCGAAAATGTTCATTTCTTATTGCATTTTGGGATTTTGGGTTCTCGCGGTCTACAGTCCGCAGAGTGGTTTGATGCAGCTCTCCACCGTACTTTACCCCCAGCAAGCCTCTTTATCTCCTCATAAGAACGACAACCCACATCCATCTGAATCTGTTTACTGGATTCGTCTCCCCACATCCATCTGAATCTGTTTACTGTATTCGTCTCTTGGCCTCTCTCTGCGATTTTTACTCCACACACTTCACTCCAATGCTAAATTCACCAGTTTCTGATGTCTAAAAATGTGTCCTACCAATCGATCCCTTCTTTTAGTCAAGTTATGCCAAAATTCATTTTCTCCCCAATTCTGTTCAGCACCTCCTCATTACTTATGCGATCCACCCACCTAATCTTCAGCATTCTTCTGTAGCACCACATTTCAAAAGCCTGTATCCTCTTCCTGTCAGCATTGTTTATCGTCCATGTTTCACTCCCATACAAGGCAACCCTCCACACAAATGCATTCAGAAAGAACTTCCTTACGCTTAAATTAATATTCGATGTTAACAAATTTCTCTTTTTCAAAAACACTTTTCTTTCCATTGCTATTCTGCATTTTATATCCTCTGTAGTGCAATCATATGTTGTTTTACTCCCCAAGTAACAAAACTCAACTACCACCTTTATTATTTCGTTACCTAATCTAATTCCTTCAGCGTCGCCTGATTTTCTTACGACTGCACTCCATTACCCTTGTTTTGCAGTGTGTGTCTAATTTTTGACACTGTGCAAAAATGCACGATGTAACATTTCTACACAGTGTTGAATATTATAGTCACACTGCATGAGGTTCCGTTTATGCACATATCTTGTTTTGTATCCAGAATGCAATAAAAAGTGAAAATTTACGAAATCTTACGAGTTATAATTCATTTTCTCTAGCCAAAAATACTGGAATTTCTTTTTTTTTTAATTCTTTTCGATAACTGAAAATAACTTGATACAGTGTACGCGTAAACATCGCACACATCTTGCAGTATAGCGCAAGTGTGCATAACAGTTGGTTTTATCGCAGTACATGTGGTCTATGGCGCTCTTAATATACGACTTATAAAAGCATGGGTCTTTCCTAACAAAACTACGAAAAACCATAATCGTTTGGTACAAAAACTACAAATTTGGGGATGGCTGCCACTACATTGTTTATTCTTTGCTAGCCCTCACAATCTTTACCCTGTTACTACGACTATATTCTCAAACTACATTTTTAATTGTTTGAATTTTTATAGGTTACCGAAATACAAAGGGTTAATACCGTAACAACGCGCAAAATTAAAAATAAAAGTGCAACAAGGGATACAAGCCCCGTTCATGAAAAACACGTCTTCACCGTACCCGCCTGCAAATTTTACTATTTGCACTACACACGCTGGCAGATGACGTTCACCGGACATTCGCCACATCCACACCCTGCCATCGGAACACCACATTGTGTAACGTGGTTCGTCACTCCACAGAAACGTTTTTCCACTGTTCAAACGTCCAATTTTTATCCTCCTTACACCAAGCGTGGCGTCGTTTGGCATTGACCTGCGTGATGTGTGGCTTATGGGCAGTCGCTCGGAACATAAAATCCACGTTTCTCACCTCCTGCCTCAATGTCTCAGCTCTGGTGCAGTTTGGAATTCCTATGTGTCGGCCGCGGTGGCCGAGGGGACTGAGGCGCTCCAGTCACGGTCTGCACGGCCACTACGGTCGGGGGTTCGAATCCCCCCCCCTCGGGCATGGATATTTGTGGCGTCCTTAGGATTAGCTAGTTCATAAGTAGTTTGTAAGTTTAGGGACTGATGACCCCGTAGTTAAGTCCCATAAGCTATATAAACAAAAAATTCCTATGTGATGGTCTGTATAGATGCCTGCCTATTACACTGTACGACCCTCTTAAACTGTCGAAGGTCTCTGTTAGTCACATCAGAGACAGTGGACCTAGGGTTGTTTAAAAGTGTGGAAATCTCGCATACGGACTTCTAACACAAGTGACACCCAATCACTTGACCACGTTCGAATCTCCTGACTTCTGCGGAGCACCCCATCTCACATCTCACGCCGGCCGCGGTGGCTGAGGGGACTGAGGCCCTCCAGTCACGGTCTGCACGGCCACTACGGTCGGGGGTTCGAATCCCCCCTCGGGCATGGATATTTGTGCCGTCCTTAGTATAAGGTAGTTGATAAGTAGTTTGTAAGTTTAGGGACTGATGACCCTGTAGTTAAGTCCCATAAGCTTAACAAACATTTGAACACATCTCACGATGTCTAATGACTCCTGAGGTAGCTGATATGGAGTACCTGGCAGTAGGTGGTGCACAATTCACCCAATATGAAGAAATATATTTTTGGGGTACTTTGATCACATAGTGTGGTGACAACGATGTCTGTGAAGAACGTTGTTTATTGACTTCTCTATTTCATTTACTTTTATGTACGAGCACCTTCTTGTCCGCTTGTTACCGTTACCACAAAATTAGAAACACGTTTCTAATTTTAAATTTCGTAATTTTGATTAGCTACGACGAGGGAAGGTGGTAATGGTCATAGGAAGAGAGAGAGAGAGAGAGAGGAGGAGGAGGAGATGGTCAGACAGAAGCAGTGTCGGCTGGTGCTTCAGATGACTGGGGGTTCACTTATTTGAGTGCCGGATCTTGATAGTGGCGGCGCTACCCCCCCCCCCCCCTCTCCCGCTCGGTGCGTCGATGTTTCTGCTTCGGCGCCTAACACCCACCCCTGTTTGGCTTCCGAAGAGACAATTTGGCGCACCTCTGCGAGTGGCGCCGGGGAAAACGCTCCGCTTTGCCCTCCAACTTTAGAGATATTTTCGTTAAAAGTTCTGCAGAATGTCTTACCTTGGCTTGTTTGCGCTTACTTCAACTTTGAGGCGTCAGCCTACCAAGCTTCTTTATTTCATACGTTTGTTCGAAGCTTAAAACTGAGTAGCTTGTTTCTAAAAGATACTGAACGTTGTTCCTTTTTCTTTGTTAATAAACACCAAGGCATATGAATATGCACATGAACATTAAAACACAGTAAGTTACTGATTACACTGTGAAGTTACAAGCTTCCTAGGGTTTTATTTGTGGACGGAGAAGTTAGTACTGCCTCCTCCCACAAGTCCCCTAAAACCTCCACATCCTTGCGGATGCTGTTGCGTAGCAGTGTGCGTTTGTACCGCCCTACAGTACGCACTAGGTGCCGTAGTTGCTGTCCAAGTCTTTATGGAAAGCATAGAGTTCTGACTAACCTGTTGTCTTCTATAGTTGTGTCCCAGCGCAGAAGATGGCACACAGGTCGTTGGTTCTTCTTCAGCAAAGAAGTGAGGCTAAAATAAGTTCGGTAGGATGGAAGCATAAGAAGCGACTCGCGAGATTTTTGTCAGGGATTCCATTTATTACGTCTAGACTCAGAATAATAAAATATGAACAACTGTTGTTAATACGACGCGGCCTGTGCTGCCCGTAGTTCATCTTGAGACCCCGACTGTTATCGCAATACACAAAATTTTACTCATGACCGGCGCGGTCCTGCGCGTATAGTGGTCAGCTCGAGACTGAAACTGCGGCGCATTGTGAGAGGGCACCTGACGCTCTATTTCGCGCCAAAACATGGCCGTCGCGCGCCTTCTGCAAAATCGCTCTTCTCTTGTTACAATAAGACACCTTGAACTTTTTAAACTGTTAAAACCTAGCCTGTCCTTGAGAGATATTTATCACAAATTCTCAGCTCTGAATAATTAATATTTAGTATATAATAAAAAAAAACTAATTTCAAAAGAAATCACGTGACGTGAAATGCAGCACCGAATGCGAGGAGAGTACCAGTACCATAGGCGGGCTTTCCCACGGTAACCAGCACCTACTGTGCCATATGCTACTGCTCCCCACCCCACATTTCAATATATGCTGCACTTCTGTCTTTCTTGCGCGTTTAAGACATGTACGTTGCTAGCAAAGAAACGGCCAGCGGCCAGAATATGAAGTGGCCATAGGCCAGGAATATCACAAAGTGACTAGAACAAACTGAATCTGTTTCGATGAAGAGAGAAGCTACCTTCGGGTCACGTGAGACCGTAAGCAGCACCCGGTCTGAACCTTACGCATGCGCAAAGGCTGCTCTACCCCACATCTTTTCAAACAGTTAAATATTTGTTACAACGGAGAGTATAAATGTTACTTACCCTTAAAATCGTGACACATTTGCTAAAACACCCAAAAATATGTGGCAAGTAACAATACAAAAGTCATTGTTGTTCCCGTTTCTGTTAAAAAGAAATTGGGTTAAAAATATATATATATATAATCTTGCAGTCGGTCTCGAACCCACTAACTTCGACAGCGCCGCGATGCCGCTAACCACGCGGCTAGATGGAGAGTAGTGAGTTCATTATTATTTATGATTGGATCTTTTGAAGGGTTTTACAGTTGATGCGTCTTTAATTTATAGTTATAAAATGTTTTATCAAATATGACGTGTTTTTGATGAATCTTCAATGTGCCAAAAACAATTATGAAGGGCCGATGTTTCCTTCATGGAGAATTTGCGCAAGCGTAGATCGAGGTGCGCAGTAGCTCCATTGTCTTTGCTTTGGGACCATTCTAGCGTAACCGCCAGAGCTTAAGTAGCCAGAAGCTGATGTCTGTACCAGCTCAAACGCTAATGTTAAAAGCGACGTTTTCCCTCGCCCCTCCCTACCGCGGAAGTGCCCATATGTTGCCTCCAGAGGGTTCAGAAGAGAATTTGAACCTCAGGCACGCATGCGCATTACAGTGGTGCGGCCACAGCCGCCTGTATTAAGCGGCCGCCGTACGACTCGTATACGTGCTGTCTCCGCGACGTAAAACGTTTCTCTTGTGATAAAAATAATTTTATTGGGCATATAAAATGATCTCTTAGAAGATCGAAACGAAGAATTATGGTTAAAAAAACTTTTAATTTTATTTATTTAGTTTTTTCCCACGACGTGCTTTTTTTCGGGGGTTAACTGAACTACTGAACACATAGGACGTGCCGCCATTGTAGAGAAGGGAGGAGGAGATGGAAAACAGAAGAGTGGGGAAGACGAGATGGAAAGAGGCGGAGGTAAGGTAGGGGGAGGAGTAGGAGGAAGAGAGAGACAGAGGGGATGGTGGTGGATAAAATGAATAACTGTGGGAAAAGGACAAACAACAAATTTTGTATATCCACGATTTTCTGAAAAAAAAAAAAAAAATATCCTCTTGTTTCTGTTTTGTCGTCCTGATCAACCTCTGTTTCGTCGTTCCCGGCCTGTCTTTAAGGAAAGTTTCTATCAGGGTGCGTGGAAATCTAGAACAGCTATATAGATTTGTAATACAAGTTTTATTTACTGAAGATTACACCAAATACTGAACTTCTATAAAGTATGTCTCTTCTCGCGGCGGCGTCTTCTGTACGATGCTAGCTGCGCTGAGTCCTTGTGACTGCCTATTGCGAAGTAGAGTTCAGATCTAGGGCTGGGCAAATGATACTCGCGTTCGAACATGTTCGGGATTTCCCGATACAACAGAGAACTCGATACAGTATCGAACTGTTCGAACAGTCAGATAATAAATGCCTCGCGCTGCTTATCTACCGACGATACGCGGGAAATTTTGAAGCTAGCGGGCTATCACTTTGATCAGAACCAGTTTCAAGGAAGTACAGTTACATGTAAAGTAAAAGAAGGGCAACAGTATGAAAAACTGTATATTTTGTTTAAAACAGTGCATACGTGACGTGTCTGGTCTCACTGCAAGATATGATCCATTAATAATCAAAATATCTGCTACTAGAACAGAACTACTGCACCTCATTACTGACGACTAACATTCAAAGGGAAAAATGTGAATCCTTCATAAGTAGAAATTAAATTTCAAATGTTCAAATGTTTGTTAAGCTTATGGGACTTAACTACGGGGTCATCAGTCCCTAAACTTACAAACTACTTATGAACTACTTACGAACTAGGACGGCACAAATATCCATGCCCGAGGGGGGATTCGAATCCCCGACCGTAGTGGCCGTGCTGACCGTGACTGGAGCGCCTCAGTCACCTCGGCCACCGCGGCCGGCAGAAATTAAATTTAATGTGATTATAAGAGGTAGGTTGCAAATGACCATTCCATTTCCTTTTAATACTGTATAGTAACAGATAAAATGTTACCACCTTTTAATCGCCTTAAAAACAAGATTAAAACAAATGAAATTGGGAAAACATTAATAATATAATACACAATAACGGAAATAAGTCATATAAAAATAAACTGTAATTGCAACCTCGGAATAAACAGTGCACGAACTGCTCTGTACGTAGTATTAACAAGTGTCACTAGATGGCAGCACTATAATTTTTAATCGCGATCGCTATTGTTTTTACTTATGACCTGCACCCTACAAGATACAATAGTCGGAATTTCACACTGATTAATCCCCATTGTATATTAATGACACCCTATCTTCGTTATAAATCGTTTACTGCACAGCACAAAAAAGATTTATGAATATCATCGTTGTAAATCGTAGAAATAGTACCTCCTAGCATTGCTAGAAAGCGTTGTGATCGAAAGTTCGAACATTTCCCGAGATTTCCCGAACCGTGACGTAAATTGTTCGAACAGTTCGAGTCTTGTTCAAACCCAGCTCCATTCAGATATGCCCGTCCAGACGCATGCCGGCCTAGATATAACCGCTTGTAGAGGGCGCACTTCTCCGGTTACTTCCCCACGACGCGCAGAGCCGGCGTGTGATTGGCTGCCGGTCGTCCGCTGCCTTCTGCACGATCGTTCTCGGACATCTGGCGTGTGGCGCTGACTTTACGCCACAACAGTTTCTAACGTTCCCTTCATTCTACAGAGGGCAACTAATGCAAATCAGGTTACTGATTTGCTCGCTGTATTTTCCTGGTGCTCCGGCCTTCAGTAAAATTGTTCCCGCTTTGCTGGCAGCGGCTGCTGCTGGTGGCTCAGTCGCCAGTGCCGCGCATCTGCTCGCTCGCCTCCCGCAGACTACGTCCGCAGTGGCGGCGCCACGCAAACCGCAGGGAGCCCCACACCGCCAGATGCCGGCCACGTGTCCGCGTTGCCTAGCAACGTCCGTCTCTCCACGTCTGCTCGCTGCGCACATGGCTCGCTGCCAGCTTTCGCTCTCTTGTCCGTGGTCGCGTACCGACGTGACGTGGCCTCTGGCTCTTTTACTGCCCTGCAAGGCGTTTTTAGGAGCGGCGAGTTACGGATGCTTTTGAAAAAAAAAAAACTAACTTGCTTTTGTGCCACCACATGCAATATCCTCTAAATGGCGTTTCAGGCACACGTGGATAAGTTGGAAAGTTTCCAGCGTAACTGTTAAACATGTGTTCTTTTTAAATCAAATTGTAGAAAGCTCTCATTTTATTAGGATGCAGTCTCTTCCGTTTGCCGATTAGCGGTGCATAGGTCGAAGATTTTTGAAAATATAAGAAACGGTGTTTCTATACCTACATCTACATGGGATACTCTACAAATCACATTTAAGTGCGTGGCAGAGGGTTTATCGAACCACCATTATACTATTTATCTCCCATTCCATTCTCGAATAGCGCGCGGGAAGAAAGAACACCTGAAACTCTCCGTTTGAGCTCTGATTTCTCGTATTTTATTCTGTTGATCATTTACAACTATGTAAGTGGGAGTCAACAATATATTTTCGCATTCGGAGGAGAATGTTGGCGATTTGAGGTTCGTAAGTAGCCCACGCCGCAGCGATAAGCGCCGTTGTAATGATTCCCATCCCAGATCCTGTATCATTTCCGAAACAATGTCTCCCCTGTATCGTGATAATACGAAACGAGCTGCCCTTCTTTGGACTCTTTCGATGTCCTCCGTCAAACCCACCTGATACGGATTCCTCACTAGGCAGAAATACTCCAAAAATGGACGGACAAGCGTAGTGTATGCAGCTTCTTTTGTAGTTCTGTTGCATGTTTTAAGGGTTCTGCCAATAAAACGCAGTCTCTGGTTCGCCTTTCCCACGACATTATCTACGTGTTCTTTCCAATTTAAGTCTGCCCCTGTTCTACAACCACACGTTTGTCTAGCCGCTCCACGGATACCCCTCTTCTGTGATTGCACCCACAGTACGCCTGTCTGTATCGTTGAGGCATGCAAGCTAACTGAACTCGGCCATGTCTGTGGTTCATGAGTGTGGACTTATTTTGGAGTGCACTAGCTGCAACTACTACTGTTCACACATCATACTCTATTTAATTATCCCAGCATAAGCAGAAGTAATTCCGTCACACTTCTTCCTCCTTGCTTTGAAACAAACATAAAAATCACAGTAAATCCGACGAAAAATTTATCTTCCAAAAATAGCTAAGCCCAATGGCAAAATTTATATAAAATCGTCGTTAAAAACTGATTATGCTTTTCAGCGTTCAGTCTGGAGCATAGTCCCCTAAAAAAATTCATCCATCATCCCCTATTAACATTGACACCTCGTCTGACGCAAAGCCTTTTACTTCAAAATAGTTCTTCACCGAATGTAAGTACTTTCTCCTTGGTCAACGTCGACTGCTCTTACCCTCCGCTGCCGACCCCATGAGTCTCTTCCTTCTCCCATGTGTAACATGACCCCACCATCTCAGCCTGTTCGCTCTAACTGCTTCATGTGTGGTGTCATTCCCAGTTTTTCTTTGATTTCCTCATAATGGACACCCACCTCCCATTGTTCCCATCTATTAGTAACTGCAGTCATTACTGTTACTTATATATATGTAACCTCAACCTTATGAATAAGATAACCGCAGCTGTATAGGATGCAGCTGAGTCGAAGTATTATGAGGAAAAAGTTGCGGTTATTTTAAATACCCACGGAGAATACTATTATGTTAATTAGTAATATGCATGTGTACTTGGTTTTTATCGGAAGACAAATGTAATTCTGTGCTTTATGATAGACACTATCAGCAATTTCTTTTAAGATGATGATAAGAGATCTACATCTACATAGATACTCTGAAAATCACATTTAAGTGCCTAGCAGAGGGTTCATTAAAAACTTTCATAACCTTTCTCTACCGTTCCATTCTCTAATAGAGCGTGGGAAGAAATGGTTCCGTTTTCGATCTGATTTCTCTTATTTTATTGGGATGGCCATGTCTCCCTATTTAGGTGAGTGCTAGCAAATTATTTTCACATTCATAAGTAAAAGTCGGTGATTGAACTTGCACCATTGAATAACATCTTTCTTTTAATGATTTCCACCTCAAATCGTGCAACATTTCCGTCACGATTTCTCCCCTGTAACGTGATAAAGCAAAACTAGCTGCTCTTCTCTGAATCTTCTGAATGTCTTCCGCCAGACTCACCTGGTGCGGGTCCCACACTGGGCAACAGTACTCCAGGAGAGGACGCACAAGTGTGATGTAGGCAGTCTCTTTGGTGGAGCTGTTGCATCGTCGAAGCGTTCTGTCAATGAAAGGTAACCTTTGGTTCGCCTTCCCCACAATATATTCTATGTATTCTCTCCAGTCTAACTTGTTGGTAATTGTAACTCCTAGGTATTTTGTAGAATTTACGAACTTGACTGGTTTATCGTGTAACTGAAGTTCAGCGGATTTCTTTTATTAGTAATGTATATTACTTCACACTTTTCATTTTTCGTGTTAATTGCCAATTTTCGCACCATGTAGAAATTTTGTCTAAATCGCTTTGCAGTTGCTTTTGATCCTCTGTTGGCTTCACTAACCGATAAACGACATCATCATCCGAGAACAGTTTAAGGGAGCTATTCACATTGTCTCCCAAATCGTTTATGAAAACAAGGGAGAGTAGGGGACATATAACGCTTCCCTGGGGAACGCCAGATATCACTTCTGTTTTACTCGGTGACTTACCGTCAATTACTACGAACTGTGTCCTTCCTGATAGGAAATCGTGAAACCAATCGCGCAATTGGGGCGATATTCCATAAACACGCAATTTCATTAGAAGCCGCTTGTGAGGTACAGTGTCAAAAAGCCTTTCGGAAATCCAGAATTATGGAATCGATTTGCGATCCCTTGTCGATGGCACTTATCACTTTATGTGAATGCAAGGCAAGCTGTGTTTCGCAAGAGCGATACTTTCGGAATCCGTGTTGACTACTGGTTAATAGGTCGTTCTCTTAGAGATAGTTCGTAATGTTCGAACAAAGTATGTATTCCAAAATCCTACTGCAAATCGACGTCAATGAGATGGGCTTGTAATTTTGGGGATCACTCCTATTGCCTTTCTTGAATATTGGAGTAATTTGGGGAACTTTCCAGTCTTTGGGTACGGATCTTTCGCTGAGTGAACGGTTGTAAATTATAGCTAAGTACGGAGCTATTGCATCAGCATACTCTGAGAGGAATCTAGTTGGTATACAATCTGGCCAGGAAGATTTGTTTTTGTTTAGTGACTTAATTTGTTTTAGTACTCCAGGAACATCTACTTCTAAGTTTCGCATGCTGGCAGCTGTTCTTGGTTCGAATTCTGGAGTGTTCATTTCGTCTTCTTTGGTGAAAGAATTTCAGACGATCTTCATCTACATCTACATGGGATACTCTGAAAATCACATTTAAGTGACTGGCAGAGGGTTCGTCGAACCATCGTTATACTATTTATCGCCCATTCCATTCTCGAATAGCGCGCGGGAAGAGAACACCTGAAACTTCTCGTTCGAGCTCTGATTTCTCGTATTTTGTTCTGATAATCTTTTCTACCAATGTAAGTGGGAGTCGACAATATTTATCCCATTCGGAGGAGAGTGTTGGCGATTGGAGTTTCGTAAGTAGCCTACGCCGTAGCGGTAAGCGCCGTTGTTGTAATGATTCCCGTCCCAGATCCTGTATCATTTCCGTAACGCTGTCTCTCCTGTATCGTGACAATATGAAACGAGCTGCCCTTCTTTGAACACCTTCGATGTCCTCCGTCAAACCCACCTGATAAGGATCCCACACTGGGCAGCAATACTACAAAAATGGACGGACAAGCGCAGTGTATGCAGCTTCTTTTGTAGTTCTGTTGCATGTTTTAAGGGTTCTGCCAATAAAACGCAGTTACTGGTTCGCCTTTCTCACGACATTATCTACGTGCTCTTTACAGTTTAAGTCTGAAGTAATAGTAAGTCCTAGGTATTTTGTGGAGTTTACGGCCTTCACTTTTGATTGATTTATCTTGCAAACAAAGTTTAACGGATTTCTTATCGTACTCATGTGGAGATTCTCATTTTTAGGGTCAATTGCCAATTAGACGATGCTTTACCATCGATTATTACAAACTGTGTCCTCTCTGACAGGAAATCCACTATCCAATCGCAAATTTGGGGCGCTGTACCATAAGCACGCAATTTGTTTAAAGGCCGTTTGTGAGGTACGGTGTCAAAAGCCTTCTGGAAATCAAGAAATACGGAATCGATTTGCAAACCCTTGTCGATAGCACCTATCACTTCGTGTGAATAAAGAGCTAGTTGTGTTTCGCATGAACGATATTTTCTAAATCCGGTGGACCTTGGGTCAATAGATCATTCTGTTCGAGATAATTCATAATATTTGAATACAGGATATGTTCCAAAACCCTGCTGCAAATTGACGTCAATGAAATAGGCCTGTAGTTTAGTGGGTTACTCCTACTGCCTTTCTTGAAGATATGTGTGACCTGTGCAACTTTCCAATCTTTTGGTACAGATCCTTATATGAGAGAGCGGTTGTATATGACTGTTAAGTAAGGAGCTATCGCTTCAGCATAATCAGATAGAAATCTAATGGGTATACAATCCGGACCAGAAGACTTGTTCTTGTTAAGTGATTTTAGTTGCTGCACTACTCCGATGATATCTACTTCTACGTTACTCATTACGGCACCTGTTCGTAATTCGAAATCTGGAATATTGGTTCCGTCTTGTTTGCTGAATGAGTTTCTAAAAGCTATGTTTAGTAACTCTGCTTTAGTAGCGCTGTCATCGGCAGGGTAGTCATTACTATCGCGTAGTGAGGGTATTGTTTGTGTTTTTCTCCTAGTATATTTAACATATGACCAAAATCTCTTTGGATTTTCAGTCAAGTTTCGAAAAAGAGTTTCGTTGTGATAAGTATTGTAGGTATATCACATTGAAGTCCTTGCTAGATTTCGAGCTTCTGTGTGTGATCGCCAATCCTGGGGATTTTGCCCAGATGCATCGAAAAAGGTCATCTATCTAAATAAATAGCGATATTGTCTGTAAACCAGTGTAAAATTGTTGTGATACCTGTTGTAAAATGAAAACTGTGGCCTTGCGTGGCAAATATACGGTGTGTGTGTGTGTGTGTCGCCTGGCGCGTTTCTCTGGAATTGCCTCTGCCGCGAGTTGTGCCACTGGGGCTCTTTTGTAGGTCCTCCTGCACCCACCTGGCTTTGTGTGCATTCAGCACCACAACAGCAAGGGAGGGAGCGAGCTATACACGCGAGCGGAACCGGAATAGGCGAGCAGATCAGTGGCCACGTACGGGGACCCCTCTACCCCCCATCCTCTCTCTCTAGCTCTCTCTCTCTCGTGACACAACAAAAGGACGCCCTTGGCGAGCCGTGCCCTGATCGCATGACGCTGGCTGACTTTACGAGCTGGGGCGCTCCTCCTCTTCGTATAATGAAACGCGGGAGGGCTCCCGGCTTGCAGCGCCCCAAAAGCGTGCTCTCACTACCAGCTACGCCACCGTAAACGGAGCAAGGTGGGGACCCGACAGCGCCACTTGCCACCGCCGATCAGGAATAGGGGCCCATAAAATGCCGATGGTCGCGTCGTTGTATCGCTATTTAAGGCTCAGAGGTTCTGAGTTTTAGGTTTTTGTTTTCCTCATCTGATGGATTCTCTTCGTTTACACAGTGTGACAGAGCACTGAAAAGTCGAAACAGGCCTCTCTGAGTGCACGATATCCCCTTAAAGTAACTGAAATCTCTGGGAGAACCAACCACGACAAAACTATTTCACCTGCTGTGTAACATGTATGGGGCGGGTGAAATACCCCCAGACTTAAAGATAAAAATGTAATACTCCCGATGCCAAGGAAAACAGGCGCAGACAGATGTTTGAATTCCATCCGTTAAATAAGTCATGGTTGCAAAATTTTAACATAAATCATTTACAGAAGAATGCAAAATCTCGTAGAAGCCAAACTCGGGGAAGATCAATATGGATCTACAAGAAATGAAGGAACACGGGAGACAATATTTACCTTACGACTTACTTTAGAAGATAGATTAAGGAAAGGCAAACCTACATTTATAGCTTTTGTAGATGTGGAGAAAGCTTTTGACAATGTTGATTCGAATACACTCTTTCAAATTCTGAAGTCGGGATGGTTAAAATATAGGGAATGGAAGATTATTTACAACTTTTACATTAACCAAACAGCTGTTTAGAGTTGAAAGTCATGAAAGGTGTGCAGTGGTTGGGAAGGGAGTAAGACAGGATTGTAACCTTTGTCCAATGTTTTTCAATTTGCACATTGAGCAAGCTATGAAGGAAAGCAAGCAGAAATTCGGAAAGGGAATTAAAATTCAGGTCGAAGGAAACTTTGCCTTTTGCCGATGGCATTATAATTCTGTCAGAGACAGCATAGGACCTGGAAGAGCAGTTGAACGGAGTGGACAGTGTGTTACAAGGAGCTTGTAAGCCGGCCGCGGTGGCCTAGGTGACTGAGGCGCTCCAGTCACGGTCAGCACGGCCACTACGGTCGGGGGTTCGAATCCCCCCTCGGGCATGGATATTTGTGCAGTCCTAGTTCGTAAGTAGTTCATAAGTAGTTTGGAAGTTTAGCGACTGATGACCCCGTAGTTAAGTCCCTTAAGCTTTACGAACATTTGAACATTTTGTTTTTTTTTTTTTTTTTTTTTTTTTTTGTGGCTTGTAAGATGAACATAAACAACAGCAAAACAAGGGTCATGGAATGCAGTCTAAGAAAATCAGGCGATGCACAAGTAATTCAATTGGGCAATGAAACAATAAATGGGGCAGATGAGTTTTGTTACTTGGGCAGTAAAATAAGATATTGTGGTCGCAGTACAGAGGATATAAAATGCAGAATGGCAATGAGAAGTAAAGCGTTTTTGAGAAACATGGACGATAAGTAGTTCAGACTGGAAGAGTATAGAGGCTTTTGAAATGTGGTGGTACAGAGGGATGCTGAAGATTAGGTGGGTAGTTTGTGTAACTGATAAAGAGGTACTGAACAGAATTGAGGAGAAAAGGAATTTTCGCATACCTTAACTAAAAGAAGGTATCGATTGCTAGGACACATTCTTAGACATCAAGGGATTGGGAATTTAACATTAGGGGGAAGTGTGAGGGGTAAAAATCGCAGAGGGAGACCAAGAGACGAATCTGGAAGAAATGAATTGTCGTTGGGCAGCAAAAAACGTGTAGTAAAGTGAGAAGAGAGTGACGAAAGGAGCACGGGTGGGGCGGAGCCCTGGACGCTTTGTGAAGCTGGCGAGCACTCGCGCTGCGAATGTTAAGCGCTGTGCGGTGTTTGTGTTGGCAGCGGCGGCCGCTGAGTGTCGAACAGCGCGGAGAGAGTAAACAGAGCGCCTTCCTAGCTGCTGGCAGGCTGCGCAAACGCCCCAGCTGTGCGTACAGCGAGCGCGTCAAGTCACCTACAGGAAAAGGCCGATACAGAGGCGGACACAAGTCAAATGCGTATCTCACGGTCAACTGTGATTAATGCATACAGGGAATGTGCGTATCTGCCATAATGTTTCAGAATACGTCGACTACCGCGGTGGAGTAGCCGAGCGGACTAAGGCGCCTCGCTGTGGAGCGCGCCGTTTCTCGCCGTTGGAAGTTCGAGTCGTCCCTGGGGCATGGGGGTGTGTGTTGCCCTTAGGATAGCTTACCTTAGTTTAAGTAGTTTGTAAGCTACGGACTGGTGACCACGCAGTTTGATCCGATAGATTTACAAACATTTCAACATCTGAAGACGTTGACTATGCGAATGTCACCGCACCCTCTGCGTGGAACGATTAGTTTTGTGAAATAAATCGCGATTTGCAATCAGTTACGGCTTCACTGTACTAGGAATACCAGAGTGCGGCGAATGAAAATTTGTGGCCGGCCGGGATTCGAACCAGGGTACTAGTACAGTGAAGCCATAACTGATCGCAAATCGCGATTTATTTCATTCATTGAACACTGTAACGTCGTCAAAAGTATATAAGATTAGTTTTGTGTTAGCACCACAGGCGTGTGCTTCGCGGGACAAAAGTAAACAGATACTGTACTGCCTCGCTTGACAAGGTAACCGCAGTCTGTTGGTACAACTCGGCGGCAGCAAGCAGTCAGTGTACGTAAGGCAACTGTCTCGTATTACAGAAAAGAACAGGTCGTATCGTACCGAAAAAGACCACCGTAGCGCCATGCCCCGTAAAGGTAGGGAAACGACAGTGGATGAGCGAAGGCATATTGTGCGGCAGCATAGTGAGGGAAAATAATTTGCAGAAATAGGCAAGGCCGTCAACCAAAGCCGAAAGAATATATTCAGTATCGTCCAGAAATGGAAAGAAGAAAAAAACTCTTGTCAATCGTCCACAACAGGGGCGTCCTCAGAGACAAGAGGAAGATAGTTGGAATGGTGAAAGAAGACCCTCTGACTACAGCCCTTGCTATAGCGGCAGAACGGCAGGACGCGCTGGTACCAAAGTTAGTGTTAGAACAGAGCGCATATGTCCAAACAGTGCTGGGTAAAATGCCAGAGTGCCAAGGCGCAAACCGTTCGTCAGTAAGTGCAACGCAAAAAAGAGGGTGGTTTTTGCCGAAAAATTCGTCGGCAACGATGTGACATTTTGGGACAAGAGTCTGTGGAGTGAGGAATGCAAATTTACTTTGAGCCACGTGGATGGCAGCAGTTTAATGTGGCGGCAAGAAAACACAGAGTCAGAGCCCAGAAACATGCAAGCATGATCCCATGCATACGGCGAAATATGTCAAATTGTGGATACTATACAACACGCCTCATCGCCTCATTATACCCATCGTAGTTTCCGGACCTCAACCGCATCTAAAACATATGGAATGAACTGAAAACGAGATTAAGAAAACGACATGTGAGCAGTTTGACACATTTGCGTGCATATATAGAAGAAAAATCGGTAATTATCGGTTCGGATATAAGAAAAAAGTTTTTTAACTCCATGCCACAAAGACTGAGGGCTGTAATACAAAGAAAGGGACGCATTACCAAATACTGACTGCTGTCTGAATACTCTTGCACATTGTATATTTTGTTTTTTTCTTTTTTCCTTCTTACCTAAGGCGTGTTTTGTTGCTTGTTGTTCTGCTTATGTTCAGGCTGACAAATGTATTACACATTTGTATGTATATATAATATATATATATATAGTTAAAAACATATTTAAGGTTTACTTCTCTGATTACTCCTAGCGTTTGAATACTCTGTACGTTGAAAGCCGATCAGTAACTCGGGTCAGTTCTGGGTGACAAATAAAATCGGCAATTTCAATTTCGTACAAACCTTACAGGTTAGCTTTAACCGATTTGACGATATCACAGAAATCTAAATCACAATAGCCCGACAGGAATTTCAACAGCCATTTCCCAGAGTAAGAGTTCAATGTATTATTTACAATAGCTGGTACTCGCCCACGCCTGGCGTGTGTAATAAAGGCTACAACATTTGCAATTGTGTTCTACGATGCCTGGTGAGTATTAGTAAGTCATGTATCCATCAAATAATTGAAGCAATTTCGGATCGAAAAGCTTCTCATATTTTCCAGTTTTTATATAATTTTAAAATTTGCCATTTTCTTAAGAAAATAACATTGAATCACTTATCAATTCGAATTAAAACTTGTTTATTTCTGTTTTAACTGTCTGAACTTGTTTAATTCTCCTAGTGACGACGTAGGGTCAGGCTGTCGCTATGCAGCACCGCTTCTTCCCTAGCTCATTTGCCGAATTCAGACAAAACCATTACTCTGCAGCTAATCTGACGCACAACACCACACGGTGGGTAGTTACGTTGAGTGTTCCTGAAAATACAGCAGAGGTAAATGGACCAAAAATTCTGAAACCACTCTGTCGTCAAGACATTCGCCCTGGTTCGGACCTACAAATGAACAGGTTTTTGTTCGGCAGTCTGGGATGTCTAAAACATCCCTCTTTTTTAATAGTGTTTATGTGAGCCTTATAACTGATTATTGAGTAAAAATCCGGTTCCGTAGTGTGGTGGACAGCGTGGTGGGTTAACACACAGGGGGCTCGGATTTGATTCCCGATCGAGTTGGTGATTTTCTTCACTCGGCGACTGGGTGTCGTGTCGTCATCATTTCATCATCATTGACGTGCAAGTCGCCAAAGTGGCGTCAGCTAAGAAGACTTGCACCAGTTGGGGTGTAACAGAGAAATGCCTCACGAAATCATTGTCACTGAGTGAGAATCCCAGTCGTTCCTTTCGCATCCTCGGCGGCACCTCTCGACCGCCTTCCACAGCAGCGCGGCGCCGCGTCTCTTGGCGAGCTGTGGCGCCAGAGACAATTAATCGCCGTCCAACTGCTGCTCGCATTTAATTGGAAAAGTTCACTGGCGGACCCGAAATAACCGTCTGCTCTGCCATCCTACAAAATCGATACAAATAAGGGTCTCCAGACTCACACTGACTCGCTAGGTAGAGTTAAACTTCGACTCGAAAGTCAGTAATTAAACATTCCCATCGCTATCCAGTTGCCTGTTGGAGTGATCTCGACAACCGACAAATTCATAGGAATGTGATAGTAGTAGGGTAGTAAAGATTCGAAGGGACATTGAACCTTACCCAGAGGTCATTCCCAGAACTCAGATAACATCAAGTTTCAAGAAATCAGAGTATTATATTCCACACTTTTTACCTCATTATAAAATTTGCAATTTTCCGGGTCATATATATATCACTTATAAACTCACATGGAGATTATTTTATTTTTTAAATATAATCTGCACTCGTTGAAAATGTTAAAATTTTTATGTGGATACTTAAAGATCTGATAAACTAGGTATTTTTTATTTATATTTTTTTAATTCAAGTCTGTGGCTTGCTGTGTTATAAAGGTTAAATTATGTGTTTGTATTGTTGTTGTACTGATTTTGGTAACTGTCAACAACATTAGCGTATCCTTTCATAATACAAATAAGCGTTGTATGTCGAAGTGCTGAAGTTTATCCGAGGAAAAGTGACGAATATATTGGTAAATCTCTAAAAAAAGTATAGTATCACTCCAAAAGAAAGAGTTTTTAAGCAACGTGAGTTTCGAGGTAATACTTTTAGAATAACACTGCGCCTTGGTTGCACAGTGGTAGAGTGCCAGACTACAAATCTAAAGGTCGCGGGTTCGATCCCCGCCAGGTCCTAGGATTTTTATCTATCACTTTCCATTTCTTTCACCTCTGGCAGTACATGTGAAAAATACCGAGTAGCACCGTGGTTCGGAACCCACGTTAAACTGTAGGTCCCACTATAACTGGCTGGGTAAGTCAGTTCGAAGGTCGAAGGAAGGCAACGGCATACCACCTCCACACAGGACCATGCCTAGTAAAGCAATGTGGTGTTCAAACCAATCTTCGGATTGGTGACTGCTTTACCTTTACTTTTAAAGGGGAACCAGTACAAAACCTTTGCCTTCCTGGACCTAATTCATGGTGTAATTACCGCAATGTCCAGTACTCAAACGGTTCATACTGCCATAAACACTCCATCCCAGCAGCGCGTCATGGATGTCATAAAATCTATTTACAGAGACCTGACAAATCCTGAATTACTGAAGAAGTGTCTGCATGATGAGACTCAAAATCCCAATGAGTCGTTCAATGATATTATATGCACTCGTTTATCAAAAATTGTCTTTGTTGGGCCGGCCGCGGTGGCCGAGGGGACTGAGGCGCTCCAGTCACGGTCTGCACGGCCACTACGGTCGGGGGTTCGAATCCCCTCTCGGGCATGGATATTTGTGCCGCCTTTAGTATAAGGTAGTTGATAAGTAGTTTGTAAGTTTAGGGACTGATGACCCCGTAGTTAAGTCCCATAAGCTTAACAAACATTTGAACAATTTTTTGTCTTTGTTGGAATGAACACAGTAAAGTGGGGGGGGGGGGGGGTCAGTGATGCTGATATTAATTTTAATGATGGTAATATTGGTAGGGTGAAAGTGCTACGGCACAAGGGAATTAATGCTGGAGCAAACTGCACCAGAGAACTTGAACGAATGGACAAGGTTCGCATTTATAAAGCAGAGCGTGCAGCACAGTCGGCCACTAAGGAGTCCAGAAAGAAGAAGAAGGTTGAAAAAGATTAAGAGGATGATCTAAAATATGGTGCAGAATGCTTATAAGTGACTAAAAATAAAATTTAAAAAAAAAAAAATGTGCATAGTGAGTTACAGTCTTTTGAACTTTGGAAGCCGTTCCTGAATATTTAAATTTTTTGTTGTATTTTCTCATAAATCTCAGAAATCACTCCGAGTAGAGTATTCAAATTTCTAGGCAGTAATGACGTACATATCCTGAGATTACTGAACTAAAAGGAACATAAAGTTATGTATAATTAAAATAATTTAAGATAACGTTCAAAAACGTGCACAAAATGTTAACCATGTAATTAAAAATTGTATGAGGGGTGGAACTTAAATACTGTTACCTATATGTTTACAACGGATACAAAAGCGTTACATGTTTACATCTCTTACTCTCCTTCAAAGTAGTCACCAGCGTTGTGTAGAACCTTTTCCAGAGAGGTGGAAGGCGTAGTTCACAGTTAGCAGAGCCTGTTCTGTTGATGGTGCGAATGTGTCGAATCTCTGGAACAGTTCTGAAGCGAATGCCATGGAGTCGTTCCTTCATCTCCGGAATCAAGTCAGTGTCACAATGATTTGAGTCCAAGAAGTATGGTGGATGGTACAGTACTTCCCAGTCCCATGGACCGAACAGAGCAGCTTTCGCTGTATGTGACCGCGCATTGTGCAAAATGATGGTTGGGTTGCGCAGAAAGTGTTTCCACTTCTTTCGCAAAGCTGGTCGCAGGTGATGCTCCAAAAAAGAACAGTAATACTGTGCATCCACGGTCTGCCGTGGAGGAACGTAATGCGTTAGGATAACACCATCAAATTCATACACTAGAATTACCATAACTCTCAACGTACTGGGCTCTGACGCACTTTCGAATTTCGCGGCGATCCATATTGACGCCATTCGTTGGAATGGCGTTTCGATTTTGGCTCATACGATGTGACCCATGTCACACGATACGACGTAAGAAAGCTTCTCCTTCGCACTCGTAGCGCTTCAAGTGGGTCTGAGCAGAGTCGAAGCGCATCCTTTTCTGAATTTCCGTCAATTCTTGCGGAACCCATCGTGATGAAATTTTTCGCTTGGCCAGGCACATTCAAGCTTGATTGAACTCCGTCGTTCCTGTTTCGAAAACATAGTGACAGCGTTACGTTAGACCGCTCGCTTACAAGTGACTGTGTTTCCCTCGATTGTACGCACGCCGGTCACGTGCTCTGTGATAAGGTAAATATGTCAACAACATGTGCTATCAGCGACAATTGGAGATTCCATTGCATAGTGTTTCCACAGCAGTGTTGCCACTATTTAAGAGACAACCCTTGTATTTCCGAAAGCAGTGGCTGAAATGCAGTTATTGTAGTTCAGTAGACTCAGAACATACAGTTTAACGTCCTGTAAAAGTGTCATATTAATGGCTACAGTGGCTCCTGAAATACAGGGAAGCCAATTCACTAAAATTAACAATGTCGGGACACGGCGTTCCAACTCTTCTTAATTTGCAATCCTGCGGCGCAGCCGAGTTAAAAATATTTAAGTTTCTGGCTGCTAAAGGAGCCCGCACACGTTCAATATTTATTGACAATACTAGTTTGTCAATCTTTCAGTATATTGAAGCGTTCTCACACCATCAATAATACTGACAAAATTGTTCAGTTCCAAACATAGTTGCACAGTTTTAACATGCTTGCCTCCCAGATAAAAGCGTAACATGCGTTTATATTAGCCATTGCTTGCAAACCACAGAAACAAAATGAAATATGTGCATGAATGGTTAGTAGAAAGGAGATTTGATTAATTAATTTGGGGTGAGTGCCGCATCTTACGACGATGATACGGGATGAAAGAGAAACAAAATACTGCAATGAGAGAGGCATTCGGAGTCGATAGAAGGCTGGGGTGTTACATTCAGATTCTTTGCGACAGGCAGATCGTTTGAATATCTGAATTATAGGACGGTACCGTAATGTCTGCAAATACTATCAGCAAAATTTTGATGGAAACCTGTGAAGCCATTGTATCTGCCCTGCAGCAATATATTCAGGTAATTAATTATATACACTACTTTTTGTTTGTATCTAATTTGGTGAGGCCTATCTCACGCCGACAAGAACAGTAACACAACTCAGAAATGATATACTTGAGGAAATTCGCCCGTGATGATTTTATTTAACGTCTTCCAATGTGGCTTCTGAGTGACACGGACGATATATTGCAAGAAACTCTCCGTATGCTGCATTTATTTTAATTTGTGTCCATATATTTTTGAACATTGATTCCATAGTGCTTCATGACGTTGTTAGCAATCAGTAAAATCTATCGTCATAGGTATACTCATTTTTGAAATCCCTAGAAACAGCACACAAAGAAGCAGAAGAAAACGCTACAAACATGTGGACGAAATGAAAACATAAACATTGCCGAGAGAATGAACAAAATAGCAAAGCACACAAGCGCCTTGTGGCTCTTTGATGAAGCTGTATGAACATCTTTAAGAGAATATTGTGAAACTGTCAGTATTTGACCTCACATGCTCAATATATATTGACAACACTGAAAATATTTTGGTGGCCGTCAATACTTCTCGTTAATATTTTAAGTATTGACAATACGCGCCCTCAGACGGGTCACTATATTGACGGTTTGACAATGTTACTGGACGTATGAGGGTCCCTTAAGGTTGGTTGCTCACACACAGATTTTGGACGGCCGGTAAAATATCGGCCGCTCACTTTTCAGAAGTGAACCATTGGCGGGCATTGCAGCTTGCACAGTGGCCGGCCACGGTGAGCTGCCGGCGACTACAAGTGCGCAGCACCGGCACGGGCCGGTGTCGGCGATACAGTGGAGAGGCGTACGTCGTCAAGTGGCAGCTGTAGCTAGTGGCACACGCAACGATTTTTACCGGCCGTCCTCCCTGCACAATTCCCGTTGTCCCTTCTCGCCATACAGTCGACGTAGCGCATATAGGACTAAAATGTAAAAATATTGATCGTGAATCCAATAAATTACAAATAATAACAATTATATAATTTCAACACTGTATATTTTAATTCCTATTATTTACACGATAAGCTTATTTCCACTAAATAGTCATCTTCAGGTGTTATGCCTGCAATACATAAGTTTTTATAAAATTTACTACTATGCTGCCTACTTGTTTTATACAGATGTAAAATAATAATAGCCACAACCAAATTAGCTATAGACATTGCATGTCTACCCATTAAAATAAAAAACGAAATCACAGTAAAAGTAGCTAATGCTCTAGAAAATAAATCTAACTACATGTATCCAAGACGATCTTACCTAGAACGATCAACTCTAAAAGATATAAACCATAAGTTAGAACAAAATAATGTTATAGCAATTAAAGCTGATAAAGAGGGCAGTCTGGTTTTAATTAACAAACAAGACTACATACAGAAAGTATTTGAATTTTTCGACAAAAATGGTATTATAAAAATTTCACGTGATCCTACCAACAAATATATAGCTCAAACAAGAAAGGTTATTAAATCTTGTTCATCAATTTAAGTCGAAATAAGCTTATCGTGTAAATAATAGGAATTAAAATATACAGTGTTGAAATTATATAATTGTTATTATTAAAATGTCGATGTACGACATCACTAACACTGTGGGCCCTGCAGATAACAAATTACAAATATTTCAATTCTAGTCTGTACCAGGATACTGAATAAAATTCAGTGGGGAAGTAAAAATTTTGAGTCACGCTGGGACGCGTACTCGTTTTCTTTCTTTAATTCTTCGGGTAGATCGTGTTATTGTTTTGTGATGTTATTGAGATCTTCGCTTTGTTTTTTATGAACGGTGGATAGCCCTCTGAGCGACCGGTTGTACAGAATCGTTCCTAGCCCTGCCCAAATCATTAACCTGTCGCGTACTAGAATCCATTGCTCTATTTTCTCGCAGCTTTATCTGCATTCCTGGAAGCAAGGGATCGAACTCCGTTCTATACCCACAAGGAAATGGTCATTGCCGGCCGCGGTGGCCGAGGGGACTGAGGCGCGCCAGTCACGGTCTGCACGGCCACTACCGTCGGGGGTTCGAATCCCCCTGCGGCATGGATATTTGTGCCGTCCTTAGTGTTAGCTAGTTCATAAGTAGTTTGTAAGTTTAGGGACTGATGACCCCGTAGTTGAGTCCTATAAGCTATACAAACATTTGAAATTTTTTGAAATGGCCATTTTCCTGTTTGAGGCATGCGTGGATTAAATGATTAAGAGATTCGGCAGTGGAAGCACGAACAGTTTTATGGAATAAAACTGTGAATCCGTTTGAAGATAGAAATGTGATTAGAGATACATTGGGACAACTTTCCTGCGAACTGATTGAGGGTTTTGAGGAAATGGAGAGCAAAGAAAAAAATTCATTTCGTAACTAGTATACTCATGTGTGATGATACGGTACTTTATTTGTTATTTGTATCATGTCAGCAATAATTGTCAAATACTATGCAAAATCAAACTTCCTGGCACACATTTTTAATCTGCCAGGAAATTTGATATCAGCGCATACTCCGCTGCAGAGTGAATGTTTCATTATGGAAACATCCCCTAGTCTGTGGCTAAGCCATGTCTCAACCGTATCACTTCTTCTAGGAGTGCTAGTCTTGCATGTTTCGCAGGAGAGCTTCTGTGAAGTTTGGAAAATAAGAGACGAGGTACTGGCAGAAGTAAAGTTGTGACGCGGCATCGTGAGTCGTGTCGGGATAGCTCAGTCGGTAGAGCGCTTGCCCGCGAAAGGCAAAGGTCCCAGGTTCGAGTCCCAGTTCCGGCACACAGTTTTAATCTGCCAGGAAGTTTCATATCAGCACACACCCCACTGTAGACTGAAAAGTTTCATTCTACTATGCAAAATCGTTTGGGATTCATTAATTTATGTTTGGAATCCACTACACTCGACCACGACAGCCGAGCGACTGCTCGCTTTGACCGGTAAAATGCCGGGGTGTGTACAAGCAGCGCTCCACCGGTAAATTACCGGCAGATATGTACCGGACGTCCAAAATTGGTGTGTGTGTGTGTGTGTGTGTGTGTGTGTGTGTGTGTGTGTGTGTGTGTGCAACCAGCCTATAACCGGGCCGCTGAAACATTCTACATCTACATCTACATACATACTCCGCATTTCACCTTAAGGTGCGTGGCGGAGAGTACACTGTATCACTACTAGGCATTCCCTTTCCTATTCCACTCCCAAATAGAAAGAGGAAAAAAAGAATGCCTATATGCCTCCGTACGAGCCCTAATTTCTCTATCTTGTCTTTGTGATCACTATGCGAAATGTAAGTAAGCGGCAGCACGATCGTACTACACTCAGCTTCAAATTCCGGCCCTCTAAATTTACTCAACAGAAATTCACGAAAAGAACGTCGTCTTTCTTCCAGCGATCCCCAATTGAGTTGCCGGAGCATTTCAGTGACACTCGCACATTAGTCGAACCTCCTGGTAACAAATCTAGCTGCTCGCCTCTGAACCGCCTCTATGTCTTCCTTTAAACTGATCTGCTGCGGGTCCGAAACACGTGAGCAACACTCAAGACGTGGTCGTACAAGCGTTTTATACGCGGTCTCCTTTATAGGTGAAGTACATGTTCCCAAAATTCTCCCAATAAACCGAAGTAAGCTGTCCGCCTTACTTACAACTGTCCATACATGTTCGTTCCATTTCATATCGCTCTGCAGTGTTACGCCTAGATATTTGAACGACGCGACAGCATCAAGAAACTCACTACTAATACTGTATTCGTACATTATGGGATTGTTTTTCCTACTCATGTGCATCACCTTACATTTTTCTACATTGAGAGCTAGCTGCCATTTTTCGCACCAACTAGAAATTTTGTCTAAGTCATCCTGTACGCTATTACAGTCAGTTAAAGACGACACCCTCCCATACACCACAGCATGATCAGCAAACAGCCGCAAATTACAACTTACTCTGTCCATCAGATCATTTACATAGATAGTAAATAATAGCGGTCCTCTATCACACTCCCCTGGGGCACGCTTGACGATACACTCGTCTCTGATGAACACTCGCCGTCGAGAACAACGTACTGCGTTCTATTACTTACGAAGTCTTCCAGCCAATTACAAATCTGTGAACCTATTCCATAAGCTCGTATCTTCGTTAGCAGTCTGTAGTGTGGCACCGCGTCGAACGCCATTGCACTTGACGTTTCGCGTTACGGCGAGTTAAGTTGGCTACACTGCTATAGCGACGTTGCTACACTAGCCTCTATACACACATCAGATTGAGCATTAAAAGTGCATATAATAATTCGTTCTTGAGCTGCTACCACGAAGCAGAAATTCATTAACGGCATAGTAATGTAGACAAGAGCACAACAACGCACACGCTTTCAACAACAGAGAAAAGAAATATAAAAAATAAGCATTTGACGATGACAGATACGAAATAAACAGTAAGCAATATAGTAAAAAATTGTCTCTATATTTTATAATCACAATGCTTTTCACTCACCAATTTACGACGATAATGGTGCAATACCATCCAACTCCGCATCTTCACCATTGTCGTCACGCCAAAATCGTCTTCATCGTCGTCATTACCAAGAAAAATCATTAATTATTCATGATCACTTAGGATGCCTTCCATTGTCTGCTCTGCCAGAATCAGTTTTTCAACGTGCTCGACCTCTTTTTTTTCCAAGTTGCAGCATTCACATTGGCAACAGCTTCACGCAACAGCCTTTTCAGTCTGTTTTAGTGAAAGACGTATTATTGTTCCCTGTGTGATTTTTTACGTCATTCCATACTAATTCTATAGAGTTAAAATGGCAGTGATACGGGAGCAGCTTTTTTACGTTGTGAACCTGCTCCTTTGCGATTTCGTCTTCTAGATATATGGGCGTAATAGGGTAATTTTTTTTCACGAACAAATATAAAATAAGTTTTGACATCGACATATTTGCCCCAATATTTCTTTCTTGTAGGCACTGCACCATAACTACTTTCCGATCGTTTGAGTCGAGAATGAACTTCCTGCTCAGAGCATATGCTTCAGAGTTTTTATTCGTACGAAATTGAGAACTTACTCAGAGAACGTCACTAGAAAAACGTCTTTTCGGTGACATTATCCAATTACTTGAACTCGGAAAGTCAAGTTTTACCACTCACAGTAAAACAAATCGCTTCGAAAAAACATCGCATTGACGTGTTTTAAGGCCCACTTTAGATTTATAGTTTTGTACGTTTTTGCAAACATTTTGGACCAAAATAATAATCTAAGTAATAAAAAATTAATTAATAAGTGTGTGTGAAACCCTTTTAGGAAAAAAATTGGTACAGGCGGGTTCCGAACCACTGACCTTCAGCGTCACAGTCTAACGCATTGCCCACTACGTTATGGGTAACAGGAGCGCTATTCATTTAACCTTTAACTGTTGATGGCCGTTGTTAACTGATGCTAATATGGCCTTTTTAGACAGTAGATTATCATTTATCGTACGAAGAACGATGTGTTTTGTTAATTCTTCATTGCGCCATTGCATGAAATGACAACGTGTAAGTTACAATAAGAAAATCATCATATAACGCAACGGAAGATGGCGTATGCCAGAGAGAGTTCTGGGCGAGGAATGTCACGTGACATCTCCGAACGGCTGGTTTTCGTTAATTCAATGGAGGGTGTCAAATCTCCGTTATTTTTGCAAATATCTCTCAAACGATACGAGATATGAGAAAAACATACGAGGAACAAAATTGTAGAGAATTTTCTCCTCTACAAATTCGGTTATTTAATTTTCGCGTCAGATGAACGGTTTATTTGCAATTAAAATTACATTAGAAACGGCTTTTTTTGGTATTATTACCGTATTTTTTTTCGAAAAACTTGAAAAAGGGAGGTTCTGGTCTCTGGTAGACTACAATTATGTCTGTAAAATTTGGTGCTGATCAGTTGAACGGATCGTCTTAAAAACAGGGAACACGTTACGGACAGACAGACATCGCAAAATCGCCGTTATTGTTGCAAATATATTTGAAACGCTACGAGATAGGAAAAAAAATCATAAGAGAGCAAAGTTGTAGAGAATTTTCTCCTCTACAAATTGGTTATTCAATTTTAGTGTGAGATTAATAGTTCAGCCGTTATTTTCTTTTAAATTTCGAGCTGTCAAAAGAAGATCGCAAAGACCCACTTTTACTGTTACTACCGTAACCTAAAGTGGGTCAATATTCATTGTACAAAACTGTACAACTGTTAAACGACTTTTCTGCATAGCATCCGAAATTTTTTGAGCACCTGTCGTAGCGTGACACAAGGTTTTCTACGCCTTCTTCATAGAAGGTTGGCATCTGTGTAATCAACCATGCGGAAACGTGTTATTTCGTCAGGTCATTATCGTTGAAGTGTTGGCTACCAGGTGCAGATTTCACACGACCTCCGCTAAACGTGGATGAAAATTGTATGCAACGAACGCTCTAAACAGAAACAAGGCGCGCAATATCAACGATGAGTCAAGATTTAGTGTTCAGCCGGACAATCGTCGTTCCCTCATCTGGAGAGAACGTGGAACTCGGAACAGTCCTGCTTATGTGAAGGAAAGATCACCATATCAGAGTGGTGGACGAATGGTGCGGACAGGAGTCAGTATTGCCGGACGTAGGGACCTCTATGTTTTCAAAATGGCGTCCTAACAGCTCAGCGGTATAGAGACAAGATCCTTCGACGTTTTTTTGTGCCCTACGCTGTCACCATAGGAGTTGGGTTTCTCGTCACCACAGAGCTGCACTTGTGGACAACATGCTTGAAGCTGGTGGAATTGAACGAATGGAGAGGCCAGCTTGTTCACCTGACTTGAGTAGGTATAGGTTGCACTTGGAAGATGCAATACAGCCAGACGATCACCTCCCACAACAGTTTCAGAGCTGGATATTGTACATATGGAACAATAACAAAATTTACATGTAGAGCTGATTGTTGTTGTTGTTGTTGTTGTGGTCTGCAGTCCGCAGGATGGTTTGTTGCAGCTCTCCACGCAACCCTGTCCTGTGCAAGTCTCTTCATCTGAGAATACGTTCGGCAACCTACTTCCTTTTGAATCTGCTTACTATATTCGTCCCTCGGTATCCCTCTACGATTTTTACCCCACACTTTTCCTTATAATGCTAAGTTGACAATTCCTTGATGTCTCAGAATGTGTCCAAGCAATCTATCACTTCTCTTAGTCAGGGTATGCCAGAAATTCCTTTTCTCCCCGATTTGGTTGTGCACCTCCTCATTAGTTACGTGATCTACCCATCTAATTTTCATCATTCGTCTGTAGCACCACATTTGTAAAGCTTCTATCATCTTATCTGAATTCCTAATCGTCCATGTTTCTCTCCCATACAATGCTACACTCCAGACAAATGCTTTCATAAAGGACTTCCTAAAATTTAAATTAATATTGGTTGTTAACAAGTTTCGCTTCTTTAGAAACGCTTTTTTTCCATAGCCATTCTGCATTATATATCTTCTTTACTTCGGCCATCAGAAGTTATCTTGCTACCCAAATAACACAATTCATCTACTACTTTTATTGTCTCGTTACCTAATCTAATTCCTTCAGCATCGCCTAATTTGCTGACATTGCATTCCATTACCTTCGTTTTAATCTTGTTAATGTTCATCTTATATCTTCCATTCAAGACACTGTCCATCCCATTCAATTGCTCTACCAGATCTTTTGCGGTCTCTGACAGAATTACTATGTCATCGGCAAACCGCAATGTTTTTATTTCTTCTCCCTGCACTTCAATGCCCTCTCCAAATTTCTCCTTCCATTCCTTCACTGCCTGCTCAATGTACAGATTGAACAACATTGGGGAAAGGCTACGCCGGCCGCGGTGGCCGATGGGACTAAGGCTCTCCAGTCACGGTCTGCACGGCCACTACGGTCGGGGGTTCGAATCCCCCCTCGGGCATGGATATTTGTGCCGTCCTTGTTCGTAAGTAGTTCATAAGTAGTTTGTAAGTTTAGGGACTGAAGACCCCGTAGTTAAGTCCAATAGACTATACAAACATTTGAACATTTTTGATTTGGGAAAGGCTACAACACTGTCTTACTCCCTTCCCAACCTCTGCGTCCCTTTCTTGACCTTCGACTCTAATAACCGCTGTATGGTTTTTGTATAGGTTGAATATAACTCTTCGCTCCCTATATTTTACCCCTGATTCCTTCTGAATTTGGAAGAGTGTATTCCAGTCGACATTGTCAAAAGCTTTCTCCAAATCGACAAACGCTACAAACGTAGGTTTGCCCTTCCTTAGCCTATCTTCTAAGATAAGTCGTAATGTGAGTATTGCCTCCCGTATCCTACATGTTTCCTAAATCCAAACTGATCTTCCCCGAAGTCGGATTCCACAAGTTTTTCCATTCGTCTGTAAATAATTCGTGTTAGTATTTTGCAACCATGACTTATTAAGCTAAAAGTTCTGTAATTTTCACACTTGCCTGCACTTGCTTTCTTTGCAATTGGAATTACAATATTCTTCTTGGCGTCGGAGAGTATTTCCCCTGTCTCATACATCTTGCATAACAGGTGATACAATTTTTTTTCAGGACTGGCTATCCTAACGACATCAGCAGTTCAGACGGAATATCATCTACTCCAGGGGCCTTGTTTCGACTCAAGTCCTTCAGCGCTCTGTCAAATTCTTCTCGCAATATCAAATCACCTGCTATCAGCTGATTGATAAATTCATAATGTTCACGCCACGCAAGTGTGCAACTGTACTGGCCGTCCGAGGTGAGCACAAACCATATTAGAGGGTAACGAGAATGACTTTTTCACAATTAAGGTAGCCCAAATGTGACTCGCTCAATGTAAACGCCATGCGAATCTCAAGTAAAGAGTTGAGACAGCAAAATATCGTACTGTATCACACACAAAGCACTATTGTAACCAATATCTGGTCGGCCGCGGTGGCCGAGGGGATTGAGGCGCTCCAGTCACGGTCTGCACGGCCACCACGGTCGAGAGTTCGAATCCCCCCTCGGGCTGGATATTTGTGCCGTCCTTAGGATTTGCTAGTTCATAAGTAGTTTGTAAGTTTAGGGACTGATGACTCCGTAGTTAAGTCCCATAGACTTTACAAACGTTTGAACATTTGAACCAATATGTGAAGAAAATACGTTATCGTATGTACACTGTGTAATCTGACCGATCCAGTAATTGTTTTGAGCAGTGTAGTATGCCGCTGCTTGATATCTCACAGTTACTTCTATGGATCAGTTGCCGAGTACAACACATTGTTCTTCCAGAGATTTAGTCCCCAAAGACCCTGATAGCCGCTGAATAATATTTCTCTGGCTGTGGTGTTTCTTAGTAGGAGTAATGTGTGTGCGCAAATATTTGCTGCAGACCTAAGCGCCGATTCGCATGCTGGATTATAACACGATCTGCTCATCCTTAGTGGCGTTGCTTAATCTGCTGTGTTTATTCCTTCCGGTTTTTCCAGTAATGGGACACCTTTCTGTGTAACTATACTCCGTTTACCGAAAACAGACAAGGACTGTAAACACACGGTGACGCATGACCAGTGGTGGACAAAACGGGGGCGCTGTTAAACTACTTTTCTACATAGCTTCCGAAATTTTGTGGTTACTTGTGTTAGCGTGGCCATCTGTGTATTTCTTTGGTTTAACATTGTTTGGATTTAGAAAACGAATCACAGATCTGATATCACACGCGGCGTCATTTTTAATTACGGCTGATATTATAAAGAAACACAACAAAACACACTTCGACAACATCGATCTGAAAACGCCGTAAATGTCTTCTTAAGTCAAAGTAACTGCCACGCATGCTCGGAACTGCGATCGTAGCGCTGCCGCGGATAGAAATAGAGGCGAAACATACTATGTGGACGACCCTCGTACTTCAATAAAGTATAATCATCATCATCATAAGTCGTTGTGCTCATTGCTGAGCGTTGTGACCCCATGAACCAAGCGTCTCCATCCCGAACGGTTGTCAGCTTCTCTCAGTGCCTGCTGAAGAGGTAGACCGGAGATCTTCTTGATTTGGTCTATCCATCTGCTCGCTGCTCTTCCTCTTGGTCTTGTGCCTTCGATCTTTCCCTGTAAGATCATTTTTTCTAAGTTTTCTCCGTTTCTTCTCATAATATGGCCAAAGAACTGGAGAATTTTTTCGTCGACTCGAGAAGAAAGGCGTCTGGAGATGTTCAGTTGTTCAATAATGGACACATTTGTTCTTCTTTCAGTCCATTTTATGCGAAGCATCCTACGCCAGCACCAAAGCTCAAACGCATCAATGCGTTGTTTGTCTCTGGCCTTGAGTGTCCATGATTCACAACCGTAAAAGAAGACAGAAAACACGAGTGTTTCAACTAGCCGGATCTTTGTGCTATTTGTTATTGCTCTGCTCTGCCAGATCTTCGTGAGCTTCTTCATAGCCACTCTTCCTAGCGTGATCCGCCTTCTTATTTCCTCTTCACAACTACCTGTGCTGCAGATGGTTGACCCAAGATAGGTGAAGGACTGCACGACTTCCAGTTCCTTTAATTGACCTGTGAGCTGGATCTGTTGTTCTCGATCAATTAACACGAGTTTGGACTTACTGAGGTTGATGTCGAGTCCATATGCTAGACTAATGTCTTTTATTCTAGTTAGTAGCTCAGCAAGTTCATCTTCGCTGTTGGCTAAAAGTACCGTGTCATCAGCAAAACGGAGGTTGTTGACAGATCTTCCGCCAATTGAGATGCCTTTGGTCCAACCATCAAGAGCTTTCCTAATGACGTGTTCTGCATAGATGTTGTACAGTTGTGGAGATAGAACACAACCCTGTCTCACACCTTTTGAAACTCTGAAGGAATCAGACGTGCCAGCACTTGTCTTTACAAAAAGCTGCAATAAAAATACACAAATCTGACGAGATGCGGGTTCATGTCCACGTGTTCGGTCACGGAAGCACAGCACCCATCAGTCTTTGGATATTGTGTGTGTGATGCTTAAGAGCCGAACAGAGCAACCTCACAGGATAAAGGGCCCGTATTATGTGGCAGCGGGCAGGAGCGGTTTCCGGAAGCCGGCAGACAGCCGTGCAGCCGCTGGGGCGCAGTGTTTCGGCGTGAGTCGGCGCGTTTGTTTGGGCGCGTGATAGCGCGGTGGCCGGCTTCCTGGCGCTGTCGCTGGCAGTGGGCCGTGGCCGCCCCGCCCGGCCTGCTATGTTTAGCCGCCGCCGCCGCTGGCCTTTGTGGCTGCCGCGCTCCCTGGCCGCAGATATCTGCGGGCTGCCCTCTCCTCTCCTGGGACCGCGCCGGCACGGCTATACCCCAGACCAGACCCACCCACATACACCACCGCCGGCAGCCCTTTTTCCCCCCACGCGGCTGTCTCCAGCTGCCAGCTGCAGCGGCAGGTCCGCCTACCGACAAAGACACGTGCCAGCCTGCGCTGCGAAGGTCAGGGACAGCAAAACATCGTTTTATCTCACGGAGGAATTAGGTGTTAATCATACCTGCCAACTCTCCCGATTTAGCCGGGAGTCTCCTGATTTTTCGCTTTTTCCCCCGCCTCCTGATTTTGCCATTATTTCTCCCGATTTTTAGCTTTTGTCCTGAAACCCAAGATTCGATTTTCCGCCAATGGTCAAAAGTCCTGTGTTCATTTATCAGTTCAAAATAAATACATATCGAAATTCATAGAAATTAGGAGTTGCGCTTGACTTATATAATGATTGTTTCTGCTCTTTCCTCGTATTTGCGAATACACATGTAGTGTTTCAATGTTGTGCTGCTTTTGAATGTGATGTTTTGTCAGTGCACGTAAGTGAAATCACTTGAGTGGTTTTTTAATCGCTGGTAACCTTTTGACTCGATAGTTAGGGGCATCAGTTCCATAGGCGAATTGCAGAAAGGCAAATTTCGTGTAAGCAGCCATTTCACGTGATTACGGGATTTCAATTCTGTGGTATGTGTTCCAGATGGCAAGAAATATAATTAATTTTAAGCAGTTTTCGGAATATTTTTTCTATTTCCACATCACATGGTGAAAAAAAACAACAATGTACCAAAATACGTGCAGAGAAAATGAAGGGTGTAACAATAAAAGACTGAAATTGCTGAAAAAAGTGAAAGTGATCGTCATACATGAAGAGTGCTTATTTACATTATTACAGAGTAATGTTTACCAATTAAATACGATGACTGTATGTGGGTCACTGGTTCCGTAACATGTTCCCAGGTAGCAGTGTAGCACAAATATACAGCTGTGAACTTTTTTGTTTTGATCAAAATAATCAAACACTGTACCTGGACTGGCTACAAAATATAAGGATGTAATCAAGAATTGGGTTAACGCAAGTTTTTTTGTAGCTATTATGTAGCGTTATGAGATTATAGGAAAAGACTGAAATCAGTTATCTTAAGGTTTATAGTAAAGTGCGCTGCAGTTTTTAATAGAACGTATCTCCTGATTTTTTGAAGAATCCCCCGATTTTCTAAACTGTATCTCCTGACTTTTACATTTTGAAGGTTGGCAGGTATGTGTTATTCTTCCGCCGATTTCGGTGTTATTGTTTGGCCATATTCGGAGTTATGTTTAGCAACTTGTATTAATATCGCTACCTTGGAAGAAAGTTGTTGTGATCTTCAGTCCACAGACTGGTTTGATGCAGCTTTCCACGCTATCCTGACCTGTGCAAGTCTCTTCATCTGAGAATACGTTCGGCAACCTACATCCTTTTGAATCTGCTTACTGTATTCGTCCCTCGGGCTCCCTCTACGATTTTTACCTCACACGCTTCCTTCTAATGCTAAGTTGACAATTCTTTGATGTCTCAGAATGTGTCCAACCAACCTATCCCTTCTCTTAGTCAGCATATGCCAGAAACTCCTTTTCTCCCCAATTCGGCTAAGCACCTCCTCATTAGTTACGTGAACTACCCATCTAATTTTCATCATTCGTCTGTAGCATCACATTTCAAAAGCTTCTATCATCTTTTTATCTGAACTCCTTAACGTCCACGTTTCACTCCCATACAATGCTACACTCCAGACAAATGCCTTCAGAAAGGACTTCCTAACATTTAATATTGGATGTTAACAAGTTTCGCTTCTTTGGAAAACCTTCTCTTCCCATAGCCATTCTGCACTTTATATCTTCTTTACTTCGGCCATCAGAAGTTATCTTGCTACCCAAATAACACAATTCATCTACTACTTTTATTGTCTCATTAGCTAATCTAATTCCTTCAGCATCGCCTGATTTTCTGACATTACATTCCATTACCTTCGTTTTACTCTTGTTAATGTTCATCTCATATCTTCCTTTCAAGACACTGTCCATCCCAGTCAGTTGCTCTTCCAGATCTTTTGCGGTCTCTGACAGAAATACTATGTCATCGGCAAACCGCAATGTTTTTATTTCTTCTCCCTGCACTTTAACGCCCTCTCCAAATTTCTCCTTCCATTCCTTCCCTGCCTCCTCATTGTACAGATTGAACAACATTGGGGAAAGGCTACAACCCTGTCTTACTCCCTTCCCAACCTCTACGTCTCTTTCTTGCCTTTCGACTGTAATAACCGCTGTCTGGTTTTTGTATAGGTTGAATATAACTCTTCGCTCCCTATATTTTACCCCTCTACCTTCAGAGTTGTAAGAGTGTATTCCAGTCGACATTGTCAAAAGCTTTCTCCAAATCTACAAACGCCAAAAACGTAGGTTTGCCCTTCCTTATCTTCTAAGATAAGTCGCAATGTGAGTATTGCCTCCCATGTTCCTAAATTTTTCTAAGTCGAAAATGATCTTCCCCGAGGTCAGATTCCACAAGTTTTTCCATTCGTCTATAAATAATTCCTGTTAGTATTTTGCAACCATAACTTATTAAACTGATAGTTCTGTAATTTTCACACTTGTCTACACTTGCTTTCTTTGGAATTGGAATTACGATATTCTTCTTGAATTCGGAGGGTATTTCCCCTGTCTCATACATCTTGCATGCCAGGTTGAACATTTTTTAATGACTGGCTCTCCTAACGAAATCAGCAGTTCAGACGGATTATCATCTACTCCAGTGACCTTGTTTCGACTCAAGTCCTTCAGCGCTCTGTCAAATTCTTCTCGCAGTATCATATTTCCTATCTCATCTTCCTCTACTTCCTATCCCATTTCTACAATACTGCTTTCAAGTTTATTTCCTTTGTTTAGGCCCTCTATATATTCCTTCCACGGTTCAGCCTTCCCCTCTTTGCTTTGCTTAGTACTGGTTGTCCGTCTGAGTTCTTGATATTCATACAGCTGCTTTTCTTGTCTCGAAATATCTCTTTTATTTTCCTGTAGGCAGTATCTAACTTTCCCGTAGTTATGCATTCTTCTACGGTTCCGCATTTGTCCTCTAGCCACTCCTGCTTAGCTAGTCTGCACTTCCTGTCAATCTCATTTTTCAGACGTTTGTACTCCCTTTTTCCAATTTCACCTGCTGATTTTTTTTATTTTCTCCTCTCATCAATTAAGTTCTGTATATCCTCTGTTATCCACAAATTTCTACTAGGCCTTGTCCTTCTGCCTAAATGGTCCTCGGCAGCCTTTACTACCCTATCTCTCAGAGCTACCCATTCTTCTACTACTGTATTACTTTCTCCCGTTTCAGCCAATCCTTGCCTAATGCTCCCTCTGGAACTCTCAACCACCTCTGGTTCCTTCAATCTGCCCAGGTTCCATCTCTTAACCTTTCTACCTTTCTGCAATCTCTTAAGTTTTAATCTGCAGTTCATAACCAGTAAGTTATGGTGAGAATCTATATCCGCCCCTGGATATGTCTTACAGTATAGAACCTGGTTTCTAAATCTATTCCTTACCGTTATAAAGTCAATCTGGTACCTTCCAGTGTCTCCTGGTCTCTTCCATGTGTACAGCCTTCTGTCATGATGATTAAACCATGTGTTGGTGATCATTAAATTGTGCTCTGCGCAAAAGTATACCAAGCGATCTCCTCTTTCATCCCTTTTCCCAGTCCATATTCACCTACTACATTTCTTTCCCTTCCCTTTCCTACTACAGAGTTCCAGTCCCCCATCACAATCAAGTTTTCGTGTCCCTTAACTTTCTGAATGATTTCTTTTATCTACTCATACATTTTTTCGATATCCTCATCATCGGCCGTGCTAGTAGGTATGTAAATTTGCACTACTGTGGTCGGTGTTGGCTTTGTGTCTATCTTTACTACGATAATGCATTCACTATGCTGTTCATAGTAACTTACCCGCGTTTCTATTTTCTTATTCATTATTAGACGTACTTCTGCGTTACCACCAACTGATTTTGTATTGATAACCCTGTACTCACCTGAGCAAAAATCCTGTTCATCCTGCCACCCAACTTCACTAATCCGTACCATATCTAACTTTAACCTATCCATTTCTCTTTTCAAATTTTCTAGCTTACCTACACGATTAAGGGTTAGAACATTCCACGCTCCGACCCGTAGAATGCCTCTTTTGTTTTTCTTGATGACGACATCCTCCTTAGTAGTCCCCGCCCAGAGATTCGAATGGGGAACTATTTTACCTCCGGAATATTTTACCCGAGAGGATGCCATCATCATATTTTCATACAGTAGAGCTGCATGTCCTCGGGAAAAATAACGGCTGTAGTTTCCCCTTGCTTTCAGCCGTCGCAGTAGCTGTGTGGCAAAGCCACATTAGCTGATGTTACAAGGCCAGCTCAGTCAATCATCCCGACTGTTGCCCCTGTAACTACTGAAAAGCCTGCTGCCCCTCTTCAGGAACCACACGTTTGTCTGGCCTCTCCACAGATACCCCTCCACTGTGGTTGCACCTATGGTACGGCTATCTTCATCGTTGAGGCACGCAAGCCACCCCAACTCGGCAATGTCTGTGGTTCATGGGGGTGAAAACCGACAAAAAAATCGAAAAATGCCGATTTTTCGCTCATGTCATCACCAAAACGAGAAAGTGGAATAGTTTTATGTGGAAGAGTGTCACCAACGTAACTGGCGTATTCGGCCACTAGAGAGCAGTTATATCAGTGTTACATTAACAAAACCCATTCTAACAATTAGAGAAAGACTGTCACATTATCCCTTGTGCAGCAGCGTTCAGACAGTGCTGATGTGTATTTTGCGTGAAGACTGTTCCATTTCAAAAGGCAACACAAAATCATTAAATCTGTTGAACTAAAATAAAAAATTAATTAATAAATAAATAAAAGTTAAAATAAAGATAGAAAATCCTTAATATATTGAGTGTCATGTACAGACATTTATTAAACTGACACGTTCCATATCATTGCGAAATGTCGTATATATGATCTATGAAAGAAGTATTAATCTAATCTAATCATAAAACAACTCGACCAGGAACATTAGAAACTGACAAGCAGAAGGTGTGTCTGGCAAAAGGCTATACTGCTAAGAAAGGTGCATCAGATGATAAAAAGTCTCGACTGTTGCAGGTAATAAATAAAAATATAGTTCCAAAATTTTATTTTGATTTTTTAAATAAAATTTGAGCTGATTAATTTCTTGATTTCATTCAAATAATTTGTACTGTGTTATTTTGTATTTTTTGTAAATATTTTCTTACAATTCTTCCTTAATTAAATTATTTATTTCATACTCTTTACTGATATAACAGTTGAAATTTATATTTTTATGTGTCACAAATCAAAGCCCTTTAACTAAAATTGAAGTTTTCTTTGTAGAAAAGTGTCACATGTCTAAGTCCTTAGGGTTAATTTATCATTCAATATGAAAGAAAAACTCTGTAAAAGTTATCTCTGAGTATGTACTACTCACAAAGAAAAATACAGTGATGATGTGACTTCATGCAGAAAAGTAACGGTGACTGAAACTTGGGTGGGGTTTTCTCTGAACTAGTGGTTTTAGAGATGTGCCGGTTTTCCTCCTAGGTAGCGATATTATCATTGGTTAGAAAACAAAACAGCCACCAGTTACAGGGCTGCAGATTTATTCAACTGTTTCGAGCATTATTGCTCTTCTTCAGGTATTTGTACAGGATACAGTAAAGAGTAATATACCAATTAAAAACTACATTAATGAAAATGACTTGCCGCATGAATCAAAGCACATCATTTGAGAATGGATTCACCAATTTCACTGATCTTCTCTTTGTTGTGTTCACAATTCTCAGGACAAGGTGTGTATGAAAGAAAATTTTTGTAAAAGCTACCTGAAAATATCAGAATTTGAGAAAAACTGAAAGTACGCTTCCAGGTCATATCATTTTCTAGATTCTCCAACAATCAGCTTATTCATTCGCTACTTGCCTAGCGACCAAATACGTCAAGGAGGTTATAATAAATGGAGACGGCGTTATGCACACAAGGTTAAAACAGCCAGACATAGTTAACATGAAACGTTATTTCTTTAGAATCCCCTCCGTATTATTCTTACTTCCATGGTGTTATCGGTGTGATCATATCTTTGAGACCTTGTAAAGATAGAATTGATGTCAGTTCGTGGTATTTTTTGTGTTATAAAGAAATTGAGCACAGTTCGTGGTTTATTTTTTTAGTAATATCCTCCAGTGCAGCGTCATAATATCGGTCGGCGTACGCGCAACGCAATGACGATTAATAAAGCGCAAGACCAGTTGTTGGAAGTTTGTGGAACAAATCTTGAATTGCCGTGATTTTCCCATGGCCAGTTGTACTTAACGTATTCGAGAGTTGATAAACTATCTGCACTGTTCGTTTTCTCTCCGGACGGAAAGACAAAAAATTCCGTTCATCAACAAGCGTTACAATGAACGCAACAGTACGCCGCTTTACCTCCGAGGATGCCTTCCGCAGACGAGGGCGAAACGTCATGGGAAAGTTTTATGTATGGACCACGGCATCTCAGCCCGGAAGCTTTAAGTAATGACGACACCTGCCGTGAAAGCCTTCATTCTATGAGCAACAGAATGACTTTGGAAACGTAGTATTTCTGTTCCATTATTATGTTTCAATTAATCGTTTTGCTTCATATGGAATTTCTATCATTGCAGTATGATCATGTTTTCAGTTCGAAAACTCTCAAGAAGATAAAACGTGTTATAAAGAGCATTTCTATTCTGCTCGATGCGAGAAAAACAAGCTAAGCTGTGCTGTAAATATGTGCGGTTTTCTTTTCCTTTTCCCATTCATTTTTAACGTAAAACAGGGTAGTTGTTTTTGGGAATGAAATGGATTTAAAAAGGGGGGATGATATAGACGCAGAGAGGAGGGGGGTGGAGGAGATGTATATGGTGTGGGATAACAGGCAGTTGTGTGAAAATAGGGGGAGAATGAGATGGGGAAATAGAAGAGGGCGGAAGGGATAGACGTAGGGAGAAGAAGAGAAAAGATTAGGGTATATATCCCGTACACATCAGCTACTGCGAAGCGTTGTCGGGTTTGCTAGTATTACACAAAATTGGCAGTAGAATCACAGAATTAAAGGGGAAAGAAGTAGACCCTACATTGTATATAAAACTTTCTTCAAAAGTTACAAAATTTGAAATATTAATACGCTATTCTGCTGAATTTTCATAAAATAAGGAACTATAACAAAGCATTTAGTTCATATAAACGAAAATGTTTTCGTTACGTACATTAACTAACTCGTAAACTTAGTTTACGAGTTCCAGCATAATCTCTGCACTTCATGTTCAGTGTTATTACACAATGCTCAGAGTAAAAATGTACGGCACAATTAGCCGTTCGAGTGTATCTAGTGAGGGATCGACAAATGAAAGATCAGATGTAGCTGTCTTATTATACATATTTCATTACCCAGTATTTTTTTTTATTTTTTTATTTTGAAAGTCAGTAGGGAATTTTTGTAGCAGCTGTGCATTGTCGTAGCCTTTTACTATCAACCCTAAAATTTGCAGAATTAATTGTAGTTGTAAGGCTGGCTTGATTGTAGACACTGAAATGTCCGCACTACAGTACCGCAAAATTATCCTAGAAAAGCGAAAGGAAAAAAATGATAATCTGTAGGTGGAGTGTGCAATTTTATTTTGGCTCCTGCAACAGCTTACAGCAGTATTATGATCTGGAAATTTTTTCACTGTCTACCATCACAGCGGACATATACCTATTAATAAAGAAATAATTGAGTATGAAACAGATTTTTTTTCAATTGCGTAATTAACACTTTGACTACCGCGCGTATAAGCATATAAAGTATAAAAAAGCAGTCGTACAAACTGCATGTTTTCGAGACTTACCTGTTGAGATACGAAGGAAGCTCGGAAAGTAACGCAATATGATTTTCTTAAAAGTGCGTTTAATTGATAAAGAAATGAGAATGGAGTTACATATTTTGCGTTCTTAGAATAGTCACCAAGGTTATCAACGCATTTCTCCCATTAATGTACTCGTTTCAGTATACTGTGTTTGTAGAAGTCCGTATCGTTGGAGTTTAGGCGTTTGTAGCCTGCTGAGTTCTCGTCGACGTCATTGGAATAGTATTGGCCGGCCAGGTATTTATTCCTGGGACGAAAGATGTCTGAAACGGTCAGAATTAATGTTGTAGTGTTTGGGCACGACGCAAGTTAACCGTAGTTTTAATGTAGGCTTCTGAGTTCACAGTGGTTCCGTGCTCAGCAAAGTCGACATGGCATGCATGTCCCAGTACACTGTTAACAAGCACTTTCCTAGCAGGCTGAGTCACTTTCGTACTGTGGAACAGCATGTTTCCATATAGGCTTGCCTAGTTTAGGGGCTGTAGCAGTACGCGCACGATTCTTCACCAGTGACGATTCCTTTCAGAATGTCCTGAGTTCATGACGTGCGGCTTACCGAGTTCAGTGATCGAAGCTTGTCATCATTCGCTGTCCCTTGTTGTCTGCCAGGTTCTCAGGCGTCCAGCGAACACTAACTTACTTGTTATGAATAATAACGGACACATCACTATAGGAAATGTTAAACTGCTGCGATCTGCGATAACGTTGGCAGTTGCAAACGTTGGTCGTTCAAAACTGCTGCTTTAACGGCTCCGACGTTCAGCGAATGGAGGAAGATTAGCGAGTAACGTCCCGTCAATATCGTGGTCATTAGAGGCGAAACACGTGCTCGCATTGATTCTATGTTACGTGTGGGGAAAGAAATTGGCTGTACCATTTGAAAGGAACCATGTCGGCATTTGCCTGGAGTGATTTAGGGAGCCGGCCGCGGTGACCGAGGTGACTGAGGCGCTTCAGTCACGGTCTGCACGGCCACTACGGTCGGGGGTTCGGATCCCCCCTCGGGCATGGATATTTGTGCCGTCCTAGTTCGTAAGTAGTTTGTACGTTTAGGGACTGATGACCCCGTAGTTAAGTCACATAAGCTTTACAAACATTTGAACATTTTTGATTTAGGGAAATCAAGGAAAACCTAAAGTCCAGTGTGTACCACAGCGTCATCTCGGTCGGTGATACTCCACGAGGTTAATCTGTTACCGACCGCCACGAGCTTGGCGGTTCGTTAAGGTTCACACGGCCGCCTTGGAAGAATGGTCACTGCTTGGAGACATCGCTGAGGTCCAAACAGTCGCCCCCGGACATGTCACAGATGTATCTAAATTTCATTCGCTTTTTTGCCCTTAGGCCCACAAATGTTAAACTGTAGTTCTCTACTCTTCATAATTTGCCAACAAACGCGTTGTACTACTTGGAGAGAAAATAAATTATTGTGAGTTAGTATCCCATTCTTTCTCGTATTTTATTTATCCAAGATGTCGTCAGTGTAGTTGTAAATAACACCTGCAATGCCATAAACACGCGTTTTGTTACTAGGAAGCAGTACGAAACTGTATCGACCGTTGTTTTGAAGCCAGGGAACGCAGCATCAACTCGGGCTCCGCCGTCTGCCATCTTCTCGGTCTCGTCAGCGCCTGTGTTTTCATTCTGAAAGAATCTTTCAAGGCGCGCTTCCACTCCGCACCTCGGGTTTTGCTCTTTCACTCTGCACTGAGCTCCTCCAAAATTACTCTGCTGTTTCTTCTTTTTTCTTTTTCTTTCGCATTCGCAAAGCGTTTTCTTACGCGCTGCCACGTCCCCCCTCGCCCCCCCCCCCCACCCCATCAGTCTGCTTGTAAGCTCGTCACGGCGTCTTCCCAGGGGGGCGACAAATACAGCGCTTTGCCTTAAAAACGTCTGGCAGCCGTGAATAATGAACTGAATAATTCAGCAAATACATTAACGGCTTTGGCCGCTCTTTTCCCCCGCCGTTCCGTTTATAACTCTGCAGCCCACCCTGCCTGCGTCGTGTCTGAGCCGTCTGAATAATGGAAGCTGCCGTCAACGAGTGGCCGACACGGTTATTTATACCCCAGCGAACGGCCAATTCTGCTGAACGCCGCTGATCGCGTTCAAGGGGCACATATTTCGACAAGGAATCGGCAGCGTTAACGACTTCGTTTTCCAGATAGGATACCACTGATCTTCTACATCTACATCATCATCTACATGGGATACTCTGCAAGTCACATTTAACTGCCTGGAAGAGGGTTCATCGAACCCCTTTTATACTATTAATCTCTCATTACATTCTCTATAGCACGCGGAAAGAGACAAAACCTGAATCTCTCCATTCGAGGTCCGATTTCTCGTATTTTATTGTGATGAACATTTCTACCTGTGTAAGTGGGAGTCAACAATATAATGTCGCATTCGGAGGAGAATGTTGGCGATTGGTGTTTCGTAAGTAGCCCACGCCGCGGCATAAGCGCAGTAGTTGTAATGTTTCCCATTCCAGATCCTGTATCATTTCCGTGACGCTGTCTCCCCTGTATTGTGACAATACAAAACGAGCTGCCCTTCTTTGGACTCTTTGGAGTCTTTCGATGTCCTCCATCAAGTCCACCTAATAAGGATCACGCACTGGGCAGCAATACTCCAAAAAAGGACGGACAAGCGTAGTGTATGCAGTCTCTTTAGTACTTCCGTTGCATCTTTTAAGGGTTCTGGTTCGCCTTTCCCACGACATCATCTACGTGTTGTTTCCAATTTAAGTCAGAAGTAATTGTAATTCCTAGGTATTTTGTGGAGTTTATGGCCTTCACTTTTGATTGATTTATCTTGTAAACAAAGTTTAACGGATTTCTTTTCGTACTCATGTGGACGACTTCACACTTCTCATTATTTAGTCAATTGCCAATTTTTACACCATAGTGATATCTTATTCAGATCGTTCTGCAGTTGGTTTTGATCTTCAAATGATTTTACTAGACTGTAAATGACAGTGTCATCTGCAAAATACCTAAGAGAGCTGCTTAGATTTACTCCCAAATCGTTTATGTAAATAAGGAACAGCAGAGGTTCAATAACACTACCCTGTGGAACGACCGATATCTCCTCTGTCTTGGTCGATGCCTTACCATCGATTTCTTCAAACTGTGCCCTCTCTGACAGGAAAATTGCTTACTGAATGTTAAAATATATCAAAATTGTTAGAAGTCAATGGAGAGACATCTGAAAAGTTGAACGCTGTTCCTGTAATACATTAAACACCAAAGAAACTGGCAAACCTGTATAATATGTTCCAAGGCTCCTGCGAGCACGTAGAAGTGCCGGAATACGACGTGGAATGGACACAACTAGTGCTGAAGGGAACTAACACCATGAATCCAGCAGAGCTGGATAAATCCATAAAAGAGTAGAAGGAGGTGGAGATGTCTTCTGAGCAGCACGTCGCAAGGCATCCCAGATATGCTCAATAACGTTCACGTCTGGAGGTTTGCTAGTTAGCGGAGGTGTAGCAATTCTAGACGTGTGTAGTGTCGCATTCTTCTGCTGGAAAAAATTTTCTAAGCCTGTCGGAATGCCCAATGGACATGAATGGATGCAGGTTATCAGCCAGGAAGCGTAGTACGTGTCAGCTGTCAGAGTCGTATCCAGATGTATCACGGGTCCCATAGCACTCCAACGGCACACGCCCCACAACACTACAAAGCCTCTACCACAGTGCTTTCCAAACTTTCCCTCATGGCGACACCTTTTTATAGCTTACAGTTTTGCGCGACACCCTTCCACTAGTATAAATCCATACGGTAGAATTTGGATGGTTCTACGGGGGGGGGGGGGGGGGGGGGGGGGCGGAAATGAAGTACCGCTTAAATGTAGTTTGTAAACGAATCTGATATCCTCGTACGCATTGACATGTTTAATGTTGATCCTGACTGCAGAAATTACGTACACTTATCGAAGAAAAGGAAACATTGGCAACTACGGAGATGTACAACAGAGTAACACTGCAGACCACAATGCCTAACTCACACAGTAATACTTGGTGCTTCTACATGCAACCCAACTTCCGAAACATGAAAACTGAATTTCGGAAACCGTTTTTCGCTGTCGTGTGTGCATGTCAGGGCGAGATACGGTTTTACTGGATCTATTGAAAACGGCATCCGGAAATTAGCTGCTCGGATTTCTGATTTAGACAGCACAGCAGAGTGGCTATTCCCTTTCAGTTGAATATTATAACATTATTTTCAGACGTAAAGAGGATGTATTGATGACAAGTGATGAATTATTATTTAAGTTCTATTGTTAGGTTCTTGCTTCACCACGACTTCGGAAGTCCTGACATATTCGGAAAAATGGATAAATATTTGTGACAGGTAAGAATATGAATGTCATTTCTGGTCCCAGAATTTGTTACATACAGGAAACTGAGAGAAAAAAATGTTAACGCATACCAGAGTTCGAACCAACTAATCTCTGTAAATCACCCGGCCATACTCCATACTAAACATCACTACTGAATAGCTTTAGTCGGTGGACAATTGTGACCGCTTTTACAATCTGTGACACCTTTACGCCATTGTGTCATGATTGACATTTAATTGTCCGAAACGCTACCGAGGGTGACGTGGCTTTGATAAATCCATTAACAAACGCTCAGGTGCAGCTTTTGGAGAAGGAAAGCAGACTACAGTGAAGGTTCATTCAAGCAGCTGCCAGTTCCAGCAAACTGCGCATGGGGAGAGCTGTTATCGAGTATCAGCAGCAGCTCTGCGCATGCGCAAGATGCTAGAATGTGGCAAGTGGCAGCTGCTTGAACGAACCCTGCGTGTCTACTGCTGCTGAAGGAGAGCTGCCGCTTGGCGGCTGAGCACGCAATTAATGTGCACCGATCATTCCTTTAATACGTGATCTGCGGTGCATTTAATGAAGAGGAGGATGATTAGCTGCAGGCGAGTCTTCAGGGTAGTATGAAGAGAAGGATATTTTGTGTTATTTTATGACAATTTTTTTTCTGTTTAGAGTCTAAATTTCTTAGTCTCGCGACACCCTTGATACTACTACGCGACACCCAGTTTGGAAAGTTCCACTCTACCAGCTTGAACAGTCCCCTGCTGGCACGGAGGGTCAACGGATTCAGGGAGTAGTCTCCGTCACATGACACGTCCATCCGCTCGATGCAATTGCAAACGAGACTTGTCAGACCAGGTAACATGTTTGCACTCATCAACAGTTTAATGTCGGTGTTGACGGGACTACGCGGGACGTGATGATTTTTGTGGTGCACTCAAAAAGAGTCACGAGTGAACCTTTGACTCCTAAAGTCCATATTGACAATGTTTCGTTGAATGGTTTGCACAGTGACACTTCTTGATCGCCCAGCACCGAAATCCACAGCAATATCTGGAAGGGTTGCATTTATGTCTCGTTGGACGAATCTTTTCAAGAGGTAATTGGTCCCGATCTTTCACAATCTTTTTCCAAATGTTCAAATCAAATGTTTGTAAATCTATTACACCAAATTGCTGTGGTCATCAGTCCCTGGACTTACAAACTACTTAAACTAATTTACATTAACGGCAACACACTCAGTCACCCATGTTCGAGGGAAGACTTGAACCTTCGGCGGGAACGGCCGCCCAGTCCGTAGCATTCGCCGTAGACCACGCGGATCTTTTTCCGCCTCAAGTGATGTCTGAGATTTAATGCTTTAACAGGTTCCCATATTCACAGTGCACTCCTGAAATGGTCGTACGGAAAAATCTCCACCACATCGCTACCTCAGAGATGCTTTGACTCTCCTCTCCGGCGATGACTGTAACACCACGTACAAAACTCACTTAAATCGTGATACCTGCCACTGTAGCAGCGGTAACCAATGTAACACCTATTCCAGACACTTGTTGTCTTTATATAGGCGTTGCCCACCGCAGCGCCGTCCTCTGAGTGTTTACATATTTCTTTGTTTGCATACGCATGCCGATACCAGTGTCTTTCGCTCTTCAGTGTATGTCAAGGACGAAAGCAAACATAAACGCAACAATTTGCGTGTGGTAAATCACGCAGATATTATCTAATGACTGTTTTAAGATGCATACGATAATAATATATTGCATGATTAGATACATGGACTTTAACCCAGAAGGTAGAGCGGTATTGAAATAAATTCAACGGTGCAGTTGAATCTTTGTGCTGGACCGGAACCCAACCCGGATTTTACACTTCGAGACAGCTGTCATCTCAACCAATTAGCTATCCAGACACCCTTCGTCTCCTGTCCAAATTCTCACATTCTCGCGTACTGTGGTTGTAATGCCGTTTTGACTAAGGATCAATAGGTCGCTCTCTTCGTTGTAGTTCATAATATTTGAGGAAACTATATGTTCTAAAATCCTGCTGCAAACCGACGTCATTGATATGGGCCTGTAATTTTGCAAATCACTTCAAAAAAAAGTTCAAATGTTTGTAAATCTTAAGGAACTTAACTACGGGGTCATCAGTCCTTAAACTTACAAACTACGTATGAACTAGCTAATACTAAGGACGACAAAAATATCCAGCCCGAGGGGGGATTCGAACCCCCGACCGTAGTAGCCGTGCAGACCTTGAATGGCGCGCCGCAGTCCCCTCGGCCACCTGCAAATCACTTCTATTGCCTTTATTGAATATTGGAACGACCTGTGTAACATTCCAGTCTTTGGGTACGGATCTTTCGGTGAGCCAGCGGTTGCATATGATTGTTACGTTGGAGCTGTTGCATCAACATACTCTGAAAGGAAACTAATTGGTATACAACTGTGACCGGGAGACTTACTTTTGTTAAGTCATTGAAGTTGCTTTAATACTTTCCTTTCTCTTCCTTCTTCCCTCCTATGAACGGCTAACACAATTTGTGTTTTATCAGTTTTCACTTAAGGCAGTGAGACATGAAAATTCTATGTAAAAATAGTTCAGAAACTCTGCACTGCCCAGCGAGCAAATGGAGAGAAGCGGAAGTTGGAAACAACCAGGAGAGATGGAAAAGTTTGCAAATAGATCAGGAGTAATTCGAAGTGAAACTGGTAACTGTGGCTAAATGAAAAAAGTTAGAATGCGGTGGACATACAGTTAGACTAAGCAATTGTAGCTGTACAAATGAAATTCAAGAGTTAAAAGTATACCAAAAACTTGACCTTATGTAAGTTTGATCGCAGAGAACAACAAGGCCGGCCGCGGTGGCCGAGGAAACTGAGGCGCTTCAGTCACGGTCTGCACGGCCACTACGGTCGGGGGTTCGAATCCCCCCTCGGGCATGGATATTTGTGCCGTCCTAGTTCGTAAGTAGTTCATAAGTAGTTTGTAAGTTTAGGGACTGATGACCCCGTAGTTAAGTCCCATAAGCTTTACAAACATTTTTAGAACAACAAGACTGTAGCAGCACTTGGATGAGTGTGGAGGCGGGGCGCTTATCTGACACTTAATGTCAGAAGGATGCTGCTGCGATGGCGACTGCGTAAGTTCGGAGTTAAGGCTGCCGACAAATCCTGCGTGCATCCGGTTACGCCTGGGACGGGACGCTGACGAAAGACAGGTGGAGAAGAGCAGGCCTTGAGCAGACGCCTGTCAACGCGGAACACGCTGTCAGCACAGCCGAGCCGTAAGGCAAGCCGCGTAGCCGACGACAGATCTCAACAGGTCGCTGACACTCCAGAGGCTAACTCCCTATAATGTGTGGCTGCACCGCGCCGTGATGGGTACGCTGCTAGCCACCCAGAATGCAACAGCGTCAAGGAAGCACGCATATCAGTTGTACGATGTGTATTCATGAAGCAAGCTTCCCAGATTTTTTAAACAAAGGAAACATATGAAGATGTTCATTGGCAACAAGTACAGCAATGTTTGAGATGTTTCTCGACATAGTCACCAAAAGAATTAAGACACTTGTCGTAGCGCAGTATAAATTGTTCTACTTCTGTGTCGTACAAGTCTGACGCCTGTAAATGGAACCACCGTGTGATGGTCGGAACCACCGTGTGATGGTAGTCGTCAGCTCTTCGTCGTTATCAGAAACTTGGCCGGAGGACAGAGATTTGTTGAAGTGCCAGAAAAGATGGAATATTTACTGCAGGTGTTGTTCTGCTCCATGACATTGCTCGTACCCATTACGGTTCGGACCACACAGTAACTGTTTTGCAGAAGTTCGACTGGGAGTTGTTTGATAATGCAGCATACAGTCCTGATGTTGCTCCCATCGATTTTTATCTTTTGTTGCACCTCAGCAAATTCCTGTTAACTGGCCAGCGGTTTGACAACAACGAAGAGCTGAAGACGACTGTGTCACGTTGTTACAGTTCATCTCAGATATGGTAAGAGACACACTTCTTTTGGTGGCTAATTCTAAAAGTAGCGCTACCGTTACCAGTAAAATGTTACAAGTCATTGTGCTGTATTTGTTTTAAAAAATTGCGCAAATTCGTTTCCGGCTGCGCATAATAACGTGCAGTATGCCTTTGCAGTAACGCGAAATGGGCGCCATTGGCGTTTCATCGCAAGAGTACAACACGGGCGACAGTGGTGTTACTAGTAAAGCTTTGTGAAGGGGAACAGACGGTCGTGTGGACGTTCTGGAATTGTTTTTTCGTGCTGTTGTTTTACGTAAGCACCTGTCGTCTTTAGTATAAGGTAGTTCATAAGTAGTTTGTAAGTTTAGGGACTGATGACCCCGCAGTTATGTCCCTATAGCTTAACAAGCATTTGAACATTTTTGAGAATACACAGGTCAAAACAATTAGGTGATCGGTTGAGATGTCTAGGTCCTGAAGTACTGTCATTGGCAGAATGTCGGTTCTGTCGTTTCTACGGAGTGCAGACAACAAGGTTACGACAATTGAAATAGTGTTAATAACAAAGTTGCTGCAGTGAGGGTTGGAGTTGACTTGTATTTACTCCACTCAACGAATTAAGATAATGTAAGAGCAGGTAGTGTAATTCAACAACAACGTGGCTATGGCATGGAGAGCCATAGGAAGGTTGGAAGCGAGACAGAGACGGAGACGGCTACAGCTAATGCAGTGGCCCACAGTCTCATTTCCAGGACCTAGGTGCGGTTTCAGACAACTGGAACCGTTAAAAGAAGCAACGCCAAGGTCGTCCACAGGTATCATAAGCAATATTATGGTAATGGACGAATGGTGTGGACAAGTGTCAGTATTGGTAGACGTACGGGCCTCTTTGTCGTGGAGAATGACGCTTTGACTACTCAGAGATATAGAGACGAGATCATTCGACCTTTTGTTGTGCCCGACGCTGGTACCATAGGAGATGCGTTCCTTCTGTTGGACGATAACGCTCTTCCGCACAGAACTGCTCTGGTGGACAACATGCTTGAAGGTGAGAGAATTGCACGAATGGAGGGTCCAGCGTTTTTACAGGACTTAAACCCGATTTGATGCAGTTGGCAGAGGCACTGCAGCCAGACCAGCACCTCCCGTAAGTTATAGTGCTAAACATTTCATTCATGGAAGAATGGCCAAATATCCTTCAAGAGTTGACTGATAATCTCGTACTGTGCATGTCATGCAGGTGTGCAACTGTACTGACCGTCCGAGGTGAGCACACACCATATTAGAGGATAACAAGGAAGAAATTTTCATTATTATGGTAGTCTCGTGGTGCCTTGCTATAAGTAAACGCCATGTAAACGTCAAGTAAAGAGTTGCGTCAACAAAATATCGTACTGTATCAGACACAAATTATAATTGTAACCAACATGTGAATAAAATACGTTGTTATACGTATATTGTCTATGATATTTCACCTGATCCCCTGATTGTTTTGAGCAGTGGTAGTTTCCTGTAGGGATAGCGGATTATGTTTCAAAGAAATCTGTTTTCGTATCGGACGTGACCGAACAACTGTGATACCGATTTGGAATCTCCGGATTTAGGCGGGGAGCGACGGACCGACGCGAGATATTGCATCCACCCTGTTGCACAATGACGACACATGACAAATTGTATTGCGCGCATGGCAGTGACGGATCGCTCCCCCAATTTACGAACCGCAACTGAAGAAATCCAGCCTGCGTATTATTCAATGTCGTTTGCAGCATCACTGCGTTTATCACTGAGTCACCGCCACATGCGTTCGCCCCGGAATGGTGCGATTAACGACGGACATGGGCAACCGAATGGTATGACACTGTTTTTATTGATGATTCTGATTGTACCACAGTGGGCGGATTAGATTCTGGAGACAAGGCGGTGAAACATAGTCGAGTGTTGTCTTATGATTCGCCCTACTGTCCCTGCACACAGCATTACGGTTTTGGGGTGTTATTAGATTCCACTATCTCATTCTCATAGTGCACCTTGCCGGAACACTAACCAGCCAGCGTTACGTCTCTGGAGCGTTGCAGCCTATTGTCCTCCCATACCATCGGATGTTTCCATGTTTCCGACGGCCTCACTGTTACGTGATAATGCACAGCCATACAAGACCCGCAATGCCCAAGACTACTTGGTCGCCTATAACTCACACTGCTGCCTTTGACTACCTGTCCTCCCGACCTCCCACTATCGAAAACGCCTGGGCGATGATTGCCGAACTACTGTCCCGCGTACCGTCTTCTACACCAGACCAGCTTTAGCGATATGTGGAAGAAGCAGCACACTGAGAGCGTCTTTGGTTCAATGCCGAGGCGTGTTGCAGCGGTTATAACCAGCAATGGTGGCAACACGCAACACTGATTTCAACATTTTCGTCACTTCACATGGGGCTCTTCCGAATACGCTGCAGCAGTTTCACTGAAAAATCTTACACATTCTCCTCACAGTTCCTGACTTCCCGTCATGCTGTTTCATTAGAATTGGAGCCCTGAAGGAATGCATTTGTCGCTATTTGATTCGGACAAAGTGCTGCATGCCTGCATACGAGGGGTGTTCAAATAAAAAGGTATGAAACAACTTTATGGGTAAAATTAAAGTCTTTATTCAAAAGTAAACATCAGAGTCGTGAGCACAACTATCCCACTGTTTAACAAAGCCGAAGGATTCCCTCTTCCCAGAATTCCTGTGGCTGTAACAAAAGCCTGTCCTCTACAGTGCCCAGTTCGTCGTCCGAGTTGTGTGACGCTGGAGACGTGTGGACGAGGGTTACCATGGAGGATAATCACTCTTTCCGGTAGCAGCACAGGTCGTTTGCAGTTGATGGACTCGGGTAGGCTACGGAGAGTCTCACAGTACACGTCACTGTTAATAGTTTTTCCGTGCTCGAGGAATTCGATGAGTATCGGACCTCAGACGTCGAAAACGACGGAGTATCACCTTGCCTGCTGAGAGCACAGCCTCGAAATTTTAAGGGGGATATGACGATGCATGTTTCGTGTCCCTAGATGCCGCAAGACGTTTTCGCTAAGAAGCTTTGAAATTTCAACCGGTTTGGTTGTAGAGACGTTTCGTACGTTTTCATTTGAACACTCCTCGTACAATCATGGTTTCGTAGGCAACCGCAAACATTTTACCATGTCTGACAGTAGGATAAATGTACTGATGCTTACTTATTTTGAAATGATAAACATTTCACACTCTTTTTTCATCTGTCATGTTTTCATGAGTTTGCTCTCTTTAATAGTCAATATTCCTACGGGCAGATGATCACCACTCTACTGTTTGAACCAATGCCGCAATTTTCTGTACTGCTACATTCACATAATGAGCGAAGAAAATAAGACAGTTTGTAATGTAATCTGTTATATCCATATGGGGATATATGCTATGATTGAAGCACTACTAACACAAAGCCTTAATCGACTGTACAGCGTAGAAATGCACCTAGCGGTGTATGGCAACGGAAACATCTCTTTCAAACATTCTCATATCTTGAAATAAAAGGTTTCAGCTTGGTAGGCGATGTGAGATGTTTATTTTATTAAACTTCAAACATCTCACATCGCCTACCAAGCTGAAATTTTTTATTTCATTATAATTCTGTGGTGGGCTGGCACGAAATGAATCTAATTACATTCTCATATCTGTTTATAGACTATTGACTACACCCAAGTTAGGGGTCCTAGCGTGATTCTTAACTATTATCGTCTCTGCTTTTATCATTGATCGATAGAGACCCCAACCACTGTAGCAATTTCTTAGAATGGGCCGCACTAGCGCTTTTTTACGCTGTTTCCATCTCTTCTTCCAGTACAATGTCCCAAATCCACGCCGAAAAATGTAAATGGTGCATTACCATTCTACAGTACTCGTTTCATTTCACATCAGTTTTAACAATTGCATGTAGACATTTATACACTAACTAAAATATTAACCAGTATTTTCTTAATCGTTTTATTTGTTATAGACATGATACTACAATTATCCACATTTAAAGAGAAGCAGCATTCATCATACCACTTGCAAATTTACTTCAACTCTTTCGGAAATTGCAATGTCGATCGATCATGGAATGATGATACTTTTTATTGGCAACAACATCGTCAGCAAATCAGGTTTTAATTTATAGAGCATGTAACAGAAGCACTCACTTCATTGTTTACAGGACTCTGGTAAGTATTTAACACCTGTTTGTCAGAGGAAAGAAATGTTGAAAAAAGATCTTAATTAAGATAGTGAAGGGGTATTTCTGGTCTGCGTTCAACAATTGCTGAAGAACAACAGCAATTTCGGCAAGTACGTCTTCTTTGTAGCTCTACCTCGTGACAGAAAAAGACATGTTTTCAGCCGTTAAGTATCGGTAATTGGGTTTGGGATTAAATGACATTGGATCCCTTCCTCTTCCTACCCCTCCCTCTCTCCAGTTCTCCTCTGGCTACCAGCCAGTCGATTTAGTAGACCGTTGCCCAAGTGGCTGGATTTGGCTCTTATCTTCAGTTTCTTTCACTTTTTTCTTCTTCAAGAGTTGATTGTCAAGTAGTAGACAGTTTTTAGGGCTTCACAGCAAAATCCATCTCTGGAGTGGTCGTCTTCAGCCTGCTTGGTGTTTTGAGCTGACGCCACTTCTGCGATTTGTGTGTCTATGAAGATGAAACGATAATGAGGACCACACAACACACAGTCCCGAGCGGAGAAAATCTCCGACCCGACCGGGAAGCGAACCCAGGACTCTGCGTGGTAACCCACGACGCTGTCCAGTAGACTATGGAGTCTGAGAGTGCTATGGTGAGAATCTTGAACAAGTGGCAAAACCACGTCCAAATGACTAGTTGTTGGGCGGCTACCCCTCGTTACAAATGTCGGACGCCGCAGGCCAAGTAGAGCGGTAAAACGGGACAGATGGCGAACTGTGGCGGAACTAGCTTCAATACTTGTCAGCGCATTAGTGTGTCTCAACACACAGCGCACCGAACGCTCCTAACCCTGTGCCTCCGCTACCGGTGATCCTTAGATGTGCCAACGTTAACACTACGACTGATACGGGCACGTGACCATCGTCACTGGAAGGCTGCGGAATTGCAGGGCGTTGCATGGTCCGATGAATCCTGATACCTGCTAGATCTTGCCGATGGGAGGACGCGAATCCGACAGGTTTTAGGTGAGCAGATCCTCGACACCTCTACTGCTGGACGGAGACAAGTTGGCGGCGGTTCATTACGCCTTGCGGAGCATTCACTTTGACACTCGTGGATCCAGTTCGGATTTCTAACAAATTTTTGATTAAATTATTACAATATCCTGTAGGCTGACGGCCTAGGATTGATGTTTTTCGAGAGTGTTCATCAACACTAAATGCGTTGATGGAATCTTTAATAAAATTGTCTGTACGTTTGGAATCATTAAAGACATAAAAATTACATGAAAATCACCGAAGGAAACAGCGAAATTACCATTAACGGTATAAAGTACACTTATTTATTATATAAATATAATAGGACGATAATGTTCTAATATTCTAAATGCGTGTTTAGATTTTAATTACACCCTCTTTTTTGCTAAAGGTTTGAGTTGGTATATAAAGTTAAAAAGACAGTTCATTTCCCCGCTAAAGCACTATCATATGATGACAAAAATAGAAAGTGCTACTGAATCTGGCAAAGATCTTCATCTACATGGGATACTCTGCAAATCACATTTAAGTGCATGCCAGAGGGTTCATCGAACCACCATTATTCTATTTATCTCCCATTCCATTCTTGAATAGCGCGCGGGAAGAAAGAACACCTGAATCTCTCTGTTCGAGCTCTGATTTCTCTTATTTTATTCTGATGATCATTTCTACCTATGTAAGTGGGAGTCAACAATATATTTTCGCATTCAGAGGAGAATGTTGGCGATTGGAGTTTCGCAAGTAGCCCACGCCGCAGCGATAAGCGCCATTGTTGTAATGATTCCCATCCCAGATCCTGAATCATTTCCGTAACGCTGTTTCCCCTGTATCGTGACAATACGAAATGAGCTGCACTTCTTTGGACTCTTTCGATGTCCTCCGTCAAACCCACCTGATAAGGATCCCACAATGGGCAGCAATACTCCAAAAATGGACGGACAAGCGTAGTGTATGCAGTTTCTGTAGTAGTTCTGTTGCATGTTTTAAGGGTTCTGCCAATAAAACGCAGTCTCTGGTTCGCCTTTCCCACGACATTTTCTACTTGTTCTTTCCAATTTAAGTCTGAAATAATAGTAATTCCTAGGTATTTTGTGGAGTTTACGGCCTTCACTTTTGATTGATTTATCATGTAAACAAAGTTTAACGGATTTCTTTCCGTACTCATGTGGACGACTTCACACTTGTCATTATTTAGAGTCAATTGCCAATTCTTACATCATTCTGATATCTTATTCAAATCGTTCTGCAGTTGGTTTTGATCTTCAGATGATTTTACTAGACGGTAAATGACGGCGTCATCTGCAAATAACCTAAGAGAGCTACTTAGATTTTCCCCTAAATCGTTTATGTAAATAAGGAACAGCAGAGGACCAATAACATTACCCTGTGGAACGCCCGATACACCTCTGTTTTAGTCGATACCTTACCATCGATTACTACCAACTGTGTCCTCTCTGACAGGAAATCCCCTATCCAATCGCAAATTTGGGGCGATATACCATAACCACGCAATTTGATTAAAAGCCGTTGTGAGGTACGGTGTCGAAAGCCGAAACTAGCAAAACAGTTTCATCGAATGTGGAAGAAAAATAACACAGTGTGTGGTAAAACATAACAGTGAAAATTGAAAAAAAAATCGTGAAAGTTGACATACAACAACGCCAAAATAGGCAAAACCTGGCAACGAAATAGGAAAAACCTGACACTGAAATAGAAAAAACCTGACACATATAACAGTACATCACGATCGTGGCAGTAGTGTTACCATATTTTAGCCATTATAGAACTTTTTTTTTGGCGAATCGAAGATTATTTTATTAATTTTAAAACAAATTCAGATAAAAAATATTTCCAACGTGTGTAGTTGGAAGTCGAAGGTAAAGGGGTCAGAGTACCTCATATAATTGAATTGTTTTGTCTAAATACGATTAGCAGATAGGTCTCCGCGTCCTTGCTGTTAGCGTCGACTTGGTGTTCGAGGCAGTTCTCCTAGTTAGGTCAGCCTTTTCTTTTTCATTTTTCGTTCGTGTCAGTTTTCCTAGACAGGAAAGAGATGCATTAATTAGTAGGTAACTTTAGTACACTGGGTCAGGAACTCTTTAAAAATATGACAGTCTGTGAATAGATTTTATCATTGTGTTAAAATGTAAATAAGTGTCAATTTTATTTCAAGTTTATTAAATACCGTGTTATTAGTATGAACTGAACGACTTTGAAAATACAGTAACTTTCCCAGTGCAGAATTTATTAAAATTTCATATAATAGATAGAACATAAAGATGATATTTGACTTTTCAAAACAATTTTACACGTGTGTAGGAATGAAGCGTTTGCTTCCCATATCAGTGAAATATTAGGCACTGTTATCTGTGAAATAATAATCAGTTACCTTTTAATTACGAAATATTTCATCAAGAGTGAATTCAAAGGAAATTTCAGAAACACTTTAATGTACAGTGAGATCAAAGATTAAAAACTTCTGTAACAGGCTCGCCACAGTTTAGAACTAAACGAAAATAAATAACATATACTCGTTAGGCAAAAGTTGTCAGCAACTTAAGCCCCTGAGAGAACGACGTCAATTGCTCATAAATCAGAATATAGCCAACACTGGAGCAGTAATTTATTAAAATAGAAGAAACATGAATATTTTTAAATAATAAATTGAAAACATGTCTGCTAGAGATACGGTAATACTCTACGCAATAAAGCAGGAGTATCAACCTACCATTCAGACAGAAAATACAACTAAAATTCAGAGCTCATTCATCTTATAGGAAATAAAAGCTAACTGCAGAAGAAGAAGCCCGTTAAACACCGAAATAGGAAAAACCTGGCACGCCAAAAACTAACACTGAAATTGGCAAAAATATAACTCCTAATATTGTAAGATAAAAACACCGAATTTTTCAAGGAAATAAAACTGGATTCATGGAATAAATAACACCGACATTGGTAAAATATAAGACTGTAACTGGCTCTAAAATAAAACGATCTTTTCCTGTTTGTAGGAATCGCTATTTTTGGAGTACCGTTCACCACTTTGAGGCAGTGCAAGGGCGGTACCCGTTCGTCACAGCACTGCCACGAACCGAGACGCAAACACTGTGAGGTTTTAAGTTACAAGTGTCTGGATGCCACTTCTGTTGATGGGAACGGGGCCAGCAATACTGGAAGTGCGCGATCCATACCGAAACTCATAACGTTTAATGGCGGCAGCAGAAGCTGTAGCCATACTGTCGTTTGCGCATAGCGGGCGGAATGTGCGATTTCTCAAGTGGCCGGAGCAGTAAACGTAAACAGAAGTCACAACTACTGCGCAGCAATCCGCTGCCACTGTGAACGTCCTGCAGATTGAGGACAGAGTGGCTATCAACGAAACACAAGAACATTGTCGTTAGCATTAGGATAAAACAAAATCAAATCTTTCAAGATATCCATGTTGGACACGAACTGCAGCTGTAGCGTAAATTTACGGTGTATTTTCGTTAAAAGAATTGAAACAAGCTGCCTTTTTGGATGTTTTTTATTTAATCCAGAACTAGTCTGTACTGTACTGTAATGAATCCACAGGCTCCCCGCATAAGGTCCCAACCTAAGATACATAAAAGTGGCTGCCCTCTTCGTCCAATCGTAAATGCCATAAGTAGCTCAGGCTACAATATTACCAGAAAACTTCATGATATACTTGAGAGAAATTACACTTTTGAAAATAACTTTTCAATCAAAAATACCCTTGAGCTCATTAACCGTATTAAAGATCTATCAATATCAAACACAGCAGTGTTCGCCTCTCTTGATATAGTTAACCTTTACACCAACATCCCCTGGAAAGAGACCCTTTTAATAGTACAAAAGAATTTAATTAAACACCAAAAGCTAAGTATAACTGAAATACATGAACTCTTAACATAGTTGGGACTAATCCTGTCACATAACTATTTTTCATTCAGTGGTAAGTTTTACATGCCAAAACAATGGTTTGGCAATGGGCAGCAGCCTTGCAGGCTGACATATTTATACACAACCCAGAAAAAAATTTCTTCTCCTGTTACCCTCAATTCATCGAGAAAATAATATATTATAAAAGATGTAGATGACACAATAATACTCTTTAATGGCCCAAAAGAAGGACTAAATCACATGTCTGATGAAATGAATAAAATGCACCCAAACATTAAATTCACAGGAATTAATTTCCTTGATATGACTATCTCTTGTCAAAATAACAAATATTCCTTTCAAATATACAGGAAAGCGACTGCCGCACATGTTACAATTAATAATTCTTCAATTATTGTTTTGATTCCAAATATATTGTCAGTAGCGTTTCTATTTCAGTGGAACCCATTTTGATAATTCCCAATTATATTTTCTGCATATAGTTTTAATTGGTTTAGCAATAAACAAGAGCTGCGGCGGAGTGGCCGAGCGTTCTAAAGCGCCTAGCTCCTGAGCGCGCGGTTGCTCGCCGTCGGAGATTCGAGTACTCTCTGTGGCGCGCGTGTGTATGTATGTATGTATGTATGTATGTATGTGTGTGTGAGTGTGTGTGTGTGTTGTCCTTAGGTTAATTTAAGTAGTGTGTAAGCCTAGGAACTGACGACAAAAGAAGTTGTCCCTTTAATGCATGACTTTTTATTTGAAGATGTAAAAACTACCACGAATAATGTATAGTGCGTATAATTGAGAAAAATAATGGAAAAAATCGTTCAAATTATTATGCAGTACTAGCAACTAAACGTTCATAGCTGTTCAGCTATATAGTGTTTCCATGATCATGATGTACCCGATGTAGTAAATGTCACTATTATGCCTCTAATCTTTCCAGAAAGTAACTCATATTGCAACAGTAATATGTGATTGACTACTTTTACATGGAAAAGGAGGAATATTAAAGCAAACAAACGCACATGTTAAGAGTAACTCAATACAGCTAACTTTCGAACTGGTTCTGTAACACTCTGCAGTTTAAAATTTCTAGGACGAGCTACTTGCGTGTATAACACTGTGTATAGAAGCAGCTACAAATGAATTTGTGGTAAAATGTTGATTAGTTTGAGAGATAATCGAAAAAATAAGGTATGCAGCTGATCAGCTACACTATGCATTAAAGGGTTAAGTCCCATAGATTTACAAACATTTGAACAATAAACAAGATAAAATCTTATAATGTATTAACTAACGATTTTCCTGTACAGTTTCTGAAATCTTCCCTGTCTCCTTTTTTATGTATAGAAACTGTTAGACGCCCGCAGTGGCCGAGCAGTTTGCGGTACGCCAGTCACGTTCTGCACGGTCACTACGGTCAGGGGTTCGAATTCCCCCTCAGTCATGGATATTTGTGCCGTCTTTAGTATTAGCTAGTTCGTAAGTAGTTTGTAAGTTTAGGGACTGATGACCCAGAAGTTAAGTCTCATAAGCTCTACAAACATTTAAACATTTTTGAAAAGAAACTGTTAACGATCCCTTTGTGTTGAAAGGCTCTCTTTCTTTCTGGTTGCCTGTATGAGATGAAATAAACCTCTGTGCAATGGTTTTCCTCCATATTTTAATATATTAACTGGAATTCTGTCACTCTCAGATCCTTTACCATTTTTAAGCGTTTGATACATTCCACCACATCTTCAAATTTTGTTTCTGGAATTTCCTCACAATTGGGACTGTTCCTGGAGTTTGAAATTGATGCTTTTGGATCAGAGGAATTCAGTAGGCTGTCAAAGTATTCCTTACTTGTCGCTAAAAGATTTTCTGGTTCAATTACCATATTGCCATTTAAATCCTTCGTCATCTTTGTTTTATAATTAAAATCGTCTTTAATTTTGTTGTTGTTCCATACATTTTCCCATTGTTATTATTTTGATGATATTCATGAATAGATTCACTGTGTTATTTTAGGAATTCTGTTAGATTTTCTGTGGGCTCTGTAAATCAATTAACGCGAACTCCGGGATGATTTCTTCAAAAAGCCAGGGCGACTTACTTCTACGTACCTGTCCGGTGCTAGATTGTAAACCGCCTCTGATGATGTAGACGTCGACGGGACTTTAAGCCACTGTATGTACCTTCTTCCGAGTTTTGGCATATTTGCGGGAGAGTGCTTTAAAACGTAGTTTAAGATACTGTGCAGACTTTCTGTGTCCAACATACCAGTCCCATCTCCTTACGATGCCAGCTACCGAGCCATCCTGATGTAGGTTAACCTAAGTAACTCCAGGCAATTGCCGATATAGTTTATTTCAAAGGACACGGACGATTTCTTTCCCCACCATTATTAGACAACCCGCGCTTGTGCTTCATCTCTAATGACAAACTTTCGAAGGGCAGCTAAATTTTAATCTCAGTTCCTTTCTTCATTCTACGTCGCCTGCGAGGGGGAGCTGATGATTATGTTTGACGAATATGAACTACTTTTTACACATACCCTTATTGTTGAAAACACTTAGCGATAGACTCGGTAGTTTTCAATATTGGTTATTCGCTAACCAGTTGTGGAGACCAGCCAACTAATGAGCAACGTCGGCATTAATTTAAGGTTTTGCGCGCTCGTGTTGCGTCAGAAACTGTCCAATACGTTTGATACTTAACAACTGACAGTCCGGGTCGTGCCATTAATAAAAAAATGTTCAAATGTTTGTAGAGTCTATGGGACTTAACTACGGGGTCATCAGTCCCTAAACTTACAAACTACTTATGAACCACCTAAGACTAAGGACGGCACAAATATCCATGCCCGAGGGGGGATTCGAACCCCCGACCGCAGTGGCCGTGCAGACCGTGACTGGAGCGCCTCAGTCCCCTCGGCCACCGCGGCCGGCGTGCCATTAATATACTGTGATTGTCCTTCAAGGGCTTCTATTTCTGACTCATTAAATGTCTCTTTAATGGTCGTGAAGCACACATAGTATTAAAGCATCAGCCTAATATTACAGAAAATGGAGTACAGGTTCATTATATTATGCTAAATCTGTTTCATTCTGTCAAGACCATCAAAGCACGAATATTAGTAAAGATTGACTAGTATCTGGAAACCCGGCCATAGACTATAAAAGAGCTCTCTCTCTCTCTCTCTCTCTCTCTCTCTCTCTCTCTCTCTCTCTCTCTCTCTCTCTGTGTGTGTGTGTGTGTGTGTGTGTGTGTGTGTGTGTGTGTTTGTGTGAGTTTTCCACATGTCCTCTTAAACTACTAGACCGATTTCAACTAGCCACGTACGACACACAATTCAGGAACTTTTTTTTTTATTTTATTTGTGCGTTGCTAAGTACCACTGTATCACAGTGACAGCTGCCGTGGTCCTTTTACGATCCTGAGTGTTTCTACAAAAGAGAAAAAAAATAGATGTAGGTAGGTTCTTTGCTGTATTTGCATCGCCGTTAGCCAGTCAACTGCATATTTATAATGGTAATTTATATGGTGTATATGATGATGTATTCTATTCTGTATATTTCAATTGATTTTTATGTTTCACTCACTGTCTGCTCTTACAACCGTAATGTCGAGCACTTCTGTAAGGCCATGAATGCCGTAAGATACCAGGTATGTGATTGATATCATGTTATGTGAAGTATGGTTATCTGTTCTTCATTTTTTCATAGGCCAGAAGATGGTACCTCAGTTTTTGCAAACCGGTCGTCAAAACAAATAATTTTTCTTTTCTTTTGCGATGTTGGCATTATCTTTATATAAAAGAAGATCGCCCATTCCGAAAATAAGTGAAACTGGTATGCATACAGGGATAGAGACTTGGGGTAGAAGGCCATGGAGAGAGAGGGAACAAGGAGATAGCGAACATAAGACAAGAATAAATACACAGCCAGCCACTGCCGGGGACTGACACTGAGTTTTAACATACTACTGGCCATTAAAATTGCTACACCAAGAAGAAATGCAGATGATAAACAGATATTCATTGGACAAATATATTATACTAGAACTGACATGTGATTACATTTTCCCGCAATTTGGGTGCATAGATCCTGAGAAATCAGTACCCAGAACAACCACCTTTGGCCGTAATAACGACCTTGACACGCCTCGGCATTGAGTCAGAGCTTGCATGCCGTGTATAGGTACAGATGCCCATGCAGCTCCAACACGATACCACAGTTCATGAAGTGTAGTGACTGGCGCATTGTGACGAGCCAGTTGCTCGGCCACAATTGACCAGACGTTTTCAATTGGTGAGAGATCTGAGAATGTTCTGGCCAGGGCAGCAGTCGAACATTTTCCGTATCCAGAAAGGCTTGTACAGGACCTGCAACATGCGGTGGTGCATTATCCTGCTGAAATGTAGGGTTCCGCAGGGATCGAGTGAAGGGTAAAGCCACGGGTCGTAACACATCTGAAATGTAACGGCCACTGCTAAAAGTGCCGCCGATGCGAACTAGAGGTGACCGAGACGTGTAACGAATGGTACCCCATGACGAATACACGCTTCCAATGTGCGCTCACCGCGATGTCGCCAAACACGGATGCGACCATCATGATGCTGTAAACAGAACCTGGATTCATCCGAAAAAATGACGTTTTGCCATTCGTGCACCCAGGGTCGTCGTTGCGTACACCATCGCAGGCGCTCCTGACTGTGATGCAGCGTCAAGGGTAACCGCAGCCATGGTCTCCGAGCTGATAGTCCATGCTGCTGCAAACGTTGTCGAATTGTTCGTGCAGATGGTTGTTGTCTTGCAAACGTCCCCATCTGTTGACTCAAGGATCGAGACGTGGATGCACGATCCGTTACAGCCATGCTGATAAGGTGCCTGTCATCTCGACTGCTAGTGATACGAGGCCGTTGGGATCGAACACGGTGTTCCGTATTGCCCTCCTGAACCCACCGATTCCACATTATGCTAACAGTCCTTGCCAACTCGAGCAGCAATGTCGCGATACGATGAACCGCAATCGCGATAGGCTACAATCCGACCTTTATCAAAGTCGGAAACGTGATGGTACGCATTTCTTCTCCTTACACGAGGCATCACAACAACGTTTCACCAGGCAACGCTGGTCAACTGCTGTTTGTGTATGAGAAATCGGATGGAAACTTGACTCGTGTCAGCACGTTGTAGGTGTCGCCACTGGCGCCAACCTTGTGTTCAAATGTTCAAATGTTTGTAAAGTCTATGGGACTTAACTACGGGGTCATCAGTCCCTAAACTTACAAACTACTTATGAACTACTTACGAACTAGGACGGCACAAATATCCATGCCCGAGGGGGGATTCGAACCCCCGACCGTAGTGGCCGTGCAGACCGTGACTGGAGCGCCTTAGTCCCCTCGGCCACCGCGGCCGGCCAACCTTGTGTGAATGCTCTGAAAAGCTAATCATTTGCATATGAAAGCATCTTCTTCCTGTCGGTTAAATTTCGCATCTGTAGCACGTCATCTTCGTGGTGCAGCAAGTTTCATGATCAGCTGTGTAAAATGTCTCTTTCTGCGCAGAAAGTAGAGGAACTGTGTGGATGCAGGAACGAAAAAACACTGTGACAAAGGAAGTTTCGACCGGTCCGCGAGGGAGCCGAAACGGACAGGTCAACTGTGGATGGTTATGGCTTCTCGACCGCATACGAGGAAATAAGATAGAGATGGCTAGGGGCGAGACACAGAGCTTCAGTGGGGCGCGGCAGTAATGGGAAGTCGTTATTTGAGTCGCGGCAACCGGCAAGCATATCTGTATGAGACGCCACAGACGCCGCTCTCCGACCGGATGATTCCCCACTGGAGGAGTGAGGGGCGGACGAGCCCCCGGCAACGAGGAGGGACATTGGCAGTCGGCAGGCGTTAGGCGGCGCAGGACTCTCCACTTTCCCGGCCGGCCCGCGCAGACGTCTCGCTATAAATCCGCGGCCGCTCTGCCACAGCGCCTGAGGGAGGAGGGGGCTGGCGATTTATGTCGAGGGGCGGCCCGGAATATCTCTGTGGACCACTCCGAGAGCGGCACACGCTGTCTCTGCTTGGTGCCGCGCCAGACTGGCCGAGCGAGGAGTGTGCGGCGGCTCCCCGTCGGAGGTTCGAGTCCTCTCTCGGGCATGGGTGTGTTGTTTTGCTTAGCATAAGTTGCAAGGTATCCCGAATAAATTAAATAATTAAAAATTTTAATAGAAATTTGCAAGGTATCTGGAATAGATTAATGCTTAATGGAAATTGATCAGCACTACATACTTGTAAAACTGATCTTTGACCAAGTCCGAGGTTCGAGTCCTCTCTCGGGCATGGGTGTGTTGTTTTGCTTAGCGCCGGCCGCGGTGGCCGAGGGGACTGAGACGCTTCAGTCACGGTCTGCACGGCCACTGCGGTCGGGGGTTCGAATCCCCCCTCGGGCATGGATATTTGTGCCGTCCTAGTTCGTAAGTAGTTCATAAGTAGTTTGTAAGTTTAGGGACTGATGACCCCGTAGTTAAGTCCCATAGACTATACAAGCATTTGAAACCTGTATGTATTGCTTACGTTATCTAAAGATAGCGATTAAATTTCGCTGAAAGCAGTGAATATATTTTTTACTAACGATGCAGGCAAATAAATCTTCTCGTAGAAAGATGCGAACGGTCGAAAACGAGGCTATTACAGAGAGAGCGGATGTTCGATTTTGGGAATGACGGGGATTTGACGGAAAGCCTGAATATTGAAATATTAGTAACCGAATAGGAATTTAACCGACGTCTTCCCAAATACGAGTCGAGTGCCTTACAACTGCTCCCCGTCGGAGGTTCGAGTCCACTCTCGGGCATAGGTGTGTTGTTTTGCTTAGCATTAGTTGCAAGGTATCCCGAATAAATTAAATAATTAAAAATTTTATTAGTAATTTGCAAGGTATCTGGAATAGATTAATGCTTAATGGAAATCGATCAGCACTACGTACTTGTAAAACTGATCTTTGACCAAGTCGGAGGTTCGAGTCCTCTCTCGGGCATGGGTGTGTTGTTTTGCTTAGCATAAGTTGCAAGGTATCCCGAATAAATTGAATAAATAAAAATTTTAATAGAAATTTGCAAGGTAGCTGGAATAGATTAATGTTTAATGGAAATTGATCAGCACTTAGCAAACATTAATATGCGCAACGGACACGCCCCAAACTCAAACACTAAAATTTATGGCCCTGTCTAAAGTACTCCCAAAGGGTACAACGAAACTGATTAACTTCAATAATGAAAGGGGAGAAATAATCTAACTGCGTCACAGATACAATAAAAAATTGACTTACCTCGTGTCTTCTTATTACAAAACTGGAAACAGGAAACAGCAAGCAGCTCGTGTCATGCAGTATTTTAGTATTAAAAATTTTCGAAAGTGATATGCGGGTAGTAATGAAGTCCAACAATAATCATTAATGAAAAAAAATTAAATAAAGAGGAAACTAACTACCGAATGAGGACGTAGAACGCAAATTGAATATTAGAAATTATGTTTTCTTAAAAAATTGTGAAGTAGAAAAATATTACAGAAAATTAAATTAACATCATGTATTACAATAATGGCGTTGCTGCAACATATACTTAACGACTGCCTTCTCCAAAAGCGTCCTCGCGCTACCTCACCCAACAGCTAACTCAGCTCGCAACAGACTTGCTACTGACTGTCCTCTCTCGCAGCCATAGCACTTACTGTACAATCGAACTTCCAAAGATTACTGTGCCTCTTACAATATACATCTGTGGCCAGTTTACATATGTAAAAATATTACATAAAACCGACTATGTCGGGACCATAGGGACCTTACAAAGTTAGTTTAAGTAGTTTATAAGTCCAGGGACTGATGGCCTCTGCAGTTTAATCCCATGCTGTAGAGACATTATATTCGTTAGAAAAAAGCCATCAGTTGCAGATTTATTCACAACCGGTTTCGAGCAATTATTGACCTTCTTCTGGTATATGTACAGGAAACAGTTAAGAAGAATACACAAATACAAATATTACATAAAATTCGCCGTAGAATCACAGAATTAAAAGGGCAAGAATTACACTGTGTATAAAGCTTTCATGAAAAATGACAAAATGTTTCAAATGTTTGTATAGCTTATGGGACTTAGCTTCGAGGTCATCAGTCCCTAAACTTACAAACTACTTATGATCTACCTAATACTAAGGACGGCACAAATATCCATGCCCGAGGGGCGATTCGAACCCCCGACCGTAGTGGCCATGCAGACCGTGACTGGAGCGCCTCAGTCCCGTCGGCCACCACGGCCGGTGACAAAATGTCAAATATTAAAACGGTATTCTGCTACAGTTTGATAAAATAAGAAACTATACACATCATTAAGTTCAACTGGTGGCTATTTTCTTTTCTAACTTATAAAACACGGTTACTACCAGAGATAAAACATGTAAACATTATATTATTATTATCGTCTCTGCTTGGCGTCTGCCCACCTAATGCTCTCTGGTGTCTCACTTCAGCCAAGCTGGAAAATCGCTGTGGTCGTCGTTATTATTATGCAGCTCTCCACGCTACCCTATCCTCCGCAAAACTCTTCATCTCTGAATTAGACGGCAACCTACATACTTTTGAAACTTTCCTCCCCAATTGTGTTCCGTCCCTCCAGCTTAGTTACGCGATCTACCCCATGATCTTCAGCAACATTTCGAAAGCTCTTCCAATGTAAACTATTTGCTGTCCGTATTTCACTAACGTACAAGGAAACACTCCAGCGAAATGCCTTAAAATAGTTTTTTTTTTAGACGGTACAAGTTTTACAGATTTATTTCAAGCGTAAAGTTGTTGCTGGCTCTGTGGTGGGAAGATGGAAACATGCTTTATTAAATCGACTTACGCGTTCTTTAGATCGTATTTTGTCCATTTATTAAAACATGTTTCCATCTTCCCACCATAGAGCCAGTACCCAACATCACGCGCCGGCCGCGGTGGCCGAGGTGACTGAGGCGCTCCAGTCACGGTCAGCACGGCCACTACGGTCGGGGGTTCGAATCCCCCCTCGGGCATGGATATTTGTGCCGTCCTAGTTCGTAAGTAGTTCATAAGTAGTTTGTAAGTTTAGGGACTGATGACCCCGTAGTTAAGTCCCATAAGCTTATCAAACATTTGAACATTTTGAACAACATCACGCTTTAAATGAACCTGTGAAACACGTACCTTCTGAAAATGAACCTGAAAAGGTTCGAAAACCGCTTAATGGAATAAAACAGTATAATTTCCATCAAAATGATGTAGTTATATTGAAATATACAGTCATAGGTTTTAAAATATCTATAACGGATAATCTAAATAAATTGTAAGTATGATTTGCATCTCAAATGACCCATAAATTCAATCTTTTGTTTACATCTGTGCCCATTGTCGAGTGACTTTAGCGCCAGTCTGTATTTCGCATGTTAAGTCAGTTGTAAGGTAATCAGCCGTTTTAAGCTGTTATCTACAAGCGAACCTGATTCTTTATGACAGGGGGTTTCACTGGTAGAGGTGCAAGTTAAAGCCCGCACACGTCTTGCGCCTGTTCACCTGTCGGTCAGGCATCCCGCTACACAGGTGTGCCTTGTTGGCCGCAAGCTTTCAGGTACACGTTGCACTAGTGACTGTGTAAACTCCCAAACCCTTCCTCAAGCCTTTCGTCTTGAGGTAAAAGCCACATGTAAATCAACTGTTTTTATTTAAGCAAAGTCGTGTAATTTCTTTGCCCTACAAACAGTCGCTTGGTAGTAAACGGCGTAAGATTCTGTGAGAGATGGGAAGTCTTCATCAAGTGGAACCACGAAGGAAGTAAAAATGAGATATCACATCCTGCAGAGGACGAGTTAACAGAGATGTACCACAAAGTTCTTCTGGGAAAGGAAATTGGTCGTATCGTTTCAAAAGAACCATCCTGGTGATTTACGGGAAGTTGAGGAAAACCTATTATCTTCTTCATTATATATAGATTAGGATGAGTGTGTGTTTTGTTCCAATCTTGATTAAATTTTCTACATTTGACCTTCCAAGCAAGAAGGAAGTCACTGTGAGTGTAAGGACCTCATACAGCAAACAGTAAACGAAGTAAGACTTAATAAATAAATGCATGGAAAAATGTTGCATCACGTGACAATATTGCGCATCTGTTCTCAAACCATTAAGTTCAAATTATGTCTGTAAACGTTGCCGATGAATCACACTCCAGAAGACGTTATGTACCACAAGGACGTTTTAGTACATCATAGAATAAGTCAAAAAATAAAAATACATCATATCTTCACTTAAGCAACGTATCAGATGTACCCAAGTCAACGATATTGAAACTTATATTTTTTTGTAATTATTTCGCATGCCACAGCTATGGAAAAGTTGACGAACGTAATTCTTGCATATGGGGCCAGGATTCACATCACGCCGTCAAAATGGCAGAAAAAAGTAACCTTGATGTGATAAACGATTCCTGGGACCACGGCTTTTGCAAGAAGGCATTTATTATGCTGATGTGTTTCACGAGAAAGAAGTACCCCCTGAGTTAGCTGATTTGGAAGAGGTTCAGCAAGACTGGGGCTATTGTGTTGACCTGATTTAACACTAGTATTATCCCCTTGGGATACTTAAAATCATCCGTGTAAAAAACAAAGGAAAGGATTTCAGGGATCTAGAATATAGAATTCAGAACGCAGCTTCGGTTATTTTGCAAGATAAGCTTCAGAATGTCTGTAGTCTGCTCCTAAACGGTGGTAACATTTATAAGTGGAAATAGGCTATGGTGAAATGCGAAGAAAACATGTACACCAAGTTAGCAAATGTCGTGAGGCGCAGTTTATAGGGGACCTCGTGAGACACTGATGAGCAAGTATTTTGGGTAACGTGAAACGTCATCGACCGAACTGCCGTACCAATGTTTCCTTCGGATACGAATTTTGATTTTGGCAGTGGTGGAGTAATCCGACATCAGAAATCCGTTTCCAGTGTGTATCGTGGATGGTTGAATGTGGGTTTCATAGTCCACAACAAGCTAACTATCCACCGTCCAACCACCCTCGATGACTATGCCCGGCGGCCTCTGAGACGAATGATTAGTAGTGCAGCAGATCACGACTCACATTAATACAGGACAGGTCTGCCAGCGCATAATCCTTATAAACGTGGCTTCCTGGGGGTATGGAAGCCAGCAACGCATACAGGTATCATTGTTAACTTAACGTCATCTAGCACAAATGCGATCGCCGCGGTTGGCCTCTAGAACAATGGGAGAAAGTGATATGGTTGGACGAATCACGATTTCAACTGCACCTCGCCCGTGGTGGGCGTGTGTGTCACAGGCCACATGCGTCCACAGGTCCTGTCTGCCAGGAAGATGTAGTCCCAGACGATTGTCAGTTATTAAACAGTGTTGTTAAGGACACCATTAAAAATATATAGACCACAGGTGGTCATACGGCTGTACGTTTATTTACGCGTTTCGAATTATTATCAGCAGAATCCAAGCATGGCATAAAATTTCCTACTAAAAGTGCGCTGTCATGGCCCCGATGAGCTGTACTGAACAGTGCAATCATTGAAATTCGTGAAAACGGGCGCATACCTCTTGAGAGACTTTGTCACGGCTCAAATTGTGTCTCTCTTAAGGTCTTTGATGCATTTTCCTAGTGTGGAATTGACTCCCTAGTTGTTCTGAAAGTGAAACACTCCTATCGCAATAATAAGTGGTTGGTAAAAGTTAATAAGCGAATTGAAGCCTAAACATATATTTTGATATGACCGTGACCTAATGAATAAAGGCTGAGCGGTTCTTCAATCGTTATGGGAGTTGTTTCAGCAGGAGTTTTGGCTGCTAAGCCTTAACATTCATGAAACATGGTTTTTTAAAACACTAAAGTTTGTACTTTATGAACAGATATATTTTCATTAGACTCCAATATGAGGTAGTAACTACATTCGCCTTACAGTTCTGATTACAGCTACTCTCGACACAGGTCAATGTATGGAAAATGTAACACGCGGTGTTCAACAATTAATTCTCACTGCAATCCAGCATAACCGGCACGGTAGATGCGAACCCGTATTAGTTACACAGTATGACGTATAGTCTCTTTCTGGTAAAAGCAGTCACTATATTGGTAAATTACGTTGACCAAATATGCTGAGGGCAACCCATGGCGATATGGACACGCCGATACACGCCACAGACGAGTTTCACGTCACGGCATCGCAACAACAACGTGTCCTTACTTACTGCTACACTCAACTATCGATACTTGACCTAGTCTTGAGCCGTGCGAGTGCAAAGTGAATCTTTGAGTAAAGGGGTCGCTGACCCCCTACCAAAGGGACTTTGGATGGCCCCACATTTTAACCCCATCGAGTATCTCTTAGGTTTCATGGAACAAAGGCACCATTTCATAGATTCTTTACCGAAAAATAGACGAGAAATGGCTGCCGCTGTGCAAACGGTTTGGTATCGGCTGCTTCCAGAGGACTACCATAGACTTGTTGGCACAATTACACGGTGTGTCACTGCATTACTCAGGATCAGAAGAAGTTCAATTGTTCAAATGTTTGTAGAGCTTATGGGTCTTAACTACGGGGTCATCAGTCCCTAAACTTACAAACTACTTATGAACTACCTAATACTAAGGACGGCGCAAATATCCATGCCCGAGGGGCGCTTCTAATCCCCGACCGCAGTGGCCGTGCAGACCATGACTGACGCGCCTCAGTCCCCTTGGCCACCGCGGCCGGCCAGAAGAAGTTCCTTCGCGATATTAACTACCTGTTGTATGACTTTTAAAAGCTTCTTGTAGTAATTTATTAAGTCAAAGTGAAAGCTTGATGAAAGTTTGTTTAGTGAAAGTTTCCTATTCTTATTAAGTCTTTCTGTTTAAACCAAGGAGTTTCTAATCATATGTGCGCAACGGATTTAACAAACAAAATTAGGCCCTTTAATTAAAACAATCTGCTCTTCTGTGAACATTATATCTGACAGTCAGATTCAGTGGCATGTAAGGACTGATTACTTTACTGGTACGTGAACATTTACATTTGAAAGGAAATCTTTTTCTCAAAAAACTCAACACGTACTACACAACAAAATCAAAAAAACGCCACAATCAGGAAAATGAGGGATGAGGTTGAGCTGAAATATTAAAAATTAGTACTCATTAAGTTATTTATTGAATTAAAGAAACATACCTTTATTGAGTCTTCAATATAATACAATGGTTTTATACAATTCCGTTCTATACAAATATTCTATTCCTCTTGATACAGAATCCACTGTCCAATATAATACGTTTGTATTCATAAATATAGAATGAAATAAATCAAACACAATACAATCATTGCTGACCAATTCAATCTTAGTACACAACACAGTTGCCATACGTCTGTCAGCTAGCCTAGCCCAAAATCGACTTCTCTGCTCAACAGCTCACTCTATACTATTCGCCTCAGCGGTCAATGAAGCTGCTGTAGCGCAGAAGCTATATCGCAGTTGCAAAGACATTAGTTACAAACATCGACTGAGATTATCGATCGTGGATGACTTTCTCGTACAAAAGAAAGCTATAAGTCGGATATACGTTCAGATTCACCAAAAATATTACCAAAAATCCACAAATAATGAACTTCAACCTATGGCTGCCTACTTTCAATTTCTTAAGTAATCGGCATTGACTGATGATAGACATAACATATGTATTACGTAAATCATTGATTATATTTTAAAATTTATCGAGGGTTTATAATGGCTCTGTGTTTGGTACCGAATTGAGCTGTATGTGTCACACAGAAACATAGCCTACAAGCAACCTCGTGTCTTCAGTTACGGCGGGAGTGTTTGTGAACGCGGCAGGTTGTGGGATGCGCAAGGGTGGCAGCCCTGCGCAGCTCTCTGCTCGCGAAGTGCCGCCCTGGCGGCGGGCTTTCCCCTGCGTGGCGGTGATCTCTGGTGGAAGGCGCGCGCCGCGAGATAAGAGCCCTCGCATCCCAGCACCAGAGCGCGCCGATACCAGCACTTGCGTGAAGACGGCCCTTGCAGGCACACTGCTCCCAGGGCTGTCAGGCGTACGCGTCAGAGCGTCGTACCGTGACAAACTCCAAGACGGTGCTTCACAGCAGCTCCTAACTCTGTTACCTAACCTCTCCAAGCGCACTACATCGTAAACGTGCGGCACAAAAGAGACCCAAATAGACGGAAATGACTGCTGTCGATATGTGCGCACACAAAGGAAATTAAATACAAATTCACAATATTTTTGCAATGCTTGGTATATTATTCATGGCTGTCTTAGAATTTCAAAGATTTTAGCTTATATGTTACTAGCTTAAACCCGCGGCGCCCCTCGCGTGTTGGTTGGTTATGATAGATGAGCTATCTTTCAGTAGCGTGCTATGAGACTGGTTTTGAAGGATGAAATGAAATACAATACCTTCTTCAGACAAAAACATTTTTAATCAACATTCAAATAAAAAAAAATTATGTGAAGTGCTTAATGATTTACAATAAATAATACATTCATTATTCCTTATAGCCTGTGTTGCAATATCTCAACACGTATGGTGAGAGTAATGTCCAAATTCATTTTAATTTCATTTTAGGGCATTCTGGTAAACTACTTTCTCTGAAGTATTTTGGAGATTAAATGTAAAGATTTTTTGGGTTGCCCACCCTTGAGCAAGAGACGTATACTTGACCATGTGAAAAATGTGAGGGCTGTAAATGGATTCCTGCGACGTTTAATGATTGCAGACGAACTGGAAACTGAAGTCTTTTGAACTGAAACTCCATATCTAAAGAGATGTAATGCGCGAAACGTCAAATCGATTTTTTTAAAGAGATGTATTAACAGATTTTTTTTACACTGCTTTATTTATTTATTCATTCGTATGCTTATCCTTACAGAGAAACAGCTGAAGACATTGTAGCACACATAGACCAAAAATATGATCTGTGGCATCACTTTTCGCTGTGTGTAATCTCCTTGCTACAGTTATAGATTTATAAAGATTAATTCATCAAGGTAAAATAGTACTGTGTACGAATGGCCTTCTGGGTGAAGTTAAGACTGGTCAAAACTTAAAAATGTCACGATCAACTCCTACCAATAACAGTTTCACTCATATGATGTTTCATAATTTTGACATGGAAATGTCTGTGCTCTGAGATCCAGAAAGAAAATGAGCGACCTAGAAACGCGAGTGGAATGTATAATACAACAGCTACAAGTAAATTAACGCAATTTCTCATAAATTGAAGGACACATAAAGACGCAATGATCAGATAACTTCTTTGGAGTATATACTTGCATTATTTTCGATTCACTCACTTTTAGATGTTTAAACATGGCACACTATATTTGTACTAAGTTATAATGACAATGTTCAAATGTTTGTAATTCTTATGGGAGCAAACTACGTTGGTCATTAGTCCCTAGACTTACAAACTACTTAAACTAAGTTAAACTAACCTAAGGACTAGACACATATCCATGCCCGAGGGAGGATTCAAACCTCCGACGCAGGAACACCGTGCGATTAGTAACGTGGCACTCCAGACCGCTCGACTACTCCCGGACGGCGTATAAAGACACTTTATGTGCTGTATAAATCTTGCCATTCCATTTTTACGTGGTGTGGTACAGCAACCAAGTTCAGTTGAATTCTTGAACAAAAGAAAGTCTTGACTGCAAATATTTTTTATTTCAATATTTGACAATGATGGTATGATATGTAGTATCTTAATTAGGGGCTTGAATGAATGGCTTGACGAGAAAAGAAGTTTATAGAGTGAGGAGGAACTGAAGTGTCCGATGAAGGTCACAAATATGACTTATAATGGCTGTAGCGCTAGACATAACTACCACTATGTACCGTAGTTAGTAACATATTTCGATGTGAGAGAAAACACATAAAAGAATGTCAGGAAAGGTGACGATTTTAAGAAGTGTCAACCATTACTAAATATGGTAAAGTGTTGACGGTGCCTGTTATACATAAACTAACTTTAGGTGAAGTTATCACGCGAATATTGAAGGAATGTTTTCTTCGTGCCGCAGTCGAATGGCCGAGCACTCTTTGGCTCCTTGCTGCGGAGCGGGCGGTTTCACCCCGTTGGAGGTTCGAGTTCTCCCTCGGGCATGAGTTTGTGTGTTGCTATAAGGTTTAGTTTAAGTTGTTTATAAGCATAGGAAATGATAACGACAGCATTGAGGTCCATGGATTCACAAACATTTGATCTTTTTATTTTTATTTTTTTTATTTTTTTTATTTTATTTTATTTTATTTTTTTTGTCCTTCAGTACAAAATATTGACTTAATTTTCAGCTCTTGGCCATTCAGTATAAGATAAAAGTTTTGTTTCAGCTCTCAGCAATCATTGTGACACACCTTTCACATGTAATATTCTCTCCGTTATCTGTTTTAATTGTTCAAATTTGATACGTATTCAGACATAGTGCCCTGAATTTGACAGGTTCCGCCAACGAAACATATGAACGCAACATTATTGAGATTGGTGACCGTGAAACGGAAAACTGTAGACAGTCCTGCAGATGAAACCATCGTTCCCAAACAGCTTCAGATAACATGCCAAACGAATTATTTAAAGCAACCACCTGATTCTTAGGTTCTTCATAATGATCACACTTGCACGGAAATGGTTTACATTGAAAGAAAGCATATTACACAGTCTTGCAAACGTCAGACAGTCAAAAGATGGAATGTCAGCACTGTAAAAACTTTTAGCTGGCAGTAGGGGCTTAGAAGTAGATGTCATTCTCATTTTAATCAGTTATGAGATCGTAGCGAAAGTAAATTGGATACGCAACAAAATATGGCATATCTGATGGCACAGATCGACGTCAAGAGATCGCTAACCCTTGAAAAAAGCCGATCTGGTGAATCACTTATTCTCCATCGGCCGTTGCTTCTCACAGAAGGCCTCCACCATGCGTAAGCAGCTATTTACAGTAACGTGACTGATCGGCCCCAAGCGGCGCCATTACGGATCCACTTTGCTGGGCTGCAGAATCCGCATGTCACACTGACAAATGCTAGCGCGGACTGTGGAGCCCTGGCGGAAGAATGCGTCGTTAGGGACCGTGTGGCAGACTTCATCTCCCCGCCTGCGATGCGCCTTCAGCGAAATATTCTGGGGGAAGGAGGAGGGGAGGGGGAGAGCAGGGCAGGGGGAGTTTCAGGGAGCTCCCACTTCTCGTGTTGGTACCGTGCCCTGGCCGTTTAACTGATGGCTGGCTGTCACTGACAAGGAGATTTCTCTCGCACTACCAGGAAAAATGGTGCAGTTGTAGGGCACTCGACTCGTATTTGGGAAGACGTCGGTTAAATTCCCGTTCGGTTACTAATATTTCAATATTTAGGCTTTCCGTCAAATCCCCGTCATTCCCAAAATCGAACATCCGCTCTCTCTGTAATAGCCTCGTTTTCGACCGTTCGCATCTTTCTACGAGAAGATTTATTTGCCTGCATCGTTAGTAAAAAATATATTCACTGCTTTCAGCGAAATTTAATCGCTATCTTTAGATAACGTAAGCAATACGTACAGGGTGAATCACCTAACACTTGCACCGCAAATATTGCGAAAACGGAAAGTGCGATTGATGTGCGGATTTCACAGAATGGATTGGTAGTCAGGGGCTCGTATTTTTAGACAACAAAGAGATTGTAACATTACTTAGTGCATTTTTTATGCAAACATACAGTTTTTTAAATGGAACAATGGTTGTTTCTATCATGCACTGGAATTTAGACACCCGCTGCGTACAAAGAATTTTGAATGACATTTTCATCACGTTTAGTTTGGCAGCTACAACCGTTCAGGGTTTCGAGGGTGGAGGCTGCGATAGCGTAGCTGACTGGCCTAGTGGCTAGCCCCTGGGATACGGCCCTCTGTCTCATGACCACCAGCCAGTCAGGTACGCTCTCGTAGCCCCCGCCCCCAAAACATTGAATGGTTGTAGCTGCCAAACTAAACGTGATAAAAATGTGATTCAAAATTGTTTGAATACAGATGGCGTCAAAAATTCCAGTGCATGATAGAAACAACCATTGCTCCATTTGAAGAATTATATGTTTGCATAAAAAATACTCTTTCTAGGTATTTTTACAATATGTTTATTGGCTAACAATACGAGTCCTTGACTACCAATCCATTCTGTGAAACCGCACATCAATCGCACTTTCCGTTTCCGCAATATTTGCAGTTAAAGAGTTATGCCGCTTTGGGATAACGTAGTGCGACATTTCAATGCTGTGCCCGCAGCAGGAAAGGTAATGCTTACCTTCTTTTCCGACATCAGAGGCGCGATACTCATCGAATTCCTAGAGCACAGAGAAACCATTAACAATGACTTGTGCTGTGAGACACACCGTAGCCTATGCAAGCCCATCAAGAGCAAATGGCCTGAACTGCTGACGGAGTGAGTGATTCAGCTCCATGATAACGCGTGTCCACACGTCTCCAGGGTCACACAGAGTGTACTGGCCAAGTTCAAGTGGGGGCAGCTTGAGCATCCGCCCTACAGCCCGGACATGTCGCCCTGAGACTTCCATCTGTTTGGGCCTCTAAAATATATCTCAAAGGAAAGCGCTTCTACTCGGACGACGAACTGAAACACACAATAGACGACTGGCTCTTGGCACAGATACAGGGTTCTGGAAACAGGGAATATTTCGGCTCGTTAAACTGTGGGATAGTTGTACTGAGACCTCTGATGCTTACTTTTGAATAAAGACTTCAATTATACCCACAGTGTCGTCATACCAACCACTGCATTAATGTAGCTTAAAGCTGAGAATTTTTGTCTGGCTGAGTCCGCGACAGGAAAATTCATACTGCTGCGATATATACCGTGTTTAGTTGGCTTTGTAGATATAGTAGCTGTCTAGTAATCAGAAGAACCGGGTTCTATCCTCTGTCTGAGAACACATTTTCAATTGCTTCATTGAATTTAATTCAATACACACAACAAGCAGATAAAACGTTTGACATATATAGTTTAAAAAATTATTCATGAACTCTCTGCCAGGCACTTCAGCGTGAGTCCACAGTAACCTTGTACAATGGTCAGTTGATCAGTTGACATATCTAGGTTCTGAAGTATTGTCATCGGCAGAAATACCTATAATGGATCGACGTCTCTCTGTTGGTTCTAAGGAGTAGAGAAAACAACATTACCGCAATAGAAATATCAGTAACAACCGAAAGTTGCTGCAGAAGGCGTTGGTATTGTCTTGTGTTTACCAAACGAATTACACAAGCAATTGTATTCAGATGGTGTAGTGAGCAGGTAGTGCAATGCAACGACGAGACTTACCTGTAACTATGGCATGGAGAGCCATAGGAAGGTTGGAAGTAGGACAGACACAGAGAGAGGTCGCTGCAGCTACTGGAGTTACCAAAATTGTAATTTCCAAGACCTGGAAGCGATTTCAGAAAACAGAAAACGTTTAAAGAAGACAAGGCCAAAGTCGTCGACGGGTAACATCAGCAAGAAATGACCGTTGTTTGAGGTTAGCCCTTTGAGGCATAGTGGTTTCATTTGCGTCCGCCTTAGCTTTTATTGTCTTCCAACCGACTGACACAGTGGTTTCAATTGGAACTACCTTCTGTCCGTCGTGCTTAGTGCTGCTGTCTGTGAGAATATTTGTAACTACGTCCAAAGACTGTTTCGTTGTCATACAAAAGTTGCTAATACTAGTATTTGCAACAATAACAGTGGCTGCTGTTCAGTTTACTCCAGTTTATATTTCTTGAGCTTATATAAGGTATGTTCCTAGGTATTTATTTATGATAATGTTGTAAATATATTCTTAAGTGTACAACTACGCACAACAATATATATAGTTAGCACAATAAACGCATTTCCATGGTGGCTTCATAAGGGGCCACTATGCTTGTGTGCCATTAGTAGGAAAGCTACGACAATGTGGGCTGCTTAGTTGTGGTACTGTTAGATGTGATCGCAAAGGCTATTCGCAATTGAAGCGTGGTAAAGAACTCAGCAAAGTGGATTCTGATTGGTCAGTAAGGAATGATGGAATAGCCTGTATAAAATGGAAAGACAAAAGCACTGTAATGTTTTTAATTAACCATCAATTCTCCAGATGATGTTTCTGTTGTAAAGAGAAAGGAGGCTGATACCAGTATAAAGGAAATTGCTTGTCCCGCCATAGCTAAGGCATATCATGCGAATACGGGATCTGTTGACAAAGCTGACATTTTACGATTCTTCTATACAACTGATAGAAAAGAAAAAAAGGGCGTGGCTACGATTGTTTTGGTACTTTGTAGATGTATCTGTTGTAAATTCATTTATTTTGTACACATTATCCAACACCTAGAAAAGTGAAAGTCTCAAAGAATTTAGAATGAATTTTGTAACTGTTATACTAGGTACTAGAAATATGACAAATTTACCAGATCCATCATGTAGTACACCACCCCTTAAGAGATTCAAACCACAGGTGTCCATGGAGAAGAGAAAGTCTGAAGCAAAACACATGCCGCAGCATGGGCCTCTAAAATATTCTGTGTACAGTAGCACGATAAAGACCCCGCATAGATGCAGATGACATTGTAAAACATGTGGTGTAGGCTTGTCATCTGACAGGAATTGTTTCATACTTCACCATGTGTGATTATTTTGACGCTATTAATTGTATGTTGTGAGTTGGAATAAATATTGTGAACATTGTTATTATTTGCCACAGTGGCTTCAATTGAAGCCACCCCTAATTTGTAAGCAAATGTACAAAAAAATAATAAATTGTTAATTTCATTTCCTTGTAGTGTATTTGAACTATTTCAATTTGCTTCCACATGAAATTCAGTGGTTTTATGTTCTGTGCCTCAAAGGGTTAAGAGCCTCGAACAGATGGCTGAATGCGACTGAGCTGTAACGCAACCTCTGGGCGGCAACAAGACACGGACTATCCACAAAAGCAGCCTGAAATAGCCTTCGGGAATGTTGCCTCTAAATGGTGTGCGTCCCATTAAAACCACGCCACGGATTAGCCCGCAAAAACTGGGCGGAGGAACATCAGGATTGGAGTCGTAACGAATGGCGCCGGATTTTGGTCACAGATGAGTCAAAATTTTGTATTCAGGCGGACAGTGGTCGTTCCCTCATCTGGAGAGAACGTGGAACTGGAAGCAATCCTGCTGATGTGCAGGAAACATCAACATATCATGGTGGTGAACGAATGGTGTGGGCAGGTTAGTATTCACGGGCGTACGGTTTTCTATGTCGTTCAGGATGGCGGTTTGACTGCTCAGAGGCATAGAGACATATTGTTGTTCCATACGATAGTGCCATAAGAGATGAGTTCCTTCTGGTGGATGATTACGCTCGTTCCCACACAATTGCACTTGTGGAAAATACGTTTGAAGCAGAGGAAATTGAACGAATGGAGTGGCCAGCTCGTTCACCGGACTTAAAACCCGATTAAGCATGTCTGGGATGCCCTTGACAGACGCATTGCTGCGAGACCAGCACCTCCCACAACAGCTGCACAACTGGATATTGCACTCATGGTTGAATGGTGCCGAGCGGTCTAAGGCACCTCGCTGCGGAACGCGCGGTTGCTCGCCGTCGGAGGTTCGAGTCCTTCCTGGGGCATATTTGTGTGTGTGTGTGTGTGTGTGTGTGTGTGTGTTGTCCTTAGGTTAGTTTACCTTAGTTTAAGTAGTTTGTAAGCTACGGACTGATGCCCACGCAGTTTGGTCCGATAGATTTACAAACATTTGAACGTTTGTTGAATGGCTAAATATCCCTGAAGTGCTGATTCATAACCTCTTACTGTCCATGCTACGCAGGAGCACAACTGTACTGGGCGTCCGACGTGATCACACACCATATAGAGGACATCGAGAATTACGTTTTTACAGCCCAATGGTGCCTCACACTTAGTAAACGCCATGTAAACCTCAAGAGTTGAGGCAGCAAAATATCGTATTGTGTCACTCACGAATTATAGCTATAACCAATATCTGAATAAAGTACGTTACCATAGGTATATTTTGTATGAGAACACACCTGGTTTCCTAATTGTTTGAGCAGTGTAGATATAGGTGCCGATGCAAAATGCAGTGCTCAGATCTGGATCTTATGACTGGTGTGTAACGTGATATTTTACCCGTGACATTGGTGCAGTGGAAACACACTGGACTTGCATTCGGGAGGACGGTTCAAATCCACCTGCGGCCATCCAGATTTATCCTCTCCGTAATTTCACTAAATCACTCCAGGGAAATTCCGAGATAGTTGCTTTGAAAGGAATCGGCCGATTTCCTTCCATTTCCTCATCCAAACAAACCGATCGTAAGCTCTGCCTCTAATGACCACACTGTCGACGGGGCGTTAGACACTAACCTTCCTTCCTTCCTACCCGGGAAAAATTGGATTTGGGTCTCGGACACATCATTCCTACAATCGATCTGTCGTATTTCTAGGCGACGAATTGAGTTTTACCTTCGGCGTAGTTGTTGTGGGGTGAATAATTTGTGCGACAAGTAGTGCGCCTGTAGTGGCGCTCAGTTCCATTAGTGGCCGTCGGAGCGCTGACAGGCGGTGCCTGCTGACAGGGGGCTGTCAGCGCTCCTCTCCTCTGTGCCCACGCGCCGTGCCGTGCTGTGGACACATCCAGGCCGTGCTGTCAGCGCGCAGCCATTCCGCCGCTGACGTCACGGCAAGTGACATCACCGCCAGCCCACAGGCGGCAACAGCTGACCGCCGCGTGCAGACGCAAGAGGCGGTACATTACTTGCCGCAGCTTGCGGTGCATTTGTGTCATCTGCCCCTGGCGGACGACTAACTGGAACTCTGATGTAACCTATATATGCTCAGAACTTCGTTTTAACGCCGATTTACATGATAAGATGTGTTATTTTTTGGCGACCACAGACAATAACCATAACAGACAGCTCGGATGACATTTCTTTTCGTGATTCAACAGTGATCCCATACCCACATAACGTCGTACATTACAGTGAAAAAGGAATAATCGAAACTTTTATGCTAATTAATATGTATTATTAGGGATTTATAATTATCCGCTGCGGAGCGGCCGAGCGCATTGAGGCGCTATGCTACGATGCGCGAGGCCGTTCCCCGTCGGAGGTTCGAATCCCCCATCGAGCATGGATGTTTGTGCTGTCTTTAGTATAAGCTAGTGCATAAGTAGTTTGTAAGTTTAGGGACTGATGACCCCGTAGTTAAGTCCCATAAGCTCTACAAACATTTGAACATTTGAATTTATAATCAGCACTTATAACTAAAGGTATCAATTATTGTTGTTGATGCGGCAGTCAGTACGAACACAGGTCTGATGCAACTCTGCTCACTACTCTCTCCTGTGCAAGCCTCTAACCCACATTAATTTGAACCTGTTTACTGTATTCTTCTCTCGGAATCGCTCTCTGATTTTGCCCCACATACTGGCTACATGGGGTTTCCTACTAGGCTGCCGGCGGCGATGGCCGAGCGCTCTGCGGCGCACAAGTCACAGTCTGCACGGCCACTACGGTCGGGGGTTCGAATCCCCCCTCGGGCATGGATATTTGTGCCGTCTTTAGTATTAGCTAGTTCATAAGTAGTTTGTAAGTTTAGGGACTGATGACCCCGTAGTTAAGTCCCATAAGCTCTACAAACATTTAAACTTTGAACTACTGCGCTGCCGCAGGTAGCTTAGCTTTCCCGACCAACCGGTTCCTGAACATGGTGTTTGCGAACAGAGCCTGCCCCCACTGCCTGTCTACCCCACCATCGGTGGAGGTATTGTCACTGTTTCTTAGACAGTGCCGTCGCCGATAGCTTTCGCTCTGTTCATTATCGTACGCGATTTCTGTTCTGTGCATTGCACACGATAGAACTGATAACAACGAAAGGGAGGCCGTGTCTTGTCAAGGATGATCATCACTACCGTTTTTATAAGAAAACTGAAGAATATACGAGCTCGATGTGCGTCAGTTACGAAAGGAGTGTTCAGAGGTCGTCTAAAAATCGCAAATGGTGAAATCGATGCTTAACAGCAACATTCTAGTTCACGTGACAAAACAGACGTGGAGTTAAATAAAAGAATACATACTTGCAGAAAGAGAGTTTGTGAAGAAACGCCAGTGCCTGTATCCCATATTTTTAAGCAGGAATTTAAAGTTCTGAAAGATAAATGATTGGAATTCGTTGCAAATATTCCGAATTACGACAGCCCCAAGACTCAGTTGTACAAGGCCACATACTCCCCTCCGATGTCAAATTGACGTTTCTTCGATGTCTCAGATGTGTTCCACCAATCCCCTTCTTTTAGGCAAGATATACCAGATATTTCTTTCCTCCCAAATTCTGTGCAGTACGTTCTCATTAGTTACGGGATATAATCTTCAACATTCTCCCGTAGCATTTCAGTTATCTGTACTTTTCCTGTTTAACTATTTATTGTCCCGTTTCACTACCATACGAGGCAAAAGTCCACAGAAACGCCTTCAGAAAAGACTTCCTAACGATTAAATCAGTATTCCATGTTATGAAATTTCTCTTTTTCAGAAACGCTTTTCTTCCATTTCTAATTTTGCGTACTATATATCTCATGTATTTCGACCACCGTACGTTATTTTAGTGTACAAGTAGCCTTGAGGGAGTAACCGAGCGCTGTAAGGCACCTTGCACGGAGTGCCCTTTTGCTCCCCGATCGGGAATTCGAGTCCTCCCTCGTGCATAGGTGTGTGTGTGTGTGTGTGTGTGTGTGTGTGTGTTTCGTCGTTAGTCTAAGTTAAAGTAGTTTTAGTCAACCCCCTGTAAAAGAAAATGTATTGCTTTTTTTTATTTTTATTTTAAGCTCACGCCAGCGGTAATGAAACTGATACTAGCATTTTTCTCTTATGTTGCAGGTACGTACTGTGGAGTGTGCTGCCAATGTTGTTAATCAGCGTCCATAAGTGTAAGTACCAAGTAGTACGTAGTAGCTGTTTTTGCCGAGCAAAACATCTTAATTCATCTGAGGTCGGCGCCTAGGCCATCTGCGGTGACACGTGGTTTTCTTATTGGTTGTCTGCCTGCTTGTGGAATTTTTTTCTCTAGTTTGTTCACTCTTCTGGCTGTTTTGGCAACTCGCGTTGGATTTAATGGCTGCGAGTTCTCTGTTTGTCGCGGGAGCTTGACTGGCTCGCCGTTTATATTTGCTTGCATCGTCGATGTTCAGTAACTACTTCCTCACACATTGGTTTATGCTTTAGTATGCATCCATGTTGTAACGAACGTCCGTGGAGTCAGCGAAATATCGGGTCTTGTCATGAAGGCGGCGGCGGAGCGGCCGAGCGCATTGAGGCGCTATCTTACGATGCGCGAGGCCGTTCTCTGTCAGGGGTTCGAATCCCCCCCCTCGGGCATAGATGTTTGTGCCGTCTTTAGTATAAGGTAGTTCATAAGTAGTTTGTAAATTTAGGGACTGATGATTCCGCAGTTAAGTTCCTTGTGCTTAACAAACATTTGAACATTTTTGTCATGAAGACACATTACGGAAAAAAAGTATTTATTTTCAACGAAAACTGCCTTAGTCATTAAATTTGTTACTGCACTGTGAATTTTATCACTGCTGATGCTAGTTAATGTTCTTACTAATTGAGAACTGCGCGACACCTGAGGATGCTTTGGCAGAACAGAAACAACACCGACGGCTAAAGCCGACACCGCCTAGCCCCTCAAGCGAATGCGACGCGACGTCATATGCCGTCCGTGCGTTTTTATTTCGTTTTCGTCTCTGCCGACACAGTTTGAAGGGCGGCCGCAAGACGGCTGTGTCGTGTATTCCTTATCTTCACGTTGTCGTTCTTTGCGTTAAATTATTTGAATGGGATTCAGTGTTGCGAACGCTTATGTCTTTGTGTGCGTGCCGATTTTCGAATGTTGAGCGCGACACCTGGGCTGATTGAAGAAAAATTTCTGAGAATTTTGATGACTGGTTACAGTGAGGAAGAAGAGTTCTTACTGTCTTCTGACAATTCTCCAGAAGACGAATTGTCAACGCAGTGTCACCAGACTGGAAGAAATGTGACTATTCCTGCCCAGCTGCTTCAACATTTAGTGCTCCTGAAGGAAGGATAAAACCGTTAATTCCCACTAATGAACGGCCCATGGCTTATTTTGTATTTTTCTTTGAAAATTACATAACAGAAATGACAGTAAAAATGAAATAGACAAATGGAATTTTTGTGTGCAATGATAGTGAAATAAATATTTTGTCTGAAGAAATCGAGATTTGCAAAGTGATGTTGAGGAAGTCAAAATTCTTTTAGCTTTAGTTTTGCTGACGTCTGTAGTGACTAAACGATCGTTTAGAAAGTATGTGTACCAGGAAGAACATGACAGAAATGCCATTCTTTCAGCATTGGGCATTGTGATGCGTTTCGAGATTTCCCACTCTCAAAAATATCTTGTAAGCAATTAATTTTTATAGCGTGATTATACATCTTTCTGTCGAAAGTGATTTACTCTATTAAATCCTTATACTTTTAAGAGTTAACGCTATTTTTTCAGAATGTTGTTTCAAGTACTTTATTAGATACAGCATTTGCAGTGTGGGCGGGATGTAGCAGTCACAGACATGCGCAGTAGGTGTGAAGCTGCAGGTGTTGTCAGGTAGAAGGAGCGTCGCGCCTGAGGAGCTATAGGGAAGGCGTCAGCGCTGTCGTGTGACGTCACACAGAGTAGGTCCCTATGAGACAGTGGGATGTGAAACTATCTTGCATCTGATAGCTGAAATCATGCGTTGTGCATTACAAACGCCTCGCCATGGGCGTGTTCGTAAGGAACTGCTGTTCGCTGCCTACAACTGACAGTGTTCTGTCGCAGTATAAGAAACGCGACCTACAAAACTATAAACGGTTTATACTATGTGACAACACTTTCTACCATTTTACAAACAAAACCACGAAAGAGTCTCTTTCGGAAGTTATCCTTCTTCTCGCACGTATACGCCAGACCTTTCCATTTCCTAAAAGAACAAGAAAATTTCCTGCAGGACGAAAATTCACTTCAAACATGGTTTGACATCTGTAATTCACAACCAGTTCGTTTCTACCAACATGGAATTGATTAATTGCACGAGTATCGTTAGACTGTTTAGTATAAACAAAATGAATATTTAAAATAGTTCTTTGACTTTTTATGCAGAAATTCTTAGATTTTCGTCATTAACTTTCAATCTGTATACTTTTATCTCCGTTACAGTACACCTAAACATTCGCCATCCAGGGAGACTGCAACCACGAGCCGAACCCACCTCTGTTCATCAAGCGAACACACTATATTAGTGCCAGCGAAGAGCTGCATTTTTTAGTTTTTCCTTACTGCCCTAATAGTCACTAGAACAGATTAATCTTAACGTAAAAGACGAGATTAGTCGCAATTTCCAAGTGGAACGACTTTCCTCGATTAATAAATAAATAACCTTATGTCACACCGTAATAGATCAGGTTATTCAGTGAAAATGAAACGAACTTACCAGCTTAATTACGTGTCACCCAGGAGGTAACTCGTCTGTCACAGAGTTGCCAAACACATCCTTGCCGGCCGCGGTGGCCGAGGGGACTAAGGCGCTCCAGTCACGGTCTGCACGGCCACTACGGTCGGGGGTTCGAATCCCCCCTCGGGCATGGATATTTGTGCCGTCCTAGTTCGTAAGTAGTTCATAAGTAGTTTGTAAGTTTAGGGACTGATGACCCCGTAGTTAAGTCCCATAGACTATACAAACATTTTTTTTAAACACATCCTTGCTGTTGCCAAGATTCACTCATACTGTCAGCAGGAAGCGGCTACACGGGCAGCGGGCGCTGTGTGGCGTGGGCTGGGCGGTTTTTTAGGATAAAGACTTTAGGGGAAAAACAAAATGTGCAATTTCAAAGGGTGCAGGTGGATCACAGGAGAAATGTAGATCCGGAAACTATCGGTATAACAGTTGTAAATTGTCGTAGCTGTGTCGGGAAAGTACCAGATCTCGAAGCGTTAATAGAAAGCACCAAAACACAGATCATTATAGGCAGCGAAAGTTGGCTCAAGCCGGAAATAAGTTCAGAAGAAGTATTTGCAAAAGATCTAACGGTGTTCAGAAAGGATAGATTAAACAAAATAGGTGGGGGCGTGATTGTCGCCGTCAAAAGTAGTATTTTATGAAGCGAAGTTGAAGTTGATAGCTCCTGCGAGCTATTATGGGTAGAGGTTGTACCCGAAAATCGTAAGAAGTTAATAATCGGTTCCTTTTACCGGCCTCCCGACTCTGACGATACAATAGCAGAAAGGTTCAAAGAAAACCTGAGTCTCATTACAAAAACATACCCGACTCACACTTTAATAGTAGGTGGTGATTTTAATTTACCCTCGATCTGTAGGCGAAATTATATTTTCAAATCAGGAGGTAGGCATAAAACGTCGTACTCAACGCATTCTCTGAGAATTACTTCGAACAATTAGTTCATGAGCCAACTAGAATTGTAAATGGATGTGAAAACACACTTGATCTCTTAGCAACAAATAATCCTGAGCTCATAACGAGCATCAAAACGGATACAGGTATTAGTGAACACAGAGCTGTCGTAGCGAAATTGAATATCGAAAGTCCCAAAGTTACCAAAAATAAACGCAAAGTATATTTGTTCAGGAAATCAGATGCAAATAAAATACATTGCTTCTTGAAAGACAGCTTCCACTCGTTTCTAACACTAAACGTAGGTGGTGATCAGATGTGACTCAAATTCAAAGAAGTGGTATCGAGAGCAATTGACAGTTTTACACCAAATAAATTAATGAAAGGAGGCGATCACCCCTGGTACACAAAACAGGTCAGGACACTGTTGCAAAAGCAAAGAAAAAGGCATACTAAATTTAAACGAACACAAAATCCCCAGGATTGGCGATCGTACTCAGAAGCTCGAAATTCAGCGAGGATTGCAATGCGAGATGCCTACAATATTTATCACAACGAAACTCTTTCTCGAAATTTGACTGAAAACCCAAAGAGATTTTGGTCATATGTTAAATATACTCGTGGCAAATCACAATCAATACTTTCACTACGTGATAGTAATGGCGATCCTGCCGATGACAGCGCTATTAAAGCAGAGTTACTAAACATAGCTTTTAGAAACTCATTCATCAAAGGAGACGAATCCAATATTCCAGATTTCGAATTACGAACAGATGCCGTAATGAGTAACATAGAAGTAGATATCATTGGAGTAGTGCAGCAACTCAAATCACTTAATAAGAACAAGTCTTCCGGTCTGGATTGTATACCCATTAGATTTCTATCTGATTATGCTGAAGCGATAGCTCCTTAGTCATATACAACCGCTCTCTCATAGAAGGATCTGTACCAAAAGATGGAAAGTTGCCCAGGTCACACCTATATTCAAAAAAGGCAGTAGGAGTAACCCACTAAACTACAGGCCTATTTCATTTACGTCAATTTGCAGCAAGGTTTTGGAACATATCCTGTAATATTATGAATTATCTCGAACAGAACGATCTATTGACCCAAGGTCAACACGGATTTAGAAAATATCGTTCATGCGAAACACAACTAGCTCTTTATTCACACGAAGTGATGGGTGCTATCGACAAAGGTTCGCTAATCGATTCCGTATTTCTTGATTTCCAGAAAGCTTTTGACACCGTACCTCACAAACGGCTTTTAATCACATTGCGTGGTTATGGTATATCGCCCCAAATTTGCGATTGGATAGGGGATTTCTTGTCAGAGAGGACACAGTTCGTAGTAATCGATGGTAAGGCATCGACTAAAACAGAGGTGATATCGGGCGTTCCACAGGGTAGTGTTATTGGTCCTCTGCTATTCCTTATTTACATAAACGATTTAGGGGAAAATCTAAGTAGCTCTATTAGGTTGTTTGCAGATGACGCCGTCATTTACCGTCTAGTAAAATCATCTGAATATCAAAACCAACTGCAGATCGATCTGAATAAGATATCAATATGGTGTAAAAATTGGCAATTGGCTCTAAATAATGAGAAGTGTGAAGTCGTCCACATGAGTACGGAAAGAAATCCCTTAAACTTTATTTACAAGATAAATCAGTCAAAAGTGAAGGCCGTAAACTCCACAAAATACCTATGAATTACTATTACTTCAGACTTAAATTGGAAAGAACACGTTGATAATATCGTGGGAAAGGCGAACCAGAGACTGCGTTTTATTGGCAGAACCCTTAAAACATGCAACAGAACTACAAAAGAAACTGCATACACTACACTTGTCCGTCCATTTTTGGAGTATTGCAGCCGAGTGTGGGATCCTTATCAGGTGGGTTTGGCGGAGGACATGAAAAGAGTCCAAAGAAGGGCAGCTCGTTTCGTATTGTCACGATACAGGGGAGACAGCGTTACGGAAATGATACAGGATCTGGGATGGGAATCATTACAACAACGGCGCTTATCGCTGCGGCGTGGGCTACTTGCCAAACTCCAATCGCCAATATTCTCCTCCGAATGCGAAAATATATTGTTGACTCCCACTTACATAGGTACAAATGATCATCAGAATAAAATACAAGAAATCAGAGCTCGAACAGAGAGATTCAGGTGTTCTTTCTTACCGCGCGCTATTCGAGAATGCAATGGGAGATAAATAGTATAATTGTGGTTCGTTGATCCCTCTGCCAGTCACTTAAATGTGATTTGCAGAGTATCCCATGTAGATGTAGAATACCCTAAGTCTCAGTAAAGTATCATCGTGTTGAGGAAAGAGTCGTCATGGCACGGAGACTAACTCGAAATTTCTGCAACCAGAAACACAGACTATAATTATGAGTTTGACTAGATTAGCGCTTGCCATAATTTATCATGAGTTTATTTTACAGAGGCAGTTGATGTTACTGCTTGTTAATGAAAAGCCTTGTAGCCTACATTATTCACTAGTCAAAACAATTATAGGGATCACTTGAGATATCTAGGTTCTGAATTATTGTCATCGGCAGAATGAATTAAAATGGTTGGACGTCTTTATGTCTGTTTTACGGAGTAGGGACAACAACATTACAGCAACCGAGATAGTTATAACAACATAAAGTTGCAGCTTAGGAGGTTGGTGTTGACTTATGTTTACCGAACGAATCACACAAGCAGTTGATTTCATATAGTTTAGTGAGCAGGTAGTGCAGTGTTGCAACAATGTGACTTACACAAGCTATGTCATGGATAGCCATAGGAAGGTTGGAAGTTGGACAGACACAGAGGGAGGTGGCTGCAGCTATTGGAGTGTCCCAAAGTGTAATTTCAAGGACCTGGACGCGATTTTCAGGCAAGGGGAACCGTTAAAAGAAGTCAAGATCAAGTTCGTCCACGAGTAACATCAGCAAGAGAGGACCGTTATCTCCATTTAACAGCCCGTCAAAACAGGAAAGGAAGGAAGCTTGAAGTTTAACGTCCCTGCATGGTACCTCTCTGAAAGTAAACGCCATGTAAACCTCAGGTAAAGAGTTGAGACAGCAAAATATCGTACTGTAATAGACACAAATTACAATTGTAGCCAATAAGTGACTAATATATGCATATTGTGTATGATATCTTACCTGATCTTTTAAATGTTTTGACAAGTGTATATCCGTTAAGGTTGTCTTTAATTATGGCCTTGACGGCAACGTAATGAATGTTACTGCCATTGTTATTTGAGGGACACACTGCTCGCTCGGTCTGGTAGTAACAGACTGCCCACCTCTCCACTTGTGTTTGGGTTTCTCATCCCGCCTGCAGAGTCTCGGCAGCTCCCCTACACGAACTGATGCGTGGGTCTCTCCCCGCCACCCGGAGAACCGTGAAGGCAGCTCCATTCAGGACACAGGCGGCCGTTCTCCGCGCGCTATCACCAGCTCTGATCAGGCCAGTGGCTTCAGCAGCTCAGAGCGTCGCCTAAGTCCGAGCCGCGTTGCTCTCTGACGTTCCAGTTTCTTCATTGATTTACCGCATTGAAAATGCCTGTATCACAGCAAATAAAAGGGCAGATTTATCCTGGCCAGAGTCGACGATGTAAAAGAGTGCACCTGGCTTCTTTACATATCTGCCACGACACCTTGTAAAATGTTTAAATCAATAAATCTTGACATATTGCCCTTATATCATCGTAGCCTCGTAATGTTCCATAGCTGATTAACCGTGGTAGTCAACACAACTGTGAATTAGGTCTTGCAATTTTTTCCGGCAAAAATTCAACGATTTCCGTTTGTACCATTACTTTACTTTAAATAAGGCTTACTATACTTTTTCTAATACATAAAGCAGAGTGTCCGTATGTGTGTACGTGTTGAATACAAATCTACAGTTTTGTCTTTGTCTTTAAGAAACTTTGTACACATAAGCTTCAATCCATGAGGACGGTCGCTGTAAGTGTAAGAATCACATACGATATATAGTTCACGAGATATGACGTCATAAACAATGAGATGCGCGAAAAACTGCCGCATTTTGCGACAGTGCTGCTCATTTTCTCCTAAACCATTGGACTGACTGCAACCAAATTTGGTACACACATTCCTTACCGTGAGGTAACAATCACTGCTTGGTTAAGAATTACATACATCACATGATTCATAAGATATTATCATAACTAATAGAAATCGCAAAAAAACGCCATATAATGCGGCGAGACTTTCGAAATACACTCTATGAGAATGACAGTACTTAGCGACTTGCAACAAACTTTAAACATCATTTCAAACCACTATTAAACTTTTTCTCGCTGGTAACCATAGTAAAATGATGAAAGGAAAAAAGTTTCTCTCTTACAACTTTTCCGCTGTTTATGGAGTAAAACTACGGCATTCGGTATGCCGTTACATTTTATAATTTGAACACTACAAAGTGTAGCTACGGGAAATTTTTCAGACACTATACACAAATATATTTGAATGTATCTTCGAAATGTTATCACAGTACGACCCGTAGTTCACGAGATATGACCACATAAATAGTAACGTTCTGCTGTTCATGGACTAAAACTACGGCTTTCAGTATGAAGCTACAATTTATAAATTGTACCCTACAAATTATTGGCGCAGGAAATTTTACACAGTGTACACGCATATTGTTGAATGTATCTTCTAAACTGTATCACAGTGCGACTCGTAGTTCATCGCATATGAGCACATAAACAGGAACGTTCATGGAAAACCGCCCCATCAGGCACTAACTTTTAATCTATTACTTCTTTCTTACAAATTGTATTCCCAAGAGATTTTACAGACATACAGCCCTTATACAAATGAATATATTTTTGTGTCCCTGCCTCGTCGCCGCTTTTGCGTCGCAGCCCCGTCGTAGGTGTCGGTGGCCGAGTGGAATGAGACCGACACAGGAACAAAAATAGCACGCTGGTGCAGGTACGGAGGGGAGCAGCCAGAAACTATAAACACTAGAGTAAATTAGAAAGAGATATATATTGCACAGAATGTAACAATACTTAACTTTTACATAGTACGGCAGAATGTTGATACATAGTTGTTAGAGGCCTGCCTAGTGCCTGTACGATAGCAAAGTCTTCACTGGTGCCTATCTGATTACGAAGGTCCGAACTGGTCGCTATCTCAGACCCAAGTGCGATGGCCTTCAGTGGTGGCCACGAGCGGGGTTCCAGCAGAGGGCGCTCGTGGCTGTCGTGAGAACGCCGCGCCGTGTGTGCATGGCGGCGCGCGGCGAAAGTAGGTGGCGCGCACTTTGTACTTGTGCGACACCACATATATATCTTAAAAATGGCAGGAATAAATTAATAAATACCCGGGCAACGTCGGGTTTTCAGCTAGTAAAATACTGAGAACACCGTGCAGTTTACTACATCTAGCTGCAAGTGAGCACCTCTGCATACGTTCAACTCTGAGACAGGGCTTCTTCTTCTTCTGTCCCACACAGGCCTCGACGGCCCAACGGGTGCCGAACGGCCGCTGTGCCCTCCTCCGCCCAAAGGCATCACCGGATGCATATGAAGATGCGACTGCACTGCACCGTTCGCTTACGACTTCGTGCACGTTATGTTGCAGTGTAGGTTTTGATCTTTGACTGCCAGCCCAAATGACGCCTCAAATCCATAATCTCTCAAGCCAGTTTTACACGAGGGACTTTCTGCTGAAAACCGACTATTGGAAGAGCGTGCTCCTTTCGTGCCTGCGTATGAATCAGCCGCCAACCACATAGCGAGTGCGTCTCTGGCGTCAGTGCTCTTTAGATTGTGCCGAGTGGGAGAATGCGCATGCGCAGAAGCAAGAAACTGTAGTAGCGTCTGCTAACATCGGAACCTATTTTGGTCGAGCCCCTTCATATTGTAGAAATGCTTTCGCATCTTTAACTTAGTTCTGTTGTTTGCTTCGTGTTCACATCGCACGAAAAAGCTTGCAGCAGAGTCTAATATTCTTTTTTCGACTAGCGTTCTCCTACTAAAGAGAGGAAATATCAACAAACAGATAAAATATTTACGTTTGACAGGGATAAATACGAATGTAAATATATAAACGTGTTTTAATGAATATTATTTCAACAGTGAAAGATTCAAAATTACTAGAAGAGAAAATTATTTTCAACATTAGCGAGGAGAAAATTATTTTCAACATTAGCGAGAAAATAAAATATAAAGAATAAAGTAAACAGGCCCTTTTTACTGTATTTTCGATAGTGTCAATATTTCTGCAAAAAAGTATAAGTTTGGACGACACTTTACGTTTTTTTGGGTCCTCAGTAGTGTACAGAATTTACCACATGAGATTTGACGAGAATATAAACTATGTATTAGCCTACCCTTTCGTCACTAACTAATTCATTGTCATTTCCTGCTCCCACGTAAAACGTGCCCTCATTACCTCCTTTCAGTATTCAGAAGCGAAACTGCAGTCTACATAGATCTACAATTTTGGTGTTCACGTCCAAACGAAAACGATCATTCGAAAAACTCAAGGCGCAGTACGGAAATAACACGCCAGGGGCGCTACAGCAGTGCTACTCGTCTCGGCTACTCAACCGAAACAAGAAAATCGGTGTCGTCGGCTTCAAATGGTGCACAGTTGGTGGGAGAATCTACAACAAAATCCTCTGCGCTGCTTAACGTTGCACTACCGACAGTATCTGCAATAATCATAGCGGTTACAAAATAAGGTAAAACATCACTGAAGTAGAGGAATAGCGTTCGAATCCCGTAGCTAACTGGCAACGACCGACGAGCATTAACAACTATTGTGGCCGGACAACGAAAACGATCACAGCAAAAGTGACTGTAAAACGTAACACTGACATGAGTAATACTACTACGATGAAAACAGTTCGGTTGGAGATTAACGTTCATGGAAGGGCTGCAGCTACCTAATCCTTGAAAACGGAAGGGATCAAAATGTTCAAATGTTTGTTAAGCTTAAGGCCTACCTGCGAGGTCATCAGTCCCTAAACTTACAAACTACCTATGCACTAACTTATACTAAAGACAGCACAAACATCCATGCCCGAAGGGGGATCCGAACCCCCGGTGAGTAACGGTCTGCCGCATCGGAGCATAGCGCCTGAATGCGCTCGGTCGCTCCGCCGAGGCACGAAAGGGATCGAAAAATGTGTGAAAGAAGTGGTGCCACGATCGTAAATTCTGGGAACATCAGCTTGATTACTGTGTGGTCTTGAATCATCGCTTGCTTTGCTTCCTACGAAGTATCAGGTTTATGAATCGAAAATCGACCTATCTGCTTCATAAAGTCACATGGTGGAGGTTCCGTCATGATTTGGGCATCTCTATCGTGGTATTCAACTGTTTCTATCATTACTCTGACTGGTCGGGTAACTGATTGAATATTTCAATATCCTCGACAAGAAAGTGCTTATATAATTGTTAGGAAACACTACATTATTGAAAAATGGTAATGTGTGCACAGGCACAGTGAAAAGCTTCAGGTGTTCTTTACAGGTAAGCAAAACATTATCAAATGTCTACCCTGGACATCAAAATCGCCACGGCTCAACATAACTGAACCGTTATTGTTAATTGTAGAGGAGAAATTGAGGACAAAGTTTACAGTTAAAACTTAACTGACGTATTTACCGGAGATTTTGGTACAAGTATGAAAAGGATAAAGACGCTATATCTCCTATATTCATTGTAGTACTCTATGAAAACTATAATCTGATAGTTATGATAAAGTACATAATGGCGTCAAACTGTTAGTACTATTAGGGAAAGAAAGATGAATGAACGAGTAACGGAGAAACTGGAAACTAATAACTTGTCTTTATTTGTTTCCAAAGAAATTGGAACCTATATCGTGATGGATTTTATATCGCTTCAGAATATTACCTGAATTTGCAAATTAATAAAAATAAGTTGATCTTATAAGTTTTACTGTGCCTCTACCGTAATTTTAGTAAACTGATTACGAGCATCTGACAAGAGGGCATTGTATCTCTCAATTTGGGCGAAGACGGTAGTAATAAGCAAAAAAAAAAAATTCAAGTTCATCGTATGTGTTCATTAACATAGCACTTCTTACTATGTTATCCAAACTAACTGAAGGATAAACAACGGATTATAGAAAAGCGTCTTTGGTTTTTAAGAGGTTATCAAAACCTTGTTAAATTACTGTCCGACGAGTTGGCGAAGGAAGTTCCAGAGAAATTCGTTTTCAGCAGAGAATCATGAATGAATTATTTTCTAACTGAGCTGAAATAACTCCTGTAGTATAGGTAGAGCCATCATGTGTTTGATGGGAAATTGATGACATGAGCGACGTATCCTACAAATTTTATGTGGTGTATTTCTCTTCCACTATTCAGACAGCCTACATTTGTCTTCCATTAATGGTTACCATCGCTAAGAACTTTTTGTCTGGTAGCTCTTGGAGTATTGTAGTAGTACTTGAGGCCATAAATTGTCTTTCTCTGCATTCACCCCCTTCACGGACACATCTGAAGAAAAAAAACTGGTTTCGTTCTGTCGTGACAGTACAATTAATCACTTGGTGTCCGGGTATATCCGTCCATCGATAAGCGATTATAGCGGGAACATTGATCGTTTTACCTTACTTGTGATAACAGCGTGAACATGTTGATACTTAGCATTGAGCAAAGTTGTACCAAAAGTATGATCGTTAGCTTGCTCTGAGGGTAAATTAAATGACAAGGTTTCTCCAGTACTGGATCTGTAGTTTTAATAACGAGGCCTCTGAACTATAAAGAGCAACAGCTACGACTTCATCTACTTCTCTATCAGAGATTGTTGTAGGAGTGAGTGATAAAAGTGGTTATATGACGTTCTAGAGATTATGGGAGGCCGCTGACATTCCAGACATAGACGCTTCGTTCGTTGTTTGAGGGATTCTTCTCGAAATGTTTCTGGTCTTTATTAAGGTCCAGAGCCAAATATTTTATAGATCGTCGACGGAGTCTACACCTCTAAGGAAGATACGATAGACGAGCAGCCATTGTTTAACGACAATACGTGAATCTTCAATTGTTACACGTGACTGTTAACTTATTTTCCCTCGTCTTTTTATTGAACAAAGACGCGTGCTGAAGAAAACTTACCGTACACTAATTCCGTAGGTTAAGCGGTCCTTAATAACTAACTCAGTTTGTACAAGGTTCAAAGCTTCCGGTTGCAACAGAAAACTCGTAAGACACCAATCTCGTGCGTAAAAATAGCCGTGCAAGTGCATTAACGCCCGATACATATGCAACACACGTAACGCACAGGTGACGCGGGTTGGATATGCCCAACCCTGCATGGAAAACTACCGTCATCTGCGGTTACTAATGATAGGCTGTGGAAGCCTACAGTGCCGCGGTGGAGTGGCGGAGCGTTCTAAGGCGCCTTGCTGTGGATCGCGTGATTGCTTGGCGTCGGAGATCCGAGTCCTCCTTCGAGCATGGTGTTTCTGTTCTCCTTAGAATACGTTGCTTTACGTTAGTTTACATAGTTTGTAAGCCTGGGGACTGATGACCAACACAGTTAAATCCCTTAGATTTACAAATATTTAAAAATTTTACGTGAAGCTTACAATAAAAGCAAGGTAGGAAGGATTATCGGGGTTTAACGTCAAGCCTACAGTAGTCTTACAGCTCTCTTTATATTCCATCGCGAAAGGTATTGTTATTCAGCTCATCCACTAGTTTCGTCGTGTGAACTCTGTAACTTCTGAGGGGAAACTACGTAAAGTTCATGGCTATAATTACCTTTTCTAATCTACTCAGCTCCTGGCTTTTAACACGTCATGTTCTTCTCACAAAATGGCAGATTTGTTTCAGCCAGGCAGACTTATATAAAAGTCTGAGCAGTTAAGTAGCAAAATCAAAAGGTCCGTGTCTGTATATGTTACCTTTCTCTCACTGCACTCCGACAATTTAGAGTACATTGAGAATGAAAGATATTGCCACAAATTGTAATCGATGGCAGGAAAATAACGTAATACTAAATGAAGCCCGGTGAAGCAATACAGTACATTGTGTGTGTGTGTGTGTGTGTGTGTGTGTGTGTGTGTGTGCGCGCGTGTGTGTGTGTTGGCTGTTTCGACTGTAACAAAAGTGTTCCATTGACTAAGGAAAGAAGGCAGAGTGACCGCGGTGGAGTAGCCGAGCGGTCTAAGGCGTCTCGCTGCGGAGCGCGCGGTTGCTCGCTGTCGGAGGTTCGAGTCCTCCCTAGGGCATGGGTGTGTGTGTGTGTGTGTGTGTGTTGTCCTTAGGTTAGTTTACCTTAGTTTAAGTAGTTTGTAAGCTACGGACTGATGACCACGTAGTTTGGGCCGATAGATTTAGAAACATATTTTAACTTTTTTTTTTTTTTTTTTTGAAGGCTGGGTGGACAGCTGTCGAATTCGGCGTTTAATTCCAAGTTGTCTGACTTCGATTTGTGAGTGGCCCATAGCAGGGGAAGCGTAGAAGGTGAAGACGTTTAACTGGCAACATTTAAGAGAGCGTTTAAACTTTCATCATAACCAGAAAAAAGTACATGACCTAGATACTAGCCACAGAAATCTATATAACGTAAGCATTTGGGCCATTATTCAGATACTAGGCAGTCATGGCCTCCTCAAAATACAGCTTTTAAACTTTCGCGTGCTCGGGTTGTTCCTCACTCGGCCCGCTTCACTTCGGCCGCTTAATGCCCGAACGTCTGGGACTGTGGGCAGAGTCTAGTAAGAGGTTTGTGTTCGCTGTGTAAATTAATCCACAGGCTGTCGTGCGACACCTCCAGGAGCGGTACGGAATGATGACATATCTGCAACGATTACACGGCCACTACGGTGGGGGGTTCGAATCCCCCTTCGGGCATGGATATTTGTGCCGTCCTAGTTCGTAAGTAGTTTATAAGTAGTTTGTAAGTTTAGGGACTGATGACCCCGTAGTTAAGTCCCATAAGCTTAACAAACATTTGACATTTTTTTTTGCAACGATTAAATGCCAAAGAATTAGACCTCTTTAAATTCGTCACCGGTAAGCATAATCATTTGCAGTTATTAGACGTGCTATACACGGCAAAAGTAAATACATGACGCTTTCTTTATGTTTTTCCTTATATGTTTCAACTGCGTTGCAGATATAATAGGCAGTTGCACTTATGTGCTGGATATAGAAGAAAATAGCGGTATGACGTCGACGATAACGACGCTGCCATTTCACCATCGTCTGATTCGTCGAGCTCTTTCATTGCTTCAACGGATCTTGGGCGTGGAATTGAGGTCGTCAGTAATGGTGAAAGCTGCTTTAGATGATTTTAAATTGTCGAAAACCACATTGCCAGTCTCCGTAACATAAGAATATATCCAACGAGCCGTTTGCGTTTGATACAGCACGTCACAACAGCAGTGGAAACGAATGAGATGGTTTTTCAACAAACGATGTAATCTAATTTAATTTTCAATACCTTTTATGCACATCATTTTGTTATATGTAAACTTGACACTATTGAAGCGGAGTAAACTTGAAAGATTTACAGTACATATGTTTCATTTTGTAATATTAATTCCTCCTCCACTTCCCTAGCTCTTCAAATGTCACATTTTGGGGGTACTCGCTGTCGTCCTTCATTGCACTGTACTTCGCGTTCGGGCATTAAGCGGCCGCAGCGAAGCGGGCCGAGTGAGGAACAACCGGAGCGCGCGAATCTTTAAAAGCTGTACTTTGAGGAGGCCGTAACTGCGTAGTATCTGAATAATGGCCAAAGTTTTCACGTGATATCGATTTCTGGAGATGATATCTAGCTCATGTATTTTTTGGCCCACTTTAGGTTACGGTAGTAACACTAAAAGTGGGCCTTTGCGATCGTCTTTTGACAGCTCTAAATTTAAATAAAAATAACGGCTTAACTATTCATCTGACACGGAAATTGAATAACCTAATTTGTAGAGGAGAAAATTCTCTACAACTTTGCTCCCTTGTGTTTCTTTTCTTTTTTTTTTCTTTCTTTTTTTTTTCATATCTCGTAGCGTTTCAAAGATATTTGCAAAAATAACGGCGATTTTAAGGTGTATGTCTGTGTGTCTGTCTGTCTGTCCGTAACCTGTTACCTGTTTTTAAGACGAACCGTTCAACCGATCAGCACCAAATTTTACAGACATGATTGTAGGCCGCCAGAGACCAGATCCTCCGTTTATCAAATTTTTCGGACAAAAAATAGGGTAGTAATACCTAAAAAAGCCCTTTGTAATAGTAATTGCAAACGAACCGTTCATCTGACACGAAAATTGAATAACCTAATTGGTAGAGGAGAAAATTCTCTACAACTTGGCTCCCTTGTGTTTTTTTTTTTTTCATATCTCGTATCGTTTGAGAGATATTTGCAAAAATAACGGATATTTGACACCCTCCATTGAATTAACGAAAACCAGCCGTTAGGAGATGTCACGTGACATTCCTTGTGCAGAACTCTCTGTGGCATACGCCATCTTGCGTTGCGTATTTGATGATTTTCTTATTGTAACTTACACGTTGTCATTTCGAAGCAATGGCGCACTGCAGAATTAACAAAAAGACTTCGTTCTTCTTACGATAAATGATAATCTAGTGTCTACAAATGCCATATTAGCTTCAGCTAACAACGGCCATCAGTAGTATGAGATTAAACGACCCATCTTTTGAATGATAGCCGTAGCGTAGTGTGCAAGGCGTTAGACTATGAAGCTAAAGATCAGTGGTTCGGAACCCCCCACTACCTAATTTTTTTTCCCTAAAAGGGTTTCAGACACTCTTATTAATTAATTTTTTTATCGTTTAGATTATTATTTTGGTCCAAAATGCTTTCAAAAACTTATAAAACTACAAATCTAAGGTGTTGAGCTGTAACATTCGCTAATCTCGATATCTAGGCAGACTATGAGGCACTTTCTCTGGAATCCTTGTACGCCCTTCTTCAGAGGCGGTGAAGTTCACAGACGTTTGTTATTTTCTTTTAGTGTTTTGTGCAATTCTTCTAGTTTTCGTCAGTTATGGTCCCTTCAACTTCGCAAGTCTCAAGGCGCTCATTATCTGTTCAATAAATCCGGCGACGTGGGTCAGTGCAATTTTTTTTTTCACAAGAAAATATGAGGTCGGCATGATGATGTTCCCTTGTGAGTATGTGTAATTATATTTAGAGGCATAGTCTTTTGGCAGCTACACATGGGATAAGACGCCCTGCTCAATAGTGCGTCCAAACAGCGGACTGCCTTGGTCTCGTCAGAGGAGTTGCCATTGGGCTTCCCCACGGCGTAACTGCAGGCCGTCACAGGCCTTCCCAGGCCTGCCCTGGTGTGAGCGTTTCCTGGAAGCCGCTCGATCGTGTTCCGGGAATTTATGAGAATCCCAACACTGGGCGTAGCAGACACCACGTCGCCGGATTTATTGAACAGGTAATGAGCGCCTTGAGACTTGCGAAGTTGAAGGGACCATAACTGACGAAAACTAGAAGAATTGCGCAAAACACAAAAAGAAAATAACAAAAGTCTGTGAACTTCACCGCCTCTGAAGAAGGGCGTACAAGGATTCCATCGTAGAGAAAGTTCCTCTAAGTCTGCCTAGATATCGTGATTAGCGAATGTTACAGCTCAACACCTTAGATACATGATTACGTTAGTCTTTGAACTCCATTAGCAAGACGCAATGTCGAAAGGATCACAACATACCAATTTCGTAAATGACAACGTTTCCCCTCTTCAAAATGTGAGAATTACTTAATATTGCACTAATGGACAATTTCTGCTACTGGGCCAATTTCAAGCGACAGTGAATGTTGATGAGGACAAAGCACGAAACTATACAGACACTGGCATGTCGGGGGGGGGGGGGGGGGCGACATAAGTTACCGGCTTCACAGTGTGACTTCTCGTGTCTTGCCGTTTTGACCACACCGAGTTGTATTGGTCAAACACAAGATACACGTATTGGGCTATGTATGGCTCGATGTAGTCTAAGGGATGAACCGTACATGTCTGCCGCGGTGGAGTCCGAACGGTCTAAAGCGTCTCGCTGCGGAGCGCGCGGTTGCTCGCCGTGGAGGTTCGAGTCCTCCCTGGGGCGTGTGTGTGTGTGTGTGTTGTCCTTAGGTTAGTTTACCTAGCTTTAACTAGTTTGTAAGCTACGGACTGATGACCACGCAGTTTGGTCCGATAGATTTACAAACGTTTGAACATTTTCGTACATGTCTTTATCATGCCCAGCAACGACAGTAGCAACATGTGATACCTTATACTTGTGGTCCTGCAGTCAAACTCTCTATACATAGGCTAACATTAGAGAAATAATAATGATATGTGAAGAACAGGTAATGATTGTTTTAAACAAGAGGTTTTAGTTTAATGTTTGATAATGTCGTAGGCAAAGCCAGGTAACTCAGTTGAATAATGTTTATTCAAACACACGATTTATGAACTGGGAATGGTCCTATTCTGGTAAAAGTAATTAGTTATAAATAAACACTTCAAAGTTATTAGAAAAGATAGTTTCATCTACATCTAAATAGATACTCTGCAAATCACATTGAAGTGCCTGGCAGAGGGTTCATTAACCACTTTCATAACTTTTCTCTACCGTTCCATACTCTAACAGCGCGCGGGAAGAAGAAACACCTAAATCGTTCCGTTTTGTTTTCAATCTGTTTCTCTTATTTTATTGGGATGGTCATGTCTCCCTAAGTAGGTGGGTGCTAGCAAAATATTTTCACATTCAGAAGTAAAAGTCGGTGATTGAAACTTCGCAAACAGATCACGCCGCAATGATTTCCACCCCAAATCGTGCAACATTTCCGTGACGCTTTCTCCCCGGTAACGTGATAAAACAAAACGAGCTGCCCTTCTCTGAACCTTCTCAATATCTTCTGTCAGTCCCACCTGGTAAGGGTCCCACAATGGACAATGGTACTCCAGGAGAAGACTGTCTCTTTGGTGGAGCTGGTGCATCTTCGAAGCGTTCTGCCAATGAAACATAATCTTTGGTTCGCCTTCCCCCACAATATTTTCTGTGTGTTCTCTCCAGTCTAAGTTGTTCGTAATTGTAATTGTAACTCAAGAATTTACGGCCTTAAGGTTTGACTGATTTATCGCGTAATTGAAGTTTATTATTTAGTGTCTATTGCCAATTTTCGCACCATGTAGAACTTTTATCCAAATCGCTTTGCATTTCTTTTGAACCTCTGTTGACTTCACTAACCGATAAACGACAGCATCATCCGCGAACAGTCTAAGGGAGCTATTCAGATTGTCTCCTAAATCGTTTATGAACACGAGTAAGAGTAGGGGATCTATAACGCTTACCTGCGGAACGCCAGATATCACTTCTGTTTTACTCGATGACTTACCGTTATACTGCGTTATAAGAATGGTAGCAAAATCTCCAATTAAATAATCATTATCGATGCTCAGAAACAAAGTCCATTTGGGCATAACACAGCGGAAATAATCGCCACTCATTTCAGCTATTAGTCCGGCAAATAACATATCAACACTCGTAAATTCTCAAACCGACACATATCAAAACCTCGGCAACGTTAATAGTCCTGACACAACGACCGTCTTCCGCGCAGATTCTGTCACTCAAATGATTCACTTGAACTAACTAGACAGTCCTCTTTCTTCCAAGACGATTCATAAAGTGTTTCTCCAGCCCCAGCGAACTCTCCACACGAACCGTCTAAGTATTTAATTTGACTACAGCAGTCTTGTGCCCCATCTACTCTCTCATTGGGAGATCGCCATCCCCTCCAAACGTAGCAGAGTTCTTAACATAAAAGTTTTGTTTTGACTTAACTTTAATCACTTACACATTAACGTTACTTTTACAATATTAAATAGAAGAGTTATAAACATTCTGTCACCTTGTACCTATTTTTCAGCTGTACAAATAATGTATGAAATAAATAAATAAACCCGCGATAGGGTAGACGAGCGGTCTAAGACACCTCGCTGCGGAGCACGCGGTTGCTCGCCGTCGGAGGTTCGAGTCCTCCCTGAGGCATGTGTGGGTTGTCCTTAGGTTAGTTTACCTTAGTTTAACTAGTTTGTAAGCTACGGACTGATGACCACGCAGTTTGGTCCGATAGATTTACAAACATTTTAACATTTGAAATAAATAGAAAACCAGCCTTCAAGAGCTCGATCGCCCATACTACACAATATTTGCGCAAATTCATTAGCAAAATAAACAATTATTCATTAAATAGATGTATGAACACGAGTATAAGAGGAGCATGTCAGGCTGTTGCAGTTGCCCAGTTGCTGTGGAGAATACGATGATCCGACAGTGTATCATAATAAATTATTATAATAACTGTAATAAATTGTAATGAATAAATAAAAATGTGTTGCTTTCAAGATGATAGCTTTAGATAATAAGCTGTCATCTAAGACGTCGTTTGTTGAAATAGCATGATGGATTCAAAAGTTGGTAATTTTAATTTTGCTATATTTAGATGATGTGAAAATTAACTTTTGTAGTTTTAAAGACATTTAAAACATTGTTGGTTCGTGAGATGCGCTTAGTTTTTCTGCGTTCATTATTATATTTGGGTTTGCTATAGGTCAATAGGGTGAATTACTATAGAGTTTTGTAGTTACAAGTATGGCGATATTTCTATATTGGCGCCATCTTCACATATGCTGAGAACAGCCCTGTACATTGTCCATCATCGTCACTTAAGCGATGGGTATTACCGACCTCCAGGTATCTGTGACAACCAGTAGAGGCCTCCCCAGCTACATGCTCCCGCCTGCTTCCTGTCTGCTTGATGGCAAGTAATGTTCAAATGTTTGTCAAGCTACGGGACTTTATTGCGGAGTGGCCAGTCCCTAAACTTATAAACTACTTAATAACTAACTTACACAGAAGACAGCACAAACATCCATGCCCGAGGGGGGACTCGAATCCCCGAGGGGGAACGGCCTCGCGCATCGTAGCATACCGCCTCAATGCTCTCGGCCACCCCGCCGCGGTAAGTAAGTAATGTTCACCATATGTGTTTACCGCAAAAATTCCTCGGTATTTCTGGTATCTTACAGTAGCTCGCTTGTTTGTCCTCAAGTACGTCAACTGTCGCTGATAGTTGAATAATAGCTGATATCAGCCAGTAGTAGAAAGTAAAGAATGTTCATAGGTGTAGTCGGAAATGTTTTCTTTTAAAAATTGTGTACGATTGCTGTGCATGTCAAAAGGAAAGAGAGACAGAGAAATTTATGAGATTATCTGCCAGTGCCCATTGAACTGAATGAAAGCAGAAATTAAATATATGAAGTGTAAGTTGTTTTGGACATGTTCGAAAAACGCCGCGGCGGAGTGGCCAAGCGCATTGAGGCGCTATGCTATGATGCGCGAAGTCTCTCCCCGTCGGGGGTTCGAATCCCCCCTCGGGCATGGATGTTTGTGTTGTATCAAATGTTCAAATGTCTGTAAATCTATCGGACCAAACTGCGTGGTCATCAGTCCGTAGCTTAAAAACTACTTAAACCTAGGTAAACTAACATACGGACAAACACACTCACCCATGCCCCAGGGAGGACTCGAACCTCCACGGCGAGCAACAGCGCGCTCCGCAGCCAGGTTGTTTAGATCGCTCGGCTACTCCATCGCGGCTTGTGTTTTATTTTGTGTAAGGTAGTTCATAAGTAGTTTGTATGTTTAGAGACTCATGACCCCGCAGTTAAGTCCCTTAAGCTTAACAAACATTTGAACATTTGTTCGAAAAACTGGCATCACATATATATGTAATTTAAGACGAAGGCGGCCATTGAGCCCTTCTTCTTCACTGCAAATGCACACGATTCTCGAAGTGTTACGGGACTCTGCGAAATGCTGCGAGTAAACTAGGCAAACCGGCAGTGGCGCTGCGCAACCAGTGGCTGGTTATGTTGACTATTTGGGTATAACGAAAGCGTGTTACGGTTGCCCATGTAAGTGTGCGGAACAATGTACACGGATGGCGTAGTGGACAGCGCAACTGCCTATTAAGCACGAGAACTGCTTTCAAGTCCCTGTTAAGAACAAATTTTCAACTTTTTCGATAATTTAATTCAATGCCTACTTGCAGTTAAATTCGCGAAATCCTTTGTCTCTTGATGCATAAAATGTCTGACATTTCAGATATATCGGAAATAGTTTCAAAACCACTCTGCTTTATTAGATGAAGTTGGTTAGAGAACAACAGTGCAACTATGCTTGACCCTTTTGAAGGAGGTCATATGACCCTGTCTTGCTCCGATTTTTGCACAGACTTTCCGGGCCAGTTACCGGTAAATGTGCAGGTAATGTTGACTTCATAATTCATAATCGCACTATTCTCCTACGCAAATACTTAACAAGTGTGAAAAAATCAGTATGTGACAGACTAAGTCATAGTGACGACTGGGAATAGATTACTGAACTTTTTTGGATTTGTGGTTTGACATTTACAGTCAGATACTACATAATGATCTTAACTTATGTCTATTTTTGTCCCTCTAACCAGAACATCGTTTATACTGCCGTATGGAGGATAATTTGCTTTAAAGTCCACGGGAGAGCCAAAGAAACTGGTGCACCTGCCTTGCTAGCGTCCACTACGACACTATTTCAGACCGATGTTCCGTTCAGATGGTAAATAAATAAAAATACCGTTTCACGGTGTTTATCCGCGATGAACTCTGAAATTACTCAACTGATCTGAATGAAATTTCGCACTGTGTTTGTCATTTAGTCCAGCTTAAAAAATACGATGGTTGTTATCTCGGTTAATAACTTCAGTATTATTTTTATTGCAAATTAAATGTCTTTACCTAGGCTGGGTAAGTATGCAATAATTGGCGCTGATCTTAAACTTGAAGTCTAGGCTTGCGTCAAATTGTCGGTTGCAGAGTGAGCGGTCACGCTTTCGAAACTCGTTGGGGTCACTGATTCTTTCACTCTGAGTTTTAACCTGACCTTTACCTGTCAAAAATGTGAGGCAACACCGCCTAGAAGACAAGGTCTCATAACAGGTCACGCCACGTCACACCTAGAGGCCGCTAACGCTAGCTGACTGGCCGGCCGCTGCGAAGCGGTTGGCTGTACGTCAGCGGCCAGCCAGTCAGTTAACGTCTGCTGCGTCTAGGTGTGACATGGCACGGCCTGTTGTGAGGCCTTGTCTTCTAAGCGGTGTTGCGTGAGGAGTCGTCAGAAACGACACGTTCTTCGGATAATAGCAGAGGAAGTGCGCGAGACACCAGTAAAGTAACGAAGTTCAAATGAATGTCGGTTGCCGTTCGTATTAAGAAATGAAGAGGCTTGTACAGGACAGAGTAGCGTGGAGAGGTGCATCAAACTGATCGTCGCACTGAAGACCACAAGGACACTTACAGATAAACACGAAAACACACAGGAGCTACTCCCATTTTTCTCCGGGATTTAGATTTTCAGCAATAAATTAAAAGGTTCCAGGTTGTACACACGTTTCTTGAAAGATTCCTCGTGGTTGTGAGGTAAATTCTGCAATCGGCACTCCACTCGACACAAGTGGAAGTCTCTCTGTCTCATTCTGTTTGCTCGGATATGCCCGAGAAGGACGTGACGCTGCAGTGAGTTAGGTCTGTTCTTATGAGTAGGGAACGACGATATTAAGTGAAAGCATATTTTCTTATTCCTAGGGGACTAAAGCAAAAGATTGCCCTTTATGAAGGGTTTTCACTCCTCAGAGAATTCTTTAATTACTAGTGACCGCTATTTCTGTCGGACGCAGGATATTTAACAATGTTATGTAACTAGTGTATGAAACTGTTTCACATTCCTCGACGGACCTTCTTTCTCTGTATGTACGAGTAGGTCTATTTTTTCCGCTTTTCCTCCATCGTAATTAAGTTTCACTTACGTGCGCCGCCAAGTGTTTCAGAATAACTGCTCGTTAAACTTGAGAATTCCGGCTGCGTGTCACGCACAGCTGTTAGGGGCGCCGGCGTTTTTATACTGTATGCAGGACGTGTCGGATACCAGGACGGAAGAAGCTGAAATGGTCTTTATAAAGGTCGTGACAGTTTCTGCTTTTAACATGTTATGCCAGTGTTACTAATATCTGAATAATTACGTCCTTCAAATCGGTCTATGTAAATAAAAACAGTCTACAATTCCTATATTGTTCTTAACATAATAGCCTTCACCAGCGAGCCTGAGTCGCTACTCCTTTCGAAAAAATGTTCAAATGTTTGTATAGTCTATGGGACTTAACTACGGGGTCATCAGTCCCTAAACTTACAAACTACTTATGAACTACTTACGAACTGCCGGCCGCGGTGGCCGCGGGGACTAAGGCGCTCCAGTCACGGTCTGCACGGCCACTACGGTCGGGGGTTCGAATCCCCCCTCGGGCATGGATATTTGTGCCGTCCTAGTTCGTAAGTAGTTCATAAGTAGTTTGTAAGTTTAGGGACTGATGACCCCGTAGTTAAGTCCCATAGACTATACAAACATTTGAACATTTGAACTTACGAACTAGGACGGCACAAATACCCATGCCCGAGGGGGGATTCGAACCCCCGACCTTAGTGGCCGTGCAGACCACGACTGCAGCGCCTTAGTCCCCTCGGCCACCGCGGCCGGCGCTACTCCTTTGTATAGCTCTCTGTCGGAACATAGACCCATGTCTTCCGGAGGCATTGTTGTCATCATCTGAGCCTTATGGTGAGTCCCATGGCCTAGTTCGGTCCTCTTCTTGCTTAGCTCTCTCCGATGGTCTCCGATACTGGTATTTTTGAACAAGAAGTTTAGGGCCTCTTTCCAAATTTTACCAAAATATTACTGTCATGGTTTTCATTAGAGTACATATCAATAGAGAATTAAAAATTGTTTGACGACAGTCGTGCAACTTTTACGGGCGAATTGAACTAATTCGTGAAAAACGTCGAGTTCTTCGTCCCCCGCAAAGCGTTTACGTTAGACGTTCCTTTGTTCTTTATTGTTTGTAGTTGTATGTATTATGAAAGGTGACCTCGCCAATTTGCGAGATGAACTTCTCTTCACCAACCCCTAAATATGAATCTCATGTGGTGACTGGCTCTACTTCCAAACCGTTTTTCATTTACCGCAGAAAATCGACGACACAAGATTATTAGGTCTTACAGTATCAATCTTGTAAAGCAGTGTCGCGAGTCTCGCTTATAGGTGGGCATTACTCCGAAGAGAGTAAAGGTATCGTTTTCACAGTGGAAGCGACTTAATGTCATTGTATTTCAGCTAAGTAACAAAAATTCCTAGTGAGTCACTCTACGTGTTAATGAAAAACAAAAATCGCTACAGTAGTTTAAATGTTTGTAAATCTGTCGGAATCAGCTGCTTGGTCATTAGTCCGTAGCTTACAAACTACTTAAACTAAGGTAAACTAACCAAAGGACAAAACAAACATCCAGCCCGAGGATGGGACTCGAACCCTCGACGGCGAACGGCCGCGCGCACCGCTGCGCGGCGTCCCAGGACTCACAGCCAATCCGCCGCGGACCTAGAGTAGGTCCTGAGGTTTCTGGCGGATAACGAATGCAGTTCAAATTTTCGCCGCGGCGGCGAGACCAAGCACATTGAGGCGCTATACTGCGATTCGCGAGGCCGTTCCCCGTCGGGGTTTGTATCCCCCCTTGGGCATGAATGTTTGTGTCGTCTTTAGTATAATGTAGTTCATAAGTTGTTTGTAAGTTGAGGGACTGATGAGCCCGTAGTTAAGTCCCTTAAGCTTAACAAACATTTGAACATTTTAAATTTTCAGTGGCAGTAGAATTATGTCATATAATTATAAATTAGTTTTACGTTTCTTTCTTTTACTTGAAACCCAGCTTCTTGTCATATTTCTTGAGATTACGTCAGCTGTGTGGGGCGCATCGTTATGGATCGCGCGGTCCTTCGCGTCGGAGGTTCGAGTCCTCCTTCAAAATGTTCAAATGTTTGTTAAGCTTAAGGGACTCAACTGCGGGGTCCTCAGTCCCTAAACTTTCCACACACACACACACACACACACACACACAAACACACACACATGTGTGTTTGTGTGTGTACTGTCCTTAGTTTAAGTAGTTTGTAAGTCTAGGAACGGATGACCTCAGCAGTTTGGTCCCTTAGGTTTACAAACATTTGAACACTGATTCCGTGCGTACTGGATCGCCGTGCTACGGTGCGCGCGGACATTCGCCATCGGGGGTTCGAGTCCCCCCTCGGGCATGGGTATTTGTGTTGTCCTTAGGTTAGTTTAGTTTAGTTTAAGTAGTTCGTAAGCTACGGACTAATATCCAAGAAGTCCGATAGATTTACAAACATTTTTGAACACTGATTTGAGCCTACGTCAAAGAGAATCGCCGTAAAGGGTTTGATGAATTAGTCTGCGAGAATCGAAATATATGACAGCAATGGCCGTATCTTTTGACTGCATTGACTTAATAGCTTAAATTGCTTTCCATTGCCAAGGGACAAGAAGCTTAATATGTTAAATAAATCTCAACTCGATATCTGTACCATTTCCCTAGTGGGACACACACACCAACAGACAAGACGTTTAAGCGTATAAGAGTTCCGTTGGTACTAGCTGAGGTACGGAACCCTCAAAAAGGAACCAAAGCGAAAAAAATACACAATTAATTACGACTGCAAGAATCTATAGAACACGCATTTGGTCCGTAAACATTGCAAATTTGCCGATAAATTTCACTTGGTTTCACTTTTCTCGCATTTAGAAACCGAATCACCGACCTGATTTCACAGGCGGCGGGATTTTCAATCAACGCCGACATTTCAAACAAGCACAAAAAAAGCGTACGCAACTGACAGCGATCTCCAAATGGCGCACGATCTTCTCCTTGATACACATCGTCTACAGCGCATCGGAACTGCAATCGCAGCGCTGCAGCGGAGATAAATTGAACTTACTTTCTGGACGCGCCTCGTAGTTATATAGAAACTCGTGAGTGGCTGATATTTCCTCACCTTTCTGAGCTCAAACATTGGGTGATCAATGACATTCGATTCGCAATTTTGGATCGTACCCGCCGCAACTTTATGGCGATGCGACAATAAACGTAAGAACTGTTCAAGACTATCCGTTGAAATAGTACGTTCCGGAAGCGCAAATGACAGTTTACCTCATCTTTGAAATCGCTCTGTAAATTACACAAAATTCCTGACCCGCTCATTTGATTGCATTTTAGTTACATTACGCAGATGTGTTCTCATTCACATATCATAACAATCTAAAGCTCACGATAAATATAAAAAAAAACAAGTAAAGTTACAACGGAAGTGGTAATCAGAAACTCCGATTTGAGATTATGGACTTAAACCCCATGCAAAACCCCTCGCAGCTGTAACTTTTAAGTGGCAGTCAGCTGTGGCTCGACGCCACACCCGCTGCTGCTCCAGAATTGCTTCTTCACTGCCGACTAACGTTGTTCGCGGAAGCCCGCGTCGGGACTCTTAACTTTCACTCAGTCCTCGCCAAAGTTGCTCAACAAGTCCCCCAGGACCCCTTGCGCTCCACGGTTCGCCGCTGAGACCGCACCAAGTCCCTACGAGTCCCACAGGGCTTTCTTCTTCATCCACACCCCTGCAGGACATCCAGAAGACTGGGTGTCAAGAGTCAGATTCACCGACTCTCTAGAATGGACGAAGGGCAACAGGCGGATTGTGTTTTTCTCGACTTCAAAAAGGCATTCGACACGGTGCCACACTGCAGACTGCTAACGAAGATACGAGCTTATGGAATAGGTTCACAGATTTGTGACTGGCTGGAAGACTTCCTAAGTAATAGAACGCAGTACGTTGTTCTCGACGCGAGTGTTCATCAGAGACGAGTGTATCGTCAGGCGTGCCCCAGGGGAGTGTGATAGGACCGCTATTATTTGATATCTATATAAATGATCTGATGGACAGAGTAAGTTGTAATTTGCGGCTGTTTGCTGATGATGCTGTGGGAGGGTGTCGTCTGTAACTGAGTGTAATAGCATACAGGTTGACTTAGAGAAAATTTCTAGTTGGTGCGAAGAATGGCAGCTAGCTCTCAATGTAGAAAAATGTAAGGTGATGCGCATGAGTAGAAAAAACAATCCTATAATGTTCGAATACAGCATCAGTAGTGAGCTTCTTGATGCGGTCGCGTCGTTCAAATATCTAGGCATAACATTGCAGAGCGATATGAAATGGAACGAGCATGTAAGGACAGTTGTGAGTAAGGCAGACAGCCGACTTCGGTTTATTGGGAGAATATTGGGAAGATGTACTTCACCTGTAAAGGAGACCGCGTATAAAACGCTTGTACGACCACGTCTTGAGTATTGCTCAAGTATTTGGGACCCGCAGCAGATCGGTTTGAAGGAAGACATAGAAGCGGTTCAGAGGCGAGCAGCTAGATTTGTTACCGGTAGGTTCGACCAATACGCGAGTGTCACGGAAATGCTCCGGCAACTCAACTGGGGATCGCTGGAAGAAAGACGACGTTCTTTTCGTGAATTTCTGTTAAGTAAATTTAGAGGGCCGGAATTTGAAGCTGAGTGTAGTACGATCTTGCTGCCGCCTACTTACATTTCGCGTAAAGATCACAAAGACAAGATAAGAGAAATTAGGGCTCGTCCGGAGGCATATAGGCATTCTTTTTTTCCTCGTTCAATTTGGGAGTGGAATAGGAAAGGAAATGCCTAGTAGTGGTACAGTGTACCCTCCGCCACGCACCTTACGGTGAATTGCGGAGTATGTATGTAGATGTAGATGTAGAATCGCTCCACAAATTTCTCAGCAACGGTGACTTTGCATAGGTATCGTTCATGAAACAAAATCACGCATAATAATTAGATGTGTGACTTTTTAAAAGCCACTGACATCGTTGTGAAATACGCTGCCTTCTAGCGTCAAGCAAGCGGACTAATTATGGTGACTGCGTGAAAGTTTCCAGTAACCTGTGGGGACACACTCAGCGTACACCAATATACCCCAAAGTACAGTCACAGATTTATCCCACTCAGTAAATAATTATTTGCTTTCACAATTAAGACTCGCTTGTGTATAGTCCACCCTTAATCAGCAAAAATCCCTATCTCCGACTATCTGCTTTGGTTTACATACTGTATACGTATTCCTGATAATTGTGAATTGCTTCATATCCACGTTCGGGCATTCCCGACTTGGATTAAAGCATATTTTCTAATATGATTACGGTGAACTATGGGATGGTTTCTTTGAAAAAGACATAACCAACTCTACTCTATCTAACCTGATATTGAGCAGGAAACTGGAAAGAACACGTAGATAATGTCGTAGGAAAGGCGAACCAGAGACTACGTTTTATTGGCAGAACACTTTAAAAATGCAACAGAACTACTAAAGAGTCTATATACACCACACCACGCTTGTTTGGAGTACTGCTGCCCATTGTGGGATCCTTATCAAGTTGGTTTGACGAAAGCCATCGAACGAGTCCAAAGAAGGGCTGCCAGTTTTTTATTGTCACGATACAAGGGAGACAGCGTCACACAAATGATACAGGATCTAGGATGGGAATCATTACAACAACGCCGCTTATCGCTGTGGCGTGGTCTACTTACGAAACTTCAATCGTCAACATTCTCCTCCGAATGCGCAAATATATTGTTGACTGCTACCTACAAAGGTAGAAATGATCATCAGAATAAAATACAAGAAATCAGAGCTCGAACGGAGAGATTCAGATGTTCTTTCTTCCCGCACGCTATTCGAGAATGGAATGGGAGGTAAATAGTATGAAGGTGGTTCGATGAATCCTCTGCCAGGCACATGTGATTTGCAGAGTATCCCATGGAGATGTGTAGACTGAGCTCCGCGTATGCTGGTCTCGTTAGAGACTAGACCTTAAAACCGGCTGTAAGGCGGCAAGATACATGTTTCAACGTACTGTTCTCCAGTCTCGTCATTTCCGTTTTTTATGTTCCACTAGTCATAGTAATTACTATAACAAAACTTTTTCCTTCGGACAAACCAATGATAATAGTAGTTTTAATTGATATAATCGAGGCATAACGACGAATCGTAGTTATAAACTGACTATATATCACGACAAGTGTGTCCAAGTAATATTCACTGACTGCTCCGTCGGATGTTGACAGTACATGTTATACGTTATAAATGAAACACACAAGATAACTGTTAGATATTCTGCAAATTTATTGGTTTACAAAACGGTTTTCGGCTGTTACGCCATCATCAGGTAAATCGGATGGTAAACCAATAAATTTAGAGAATATCTCTCATTAAACGTGTGTTTCATTCATAATGTATCCGAGTTATCACTTTTATTAAGATTTAGGTACTGTGTGGAAGATTAGAGAGAAAATTAGGGGACACGGACACTTTTATTACGATTGTTCTGTTTCAGGGAAATATGATTTACTTTAGTAATTTAGGTACTGGGTGGAAGATTAGAGAGAAAATAAGGGGACACGGATACATTACGAACAGTCGTCATAGTGGGTTGCGTTGACGCGCTGCTTTGCTTCTAGCAGTTTCAGAATGATGTCTGACGGATTTACGGATTTACGGTCTAGATTTCTCAAAATCGCTAGAGGAGCAAATCACATCTAATTACAGCTATGCCAAAGACGAACAGCATCGGTGATTGTTAGTCGTATGCGTGTGTTGTTAGGCCGAATTTGACTGTGTCGCTCTTAGTTTTTTGTTGTTCTGATAGCTTGCCGAGCGAACTTGGTACTCCGTGGTCTTCCGCGCAAGAGTGGCCGAGCGCTCTAAGGCGCCTTGCTGTGGAGCGCTCGGCTGCTCTCTGTTGGAGGTTTGGGTCCTCTCTCGGGCATGAGTGTGTGTGCTATCCTTAGCATAAGTTAATGTAAGTAGCATGCAATTCTAGGATTGATGACCACTGCCGTCGGAGGTTCCAATCCTCCCTCGGGCTTATCAATCCTCCCTCATGTGTGTGTACGTGTGTGTTGTTCTTAGGATTAGTTAGTTTAAGTAGTTTATAAATTTAGGGATCGATAACCACTGCAATTCGGCCTCATAACTTTACAAACATTTTAATTTGAAAAAAGTTCAAATGTTTTGAAATCTATGGGACGTAACTACTCTGGTTATCAGTCCCTAGGCTTAAAAACGACTTAAATTAAGTTAAACTAACTTAAGGACAACACACACACACACACACACACACACACACTTCCCGGGGAGGACTCGAAACTCCGACGGCGAGCAACGGCGCTCTCAGCAGCGAGGCGCCTTACACCCCTCGGCTACTCCACCGCGTCTGTTAATTAGAAGCACTGCAGTCTGGTCTCATAGATTTACATGCATCTGAACTCCTTGATCCTTTTACTCAGGTGAACCATAAATCGTTATTCTACAGACGAGTCTACAACTACATATATACTCGAATGTTACCTTGCTATGTCTGCCACTTCTTTCCTTCTCTGTTCCATTCCGTATTGTTTGCGACAGAAACGACTGCCGGTAAGGCTGCTCATAGGCTCTTACTCCTTTTCATCCTTGTGCTTTTTACACGAGATATACATGGGAGGATGTAAGACATTGGTTGACGTTTCGAGAAATGTACGCTCTCAGAGCTTTTGAAAATGCCCCATACAGTGATGCAAAATGCCTATCCTAGAACGTCTGCCGCTAGGGTTTGCCGGATAAATCAGTTGCTAACTCACAAGCCGACATTCAGAAATCTGTTTGCAATGAGATTTAGCATATTAGTATACCTCAAGTGTATCCATTCGTAGAAGTTTTAAAGCGTGCTATTCAGAAAATGTCAAGAAATATAACTACATTTTAAGCGCATCTCCAATAGGCATGTCGAGGAGAGCGGTTTTTAGACCAGGTCGAATTGCGCAAATGGTAGTGTGCGTACTTGTTATGCGGACGGTCCGGGTGTGGTCCTACTGTCAAGAAACATTTTTTGATCATCTGTTTTAAAGCTTATATTGACTTAAAAATAAAGATCATGAAATGGAATGATCGTATGGCTTTTTGTGGCCGGGATATATCCAGAGGGGACTGCAAGTCTTTCTAGTAAAGCCACTTCAGAAACTTGTGTGTCGTTGATGGTGAAAGTGATGATGAGGGCAAACACGCTACACCCAGTCCTCTGCCGAAAATCGAACCCGCGTCCCTTGCATCGGCGGTCAGCGACGCTGCCCCTGAGCTACGGAACCGGGCAGTAAAGATCGTTATCAGAAGTGTTAACGATGAGTTACGTGCGGAGCCTTTCGTAATCGACTGCCTATTTGTATACATACAACAGGGCAAAAGCTATACTCTGCTTTTATGTGAAAAAACTGGTTTCTCGAATTTACAACGAATATTTATAATCTTTTCACAGCTTACAATATTCAGTAATTTTGTAATGACAACAGATTTAACACTGTAATCTACCTACATTAATCGTAAAATGCATGTGCAATTATTCGACTTCTTAAAAAGATAAAAAATGTAATTAAATTTTTAATTAGCTGTAATCGTTATTTCATAAATAAAATATATTTCTTTACGATGTAATTGATGTTATTTTATATAATTTTTTATTTACAAATTATTGTAATTTTAAAAACAAATAATAAAAATATAATGTTTCCCGTGGGTAGGATGCATCTCTGGTCATCCGCATCACAGACTGTCACGCTAGCGATTGAGCTATTCGCCACTGTACGTCACTGAACTCATTGACTAATATGCACATAATCTCTTGGAGCCTTTTCTCGTAATTTTTTGGATACTGCGCTTTAAAAATTTTGTGGGTGGACACTCTTGACGGATACTACTAACATGACAAGTCTCATCCGAAACTGAATTTCCGAGACCTGTACATGCAGTGACCACACAAATAATCATACTTTCCATCTCGGCTCCTTTTCAAAATCAAGTACATAGTTGTGTGACACAATTTTCTTCCTTCGGGACATCCACAACCGTCCCTCATCATCTTAAATAATTGGATCCGCAACAGTTGTTAATGTTTTAAACTTTTTTATTTTGTGCACTACCCGAGTTTCGAGACCTGTATCTTATCATCAGGTGCATCTGCAAATTACAATCAAATAAAATAGTGACCTCTATCATGTAGTAAAATGGCTATCCTATATCTTCACTAAAATTATTCAGCACAAAGGGAGTATACGTACATAATGAGACGGTTAAACTGTTAATGTACGAACAGTTTAACGGACTCATTAAGTACGTATACTCCCTTCGTACTGAATAATTTTAGTAAAGATATAGGTTAGCCATTTAATTACATGACAGACGTCACTATCTTATTTGATTGTAATTTGCAGATGCAGCTGATAAGATATAGGTCTGGAAACTCGGGTAGCGCATAGAATAAAAATAAAATAAAAAAATTAACAACTGTTGCGGGTCCAATTATTTCAGACATAGTTGTGATTCTTATATGACTTGTCGAGTGCAGCACACAGTTTTTTAAATTAATGTTTTAAGAGGAAAAAAATGGATATTCATTGACAAGTTTTTTTTTTTTTTTTTTTTTTTTTTTTTTTTTTTTTTTTTTTTTTTTTTTGGGCTTACATCGGGCTTTTCAGTAACGAAATTTGTACTCGACCTCTGAGGAAGGCGGTTGGGGAAGTTCAGGAAATATCGCGAAAAGAGAACTGACAACTCTGTCGCAATACAAAAGCGCGTCATTCGTAACTATCGCTGACAAACCCTTCAACAAAGTGGGCGCTGTTTCTGATGTCAGCTGAGGTCGAGTGGCGTCGCAAGTATGCTGGCGCAGGACTGCGGCGCTGCTAAGAGAAGGGAAGAGAGAAGTGGTGAGGAGAGGAGCTTGGCGTGGCGTGTCGCGTCGCTAGCGCGGACTCATTAATAACCCTTACTGGCGTCCGGCGCTCACCGACCCTCCTCGAGTGGACCTCCTAAGTAATAAACACGGCAGCCTCCGACGTGAATGGACCCGCAGTAGCGCGGTTGACGGCAGGCCTAGATCACCAGCAGTCCAACGCTCTGTGTAGATAGAGCACGGCCAATCTGTGTACAGTGACCGCTCCAGCTTCGCAGCCACTGTAACGACTTACCAGATCATTGTTGCACGTATTTGCTCGATGAAGGACTGACTTTCATTTCCTTATTTTTCGAAGATTCTCTGTTGCATCAAATTACATGAAGTTTTGTACGAAATTCACTGATTCTGCCATCGGCTCTTGACAGGATATTTTATTCATTTTGAATGAAACAGACGAGATATCTGTGTAATATTCTGCAAATTTATTGTTTTCACTAACCGGGTTTCGGCTGTTACGCCATCATCATGAAAACACTACAATATTTTACGAATTTTTATTGTTTTGTCTAACCGGCTGTTACGCCATCACCAGGTAAACACCACAGCGTATTGTTTTTACTAAGACTACATTGTTTATTTGATGATGGCGTTACAGCCGAAACACGGTTAGTAAAAACAAAAAAAGTACGGAATATTACACATTTCTATCTTTTCTACGAAAGTTACAGAGTTTACAGGCTTAAGAACTCAGATTTTGCATTTAGTCGATTTAGCTGACACATTCCAGCGAATGAAATGCACATTATGTATCGACACTTTATTTAAAATATAGGACAGAAAGAAATGTCATTTCACTCTCGAGATCTGACGTAGCATTCTACCCAAGCGAATTTTGACGCCTAATATACGGAAAGCTATTGGGTGAAAAATTTTTGATTGTCCCGTCAATAAAAGTCCGTGTTTCTTTTCGTCTTTCGCCACAGTTACTACGCAGCACGATATTAAGCACTATAAGAGTATCGTAATTGAAGAAAGAAGCGATCTCTGGTGACTCATGTATTGCTAACTGAACGTCGCGGATTCTAAGAGAATAGAAGCATAATGTGACGAAATAACGTTTTTAGACTACGATTAGGATTTTTACTTGCAAATTTCATGTGAAAAAAGGGAGAATGTGTTCAAACAGTGCGCAAAAAAAAAAAAAAAAAAAAAAAAAATCAAAGGGGCAAAGGCGCCGGTTTATTCGACTAATACAACGACTTCTCTTTACTTTATTGAATTAAGAGACGCATTAAGAAAGTAAGTTTCGCTACATTTTAAAAACAAAATCAACATAGTTGTATGGATAACTTTATTTACTCGCGCGGAACGGTAGGGTGCTGTTTAGGCGTACTGCTACGCACTGGGCTACCGTTCCGCCAGAGATTCAAGTCCTCCCTCAAGCATGTGTGTGTGTGTGTGTGTGCGTGTGTGTGTGTGTGTGTGTGTGTGGTGCCTTATGATAAGTTAGTTTAGGTAGTTTATAGGTTTATGGATCGTTGACCAGTGCTGTTAGGTCCCAGAACTTTACAAATATATGAATATATAATAAAATATAATCAAACTTCAAAAGAAAAAGGGGGAAAGGGATTGTGGTAATGGTCGTAGGAAAAGGGATAAAGGTCCAAAAAAGGGAGAATCTTGTCATAACACTTGCGTTTCTTTAAAGGCTGAAGCAGAAAAAGTATCTCTCAGTTTAAAAAGAAGCCTATAAAATTTCCCTCCCTTCCTAATTCTAAAACAACAGCGAAAGCAGAGCATTGTGGCACTACTCAAAGCTTAACACACACGAGTATTGTACTGGACCAACATAGCGGAAAATACGAGAGTAGGAACTTAAATAGTGGCAGCTATTTATTCACAACCAATACAAAAGCGTTACATGTTTGCACATGTTACAGTCTTTGAAAGTAGTCACCAGCTTTGTTTAGAAACCGTTGTCAGCGATGTGGAAGGCGTAGTGTACCGTTAGCAGAGCCTGTTGTGTCAATGGTGCGAATGGAGCGGTCTATTGCCACTCGAATATCTGGAACAATTCTGAAGCGAATGGCAAGAAGTAATTCCTTCATCTTCGGAATCAAATCAAAGTCACAAGGACCTAAGTGCGGGGAGTATGGTGGATGTCGCGGCGCATTGGCCATGCGCATTGAGGCGCTGTGCTCAGATGCGCGAGGCCGTTCCTCGCCGGGGGTTCGAATTTCCTCTAGGGCATGGATGCTTGTGCCGTCTTCAGTATTAGTAGTTCATAAGTAGTTTGTAAGTTTAGGGACTGATGACCCGTAGTTACGTACCTTAAGCTTACCAAAAAAAAAAAAAAAAAAAAAAAGTATGGTGGATGGTACAATACTTCCCAGTCCCATCGACCGAACAGAGCAGTTACTGCTTGCGCTGTATGCACTCGCCCATTTTTGTGCAAAATGCTGGGTGAGTTGCGCAGAAAGTGTTTCCGCTTCCTTCGCAAATCTGGTCGCAGGCGATGCTCCAAAAACGAACAGTACTATTGTGCATTGACGGTCTGCTATGGAGGAACGTAATGCGTTAGGGTAACACCATCACAGTCGTACACGAGAATCACCATAACTTTCACCGTACTGGATCTCTGACCCACTTTCGACTTTCACGGTGACCCATGACTGATTTGATTCCGAATGTGAAGGAACCACTTCGGAGCATTTGCTTCAGAACTGTTCCAGAGATTCGACAGCAGAAGACCGCTCCATTCGTAACATCAACAGAACAGGCTCTACTAACGGTATACTACGGCTTCCACATCGCTAGTAACGGGTTTTACACAACGCTGATGACTACTTTGATGCACAGTAGCAGGTGGAAACGTGTAACGCTTTTGTATCGGTTGTAAATTAGTCTTGTGTAGTTCGCGAACGAACTAGTTCGCAGATCCGTCGCCTCTTAGTTCGTCCGCTCCTTTTTCGAAGATTGATGGGAACAGCGAGAGGACGCAAGAGCGCGCAGAATCGCGTGATTCCCTTCTGCCAGTTACCGTCATTTCGAGCTGACAAGCAGCTCAGCTGTAGTTTCATAGTTCATTGCCACAAGAAATCCATTTTAAAGATAAAGTACCACGAGTACTCTGTATACAAAGTAGCCGAAAACCATTGTATCACCCATTCGTGTAAATAACTGTTTTTTTTTTTTTTTGCTTAAGTATTTGATGTCTAATTGCCCAAAAATACGGTTAATAGCACACGCTTGGGCAACACTGATCATTATATAAAAAAGGTGTCATAACAAAAGAAAGAGCTCTTTTAGTAGCGGTAGCAAAAGCCAAAGAGAGCGTACGAACTAAAAAGAGCGACCTACTTCGCGGCCGAGCTGCGAACTAAAAGGAGAGCTACCGGTCTCGAACTAAAATATTCGCGATCGGTCGCGAATTAAAATATGAGCAATCGGTCGCGAACTAAAATATGTGTAATCGGTCGCGAACTAAAACATGCGTTACCGGTCGCGAACTATTATGCCAAACGTATCTCGCTTGTTAGTTCGTTGGATTCTTTTCCGAGGACCGACAGGCAATAGCGAGAGGACGCGCAGCAGAATTAAAAATCACGTGTTTGCCTTCTGCTGATGAGAGCCATTTCGAGGTGAGCGTCTGCCTGCTAGATTACATAGTTCAGTGCTACAAAATTTCTGTCTTGAAGTATTCTGCACTCTACAATATCTGACTAATAAATTCCATAATGCCAAGATATGAAGATAACTCTAAACTTAAACACGAGAAATTGTCCACAAACTGTTTCTTTTGGTTTGCGTGATATCATTGGCGGCTCAAGCAGCAAGCGCATGAAGCAGCTAGGTGGGGGGACTTCTCCCTCCACCTGCACGCGCAGACCACGCCGCTCAGCCGTCAATGGGAGCGGACGAACTAAAAGAGCGAACAATTTCGCGGCAGAGCCGCGAACTAAAGTGAGCGCTTCCGATCGCAAACTATTATGCGCAAGACTATTATGAATAAATAGTTGCCACTATTTAAGTTCCAAGCCTGGTATGATGTGACTCGATTTCAAGCAGCCAGGAAGCGCCGATGGCTGCAACTGTGTGGCCGCATCTCGGCTACACGCAGCTTCAAGCAGCCGCGTGGACTGACAGCTGTGGCAGCGGCGGCTAGGCAGCTGCTGTGCGCCTGCGGCTGCATTGTCGCTGATCCCCACTTGCGACCGCGGAGGCGCCGGCCGGCCTTTGTGAGCGCAACCTACACCCAGCTGGCCTTCATTACGGCTTTTGTCGAACCGACGCCGTGGCATCTGCCCGCTTTGTGCCGTGCCAGTTTCGCAACTTACCCTACCGACAATGAACTGTAACCGAAAAAAATATTGATAGCACACTTGAAATGCAACTTTGAAAAGGGGTGTGCTCATCTTGCTACACCATTTAAATCCCATGTGGGAGACGTTCTGCATCACGGACACATACACCAACGATTAGATCAGATTAATACTTGTCCATAGATCATATATACGACATTACGTAATGATGTGGAACGTGTCAGTCCTGTAAATGTTGTCTACACTTGACAATATTTTAAGAATTTTTTATTAAATTTTTCGTTTTTTGTTTTTAATTTTTTAAATTTTTTTAGGTTTTATCTAAAGATTCATCTACATTGTAGAAGGAGCTGCCATTCAGAAATTCCTTTAATTTCTTTTTAAATACTAGTTGGCTATCTGTCAGACTTTTGATGCTACTTGGTAAGTGACCAAAGACTTTTGTGTCAGCATAACTCACCCCTTCCTGAGCCAGAGTTAGGTTTAACCTTGAATAGTGAATATCATCCTTTCTCCTAGTGTTGTAGCTATGCACACTGCTATTATTTTTAAATTGGATCGAATTCTTAATAACTAATTTCATGAGTGAATATATATATGTATTGTGAAGCTACAGTGAGGAGCCCTGCCGGCCGCGGTGGCCGAGGTGACTGAGGCGCTCCAGTCACGGTCTGCACGGCCACTACGGTCGGGGGTTCGAATCCCCCATCGGGCATGGATATTTGTGCCGTCCTAGTTCGTAAGTAGTTCATAAGTAGTTTGTAAGTTTAGTTTAGTTAAGTCCCATAAGCTTAACAAACATTTGAACATTTTGAAGAGCCCTAGATCCCTAAATAAATGTCTGCAGGATGATCTTGGGTGAGCTTCAGCAATTATTCTGATTACACGATTTTGTGCAATGAATATTTTTTTACTCAATGTTGAATTGCCACAGAATATGATCCCATATGAAAGCAGTGAATGAAAATAGGCGTAGTAAGCTAATGTACTGAGATGTATATCACCAAATTTTGCAATGACTCTGACAGCATAAGTAGCTGAACTCAAACGTTTCAGGAGATCTTCAATATGTTTCTTCCAGTTCAGTCCCTCATTAATGAATGCAAACACCTAAAAATTTTCAATATTCTACCTTAGCTACAGATTTATGTTCAAAGTCTAAATTTATTAATGGTGTCATGCCATTTACTGTATGAAGCTGTATATACTGGGTTTTATCAAAGTTTAATGAGAGTCCAATTAATAACCAATTAATAACTTTCTGGAAGGTATTTACAGTTTCATCAGTTAATTCCTGTTTGTCAGGTGTGACAGCTATACGTGTATCATCAGCAAAAAGTAGTAGCTTAGCATCTTCGTGAATTTAGAATGGCAAGTCATTAATATATATGAAGAACAGCAAGAGACCCAAGACCGAACCTTGTGGGGCCCAATTTTTGATAACTTCTCCAGTTAGAGGAATTAATTGCTTCAGCTATATCATGTGAACGACCATACAGCAGCAGTAAACTGCGGTGTTGGACGAATGGAACCCTGTAACAAAGGAACTCCTTACTAACTCAATGCTCATGGGGCATGTTGCAGAGCATGCATGCATTGATCACATATTCACTTAAAAGATGCCACGCACTCCGTCTTGTCTTCCGGATCCGCCTCCCCTTCCCCAACCGCCTCCTTCACCAATTCATGAAGTTCCCACATCTCCTCAAGCATGTAGGATACCTACGCCTCTTTTATGTCTCCCGTAAACTTGATTCTCAGCACCCTGTCGCCTCCCCAATCTTTGAGAATCCTGGAGTTCTTCTGTTACTCTATCAAAGCGTCCTTCCTTCGCATCATCAGGGCGCCCTCCGTATCCTTTCTCATCGGAATTTCTACCACTTCCCCTACGTGACCGTGAACTCATTCCAGTAATATATCCCTCCTTCTAGCCCTAACCGTCACTCCTACTTCCTTACTCGATGAACACTGTATTTCGCACAACCTTGACCCAGCCGGTATATATATATATATATATATATATATATATATATATATATATATATATATATATTCTTTATTTTCATAATTATCTATACAACCCATGACCTAATACAAGAATGGGCCTGTATACGCTACTATTTTTAGTGAGATAGACATCGAACCCGGGGTAGAAAGAGCGGTCAACATTCTGGTTACATGGTGTCACAACACCAAGATGACTATTGCATCAGAGAAGTCGACCTACCTGCTTCTCAAAGGGAACCTAGTGAGGAACCCGAGAGTTCGCATCAGCGGGGTGCCTATCATTTGGATAGGGCACGCGCGATGTCTAGGAGTTATCCTCGCTGAGCGAGGGAACTTCGCGGCCCCTGTGGCTGCTGTATCTGAGTGGTCATTCGTGGCGTTACATCGGCTGGCTGGGATTGGACATCGGAGGTTTCACCTCCCACCCAATCTCATCAAGCTATACCACAATGCATACTGAAATCCGTCATGGGCTACAGGTTCGAAAGCTCCTCTCATCTCCCTCCCGCCTCATCTAAATGCCTTATCCTCTACATCCGCTTCCCCAACCATTGATTTTCTCCGCGACTCCGCCGTACTGTTACTAGAACCCCATGACATTACCCTCGCTACGTCTTTCTATGCTTACATTCTCTTTCACATAGCTTATAATCATCATCCATGCTCATCATAATCCATGCTCATCATCATTTTATGTTATTCAGATGTACTGTCAGTTGTTCAAAATATCTTGACTGAAGAGTGTTAGTCCAGTCACTACCAAATGTAAAATAGTTTTTAAATGATGAAAAACTTAGTTAATTTTAACAGCAATAAAAGAAAAAAGACAAATAAATCCGCAAAGTGTCATCAATTAGGATGTTTACGTGCGCTCGTACTCTTACATATCAACCGCCACTTTACCACCTTCTGTAATGTGCAGCAAGCCATAATGAATTACGGTAACTTCAGTCTAATTATCCGCAGATGTCAGCATACGTACCGGCAGATAAAGTCAAACTTTTCCTATTTAACAAGCTATAACACAGAAACTGCTTACCGCAGGAATGCCAAACTTGGTGGCATTTTTGTCAAGAACATGAAGAAGGAAAATGACGCAGAATTAATTCAGTTTAAAAACTTTTAAAAGAGTTGCCACGATACATCCCATCATTACACATCGCTACCGTTACTGCTACAGAAGGGGCTCAAAATGGCGCCCATCTATGTCCAAAAGGAGTCTAAAAGGTCAGGATATCATTTGAGAATGGTTCAAAGCACCTTGCGTAAAGTGAACCATGGGATGTTCAACTTTCGTGTCAAAGCACGCAAACTTCCTGACCATCGAGAATTTGCGCAATGTTGTCTGCTATAGCAACAGCGATTTCAATGAACCACCTGGGTGCAACCAGTCATCGGTCCCTTCCCGGATCGACGCTCAATTCTCCTGTTGATTCGAACTTCATCATCTCCTCACAGCAGTTGGAGGAAGAGGACCCAGCCCGTAGTCCTTTCAACAGACCATAGTATCAAAGTGCGGCTGCAGCATGACTGTTGTTTTGTTGATGGAGCTTCACCAGTAACCCTGCTCCTTTTGTCCAAGCTCATGTTGAGACGCCAGCAAGTGCACTGCGACTGGTCATGTGTGTGAGGCTATGAATCACCACGATGACTTATCACGGCACTTGATGGCCATAGTCGAAACTGGAGGGTGGCGCTGTGACGCATAGAAGTCGTGTACACCATGTTCTGGACATTAATGCTGCCAAGTTTGGAAGTGGTACGGTAATTAGTTTTCGCGTTATAACGTGTTACCTAGAGAGAATTGATTTATAACGAACCAGTATACATATATTTTCCCTAGCTCGGCCCTAGTATCGAAAAGCAGGCAGGCAACCAGCCAGTACCAAAGCTTTACTGTCTATGAAACTTCTCATAGTCGCCGCTTACGACAGCCAAGGAAAAAACGCTGATAAATTCTAAGCCCGAAGGTGATGAAGATATCGAATTTAAGTTACGTACACTCTATCAAAAATGAAGAAAACGCATCACGGAAGTAGTTATTTAATTTTATGCAACTATATTACGTTAACGTAGTGCAACTTTTGTTAATATATATATTACATGGAACTCGAAACATTCCTGCCACTATGCAAAAAACATCACCATATCATGGTGGTGGAAGATGTTGTGGGCAGGAGCCAGTATTGGCGGACGTACGGATCTCTTATGTCGTTCAGAATGCCACTTTGCCTGCTGAGAGGTATAGAGGCGAGATCCTTCGATGTTTCGTTGTGCTCTACGCTGGTGGCATAGGAGATTTTTTGTGGTGGACGAAAACGCTCACAGAGCTGCACTGGCGGACAACATGCTTGAAGCTGAGGGAAGTGAACAAATGCAGTGGCCAGCTTGTCACCGAACTTAAACCCAACTGATCACGTCTGGGATGCACTTGGCAGACGCACTGCAGCCAGACCAGCACCTACAATAACGGTTGCAGAGCTGGATATTGCACTCATGGAAGAATGGCCAAATATCCCTCAATAGCTGACTGATAACCTCAAACTGCCCATGGCACCCAGGTGTGCAACTTTATTGGCCATGAGGTGAAGACACACCGGATCAAAGGGCAACGAGAATGACTTTTTCACAATTATGGTACTGCCATCGTGTCTCACTGTAGTAAACCTTAAGTAAAGAGTTGAGACAAGAAAATATCGTATTGTATCACACACAAATTACAATTATAAGGAATATCTGAATAAAATACCTTACCATATGTATACTGTGTATGACATTTCTCCTGATTCCCTATTTGCTTTGATCTGTGCAGCTGTTCTCTATTGCTGATGTTAACCTGTCTTTACGTTCAGCTAGCTGTGAAGGTAATCAAGAAACTATTTGGAATGGGAACTGACAGTTTACGGAAAAGAAAATAATACTTTCTCATTTTCCAAACATACTGCTGTTCCATTACTCCTATGCCACCAGCGTAGAGCACAACGAAAGATCGAAGGATCTCGCCTCTATACCTCTCAAGCAGGCAAAGTGGCATTTTGAACGACATAGAGGTCCGTACGTCCGCCAATACTGACTCCTGCCCACACCATCTTCCACCATCATCATATGGTGATGTTTTTTGCATAGTGGCAGGAATGTTTCGATTCCACGTTCTCTCCAGATGAGGGAACGAAGATTGTCCGGCTGAACACAAAATGTTGACTGATCTGTGACCAGAACCCGGCGCCATTCGTTACGATGATGTTCCTCCACCCAATTTCTGCGGAATAACCGGTGCAGCCGGCCGCGGTGGCCGAGGTGACTGAGGCGCTCCAGTCACGGTCAGCACGGCCACTAAGGTCGGGGGTTCGAATCCCCCCTCGGGCATGGATATTTGTGGCGTCCTAGTTTGTAAGTTCAAAAAATGTTCAAATGTTTGTTAAGCTTATGGGACTTAACTACGGGGTCATCAGTCCCTAAACTTACAAACTACTTATGAACTACTTACGAACTAGGACGGCACAAATATCCATGCCCGAGGGGGATTCGAACCCCCGACCGTAGTGGCCGTGCTGACCGTGACTGGAGCGCCTCAGTCACCTCGGCCACCGCGGCCGGCTAGTTTGTAAGTAGTTCATAAGTAGTTTGTAAGTTTAGGGACTGATGACCCCGTAGTTAAGTCCCATAAGCTTAACAAACATTTGAACATTTTTTGAATAACCGGTGTCGTGGTTTCAATGGGACACACAACCATAGGCTTCCGTGCATAGAGGTCACTTTCCTGAAGGCGGTTTCGGACTGTTTATATTGATATTGTGTGCCGTTTGCTGCCTGGATGGTGCGTTGCAGCTGAGTTGGATTCAGTCTCTTGTCTCGGAGGGCTGTTAACCGGAGATAACGGCCATCTCTTGCTGATGTTACCCGTGAACGACCTTGCTCTTGCCTTCTTTAAAAGGTTGTTGTTATCTGAAATCGCGTTCAAGTCCTGGAAATTACACTTTCGGACACTCCAATAGCTGTGTCTCTTTGCTTCCAACTTTCCTATGGCTATCCATGCCATAGGTTAGGGTAAGTCGCATGTTGTTGTATTGTACTACCTGCTCTAAAGTGTTGAATCCAACTGCTTGTGTAATTCATTTGGTTAAGTACACACAAGTAAACACCAACCCCCTCTGCATCAACTTTCTCTTACTACCACTATCTCCACTCCGTAGAACCGACAGGAAGACGTCGAACCATTTTAGTTCATTTAGCCGATGACAATAATTCAGAACCTAGATGTCTCAAATGATCCCCTAATTGTTTTGACCAGTGTGTTCCGTTTGTTTTCGATAGCGATGACGGGACGTCTAAAATTTATTATTATCTGAGACCCCTCAATTAACTGCCGGCATAAATCCATATAAATTAATCGATTTTCACGTCGAAAAATGTTGACTGCATGTCTTACGAAGAGAATTTTCCCCTTTTCTGACTTTTGCAGTTTGTGCTATGTTTCACGTAATTCGTACCCGAAAGACATCTCTACTGAAATTGCCTTTGGCACACGTTAAAACTATATATAAGTTACTGCTTTGTCTCTCCGTGCCATATTAGAGGGCTTACGTGTGCTCACGAAAACAAAGTACGTAAAATAGTACTTCATTCTATAACTAAACCGCCAGGTGGCAAGCAGTATTTTAAGTTTTAATACCTTTCATGAAATATTAAATTGTTCAGAATGTATATAAACTTTTAGCATCGTAGCACAATAAAATAAATGTAATTTTTATGGAATTTTAAATGAATGAAAAATAATTACTCTTGTGGTATATGTTGTGCTTATCCGAAAACTATAACGGATTTCGGATGACAGAACTATTTCCGAAGTTATGAATAGCAAAATATGCGTATAATTAGTGTCTTAATAATAGTTCGTCCGGTCTGTTTGCAGTCCAGCTGAATGTGTAAAAATTTATCATTTACCCTCTAACACGAATACAGGTTTCAGAATATCGTTTAACTGGAATTTGAAATTGTACAATGGATGCCTGTGTTTATACGTGATGAAGTTTCGTAATTACCAAAAGAATGGGTCCTATTGAAAGCGATTATGATTTCACTCACTTTAACAGTTATTATTGCGCATCTCATGTAGCGAAGTTTGAGATAGTCGATTTATCTGGTTTCAACAATCAAAATATCGATTTATTACGAAGATAAGGAAATACTATTTCAGACTCTTGTCTGGTATCAATGGAATCAATCAAATAATCGGAGTGTTCTTAATAGTGTAAGAAGCATTGCCTGTGCATAATAGGATTTACATAATGTCAGTGTAGGTTATAGAAAAAAAAGTTTGTTGCTAGGTGATATGTTCGATTTGCTCCTTTAATCTGTTTTCTTGTAATCTATTACTTAAATTATATCTCTCCACAGATGGCGATAAAGTATCGGTTCTTACAAGGGTGGTCCCATAAATACCAAAAACAACCAAGAAAACATAAAAATTTTGGAAACAATGTAATTGTTTTTCAACATAATCTTCTTTCAGCTCTACACACTTTTCCCAGCGATGTTCAGTAAGTTAGATAACCTTCATTATTTGAAAATCTTCGGCTACTGAGCCATTTTTTAAAGTTCGGGAACAGTAAATAATCCAGGGGTAAATCGGGTGAATAGGGTGCATGAGGTAGAAATGCAAACTTAATTCTTGAATTTTGGCCATCGCAATAATGGAATTGGGACCTGATGCATTGTCCTCAAGAGCAACACTCTCTTCTTGGTCCAATTCGGCCGTTTTTGTTTGATTTCCTCTCCCCCAACGTTGCAGTAAGTTCGCATAATACTCGCCGTTGATAGTTTTTCCTTTCTTGAAGGTAGTCAATTAAAATTATCCCATGTGCGTCCGAAAAAACCGACGTCGTGACCTTGCCTGCAGATGAAACGGTCTTCGCCTTCTTCTGAATCGGTTCTCCAATTCGTGTCCATTGTTTTGACTGTTCTTTTATCTCGGGAGTGAAGTGGTGGAACCACGCTTCATCCATGGTAATGAAAAGGCGCAAAAAATCAGCTTTGTTAATACGAGACTTCGCCAAACAATTGAAACATCTTCACGACACTGTTTTTGCTCGAGTGTGAGCAAACCGTGCACACAGTTTTCTCATGTTCAAATTTTCAGATAATTTGCAATGTGCCGCACTTTTGGAAATGCCTACCATGTCTGCTAGCCCTCGCACTTTCACTCGACGATCGTCCAGTACTGCTTTGTGGAATTTCTTCACCATTTCTGGAGTGGTCACTTCATTTGGTCGACAACTGCGATGGTCGCCTTTGCAACACGTACGACCTGGTTTAAACTCAGGTACTTCATAGTTTACTGTTGTAAACCAAGGCGCCGGCTCTCCTAAAGTTGGTTGCGCTGTTGGTGGTTGATGGTTGCCAAAGAAATACTAAACAATGTGGTGAAGCGGTACTGTTAGATAGCTTCATTAGTTTTTCTTATCATTTTTATTCATTTTATTAAAGGCTACAAGATGGATGATTCCTTTATTTTGAATGAGCTTCGAAGATCATTTTGGCCTATATTTTGTTGCAGTGCAGATTAGGGATAGAGGCCAGTGGACGCGGAAATGCTATAAACAAAGAAAATTCAAGGAGCCAGGCTCCACAGCAACCATCTCCCCTCCCATGTGTGAATGTGTGAGTGTGGCAGAGGTGGTATGAAAACAGATTTTAGCGGGTTATCAGTAGCAGAAACTTCCATTTGCTTTCTGACAGAACAGCAGAGATTTTCTTGTGGAACCAGAGGGTGCTAGCCGGCAGTACGCGAATGTTTGAGGATAGTTCAGGTTGGTGGTGGATCCCGTTACGCCTTCAGCCAATGGGAGAGCTCCGCCGACCTAGTTGAACTGGATAGCGGTTAGAGCGAGAGTTCCGCCATGTTTGCGCAGAGTTGGCTGAGACCTGGAGCAGATTAGACATGAGTATGTCAGGTCTGATGTCGATTTTCTTGAATAATTTGGTTGATAATGCTGCTCTATCGCGAGATCAAGTGTGGGGTGCAAATTTTTATATTTTTAATGTAGAAATTCAGTCTGATGAGGGACTTGCAATTGTAACGGATTTTTCAGTGGGAATCGAGCCATCAGATTCAGGCCGACAATTTAATTTACGAGTGAATATCAGGGAGAAAGGATTTATTATCAAGTGCGTGTGTTTCTATTCCAAAATAAGTGACGATGTCCATGGTAGAATTTTCTTTGTAACGAGCGTGCTGAATATGCGTTCCCGCGATTTCCACTTTCGATAATTCTGAGACCACAATGCCCGGAAGTAGATTATAATCACCTTCAACGAGCTTTCATAACGTCTCTAAACTGCTGTGCCTAAATTATCTTCCGAAATCTTTAGTATTTTCTGCCTCTTCTCTGTATGAAATGTTGACCTTTATCAAAGGTTTTTTGAAAGAATCATGGGCCATCAGCTCTATCGATCAGCAACTAAATATACGGCTTAATAGCGAATAACGAAAGCGTACAATAAACTGCGCGAGTTCAAGGTATGAAACAATGATTGATGTACGAGAAATTAGTGGATTTTTCGTGGCGGCTTACATGATAGCCGACGGTTCCCGCCATTGAACATTTCCTTTCTTTCCATACTTAGTAAGATAACTATCACCTGTAATCTCCCTCAGTGTAACAAAATTAAGTTTGTATACCGGTGGAACAAATTTTGTACCAAGATTATCGTTAGTTTGTCGGTTATTTTTGTAAGGGGTCATGAATGATGATGTGGTTCCACGTGGCTTGGCTACGTCTCACTGTGCCGCTCTTGTAGTATTTTACTGTGTTTAACTTAATTCTTCTTAACGATCAGGGGTATTTTTCCTGCTTTCTGCTACGTTTTTGATAATTTTATTTGTAGTGTCTTCGCGATATCATTGGAAGTAACGGTACTTGTATGCACTTTTTTGGCAGTGATAAGGAACCTCTATGCTGTTTCTCTCTGGAGGTACATTATTTTTAATGTCTTTCAATGCAAATGTCAGTAGAGCGCACAGTATTCATTTTGTGGAGAATCTTGCATGCAATGATGTTTGATTGGAGAAACTATTCCCTTGTACCCCGTTCCGCCAATATAGGATTTTCGACGACAATAAATGATATAGATTAGTGAGACGAATAACGTTTAATTTCATATTTAGTCAGACGGCAAGGTAAGGAACTATTCTGTTAATTCTATTACTTCATTTTGTCGATGTGTTAGAAGTTTCAAAATGTTTGTACAGCTTATGGGACTTAACTACGGGGTCATCAGTCCCTAAACTTACAAACTACTTATGAACTGCTTACGAACTAGGACGGCACAAATATCCATGCCCGAGGGGGGATTCGAACCCCCGACCGTAGTGGCCGTGCAGACCGTGACTGGAGCGCCTCAGTCCCCTCGGCCACCGCGGCCGGCTGTGTTAGAAGTAATAAATAGAATTGTTCAATCTTAATTGTCCCATCTTCTTATTCATTTCTTATCTCCGCCGATTCCTTATTCCCCTATTATTAGTGTATGTGTTTGTAAAAATAATGAGGGTGCAATTGAATATGTGGCGACGATTGAAACAGGAAGTACGACGGTCCCGACTAAATTGAAACAAGTAGCTTCGATTCGGAACCTGTGTTATCCGTTGCGTAATAAAATGTATTTAATTAGTGGGCAATTAAAGGCCACATTGTAATTCAGGGTCAAACAATTTGTCATTCAAAAGGTTCTCAACGATGACTGCCGATCTCCAGGTTAACGGCCTGGTATTCTAGAAGTGGAAATATGAGAATAAAACAGATAATTTTAGTCTCAGGGCGTTACAGCAAACGGACTGTCGGCTTTCAGTGGCACCTTCAGACGTGAAACACATGCTTCACAGATCGTATACTTCCTAATCCAGCCGGCCGCGGTGGCCGAGGGGACTGAGGCGCTCCAGTCATGGTCTGCACGGCCACTACGGTCGGGGGTTCGAATCCCCCCTCGGGCTTGGATATTTGTGCCGTCCTTAGTATTAGCTAGTTCATAAGTAGTTTCAGGGACTGATGACCCCATAGTTAAGTCCCATAAGCTATACAAACATTTGAACATTTAATTCCTATCCCAGAGATATTTTTCAACGACTGCCATCTCTGGGTCAGGCCGGATCCTTATGGGATCACCCTCGTACTGTTATTTCCAGTGTGGAGACACCGTCGACGTCGTGACCTCTCCCTACGGCCGCTAATTAGGGCCGTGTTGTGCACTTCGCCGTGCATTCAGCGCAGCGCTCGGCTGCCTGGCACAGAAGGCGCTGCTCTGTGTACGCTTCTTTCTGCCTGGCGCGGCCGCGAGGCTATTTGTTATTCTGGCGGTAATAGTCCCCGTCTGGCGGGCCTTTCTGCCCGCCCAGGCGCTTTTCTCCCGCTCAGGCCTCACTTTATATAGCCTGCCACACACATTCATACCGCGCCACCCGCATCCCAGCAAGTGCTCACACTGCTCCACGTCTCTCCTGTGACGGACGACTTTATACTCGACACGTCTGAAAGAAAGTCGTTACGTGCAGCTAAATCTGTAACGGCGTTCTAAAGTGCTGTGTCCTAGTTGTAACTCAGTCGAGATATTCTTCCAGTGGTGTTTAGGTACGTATGTAAAATATTCACCACTGGCATATACTGGTACTGAGCGAGCAAGTCGGCGATGCCCAGGAAGTTTTCCGACATTATTGCGGTTATTATCATTAGGAATATTGCTAAACAAACACAGAAGGCTAAACCATATCTAACATCTGTCTGATATACAAGCTTGGGAAGGTATTTCAGAAGTAGCCCTGACGAAGCTGTGTAGCCATCGAATGTTGTTAGGTATGTACCAGTGGCAGTGTGGCTTTCGTCAGGGAAAATCTACCGAAGACGAATTGAACCTAGCAGGCGAATATATGAACTCAGCAATCAGCATCTACATTCTTGGATTAATGGCTGATATATCTTCAGCATTCCACAATTCGTGCTGCCAGGGGCATATATAAGGAGGGGTGACAGGTAACCTGCCCCCCCCCCCCGCAAATTATGACAATAAAAAAATAACTATATTTTTTGTGATACTTGCTCTTCTTACTATGTAGCACAAACAGTACGTGCATCTAAAATCAGCCGCGGTGGAGTAGCCGAGCGGTCTACAGCGTTTCGCTGCGGAGCGCGCGGTTGCTCGCCGTGGAGGTTCGAGTCCTCCCTGGGCATGGGTGTGTGTGCTGTCCTTAGGTTAGTTTACCTAGGTTTAAGTAGTTTGTAAGCTACGGACTGATGACCACACAGTTTGGTCCGATAGATTTACAAACAAACAAATCTAAAGTCAGTTAAAAATGGCACTAACTTTTGCTGACCACCTTGTAACCCAAAGCAATTCACGCTCTTAATATTTTGTACACTGAAAAGAAAGACCACAGATTAGATGCTCTCCAAGAATTGAAAATATTTAAACATTTTTAGTTACGATGGTTTTATTCTGAACAAGCAGTTATAACTGCGTAATAGAACTTTTTTAACGGTATTAAGCCGTTACTTAGTCTCTGATTTGTTTCTCTCGTGCAGTGTCCGAAATATTTCTTCTGCGTCGATTCAGAAAAACTTTCCAAAAGCTCATGTTAACTACATTTCACAATAGCAACGTCTATTTCCTTGCTGTTTCATTCAGCTATTTTTGTATTTTTAAAATGGCGCATTAGCCACCTCTTATTTATGTAAAACATTGTTTTTTGTAACATTTATCCCTCAAAACTCCAGTTGTATAGAAGCCAGTTTATAATTGCGGTTACTAGGTGGCTTCGCTCATGTAATGTTCACTTGAGCGAATTTCTATTGCGGACACGCCCTTCAGATGCCTCCTTCACGCATTTAAACAGCCCTTAGTGGCTAACCTATTATTATTTATTTTAAACTAATGTGACTGAAGCTTTAGCCGCGGTGGAGTAGCCGAGCGGTCTAAAGCGTCTCGCTGCGGAGCGCGCGGTTGCTCGCCGTGGAGGTTCGAGTCCTCCCTGGGTTATGGGTGTGTGTGTTGTCCTTAGGTTAGTTTACCTAGTTTTAAGTAGTTTGTAAGCTACGGACTGATGACCACGCAGTTTGGTCCGATAGATTTACCCTGGTCTCCCGCTTCGGGCCAGCGGTTCCTTAACCACTTTGCTACCCGTGATTGCCTCCCGTCTGTCTCAAATTCCCACAAGTCGCACGCTATGGCCGTAGCGCCTCTATCGTTCATGCTCTCTTACGCTCGCCATTACGGTTTCCCGTGCGAAGTCGAACGTATGACCTCACACGTTCGCAAGAACAGACACCACACCAATATAATAAGTATTTACACGCGAAGACGGCGTTGGCTTCAATTACTTCACCGCAGATGCGGTCATACGTTCGACCTCGAACGGGAATCCGTAATGGCGACTGTAAGAGGGCATGAACGACAGGGGCGCCACAGTCATAGCGTGCAACTTGTGGGAATTTGAGACAGACGGGAGGCAATCACGGGTAGCCAAGTGGTCAAGGCAACCTCCCTCGGGCATGGATATTTGTGCCGTCCTTAGTGTTAACTAGTGCATAAGTAGTTTGTAAGTTTAGGGACTGATAACCCCTAGTTAAGTCCCATAAGCTATGCAAACATTTGAACATTAACGAGCAGGTTCAAATGTTCAGATGTTTGTAAATCTATCGGACCAAACTGCGTGGTCACAAGTCCGTAGCTTACAAACTACTTAAACGTAAGTAAACTAACCCAAGGACAACACACACACCCATGCTCCAGGGAGGACTCGAACCTCCACGGCGAGCAACCGCGCACTCCGCAGCGAGACGCTTTAGACCGCTCGGCTACTCCACCGTGGCTAACGAGCAGGTATCTGGGGATAGGCCTACATATATATCAGAACTGAGGACAACACACTCTCTCTCATACACACACGCGCACACACACACACACACACACACACACACACACACACGCCCGAATGAGAACTCGAAACTCTGACGGCGAGCAATCGCGCTCTTGGCAGCAAGGCGCCTTAGAGCGTTCTGCCACTGCACCGCGGCTATTTCTAGGAGTTGCTTCTCTGTTAGCGCTAACGACCCTCCGCAGTCGCCGGTGCTATCGGTCATTATTTGCGTGTCGTTGGCCACTGCGTTGTCCGCGACGAACGGTAAGGCGTGAAATTTAGTCTTCTCCGCTCTGTGTTGACGCTGTGAATCTTGGAATATTTAATTGCCCAACGGCTTCCGTAACTGAATGTTCCCTGCAGCCTAGTTCGTACTCTCATTATTAATTCGTGTCGAGCACCACATTCACATGAATCACCGGAGTACAAGATGCAGCGCTACCAATCCTGCGCTCTTTTATACTTGGTGTATGCGGTACTGCCGCCATCTGTATTCGTGCATATCGCTATTCCACCAGTTTCCGTCGTCTCAGTCTACTAGCTACAAGCTTCCTAGGGTTTTATTTATTTGTGGACCGAGAAGTTAGTACTGCTTCCTCCCACAAGTCCCCTAAAACCTCCACATGCTTGCGGATGCTGTTGCGTAGCAGTGTGCATTTGTACCGCCCTACAGTACGCACGAGGTGCCGTAGTTGCTGTCCAAGTCTTTATGGAAAGCATAGAGTTTTGACTAACCTGTTGTCTTCTATAGTTGTGTCCCCAGCGCAGAAGACAACACCCAGGTCGTTGGTTCTTCTACAGCATATAAGTGAGGCTAAAATAAGTTCGGTAGGATGGAAGCATAAGAAGCGACTCACGAGATTTTTGTCAGGGATGCCATTTATTAAATAAATAATAAAATATGAACAACTATTGTTAATCCGACACGGCCTATGCTGCCCGTAGTTCATGTTGAGACCTCGACTGTTATCACAATTATACAAAACTTTACTCATTACCGGCACGGTCCGGCGCGTATAGTGGTCAGCTCGAGACTGCTACTGCGGCGCGTTGCGAGAGGGCACCTGACGCTCTATTTCGCGCCAAAACAGGGCCGACGCGTGCCTTCTGTAAAATCGCTATTCTCTTGTTACAATAAGAGAAGGCACCTGTGGTGACGCACAAGTACAAAGTGCGCGCCACCTACTTTCGCCGCGCGCCGCCATGCATGCACGGCGCGGCGTTCTTACGACGACAGCCACTAGCGCCCTCTGCGGCAAGTCCGCTCGTGGCCACCAGTGAACGACATCGTTCACTTGGGACTGAGTTAGGAACCAGTAAAGACTTCGGAATCCGATAGGCACCAGTGAAGACTTGGCTATCAGTTAGGCACTAGGCAGGACTCTAGCTCAACTATGTATCAACATTCTGCAGTACTATGTAAAAGTTAATTATTGTATAAATTCTGTGCAATATATATCTTGTTCTAATTTACTCTAGTGTTTCTAGTTTCTGGTTGCTCACCTCCGTACAAGCGTGCTATCCTTATTCCTGTGTCGGACTCTGTCTACTCGGCCACCGACACCTACGACGGGGCTGGGACACAAAAGCGGCGACGAGGCAGGGACACAAAAGCACCTTTAACTTTTTAAACTGTCAAAACCTAGCCTGTGCTTGAGAGATATTTATCACAAATTCTCAGCTCTGAATAATTAATATTTAGTATATAATAAACAAAACTAATTTCAAAAGAAATCACGTGACGTGAAATGCAGCAGCCAATGCGAGGAGAGTACCAGTAACATAGGCGGGCTTTCCCATGTGAACCAGCACCTACTGTGCCATATGCTACTGCGCCCCACCCCACATTTCAACATATGCTGCACTTCTTTCTTCCGCGTTTAAGACACGTACGATGTTAGCAAAGAAACGGCCAGCGGCCAGAAATATGAAGTGGCCATAGGCCAGGAATATCACACATCCCCATAAAGAAATAACTGTCACACAGCGTTAATGCCGGTAACAGTGTAGTGATTAGGAAGTGGTGTGGGCCTAACTGCCCCACGTTGAGTGCTCCTCGAAACAGCTCTCCAGCTCTGCAGACTAGGCATGCAGCGGCAGCCACGCTGCCTACGGACGTCGGCTGTGGGATACGCCGCCGCCTTCCTCCGGCCCGCGGCTGCACCCACAGGGGTCGCCGGACGACGCGTAGGGACGCTGTCGATACCGGACTGCCCCGCTGCCTCGCCGCCGGGTTTTCCCTAAAGAGATCGAGAGCACGGCCACCGCCACCCAAATGTCACCGAGCTTTGACAGCCGTAAGGCCTGCAAACGGCACTGGTCCCGATCTGAGCTCTGCGACTCCGGTCGAACGTTACATCAGTCCTTTCAGTACCTCCAGTGGAAGTGATTTCGACTGAATTTCAGCAGGGAACTTCAATCGACAGAGGTTTGTTGTGGGTTTCTTAAATGGCAGGCGCGCATGTTGGTTAAAGTTGTAATATGTGTCTGATACAGTTCGATATTTCGCTGTCTCAACCCTTTACTTCAAGTTTACATGCCGTTTACTTAGAGCAAGGCACCCTTGGGCTACCATAATAGTGAACAATTCATTCTCGTTGCATCTGATATAGTGTTTGATAACCTCGGACGGTCAGTACAGTTGCACACCTGCGTGGAATGGACAGTATGAGGTTATCAATCAGCACTTAAGGGATATTTGCCCATTCTTCCATGACTGCAATATCCAGCTCTACAACAGGTATGGGAAGAGCTGGTCTGGCTGGAGTGCGTCTGACAATTGCATGACAGCGATTCTAAGTCGGGTTTAAGTCCAGTGAACAACCGGACCACTCCATTCGTTCAATTTCCTCAGCTTCAAGCATGTTGTCCACCAGCAACGGTTATCAGTCCCTTGTTCCGGTCTTGTGTTAAGCGTTCCTAAGGAAATGCGTTAACAACTCAAAGATTAAAAATCACTGGTAAAAGCTCTGTGTGGATGAGCCTTATCGTCCACAACAGGGAACTCCAATATCCTCCGGCACCAGAGTTTATATACCTCTGCTGCGGTAGAGTAGCCGAGCGGTATAAAGCATCTCGCTGCGGAGCGCGCGGTTGCTCGCCGTGGACGTTCGAGTCCTCCCTGGGGCATGGGTGTGTGTGTTGTCCTTAGGTTAGTTAAGCTTAGTTTAAGTAGTTTGTAAGCTATGGACTGATGACCACGCCGTTTGGTCCGGTAATTTACAAATATTTGAACATTTTATATACCTCTCAGCAATCAAAGTGCCATTCTCAACGACATAGACACCCGTACGCCCGCCAATACTGCCCACACCATTCGTCCACCACCATGATATGGTGATGTTTCCTGCACATAAGCAGAATTGCTTCGAGTTCCACATTCTCTCAATATGAGGGAACGACGATTATCCTGCTAAACACAAAATCTTAACTCATCTCTGAACAGAAGCCGGTACCATTCGTTATGACTCCAATCCTGATGTTTCTCCGTCACGTTTCTGCGAGCTAAACGGTGTCGTGGTTTTACCGAAAGACACACGACAGGCCTCAGTTCGATGAGGCCACATTCCGTAAGGCGTTTTCGGACTGTTTGTGTTGATATTGCGCCTCCTGTTGCTGCCTGGAGTATGCGTTGCAGCTGAGTTACATTCGGAGATAACGTTCATCTCTTGCTGATTGTACCCGCGGATGACGCTGGCGGTGCCTTCTTTTAACGGTTACTGTTGCCTGAAATCGCGTCCAGGTCCTGGAAATCACACTTTGGGACACTTCAATAGCTACAGCCACATGCCTCTGTGTCTGTCCCGCTTCCAACCGTCCTGTGATTCTCCAAGCTATAGATTTCGGTGAGTTACGTTGTTGTTGCATTGCAGTACCTGCTCATTACACTATCCGAATCCAACTGCTCGTGTAATTCGTTTGTTAGAGTAAACGCAAGTCAACACCAAACCCCTCTGCAGCATCTTTCCGATATTACCACTATATCGGTTGCGTAATGCTGTTCTCTGAATTCCGTAGAATCGACAGAAAGACATCGAACCACTTTAGTTCATTTAACAGACGACAATTCTTCAGAACCTAGATATCTCAACTGAATCCCGTAATTGTTTTAATCAGTGTATTACAATTAAATGAATGCTCAACTCGTTGTTCTAAAGCTACAATCATGGCTGGTGGAGTTAAACTTCCAGGCTTCCTGAGTTGAACTCAAGAGCTCCTCTGCTGTCCGTCATATCACAGTCTCAATCTGTCAGCATGTCGTGAAGCAATGTTAGACACTTTGACCTAAATCGTAGAAATCTATCTGCTGACACTTAAATGTCATTTGCAGAGTAAATCGTAGATTTAGCAAAAATTCTGAAGTGGGGCTGATATACTAAAGAAGAAAGTCTATTTTCACGAAATATAAAAATTTATTGAAATTTACTATTTGTAGATAAAAAAATAGTCAGGCGCATTGGTGTAGTCACTGTGCACTTGATACCACCCGAGTTCTTTCTATGAGTTTTTCTTTTTGTATAGAAACTTTCGAAGTAATTTGCACGTTGAGGCTCCTTGCATTTAGTACAAATGTACTTTATCTCTTTTGTGTGAAATTGGTTGAATTCTGTTCGAGAACGCTGGTTGCGCTGCACGCTCGCCATATAGACTTGATGTGGTAGTCTTTGGACGCCTCCACAGCAGCTGTTCACAACCTCATCGCAGACCGCAGCGGTTCCCACCGAACCAGACGGTTTTTCTGCTGTTTGTTGTTTTGTGAACCCATCGGATCCGTCCTCAGACGTGTATCCCAGATGCCTGCAATGTTGAGATGCTACCACTGTGAGTCGAACTGCACTTCAGTAGAGCTACCAGATTCGACGAGATTCTATTTCGCATGTAGTAAATGGACTGCAGCGGCGCCAGAATACGTAAGAAATTACGTACTTTAGTCCTCCGACAATCTCCGACGAAAATAAACGAAAGTGACATGGATGTGATAAAAATTCCTTGCTTTGGTACATGCAACACTTATTTTACAGATATAAACACTGGTCATATTGGGAAGAAAAAGCGATGCGGGCATTGATTCTTCACGGTCAGATTTAGCAACAAAACTGGAAACACTTTCTGTTAACCACGCCCAAATAAGATATTACGAACAAGTCTTCAACTGTATTCCGCGAGGCCGAATCCCACAGTCAATTTCATCCAACTTGTATTCAACTAATACTCGAACTTTCCTTTCAGTAATACCTGAGAAGATTTTGTCAACAACGCTAATTAAAGCCTTTTCTGTTTCCATGTTTTAAATCTGGTATAGTTACTGCTTTCGTCCAGTCAGACAGAACCTTTCCTGACACCCACACCCTTTCAATTATCCTATCTAGCCTTTTGAAACCTGACATTCCACTATAGTTCATGATTTACGACTTAATTTCGTCTGTCCCAGCTGCTTTATTGCACTGTAATCTGTGTTCATTGACTTCCTCAAATGTGTGTGTGTGTGTGTGTGTGTGTGTGTTTGATATTGGGCCTCATATTTTGATATTCGGGAAGAAATTCATTAACATCCGAGCCTCGTTCATAACAGGCACATTACCAATTTTCCGTAATGATAAATTGGCTGTATGTGCCGTCGCAGAGTATTGCTGAAATGCACGTTCTCTCTCAGTTAACTGAGCAAAAAGAAGGCCGCAATATATTTTCAACATACCTGTTACTATTAGTTGTTTCCTGAAAAAGTATAGGCTTATTATTCTCTCGCCGCTAACGGCGCACCACACTCCTATTTTTTGATCGTACAGGGGCTGCTCGTAAATTTAGCTAGGCTTTTCCGAACTCCAGTAACAATTATTTTGCGAATTAACATACCGACTTAGGTGGAACCATGATTCGTCCGAAAATAAAGTTAATTTCGGGTCAATATCTCCGTCATGCACCTTTTACAGACTCCATTCACAAAACCGAAACCTTTTTGCAAGGTCACCCGGTTTAAGCTCTTGTACTGCGGTTATTTTATACGGTTGTAACTTCAGTAGCTTCGTAGCCGTCTGAGCAGAGCCGTAGGAAATTCCAAGCTGTTGAGAAAGGCGTCGAACTGATTTTCTAGGAGACCTTTCCAGAGCTTGTCTAACGTTATGCAATATTTCTTCTGTGAGGACTGGACGTGGTTGTTTATGTTTGCTGTCTACAACAGTTCCCGTTTCACGAAATTTAGCCACCAATCGATGAATCGTACTCCGATTAGTAACATGAACATTAGGAAATTTGTCATGAAATAATCTCTGTACCTCACGCGCTGATTCTTTGCGGACATATGACTCATAGATGAATACTCTTTGCCGGATAGGTGATTTTCACCATTTCCCTATAAACACTGTCACACACAACACACAGTACTGCGTCGGCTGAGAAACACGTTCTACTTTCACAAGAATGCGACCCAAACAGAGGCTTAGCAGTGGAGCAAAAAAAAAAAAAAAAAAAAAAGCAAGCTGCCCACCACCTCCACATGCGGCCGTCGGCGGGCTGACATGCCGACCACCGGCTAGCATAAAAAATTTAGATTGCAGTGACAACTTTACTGTTAATACGGACGTATGGCACTTATGAAATGTCTACTTTTCGCGTTTGGTTGGTGTATCGAGTCCGAACAAGATTGTTAATAAAAGAATTGCAGGATTTATCTTTTTGTGTAAAGTACAAGAAAAAATTGGCACTGGTGTTTGTGGCTGACTGTGTGTGCATTGGTAGTTTTCCTCATCAGCGTGAACCAATAACATAGGATTTGTAAATCACATGTGGAGCGCCAGCTGAATAGCGAGATTAATGGGGAACAGCCTTTCAGCTGTCTGTGGGCAGCCTTTGAGACCATTTACCGTTTTACTGCCTTTGATGAGGATAATCTCATGTGAATGGCTGTGCGGTAGCGCTTACAGCTGGCAGACTCTACTTACGTTTTCGATCCTCATTCGGAATATCACTTACTGGGGTGAATTGATAAGTGAAGTAAACGTGTTTCTTATTTTTATAAATGATATGCATTCGAGTATAACAAGTTACTGTAAAATATTTTTGTTTGTTGATGATACCAGCTTGGTAGTGAAGGACGTTGCTCGTAATATTGACACAGTATCAAATAATGCAGTTCAAGAGATAAGTTAATGGCTTGTGGAAAACAAGTTGATGTTGAATCACAGTAAAACTCAGTTTTTACAATTTCTATCACATAATTTGACAAAAGCTGACATTTTGATTACACATAATGGGCATATGATGAGTAGCACTGTGGTTCGGAACCCACGTTAAACTGTAGGTCCCCCTATAACTGGCTGGGTAAGTCTGTTCGAAGGTCGGAGGAAGGCAGTGGCATACCACCTCCAAACAGGACCATGCCTAGTAAAGCATTGTGGTGTTCAAACCAATCTTCGGATTGTTGACTGCAAGTGAGACTGAACAGTTAAAATTTCTAGGTATTCAGATAGACAGTAAGCTGTCGTGGAAATCTTGTTTCAAAACTAAATTCTGCTATATTTACCATTAGAACACTATCTGAAATAAGTGATTTTTCAACAAGAATAGTAGTCTATTACGCTTACTTTCACTCACTTATGACGTACGGCATTAGTTTTTGAGGTAACTCGCCTGATGCAAAAAGGATATTTCTGGCTGAAAAACGGGCGGTTCGAGCAATATGTGGTGTAAGTTCACGAACGTCATGTCGACCCCTCTTCAGTAGTCTGGGAATTTTGACACTGGCGACACAATACGTTTTTTCTTTCATGTCGTTTGTTGTTAATAATATCAGCTTATTCCCACAAGTTAGTAGCTTTCACTCGGTGAATACTAGACCGAAGTCGAATCTACATTTGCATCACACCACCTTGACACTTGTGCCGAAAGGTGTACAGTATTCTGCAGCATCCATTTTCAATAAGCTGCCACAAGAACTAAAGAATCTTAGCACTAACCCACACGCTTTCAAATCTAAATTGAAGAGTTATCTCATGGCTCACTCCTTTTATTCTGTCGAGGAACTCCTAGAAAAGTTAAACAATTAAGCTAATTCATTTTTTTCTTTATTGATTCTTTTCACTTTCTCTTAAGACTGTCGTGTGCACAGGACTACTTATAATTTTCTATTACCATTTTTGTGTAAAAATTCATGTATTGACTTGTTCCATGACCATGGGGTCTCACTCCTCAATTGGGTCCTATAGAACAGAAAACCATATTATTATTATTATAATTATTATAACAGAGACGTTTGTTACACTGTGTGTCTGGTATAGGCACGATTCTCCTACAATATGAAGCAGTCGCCTTGCGGGGTTGTTTGCTGCCAGGGACGTGTGTTGCACTTCAAATAGGATATATATATATATATATATATATATATATATATATATATATATATATATATATAACCCCGCAAGGCGACTGCTTCATATTGGTAGGAGAATCGTGGCTATACCAGACACACAGTGTAACAAACGTCTCTGTTATAATAATAATAATAATAATAAATATATATTCATACGATGATACATCTCGATTTTATAAAAGACAAGGCCACCGTCCGTATACTCCCTGAACACGCACATAAATATGCCGTGGGAACGGTGTGTGTAGCGTTTGTTGATCCCAAACCTAAAACGTACGTCTCAATGGTAATATAAAATCCGCTATATTTCGAAAGGTTTCTTGTAAAGGCAGTAGATTTCTGACACTATCGTGTAACAATCATTAAACGGTGAAGAGTTAGGAAACTGTATAACGCCACAGAGATAGTGAAATTATCATTAGTGTAGCAAGTAGATACGGTCTCTAGTTTATAGAATCAGCGCAATTGGAACGTTACAGTAAGATATGAGACAGAAGATAGCAATGGGAAGTCCATATGTTACTACCGTACATCAAATTTAGTAATACATATTGTCTGTTAATTGTCTCTTTCAGAAAAAAATTGTTGTAATTACATCGGTATACAACCAGAATTTTTCTAACCTGCCCTAAATACAATAACTCATCAATAATTTTTGTACAGTTTTGAACATACCTTGTACGCTGCAAGTGGATGTAAAATAATTTTGACAAATTGCATCCCCACAAGTTGCTTAAAATAATGACAAATATTTGTAATGATTTTAAGCAACTTGTGGGGCAGCAATTTGTCAAAATTATTAACTCATCATTAAATTGTTAATATGATCAATTTTTATGTACATTGAAGTAATTTAAGAGTATTTTTATGAATACTTTGTAATTAATATAAATAACAGCTGCAAATATATATTTGTTCTTGCTTGTTTTTGCAATATTTCACGACAGACCTGTTTTATTTTTTTTATTTGTTATTTTCTACTTTCATCCAGGCAGTGAGACGCCCGTAATCACCTTGGAACGGGAGTAGAGTGGGACATCGTTACCTACATAAGGAGAAGTGATCATTGTAATCAAATAACTTACAGATCAGAAAGATTTAAGCGTCCGTGTTTCCTGTTAGCTGTTATAGAGTGGAACAATAGATAAATAGTCTGAAAGTAGTTCGATGAATCATCTGCCAGAATTGCAGAGTAATCGTGCAGATCTAGAAAGCATGACTTTAACGGAACACTGTGGAGGTAGAGAGACTGACTGTAACATCGTCTCATGAACAAGAGGGCAATCTAATTTCACTGAGCGCAGATAACATTTTAAAAATGTCGACTGCATAGATTGTGGTTAAGCAAAACATCGATTTTCTTCTGTTTTCTCCTTGATGTCCCACTTTCTCCTTTTAGTCCTTCCATTGTGGACGCGTATAATTAGTTCTGGCTGTGCCATCGTCATACTGCACCTTTTCTCGATTCGCTTGTAATGGTATGTTGTCAAATGTACTTTTATCGTTCACTTCGCCACTTTTTAATGTTTCACGATTTTCTGTTAACCCAGTACAGTTTCATTCTATCTGATGTTGATTTCCTTTCTTATTCAGAGGTCTGAATCGTTTGGTTTTGATCTTTCGAAAAATATTTTTGGTCACTGTACATTGCTCAAAACAATAAGGGGATCAGATGAGATATAATATACAATATACATTTGCTAATGTATTTTATTCAGATATTGGTTTCAATTGCAATTTCTGTGTGATACAGTACGATATTTTGATGTCTCAACTCATTGCGTGGAGTTTACATTGTCTTTATTGAGAACGAGGAACAATGGGGCTACTGTAATACCTAAAGAAGTCATTCTCGTTACTCTCTAATATCTCTAATATGGTGTGTGATTACCTTGGACGGCCAGTAGAGTTGAACATCCTGATGACATGGGCAGTTTGAGGTTATCAGTCAGCTCTTGAGGGATATTTGGCCACTCTTGCACGAGTGCAATATGCAGCTCTGCAACCGTTGTTGGAGGTGATAGTCTGGGTGCAGTGCCTCTGCCAAGTGGATCCTAGACATGCTCAGTCGGGTTTAAGTCCGATGATGAAACTGGCCAATGCATTCGTTCAATTCCTTCACCTTCAAGCATGTTGTCCACCAGTGCAGCTCTGCGGAGACAAGCATTATCCACTAGAAGTAAGTCATCTCCTATGGCACCAGCGTAGGGCACAACAGGTTGAAATATCTCTTCTCAATACCTCTGAGCAGTCGAAGCGCAATTCTGAACGACACAGAGGTCAGTACGTCCTCCAATAATGACTCCTGCCCTCACCATTCTTCTACCAACACGATATGGTGATGTTTTCTGCATATCAGCATGAATGAACTGACTTCCATGTTCTCTCCCGATGAGGGAACAACGATTTTCCGACGGAACACAAAATCTTGACTCTTCTGTGAACAGAACTCGGCGCCATTCGTACGACTCCAGTCCTGATGTTTCTCCGCCCAGTTTCTGCGGGCTAAACGGTGTCGCAGTTTCAATGGGACACGCACCATAAGCCTCTGTGCGCGGAGGCCACATTCCCGAGGGCGATTTCGCGCTGTTTATGTTTATATTGCGTTGCGGAGGGTACTTTGCGGGTGAGTTGCATCCAGCCACCCGTCTCGACAGACTGTTAACCGGAGATAACGGTCACATCATGCTGATGTAACGCTTGGACGACCGTTGCCTTTCAACGGTTTCTGTTGTCAGAAATCGTGTCCAGGTCCTAGAAATTACACTTTGGGACACTACAACAGCTGCAGCAACTTCCTCTGTGTCTGTTCCGCTACCCAACTTCCTATGGCTCTCCATGTAATAGCTACAGGTAAGCCACATTGCTGTTGCATTACACTGCCTGCTCACTACACCATAACTGCTTGAGTAATTCTTTTGGCAGGTTGATGATTTCGTGTGGCTTGCTTTGGCTGTTAGATAGCAGCTGGGATCGTGTTGGGCCTGCTTGGTGCAAGTCTTTGGGTGGGTTGGAAGGGATAGAGGGGCCAAACTACTTAGATGATCAGGACCCCGGTGGGGAGGGGAAGGAGTGAGGATAGGAAAGGAGGGGAAGGGAAACGAAATGCAGTGCAGGTAGGAGAGAAGGAAGAAAGACTGCATTAGCTCTTGGCCCCGTGCTCGATACGCACGTACACAGAAAAGAACCGTGAGCCCCAAGGGGAGGGGGCGGTGCAAGTCTTTAGGCGACGCCAAATGGGCAACTTGTGCATCGACGATGATGAAATGAGGATGAGGACGACACAACACCCAGTCCCCGACGGGAGAAAATCCCCAACCCCACCGGGAATCAAACCCGGGCCCCCTGCGTGGTAACCTATCAAGCTGTCCACTGGACGTGGAGGCGGACGTTTGGTAGGGTAAACACAAGTCAATGCCAACCCCCTCTGCTGCAACTTTCTGTTATTACCGCTATCTTGGTTGCCGTAATGTTGTTGTCTCTCCGTAGAACCGTATGGAATACCTCGTACCATTTTAGTTCAGTCTGCTCGTGGCAATACTTCAGAACCGAGATCCGCTAATTCAAATGTTTGTAGAGCTTCTGTGACTTAACTACGGGTTCATCAGTCCCTAAACCAGAGTTTTCCAAACTGGGTGTCGCGACACCCTGAGGTGTCGCATAGTAGAATCAAGGGTGTCGCGAGACTAACAAATTTATACTCTAAACAAAAAAAAATTGTCATAATATAACACAAAATATCCTTCTCTTCTTACTACTCTGAAGACTCGCCTGCAGCTAATCATCCTTCTCTTCATTCAGTGCACCACAGATCACGTATTAAAGGAATGATCGGTGAACATTAATTGCGTGCTCAGCGGCTAGGCGGCAGCTCTGCTTCAGCAGCAGTAGACACTCAGGGTTCGTTCAAGCAGCTGCCAGTTGCCAGATTCCAGGAAACTGCGCATGCGCATGCGCAGAGCTGCTGCTGATACTCGATAACAGCTCTTCCCATGCGTAATTTCCTGGAACTGGCAGCTTTAGTTTGCTTTCCTTCTCAAAAATCTGCACCTGAGCGTTTTTAATGGATTTATCAAGGCCACGTCACCTCGGTAGCGTTTCTTGCAATTAAATGTCAGTCAATGACACAAAGGCTGTTAAAGCTGTCACAGATTGTAAAAGCAGTCACAATTGTCCACGAACTAGAGCTATTCAGTGGCGATGTTTCGTATGGTGTACGGCCGGGTGATTAACGGAGAGTAGTATTTTAAATGCAGTGATCGTTGGTACGAACCCTGGTATGCGTTAATATTTTTTTTCTCTCAGTTTCCGGTATGTAACAGATTCTGGGACCAGAAATGACATTCATATTCTTAATCGTCACAAATATTTATCCATTTTTTCCGAATATGTCGGGACTTAAAAGGTCGTGGTGAAGCAATAACCTAACAATAAAACTTAAATAATAATTCATCACTTGTCATAAATACATCCTCTTTATTTCTGAAAATAATGTGATAATATTGAACTGAAAGGAAACAGCGACTGTGCTGTCTAAATCAGAAATCGGAGCAGCTAATTTCCAGATGCCGTTTTCAATCGATCCAACAAAATCGTATCTGGCCCTGACACGTACACACGACAGCGAGAAACAGGTTCAGAAATTCGGTTTACGTGTTTCGGAAGTTGGGTCGCATGTAGAAGAAGCAAGTATAAAGTACTACTGTGTAAGTTAGGCATATTTGTCTGCGGTGTTACTCTGTTGTACATCTCCGTAGTTCCTAATGTTTCCTTTTCTTGCGATGATGTACGTAATTGATGCAGTCAGGATCAACTTTAAACATGTCAATGCGTTCGAGGATTTCAGTTTCGTATACAAATTACATTTAAGCGATACTTTTTTCCGCCCCTCCCCCCCCCCCCCCGCGCTAGAACCATCTAAATCCTACCATATGTATTAATATTAGTGAAAGGGTGTCGCGCAAAACTGTAGGCTATAAAAGGGTGTCGCCATGAGGGAAAGTTTAGAAAGCACTGCCCTAAACTTACAAACTACTTATGAACTAGCTTATACTAAAGACGGCACAAACATCCATTCCCGAGGGGGGATTCGAACCTCCGACCGCAGCCGCCGTGCAGACCGTGACTGGCTCGCCGCAGACCGCTCGGCCACTGCGGCCGGCTGATCCGCTAATTTTTTGAGCAGTGTATTTGTATTCATTGTGATGTGACCATAAAAATCACTTCTTCTTTTCCTTATTGTGTCCGAAAGTATTTCAGTTGTTTGCTAAAAGGTTCAATTTCTTACGTGATTTTATTATGATTATATATAGATTCAGAAGCGCCGACTTTTAAAAATCAGAGTGGGTGCTCTATATCACGGTTCACAAATGTTCGAAACCAACCCTCCTGAAAATCATGTTCATGCATTTTTGAATGAGCAATAGTTGATAAAAGTAAATAGGCAGTTGTCTGACCTTTTAAAGATAGAAGAAAGATAGAGGAGGAAGAAAAGGAAAGCGTGGCTGCATTAGGACACTACAATAAAACCATCTCAAAAAAATGTTTGTATAGTCTATGGGAGTTAACTACGGGGTTATCAGTCCCTAAACTTAGAAACTACTTGTGAACTACTTACGAACTAGGACGGCACAAATATCCATGCCCGAGGGGGGATTCGAACCCCTGACCGTAGTAAAGCGATCTAATTGGCCGAAGTGGATATTTCCACATAAGTAACATCCCAAAACTTCTACACGGCCAATGAAATAATTTTTCACTGTACACTAATCTAACACTTTTGTGCGAAGCTATTCTCTCTGACAATAGCGTTTGGTAGAACACGGCACCAAGGTTTAAAGAAATCTTTGAAATATTTTGAGATTTTGAAGTCCGACATCAATTTTTTTTTCGACATTTCCAAGCAAGAGCTGTATACTTCATCGAAACTTTCATCAATTCGAGATAACTTCATGACATCTCTGACAGTATTAATATAGTCCAAGATTTTTTTAAGCCTGACAGAAAAGCGTTACAAATTTCAACTAAATCTATAATTTTAATAACAAGGGAAGTGACAAAGATAATGAAAAACGATTAACTTTAGCATCAGCATCATATTCTTGAAGCTTAATTCCTAAAAGAACACAACTGAATGTTCATAAATATGTACACCTGAAAAGTCAAAAGGACCGACGTGCTTCAAGATGAATAAAGCTAGCATAGTGGGTAAAACACGGACACTCTTGCTATGGCCACGTGTTGCATTGCCTCTTGAGTCATAAGGTAGGTTTCGATTTTTTTCCGATTTTTTAAATTTATGCAAATTTATTTTCCACCTCAATTTTATGTGGGTGCTTAGCACCCCCAATGAATTCTTGGGGGGTGAACGAGCCCCGGAGCACCCATGGAGTCGGCACCCCTGTATAGATTCCTTAATTAGATTGACGAAGTACTTTGCAGTCACTTCGGCAGTAATTATCCTTTTCATGTAACATTTATTCCAACAGTAAAGTTAATAAGTACGTTGATTGAGTATAGTGTGATGCTCCGTTACACGGCCGTGGCGGCGGCGAACGCTGGCCGGCGCGGGGTCAGGTTTTCGCGGCTGAAAGCGAGAGCCTGCCGCTCTGCCCTGCCTGCCCCTGGCGACGTTGCCGCGCCTGCCGGCTGGCAACCCGCGACGCGCGCCGCCGTATCGACCGCCAGAGGCCGCCCCAAAAATGGCCGCGGGAAGCTCTCCTCCTCCACCACACTTGCCACCTGGCTACCACACTGCTGGTCCGTCTCAAAAGTAGAAATCTGTAGCCGCGTGTTTGTAACAGCGTCTCCTGAAAACGGCGCTATCGATTTCACTGTTTTTGTGTTCGTAATTCTCAGAAAAAGGCTTGTATGAAAGAGGATTTTTGGAAAATCTACCCCTTAACTGGATAATTTTAGAGAAGCTGAAAGTTATTTTCGTTCACCTTTAGGTGAAGATAAAATTGTGGGTGAGCTAATAAAGAATGGAGGACCAGAATTAGTTAAAAGAATTACTAAACTGATAGGGAAAGTGTGGGAATATGAGAAAATGCCTGACGACTGGAAAATAGCCGTAATCTGCCCGATATTAAAAAAAATTACCCACAGGACTGCGATAATTACAGAGGAATCTCACTCCATAATGTAACTTACAAAATCCTGTCAGTGTTTACTCAAGAGTGTAGTTTTAGAAGAGATAGGTCAACTAGCAACCACCTGTTTGCACTTCGACAGATAACTGTAAAGGCCTGGTAATATAACATTGACATCCACATGGTATTTGTTGACTTCAAAAGAGCTTACGACAGCATACACAGGAGCACAATAACCAACGTCCCCAAAGAGTTTGAATTTTCTGGAAAGTTAATTTGCCTAGTTCAGCTGTGCCTTGAGGAAACCTATTGCAAAGTGAAGACCAACACAGGAGTATATAACGAGTTTGAAATCAGAACAGGCCTTAGACAGGAGATGCATTCCCCAATACTTTTCAATCTGGTTTTAGAAAAGATAGATAGGGAACATAGAAAAGCTAACCCGGTTGGAATAAAGATGGGTCATAATAAAATACATTGTCTTGCTTATGCGGACGTTATTGTCCTAATAGGTAGCAATAAAGAAGAATTGCAACGCATGACAAGCTCTTACAGAAAGATTGCAAAGAAAGCAGGATTAGAGATCAACGAGAAGAAAACAGAGTACATGGTCGTGAGCAAGGCACCTAATGATGGTGGTCCAATGACACTTGATGATCTCACTTTTAAAAGAGTAGACACCTTCAAATATTTGGGAAGCATCATCAGTAAACAAAATAAAACGGAAATTGAAATTCAAGCGAGGCTAGCAGCAGCTTATTTTGGCCTACCAGATGTATTACGCAGTGGAGCTGTTTCGAGAAGATTCAAACTTAGACTGTATCAGAGTGTAATGCTACCAGCAGCTCTACACGGGTCAAAAGCTTTACAATTTCAAAAGCAGATGAACAAAAATAAATATTTTTTGAAAGGAAAATTTTACTGAAAATTTTTGCCCCCAGAGAGACATAGATACAGGTGAGTCGAGCATACTGAAAAACAAGGAAAAGAAAGATGTTCAAATGTTTGTTAAGCTTATGGGACTTAACTACGGGGTCATCAGTCCCTAAACTTACAAACTACTTATCAACTACCTTATACTAAGGACGGCGCAAATATCCATGCCCGAGGGGGGATTCGAACCCCCGACGGTAGTGGCCGTGCAGACCGTGACTGGAGCGCCTCAGTCCCCTCGGTCACCACGGCCGGCGAAAAGAAAGAGCTATATCAACAGGCTGATATTAGTGATAATATTAGTGATAGGATGAAGAGAAGAATACTGATGTGAGCTGGACATCTAATTAGGATGGAGGAGGAACGACTACCTAAATCCATGGAGGGAAGACTGTAGAAAGGAAGGCCACGTACTAGATGGAAGAATGACATCGAGAATGATGCGATGACCATGGGCCTAAGAAAAGGAGATTGGACTGAAAAAGCAAGGAACAGAGAGGACTGGAAGAAGAATATAGAGATCGCATATGGTTTCCAAGACTCAAGCGACAATTCCTCCATGTACTTTGGAAAGAACTCAATACTACAAGTCACGATTGAGAACTGTTATTCATTTTCTTGTTTCTTAGTTATAATCCTGGTAAAAATTTGCAGAGAAAAAATTCGGGACAGTAACAAAGCAAAGTGAGAAAATTCGAATAAGATGTTAAAGCTCAAAGTATTTGTATGTCCTCTCTGTCATAACTGACGGTAGGAATGTCATCTTTGATTTGACCGATCACCATCAAATTTGGCACATTTCCGTATTTCTTCATCGTGAAGCCTTTTATGCTCTCCATTCCACCATTGATGCATGCGGGAGGGTGCCTTGCAAAAGACTTCTCAGTTTAACCGTAGGATTGCTGTTCACTGACACTGTAATCTTACATTAGAGCCCAGTTATCCCCATTTATGGGCAGCGTACAAGCCTCATTGATAACAGACACTACAATCCAGTGCGCACATTCCACACATCAATAATACAAATGTACAGTTTGTGTGGATACAAAACGCAGAGGTGTACAATTCATGTTGCACGTATATGGCGAGTTAATTCATAATAACTGTAATTACACTTTCTACACGGCTGACACTGAAGAACTTTTACGTAATTGTTCATAATCGGAATTCAAAGTGACGTGAATTGGCCCTCAGAGACATCACGAAACAAGACTCGAAACAATACTCCTTACTGGCGTGAATTGTGCCTCATGGAAAGGTAAACAGTTACATACAGCTGGCTATAGTAAAAGGTTGGGTAAATAATACTGAGTAAATGGATATAAAATCTCGGTTAAATTAATATTGCCCCATTTTTGAATATATTTAAATAGGTTTTTAAACAGTTACTTCGTAATAAACGGTAAGTATACAGAAACTAATTAGGGCACAACTTTCCTAACATTACTTGTGAAACATAATTATACCTTCTTTAATATAATGAGAAAAGAATTTAGTTTCATCAGAGGTACTAATTAGTCTAATATATGACCTACAACAATACGCCTCTTACATGAACTAATTAGGAGACTCATAAACCAGCTGTTTAGCCCCCTTTAAAAAACCAAACAACAACAACATGAACTAATTAATATTTGCTAATTAAACAAACTTCTGCGACATCAAATAATAGAAAATAATCGTAGCATGTAGGCTTTCAAGGCCGGCATCTTCATTAATTAAAATTTCCGGGCTAATATGCCGTGGTCCATCAATACAACTTCTTATTCCCGACGTTTCGTTACCTACTGCAGGCAACATTTTCAGAGGTGTGTCGACGACTGCCTAACAGGTGCTTGAGGTCCTACTTATATACAGGGCATAGATGGTGCCACAACTTGTCACGTGCTGCCGACTATGAAACTATCTTTGACCACCGTCATCTCTCTCGATTACAGGTAATCGATTGTCATGTTGTTGGTTCAAAGTTGACCGCCATATCTTATCTAATTTCAAACCTTGTTATTTTCTGTTAAAATTATTGTAGTGTTTCTGTATTTCTATAGCTTCTTTGTACATGCGTGTATAATAATGTGAGGCCTAGGCTAGCACGTCATTTCACTAAATTTTGATGTCGTGATCACCTTGTGTAAAAAGACATGCTCTGCCACAGCTGACTTGTCTGTGTGACCAGTCGTCAATTCCTTTTATGTTCCAATAAGCGGGTATAAACACTTCCTTTTGTTGTTCCTAAGTGCACCATGCAATAGCTACAGGGAATTTTAAACACCCTAGGCGTTGCTAGGGGATGTCGTGCACCTTTCACCGATCGTAATCATTCACTAATTTTCTCAGTAGGTCTAAAGAAGGTTTACACTTGAAACCTGGCCAAAACTTTTCCAATACGGTCCGTAATTTTCTGGATGAATGGAAGAAAATCTTTTCCAGCCGACAGTTGTTGTTGTGGGTTTTCGACACTTTTCTTCTTGTACAGAGAAGCTACAGGAATAGAGAAACACCACAATAATTTTAACAGAAAAGAAGAAGGTTTGAAATTGGATAAGGTATGGCAGTCACCTTTGAACCACCAATATGACAATGGATTACCTGTAATCGAGAGAGATGACGGTGGTCAAAGATAGTTTCATAGTCGGCAGCATGTGACAAGTGGTGGCGCCATCTATGCCCTCTATGTAAGCAGGACCTCGAGCGCCTAGTAGGCAGTCGTCGACTCACCTCTGAAGATGTTGCCTGAAGTAGGTAACGAAACGTCGGGAGTAAGAAGGTTTATTAATCGACTACGGCATCTTAGCCCGGAAATTTTAATTAATGCATAGAAAATAACGTCAGCTAGTCACGTGGGAAAAAAGAATACCAACAGTTTTGGAAAAGAAAATGATAATAGACTACTTACACTCGAACCTATTATTATGCAACACTGGTATCGGGGGGTTCAGTAATGCTAGCAGATGGGAATAAATCCCAACATACTTCTTTAAACTGGACGGAGCGAACGAGAAGAAGAACCGTAGCACCTAAGTCGTCACCTGACTTGTTTAATGAACTATATCGCGGAGTTGTCAGAGTTGAAGGGCATGAAAGGGATGCAGTGGTTGGGAAGGGAATAAGACAGGGTTGTAACCTTTCTCCAATGTTGTTCAATTTGTCCATTGAGCAAGCTATAAGGGAAAGCAAGGAGAAATTTGGAGAAGGAATTAAAGTTCAAGGTGAAGAATTAAAAACACTGCGTTTTGCCGACGACATAGTAATTTTGTCAGAGACAGCAAAGGACCTGAAAGAGCAGCTTAAAGGAATGGCCAGTGTGCTGAAAGGTGAATATAAGATGAACATTAACAAGGGCAAAACAAGGGTAATGGAGTGCAGTCTAAGAAAATCAGGTGATGCTGAAGGAATTAGATTAGGCAACGAAACAATAAAGGAGGTAGATGAATTTTGTTACTTGGGCAGTAAAATAACAAATGATGGTCGCAATGCAGAGGCTATAAAATGCAGAATGGCATTGGGTAGAAAAGCGTTCTTGAAAAAGATAAATTTGTTAACATCGAATATTGATTTAAGACTAAGGAAGTCCTTTCTTAAGGCATTTGTGCGTAGTGAAACATGGACGATAAACAGTGCGGACAGGAAGAGGACAGAGGCTTTTGAAATGTGGTGCTAGAGAAGAATGCTGAAGATTAGGTGGGTGGATCGCGTAACTAATGAGGAGGTACGGAACAGAATGGGGGAGAAAAGGAATTTCTGGCATACCTTGACTAAAAGAAGGGATCGATTGGTAGGATACATTCTTATACATCAAGGAATCGTGAATTTAGCATTGGAGGGACGTGTTTGGTGGTAAAAACCGCAAAGAAAGACCAAGAGATGGATACAGTAAGCAGATTCAGACAGATGAAGATTGCCGTTCTTATATGGAGTTGAAGAAGCTTGCTCAGGACAGGGTATTGTGGATAGCTGCATCAGACCAGCCTACGGACTGAAGACCACAACAACAACATCGCGGATAACCCTCTGGCAATGTGTATGAGACTGGACAGGATACTTGCGCCGACACTAAGCAGGACGCGGCCTTGCTGTGGACAGCGGGTGTGTGGTGAGCGCCGCTGACTGGCTGGTCGTGATTGGCCTGCTCCGCCGGGAGTTGCGCTGCTGACTCGCTGATCTGATTCCTGCCCCTCATCCGGAGGGCGCCGCAGTGCGGCAAATTTGCAGCTGACGCGCGACGTTGGGGTCCGTGAAATTGGCGCCTGATTGATGGGATTATTTCCCCATTAGCGCCTCGCCCCGTGCCCGCTTCCGGGGGCGTCCGACTGCCGCAGGGAGCAGAGATTGTTCTGCTTCCCGCAACGGTCTCTCCATCGCTTCGGACTGGAGAATTCAGTTTTGGTCGGTGGCGGTTGTGTGATGCCTCATTCATCTGGTACGGAGCTTACATCTTGACGAAGAAGCCATGGTGAGAACTTTGTATGGCACAACGAAATCGATAAAGAAATTTACAAACCTTGAGACTGTTTTTCGTCTCAAACATGTCAAAGACATTAAAGATAAAGGTGAAGTAGGGATTTAAAATTTGTGATGCGGCCGTGAATCGAACCCGCACCTCTACGCTTTCTAGGCAGACGTCTTACCACTTTTTTTTTTTTTTTTTTTAATGGGTGGTTCTGTTCATTGCGGACTCTGGTCGTTTTTGTTCGTTGATGTTCGAAGTGTCATTGGCTCAGCTTTTTTATTACAGAGGGCGTTGAGCCATCTGACCGGGCGCGCTGAGCCACGGCGCCCGGCACCACTAGACCACCGCACCACTAGCGATTAAGGCGCCTCGGAATAGTCCAAGTTCGACTTCCCTCCACGTCACAAACTAATTCAGCTTCTGTGTTCCATAAAATATTGCCACAAATTTCTATTTATATCACCTTAGCCTAAGGTTAAAGGCAGGAATGTTCCAATATGTCCATTGCCGAGGTGCTTTTCCTCTGCATGGAGAGCCTTGGCAGTTGTGGCAATATTTCATGAAACACAGAGGCTGAATAAGAGTTTGTGACGGGGAGGGAAGTCGAACTTGGACTATTCCGAGGCGCTTTAACTGTTAGTGATGCGGTGGTCTAGTGGGCCGGGCTCCGTGGCTCAGCGCGCCCGGTCAGGGGGCTACACGCTCTCTGTAACAAAAGAGCTCATCCACATATGCAATGAACAACCAAGAACTAATGACCGCAAAACATAGATCTACCTCAAGGAAAAAAAAAATGCTAAGACGTCTGCCTAGTAAGCATGGAAGTCCGTGTCCGTGTTCGATATCATAAATTTTAATTCAATGCTCCACTTTTATCACTAATGTCTTTGAAATGGATAAAGTTTCAGAAAAGGGTCTGGCAAGGCTGTATATTGTCTCTGTTCTTATTCAATCTATTTCCACAGCACGTTATGAGGAATGCCAGGATAGATGAAGAAGAGACATAAATTAAAATAGTTGGAATAAATGTAAACAACCTCAGATATGCAGATGATACCATACTGCTGGCAGAAAGTGAAGAAGAGTTAAAGACTCTGTTGCTGAAGATAAAAAACGAAAGTAAAAACGCCGGTCTTAAGCTAAATGTGAATAAAACCAAAATTATGGCAACTACACCTATTAATTCATGGGATATAGGAGGAGAATCCATGGAGGTAGTGTCCACGTTTAGTTATCTCGGTTCCCAGATCTCTGATGATGGCGATTGCAGCCACGGAGTCAGGAGACGCTTATTGCTCGGTGGAAAGGTGATGTCAAACCTTGGAAAGATTATAAGGTCCAGAGACATAACTTTAGCAACAAAGATACGTACTGTGAAGGCTATGGTCTTCCCTGTTGTGATTTATGGATGTGTGACCTGGACAATTGGAAAGGCTGAACGGCGAAGAATTGACTCCTTTGAATTGTATTGCTGGAGGAAAATTCTTAGAACTCCATGGACGGCAAAGAGAACCAAGCAAATAACCAGATTGCTCCCTGGAAGGTCTAATATTAAAACAAAAGCCGAACTTTTTTCTACACATAATGGGAAGAGATGTCTCACTGGGAAAAAAAAGAAAGAAAAAAACACATTACTGCCGGGGAAGGTCGAAGGCACTAGGAGAAGAGGCCGGCAGAGGATGAGGTGGATAGATGGCATCACAGAAGTAACGTCTTCCAACCTGGAGGGTCTACGGGAGAAAGTGCAGGAAAGAAAAAAGTGACGTGGTTTGGTTCATGGGTACACAAAGAGTCGGAATCGACTAAATGAGTAGAGAGAGAGAGAGAGAGAGAGAGAGAGAGAGAGCGTTGTGTGATTCAGAATCAGGACACAATGGTTGTTTCACACATGTTGTGGCATTCTGAGAGAAAATACTGGCGATTGAACAGCCAGCAACTCGCTACATGTGTGGAAACCGCGACCCTCTCCGTTGCTGGCCAGCGACAGCTGACACTGTGTCCAAGAGATTCCATACGTTTCATATGGAAAATAGCGATCTTTCTAGCTCCGCGATACATTTTAGCTTTTTGTCACACTAACAATGTGGTGTCGCACAAGTACAAAGTGCGCGCCACCTACTTTCGCCGCGCGCCGTCATGCACGCACGGCGCGGCGTTCTCACGACGACAGCCACGAGCGCCCTCTGGTACAACGCCGCTCGTGGCCACCACTGAAGGACATCGGCCACTTCGCACTTCGGACTGAGCTAGCAAACAGTTACGACCTTCGTAATCAGATAGGCACGATTGAAGACTTCGCTATTGTACAGGCACTAGGCAGGCCTCCAACAACTATGTATCAACATTCTGCAGTACTATGTAAAAGTTAAGTATTGTTACATTCTGTGCAATATATATCTTTCTAATTTACTCGAGTGTTTATAGTTTCTGGCTGCTCCCCTCCGTACCTGCACCAGCGTGTCGGTCTCGTTTCACTCGGCTACCGACACCTACGACGAGGCTGGGACACAAAAGCGGCGACGAAGTCGGGACACAAAAGTGGCGACGAGGATGGGATACAAAAGTGGCGACGAGGAGTGATAGAACCTTGGACCAGCCCGCTTGCAGCAGCCAGACAGCAGCAGTCGGAGCACGCAGAAATTGCTCCCGCCCACCCACCCTTATTATAAGAATTTTGTGGGAACATTTTCAGTTACGTGTTTGTGGACTTTTTTGTTGCAGAGCGAGCCCTCCTTTCATATTGCATTTGTGTTTTGCTATAATTTACTTGTATACGCGGCGCCTAATCGGTCAGCATGGCCACTACCCCGAACCCAAACTTAATGGAAATTATTCAGTTACAGACGGCGCAAATTACCCAGCTTCTCCAGGCCGTGTCGCAGTTGACGACACAGGCTGCTCACCAACAACAACAGTCGTCACATCAGCAGCCCACACCTGCCGCCGCACCGCTTCCGACGTTCCGCCAGTACAACGAACGTGAGGAAGAATGGAGCGACTATTTCGCACAGTTTCAAGAACTCGTCGCGGCTCATCAAATTACAGGTCAGAGAGTGAAGAACCTTTTCTTATCGATTGTGGGCCCCCAGACTTTCGTACTATTGCAAAAACTTTTCCCTCTCGCATCTCCTCGTGATGTAGACTTTGAACAAATTGTAGATGCACTGAATGCTCATTATGAGAGGAAAGTTCTCGTAGCTGCGGCTCGGTACCGATTTTTCAGACTGAAAAAATTACCGCAGCAGTCACACCAAGAATGGATCACAGAATTGAAGGGCTTAACCCGCCAATGTAAATTTACTTGCTCTTGTGGACTTTCGTATAGTGACGTGATGTTGAGGGATGCGATTACGCAGAATATTCAGGACCCCAGAATTAGAGCAGCAATTCTGAAACAGTCTGACCCCTCATTAGACAGTGTACTGCAGCTTATTGAAGCTCATGATACTTTTGACTTAGCAGATGTAGAAATGCAAAGCCACAGTGTAAATTCAGTGCGCCGCAACGGACGCTTTCCTAGCCGTAGTTCTCAGTATAGCACTAGTGATTCTTATTTTTCTACCGGCCGTGCTGAACAGACAGTGAACAGTAGCCAGTGTAAAAGTGCGACACAAAGGTCGCCCCATCGTGTTAGAAACAGTAATTTGAATAACGGGCGCCAACGCTCATTTCAGAAAAATGTTCGTAAGTCTTGCCCCCAGTGTGTGTCTCGCCACAAGCGTGCTCATTGCCCTAGTCGCAACGCAACCTGTTATCAATGTGGCAAATCGGGACATGTGCAGTCTGTGTGTATGCAAATTAAAAACTCAAAGAACAGTAACGTTAGAAACAGTGCTTCGCAGAGTGCGAGAACAGTTCATTCTGTAAATGTTATACGGGCTGTGGAATTGAACAGTGCTTTGCTTGGTTCTCAATTACAAGAAAGTTCTTCTGCACCTATTGCACAACTATATAGTGCACCACGTAGCAAGCGCCGACGAGCGCGTAAAACAGTGCAACGGAAAAGGGTTCGGGACAAGCAAAATGACTATGAACAGTGCATTCCTGTAGTGAAAATAGTGCCTTCTGCAACTGCTCCTTGTAATAGTGCCCAGTACTGTGTAGCTAGTGACAGTAGAATTGGTGTAGCTACTCAAAGTAATTTTAGTGCAGTAGCCTCGCATTGCGCGGACGCCGATCCGGCGGTAGTGTCATCTAGTGACAGTGTGGTTAATCCGCTGTGTGCCGAGTATGCGCCGCTTCCTACCGCACGCAACCCGCGCAAGCGCAGAAAACAATATGTATTAGACGTTGCCCACATTCGCGCACCGGTCGTGCGCCAGAAGCACAAGCTGTTTGTTACTCTCTCTATAGAAAATAAGACTGTGCAATTTCAGCTCGACACTGGTTCCGCTGTTACCTTAATTAATAAAGATACTTATGAACTTCTGGGTTCGCCAAAATTGTCGCCGTCACAGCAAGTGTTAACAGCTTATACAGGTGAAAATATTCCCGTGCTAGGAACATGTAGCCTGCCCGCCTCTTTTCAAGGTGTAACAAAAACAGTAGCTTTTGTAGTTCTTCAGGCCAAATCTACACAGAACATTTTTGGACTAGATGCTTTTGACTTGTTTGGTTTATCGATTCAAAGAGATGTGCTTCAAATTTCGTCAGTAGTGCCTCAGGAAAAAATAAATGCATTGTGTGAAAAATATAGTGACTTGTTTTCGCCGGAACTAGGTTGTGCAAAAGACTTCGTGGCACATGTAACTTTAAAAGAATCCGCAGTTCCAAAATTTCGTAAAGCTAGACCAGTGCCTATCGCCTTGCGTGATACAGTTGCCGAAGAACTTAAACGTTGGCAAGATAGTGGGGTGATTTCTCCTGTTTCTGCGAGTCAGTGGGCCTCGCCTTTAGTAATTATACCCAAGCCGTCAGGCAAACTTCGTCTCTGTGCGGACTTCAAATCAACTGTCAACAGTCAAACAATTGTAGACACTTACCCCCTGCCCAGACCTGACGAACTGATGGACAAATTAGGACAGTCTCGCTTCTTTTCCAAGATTGATTTAGCAGAGGCATACTTACAGATTCCACTTGATGACGAGTCAAAAAAGTTTTTCGTCATTAATACTCACATGGGCCTTTTTCAATTTCAACGCCTACCCTTTGGCAGTTCTTCCGCTCCCGCTATTTTTCAGCGTTTTTTGGAACAGCTGACAGTTTCTGTACCGTGTTGTTCGAACTATTTAGATGATATTGTGGTATCCGGACGTACAGTTGAAGAACATTTAGCAAACCTGGAGTGCCTTTTCAACGTGTTGACTGCAGCAGGTCTACGTTGCAATAAAGCAAAGTGTTCGTTTTTTCAAACTGAAATAGAGTACCTAGGCCATGTGATTAATGCCCAAGGAATTCATCCCTTACAGTCACATCTTAGAGCAATCAAAGACTTGCCTCCTCCTAAGAATGTGCATGAATTGCAAGCAGTAGTGGGAAAGCTTAACTATTATTTCAGGTTTATTCCCAATGCCCCTCAGATTGCAGCTCCACTGCATCATTTACGTAGGAAGAATGTTCCTTTTGTATGGTCCAAAGATTGTCAGGTTGCCTTTGACAAATTAAAGTCTGCACTACTCAGTGATGCATGTTTGATTCCCTTTGACCCACAGAAGCCTGTAGTGTTAGCAGTTGACGCCTCATCGTACGGTGTCGGCGCAGTTCTGTCACATCGTATTGGATGTCATGATCGTCCTATTGCCTTTGCATCCAAGCTACTGACGCCGACGCAACAGAATTACAGTCAGATAGAAAAGGAGGCCTTATCAATCATTTACGGCGTCACAAAGTTTCATCATTATCTCTATGGCAGAAAATTCTATTTGTTGACAGACCACAAGCCTCTCACGTCGTTGTTCTCACCCACAAAGCCAATTCCGCCACGTACGGCACAAAAGCTTCAGAGATGGTCCTTGATATTGTCTAATTATCAGTATGAGATTTTGTACCGACCTACCACTAAACATGCTAACGCGGACACACTTTCCCGACTTCCGGTTGGCCAGGATGTATCATTTGATTCTTCAGAAATGGCATGTTGTCAGATAGACTCCAGAGATGCTTCCGCTGTCGCAGACTTTCCTTTGAACTCTCGTCGGGTTGCACAGGAAACAGCTGCGGATGCAGACCTACGTGTGGTAGCAAGTTTTGTTCGCTTTGGTTGGCCTGCCAGAGCCAAAGACATTGAGCGGCCTCTGGTTCGACGTTATTTTGCACAACGTCATGCATTATCTTTAAGTCAGGGTGTTTTGTTGTTGCATACTGACAACGACCAAACAAGGGTGATTGTTCCTCGTTCCCTGCAACGAGAAGTGTTACGCCTCCTGCATCAAGGACATTGGGGCATTGTTAGGACAAAGCAACTGGCCAGACGTCATTGTACCTGGGTTGGTATGGACGCTCAGATAGAGAGCATGACATCACAGTGTACAGTTTGTGCGGAGCATCAGGCGGCTCCTCCACAGCGTTTCTCAGACTGGCCACGCCCCAAGGGACCATGGCAACGTTTACATATTGACTTTGCCGGACCTTTCTGGAATACGCGCTGGTTAATTGTTGTAGACGCTTTCAGCAAGTTTCCTTTTGTGATTGCCATGAACTCAACGACGGCGTTTAGTACAATCAGTGCCTTAACATCAGTGTTTTGTATCGAAGGTTTGCCTGAAACTATCGTCAGTGACAATGGACCTCAATTTGTTAGCGCGGAATTTCAACAGTTTTGTCGTGTGAATGGTATTCAGCATATTACCACTGCACCTTTTCACCCTCAGTCCAATGGTGAAGCAGAACGGTTCGTTCGAACATTCAAGTCTCACATGGAGAAGATGAAAGGTCAGCACTCCAGGCAGCAAGCTCTTCAAATTTTCCTGTCTACGTATCGGTGCATGCCACGTGACGGCCCGTCTCCTGCCGAGCTGCTACACGGCCGCCGTCACCGCACTCTCCTTCACCTGCTGCAGCCTCCCACGCACCGAGTCGGTTCGTATGGCGCTACGCGTTTTCAGGTTTCCACGCCGGTGCTGTACAGGGTGTTTGCTGGAAACAAGAAGACATGGTTGCCGGGCACCATTCAACGCGTGCTTGGGCGCAATATGTTTATTGTACGTTCTTCCACAGGGTCGGAGCTGCGGCGCCACGCAAACCAATTGCGCCTGCACAGACCGCGCGATCCTGTCTCCGGTTTCTTGATTCCAGACCCAGTTCACCGCCAGGGAGCACAACCACATCGTTCGTCCCCGGACTACGAGATCCCTATGGACGTCGACGTACATCCGACGCAGTCGTCGCCGCCGCTGTCGCCGCCGCAGATGACAGCGTCACCGAGAGGGACTCCGGGACCGTGCGGGCCCCCCCAGCTTGGGCCACGCACCTCAGAAGAAGATGACCTGCTCCCTCTGGGCGGGGGCGGGCGCCCTTCCCCAGGTTTCGGCGGGTTCCCTGGAGGATCGCAAGGCGGATGCCGGGGCGCGGACGGCGTCTCGATCCCGGCCTCCGCTACGACGCCCGTCCCACCAGTAACGCCCCCGCCCAGGCCCTCCTCCCAGTGCCGTCGCCGTGGCCCTCAGCCCTACGCCACGACGGCGCGGCGGTTTGGGGGGGGAGGGGTGTGGTGTCGCACAAGTACAAAGTGCGCGCCACCTACTTTCGCCGCGCGCCGTCATGCACGCACGGCGCGGCGTTCTCACGACGACAGCCACGAGCGCCCTCTGGTACAACGCCGCTCGTGGCCACCACTGAAGGACATCGGCCACTTCGCACTTCGGACTGAGCTAGCAAACAGTTACGACCTTCGTAATCAGATAGGCACGATTGAAGACTTCGCTATTGTACAGGCACTAGGCAGGCCTCCAACAACTATGTATCAACATTCTGCAGTACTATGTAAAAGTTAAGTATTGTTACATTCTGTGCAATATATATCTTTCTAATTTACTCGAGTGTTTATAGTTTCTGGCTGCTCCCCTCCGTACCTGCACCAGCGTGTCGGTCTCGTTTCACTCGGCTACCGACACCTACGACGAGGCTGGGACACAAAAGCGGCGACGAAGTCGGGACACAAAAGTGGCGACGAGGATGGGATACAAAAAACAAAACCTGCGATGGTTAGTAATTACTAATATGTGTGGTAATTAAATATAAACCCTAATGTACTTCTCTTCCCCCTCTCTGTCTCTTTCCTCCCCCCCCCCCCCCGGTCGTACACCTCCTCCTCCCACCTATCTCTGTCCATCAGCTTCACTTCACTCTATATACCTTTTATCTAACACTCTATTTCCTCGTCGCTCCTCTCTGCGTCTATAGCCATCCTCCCTTTCTTTATATTTATTCATGCCCTCTGTCCTTTCCCTCCTCCCTTCTATGTATCTGCGCCTTCGCTCCTCCTCCTCCCCCCCCCTATCCATCTCACATATTTCTGTACATCTCCTCCTCCCCTCCTTCTAATATAAACTACGGTACGTGTAATTCACAGTAACAGTTCTTACACTATGTATTTATTGGAATCTCCCATTAGTGCAACTCCTGCATCCTCCTCTCTGCTCCTCTCCCTTTCTCTCTACACCTCCTCCTCCACCTGCCCATTTCCTCCTCCCTTCTATCTATAAAAAATACATATACCTGCCAACTTTGATGAAGAGTGATCAAAAGCTATTGAAGCCTACTGCAAGTTATCCTCCACCATGCAAAATACAGCGGAGGAAAAAACACATTGCAGAGGATAAAAAACTTCAATATGAAAACATACATACACGTGCCAAGTTTCATGATATTCTGTAAAACGATGATGAAATCTGTTGATCGGTCAAATGACGTCGAAGTATTTTTCAAGGTACCATCCACCATGCATCATACGATGAGTTTCGGAGCATCAAAACTTTCTCGTTGATAAAATCAGAAATATGCAAAATTTTATGGTGATCCATCAAATATGTTGTTCCTATAGTCAGATATCGCAGAGAGTGCATACAAAGATTATATAATCAGCATAGAATTCATGATCTCATTAACAGATTTTGAATCGTGCGCTTTTTACACAACATGTTAGCTCTCAGATAAACGTAGCCAGTCCTTCGTAGTGTTGGAGTTTGGATGGCCAGCAGCATACAGTAATAGCAGTCCACACGATCGTCACCTGTTGCTCGCCATCTATCGGCTTACAGGACGAAGATAGATTTCCAATAATTCCTACAATTAATGACCAATTTTAAAATGTGAAGATGCTTCCGTGTTCTACTAATTAGAGGTGTATTAATATGTAAAGTTTAACGCGACATTACAATGAGAAACTGAGTTTGTCTTGTAGCTAACGGCGCTGAAATGTACCAAAGTTGTTCATGTATTACTCGAAAATGTTGGCACTCAGCTACTTTTAATAAAATGCCCCGAGCGAGGTGGCGTAGTGGTAACGCACTGGACGCGTCTTCGGAAGGACAATGGTTCAAATCCATCGCTGGCCATTCAGATTTCCCTAAATCACTTTAGGCAAATGGCGGGATGGTTCCTTTGAAAGGGCACGGCCTATTTCCTTCCACATCCTTACCCAAACACTACGAGCTAAGTTCCGTCTCTAATGACAACGCTGTCGACGGGACGTTAAACTCCAATCTTCGTTCCAACCAAATGTAATTATAATTACAAAACCGTACGAAATTTTTTCTCGTTGTCACACTCGACAAAATTATGAAAGAGAAAGAAAAAAAGAGCTAACCACTAACTGCTTTTCGCTGTCCATGCTATCACACATTAGCATCTGGAACGACATTTTAATTTATTACTTCTCGACTACCAACTCCATTAGCAACATTCTTCGTAGGCGTTATCTACGTATTCATCACTGAATTCACCTGAAAAATTATGTCGATTATGGTACGTAATTCTGGATATATTAAGTGATTCAGTACGTGGACTTCTAACTTTCATGGTGATCAATCAAACGGTGTCGTACTCAATCTGAAACATATATAACAAAACTCATTTTTATGTGTATTGATACACTATTTCTTAATCATACGCTCAGACGTTTCCTCTTTACGCTCTTACTTCAAATTGACCAAAATTTGAGACGTCCATGTTTATCTGGATTAAAGATAACATTATGTCAGGCAAGTTGACAAGTCACTTCTAAATCTCTGTTTGTGAGAAATTACTATTAACAAAAAAAAAGACACTTTTCATCATTAGCCGAATACCCTTCCGATATCTTGAAGCGTTCAGGAAATATTTCGGCTGTGTTTGGGTGAACTTAAAGTTCATGATTTTTTTGAGTATTCTGTTTTTAATTAAAACATGTGTCCTGTAGCTGTATTAAGGAAAGCAACTGCACTTGCATGTAAAGACGTAGCAGCAGCATAGTTTATTTGTGCCCCTCTTGTGCACTCACCATGTTGCTTTGGTCACGTCAGTCAGAAATGTATTCTTTTGTTATTGCCAATGTTTCATCGCCGTTGCTTGTGCTGGACGATGGCACACTTTCTGTTTGACTCCAATATTTTATTGTTAAGCGTGACAGTCAGAAATATGATTACCTGAATGGAAGCAGTACGGTGTTCTAGTTTAACCATTTATTTATCAAAGTAAGAGCAATGGCGGTCGTGCCTGTAGCTAAAAACTGTCGCATAAATTTCGCTTCGTCGCTGATGAATATCAGCCTTCTGTGCTGAAAATGTCAGAAAGGAGGAGAACGGATAAATAACAAGCTACGCGGAAATACTGACAGTCGAAACTTCGCCAGTGACTTGTGCCTCTACTGCGGCTAACGAATGATCTGATTTAATATGAAGCGACGAGCAGAACTGTGCTACTAAACGTAAAATGTGCAGAACTCTCTATCGATATCTGCTTGTAGCAAAGTGCGCCGAAGTTTTGTTCCGTTGACTACTACTTTTCGATCGCTAATCTTCATTAATTCGACTACATTACCATTAAGATGAACATTAACAAGAGTAAAACGAAGCTAATGGAATGTAATGTCAGAAAATCAGGCGATGCTGAAGGAATTAGATTAGGTAATGAGACAATAAAAGTAGTAGATGGATTTTGTTATTTGGGTAGCAAGATAACTTCTGATGGCCGAAGTAAAGAAGATATAAAATGCAGAATGGCTATCGGAAGATAAGCGTTTCTAAAGAATCGAAACTTTTTAACATCCAATATTAATTTAAATGTTAGGAAGTCCTTTCTGAAAGCATTTGTCTGGAGTGTAGCATTGTATGGGAGTGAAACGTGGACGATAAGGAGTTCAGATAAAAAGATGATAGATGCTTTTGAAATGTGGTGCTCCAGACGAATGATGAAAATTAGATGGGTAGATCACGTAACTAATGAGGAGGTGCTTAACTGAATCGGGGAGAAAAGGAGTTTCTGGCATATCCTGACTAAAAGAAGGGATAGATTGGTTGTTCTGAGACATCAAGGAATTGTCAACTTAGCATTAGAAGGAAGCGTGTGAGGTAAAAATCGTAGAGGGAGACCGAGGGACGAATACAGTAAGCAGATTAAAAAGGATGTAGGTTGCCGAACGTATTCTCAGATGAAGAGACTTGCACAGGACAGGGTAGCGTGGAGAACTGCATCAAACCAGTCTGCGGACTGAAGACCACAACAACAACAACATCCCTTGTTTTACTTTATTTGATGTGAATGTTATTACCTCTTTTCAAAAGACTCGCCATTACGTTAAAATGCTCTTATAACCTCAAATACTTTATTTCTTCTCGTTGAACTTCAATTTCCTGTTCAAATTTCTCCTTGGTTACCTGCATTGTTTGTGCAGTACACAGGTCGCTTAGCATAAGAAGTAGCTATTATCCTGTCTCACTGCGTTTCCAACTACTATTTTTCTCTCGTGTCCTGGGACGATCCTTTCGTCCTTACACACAGCCCACTCACTTAAGCTGTCTTTATACAAACCGTTCGTGGACGAGGATTGCTTGATTGGTGGAATGGGCAAGTCTTGTGGCGGGGTGTTCCACAGGGATGTGATCCCTGGGGTAGGGGCCATATACGGATGGACTAGGATGTTTTGGAGGTTAGGAGGGCGACGAAACACCACTTGGGAGGTTTGTTGGGGCATCTTGGGCAGGATGTTGAAACATGTCTGTTTGTCTTTGGCACAAAAATAATTTAGTTGGTAGTAGATGCAAACGTAGGCTTCCGCGGCAGTTGTCACTATCAATAAAATTCTTCTGGCTATGACACCGCGTCGTCACTTTATATTTGTGTTCTATCGAACATTCAGCAGTCAGACACAGACCCTGATGAAGGCCGCTTGCAACAGTGGCCGAAACGTCGGTACAGTTTATAAAATGACGACGCGGTGTCATACCCAGAATAATTTTATTGATGGTAGTAGGTTGCTACTACGCGCCAAAGATATACAGAGGTGTAATAATATCATTGGCTCGTCTCGCGCCGGCTGCGGTGCCCGAGGGGACTGAGGCGCTCCAGTTACGGTCTGCACGGCCACTACGGTCGGGGGTTCGAATACCCCTCTGGCATGGATATTCGTGCCGTCCTTAGTATTAGTTAGTTCATAAGTAGTTTGTAAGTTTAGGGACTGATGACCCCGTAGTTAAGTCCCATAGACTATACAAACACTTGAACTTGAACACTTGGTAAAGAACTTTTGTAATTTTGCAGTGATTTTGGGTAGTGAAAGAATCACTTACCGAGTACGTATTGTGAGGTATGTTGCATAAGTAATTTTGAATTGAAAGTGTAAAAAAGATTTGACAAAGAATGTCTTCTATGTAGAATTTTGTATAACAATGTTTAAATTTCGCAATACTGTTTAAAGAAGTAAAATAACCTTCAGCTTAATTGTTGTAGTTAGAGAGTATCATCGTACTAACTTTGATTTACAAGTGTAAAATCGGTGAAATTGCGCATCTTTCAAAGTTGCAAAGCAAGAAGTGCATTTTCGAGTGTGCAGAAAACATATTAGAATTTGATTAGTGACAAAGTAGAAAATTATTTTTCGTAAAGTTTTCCATTATTGTCATAAGTCAACGTGTTGGAAAAGGTATCATTTTTATTTTCTGAATGCGTTTAAGTTCTAGTTAGTCAGATGCGTTATTAATAAAATTATAAATGTCTTATGTGTTAATTAAAAATAAATTGGTAATGTTGAAGTTCCCAAAAACAATGAATTTGATCATTAACATTACTAATGTATCAACGTCATGTATGTGCAGTGACAATATTCACATCAGCGTGGTCTTTGAGAATAAAATAGTACCTTGTGTATTAACTTTTTATTAAACAGCATCCACTGCCGAATCTCCGTGATCCGTATACAGCTGAATTTTAAGTCGAGGCGCTGAGCGCACTTAACCTTGAGACAACTTATTGTTATAATTCCTGTATTTGTGGTTTTGTTAGTCCAGTTCAGGGTGGTATTGTGTGACGAAGAGGGCGCTCATTTGTAGCCTGTTATTAGGGGTGGAGGGAGGATTGGCATCGGAAGTCTGCGTGCTAGGTCTGGGTGATAGTGTAGTGTTAAGTGTTGTGATGGCACCACAGACAACCACATCAGTGTCGACACGGCCACGGAAACACAGAAAGTTGCCACAAGAGTCCCCGCAATACGAACACTTGCCCGTGTCTCAAGTGTGATTCCCTGAATGTTAGTAAAATAGTCGGCGCATACGTGTAGGACATAGTATGTCATCAGTGTGCTACCATCCAGCTGGTAAGTGTACTACGCTACAGGGTAGTGCTACTTTTTGCCGAACTAAGTTCGCAAATTGATACAGTACTTCAAGATTTGCTTAGAAATTTAGACCTAGTAATTTTCGGGACCAGTTAAGGAACTTTAAATAATCCACTCATATGTCTGGACTTCATCAGTCTGATTGAACATCTCCAACGCGCTAAGTTGAGGTTCGACATGTAGTTTTCCTACAGTTGTGGGACTTCTCTGTTAAAGTGTACAAATGACACTATCGGAATACATTTTGTCTGTCTTGGCGATGAGATGCTAGCTATCCTCATTATATTGTTGAAGACAAACCTGGACTTTACTTAGTCATATTCACATTTATAATATTAGTTAGGCAGACCGATAGTTAAAATGTTGTTAAATTGAAGAAGAGGCATTGGACTAAAATTTGTGCCAAGGCCGGGATTCGAACCCGGAACATCCTGCTTACTCGGCAAGTGCAATAACCAGTAAGCCACCGTGACCTAATGGATACGGCGATTGCAGTAGTGCAATAGCACCCGAGCAATGAACCTTAATAAGAACGTTTTATTTCTTGAGGTGCACATAATTTGGGATATGAACGATCTTGCCTTGTACCTCAAGCACAGATGATATTTAGGCATATAGTTGTAAGGGTGGTTTTTTATATAACATACATAGTAGACAGTACGATAGTACGAGATGACAATAAATCGCCGGGAAAGTCTTAGAAATTAGTTCACAAGTAGTTTGTAAGTTTAGGGACTGATGACCCCGTAGTTAAGTCCCATAAACTATACAAACATTTGAACATTTTGTGGTTCTTCGGATTTCGTAAGTTGTAAGATGACGAGTTTGACCCACCTGTTATCCATACCGGAAGATTACAGTGTCTGTGTGAACCTCATAAGATGTACTTTCTTTTGAGAGTAGGCCACTCTTGTTTTGCGATGGTCTTGTGTTGTGCATAGCTTTCTCCTGACGCCCCTACACGTGTGCTGGTGTGGGCGTGGCCGCGCCCCTGGCTGTTGCCTGGGGAGTGTGCAGCCTATGCTCGCGCCGCGCCTCGCAGCTAATAATTAACGGCCGTCGGCTCGGCTCTGCTCGCTGGGGAGCCGGAAGGCCGGCTTTCCGAGTGGCTTACCCCGCGGGGTGCGTGCGCGCGCTCGTCCATCACGCCAACCTCTTTTTACAGCGCACGCAGGGTGTATTATGCCGGCGACGGGCGGCAAAAGCGAGCCGACTCGCACCCCAGCCGCGCCCAGCAACACGACAGCCGTATAACGCCAACTTTCCAGGCTGCGCTGGAAAAGTCGTAAGCCGGAGGTCTCACTGCATTACTGTTCCTGTCGGGAGTTTTTTTCTGAGCTGACGGGATCACAGTTCCACAGGTGCACATATTGCCGCGAGAGACCACGAATACCGACTGCCGGCGTGGCGCAGGGGATAGCGTAAAGGACAGGCAAAAAAAAGAAAATAAATAAATAAATAAATAAAGCCGGGCGCCGTGGCTCAGCGCGCCCGGTCAGAGGACTGAATGCTCTCTCTAATAAAAAAAGCTGAGCCAAAACGAACAAACACGATCAGCGTCCGCAAGGACAAGGACCCATAGAAAAAAAAAAAAAAAAAAATAAAAAAAAAAATAGGACTGCGGTGCTGAAGATCGCCGGTTCAATCCCACCCACCGGCAAAAATTTATTTCTTTGTAATTAACAATTCCAGAAGGTTCTACATCTTTCTTATGTTCACTTGTAAATTCTACTTCTTTCTTATGTTAACTGTTCTTCTAATTTCTGGTATATTCTGTCTGTGTGTAAATAGCAAAGCACTCTGCCTGAGAGGCAGTCAGTGCTGCGTGTTTGTTGAGTTCGTAATAAACGTGCTTTGAGTATAAGTGATGTGTTCAGTTGCCTTCGAAGTCAAGCCTGCTCCCATTTCAACGCGACAATATACTACAGCTGTTGTGGTCTTTAGTCCGGAGACTAGTTTAATGCAGCTCTCCACCCTACTCTACCCTGAGAGTGCCTCTTCATCTCCTCATAAGAACGGCAACCAACATCCAATATACGAAAAACAGTCTTGATCGCAGAAATTAACAGTTTCAATTAACCGATTTCGACCTGATGTAGTTCATCTTCGGAATTACAAGTAGCCCATGTGGGCAGTGCTGCACTAGGGTTGGCTGGGCTGTCCTGGGTTGTTCTGCTTCAACAGTTACCTACTGGCAGCAGAACAGCCCAGGACAACCCAACCCAGTCGAGTGCAGCACAGCCCATATGGGCTACTTGTAATTCCGAAGATGACCTACATCAGGTCGAAACCGGTTAATTGAAACTGTTAATTTCTGCGATCAAGACTGTTTTTTTTTGTATATTGATCATACCAAATAGATCGCTGTTTTCTCCTCTGACAATGTTGTCAAAATTAATAACCTACATCCATCTGAGTCTGCTTACTATATTTGTCTTTTGGTCCCCCACTGCGGTTTTGTCCTCACACAATTCCCTCCAATGCTAAATTTACGATTCCTTGATGTCTAAGAAATTCGTCTTCTCCCTAATTATGTTCAGTACCTTCTCATTAGTTACGCGATAGCCGCGACAGAAAAGCCGTGCGCACTAAGGCGCCCTGCTGCGGTGCGCACGGATGTTCGTCGTCCGGGGTTCGAGTCCTCCCTCAGGCATGGGTGTTTGTGTTGTCCTTAGCATAAGTTACTTTAAGTCAGTTTACGTTAGTGTAATTACTTTGTAAACCTAGCGATTGATAACCAACGTAGAAGACCCTTAGAATACAAACATTTGAACATCTTTGAGTTATGCGATCTTCCCCACCTAATCTTGAACATACTTCTGTAGCGCCATACTTGAAAAGCTTCTATCCTTTTCCTATTTGATTATTTTTCGTCCATGTTTCATTCCCGTAAAAGTCTATTCTTTAACGTTCATGCCTTTAGAAAAGACTTCCTTACACTTAAATTAATATTCAATGTCAGGAGATTTCTCTTTTTCGAAAACGTTTCTCTACTCATTGCTATTAGGTATTTTATATCCTCTCCAATGCGATTATCAAACGTTATTTTACTACCCACATAATAAATCTCATCTAACACCTTTATTGTTTCGTTACCTGATTTCTTCAGCATCGCCTGATTTTCTAAGACTGCATCCCATTACTCTTATTTTGCTCTTGGTAATATTCATCTTATCTGGTCTTTCAAAACACTGTCCATTCCGTTCAATTGGTCTTGCAGAACCTTCGCTGCCTCTGTTAGAAAACTCAATGTTTTTGCCGGCCGCGGTGGCCGAGGGGACTGAGGCGCTCCAGTCACGGTCTGCACGGCCACTACGGTCGGGGGTTCGAATCCCCCCTCGGGCATGGATATTTATGCCGTCCTAGTTCGTAAGTAGTTGATAAGTAGTTTGTAAGTTTAGGGACTGATGACCCCGTAGTTAAGTCCCATACGCTTTACAAACATTTGATGATTTGAACTCAATGTTTTTTTTTTTTTTTTTTTTTTTTTTTTTACTTCGCCCTAAAGTTTAATGCTTCCTCCAAATTTCTCCTTGTATTCCATCACAGCTTGCTTAATGTACAAATTGAATAACATTGGGGGAAATGTTATAACCCTATCATACTTACTTTCCAACCAATGCTTCCCTTCTTGCCATTCGACTCTTGTGACTGCTGTTCAATGGTAACTATAACTTTGGCAAATCTTAAGGAATTCCTCCAGTAAACCTTTTGGACTAAACTGTTTGCCATCCAAAATGCACCGCCGGGCGAATTCGAACCGGGGCCGGTAAGCCTCCCCGTCTCGGAAAGCGGTTCGTTAGGAGACACGGCTAACCGAGCTGGTCTGTCAGTATCGAGAATATCGCTGTAAAAAATCGGTAGTCAGTTTACAAACACTTGCTACAAATCCTCCATATTGTATTAAATGAATAGTTTTGATACGGATATAGAATAGTTAATGAAATGAAGTTTGTCTAAAACACTGACAAAATAATTAACACAATACTATAAAACTACACATCAGCGCCACCAGTATACCAATGAAGATCTAGGACGTCAAAATAGTAAGTGAATAATAACTATGAAACAATAACTGTGTCACACTATCATCACACCACCGGACAGAAATAGTATACACCAACAGCCACCTAAGTGCGAACAGTGAAAAATCGCTTTTTTTTTCGTTTAAGGCAAGCTTTAAGTTAAAAAAGCACATTATGTTAAAGCAAACATAAAGCAAATAAAACTGGCAGGTTTCAGAGTATATAAGATACACTAAATAGAAGTTACTTAATGAAACTACAATAAATTAAAAATGATAAAATATAAAGTTTGTCAGCTATTCTTGAAAGGTCGTGTGAGATGATGAAGGCTGTTGCAAATTTCTTGTTCTTACAATTTTTGTGGATATTAAAATGTCAGGCGTTTTATTATTTAAATAGTTGTACAATTCGGCCAGTGTGAACCAAATAAAGACCTATTTCTGTTATTTCACTGTAGCAAATTTTTATACGTCAAATTTACTTCATAGTACTGTGTTAGTTCTTAATTATATTTTACTGTATTTCCTATTTATACCTTTTCACTATATCACTGCTGCAACTCACCGGGAGCATAAAAAATTACAATATATACACACCTGTTCCTAAGCAGATGTAAATGAACTTTGTGAAAGTTCAGCAAATGCGATTCACAAGTTTGCGGTGATGCTGGTTTCAGTTCTGTCGAAATAAGTAAATGCGAAACTATCGGCTGGACAACTGCATATTGGCTAGTGGGACGTGTTGAATCTATTACATTAGGTTGACTTTTAAACATCTTTAATTTGATGATAATGTTGTCTTCGTCTTTTTTATTGTGATCAAATCAATATGATGTATTGTCGATGTATTTTTGTAATTTTTTCTATTGAACAAAGTACAAGAGAAGCTTACACCTCTAACATGCATTTCTGCAGCTTATTCTGTGATCATTGACTATGAAGTATCACTAAGAAAGGAAGCATTTAGGAATCTAAGCGCAAACCTGCGAAATATAATTTAGTAAAAGAGCCACCATACGACGCGTATAAAGGTCCCTCTGCCAATTCATAATGATACATATTCTAACAAAATTCTTCTTTCTTTTCTTTATCCGCCCGTAAATAATGATACCTATTTACTCATAAAGAGAAACTAATAATATATTCTCTTTCCTTTACAGGTATGGAGATTGACATTTTCTGCAGCTGCTTTCGGAACAAAAGTAAGTAATTATGTGAAGGATATTTACTGTCTGTGTTTATAGGGGTAAAGAAAGGAAGTCATGTAACAAAGAGACTGAGAAGAGTCTCAGTTTACAGTTATTATTAATATTTTAGCTATAAGTTTATGTTTTTATAATTCTTTATACGCAGTTGTTTAAAGCAGTTATAATATCGGAAATAATTAGAACAGTAGGAGCTACTGAAAGGTTTATATGCTCTAGAACTTGGAGGTTGTGAAACGGGAGGAGCCACTATTGCAGTATCGTATCATGAAAGCAACAAGTTTAGGCGACAATTTAGGTTTTTTAATTGTTGGAAAGAATCATATATCGAAAAGTAAAGTAAAATAAAGTTCGAAAAATTGAATGCAAATTCGTTAGTGGCCGTTTCCCGTAAACGTTATGTGAATTACGAGGAACTTTGCGAAAGTATACCTTCCAATTTTTTTTTTGTGATGACTTTGGATATCTCCACCAGATTTCGTTAGAGTAGTGATAATACTCGAAACTTCATGTTTTAATTGCAGGCTGTTGTATTGTTCTACGGTAGTTGGCGCTAGTAGAGGTGTTTTCCTAAACGGAATCTGATAAGGATAGGTGTATAAAATAGCTATGTGCGATTGAATTCTTTTCTGCTGAAGAAATTGCCCCAATTTTAATCCATCGACGCTTGCTTAATGTGTATGGGTACAATACAATAGGCGTGATAATGTGAGGCAATGGGTATGATATTTTCAAGGTGGTGAAAAAGATGTGCATGACTACCTACTCCTTGCTCGACGTTGAGGTTGTATTCGGCAATGTCTCTTATCGGTACAGATATTTACAATTGTTTACAGCTGTAAAGGATCCTTCCATGTGTGAGGTTCGTGCAGTAATGCGATTTATGTGGGCAAAAACAAATGACACTAGCAGCATTTCATTGTGAGATAACTGAGGTATACGAGGACATTAGAGTGCCAACATCGTTCTGCGTGGCCGCGCGGAATGACCACGTGGTCTAAGGCATCATGCTGTGGACTGGGTGGCCGTTCTCACTGGAGGTTCAGGTCCTCCCACGGGCGTGTGAGCGTGTGTGTTGTCCTTAGTGTAAGTTAGTTTAGGTAGTTTGTAAGCCTAGGGTCTTTAACTCAATGTATGCGCCCGCGGCACAATAGAGTCCGAGAATCGGGCGCTGCCGTGGCCGGCGGATGCGGTGGCGGCGGCCGGGAGCCGTACCGCGTGATCCGCGGACGCCTGGCAGACGTCTTTCTTGAAACATCCTGTATCTAGATTGGAACCACTATTCTATTAATTAAATTCGTCGTTAAGGGAATTTCAATTGCTTCCTTCACTACTGAGTCCTAAAAAGATTATGTATTTGCCAAAATTTCGTTGTCGTCATTCAACATACTGTGACCAGTGTCAATGCAGTGCTCAGCCCCTGCCGACTTCTTTGGCTGTAAAAGTCGTGTGTACCTTCGCTGTACATCTTTCATGGACAGTACGAGTTGTTTGTCCAATGTAAGAAGGGCCACATTCACATGAAATTTTGTAAATTCCAGATTTTAGGCGCAGCAAATCATCTTTGACGGAGCCCACGAGTGTAGCTATCTTGAGTGGAGGACAAAACGTCGAGTTCACTTTCTGTGTACTGAGAGTCCGTCCAATTTTCGACGAGAGGCTACTCACATAGGGCAGGAGAGCCATGGATTTAAAGGATTCTTCGTCTTCTTCTGCATTCTTAGTGGCCTCTTTCGGTTTCATTTGCAGTGCCTGCTGTATCTGCTGTGGAGAGTACCCACTGTCTTCAAACACTCTCTGTAAGTGTGAAAGTTCATATTGCAGACTGCTTTCGTCACAAATACTATGTGCTCTGTGCACCAAAGTTCTGAGAACACTCATCGTCTAGGAAGGATGGTGGTACTATTTACACGTAAATAAAAATCCCAGTACGTCGGCTTCCGATAAACTTCATGTCACAAAGTGCCACGCTCAAGTTGATTGAAACTTTCCTTGTAAGTACTTGGGCTCGAAGAAACACATATACACCAAAATCGTATGAGATAACGTAAAGATCCCTTATTGCACTAGTGATACTCCCACATCTGCAAAACTCTGCAGTCGTCCGTTAGAGGCCTCTGCGTGTGCAATGCCGCATTGCATGCTTTCTCATATCTGTTATGGTACAGAAATATGAGCATAAGTCAGATACTGTTGTTACAAACTCATAATAATAATAGGGATGATAATGATACTTGCCGGCCGCGGTGGCCGAGGGGACTGAGGCGCGCCAGTCACGGTCTGCGCGGCCACTATGGTCGGGGGTTCGAATCCCCTCTCGGGCATGGATATTTGTGCCGTCCTTAGTATTACTTAGTTCATAAGTAGTTTGTAAGTTTAGGGACTGATGACCCCGTAGTTAAGTCCCATAAGCTATACAAACATTTGCTGATAATGACGAACAACTCACTGCAAGCGGTAGTGTTACGGTAAGTGCGGAAAGAGGCGATGGAAGCAGTGACAGTGAATACCAACAGTCTTTCGGGAAGAAGGTTAAAGTTGCAAATATCATCACGACTTTTGATGGCAATTCACTAGAGAACATGTACGATGATTATCACATAAGTTATAGTCAAGATATCTGCATTACGTATGGCGTCTACAATTAAACCTACAATGTTATCTAGAGCATGTTTGCAGAGCTTTGCAGAAAAACGACAACCACCAGCACATTGAGGTGTACGTAGAGATCCTGTAACCAAACGTTCATGCAGATATGTTTGTTTGAGCCCATGTACTTCCCTTGTTAGTCCAGTTGAATGGCTGAATAGCACACATCAATGTATGCGACACAACAGAGTTGGTTCGCAGTAAAAATGAACTCGTCCGAATTGTACAAGAAATAAGGCGGTGCGAATCTCATTCACGTCACCGTCGGGGTGCAGAGCGCAGTAGTTGGGTTCGGCAGGTTGGCGGCACTGTGCGAGAAAGCGCCTCGTGCGCTCATTATTCCCGCAGAGGCCGGCGTACGCGGGGATCAGAGAAGTTCTCCTCCGCCGAAAATACGACTAAAATAGCGCGTCGGCACGTGGTGGGGGCGGGGAAGGGAGGGGATGGAGGGGCGGGGCTGTGGAGTGGCGGTGGTGGGGGTAGGAAAGGGTCGGCCGTGCCCAGGCAAACTGGGCCGAATCGATAGCGTCAGCCGTGGCCCGTTCCATTCATGCGGCGCTGGGAGGGCCGGCAGGAGGCCGCGAATGGGGTCGAACCCGGCACCGCCGCCAGGGCGCCGGGGCGGGTCTGCGGTGCGTCGCTGCGAGGGACACACTGCCTCCGTTCAGAGAATTGCATTTCCTTTTGTTCCTTACCCCCTTTTACTTACTGCCGAAAATATTATTATTATTAAAACTACGTCTGGAAAAGGCGACGTTGATTTTGATCCGATGACCGCAGAAGCCATCTGCTGGATAGTAGAGGGAAATGATAACATCTACTTGAATACTCTGTTAATGACAGGTTTATGACGGAGGGTTTATCGAACCTCTTTCATGATATTTTTCTAGCGATTCATTCTACACTCCTGGATAATGAAAAAAGAACACCTTGAGTTTGACGACCCAGCAGAAGGAAATTTTATTGGCACATTATTCAGGCTGTATCCAACACATGATCAACCTGGCAGATTAAAATTGCGTTCCGGAACCGGGACTCGAACCTGGGACCTTTGTCTTTCACGGGCAAGCGCTCTACCGATTGAGCTAACCCGACACGACTCACAACTTTACTTCAGTCAGTACCTCGCCTCCTACTTTTCCAAACTTCACAGAAGCTCTCCTGCGAAACATGCAAGACTAACACTCCTGGAAGAAAGGATATGGTGGAGACATGGCTTAGCCACAGCCTAAGTTTCATTCTGATCAACACATGATCATACAGGCAGAGCTATATGCACGTGAGGACAGCAATCAGTGCGTGAGCAGTATCGACGCCAGTACCGTGTATATCCTACTTTTGCATTAATACAAGCTGTAATTCTCCGATGGAGACGATCGTAGAATGCCTAATGTAGTCTTGCGGAATGACTGCGTCGTGCCTCATTTGGGCCAGTTTTGAAAACTAATTCCTTACTCTTAGGGGAATTAGTTTCGAAACTACGACTTTGAATATTGTGGGCAGGGTAAAGTTGGGAATTTGTATCTGGTAGGAGGCGTGCCTAGGTAGACCTTGCAGGTGCGGTGATCACTGTGTCCCCGGTGCCGTAGTGGTCAGCGCAGCTGCCTAAAAAGCAGGAGACCCGGGTTAATCCCGGCAGGGTTCACATTTTCAGCTTTGTTCATTCGCAGTTGATGTCATATCTTGTATTAGAATGTTCAAATGTTTGTTAAGCTTATGGGACTTAACTACGGGGACATCAGTCCCTAAACTTACAAACTACGTATGAACTACCTTACACTAAAGATGGCACAAATATCCATGCCCGAGGGGGGATTCGAACCCCTGACCGTAGTGGCCGTGCAGACCGTGACTGGAGCGCCTCAGTCCCCTCGGCCACCGCGGCCGGCTTCTGTTAGAAATATCAGTACACAGTGCGCTGTACTGGCGTGTCTACCTCAGTTTTCGACTTATTTACTGACTCAACCTCGTACTTCCAATTACTCTACTGGCCATTAAAATTGCTACACCAAGAAGAAATGCAGATGATAAATGGGTATTCATTGGACAAATATATTATACTAGAACTGACATGTGATTACATTTTCACGCAGTTTGGGTGCATAGATCCTGAGAAATCAGTACTCCGAAGAACCAACTGTGGCCGTAATAACGGCCTTGATACGCCTGGGCATTGAGTAAAACAGAGCTTGGATGGCGAGTACAGGTACAGATGCCCATGCAGCTTCAACACGATATCACAGTTCATCAAGAGTAGTGACTGGCGTATTACAACGAGCCAGTTGCTCGGCCACCATTGACCAGACGTTTTCAGTTGGTGAGTGATCTGGAGAAAGTGCTGGCCAGGGCAGCAGTCGAACATTTTACGTATCCAGAAAGGCCCGTACAGGACCTGCAACATGCGGTCGTGCATTATCCTGCTGAAATGTACGGTTACACAGGGATTCAAAGAAGGGTAGAATCACGGGTCGTAACACATTTGGAATGTAATGGCCACTGTTCAAAGTGCCGTCGATGCCAACAAGAGATGACCGAGACGTGTAACCAATGGCACAACATACCATTACACCAGGTGATAAGCGAGTATGGCGATAACGAATACACACTTCCAAAGTGCGTTCATCGCGATGTCGCCAAACACGGATGCGACTATCATGATGCTGTAAAGAGAAACTGGATTCATCCGAAAAAATGACGTTTTGGTATTCGTGCACCCAGGTTCGTCGTTGCGTACACTATCGTAGGCGCTCCTGTCTTGATGCAGCGTCAAGTGTAACCACAGCCATGGTATCCGAGCTCATAGTCCATGCTGCTGCAAACTGCTCGTGCAGATGGTTGTTGTCTTGCAAAGTCCCCATCTGTTGACTCAGGGATCGAGACGTGGCTGCACGATTCGTTACAGCCATGCGGGTAAGATGCCTGTCATCTCGACTGCTAGTGATACGAAGCCGTTGGGATCCTGCACGGCGTTCCGTATTGCCCACATTCATTGGATTCCGAACACCGCGAGCAGCAATGTCGCGATTCGATAAACCGCAAACGCGTTAGGCTGCAAGCCAACCTTTATCAAAGTCGGAAACGTGATGGTACGCATTTCTCCTCCTTACACGAGGCATTTCAACAACGTTTCACCAGGCAACGGCGGCCAACTGCTGTTTGTGTATGAGAAATCTGTTGTAAACGTGTCAGTAGGTTGTAGGTGTTGTCAACGGCGCCAGCCTTGTGTGAATGCTCTGAAAAGCTAATCATTTGCATAGCTTAGCATCTTCTTCCTGTCGGTTAAATTTCGCGTCTTTAGCACGTCATCATCGTTGTGTAGTAATTTTAATGGCCAGAAGTGTACTTTTAATCAACTGTCTATTTTCACTACTTCCTGTACATTATTTACACTATAGCCACTTTTTAGTTTTAAAGCGCTTCGCCCACGTAACGTACGTGACACGGCGCGGCATTACCAGTTTCATTGACTTCTTTCAACTCGGGCAATGTTGCTGATGTGAAAAAAATATCGAGAAGCACCGTGGTTCGGAACCCACGTTAAACTGGCTGAGTAAGTCAGTTCGAAGGTCGGAGGAAGGCGACGGCGTACCTCCTTCTAACAGGACTGCGCTTAGTAAAGCACTGTGGTGTTCAAAGCAGTCTTCGGATTGAATCGTCCTTGCAGATTAAAATTGTGTGCCGGAACCGGGACTCGAAACTGGGACCTTTGCCTTTCGCGATCAAGCGCTCTACCAAGTGAGCTATCCCGACACGACGTCACGATGCCGCCCCACAACTTTACAGGTTCGAGTCAAGGTTCCGGCACACAATTTTAATCTGCCAGGAAGTTTCATATCAGCGCACACTCCGCTGCAGAGTGAAAGTTTCATTCTGCAATCTTGGGATTGTTGACCTGCTTTAGCTTTGACGGCAGGGAGGGGCGGTGTACAGGGTGAGGAGTTGGGCACGCGGCCCCCCGCGGTGGTGTGTGTCGCGAGCCGGAGCCGTCAGCGGGCGGCGAATAAATGAGCGGTAGTAGTATCGACGTACGGCTGGGCGGCGCGGCTAGTACGGCCGGCGTACGGGCGGCGGAGCGGGCGCGTGGGCGGCGTTGGCGGCGGTGGGCGGCAGCGCGCAGCCGCGGCCACCGCGCGGTCGATACGGAGGGCCCACTCCGGTCTCCAGCCTCCGGGACTGCTTGTGAGCCTCTGCCCGCGGTGGCGGCCGCACGCACGCCGCTGCCAGCTGCCGACCACCCCTCCCCAACCACCTCACAGCTTGTTGCTCGCTCTGCATATCGGCCAGTCCTCCCCCCCCCCCCCCCCCCGTTAAACCTGTCACGCTAGCAGTACTACCGCTGGACCGTCGCCCGCCGACTGACTGTCCTTACCATAACGTTCCGTGTATTGAGCGATAGATTGATAAAGAGATGGCAACCTTCTGGTATCGTATCGGACCTCTTGTGTCCCGGCCAAGTCCATCACCTCGGCGTCATATGGATTAACAAGTCGCTAGAAGCCCGTGCACGAAATATCGATCGAGGATTATGGCCCACTTTACGGTAGTAACACTAAAAGCGGGCATTTACGATCGTCTTTGGACAGCTCGAAATTTAAATGAAAATAACGGTTTAACCATTCATCTGACACGAAAACTGAATAACCGAATTTGTAGAGGAGAAAATTCTCTAAAACTTTTCTCTGTTATGTTTTTTTCCATATCTCGTATCGTTTCAGAGATATTTACAAAAATAACGGCGATTTTGTCTGTCTTCCCCTTTTTTTAAGACGAACGGCTAAATCGATCAGCACCAAATTTTGCATACATAATTGTAGGCCGCCAGAGACCAGAACCTCCCTTTTTCAAATTTTTCGGACAAAAAATACGGTACTAATACCAAAAACAGCCGTTTGTAATATAATTGTAACTGCCAACGAACCGTTCATCTGACACGAAAATTGAATAGCCTAATTCGTAGAGGGGAAAATTCTCTCCAACTTAACTCTATTATGTTATATATATAAATCTTGCATCGTTGCAGAGAGATTTGCAAAAATAACGGCGATTTGACAATGTCTGTCTGGCTGTAACGTGTTCCAACTTTTTAGGTCGAACCGTTCAACCAATCGACACCAAATTTTACAGACATAATTGTTGGCTACCAGAGACCAGAACCTCGCTTTTTGAAATATTTCGGACAAGAAATACCTTAGTAATATTAGCATCAGTTAACAACGACTACAATAGTATAAGATTAGCGAACACAACTTGTAACTGTCAGCTGTAGCGTAGTAGGCAATGCGTTGGACTGTGACGCTGGAGGTCAGTGGTTCGATACTCGCTGCTCCCTAATTTTTTTTTTTTCGTAAAAGAGTTTCGGACACTCTTATTAATTAATTTTTTATTATTATTTTGGTCCAACATGTTTGCAAAAACTTATAAAACTGCAACTCTAAAGTGGGCGATAAAACACGTCAGTGCGATTTTTTTGTAGGGCTGGACAAATGATACTCGCGTTCGAACATGCTCGGGATTTCCCGATACAGCAGAAAATTCGATTCAGTATCGAACTGTTCGAACACTCAGGTAATAAATGACTGGCGTTGCGTATCTGCAAACTATACGCGCAGAATTTCGAAGTTACCGGGCTATCGCTTTGTTCAGCACTAATTTCATAGTAAATAGAAGTACACGTAAAAGAAAAGAAGGGCATAATTGTGAAAATCTGTACATTTTTTAAAACAGTCCATACGTAACCAATCTGGTATCACTGCAAGAAGTGATCCATTGATAAAATATCTACTACTATAACAGAACTACTGCAACATATTACTGGAGGCTAACATTCAAAGGAAAAAATGTCATTCCTTTATAAGTAGAAATGACATTTAATGTGATTAAAAGAGACAGGTTGCAAGTGACCATTCCATTCCCTGTTCATACGGTACAGTAATAGATAAAAATGTTACCACCTTTTAATCGCCTTGAAAACATTAAGATATGCAACAGCGGAAACATTAGAAATTTAATAGCCAATAACGGAAATAAGTCATATAAAAATAAACTGTACTGTACATCGGAATAAACAGTGCACGAGCTGTTGTGTGCTTAGTATCAACAGGCGTCGCTAGATCGCAGCACTAGAATTTTAAATCGCGATCGCTCTCGTTTACTTATATAGCCTATATTCGTTATTGCTTTTACTTATGACCTGCACCCTAGAAGCTACTATAGTCGGAATTTCACACTTATTAATCCCTATAGTATGTTAATGATACCGTATCTTCGTTATAAATCGTATACTGCACAGCACAGAAAAGAGTTATGAATACCATCGTTGTAAATTGTAGAGATAGTACCTCCTGACATTGCTAGATAGCGTCGTGATCTTATGTTTGAACATTTTCCGAGATTTCCCGAACTGTGACTAAATTGTTCGAACAGTTCGAGTCATGTTCAAACCCAGCTCTAATTGTTTGTTTTGTGTCCCAGCCTCGTCGCCGCTTTTGTGTCTCGTCTCCGTCGGAGGTGTCGGTGGCCGAGTAGGAAGGCCGACACAGGAATAAAGGTAGCACGCTTGTGCAGGTACGGAGGTGAGCAGCCAGTGGGACAGCAGAAACTAGAAACACTAGAGTAAATTAGAACGAGATATATATTTCTTAGAGACTTAGTAATACTTAACTTTTACATAGCTCAGTACTGCAGAATGCTGATACATAGTTGAGCTAGAGTCCTGCCTAGTGCCTATCCGATAGCCAAGTCTTCACTGGTGCCTATCTGATTCCGAAGTGTTAACTGGTTCCTATCTCAGTCCCAAGTGCACGATGTCGTTCAGTGGTGGCCACGAGCGGAGTTGTAGCAGAGGGCGCTCGTGGCTGTCGTCGTAAGAACGCCGCGCCGTGCGTGCATGGCGGCGCGCGGCGAAAGTATGTGGCGCGCACTTTGGCCTTGTGCGACACCACAGTTTGCATGAGTTGACATTCAGATTATGTACTAGACCAGGCGTGCTCAGGAGGCGGCTAGACGAGCACAAGCACTCGCGCCCGCTCGCTGCCTGAACCGTGAGCGATCGCGGCTGAAAGGGGCGCCCAGGCATCGCGACGGACTGCGGCGCAGGGGAGCTGTAAACAGGCGCTGTCTTCACACGACTAAGCACCACGTAGTTCCGGCTGAGCTTTACAAGGGGAACACCAAGTATGGTACAAACGAATTTTGATGGTTCGCAGGTATGTTGTGCGGAAACTCCTCCTGACGACCAGCCTAAAAGGATTTTATCCAGTGCGCCTTGATTCCCAAGAAAATCGAGATCAAAGTCCAGCGCCTGACTGCTCAAATGTTTAAATGTTTGTAAATCTATCGGACTAAACTGCGCGGTTATCAGTCCGTAGCTTACAAACTACTTAAACCTAGGTAAACTAACCTACGGATAAGCGCACACACCCATGCCCCAGGAAGGACTCGAACCTCCACGGCGAGCAACCGCGCGCTCCGCAGCGAGGCGCTTTAGACCGCGGCGCCTAACATCTACATCTTTGCTAAGTCAACATCGGTACGTGAGTCAGCGTGGTGTAATTAGCACGGCGCTTAACTACCACACAGAAGACCCGAGTTCAAATAACGCTCGGAACTTACCGTTTTTTTCCTTGTGTTTTTCTTTCCTTTTTATAATTTTTTTTACACTTCTCCGACGATCGATTGTGCATAATTAGGTCTATATGCTTTCATAGTCACTCCTATGTCAATGCTGGAGTAATTGGTCATGTTAGTTGCTCAATATGTTATGTATTGCGCGACGATTATTTTATTCAATTAGTTGTTTCAAAGCATACTTTTACGGCGATTGAAAGATATTTCTAAATCAGTAAACCGTCTGTAGTTATCACCTATAACATTTGTGCAGTATTTGCTAGCTGCGACCCCGGTACCACTTTTTTTATACAGTCGAATGCAGTGTGTGCCCACTTCACGCGCCCCAGCAGATTATTAGGGTTTAATTGTACAAGAACTTCATGCAACTGTAATTACCTGCTATAAATTATCTTTGTAATAACAATTGATAAATTGGGACAAAGGAATATAATTATACAGAACTAATCGTCGAACAAGTGTAAAAAAAATCGTGCAGGGTTCGACTCGGGTCGCCTGCGTTACAGTCAAGCACCTTGCTAATTACACCACGCTCATTCACATACCGACGCTGACTTAGTACAGGTGTAACTGTTACGTGCTGGACTTAGATCTCGATTTTCGTAGAAACCAAGGCGCATTGGAACAAATCCTTTTAGTATGGAACTCATTGTTCTTTGGAGGGATCTAAATCAATTTATACAAGTTTCCAGCCAAGATCGCGTTTTTTATTTATGGATGACCGGTTTCGACGTTCACAGGCGTCGTCTTCTGATCTAAATTTTACAATTTTACAATTTTACCTATATCTTTTCATTACATTTGTCATGGAGTAGTTGTATACAAACATTGATGGTGAAGTTGAACATATTACTGGATGTACAGTATACATGTCCACACTGGTTGCACAAGAGTGAGCACATATCAGTGGCCGTAGAATTAGACTGCCCGATAATTCTCCGTTGTGAAGTTACTTTGTTGAGATTCGTGCCTCCTCTCAGCACGGCACTGCCCCTCACAACTCGTCCGTTACCGTTAGCCATCGGGGGCCGGCCGGCCGAAAGCTCACTGCTGTGACGTCAGCACGAGCCAACTCGCTCGAGCAAATGTTCAAATGTTTGTCAATCTTATGGGACCCAACTACGAGGTCATGAGTCCCTAAACTTACAAACTACTTATGAACGACCTTATACTAATGACGGCACAAATATCCATGCCCGAGGGGGATTCGAACCCCCGACCGTAATGGCCGTGCAGACCGTGACTGAAGCGCCTTAGTCTCATCGGCCACCGCGGCCGGCTCGCTCGAGCAAATTGCTGAGTAGGCCTGTTCTAGACCAATGTTTCTCGACGTGTGGGTCGCGTCACCTGGAGGGTCGCAAAGTGTTGCTCGGGGGGATGCGGTCGCAAGATTCAGCAACAGCACGTTTGACAGCAAGTCTACGTTTAGTGACGCTCACGTACTATGGCAGAAGTGCCACACGGAAGAGGCAGGGTTTCGTGGATGTCGCTTAACAAGTCACCCGTGGGTGGAAAATTGGCTGTGTTGTGACACGTTTCGGGTGACCCTTAATCAGACATCAAAAGTGTCACAGGTATAAGATCTACTTATGACACTTTTCATTTCAGACGATTGGCCGACCGACAATGAAGCCATTTTCCACCTCATGATGACTTGTTAATTAAGCGACTTAACAGCGCTTGTACAGTACTGCGACAGTGATTTACAGTAGCCGCAATCTTCTTGTATGACTTAATCACATGTTCAAAAATTGTGATGTCAACTTATCAAATAATTTAAAGTAATAGTAGATATAGAATAACAAAGTGAACTACCTTCGTTTAAAATGCCACAAAATATATTCCAAATAAGCATGTACGTTAAGTACCATGCTACGTCCCTGAATTGAAATAAAACTAAATTTTAATATTTACTTAAGTTCATCCGTGGAAATTTTAAGGACAAAAATTCTGTAACTTTTAAATATCTGGAAACAAAGTGTACACAGGTAGTTACTCAGGTGGGTCGTCTTCCTTGTAGGTAAAACGTTTTATAAATTGACTTCTTTAGAAGACAGTTAAATATATTTCATATAATTCAAATCTCTAAATAGAGGAAGTAAGGAATTGCCATTTATTTTGAAATAGCAGTTGCTGTAATTTCCAGAGTCAGGAACAAAGCAAATACATAATAATCAATGAGTCAACTTATTCAAATTTATAGTCATGTATCTACTGGTAATTTCTTCAACATGTTGTTGCCATTTTATTACACTGATAACATGAATTCAAAAATTGGGTAGTAATTATTAGGGATTTCAGTTTTTCGTCAACTTAGAGAAAGTTCTAATAAGACTCTTCTCATTATCACCTTACTAGAGTCCGGAAATAATCTGCTTTTATCAGCTTTACAGTGGATTTAATTGTTGTTTATCGGAAAACTTTTTACAGCTTCTTGTGGAATACAGCTAAAATTCGAAAACACGTTCAATCTTTTCGGTTAAAGTTTAACCAATAGTTGTAGCTACTTTTCTTTTCAGCCACTGCTGTTGAGCATTGCTTATAGTTGGGGTTCAGATCTCTTTCAAACACCTCTTTTAGCCCACTACATGTATCACTGAAATAGTTCAAAGTTCCTTAGTGTATTTAGTCTTAATTCGTGTACAATATTTCACCGAATACTGTCAGAAGATGCCCATAAAATGTACAAGTAATTTGTTGCTGTTAGTTAATTCATTAGTAATAATTTTTTGCCCGAAACACAATGGGTTTTACCTGTGGATTTTAATGTAACGCTATTTCTGCTTTCCTTGTCAGGAAAGTTGGGCACGTGTTTCAGATGCTGTACTCGGCATTACAATTTACACCACAAGCTTTCTCCAACCGTGGCTGAATATTGATTAAAAGCTAATTTGTAGCACTGCTGATGATAAATGTTCAGTGCGGCTCGGTGTCCTGTTAACGAGTCAAATGAGATTCCACCCCCAGAAGCGTCGAGAACAGAACCGTTCATCAGGCGTTTTAATTAAGACATAAATCTTGTACGATCTGCTAGGGGAACTGCGGTAGTCGCTTCAGAAGAGAAAGTTCGACAAAATAGCTCACAAACTTCACGAGGAGGCTTTTCTTCGATGTTGCGATGAATAACGTGCAGTTCTCGCCTTTTGTGATGTGGACTTACCTAAAGAGGCGACGAGGAGATGCTTGTGGAACGCGCCAGATTTTATGCGTAGAATACGTCTGAAGAAGGGATTGTACTGAATCGGTGGAGTAAAGTTTATTAAATGCGTAACGTCCAAGATATTGTAGTGACGTTACCTTCTACTTCTACCATTTCCATCCTAGAAACTATTTTTTGCCCCTTCCCCTCAAGCGGAAAATTAGAGTACAGGGTCTTGTTTATATAGTTTTCCACTAGTCGAGGGAGTCTCAGATGAATTTGATCAGTTCGCGGATTTAAATGTATGGGGTCTGAAGTCAACTGAAAAATCCACTCTGGTTTTTATAGGATTGAAGATGGCCTCCAAAGATCAGTATATCAGCTGAACGAAATATTCAGGAAATATAACTTTAAAATTTCTAGTTATAAAACAAAAATAATTGCTTTCCGGGGAAAATACCCAGTCAGATAAAATTCACCCTTAGACCAAATCTCTCATATCGCATATTTAGGCCATGACATAAGTTTCAATTTTGATTCTGTCCCGTGATATTTCAGTCAGCCGTTGCCGAGGGCGCCGATCCACGAGAACGTAAAGAGGCATCGAACTACGACCCAGCAACGTCACACACTGTGGCACAAGGCAGTGAATGGCTGTCTCACGGCTCCGATGTCAAACATTTTCGCACGAGCAGCTAGACGTCGTCGTCCTTGGTGAATCGTTTGCCCTTCAGAGCCTTTTTAAGGCGACCAAAATGGCGTAATCACAGGGAGAGGTCTGGACTCTGGAGGGTGGCCGAGAACCCCCAATTTAAATTTTTGCAGGAATGCCGTGACTGTGTTGGTCGTATGAGGATTTTCATTGTCATGGAGCAGTATCACCCCTCGGGAGAGACTGCCTGGTCGTTTAGATTTGATCACTTGGCGATGGGTGGTCAAGTTTGCGAGTGCGTCAAAGAGCTACACGCGACCGCAGTGCGCTCCAGCGACAGTTATCGGCCGCGTAATGTTCTGGAATCACACTGTTTACAAAATCAAAAGACCGGAATTCGTGCTTTACCTCTATTATATCACTTATTTCCGCGCTTGTGCTTATATTCGTTATGTTCTGTGATACAGGACTACATACGTATCTGTGAACATAAGACTCTTATAAAAATTGCATGTTATGTCAATAAGGACAGCGAATTATAAAAGTTTTGTAACAAGCTGTGCGATATAAAATTAGAAAAGGCCTCAAATGAGGCAAACATTATTGCAACAGTCTCGATTTCTGGTAAAGCTTAAAGGCCATTCTTCCACGGGCAATGTTACTATTCAGAAGAAGTTGTGACGTCAGAAACTCGCCGCGTTGGCCACACTCCAGATACATGCTCCGTGTGCCGACGGCCTTAAAGGAAGTACGACGTCCCGTCGCTGACAGCTCCAGTGCCCGAGTGATGTCAGTAACTTTTCTATTTTATAGGCAGTGGTTTACCACCAGAGATAACTCTCTGTTAGAGATACTATCTCCGAATTGTGTCAAAACTGTGTTTAGCTTTTTTTTTTTTTTTTTTTTTTCTCTCTCTCTGCTAAAGTCGAGGACTTAGTATTTTATTTTTATTTTTATGTTTAACTACTGGATTGGCTTTGTGTTTAATTGAAATAAACTCAATAGAAGAGTGTTCAAGTTTTTTTCTGTAATCGGTAGATACAAGTCATTCATGATGGTGTGAACACTTCCAACGCTCAATCCGACCACGACGGCTATGGTTGTCATTGCCAATCGGCGGTCCTGGGTACAGAGTGTATCAACCAGCCGGATGATGTCAGCGATATTGCAGCGTTGTGAACCCGACTGTACAGTGTTATTTGTTGATTGCCAGCGTGTTTCCTTGAGGCATCTGCTGTTTTACCTATTTCTTATCATTTGCTATATTGTCAGGATAGCGATGCGCCGGCCGCGGTGTCCGAGGTGATTGAGGCGCTCCAGTCACGGTCAGCACGGCCACTACGGTCGGGGGTTCGATCCCCCCTAGGGCATGGATATTTGTGCCGTCCTAGTTCGTAAGTAGTTCATAAGTAGTTTGTAAGTTTAGGGACTGATGACCCCGTTGTTAAGTCCCATAAGCTTAACAAACATTTGAACATTTTTGATAGCAATGCATCTGTGGGCTGTGAGCTCTACTCAACCTGGGAGAAGGGCGACAGTAAACCAGCGATTTAATCGACAAAACATTTATTGAAATATTCTTACAACCAGAACGCCAGTGGAGAGTATGGGTGTGTATGGTCACGGGCCGCGCCGGCGGCTCGCTGACGAAGCCGCTGACTCCGCTCTGCCCCACTGGAGGCGGATGCTGACGCCTCAGCTCGCTGGCCGCAGCTGACGAAGCCTAGTGGAGTGACGTCGTCTCCGCCGCGCCACGCCTCGCCGACCTCGTAGCCGGCCGACGATCGTAGAACGGAGTTGTGGTCCGGGCGTTGAACCCCGGTCGCCTTTCGCCTCCAGCTGTTGCTCCACCCTTGGACAGGTCACGAGAGCGCTCCTAGTACGGCCGCGTCCTTGCGTACGTACTGCGCTCTCGGGTCAATGCTGTGCTGCTCGCTACCGCCTTGCTGTGCCCGGTGCTGCTTCAATGCCCGGCAGCACCCCGTTGAGGTCGAGGTCCCGCTGCTCGCCGTCATCGTAGACTCTAGACTCTACTTCCCGCCAGGGAAGCCGTGGAGACTGCAGCGACCCAGCCGCCGCTTTGCAGAACTCGCAACCTGCGCCCAACTCAACTAACGATTAACATTAGCAGCGACGAGTGGCGCAGTCCGGGTGGCAGGTATCTGCCCAGCTGTGGCTGACACTCTCTCTCTAGCCGTTACAGACTCACTGACTCCGACTCTCACTAGCGGCTTTTTCCTCCAATATTTATATGCCGGAGCTGACCCCGTTGGTTTGCGTTTCATCGATGTAGGCTAGCTGACTTGCTACACGTGATCGAGTCCTATTTTTTTGGTCACGTAGACCGTGGCTGCTTCTTCCCTTAAGCAACACCGCTGTTCGGAGTCGTTGCGTAGCACGCGCGGCTGCCAACACACTTGTGACCCTCGAAGTTTGCTTTGAGCTACTTAATTTTGCTGAGCGCCCGACCCACTGTGCTTCACGACACTGACGGCTTACGCCGTCGTAACACTTCCCTGTTCGACCGCCGAAGTTCACTCACCACTTGTTCGATTTATTACATTACGTTAAATGTCTAAACATTTTATTGTCCCGTACACTCCTACATATCATGGGATAACGACATCCTTCCCAGAAGCATTTGTGCCACGCCTTGACCCTTGCGAGAGACATGCAGTGTTTGCCATAGACTTGTGACATTCGTCGATGAATGTCCGTTCCCCCTACTCCTTGCACTGTCCGAAAACGAACAACACCACTTTGCTCTTCTTTTGATGCCTTTGTGCCACTGTTTGCAATGCGACTGTCAGCGTTGGACGATTGCTCCATGCTGCTGGTAGCACGTGATATGCACATGTGCCCATAGCGACGAGCTGGGAAATTCCTCGCTCTGGTCGGATCCACACCTAGTTACACTCGCCACTTTGTCACCCTCCTTTTCACCGGTTTCGCATTCCACACTCCGGCTCGTTTCTTTTTGAACGCCCCTTATACATAAAATTGTTTCACTGATGCTTCTATTGAAACGAAACTGGCTGCATTTTCAATTTGCCCTTCCATTCTTCGACACAATACTCTTGTATATAGTTGGCGCCGCGACTAGAAACGCCACAAGTGGCTGCTGTGTACCGCGCGACCATCCGGGCACAGCAAGTGGAGGGCGGCTTCCCCCGCAAACGCAATAACAGCACTGCCTCCCAGCACCCGGCACCCACTAGCGGGCCATTCCGTCTATTCTATTCTATTCCATCCCATCCCATCCCATTCCTCGACGCGGCGCGGCGCACGCGCCGAATGCACAAACGGCACGCCCACCCCCACGCGCCGCCTCTCGCTGTCCGTACACTCCCCCTTATTTACCGGCAAATTGAATTCTTGCTGCGGAAATTGGTTCGGCAGTCTCTGGCGCAGCAGCCTTTGAGTGATCGCCCGCGCCTGCCTCAGCTTCTGCCTGTGCCACGGCAGCCGTTCCCTCCCCCTCCCCCTCCCTCCCCATCCCCCATCTTCCTTCCGTCTTGGTCGTTTTTTTTTTCGAGACACCGGATGCTGGTATGTTGGGGGGCGTACCTCTGTCTATTGAACTGTTTCCCAAACGTAGTGACAAGCAGAGCACATCGGTGATTTTAGATTTTTTTTTATATTTATGGTACGTGAATTTGAGCACTTAAATAGCAATCAACCAAAGTCAGCCGATGCAACTCTCAAAAAATTTCCGATAAAATGGACTATGAAGTTTTGCAAGTAGTAAGTACCAATTATTGAAATAAGCGCAGCATCTGTCGTCTTAGCTCAGATAGTAGCGATCTCGCTTCACAACCATACAATCTACATGGGATACTCTGCAAATCACATTTAAGTGCCTGGCAGATTGTTCATCGAATCACCATGATACTATTTTATCTCCCGTTCCATTCTCGAATAGCGCGCAAGAAGAAAGAACACCTGAATGTCTCCGCTCGAGCTCTGATTTCTCGTATTTTATTCTGATGGTCATTTCTACCTATGTAAGTGGGAGTCAACAATATATATTTGCATTCGGAGGAGAATGTTGGCGATTGGAGTTTCGTAAGTAGCCCACGCCGCAGCGATGATTCCCATCCCAGATCATGTATCATTTCCGTAACGCTGTCTCCCCTCAGTCGTGACAATACGAAACGAGCTGCCCTTCTTTGGACTCTTTCGATGTCCTCCGTGAAACCCACCTGATAAGGATCCCACACTCGGCAGAAATACTCCAGGAAAGGACGGACAAGCGTAGTGTATGCAGTTTCTTTAGTAGTTCTGTTGTATCTTTTAAGGAAATCCAGAGATGAACTGAACATCTAGATCACCTGACATGAATCCTATCCAACGTTTCTGGAACGTAATCGAGAGGTGGATGGGTGCACAAAAAGTTGCACTGCCAACGCTTTCGCAATTACGATCGGCTGTAGAGGCGTAATGTGTAATTATTCCTGTAGGGGACTTTCAACGACTTCCTGACTCCATGCCACGTCGAGTTGTTCCACTGGGAAAAAGAAGGCCCGATATGGTATTAGGATGAAATGCGATTACTTTTGTCAGTTAAGTCTATATAGAATACTAGCTTAAACTTGCGGCTCCGCTCGCGTGTTGGTTGATTATGATAAATAAATCTTTCAGTAGTGTGCTATTGAGATTAGTTTTGAAGGATGAAATGAAATACAATACCTTCTTTAGAAACAAACATTTTTAATCAACAATAAAAAATAAAATTATGTGAAGTGCTTAACGATTCAACGTTCGCCATTGCTGTCCTCTTGTCCCTCCTTTGTGAAAGTCTTATCTCGCGCTATTCATTTTCGTTTGCTCTTGGAGTTTTAATACGTTTTGCTCCAACAGTGTTTATTGATAATGACGTTTTCCTTTACCGAGGCATGTTGTCTGAATGTAATCCATTAAAAGCAGATGCACTGCTGTAATATGTGTAAAGTAACGCAATGCACATTTATCTACGAAGTTTAAATAACAATTAAATTGTTGTTGTTATTGTGGTCTTCAGTCCGGAGACTGGTTTGATGCAGCTCTCCACAATACCCTATCCTGAGCAAGCCTCTTCATCTCCACATAAGAACGGCAACCTACATCTGTCTGAATCAGCTTACTGTACCCATCTCTTGGTCTTCCTCTGCGGTTTTTACCCCACAGAATTCCCTCCAACGCTAAATTCACAATTCCTGGATGTCTAAGAATGTGTCCTACCGATCTATCCCTTCTTTTAGACAAGGTATGCCAGAATTTTTTTTTCTCCCCAATTCTGTTCAGTACCTCCTCATTAGTTACGCGATCCACTCACCTAATGTTCAGCATTCTTCTGTAGCACCACATTTCAAAAGCCTCTATCCTCTTTCTGTCCACACTGTTTATCGTCCGTGTTTCACTCCCATACAAGGCAACACTCCATACAAATGCTTTCAGAAAGGACTTCCTTAAGCTTAAATCGATATTCGCTGTTAACAAATTTCTCTTTTTCAATAACGCCTTTCTACCCATTGCCATTCTGCATTTTATATCCTCTGTACTGCGACCATCATTTGTTATTTTACTGCCCAAGTAACAAAACTCATCTACCTCCTTTATTGTTTCGTTACCTAATTTAATTCCTTCAGCATCACCTGATTTTCTTACACTGCACTCCATTACCCTAGTTTTACTCTTGTAAATGTTCATCTTATATGCACCTTTCAGCACACTGTCCATTCCGTTCAATTGCTCTTCCAGGTCCTTTGCTGTATCTGACAGAATTACTATGTCGTCGGCAAAACGCAATGTTTTTAATTCTTCACCCTGAACTTTAATTCCTTCTCCAAATTTCTCCTTGCTTTCCTTTATAGCTTGCTCAATATACAAATTGAACAACATTGGGGAAAGACTACAACCCTGTCTTACTCCCTTTCCAACCACAACTCTGACAACCGCTGTCTGGTTTTTGTACAAGTTGTAAATAACCTTACGCTCCATATATTTTACTCCTTCTTGCTTCAGAACTTGAAAGAGTTTATTCCAATCAACACTGTCAAAAGCCTTCTCCAAATCTACAAAAGCTAGAAATGTAGGTTTGCCTTTTCTTAATCTATCTTCTAGGATAAGCCGTAGACTGAGTATTGCCTCCCGTGTTCCTACATTTCTCCTGAACCCAAACTGATCTTCCCCGAGGTCGGCTTCTACCAGCTTTTCCATCCTTTTGTATATAATTCGTGTTAATATTTTGCAACCATGACTTATGATTCTGACTGATGGTTCTGTAGTTTTCACACTTGTCTGCACCTGCTTTCTTTGGAATGGGGATTATAATATTTTTCTTAAAGTCTGACGGTACTTCACTTGTCTCATACATCTTACACACCAGGTGAAACAATTTTGTCATGGCTGGTTCTCCCAGAGACTTCAGTAGCTCTGAGGGAATATCATCTACTCCAGGGGCCTTGTTTCGACTTAGGTCTTGCAGGGCTCTGTCAAATCTTCTGTCAGTACAGTATCTCCTATTTCATCTACAACCTCTTCCCTTCCTACAATATCGTCTCGAAGTTCATTTCCTTTGTAGAGCCCCTCTATATACTCTTTCCACCTTTCAGCTTTCCCTTCTTTGCTGAGAACTGGTTTTCCATCAGTGTCCTTGATATTCATAGAGCTGTTTTTCTTATCTCCAAATGTTTCTTTTATTTTCCGGTAGGCTGTATCTATTTTCCCGCTATTTATACATTCTTCTACATCCTTGCATTTGCCTTCTAGCCACTCCTGCTTAGCCATTTTGCACTTCCTGTCAATCTCATTTCTTAGTCGTCTGTACTCCATTTTACTTGTTTCATTTACTACATTTTTATATTTTCTCCTTTCATCGATTAAATTTAGTATCTCCTGTGATATCCAAGGATTCTTTGTAGGTCTTGCCTTCCTACCTATTTTGTCCTCTTCTGCCTTCACTATTTCATCACTCAATTTTACCCATTCCTCCTCAACTGTTTTATTTTCCCCTGTTTCTGTCAATTGTTGCCTGAAGCTCCCTCTGAAATTCTTAAGAACTTCAGGTTCCTTCAATTTATCCAGGTCCCATCTCCTTATTTTTCTACCTTTTCGTAGTTTCTTCAGTTTCAGCCTACAGTTCATAACCAACAAGTTATGATCAGAGTCTATATCTGCCCCTGGGTAAGTTTTGCAGTTTAAAACCTGGTTCCGAAATCTATGTCTTACCATTATAAAATCTATCTGGTATCTCCCGGTGTCTCCTGGTCTCTTCCACGTATACAACCTTCTTTTGTGATTCTTAAACCAGGTGTTTGTTGTAACTAAATTATGTTCTGTGCAAAATTCTACAAGGCGGCTTCCTCTTTCATTCCTTTTGCACAGACCATATTCACCTACTATCTTCCCTTCCCTTCCTTTTCCTACTACCGAATTCCAGTCCCCCATAACAATTAAGTTTTCCTCTCCCTTAACTGTCTGAATAATTTGCTTTAGCTCCTCATATATTTCTTCGATTTCCTCATCATCGGCAGAGCTAGTTGGCATATAAACCTGTGCTACTGTTGTCGGTGTTGGCTTCGTATCGATCTTGACAATGATAATGCGATCACTGTGCTGCTCGTAGTAGTTTACCCGAATTCCTATTTTCTTATTTATTATCAATCCTTCTCCTGTGATACCCCCAACTGATTTTGTATTTATAATCCTGTACTCACCTGACCAGAAATCCTGTTCATCCTGCCACCGAATTTCACTAATCCCCACTATATCTAACTTCAACCTATCCATTTCCCGTTTTAAATTTTCTAATTTTCCTACTCGATTAAGGGATCTAACATTCCACGCTCCGACCCGTAGAATGCCAGTATGGTCTTTCCTGATGATCACATCCTCCTGAGTAGTCCCCGCCCGGAGATCCGAATGGGGGACTATTTTACCTCCGGAATATTTTACCCGAGAGGATGCCATCATCATATGTTCATACAGTAGAGCTGCATGTCCTCGGGAAAAATAACGGCTGCAGTTTCCCCTTGCTTTCAGCCGTTCGCAGTAACTGTGTGGCAAAGCCACATTAGCTGATGTTACAAGGCCAGCTCAGTCAATCATCCACACTGTTGCCCCTGTAACTATTGAAAAGGCTGCTGCCCCTCTTCAGGAACCACACGTTTGTCTGGCCTCTCCACAGATACCCCTCCGCTGTGGTTGCACCTACGGTACGGCTATCTGTATCGTTGAGGCACGCAAGCCACCCCACCTCGGCAATGTCTGTGGTCCATGGGAGTGGACAATTAAATTAATGTAATTAATTTCACTCATTTTTGAGGAAATGTCGCTGATAAGGCGGAACTGAAAAATATTCCTATCAGATTGCAGAAGTCTATGCACTTACAGTTTATCAGGAAAGTAAGTAGTGTAGATCAAATCACACGTAAAAATTCATTCGTTTCAAAGAATCCAATCACGAAATTCAACAATAATGAATGTAATAATATAACAGATCGGTCACTTGATGTGATGCGCGAAACGTGAAATCGATTTTTTTAAAGAGTTGCATTAAAGGGAATTTCTTTTTCACTGCTTTATTTATTTATTCTTATATTTCCTTATTCGTATGCTTATCCTTACAGAGAAAGAGCTAAAGATATTATAGCACGCATAGACCAAACACATGGTCTGTGACATCACGTTTCGCTGCATATAACCTCTTTGCTATAGAGTCGCAAACGTCATCGCTGGCCTTCAGTCCAAATTTTTTTATACTTTGACGACTTTCAACCACCATATCTTCCACCCTTTTATAGCTGTCGGCATGTAACTGCTATGGTGTACAACGGAAGACTTCGGACAACAATTACACAGTCCATTCGTTTGCGTTCTGTAGTTTTCGCTGTTGAGCGAAACATTCACACACACACACACACACACACACGTAGAATTTTACATACACCGATAACTTTCCATGCCAATATACCTCACCCTTTTATCATTATCAACCCTCAAGCAACAATGCAACCAATAAAACCATTAATAAAGAGTAAATATAATTTTCAAAGAGTAATTATTGTTCCGCATTTCGCGTTATATTCTTCAAATTACTAAACATCTATCAGATCGCTATAAAACCGTGCCTAAAACCTTCCTCAGGTATAAATTAGTAACTGTACAAATATTTAAGTCTCTGCGTCTTGTAGTTCGGACGTGATAAGCGTACACCAAAGAGACATTCACAGTAATATATATCCGAACGCCATAAAACCGTGCCTAAAGCTTTCTCCAGGTAGGCATTAGTAACTGTACAAATTTTTAGCTCTTTATGTCTTGTGGTTCAGACGTGATAAACGTACACCGACCAGACATTCACATTTATAGATATAGATTATATTATATGTGTGTGATGTCTGTTCTTTCGGAGATGTCCGAACTAATATAAATAGCCATGACGGGCAATGATCCTTTCCACAGTACTCCTAGGCCCTTACTCTTATGGAAATCGATTTACAAAACTACGAGTTTGAGTAATAGTAGGCAGGGCAAAGTTGAGAATTTGTATCTGATGGAAGGCGTGTTTGAGTAATCCATGCAGGTGTGGTGATCGCTGTGCTCCCAGTGGTGTAGGGGTAAGCGCAGCTGCCTAGAAAGCAGGAGACCCGGGTTCGAATCCCGGCTCGTCAAACATATTCAACTTCACCCATTCTCAGTAAATGTCCTATATTCTGTGAATATAAACAGAAAATTAAGTTTAGAATAAACTGACAACCAACACTACTGAAGTGCCACCTGTCGATTCCAACACACTTCAGATACATTGCAGTTTTCTCCGGAAGGAAATACTGTTGTTATATTTCTTAGCACACGTCGCTGAAACAGTAGCATATATAACAAAAGTGTTGATACGTAATATCAATGTTTGCTACTGTGCTTTATAACTGTGCATTCACATCTTTACAGGTTTTAATATACAACGTGAGTCGGAAAACTTCGGTTAATGGTCCCATATTTTACAAATGAGGTGCCCGACCATACACATTAACAAGCGCCCCCTATCGTGCAAAGCACTGTAGTTAAGCGGTGTTACACGCTGCGACCCAGCTAACAGGGTCAGTGTGAGAACTCGTGTCATTGCAATATGGAGCGCAAAATTGAGCAACGCGTTAACATCAACTTTAGTTTGAAATTAGGCAAACGGCGATGGCGACTCGTGGGATGTTAGTGTATGGTGTTGAAGCAGTGAGTAAAAAGCCTGTGTTTGAGTGATTTAAGCGCTTTAGAGACGGAAATTAAACTGTTCCGGATGAGCCACGTTCGGTTCGACCGTCCACAATCACAGTCCCAGACAACATCGAAGCCCCCAAGGGGCTCACGGGTCTTTCGTGAGTACGTCTACGTGCGTGGCGAGCACGGGGCCCCGAGCTAATGCAGTCTTCCTTCCTTCTTTACTTCCCGGACTGCATTTCCTTTACCACTTCCCTCCTTTCATATACTCACCCCTTCTCCTCCCCACTCGGCGGACTGATATCCTTAGCTGTTTAGTTCCCTTATCCCAACCAAACAACCCAACCCAACAACATCGAACGAGTGCGACGGATGCTTTCGGATGATCAGTGGCAATTTTGGAGAATGATAGCAGACGATTTGAATATCAGCCCAATGTGACGGTTGCGGAGATCCAACCACGCGTGACCTCAGTGTGAAATATTTCTCCGTAATTGATTGGTAAAATAATAATAATAATAAAATATAAATAAATAAATAATATTTTATTATTTAAAATGATAAAATCAAAGTAATGGTTCGATGTAATGATGTAAATTTAGGAAAGGTAGAAAATAATGTTACGCGAAAAAAGTTCACACCGAAAGCAAATAAAGCTTGAAATTGATCGTAATTTTTGAAATGAAAATTAGAGCGCTAAAATTACGGCGGGAGAAATATCTCAATTTAGTGGCTGGGTTGCAAATCACTGTTATTAAAAGATCGTGCCTGAAAAAATTTTCTACAACTTAATGGAGCTGATAAATGGCACAATAATATTTAATTTTAGCAACCTGCGTAAAATCATGTCTGATTACGTAAACGAGAAGCTCGCCACGTATACATTGCTCAGAAACTGTTGGAAAGCACTTGTAAAACACCAATTTGTCATAAGTCCAAGGCTAATTATAAAAAAAGTTAAATTTCGATAAACCGACGTATATCTCAGGGAAGTTTAGTGCAGAACAAAAGATTCTAATATAATTATGGAGTATTGGGCATCGTTCCAACATTTAATTTCGCACACTGCAAAAAAAAAATGGCGGCCGGTAGTAATCTATAAGAAAAGTTCACACACTATTAATGTATTGCACCATAAGGAATAATGAGGCGGCTTTTAAATAAAAATATTGAGAAACGCAAATTTTCATGAAACGAAATTAGTTGGTACATATTTTCAGATTACTGAACGTACACTTACAATAATTTCCTACATCCATGCTGTGCTCGAAAAGAATTTATAATTCAGGCACATTAAACAAAGAGCAATACACTTTTGCGTCCGAAACCTATGAATTCCGAAACCTATGAATGCTAGGCCAAAAGGAAGGAAGAATGGAGACTGCTGCTCCTTCTTATTAAGTAAAACATATGATAAGTGCAAATGTACAGATAATAATGCGCTTGTTAACGTTATACTTTCTTTGCTTATGTGTCTTATCTATATGTAATAATTGCATGAAATAAACACAGAATAATCGTAACAAATACAAGAGATTAATCATGCAGAATAAATACATAAATGTTGAAATAAAGTCCAGGTGCCGGCCGCGGTGGCCGAGGGGACTGAGGCACTTCAGTCACGGTCTGCACGGCCACTACGGTCGGGGGTTCTATTCCCCCCTCGGACATGGATATTTGTGCCATCCTTAGTTGTAGGTAGTTCATAAGTAGTTTGTAAGTTTAGGGACTGATGACCCCGTAGTTAAGCCCCTTAAGCTTAACAAACATTTGAACATTTGAAAGTCCAGGCGGTCCATGAAAAGTTATAAGTGCGTCGAGCGATTCCACAAGAAGCGTTTGCTGACAGTTTCCAACAGCTGTACAACAGATGTCAGAAGTGTATTGAAGCCAATGGCGATTCCTTCGAAAGCCAGTAAAGGAATTTTGTTTGTATCTCTTGCCTGAGACTGTTCATCGAATTTTTACACGTGGCTTGTATTTCGAAATCCTCCCGTCGTGTCTCAATTTTCGAAACGAATAATATATTTAACAACAAAATCAACGATATATGATAGAGTTACTTTCCGAAGTCACGGTAGTCAGATATAAGTTGGGAGTAGCGCTGTATGACGTTTCTCATACCTGACGATTGTGTTCAGAATTTCACTTCCATGTTGTTTATCCCGGACTCGACAGAGAGCGAGACCATACTGTTTCAGTTGAACCTTTCAGGACCCCATCTTTTATAGTTCAACTGTGAAATCGCAAACAACACTATCGCCATTTATGACTAGAGTTCAAAAAAAATGTCCAAATGTTTGTAAATCTATCGGACCAAACTGCGTGGTCATCAGTCCGTAGCTTACAAACTACTTAAACCTAGGTAAACTAACCTAAGGACAAACATGCTCCAGGGACGACTCGAGCCTCCACGGCGAGCAACCGCGCGCTCCGAAACGTGGTGCTTTAGACCGCTCGGCTACTCCACCGCGGCACTATGACTAGAGTCAGAGCGTCCTTATAATTGTATATAGCAGTTTTTCAACCTTTTCGAACATAGAGCCCCTTCCAAGTAAAAATGTTCTGTCGACGTCCCTCACGAACTGTAACAAAACTATGTTATCTAAAAATAAACAAATTATCCTTCTCTCCTTTGCTTCAGCTTTATTTTAAATTCGTGGTAGAAATTTTTTAATGTATTTTTCTGAATGAAACACATGATACTATTCTTACATGAGTTTGGACAAAAAATGTACTTAGTTTAACAACTGTTTCGCATTTCAGGCAAGACTTAAAATAGTGTTATGCTCATTAAGAAAGGTCACACTGAATAAACAATTTATAAAGAAGTAGATCTCTGTTTTCGAACTTTGCGGAATTACGTATTATATCTAGTCCTTTTACCTCTCGATTGGTTCCTGAAAACAGGTTTCAGAATTTGCGCTTATTCATCATTAACATACTGTATTATAAAACAATCTATGATCTATTAAAGGAACTTCGGAATTTTATCATTGAATATATTTTAGTTTTTGTATTACTGAAGTCCTAGTTATTTTATGATGCAAGTACTTTCTTCTGTGACAGTGACCCCCTGAGCAAGATTTCGCAACCCCCCTGGGTGTCGCGACCCACAGGTTGAAAAACACTGTGTAAACAATATGTAAGATTTAATAGATATAAATTTTTTACCGTTTCAAAAACTGTGAGGTAAACGGAGTATTACGGAATATATAAAAACTTTTAAAGATGCGATTGCACATTTGTAAAGTATATTAGTAGCCATTGAAATAATCATTAATTTTCTTCCATTCATCCACAAAATTACGGACCGTATTGGGAAAGTTCTGGCCAGGTTTCAAGTGCAGACCTACCAAGAAAATCAGTGAATGCTTACGATCGGTGAATGACGCACGACATCCCCTAACAAAAATTCCCTGTTGCTGTGGCATGGTGTATATAGGAACAACAAAAAGAAGTGTTAATACTCGCATATTGAAACTTAAAAGGAATTGTCGTCTGGGTCACACAGACAAGTCAGCTGTGGGAGAGCATGTTTTTACACGTGGTGACCATGAAATAAAATTTAATGAAACAAGCGTGCTAGTCAAGACCTCGCATTATTACACACGCAAGGTACCGAGAAGCAATAGAAATACAGAAACACCACAATAATTTTAACAGGAAAGAAGAAGATTTGAAATTAGATAAGATTTTCCGGTCGACTTTGAACCAAAGATATGACAATCGATTACGTATAATCGAGAGAGATGACATTGGTCAAAGATAGCTTCATAGTCAGCAGCACGAGACAAGTGGTGGCGCCATCTATGCTCTCTATACAGGGTGTTACAAAGAGGTACGGCCAAACTTTCAGGAAACATTCCTCACACACAAAGAAAGAACATACGTTATGAGGACACGTGTTCGCAAACGCTTAATTTCCATGTTAGAGCTCATTTTATTACTTCTCTTCAAATCACATTAATCATGGAATGGAAACACACAGCAACAGCAAGTACCAGCGTGACTTCAAACACTTTGTTACAGGAAATGTTCAAAATGTCCTCCGTTAGCAAGGATACATGCATCCACCCTCCGTCGCATGGACTACCTGATACGCTGATGCAGCCCTAGAGAATGGCGTATTGTATCACAGCCGACCACAATACGAGCACGAAGAGTATCTACATCTGGTACCGGGGTTGCGTAGACAAGAGCTTTCAAATGCCCCCATAAACGAAAGACAAGAGGGTTGAGATCAGGAGAGCGTGGAGGCCATGGAATGGTCCGCCTTTACCAATCCATCGGTCACGGAATCTGTTGTTGAGAAGCGTACGAACACGTCGACTGAAATGTGCAGGAGCTCCATCGTGCATGAATCACATGTTCTAGCAGCACAGGTAGAGTATCCCGTATGAAATCATGATAAAGTGCTCCAGTGAGCGTAGGTGGAAGAACATGAGGCCCAATCAAGACATCACCAACAATTCCTGCCCAAACGTTCACAGAAAATCTGTGTTGATGACGTGGAATCGAGGAATACTAACGAAACAATTGGGTATTTTGACAATTGTCTGCACGAATTATTTCAATTTACATTTAAAGAGAAATACTAAAAAGAGCTCTAATATGGAAATTAAGCGTTTCCGGACACATGTCCACATAACATATTTTTTTTCTTTGTGTGGGAGGAATGTTTCCTGAAAGTTTGGCCGTACCTTTTTGTAACACCCTGTATAAGCAGGACCTCCAGCGCCTAGTAGGCAGTCGTCGACTCACCCTTGAATATGTTACCCGCAGTAGGCAACGAAACGTCGGGAGTAAGAAATTTTATTGATTGACCACGGCAACTTAGCCCGGAAGTTTTAATTAATGAAGACGCCGGCCTTGAGAGCCTACATTCTATCATTGAAACAGTGTTTCAACATTTTTGTTATATCTCGTACTGTTCGACGATATGAGCTCACAAAGATTTTTTATGGGAGGGTTTTCAGTACTTGAGTGGCCATATGGGCACGTATAAAAAACCGTGTGCCTCTTATTTTTACCTAGCCTGCGACATATGGGCGAGTGGGCCTCGGCCAGCGTCCCACTTTGTCGCGGGTAGGCCACCTCTGCCTGTTGGAGGCGCCGGCAATTATCGCCGCGGCTAATGAAGTCGCCTCGGCCGCCGCAGGCCAATTTCGTTTGCACTCGTCCCACTCGCCGGCCGAGGAATTTCCACGGCGCGGTCTCCGCGCGCAATTTGGGTCGTTCGACGCGCGGCCGGGGAAAGAAAATGAAAGAACGAGAGGGGAGCGCTCGCCGGAAAATGAGATCGCCGTGCCGCGCCGCGCCGTGCAGAAACGCCGCCGCCGCCGCTTTAATCCCCTGCGTAGGACGGCTGCGTTTGTGCGTAGCGTCGACCCCGTCTCTTCCTCATCGGTCAGACGCAGCCTAACTGCACTACGAATGCACCTCGTCAAATTATATAACGGCTTTCATTCACACTGAAATCGAAATATCTCGCAGTACACACCCTTATACAACTATTTATTTATCCTAACGTGAATATGATTTTGTTTCGTTTTCATGACTAAACTACTGAACCGAAGTTAGTGAAAATTTACACACATATTCCAGAATGAAACTTTCACTCTGCAGCGAAGTGTGCGCTGATATGAAACTTTGGCAGATTAAAATTGTGTGCCGGAACCGGGACTGGATACAACCCTTACGCTGTGGCTAAGCCATGTCTCCACCATATCCTTTCTTCAAGGACTGCTAGTCTATCCGGACACGACTCACGATGCCGCCTCACAACTTTACTTTCACCAGTACCTCACCTCCTAGTTTCCAAACTTCACAAAAATTCTCCTGCGATTCTTGTAAGACTAGCACTCCTGGAAGAAAGGATATGGTGGAGACATGGCTTAGCCACAGCCTAACGGATGTTTCCAGAATGAAACTTTCACTCTGCAGCGGAGTGTGCGCTGATATGAAACTTCCTGGCAGATTAAAATTGTGTGCCGGAACCGCGACGCGAAACATCCTTTAGGCTGTAGCTAAGCCATGTCTCCGCCATATCCTTTCTTCCAGGACTGCTAGTCTAGCAAGTTTCGCAGGAGAGCTTCTGTTTACAAAGTAGGAGGCGAGGTACTGGCAGAAGTAGTGTTGTGAGGCGGTATCGTGAGTCGTGTCGGGATAGCTCAGTCGGTAGAGCGCTTGCCCGCGAAAGGCAAAGGTCCCAGGTTCGAGTCCCGGTTCCGACACACAATATTAATCTGCCAGGAAGTTACATACATATTGTCCAGAGCGCGAAAAAGCACGTGAGGTACCTTTCTTTCCCGCGGTGGAGTGGTCGAGCGTTCTAAGCCCCTTGCTGCGGAGGGTGTGGTTGCTCGCCGTCGGAGGTTCAAGTCCTCGCTGGCACATGGTTATGTTTGTGTGTGTGTGTGTGTGTGTGTGTATGTGTGCTTGTTGTCCTTAGGTTACTTTAAATGTTCAAATGTTTGTATAGTCTATGGGACTTAACTACGGGGTCATCAGTCCCTAAACTTACAAACTACTTGTGAACGACTTACGAACTACGACGGCACAAATATCCATGCCCGAGGGGAGATTCGAACCCCTGACCATAGTTGCCATGCAGACCATGATTGGAGCACCTGTCCCCTCGGCCACAGCGGCCGGCGATATCAACAAAATAATGTCCAAGTAATAAAATACCTCGATACAAACGTCTGTGTTGTGCATGAAATATATGACATGAAAAAACAATAGTTGGATCAAAAATTTTTAAACACATATTTTGGTGCTTAGTGCACTGTATTAATATAGAAAATAATGAATTTTAATTTTTCAAAATCTGAATTTATAATGTGGGAATGCAAGGGTTAGAGAACGAGGGGATGAGAATAGCTTAAGGGGAGGAGGGGTGTACAGTCTCTTAATGCATTTAAATATAGTATATTCTAATAATTGGAATGTTTGATGTTAGGCAACTGAGTGTGTTTCCTAGTCCTGAAGTTCGGCATGTAACAATCGTGCTACACGACCTACTGATAAGAATAAACTGCAAAATAATGCCTAGACTACTTGAAAAGGATCGTGTGGTATTCTGGAAGATCATGTGAAAGCCGAAACAAACAATCTACTTGAGAGCTTTTTTACGCATATCTGATTAATACATGGCAGAGGGGTACAACACAATAGCCATGTACTTCGTTTTACCGATCACGATTACAGTTTCCACACGTGTGTAAGTATTCGTGGAGAATGTCGTAATACTTCTCAAACCACGATGCGGTGCACAGCAGAGGGTGCTTTGCAGGAAAATCAGACATCCTTTCAGCGATCACCATGGAACTTCTCAGATATTGGTAAATTTTTATACAGAGAGAAATGAGGGAATGGAATGTGAGAGACGGAGGAGGAGATGGAATTTAGCGGCCAAGGCGATCGATAGAGAGAAGGGGTGGATTCGATTAATAGCGTGAGAAGGAAATTGACTGAAGGTGGGATGAACAACTAACAGAAGGGTAACGGGATGTAGGTAGTAGTAGTAGTAGTAGTAGTAGTAGAGGAGGAGGAGAATTACAAGGAGCGGGGGGAGGAGGACATGGAACGGAGAGGGGAGGGAAGAGGGAATGGCCAGAGAGAGGAGTCAAGAAGGGGTGGGGGGGCTAACAGAAGATTGGAATAAATAAGTACCCAGGCGGTGCTGGGTACTAGCGCCACTGTATGTGTAACTTGCACAGAGGAACAGTCACCAGCAGTTTCGTTATAGACTTGTTATTTTACTCACACTTTACGAGGTCTACTAGGAGCTTTCTTCCGAAAGTAATGCCTCCTATTTTTTTTCTTGTGACTTTTGGTGACCGCCTCAGAAGTTGTTGATGTAGTGCTATTGCTTGAACCTTCCTCTTTCATTTCGTTGTTCTGCGGTAGTTGGTACCGGCAGAGGAGCATTCCAAAGTGGAGTCTTTATGGATGCTGGTATAAATCATAGATTGTGTGGTTGAATTCCTCCTTTCTGAAGAAATAGCGCTCATTCATATCAATTGACTCTTGCTAAGGATGTATAGGGAAGATAGAATAGACATGAGCAATGTGAAGCGATGATTGCAGCATTTTCATGGTGTTGAAAAGTTGTATGACACGTCACTACAGACCTTAATGGCGGTCGCAAAGCCTTGTAAACGATGTTGGAACGCCTTGGATCCCTGTTTATATCAGCGCACTATATTTTTATTTATAGCTTTACACTACTGTAAATCACTATTGCAACTCATCTGGATTTTAACAATTTAGAGCGTACACACATAAGTCCCTATGCAGATGTAAATGAACATTGTCAATGGTCAGAAAAATGCGACGCACAAGTTGTAAGCACATATGTCTGTGGTTGTAAGCGTACTGTCGCTTACGTATATCCTTGGGAGCCGCTATCGATAGTTGCGCGCGCGAGCAGGCAATTTTTTTTTTTTTTTTTTTTTTTTTCCGTAGAACAATGCAGAGCGAGCGGTCAGCAGCTGCGTGAGTAGGGGGATGGAATGTGTGGCAGCGAGTTATACAGTGCGGACACGAGTTAGCCCTCGGTACAGTCTAACAAACACGGGGAGGATTAATGTATTAAGCAGAATTTCCGTATGAAAAAGTATCAAGTTTTGTGTGGCAAGCCAAAAGGAAGTGTTTTATTAATCCCTTTTCGTGTGTCGTACCGCTGACAGTTGTTCAACCGTGCCGCGACGGTATCGGGCATTCTTGGATATCAAAATACTGAAGCTGTTTTATCTATCTGAGTAATTAGAATCACCATTCGTGACTTTCGTCGCTTCGCAATTCAAGATTAATCGGGCAGCCGCGCCCATGATGCAGAGTTTGCACTGCAGTGGTTGTCATCGCCAACATTGTCTCTCATCAAGGAAGAGCAACTATCAAGTCAACGAGTAGTGTAGTTGTGACACTAATTAAGAACTTTACCACGACGTCAAGAATTTTTGGCATCCGTGTCGCGAATCTGAACATTGTCCCGATTCTGAACTTCGTGCAGCCAACAGACTGCTAGCACGTGGCTCGTATGAACACTACAACTGCTTATTAGAGTAAAATCGTGCTAGTTCAGAACTGAGTAACATTCCTAATTTATAAAATATTTGTACTACCTTTGGACAAATATGAGACCTGTATTGTACGTAGTGCAACCAAGTATTTGGGTGCTTATGTGAATATAACTTGTGAACTCTTTTCCAGCATGTGGCCTATTATTAAACCTGATGATCCTATCAATATCAGTAACTTTCGTAACTGTGTTAGTAAGAGTATTACGTGTAGTGGTGAGAGAACTCACGGCCTAGAGAAGAGTGTTGGCGGGATAGCACACGCTCATATCACATCACAATTAGAAGCCGTATCCGCCCGCCAATCCGAATTAATTGCAAGTAATCAATAGTGACATTAAACAATTAATTATCAGTATACATTATGTTTCCCGGGCGCGTTACAAAGTTATTAGTGATGGTGGTTTCAGTTCGGTGAACTTTATCGGCTAGAAAACTGCATATTTCATAGTTATTTATTTATATTGAACAAGGCACAAGAGCGACCTCCACCGTTAACATGCATTCCTGCAACTTATTCTGTGAACATTGACCATGGCGTATCAGTAAGAAGAGAAGCATTTAGGAATCTAAGCGCAAACCTACGAAATATAAGTTAGTAAGAGAGCCACCAAACCACGCGTATAAAGCTCCCTCTGCCAATTCACAATGATAAATATTGTAACCAAGTTCTTCTTTTCTATATCTGCTCATAAGTAATTATACCTCCTGATTAATCATAAAGAGAAACTAATAATGTATTCTCTTTTCTTTGCAGGTATGGAGAATAACATTTTGTGCAGCTTCTTTCGGAACAAAAGTAAGTGCAATTCTGTGAAGAATACTTACTGTCTCTGTTTATAAAGGTAAATAATGGAATTCGTCTAAGAAAGAGACTGCAAAAGAATCGCAGTTTCCAGTTTTGACTAATATTTCCACTATCAGTTTAAATCATTATATGATGTAGTTTAAAGCAGATATTAATGGAAAAAATATCAGAAATAATTACAACAGTTGGAGCTACTGAAAGAGTTTAATGTTCTAGAACTGGGAGTTTGTGAAACGGAAGGCGTTACTATTGCAGTATCGTATCATCAACCTAACAAGTAATGTACAATAAGGCGACAATTAAATATTTTTAATTGTTGGAAAGAATCATTTATCGAAAAATAAATAAACTTAGAAATACTGAACGGAAATTTGTTGTGTGGTCGTTTCCTATAGACGTTACATGAATTACGAGAGAATTGCGAAAGTAATTCTTCCTTTATTTTTTTTTATTTTATTTTTTTTTTTTTTTTTTTTTTTTTTTTTTTTTTTTTTTTTTTTTGTGCTGACGTTTGATATCCTTGTCAGATGTTAGTGTAGTGCTAATACTTGAACCTTCCTTTTTAATTGCATGTATTTCTATTGTTCTGTGGTAGTCGGTGCTAGTAGAGCAGTTTTGTTAAATGGAGGCTGATATAGACGCGTCTATAAAACAGCAATGCATGGTTGGAATCCTCTTCGCTGATTTAAATCCATAGACACTTGATAATGATGTACGAGGACGGACGAAAGAATAGAAGTTACTACGTGAGGCGATGGTTACGGCATTTTCAGGGTGGTGAAAAGGCTGCGCACAACCCTGCACATGTCGTACCCAGCAATAAATAGCGTCTTGATCAGCTCATCACTGCTGATCGGCGGATAACGCCCAGAGAATTCTGTGCAAATCCGAATGGCAGTTGCAAAGCTTTGAAAACGATGTTGGAACGTCTTGGTTATCGCAAATGCGAGATGTGTTTCACGGATGTTCACAGGAGATTTAAAAAAAAAAAAATAAAAAAAAAAAAAAATGGAAATTGTTCAGGACATTCCAGATTTAGGACTTTTTTACTTCTTTCTCTGTGGTTATTTGAAAAATGTACTTTTGAAAACTGTAATACGTGGCGAACATTTTCAAGACTCCGAAGCTGATGTCAGAGATATAAGAAAGTGGTTAGCTTCAGCTGGTTTCGATTGTTAGAAGCGCATTATGCAAGCCCTGGTGCATCGTTGACGAAAGTGCAGGATGAGTGGTGGTGACTGTGTAGACAACTGACAGCTTGTAGCTGAAATATTGCTCTGTTAGCTGTGCTGTTGTAATTTATGTATCTCATGAAGTTTCCATTAATAAATTTAGGAGGCATTACTTTCAGAAAGATTGAGAAAACGAATAATGATGAAAGTCTACGACAACAGAACCAAGAACGTTCCAGCAATCGAACCGCCACTAGTCCTACCATGTAATATCCGCCGGCCGCGGTGGCCGAGGGGACTAAGGCGCTCCAGTCACGGTCTGCATGGCCACTACGGTCGGGGGTTCGAATCCCCCCTCGGGCATGGATATTTGTGCTGTCCTAGTTCGTAAGTAGTTTGTAAGTTTAGGGACTGATGACCCCATAGTTAAGTCCCATAGACTATACAAACATTTGAATATTTGAATGTAATATCCCACTTTCGGTGTCCTGGACTGAGTATTGCAGGCAGCCTACCTGACGGGTTACAGGGACAATAAGAGTTTCAATATTTCGCATAATTAATAAATCAAATTTTGAATGCCATCATAATCTACTCATTAAGAAGTAACACGCTAAGGCGCGTATTCCAATTAGAAACTATGTTGTTTGACTTGAAACAGGCACATATGAAATTCACTCACCCATTACTCGACAATAATAACACGTGACATAATTTGAAACCTTTATGAAACTTTTACTCGCTGACACCCTCAGGTAATGATGAAATGAAAAAGTTTGTCGCTTACTAAATTTTCGCTGTTTTATACAGTCATACTTCAGAAACAACCATAACGTTTTAATACAATACTTTGTAAGTACTAGTTGTACTCCCAACACACGTTGCAGAAAATATGTACACATATTCCCGAATGAGCCTGCAAAATAAAATTGTATAACTGTACGGGGACTCGGACGCGCCATTATGGCTCGAAATGAACTGGAACAACGAAATGCACTGTCTTGTGAATATTTCCAATGTTTGTAATAATTCGTAACCCTTTGCAGAGGCGGGTGCAACATTGTAAATTTAAGGACGTTACTTGTAAGACCTCTTTTCCGACAGTTACGGCAAATTGCATCAAGTAACGTACTGAAGTAGTTTTGTATTCCTCGTTGAGGTAGGTGAAGGGTGGCATTGAATCCAGTTACATGGGGTTATAATTGTAAAAACCATACGTTTTTTAAATTTATTTGTGTTCACTAGGACTATAGTGGAAACAGTTAAAACACTTTCGTAATAACATCGAAAACGTCTTCTTTGCGTATCTGAGTATACTGCGTCGTTTTTGGCTTTCCTTGCCGGTTTCTGTAACCCGTGTGAATTTTGGCTATGAATGATATATCATCAATATATGGACCTACATTTTATTTGACATTAAAAAATCAATAAATAGATGTCCAAAATATAAAAAGGCTAATTGACAATAGGAAAATTCATAAAATAAGGACATTGATATTACAAAATTATAGTACGTGGAATGGCCGCTTCAAGTTACGCTAGCCATCGCCACGTTTCTTACAAGCCCACTGCACGCATCTTACGGAGTGAGCGATATTCTATGTTTAGTCGCCCTGTGAGCTCCAGGAACAAGCGCACCAAAGCATTTACTAATTGTGCAACATTGCAAGTTAGTTTATTGCGTAGCATAGTATTCTTTTATGCAGTTATTATTCCTTCTTCATTCGCTATTTGGTACATTTTATACAACCAAGCCAGCTAACTTAGTGCCGTTAAACATAATTAACAGTAGCCGCGCTGGAATGGCCGAACGCTCTAAGTCGCCTTGCTGAGGAGCACGCGGTGTCTCGCCGTCGGAGGTTTCAGTCCTCCCTAGGGCATGGGTGTGTGTTGTATTACCATAGGTTAGTTTAAGTTAGTTTGTAAGCCTAGGGACTGATGACCGCAGCAGTTAAATCCCTTAGATTCACAATCATTTTCAGAAGTGGAAATAAAAAAAAATACACTGTGTGATCAAAACTAGCCTGAAAATGACTTAAAAGTTCATGGCGCCATCCATCGGTAAGGCTGCATCTTTCCTTCCTACTTCAGCGCCGTGACGTTTAACTGCATTACTGTGGTGCTCGTACTACCCCGTTTTGCAGTCATTCTTTACAGATACTCCCCCCCCCCCCTAAAAATCTTCCTGATGTATCTTACCCTCTAAATTGATCTGTGAAAAAAAAAAATCTCGCTACGACTGGGGGAAATCCCCAAGTTGGCAACTCTGTCATCACGTCTATAACTCGTTGCGCCAACGCTGACCTCTCGTGGTAATTCCGAGGACTTTTCAAACTACCGTCGTAACTGACAGCGCAGCTGCGACTATTTGGGTGTTGAGCTGTATATCTCTATGATCAAGAGCCGTTCATTTTGCTCCATAAAACCATCATAATCATCTTCATCATTAGAGACTGATTATGTCTTTCAGCGTTCAGTCTGGAGCATAGTACTTCTAATAAAATTCCTCCATGATCCCCAATTCAATGCTAACATTGATGCCTCGTCTGATGTTATGCCTTTTACTTCAAAATCATTCTGCACCGAATGTAAGTACTTTCTTCTTAGTCTACCTCGACTCCTCTTACCCTCCGTTGCCGAGCTCATGAGTCTCTTGGGTAACCTTGTTTCTACCATACGAGTAACACGACCCCACCATCTCAGTCTGTTCGCTCTAACTGCTTCATCTATGGTGTTCATTCCAAGTTTTTCTTTGATTTCCTCATTATGGACACCCTCCTGCCATTGTTCCCATCTATTGGTACCTGCAATCATTCTTGCTACTTTCATATCTGTAACCTCTGCCTTATGAATAATTTTCACACCCATACAACAAAGTTGGTCGAAAGAGCGGTGCACTGCTAAATTAGTCTTTGTACTTACTTCCTTCTTGCAGATGAGAATAGATCTTCGCTGAGCACTCTCTGCATTAGCTTTGCTGCATCTCTATTCCAGTTCTTTCACTGTGTTGCCATCCTCTGAGAAAATACATCCCAGTTACTTGAAACTGTCTACCTGTTCTAACTTTGTTCTCCTATTTGGCACTCAATCTGTTTGAATCTCTTTACCACAGACATTACCTTCGTTTTGGAGATGCTGATCTTCATATCATAATCCTTGCACCTCTGATCGAGCTCTGATATATTAGTTTGCAACCTTTCAATCGAATCGGCCATTACAGCTAAGTCATCCGCATATGCGAGATTGCTTATTTTGTTTTGACCTATTTTAATCCCGCCCTGACAGTCTACTGTTTTCTACATATGATCCATGAATAGTATGAACAACAGTGGTGACAGGTTACAGCGTTGTCTTACCCCTGAAACTACCCTGAACCACGAGCTTAATTTGCCATGTACTCTAACTGCTGCCTGACAGTCTACGTCATCATCATAAGTCGTTGTGCTCATTGCTGAGCGTCGTGACCCCATGAACCAAGCGTCTCCATCCCGGACGGTTTTCAGGTTCTCTCAGTGCCTGCTGAAGAGGTAGACCGGAGATTTTCTTGATTTGGTCTATCCATCTGCTCGCTGCTCTTCCTCTTGGTCTTGTGCCTTCGATCTTTCCTTGTAAGATCATTTTTTCTAAGTTTTCTCCGTTTCTTCTCATAATATGGCCAAAGAACTGGAGAATTTTTTCGTCGACTCGAGAAGAAAGGCGTCTGGAGATGTTCAGTTGTTCAATAATGGACACATTTGTTCTTCTTTCAGTCCATTTTATGCGTAGCATCCTACGCCAGCGCCAAAGCTCAAACGCATCAATGCTTTGTTTGTCTCTGGCCTTGAGTGTCCATGATTCACAGCCATAAAAGAAGACAGAAAACACGAGTGTTTCAACTAGCCGGATCTTTGTGCTATTTGTTATTGCTCTGCTCTGTCAGATCTTCGTGAGCTTCTTCATAGCCACTCGTCCTAGCGTGATCCGTCTTCTTATCTCCTCTTCACAACTACCTGTGCTGCAGATGGTTGACCCAAGATAGGTGAAGGACTGCACGACTTCCATATAGACAGCAATGGCCGCAACGTTGCAATGCGCATGCGCGGCTGAGGTTCAATTTCTTTTCTGAACCCCCTTGATGCAGTATATGAGCGCTCCCGCGGCAGGGAGGGGCGAGGGGAAACGCCGCTTTTAACACGCGTTGGATGTGGTACAGACACCATCTTCTGGCTACTCGAGGTCTGGCGGTTACTCACGAATGATCCCGAAGTACTGCGCAACTCACCATGCGCATGCGCAAATCCACGAAGTCACTAGTCTTTACCTACCAAGAATAGCCATGTGGTTAGCAGCATAGCGCTGATCGTTGAAGGTAATGTGGTTGAGACCGACTGCAAGCAATTTTTTGACCCAGTCTTCTTTTTAACAGATATGGTAACAACAATGACTTTTGTATTGTTGCTTGCCACCTATACCATAATCTTGAAGAACTGACAGTAGTTTCCTCCTGGGAACACGGTCATAAGCCTTTTCTAGATCTATGAAACATAGATACAATTCCCTTTTCCACTCATAGCACTATTCCATATTTTTGTGTCCCAGCCTCGTCGCCGCTTTTGTGTCTCGTCCGCCGGTTGTCGTAGGTGTCGGTGGCCGAGTAGAAAGAGACCGACACAGGAATAAAGGATGCACGCGTGTGCAGGTACGGAGGTGAGCACCCAGTGGGACAGCAGAAACTAGAAACACTAGAGTAAATTAGAACGAGATATATATTTTATAGAGACTAAGTAATACTTCACTTTTACATACTTCTTGACTGCAGAATGCTGATACATAGATTATATAGAGGTCTGCCTACTGATTATTCGTAGTGCTTATCCGATAGCCTTAACTGGTGCCTAGCTGATTCCCAAGTGTTAACTGGTTCCTATCTCAGTCCCAAGTGAACAATGTCCTTCAGTGGTGGCCACGAGCGGGATAGCAGCAGAGGGCGCTCGTGGCTGACGTCGTAAGAACGCCGCGCCGTGCGTGCAAGGCGGCGCGCGGCGAAAGTAAGTGGCGCGCACTTCATGCTTGTGCGACACCACACCATTACCTGTCGTAATCAGAGCAAAATGGCATGAAACAGTGACGAGAAGAATTAGTTGCTTGAGCACTTTTGCGTGCAGACGCAAGGCGCGCAGAATCTGTGCCGCGGGCGTGCACTGGGACACGGCCCGCGGTCGCGCGCGGGCAGTTCATTAGGGCGGAGCTGAGCTGACGGGCGCGTTTGCGCCGTGTGGCTGGGAATGCGCGGCTTCCCCCCCCCCCGGGCCTCCCCCCACCACGCCTCTCGCTGGCAGGCGACCACAGCGCCCCTCCCCTCCTCCTCGCAACCGCTTTAATTAAATTCCGCAGCGCCGTGCAGTCCGCGGCGCCGCGCCATAAGCTTTTAACGCCGCCACCGCCGCTGCTGCCTTCTCGCGGTCGCAGGTACTGCGGTGGCGACGTCTGGGTGAGCGCGCCTGACGGCTAGAATGACTGCCGCCGCTCGCTGGCCTAACGAAGCGTCGTTCGAAACGGCGTGCCGATACTGGAAAAGCGCTTTGTGCCCTTGCTACAGGGTCGTGTCAATAAATGCCATCATATATGTGATTGCAGTCCAAACACTCCAGCCGCGAACGCTGTTATTCGCGGACAGTTTGTTGTTTCTGAGGCAATACAACCTGTAACGCAGAGCTTTCCAAACTGGGTGTCGCTGTTTTTATTTATTTATTTATTTATTATTTTTATTTTATTTTATTTGTTTATTTATTTTTATTTTTTTGCGTAGTAGTATCAAGGGTGTCGCGAGACTAACAAATTTAGACTCTAAACAAAAAAAAAAAAAAAAAAAAAAAAAAAAAAAAAAAAAAAAAAAAAAAAAAAAAAAAAAAAAAACTTGTCATACAATAACAAAATATCCTATTCTTCATACTACCCTGAAGACAAGCCTGCAGCTAATCATCGTTCTTTTCATTCAGTGCACCACAGATTACGTATTAAAGGCATGATCGGTGCATATTAATTGCGTGCTCAGCCGCTAGGCGGCAGCTCTGCTTCAGCAGCAGTAGACACTCAGGGTCCGTTCAAGCAGCTGTCAGTTGCCAGATTCCAGCAAACTGCGCATGCGCAGAGCTGTTGCTGTTACTCGATAACAGCTCCTCCCATGCGCAGTTTGCTGGAACTGGCAGCTGCTGGAACGAACCTTCACTGTAGTCTGCTTCTCTTCTCAAAAAGCTCCACCTGAGCGTTTTTTAATGGATTTATCTAAGTCACATCACCCTCGGTAGCGTTTCTTACAATTAAATATCAATCAATGACACAGTGGCTGTATAAGCTGTCACAGATTGTAAAATCAGTCATAATTGTCCACTGACTAAAGCTATTCAGTAGCGATGTTTAGTATGGAGTATGGCCGGGTGATTAACGAAGAGTAGTATATTAAATGCAGTGATCGTTGGTTCGAACCCTGGTATGCGTTAATATATTTTCTCTCAGTTTCCTGTATGTAACAGATTCTGGGACTAGAAATGACACTCATATTCTTACTTGTCGCAAATATTTATCAATTTTTTCCAAATATGTCGGGACTTCCGTGGTCATGGTGAAGCAAGAACCTAACTTAAATAATAATTCATCACTTGTCATAAATACATCCTCTTTATTTCTGAAAATAATGTAATAATATTGAACTGAAAGGGAACAGCCACTGTGCTGTCTAAATCAGAAATCCGAGCAGCTAATTTCCAGATGCCGTTCTCAATCGATCCAGCAAAACCGTATCTGGCCCTGACATGTACAGACGACAGCGAAAAACGGTTTCCGAAATTCAGTTTTCGTGTTTCGGAAGTTGGGTCGCATGTAGAAGAAGAAAGTATAAATGTGTGATTTAGGCATTGTTATCTGCGGTGTTACTCTGTTGTACATCTCCGTAGTTCCTAATGTTTCCTTTTCTTGCGATGAGTGTACGTAATTGCTGCAGTCAGGATCAACATTAAACATGTCAATGCGTACGAGGATTTCAGTTGCGTTTACAAACTACATTTAAGCAATACTTTATTTCCGCCCCCCCCCCTCCCGCTAGAACCATCTAAATCCTACCACATGTATTTATATTACTGTAAGCTGTAAAAGGATGTCCCCATGAGGGAAAGTTTGCAAAGCACTGCTGTAACGGTACGGATCCTTTGTCTTACGGAATTACTTATTCATGCTACCTTTGGCTCGTTGCTATATGTACACGTATGCATTTATTTGTAAAACTAAAACTTTCAATTTCAAAGTTAGGGAATTTTAAACTACGGCGCAGTGGCGGCTGGTGCTTCAGATGACTGGGGGTTCACTTCTTTGAGTGCGCGGATCTTGATAGTTTTCCCCCCGCCCCGCTCCGCTCGACTGGAGTGGACTGGCGCCGACAAAAGCGCCCCGGTCCCCCCCCCCCCCCCTATATATAGTTTCATTCAAAGATCTGCAGAATATCTTATCTCGGCTTGTTTAAGCTTACTTCAACAGGAGCTGAGGCGTCGGCCTATCAAGCTTCTTTATTTCACACTCTTGTTCCACATTTAAGGCTGAGTAAGACCTAGTCCAGGCTATTGGTGAGGATAAGAATGTTCAAATGTTTGTATAGCTTATGGGACTTAACTACGGGGTCATCAGTCCCTAAACTTACAAACTACTTATCAACTAGCTTATCCTAAGGACGGCACAAATATCCATGCCCGAGGGGGGATTCGAACCCCTGACTGTAGTGGCCTTGCAGATCGTGACTGAAGCGCCTCAGTCCCCTCGGTCACCGCGGCCTGCTGAGGATAAGAGATCACGGTGGTGCAATCTTGTCGAGAACCTAGATGTGAAGCAAAACAGCAGACGTGCATGGAAATTATTTAAAAAAACTGAGTGGGGACCCAACTGACCATTAATAGAAGAACAATGTAATAACAGTAAATCAGATCGCTAGCGAACTTCTGAAGAATGGGAAAACAGGAGGGAAAAATAGAAAGGAAAAGAGTTATACCCCAAGAACAAAAAGATGATGGCCTCCTAAATGCCTCATTTACAGCAACCGAACTGGAAGACGCCATTCAGAGAATGAAACTGAATAAGGTCGCTGGAACTGATGACCCTTCACGAGTTATAAGCCAAAACTAGAAAAAAATCCGAAAATTTCGACGTTTTTTGGCTCTTACAAGTTAAGCTAAAGGATTTCGAAGCTGCAAACTTGGTTTAATACTAGTCTAATATATCCTAACAACATACCAAAAATTCAGCTTCCTGCAAATTTTTGGACCTAAATATACCTGGCGACTGACCTAAGACTCAACTGCCGTCGACTGCTCCCCGAACGCTTCCGCTGTCGCTGCCGCTTATATACAATCGGTGACGATCATTCCAGTCATACGTCACCTAACGAGCTTTAGTGATTCTCGCAGTAGTGTAAAACTTTTTAAATAATGATTGAAATGTTGATATGACGGCATCGTTAGACGCGCGATAAAATTCTAATGCAAATACATACCTAACTTTAATTTCTAACGTTAATAATACCCATCAAAAATCATAAGTTTAAACGAATGAGTATTTTCACCATGACCGATAAATAAGTATTTCGGCCGTCACACAATGAATATTTAAGCAATCACTTAGGTAAAGTGTTTTTCAGGTAGATTTTCCATCTCAAAATGTCATCTTAATATGTAATTGACACGAACCACGAGGGCAAGTACCATAGATGCAGGACGAACTGAAAGAATCTCTGCGGTGTCTAGAAGAATGGAAAGAAATTGATTACATAGTGACAGAATCTCCAAGAGCCTCAGACGGACTTCAACAGGGTATACCTCAGAGAAACATCTCCAAGGCAACGAAAGCAAGATACGACAGATGACAGCAGCAGTGCTGAAGCTGAAGGTAACAGCTCAGAAGACAGTGAAGTTGACGGGGACAGCATAGCCGTCAGTGAATAAGAGGTCACAAACAACAATCAATATTGTAATCATGTTCCATGGACTTGCAGCACAAAATGCAAACCTTAAGTAGTATGGCACAATATAAATGCTTTGTAACACCTTTAAGTTGTTACAGACAACTGAATGTAACCTAAATCTTAATAAAAGTCTTAATCTTACATCTTATAAAATAGGCTGTATGTGTTTATATATGTATGTATGTTCCACATCTCCTCCTAAACTACTGGACCGATTTCAGACAAACTTGGTACACATGATCCTTAATTTCAGGCAACAATCGTTGTCTAGGTAAGAATCACCTACGACACAACGTAAGGAGATATGACGTCATAAACAATGAGATGCGCGAAAAACGGCTGCGTCAAACGACAATGCTGCACATTTTCTCCTAAACCACTGGGCCGATTTCAAACAGACTTGGTACACATATTCCTTATGTCAGATAACAATTGCTGTAGGAGTATGAACCACATATGACACATGGTTCAGGAGATATAACGTCATGATCAACAGGAATCGCAAAAAAACTGCTACATAAAGCGACTAGACTTTATATGAAAATGACAGTACTTAGCGACTTGCAACTAACTTTACACATAATTTCAAACCTTTATTAAACTTTTTCTCGCAGACAACCACACCAAAATAATGAAAGGAAAAGAGTTTCTCGATTACTATTTTTCCGTTGTTCATGGAGCAAAACTATGGCATTCGGTATAACGTTACAATTTATAATTTCTATACTACCAATTGTACTCGCAGGAAATTTTGCCGAAAGAATGCACACGTAAAGCTGAATGTACGTCCGAAATTGTATCACAGTACGACACGTAGTTCATGAGATATGAGGACGTAAAGAGTAAAGTTCGTGGAAAACCGTCCCATCAAGCATGACGTTTTAATCTATTACTTCTTTACTACTAACCATATTCGCAACAGATTTTACGACATACAGCACTTATACAAATCAATGTATTCCTGCAAAATTTTACAATTTTAGAACTACTACTCAGTGCTGTGGAAGACAACGACATGGCAAATGGGGTGGTTGTGTACGCTGATGATGTGATGGTCGTGGTATGTGCAAAGTCTATGTCCCACTTAGACAATGGAGCTAGACAGCTTCTCGCCTTCGTCTGCGAACAGTAGAAGAATAACAAGCTCACAATTCAACCGACAGAACTGTTTACCGACTTCTAAATTGAAGAGAATTTCACTTTTAACTGTGATAAACTATTACAAGATGACTCAACATTTATCTTGAGGAACATTTACATGTTTAACGAACATGCTAGACTGACAATTAACAAACCGACGAAACTCGTGTACAAATTCGCAACACTGTTCACTATACAATACTTACAACCTCCACAGACAATAATGACACATTACAGAAGTGGAAATATGCCAGGCACGGCCATCGCAACTACTTGGACACTTGACGGGTCGAAGACAGCGGCTTCTGTTTCCCGGTAGGTCTGCTTTGTTGTCGTGCGAGGGCAAGATCAGAGTGTTACCTCGGCGCTTGCTTTGCTGTCGAAACGCCCACCCAATGACAGGGGCGTGGGCGGTGTTCGGTGTCGTACCCAATTACAGAGCCCGCAGCCTGTACTTGCCGTCAATTTGGAGGATGCCAATTACCGTCTCAAGATGCTTCCGTATCCTTGCTCGCTTCCACGCGTTGTGTCTTACCACTCGACTCGGAGATGACTGAGTCGAATAATGGTGTCAGAATAAATTTCACTGTTATTCAATGACCTCTAACTGGCGGTGAGGTGGTGGTGTTTCTCATTAGCAGACGCTGTGCCAACCTCTTATTAATGCAGTCTTTGAGAAACAAAGGTCGTCTGTTAACGTTGTATTACTGCTACCACTGACCCTATTTCGTACAAAAATGGCTTCCTTGAACGTCTGAGTCAGGATGGAATTATTCCTACACGTGGTTGTGAACGGGATTCATTGCAATTAGGGAGCAACCTTACACAAACGCGAAGAGCTGTAAGGGAGTCCTTATTACACACACACACACACACACACACACACTATATATATATATATATATATATATATATATATATATATATAAAAAGAGAGAGAGAGAGAGAGAGACGCATGCATTTGCTTACGTACGTGTAACGTCTACCCATAACGAACATGTTGAGAAATTAAGAGAAATTGCTTTTGTCTTTAAATTAATGTTACCAAAGATCACAATGATGTCTTTTAAGAGAAATATGGAAGTAAAAGAACATATACTGAAACTTGTATGCTTTAAGAAAGAAGGCAGAGTAGGGTTTAACATCCCGTCAACATCGTGGTCATTAAAGGCGAAACGCAGGCTCGGATTGTTTTTGTCAAGCATGGGGAGTCGGCCATTCCCTTTGAACGGAACCATCCCTGCCTTTGCCTGGAGTTATTTAGGGAAATGACGAAAAACCTGAATCGGAATGGCTGAAGGCAGATTTAAACCGCCTTTCTCCCGAATGCGAGTCCAGTGTGTTACCACTGTGCTACCTCGCTCGATGTGAATATAAAATAGAATATTTCTCGATGCGAAAGAGTACCTCGCAAACTCATTTTCAAAAAGATACCTTAATAATGTTTTTACGTTCATTCTGTCTTAATGTGCAAAAGGATGTTTGCGAAACAGACACACAGCATCAATGTGAAATGCAGCAGATGAGAGTCGTAGGGAACATTTACAGTTTTTGTGTTGCACATGAATTGAAGAGTCATGGCGTAATATCTAGTGTGTTCGACTTTACGCCGTTGTCATATACATCAACATGTAATAAAAAAACTATGATAGTGTTTACTTTGAAGCGATGAATCAGAAAAATCCTCCTTCGCGACAGAATAATCTTTAATCATGTCTACGATTCATTGTTTTATACATTACGCTAGTATTAGGGAGAAGTGGAGAGCTATTTCTCTCTCGCCTTTCATAATTTAGATTTCTCTCAACATACCTGATTCAAGGAATTTAGATTAGCTGACAGTGGTCACTGTAATAAAATAATGAGGAAAGTTGCAGATTTGTGACCGACGGGAAATCGAAAACGGTCTCCTACTTACTGAGCATTATTACGTTGGTTTGATTTCGAACCCGGTGGGCATCCTCACTGAAGCAGTGCTCACTGGCCGTCTTGGCCTTAAATTTTATGGGTGCGAGGAACGGCACGCATGCTATTCCGACGTAACAGTGAATACGCGCGCGCGCGTTTGTGTGTGTGTGTGTGTGTGTGTGTGTGTGTGTGTATGTGTATGTATTGTTATTTTGTGCGTGTTTCTAAAATACACTGCATAATTAGAGGTGTTGTAAGAGGGTTTTTCGTAGATAAAGTTTTAATAGGATCCCATGTCCGCAAATGTCATTCAATGGTGCTATGAGCACGAATGCAACTTCAATTTTTGAAAGGAATGTATTTTACTGCAATAATGCAGTAATAATAAAGCAACATTCAATGACATTCCGTATCCGTACCCATCTGAACTAGTGCTATGTCCTTTCATTATGCACCGTTTCAATCTTTCTTCACTCTCTTCTAGTAATATCCAACTTCTTGTTATTTTAAACTCTCTTACCTTTGTAAATACAATGAAAAGAAATTAGAAAAATCCAATTCTACAGTACTAATGCCAAAGCACTTGCTCTTTCAAAGCTATGTAAGAACAAGAATCCATGTAATGGCAAAGAGAATTAATGGATGTGAATTCGTAGGAGGTGGTATGCTAAGTGATTTGAAGTGGGTGACGAGGTATAAAGTGCTACAATCAGTTCCGGGGTGTTAAGTGCAAAACCTGTACCCGAGTCGTGACCGAATGTAGTTCGAAATTTGCATCGTAGACTGCTCACGGAAGGACACAGTTATAACTACATTAAATGGACGCGGCGGTGTTTCTACATATGGAGACATAAATAAAAATGAACTGATCCAACAACATTGTGTTTCAGTGCACTAACGCACATCATCACTGCATAACCAAGAAAACAAAACAAAGATGAAATGATTTGGACGATAGTTGAACCTACAAGACACGATCTGTGAAAACTTATTTGTCTTTCTAAATTATAATCAATTAATGTGTGTTGAGTATATGTCGCAATACATATAAATAAAATAAATTAAGTAAATAAAAGCACCCAAAGGAGCAGAGATACCGATGTTGTGCAATACTGTAAAAACCAGTTATTGTTCTTGATACAAAACGTATGTTTACAGTACGACTACGTTAGACTACGAAAATTAAAGGTCGTCATGCTACAGATTGGGCGGCCGTTTCCGCCGGAGGTTCGGGTCCTCTCTCAGGCATGGGGTGTGTGTTGCCCTGATGACCATATACCAATTTGGTCTAATGGTTTTACAAAACTTTGAACATTTAGAAAATTAATTGTATTTGGTGGGTGAGTGATACGAACTCATTCCTTTCAACAATGTAGTTGCCAGCTTATTCATCCAACTTAAAGCCGACTGAGCATGTCTGCGATGCACACATTGCAGCCAGACCAGCACCTTCCACAACGGTTGCAGAGCTGGATATTGCACTCATGGAGGAAAGGCCACATATCCCTCAAGTGCTGATCGATAACCTCATACTGTCCATGTCACCTAGGTGTGTAATTGTATTGGCCCACCGAGGTGATCGCACACCATATAAGAGGGCAACAAAAATGACTTTTTCACTATTATGGTAGCCCCATGGTGCCTCGCTCTAAGGAAACGCCATGTAAACTATGTAAACAGTTGAGACAGCAGAATATCGTACTGTATAACACTCAAATTACAATTGTAACTTATATCTGAATAAAATACGTAACCATGGGTATATTGTGTATTATATCTAACCTGATCAGCTAATTGTTTTGAGGAGTGTGTTATGTACAGATTATATTATATTTGTGATGTTGCTCGATAATGCCTAGATCAAGTAAGAAACGTAGTGTGGGATAGTGATTCAACTCAAATCTCTACCCCCTGGCAGTAACCAAAACATCAAGATTGCAGTCCTTCTAAAGGCGCCGAGTTCTGTTGACAGCTGAGTCCACGTTCTCTCGGATGAGGGAACGACTATTGTCCGGCTGAACACAAAATCTTAACTCCTCTGTGACACATCCCGGCGCCATTCGTTACGAATCCAATCGTGATGATCCTCCGCCCAGTTCCTGCCCTCTAAATGGTGTCGTGGTTCTAATGGGACACACACCATAGGCCTCTGTACATAGAGGACACATTTCCGAAGGCGATTTTAAACTGTGTTGATACTGCGCATCCTGTTACTGTGTGCGTTGTAGCTGAGTTGCATTCAGCCTCCTGTCTCGACCAGAGATAACAGTCATCTCTTGCTGATGTTACCCGTGGACGACCTTAGCCTTGCCTTCTTTTTAACTCGCGACCAGGTGCTGGAAGTTACACTTTGGGACACTCCAAAAGCTGCTGTGACCCATTTCCGTGTCTCTCCCGCTTCCAACCTTCCTATGGCTTCCCATGCCATAGCTTCGGATAAGTCACGTTGTTGTTGCATTGCGATGGCTGCTCAATACACTATCTGAACCCAATTGCTTGTGTAATTCAACATTAACCCCCTCTTATGCAACTTTCTCGGTTGTTGTAATTTTGTTGTCTGCACTCCGTAGAACCGACGAAAAGACGTCTCACCATTGTAGTTCATTCTGCTAATGACAATACTTCAGAACCTACATATCTTAACTCATTCCCTATTTGTTTCGACTATTCTGCGGCGTTGGCGTTGGCCCCCTACTTAGCTTGCATTTATAGCAAATCTTTAATTCAGCGCAAAGTTCCTAGTGATTGGAAAAAAGCGCAGGTGACTCCCGTGTATAAGAAAGGAAAGAGAAATGACCCATACAATTACAGGCCAATATCGTTGACATCGGTTTCATGTAGAATTTTGGAGCATATTCTCAGTTCGAATATAGTAAATTTCCTTGAAACGGAAAAGCTTCTTTCCTTGAATCAGCAAGGGTTTAGGAAACATCGTTCATGTGAAACTCAGCTTGCCCTTTTCTCACATGACATCTTGCGAGCCATGGACGAAGGGCAACAGGCGGATTGTGTTTTTCTCGACTTCAAAAAGGCGTTCGACGCGGTGCCACACTGCAGACTGCTAACGAAGATACGAGCTTATGGAATAGGTTCACAGTTTTGTGACTGGCTGGAAGACTTCCTAAGTAATAGAACGCAGTACGTTGTTCTCGACGGCGAGTGTTCATCAGAGACGAGTGTATCGTCAGGCGTGCCCCAGGGGAGTGTGATAGGACCGCTATTATTTTCTATCTATATAAATGATCTGATGGACAGAGTAAGTTGTAATTTGCGGCTGTTTGCTGATGATGCTGTGGTGTATGGGAGGGTGTCGTCTGTAACTGACTGTAATAGCTTACAGGTTGACTTAGACAAAATTTCTAATTGGTGCGAAGAATGGCAGCTAGCTCTCAATGTAGAAAAATGTAAGGTGATGCGCATGAGTAGAAAAAACAATCCTATAATGTTCGAATACAGCATTAGTAGTGAGCTTCTTGATGCTGTCGCGTGGTTCATATATCTAGGCGTAACATTGCAGAGCGATATGAAATGGAACGAGTATGTAAGGACAGTTATGAGTAAGGCAGACAACCGACTTCGGTTTATTGGGAGAATTTTGGGAAGATGTACTTCACCTGTAAAGGAGATCGCGTATAAAATGCTTGTACGACCACGTCTTGAGTATTGCTCAAGTATTTGGGACCCGCAGCAGATCGGTTTGAAGGAAGACATAGAGGCGGTTCAGAGGCGAGCAGCTAGATTTGTTACCGGTAGATTCGACCAATGCGCGAGTGTCACGGAAATGCTCCGGCAACTCAATTGGGGATCGCTGGAAGAAAGACGACGTTCTTTTCGTGAATTTCTGTTAAGTAAATTTAGAGGGCCGGAATTTGAAGCTGGGTGTAGTACGATCTTGCTGCCGCCTACTTACATTTCGCGTAAAGATCACAAAGACAAGATAAGAGAAATTAGGGCTCGTCCGGAGGCATATAGGCATTCTTTTTTTCCTCGTTCAATTTGGGAGTGGAATAGGAAAGGAAATGCCTAGTAGTGGTACAGTGTGCCCTCCGCCACGCACCTTACGGTGAATTGCGGAGTATGTATGTAGATGTAGTATGTATTCCTCTTTTTATTCAGGCGTTGTCACATAACCTGCCCACTCTGAGGAGACGCCATTGGCCAATAGCTTTCGTGATGCTCGTGAAAGCCTAAAAAAATCATCCGAGTCCTCAGAAGATCAGCAAATAATAAATGAATCGCAAGGATTTTGTCGATTTTTAATACTGTAATTGTCGAATGAATTAAGGATGAGAACAGTTTCTGTTCGGTCGGTTTTTAAATGACCAGAAGGAGAAAGAGTTTTAGTTATTGGCTATATTGGAAGATTGTACTGCAGCAATCTTGCGTGGGATTACCTCTGTTAGAAAAATGTGCTCATATTTTATTATAATACGAAAGCCGACATTGTGAAAAGTTGATGTGAAACTTATCGGGGCATATTGCTAACGTGAATTAATGTAGAATCTGCTTAGGAAATGCTGAAGTCTCGACTTCTGTTGCCCATGGGTGGCCCACTTTTTGTACATCCGCTGTGTAAAAAGCGAAGCGTTCTGCTGGCCCTGCTTGCATTTATTACCTAAGCTCACAGATCATCAGGCTTTCAGTATTAGTACAAGAAATGGTTGGAAGTAGTTTCCCTTCTTTGAGCTTTTTATCACTTTATTCGAACCATGCAAATGATGAGCGGATTTACGATGACTTTTTGAAATTTGTCAAGTCCTGAAAATGCAGGGAGACTACGAAGAATCTGAAGAAGACACAGTATGCATACAAAACGATCTACGTTTTACTTACGACAATACCCTTCTTTTTTTAATGTGAAGGAAATTGAATTCCTATACTGTAGCAGCGGACCACATATTCGGAGTTTTTTTGTGAGCTCAGTAAGTGGCATCTGTGTAGCCCGCATTGTAATGACCTTTTATTTGTCTGCGGAAATGGCGAGCGATCAAATCGTTTTTGATTTGCTGTTGGGAGGTCCGCCGCATGCATCATAAATAAGAGATATTACGATTAGCGGACGCGTTTCCGGCCTTCACTGCGTCGGCTGTAATTAACGTGTCTCCCAGCCGGTGCAGGCCGAGCGCCGTGGCCATCGCTGTTTTCATTCGCCATGCATTGTCCTCTGCCTGTTACTGTTTCCAGGATTCGATAAACTCATAACGAAATGTCGACGACAGTCGCTGTCGGAGACACGTCGATTACCTCACTTTAAAAGGATATCAGGTGCACTGGATAACCGTAATGCTGTGCTTCATATTTTTGTAAATCCCTATTCAGTGGTAAATTCCAAATTCTGTATAGGTGGAGAAAGATATTAATGCAAATTATGTATCAAAAGCAATGATAATTTTATGGAATACTAGCTTAAACCCGCGGCTCCGCTCGCGTGTTGGTTGATTATGATAGATAAGCTATTTTTCAGTAGTGTGCTATGAGACTGGTTTTGAAGGATGAAATGAAATACAATACCTTCTTTAGAAACACATTTAAAGTAAAATCGATTTTTTAAAGAGATGTATTAAAAGAATTGTTTTTACTGCTTTATTTATTTATTCTTATATTTCCTTATTCGTATGCTTATCTTTACAGAGAAAGAGCTGAAGACATTGTAGTACGCATAGACCAAATATATGGTCTGTGGCATCACGTTTTCCTGTATGTAACCTTCTTGCTATAGAGTCGCAAACGTCATCGCTGGCCTTCAGTCCGATTTTTTTTATAATTTGACGACTTTGAACCACCATATCTTCCATCCCCTTATAGCTATCGGCATGGAACTGGTGTGGTGTACAACGGGAGACTTCTGACAACAATTACACACAGACCATTCGTTTGCATTCTGAAGTTTTCGCTGCAGAGCGAAATATTAACACACACACACACACACACACACACACACACACACACACACGTAGAATTTTATATATACCGACAACTTTCCATCCCAATATATTCCACCCTTTTATCATTATCAACCCTCAAGGAACAATGCAACCAATAAAACCATTCTCAAAGAGTAAATATAATTTTCAAAGAGTAATTATTGTTCCGCATTTCGGGTTATATTCTTCAAATTACTAAATATCTATCAGCTCGCTATAAAACCGTGCCTAAAACCATCCTCAGGTATAAATTAGTAACTGTACAAATATTTAAGTATCTACATCTTGTCGTTCGGACGTGATAAGCATAAACCGAACAGACATTCACATTAACATATATAGATACATAGCTATCCGATCTCCATAAAACCGTGCCTAAAGCCTTCCCCGGGTAGACATTAGTAACTGTACAAATTTTTAGCTCTTTATGTCTTGTGGATCAGACGTGATAAACGTACACCGAACAGATATTCACATTTATGGATAAAGACTATCTCCTATATTTACGTAAAACAAAATAAAACACATTTTTCTCTTCTTCTTGTTTCGAATGGGCCTATTTTGGACCACGCTTATTCAACTGTTGGTCTTTCACCTTTGCTCAGTACTGTCGCATTCTCTGCCGGTATAACTCCTTCCTTTGTTCTGTCCATGGCGTTCCTTTCATTTGGGGCTTTTCCTGAAATCCTCGTACTTCCTTCAGAGCACATCTCACAGATAGTTTTTTCTGGAGATAAGTGATTTCCATTTCTTTAATATCCTTCTCGGTTTCTGTCAGCCCAGTGGTACGAACCTTCTTGTTTTGCCAGAAGGTGAACAGACGGTTGGTCAATCTGTTTGGAGGCAATCTTGCAACATGGCTATAGAAAGCTACCCTTCTTTTTGTTGCCCAATCCGAGAGCTTCTCGATATGTTCATAGAGCTCCGAGTTATGTCACCTTCTGAATTCTCCATTTTCTTCTACCGGGTCTAGGATCTTCCTGAGGATTCTCCTCTCTCCTCTCTGACCTCCAGTTCTTCCACCATACCACTCCGGTTCATGGAAAGAAATTCCATGGCATACAGGGTTTCTGGTCGTATGACTGATGTGTAGTGCTTAAGTTTCAGGTTGCTTGATAGGCACTTTTTGTTGTAAGTGTTCATAGCCAGTCAATAGGCTAGTTCCAACTCGTTGACTCTCATGGATAATGATGTTTTTTTCTGATAGGTTGGGTTCAATCCATTCGCCAAGATACTTACATTTCTCAGTTCTTTTGATGCTTCCCCAGTCTAGTAACATCCCTCTGTTGGCTTCTTCGATGTTAGTGAAGAATTCTGTTTTCTCCAAGGACATTTGAAGACCCGCTTTGGCTGCCTGTTTTCTGGGGCAGTTTACCTGTATTGTTGCCATTTCGAAAGAATCAGCAATCAGTGCCATGTCATATGCACACATTTTCACTATTTTTCACACCTAATAATTGTATGTAACCATGCAGTCTGTTCGTAGTCACAAAACAAATACACTGAGCCCTGAGTCGGTGTGAGTGGTCGTAGAAGTCTGCTCCTCACTGGTGCCTCACGGGTAAATTGAGTTCTAAAACAAGATAAACATCTCGCCTCAGATTAGACATGGCCATGAATTATCCCCATAAAGCACTAAGTTGATTGAAGTTAATCAGCTGTTGTGCAATTTGGATAACGCAAGAAATTCTATTACCAAAATATGATTATGAAAGGGGCCTCACCTATTGCTTATGGTTAAGGGAGCTGGGCGTACATTTGTGCAACCAAAAATTCCAATATAAACAAAGTGATCTGTAAAATACTATTTTATTGAAACTTCCTGGCAGATTAAAATTGTGTGCCGGAACCGTGATTCGAACCTGGGACCTTTGCCTTTCGCGGGCAAGCGCACTACCGACTGTGCTATCCCGACACGACTCACGATGCCGCCTCACAACTTTACTTCCGCCAGTACCTCGTCGAAAGTAGGAGACGAGGTACTGGCGGAAGTACAGTTGTGAGGCGGCATCGTGAGTCGTGTCGGGATAGCACAGTCGGTAGTGCGCTTGCCCGCGAAAGGCAAAGGTCCCAGGTTCGAGTCCCGGTTCCGGCACACAATTTTAATCTGCCAGGAAGTTTCATATCAGCGCACACTCCGCTGCAGAGTGAAGTTTCATTCTGGACACTATTTTACTACTGACAATTTAAGTACGATCATTTGCCCGTACATCAATCGAATTGAGCAAAAATTTGGGGTCGATATCGGTGGAATCACCGGATACATTGTGGCTGGTAAAAATTATTCAACCTGTGTACAAGAGAAAGCGATGGACAATAAAATGGTATAACCTGAATTATAAGGAATTATACTTTCTTTTTCTTCAATTATAACTGAACGGGGTTAGCGCAGTAGTAGTACGCTAGATTCGCATTCTGGGTGTCCCGAGTTCGATTGCCGGCTATCCTGATCTCGTTGATAGAGACAAAGCGGCAAGTAATAAATAAATAAAAAAGCTGCTGGGGGGGGGGGGCGAACGACTCTTCGTTCCCCCTCCCTCGAATCAGCCTATTCTCCAGTAGCACCTGTCAGTCACAGAGTGCTTCAACCTGAGTACTGAGAGGCGGTAGCTCGCGCCCCCCTCCCTCGGCTGGTTTCCGGCTTCAGTGCGCTCCGCCGTCGGAGAAAGTTATTCGGGTCGCGCGAAGGGGAAAGGCCGGCCCGCGGGCCGCCACAGTAATTTCGGCGACAGCTCAAGGCCGCCCCCCTCCCCCCCCCCCCCCCCCCCCACTCACGCGGCCTGGGCGCGCGCCAAATGTGTCAGTGGCCCCGCGAGCCGCGGGGGCGGGGCGGCGCGATCAATAGTTCGTGCGCCGGCCGGCGGCGGCGCTGCGGGCGCGGCCTCCTGTTTACTCGCCTCTGGTCGGGGAGTCCCCTCCGGAGCGGGCAGCAGGTGCGGCAAACTGCCCTTGTAATTACTTCCGCCTGCGGCAGGTAGCTGCCCAGCCGACTCGGATTGCTGTTGGGATCCCGGGGGAGTTGCGCAGCTCACGCACTGGAGGCGTTGCCGTAACGCTTCGTCTTACGCTACCTCCCTTAAAATAACTACGGAAGGAAGGAAGCTTAGAAATGTTCAAATGTTTGTTAAGCTTAAGGGATTTAACTACGGGGTCATCAGTCCCTAAACTTACAAACTACTTATGAACTACCTACAACTAAGGACAGCACAAATATCCATGCCCGAGGGGGGATTCGAACCCCCGACCGTAGTAGCCGTGCAGACCGTGACTGAAGCGCCTCAGTCCCCTCGGCCACCGTGGCCGGCAAGGAAGTTAGAGTTTAACGTCCCGTCGACAGCGTGATCATTAGAGACGGAGCTAACGCTTGGAGTGTTTGGGTAATGATGTAGAAGGAAATCGGCCGTGCCCTTTCAAAGGAACCATCCCGGCGTTTGCCTGGAGTGATTTAGGGAAATCACGGGAAACCTAAATTTAGATGGCGGAGGTGGATTTGAACCACCATCCTTCCGAATGCGAGTCCAGTGGGTTACCACTGCACCACCTCGCTCGGTAAAATAACAACAAACTACAATATCTCTTAAAATCAGATAAATACTATTCACGAGGCAGATCTAGTCTCAGCATACCACATATAATTATTATAAGGCGGGCCACTAGATTGAAATAAGTGGCACACCAGGACTCTGTCGGAGTTTCCAGCTTACTTGGCAGTTACTTTATCCACTAACAAAGAGACCACATGGGTATGGGATTTTATAATTTTTTGATATTTATGGTACCTGAAATTCAGAACTCAAATAACAATCGGGCAAATCCACTCTCAACAATTCTTGAGAAAATCGACTTTGAAGTTACATTTGCAGCATCTATCAGTGTGGCTCAGATAACCAGGCGCCGTGGCTCAGCGCGCCCGGTCAGAGCGCTGAACGCCCTCTGTAATAAAGAAGAAGAAGAAGAAGAAAAAAGATCGGTGGTTCGAATCCTGTCGAGACAGATTTTTTAAATTTTTTTTCCGTTGTGTTCGAATACTTACACAATTTTAATGTCTAATGGTAATTTTTACTACAAGTGCACGTAGTTTTGTTTATTCGTAATTTTCTATATTTTATAGAAGGTTGTATACAATGATGGTGTCAATCAAAAACATTAGTTACAGTTTTTACAAAATGCCTTTCTGGAATCGAGGAAAATACAATCTGCCTGTTGCCATTCATCCGTGGCTCGCAAGATGTCATGTGAGAAAATGGCAAGCTGAGTTTCACACGAACGATGTTTCCTAAACCCGTATTGATTCATAGAAATAAGCTTATCCGTCTCAAGGAAATTTACTATATTCCAGCTGAGAATATGCTCCAAAATTCTACAGGAAACTGATGTCAACGATATCGGCCTGTAATTATGTGGGTCAGTTCTTTTACCTTTCTTATAAATACAATATTTGGATTAAATGCATGCAGTAACAGGGACAACAGCAGTGGCGGTTCTTGGAGGTTTCTCTAGTGGCTTCACGGAAACGAAGTTGCAAACGGCATGAAAAAAATGACGTTCCCTTCTTCTTTCCTTAAGAGCAGAGAATCCGTCAGTTATGCATTGATCGAAGTTTATGGTGCTGCTAGTGACGTTCCGTTCGATTGAGAGCACCGCTACTTCTATTATTCGCTCTTGACTCACAGTACTTCGCAGAAAAGGTTTTAGTCTGTTGAGCTAGAAGAGGAACGCTCTTTCTTACACGTTGTTATCAGTACAGTATCAGTTACTTGAAGGAGTTGGTTTCATTAAAAGGCTTCTGCAAATTTTTGTGGCGCAACAACTGTGATAATTCTTGACTCATTCTCCGTACGTCGTATGCAACATCCGTTCTCAACATATTCCATTCAAGGAAGGAATATATTTCAGAAGACCCCCATTTAAACGTTTGCCGAAATTTGTTTACATACGAAGCTATGCACGACACACGGTATTTTGCAAAAGAGTAAAAAATGATTGCCAAATGACAGCGCAAGAAATGTAACTGCGAGGTTGTGAGCTGGCGGTAGGATTTCAGCACCAGTCCTACCTATTTTGTCTTAGGTAGTACATCAATTAATATTTTAACTTACCGACTAGCTACACCAAAGATGCTGTGTTAACAGTTTTCTGTATTTTTCTGATAGTGGAGTAATGTATTTAAGAACAATCATGTAAATCTCTGCCTCTTCCGAGGCTAAGCATAAAATTGCTAGAAACTGATGACGAAAACAAAATATTTCAATAAGCGGTTGGATGTAATTCATTTATAAGGTGTGTTAAATAAGAAGTCAAACACATGGTTCTCTTCATTTAGGGTTGAAACACACCATATTGTTCCCCAACCTTCTGGCTGTAAAGCACTGTTCTTCAACACAGTCTCCGTTCAGTCGTACGGTCTTTCGCCTCCCTAAAGTGAGGGCCTAGGTGGTTGCTTGGTACTGTCTGCTGGTCTCTGTAGGCCACATGGGATTGGCCGTGCAGTCTGAGGCATCAAGACACTGATTGCGCAGCGGAGGTTCCACTCTTCCTCCTGACGTGGTTGTGTCTGCTGTTCTCTGTGTAAGTTAGTTTAAGTATTTTGAAAGTCTAGGGACCGATGAACACAGTAGTTTAGTCCCAGAGGTTTACAAACATTTGAAAATTTTTGATTTGGCCTCTGTAGGAGACAACGACTTGCTGCATCAAATACTTTTCCATCATCAATGTAGTAGTTCCTGTGGAGCGTATCCTTCATTGCGCCAAACAGATGGAAGTGAGAAAATGCGATATTGGAACTGTAGGGTGGATGGGATATGCGACGAGAAACTCAAGCCAGCTCATTCCTCCAGTAACTGCGACGAAACCGTTCCACTTGGTTTAAGACACAAACGTTTAAAGTCCAGCAAAAAGTTCGGGTAGCGCATATAAAGCGTTACCTTGTTATCTCGTGGTTTGGTGTAACTTCTGGTAACTCAACATCTGAATTCTCAAACATGCAGCAACAGCTAGATTAGGTTGAATACGCGCGACTGAACTCGAATTATTGTGTATGTTAGTGGTTTGAAATTATTTAGAGAAACGCCAAGTAAGTTTGAATCATCAGTTTAATCCAACACATTAAATAAACTAGCCTTTTGCAATAGTCACAGCAGTAATGAAAAGTTAAAGTGCTGTCGGGCTCAGTAACTGCTTCGAAATCTGATTCAAAACTGCTATTCCACGACCTCTGCGGTCCGTGTTTATGAACAATTCTCGGCTGTGCCCTACGTTGTTAGAGCTGTTAAAAACTTGAAAATATTAAATCTGCGATTAGTTATTTTAATATTAAAACATTTCTTATTCTATTAAACAACTTTTTACTAACATTTAGAAATTGTAAATGTTTCTAAATAACAGAACATACACTTCAATATGATAAGCAATAGTGAATATTACATATATCGTAATAACTTGAAAAATAATAATATAAAACTGTGCCTAACATTTACGTAGTTATTACTCAAGAGTATTTTCAATTCTGAAACAAGACTGATTGGAAAGAATAATGCATACTTTGACTTTACCTAAACAGTGGGTTTGGCATTAAGGACTTAATTCGTTAGTCTGTCAATATTTAATCTGATATTGATTATTACTAAACGCTTACATGCTCACATATGACCTTATTTACTTTACATAACTTTATATTGGTATATGAACTGAAATACATGAGGACTATTTAGTCAGCCATGTTTTCATCTGTGTTTGAAGATTTAAATTGAACTAGGCTATTTTATATTGCTCATTTACTTTTGGTACTAGTTAGATAAACTAATGTATACTCAGATACGTCTCATGGACGTTTGTTTACATTTTCACTGGGGTTTCAAAAACATTACAATATCAATTTTGCATGTTTAGCTCAGAAAATGGTGTGGTAACTGCGTTTAAATATTTCTGTAGGTCATGTCTGCTGCATACCAGGTACAAAATTCCACTCAAGTTTTGTGAACTCTTCGCTGGTGCACCGAATTGCGTTCTTGTATTGCTTCGTTCTGATCCGTCGTCCACGTCGAATGAGAGTGTCCGCAAGTTCCAACATCGCAGGCGGGAGGTCAGACAAATTTGCTCAACTTTGTATTCGTGACGACAGACGCCCAACGACTCGGCGTTTTTACCGGGCGGACTTAATGAAACTATACGAGGTGTCCCACACGAAATTTCAAATATTTTATACCGAAATTGGCCTAGAGGAAAAGTATTGATTACTTATGGAACTATACTCGTAATATACAGTTTCGGAGTGACTTACAAAGTTTATACATGAGGGATAAAGTCTGAAGGAAGTATACGACGTTAAAAATCCAACATACTTTCCAGTTTATTTTTCTATTGCAATAAAGAAAATAAAAATAATTATATTTCGCTGTGTTGTAAAGCAGAGTGTTTAAATGACGAAATCAATGGATATTTTCGGATTTGGCTCAATAATTACCGTAGTCTGCAGGAAAATAAGCTTACCAAAGCACCCTATGCAGACGATTGCAGAACTGAAATTGCGAGTTGTGAGCAGTGATGATTCTCTGCCCTCGGATTGTGTTTCAAGTGCTGTCTATGGAACTAAATGTTGTTCAAATGTTTGTTAAGCTTAAGGGACTTTACTGCGTGGTCATCAGTCCCTAAACTTACAAACTACTTATAAACTACCTTGCACTAAAGACGACACAAACATCCATGCCCGAGGGGGGATTCGAACCCCCGACGGCAGACGACCGCGCGCATCGCCACACGACGCTCCAGTATGCGCGGCTAATCCATCTGTTCCTATCTGTCTAAGGAACTAACAGGTCACACAGTCTCTGCATGGGGTGCGTTAGGCCAGACGTTTCGTTTTATTTCATTTTTAAGGCCTCTGATATAACGAAAAGTAGATGACTGGCACTCACAGCTAGATATGCATGTCATAAAGAACACACACACACACACACACACAGAGAGAGAGAGAGAGAGAGAGAGAGAGAGAGAGAGAGAGAGAGAGAGAGGGGGGGGGGAGGGGTAGGGGCAAGAGGGAGGAAGAGGGAACTGGAGCGCAGCTTCCTTTTTATGTTCCCTCTTAGTCCTGACATAAAATATAAAAGGGATTTTCGCTTTACACCCCATCAGGCATTTGCATGTTAACAGGTATGCAGTTACACCCTTGGCGAAGGAAAACCGGGGCGAGTTTAAAGCAGAAGAACCCTTACTATGGATCTAGTTCTATTCCTGCATCTGCTGACATGGTACTCGCTGCTGACATAACATAATGAGTCGACATTACTCAGAGAAGACTGTGTGAACACGGATGTTCTGGGTGGCGAGCCCACATTTGACATTTGTAGTCGCAATTCTCCTAACAATACGACCGACCGAGGGGACTAACTCAGCGCCAAGACAGTGGGCACTGTCGGTGATTGTAAACCCCACTCAACCTATCCCTGGATCTAGGAGGCGTAGGGGTGGGGGAAAGAGGTGAAGAGAAACTATTGGGGTGCTTGTCTCGGGTGGCAGTCACGGAGCACGCTCGTACTTAGCAACTTTTATTGATCACACGAAGGGAGTAGAACAAGGCCAGTGAATCCTTCTGGGCAGCAGATATAAAGTTTCTGAGTTCGAGTGTTCCGTTCGAGGACAGATTAAGAGAGTTGCCGAGTTCGAGTATTTGATTGGCCACCAGCAAGTAAAAGTTGCAGAGTTCGTGTGAGCTGTACTCACAGACAGGGGGCGAGGTGAGGGGGAAGGGGGATGGCCCTATCATACAGGATTCAACTTTCCGTGGTCCTGATTCAGTTAAGGAAAATGCTGGGATGGAAGCTTAGAAAAGGACAGGTTCGATATTCTTCATTATCTTTCCTAGATCTGACCCTTAGCTTTGTCTTTGATGACCTTGTAGTCTATGGAACGTTAGAACTTATTTTTGATTCAATCTCTGTCAGTTGTTTGGCGGTAGGAATATATAGTGTAGAAGTGCCGTTTTCCTCCTTCCACATCTGAATTGTGGATAAATGGGTGTCTCCTTTAATTATTTCACCCCAAATATATATGGAACAACAATAGATATCCCAAAGCGATTTTCAAGGACATGCACTTACTACACTACTGGCCAATAAAATTGATACACCAAGAAGAAATGCAGATGATAAACGAGTATTCATTGGACAAATATATTATATTAGAACTGACATGTGATTACATTTTCACGCAATTTGGGTGCACAGATCCTGAGAAATCAGTGCCCAGAATAACCACCTCCAGCCGTAATATCGGCCTTGATACGCCTGGGCATTTCGTAGTCAGAGCTTGGATGGCGTGTACAGTTGCAGATGCCCATGCAGCTTCAACACGATACCACAGTTCATCAAGAGTAGTGACTGGCGTATTGTGACGAACCAGTTGCTCGGCCACCATTGACAAGACGTTTTGAATTGGTGAGAGATCTGGAGAATGTGCTGGACAGGGCAACAGTCGAACATTTTCCGTATCCAGAAACACCCGTACCGGACCTGCAACATGCGGTCGTGCATTATCCTGCTGAAATGTAGGGTTTCGCAGGGATCGAATGAAAGGTAGAGCCACGGGTCGTAACATCTGAAATGTAATGGCCACTGTTCAAAGTGCCATCGATGCGAACAAGAGGTGACCGAGACTTTTAACCAATACACGCCGGGTGATACGCCAGTATGGCGATGACGAATACACGGTTCCCATATGCTTTCACCGCGATGTCGCCCATCACGGATGCAACCATCATGATGCTGTCAACATAACCCGGATTTGTCAGAAAAAATGACGTTTTGCCACTCTTGCACCCAGGTTCGTCGTTGCATACACCATCACAGGCGCTTCTGTCTGTGATGCAGCGTCAAGGTTAACCGTAGCCATGGTCTCCGAGCTGATAGTCCATGCTGCTGCAAACGTATAGTTCATGTAAATGGTTTTTGTCTTGCAAACGTCCCCATCGGTTGACTCAGGGATCGAGACGTGGCGGCTCGATCCGTTACAGCCACGCGGATAAGATGCCTGTCATCTCGACTGCTAGGGATACAAGGCCGTTGGGATCCAGCACGGCGTTCCGTATTGCCCTCCTGAATCCACCGATTCCATATTCTGCTGACAGTCATTGAATCGCGACCAACGCGAGCAGCAATGTCGCGATACGATAAACCGCATTCGCGATAGGCAACAATCCGACCTTAATCAATGTCGGAAACATGATGGTGTTCATTTCTCTTCCTTACACGAGGCATCTTAACAGCGTTTCACCAGGCAACGCTATTCAATTTCTGTTTGTGTATGAGAAATCGGTGGGAAACTTTCGTCATGTCAGCACGTTGTAGGTGTCGCCACCGGCGCCAACCTTGTGTGAATGCTCTGAAAATCTAATCATTTGCATATCACAGCATGTTATTCCTGTTGGTTAAATTTCACGTCTGTAGCACGTGATCTTCGTGGTGTAGCAATTTTAATTGCCAGGAGTGTAGTACCATGAGAGAGTGGAGAACGTATACAAGTATTATTTTCAACAGAAACCAGGGGCACATCCAGGATTTTGCCTGGGGGGACTGAAGTCATAAAAATATTTATTTTTGATGACAGCTAAAGCTACGTATATCTCTCTCCTATTTTATTTTTTGAGAAATACGCCAATGACAAAAACTTATGTTTATTATGCAATCAATAGCATGAAAAATTACAAAAAGAATGGCGTTGTTTTTATTGAAATACGCCAATTACACTCCGAGAAATTTCGAAGCAAAGTTGACGTTTGAAATAAATGATGCGCGTAGCTAGAGCGTCCCGAGACTCAAACGAGACTCATGGTTGAGTCTCTGAACGTGCTAGCTGTGCGCTTGATTTATTTCAAACTTCAACTTTGCATTTCAATTATACCCCTGTAATTGATGCACGTACCTAGCTCACATACGAACCGATCACAAGAACGTCCCCAGTCCGCGATTCTGTACGCAGTCTCTTCAGGCATATTTGTTGGAGAGCTTCTGCGTTGAAGCAGCTACGAATAGTCATTTTTCCTGAATGTAACGCGTGCATGTCGATTACTTTATTAATAAGTTAATGTGTTAAATATTTGACGTTAAACTTGTAAGTGAGAAAAGGTTGAGCAAGGAGAGGCAAGGTTATTAACCACGAATCACAAACTTTGTTTTTATTAAGAATGGGGAAGGAAAGTCGACCGCAATCTTTCAAAGGTACCACACCGGCATTTGTCTGGAGTGATTTAGGGAAATCACGGAAAACCTAAAGCCGGATGGCCGCAGGCTGGTTTGTCCCGCAGTTTTCTCTAATCGAGAGACCGGTGTGCTAACCACTGCGTCCCCCTCTGGGTAAGTTGGGAAAAGTTTGAAATTACGCTTAAGCTTCCAGAATGAATTTTCAGTCTACAGCGAAGTCTGTGGAACTTCCTGGCAGATTAAAGCTGTGAGCCGGATCTGGACTAGAGCTGCCTCTACCTCTCGCGACCAAATTTGCTACCAAAGCAGTGAGGAATGGTCGGGAGTCGTGAAAAAATTGAGTAACAGCGGAAAATAAAAATAAAAAAAAATTAATTTATGGGACCCATTGATTTTGAACGTAGAGTTCGTTGTTCAACTGATGCAGACGGTTGCTATGAACATCAGTTGTTGTTTTAAGGAGTAAATTGTTATGTCAATAACACTTAATATTCGTTTCTTATCCAGGGGTATAGATAATTTATTCTCCTGGGGATGGGTTTACTTCTTACTACAAATATAAAGCCTTTTCAAGTATCAAAACTGTAACAGAGGTTGCATTGCGTTTTAGACTGAGGGGGGGGGGGGGAAGAAGAAGAAGTTTCATGGACATTGCCCTGGGGAAGGTGTTTGAATCTGCTCCCCGGCCTCATCTACGCCCCTGTCCTTATCTTAATGCGTACCGAATTAGCCGTGTCAGAATAGCCTTGCGCACTAAGGCGCCTTGCTGCGGTGCGCGCGGCCGTCCGCCTTCGGGGGTTCGAGTGTTGTCCTCAGCATAAGTTACTTTAAGTTGGTTTAAGTAGTTTGTAAGCCTAAGGACTGATGACCAACGTAGTTAAGTCCCTTAGATATACAAACATTCGAACAATCGTACCGAATTAGATAGTTGCAGTGGTTAACACACTGGACTCGCATTCGTAAGGACGGCCGTTCAAATCCGCCTCCGACCACCCTAATTTAGATTTTCCGTCATTTCCCTATATCACTGCAGGCAAAATTCTGGGATGGTTCATCGAAAGGATTTCCTTCCACATTCTTAACAAAACAAAAAGCTCACTGTCCGACTGTAGGTTTTCCCGTCGTTTTATTCTTTTTGCAAATATTTCGGGCAGAAATAATAAGAATATAAGTAATACGTAATATCCAACAATTTAAAAATCGCCTATAGATTTTAGTATAATAAAATGTCCGAAATCTGCTTAAAAATGAAAGCAAAACTCCTGAAATTCTGCTTCGATCACGACGATTGAATCATAATGATTTCCTGTTGAACGAATCAGGTTGTAAATCATTTCTGATCTTAAAACGTTTATGTAAGATTCGGTTACAAATCTACTATTGTGATAATATCGATACACTCAACACTCTGACCATATGTTAACATACAGCCAAAATTATTTGATACTAGAGGGCTCGTGCGAATACTTTGCACCGTTAGTGGAATGACCAAAATATTGGAGAAAAATGGAGTAAAGTTGAATGTTCACGCATAGCTTTCTTCAGAATCAATCAATGCAAGTGTTTAAAAGCGCAAATGAAAGAACTTGATCCGCTGAGTGTTGTTAGGTCAACAAAAAGAACCGCATTCCTTCATTAGAACCGAAGCTATGGTAAAACTAAACGATTAAAATATTCAATGCAAGGACAGAAGGATACCGCGTTTGAATAAAAAATAAAGGATGGAGAGACTTAAGTTAATTCTGATACTTGATGACAAATCTGTGGATGAATACCTTTCGTTTAAAACATAAATGAAGGAAATAGGCCGGTAGGTTTGTCTGTCCGAATGACTTTAGTTTTCGTAGATTAACTTTGACAAACGTTCCCTTTTTTGATTTTTTACCTCTTTAAGCCATTATTTGAACAGCTTTACGATATCTTCATTATCTTCGAATGTTCAAATGTATGTTAAGCTTATGGGGCTTAACTGCGGGTTCATCTGTCCCTAAACTTACAAACTACTTATGGTCTTACATATACTAAAGACAGCACAAAGAACCATGCCCAAGGGAGGATTCGAACCCCCTACAGGAAGCGGCCTTACGCATAGGAGCATAGCGCCTTAATGCGCTTGGCCACTCCGCCGCGGCTTTAATTATCTTTTTCCATTAATATATTATCACCCGTATTGACGTGGTAGTTTGTGTTGTTCTTAATGTTTGTTGTCTTTGCATGCACTGATTTACGTAAAAACAAGTGACAATGTCAAATAGCCGTTATTTTGGCAAATGCCTCTGAAATGGGTGAGTTAGGGAACTAACATAAAAGAGCAAATTTGTAGAGAGCAAATTTGTAGACAATTTTCTTCTCTACAAATTCGTTTATACGTTTTCGACTCAGATGAACGGATAAGGTATTATTTTCATTTAAATTTCGAGCTGTCAAAAGGCGGTAGAGAAAGCCCACCAATAGTGTTACTACCGTAAGTGGGCCAAAACAATCCGAGCATGAGGTATGTCTTTAATGACCACACTATCGACGGAACGTTAAACACTAATAGTTCTTCCTTCATTTCTTTTTTACCTCATTGTAATCGATTTAGAACCCTCTTATCTTCGCCACTGTTTTGATCGCAAAGATTTGGAACGTGTTGGGTATACACGACTGTCAGCTGTAAACATGGCGGAAACTTTTGACGAGAAACTGTTGTTCTTAGGTTAAGCTAAATTAGTTTGAATAGTTTGTAGGTCTAGAGACTGATGACTATAGCAGTTGGGTGTAATAGGTTTGCCGGCCGCGGTGGCCGAGGAGACTGAGGCGCTTCAGTCACGGTCTGCACGGCCACTACGGTCGGGGGTTCGAATCCCCCCTAGGGCATGGATATTTGTGCCGTATTTAGTATAAGGTAGTTCATAAGTAGTTTGTAAGTTTAGGGACTGATGACCCCGTAGTTAAGTCCCATAAGCTTAACAAACATTTGAACATTTTTGTAATAGGTTTACAAACATTTGAACATTTTCTGAGAGTAATTTATCATGTGTATTAATGTTAATGTTAAGTTATTCAAACTTTCGAAAATAAGCATGTAGTAATTGACCCGTGCGAATAATTCGCACTGTCTCCTGATCAGTCACAGATAGGTAAGATAGTAATGGAGAAAAGGCAGATGCAAGTACATATGTAGAAAAGACAGTTATCTTTGACTAGTGGGAACAAATATTAGTCTCATTGTAAGAAAATGTATATAATTAAATAAAATATGATTAATTGTAAAACATATAAAATCATATATTGACTTTTTCATGTTTATTTTATTTTTGAATTTTTTTTTATTTTACAAAAGTTCTTTGAAAACAATGTTATACTGTGATCATCATTTACGTTTTGGCTTTATGTGTCTTTAGCACAAATATAAATGAACGAACTCGTAAAAAAGCCACGTATAACTGTCCAAGCGAGGAAAAAAAGTAGATACAGGTTCCGGCAAATATAATCCTTCCCTTTGAAGCGTCTGACCTTGTGCTTTATTTATGGTCATAGCAAACGCTACTTTTATTGGGAATTGTCTTATTATCATATGGAAAGACATGATTGGATCAGAAGGTGTGAGGTTAATGCGGGGTATTAGCAAAGTTTTGTCGGAGTCAATGAATTTAGCAATGATGATGTACTCGCCTATGTGAGTCACCACTAATCTTGCACCATTAATTAATCCCTGATTAGCGCTAAGATTTCTAATTAACATAATTATAACATTTTTCTTTAAAAGCAATTGATGAGGTGGTAAACCGGAAAGATTTAAAGACTTCAAGAAAGTTAAATAAATTATTATAAGTTACAATAGTAAGCGGTACTTACCTGTGATGATGAACTTTGAGGTAATTCAATTCATTCGCGTAACACACAAAGCTTGCTTGAACAAAGTGAACAATTCTAACAGCTGTTGTTCACCGACGTGTGTAACAGAAATCTCGTGAGAAACTATCCTTGCGCAAAGAACCTAAACAACTGCAAGAGCTGTCGTTCATGTCTGTTAAACAGATTGTCAATAGATAGAATGAAACACTTCTTAAAAAAGAGTAGCCTAGATCCCATTTAAAGCAGAATTACTTTATTTCACTACTAGTTTCGGCAATACTTGTTGCCATTATCAAGTGATAGACGGCCTACATTAAAAACTACAGTGCACATGTGCAGGAAAAGACTTCTCGATTTCGTGGTTTACCAAATGGCCGACCAATAGCAAAGGGGGGGGGGGAGGGGTGAGACAACTGTTGGACATGTCGTACAATTGCTGCTGGCAACTTCAAATCAGCTGTTGTTACATGTTCAGTGGTGGTTCTCTTGATGTTAACTGAAAGACACACAATAATGTGTATTGTCAAAAATAAAATGGTGACACACCACTGCTTTAGTGCCAAGCAAGTCCTCATTGACAGACATCGAACAACCGTAATATAATTATAAAACACTAAAATCATGGTGAGAACATAATACACAGTGTGAATTACAGGATAGCCCAACAGAAGCTATAGATTACCTGTTCACAGTAAATGCAACAACAGGCCAGAAGCGGTTACATTCTAATAAACCAATACGGTCGGGGGTTCGAATCCCCCCTCGGGCATGGATATTTGTGCCGTCCTAGTTCGTAAGTAGTTCGTAAATAGTTTGTAAGTTTAGGGACTGATGACCCCGTAGTTAAGTCCCATAAGCTTTACAACAACAAAAAATTCTAATAAAAGTCCATGGTACATTGCGACTAATAATAACACATAAAAACATGGTTCGCTGCTGCTGCAGGTGTTATTATTAGTCGCAATGTACCATGGTCTTTTATTCGAATGTAACCGCTTCTGGCTTGTTGTTGCATTTACTGTGTACCATTTTATTTTTGACAACACACATTATTGTGTGTCTTTCACTTAACATCAAGAGAACCACCACTGAACATGTAACAACAGCTGATTTGAAGTCGCCAGCAGCAATTGTACAACATGTCCAACAGTTGTCTCACCCCTCCCCCCCCCCCTTTGCTATTGGTCGGCCATTTGGTAAACCACGAAATCGAGAAGTCTTTTCCTGCACATGTGCACTGTAGTTTTTAATGTAGGCCGTCTATCACTTGATAATGGCAACAAGTATTGCCGAAACTAGTAGTGAAATAAAATAATTTTGCTTTAAATGTGATCTAGGCTACTCTTCTTTAAGAAGTGTTTCATTCTAACGATTTAAGATCACTCTCCTACCGACAAATGTCGGCTGTTATTAAAGATTGTCAATAGATGGCACCTTCTACATTGCTGTTATAGCTGCCGCGCAAAATAAGTTGATAATCGACGCGGTGGCTGATGGGAGCAACCGTAAATACATTTCCCATTTACGGTCGTTAGCCGTGTATCAACTTAGATTGTTCAAACAGTATACTTTTTTTTCAAAATAAGGTTGTTTTGTGAAAACATTAACGTTAACTATCCGTGTATTTTTCATCATTAGTGGAGAAAGAAACCTTGAAAATGATACCGAAATCATTAATTTTGGATAAATAATACGGGAGATATGACGCACCCACAAAAAAACACCGATGAGAAATAACATGATTTAATGACCAGTAAATCAGCTGCAGCCCTCTTGGACATAGTTAACTCCTAAGCAGATGACACGCTGTTATGGTTAATACGTTTTTATACTAGTTAAAGTTACAGTTAAAAGTCTTTATGCTTATGTGCGTGTAACGGCATGTTATATGTTACGTATTTGTGAGTCATGCCAGTAAGTTATGTAAATTCCTAAAACTAAGTTTGCAGCTAAGCATCAGAAAACGATCAGGAGTCCGCGAACGGAGATTCACAACATCAACTGATGAAGTTACGACCGTGTGAGATGCTGCAGGTTCGTTGTCAGATCTGCTTTCTAGCTGCTCGCTGATTACAACTGAAACTCTTGAATGTTTAGATGAGAGTTTTGTAAAGTCTTTTCTTCGTTAATTCTCACCTTGATTGTGTGTACAGAGTCGCGAAGACGGCTTCTTCTTTCTTGTTGTTATTATTCTACGAGAAGAGAAACGCGTAACGCGGATTTTTGTTTGACTATAATGTTTTATTGCAATTACTTCCTTTTAACTGACACAAATCAAATATCAACATTCCTGTCCGTGTATCGGAAAACTACCCTCATTCCGCCACCAACAAAAAATCAAGACCGAGCGAGTCAACAAATACAGAATAAACATATAATCTCAGGATAATCATATCATCTCTTTGACATAATAATCTCTGATACAGTACAATCGCAGCACTGTACTTTGATAAATACTTTCGAAGCATTGAATTTTATCAATCCGTGGATATCCAAAATTCGACTACAACGCGACGGCCTCAGCAGGCATTCATGTGTGAGCGGGGGTTTGGCGCCATTCCGACACGATCGGCGGTTTCGGCGGCGCCGGCCAGGCACAGACCTCCGGTCGTTGTCTGCTATCTCGCGTAATTATTTAAATTGGGACGTTAAGTATGGAACTGCTGACGCCACTCTCATAATGAATATTCATAGGTACCCGCAACGACCCACATACGGCTTCACCTTCGGAAATCCTGACGTGAGTGTTCAAAATAACTGTCGTGTATTTTCACTTTCTACTGCGTTCTCAATATTTATGAGGATGGTAACTCATGGAGATTCCTTTATTGTGACCTGGAGTTACTGCTTGAGATTTTGCTCACAAGAGGTCCTTCGCGCCATTCTTACTAATAATGTGTTATCAGACGCACTGTTACCCGGGTGCTCTGCTACTGATATTCCTTCCATCTACTACAGAAGAGAGAACAGATAAAGTGTATGTATCATTTCTCGAAAATAAAATGATAATCCTTTGTGGTTGTTTTTCCTTTACTTTGGGGCCCGCAGTGTGGAATATGTCGTTGAGTGACATAATTATAAGTGACTTTTATACCTTTCACACTGCTGTTATAATGACTTATTTATTTACTATGAGCTCGTTTTGGCTTTATATTGCCATCATAAGGTTTCATTTAATGTCGTTCTTATTGCTGTCCTTTCTTTTAGGATGATATTAATTTTATTTAAATTAAGTCTGGCTTATATGCCTGTAGAAGATTTTTTATTTTATGCCTGAATAAAAAGACATAAAATAAAAAATCTGTTACAGGCATATAAGCCAGTCATAATTTAAATAAAATCAGTATCATCTCATCCGTGTTTGGCGACATCACGGTGAAAGCACATTGGAAGCGTGTATTCGTCATCGCCATACTGGCGTAGCATCCGGCGTGATGGTATGGGGTGCCATTGGTTACACGTCTGGGTCACGTTTTGTTCGACGGCACTTTGAACAGTGGCCGTTACATTTCAGATGTGTTACGTCCCGTGGCTCTACCCTTCATTCGATCCCTTCGAAATCCTACATTTCATCAGGATAATGCACGACCGCATGTTGCAGGTCCGGGTATGGGCCTTTCTGGATACATCTACATACATACTCCGCTGAGGGTACACTGTACAACTACTAGGCATTTCCTTTCCTATTCCACTCCCAAATAGAACGAGGAAAAAAAGAATGCCTATAGGCCTCCGTACGAGCCTTAATTTCTCTATCTTGTCTTTGCGATCACTACGCGAAATGTAAGTAGGCGGCAGCATGATCGTACTACACTCAGCTTCAAATTCCGGCCCTCTAAATTTCCTCAACACAGTTTCACGAAAAGAACGTCGTCTTTCCTCCAACTATCCCCAATTGAGTTGCCGGAGCATTTCCGTGACACTCGCGCTTTGGTCGAACCTACCAGTAATAAACCTAGCTGCTCGCCTCTGAACTGCTTCCTATGTCTTCCATTAAACTGATCTGTTGCGGATCTGATACGGAAAATGTTCGACTGCTGCCCTGGCCAGCACGTTCTCCAGATCTCTTACCAATTGAAAACGTCTAGTCAATGGTGGCCGAGAAACTAGCTAGTCAAAATACACCAGTCACTACTCTTGATGAACTGTGGTATCGTGTTGAAGCTGCATGGGCATCTGTACCTGTACACGCAATTCCAAGCTCTGTCTGACTCTATGCCCAGGCGCATCAAGGCCATTATTATGGCCAGAGGTGATTCTTCTGGGTACTTATTTCTCAGGATCTATGCACCCACATTGCGTGAAAATGTAATCTCTTGTCAGTTGTAGTATAATATATTTGTCCAATGAATACCCGTTTATCATCTGCATTTGTTCTTGATGTAGCAATGTTAATGGCTTGTAGTGTAAAATTCGGACTGAAGACCAGCGACACTATAATAGTAAATAAGTTATATAAGCGAGACGTGATGCACATTCTTCAGTTGTTTTTCTACAACAAGCGTACGAATAAAGAAAAGCAAGTGCGTATTGCTGTTTGAAAAGTAAAAGTACCAAGGAAGATGCCAAAGCCTAAGAAAGAAATTTCGTGTTCTCGATGCGTTTCTAAAAGACAGAAAACGGCGCTGAAAAGTCAATCTACATTCTACAGAAACTTGAAATTTGAAGACGTAGACATCAGCGATTTTTCGATATCCCCATCCCTAAGGGGGTGAAATAGGGGATGAACGGTCTTTTGAAAATTGGTTGCTATTCAGGTAATTTTGAAGCAAGAAATACAAAATTTCCGATTTAAGATTTTTGATTGGAATTTTAAAAACAAATGTTTCGATTATTTTGGAAATTCAACCATTAAACCGGAGAAATAAGGGAAAAACTTTTAAGGGTTCTACTAAGATTATTTTGATGCTAGAAATGCGAACATTTGGATTTGGAACCATGATTAGAATTAAAAAAAAAAAGGGTTTCAGATGTTTTGAATTCTGCCATCAATGGCGCAATAGGGGGGTGACAGTGTATCAAAATACTTGATTAGGAGAGCATTTTTTAAAGCTAAATCTACGAGAATTTATATTTAGAAGTAGAAACAACCAATGCAGACCATCCAGTCTACGCGTTCGAAGCAGCGGGAATTAAGCTAGTCCATAGTGTACAACTGCACTGCGATCCATTCTTGAGTACTGATCAACTGTTTCGGATCCCTATCAGATATGTTTGAAAGAACACATAGAAGCAGTTCAGTAGCGGGTTGCTAGATTTGTTACATATAGACTCTATCAACATGCGAGAGTTACAGATAAGTTTCGGGAGCACAAAAATGGCAAATATGTTCCTGAAACTTCCTTGCACATTAAAAGTATGTGCAGACCTGGATTCGAACCCGAGACTTTTGCCTTTCGCGGGCAAGCGCTCTACCGACTGAGCCTCACGGCCGTCCTCACAGTTTTACTTGCGTGAGGTAATGACGAAAGTAAAGCTGTGAGGGCGGACCGTGCGGCGTGCCAGGGTAGCTCAGTCGGTAGAGGGTAGAGGGCTTGTCCACGAAAGGCAAAGGTGACGGGTTCTAATGCAGGTCCGGCACAAAGTTTTAATATGCTAGGAAGTTTCATGTCTGCGCAACTCCGCTGCACAGTGAAACGATCATTCTGGAAACATGTTCCTGTTTCAAAGAAAAGTAGGGATCAGCTGTCTCAGAAGCAGACAGAGAATAGTAGAGTGGCGGTGGAAGAGTGAATTAACAGTGCTAATGGGAGAAAAACAGGGAGCAGACATTCATGGTGAGACAGAGATAGTGGCAGTAAAAAAGATAAATGGATGGAGATAGTAGCACAAGAGAGGAGAGAAGGGCTAGTTTGACCGTGCGTTCTGAAGTGTCATGTTACGGCGCGCGTGTCCGCACCCGCCGGAGGTTCGAATCCTCCGTCGGGCGTGAGTGAATATGTGTGTGTGTTTTATCCTTAGGTTAAGTTCGTTTAACTAGCTTGTACATCTAGGGACCGATGACCAGAGAACTATGCTTCCTTGGGTCCACAAACATTTGAGAGAGGAGACAGTGAAAATGAAATAAAGAGTAATGAATGAGAACCATACGTAACATTTGGGGGTCTCTGTTCCCTGTATCCACGTGTAAGTTTCTCGGTATAGGAGCTGCAAGCCAGACCAAACCATCCAAAAGGATATGTATAGAGAGGAGGAAACAATGAGCGAAGATACAGACAGTAGAGCGAGAAAAAAGAAGAATGTGACATAGGCAATGATACGCTGAAAGTGGTAAAAACAGGAAGATCAGGAGAATGGGTTGAAGCACAGAGTAACATATTTGTCTGTGGTTGAAAGCAGTGGCGTTGGCAGAGACAGATATAAGATGGACCGGAAACGTGTTAGTGGGAGAGAGAAACATGTAGACAATCCTAGTGAAAGGAAATGCTACATATCAGTATGAGGTGAAAGGATTTAGAATGTTCTGTATTGAAAGAGCGCGAATATATGCGGCTGCCAAAATTTTTGGTGAGGAAGGTGTAATGACGACCGAGGCAGCTGATTTCCCACTGTCGTTGTGGAGAGGCCGAACTTCCTAAGGTATGGAGCTGTGGAGCGCGCCGCTGCTCACCGTCGGAGGTTCGAGTCTTCCCTCGGCCATGGGTGTATTTTTTGTCCTTAGCATAAGTTAGTTTAAGTAATTTGTAAGCCTAAGGATTGATGACCAGAGTAGCTAAGTCACATAGATTTACTAACATTTGAATAGTTCGATTCCTTACTTTCCTGTCAGTCTTTTAAACAGGAACATATTTTTTCCTGCTGTAGCAGGAGAATTTTTCAGCTAGTTTGATTGTGCATCAGCGTTCGGGATCGATTCCGCATCTCTCACGAACGTATTATAAAGTAAGAAAAAAAAGAAGGCTGTACGATTCGTGCTGCCATCTAGCTGGAAGCGTCTTCTTTGTTGCCTTTTCTCTGCAAAATAAACTTGACACTATACTATGTACCATACTCTTCACCATCATCCGCAACCCTCACTAGAGTGCTACATTTCAGACTAAGGTCGTACTTCATGAAAGCAAATTCGGTGATACATTAAGACACACATTGTACGACGAAGGTTGTATTAGATGGGAGAAACCTAAGGCGGACACAAAACTCTGTATAGTTCGCTATCGTATTTTTCGCTGATTCGGCTGTAAAATTAACAATCCCATAATACAAGATCGTATTCGTTGACGTCCTTCGGCAAATGAATTTTTCTGTTTGTAATCACTATTCAACTTCTCCTTTGCCTGTATAGTTTCGTTCATTGTTATTTGTACAACAAAATTCACTCTGTGTGAATATCAAGTATATGGTAACACAAATAGTGAAACTGCTTACGAACTGTAACCTGACGAAGTCCGCAGTCTGCACTTTACGATTTTTGTACGTCACCGACGTCATTAGTCAAAATGAAGATACATTTGCGCAAATTCATAACACTATATACTCGCACAGAACGTGCGGAGATGGATTTTTCTATACTTTTCTTTTTGCAGTCAGATTTCACTTTAAATCTTGCTAATCAAAATCAGCGTATATATTGACGTGGTACAAGTCTCAACAATGCTTTGTGGTTCCGATCGTTGCCTAGCATTCGTCTGGAGAAGAGTCAGTTCGCTGTGTAAGAGTCTGTTATTGTAAGTGCGCATTTCCTGACGATTTCAGGGGAACGAGAATCAGCAGCACGGTACGTAAGCGCCAGACAGTTGTTTCACTTGTCAGCTCATGGTATAAGTGCCTGATATTGTCTGTGTGTATACCATGAACTGCATTAGCAGTGAATCTAGGCATGCCGCGGCGGAGTGGCCAAGCGCATTGAGGCGCTATGCTACGAGGCCATTCCCCGTCGGAGGTTCGAATCCTCTCTCGGGCATGGATGTTTGTGCTGTCTTTAGTATTTTAGTATAAGTTAGTTCATAAGTAGTTTGTAAGTTTAGGGACTAATGACCCTGTAGTTAACTGCCATAAGCTTAACAAAATATTTGAACATTTTTTTTTGGTTACGGTGATAGACTACAAAGCGGAATGTCCGTGTTCAAAACTCATTTGTGGATTTTTCTTCTATTTTTCAGTACAATTACAATGTGTTCTGTGTGTGTGTGTGTGTGTGTGTGTGTGTGTGTGTGTGTGTGTGTGCGTGACGGTGTAACGTCCGTTAACAACAGCGAGGATTCAGGACGGGACCTACTATTTGTGGTACAATAGTACCGTATTATAGATTGTTGCATTCCTATTCTTGTAATATAGTTCACAAACCTTTTATGCGTTGTTTTCATTTCTGTGAGATGTCTATGCGACATCGCCCTTTTCTCACTATCCGTCACATTTACTTGCGATGGTAATATATTCCTACCACATTTGTCATATTACGTAATGAATGTATAGTGTGACATTACCAAGAATACAGAAAGACACGTCAGTGACAGAATGGACTGTTCATAATTTTGTAAAAAACGTTAATTGAACACTAGGGCATAATGATCTCCCGTTTCGTAGTCTGACACAATAATCACGGCTCAGAGGCTGTTCAGCTTGCTCGATGGTGCATGTTTAGCTTGGACCGTTCACTGTTCCTGTTTTGCTTCATTTCCAGTTCCGTACAACTAATTCCTATTTCCACACTTGATTTGTGTTCAGTTTCTTACGTGTTATCCACTGCGCCCTCTTCCAACGAAATCTGTGCGGCGAAGCGATGGGGAGTTTGCGTTGTCGGTTCATCAGCTGAGCTGCTCGGCTGCCTCACAAGGGCTGAGTGCACCCGCTTTGCCATACGTGGATAACGGCTCGTTCAAGTGCTATCGAAGCCACGCAGTGCTTAACTTCGGTGATCTGGCCGGAACGAACCCACCGTCATTGGCAGATTAATAAGCTAGTTTATGTTACATTCGTCGTTTCTTTAATTGCCTTCTGCGTCCCATTGTTGATTTAGAGCGAGAGTATTGCAGCATTGACAAGGGAACTACCTTACACTTGGGATTCACTTCATCTTTGACGGGTCGCTTATGTCAGTACAAAACTAAACCATTGGAAGGAACTTTGGCTCGATACCTATCATACTTCGAGAAAACTGCTGTACAAATTACTGTTACTAAACTGACTGATAATTAACTCTATCGATAGGTAATTGTAAATTGAGGAAATTCGTGGGATTATGTTTTTATGAGTTATTTTTTCTTTTTTTAAAATGGTTACTGTCAACTCTCTTACCGAACGAACTGAGCTCACTCGCTGGCGCCGTTTCCCGCTAAAGCGAGGCTATCTCACAGCGTATTCACGGCGTTTCAGCGGGAGCACTAAGTATTTTACGAGGTGGTAATATAGGCGAATTGCAACCAAAAATGCCATATAATACGTGTCAAATTTTTATTGAGAACAGAGATAAAGCTGTTGGTATGTAACTCCAACAAAATGAGAACATTTTTTTTTACTGATTATTCCGTCAGTTCTAGTACAGAATAAGAAAAGCACAATTTAGTGTATGTTCTACTAGTTTATTTTTATTTAGTTCAGCGGTTTTGGGCTAAGGTCTCAAGACGCTCTTGTGAGCTGAAAACAGTTTGACTAAAGATAAACTTCAAGAATATACAGAAAATTGTGCTTTTAATTCATTATGATGACGTTCTACAAGGAAATGACGGAAGAATAAGTATAAATATCTTCATTCGCATTTGCTTTAAGTTTGTTTGGGTTATGTACTAAAAGCTGTATCTCTGTACACAAAAATTGGACACATGTTATATGGCATTTGTAGTGTCCCAGCTGATATAAACAGATTTCAGATTACTTGTGAGGCCGTTTATTGCTTCTTTTGTGTGTTCGGAGCCCGCTAGTTAACTCCGAACGTTCGTAACCTTTTCACAGGCATAGTTTCTTCTCTTACTTGCAGCCAGGCTATATTCCAGGGAGAAGTTAAAGTGTATCCACTACTAAATAAATAAACCGTTTGCAATCAACAAAATATATTGTCTATTACGGCTCATCTCAATAGATAGCTTTGACATTAAGTTACCCAAACGACTGTAATAAAGGTTAGAGGTATATAATAATAGTAGTAGTAGTAATAATAATAATAATCCGTCCATTATCGAGGACTTTATTACTATATTTTTGTGTTACATCTGCTTCATTTTTTCGCCTGCATTTGTCGAGATGAAATTATCTCCTGCATTGGTGAAATAACTTCCGCATTTGCACACATTTTATAGCACATTTTCGCAATTGGCATGTTTATGGCGGTACTGTCAACACTGTATTTCACCAATTCAGGAGATAATTTCATGCAGGTGAAAAACTGAAGCAGGTGTAACACAAAAATACGGTAATAAAGTCCTGGATAATGGAGTTATAGCTCCGAAACGCGTCGGACAATAAAAACAATAAAATTATTGTGACTGAAGACGGCTCATTATTATTATTATTATTACTATTATACACCCCTAACATATACGGTACTGTCACGGACATCCCACGGCGAAATGTCGATTAATAATGACTGTAATAAAACCTTATCAATCTAAGGTACGAAATATAACCAAACTTATTTAACAAAAGACAGCTTATCAAACGTCATATAGATGACGTTCTTTGCGGCGGCCCGGGGTTCGTAGTATTTCTCGGCGTTCACGTGTGCCGGTGGCCGTTGCGGCCCTGTGCAAACACAGGTCGGGCGCACAGGATATGCCTTTTGACAACCCCTATCCCTGTCTTGAGGTATGTGTACATCTTATGGCGGTAATAAGACCATAGTGTAGGCGCGAAGCGGCTGTTACAATACACATGTTTTTGTAGGAATTCAGCCATACAACGATCTCCTCAAATATTTAATAGGTATTCCTACTGAAACGCTCTACATAAAGAACAGTTGGTGTTGGACTATTTTGATATTGCGCGTCGTGTTGCTGTCTGGAGGGTGCATTGCATTTGAGTTGCATTCAGGCTCTTGTCTCGACGGGCTGTACAACCGGAGATAAATGTCATCTCTTGCTGATGTTACTTGGCTTGGCGTTCCACTAACTGTCACCCTTGTCTGAAATCGCTTCTAGGTCCTGGAAACTACACTTTTATACTCCCAATGGCTACAGACACATCCCTCTGTATTTTTTTTTTACATTTTTGACGACGTTACAGCGTTCAACGAATGACGTAAATCGTAATTTGCGATTAGTTATGGCCTCACTGTATTAGGTTTAGATGGAATACCAAACTGCGGCGAATTACAATTTGTGCCCGGCCGGGATTCGAATCCAGGATCTCCTGCATACTAGGCAGACGCGTTCAGCACTCCGCCACCGAGGACACAGTGACCAGCAGGAGATCCTGGGTTTGAATCCCGGCCGGGCACAAATTTTAATTCGCCGCAGTTTGGTATTCCATCTAAACCTAGTACAGTGAAGCCATAAGTGATCGCAAATTGCGATTTACGTCATTCATTGAATGCTGTAACGTCGAAATATATATATAATTGTACACAAGCTGAGGCTAGGCTCCTGACGAGAATTAATTGTGTCTCGAAACCTCACGGTCTGTTCTCCCTGATGCGGGAACACAGTATTGTGACTGCGAGCATGACAGAACAAAATAGGCTGTGGTTATTAGGAAAGAGACGGCGTGGCGAATGGAGATTTGGGTGTGATGGGAGACGTGCAGGGAAGAGTCCTCTGCAGTCGGGTTGGTCACTGTGTCCTCGGTGGTGGAGTGGTCAACGCGTCTGCCTAGTGAGCAGGAGATCCTGGGTTCGAATCCCGGCCGGGCACAAATTTTCATTCGCCGCAGTTTGGTATTCCATGTAAACCTAGTACAATGAAGGCATAAGTGATCGCAAATTGCGATTTACGACATCCCTCTGTGTCTGTCCAACTTCCAACCTGACTATGGCTCTTCATGCCATGATTACGGGTAAGTCACGTTGTTGTCGCATTGCACTACCTTCTCACTACACCATCTGAACCCAACTGCTGGTGTAATTCGTTTAGTAAACACCAGTCAACACCAACTCCTTTGCAATAACTTTGTTGTCTCCACTCCGTAGGACCGACAGAAAGACGTCAAACCATTAGTTGATTCTGCCGCTGATTATACTACAGAACCTAGATATCTCAACTGCTCCCCTAATTGTTTGGCCAGTGTAGGTCTACTAGCAGGCCGCGGTCCGCCTGATGGCGTCCCCGCGGGCAGAGTGGACACTGGACAGTGGGGAGAGGTGACTCCCCGGGGTCACGGCCGCAAATTTCCGCCGGCCGTTACACCATTTCCGCGAGTCCGCTGGGACGGCCGCGCGGCCCGCTGCGGACTCTGTGTGTACACACACACACGCACACACACACACACACACACACACACACACACACACACACACACACACACAAGTATGCCTGCATGTGGGCGTGGCCTGGCCTACATCTGGGCCGAGAGGAAAACGTAGCGGAAAAAAAATATGGACCAGCGCATTCAAACGGGCACTGGAGGTGTAGGCGGAATTGTAACACTAATACCAAACATACTTTCATTGTACATCCTTATTAAAGTAATTGTGGCCGGTAAATGTTGATATCACCGTGTAGTAATACTTTGGTTATAAGTTTCCCATATGGACAGTCCATAGACTCCCTTCTCCTCTCAACCTGCCCCTCACAGTGACTTTTTGGGCCTTCCGACACATTCTGAATTTTATCCATACACCACTCTGCTATCGAAAACAATAAATTCCTACTCTTTTAATTAGTATATTCAAAATTACGTAAGCTTAATTTATTCAAATGTTTCTCTCGGATATACTTTACGCTCGTACCGTAAAGCACCTGGACATTGTTTCAGCTTGTAGTATCCAAAACTTTTAATATCTTACTTCAGTGTAATATAAGATGCCTTTATTTAGATTCCATTTGTGTATTTAGGTATCAACACATAGTCATAAATTCTCATATCCTTGCACAACTAAGTACTCTCACTCATGTTGTGTAGTTTTGTACGACTGCCTGGGTCGCACCCTGGACCTCCTGTATACTAGGCAAGTGCTGTAACCACTAAGCCATCGTGACCTAATGGGTATGGCGACCGCACGGCCTGTTCAAAACTATTGTTCAAATGTTTGTAAATCTATCGGACCAAACCGCGTGGTCATCAGTCCGTAGCTTACAAACTACTTAAATATAGGTAAACTAACCTAAGGACAAACACACACACCCATGCCCCAGGGAGGACTCGAACCTCCACGGCGAGCAACCGGCGCTCCGCAGCGAGACGCTTTAGACCGATCGGCTACTTCACCACGGCTAAAGATTGGTGTTTAGAGGCGGAGCTTACGAGATAGAAGTAATAACAGAAAGTTGCTGTAGAGAGGGTTGGTGTTGACTTGTGTTTACTCTACCAAACGATTTACACATGCTGTTGGGTTCATATGAGTAGTGAGCAGGTAATGAAATGAACGACAATGTGATTTACCCGAAGCTATCGTATGGAGAGCCATACGAGGTTGGAAGCGGGACATACTCACAGGGAGGTGGCTTCAGCTGTTAGAATGTCCTGAAGGTTATTAACTAGCACGTGGGCGCGATTTCAGACAACCGTTAAAAGAATGCAAGGCTGAGGTCCACTACAGTACCGTCAGCAAGAGATGACTGTTGTCACCGGTTAACAGCCTTTAGAGACAGGAGGCTGAATGCAACTCATCTGCAACGCTCCCTACAGGCAGCAACATGACGCACAATATCAACACAAACAGTCGGAAATCGCCTTCGAGCATGTGGCCTTTAGCACGGATGCCTATGGCGTGTGTTCCATTAAAGCCACGTCATCGTTTAGCCCGAAGAAACTGGGCGAAGGAACATCAGGACTGGAGACGTAACGAATGGCGCAGGGTTCTCTTCAAAGGTGAGTCAAGATATTGTGTTCAGCTGGATACATCTGGAGAGAACGCGGAACTCAGAACAGTGTATGTGCAGGAAACATCGCCACATCATGGTGGTGGATGAATGATGTGGCTAGGAGTCAGTATTGGCGGACATACGGACCTCTGTGTTGTTTAGATTGTTCAGAGGTATAGAGACGAGATCTTTCCTCCTTCGTTGTGCCCTACTCTGGTGCCTTAGGAGATGCGTTCGTTCTGGTGGATACCGCTCGTCCCCACAGAGCTGCACTGGTGGACAACACGCTCGAAGCTGAGGGAATGACACGAATGGAGTGGCCAGCTTATTCCCCAGACTTAAACCCTTTTGAACATGTCTGGGATGCACTTGGCAGACGCATTGCAGCCAGAGCAGCGCCTCCCACAACGGTTGCATAGCTGGATATTCCACTTTCCTCAAGAGCTGATTGATAACCTCATACTGTCCGTGCCCCGCAGTTGTGCAACTGTACTGGCCGTCGAGAGGATTACACACCATATTAGAGGGCAAATATAATGACTTTTTCACTATAGTGCTAGCCCCACCGCGCTCTAAGTAAACGCCATGTAAATCTGACATAAGGAGATTAGACAGCAAAATATCGTTCTGTATCGCACACAGATTACGATTGTAGTTTATGATATCTCACCTGATCTCCTGATTGTTTTGAGCTGTGTAGACAACGGTTTATCTTTTATAAAAAGTTACAGTTTCCAAATTGGAGTCGAATGTTAGCATAGGTGTTTTAAAAGCTGCCCCTGTCGGTAAGATCCCTGTGTGCCGGAACTCTCTCGCAGCGGTAGGCGGACAGGGAGGTCGCCTTCCAGTGAGCCGCAGCCGCAGCTCTGGGGAATTCCTGCTGTGGAGACGCGCGGACATCAAAGATCAGGGGTCGGCACGGGCGGGCTTCAAATGCCACCCCCTGCCGGCGAGGCGAGCGCCCTCAGCGGCGCACAGTGAACTCTCTAGGGCCGCCTCTGTCCGTATTCACCAGCTCGCTTATCCTCACTGCGTAAAGGCAGCCGCGCGGCCAAAGGACGTCGGGTTGCCACACAGGTTAAACAGGAGAGTACAGTATTTTGCGATTCAGTTACATTTGTGAGAACAAGAAAGCACCGCTCGATAATTGTAGTCTTAATAGGGTTACTTTGCGGTTCAAACACTTACAACTTTGCCGCGGTGGAGTAGCCGAGCGGTCTAAAGCGTCTCGCTGCGGAGCGCGCGGTTGCTCGCCGTGGAGGTTCGAGTCCTCCCTGGGGCATGGGTGTGTGTGTTTGTCCTTAGGTTAGTTTACCTATATTTAAGTAGTTTGTAAGCTACGGACTGATGACCACGCAGTTTGATCCGATAGATTTACAAACATTTGAAACATTTTGAACTTACAACGTTACAATAAATTTTTAAAGCGTTTTCCATTCGTTGTCTCACTTTAGTGTTACTTCGATAAAACATCTTCCGTTTGTTACGAATGACTGTATTATTAGGAAGAATTAAAAACTCTACATAATTCTTCTTTGTGTTTCTGGCCTCCTTTCTCCGTTGTTGCAGTTATACAATTTGTCTTATGCAACTGTAAATCAGTCTAATTTAGAAGAGATGCGTTTCGCTTTATTCTATATCATCTTCAGTGGTCAACTGCAGAGGAAATGTTTTGTTTTACATTATTTGTTTGATTAAATTCGATCGACAACAGTTCTCATGCAATAGGATTATTTTGATTCTGAATAAAATTGACTACTAATATTATTCACGTATTTCTATGTTGTCCTCTTCATGTGTCTTTTATAACACATTGCGACTTGCTGTCACTGTTTATATTTAAAATAATTACATTTACTCTTTCTTATAAAAGTTTTTGAAAAATCGCCATTTCTATGGATTGGCAGGCTTTGTATGTCGTTTGTTTTGTTCTCTCTCTCTCTCTCTCTGTGTGTGTGTGTGGGGAGGGGGGGGGGATATTTGCTTACAAGTTCTTTGGTTCGGACTGTGAGATGTGTTTTTGTTTCGTTTCTGTCAAAACATTTGTCTGCTGCAAACTTTGTGTATGATATTCTGACTGTATTCTGTGTGTGTTTATAAATGCGATTTTTGTTTTAACTAGCAAAGATCTGTGTATTTGCTTGTGTGTGTGTGTGTGTGTGTGTGTGTGTGTGAGAGAGAGAGAGAGAGAGAGAGAGAGAGAGAGAGAGAGAGATTCTGATTTTCTGTACGTGTGTGTGCGGATAGGGTTTTTTGTTGTTTTATGTGGTCGTATTATATGGTGGGTTTGAGGGAGGGGGAGGTTTGTCTTTGTCTACTGATCACACGAAGTGAGAACTTTTCCTATCTATATGGAGCACTTTCGAAAAATAAGCTACTGTATTTACTATCAATTCGATGTATTGGTTGTATAAATAAAATGTAGACGTTTAACCTGAGTTCAACGTTAATTTGTCATCACCACTGAGGTAATTTGCAGTAAAGTGTAGGCCTGTATGAAAACGTCTGATAATGAGTCGGATCTGATCCTCGGGCCTGTTTCCGGACAATGTATTTAATAGTACATCTATCTTGGTTCCACCTATACATACAATTTACCTTTAATCCACTTGCTGAAGTCATTAACGCGCTGCTGCCTCATCTAGAAGATTAATTGCAACACATATGCCGCAGCAACTGAATATAAGTCGTTTTATGCAGATCTTGGATACCAACAGTGCTTATTCGGCAAGATATGCGGAGTTGGATGGTGTCAGAGTTTTGCTGGGACGTCATGCCAGTATGGAGCGGTCGCTGGGTGAATTGTCTGCAAAGGGCAGGGGTGCCAGTTGAGATCGACATGCGGTACACATTTGTATTCCTGTTACGAAATTTGACAATATTCTGTAGGCTCCATTCCGCAAATTGTACTTACGCAGTCATTTGTTGAAGTCGATAGGTAGTGGTTACAGGTTATCTCTGAACACGAATGTGGAGTGAAACAGTAGCTGGCCCGAAGAGGCGGCTAAGGGACTCGTACGCCCCTCCTCTCACATAGAAGTAATGAAGCCCAAGCAAAATCCTGGAGTCGCCGCCACAAATACAGTAAAAACTGTGTAGCTATCACATTTTCCCAGGTAATGTGCAGTGCACTACATACTCCACGTGGCAGCACTTCATATTTTTAGTGTTTTAGGCAACTCATGGATGTCAGTATCAAAATATCAAGCTTTGATGTTGCAGTTTTATCATTTCGTAAGTCGTTCACTAATACTTTATAAGATCTATTGTTCTCATCAAAGTAACATCTCATAGGGCTACCTTACTTTATCTCAGAAGTTTTCAAATGTTCAAATGTTTGTAAATCTATCGGACCAAACTGCGTGGTCATCAGTCCGTAGCTTACAAACAACTTAAACCTAGGTAAACTAACCTAAGGACAACACACACACCCATGCCCCAGGGAGGACTCGAACCTCCACGACGAGCAACCGCGCGCTCCGCAGCGAGACGCTTTAGACCGCTCGGCTACTCCACCGCGGCAGAGAAGTTTTCCGTTAATGCGTTGTCAATCAGAAAAATGAATTTGAGCCCTGTACAAATTGATTTTAAGGGTGTATTTTTAATGGCAATGAACATTTATGTGTCTGAGTTATTGCGTAGCTTATTGGATGACATGCTAGCGATCTTAGGCTCGTAACTAGGCATCCAGTAAGAAAAGAAATTACAATTTGCAACTTTGACAATTCTCAGCAATTTATTGATTACTTTGTGAAACATTTATCGAAGTTAATTAACAGAGTCAAAATCTTTACCGTGGCCGTATACAAGACGTCGGACATATCACGCAAAGCTTGATACGCACTGATTATTCGTTGCGGCGAGATTGATTTGCAAAATTACTTTCACCAACTTTCTCTTCCGATTGCGAACATATTTTGTTAGCGCCCACCTACATCGGGAGTCATGATAATCTTCATAAAATAAGAGAAATCAAATCGAAAATGGAAAGATTCTATTTCCGCGCGCTGTTAGAGAATAGAACGGTAGAGAAATGTCATAAAAGCGCTTCGATAAACTCTTTGGCATGCATTTAAATCTGATTTGCAGAGTATTTATGTAGACGCATATGTAGATCACAGCCATTTCGCAACGATCGACGTCGCTTTCTACATGCCACTGCTTTCGTACGGGGCCAAAGAAAAAAAAAAAAAAAAAAAAAAATGTTCAAATGTTTGTAGAGTCCATGGGAGTTAACTTCGGGGTCATCAGTCCCTAAACTTACAAACTACTTATGAAATAGCTAATCCTAAGTACGGCACAAATATGCATGCCCGAGGGGGGATTCGAACCCCCGACCGTAGTGGCCGTGCAGACCGTGACTGGAGCGCCTCAGTCCCCTCGGCCACCGCGGCCGGCGGGACCAAAGAAATATGTGGTGCCTCGCGGGAGTAGCCGAGCGGTCTGGAGCGCCACGTTGTGGATCGCGCGGCCTCCCGCGTTGGAGATTCGAATCCTCCCTCGGGCATGGATGTTAGTGTTGTCTTTAGTATAAGTCATTTAATAAGTAATTTGTAAGTTTAGGGACTGATGATCCCGTAGTTAAGTCCCTTAAATTTTACAAACATTTGAGTATTTGAAATATGTGGTGCGTCACACCACGTGACATTACAGGTCTTATGTCTTCCAGAGACCGGGGACCGGGGAGTGACTTAGTTTTTCCATCAGGTTGGTAACTCATAAAAACATATTTAAATATATGCAAGCCCTCTTTAAAGCATGGTAGAGTTAAGGCATGTAGTGGGATTTCCTATGTGGGCCCCGGACATAACCAAGAGCGTTTACGATCTATGGCTGACAAGGAAAGTAATGTGACTTCAGAGGCTCATATTTCTCCTGGGTTATTGCAGACTGAAAGTCTTGGTAGGGGTATAAAACCATAATGTTCAAAATATAAAAGATTCTAAAAATGCTTGTAGATTTCTGTAATAGTCTCTTAGGTGTTGGAAGTAGATTATTTAATTTCACAACATGTTTCGGGTATAGCCCATCGTCTGGTGACGTATATAATATATACAGTGTTTTGCTATAATATAATACAACTTTTCTTCTTTACTGTAACCAATTGTGAAATTTATGCAAAGCTGTTCGAAACCGCTTTCTGCCACTTCACGCCCGCCATCTTGACCCATTCATGCTTTTGAGTGAAAAACTCGCTAGACAGTTTATCAGGAGACATGTGTAGTGCGGCATCTACCTGAAGGGTTTCCTGGACTTTTTAATTTATTTTTTTCTTTGTTGTCCTACTTTGACCCACCGCCTAAGAAATAAGGTGGGTCGTGGAATGGCCTCTTAGCCGCTGCGACTGGACACGGGCCCTGAAGGACGCTGTGATCGGCATCCCCCAGTTCCCGTCCCACTCGCACTGTTACCCGTAGCCCGCCACGTGGAGGCGGACCATTCCCTTTTTGCATTACAGTATTTTTATTTTACATTATTCTTATAGAGCTTTGGAAAAAAGTGAGAACAAAAAGAAATAATAGAAAGGAAACATACAACGAAAAAAGAATAGTAAGAGAGAAAGATGGTGTAAGAAATCAGGAGAATATAAAGTATTAGAGGGGACAATTACAAAGCGATAACAATTTGGATTCCCGCTAGTTTAACTGGACAGGCCAGAGCGGCTCAGAATATTCATCGAGCCAGTCATCCCTGTTCAGTTTTACATTCCATTACATGAAATAATTATAGATCAGTGAGTGGTAAAATCCATAATTTTTACATTGCTGTGGTCCATTGACATTTACATAGAAGAGTAATAAACAACATTGAGTATATTTCACATTAGACAATAGCAGCTATAGAGTAGTGAGTAATTGTGAGTAGAAATTGAATTCACTGACACTAGTAGTATTTACAAGGTTACAAAAAGAAATAATAAACAATAATCCTACAATATTCCTTTACCAATTGCACCATTACAAATATCGATATATTTTATTTCTTTACATGAATAATAGGTTATCGAAGTGTTCAACAAATATTTTGATATATTCTAACACCAAAATTACCATTTCAAATATCAATTTGTTGTTATTACTTTACATGAATTCAGTGAGTTTTCATTGTTCTGATAGATTAATAAGTCGTCTTATTTGTATAGGCTTAGTGTGTTACCAACTTTCATCGGTACCGTCAGTTTGTGTGCTGGTTTCAGTGTCAGTGCTATCCTCTGTCTAAGCCTCTCTTGTGTTGGTGCGTTCTGCATACATTAACGTGGTGGAAAAATTACAGCAGAAATCCATAGAAACGCTTCCTGTAACAGCCGTCCGCTACTATGACGCCATGTGCCTCAGGGTTAAGGGAAGGAGGAGTCAATTTTAACGTGGTTTTAGTAAGAGAAAATTTGAAACAGGGAAATATTTGGTGACCGGATGCAGCTTCTGCAGATATCTGGGGGCTGCACATAGGGATCGGCCGCCTTGCAGATACCGCCGGCCACCTGCGTATCAGTATGGACGGGAATTACGCGCCGACCAGCGATAAATACGGCCTGGTGTTTCCCCCGCGTCGTCCCTTGAGTGATTAACTGCTGGCAGGCGCACGGTTTTGACATATATTACGTTTTAAAAGCAGGGCGCGCGATTTCGGCCATACAGTACGTCACAGTGACACAATGCGCCATACTTGTCCGGCCGCCCCCGCCTTCTCCACCCGCTCTCCGGCGGATTCGCGCTTCCGATGGGAGGCTAAAGCGACATAAAGCACCGGGCTTCAGTGCTAAGCCGCGTCCGAGCGGGCACATCAATTACGAATGCCAGGGAAAAAAAAAAAAAAAAAAAAAAAAAAAAGAGGAGAAACATGCAGCGAACGATGGCATTCGGTTGTCGTTCGGGACACGCCATCGCAATTAGCACAACCGGCTATAAAGAAGGGCTTAACGAGGACGAGCCGATAAATAGCAGTTGTAGAGGGTGAGGAGGGAGGAGGGGAGGGGGCGGTGAGTTGCGGTCGCGTGCACAGCCGTGCGTCGGCGGGGGCGTGTCCCAGGCACGCCCCCTGCCTCCCCAGCGGAGGAGTTGTGAAGGCGAGCGAACGACCTGCCGGTCTTGTGGCCGTGTGTAGGCCAGGCTGCTAGTTTAACCTCAGTCGCACGTTACTAGATCGGCAAAGGCTTACCTGGTACTACATCTACACGTACACTATGAGAAGCTAGTAGGACAAATAATCCTGTAATGTTCGAATACAGCATTAGTAGTCTGCCGCTTGGTAGAGTCGCGTCAATTAAATATCTAGGCGTTACGCTTCACATCGATATGAAATGGAACAGGCATATAAGGACAGTCGTGGGAAGGCAAATTGTCGACTTCGGTATATTGGAGAATTTTGCTGATGATACAAGTATAGCTATCACACCTGACAGAAAGGAATTAACTGATGAATTGTAAATGATATCTTCCAGAAAGTTAAGTGGTTCTCTACAAATGGGCTCTCATTAAACTTTGATAAAACCCAGTATATACAGTTTCATACAGTAAGTGGCATGACACCATTAATAAAATTAGACTTTGAACATAAATCAGTAGCTAAGGTAGAATATTCAAAGTTTTAGGTGTTTGCATTGACGAGGGACTGAATTGGAAGAAACATATTGAAGATCTCCTGAAACGTTTGAGTTCAGCTACGTGTGCAATCAGAGTCATTGCAAAATTTGGTGATATACATCTTAGTAAATTAGCTTACTACGCCTATTTCCAGTCACTGCTTTCGTATGGGATCATATTCTGGGGCAATTCAACATTGAGTAAAAAGTATTCATTGCACAATAGCGCGTAATCAGAATAATTGCTGGAGCCCACCCAAGAGCATCCTGCAGACATTTATTTAGGGATCTAGGGATACTCAATGTAGCTTCACAATATATATATATATATATATATATATATATATATATATATATATATATACACTCATGAAATTTGTTATTAACAATCCGACTCAATTCAAAAGTAATAGCAGTGTGCATAGCTGCAACACTAGGAAAAAGGATGATATTCACTATTCAAGGTTAAATCTAACTTTGGCTCAGAAAGGGGTGAATTATGCTGCCACAAAAGTCTTTGGTCACTTACCAAGTAGCATCAAAAGTCTGACAGATAGCCAACTTAGTATTTAAAAAGAAATTAAAGGAATTTTTGAATGGCAACTCCTTCCACAATGTAGATGAATTTTTAGATAAAACATAAAAAAAGAATAAAAAATAAAAAAAATGTGTAATAAAAAAAATCTTTAAAATATTGATTGTCAAGTGTAGACAACATTTACTAAACTGACACGTTCCACATCATTACGAAATGTCGTATATATGATCTATGGAACAAGTATTAATCCAATGTAATCTGTGATTCGTCTGTAAAGGAGATCGCGTATAAAACGCTTGCATGACCTCGTCTTGAGTATTGCTCAAGTGTTTGGGATCCCCACCATATCGGTTTAAAGGAGGACTAGAGGCGGGCGGCTACGTTTGTAACTGGTAGATTCGATCAATACCCGAGTCTTATTGAAATGCTTTGGGAACTCAACTGGCAGTGGGAAGGCGACGTTCTTTTTGAGAAGCACTGATGAGGAAATTTAGAGGTCCAGAATTTGAGGCGGACTGCAGAACGATTCTACTGCCGCCGACCTATATATCGCGTAAAGACCATAAGGATAAGATCAGAGAGATTAGGGCTCGTACGGATGCATGCAAGTATTCGTTTTTCCCTCGATCTATATGGGAGTGTAACAGGAAAGCAAGTAACTAATAGTGTTACTTAGTACTCTCTCCCACGCACCTTTGGGTGGATTGTGCAATATGTATGTAGATGTAGTCACTCAGGATCCCACCTGTCACTTTCTGCTTATCCTGTTCCAGCAACATAGCATTCGGGGAGGAAGGGATTGTGTGAGCCCTAATCCTCCTAATGTTAGACTCATGGTCTTTTCGGAAGATATGTTGGAGAAAGCATTTTATTTATTTATTAACTAAATCCGTATTTCGCGATCGGGAAGTCTCTTCACCCTCAAATGGTGACTGTGTAGAGAATAATGTGCAGTCACGGAACAATTGGTGCGATATTGCTTGATGGGACTGTGACTAGCGAATGGTTCCTGAAGTTACTGGAAGATTATTTCATCCCCGTTATCCACAGTGACCCTGATTTCCATAAGATGTGGTTAATGCAAGACGAAGTTCGACGCCAACGAAGGAGGAGATTGTCTGATGTCCTGGAGGAGCTCTTTGGGGACCGGATTCTGACTCTTTGAGTACCCAGAGGCGACTCGCAAGCGCCTCGTTTGGTCGCCGTATTCTCCGGATCTCAGCGCAAGCAAGTCTTTTTTGTGAGGCTATAATTAAGACAAGTTGTACAGCAATGGCCTCAAAACTACTTCTGAGGTGAAAACAGACATTCAGGAGGTCTTCGACGGCACTTCAGGGGTTCATGCAGAATGTTCTGATGTCTGTAAAGTTGTGGGACCAAACCGCAGTGGTCATCAGTCACTAGACTTGCAAAGTACTTCTGAGAACAACAAAAACACCCATGCCCGAGCAAGGACGCGAACCTCCGAGGACACGCCCATTTCCCCGCGACGGTTCCCCAGAATTTTGCTATTCGTCTGCCTCACATCATCGCCGCCGTATCTGTCATGTCATAACCTAAATCCGAATATCTGTACTAACTTTATCCAACATTTAAAGCGTGTACCAATTGTAGTTTGTAACTAATTTACGTTTTGTTTCATATAGTTCAATAGTTGTCACCCTGTACATTACATTAGAAACGAGAAAGCCGATCGGGCCGCCAAAGGGGCCTGTCGAGACAGCGTAGTGGGACGGTGCCCCATTTCTCTGCAAGATGCCTCTTCCTTGTTGCGGCTGCGGTCTCTGAAGTTGTAGGAGGAGGAACGGCTGTCAGTAACGGATAACAAGCTGCGGTTGCTGAAGCCCACTATCCGTCCGTGGCGATCCTCCTGCCGGCCCCTCAGGAGGGGTGAGGTCGCCATTACCCGCCTGGAAATCTGGCACTGTCCGTTTACCCACGAATTCCTCCTCCTCCCGATGTGTGATGCCACATCTTAATAGAGTGTACCTTATACCGGGCACAGCGGACAAAGGCAGATCTTGATTCAGATTTGCTACATATTTTAGGCGATGACGAGGCGAGTGTGTTCAGACTTTTACACTTTTGTGAAATTTCTGGACTCTGGCCTAAGCTTTTACGCTTGAGGTTTAGTACATTGTAGATTGGTAGGTTGATATCTTTTCTTCCTGCAGACAGTCAGCTTTCATCCTGTCATTTTAACTGCTGCATCGACGTTCTACTTTTTAGGCAAAGTACGATGGTAGCTCTTGATTTACTTGCCTTGATTCATGATGCACCTAGGTTTTATCTCCAGTTGTTGAATTCTGCATTTTATATTGTGTTTTTCTCATCTTGAAAAGAACATTCCTGACACTCGCCTCAACTACATTATGCCCGGGCGCTGAAAACCTCGTTGTTAAGCGCCCTCCATTCATCTTCATCATCATCATCATCATCATCATCATCATCCTCTTCCTCATCATCTGTACATTACATTAGGGAGGACGGTGGTCGAAACTCCCTTTCGACTGTCTAAAGTTAATGAGTCGCATGGCATGAATGACTAGGAGACACCGAAAGGCACATTTTGTATCCTATCTGGAAATGTCTACCCTATCCATTGCTTCCGCAGGTACCTTTCCTTTGCGAAGTATGAGAGCTGTGCGTTGAAATGCCTATGTTAAGTGTAGGTGACGGCAGTGGATGTGTGTTTAGTATGAATGTCAGTGTTCAGTGGATTTGCTAAATGGCAGAAGGCAGTTACCAGGATGACTTCTTTAAAAAGGAAGTAGCCCATTTACTTCCCTCTTCTTTGCCAGACCGAGCATGTGCGATGTCTAGCAACCTATTCATCAATGGGCGGTAAACCGTAGTCATCCTTCGTCCTAGGAGAGTCACTCTAAGAATAGGGTTCTTTTCTTTCTCCAGATATTTGTATCCAAGATAATGAGGAAGGATTTCTATGCAACATACAGGGTGTCCAGTAAAGGGTTCCCTGATTTCAAAATTAAATATCTCGAAAACAAAGATCGATAGAGGAATGCAGTAAACGGTATATTTATTGTGAAAGCTGTAAGAAGTTATACAGCAGTTTGAAATAATAGTTACAAAAGCCGCTAACAGATGGCAAGGTACGCTGTACAGATCATATCAGCATACATAAGTGAAATAATCGTATGAAAACGCTCTTTGCAAACAATCACATCACAATGTTTTCAAAATGTTCACCATTGGCACTACAGAGGTGGCGCAAACGAAGAATGAAATTCACCATCACATTTCGTAGTGTCTCAACCAAAATGGATTCACATGCCCTAGAGATCGCCGATTCAAGCTCGTCCAGCGTGGCGGGATGCTTCGGGTAGACCATGTCTTTCACTGTGCCCCACAAAAAAAAGGTCACAGGGAGTCAAATACGGCGAATATGGAGGCCAATCCATGCCTGCATCAGTAAATTTGGGACATTCCAAAGCAATGACTCGATTCCCGAAGTATTCCTCAAGAAAGCGAAACACTTGTTCGGTCCGATGTGGTTGGGCTCCATCTTGCATAAACCATTCAGTACCTGGTCGATCCGCTAACGCTTGCTGTGTGGCGACAAATTGTTCCAAAATTGCAACGTAACGCGCACCAGTAACCGTTTCTCGACTGAAAAAAGGGCCAATAATGCCTCTGATGCATACTGCAGCCCACACAGTAACTTTAGGAGAATACAGGGGTTTCGCTTCACACCATTATGGCTTTTCGGAACCACAAAATCACCAGTTCTGCTTATTCACGTATCCATTCAGGTGGAAGTGTGCTTCACCTGTAAACTAGGTGCAGCCAACATCAAATCCTTCACTATCAATCTTTGTGAGCATCTGATTAGCAAAGGCAACCCTTTGTTGCATAGCTCGTACGGGTGTGGCCTGGTGCGTTTGAATTTTGAATGGAAACATGTGTAGGCTGTTTCTCAGTATTTTCTGCGTGTTGGAACGCTTCACACCAGTCTCAGAAGCAATTCTACGGACGGATGAAAATGGATTTCGCTGAATAGGTTTGCTTGTGGCCAACATTCCCCACTAGATCATCAGTTACGCTACCTGTTCGTTGAAATTTTGCGAAGAACGTACGAATGGTTTTCGCATCGAGTCATTTTGGAACATTAAATCTTGCTTGAAAACTTCACCTTGTGCCGTAGGACTCTCTTCTAACCTGTGGTACTTTAGCACTAGAAAAACGCGTTGTTCAATGGAGTACGCTAACCTCCTTTCTCGTTTCAATAGTGGAACTTATCGCTCTGGGCTTCGGATCACTATTTATACTAGGCATTACGTATCGGGATTACAGCGCCATCTGTTAGTAGCTTTTGTAACTATTATTTCAAACTGCTGTATAAACTTCTTACAGCTTTCACAATAAACATACCGTTTACTGCATTCCTCTATCGATCTTTGTTTTCGAGATATTTAATTTTGAATACAGGGAGTCCTTTTCTGGACACCCTCTACGTTCTTATTTTGCAGTGAATACTGTATATAAAATCGCCAGTGTGTTACAGTCGCCGTCATTTGCAGTGTCGTGTGCAGCTCCAGTGTCTGCTCGTCACTGGCGGCAGCCTCGTGGGCGGAGTGCCAGGGCGCGCTGCCGGCCTCACCTGTTGGCATTCAGAGGGCAGGCCGACCTCTGGAGGTCACAGCCGAGCGCCGGCTTAACGTGCCGTCTATCCGGAGTGGCATTAAAACGAGCCCCCACTAATAACCTAGCGTCCAACACACCAAACACTCGTCCGTATTAACACATTCTGACAATAAATGAAATATCCAGAAGACATGGTCTAATGTCAGAGTTGGAGGTTGCCGGCCGCGGTGGCCGAGGAGACTAAGGCGCTCCAGTCACGGTCTGTAAGTTTAGGGACTGATGACCCCGTAGTTAAGTCCCATAGATAAAAAAAAAGAGTTGGAGGTCGACTCGGAAAGCCAATTACGATCTTTTTTACTTCTGAAAAAGCTTCACTGTATTGGCTTTCAGTACATTCCAGTTGATTGTAAACTTAATCAGCTATTTTTTAACGTGATTTTCTCACGCATTCAAAGTTTTACACACCATTACACAATCTTCCTAGTGCAGGCCCGATCACGGCGGGCCAGATGGCCCGTGTGCGAGTGAGGCTCGGGAACTTTCAGCCTTCTACATCTACATCTACATGGGATACTCTGCAAATCACATTTAAGTGCCTGGCAGAGGGTTCATCGAACCACCGTTTTACTATTTTATCTTCCATTTCATTCTCGAATAGCGCGCGGGAAGAAAGAACACCTGAATCTCTCCGCTCGAGCTCTGATTTCTCGTATTTTATTCTGATGGTCATTTCTACCTATGTAAGTGGGAGTCAACAATATATTTTCGTATTCGGAGGAGAATGTTGGCGATTCGAGTTTCGTAAGTAACCCACGCCGCAGCGATAAGCACCGTTGTTCTAATGATTCCCATCCCAGATCCTGTATCATTTCCGTAACGCTGTCTCCTGTGTATCGTGACAATACGAAAGGAGCTGTTCTTGTTTGGACTCTTTCGATGTCCTCCGTCAAACCCACCTGATAAGGATCCCACAATGGGCAGCAGTACTCCAAAAATGGACGGACTAGCGTAATGTATGCAGTTTCTTTTGTAGTTCTTTTGCATCTTTTAAGGGTTCTGCCAATAAAACGCAGTCTCCGGTTCGCCTTTCCCACGACATTATCTACTTGTTCTTTCCAGTTTAAGTCTGAAGTAATAGTAATTCCTAGGTATGTTGTGGAGTTTACGGTCTTCACTTTTGATTGATTTATCTTGTAAACAAAGTTTAACGGATTTCTTTTCGTACTCATGTGCACTACTTCACACTTCTCTTTATTTAGTGTCAATTGCCAATTTTTACAACATAGTGATCTCTTATTCAGATCGTTCTGCAGTTGGTTTTGATCTTCAGATGATTTTACTAGACAGTAAATGACGGCGTCATCTGCAAACAACCTAAGAGAGCTACTTAGATTTTTCCCTAAATCGTTTATGTAAATAAGGAGCAGCAGAGGACCAACAACACTACCCTGTGGAACTCCCGATATCACTTCTGTTTTAGTCGGTGCCTTACCATCGATTACTACGAACTGTGTCCTCTCTGACAGGAAATCCCCTATCCAATCGCAAATTTGAGGCGATATACCATAACCACGCAATTTGATTAAAAACCGTTTGTGAGGTACGGTGTCAAAAGCCTGCTCGAAATCAAGAAATACGGAATCGATTTGCGAACCCTTGTCGATAGCGCCTATCACTTCGTGTGGATAAAGAGCTTGCTCTGCAGTTCTCGGAAGTACTCCATTCGCCGCGACACTTCATGCTGCAGTGCGATGGGCTCTCTTTCTTGTGGCTTATGGTGCGATAGTTTCCCATTGCTAGCGCCCGACATCGTAAATTCCATGGTATTACCAAAAATAAAATTTTATAAAATTCATTTCAGTTTTGGTATAAATACAGGAAATGTTTTTAAATAGTTTTCAGGACACTGCAAATGTTGCATCTCTTTTTGAAACGTTTTCAAAAAAATGTTCAAATGTTTGTTAAGCTTATGGGACTTAACTACGGGGTCATCAGTCCCTAAACTTACAAACTACTTATCAACTACCTTATACTAAGGACGGCACAAATATCCATGCCCGAGGGGAGATTCGAACCCCCGACCGTAGTGGCCGTGCAGACCGTGACTGTAGCGCCTCAGTCCCCTCGGCCACCGCGGTCGGCGAAACGTTTTCAAGTCATTTGCTACATCAATTCAAAGTGCTCTTTTCCATTTGCAAATGGAACTAACAGATTTGCAGTGAAATTCCAGATTGAAACCTAAATTGTATTACTTTAAAACTGTTCAGGAGGTCTCAGAAGTATTTTCTCAAGAAAAATTTTCACGTCTTCTTAATGAAACCGAAAAGTTATGTCCATGTTAGCCTCAACTTGCATGTGTCTGAAAGTGAATTAAAGAACTCATGATCACGAGACAGCCTAAGTGGTGACAATGTGATTAATTAATGCCACCTCTCAGTGTGCCGGCTGTTTTTGCCAGCTACAAATTTTATTACATCTTCATAAAGTCATACATAATTAAATTATTTTCTGCTTTATTTAGTTGAGAACTGTAGTCATGATACTGTCAGTAGACAAGTGCTGGGTAGTATTTTTTTCTTTCAAATGTAGTTGTGATAGAAAAAAATATCACTAATAACGTTCTAAAGAAACTATATTTTCTATTTGCTCCTATTTCTGTAGCACACTTACAATGTAAGAATTTTACACGGAACAAAGTGGAACTCAGAGTATTATCGCGTAATGCACTTGCAAAACATAAATAACCATTTTATGTTTTGTATCAATATCCAGCACCGTGATACTACCGCTCTTTACGTTCATCTTTCGAATTCCCCTATACGTCTACGCGGGGACTCAGCAGTTATTCCGCGACGTTGACGCTCATACAGCACAGCGACATGGTGAAACCGAAGTGCCATCGGCGAGAAGAAATGGCCCGTGGTTCAACGGGTGGTCCGTGGGCCAGTTTCGTGGCCGCCACTGAAATCCCGCCTTCCTTTTTCATACATCTCTGCATATTGCTCTTCGTAGATATTTTTCAACCTCCTGTGGGTCTCAACAAGGCCGCAGTCTTGCTTTATCAAAAATTAGTTTCGAATCTACTCCCCTTTTCTGCGAAGAAAAAAATTACGGAACATGAAAATCGAGGATGAGCTACTCACCTAACAAGTCAAATTTGAGATAGATACGTCAGTACAAAAACAAATCACTCCCACTGGTGCATGACTTCGGAACGGCCCTCGTATTCCATGTTCCTCTCACTTTGCGGGTTTCTCTAATGCTGTACACATTTTAAACACCTGTATTGAAGAGAGAAATGACCGAATGAAATCTCACAATTATACTGCAGGGAGCGTAATGAACCAACCTGCACAACGTAACAAAGTCGGCAGCAGTCCTTCTCGTGACGTAAGAGACCGGAAGTTAGTTACCGGATCGCACTTTTTACGTTTTACACGTACGTGTCATCAGCGGGTATGCCCATGGTTATATTTATAGTCTCTGTTACTGCGTGAACGGCTACGAGTGTGTATTAGTGTTGTTCGTCATTAATATTGTTACCAGGTCTCTTCTGAGAGTTTGAAAGGGGCCTCATTGTGGCTCTACATTTCACATGGTGGGCGAATCGTGCAATGTCCAGATTTAAAGGGCATTCAGCTGTGATAGTCGTCGGATTGCATGTGGGAGCGAGAAAAGGCATACTCGTCGCCAAGGTTCTGGTCAACTTGGTCTGACAAGCACAATGGGCACAATGGAGGATCGACGTACTGTGCGCAAAGCATATTGTACCAGCTTCCGCTCTGCGCCCCCCCCCCCCTCTTCCACCCACCCGAAGTAATAGGTACCCTCTATAACCTTGTGTCATCCCACATCCTTGTTCGGAGACCACCACCAGCCGGACTGCGGAATTTCCGATCCATGTTCAGGTTGCCATCAACACCATGGTAAAAATGGCAGCGCTTGGAGACTGGGAAAGTGGATGGATTGTTCTTTGATGGTCTCGCAATGTGTTCTGCACCATTCCGGATGATCATTGGTGGCAACTGGCGGAGACGTCCCAGTCTTTGAGAGGCAGAGCGGCTTTTATTCCTGTAGACGTGTTACAAGCAGCCTTGGGGTATGACCTCAGCTCAAGATACGAGATCAATGAGGCAAATGCAGCGATACAACAATATGTCAGTCATCTTGTACCATCATGTGTTACCTCTCATATGCCAGTATCGTGGTATCGTTTTTCAGCAGTACACTGCTGTTTCACACAAGTGTCTACGTGATGTTGATAGCAACTCGGCGTGGCTTGGACTTTGTCATTGTAAGTCTCCTGGAATATTGAGCCGTACGGCCTCTACAGTCCACATTAATTTCGAACATGTGGCCGGTGCAGGATTTTCTGCACCAACTGACTGACCCCTCAATTATGTTCTACAGATGTTCTATGCCGTTCATGTCTTGCGATGTGGGTGAGAAAATCATTCGCTCGAATTATCCAGAATATTCTTCAAACTAACCACGAACAATTGTACTCCAGAGACATGGAGTGTTGTCAACTTTAAAAATGTTACCGTTGTTTAGGAACACAATGTTCATGAATGGCTGCAACTGGACTTCAAGTAGCCGAAGATAGTCATTTCTACTCAGTGATCGGTTCAGTTAGACAAGAGGTCCCAGTTCATTCCACGGAAAAAGGAACTGAAATAGGGACTCACCTGACCAGTGTGTCTGGGGTCCACTGATAAGGGCACTTGTCCAGTAGTAGCGCTGTTGGAAACGTCGAGTTATTATCAAAGGCACTGGAGTCTGCTGCCAACGCCTGTCTACCCCAGACCGCGCCGCACTGTCCTAACAAATAAGTCCATCGTACGTCCCACATTGATTTCTGCGGTTGTTTGACGCAGTTTTGTTTGTCTTTTAGCAGTGACAGCTCTTCGCAAAACGGCAGTTCTCGGTCACTAAGTGCAGGCTGTTGACCACTGCATTGTCCGTGGTGAAAGGTAATGTGTGAAATCTGATATTCTTGACACTGTCGATCTCAGAATATTGAATGTCCTAACGATTTCTGATGTACATTGTCTCATTCATCCAGCTCCACAATCTTAATTTTCCTCCTGCGGCCATAATCCAATCGGAAAACTTTTCATATCAATCCCCAAAGTACAAACGACAGCCAGCCAATACACACCAATTTATACTTGATGTATACCGTACCATCACAATCTTTATATGTGCGCCTGCAAGTAGCTCTCACATGGCTTTTGCCAGCACAGTCTATGTCTGGATTACAATTTTTTTGTTCCGCTTTTCATTACGGATTTGTCCCCCATTTACTCGGGGTCGGCATGCTTAATTTCGAATTTGGCGTAGTTAATTCAAGAGGTGGACAGTTTCCCTTCCGCTAGCACGATGGAAGTAACCTGTATAACCCGACTGTGTGCGTAGTGTTACCTACGTGGAAGATTTCTTGAAGTGAGGAAATTGTAAAACTGGGTGCCAGCCCGTTATTCACCTAGAAGAATTTGGAAAACCGCGTGGGCGGCGGACTGACTCTCGCCGTTAATCCGGCGGGCTGGTTCGGTGGAGACCAGCCCACCTGCCCGAGGCCGGCGTGATAACCTGCGTAGCTATGCGGGAGGGTAGAATTACGTTTTCAATGAAATTAAATGCAATATAATGTTAACTACGCTGATAGCCAATTACACAGCTAATTCAATGTATCTAAATGATATTCCCAGTACATCGCAAATTTCAGATTTTAATCGCACGAAAATCGTGTTTATTATGGGTTGGTTGAACGTGGGTAAAAGGGAGCGCAACATCTAAATGAGTACAAAAATAAAAATCACAAGAATAGTGCCAAAAATATAAATGAAAGCAGTGTGCGAATAAGTACGTTTGAGAAAATGATTACGAAAGTGAAATTTGATTTTGTATAGACGAAGTATTACGAGCATTATCAAAGTGTTTTTGTCATTTTTTCAGTTAATTAATAGCAAGAGAAACTCGTCGTGTAAGTAAAAGTGCACCGCTTTACAAAACGTAAGGACGAAAGTAGCTTTCGCGCGCCACGCCACTACCGGTTCTGTGAAACTTCGGCGACACATTGAAAAAAATGTAACAGTATACTACAGAAGATATCTGAAAGAAATATGCAGAAATGACACTTTTATAGAAACACGGTATTTATGTTGACCACCTGCACAGTGCAGAAGGCGGGACGCGGTTCTTAATATCTGACCACCTGTGACAAGAGTACATGCTGTGAAACTTAGTCGTAAATGAGTGCTTTTATAAGGGATTTCAAATGGAATTCATATTACTGTATTTCTAGAAGGCTTCTGAGAACGTGTCTCACAAGCAGATTGTAATGAAATGGCGTGCATATGGAGTATCGTCTCAGTTTCTAGTAAATGACGGAAAACAGAAGCGATATATCGCGTACCCAAGGGAAGTGTTATAGGGGCCCTATTGTTACTTGCCCTTATAAATGAGTTAGGAGACAATCTGAGTAGCCGCGGTGGAGTGGCCGAGCACTGTAAGACACCCTGCTGGCACCGCGCGGTCGCTCGCCGTCGGAGGTTCGGTTCCTCCATCGGGCATGGGTGTGTGTGTTTAAGTAGTTTGTAAGCTTGGGGACTATAACCGCAACAGTTAAGTCCATTAGATTTACAAAAATTGGAATATGAACAATCTGAGTAGCCCTCTTTTCGGATGAACCTATCGTTTAACGTCTAGTAAAGTCGTCAGAGGCCAAAAGTAATGTTCTAAACGATTTAGATAAGATATCAGTCTAAAATTGTCAATTGACCATAAATAATAAGAGATGTGAGGTCGTCCATTCAAGTATGAAATAAATCTGTTAAACTTCATTTACACAGTAAGTTAGTGAAAAATAAGGACAGTAGATTCAAATAATTACTTCAGAAATACAACACACAGAAAATGTTGCGAGAGAAGGCGAACCAAAGGCTGTGTTTCATTTGTAGAACACTTACAAGATGCAGCAGTTCTTCTAAAGAGACGGTCTGTACTACTCTCGTCCGTCATTTTTTGGAGTATTGCTTCGCAGTGTGGGATCCTCACCAGGTGAGACACAGGTGTAGGATGCCACAGAAACGACGCATTAATTGGGGTGAAAATTATGAAAGGAAAAACGTTATTCGTTTCGGCAAAATGTATTTTCAAAATTTATTTCAATAGCATTCTCATCCGAATGCATATTTTATTAGCACCCACATACAAGGGAGGCTTGATCATGATAATAAAGTAAGAGAAATCAGATTTAAGGCGAAAGGATTTAGCGGTTCCTTCTTCTCGCGCGATATTCGAGAATGGAACGGTAGATAAATGTTATGAAAGCGGTTCCCATAAAACCCTGGCGCGCATTTAAGTGTGAATACCGGCGGCCCATGTATATGCAGAAGCTGGTAAGCGGTTCCTGCAGCGGATCACCGAATACCTGTATCAACGCTGCTGATAACTGCCAGGTGGTCGTAGTTGCATGACGTCATGCTGCAGTCCGTCTCCCTGCAGTCCGTCTCCCCAGGGCATCTGACGGGGCCCGTTGACCGACTAATCTCTAGTTATGACAGATCTTCCGCTTTCGCTGTTAGGTGCGATCATGCATTTTCATCTTTATATCGTTGGCCACGATTTGTAAAGGCCTGAGCAAGGGGGCAGGTGTCGCCAACAGAATAGAGTTAGGCGTGATGTCATTATGACTTACGCACGCTGTATGGAAGACTACGAGTCCACATGTATTTAAAGTTGCAAACGCGTTCTCTTCCGAAACCAATCGATTATAATCGATCGCGTCGTCGCAATAGATCTCTGATTTATACTTCATTTGAATTCTCCCCTCTTTTATCACACAGTCACCAGCACCATGTCGAATCACAGAGGCCGGCCGCGGTGGCCGAGGGGACTGAGGCGCTCCAGTCTCAGTCTGCACGGCCACTACGGTCGGGGGTTCGAATCCCCCCTCGGGCATGGATATTTGTGCCGTCCTAGTTCATAAGTAGTTCATAAGTAGTTTGTAAGTTTAGGGACTGATGACCCCGTAGTTAAGTCCCATAAGCTATACAAACATTTGAACATTTGGTATAGAGATAACTGGTTGGCAATGTGTCACAGTATTGCACTCGCTGTTTCACATTTTCGATTGGCGAAAAGTCTCGTGATCTCGCTGGGTAGGACAAATGGGTGATTCTGTGAGTTCAACAAGGAAAGTGTTCATGCAAAACAAGTGTTCGTGTATTATTTTCCTGAAAATGGTAACCCAGAATGAAAGTGACTACGGATTGCAGGCAGTCATTCGCGTAGGTCATACTGGTCATAGTGCCTTGGACACCCGGTAACTGTGATTTGTGGTTGTATACAGTAGCAACTCACCTCAGATTATAAAGCGCTGAGTCGTCAGGAGGAGAAATGGAAGACGCTCCCGTATCCCGTGTCATAATAAACAGCACGGACTGTCACCACTGATATTGTGGGATGTTACACTGTACCGCTTGATCAGAGAAGGACCTGCAACGTCATTCGGGACCGGCTGCGGTGGCCGAGCTGTCTGCGGTACGCCCGTCACAGTCTGCACGGCCGATACGGTCGGGGGTTCGAATGCATCTCGGGCATGGATGTTTGTGTCGTCTTTTGTATAAAGTAGTTCATAGGTAGTTCGTATGTTTAGGGACTGATGACCCCGCAGTTAAGTCCCGTAAGCTTAACAAACATTTGAACATATTTCGTCATTCGGGTGACGTGTCTGATCGTCTCAGGGGGTGATCTGTTTAGTTCGACTTGATCTATCTCGTCGTGTTATTCGACCTTCCGTGCACCATTCTCCACACACCTGTTGCACCGCCGAAACACATCGTTCCAAATGACCAGCAATTTTGCGGATGGATGCATCACATTCTCTCGTGCCAATAACGCGGCCTCTTTCAAAATCACTGATTTGGCCACACGGTTCGCGCATACATCTGCAAGGGATCCTGCACGGTCTGCTCAGGTCATACTGACCCATTAGCTTCGGTCTATAGCGACAATGAGAACCTGGAGCACATTTTACCGGTAGGTACTGTTGCATCTCGATACCGATTTGACCATGAACCCGCGGGCTGACATGTATCAAATACTAATCAGTTCTACAAAACATACTGCTGTACATTCCCTATCAATAAGAACTTCTTATTTCTATTCTTTCAAGGTGTTCCTTTCTGGATATGGGGGTTGTTAGCTGTGAAATGGAAAGTGTGATTCTAACGATGTCTCTGTACCATCTCTGTCTCTGTACAAGGGAACTAATCGAGTACCCAGTGCAGCTATGAAATGCTGGTGCTATCAGTAATATTCCTCTTCGTCGACAGTGTATATGTACTTTATGTGTAATGTTAAGAAAAGGCACTTTAAAGTCACTACCATATGAACTCCGCAAACCGATCTCCGATATATATATTACTCGTATATGACTGTCTGATGATTATTTAATAACAAAACTGGTGGAAAATTATATAACGGATCTGACTTTTACGTGAAAGACACTGGGAACAACTGAGCAACACTTCTTTCAACTTAGGTAGGTTAAACAAATGTTCATATGTTTGTGAACGTGAGAGACCAAACTGCTAGTGTTATCGGTCCCTAGACTTCAAAATTACTTAAATCCACTGAAGCTAAGTAAAATGCTCGAGGGAGGACTCGAACTTCCGGTGGGAGTGGCCGCGCAATATGTAGTATTGCGCCTTAGACCTAGCGACCATTCCCGCGCGGCCATACAAATGTCTATTGTAGGATATACCCTTATAATAGTCCTACTGATATCGCAGTGGATACTTTTTACTGTGGACTATATATCGTAATTGTTTAACAGTGACATGATTTCTCTCCCTTATGGGAGTCTGCGTGTTTATTTTACGCACTTTTAGAGGTTGTCAGTATTTTCCAATTGATGTTTGAGTGTTATAAACGAATGACTAGTGGACCTCATTTTAAATTTATACTATTTTACGAGATATAGGTATATTACATGTCACGAGTCATACCATGCATGGTATTATGGTATTCTTTCAGTATTCCCGCCGATTTGTATGTTAGTTCTAAAGTGTTTTTATCTCAGCATTTTACAGTTTTCTTTTCTTTTTTTCTCCACAGGTAAGACCAGATACCATGTGCGAAGAACTGTTCAGTTGAACTACAAAGGAAAATGGGCGCCAAATCGAATGAATCTGTTCATCACCTGGGTAAGTACATTTTCATTTGATGACTCAAGTGATGTGTTGGGTAAGTTAGGTAGTCCTCAGAAACGGAAACCTTCTTTTGGAAAGTCGTTCAGTTCTCCTTAAGATCACCAATGATATAGAAATGCGGTGCTTTCAGCACTTCTGGGAACAATGATAAGTCCTTTGAAGCGATCTGCGGGGTTTCAATAAAAAAGACATTTCAAGGTACAGCATTAATCTTTATTGTAAACAATAGCGTCGCAAAAGAAGTGGTAAGCTGACAATATGAAACATTTTATTTAATCGAAAGATTGTGATACATCGTACATGACTGCCAGTGTCTCGTAACTAGGGCAGTTGGTTATCGCGTAAAAACAAAAGTCACTGATTCCGAAGGAACCTTTTAAATTTTTTGCATGTTGTAGTAGTGTTAGTTTTGGTCGTTGCACCATACCTGAGACTATGTCTGCTCCATCGGAATATATCTCCTTTTTCCTACGAAGTCAACGAATCCTTGCTGAAATTACAGGTAAATTAAATCATCTTTAAGAGTGTATATGAAGAAATTAAATGAAACACGCATTTCTTAACGTGCATCACATTGGTTTCCTCTTTTTTATGTGCTACTAGCTGTAAATCCGGCGTTACCCGGATGTTTATTTATCCTACACTCTCGTAGTCCACATCCGCTTCCCCCCTCTCTCCTCATCCATCTCTTTCTCTAGAATCTCTGTTCGTTTTTACCTTTCCCTCTTTCGGCAAAGTTTTCTGCAAGGTACCCTCTGTCATGTACCATACAAACATTTATGTACCAAGTGATCTTCCTCTTTGTTTAAAGATCATGTGTGCAAACATTCATAAAGATTGGAGCTAAACTAAGCATTTTGTAAAATTCCGTAAGTTAAGTATCCTCCACCATGCACCGAAGGAAATGTGACAGTGACATTCCTCTTGTTTTTAAGGTAGAGTGTGCAAAAGTTTATCAATATCGGTACAAAACTATAGATTTCTATGCAATAGAAACGCAGAGTCACACGGAAAACGCACTTTGTTGCTTTCAAATATTCCAGTTTTATTACATACAACCCTTGTTCTGAGAATAACGAAAACAACAAGAAAAGGATCTGTGAAATCGGTCGAGCGTTCTCAAGTTATGGCGCGACCAAGGTATTTAGGAATCCATTTTTATGTTGCAAAGTATCTTCCCCCCATACACCGTATGAAACTTCAGGTAGACGGTGACTTTCCTCTTGTTTTGAAGGTCAAGCGCGCGAAATTTAGTGAAGATCGGAATGAAACTATAGATTTCGTGAATCTTTGGAGAAGTATGCTCCGTCATGCACCTATCACAAAATACTTCCTTAGCTGACGTTTCCCACCAATAAACTACATTCCTGCCAAATTTTAGCTTCGTAGGTGAAGTTGTTTTGGAGATTTCATGTTTAGTCAGTGAGTGAGTGAGTGTCCTTTCGCTTTTATATAGATAGAGATTAAGAATACAGATTGTTTAATTTTGGATGCAAGAGAATTAAGGGTAGACAAAAAGAGCCGCGGCGGATTAGCCACGCGTACTGGAGCGCCGTTGTGCGGTGCGCGCGGTCGTTCGCCGTCGGGGATTCGAATCCCCACTCGGGCATGAATGTTTGTGTCGTCTTAAGTATAAGGTATTTCATAAGTAGTTTGTAAGTTTAGGCACCGATGACCCCGCAGTTAAGTCCCTTAATCTCTACTAACATTTGAAAATTGACCAGACAAAAACAAATAGTAACATGCAAATCCGTAATGCTAACTTTGCTTGATACAAGGTCATGCCTGATGCGACAGTTTTACGGCATCTACAGCGAAACTGTTGTGAGCGGTAGACTTCTTTTCGTATCATCATTTTGTGTGTATGTGGGGTGGGTGGGGGGTCAGTTACAAAACACTTCATAATCGTCCGAAATTACATGCAAACTTTCTCGCAGGTCTATGACTACTCCCATTTTCTAGTAATTGACGCATAAATCTGGGTATTCTCACGCGGTGGCCTCTCATTATTTATGACGTCATATCTCCTTAGCTATGTGTCGTGCTCTTTTGCTTTTGGGTCAGGAATCTTCGTAGGCGTAAGGTGGACAGTTCACCAAAGTTTCATTGCAATGGAATGAATGGTTTATGAATACATAGAGGACAAATATATATATATAAGCCGTGAGTCATAAGCACAATTTATTGTCATCAGTGCTATATTTCAAGTTTTCTAAGCAGGATAATATAGTGTAATGTATTTATACATACTTTTTAAGGGACTGATAACCTTTGTCGTTTAGTCCCTTTCAAAATGAAACCAACCAACCATAGTTTTTAAATGACACTTGCAAGAAATACTATTTTGACGACTGAAGCTACTGAGCACAACAGTGAATCAAAGTTACAACATTACGCCAGGTTCGTCCTGGTTTCTGACTTCCCTGTTAAGTACTCTGCTCTCTCTGTTGGAGATGGGTTTTTTAATCATTATTTCATGAACAGCTTGTGCAGCTCTTCGAGCGCAGATGACTGTGATGTTACCAAACGATTTACTGTTTCCCTTCTCGAATGTTCATTCCCTACTTGCTAGTTACAGTTCCAATAAGCGAACTTGAAACCAGTACAGTACATGTATTTCTTTCATGTAGTTCCCGTGAATCGAGTTTCCTGATGACTTATGAATACTTAATACTACCTGCTGTTGTTCACTCAAAACCCTACCACTCACTGATGATCGCAGATTTGCTTAACTGCGGGTTGTCGCACCTCACAGATTTATTATTTATTCTCGGATCGATCGAGAAGCAATATTGATAAACTCTAAAGCTTGACATTAAGAATCGTTTTCTATTGTTGTTCGCTTTAGGTTACCTTGTACAAAACTCTCCATTTTGGAAGCACTACACCAACCTATATCAAACGGAACCTATTCATGGTATTCATCACTTGGGCTTGGTTATTCACATCAGTAGATCACTTGTTGTGCCATGAATTTGTTTCCCTCCAGTTGTACTGAGTCACATTTTATTAGCAACTCAATAGACCATCCAAACTGTCAGCAGAATTTCAAAGATTCTCCTCTCTTTTGTCGAAACTCCTTATCGTCCACGTTTCACTACATTAAAACGGTACACTCCACAAAAATTCCTTCTTCCTTGAGCTAGTCAGTGTTGTATATCCTCTCTGCTTCGGCCATACTATTGTCCATGTAATAACACTCTCTTATTACTTTTAGTGTTTCATTTAGTAATCTGATTCTTTCAACATCCACATATTCCATTACCCTACTTTTGCTTGATTTATGTTCTTATGTCCTGTTTTCAAGACACTATACATTCGATTCAACTGTTCTTATAGTCTTTGCTGTCTCTGGTACAAATTTAATGTCGTCGGCTAAACTCAAAGTACGGTACACTGATGTCCAAAAGTCAACAAAGCACTATTATCTCGAACTGTGTCGAATTCAGGATATAATCATATAAACTTAACAGATGTCTACATAATGTTCCTCACAGAAGATGACATTCCTGTCGGCATAAAACCATACCAACGAAGACGCCAGGGCACTTATAAGATGGGGCAGTGTCTTCTAGGTAAACCTATATCTACAGTCGTTTACACTTTCATAGACGCGGCAGTCTTGTCCAGAAAATATACCTACCTCAATTTCTCTGTGGTGGAGGGTCTTTGCAAGGTTGGAAGCAGGACAGTCTCAAACCGAAGTGGCCCTTAACTGTCCCTTCAATACCCAGTGTAATTTTAAGAACAATTAAAAGTCGGCTAGCGCTAAATACGGCGAATATTGCGATTGGTCCATACGTTTGATCCGTTTGCTGGCGAAGATCACGCGCACGATGTTTTCTTTATAGGCCTTCTCGATATTCGGATCGGATAGCGGGATTTCTCACCCAAAAACGTCGGACAACGCCGAGATAATATTGACAATTGGTGGTGTGTACTTCTGGTACCAACTCCTTGTGAGCGATCCCTCTGGAATCTAAGAAAACTGTTAGCATTGTCTTAACACGACTCCTCTGGTAAAGTATTTTCTTTATTTTGTGTCCCTATCGCCATTTACAATCGAATTTGTGAAACTGGCATCGCTTTAGCCAAGGTTGGTCTCTCCCGTGCCGGCCGCGGTGGCCGAGGGGACTGAGGCGCTTCAGTCACGGTCTGTTCGGCCACTACGGTCGGGGGTTCGAATCCCCCCACGGGCATGGATATTTGTGCCGTCCTAGTTCGTAAGTAGTTCATAAGTTTAGGGACTGATGACCCCGTAGTTAAGTCCCTTAAGATTTACAAACATTTGAACATTTTGTCTCTCCCGTGATTCTGATCGCCTGATATGGCGCGTGTCACAAGTAGCTCCCAGACATTCCTTTTACCAAATCGTCGCACAGAATTCTGTGTGCAGTATTTTTAGTATTGCTGACAGTTCTTCGAAGAGTTGTGCAGAAACGAATTTGTCCGCCACGATCATTTTGGCGATTATTTGCACATTTCCGTCTGTGCGATGTGTTCGCGGCATCAAAGTTCATGGCACGTCCTTAATATAGTGCATATCACCGAAAAACATTTAAAGGACTTGAATAATCGGTGCCTTTACGGCTGTTGTTGAAACTTCCTGAATCATTAGGCAGCAGCTCACCACGAGATAATATTACAGTTTGTAGTTTTACACATTTGGTCCTAACACGGTGTGTATTATTGCCTCGGAGGAATACAATGAAAATAACAAAGATACCTGCAATGTAGAGCTTAGATGAAAAACAAATACTTAGGAAAGATGAAAGACGGAAGGAATGTATAGAGCGGGCCATAGAAGGGAAATAAGTTGAAGGGGGTATTCTAAAAAGGGAAAAACGAATAAGTCGAAGATGAGATAAGAGAAACGATATTGTGAGAAGAAATTGACAAAGTAATGAAAGATTTTAGTTGAAACAAGACCCAAGGAGTAGACAAAATTCCCTGTGAGCTGGTGATATCCTTGGGAGAGCCAGTCATGGAGAAATTGTTCTACTTTGTATATAAGATGTGTGGCACAGGGGAAATAGCACCAGACTTCAAGACGGATATAATTCCATTTCCAAAGAAGTCAGCTGCAGGCAAGTGTGAAAATTACAGAATTCTAATTTTATTAAGTCATGATTACAAAATACCACCACAAATTATTACAGGCGAAAATAAAAGAGGAATCTGACCTCGAGGAAGATCAGTTTGGATTAGGAGAAATGTGTGAACACTCGAGACGATGTTCATCCTGCCACTTACCTTAGAAGGTAGGTTAAGGAAAAGGCAAACTTATGTTCGTAACCTTTGTAGATTTGGAGAAATCTTTCGGCATTGTTGTTTGTAATACACTCTTGACAGGGGTAAAATATAGGGAACGAGTACAGCTTCTACGGAAATCAGACAGCAGTTACAAGAGGTGAAGCGTGTGAAAGGGAAGCAGTGGTTTGAAAGTATCATTTCTCAAATCTTATTCAGTATGTACATTGATCAAGCTTTGAAGGACAGAAAGGAGAAATTTGGAGAAGGATTTAAACTTCATGGAGAAGAAATAAAATTTTTTAGGTTTGTCGATTCCATTATAATTCTGTCAGAGACAACAGATGCCCTGAAAGAGCAGTTTAAAGGGATGGACAGTGCGTTGAAAGGAGGTTATAAAATGAACATTAACAAGAGCAAAACAAGTGCAGTGGAATGTAGTATAAGAAAATCAGGCAATGATGAAGGAATTAGATTAGATAATGAGACAATAAACGTAGTAGATGAGTTCTGTTATTTGGATACAAAATAACTTCAGATCACCGAAGCGCCGCGGCGGAGTGGCCGGGTGGATTGAGGCGCCATGCTACGATGCGCGAGGCCGCTTCCCTTCTGGGGTTCGAATCCCGCCACGGGCATGGATATTGTGTTGTCTTTAATATAAGGTAGCTTATAAGTAGTTTGTTAGTTTAGGGACTGATGACCCCGCAGTTAAGTCTCATAAGCTTGACAAACATTTGAACTTTTTTTTTTATCACCGAAGTAAGGAATTGCAAAATAGCTATGGTAAGAAAAACATTCGTGAATAAGCAAAACTGATTGATATCCAACATTTCTTTAAACGTTAGGTAGTCTTTTCTGAAAGCGTTTGACTGGAGTGAAGCATTGTACGAGAGTGAATTGTGGACGATAAGGAGTTCAGGCAGAAAAAATAGATGTTTTTGAAATATCATGTTACAGGAGAAGCCTGAAGATTCGATGGGTAGATGGCGTATTTAATGAGGAACTACTGAACGGAATTGGAAAGAGAAATTTCTGACATACCTTGACTAATATAAGAGATCGATTGGTAGGATATATTCATAGTTATAAAGGAATCGTGAATTTAGCATTGAAGGAAAGTATGTGGGTAACAATCGTATAGGGAGACAAAGAGACGAATATTGATGATGATGATGATGATGATGGTTGGTGTTTTAGGACGCTCAACAGCAAGGTCATCAGCTCCCGGCGAATACAGTAAGCAGGTTCAAAGTGATGTATGTAGATTATCGTCCTTATTACAGACGAAGAGGCTTGGACAGGACAGGGTAGCGTGGAGTGCTGCATAAAACTAATCTTTGGAGTGAAACCCACAAAAACAACAACCTGCAGCGGTTTGGATATTGTGGGGCGGGTGGGTTATAGAAGTGTCCTTACGTGTTTGGGGGCCTGTTTGCCATTACCTGTCGTTGTAAGGTGGTGGCGATAGATTTCGTTTTACGCATTGAGAGGTTGTTAATGACCTGCCACTGTGGGTCGGGTCGGTTGAGTGGGAAACCAGCCAGTGGTTGGCTGCCGCTATGCGCTGCCTAGTACCTCTGTGACCGTCAATGGGCTCTCTCTGCGTTGTGCCGCGGGTCAGTCTGGTAGCTAGGCGCTCGCTCGTGCTGGCGTGGGCAGCGCTGTGGCCACGTGGAAACATCACACCGAAGGAGCCCGGTGGTAAAGCGCTCTACTGGAAACCGAAGGGTCACGGGTTCCAAATCCTGTCGGACCTCGGATTTTTTCAGCCTGCGTATTAACCCATCCTACACCTCTCAACGATGTGAGGAGTCGCCAGAAACTACACATGGTTCAGATTCCACGCAAAGCTGTAGGTCCCCTTTCCTCGGTTGAATAACTAGGGACACGCAAGTCGCCGAAGTGGCGTCCAATTGAAATACTTGCACCAGGCCAGTGAGCCACATGAAATTATTATTATTACCGAAGGAGAAAGCAGCGGTGCAATCGTGTGACGTCACCCAGAGTATGCGGCGATGGCGCAAGTGACTGGCTGGCCGCTAGGGACTACAGTCTGCTCAGTATTATTTTAGGATTGACAGTTCTGCGGTGGCAGACTCCAAGTTGTCACGTTCCCTCGTTACTTTCGCTTCATCTCACATTTCATTCAATTGCTTAAACACGGAAACTTTTCCAAATCAAATTCAAATGTTTGTACAGCTTATGGGACTTAACTATGGGGTCATCAGTCCCTAAACTTACAAACTACTTACGAACTAGTTCATCCTAAGGACGGCATAAATATCCATGCCCGAGGGGGGATTCGAACCCCCGACTGTAGTGGCTGTGCAGACCGTGACTGGAGCGCCTCAGTCCCCTCGGCCACCGCGGCCGGTGGAAACTTTTCCCTGCATAAATATGGAACTCGCATATTTTGTGGAAGAGCTGCATTATATTTTCACTTAATTTTAGTTGGTACTGTAGTTTGGTAACCCCTTCAGTTCTCAATTATTTTAAAAGTAGAATAAAACGTATTCTATAAAACTCTATATATTGTATATTTGTACAAAATTAAAAATTTTCATACTTGGTTTCCAAAATAAAAAATGTCAAATAAACTGGACACCGGGTCTGGAAGGTAGTTAAGGATGTAAGATAAGAAAGAAGAAATGTGAAATAAGGAGTGCTGGCTCACTCCTGTAATCCAAGGGACTGGGAGGCCGTTGTGTGGGAGAAATCCGTGGAATGTCTGCGGATTCGGTCGTTTCGTGAGCTCAGGACCGTTCGCGGTGCCGTCGCCGAACCCTGGACTCTCCGACCTGGATGGCTGTGTGGACAACGTCGGCGTGTTGTGGCCCCCGGAGTTAGAGAAGACGAAAACTCATCGGGTAACCGACATCATGTTGATTCCTCAAGAATCGAAATGCGACACGTCAGACTTAGATGAAGAAGTCAACAGTTATATATGTCACTCCATATTTATGGTGGAGCTTATATCGCAGAGTGGAGTTCGTGCAAAATTCACAAATTATTACATAAAATAATTTCAATAACGGATACGATGTCTAACGCACTCCGCAATGGATCCGCCATGTTCGCTTCTTCTTCATTGAAGCTCACCATTGTGTTGACAGATGGTAGGAAGAAGTACGAAACTAAAAGCGACATATGTCCAGTAAACAGGACACTGAGTTTCAAAGCAAAACAAAATCATGTAGTGTTCTATAATTAATAAAACATCGGTGTCCAATATATTGGACGCCAGGTCTGAAGGGTTAAGACGATATTCTGACAGCATACGAAAGCTCATTTTCTCACGATCTTACTGAAGATTCAAATGCGGGAAACTGATTTATTAATGAAGTAGGTAAGCTTATTAACGGAAGGGAATGTTAAGAATACAATAAATTTTCTTCTGCGTCCAACCGGAATTCTGTCAGTATTTTGTAAAACCAGATAATTTCCATTAAATATGACGTACTGCTCACACGTACGGTTTCGTTACTAGAAAAGAAACTCCATGGTTATAATGAAACTGTTTTTAAAATTATGTAATCTAAGAGTTAATCGTCGGTGAAGAAGAGTATTTTAAATGGGACAACCAGTAGTGAAAGAGTACGTGGAGAGTTGGTGCGTATGAGTTGTTTTGTACTGAACTAGCGGCATCCAGGTGAATGAGAAACGGAGTGGCACTTGCAGGTGATAAGGTAACTTTATAAATTCAGCTGACCTGCTACTGGGATTCGCAATATACTTTCACTCAATACAGGATAATAATTCCCAAAAGCATCCACTAAAAACGTCATGGGAAGCTCATCGCCGGCCGCGGTGGCCGAGGGGACTGCGGCGCGCCAGTCACGCTCTCCACGGCCACTACCGTCGGGCGTTCGAATCGCCCCTCGAGCACGGATATTTGTGTCGTCCTTAGTGTTAGCTAGATCATAAGTAGTTTGTAAGTTTAGGGACTGATGACCCCGTAGTTAAGTCCCATAAGCTATACAAACATTTGAACATTTGGAAGCTTCATCGGTCAAACTTTTGTGGCCCCTTGTTCAGACATCTACACTCTCACTTCTAAACATTTGTTATCAGTAATTCACAACAGATTCAAATTTAGAATAAACATTGAAATTCGACAGTCATAATAATAAATTAAAAATGAACTGTATGTAGAGCAACATCCCTGTCAAGATTTCGGAATTTACTTTTTCACTGTGGTACAGAACGCTATAGTAAGTTCCCTCCTGAACAGGCATTAACATTAGAAGACCTCGCATGTTCAGTAGTTGAATTCATTTTTCACTCTCCAAGGAGTGTGCGTTGGCATGGAACTTCTTGATAGATTAGACGTGCGTGTCGTACCGTGAACTCGAACTGGGAAAGTTTGCCTTTCGCGGAGAAGTGCTCCGCCGACTGAGCTGCCCAAAACCGGCTCACAACCTGTCCTCATAGCTTTACTTCCGCCAGGACCTCCCCTCCTACCTTCAAAACTTCGCAGAGCTTCTCCTGCGAAACTTGCAGGACCAGCACTGCAGGAAGAAAGGATCTTGCGGAGACGTTGTTTAGCCACAGCCTGGGGGACGTTTCCAGTATGCAGTAGTCAGACTGCAGCAGATTGTGCGCAGGGGAAGTTCTGAGAAGTTTAGTAGTTGGGAGAAGAGCTAGTAGCGGAAGTAAAGGTATGGGGAGGGGTAGCTCAGTCGGTGGAGCACGTACTGGCGATGGTCGCGAACTCAAGTCTCTGTCCAGCACATACATTTAACCTAGTAGGAACGTTCGAAACATCGCTTTATTACAAAAATCTTTGTAATTATTAGGGCCCAAAGTGCTAAGCCCATTACACTTGCAAACTACTTAAACTAAATTACTGTAAGGAGAACTGTCTTTGTCCCTCTCTCCCGCGATAAACGGCACTCAGGGTTCCCAAGAGGTCAGTTCATCTGTAACCTGAACTTCTTACGAAACTACTCACAGCCGTTGTGAAACATAACGTTAGCGTGGCGTGATCATTGACGGTGGTTGTTACGGTCTATTTTCAGCATTCAATTGGTACGACATTTACTGCTCACATATCCCTTGCGGAAAGGTGATGGTTTATTCATCGGGTTTACGGCATAATGTGGTAGCTCAGGCTCTCGGTTGAACGGCGTCTAGTGACGGAGCAGCCCAGATTAATTCACAGCCTCGTCTGTGTGGCGGGGCACCGCTACCGGCCTGAGAGGAAGGGGCAAGGGGGGGGGGTGCTGGAGGCGTGCTATCTGATGGAGCGGGACTGCGCTGTGGCGAGTAATTGCTACACGCCGGCAAACACGGCACACAGCACAGTACCGGCCGTTCATTCTGACGCATGGCGGGCCCTCCAGCCAGCGACACAGCGCACGCTACCCATACAGCAAACTGCCGACTTAAATTTTGTGTTTGGCTTTAAGCTAAGCACTGGTCAGTTTGAAACCTTGCAGACACGCCTTCTAAATGTGTCCGTAACTGCTATATCAGTTGCGGTGTACAGTCTAATTTGATGCTACTGTCGAAACTAGTCTGTCTTGTACATGCCTCGGCATTTTAATGTGACTTCTGCAACCGACATCCTTGTGAAGAAAAAAAAAAACTGTATTTATTTTTCGCTCTCCCTGTACAGCATTTACCTCCCACACTCCTCTCCCACAAAGACTTACTAACTATTGTGGAGGTGTCATCGCTAAGATAACGTTGGTACACAATAATAGAAATATCCCCAAGTATAGTAATATATGACATTTACTGAGAAGAAATGAATAATCAACGTTGGGCGTTGCCTAAGTAGAATAATTCGGGACTGCTAAAGTCCATACAGTCACGGTCTGCACGGCCACTACGGTCGGGGGTTCGAATCCCCCCTCGGGCATGGATATTTGTGCCGTCCTTAGTAGCTAGTTCATAAGTAGTTTGTAAGTTTAGGGACTGATGACCCCGTAGTTAAGTCCCATAAGCTATACAAATATTTGAACATTTGAAAGTCCATACATCTGTTCAGAGTACCTTGACTGTCCACCCTAATTTCTAAATCTCAATGTAAACTAGTCTTGCAACTCTGTATCAGGGCGATCAGTTTGTTCTGCGTAGCGTAAAAATCTGTCCTGAATTGCAGTACAGTGCCCTGACTCCTTGAACACACTGCTGGATCGACTAACACTGCTCTGCTACGATGTACACAGTCTTATAGCTCGCATCTTCCCACTATGTAACCATGATCAATCCAGTGAGACGTAACACAAGTGCTAGAGTTTGTAATGCGCGTACTCTGATGGAGAACTATGACTGGTAGTGGTTCTATTATGTGTTCGTGTCCATATCGATAGTGATGTAGTTGTGTTTGATGTAATCACATTATTTGGCACTGCACTAACAAGGCACACCGTTCACATCGAGTGCTGCAAACGGCATGAAAAATACTTAATCATTAAAAATAAATAAATAAATAAAAAATAAAATAAAATAAATATATAAATGCAATACATAGATTCAATATCTACGCGTAAGGTTCCGAATCGATATAAAATGGAACGAGCATGAAAATGGGTGGGCAGGGTGGAAGAATAGGGGTTGAAATCGGTCGACTTGGGTTCATTGGGACAATTGTAAAAAGGGGTCTCACCAAAAACAACAGACTATTTCGGAATACTGCTCAATTGTTGGGGATCCCCATCGGGTTGAATTAAGGGAAGTAATTGAAGCAATTCAGAGATGTGCATTTAGATTTCTTACCGTTAGATTCGACCAACAGGTGACTGTTACAAAGAATTTTTGTCAATTAAAACTGGAGTTCTTCCAGATAAGGTGACGTTTCTTTGACGAAAGGCCATTAGACAAATTGAGATAACATCTATCTTCAGCTGACAGCAGAAAGTCTGCTGCTACCGACGAACATGTCACATAAGCTCCGCCAAGACGAGATGTAAGCAGTTATGAGTCGAACGGTGGCATGTTAGCATTTTTTCCTCGCTCCTTCTGTAAATGCAGTAGGAAATGAAGTGACTGGTAAAAACTGGCGCTTCATATATCATCAATGTAAAAGTGCTGGCATACTATTTGCATCTGCAGCATAATTTTAATGATATGAGTGTGCCACAAATGTTCACTGCAGTGCGACATCATACGCAACGGCATCGTAAACGGAATAATTTATATTCATTATCGTCCGTTAATAATTTATCGCATATTGCAATTGCAGTCTACTGGTAACAGAAATCCACGTTTTAGTTACACGCACTTTTAATTGATGACAGTACTAATCTTCACTCAGGAATAAGTAGACATTTAAATTAATTAGTATGCCAATGATTTTCTCTTTTATTATTAATTACTTCCCTTAATGGTAACGTACGATTATCAATTCAGTAGTGTTCAAATGTGCAACGCGGTTGCTGGCTGGGTCTGTATTCAGTTAGGTATCCATATCACGAGGGCTAATTCTCCTTGCGCGTGAAACATACGCCTGACGCTATTGAACATTTCACAAGTAGAACTAAAATCGTGCATATTGTACGGCTATTAAATCAAAATTAAAAAATTACATTCACATAAAAAGTGTGTAGAAAATTAGATTTTACGAAACATCTTACAAGCGAAATTGATCTTAGTTTATAAGAAATAGAATTGCGCTAGTAAAACTATTACAGTTACGAAAAGGGGGAGGGGAAGAGAGAGAAAGAGAGTAAATAGATTAAAATGTATAGAACATTTCAAATATAACAGAGAAACTCACCCACTTAGTAACACGAGTGTTATAAGGAAATTTACACCTGCTTGAGAGAAGCACTGTTACACCTGATCAAAGTGGGAACAAGGGGAAATTCCAGCTGTGTAATGAAAGCTCTCAATCGAAACCTAGAACGGCTGAACATAATTAATTTTCACATATAACTTGTTTTGCTGATTAATTTTAACCTGTGAAAAGTACCGGTAGACGGATGCTCAACAACAGGCATGATTAAGATTGAAAAAGGCGAATATGTCCCGACTAGCGTAGACGTAAAAGAGGATAAATACCTTCTCGACATACTTGGCAGAGTGAGAAATTACAGAGACAATAGAGGTTCCTAATCTGAAATCAAGTAATGGCCATTAATGGTTATTTAAAATGAGACGAGGTCTGAAATTAGCAGTGCGTGTGAGACACGTGTTTATAAACTGCCTGGAGCATCGACGCTGGTGCCACCACTTTAAAAAAACAATTCGCTGTCATCTTCAGTGTGCCCACTGTGAACTTTTGCCATAGCTAACGATACACGACTGTATGTCGAATATCGGCCTCTAGTAGGTAGAGGTCCCCGGTTCGAAATGTTCAAATGTTTGTAAACCCATTGTATCAAACTGCTGTGGTCATCAGTTCCTAGACTTACAAATTACTTAAACTAACCTAAGGACAAAACACACACACACACTCACACACACACACACACACACACACATATATACACACGCAAGGGAGGATTCGAACCTCCGACGGTGAGCAACCGCGCGCTCCGCAGCAAGGCGCCTTAGCTCGGCTACTCCACCGCGACTCCCAGGTCCGTATCGCAGTTACGCATCTCTGTGCCGTCAATGTCCGTTGAAGTGAGGAAGTACTACTCGAGGTGACCTAAATGTGTATCTTATGGTTCCCTCATGCCATGGCGCTAAGTGTTATGCCTTTGTGCGTCTAGAATATTGGCAGTATATGTCCTCTTGCGCTGACGACGCAAAACGCGAACACTAGGGTCACCAGAGGTTATGGAGGAAGCCGGACGTACCACGAAACATACTGCGGTGCCATTCGTTATCTGTCCGTGCCTCCTGGACACTACACTACTCCAAAAGCCAGTGACAATCGAGTTATGGGACGGTAGAACACCAGTTCGGCAGATGCGGGTTGTGGAGACAGTGCGCGGGAAATCATAGGATGTGGTAGGGTCTTCGGTAAATGTTCGTGGATTGCGGGAGCCGACGAGGTCATTGCTTGACGCACCATACGACAGTCCTCGCTCTGTGTGGTGTTTCTTTGTCAACGCGAACCTGCACGACGTTGAGTGGGTGCCGTTACGTAACCACTTATTCGAACACAGAACCACTGTAACTGTGTAACAAATGTTCAAATGTTTGTAGAGCTTATGGGACTTAACTACGGGGTCATCAGTCCCTAAACTTATAAACTGCTTATGAACTAGCTAACACTAAGGACGACACAAATATCCATGCCCGAGGGGGGATTCAAACCCCGTCCGTAGTGGCCATGCAGACCATGACTGGCGCGCCGCAGCCGCAGCCACCGCGGCCGGCAACTGTGTAAGACATGAATGGCCCACATGCCTGAAGTTGCACGATACGACCACTCCGCTTCTCAGAATTCAAAGGTACGGCGTATTCGTTTGCTGGATAGGCTGTGTAACGAGTCTGCAAGGCAGTGCGAGTGGTTCACTGTGTGGCTCACGGCAGCTGAACGAAGGAAGATTAGGGTTTAACGCCCCGTCGACATTGTGGTCATCATAGATTTTGTCGTGAATGGGAAAGGAAATCGGTCGTGCCCATTGAAATAACCATCGCGATAGCATCAGGAATGCAGTTTGGTCTTCTGCTTAATACATGATATTGTAAATATAATAATTTATTCGCACATCAATGGTGTGTTGTCGAAATGGGGTAATACATATTATAACATGCCTTACGGCTTCATTATTATTATTATTATTTTGTCTTTTTTGTCAGGCAGATTATCTATGTGATTCTTGTTCTTGCGAAAATGTTTGAAACAACAGACCACACATGTATAAAAATACTGCCAGTCGAATTTTTGCCGTTTCATACGTAGAGATTCCAGTAATAAACTGATGTGCAAACGATGGGTCAAGTCTTTTGCATTTATTTTAACTTGGTTTATTTTAAATATGAGTGAAGAAAGTATCGCTAGCGGATCGAATGGTGTACTGGAACCATGTTCTGTAACTAGTTCTATCGTTGATCTGAATATTTAGCTATTGTCACGCATAGAAAATTGCTTTATAACTCGGGAAATAAATGGCTTTTGGTAATAAGGAAAAAAAATACTAATGCTTATTTATCTTCTAGATATTGAAACTGAAAATGTTAAAAAAATTCTGCTTCAATACAAAATTTATTTACGCTATAATGTTGACGCTATAATGCTGGACGGAGGAACGGGAGGGGGGATTGGAATTATCTTATTTCATTCGGTCGTATTGGACTCGGAAAGGCTTGGAACTTACTTATCTATGTTCAGAGCTTATTCTTTCTCCTTAAATTAAAATATTAAAGAGGAAGCTTAATTAGGATGACATCTGTGCACATATGGACATCTTTAAACCGGTGCATGAAACTGAGGCGGCAGGGGTCTGTCTCTAAGAGGACGCGAAATGGCACAATCAGCGGCGCGTGACGCAGCATTACAGTGGTAGGAGCAGCTGTTGCATGCAGCTGCAGTTGTCTTATCTGTGTAAAGAGCCTTATTTCCTGAAAGTCCATAATCTTTTAGAACTGACAATAGCTTCCTCCTAGGCACAGGATCAGAAGCCTTTTCTAGATGTATAAAACAAATACAATTCGCTGTTCCACTCATAGCACTTCCCCATTACCTGGCATAAGCGAAAGATCTGATCCTGACAGACTCTAAGAGGCCGAAATCAAATATGTCATTCCACTTGTCGTACTTTCCTTTCAACAATGCGTGAGAATATTTTGCCTACGACGCTAATTAAAGAGATACCTCTGTAGCTGTTACAGTCGTTTTTATTTGCTTGCTTGAAAATTGGTACGATTACTGCTTTTGTCCAGTCAGACGGAAACTGTCCGACTTCCACACCATTTCAGTTACACTGTGTAATCATTTCAGTCTTGATTTCCACTGTGTTTGATCGTTTCCGACTTAATTTCGTGTACCGTAGCCGCTTTATTGCATTGCAGTTATTGATCATTCTCTCCACTTCCTCAAATGTAATTTTGTTTCAATCATTCTGATCCCAATGTACGTCGAAATCTGAAACTTAACATGACTTTTCACCTACAATCAGCAATTCTTTAAAATATTTCCTCCATCTGCTCAATTCATCCACAGTATCACAGTATTAACAACAGTATTCCTGAACTTTCCAAAACATCTGTCAATTCATCTACATCTACATAGATACTGTGCAAATCACATTTAAGTGCCTGGCAGAGGGCTCATTAACAACTTTCATAACTTTTCTCTACCGTTCCATTCTCTAATAGCGCGCGAGAAGAAAGAACACCTAAATCGTTCCGTTTTCGATCTGATTTCTCTTATTTTATTGGGATGGTCATGTCTCCCTAAGTAGGTGGGTGCTAGCAAAATTTTTTCACATTCAGAAGTAAAAGTCGGTGAATGAAACTTCGCAAAAGGTCACGCCGCAATGAATAACGTCTTTCTTTTAACGATTTCCACCCCAGTTCGTGCAACATTTCCGAGACGCTCGCCCCCCCCCCCCCCCCGTAACGTGATAAAACAAAACAAGCTGCCCTTCTCTGAACATTCTCAATATCTCCAGTCAGTCCCACCTGGTGAGGGTCCCACAATGGGCAACAGTACTCCAGGAGAGGATGCACAAGTGTGATGTAGGCAGTCTCTTTGGTGGATCAAGTGCATCTTCGAAGCGTTCTGCCAATGATACGTAATCTTTGGTTCGCCTTCCCCACAATATTTTCTATGTGTTCTCTCCAGTCTAAGTTGTTCGTAATTGTAACTCCTAGGTTTTTTGAGTAGAATTTACGATCTTAAGGTTTGTCTGATTTATCGCGTAATTGAAGTTCAGCGGATTTCTTTTAGTGGTCAAGTGTATTACTTCACTTTATTTACTTAGTGTCAATTGCCAATTCTCGCAACATGTAGAAATTTTGTCTAAATTGCTTTGCAGTTGATTTTGATCCTCTGTTGACTTCACTAGCCGATAAACGACAGCATCATCCGCGAGCAGTCTAAGGGAGCTATTCAGATTGTCTCCTAAATCCTTTATAAACACAAGGAAGAGTAGGGGACCTATAACGCTTCCCTGTGGAACGCCAGATATCACTTCTGTTTTACTCGATGACTTACGGTCGATTACAACGAACTGTGTCCTTTCTGATAGGAAATCGTGAATCCAATCACACAATTCGGGAGATATCCCATAAGCACGCAATTTCATTAGAAGCCGCTTGTGGGGTAGTGTCAAAAGCCTTGCAGAACTCCAGAAATTTGGAATCGATTTGAGATCCCTTGTCGATGGCACTTAACACTTCATGTGAATAAAGGACAAGTGTATTCCCTTCCTTTATAAACTGCTAATTTACCTCCAGAAAGGTTTTCCAGCGGCTTGGCCCAAAGTTTCCAATCTATTTCCAAAGTCTTCCAGTTTCTTCGACTCTTCAGTGTATATTAGTAGGCTTTTGTATATTGATGTGAATAATGGTGTTTTCTCTATTTGATGACAGGCGTAAGGTGGAATGAAAGATACAGCGACAGTGTTTTACGCCAGTAATCTAACGGAGAGGAATCCTTTAGGTGGAGCCGTACCTCCGAGGAAGTCACAGGCGCACTAAAAGCTTTCATCCTTCACTCTGTTTTACCGCGGAGGCGAGAGCTAAATTGCCGTTAGGCGGGCAGGAAGTTTGGGACGCGGTAACCGGCTTAGCGGCGGCGGCCATTATTTTTGGCAGAGCGCGCTGCCCGCCTCGTAATTGAGTTGAGAGTTGCATTTAAGCCCGCCAGCCATGCATTATAGGACGGCCGGACCCGCTCGGCCAGGTAGAGCGGGCACCAACGGGATTACAGCAAACAAAGTCAGCGGCGAGAGCTGTGAGGCTCGTATCCATTGCATTGTCTCAATCTAAAATAACAAAAAAATGACGCAGCAACTATAAATACACGCGTCAAGAAAGCTTTGCATCACTTGTATATGCCATCCGCACTTTGTTAGTGAAGGATGTTGTTCGAAATATTGACACAGTATCAAATAATGCAGTTTAAGAGAAGTTCATGGCTTGTAGGAAACAAGTTGATGTTAAATCACAGTATAACTCAGTTTTTACAATTGCTAACACATAGTTTGACGAAAGTTGACATTTTGATTACACGTAATGGGCATATGATAAGTGAGACTGAACAGTTCAAATTTCTAGGTGTTCATATAGACAGTAAGCTATCGTGGAAAGCCCATGTTCAGGATCTTGTTCCGAAACTAAATTCTGCTATATTTACCATTAGAACAATATCTGAAATAACTGATTTTTCAACACGAAAAGTAGTCTGGCCGGCCGCGGTGGCCGAGGGGACTGAGGCGCTCCAGTCACGGTCTGCACGGCCACTACGGTCGGGGGTCGAATCCCCCCTCGGGCATGGATATTTGTGCCGTCCTTAATATTAGTTAGTTCATAAGTAGTTTGTAAGTTTAGGGACTTATGACCCCGTAGTTAAGTCCCATAATCTATACAAACATTTAAACATTTTTAAAAGTAGTCTGTTACGCTTACTTTCACTCACTTATGACGTACGGCATTTTTTGGGTAACTCGCCTGATGCAAAAAGAATATTTCTGTCCAAGAAACAGGCGGTTCGAGCAAAATGTGGTGTAAGATCACGAACGTCATGTCAACCCCTTTTCAGTAGTATGAGAATTTTGACACTGGCGTCACAATACGTTTTTTCTTTGATGTCATTTGTTGTTAACAATATCAACTTATTTCCTTGAGTTATTAGTTTTCACTCGGCGAATGCTAGACAGAAGTCGAATCTACATTTCCATAAGACCACCTTGACACTAGTGCAGAAAGGTGTACAGTATTCTGCAGCATCCGTTTTCAAGAAGCTGCCACAAGAAATAAAGAATCTTAGCACTAACCCACACGCTTTCAAATCTAAATTGAAGAGTTACCTCGTGGCTCACTCCTTTTATTCTGTCGAGGAACTCCTAGAAAATTTAAACAATTTAGCTAATTAATTTTTTTCTTTATTGATTCTATTAACTTTGTCTTAAGATTGTCATAGGCATAGGACTACTTAAAAATTTTCTATTACCATTCTTGTGTTAAACTTCATGTATTGACTTGTTCCATGACCATGGAGTTTCACTCCTCAATTACGTTCTGTGGAGCAGAAAACATTGTTATTATTATTATTATAGTCCTCCGATCTACGGTGACATTGAAAGGTGGCAGCACTTCATTTTGGTATCGTTACTGACTTCGGTCATCGATATGAGGGACGGCAGTAGTAGGCGTGTGTGGTAGTTGTGGTGAGCTGTGATTAGGTGTAACACGGAGAGAGCAGTCTTTTATGCAGCACGACGATTGTAGCATGATACTAGGTTAATATTTGGAAGCTCACGTAGACTTACATAAGGTGCGTCTGAAAAGTTCGGTGAATGGTCTCTCGAAATACAAAAAAAAAAAAAAAAAAAAAAAAAAAAAAAAAAAAAAAAAAAAAAAAAAAAAAAAAAACAACCTTTACTGGCCTCCAAAGTAATCGCCTGTTGGAAACTGTCAGCAAACGCTTCTTATGGAATAGCTGGAAGAACTGAGGTGACGCGTTGTTAAATCACCGCAACCGTTCCTGATCTTCAATCGTCTGCTATCAATGTCAAAGACAGCCGCCTATTATCCGCAAGCATCCGTCGTACTCGTCCGATGTTGTCTGGGACTGATTGTGGACGGTCGACCCGAACGTGACTTATTCTAGACAGTTTCATTTTAGTCTCTAAAGCGTTTAAACCACTCATACACACACTATTTACTCACTGCTTCAACACCACACACACTTGCGCTAACATCGTACGACTCTCCATCGCCGTTTTGCGTAATTTGAAACAAAACTTGATGTTAACGCGTTGCTCCATTTTGCGCGCCATGTTGCAATGACACGAGTTCCCACACTGACCCTGTTAGCTGGGTCGCACCGTCTTCCAGGGCTTCACTGCAGTGCTTTGCACGATAGGGGGCGCTTGTTGACATGTCCCTCAGTGTGTGAAATTTTTATTGAGTCTTTATTCTCTTGCATTAGAAAAAGGCACGTTCTGCTTTTTTTTATATCTTCGCTGCATTACCTAGTATTAACTACAATTATCCATTCGTGTAATTACAAGATATTCAATCATTGTTAATTCAAGCTAGATACCTCATCTTTGTAATAAATGAAAGCCTTATTTAAAAGAAAATTAAGTGTTAGATTATTTGTCAATAAATTCCTCCTGTCCCTTGTATTACGGTTAGACAATGCACCTTAACTCTGAAGTATTATTCTGTCGAAGCTGCACATTCATTTTTTGTACAGCATTTTAGAATTTATTTGACCTCAATTTTAAGCAGAACTGATAGGAATAATCAATGCACGAAACACGTTACTGTTGCATTCTGACATGCGAGCAAACAATATTTCACACTTAAAATTTGGCAGAACTTTATGTTCTAAAGTGATTACCGACCTTTCCTCAATCAAACTGTGATATCTACTTTGTTCTCACAAATTACATATTTCTTAATGTACAAAATCTGCATGTGTTTGTTGACGACGCAAATTGATTTGTGCTTGACATCACGAATAGGAAAGGCCATTTACTCCTTTTACACGAGTTTTGACTTGCTACTTACTCTAGAACCTGTTACTTTGTCAGCCAGCTGCCAGTATTTCTTGTCAGTTACTACACTAAAACTAATTATACCATTTGATGAAGTTGCGGATCATGAGGGCCTCCCTCGTCGGAGGTTCGAATCCTCCCTCAGGCGTGGATGTGTGTGTTGTCGTTAGGCTAGTTTACCTTAGTTTAAGTAGTTTGTAAGCTACGGACTAATAACCACGCAGTTGGGGCCGATACTTTCACAAACATTTGAATTTGATTATTCGTTAATGAAATTAAATCTTGTTTTCAGCACAAGTCGGAACACACAAAATCATTGCGTGGATCTCAACAGAATCCCATACTCTGTTGGTTTTTGCATTAGTATTCTGAACTTTGACCTTTTCTTAATGAGCTACTTGATTGTCCAATTCACGCATTCTACTTTGAGCTACAACCGGACTTGGCATTCAGCGAGATTTTCCTTTAGCCAGACTGGTGTTCTGGACAATCAAGCGCACTAACAGGGCCATAAATCTTGATATCAGTCGATTGCAGTCTGCTTAATCGTAATATTTATTCTTACTGTAACCACAGACGCCATGATAATTTTTTATATTCTCAGTGCTGTACCAGTCTATACAGGCTGTTGCATTCATACAAACAGAAACAGACACATGCTCACTCACTCACTCAACCATAGTTTTCGAATTTATTTTGTTTAAACTTATATGTTTTATCATATTAACTGTCATAAAATGAAGAACAGTGTTACTACTAGCCCCATGTATCGGAAGCATACCCATTGCGCTGCGCGATAGTAACATGTGTACGTTCTTTTAACACGCGGTGTGGGAACAGCATACGGCGTTTACTGATGTTATATGAAAATTTGCCACGTTTTTGAAGAAAAATGCGATGAAATATGAGATTTTGATTGCACACAAAAGAGAAAGAAAGAAAAATTTTGCTTTCGCACATCGCTCCCTATACAGTCTACATTTCAAATTATCAGTGTTTCAGGTGATTAGTCTTTTCAATTAAATCGCGAGGTAGGTAGATGTATGGGTGAGTGTACGTGGTCCAATTTGTATTGCCATCACAATCAGATTAAACTGAGTCACGCAATCACAAATTTGCACTGTCAAAAAAAAAAATCTAACAAGGCAATCACTTTAATTTGAGAGCTATAAAAACATTACATCTTGTTTCGACTCTCATTTGTTACGTGAAATTTATGAAAGCATATCACAATATTTCTGCCATGCAAAACTGTGTAGTATTCGTACAAAGAGAAAAGTATTTAACGAAACGACATAAACTATAAACAACCTTCTTATAGACTCCCAACACCTGTTAATCATCATGACAGAATGTAATTATCTACGAATGTAATTTATGGAAACACAAAGAAACGGAAAGCAACATTCATATTGGCCATCTGCGGGCGATACATGATTGGCAGAGCACGCTTTCCAGGATTCATCGCGCCGTTATCACCCTCTACATGTGATAGAGAAAGCTTAAGGTTTAACGTAGCGTCGACAGCGTGGTCGTCAGAGACGGAGCTCACGCTCGGATTTTTGAACTAGAATGGGGAAGGAAATCGGTCTTGCTCTTTCAAAGAAACCGTCCCTGTATGTTCTTAGAGTGATTCAGGGAAATACGGAAAACTAAAATCTGAATGGGCGAAGGTGTATTTGAACCACCTTCCTTCCGAATGCCAATCCAGTAGGTTACTACTGCGCCTCCTCACTCGATGTCAAACAGAAACCAACACCTAAAGTGCATTTCAATCAAAGAAAACACCATTACTATAAGTACTAAAAGTAGACAATTTATGTAGCTATCAAAAAATTTTGTGTATCCTCTGTCACTACCTATTTACGGAAAATCTGTGAAGTCCTTTTTGCATCTCTGTGCTTTATCATTTCATGTACAATATCTTAATTAGTCAAAGGAACTGATAGTGATAAGAAAGTTAAAACATTGTCACTTATGCGTTATACATTAGTAAGAATATATGCATTATTAACAGGGACTTCGAAAGTCAGAGTGATTGAGATAGCATAACGTATTAGAGATGTGCTAATGAGGTAGTTCATTTTCATTTAATTGACATAAGTATTCAAAATTACTTGTCGTTTACCAGCAGACAGCTTACTGAAAGTATCTTTAGCAGACATCAGAACTGAGCCCTACAGCCAATCTGTATTCAAATGAGTGACATTATAAAATGAATCTTTCACTCTGCAACGGAGTGTGCGCTGATATGAAACTTTCGGGCAGATTAAAATTGTGTGCCGGAACCGGGACTCGAACCTGGGACCTTTGCCTTTCGCGGGCAAGCGCTCTACCGGCTGAGCTATCCCGACACGACTCACGATGCCGCCTTACAACTCTACTTCCGCCAGTACCTCTCCTCCTACTTTCAGTCGGTAGAGCGCTTGCCCGCGAAATGCAAAGCTCCCAGGTTCGAGCCCCAGTTACGGCACACAATTTTAATCTGCCAGGAAGTTTCATATCAGCGCACACTCCGCTGCAGAGTGAAAGATTAATTCTGGAAACATCCCTTAGTCTGTGGCTAAGCCATGTCTCCACCATATCCTTTCTTCCAGGACTGCTAGTCCTGCATGTTTCGCAGGAGAGCTTCTATGAAGTTTGGAAAGTAGGAGGCGAGGAACTGGCAGAAGTAGAGTTGTGAGGCGGCATCGTGAGTCGTGTCGGGATAGCTCAGTCGGTTGAGCGCTTGCCCGCGAATGTCAAAGGTCCCAGGTTCGAAACCCGGTTCCGGCACACAATTTTAATCTGCCAGTAAGTTTCGACTCACATTATGTGTATGTCTCACATCATCTGAAACCTATTTGTGTTATTACCAACAAATACTTGATAGCAAAAGGCCTTGAGAACAGAAGAATATTAATGCTCTTGAATAACTTTTTGCATCACAATCAGTTATCAGATTAATACAAGTTTTTGCAGCTTGTTTCCTCACATTTACGATTTTAAGTAATGTAAACATGGTAATCCGTGGGGGCGGTCGAAAGAAGGGATCACGATAAACCGTACTAGTACTTTTGGTCATTGAAATTAAAATCTTTTTGTGAACGTAAAAAAAGGAAAACTCGCACTGGTACTTGAATAAGAAGTAAAACTATTCTTGTGCATTGTTGATAACTATTCCTTCCTAATTGTTTCATCATCTAGAAAATTAAACTCGGTTACCTTTGGGCAACAGTCTAATTTCGTTGTTGTGCAGCACAAAATAACGAAACGGAATTTTATCGGAAAAACGTGGCTCTGACACACACAAATCTTCCACTACAGTCCGTACAAATTTAGACGTAACCTTTTCCTGTTACAATGCGTATTATTTATACTCACGAACGAGTTCAATCACAATGAATAAGTTAGCATGTAGTGCGAATGTTTTACAAGAATCTGTCGCCTATGTTTGACGCCATGTTTTGACGTCATGAACAGTGCAGGCAGTTCTTAATTTATTAGAAGGTGATGCCTCTCCCTATTCTATTATCAGGTCTTAGGTCCCTTAAAAAGACATTTTTACATGTTAACATAAAACGTTATTAACACAGTGAGTGACAAAAGCTTTTGTCACTCACTGTGTTAATAACGTTTTATTATAATGACTTAGTGCACTTATGCACTGTAAATCGTTTTATATAACAACTATTTGACATTACAAGGTATGTCTCATCTCTAAATATGCCCGATCTTGCTCTTATGGATTTAATTGACGTATCTTCTCGTTTTATTATAATGACTTGCATGTTTTAAATATCCGTTTCTCCTTTTAACAGATTATGGCCTTGTAAAATATTTTACTTGACCTGATGATGCTGACATAGTTCAGTGAAACCGGTCGTCATTAATAAAAACTGATGATAAGCGATCTTGGCTATTTTATATCTTTTTACAATAATATAAATAGATCGCCTCCTATAACGTAAACCAACTCTATAGGATTTCTGTTAAATCTGATTGTATGAAACAAAATCCTATACTGTGCTGTTAAAATGTGCAGGTTTCTGTTCCTTAGCAAGGTTAGTTTTAAATAAAATACTAAGGAAAATTGACAAATAAATCAAAGCTCCATGTATGTTCCTTCCCCTTTTATACATTTTTATACAAAAATTCTTACGCAAGAATGTGGCATTTTGTTTTCCTCTTTGCAGTCGGCTTTATCAGAATACAGGAAAGTTGTATTTATGGTTACCTTTATAGTACAACCCATTTGCAAATAAAAATCGGTACACTGTTGTTAATTGTCATTGAAGCCTCTGTCTTCAGAGTCTCACAGCTGGAGACGTGTCGGGCACATGTACCAACGATTTCAACTTATTTGTCCATTTATTTTAAGCAACTTTATATTCCAATCAAGGTTTCATTTGTAATAAGAATAAATTCAGAGAGAATGGTAAGATGGCAGAAGAGGTGGTGGAGAGCTGAGGAAATAAACAAATAGGGGAGAATGTGCGCTGATATGAAACTTCCAGGAAGATTAAAAATTTATACCAGACTGGGATTAGAAACCAGGACCTTTGCTTTTCGTGGCCACCTGTTACCGGCTGAGCTACCTGCGAACCTCTCCTGACTGACTGTGTCCTGGTAGGTCGTGCGTTCCAATCTCCTGTGAACTACTGACGTAGCACATCCAACTCGTGTGACAATGTCACTAGGCTATCCTATGGCGCACGGCGTTGAAACCGTTATCAGTACAACTACGATCCTCCAAGTGGCATCTGCCGTCATCAGATCAAAATCGACTTTGTATTCCAAGTGTACTAATTTACTCTCGCTGTAGTGTTGATAGTGATTTTCGGTAACATTTTCACGGTGTATTCTGGGGTGTAACTACTGTCGTGTAATATTGTGGCTAATGGTTCTCAGCAATAACTGAGACGCTAAAATTCAGAATTAATTATGGACTCAAACGGTCGTTATAGTGACATATACACTACTAGAAAATGAAAAAAGAACACCATGAATTCGTCGATCCAGAAGAGGGAAATTTTATTGACATATTTTTGAGGATGTATACAACACATGGTCACACACAGACTCATATGATAGGTGAGTATAGTTACCAGAGTTTGCTAAATGTCGACGCTAGTACCTTGTACACAAACGTACTTCAGCTTCGCACACTGTAACTCCCACGTGGAAAAGATAGTAGAGGTAACGAATGTAGCCTTGCGGAATGGCCTCGCATGAAATTTCCTTTTGGTGCCTCAGTTGGACCAGATTTTGTGCCGGTCTTGTAGTCCGCGCAAGATTACGTTTCAACTGGTCCCAAACCTGCTCAATGGGAGACAGACCTAGGGATAGGGCTGGTCACGGTAGTTGATGTACACCTTGAAGAGTACATTGGGTGGTTCAGGATAGATGTGCACGTGCATTGTCCTGTTGGAGAAGCATATCGCTTTCTTGGTGCATGAACGGCAGCAAGACGGTCGAGTGATGATTTCAGTGTACCGTGGAGTATCCAACGTTCCTTCAACGATCACCAGAGGAGAACGGGTTGTGTAGGATATCACCCTCCACACCGTGATGCACGATCACACGTGCCGTTAGGGGCGACTTCCGCTCAAGACCCAACATCGTTCAAGCCGCATCCAGTCAACTTCGTTCAAGCCGCATCCAGTGGTGTCGAGACATGCAGTTATGTAAGGACGAATCGAAACGTGTTGTTTTCACTGATGAGAGGCTTCTGCCTCGGTGCCAATGATGATCGTACGCATATGTGGCGTCGTGAAGGGAGCGCTATAATCTGGAGTGTATATAACAGAGGTACACGTGACCAACACCAGGCATCATGGTATGGGGAGCCATATCCTACGCTGTCCGTTCTCCTCTGGAGATCATCAAGGGTACATTCAACAGTCCACGGTACAATGGAACCATGGTTCAATGCGGCTTGCTACAGTTCATGCACCAACAAGGCGATATGTGTCCTGAAACCCTTAGTACCCTCTTCTACGTGTTCGTCAACTACCCTGGCCAGCACGATCCCGAGATATATCCCCCAATTAGCATGTTTAGCATCGGATGAAACGTCATCTTGTGCGGTCTGCACGACCGCCACAAAATCTGGCCCAACTAACGCACCAGGAGGAAATTCAAAGGCAGGAGATTCCTCAAGACTACATTCGGCACCTCTACAATCGTGTCTATGAAGGAACTGCAGCTTGCATTGCTGCAGAAGGAGGGTATGAACGGTACTAGCGTCGACGTTTTTCACGTTCTGGTCACTGTACTCGCGTGTTTATGCTCTACCTGTGTGATGATGTGTTGTATACCTCAAGAATGTGTTAATAAAATTGCCCTCTGCTGGCTGGAGCAATTCTGGTGTTCTTTTTAATTTACCAGGAGTGTGGATTTTAAATGGGACCGGAACCTGAGGTCACCTTCGGTATTGAGGGCGCCACGGCAACTTGGATCGCTGGGTGTGCGGCCGTACTAGAGGGCTCGAGAGCCGGTAGTTGGTACCTGAGGCACACGCCGCTATTTCGAGGGGCGAGGTCGATGCCGTAATGAGAAGTGAAGCTGGCCGCGGCTCGCGTGAGGCACCTGAACCCTGAACTTTGAGCGCCGGCAGCGCGGAGCCCACGCGGGGCCAACTTGGCCGCTCGGCAAACACATCGACCGGTCGATACGGCGCGACCCAGTAACAGGTAGGCCGCGGGCTTCCTCTCGCGTGCCGCCGCGCCGCCCACGGACACGCGCGCCCGCAAGATTCCTCCCACTGCTCCTGCTACTCAAAGACCTACCGTCTTAGCTGCCTTCACTCGGAACAGCTCACTGAAAATGTGCATCAATTTCTCTGCTACTAGAACCGGTTATTTCATCAGAATGTTTCCCTCTAACGATTTCTGGAACGGTCTTCGGTTTTGGTTTCTGAATGGATTGGAAAGTTGCACAGGTCACGCCTATATTCAAGGAAGGCAGTAGGAGTAACCCACTAAACTACAGGCCTATTTCATTGACGTCAATTTGTAGCAGCGTTTTGGAACATATCCTGTATTCAAATATGAATTATCTCGGACAGAACGATCTATTGACCCAAGGTCAAAACGGATTTAGAAAATATCGTTCATGCGAAACACAACTAGTACTTTATTCACACAAAGTGATGAGTGCTATCGACAAGGGTTCGCAAATCTATTCCTTATTTCTTGATTTCCAGAAGGCTTTTGACACCGTACCTCACAAACGGCTTTTAATCAAATTGCGTGGCTATAGTATATCGCCCCAAATTTGCGATTGGATAGGGTATTTTTTGTCAGAGAGGACACAGTTCGTAGTAATCGATGGTAAGGCATCGACTAAAACAGAGGTGATATCTGGCGTTCCACAAGGTAGTGTTATTGGTTCTCTGCTGTTCCTTATTTACATAAACGATTTAGGGGAAAATCTAATAGCTCTCTTTGGTTGTTTGCAGATGACGCCGTCATTTACCGTCATCTGAAGATCATATCAGTATGGTGTAAAAATTGGCAATTGACTCTAAATAATGAGAAGTGTGAAGTCGTCCACATGAGTAAGAAAAGAAACCCGTTAAACGTTGTTTACAAGATAAATCAATCAAAAGTTAAGGCCGTAAACTCCACAAAATACCTAGGAATTACTATTATTTCAGGCTTAAAAATTGGTCAGCTTGTGTGGCTGCCACGTGCTACATCCGAGTCGGGCACACATTAATAACGATTTTTCATTAATTTTAACTTTGGTGCAAATTGGTTCAAGAATCCAGGTCGGATTAAATGAACCTATATTTCATGGTTGCTAATAATAGATTAATGGATGAAGAATTGGTATGTTTAAGAAATAAATTAGTTAAGGTCGCCGAGTGTCAAATAGTGAAAATACTTGGGTAGCACAGCAGTTGCTGAACTAAATAAAACTGAAGTTGACTGCAACTAAGAGTGGCTAAAAACAGGAATGTCTGTAGGACAGATGCAAGTCCATATAAGAATGTATAATTAGAGGAAAGATAGATAAGTTTACAGACAAGAAAAGCAGTTGCGTCAATATTAAGAGCTCAAATGGAAAGCAAGTACTAAGAAAATATGGCAAAGCTGGAAGGTAGAAAGAATATATAGAGGGGCCCATACAAGGAAAATTAACTTAAAGGCAATGTTGTTGAAAGGTAAGAGGAAGTAGATGATATAGGAGTACGATACTGTAAGAAGAATAGTACTGAAAAATCTAAATAGAAAGAAGGTACTGGCATTACATGATATCCCCTCTGAACTGCTAACATCGTTGGAAGAGAGGGTCATGAGGAAATTGTTGCACCTTGTGTGGCATATGTATGTGGTAGGGGAAATAGCCTCAGACTTCAAATTCTGAAGGTAACAGTGGTAAAATATAGAGAACGAAAACTTAATATAACTTGTACAGAAACCATAAATTAGTTATAAAGAATCGAAGAATATGAAAGGGACGCAGTGATTGGTAAGCAAGTAAGGCAGAGTTGTTGTTCTTCACGGGTTAGCGACCGGATTATGTCGATCTGCTGATACAATATTTCGGCGGTCCACCTGGTCGCCATCTTCAGGTATGACTGGTGCACAATCACGCCGGAACTGAGGACACTTCAGTTACGGCGGCTCCTTTACACCGCGGGAACACGCCAGTGCGCATGTACAAGAAGTGGAAGAACGCCCTCTGGGAAGTGAAGAGTATTGCAGCGCCACCAGCGGTAGAAGTTAGCTAAAGCGAGTAATCGAAAATTAAGAAGAAGCTGGTCGAAAACTAGACCGTTGTTTTTTTTTAATATTAGATAAAATGGGATTCCACGTTTTACTCAATGGAAATCCTTTTTCCCTATTAATAAGATTATCTGATAATCTAATTTCGATCGCCTCCTTAAGGACATAATCCCAATAACGTGAGGCTGGAGCAATAATGTGCGTGTCTTTGAATGGCATGTTATGCCCTTCATTAAGACAATGTTCAGCCACTGGAGACTTTTCTGATTGGAACAGTCGTGTGTGCCTTTGATGTTCCACACAACGGTCGTGAATTGTACGAATAGTCTGCCCAATATATACCTTTCTACAGTGGCAGGGGATTTTATATACTCCAGGCTTTCTTAATCCCAAATCATCTTTCACCGATCCTAGAAGAGCTCTGGTTTTAGACAAAGGTAATAAGATACTTTTGATGTCGTATTTTTGAAGGATTCTTGATATTTTTGAAGAAATACTTCCCGCATAAAGTAAAAGAACAACAACCATTATTACGCCGGAAAAATCTACGGAATTACAACAGAAACCTCTACGGGGAGGAGATTGTTATTCTTGTCAAGAAGTTTGATAAACTTCGCAAGGAGAAAGAGAAGTTGCTGAGTGCTCTTGTTTTCTTATTGAGATGTCGTGACGAAGGTATTGTGCCTAAATTTGCTAACATTTCTCATTTAATTGATACTGACATGGCTAAAAGGATTACGAAACATGCTAGTTTGGCCCTGGTACGTGAGAGAATTCGTTTTCCACGTCGACAATTGGATTCCACGTCCAAATATTTGTATTACTTGCATTTGGAGTTGTCTTCTCGTCTGTCTTCTGTTTCTTGGGTATGGGTTGACGATGCATCATGGGCTTATTCGGAGTCGACGCATAAGAACACTGTTAAGAAACAATCTTCCAAGTTTAATAGACTTCGCCAACAACTATCAACATCTGATGACATCTCTCGTCGTTGGACTGTTATTAATTTAACTGACAACAATTGGATGATGCTAGTCTGTCGGTTTTGGAGAAAGGCATGAACTTTGTTCCTACACCGAGGAATTTGCCTACTGTTGAGTTTATTAGTGCTGTTGAACAGGCGATCGCACGCTTTCCTGAAGATCAGGCTGAGGAAATTAGACAGGAAGTCTCTCACCACCTGCGTCGTGCGCCACTTCAACTTAGTAACATTTCTTATAGCGAAAGACAGGCTATTCGTTCTTTAAGGGAAGATAAGGATCTTGTAATTCTTCCTGCTGATAAAGGCAGTGCTATTGTTCTTCTTTATTTAGCAAAAATGGCATGTTTATTAGAGAATTCAGCGTATTGCAAATTACGGAGTGATCCTACAGACGGGATAAAGCGGAAAACCATCTCTCTTATTAAGAAGAGCTCTCTGTCTGAGGATATTACTAAAAAACTTTATCCAAGGGCGGCGGTACCACCCAGGTTGTACGGTTTACCGAAGGTTCATAAACATGGAAATCCTCTTCGGCCGATCGTTAGTAACTTGGGTGCACCTACTTATAATTTGGCTAAACATCTTGCATCTGTTCTCAGTCCTTATGTCGGGAAGTATGAGCATCATGTATCTAATTCGACTGATTTTATTCAACGTTTGAAGTCCCTACATCTTGGAACATCTGACATTCTTGTAAGTTTCGATATTGTTTCACTTTTTACTCAGGTCCCTTTGGAGAAGTCCTTACTGTTAATTGATCAGCTTTTGGATGACGAAACCAATGAAATGTGTCCCCATGTATTGACTTCCACGTACTTCTTATTCAATGATGCATTTTTTGAACAAACTGACGGTGTGGCGATGGGGTGTCCTCTCTCCCCAATCGTCGCCAATCTTTTTATGGAGGATTTTGAAGACATTGCTCTTCGCACTTCTTTTCTTAAACCCACATGTTTTTTGAGATATGTGTATGATATTTTTATTGTCTGGCCACACGGAATGGAAGCCCTTCATCGGTTTCTAGATCATTTTAACTGTCTTCGTCCACGCATAAAATTTTCGATGGAAATTGAAAAGGATGGTAAATTACCTTTCTTGGATGTTTTAGTTCATAAAAAAGAAAATGGGACTTTGGGGCACAGCGTGTACCGTAAACCACACATACGGACCGCCATCTCCACGCTACTAGCTGTCATCCACCCCATCAACGGTTGGGTGTTCTACGTACACTCGTCAAAAGAGCTTATGTCATTTCTGATTCTGAATATTTGACGCAAGAATTGGATCATTTCGTGTGGCTCATTGGCCTGGTGCAAGTCTTTCAACCGGACGCCACTTCGGTGACTTGCGTGCCCCTAGGCTACTGCATTTATCCAACTGGGCAAAGGGAATCTACAGCTTAACGTGGAATCCGACCCAAGTGTCGTTTCTGGCTACTCCTCACATCGTCGAGAGGTGAAGGATGGGTTAAAACACAGACTGAAAAAAAAATCCGAGATTCGACCGGGTTTCGAACCCGCGATCCCTCCGTTTTCAGGCGAACGCTTTCACCCCAAGACCACCGAGCACAGTATTCTGTCATGTCGGTATACATGCATACCGTTAGTGTTTGTCCATATGGTGAGATGTACACGGCTTTGCAAAATGTAGAAAGCCCACAAAGTACATTTGTGATGTTACCTCCTTTTGATACAATGTTGCTACCAGTTCAAATTGAATGTTCAAGTGTCTGTAAACCTAGGGCACCAAACGGCCCCCAGTCCGTAAACTTACCAGTAAAAAGTAACTGATGCAATAGTGAACACTGAAACAGATGACATATTTGCAATGGAATTAAGCCGCGCGTGCTGGAGCGCCGTGCTGCGAGGGGCGCGGCCGCTCGCCGTCGGGGGTTCGAGTCCCCCGCCCCCTCCTCGGGCATGAGTGTTTGTGTTGTCCTTAGGTTAGTTTAACTTAGTTTAAGTAGTTTGTGAGCTACGAACTAATAACCCAGTAGTTGAGACCGATAGATTTACAAACATTTGAACATTTTTAGAATGGAATTTTCCAAAAGGGTATGAATTATGACCAGAGATGGAGCGCCACCTTTTTTCCCTGCCGCCAACATTCCATGTTTAACGGCCAACTGCCTCTTCTGTTTCATCCCATATTGTAATCAGTTCAATAAAGTCATAGCTCCTTTCAACGTATGTAGTTTCTTTAACTGCCAACCACTCCTTTTGTGCGCATCAATTTTTCCTGTCACGCAGTGTATGACCGTGATGATGTTATTATTTTTTGTGCTATGACGTTAACACTACCTCCTTTCATTATTAACTGGGCATTGTTCAATGCAGTTCACGAATGATGCTCCTTGAAACAAATGCACTCAATCCTAAATACGTGTTTTTAAAGGCTTAAAATCTATCGTTGTGGTTTTAGTGTGATACGATCTTATCAGTGAGTCTTGTAGTAACTGTATACTCCTTTTCACCAAATCTGAACTTCTTATTTGTGTCACTCAGGGTTCAGCCTTCAGTAGTATTTCCAGGCTTACACGTTTCTATTTATATTTCATTTTTATTTTTGGCCCAAATTAGAATACGATACTAACACTAGCTGCTAGGACACATTCTTAGACATCGAGGAATCGTAAATTTAGCATTGGAGGGAAGTGTGTGGGGTAAAAATTGCAGAGGGAGACCAAGAGACGCCTATAGTAAACAGATTCAAGTGGATGTGGGTTGTCGTTCTTATGAGGAGATGAAAAGGCTTGCTCAGGATAGGTTATTGTGGAAAGCTGCATCAAACCAGTCTCCGGACTGAAGACCATAACAACAACTAACACTAAAAGTGGGCCTTTGCGATCGTCTTTTGAAACCTCGTAATTTAAATGAAAATAACGGATTAACCAGTCATCTGACACGAAAACTTGAAAAAATCAGTTTCTAGTAGAAACTTCTCTACAACTTTGCTTGTTTATGGTTTTTATTTCATATGTCGTTCGTTTCAGGGATATTTGCAAAAATAACTGCAAAAATAACAGTCTGTCTGTAGCGTATTCCCAATTTTTAGGCCGCACCGTTCAACCGATCAGCACCAAATTTTACGGATGTAATTGCTGCTCGGCAGCGACCAGAACCTTCCTTTTTCAAATGTTTCCGACAAAAAATAGGTTATTAACACTAAAAATAGGCCAGTCTTGATGACCTTTTGAAAGCAGGAATTTTAATTGCAAAAAACGCCTAAACCGTACATCTGAGACGAAAATTGAATAAACTCATTTGTAGAGAAGAAAATTATCAACACCTTTGCTCAAAGTTCAAAGTCTGTAAATCTACCGGACAAAATTGCGTGGCCATCAGTCCGTAGCTTACAAACTCTTTAAACCTAGGTAAACTAACCTAAGGACAACACACACACCCATGCCCCAGGGAGGACTCGAACCTCCACGGCGAGCAACCGCGCGCTCCGCAGCGAGACGCTTTAGACCGCTCGGCTACTCCACCGCGGCACACCTTTGCTCCCTTATGTTATTTCTATAACTCCCACAATTTCAGAAATATTTGCGAAAATAATGGTGATTTGACACTGTCACTTGAGTTTTACGTAAGCCGGTGGAGGCATAAAAAGTAACTTGAAAAGAGGACAAATCACCACTTCAAGGCAGGTTATAATATTTTAATGGAAAAAGGTAATTGAAATATGGAAAATAAATTAAAATAATACTGTAAAGAACTAAAAGTTCAAAAAACTGTATGTTTGTCAAATCTGAATTCGAATATAAAATTGTTGCAGCGAGTCGTATGGTAACTGTGAACTCCTTTTCAGTAAATCGGGACTTATTATTTGTATCACTCTGGGTTGAGCCTTCAATAGTATTCCTAGGCTTTCTTCATAATACAACATATTGTTGATATTTGTAGACAGCTTGCTCTCCTCATGTTACCAAATATTATGTGCATTTTACAGACTATAAATCACGAGTCAGTTCTGTTAATAGGGATAGATGACTGCTCTGCCTTCAACAGTAAAGGTTATTTGAACTTTGACACTAGCAGCAGCTGCTGATTTTGTTCTTGTTGTAGTTGTTGTTGTCATGATGTACGACAGGAATAACAGAGAAAATAACATTAACGAAATGCCTGGAGCGCTTTACGCACCAGGCTAGTTTTGCACAGTGCAGTAGCGCACCAACACTGGTCACTCTGCAGTGTAACACGTTTACTTGCTGTGCTAACATACAGGTCTCTGCCGCAGTTAACAAGACTGGAAATCGCGATAGGTTCTCAAAATTATTAAAACAGCTTTTCATTTGATGGCTAACGTGTACTTTGTCGAAGTTCGTAACGCCGTAATGATAATCAGTTCTCAGCAATCAGGGTGGTGTCAAGTCCTACTGCGAACTACGAAATAAGATTTATAATCAGTTTCCGCCATTTGTAGGCTAGGATAACACATCATCATCCAATAAATGCAGAGCTGTGATGGCGATGCATCCCTTTCCTCTCCGTGCATCACCATTCGGTTCAAAGTGTTGCGATTCGCTCTGCTGAATATAACTCACTGCCTTTTGATTGCATTCCTGAGACTTTTCCTTGTAAATTCTTTCCTTGTAAATTTTTATTCCAATTTTTTTTCCACTGAAAGGCCATTATTGCTGTGGATATTTTAAAATTTTCTCATAAGACTTGCTTTCTGTTCAGGAATTCGTGTCGTAACACATCCGCTAAGCTGTTCATAATTTTTGCCTGTTTCAATCCTGTAAGGTTCATCATCCAGAATCAAACATAAAATTTCTATAATAATTGGGTTATCGAATTCAGTAATTCGGACACTTACATGTAATCTCAAACATCTCTAAAATCGTCTATAAGTCCTAATTCTTCGATATAGTCTGTCCTGTAGCCGCCTCTTTTTATTAGAAATTGAAGAAAGTGACAGTTTTTTTATTAACTATTTTGTTACGAATTCTATATCTGATATGACTAATTCAATTCGTCAGTATTCTTTTACATTATTTGTTTCTGGTAGGAACATCGGCTTGAGATAATGGTGATTACTTTTCTTAAGTGACTATTTCGTAGACATTGTACACCTGTCATGAATCCGTATTAAGTATATTCTGATGAAGTCAGTCTTTCACAAAAACTGTAGAACTTTTAAAGGAAGCGTTCCATCATCGCCGTCAAATCATTGCCTATCGACAGTATATTGAAAGTATAGTCCTTCTGTAATTGCGAATTACTGAACCAAACAGACAATGTTAAGCTCTTTCCCCCGGCTTGGTTTAGACCGTGATATTGTTGACCTTTAATCCAGTTTTCCTGCTGCATCTTACGGTAGGTGACGCGGAAACACTCCACTCACACAAAAATGTAGGACGCGACCCCAAAGTTCTGCGTATCGATTGGGAGAACTGCGCTGTAAACATATGCGGTCTTGCGCAATAACAGTGAATACACGATTTGGTCGAGTAGCACGTTCGATTCTTCATGTAGAACAGAAATACTGGAGGTCTCGTGCAAGCAATCCGATCACAACTTTTTATATGTGCTTTTCGACTATTCCGATACACTTCGGATATGTTGTAGTCAAGTTCTAAGCATGAGACCCGCATTTTTATATACGTGCCTACGTGTCTGTACAGCAAATGAAGAGGTCAAAACCCTCCCCTAGCAAACACTATTGTTATCTTTCTGAACACATATCTTCTAAACCGTAGGAGATCAACAAAAATGTTGAAACAGAATTTCCCTGGTTGCTACTGTACTTGCTGCCACCGCCAGCTCTTATGTGGACACGTGTGTGACACGTACGGACCGCCTAACTATTGCAACCTGTATTCTGTTCTGGGGTGCAGTTCCTTTCCGGTATGGCCCCATTGCCCCTTCCCATGCTAGCTCCTCTCTCTCCACTCCCCTCCTTATGCACATTCCGCGTAAAGCCCTTTTTAAACCATGAACCCGCGGTGGAGTAGGCGAGCTGTCTAAAGCGCCTCGCTGCGGAGCGCGTGGTTGCTCGCCGTGGAGGTTCGAGTCCTCCCTGGGGCATGGGTGTGTTTGTTGTCCTTAGGTTAGTTTGCCTACGTTTAAGTAGTTTGTAAGCTACGGACTGATGACCACGCAGTTTGGTCCGATAGATTTAAAAAAAAAAATAAATAAATAAATAAACATGAGCGAACTTGTAATAGATTGATAATAAGTTGCGTTAATGACGGCCGTCTATCGTTTGAACGGGGTCACAAGTATGATCGCGCTAGAATCGACGTGCGATGATCGTAGCGATAAAGAAATACGGCCAGTCCTATATTCGACACTAGTGGGTTCACTCAACACCACCTAGAAGTCAAGGCCTCACAGCTGGCCGTGCCTACGTCACACCGAGAGGCCGCGACCGGTAGCTGACTGGCCGACCGCTGGGGCGCGCCCACGTCTCGTAGCGGACCGCCAGTCAGCTACCGGTCGCGGCCTCTCGGTGTGACGTAGGCACGGCCAGCTGTGAGGCCTTGACTTCTAGGTGGTGTTGATTCACTGCGCATGAACGAGCTAGTAGCCGTCTGCTGCAGTCACGGCTTCGGTCGGTCTGCCATTTTGCTTCGTAATTACGGGTATTTGGACTTTTGTCAACGTTGCTGGACGTATCATCGTCGCAACGAATTTTCTGAGCAAGTGACAGTAGCCGCGGCACAGCGTATTGAAGCGCTATGCTACTATGCGCGAGACCGTCGGGAATTCGAATCCCCCCTAGGGAATGGGTGTTTGTGCTGCCTTTAGTATAAGTTAGTTCATGAGTAGTTTGTGCGTTTAGGGACTGATGACCCCGTAGTTAAGTCCCATAAGCTTTAGAAACATTTTTGAAGTGACTGTTGTAATTTTCGTAAATACACCTTTCTAAATTTCATAGTTATTTAATGATGCGCTAATGTGAAATCACGACTAGTGCTGTTGTAGTTTCGCAATGGAGCAAAGATGCTATTACACTTTTAATGGAGGAGTATAGCGAAGATGTTGGAAATAGCCTGTACCCTAATAAGGTACGGTGCAGTAAACAAAATGTGTTTCAAAATTTTTGGTCGAACTACTGATTTTTTTATGTTATGTATTTCATGCACAACACAGACGTTTGTATCGAAGTATTTTATTACTTGGACGTTATTTTGTTGATAGTTAACATTATCAGATCGATAATGCTAGCATCATCTTCGCCACAGCACCAAAGACAAGACAATTTGCTGCTGGAATAAAATAAAAGGAACCACACTCACGCTCATACTCTTAGCCACGTACAGACAGCAGAGGAGTGGCCGTCATCTCCGGTATCCGTAAATTCTTGTCTCCTTGCATGACAGACATCAAACGACAACTGATTTGCCAGGTAAATGAAATCAGAGGTCACACCTGAATGCTCAGAACGAATGACGTTCTAAGATATCGCACAGCTTAACTCAGTTTCTTGCACGGTGTGAACGAACAACTACAAGAGATCAGGCAGTTGCCTTCGCCTTTCCTGCAAGTTATTGCTCTCTACTGCGTACTCGCTCCAGGAATATTCGGCGCGCATCGTGTAAAAATAGCTCGACTTGAAGCAGTCTGTAATTCCAGAAATTTGCGTCTAAAGAGCAGCTGCATAGAACGTAAGTCTCGGGTGCATCGTGTAATAGGGGCTTTATATTACACGGGAACAGTAGGGCCTACACTCCTCCCACCCTCCTATTTCCCCAAGATCTTCTAAAACACCTCCTGAAATATTCGTCGCGTGATGCAGTCTGCAACGCCTTGAGAATTCAGGCGATCCTCAAGAATGTCAGATTTCCTGCACAGCTCCAAGTGGTATTACAGACACGTGTTCATGCTGCTAAAGATATAGATTAACTGCCTGTTATCACCGCATTTGCAGTTGCCTGTTGAATAAAACCGATTGACGTCTAATCGCCTGATTTAAACACGTTTTGCAGTTTAACCTAGGAGCGGTATGTGACCGGAAATGTCATCTGCACGCTGCGACGTCTCCCCTTTGTGGGGAGAATGGGAAGGAACTAGGTGGCGGAGTGGTTAGCATGGGGGGCTGCCCGTTTGGGAGGACGGCGGTTCAAACCTACCTCCAGCCATCCAGAATTTGGTTCTACATTATTCCACCAAATCGCTCCCGGAAAATACCGGGATTTTTCCATTGAAAGGCAGAGGACGATTATCCCTCATCTTTAACAAAAACAAACTGAGCTCGTATTTCATCTCCAACGACCACTTTGTCGACGGGACGTTAAACTGTCATCTTTCGCTTTACCTGTGGGGGACATACATGCCACATTCATGAAACCTTGTGCATAGAATTACGCACTCATTTGCAATGTAAGTGACCCTGCTGCTGGCCTTTTTATGGTTAATGTGTGTTGAATATTACTCACATGTGCCCATAAGTAAAACAGTATTTTCCTCGTAAGGTCTCCACTTTCTGCAAGTTGATGAAATGTTCTTGTATGTCATTAAGATAGGGCCAGCTGTTCTACATATATATGATTACTCTCCTGTTGGCACGTAAGCATTTTGCAGAGGATTCAAGGAATCTCTCTTATATTGTTGTTCGACCCTGCTATTCTCGAAGAGCACTCCACAAAAATAAACGCGTAAGTCTTACTGCGTGAAGTCTGATATGTTTTATTGTATTCGTCTACGTACTCATTCCGCAATGCATCGTAAGGTGCGTGGCGAAGGTGTAACATTCCCCTCACTAACCGGTTGATTAATCCTGTGACAGATTAACGTTAAAATGTCCCGTGTGTTACCTACAATAAAACCTGGGCAAGGCCATCTTTACCGAAAAAAAATATTGCGCAAACGAAAACCAACAAGTGAGGTAAAGCTGTCACAACGAACTACCACACTGATAGCCCGTTTCTCCTACTATACTGACTACTAATTGAACTGATTTAATTTCGGAACAATCATACTCGTACACGTAAGTATTGCAAATTATATAAAGTAACAAACAATCAAACAGTACAAAGAAAATAAAAAATGACACGGTCGCCAGCCCAATGTTGCACCCAGAGTGATTTGTAATTAACCACGACAATTATGATTGGGTAATCACACACTTTTGTGTTGCACAACAGAAGGTTGGCAAACACTTTTGCAATTGAATAACTTTTACGAAAAATAATGATTTGCTTTTATCACTTTATAGTAAAAAAGAAAATAAACAACGTAATAATTTTGAAATGAACTGGTTTAGCTCGTAAACAGTGTTGGAACGGAGACCAATGTTACACTCAATTATTAACGTTCCCTCACTAACACTCACCTGCCTGATAATTAGACAATGGACAGCAAAACACTTGCAGAATAATTAATATTAAGATTACCAAGAAAGAAAATACTCAGAATAACTTGCAACTATGTAGATCACAACACCTAGACAACGTCGAAATACGAACCAACAAAGCAAATCAACTTTACATAGAAATTTACACCAATGAAATATTAAATAGTAATGAACCAATTATTTCAGATTTAATATCTTTTAGTTTAGTTACTTAACTGTGCAAGCCTTTTTTTTATTAGTATTTTTATTTTACAAGAACGCGGTTCTCTCATTCCAAAAAATTAATATGTTGAAACTAGCTTTAAAATTTAAACTTTAGTAATTTAAAATTGTTCATTATAGCTTGGCACTGAATTCTTTTCACTCTTAACGACACTCGGGAAACTTCTGGAAAGGATAGGACCCTACTTGGTAACAATGTCTTAGGACAATGACGTGGTAGAAGTTCTTTAAATTTTAGGTAATTATTAGAAAAATTAGTTTCTCAAGCATAAAACTGGGTAACGCCTTACAAAATGTCTAAAATCTGTGTGGTCACAAATTATTGGAGCGGTCTTACATTGCGTCCTCGTTGTTGAAGAGCAGGATACGCCGACTCCGACAATGATGCAGGTCACAACATAGGCACGGATCCAATTCAGTGAGCAGTTTGAGGGTAGAATCTTGAAATACACAGATGAACTGCCGTGTGCCCCCGCTCATATTGGAAACATGTGCGCTAATTATGGAACTCCGCCAACAAGGCCTGGTGACTGAAAAGAGCGAGGCGCTGCACGCTTCCGCGTCCGAACTGTTCTAACGAAAAACCTCGACTCCTCTGACTCCACAGCTGCTACTACTACTGCTGTCGCGCTTTTGCTCCAAAAACCACATACCACACACATGAAATATGTTTCCTACTTTCGCTATCGACAATTACCCAGATACATAAATAATAGCCGTTCCCCATCGGGGGTTCGAATCCCCCTCGGGCATGGATGTTTGTCTCGTCTTTAGTATAACGTAGTTCATAAGTAGATTGTAAGTATAGGGACCGATGACGACGCAGTTAAGTCCCTTAAGTTTAACAAAGATTTGAATATTTTTGAACATAAATAATAAATTACATAAATGCACATAAATTAAACAATACTACAGTATACATCAGTTATGATAATAAAATTCAACAAAACCTACATACTTTCAAAATTTAATACATATTTGAAATACACATCTGGATCCTAATGTCACAAAGGTACCATTACTAGAGAAAACGAGTCATAACGAATGCTTGTATGACTCATTGCGAACCCTAACTTCTCTGATATTTGTGGGATTTACGTAAATGTAAGTTCACGGTAAGATTATTGTTTTGCAGTCAGCATCAAATCCCGACCCTCTAAATTTCCACAATAGTGTTCTTCATTCAATTTCATGTCGGTCTGCAACGTTTCGCCTAGAAATTTAATCGACGCAGCTGTGTCAAGCGGCGCAATGCTAAGGCTGTATTCGAACATTATGGAATTGTTTCTCCTACCGATATGCATCACCTTACATTTTAGTACTACGACGGTCATTTCTCCCTATGCAGGACAAACTAAAAACATAAAAATAAAATAAAATAAAAAATTTAAAAAATCTTCGGATTTGGAGGAAAAAGTTGCTGACTAACATTTAGAAATAATATCTGAGCACGGAGAAAAACCCTTTTCTTTTAACAGTCGCCTCTCCTACGAGCGTATCCGTTTGGTGACATTCTCTTCTCTGTTTCCCAGCAATAGGAAAACGGACGTTCTTTCAGCTTTTAGAGTGCATCAATGTTTCAAAAGTCGGTTGGCAAGGGTTATGAAGACCTGCTCTTTGATATCTTAAAAAGCTGTTGCGGGGAAATAGAGTCCTTGGTAGGCCTATTCCACAAAATTTTTATAGGATTGTTCCTAGGCTCTTTTTTCGTAGTAATAATCCCTAGTTATCCAGGTTAAATCTAGAAGCTTTAGTCCACTTTCTTCTACTCTCTTCCGACTTAATGAATGAACGTAGTGGTTAGCACACTGGACTCACATTAGTTAGGACAGCGGCTCGAATACCCTGCTTTACGTAATTTCCCCTAAATCACTCCAGCTAAATGCCGAAATGGATCCTTTGAAAAGACGCGGCGGATTTCCTACCCCATCCTTAAAGCATGTGCCTGGTCTCTAATGACTGTGATGTCGACGGAAAGGTAAATCTTAACCGTCCTTTTCCTTGCATTCCAGTTTTTGTGCAGTAGCAGTGTTTCATAGATTCCGGAATAAAAAGACTTTATTTCAATTTGTTAAATTAACAATAAGGCGTTTCTCCCTTTTGGCGTCTTCTCCAGTGGTCTGCGAAGGCTCTATAGTTGTGAGTAAAAAGCGTTAAAGAAGTGACATTGAACTGAATAGTCGCAATTGTGTAATCTAAATTAAAATATAATTTTAGAAAGCATAATGAAGAAAATCAGAGAAATAATGGTTAAAATTAAAAACAGTAGAGATCGAAAAATTGTTGTGTAACGTGGCGGTTTGTGAGGTAACCATGCGCGGTGTCGGAAAACTGGAAGTACTTATCCGAAGAGTTGCCGTCGGGGATTCGAGTCCTTCATCGGGCATGGGTGTTTACGATTTCCTTAGCATAAGTTAAAAAGAAAGTTCAAATGTTTATAAATCTATCGGACTCAACTGCGGTGTCGGAAAACTGGAAGTACTTATCCGAAGAGTTGCCGTCGGGGATTCGAGTCCTTCATCGGGCATGGGTGTTTACGATTTCCTTAGCATAAGTTAAAAAGAAAGTTCAAATGTTTATAAATCTATCGGACTCAACTGCTGGTTTATTAGTCTGTAGCTTACAAACTACTAAACTACGAATTTCACAAGTGAGATCTTAAAGGAGAAGCAGTATCCCCAGTTTCAAATAACATTTTCAAAGAGATCATAATAGGACATAAAAGTTTTCTGGGTGTTGTACCGCGTCATGATGTAAGGCTATTACTAAAATAACCGACGTTTCGGCCAACGTTACAGTGGCCTTCATCTGGGTATACTGATGTGAGCTGGTTGTTACTACACTTTATATTACTTTCCTTTAGACATGTTCTCTATTCATGTTATTAGGGTGTTTTACAATTTCGATGGCTTCCCTTATCTTGCGTTTAACCATCCCTGGTTGCTTGGCGAGTATTCTGGCATCGTTAAATTTTATATTTTTACTAATAACATGAATAGAGAAGATGGACTCAGGCTTGCCCCCTCTTGGCTACCAGCCATCACAGCGAAATAGGCCGCACTGACAACACAACACGCGAGCGTCAACAGCAAGCAACTGCCGCCGCGCGGCCCACGGCCAGCAGGAGAGAAACGGAAGCCCTCACCCCATTCGCCGATGAACACGAATCATGTCTCGCTATGCAAGAAGCAACGGCTAACCCCCACTCCCTCCACCTCAGCATCCTATCAAAATAAAGTTCCATTCTTCCGCCAAAAAAAATTCACCAATAACATCGCTTATTTTTAAAAATGGTGACGTAATGTCTAAATGAAAGTAATATAAAATGTAGTAACAACCAGCCCACATCAGTATACCCAGATGAAGGCCATTGTAACGTTGGCCGAAACGTCGGTTATTTAAGTAATAGCCTTACATCATGACGCGGTACAACACCCAGAAAACTTTTATGTCATCTGACTCTGGCCGCGGAAGCCTACGTAATTAGATCAAAATATGTTTTATCTCGAAATTTTAAGTGTCCGATCAAATCTACAGAGCATTGCATTTCGTAATCGTTCCCGCGCGCCGCAATTCGCCAAGAGGGCGGAAAGTTTGGCCACGTGTGCGATAATGACGTCACGAATGTGACAGAGGAACTTTTTACACGTTGCAGAGCTAGCAGCGTGTTCATATGTGCGCGTGAGTGTGCGCCTTGGAATGTTAGTTGAGCCTTCTGCTGTATAATGACGTCTGCAGCAAGTTATGGTGATGAGGTGACCCAGCCGTTCCATTCATTACACGCTGTCCGCCCCTTTTATTGCTGCCAGGGATCTTTGCAGTTATTGCCAGGCCGCTCCGCCTCGTTGGCGCAAGCCTGGGTATCCAGCCCGTGATTTCTGGCCTTGTGTGTGTGTGTGTGTGTGTGTGTGTGTGTGTCCACACATCGGGCGCCGATAACAGCCGAGCAATCGTGTCGCGTCAGGCGGGGCGTCTTTACGATCCGCAGTAAAAGACTGCAAGTGTCCTCAGTAACGGCGGGCACTGCTAACAGAGACACTGCCCGATCACAGGGATTGCCAGCATAAAACGTCCAGTGCCTTACTGGCTACGCTGGACTACTCGTTATTCACCGACATTACTATGCAAGAGCTAATTCCTGGCGCAGAATCTGACAATTTGTCTGGCGCGTGTTCGGCAATTCAGTGGTAACAACTTGAGCTCCATGGCGAACATCTGAAATTTTTGTGGCATTTACTCCAGTCACACATTCATACGAAAGCAGTTTGTGGTAATTTAGAAACTGCAGAACTTTTCTCTTGATGTTAGCATATTATGTTTCTGAAGAAAGAAATTCATTAATAACTAGCTTTCAGGAGAATTTCAAACCTACTTCTGGCCATCCTGAAATGTTTGTAAATCTAAGGGAGGTAACCACGTTAGTCGTTATTCCATATGCTTACAAACTACTTACACTAACGTAATCTAACTTATGCTTGCCGCGGCGGATTAGCCGTGCGCATTTGGGCGCCGTGCTGCGGTGCGCGCGGCCCTTCGTCGTCGGGGGTTCGAGTCCCCTCTGGGACATGGGTGTTTGTGTAGTACTTAGTTTACCGTAGTTTAAGTAGTTTGTAAGCTACGGACTAATAACTCAGCAGCCGGCCGCGGTGGCCGAGGGGACTGAGGCGCTCCAGTCACGGTGTGCACGGCCACTACGGTCGGAGGTTCGAATCCCCCCTCGGGCATAGATATTTGTGCCGTCTTTAGAATTAGTTAGTTCATAAGTAGTTTGTAAGTTTAGAGACTGATGACCCCGTAGTTAAGTCCCATAAGCTATACAAACATTTGACCATTTGAATAACTCAGCAGTTGAGTCCGATAGATTTATAAACATTTGAATTTTTTTTTTAACTTATGCTAAGGAAATCGTAAACACCCATGCCCGATGAAGAACTCGAACCTCCGACAGCAAACGGCCGCGCGCACCGCAGCTGGGCGCCTTAGTGCGCACGGCTGTTCTGCCACGGCGGGTCATTCTGATTTAGGTTACGGCAGTAACACTAAAAGTGGGCCTTTGCGATCGTCTTTTGACAGCTCGAAATTTAAACTAATATAACGAGTTAACCATTCATCTGACACGAAAACTGTATAACCGAATTTGTAGAGGAGAAAATTCCCTACAACTTTGCTCTGTTATGTTCTTTTCATATCGCGTATCGTTTTAGAGATATTTGCAAAAATAACGGCGATTTTGGGATGTCTGTCTGTCTGTCTGTCCGTAACGTGTTCCCTGATTTTAAGACGAACCGTTCAACCGATCAGCACCAAATTTTACAGACATAATTGTTGGCTACCAGACACCAGAGCCTCGCTTTTTGAAATATTTCGTACAAGAAATACGCGTAGTAATAAACAAAAGCCGTTTATAATGTAATTTTAATTGCAAATAAACCGTTCATCGGACGCGAAAATTGAATAAATGAATTTTGTAGAGGAGAAAAACTTTCTTCCCTTATGTTTTTTTCATATCTCGTATCGTTTGAGACATATTTGCAAAAATAACGGAGATTTGACACCCTCCATTGAATTAACGAAAACCAGCCGTTCGGAGATGTCACGTGACATTCCTCGCGTATTTGATAATTTTATTATTGTAACTTATGCGTTGTCATTTCAAAGCAACGGCACACTGAGGAATTAACAAAAACACATCGTTCTTCGTACGATAAATGATAATCTAATGTCTACAAATACCATATTAACATCAGTTTAACAACGGCCATCAATAGCATGAGATTAAAGAACCCCCCTGATTTGATTTATAGCTGTAGCGTAGTGGGCAAGGTGCTGAACTGTGACGTGAAAGGTCGGTGGTTCGAAACCCGCCACTACTTAAATATTTTTCCTAAAAGGGTTTCAGACATTCTTATTAATTAATGTATTATTATTTAGATTATTATTTTGGTCCAAAATGTTTGCATAAACCTATAAAACTACAAATCTAAAGTGGGCCGTAAAACACGTCAGTGCGATTTTTTTTTTTTTCACGTAGGTAATATGATGAACCCCTGCTAAAGGGCGAAAACCGTCATTCAGGAGTAAAATGTTCAAATGTTTGTAAATCTATAAGACTTGATTGGTTATTAGTCCTTAGGCTTACAAACAACTTAAACTAAGTAAAATAACCTTAAGAACAACACACACACACACACACACACACACACACACACACACACACACACACCATGCCCCAGGGAGGACTCGAAACTTCGATCGCTCGCTCCGCAACAAGGCGCCTCATAACGACGTTTACTAACCATTACTACATTTTTTATGAAACTCACACACTTTATTACTGACAACCGATCGAACACTTTCGCGGCGGAGCCCGAGCATAGGTCGGGAGTGGGAACTGCTTCGAAACGAGTATAGGTCGGGCAGCTGTTGCGCGCCGCTCCCAACCTATTAGCCGTCCGGAAGCACCCCGGATGCTGGGACAGTGCTGCGTGGAACAGCTGCCTATATGTCAAGGTACGTAGACTAGAAAGGTACTCCAGTTTGGGCTTTTCACTGTCATTGGTTAGCGCTGTATTACGTCACTCGGCAGCAAGCCGCTGTATTCTAAGGCCACCATGAACACATTTTCTCCGTCTTTTCTTTTCTCATTCGACAAAAAACATAGCTTTTAAGCGATGTAACACGCTTGTGATTAATATATATCTATACTAACATACAAATGACTGAAAAAGAAAAGCTTCAAACATTATTAACAACGAGCTAACCAGTCCCGCCCCCGCGACTTGGCACGGGTTATATTTAAACGTCTTTAACTCGAGAACCACTGAACGTATAGTAGTGAGGGTATTTTTTTTCTTTTTTATTTGTATCGCTCATAAAGATCTAAAATAAAATCCGTGAGAGCACATGTCTAACTTTTATAGATTTCCCACAATCACTATTTATGTAGTCTGAAGCCATCCAGCGCCAGCGCCTTAGGAGAGAAAAATGGTACATCTGCTTCACTCGTAAAAGTTAGACATATGCTCTCGCGGACTTTTTTTTAGACCTTTGTAAGATCTACAATTTAAAAGAAACCATCATGATACGTTCAGTAGCTCTCGAGTTATAGGTTAAATGGACAAACAGAAAATGTGTTTGTTTTATATAATATCATAACTACGTGGCGACGTTTCCTTTCTGTGAAAACGCTAGTAACCTCTATGTTGCTAGAACTTGGAACATCAGATTTGTTTCCGTGCCAGTTTATTTTTCGATGGAATAGCATTTGCTTTAAGCAGCTTCTTTGTAGGTAGACGTAACAATTCATTCTGCAATTCTCGTTTGTAATCGGCTTCACAAAAATGTTCGGAACAAATTCTGGCATTTTTTACATTTATCTCGTCTTGCAGTTTACAGCTAGATATCTATATGCGCTGAAGTTCCTCATCTTTTGGAAACCGTTGGTACAAAATGCCTTTCGTCTTGCGTCCACTGTTACTGCACTCCGCAACAGCTCAAAATTCAAATGTTTGTAAGGCTTATGGGACTTAACTACGGGGTTATCAGTCCCTAAACTTACAAACTACGTATGAACTACTTACGAACTAGGACGGCACAAATATCCATGCCCGAGGGGGGGATTCGACCCCCCGACCGTAGCGGCCGTGCAGACCGTGACTGAAGCGCATCAGTTCCCTCGGCCACCGCGGCCGGCGCAACAGCTCAACACGAAGTATTCTTACTCATAATTACAGAAAGAATATATGGAAAAAATGTTCCCTAATACAAGATAGCTACTTTCTATACGAAAACTTAACGGGTCACGAAACGAGCGAGCGCAAAACACAACTTCCTGCTTGCACGTTTCATGGGTACTGCGACAGCTGCTCGGCGCTTGCTGCCAGGTGACGTCACAGAAGCAAAGCGCGCGAGTGAAATTTACAACCCCCTGCCTATATGTCCCTTGACATACTGCTCTAGGAATAATATACTTCTCACTGCCAGGAAACGCGGTAAATAGTTGGTGGGCCTCGTGCAAGGCGCCGTAGCGCTGGCGTTCCTGTCCGCTGCAACTACCTGCCAACTATCGGACAGAAGTTGGTGGATAATTTTCTCTCGTTTAGTGCGAGTTCGCCCTGTTTCCACGAGGGAACAGTAGGACGAAATAAAGGCAGTCTGCAGATAAGAATACCTTCCGGGAGCACGGCATAACTAATGCGGCCGCTTCTCTTGGGGAAGGAGAAGTTTGCCCACAAAATATATAACGAGGCGGAAATATCGCGAAAAGTTGTCTACTTGAAAAGCATATCTAGCACAGAGCCCTCTGTGTGACACTTAATGGTGAAAATGGATCCTCATGAACAATGTATGAAAGTTATACGATTCCAGATGTTGTGAAATTCAAACTCTGACAAACTATTTACATGATTTGACACATTTATATCAAGGGTATAACGAATAAGAAATTGAGTCGTTTACCGAGAGAATATTTCGAACTGTACGATGTCCAAAATGAAGTGGGATCACAGTGCACGTTCGTATGCTGAATACGAAATAATGTCTCGATAATGCAGTGACATACTGCATAATAAACTATATTTTGATATATGTACTGAATATTAAGCGCTGCTTCGTAGGATCTACGTATGAGCAAAGTTTCCACAATGTGTTTTTATTTATGCAAACTCTATAAAATATGTGAATAGAAATAATTAGCCGGCCGCGGTGGCCGAGGAGACTGAGGCGCTACAGTCACGGTCTGCACGGCCACTACGGTCGGGGGTTCGAATCCCCCCTCGGGCATGGATATTTGTGATGTCCTTAGTCTTAGTTAGTTCATAAGTAATTTGTAAGTTTAGGTACTGAAGACCCCGTAGTTAAGTCCCATAGACTTTACAAACATTTGAACATTTTTAGAAATAATTAAATATGCCGGCTCTTTCGTGGTACTGGATTATATTTAATGTACCGGGACTCGATACCAGATTTCACGGCTCTGGCCAGCGGTCGTCTTAACCACTTCAGCTGTCTGGACACGCTTCTTGTCCCGCGAAATTTTCGAACTAATTGCACACTACGATTATAGTGCCCCATGCATAATGCATAAAAAGTAAAAAAAATAGTGAACCAATCGAGTGATGTCAGAAGGTATATTGGAAGTATGCGATAATGTACACCGTTGAAAAATATAATGGTAGGTTTTCTCGTTTGGGGGATGAAATGCACTGTTCTCTAGGTGTATTTATATGCGGCTACTCATTTTTACGGAGACGTATGTATTTTCAGGCCAACGAAGATATTTTAGTGGCCAGATCGAGGCGACGTAACCGCTTGAAATAAGCCATTGTTCGATATCATTAGCGGAAAATTTTGCTTTTATTCTCCCACTAAAATACATTCTAGTATTGTTAAATTTTTGATCGGCCCTTCCCGATTTCAGACATGTATTCAAAGCACGGGTTGTAGCAACTAATTTATCGTCTGTTTGTTGTTTGTGTGAGGGATGACCAGAAGCCCAATTTCTCAAGGGTTGGAACTCACTGTACCACCTCTTACGTGTTCGCCACTCCACTTCTTAGGTCATCTGACTGCTACTGCAGTATGAACCAAATAATTGAATCAAACTTATCACGAGACCTTATGGTTCAAGGGCAAGTAATGATACAAAAACCTCCTGGAAAACATGGTTTCAAATGTTCAGTTTCTGTAAGCCTGAGGGACCAAACAGGTGAGGTGATAGGTCCCTAGACTTAGGAACTATACTTGTCAAAACAATTAGGGGATCAGTTGACATATCTAGGTTCGACATTTTTCTGTCGGTTCTACAAAGTAGAGACAACAACATTACGGCAACCGAGATAGTGCTAATAACAGACAGTTGCTGCAGAGGAGGTTGGTGTTGATTTGTGTTTACCAAATGAGACAAGCAGTTGGGTTAAAATGCAATGTAACAACAACGTGACTTACTCGAAGCAATGGCGTGGAAGTTTCAAGCGGGACAGACACATATTGAGGTGACTGCAGCTACTGGAGTGTCTAAGAAGATGTAGACAACAGGAACCATTAAAGAATGCAAGGCCGAGGTCGTCCACGGGTACGATCAGCAACAGATGGCCGTTATCTCCGGTTAACAGCCAGTCGAGACAAGGGGCTGATTGCAACTTAAGGTACAACGCACGCTGCAGACAGAAATAGGACGCGCAATATCAGCACAGCCTGAAATCGTCTTCGGGAAAGTGGCCTCTACTCACGGAGTCCTATGGTTAGAGGTTTGCGCTGATAACAAAAGTGTTACCCGCATCAGCACCACATCCGCAAGGCCCATATCAGCAATTGCATCCGCGGCACTTTATCCGTATCCGCAAGTTAGTTATCAGCATCCGCAGATATTAAAGTTCTGAATGGGTAATAGTAATAGATAGCAGTATTTAAAGCCATGGTAAGTAATGATATAATTATTGTTAGAGTGTCTACTTAACTTCTTTTGACTTTTCGAATCACAGTAACTGTTTTATACCAACTCCAAAATCGGCTATTCCGAACAGAAAAACATTGGCGCTCTGGAGATAGTTATGCCAATCATGAGGATATATCTTCAGTTCACTGAGTAAATTTGTATGTGAATACGATTTTTGTTTTCTTAATCACTCTTTACACCCAGTGTTTTTCTTTTCTTTTTTCAACACGAGCATAAAAGTTGCCACAGACAGCACATCGTCGTCTGAGCTCGAAATTTTCAGAAGTAAATAAACCGTTGCTTGTACAAGCATGCTTGAGCCGTGTAGGTGCGTGAGCTATATGTGCTTAACTACAGGGTCATCAGTCCCTAAACTTACAAACTACTTATGAACTAGCTAATCCTAAGGACGGCACAAATATCCATGCCCCAGGGAGGATTCGAACCCCCGACCGTAGTGGCCGTGCAGGCCGTGACTGGAGCGCCTCAGTCCCCGCGGCCGGCAAGCATGCTGTTACGTGTGTGGCCGCCTTTAGGGAAATCACGGAAAACCTCCTAAATCTGGATGGCCGGAGGTGCATTTGAACCACCATCCTTCCGAATGCGGGCAATACGGGTTAAAGCGTGTGCGAGTGAGATAGATGCGAGTGACAGCGGGCTCGGTGTTGAGCTGTTGCGGCCGCTGGCGCCCGGCAGATAAGGGAGGCGCACGCGACGCGCCCCGCCGCTGCGCCGGTGTGCGCTGAGGCGCGCACGCGACCCACGCGCCACCGCCACCACCACCACTGGTCAGCGCAGGCCAGCGGCTCAGTGCGCGGCCGCCCGCCCGCTGCTGAAGACGCCGCGACGCGCGCCGGACGAAACGTCGCCGCCCACGCCGTGTCGCGTTGTGAAGCATGTTGCTTGTGTGCTGCAGCGGTGTCCTTCCCTCTGCCGTGCGTCGTAATCACACAGGTTGTTGCCCACTTCAGTCCCTGCTTTCGTTAGGCTGGAAATATTTTTCCATTTATCGACCAACTTTGGTTACTCAGATCTTATAGAGTGAGTCGACATTTTCCTTTCCCGAGCCAATTCTGAGCGGTATGTATCTACGAGACGAGGCGTTATGCATAGTAGTTTCAACTGGCACTGGGAGACCTGATTGGTTGTTCGTAGGAGCCCTCAGACAATGAAATGCTGCATGTTTGTTAACCGAAGATTCGGGCGCTACGATCTCTCACATACTAAAAAAAAAAAAAAAAAAAAAAAAAAAAAAAAAATCTTGTTTAACCTGTACCTAACCTAACTTTCACTTTAAAAAAATTGATCTGTAGCGTGGCCTTAAGAAGGATAGGTTAAACAAGATCTTTTTTTTTTTGAATCTGCGGTTAAGAAACACGCAGAATCTCAGTGGCTGATGGCTCCTACCAACAACCAATCAGGCCTCCCGGTGCCAGCTGAAACTGCTATGCATAACGTCTCGTATCTACGAGGGGCGCCTGAAAAGTCCGTGCAGAGTCTGAGAGATGGCACCACCGGCACGTATCGAGGTCATGTTAAGTTAGTAGCATCTTTTGAAATAAGGCACACCAAGTTTCAGGCATATTTGTCTATTTCTTTTCGTTTATCATTCGTGTGAATCAAGGAAGTCGACTGATTCTCAAAGAATGGACGAAAAAGAATTTCGTGTGGTGATGTAAACATTACTTTATGAAAGGCAAAACGCCGCAGGAGACTAAAGATAAGCTTGATAAACATTATGGTGACTCTGCACCTTCGATTAGAACAGTTTATAAGTGGTCATATAATGTAAGCTTTCAAGGCCGGCGTCAACTTCATTTAAAACTTCCGGGCACATAAGCCGTGTCCGATTTGTAAAAAACTCAGTCCCAAGTGAACGATGTCGTTCACTGGTGGCCACGAGCGGAGTTGCCGCAGAGGGCGCTCGTGGCTGTCGTCGTAAGAACGCCGCGCCGTGCGTGCATGGCGGCGCGCGGCGAAAGTAGGTGGCGCGCACTTTGGACTTGTGCGACACCACATTTACAATGTACCATGTGGGTGTGGAAGCAACTACATCGGGCAGTCCGTCCGTACCTCTGATGACCGTTGCAGAGAACACCAAAGCTGCATGGAAACGAGCGCTCGATACAGAGAAGCGGCAAAGACGTCCCGTACAGCGTCTCGATACTACGGGAGCGGTGGCGCCATCTGTGACGGCCGCTTTAGGTAGCCGCCAGCCAATCAGAAGCCGACCAATCACAAGCCATCTACTTGTTATTTAAGACCACCGCAGCACTACACAACCAGTGAGTTGCTCCTGACGAAGACGATGGAGATAATCGCCGTAAGCTTGAAGTTTTATCAAGGTTTGTTGCGGTAAGAAGTCCGAGAATATTTTATACAAGAGTGCCGTCTCGAAAGATTTCGTTTTCAGTTCCCATAAATGTCCAATAACATTCATGTCCGTAAATTTGGGTGGCTAAATCATTGGCTAAAACTGACCAGACTGACCTTCAAACGAAATGGGACCAATTGTCGAACGTCACATGGCACATTTACATCGATAAAAATCTTTAGGTACAAGTCCTTTAATGACTGATATCTTTTTGATGTCCCGTAGCTGAACATAGAATTTTGCAGACAATGATCGGTTCAGTTCGACCAGAGGACCTACTCCATCCCATATTAAAGCCGTCAAACCCTTAATTTAACCACCACCACCAGTTTGCACAGTGCCTTCTTGACACCTCGGGTCCATGGCTTCAAGGCGGCTGCGCCACACTAGAACCATACCATCACCTCTTGCCAACTAAAATCGGGACTTTTCTAACCTAGCCACAGTCGTATAGTGATCTAGGGCCCCAGAAAGGCGCTATTAACGATATCGTGCTACTACAAAAGGCACTCGAATCGGTCGTCTGCTACCGTACCGCGGTGGCCGCACTGTTCTAATGCATGCGTTCCTCGTACGTCCCTCATTCTTCCCTGCTCTTATTTCACGCAAGTGCTACATGTCTGTCAGCACCGACAACCATATGCAATCGCTTCTGTTTTTCGTCACTAAGTAGAGGCAATTCGTGGTGAGGTGATGCCGAGCGCATTGAGGCTCTATGCTCCAATGCACGAGGCCGTTCCCCGTCGGGGATTCGAATCTCCCCTCGGGCAAGCATGTTTGCGCTGTATTTCGTATAAGGTAGTTCATAACTAGTTTGTAAGTTTGGGGACTGATGACCCTGCAGTTAAGTCCCATAAGCTTAACAAACATGTGAATATTTGAGGTAACTGAAATTTGCTACATTCGGCACACTCTTGACGCTGACGGTCTCGGAATGTTGAATATTTCCGAAATAGGTTGCACCATGCGTTTGGCCCGACTTCAAAGTCTCCGCTTCCCTTGAATTAGCGGATTACAAATGATGGCCTTGAACCTTGTGTGCGTGTTATTTTTGACATCCGTATGTAATGAAACAAACGATGCAATAGCTTAGTGCTCTCTCTACCATAACCACCTTCACATTTTCAGCAGGATTGCGGTATGAGATATGGGAACCGTTTTCACATCTTGGGAACGAAAACATTTTTTTTTTTTTTTTTAATCCATACCTGTGTGTTGCTGTACGTCTAGGTCCCCCTCCATTTTGTCCATAGTGAATATCGACCATGTTATTATATCGTCCGCCGTGTAAATATTGTCACGTTGAAAACTGCATGCGATCCGGAATTCGAAGGCTGGTCGTTAAGAGAGCACAACACTTTACACTTGGAAGACGTTTATTGCTAACAGAAGCGTACACTCAATTCAGGCTACCTCCTGCTTTGAGTGCTTCACTTTTTATACATAGAAAGAATTTTCTGGAACTTACAAGTACATCAAACATAAGAAACATGTAGAACATTCTAGAAATAGTAAATACAAAGAAGAATTTTTTTTCTGACCCTGACGGGATTTGAACAGGGGACCTAAAAGCACAGCAGTCTGCAATGCTAATCACTGCACCACGCGTTCCATCTGAAGACTGGCGGCAGTATCTCTTTCCCTACTGCATGCCTTAGCGCCGTCCTGTTGCCAAGCAGACCGCACCGCCTCCTGTGATTTTGACTTAAGCCATGTCATCGCTCTGTGACGTCTCGTTCTGCCATCTAACAGTCAAGCCAACCAGTTTAAATATTTCCACCATTGAGTAATAGTATCGCTGCATCAGCGCTAATCTCCGAGCCCTGTGTCATGCGGTGACAACAGCTTTTCGTTGGGTACTGTCTTACTTACCACGTACACAGAAGGGATACTGGATGGAACGGTTCCCCGTGGTTTGTTATTGTACAATACCGAATGGAGAGTGATCTGCTGTGTCGTGGACTGGCGGCACAAGAAGGTCTGCGCCAACAGATGGCTCTGCTGGCGGCGACGTCTTCTGTCATGAGATACTCGCGTTACAGCAGTGACTTATGACAAATATTTCTCAAGCAGTTACCAGTTTGCTTCAGTGTATTCAGACAAGTTGTTATTTCCATTTCATTTTTCGACGACCAACCTAATTATGTTTTTCGTGTACGCGAGTTGAGATGTTATATCTACTGGTCGCATGAACACACATCACATACAACATTTCGACGACCAACCCAGTCGCATACTTCGTGTACGGTGAGGTTTGGTGGTCCGTGAACTAGTCTTTGCTTCTGCCCGACTCTTTGGAGTCCAGAAAAGTAAAGGTAACACCAAAACTCAGTGTATACGAGGAAGACGACTGGGTTGATTGACGAAAAATGGAAACAGCTCTGCTAAGCATCCAGAAACATACAATTTATGAATCATACCGAGAAGCTTGAGAGACCACACCTATTTCAAATTGTAGTGAGTTTCATTCTTGATGCGTGAGTGGTTCAACTTATTATTCTTTTCATTCTCCACTCCGAGGAGTGCAGCGTGCTGTTTGAGATCCGGCCCATAAAGAGTCGCGGTTCTATTCAGCTAATTATCAGACAAGCTGATGGTGGGGTAAAGGGGGATCCCAATTGGGAATAAGTGCGAGGGGCTTACCAGTTCCGGCATATGCCTTACAACCAAAGGAAACCTCCCGAAAACCTTGGCCGAAACCGGGGAATTGGGACCAATTTAATTTATCTCTGGGACGTTGCCCCAGACTAAAACTGGATAAACGAGGGAGCACGAGTGCACTCACGACAATAAAAAATCGGACGCCCGAGTTACTCTCGTAAACTCGTAGGGATGAGCTCAATCAAGAAGAGGTACCGCACTCGGGAGCGTCGTGTGTAGTTCTGAATCTGATTGATTTTGTCTGCACCAATACTTAGATCAACTGCAAGAACAGAAGGAAATCATTTGTTTCCTTTTCAGTATCTGTTAGTGATTGGACCGAGGAACATTATCTGCTTCCTCGTGGTTCCTGGTGCAATGGCAGAGTATGAAAGGAACTCCAGAAAACAATTCTGTAAGTGGAAGAACAGAAGGTAGTAATGGATCTTCATGATCTGGGGAAAGATTCCGTGTCGTCATATGATCAATGTATTACTGACCGCGTTTAGGTGGGAATGCGTCTTTGTTCCTTTCTGTTGCTGATTGGATCTATCTCAAGATAATGCAGCTTATCAGTCGGAAGAAACCCAAAAGACAGGAAGGAGACTAGGGTTTAACGCTGCGTCGATACCATGGTCATTAGAGATGCACCTCGCCCTCACTATGAAAAACAAATCGATATTTGCTTTAAGCGATTTACGGAAACCGCTGAAAATCCGTCTCTTGATAACAGCATCATAACTGTACGTACGCCTGAAAGCGTCCGTGAATGGCTAAAAACTTTATCCTTTTCCTACCCCTCTCTCACCACCATTCAATGGAATTTTCACCATTTGAATACCAGTTCGAGCATCTCTAGCGTTGTGTTGGATATGTGAATTCTTCACTACGGGCATATAGCTGTACTAACCAACACAGATCCCATAGCTCAATACGAAGACTAACTTCGCAGTAGACTGACTTTCTTAGTCGGTATAAATGCTATATGTGTGGTGTGGTGTTGTAAACATTGATTACTAAGGTATAATATAACTAAACCGTGTGTGGCAACGTACGCGTAAACTGTCTTATAATTCGATTAAGATAATTTTGAGACTGACATTTCCATGCGTCGAGTGGCTGGAGCTATGAGACAGCAAAACGTAGTTTTTCTCGCGAACCACATGCTCGCTGTATTGCTTGTTTTCCAGGTAAACGCCGAGCATGGTAAACTGAGCCTGAATGCATGTTAGCAACGATGTGCTTCGAGGCTGTTAGCTGTCGATCACAAACTGATGTTAATCGAGGTATGGATGTTGGGTTCGGTCGGACGCTTCGTAAATTTTACTGCCAGCTAATTCAGAAACTACAGCGATACACCTAAAACTCCAAGGTTAAGAACTACCAGAAGTTATTTGTAGAATGAAATAGTAAATGTGTAGGGATCAAAAGCCGTAATGCTCGTAAGTAGGGATGCGATGTGTATGACGCAAAGGTTATATTCCAGCTGGAAGCGTTGTTGCTCCATCGAATTTTGTGGCAACTGCCGTGACCAAAACATCATTGGCGAATTGATCTCTGCATCAGAAATGTACATATTGCGTGAGCAGCGTGTAACCTTATCTCACGAATGTCACAAAGTTATCGTGCACTGGCAGCTAAAACGCGACTTTCACCGCTCCTCACTCGGGTAATCCGTTATTCTTGTGCTTTCAGGACAGCCAGATTTGTGCTAATTGCAGCACAACGTATGTGGTGCTCTACTCGCTGCTGCGTTCTGGTGCTGTGTGCAGTCTCAGTTGGAGAGTGAAGTTTATTAGCGGTCATGATCTGCAAAGGTGGTGGTCGCGTTGTTACGACTATTAGCTGCGACCGACGACGCCATCTCGCAGCCCATTAAGTATAATAGGTCATCGAAATAACAGTGACACGAGTCGTCTGCAAGCTGCGCCGCCGTTTACGACTGCAGTAGGGGAGCTGGTCTGCTCTTGCATTGTGTGCCGCCACAATCTATTGTCCAGTCTTTGATCGCGCGGAATGGGGTTAGAGGACGGAACACTGTTGGCTAACGTATTTCCAGCGAATCTGACAAGTGCGTTAGGATCGCCGAGTGCATCTGAGAGCCAAATGATGAGTGCATACATCATTCTCTCCAAGTCATAATCGGCGTAGCATAATCCATTTTCAGTAATGAGGATTGTCGAGCATTCAAAAGAATTTTCGCCAACAACAGCATTATGACAGGGTGTTCCTGTAGTCATCATAAACACTTTCAATTATAATGGGGAAGGGGAATTGTATGAACTAGCTGTGCTTCGATATGCATCTCTGTGGCTCAGTCTGATACGAAATTAATGGGAAAGTAAATAAAGGAATTCTCGCAAACATAGGTACGTCGAGAAAATACATTACCCAAATCCACACCAAGCTTCGCTTTTCTGTTGCTGTATGGGATAAAAGCAAAGTTAGAAAAAAGACGTTTTCTTAGAAAATCATCTTAAAGCCAGTGAATTTAGTAAATTTTTGTTTGTCCTTTATCTGCAAGTAAATAAGATCAGATGGTTTACCAACTCCGGAGCATACAAGATATAATTGTCCTTGAGAGAAACAATCTTCGGACCAATGAATTAAAATTTGTGGTGCGGCCGGGAATTGAACCCGGACCTCCATAGTTACTAGACAGACGTCTTACCGTTAGACCACCGCACCTCTAACGACTATTCCGAGGCGCCTTTACAAAAAGTAAAAGAAATAATGTAATGAAAGGGATATTGTAAGAGGTGACACACAATTGGAAAGAAGACATGAATTTAATGGATACAGGATAATGAGTGCGGTACACGGTGGGAATGTTAGGTATATAGGGATGCTTAGATGGTAAGTTGTCTTAGGTTAAGGTCGGGGTGATTGCGGGACCGTAGAATGTAGATTATACAAGTTTGAGTAACCTCCATGTATGATTAATGTTAAACTTCCGTACTTCAGTTTTTTCGTGTTTACTTACTAATATGTTTTGTAATACCTCTTAGTTTGGAAATAATGGAATAAATTTAAGATGTAACCTTTAGCCACTAACGATAGGATAAGTTAATTTAAGTAGTTTCTAAGTCTAGAGACCAATGACACCACTAGTTTGGTCTCATAGGTTCACAAATTTTTGTACATCTTGAATTCCGTAGCATTTGTTGATACTGGTGTCTCCCAGCTTTTGCGGAGACACAACATAGTCGTATTAAATTCTGGAGTGCCCTGCGACACAAACACTGTTTTGTCTTAAGAGTGTCACAAGATCTTCAGAATTTTCACGTGATGATGCAGGTAAATATTACTCACACATCAATTGCCTGTGCATGTTGAAACGGTATAACACTGGGCCACTCCGTCTGGGTACATCACTAGTGTAGTCAAGCAGTGTGCTGTAGGCAACAGCCTTGCCGCAGTGGATACACAGGTTCCCGTTAGATTACCGAAGTTAAGCAATGTCGGGCTTGGCTAGCAGTTGGATAAGTAACCGTCCGGGTCTTAGTCCAAGCATTCTATCACGGCGTAATGTTAAATTTGCAAAAATTAGTACGTGAAAACAAAAAATATGAGCGTGTAGGAAATTAAATTTCAAATAAAGTTTCTATTTTATGCAACTCGAGCCTAGATGGTTAAATTTGCCGAAAAAATACGCGAAGTTCCAACAAACGGTTTTTATTAAATAAATAAAAAACGATAACTTCGATGGGAAAATAAATTAGGAAGTTGTAGCCCTTAAGATTACCTATCGATTAGTTTTTGTATGTATCGATTGATTTGATACGGTTCGAGTTATATCGAAAAAACACTTAAAATTCATTAAAAACTCGAAAACATCCATGTTTCCACTTACTTTTTACCTCAAGTATGTCACGAAATAAGTGAAAAAAGACCTTCTTCGAAAAAAATTAAAAATATCCAGTATTCTTTGCGATATATCGATTTTTTGGAAAAAAGAGGCTCCTAGAAAATTGGCTAGAGTTGGTCAGGGGATCGACCTAGAGTAACGGTTCTCCATATGTTTTCTTCGTGAAGAGTTGTAATATACTATTAAATAGTTTTTGACTTATTTCGAGACATACTTGTGGTATATAATAAGTTTGTGAACTTGGATGTTGTCGAGTTATAAGGAATATAGTTTTTAGTGAATTTTAAGTGTTTTTTCGATATAAGTCGAAACGTAACAAATCAATCGATACGTCCAAAAAAGCAATCGATAGGTAATCTTAAGGGCTATAACATCCTAATTTAACATTTTCCCATCGGAGTTATCGTTTTTTTATTTATTTATTTTTATTTATTTATTTAATAAAAACAGTTTTTTGGAAATTTGCGTATGTTTTCGACAAATTTCGCCATCTAGGCTCGAGTTTCATAAAATAGAAACTCTATTTGAAATTGAATTTCCTACACGCTCATATTTTTTGTTTTCAGATAATAATTTTTGCATCCACTTCTCTCTAATGCTTGGACTATCTCTCGTGTGCTGTGTGCGAGCGGGTTGCACTCAGCCATTGTGAGGCCAACTGAGGAGCTACTTGATTGAGAAGTAGCGGCTCCGGTCGTGAAAATCGACACAACGCCCGGGAATGCGGGGCGCTGACCACGCCGCCCTCCATACCGCATCCGGTGACGTCTTCGAGCGGAGGATGACACGGCGACCGATCGGTACCCGAAAGGCCTTTTGAAGCCTGTGTAGGACGGAGTTCAGTTTTAGTGTATTACATTGGATTACAGTGTTGAATGAATTCATACATAGATTTCCATAGCATCAGACGTTGTGCCAAGTAAAGAAATGTGATACTGGGTAGTTATACCATGTCACAATACAAAGGTATAATATATTTGAATTGAAAAGTAGTCTCTGTTGCAAATTATAATATTTATTTCTTTTTAATGCGTTTCGCGCTTTTGGCGCATGATCAGAACACTATAACAGGGAAAATATACAAATGTCAGTTCCATGCCGCGGACCTATCCACTACATAATTAGGAAACAATTAATTGGGGGCATGAACATACCTCAGAAACAACTGGATGACATTAGTTGGCGTAAAAGCACACGATGCAAAGCACACGATGCAACTAATGTCATCCAGTTGTTTCTGAGGTATGTTAACGCCCCCAATTCGTTGTTTCCTGATATTGTAGTGGACAGGTCCGTGGCATGAAACTCACATTTGTATATTTTCCCTGTTACAGTGTTCTGATGATGCGCCAAAAGCGCGAAACGCGTTAAAAAGAAATAAATATTATAATTTGCAACAAAGACTACTTTTCAATTCAAATATGAATTCACTGTTGCTACACCAGACCAACGAACTTTGGAGTAAAGTATAAAGGTATAATATACTGTTTTTACTGAAATTTTGATTTCATATTCGGCAGTTAACATTTCAGTTTTTTAATTATAATAAAATTTGCTACGTAATTCGTAATAGCGAAATTCTACCCAATTAAGAGACTTTTACGATAAGCTCTCTGCTACAGGCAGCTGTGTTGATTAGTCAAATTGTACTTAACATAGCTCCGATATCTTAACATAAGAAAAATCTTAGATTAGCTTCGTACTGCTTTAAGGAATGAATATCTAACCAATAAGCATGAAAAAAATCAAGGAGTTATTCCCGTGACGGTGGTCTTGCAAATAATGTATTGGAGTATAAAAAGAGTTTCAATGGGTGGAACCATTCATCGGGATCGTTTCACCTTTCTTCAAGTAAAGTAAAAAAATAAATAAATAAATAAAAATAAAAATAAAAATAAAAAATTAAGTTGACTTTATCAATAGATTTTCTGAATGTCTTGTTAAATATTGTTCGTTTTACATGAAGTTAATGTGGCATAATTGAACACTGTGATGACTGAAAGCTGTAAGAAAGAGATGCTCACACTGCCTACTTGAACTGTGTGCTTTGGAACCGAGTCTCACGGCATTGCTGCGTGGTCTGAAGCGTCACGTTACGGACTTGGCGGCCGTCCTCTCCGGAGGTTCGAGTACTCCCTCTGGCATGGCTGTGTGTGTTGGCCTTAGTCTAAGCTACGTTAAGTAGTTATAAGTAAAGTGACTGTTGAGCATAGCAGTTTGGTCCAATAGCTTTACAAACATTTGAACTTATTTGTTTTTGCACCAAAAACTGCCTTAAAAATTCGAACGAGAATTGTCAGAGACTTTAATACATTGTCGTCCTTGAGTCCAGTTGCGAATTTCCAACCGCCACTAACGGCGCCCCAGAAGAAATAAGTGGTGAACGTTGTCCGTCGAGGTCCGATGCGTGGTGGATGGCTGTAATGAAGACTGAACGGTCTGCGCCGCCTTTGTGAGTGGGTCGACAGCACCCGATACAGCCGTCAAGCGCGAGGGCTCTCTCTCTCTCTGTCTCTCTCTCTTCTCTCTCTCTCTCTCTCTCTCTCTCTCTCTCTCTCTAAGTACACCTGTTCTTTCAGTACCCGGATCACGTCACCTGCTCTGTGCTTCGATTCGCACAAACAGACGTAACATGGAAGGGTTAGCGCAACAGTCTGCTTTAGGGTTTTTGTCACCAGTGACGAGTCTCTGATTCGGTACATGCTGACAGTATGCACCTGTTCAAAGGTGTCAAAGTTCAGATAATCCGTCAGAACAGCCCAACGCTATCGCGTCGTTTGTTGGTGCATATTTTGCCGTACCTTTGATCCGCGATATATCATGGTTGCTCTTTCCTTGTTGACGACCGAGCGAGGTGGCGCAGTGGTAACACACTGGACTCGTACTCGGAAGGATGGTGGTTTAAATCCATCTCTGGCCATCCAGATTTAGGTTTTCCGTGGTTTTCCTAAATCACTCCAGGCAAATGCTGCGATGGTTCCTTTCAAAGGGCACGGCCGATTTCCCTCCCCCATCCTTCCCCAAAAATCCGAGCGTGAGCTCCGCCTCTAATGACCAAGCAGTCGACGGGACGTTAAACCCTAAGATTCCTTCCTTCATTCCTTGTTGACGGAGTGAATTTTCGTGTCCATCACATGTCCATCCTAGGTGAAAACATAGACTTCATATTAAAATCTTGTAACTGAAAAGAGCAATTTGCTATGCGACGATAGAAAGTTTTACGTTAGTGTTGTAGAATTGTTGTGCTGTAGTATCTACGTCTACGGATGTTACTCATTTTCGTTCCCAATGCAGGCCATATTTATCATTCAACTTAACCTTCTGAGAGTTTTTAAAGCATTGCGCCATCAGATTTTGGTGACACGCTGTACTCAATGATACGGTTTGAACCTAGTAGAGTTTGATAATCCCGCCTTCATTGATTTTCATATATACGATGTTAACCCTTCAAAAATAGCAACACCAGTTCACTATAGTCATTTTATCCGTTTTGCATTGTTCCTTAATTGCTTAAAAACTTCGCGTAGTTTTATTCCCTTTTTGCAACAACAAAAATACATTTTGGTTTTGTTTTTTATTTTACTGCATTTTATTATTATTATTATTATTATTATTATTTTTAACGCTATACTGTTTCGCTTCTTTTATTTGGGAAGCATATCACTGTTTGTTCCACTATATAATAGTTGCAAATAGTTTACTACATCAAAGTTTCTGTTGTTTAGGTCTACAGCGTGAGAAACAACTTCTGTGGCACAGAGTTTTTAATCTTAATTTATCATTCCGTATTACTTTAAAATGTTTGTAAATCTAAGGGACTTGACTGCTACGGTTATCAGTTCGTAGGCTTGCAAACTCCTTTAACTTAAACTAACCTAAGAACAACACACACACACACACACACACACACACACACATATGCCTGAGGGAGGACTGTAACCTCCGACGGCAACCACGTGCTCCACATCAATGCGCCTTAGAGCGCTCGTCCACCCTACCGCGGCGTATTCTTACACTTATGGAATAATAACTCTGAAAATCGTATCTAACTATAAATGATAAATTAACATTGAAAAGATTTGTGTTAAACATTTTTTATCAACTAGTAGGCCTAAACAAGACAATAATAAGACGAACTGTAATGTAGTAAAATATTCGTAGCTATTATACGATGTAAATGGTACACGCATAAAAAGTAAAATAAAATAAAAACAAATGTATTGCAGGCCACTCAAGGATGCATCCAAAATAAGTGAAACACGTATGCAATAAACAGACTCCTTTTATTCTTTAATGTTACCCGACGTATTTCATGACGAAATAACATTGAACACCCGACTGTTCACCTGTGAACTCTTTCGTCAAATTCCTCTTTATTTGGTTGCAAAGACGGAATATATCTCCACGGGACCGGCTGACTAATTCGCCGCTTGAACTGTTTATCTGTTTATGAGGTGTTTAATCTGGTCATTGTGATTCCTCACAACATAATATACTCTCGATCGGAAATACGGTTTACCACAAAGTAACTGGCAAAGACGTCGGGGATTAGTGATACACTAGCCGTAGCAGCCGATAACCACCAACTGAAGCTCCAATACTGGAGATTTGAGCATTGTCTGGAATTTGGATGTCGGTAGGACGTCCTCCAACTTCTTCAAGCTCACGCTGTATCTGGCGGTGGATCCGCTTAAATTTCTTACATCTGAGCAGGAGAAAGTCCAAGGTTCTGCGGTAAAATCGATAATTCCTTGTGTCCACCGAGGTGGCGGAAGTTCAAATGGACGCCACTTAGTGTCCGTTTTTGGGATCGTTCAGAGGTAAAGGCTGGGTTGAAGAGAAAATTGAAAAATCCGTGGTCTGACCGTGTTTCGAGGCCGCTAGCTTTCGTTTTCCAGTTCAGCGCTTTACGAGTCATTTCAGAAGCAAAGGCGTGACAACTGCCTAAACATCAGAACGTCAGAGCCTTTATTAAAATGTTCAACTGTTTGTAAAGTTATGACCCAAACTATAGTGGTCGTCAGCCCCTAGACGTACAAACTACTTAAACTAACTTATGCTAAGGACAAGACGCACACCCATGCCCCCGAGGGAGGTCTCGAAGCTCAGACAGAGAGCAGCCGCGCACTCCGCATCAAGGCGCCGTCAGAGCGCACGGCTGTTTCCGCGCGGCTGAGCTTTATTCCTGAAAATTCGATAACTTACGTTTCCGTGGGGTGCATGACCTGCGGAAATCCTTTGTTCACTTCTTATCTAAAAGGACTGTGTTTTCAAACGATATCGGCTCGGTACTTACGTAAGCTAGATGTAACGCAACCGACTGTCTACGTTTTTCTTCCTTCGTTCCGCCTGCTAACTCTTTAGTTCCTGGGCCTCCATCGTATCAGAATGAAGTCAACGCAGTGGGACCGTGTGGTGTCTGCCGTGAAGAAATTTCCTTTCTGCTTGCAGGTGTTCCGTCGCCCTCCCAGTGAGGCCCATCTGCTTTGCGGCCAGAAAGCATTCGCCGTTGCTCCTTTGTCGTGCCACAGATCAAAGAGAGCCGGCCGCAGAGAAGGAAAGAGTTTTCCTAGCAGACGACGTTAAAAAAGAGCCCGGCAAAAGAGAATGGCCGGCGGATGTTAATCCCGCACCTCTCCGCCGCCTTCCCCCTGCCGACACAGACACGCGTTTACGCGGGCGGGCGGGCGGGCGACCCGTTTAATCCCCTTTGTCGGCTGACAATAAAAGCCAATAGCGCGCAACTGGCCGATACTGTCGCCTGGCAGAGGGGACGCAGAGAGCCATCGGCGCGCCACATTGTGCGCTGCGGCCGACAATGGCAGAGCTTGTTAGCGCACCTGCGGCCGCCCATCTCTACATCCAGCATCGCCAATCACAACGCGCTCCACCCCCGTGCCGGTAGTTGCTCTGTTGCTGACGCCTGATGTGCGAACGCGGCTCGCTGAACTGTTCAAGAACCATTCTGCGCATCCTCCTCTTCTAACAGACGACACGGATGCAATCTGCGCTGTCGTGACGGAAGGGTAGGAAACCTAGCTTTCCCTACTGAGATACATGTGCGTTGATTATCACAGTTGTGTGCCTGCTGTATTGCGATGCTTACAAACGATTGCTCAACTGGGCTCGACATCTACATCTACATAGTTACTCTGCAAATCACATTTAAGTGCCCGACAGAGGGTTCATTAACCACTTTCATAAAATTTCTCTACCGTTCCATTTTCTAATAGCGCGCAGGAAGAAAGAACACCTACATCGTTCTGTTTTCGATCTGATTTATCTTATTTTATTGGGATGGTCATGTCTCCCTAAGTAGATGGGTGCTAGCAAAATAGTTACACATTCAGAAGTAAAAGTCGGTGATTGAAATTTCGCAAACAGATCACGGCGCAATGAATAACGTCTTTCTTTTAATGATTTCCACCCCAACTGGTGCAAAATTTTTGTGACGCTTTCCCTGCTGTAACGTTATAAAACAAAACGAACGGCCCTTCTCTGAACCTTCTTAATGTTTCCGCCAGTCCCATCTGGTGACGGTCCCACAATGGGCAACAGTACTCCAGGAGAGGACGCACAAGTGTGATGTAGCCAGTCTCTTCGATGGAGCTGGTGTATCTTCGAAGCGTTCTGCCAATGAAACGTAACGTTTGGTTCGCCTTCCCCACAATATTTTCTGTGTGTTCTCTCCAGTCTAAGTTGTTCATAATTGTAACTCCTAGGTATTTGGTAGAATTTACGACCTTAAGGTTTGACTGATTTATCGCGTAATTGAAGTTCAGCGGATTTCTTTTAGTGGTCATGTGTATTACTACACATTGTTCTTTATTTAGTGCCAATTGCCAATTTTCGCACCATGTAGAAATTTTCTCTAAATCGCTTTGCAGTTGCTTTTGATCCTCTGTTGAATTCACAACCCGATAAATGACAGAATCATCTGCTAACAGTATAAGGGAGCTATTCAGATTGTCTCCTAAATCGTTTATAAACACAAGGAAGCGTAGGGGACCTATAACGCTTCCCTGGGGAACGCCAGATATCACTTCTGTTTTACTCGATGACTAACCGTCAATTACTACGGACTGTGTCCTTTCTGATAGGAAATCGTGAATCCAATCGCACAATTGGGGAGATATTCCATAAGCACACAATTTCATTAAAATCCGCTTGTAGGGTACAGTGTCAAAAGCCTTCCGGAAATCCGGAATCGATTTGAGATCCCTTGTCGATGGCACTTACCACTTCATATGAATAAACAGAAGACATGGATGCAATTTGCGCTGTCGTGACGAAATGGTAGGAAACCTAGCTTTCTCTACTGTGACATATGTGCGTTGATAATCGCAGTTGTGTGCCTGCTGTATTGCAATACTTACAAACGATTCAAAAAATCTTCAAATGTTTGTTAAGCTTATGGGACTTAACTACGGGGTCATCAGTCCCTAAACTTACAAACTACTTACGACTAGGACGGCACAAATATCCATGCCCGAGGGAGGATTCGAACCCCCGACCGTAGTGGCCATACAAACCGTGACTGAAGCGCCTCAGTCCCCGCGGCCACCGCGGCCGGCTGCAAACGATTGCCCAACTGGGCTCGATATCCGCGTCAGCACAACGTCAGAGCTGCAGAACAGCCACAGTTACGAAGATCTGCAAAAATGTACATAATGTTCAGACCTGCAATTTTAATGCTACAAAAATATAAATTTTAGCTTTATGCCTGAATTAATGTAAATCATAGCTAAAGTGATTTTTATGATAGTATTTTATTGAATTTACAAATTACCAACTCAAAAGGACATTTGTCCCGTGAGACTGTAAACACGTTGTATATTAAGTCACTCTTAAGAGGTCAGGGTTACTGTTGTTGTTGTTGTTGTTATTGTTGTGGTATTCAGTCCGGAGACTGGTTTGATGCAGCTCTCCACAATACCCTATCCTGAGCAAGCCTCTTCATCTTCACATAAGAACGGCAATCTACATCTGTCTTACTGTATCCATCTCTTGGTCTTCGTCTGCGGTTTTTATCCCACACACTTCCCTCGAACGCTAAATTCACAATTCCTTGATGTCTAAGAATGTGTCCTACCAATCTATCCCTTATTTTAGTCAAGGTATGCCATAAATTTGTTTCCTCCCCAATTGTGTTCAGTACCTCGTCATTAGTTACGCGATCCACCCACCTAATCTTCAGCATTCTTCTGTAGCACCACATTTCAAAAGCCTCAATCCTCTTCCTGTCCGTACTGTTTATCGTCCATGTTTCACTCCCATACAAGGCAACACTCCATACAAATGCCTTTAGAAAGGACTTCCTTAGGCTTAAATCAATATTCGATGTTAACAAATTTCTCTTTTTCAAGAACGATTTTCTACACATTGCCATTCTGCATTTTATATAATCTGTACTGCGACCATCATTTGTTATTTTACTGCCCAAGTAACAAAACTCATCTACCTCCTTTATTGCTTCGTTACCTAATCTAATTCCTTCCGCATCACCTGATTTTCTTAGACTTCACTCCATTACCCTAGTTTTGCTCTTGCTAATGTTCATGTTATAGGCACCTTTCAACACACTGTCCATTCCGTTCAATTGCTCTTCCAGGTCCTTTGCTGTGTCTGACAGAATTACTATTTCGTCGGACAAACGCAATGTTTTTAATTCTTCCCCCTGAACTTTAATTCCTTCACCAAATTTCTCCTTGCTTTCCTTTATAGCTTGCTCAATGTACAAATTGAATAACATTGGAGAAAGGCTACAACCCTGTCTTACTCCCTTCCCAACAGCTGCAATTACTACTACAGCATTTTAAATAGTATGCAATAACAAAAAACTGTGCCATATTTCAGGAAGATTGAATGAACAGAAACGGTACAGAAATATAGAAAAGAAAAGGTTCAGCACTCGTACTCCACTAATAGTTGCCGTTTATAAATTATAGAAGTCAAAATTTCCATGATATTTATTCATAATTTTTAATATTCATTTCAATGCTTGCTACCAGGAGAAACATCGGAGACTCTGCAAGTCTTTAACGTACAGAGACATCAGTACTTTCTTACAATAAAAAAGGGCTGCTGTAACACCCAACGCAGGCAATAAGCGCGTCGTCGTTTGCCGGCCGCGGCGCGCGTATGTAACGAAGCTCTGCACGAACCCGGAGAAAGGTCACGCACACCCCGCTTCAGCCGAGAGGAGCAGGGCCTCCGTTTCATTGTCTGATTTCGCATTGCCGCTTATAGACATTTGAAAATCCGCGTGGCAAGGGTTGAGTATCTTCTCCATTTTGAGGCGAGCATTATTGACTGCAGCTGTTTCATAATCGGGACAGTAAATCTAATTATTTGGAAAACGTTCCTGAACTGATTCGAGACCTGTTCAAATAGCAACAATAATTTATTTGACAATTTAATATTTGATGTACGTGTGATATTTTTTTTAAAAAGAATATACAAATTTATTTAGAATTGTCTAAATTCCGGCGTAGTTTCATAGTCATCTGAATTTTGTAGATATTAGGAGCATTCTGTTACAGTTTCTTTTGAACTAGCTGACTGAGGATTAAGAGCGGTATCCAGAATGAAACTTGCACTCTGCAGCGGAGTGTGCACTGATATGCAACTACCTGGCACATTAAAATTGTTTGTCGAAACCGGGATTCGAACCTGGGCCGTTTGCCTTTCGTGGCCAAGCGCCCTACCTTCCTAGCTATCCCGGCACTGTTCAAGGTCCGCCCTCACAACTTTATTACCGCTAGTACCTCGCCTCCTACTTTCTAAAGTGTGAGGTTTGGTAAGTAGGAGGCGAGGTACTGTCAATAGTAAAGTTTTGAGGATGGACCGTGAAGCGTGCCGGAGTAGCTCTGACGGTAGGGAGGTTGCCCGTGAAAGGCAAAGGTCCCGGGTTCATATCCCAGTTACGGCACACAATTTTAATCAGCCAGAAAGTTTCAAGAACAGTATGTCCATCTCATTCCGGCTGCTGGTAGTTACCACAACCGCGCAAAGTGGACATATTAATATTTCTGCCGGAGCCGGGATTCGAACCCGCTACCTCCTGCTTACTAGGCAGTAACGCTAAGCCTCTGCAGCACCCCAGTCACACGGGCTTAAAACACCTGCACCGACTACGCAAGTACGTAAGCCGTCCGACCCAAACATTCATAGGTTCTCCTACTTGGACCAGAGTAGTCCATGACTTTCAGCTGGTCCTGTCCTGTATTCCCTCTGGAGGGAGACTTGAAATTAATAACTGCGGCTCCTGATCTTTAGAAAATGTCCGAAAGAACACAGACGCCGAAACTGTTAATTGGAAGTCCCCTGCAGGAAGTTGAGACATGCTGCCTTTGAAACCCTCCATAATTGTGAATATGTTACCGGTGTTGGATTTTTTTTTTTTCTCCGGCTGCAGTGGCCAAACGGTCTGGACGCGCCAGTCACGGTCTGCACGGCCACTACGGTCGGGGGCTCGAATCCCCCCTCGGGCATGGATATTTGTGTCGTCCTTAGTATTATCTAGTTCATAAGTAGTTTGTAAGTTTAGGGACTGATGACCCCGTAGTTAAGTCCTTGAACATTTGTGTTGGATTTTTTGCACTCTTTGAGCTGCTGATTATGTCCGCTAAATGCTTGATGTGATTCATTTTGAGCGATCTCGATGACCAAATCATTCGTTGGAACTATCCAGAACGTTCTTAGAACGCACAGCGAATAGTTACAGCCGGGTGACAAGGCGCAGTCTCATCCATAAGCATTAAGTATATTGTCACATTGTAAACTGCAATTCGAAGGCTAAGTCGTTAATAGAGCAGAACACTTTATACTCAGAACAGGTTTAGTGCTATCATAAGTGTGAACAAAGAACAGCCTGCCTCCTGATTGGAGTACTCCGCTGTTTACACACAGAAATAATTTTCTGGAAGTTACAACTACATCCATCATAAGAAAAACGGGAACATTCTAGCAATAACAAATACGAATAAAGTTTTTTTGCCAGTTACTGGATTTGAACCAGGGACTGCCAGCACAGCAAACTGCGACGCTAACCCCTCCACAGCGCGTTCCGTCGGTAGACTCGCGACAATATGAATGGGTGGTAATGAGCTCCAAGAAGCCGAACATCTTATTTCCAGTCAGTGATCGATTCAGTTCGATCAGAGGACGCAGACCATCCCATATAAAAATAACCTGCCCCGTCACACAGCCAATAACGGGAACATTCTAGCAATAACAACATTACTGCCATATGTATCCATGCATGTCGCTGTCTCGTAAAATTTGTCCCCCCAGGCTAGACGTCTTGCGGTGAGTATCACTTTACGCCTTGTGTTCGCAAGACTTCGCAGCTGCCATAGTTCAGGGACCGCACAGGTTTCGATCATTTTCTACACATTAACACCCGGCAACGCCCGGCAGAATGGAAGGTGTCTGCCTCTGGTCACCACACACCACCACCACTATCCTTCCCCGTCGTCTGTCTCCGAAGCCTCTTTCACTCCATTGACTCCATTGTGTACAGTCGAGTAGTCGTGACAACTGACTGGCCTATTGTTCCTGTACTGACAAGGGCGCTCTGTCGACTGGACTGCTTCGATTTTTCATACTGAAAGTATGGTGAGTTCTTTGCTGGGACATCACTTAGCCACACTTGTATAACGGATGTACCAAAAAATAACCCTGAAATATAGCCTTGGAACTTTTACAAAATATTGCCGGGAGACACCGAGTAAACCGACTGCCGGCGTGGCGCAGGGGATAGCGTCACCGACTCCGGTGCTGAAGGTCGCCGGTTTAATCCCGTCCATCGGCAAAAATTGATTTCTTTGTAAATAACAATTCCAGAATGTTCTACATCTTTCTTATGTTCACTTGTGAATTCTACTTGTTTCTTATGTTAACTATTCTTCTAATTTCTGGTACATTCTGTATGTGTAAAAATAGCATAGCCCTCTGCCCGAGAGGCAGTTACTGCTGCGTGTATGTTAAGTTCGTAATAAACGTGCTTGCATTATAAGTGCTGTGTTCAGTTGCCTTCGAAGTCAAGCCTGCTTCCATTTCAACGCGACAATATTAACTGAATATTAAAATAATCATTGATAGCTGCAATGTCAAAATGGAATTTTTATCTGTTTTTGAGACTTTCTTATTTCCGTTAGTTTTGAGTTCTTATCTATTTATTTATTTATTTATGTTACGTGTCCAGAACTTAGGTACAGAAAATAATTAGGATACAATGTAATTCAGTAAGTAAAAGTACGGTACAGCGGTACAAGTCACTGAAGTAATAACATAGTAATGCAAAACACACTAGGCATTCTGCTAAATGGATCGCGAGCTCCAGTATTCCGCCGTTTGAATGGCCTTATCAGTTGTTGCGTAGAGACCTATGGTGCAAGGATCCGGCAGGTTCCTGCAGACCAGCAGACGTTGTGGGTTGCCACACTCGCAGAATTCCTCTTCTTCACAAATTACGTTTGTGTTGTTGAATCCTCGCTATACCAACGTACTTACCATATATTACTTGTTGGGGAGGAGGTTGTAGTTTACGCCCACGATAAAAATTAGAGTTGATACATTATTAGCGAATATTTGTTAATTTATTAAAACAATACACTATTAAAAGACGTCCGCGGTGGGGCGGCCGAGCGCATTGAGGCGCTATGCTCAAATGAGCGAGGCCGTTCCCCGTCGGGGGTTCGAATCCCCCTTGGGCATGGATGTTTGTGTCGTCTTTAGTATAAGGTATTTCATAAGTAGTTTGTAAGTTTAGGGACTGATGACCCCGCAGTTAAGTCACTTAAGCTTAAACATTTTTTCTGAACATTAAAAGATGATTACCATTCCAAAGGAACAGACGTTGCTGATGGTCCGCAGCTATAAATATTAAATATACATTCATTACTTCGCAATTTGCGAGAATTCCTGACTTTAGTTGCTCTTCTTCAGTTGGTCTATCGTATTGTAACATACGAAAATTTTTTCCGGACCGGGGCTCGAAACCGGGTCTCCCGCTTTTCGCGAGCGGTCGCCTTAACCACTCGGCCACCCGGACACGCTCCCCGGCCAGACCCAAATTTCCATATGTTACAGTTGTCTTTAGATGGTGTAGTACGTCTCTCCCCGTCGCGGGAATCACTGCTAAATGCGTGCTAACACTAAAGGGAAGTAGACAACTGTAACATATGGAAGTTTTGGTCTGACCGGGGAGCGTGTCCGGGTGGCCGAGTGGTTAAGGCGATCGCTCGCGAAAAGCGGGAGACCCGGGTTCGAGTCCCGGTCCGGCACAAATTTTGATATGTTACAATATGATAGAACAACTGAAGAAGAGCAACTAAAGTCGGAAATTCTCTCAAATTGCGAAGTAATGAATGTATACTAAAAGATGAACTGATGCGTCATGAACGTTTAGAACTTTATATTTCAGCACACTTTCGGTAAGATGTATTGTAGGCACGGGAGTACCTTACGACCACCAGAAAAAAATACAATTAACGTTAATTTTTGTTGACTTAACTCAATACACGTTTTACAGACATATTGATGGGCAAATACGGCCCATAACCGAGAAATATTACATACGTCATTTATTGTGAAAGTTGCATTTAATATTATCTTACATCTTTGTATCAAATTTTGAAGAAAACGTAAAACAATTCATTAAAATAATAACTATTTTTTTTTTTTTTTTTAGAATTTTATAATAAACTGCCGGCAAAAAATTAGTATACCTCAAAAGACGACACCGATTTTGATCTGATGATGGAAAATGCCAGCTGGAGGGTCGTAGACGTACTTATAATACTTTCAACTTTATCCGCTAACAGACAGTGCAGTGACGTATCCGCCACAGCTCCTGCTGTGTATTCGCTTTAGTAGGGAATCTTTGCAGCCGTAAGACGCAATGTGACTTCAAAGTATGAAGCCGACAGGTGCCATGCCACCGAGACGCACCCATGTTTCCTAAAGCCAACTTAGCCAGTTCGCTAGCGGTCGAATTGTGGTGAGGTGGTCGTTTCAGAGACCTGCTACACTATTTGGACGTGCTGCGTTGGTTGGTCAACGATGCTGGTAGCAATGGTCTCGTGAATACTCCAGCACTCGTAGGCGAGGTTCTGGACCACGACGAACAGACGTTCGCCAAGTTCGGCATACTGTAAGGGTGCGTTTATGCTGCCACCTCGCAGCTAGTAGCACGTTGGTCGCTGTTGGTATCTGACAGCTCGCTGCTCGCAGGTAGCCTTGTTGCATTCACGCTGCAGGCACCTCGCTGTTCGCTGTGTGTATTCTCCTGCAGCTGTTACATTACAGTCACGTGCACAACTGCAGTGGCGTGAAGCGGTAAACAAGCTCTTCACGACAGTCACAGTGATTTGTTCGCTACAAAAATGTCGTTATCGGAAAGGAGAAGTAAGAGGAGGTAGCCGGCCGCGGTGGCCGAGGAGACTGAGGCGCTCCAGTCACGGTCTGCACGGCCACAACGGTCGGGGGTTCGAATCCCCCCTCGGGCATGGCTATTTGTGCCGTCTTTAGTATAAGGTAGTTGATAAGTAGTTTGTAAGTTTAGGGACTGATAACCCCGTATTTAAGTCCCATAAGCTCAACAAACATTTGAACATTTGAAGAGGAGGTATGGAATGCATCCTTTGAACGCTGAACGTCCTCACTACGGATACTTTCACAAGTACTACCAACAGCTCAAAAACTACCCAGGTCGCTTTTTCAGACATAATAATCATCTGCTTCAGATCTTCACTCATTGTTATCTGTACTGAAACTACTTCTAACAAACAGTATTGTGCGCGATGGGCATGAGAGTTCCACGCGCGCAACAGTCAAACGCCGCTCTGCTAGAGTCACCTTGAAGCAACCAATCACAGTGCAAGTTTCAGACCGAGCGGCGATGGTCGTAGCGCGAAACACAAACCAGTTTGATATCATCGCCTGGCGAGGATCGTATCGAACAGCGAGCTGGGCGAGCTGCGATGGTGCACGATAAATGGGCCGGTAAGGCTCTGTGGGTTTAATTTATCATCGCCGTGCCATGTCGGCGAGCAGCGAGCAGCGAGGTGACAGCATAAACGCACCCTAAGGGTACCAGTGGCACATGGCACAGCTAACACAGCTCATATAAGAAGGTTTATGGGTTGCCGGCCGCGGTGGCCGAGGAGACTGAGGCGCTCCAGTCACGGTATGCACGGCCACTGCGGTCGGGGGTTCGAATCCCCCCTCGGGCATGGATATTTGTGCCGTCCTAGTTCGTAAGTAGTTCATAAGTAGTTTGTAAGTTTAGGGACTGATGACCCCGTAGTTAAGTCCCATAGACTATACAAACATTTGAACATTTTTTTTGTTTATGGGTCTGTAAGTGTCAACACGAACTGCTGTCAACCGGGTACTAACAATAGTAACGAGCACTCACACCTCTAGTCTGTCTAGCACTCATACAACAGCGTCCACGTTAACGTTTTGTCTGGTGCCTTCAGAGGATACATGCAGGGCTCCGACTTTTCACCCGAAATATCTCCGGTATGGAAATACGACTTTTATAGGTATGAAATTACAGAATGGAAGGGGTATATGAAAGTAAATAATAGGAGACATTCTGAAACGTAAACAAATATTATTTTCCACACAAACTTACGTTTTTTTAGTGGGTATTCCGTATTTTTCGTATTAATAATGAGAAATCTGAAATCATCCATATGACCAGTAAAAGAAATCCGTTAAAATTCATTTACACGATAAATCAGTCAAAATTATAAGCCGTAAATTCAACTAAGTACCAAGGAGTGAGCCGCGGTGGATTAGCCGTGCGCATTTGGGTGCCATGCTGCGGTGCGCGCTGCCTTTCGTCGTTGGGAGTTCGAGTCCACCTTCGGGGATTGGTGTTTGTATTATCTATAGGTTAGTTCACAAGTAGTTTGTAAGCTACGGACTAAAAACCCAGCAGTCGAGTCTGATAAATTTACTAACATTTGACCACTTTTAAACCTAGGTGTAACAACTACAAACAACTTAAACTGGAAAGAAAACGGAGAAAATATTGTAGGGAAAGCCAATCAAAGACTAAGTTTCCTTGGCAGAACACTTGAAGGTACAACAGTTCAACAAAAAACTGCCTACACCACATTCGTGCGTCCTATTTTGGAGTGTTGTAGCGCATTGTGGGATCCCCACCAAGTGGGACTGACGGACGCGTCAAAGAACGTACAGAGCAGGGCAGCTCGTTTTATCACGATATAGGGAGAGGTGTCACGGAAATGATGCACGAGTTGTGGTGGAAATCATTAAAACAAAGGCGTTATTCGTCGCGACGAGATGTATTTGCGAAATTTTTTTCACCAACTTCCTCTTCCGAATGCGAACATATTTTGCTTGGACCCAGCTATGCAGGAAAACATGATCATCAAAATAAAATAAGAGAAATCAGATCGAAAACGGAAAGATTTAGGTGTTCGTTTTTTTCTTCGAGCTATTAGAGAATGCAACTGTGAAGATACATTAAAAGCGGTACGTTGAACCCTCTGCCATGCACTTTACAACTTGCATGGTGGAAATTTAATTTAAATTACTCTTCTAATGAAATAAAAGAGTTCATCCAGACGGGAGAAAATAGTCACTAGCCGAGAGCAAGTCTTTATATACGATGTTAACACTATCTAGCTGGTAAGTTCCTAACAGTTCTTCAGCACAATCTTCCACCCTCTTATAAATTTCCCCTCACTCCTGTTACTAGAGATGTATGCACTTATGGTCCTATTTGCACCAGGTAACAGATATTGCATGAGGGGCCGTAGGTTGCACTAATTCTTCAGACTGGTGAAACGAAGTTCTTTTATTTATTACTGACCTTAGATCTCGAAGTACGTAATGTCCCACACAGTTTCAGCACACAGGTCGCAGATTCTTGATGTCTGAAGCTAAAATGCTGTGAAAACTATTTAAGGACTCTAACTACGATTTTCTTCAGGATTCCAGTGGATTTTAAATTTATTCTTCCAACGGTTACACACGCTCAGCGAAATCCACAAATCTAAGCGGTACATTAAACGATAGTCATTTTACAATAAATACTAGTGTCATAATGAAAAATGTACAAGTTTTGTAATGCTCCGTAATGAGACAAGGCGCTACATGTTAACTGTTCGAAGGTCGGCACTGGACTTTGCTTGGCTTCTAATTGCTGCCTCTGTCTTTTTGGCGCCAAACGAACCTTCTAGATTCGCCGCTACTGTTTTGTTCATATAAATTACAACGAATAAAGTACCAAATAGGTTGAAATAAATGCTTATTAACAAAAAAGTGTTACATTCTTGAATATCAATAAATAAAATGTAAGAATGGTAGCATGGGAGGGGAGGCGGCAGCCAATCAGATCACGTCTATGCTACACTGTCACGCGATCTCACTGTCCATACACGATTTGTGGCATCTGTTATGGTTTTCCCACCCCTTCCATCGATTACATCATGCTACTTTGCCTACTGCCAGCCAGCTATTTGGCTTCTATAAAATTTACAAGTCCAAACTAAGATATGCAAACTCTGAATACTATTATTAAACTAATAAATATATATAATCAGACTCGTCATAACTTCAGTATAACTAGCAGAGTCTCAACGTAGATGTAGATACCATGAAAATCGCAGTAAGAATGATTTTGGTTACATCGCAATATGTCAATTACATGTCGATATATAAAGGGTGAGTCATAAATGAGGAAAATATTTAGTGCAAATTGTCACACACTGAGCTACAAATATAAATTCGTTTTCCGCATGTTCCTATGTCAATAAATGACAATGCAGTTGAATGGTAAAAATGTTGAAACATGAAGTGTTAACTGTGCGTCGACATTGGCCAAGGGACTGGCAACAGGGCACAAATTACTTTCCCGATGCCAACCAGCCACGATACATAATACCGGCCAGTGAAAACGATACGAGATAGATGGGAGTGCTTTTATTGCTCGCAGTGTCATGCAGACCATCGTTTCACGCCACATGCCTCGCCTTCTCGTGAGCGGGTAGACTGCAACACACACAACTACAACACTCGCATGTTGTGCCCTGTTGCCGATCTGTCCCCTTGACCAATGTCTGTGCACAGTAACAAATTCAAATGTTCAAATGTTTGTTAAGCTTATGGGACTTAACTACGGGGTCATCAGTCCCTAAACTTACAAACTACTTATCAACTACCTTATACTAAGAACGGCACAAATATCCATGCCCGAGGAGGGGATTCGAACCCCCGACCGTAGTGGCCGTGCAGACCGTGACTAGAGCGCCTCAGTCCCCTCGGCCACTGCGGCCGGCTGCACAGTAACACCCAAAAGTTCACTTCATACTTTCAGACTTTTAACATTCAATTGCATTGTCATTTATTGACACAGGAACATGCGGAAAAGGAGTTTATGTTTGTAGTTTAGTATGTGACAATTTACACGAAATATTTTTTTCATTTATGACTCACCCTTGCCGCGCGTTTTCTGACAGCACGCGTAGTGCAGTGGTTAGCATCGCAGAAGAAACTGGCGGAAGAAACTTTATTTTTTTTTTTTTTTTTTTGTATTTACTATTTGTAGAACTTTCTACATGTTTCTTATGTTTGATGTATTTGTAATTTCCAGAAAATTCTTGCTCTGTATAAATAGTGGAGCACTCCAAGCAGGAGGCAGTCTGTACTGAGTGTACGCTTCTGTTAGCAATAAACGTGCTCTACTTGTAAAGTGTTGTGTTCTATTAACGACCAGCCTTCGAATTCCGGACCCCCTGCAGTTTTCTACGTGACAACAAATATATAGTGTATGTGTGCGTTTGTAATGATATTATTCCACATGATGGGACATTTCCTCATTTGACATACCTAGTGGCACTTTTACTTTCTGACTTGGGGACCATTTTTGTTTATATGTACATATGTCTGTGTTCTGATGGGATATTTCCTCTTCTGCAGAGACCCATTGGCACGTCTTGAAACAACTACATCTGTTCGTTTGAAACTTTGTTTTTTATATGGGTGAATGTAACTCACAAACTCTAAGGTGCGTTAATGTGAGGAAAATCCAGATTCTGACAAGGGCGCGGTAGAAAAGTATACCCACAAGTGAAGACAGTGAACAGCCGTCTCGTAGCAGTGTAACAGCTTGATTTGACTGAAAGCACCGCGTGTCGGCTAAGACCGGAAGTGAGCACCGTGGACAGTCTTCTTGTACCAGTGGAATAACACATCGACGATGGACTCGGGCAACAGGCAGCGCGGGAAGCCGATCGTGCGGATCGTGGAGGGCGGCCACGGCCACGGTCAGGTGGAGGAGGGCGACACTGCGCGCCACCTGCAGCAGCTGATGGGCCAGAGCCGGCGCCTGCACGCGCACCTGCAGGCGCTCAGGGAGCGCGCCGCGCTGTTCAGCGCCTGCCAGGTAGGCAACCTCAGCTCACACCCCACTCTGTTCACAATGTTTTGACACTCCAGCTACCGTGCAATAAGTCTTGTGTAGTTCGCGAACGAACTAGTTCGGAAGAACGCTCCCACAGGCGAACTACGCGAAATAGTTAGCAGATCCCTCGCCTCTACAAGGAAAGTACTTGGGCTCGAACAAACACAAATACCCCCAAAATCGCGTGAGAGATAATGAAAAGGTCCCTTATTGCACTAGTGATACTCCCGCATCTTCAAAACTCTGCAGCCTTCCGTTAGAGGCCTGTACGTGTGCCATTGCTGCATCGCACGTTTACCTGCAGGTACGCCAGTCGGAACCTATAGGGACTGTGCAGCGCGCCTTTGGAGTTGAGTTTCGTTACATTATTTGTGTGGTGAAGCGTCAGATGGGTTGACCATTGGTAATCAATCCAGCTAATGTATTGCGATTGGTTGAGACGAAGTTATGAAGAACCCTCTTTGTGAAGAAGGTGTTGGTGTAGAAGATGAATCTTTTCACACGTTTTTTGGTATCATTTTAGTGCAGAAATATGAGCATACGTTAGAAATAGATACTTTTGTGAATTCCAAATATTGAAACATTTAGACCGTTTCGAGGCGTTGAAATAAATTCAAGGGCAAAGTTGAAAATTTGTGCTGGACCGGGGATTCGACCACGAATTGTTAAAATTCCGGCTGTTAATGTCAACCAATGGTGTCCTATTTTGGACACGTCCCAAAAAACAATAATTGCAAAAAAGATAATTTTGTAACTGTAATACAGACTGATGATAGGGATGAAAATGACGAACAATTGCCGTCCACAATTTCATCTACAGTGCTGTCTAGAGAATGATTGCAGAGTTTTGCAGAAAAACGACACCCACCAACACATTGAGGGGTACGTAATGGTCGTGTAACCAAACGATCATCCAGATATATTTGTTCGAGTCCAAGTACTTTCCTTGTTAGTTCGTCCGCTCCTTTTCCGAAGACTGACGGGGAACAGTGAGAGGACGCGAGGGCGCGTAGAATCGCGTCATTCCCTTCTGCCAGTTACCTTAATTTCGAGCTGAGATGCAGCTCAGCTGTAGTTCCATAGTTCACTGCCACAAGAAATCTATTTTCAAAATAAAATACTACGCGTAATCTGTAGTTGAATACCATTGCATCACCCATTCGTGTAAATAACTGGTTTATTTGCCTAAGTATTTGATGTCAAACTGCCCAAAAATACGGGTAATAGCACACGCTTTGGCAACACTGATTCATTGTATAAAAAAGCTGTCATAAAAACAGCTCTTTTAGTAGCGGTAGCAAAAGCCAAAAAGAGCGGACGTACTAGAAGGAGCGAACGAACTAGTAGCAGCGGCCGAACAAGGAGCAGCGGATGATTATGCCAAACGTATATCGTTCCATAGTTCGTTGTATTTTTTTCCGAAGACCGACGGGCAATAGCGAGAGGGCGCGTAGCAGAATTAAAAATCACGTGTTTGCCTTCTGCTGATGAGTCATTTCGAGGTGAGCGTCTCCCTGCTAGATTACATAGATCAATGCTACAAAATTTCTGTTTTGATGTGTTCTGCACTCTGCAATATCTGACTAATAAATTACATAATGCCAAGATATAGAGATAACTCTAAACTTCAACGCGAGAAATTATCCACAAACTGTTTCTTTTGGTTTGCGTGATATCGTTGCATGAGGCAGCTAGGTGGGGGAACTTCCCCCTCCACCTGCACGCGCAGACCACGCAGCTCAGCCGTCACTGGGAGCGGACGAACTAAACGAGCGAACTAGTTCGCGGCAGAGCCGCGAACTAAAGTGAGCGCTCCCGATCGCGAACTATTATGCGCAAGTCTACCATGCAAGTAGTGCGATGAGACACAGGTACGAGGCACGCAACGCGTTCCACTACTCGAGGAGATCTGTAGCTGCTCTCTACTCAGACAGCACCTCATTCTTGCGCTGTAGCTCAGGTAAATTAGACGTTTGTTGGATAAAACATAAGCATAAACTGGCAATAATTTTAATCGATGATAAGCATCCTAAATAAGAGTAATATGAGTTAGCGACTGTTTCTGGCTTGTGCCCAAGTTTTGAGAGCCGAAAACAATCGTTTCCTACAGAAATTTTTGCGAATGCAAAAATGAGACCATAAATTTTCGCGTAAAATGACCTACATAAAAGTTAAACTCGGTTCAGTCGTTCAGCCACAATCGATCGTCAAATATTGGCATTTTTACCAACTTCATATAAAAGTGAGTTGCGCCCATATTTCGACTACTCTAAATGCAAAATATCATGTATCAAAGTTCTAGAGCATTACATTCTGCGAAAAAAGAGCTCCTGAATTTGCTCTGTAATATGCATAAATTCCCCCCCCCCCCCAAAAAAAAAAAAAAAAAAAGGAAAGAAAAGTCAAAGTAATCGTTGCACTAAAATCCTGCGATGAAGTAAAATTTCTTTTGAATACTAAATCGGACACATATCCAAATTTAAATGTTATTTGGATAGATACATTCCTAGTTAGATAGTTCCCTCTCAATAGTTGTATAAATTAATTATCATGTCAGTCCAAAAATAATAATAAACCGATTTAGAATTAACGACATCATATCAAATAAAAGATTTTCTTAATGGCAATATAGTCCAATTATAATATTAAATTGATGAGACAAATCTTTTAAAATGTTTTTATATTGAAACTTCCTGGCAGATTAAAATTGTGTGCCGTAGCCGGGGCTCGAACCTGGGACCTTTGCCTTTCGCAGGCAAGCGCTCTACCGACACGAGTCACGATCCCGCCTCACAACTTTACTTCTGCCAGTACCTCGCGTCCTACTTTCCAAACGTCGCAGAAGTTCTGCGAAACTTGCAGGACTAGCACTCCTGGAAGAAAGGATTTGGTGGAGACATGGCTTATCCACAGCCTAAGGGATGTTTCCAGAATGAAACTTTCACTCTGCAGCGGAGTTTGGAAAGTAGGAGGCGAGGTACTTGCAGAAGTAAAGTTGTGAGGCGGGATCGTGAGTCATGTCGGGATAGCTCAGTCGGTAAGAGCTCTTGCCCGCGAAAGGCAAAGGTCCCAGTTTCGAGTCCCGGTTCCGCCACACAATTTTGATCTGCCAGGAAGTTATATATTAGCGCACACTCCGCTGCAGAGTGAAAGTTTCATTCTGTTTTTATATTAATTATTGTTCTGTATTTACATTGAACTTGCGATTTTTTAAAATATTTTTCTGCATTTGGCGAAAGACAGTAATGTGGAGGAAACGTCGTCACGTTCTTTGCCATCTTTCCGTGTGAAGTCACCACAACGGTTCAAGTCATGTTTCGCCTTTGACTGAAATCTAGGAGTCAAAACTGGTCCTCGCAATGGAAAGCGGGATTGAAGTTGCGAATTATGCAGCCAGTTAAGTATAGTTTAAGTTGAAACACAGTGTCCTGCAGTTGCATCCGTTTGTTATTGAGCGTAGCGGTGTTCCTCTCAGGGCTACTCGTAGCTGAAATCGGTAAGGTAGCAGCTGCTGTGGTAGTCTGGGGCGGCTCGAGCGAGGCAAGTCATCCACAGTTTCTGTACGTCTGTCCCTCCTCCTCGTCTGAACAACATCGCTATGGTAGACCTACTTCACTTCATGAGTAGTCCTGTGTAGTTCGCGAACGAACTAGTTCGGAAGAGCGCTCCCACAGGCGAACTACGCGAACTATTACGCAGATCCCTCGCTTCTTAGTTCGTCCGCTCCTTGTCCGAAGACTGACGGGTAAAAGCGGGAGGACGCGAGAGCGCACAGAATCGCGTGATTCCCTTCTGTCAGTTGTCGTCATTTCGAGCTGAGATGTAGCTCAACTGTAGTTTTAGTAGCGGTAGCAAAAGCCAAAACGAGCGGACGAACTAAAAAGAGCGACCTACTTCGCGGCCGAGCCGCGAACTAAAGGGAGAGCTACCGGTTGCGAATTAAAATATGCGCGATAGGTCGCGAACTAAAATATGCGCGATAGGTCGCGAAGTAAAGTATGTGTGATAGGTCGCGAACTAAAATATGCGCGATAGGTCGCGAACAGAATTAAAAATCACGTTTTTGCCTTCTGTTGATGAGAGCCATTTCGAGGTTAGCATCAGCCTCCTAGATTACATAGTTCAGTGCTACAAACTTTCTGCTTTAAAGTATTTTGCACTCTGCAATATCTGACTAATAAATTCCATAATGCCAAGATATAGAGATAACTCTAAACTTAAACGCGAGAAATTATCCACAAACTGTTTCCTTTGCTTTGCGTGATATTGTTAGCGGCTCAAGCAGCAAGCGCATGAAGCAGCTAGGTGGGGGAACTTCTCCCTCCACCTGCATGCGCAGACCACACCACTCAGCCGTCACTGGGAGTGGACGAAATAAAAGATGAACTAGTTCGCGGCGGAGCCGCGAACTTAAGTGAGTGCTCCCGATCGAGAACTGTTATGCGCAAGTCTATTGATGAGTATCTGCCCTGATACACAGTAAGTATGGGAATACCATTGCCGGCCGCGGTGGCCGAGGGGACTGAGGCGCTCCAGTCACGGTCTTCACGGCCACTTCGGTCGGAGGTTCGAATCCCCCCTCGGGCATGGATATTTGTGCCGTCCTTAGTTGTAGGTAGTTCATAAGTAGTTTGTAAGTTTAGGGACTGATGACCCCGTAGTTAAGTCCCTTAAGCTTAACAACCATTTGAACATTTGGAATACCATTAAGCTTCGGATTTGAACTTCTAGACATGGCATAATTACATTCATCCCAAGCGGTATACCTTCTTCCTGGTGATCTTACTGGAACTGATCGTCCGTCTTACCCACTCCGTCGCATTGGCGCTGCTCATATATGTTTTTCACCTCTTTTTGCGGATTGAGTGACGTCTAGGACAATGTGCGGAATTGTGTTCGTGTTGCAATGTACACATTCCACCAAATACTTGTTTTAGTGCATGTATTCGGCCACTGCAGTTTGAGGGCTAGGCGCCAGCTCGCGCGCCCCTTCTGCCTGCCCGGCCATGGCGGTCGCCGTTTTTCACTGCTGCCCTCACTCGCCGCCAAGTTTCGCCAATACTGAAAGCGCCGGCCAGCCGAGTTTCCTCCCCCCCTCCCCCCTCCCCCCTCGGTTCCTCATTCCAACCCCCTGAAGCGCCGAAACTTGGTGCGCCGGCGGTCCGCCTCACTTTTAAAGTCGCCACAAAGGCGCCAGTTTCTGCAAACCGGCGGCGCAGCGAGCGGGCACTCGTCTGTCCTACAGCAAGTCGCTGCTGTCCTGGCGTCACGAAGGCCGATTCTAAATTCCACCCGACCATTGTGCTCAACTACGTTACAATTTACCAGGAATAGAATGTCGCTGTCCTTCTAGGTGGCTGTCCTGGGCTCTATGATATACTAGCTTAAACCCGCGGCTCCGCTCGCGTGTTGGTTGATTATGACAGCTAAGCCATCGTTCAGTACTGTGCTATGAGACTGGTTTTGAAGGATGAAATGAAATACAATACCTTCTTTACAAACAAACATTTTTAATCAACATTATCAGAAAAGTCAGTAGTGTAGATCAAATCAAACGTAAAAATGCACTCGTTTCGAATAATACAACCACGAAATTCAACAATAATGATTGTAATAATACCACAGATCGATCACTTGATGTAATGCGCGAAACGTCAAATCCTTTTTTTAAAAGTGTATTAAAAGAAATTTCTTTTTTACTGCTTTATTTATTTATTTATTCTTATATTTCCTTATTCGTATACTTATCCTTACAGAGAAAAAGCTGAAGACATTGTAGAACGCACAGACCAAAGATATAGTCTGTGGCATCGCGTTTCGCTGTATGTAACCTCCTTGCGACAGAGTCGCAAACGTCATCGCTGTCCTTCAGTCCGAATTTTTTTTTAATAATTTGACGACTTTCAACCACCATATCTATCACCCCCTTATAGCTATCGGCATTGAACTGCTCTGGTGTACAACGGGAGACTTCGGACAATAATTACACACAAAAAATATTCAAATGTTTGTATAGATTATGGGACTTAACTACGGGGTCATCAGTCCCATGCGTCCGCGTATCGCGCGGTACGGCTCCAAGGCCGCCGCCACCGCATCCGCCGGCCACGGCAGCGCCCGATTCGCAGACTCTATTGTGCCGCGGGCGCATACACTGAGTTAAAAGTCTAAAAAACATTGGCATCTGAGTAACCTAAGCTTACCTTTATTTGCAGTAGATGTTCAAAATGGTGTCCTACAGAAAGAGCGACCTGACATCTCTTGAAAACATCTGCGAACTCTCGACGAATTTCTGCTGTCGAAATCTGGGAAATGATTAGTCGATTTTTTTTCACAAAACAATAAATTCTGATAGGTATGTCAACAATATCCTGCATCCATTTTTCAAGAACTTTCACCCAACGAAAAGCCGTACGGTTATTTCATGGAGGACAATGTAAGACCACACATTGCCAATGCTTCAATGGCACCAATACGAAGTGTTTTTGATGATAGGATAGTTAACTGGCCTCCTCGTTCTCCAGATCTAAATCCTTGTGACTTTTATTTTTGGGGAATGTTAAAAGACAAGGTGTATGCTAGCAATTCCAAACACTCGAAGAGTTGAAAGACAGGATTCGACTAGTCATTTCCCAGAATTCGGCAGCCGAAATTCGTTAAGTGTTCGGAAATGTGTTCAAGAGATATCAGGCCTCTTTTCATAGAGGGACATAATTTTGAACATCTGCTGTAAATAAAGGTAAGCCTATGTTACTGAGATGGCAATGTTTTGTTAGACCTTAACTCAAAGTATACGCCTGCGGAAAAACAGAGTCCGAGAATCTGGCGCTGCCGTGGCCGGAGGAAGTAGCGGCGGCGGCCAGGAGCCGTACCGCGAGATCCGCGGACGCCTGGTAGCTGGCAGGCGTCTTTCGTGAGACACCCCGTATTTACTGTGTTGTAAGTATTTCAGTATAAAATTCTGCAGATCAGTTGCGCCCAGTTTTAACGTTTTTGACAATCATTTGGAGTAATTTTATGTGAAGAGAGTGAATTCGCTCTAACAAGGGTATCGGATTTTAGAATGTTTCGATCATTATGGTACGCGACGTTCATAATTCATATAAAATCAGGCAAAGCTATTCGACGCATTCCCCCCAAAAATTCTCGAGAAAGTCGACTTTTAAGTTTTGCAAGTAAATGTAAGTACCATTAATTAAAACAGTTGCAGCAACTGTCGGTGTAGGTGTGGAAGCTATAGTCAATATTACCTTTTAACTAACAAAAGAAATGGCAAACCTACATTTTTAGCTTTTGTAGATTTGGAGAAGGCTTTTAACAATGTTGATTGGAATAAACTCTTTCAAGTTCTGAAGCAAGCAGGAGTAAAATATAGGGAACGTAAGGTTATTTACAACTTGTACAAAAACCAGACAGCGGTTGTCAGAGTTGAAGGGCATGAAAGGGTTGCAGTGGTTGGAAAGGGAGTAAGACAGGGTTGTAGTCTTTCTCCATTGTTGTTCAATTTGTACATTGAGCAAGATATAAAGGAAAGCAAGGAGAAATTTGGAGAAGGAATTAAAGTTCAGGGGGAAGACTTAAAAACATTGCGTTTTGCCGACGACATAGTAATTCTGTCAGATACAGCAAAGGACCTGGAAGAGCAATTGAACGGAATGGACAGTGTGCTGAAAGGTGCATATAAAATGAACATTAACAAGAGCAAAACTAGGGTAATGGAGTGCAGTGTAAGAAAATCAGGTGATGCTGAAGGAATTAGATTGGGAAACGAAGCAATAAAGGAGGTAGATGAGTTTTATTACTTGGGCAGTAAAATACCAAATGATGGTTGCAGTACAGAGGATATAAAATGCAGAATGGCAATGGGTAGAAAGGCATTCTTGAAAAAGAGAAATTTGTTAACATCGAATATTGATTTAAACCTAAGGAAGTCCTTTCTGAAGGCATTTGTATGGAGTGTTGCCTTGTATGGGAGTGAGACATGGACGATAAAAAGTGCGGACAGGAAAAGGATTGAGGCTTTTGAAATATGGTGCTACAGAAGAATGCTGAAGATTAGGTGGGTGGATCGCGTAACTAATGAGGAGGTACTGAACAGAATTGGGGAGAAAAGGAATTTCTGGCATACCTTGACTAAAAGAAGGGATCGATTGGTAGGACACATTCTTAGACATCAAGGAATTGTGAATTTAGCGTTGGAGGGAAGTGTATGGGGAAAAATCGCAGGGGAAGACCAAGAGATGGATACAGTAAGCAGATTCAGACACATGTAGGTTGTCGCTCTTATGGGGAGATGAAGAGGCTTGCTCAGGATAGGGTATTGTGGAGAGCTGCATCAAACCAGTCTCCGGACTGAAGACCACAACAACAACAACTAACAAAACCAATGGAATTTAATAAAGCAATGATAAAAATTACTTCTATTGCTAAAAAGTATCGATACTTTTTGAGTATCATTTGAACAGTACAGGAAGATGATCTGAATACTAGTGATGTGAGTAGGTATAAATACTTGTACCGAGAGAGAAAAATTGCGGCTTGCAGGTAGGTCAGTGTTGGTGGTGGGCTCAAGCGCCGCCCCAGAGGCTAGGCGTGCAGGCAGAGGGTGCAATCGATTGTCCGGCTGAGCCAGCCCCAGCATCGGCCTTTGATTTTTGGAGCGTGGCGGCAGCGGTGCGTTGTGTCCGCGGGGAGTCGGGGCCATAGCAGAGCCGCGAGGCAGACGCGCCGCGGGCAGCGGGCTCCACAGGGGTCTGGCACCTGCCGAAACGCAGGCCTGTGCCACTGTGGTCAGCCGTCCAACACATATAGAGGACTGCTAAATTACTAGCTCTTCCTGACGCATGCAACTTCACTACTCAAAACAATTAGGGAATAAGGTGAGATATCGCCGCGGTGGAGTAGCCGAGCGGTCTAAAGCGCCTCGCTGCGGAGCGCGCCATGGAGGTTCGAGTCCTCCCTGGGGCTAGGTATAAGTAGTTTGTAAGCTACGGACTGATGACCACGCAGTTTGGTCCGATAGATTTACAGACATTTGAACATTTCAGGTGAGATATCGTATACAATTTATATACAGTAAGGTGAATTGGGGAGAAAAGGAATTTCTGGCATACCTTGACTAAAAGAAAATATACTTCAGTTAATAACGCCGCACATGTATATAGATTATTGTATGTAAAGTTTGGAACCATCACACTATTTCTTTATTGATCAGAGGACGGCAGTCTGCATTATTGAAACTAGTTATTAATTTGTATTACATAGTGATATTTACAACAAAATAAAGTATTCCTAAGGAGACTTAGAAAAAAATATTCTCTTTGTTTCTAAATGTTTAGTCAACGGATTACGTAAGGAGAGACCATATGACATGCAATTTTACCCCGATCTCCAGCCATTATAATTTTGAATTTTTCCACATTTTATTTTTTCAATTACTTTTCATCCTTACAGACTTTCTACGTCCCGTTGTACATAATTTCTAAAACGGTCTTGTCTTTAGTCTGACGGTGTACGTTAACAACAGTTTCTGTGGCAGACCTCGACTTACAAGGAACACCTTCAAGCTCGAACGCTCGGAAACGCACGTAACCATGATTGGAGTAACAGGCGATCATAAACGAACAGTGGTGCGCGTCGTTTCTATGTAAAACGTCGCATTGTACCTCAAGTAATATTTTAACACAGGGGCGAACAAAGTAATAAGATACCAACAGCATAGGAATGAAATTATATGTAATTTAATGGCGTCAGTGTATCATTACATACCTAATCAGCAGCGTCAAAGACACTGCTTAAAGTACTTACAATAGCGCAAAACACACACAGGACACAGCAGGACCACACACATGAACATTGGCAGAACGCTTAGACGATGCACCAGCTCCACCAAAGAGACTGCCTCCATCACACTTGTGCGTCCTCTCTTGGAGTACTGTTGCCCCTTGTGGGACCCTCACCAGGTGGGACTGACGGAAGATACTGAGAAGGTTCAGAGAAGGGCAGCTCGTTTTGTTTTATCACGTTACGGGGGGGCGGGGGGGAAAGCGCCACGGAAATGTTGCACGAATTGGGGTGGAAATCATTAAAAGAAAGACGTTATTCATTGCGGCGTGATCTGTTTGCGAAGTTTCAGTCACCGACTTTTAGTTCTGAATGTGAAAATATTTTGCTAGTACCCACCTACTTAGGGAGACATGACCATCCCAATAAAATAAGAGAAATCAGATCGAAAACGGAACGATTTAGGTGTTCTTTCTTCCCGCGCGCTATTAGAGAATGGAACGGTAGAGAAAAGTTATGAAGATGGTTAACGAACCCTCTGCTAGGCACTTAAATGTGATTTGCAGAGTATCGATGTAGATGTAGATGTAGATGAAAGTGCTCATTTTAGTTCAAATGTTCAAATGTTTGTAAAGCCTATGGGACTTAACTACGGGGCTATCAGTCCCTAAACTTACAAACTACTTATGAACTACTTACGAACTAAGACGGCACAAATATCCATGCCCGAGGGGGGATTCGAACCCCCGACCGTAGTGGCCGTGCGGACCGTGACTGAAGCGCCTTAGTCCCCTCGGCCACCGCGGCCGGCCTCATTTTAGTACTGGAAGTGAAGATGTGGGATTTCGATGAAGTGGTTCAAACAAAGTGGGTAAGAACAATGTGCACACCCCATTAAAGCCACGTTATCACATTCCAAATAACTTTCGCATTCACGCAGTCCAGTATCAAAAGCCACACTAATTACATTTTCAAGTGATGAAGTGATGACGTTGGTATTTCAATATCATATGCTGGCTTTCGCCTAACTAATTACAACATAGGCTTATACGTATGTGCAGCAAAGTGATTGTAAATCACAGAGTGAAGTTTCACTATGAAATAACGATCATGTACTTTCACTTGTGGTTTGACACTTTGTAGTATTACAAAATCAGTAATCCTTCTGATAGAGAGTTTATATTGCCGAAAGAACCATCAAGGGGGTTAGCAATATTTTGTTGTTTTCGGCGGAAAGATTTTCAGCGCAACTCCAAGAGAGAAATACGTTCTGCAGCTATACCACTCACGCAACCGGAGCACTGGTTAGTGCAGCTACACTTTACCACCATCAAGTGGCGTTAGCAGACAGGTGTGCCGTTTTGCATGGAAATGACACACACCACTGTTTTGTTTATGATTACGTGTTATTCTAAGTATAGCGGTTGAGGTCAAAAGTGTCAACTGTTAGTGTGAGTAACAGGAACATTTAGAATGGAAAGTATTGGCCCACTTCATTTTACGGTAGTAACACTACAAGTGGATCTTCGCGATCGTCTTGACAGCTCGAAATTTAAATGAAAATAACAGCTTAACCATTCACCTGACACGAAAATTCGATAACCTAATTTGTAGAGGAGAAAATTCTGTACAACTTTGCTCTATTATGTTTTTTCATATCTTGCATCGTTGCAGAGATATTTGCAAAAATAACGGCGATTTGACGATGTCTGTCTGGTTGTAAAGTGTTCCGACTTTTCAGGTCGAACCGATCGGCACCAAATTTTACAGACATAATTGTTGGCTACCAGAGACCAGAACCTCGCCTTTTGAAATATTTCGGACAAGAAATACGCCAGTAATACAAAAAAAGCCGTTTGTAATGTAATTTTAATTGGAAATAAACCGTTCATCAGACGCGAAAATTGTATAAACGAATTTTTAGAGGAGAAAATTCTCTAAAACATAGTTCCCTTATGTTTTTTTTTTCATATCTAGTATCGTTTGAGAGATATTTTCAAAAATAACGGAGTTTTGACATCCTCCACTGAATTAACGAAAACCAGCCGTTGGCAGATGTCACGTGACATTCCTCGCCCGAACTCTATGTGGCATACGCCATTTTGCGTTGCGTATTTGATGGTTTTCTTATAGTAACTTACACGTTGTCGTTTCCGAGCAATGGCGCACTGAAGAATTAACAAAAACACGTCGTTCTTCGTGCGATAAATGATAATGTAGTGTCTCCAAATGCCATATTAGCATCAGTTAACAACGGCCATTAATAGTATGAGATTAAAGAACACAACTCCTGACTGTTATCTGTGGCGTAGTGGACGACGCTATGAACTGTGACGCTGAAGGTTAGTGGTTTAGAACCCGCCCCTACGTAGTTTTTTTCTTAAAATGGTTTCAGACACACTTATTAATTAATTTTTTATTAATTAGATTATTATTTAGGTCCAAAATGTTTGCAAAAACTTATAAAACTACAAATCTAAAGTGGGCCGTAAAACACGCCAGTGCGATTTTTTTCCTTAAGAGTCACAATTCAGGTTACAAAATTTGATGATTAAACTTTCAACATTCAGAGAGAGTTGTTAAGATAAAAAAGAGACTGGCAGTTATTCTGAGTTCGATTGCTTAGTTTCTCAAAACGTTTCCAGCAGTCTCCTGAATTGGGTTAACGGACCGAGCGAAAGAGTGATCACAAATGAGACGCTCTACGACCCCTCATTTGGAAGAGCTCTAAGTATGCTAATAATCTTGCCGACGAGCGTCGTAAAGTGAACGCATACCAACACACACACACACACACACACTCACTCACTCACACAGAATGAGAGAGAGACGGGCACACGGCAAGGCTCTTTGTTGAAATGCTGCTTTAATCTATCATAATTGCTCTGTTTCGTGTGTTTTACCAACTGAAACTGTAGCTGAGATGGGAATACTAGAAGTCCCGGATTTCATCAGTTTTAATGAGGTGTTGCAGCCGCCGCTTAAAGGAAGTACTCGTCTCAGTCGCTTAAAAGCCGCGGTTCGCAGTGTCAGAGTGGTCGAAACGGCGCTTATGAAAGTTTTAGAGTACACGAAAACCAAAAGTATGTAGTAAGCCACAGCGTCCATTTCATCTTTCTTGCACATTCATATTGCACCAGAAGATTGCAGAGAAGGACGATTACGCATTCTGCCTGCCCTTTAACATTTTCTTAACACTACTGAAAAATTGTGCATTACATCAGTTGCCGATGAGAAGTAACGTAAGGAAAGACACAAGCCGTTTAACTTTTTCAAATGTACGGAACTAGCTTAATTCCCGCACGATGGTCTGCATTGGTTGTTTCTACTTCTAAACTTAAATTTTCATAGATTTAGCTTTAAATATGCTTTCTTAATCAAGTACTTTGATACAGTTTGCCACCCCCTACTGCACCATTGATGGCAGCATTCAAAACATCCCGAAATATTTTTTTAATTCTAACCAAGGTTCTAAATCCAAATTTTCGCATTTATAGCATCAAAATAGTCTTAGCAGCACCCTTAAAAGATTTTCCCTTATTACCCCAGTTAATGGCTGAATTTCCAAAAACATCGAGACACGTGTTTTTAAAATTCCAATCAAAAATCTAAATCCGAAGTTTTGTATTTCTTACTTCAAAATTGCCTGAATAGCAACGTATTTGAAAAAAACGTCCATCCCCTATTTAACCCCCTTAGGGATGGGAATATCGAAAAATCGCTGTTGCCTACAGTGTAACATAAACAAAGTCTGCAATTTCTATCGACAGTAGATTCACTTTTCAGCGCCGTACTCTGCCTTTTAAAACTGAATCATGAACGCGAAATTACTTTCTTACGCTTTGGCATCTTTCTTGGTAGTTTTACTTTTCCAACTACAATCTGCAATTATTTTTCGTTATTCTTATGCTTATTGCAGAAAAACAACTGAAGAGTGTACATCTCGTGTCGCTGTATATAACCTCTTGGCTATTATAGTGTCAAAAGTCATCGCTGGTCTTCAGTCGGAATTTTATATAAGCTGACGACTTTCAACCACTATATCTTCCACCCCGTTATAGCTATCGACACTGAACTGCTACGGTGTACAACCGGAGGCTTTGTACTGCGACAACACAGAGAGATCGTTCGTCTGCATTGTGTAGTTTTTACTCAAGACCAAAATATTGACACCCACACGTTTTATATAAGTCGGTAAATTTCAACTCCCATATCTTCCACCCCCTTATCGTTATCAATCCTCTACTAACATAGTGCACAATGGGAGACTGATACCTACTAGCACAAACAAACACTATTCGTTTGCGATGTGTACTTAGGGCTGCAGAGTGAAATACAGGCACAAACACTTCAATTTTTGTATATATTAAGATGTAAGATAACAGTTCTTCAAATTTTTCCATGTATTTTCCACTATTTAAAATATAATCAAGAAAAAACCATTGTTTCACTTCTCTTATATTTTTCAAACAGAATCACATGTTTATCGCGACGGAGCACATTGAGGTGCTATTCTACGATGCGTGAGACCGTTCCCCGTCGGGGGTTCTAATTCCCCATCGGGCATGGATGTTTGTGCCGTCTATAGAATAAGCTAGTTCATTAGTAGTTTTTTAAGTTTAGGGACTGATGACCCCGCAGTTAAGTTCCATAAGCTTTACAAACATTTTAAACACGTGTTTATAGTTCCAGTACTAAAGAAAAACTCTTTTTTGTCGCAGGTAAGCCATGCTGGACTGCTGTGGCGCTGCGTCGACAGAGGCAAGCCGTGAACGGGGTGAAGTGACCAAACGGATCTTAAGGTAGATCTGATGTTCTGTTTTCTAGTTTGATGGATGTGCATTCTTTCTCTTTCATAGATTCACATCGTATTCAAACCAAAAGTAGAATTTCCAGGAGAATGTCCAGAGGGCTGTTAGACTGAGTGCAGGGGGTTCCGAAACAGTGTGTTTCCAAGTTTAGTTTGAAATAGGTGGACTACTTATTCTTGCGTCATGTTTGGCATTTGTTAGAAGACTAAATTTGGTGTTCAGGGGATAAATTATGAAATGGCGCTCTACACCAACACTTGTAAAGCATTATAGGTTAAGAAATACAGTAGTCGAAAATTACAGACAGAGGAAAATTCAAGATTTAAACGATGAAAAACTGCACCGTCATGTATGACACAGGCTAAATTTAATTGATAAACGGAGAAAATATAAAAATGCAGAAAATGAAACAGGCAAAATGGAGTACAAATGACTAAGAAATGAGATCGACGGGAATTGCAAAATAGCTAAGCAGGAGTGGCTAGAAGGCAAAAGCAAGTCAGTAGAAGAATGTTTAAATAGGGAAAAAATAGATACCACCTACAGGAAAATAAGAGACATTTAGAGGCAAGAAAAGCAGCTGTATGAATATCAAGAGCTCAGATGGAATACCAGTTCTCAGCAAAGAAGGGAAAGTTGAAAGATGGGAAGAGTGTATTGAGGGGCTCTACAAAGGAAATCAACGTAGAGGCAGTATTGTAGAAAGGGAAGAGGAAGTAGATGAAAATCAAATAGGAGGTATTATACTGAAAAAAGAATTTGACAGAGCAGTGAACGACCTAAGTCGAAACAAAGCCCCTGGAGTAGATGATATTCCCGCAAAACTACTGAAGTCACTGGGAGAGCCAACCACGACAAAACTATTTCATCTGGTGCGTAAGATGTATGAGACAGGGGAAATACCCTCAGACTTTAAGAAGAATGTAATAATCCCCATTCCAAAGTGAGCAGGCGTAGACAGATGTGAAAATTACTGAGCCATTAGAATAACAAGTCGTGGTTGCAAAATTATAACACGAATTATTTACAAAAGGATAGAACAGTGGTAGAAGCCGAACTCGGGGAAGATCAGTTTTGATTTAGAAGAAACTTAGGAACACGGGAGGCAAACCTCACTTTACGGCTTATCCTAGAAGATAAACTAAGGAAAGGCAAACCTACATTTCTAGCTTTTGTAGATTTGGAAAAAGCTTTCGTCATTGTTGATTGGAAGAGACTCTTTTAAATTCTGAAATCAGTAGAAGTAAAATATAAGGAACGGAGGGTTACTTACAACTTGTACAAAAACCAGCGCCGGCCGCGGTGGCCGAGGGGACTGAAGCGCTCCAGTCACGGTCTGCAAGGCCACTGCGGTCGGGGGTTCGAATCCCCCCTCGGGCATGGATATTTGTGCCGTCCTAGTTCGTAAGTAGTTCATAAGTAGTTTGTAAGTTTAGGGACTGATGACCCCGTAGTTAAGTTCCATAAGCTTGACAAACATTTGAACATTTTGATTTTGTACAAAAACCAGACAGCAGTTATCAGAGATGAAGGGCAGGAAAGAGATGCAGAGATTCGGAAGGGTGTAAGGCAGGGTTGTAGCCTTTCTCCAATGTTACTTAATTTGTACATTGAGCAAGCTATAAAGGAAAACAAGGAGATATTTGGAGAAGGAATTGAAGTTCAGGGTGAAGAAATAAAAACATTGCGTTTTGCCGAAGGCATTGTAATTCTGTCAGCGACAGCATAGGACCTGGAAGAGCAGTTAAACGGATTGGACAGTGTGTTGAAAGATGCATATAAGATGAACATTAACAAGAGCAAAACAAGGGTAATGGGGAGCAGTCTAAGAATATCAGGCGATGCTGAAGTAATTAGATTAAGTAACGAAACCATAAAGGTGGTAGATAAGTTTTGATACTTGGGCATTAAAATAACATATGTTGGTCGCAGTACAGATGATATAAAATGCCGAATGGCAACGGGAAGAAAAGCGTTTTTGAAAAACAGAAATTTGTTGACATGAAATATTAACTTAAGCGTAAGGATGTCCTTTCTGAAGGCATTTGTGTGGAGTGTTGCCTTGTATGAGCGTGAAACATGCACCATAAACAGTGCGGAGAGGAAGAGGATTGAAGCTTTTGAAATGTGGTGTTACAGAAGAATGCTGAAGATTAGGTGGGTGGATCGCGTAACTAATGAGGAGGTACTGAACAGAATTCTATCGGACCGGACTACGTGGTCATCAGTCCGTAGTTTTTAAACTACTTAAACTAAGGTAAACTAACCTAAGGACAACACACACAACCATGCCCTAGGGAGGAGTCGAACCTCCGACGGCGAGCAACCTCGCGCCCCGCAGCGAGGCGCCTTAGACCGCTCGGCTAATCCACTGCGGCAAGACTAGAGAGAACACACAGAAAATATTGTGGGGATGGCGAACCAAGGATTACGTTTCATTGGCAGAACGCTTCGAAGATGCACCAGCTCCACCAAAGAGACTGCCTACATCACACTTGTGCGTCCTCTCTTGGAGTACTGTTGCCCAGTATGGGACATTCACCTCGTGGGACTGACGGAAGACATTAAGAAGGTTTAGAGAAAGGCAGTTCACGTTACAGCGGGGAAAGCGTCACAGAAATGTTGCACGATTTGAGGTATAAATGATTAAAGGAACGACGTTATTCGCTGCGGCGAGATGTATTTCCGAAATTTCTGTCAGCGACTTTTACTTCTGAATGTGAAAATATTTTGCTAGCACCCACATACACAGGGAGTCATGACCATCCCATTAAAATAAGAGAAATCAGATAAAAAACGGAACGATGTAGCTGTTCTTTGTTCCTGCGCGCTATTGGAGAACGGAATGTTAGAGAAAGGTTATGAAAGTGGTTAATGAACCCTCTGCCAGACACTTAAATGTAATTTGCAAAGTATCTATGTTGATGTAGGTGTTTTTTCTTCTCGCGCACTATTCGAGAATGGAATTTGAGAAAAATAGTACAAAGCTGGTTCGATGAACCCTCTGCCAGACACATAAATGTGATTAGCAGAGTATCTCATGTAGATGGAAACGATGGGTGAGTAGGTTAGCTGGTTGTAAAGCCATTAGTAGCTATAGAGATGACTCCCCAAAAACAGTGCCGTTGCCTTCACAAACTGATCAAAGACCACCGTCGTCAACTAATAGTAAAGCCAATACCGTATAAATGTAACTAATGTTTTTAATTGAAACCATCATTACTAACAACGAACTATAAAATATAGGAAATTACGAATAAACAAAAAATGCGTGAACTTTACGTAAAAATTTTGTAAGATTTCGAACACAACGAAAATAAATAATAAATCTGAAATTTCCTGAATAATAAATCTTCCTGAATAATAAATCTTCCTGAATAATAAATCTGTCACGACAGGATTCGAACCATCGCCACTTGGGTTATGAATGCAGAACGCTACCTCCTGAGCTACACCGACAGACGCTGCAGTTGATTTCAAGGTTGGTACTTACGCTTAGTTGCAAAATTCAAAGTCGGTTTTCGAGAATTTTTGAGAGTTTCGCCGAATGGCTCTGGCTGATTGTTATTTGAGTTCTGAACTTCACGTACCACAAGTATTAAAAAATTCGAAAATCCGATACCCATGTGGTCTCCTTGTGAGTAATCAACTCAGAAGCTTAAGTGTGCAAAATTTCATTAACATTTGAATAAAACTCTGTATTTGTAGGAATTACAAAAGGACGCTGTTTCTTTATATTTTTGGTAGAGAATACTTTTATCTTTGCATCTATCTGGATTTCTGTCATTGTGTTTCTATTTGTCGTCGGTAAACGTGGTTGAGGAAAATGTGATGAAAATCAAAGTGTTCAAATGTTTGTAGAACTTATGGGACTTAACTACGGGGTCATGAGTCCCTAAGCTTACAAACTACTTACGAACTAGCTAAGACTAAGGACGGCACAAATATCCATGCCCGAGGGGGGATTCGAACCCCCGATCGTAGTGGCCGTGCAGACCGTGAGTGGAGCGCCTCAGTCCCCTCTGCCACCGCGGCCGGCGTACTACAATTTATCGAAAATTTATGCTTATTTCAGTACGTATACACATGAGGACCGGACTAGCGCCAAGTATACTAGCTGAACTGCGAGCCGAGGAGTTCAGTGGCCAAAGTTGGAGGACATTTGTGAATATGGTTCCGACGTGATACGGGTTTGAGTAGTCGTGCAGGTGTGTGAAGCCCGTGTTCCTGCAAGGTGTAACGGTTAGCACAGCTGCCTTGAAAGCAGGGCTCGAGTTGCGGCCCCGGCATAATTTTTCATTTGTCTCTGCTGTACCGAAAGAACAGACGCCTTAAGTACCAACGATTACTGGTTTCTGGGTGCAGCATTCGTTAAATACTGTACTACCTTCTGTAGGAATCCGCGTAAGCGACATGTTTAATTTAAACACCTTTAATATTCCAGAATGAAACTTCACTCTACAGCGGAGTGTGCGCTGATATGAAACTTCCTGGCAGATTAAAATTGTGTGCCGGAACCGGGACTCGAACCTGGGAAGTGAAGTTTTGAGGGGGCATCGTGAGATCTGTCGGGATTGCACAGTCGGTAGTGCGCTTGCCCGCGAAAGGCAAAGGTCCCAGGTTCGAGTCCCGGTTCCGGCACACAATTTTAATCTGCCAGGAAGTTTCACCTTTAATATTCGTCAGGACGAGAAAGTAAGTGAGATAGCGAGGCTCCGGCAGCCGAGACGATAAGGGAAGATACGGGCGAATCTCTGCGCCTCGCAGTACTTCCACGCGACGGGGTGTGGTGCGAAGAAGCTTCCGGAAACTGTGAGGCGGACGAGAGATGGCTGAAGATGGCCGCTCCGGTATGCATGAAACGCGAGCGGCGTGCGCCATACTTTATTCACGGCGGGATATGCAGGCCTCGGCGCGTTATGCCCGCCACGTCTGCTTCCTGCTGCACGGGTTTTCACTTCCCCGCCTGCCTGCAGGGACTGAGCGGCTCCCAACAATCTGCAGCATGCAGGCAGTCTCACCTGTCACTGGCTCCGCTATACTGACGACACTGCATTTCCCGCCTTCCATCTCCTCCAGAAATCCCGACGCTCCTTCCAAATCCGCCTCTTTACCTCCTGGTGTAACCAATGCTTTCTCAAGACAAATCTCTCCAACCCAAACAATAATTATGCTATCAGAGTCATTGCAAAATTTGGTGATCTACATCTCAGTAAATTAACTTACTACGCCTATTTTCATCATTGCTTTCATATGGGATCATATTCTGGGGCAATTCAACATTGAGTAAAAACGTATTCATTGCACAAAATCGTGTAATCAGAATAATTGCTGCAGCGCACCCAAGAGCATCCTTCAGACATTTATTTAGAGAATCTTCACTGTTGCTTCACAATACATATATTCACTCATGAAATTTGTTATTAACAATCCGACCCAATTCAAAAGTAATTGTAGTGTGCACAGCTACAACACTATGAGAAAAGATGATATTCACTATTCAAGGTTAAATCTAACTCTGGCTCAGAAAGGGGTGAATTATGCTGCCACAAAATTCTTTGGGCACTTAGCGAGTAGCATCAAAAGTCTGACAGATAGCCAACTAGTATTTAAAAAGAAATTAAAGGAATTTATGAATGGCAACTCCTTCTACAATGTAGATGAATTTTTAGATAAAACTTAAAAAAAGAAATAAAAACGTATAAAAAAATAAAAAACAACATCGTTACGAAATGTCATGTATGTGATATATGGAACAAGTATTAATCTAATCTAATCTCTAATCTATGCGACCTACAAGTCACACTTCCCGTCTTCAAGACTTCGACTACCTCACCATTTATGGTCGTTTGAGCATCCTATCTAAATAATTAACATATTAAAATACCTTGAATTAGTGGCGTCTGACCTAAAATATTTTTTGCATTTTCAGCGTATTTCTGTCGCATGAGAAACTTCTTAAGCCGTGCTGTTAGCACGCATACATGGCATAGCGTCCCTCAAGGACTGCTGATATTCAGTAACTCTTCTGAACTTCCTAAATAATAATAATTTCGTGTGGCTCATTGGCCTGGTGCAAGTCTTTCAATTGGACGCCACTTGGGCGACTTCCGTGTCCCTCTGTAACACTCCCCTCACTAACCGGGTGATTAATCCTGTGACAGATTAATTTTAAAATGCCCCCTGTGTTGCCTACAATAAACCTATCTTTACCCGAAAAATATTGTGCAAACGAAAACCAACAGGTGAGGGAATGTTGCCACAACGAACTATCACACCAGATACTGATTACTAATTGAACTAATCTAATTTCGGAACAATCACACTCACACACAAAAGTATTGCAAATTATAGGAAGTAACAAACAATGAAACAGTACAAATCTTAACATATTAACACGGTCGCCAGCGCAATGGGGCACTCAGAGTGTGTTATAAATAACCATGACAATTAAGAATGGGTAATTACACACGTTAGTTTTGCACAACAGAAGATTGGCAAACACCTTTGCAATTCAATAACTTTTACGAAAAATTATGCTTTGGTTTTGTCAGTTTATAGTAAGAAAGAAAAGAAACTACGTAATAATTTTTTGAATAAACTGATTTAACTCGGAAACCGTGTTGCATCGGAGACGAATGTTGCACTTAATTATCAACGTACCTTCACTAACACTCATCTGCATGAGAATTACACAGTGGACAGCAAAATACTTGATTGGCAGAATAATTAATATTAAGATTATCAAAAAGAGAATATTCAAAATAACTTGCAACCAGATCACAACTGGACAACGCCGAAATACGAACCAAAATAGCAAATCAACTTTACACATAAAATGTATACCAATGAAATATTAAATAGTAATGAACCAATTATTTCCGAATTAATCTTTTAATTTATTTACTTAATTGTGCCAACTTTTCTTTCAAGAAAGCAGTTCTCTCATTCCAAAAATTTAATATGTCGAAATTAGCATTAAAATTAAACTTTAGTTATTTAAATTTTATAGTTTGGCACTGAATTTAATACTCTTTTCACTTTCAACGACACTCGGGAAACTTCTGGAAAGGATAGGGCCCTACTTGGTAACAATGTGTTAGGACATACTTGGTAACAATGACGTGGTAGAGCCGGCCGCGGTGGCCGAGGGGACTGAGGCGCTCCAGTCACGGTCTGCACGGCCACTACGGTCGGGGGTTCGAATCCCCCCTCGGGCATGGATATTTGTGCCGTCCTTAGTTGTAAGAAGTTCATAAGTAGTTTGTAAGCTTAGGGACTGATGACCCCGTAGTTAAGTCCCATAGACTCTACAAACATTTGAACATTTTTGACGTGGTAGAAGTTCTTTAAATTTTAGGTTATATTAAGAAAAATATTTTCTCAAGCACAAAACTGGGTAACGCCTTACAAAATGTCTAAACTCTGTGTGGTCGGAAATTATTGGAGCGGTCTTACATTGCTTCCTCGTTGTTGAAGATCAGAATGCGCCGACTCCGACAATGCTGCAGGTCACAATACAGGCACAGGTCCAATCCAGTGAGCAGTTTGAGGGTAAAATCTTGACATATACAGATTAACTGCCGTGTGCGCCCGCTCATATCGGGAACATGTGCGCTAATTATGGAAATCCGCCAACAAGGCCTGACGACTGCAAAAGAGCGTGGCGCTGCACGCTACCGCTTACGCGCTAGCGTCCGAACTGTTCAAACCACTGAGCTCGACTTCCTTCTGGCTGTACAGCTGCTACCACTGCTCCCGCTCCGTTGCTCCAAAGACTACATACCACACACACCAAAGATGTTGCCTACTTTCCCTATCGACGATTACTCAGACACACAGATAATAGATTACATAAATTCACATAAACAAACTAAACAATACTATAAGATACATATGTGATGATAATAAACTTCAACAAAACCTATATACATATAAATTTTAATACATATTTGAAATACACATATGGATGCTAACGTCACACCTAGTCTACCCCAGTTATCCAACCGGGGAAAGGGGACCTACAGCTTAACGTGGAATTCGAACCACGTATCGTTTCTGGCGACTCCCCACATCGTTGAGAGGTGAAGGGTGGGTTAAAACGCAGACTGAAAAAAAAAATCAGAGGTCTGATCGGCTTTTGAACCCGCGTCCCTTCGGTTTCCAGTCGAGCGCTTTACCCCAAGGCCACCGGGCCTGACATTCTGAACTTCCTGACTCAACGTATGTGCGCTCCTTCGGCAGGGAGGGGTGTGGGGGGAAACGTTACTAGCAGCAGACGCTTTTGTGCTGGTGAAGGCACATGCTCCTAAGCAACTCGCACAATGACGGAAACGCACGAATTGGCCCGCGCGAAAAATAATGTAGCTAGTTCCCGCTGCTCTCCTTAACGCATGCACAAAGTCTCTCTAAAGGCAACATCCAAGCGTCACACTTGTTTTCGGCGCATTTAAGATGTGCCGGCCGCGGTGGCCGAGGGGAGTGCGGCGCGCCAGTTACGATCTGCACGGCCCCTACGCTCGGGGGTTCGAATTCCCCCTCGGGCATGGATATTTGTGCCGTCCTTAGTATTAGGTAGTTCATAAGTAGTTTGTAAGTTTAGCGACTGATGACCGCGTAGTTAAGTCCCATAAATTCTACAAACATTTAGATTTAAGATGTAAAAAAAAAATATTATAATTAAATATCGACTAATGAAAAAATTCAAATGTTCAAATGTTTGTAAATCTATCGGACCAAACTGCGTGGTCATCAGTCCGTAGCTTACAAACTACTTAAACCTAGGTAAACTAACCTAAGGACAAACACACACACCCATGCCCTAGGGAGGACTCGAACCTCCACGGCGAGTAACCGCGCGCTCCGCAGCGAGACGCTTTAGACCGCTCGGCCACTCCACCGCGGCATCGACTAATGATGCATCCGTTCTAAAAGCCTTCAAAATATTCTATTATGAGTAACATTACTAACTACAATGTGTAAGAATGGCCACGTGGTTAAAGGCATCACATTGTGCCGTATCAGGAATATGGTTCGCGTCCGGCTCCAAGCTGTAATTTTTATTTCTTCCCCAACGCGTCTATAACAGATTGTGGAATCAGAAGTGACTTTTGCATTGTTACTTGCCACAAATGATTGTCCATTTTTTTCGAATATGTCCTGATTAAGATGTGAATGGCGTTTGTTTTCTTCGTTACAAATACTTAACTGTTGGAGAAGAGGTTTGGGAGAGCAGCCTTTGAGTATTCGTAAGGCGAGGTGTGTGTGTGTTGGTTATCCAGAAAGGCTAACTTGTACCGCTACCAGTTTTCTATTTTCCGTAATAATCGCCGATATTCATCTGTTCTCGTTTCAAAAGGAATACTGTGAGTGTGGCACAAAAGTTTAGTGAGGAAACTGAGGTTACAAAATAGACTTGCAAACCTTGTGCTAGCAAATCGATGTCATTGATTATTGCAGTTATGGTGGTCTAGATGTCTCTTCTCATCGAAATTAGATGTTCCAGGTCTTATACAAACTGGTAATTAAAATGCCAGCAAACGATTTATTTTCACTGTAGCAGAAATAAAACTCAAACAGGTTCCATCTGGGCAAAGCACATAAGTATAGAGAACTGTCACATTTGTGTCTTTTGAGTGCTTTGGTCACGTATATCTGCTTACACTAGTTACTGACCACAGCCTAATACGTCCTCACAAGTCATCATCACACCAGTAACTGAAAGCCAGCCGGTTCGGCAAATTGCTGTTATAAGATCGTAAAAACTAGTGTATAATCTTTTGAGTTTTTCACTAAATTAATATATATAATTAAGAAATAAAATCATGAAATTATAAGATAAGCAGTGATATTCCAATTAAATGCAACATCATGATTACTTTCGTAATTGATTCAGTCTTTAAAGTACCTTTGAATTAGGTTAGCAATGTTCTGGGCTACTTTCTGGATCGAAATGTAGTGTCTGTAAAACTCTTTAAATTTGATAAAAAGACAGTGTTACAAGGCACCTTTACTTTACATTGTCATAATATACGGAAAAATAGCTGATCGATCACTTCTTAATGTGGTATCGAACTGTTCAGTTAGTAGTTGAGGTTTTACGGGCTGCCGCGGCAGACTAGCCGCGCACACTAAGAAGCCCAGCTTTTTCACTGTGCAGTCTCCTTATGTTACTGTAATTACTTTTAAAGCATGATGACAGTCTTTTTAAACGTTGTTCTCCCACTAATATCATATTTTTAAACTTTTAAAATTCATATTAAATGTTTCTCCTCTTCTTCTAAAGAACGGAATCATCGTACCGCTGCCAGACAACCCCACTCTTATGTTGGAGTAGGAGGAAGAAAATAATAACGCAGGAAAAGAAGTCTGAGTGAATGGACAGGGATCTGCTGTCCAGTTTTAGTTGAGTTCCTGTCTATGTTTTACCTATTGTGTGTCATGGAGTATATATGCAGACTGAACCATGGTACGAGAATTGGTAACCAGGCTGCGATTCGAATTCGGCACTCCTTCTCACAGGACATTACCATACTCAACCACGTTATCCGCATAACCTACGGATATAACACCGTCTATGCAATACAGTGTGATTACTCAAAATCGAGTGAACACAATATTGGTGTTTATCCATAGCTATCTTGTAAGAACATCTTCGAGATTTTAACTATTTAACTGCACTTTCAATATACACATACATGAAATTCGTCATAAATAACCCCATCATAAAGTGATAAGAATAGAAAAATACGAACAACATTAGAACAAAAAGTGCCGTCACTCATTATTAAAACTGACACTGCCCCAGGTAGGATTTCAGTAAGCAATAACAAAAATTCTTAATCAATGGCCCAGAAACATGAAATGTGTAAGACAGAGTATAAAATGTACCCTAAAATCACTTCTTACGAAAAATGCATTCTATTTCATACATCAGTATCTATTTAAAATACTTCGTTTTAAGAGGAGCTGCGAGATTACAACTGAATAGAAGTTCAGTAATGTTAAATTTAGGACACTCTGCATTTTAGGAACCTTTAAATGGAATGTAACACCATATCTTTAAAATGAGTGTGTTAGTAATTGCTTCAGACATTTGGACGTTTTCTCTGCAAGCAACAAATGTTCAGAATTTAATGGAAAGCTTATTTAACTGCTAATAATCTTGTTCCCGCAACACTCATATGAGTTTCCATCTTCCTTTCATAACGAAACAAGTACACAAGGTGCACGAAAGTTAGGTGACACTCTGACACAAAGCCTTACATAATTTACAACACCTAAAAAGGTCAGAATAGTTTGATTTTTTTTTAAGTGAGCTACATCGTGACAAATTTCAAATATTTGAGATAGTGAAAAGGGAGAAAGAAATAAGATACAACTGTCCTGTCGAAGTCTGCGTTGTTATAGTCGGAAGAAGGATAGAGTGGGGTGTCAGCTTAGCCGCTTCCAAATCGGTTTGCCATAAAAATGATCACAGAACGAGCTAACTCAGGTTCCGAGTTATAAAGTCACACACACACACACACACACACACACACACACACACACACACACACACACACAGTGGAGCACTATCCCTCCTCTTCACAAAATTAAAAAAAAAAAAAATTGTCGCATAAAAAATACATTTTGTACGGAAGAATCTTCTTCTACAGTTCTACGTCACATCTTAACTACTTTTAATGTACGCGAGGAAGACACGGATTCGTAGAAAGAATGATACAAAGGTTATGAAATCAAGCGGAGGTGGTATTCTCGAGAGACAGGAAATGAGTGTGTCGGTGTAAGACGTGAACTATGGCGGTAAGGGACAATAAAAGACAAAATTAATAATAGGTCCTTGTGAGGAATACTAGAGAACATGCTCCGCCGACTAGCACTGCAGTAGCAAACTGAAGACAACAAAATAATTGGAAGAGCTATAAATAGGTGGAGCGAAGCTGGAACAAGAAACGTAGCTAAAGCGTGAGAATGAAGAAAATTATTTCGACAAATGAAAGGTTTGTAACGCAATGTTAATAGTGGAACTTCACAAAGTTTCAAGTATGTTCATACAAAATTGTGCATTACGTACTGCAGTAATCCATTTTAGAATCTTTTTAAGTTGTAATTCTCGTAACGTATCCGTTATTAAACTACATATTTGAATACGGTGAAGATTAGTAGTCGCTATTCTGTCGTTAAATAGAGTTGAGATGCGCCACGGGACACCAAAGCTGTGCGGTTTTTGCTGTCGAGTTTCATTAGGGAGAGATAGTTCTTTCCGCCCCTCCATTATCTGCAGTGTTCGTGGGTAAGGGGGGGGGGCGTTTTAATTGCCTGTGTCGCTCGTAACTCTTTATTACGACGTCCTGCTTATCAGAGCTGTACGGGGCCGGCGAAATAAAAAGCGCTTTCGCTTCTTGTCGTACGCAAGCGGCGCAGTTTGGAAGAACAGCGTCCGAGGCAGCTGGGTCACCTCGTGAGCGTCGCAAAAGGTACCGCACGTTGAACGGAGCTGGGCGCGTTATGTCCAGTCCCGTGAACAGCCGACACCTCAACCACGAACATGTTCCAGGCACGCGATATTCTTACGTCCCCATATAGCAGCTTACTCAGCTGTTGCGCCGCATTTCGAAAATGTGACAACACGGAATGTAGAGAGCTCTTATAACGTTTCCCTTGCTTCGTATGATGCCATAATTGTTAAAGTAGATTCCGCGATTGTATTTTGGACAGGGAATTGATGGTACCGAATTTTTGAATGTGAAATAATTTAGTTAAAGTACAGCACAAAATGAACATTAAAGCAAATAAACCGCGGGTTGCATATTAAAGTCGGGCACCATACAAGCAACAGCACGTTATAAGACTTACGGAAAGCATCTAGCTGGATCCTGCGCTTCGTATTGTAGAAGCTGGAAATAACTTTTACTTATTTAATACGGGAACGTTCGAGATACTTTCCGTAGGAGATCAATGCTCAGACAGTTCACTTCGCTTTTCATTGTTCTGTGACCGTGGGTGGAACATGAAGTTACTGGTAATGATAGAATAATTAAAAAAAAAAAAAGATCGACTTCGTGAAATTACAAAAGAAATGACTGCAGGTTCTGAAATCAAGCAAAGTATTGTATATGGATGATTGATTGTGATTGAAATTTTGCAGGCAATGCGAAGCGATTGTAATGGCGTCTGAACATTAAACTATTACGGACGTCGAAGAGCTGAAAACATTAAGAAAATAAATATTTGACGTGGAGGAGTTTGATTTAAATGAAAACCAAGAAGAGGCAATGCTTTTAAATTTAAATAACATTTTTTCAGCAACAGCTTGAATTATTCTTACTTACATGAGTGGATACAGGTGTGAAAGCCGTATTGACACATCGGATACAGACAAGAGAGTGAGTAAAACTACTATCACGGATCCGTCTTCTCGCTTGTTCGGAAGTAAAAAAATGACGAACGAAATTAAATTAGTTGCATTGAGAGTCAGAGGGAATCGGAGGCGATAAGCATCGCTGATCAAAGATTTTAAAAAATAACAACAATAAAAAATAAATAAATTAGTGTATCGTTACACTCCGGAACTAATGACGAGTGTTGGAAGTTAAATAATGGCAACACTGCTGTGGAGACACTATGCAAGCCGGCCGCGGTGGCCGAGGGGACTGAGGCGCTCCAGTCACGGTCTACAGGGCCACTACGGTCGGGGGTTCGAATCCCCCCTCGGGCATGGATATTTGTGCTCTCCTTAGTGTTAGCTAGTTCATAAGCAGTTTGTAAGTTTAGGGACTGATGACCCCGTGGTTAAGTCCCATAAACTCTACAAACATTTGAATATTTTGAGTCGCCCGTCCCACGTCACCGGCGTGCGCACAATCGAGGAAAACATAGTCACTTGTGAGCGAGCGGCCTAACCTAACGGTGTCACTATGTTTACGAAACAGGAACAATGGAGTTCGACGAAGATTGAATGTGCCAGAGGTCGTATAACACGCGCCTTCCACATCACTGGCATCGGGTTCTACATAAATCTGGTGGCTACTTTGAAGGACAGTAACACGTGCAATCAAGTAACGCTTTTCTATCGGTTGTGAATAAATAGTTGCCACTATTTAAGTTCCAACCCTCGTAATTACTCCGTTTTCTTAAAAGTCAAATGTTTTTAAAGCTATGGGACCAAACTGAAGTGGTCATCAGTCGCTAGACTTATAAACTAGTTAAACTAACTTAGGCTAAGAAAAACACACACACACACACACACACACACACACACACACACACACACCTTCTCGAGGCAGGATACGAACCTCCGACGTGGAATAACCGCAGCAAGACGCCTTAGAGTGCCAAAGCGTCACAGAGATGAACAGGAAACTGCAGTGGGAGACGCTACAAGAGAGATGATCTGTATCACGGTACGGGCTTCTGTCAAAGCTCAGAGAGCATACGCTTCCGAAAGTGTCAACTAGTATTTTGCTTCGCTCAATGTATATCTCTCTAAACGATCAGAAAGAAAAAATTGCAGGGAGTACACCGGCAGTCGTTTTTATCGTGAACCATACGCGACTGGAACAGGAAGTGTCAATGGTTCAAATGTTTGTCAAGCTTAAGGGACTTAACTGCGGGGTCATCAGTCCCTACACTTACAAACTACTTATGAACTACCTTATACTAAAGACGACACAAACAGCCATGCCCGAGGGGGGATTCGAGAGCCCCCGACGGGGAACGGCCTCGCGCATCGTTGCATAGCGCATCAATGCGCTCGGCCGCGGCGGTTTCAATGATACAAATTACCAAAAATGTTTGCAAATCTTTGGGACCAAACTACTGTGGTCGTCAGTCTCTAGGCTTACAAACTACTTAAACTAACCTAAGGACATCACACACACACACACACATACACATAATCTCCCGAGGGAGGACTCGAACGTCCGGCGGGAGCGGCCTTCCAGTTCCTAACACGATGTCTAGAACCACGCGGCCTTTCCGGCACGGCACACAAAGTTCCCTCCACTAAACACCTGAATGTTTCTTGCGGTGAATGTAGATATTGAAAATATTAACGCTACTGTGAGAGAAGATGCTCAGTATCTATGGAAAATGATTTACAGTTGTCTGTATTTCTATGATTGTACCTCTTTCTTTGAAGCAAGTCGACTACAACTAATCCCCTTCTCCAGGGTCTCAGAAATATCGAGATGGGGACTTTTTAGAGTATGTTGAAACTTCTGCGGTGTAGTCGAAACAACAACATATGAAGCAGAATCATGCGGTTTCGACGACGGGGCAGACGTTTTGCTGGAAAGTTTTTACACATCCTTGTATTGTCGCTATCTCTCTCTCTCTCTCTCTCCTGCTTACCAAAGCCAACAGGTTAAGTCGACAGGAAAATCTAAAAACCATGTGGCAACCAAGAGATCTTCAAAGGCACAACAGCGGCAGTTTGGACCTTTCACATCAAAATAGAACGTAAACTCAAAGTATGATTTCTATATCTGTCGAGTATCTGGGGATTACGTTAAATTCGACGCGTTTTGGCATGAGTTAAACACGCCATGTGAAGGACACGGAGAGTTTAATTATCACTGTAAGTAACATCAGTGAATTTTTTCAGATGTTTTGACAATATTATTAAACAGTGTCACGTAAAAATTACCTAAAATTATACCAAAAATCTTTTTCACAAGTTTTGACACTATTTCCTAAATAAAATAGTGTTAGACCTACATAAAAATTTATACCAATGTAAATATATATGCATGTATATATGTAAATTTTTACCAAACTCTGTGGACGACATATGAAGCCATCATCTCTGTTGATTACATGTTACGATCATCTTTGCAGCTGTTTATATGTTATTGTATATAAAATGTGTGCTGTGTACAAAATGTTATTTATGATGTGTCATATGAGTGAGCTTCTGTGCAAATGGAACATAAGGAACTCGTAAGTAGAAACTCATTAAAATTTCGCCACAAACTCGTTTTATAAACCAACATAAAATAAAATTGCGCGTGTTTTTACATTGACGACAGAAACATCACAGCACCTCACACACAGGAAACAATAAAAGCTAATGTCATAGCACACAATAAAACGCACTTGATAATGGGATTCATATCCCGAAACGCGTCGTGCAAAGTATAAATAAATATTAAAAACGTGACTGGTAGCATAAAAAAAGTTGTTTTTTTTTTTAAACAAAACCCATTAAGAGTATAATTGTTGCAATGAAAACTAAGTGCATTGCCTTAAATGTTAAATTATTGAAAACTCTATATCAGTACCAGAAAGTTAATGGCATGTCTCGATCACAACAAATAATAGCAAACGAGACTAATAAAAAGCTGTATTACCATCTAAATTCCCTGATAGACTTTTGCAGCATTATATGTCGTAGGCACTAATGGCTGTTACTTCTCTTATACTGCAGAAAATCAGTTCCAAAAGACAAAAAGGACTTATCTAAAAGAGAAACTGTAGTGTTCCCATTTCGCAGTTACGATGATTTCTCTGTCCGTCCGTCACTAAAGAAGGTTCAAATGCTTGTAAAGCTTATGGGACTTAACTGCAGGGACATCAGCCCTTAAACTTACAAACTACTTACGAACTAGCTAATACTAAGGACGGCACAAATATCCATGCCCGAAGGGGGATTCGAACCCCCTGACGGGGAACGGCCTTCAATGCGAGAAGCCTATAGTAGTTACCACAACTAAAGCCTGTCTCGTAATATTCCAGAAAACCCAAAGAAATTCTGGTCATATGTGAAGCACACTAGCGGCAAAACACAAACAATACCTTCACTACGTGATAGCAATGGTTACACTACCTATGACAGTACTGTTAAGGCAGAATTACTAAACACATCTTTCCGAAATTCGTTTACCAAAGAAGACGAAGTGAACACTCCAGAATTCAAACCAAGAACTGCTGCCAGCATGCGAAATTTAGAAGTAGATGTTCCTGGAGTAGTAAAACAACTTAAGTTACTAAACAAAAACAAATCTTCCGGGCCAGATTGTATACCAACTAGATTCCTCTCAGAGTATGCTGATGCAATAGCTCCGTAGTTACCTATCATTTTCAACCGATCATTCAGCGAACGATCCGTACCCAAAGACTGGAACGTTGCGCAAGTTACTCCAATATTCAAGAAAGGCAATATGAGTGATCCCCAAAATTACAGGCCAATCTCATTGACGTCGATTTGGAGCAGTATTTTGGAACATATACTTTGTTCGAACATTATGAATTACCTCGAAGAGAACGACCTATTAACCAATAGTCAACACGGATTCAGAAAGTATCGCTCTTGCGAAACACAGCGTGCTCTTTATTCACATGAAGTGATAAATGCCATCGACAAGGGATCTCAAATCGATTCCATATTTCTGGATTTCCGGAAGGAAATATTGTGGGGAAGGCGAACCAAAGGTTGCGTTTCATTAGCAGAACGCTTCGAAGATGCAACAGCTCCACCAAAGAGACTGCCTACATCACACTTGTGCGTCCTCTGCTGGAGTACTGTGTGCCCATTGTGGGACCCTCACCAGGTGGGACTTACGGAAGATATTGAGAAGGTTCAGTGAAGGGCAGATCGTTTTGTTTTATCACGTTACCGGGGGGGGGGGGAAGCGTCACGGAAAAGTTGCACTATTCGAGGTGGAAATCATTAAAAGAAAGGCGTTATTTATTGCGGCGTGATCTGTTTGTGAAGTTTCAATCGCCGACTTTTGCTTCTCAACGTGAAAATATTTTGCTAGCACCGACCTACTTAGGGAGACATGACTATCCCAATAAAATAAGAGAAATTAGATCGAAAACTAAACGATTTAGGTTTTCTTTCTTCCCGCGCGCTATTAGAGTATGGAAAGGTAGAGAAAATTATGTTTGTAGAACTTATGGGACTTAACTTCGGGGTTATCAGTCCCTAAGCTTACAAACTACTTATGAACTAGCTAATACTAAGGACGGCACAAATATCCATGTCGGGGGGGGAGGGGGTGGATTCTTTAACCCCCCACCGTAGTGGCCGTGCAGACCGTGACTGGAGCGCCTGTCTCCTCAGCCACCGCGGCCGGCGAGAAAATTATGAAAGTGGTTAATGAAGCCTCTGCCAGGCACTTAATGTGATTTGCAGAGTATCTATGTAGATGTAGATGCATCGAAGCATAGCGCCTCAATGCGCTCGGCCTCTCCAGCGCAGTGTCCGTCTCTGTCTCTGTTTTGTTGTATGTATTGCTTTGATATTGGAAATTGTTCGGATATGAGATCTCAGTTTCCAATATAACGTACTAGCGCCTCGGGGCGATCGAACACGTCGCATCTCGGCTAATACTGTCGCTGTGCCGTCCGTCCCCGTCCACAAACACGTTCTCTCCGCGCGTCCTCTTTTTCTCTTCGGTCTCACTCTGCGCAGTGTTTTGTCGCTTCGTGTTTCACGTCGCGACTCTTCTGTTTCGCGTGGAACAGTTCTTACGCGTTTTAACAGCGGGCAAAAACCGCGGAAATGACGAGTCGCAGGCACCGCGCTGTCCCCCGGAACAGCAGCTGTGCCGGCGCGTGTTCGTCGTACAAACACCAGGCAGAATCACTCGCGCGGCTTACAGCGGTGCGGCACAGCGCTGCCTTTTTATTTGCCCGACGCGCATCACTGCGCTTATGCGTGTGTGTATTCGCGGACGCATTTAATTCCCTCCCGCATATTTCTTCGTTTTTTTCCCCTGTCTCTCTGTCTCTCTCTCTCTCTCTTTTTTTTTTTTTTTTTTTTTTTTTTTCCTCCCTCGCTGTTTGTTATTGGGTAGCAGAGCGAGTCCGTCATCAGGCGGGAAAAAAATAACAACACCTGGAAATGTAAACAAAAAAGGGAACAATAATTTGGCTGGTAAATGCCATTTTACGGTCGACAAAAGAAAGAGAGGCATTGTCTTCGCCTTTATACATTTCGTGAAAGCTTCACTTCCGTTGATGAAATCAGTGCAAATGCTCGCGATTTGCTAGTTGTAGTATTGCAGCACCACTAAATTCTCAATATGATTTACTGTATATAGTAACCATACTGTGATTGCAATGTTCAAAATGTTCAAATGTTTGTTAAGGTTATGGGACTTAACTACGGGGTCATCAGTCCCTAAACTTACAAACTACTTATGAACTACCTACAACTAAGGACGGCACAAATATCCATGCCCGAGGGGGGATTCGAACCCCCGACCGTAGTGGCCGTGCAGACTGTGACTGGAGCGCCTCAGTCCCCTCGGCCACCGCGGCCGGCTGTGATTGCAATGGTAAGTTGCGAGGGGATAACCGTGCGGTTGCGTTGTTACTCAATTCTCAGTTATATGTTATAAGGTATGAAGTCACCACTAAGTCCGTATTTGCACTTCTTTCTTGTCTTTGAAGGGGACTAATTACAAAACGAAGTCAAGATACGCTGTGCCTCTAAGCTCCTTCCTGTTATCACGATTCAAAGCTATTCGTAATTAACACCATTGCCTCAAATAACTGAAGAACAACGCCTCTTTGATTCAGATTAATTAAACACTTTTATTTGTAACTAGATACATTAATAGGATGAAAACATGTATCTCCTCTGAACATTTAGTCCGATTACAACAAAGTCAGTAATCCGAATAATAGGAACAAAAACATTCACACGTGGAGTACCTATACTGCCACTGAGCTTCAATATATTTTATTGCATGCTTCTCTCCGGCTTTCTTCTCCTACTATTCACTTTGCAATGCCGACCGCTTGATATATCTGCAACAAAGATACTCGCGGTAGGCACTGCTTTGCTATGCCGCGCATACGTAAATTAACACCTTGATTTACTCAAGTCGATACTAGGAGAAAATGTAGTTACTTCTGTAATACTACACGGCCTGAAGTGCTCTGCATCGTTTTGCGGGTCCAACCAGTGGTTCAAGTTCTCTCTCGGGCACGTTTGTGTATATAATGTGTGTGTGTGTGTGTGTGTGTGTGTGTGTGTGTGTGTGTGTGTGTGTGTGTGTGTGTGTGTGAGTGAGTGTGTGTGTGTGTTTTGTCCTTGGCATACTTTAGTTTAACTGGTGTGCAAGTAAGGCACCGATAATCTTAGCACTATCGTCGCTTAAGAATAAAACAAAAATTTCAAAAATGCAGCTATGCCCACCAATTTCTTATTATACGAATACAGGGAGTTTCGAGAGGAAAAGTAAACATTTCAGGAGGTGGTAGTATAGATGAACTGTAATAAAATGCCAAATAACTTGTATAGAATTTTAAAAAAATGTTCAAATGTTTGTTAAGCTTATGGGACTTAACTACGGGGTTATCAATCCCTAAACTTACAAGCTACTTATCAACTACCTTATACTAAAGACGGCACAAATATCCATGCCCGAGGGGGGATTCGAACTCCCGACCTTAGTGGCCGTGCAGACCGTGACTGGAGCGCCTCAATCTCCTCGGCCACCGCGGCCGGCTATAGAATTTATATTGAATACAGAGATGCTGCTGTAATCAACGCATTTTTGTTCCGTACGGTGGTGCACGGGGTATATTGGGTTGCTAAGGCGTATTCATCAAATGTCAGCAGTAGAATATTGATGTTCAAGTTATGTTCAAAAATGTTCAAATGTTTGTTAAGCTTATGGGACTTAACTACGGGGTCATTAGTCCCTAAACTTACAAACTACTTATGAACTACCTTATACTAAAGACGGCACAAATATCCATGCCCGAGGGGGGATTCGAACCCCCGACCGTAGTGGCCGTGCAGACCGTGACTGAAGCGCCTCAGTCTCCTCGGCCACCGCGGCCGGCCTTCAAGTTATGAAGTCGTTCTTTAGTTATATGTGGGGTATCTTTCTTGGCCACTAAGGCCCTACTGACTTTACCCGTTTGGAGTTTTGCTTGAGGGGATGGTTAAAAGACAAAGTCTACAAACAAATAATTAAACAAAAAAGCCGATTTCATCGTGATTATGAATAGCGCAGTCCTAATAAAAGAACTCAAAGTCGACCTCAGAAGAAAAATGTTCAAATATTTGTAAATCTATCGGACTTAACTGCTCGGTCACCAGTCCGTAACTTACAAACTACTTAAACTAAGGTAAACTAACCTAAGGACAACACAGACACCCTTGCCCGAGGAGGGACTCGAACCCCTCGACCGCAGCACGGCGCCCCAGTGCGCACGATTAATCCGCCGCGGCCTACTTCAGAAGAGCTACATGTGACGTCAGCAAGAGGAGTCAAAAGTGCATCGAAGTTGGTGGTGGAATTACTTAACTGAGGAGTCTTCATTTGTCCCTGCTGGAAGTTTGTTTGCGTTACATACTAACTTCTGCACCTCCGTAGTCAATGAAAATTGGACAAATTTGTATGGCAGCTATATTGCTGTTCGTCTATTTAACACCTCCTAAAACAATTACTATTCGCCCGAAAACACTATGTATAGTACTAGAATGTGTCTGGTCAACACAACAGACCCTCATGAGTGGAACCGGCTTTGTTTCGTGCAACTGCATGGGATTCTTGCTTCCTATTTGTTCAAGACGAAGTTGTTCTTTATACAACTGAATCAGTTCAATTCGGTTGTTTTTATATTAATTTCCGTATTATGTCTTGATATTTTACTGATGCTTCTAACGCAGAAAATATGCTAACTATATCGTGAATTACGAACAAAAATTATTATAAACAAACATCACTATTTCGGCGATTTGCCCACCGCTAGGAGCGGTAGTGTCATTGCATCTTTCTGTTGGTAACATTTTTTACAGCCACGAGTGTCGCGACGGTATATGTTACTCTGTGGTATGTAGCTGATCAGCTACACTACGCTTTAAAGGGTTAGCAGGAATGATTAATCCAACGGCAGAGGTTTACTGGTAACGGAACTCTTTATTAATACGTAGCAGGAACAAAAACTGAATCGTTACCGAAGTGGCAGGAGTACCAAAATAAAACAGAGCATAAAAATAAAACTTCGTATGTGGAACAAACACAGGCACACACAAAATGCAGCGCGGGTGCGGAAGTAATTTTGACAGCCAGGATTCTCTTGTTACACACGTAAAAATATGTGCCTCTAGCGGCAGGAGTGGGACTACTTGACAGACGACATTCATCTGTTACACCACGGCGCTCGTTACGACGGGCGGCGCTGAATTGAACACACACTGCTACATTTCATTCATTCGCCACTTCCGCTGTTGCACGTAACAGCTGTCGTGTCGGCCGCTATAATATTTTAACTTATGACTTCTTTTACTAATTCCGTTCCATTCACACGTGACAATATACCACTGAATATACATGGAAAATTGTATCATTATATAGCATATAGTTTAGTATATATAAATGAGCAGTTAAATAGTGCGCCGATTCGTGGAGACAACGTTTTACAAAGAGACCGCATACTTATCGTATTTCTACGTTTACGGTACGTGAAGTTCGGAACTGAAACAGCTCTCAGCCAAAAACCAGTCAATGCAGCTCATAGAAATTTTCGAGAAAATCGAATTTGCAATATTTTGAGTATCGCTAATTACATTTTTAAATGGCCCATGTTATCAACAGTCGCCAGGATCTTTTGGTACCGTTCCAGACTAACAGCCGAGAACAATTTTGGGATCGATGGTTCGAATTCCGTCAATGCTTGGTTATATCATAATTTTTTCCGTTGTGTTCCGATACCGAGATCATTTAAATTTATAATTCGCCAAATAAATGGTATTTTTTGATAAAAAAGTATTTCATGTTTATTCTGAATGGTCGACATTTTATGAAATGTTGTTAAACACAATGGTTCCAATTAAGAAAAATGAACAGAAACGATATTTTACAGGATATACATATACTTTATTAAAGACGGTTGTCTTGGGTTGTTTACTTTGTAAAGAATTTTCTAGTATTGCTCCTAATAGGTAATATGTGATGTTTATTTAATAGAAACCATAATTATTCGCTGCCTTTCATCGAATATTTCAAATTAACAATAAACAGAATACTTACATTTTTGAGAGGCATTACAATTAGATATGTGTTAATTACCGCATATCTAGGAGTAACGGTGACGTTCACATACTTTGTTTATTTTATACGTAATTAAAGGTACACAAAAAATTTTAAAGCCGATTTTATCAAAAATTTTTGAGAGTTGTATTAAATGTCTGTGGGTGATTGCTGTTTGACATCTGAACTTCACGTACTGTAAATAATAATAATAATAATAATAATAATAATAATAATAATAATAGAGAAATCCGATATCTATCCTGCTGATCACAAATAGACCCAAACTAGTCGTCTCAGGGAATCGGCGATCATATGGTGGATACACCATCAATGTGTACAGTTGTAAGTAGAAATATCAAGAAATTAAGGAGGGAAAATGAAAAGTTCTGGATACTGACTGGACAGAAAATCCTAAGACATTCGGGTCCTACGTAAAATTGGTAAAAAGGTGAAAACCATATGCGAAGGAAGTTACCCCCTCCACTCCCCGTCCTTCTAGCAGCAGTGTACCATAGATCTGCTCTAAAGAACCGAAGCGTTCATAAGGATTGGAAAATGGGGCAGGTTATTCCCGTTTTCAAGAATAGTCCTGTGCAGAACTATAGGCCTATATATCTCTGACGTAGCTCAGTTGCATAATTTTGTAACACTTTCCATTCTATATACCGCACATCAATCGCACTTCTCGTTTACGCAATATTTGCAGTTCAATTGTTAGGTGATGGTGAATCACCTAACACTTACACCGCAAATATTGTGGAACAAAAAGTGCGATCGATGTGCGGTTTTCACATAATGGATTGGTAGTCAAGGACTCGTATTGTCAGCCAATACACAGATTGTAAAAATACCTTGAAAGCGTATCTTTTATGTAAACATACAATTTTTCATATGGAACAATAATTGTTTCTATCAGGCTAAAATTTAATTTTTGACGCCAGCTGTGTACAAAGAATTTTGAATGACATTTTTATCACGTTTAGTTTGGCAGCTACAACCGTTCAAAGTAAGTTTCGGGGACGGAGGCTACGGCATCGTACCTGACTGGCTGGTGGTCCCAGGGGTTAGCCACTCGGCCAGTAAGTTATGCTATCGCAGTCTCCGCTCCCGAAAATTTGAACGGTTGTAGCTGCCAACCTAAACGTGATGTATATGTCATTCAAAATTTTTTGTACACAGCTGGTGTCAAAAATTACAGTGCATGATAGAAACAACCATTGTTCCAGTTAAAATCTGTATGTTTGCATAAAATATACACTTTCTAAGTAATATTACAATCTGCTTGTTGGCTAAAAATACGAGACCCTGGCTACCAATCCATTCAGTGAAAACCCCTCATTAACCGCACTTTTCGTTTCAGCAATATTTGCGGTTCAATTGTTAGGTGATTCATCCCCTATATATATGTGTGTGTGTGTGTGTGTGTGTGTGTGTGTGTGTGTGCGTGCGTGCGTGCGCGCGCATAGTTAATAACGAAAGTCAATAGAGTTTTTGGGGACGAAGGTGTACCATACACACAGGTAAGTCATAACACTGGAAAAGAGTAGCGAAATGTAGAATTATATTTGCAATGTATCGATGCATGATGGAAGTAATGATAATTGAGCCTGTACATAAATAAATGTTTACATATAAAGAGTCATACTGGCAGTAGTTTTTTCCGAATCGAACGTGACTGGACAAAGAGGATGCATTGAGAGTACCTCCACCTCTACAAACGGCGCGGTGTCTTGTGGGCAGTGGAGGTATATGTATACGTAAAAATACGTCATAAATCTTAAAGTTATGGATCACTAGCACTGGTTGCGATAAATAAAACAGTAACATCTTTATTCAGAATAACTTTAAAATGACATAACGTAGATGTCGAACGTGGATGACACATAAATCTTATATCATTAAACGATAAATTCTTATATATTAGCTGTTTCGAAACAGCTCTAACGATTTCGATGAAATTTTGTATTTACACTGGTTGTTTCTTCTGCAGTTCTTCTACATAGTTATATTTTTCGTGGCCGGCCGCGGTGGCCGAGGGGACTGAGGCGTTCCAGTCACGGTCTGCACGGCCACTACGGTCGGGGGTTCGAACCCCCCCCCCCCCCTTGGGCATGGATATTTGTGCCGTCTTTAGTATTAGCTAGTTCATAAGTAGTTTGTAAGTTTAGGGACTGATGACCCCGTAGTTAAGTCCCATAAACTTAACAAACATTTGTCATTTTGTCTATTTTTCGTGAAAACAGGACTATCCAAAATTATATATATATGTCAAAAAATTAATGTCGGTTTTAGGGATCACAGAAGATATGTTAGCCTCGGAAACGCGATGAGTACCACCTTCGCAACTGTGGCACTACGTCATGTAACAGAATGTCGTTACCCGTCGCAATGACGTATCGTGAATCATTAAACGAGTATGTGACCCCGCGCGTAACGTGCGTGCGACGACGACGTGACTGTGACTGCAAGTGAGAGGGAGGAAATGAAGTAAAGAAAACCGGAAATATCGGATTCAGAAATTTGGTTTGGGAAGGGATTGATCCGACACATTTATTGATTTTTAATCTACTACAGAGCAGGAACATCAGGAACCTGTGCACTTAGAAAAATGTTCAAATGTTTGTTAACCTATCGGACCCACCTGCGTGGTTATCAGTCCGTAGCTTACCAACTACTTAAACTAATGTAAACTAACCTAAGGACCACACACACACACACACACACACACACACACACACAGACACACACACACACACACACACACACACACACACACATGTCCGAGGGGGGATTCGAACTGCCGACGGCGAACGGCCGCGCACAATGCAGCACGGTGCACTAATGTGCACGGCTAATCCGCCGCGGCGTGCGCTTAGAAATATCTAGGTTATTCTACACAAATATATTTACTGTGACACTGAACTAGGTACATTTATTGTTATTTTCGTTTAACGGTTGCCGTTCCTCCATAGTTATAGTTGATATATATATATATATATATATATATATATATATATATATATAACAATACCAGCCGGCCGCGGTGGCCGAGGGGACTGAGGCGCTCCAGTCACGGTCTGCACGGCCACTACGGTCGGGGGTTCGAATCCCCCCTCGGGCATGGATATTTGTGCCGTCCTAGTTCGTAAGTAGTTCATAAGTAGTTTGTAAGTTTAGGGACTGATGACCCCGTAGTTAAGTCCCATAGACTTTACAAACATTTGAACCAACGCCTGCGTCCCCGCCGAACAGCAGACAGCTGCAGTCAGGTAGTAGGGGGAGAGGTGTGCGGCAGGAAGCCTGCGCGGGCATCCCCGCGCGGACTTATCTGCGCGGGCCGCAGCCGCCGGTCCACACGGCGGCCCAGATAAGCGGACACATTTACTGCACGCCACACACAATGTCTGCCGTTCTTTTCCTTTTTTGTCGCCGGTCTGTGATCCGAATGTGTGGTTTCTCCGTCGTTCTGTGCCCGTACCTCACGCCGCAGCGGCTACAGCAGTGGGAAAGTCTTAGCTCACTGTTTTTTCTTTCTTTTTCTTTCTCTCTCTCTCTAGATTTAGTTGTATTTTTGCCACAGCTGTTTGTGGATGTTGTCAGGAAACGTGGGAATATGAACATTTGTGCTGGCGCCGGGTTTCGAGCCCGTGTCTCCTGCTTGCTAGACAATTGTGGTAACCCTTTCACCATACAAGCGCAAGGGCTTAATATCCCTGCACGGGCAACTCAACTCAACCCAATGTGCCAGCCGCGGTGGCCGAGGGGATTGAGGCGCTCCAGTCACAGTCTGCACGGCCACTACGGTTGGGGGTTCGAATCCCCCCTCGGGCATGGATATTTGTGCCGTCCTTAGTATAAGGTAGTTGATAAGAAGTTTGTAAGTTTAGGGACTGATGACCCCGTAGTTTTTTTTTTTTTTTTAAATGGGACTTAACTATGGGGTCATCAGTCCCTAAACTTACAAACTACTTATCAACTACTTACGAACTAGGACGGCACAAATATCCATGCCCGAGGGGGGATTCGAACCCCCGACCGGAGTGGCCGTGCTGACCGTGACTGGAGCGCCTCAGTCACCTCGGCCACCGCGGCCGGCACGTTTGTCATTCTTAGGTTTCCTAAGCTCTCTGGCAAGGTATGAAATGGTATATTACATAACGGTTTATTTACTATTCTCTTCAAACTGCAGCTGTTGAAGATTTTCATTTTCTCCTAGCAACAAAAATTGATAGTAAGCCGTAGCTTTTCTATTCATGAACATTATGGTGTGATCACTACAATTCGAGTCAAATCAGTGAGACCACAACGTAGGAAACTTGATGGGATGCAACACCAACACTATTTAATGACGCAAATCAGCCAGCACAGTTGTAGCGGAAGGAAAAGCATCACAGACGTGGCAGTAGAACGTCATAAGCAATAAAACTGTTTTCCAACAAACAAGTAATGAATGTCACAATTGTTGCTTTATTTGACACACAAATGACAAGAATTTTAAAAAAAAGGATATTTAAGCAAAACTAATAACTTTCGTGAGTACATGCATGTATACGAAAGACTATTGACGTATATCACACTGTGCGAATCGTTAGAACCCAAACCGAATTGTTATCAAATAAAGTGTCTATCATAACAAAAACATATCATAACAGAAATTTATATTTCACATATGTTTACATCCTCTTAGTTTCAGTGGTGTAAGCTGCAAATATACACATATTCTTAACTATTTCTTCATGAATAAGTTGTTCCTTATTCCGCTGAATCAATTAAGTACAGCTGATTTTTCATTTATTTGACGATTGTTCCTGTCTCTTGATATTTTGTAACTATTTAGTTAATTACGAAGAAAAATAATGGTAACCGATGAAGAGTCTTATGACGCCTTGCCCACCGTTAGGAGCGATAGTGCCGTTTCAACTGTCAGTTGGTAACAAATTTCAAACAATTGAGGGTCGCGACTTTATAAGTTAAGACTGTGTATGTGCTCCATGCCTCGCACCTAACCCTACATTTCCGCCAGGAATCCTCTGCATCAACCCTGGACAAGGTGGATTAAAATTAAGAATTGCGGATACTATTCTCTCGGGACATGTCCGATAAAAACTGGCGCCGCAAATCTTTGTTTGAGTTCATTCACGGTCACACATAGAGACTGCTTTCGTATCATACAATGAGCTGACAAAAATCTTGGCATAGCGATACACACAGTATTATAATACGTAGCGAATATTAAAAGATAATTTCTCTTGTCACAGATTAGCAGCGGTCCCCTAAAACGGTACCTCTGTTCTGAATTTCGATGCTTTTTATTACCCTGGCTTCTAGGATAGCGTTGTTCAATTTTTTTCTGCGTTCCTTTTTCGTATTGTTAACAAGGTCTGAACCATCTCATGTGGATTTCATAAAATATGTGTGAGATGTATTTTTTTTATTCAATAAACCCCCCATTCCGTTCAGAGCGTAAAGTGTTGGTTATCATTGTAGGTTGCTTCTCCCTCTCTGTCAAATATTTTTCAGCAAATGACTGATTGCAATAACGAATGATTTTGTTTGGATCGTATACATTGTATATCAATTTTCCCTTTACATTTAAGTTCCATTCAACATTTGATACATGTTTTTTCCGCAATAGAACCTGCAATTTCTTTTAAATGTTCGTGAAGTCCGATTTTCAGTGTTTATAGAATTTCCCTTACCATCATTGTCACTGGAATACCGTTTTTCACACGGTAGCCTCACACGTTCAAACTACAAATTATACGTCCACATCATTCACTTTGGCTAGCGGTTACCACAACTTTCGCCGATTTTATCCTGACATCCAAAAACCACAACGACGCAACGAGAAAGTCAACGTAACAACCCCAATTTTTTTAATATGCCGTCTGTTGAAATACTTCTCACCTTTGCTATAGTAAATACATTCTTTTATGTCAGTTTCCTTTGTCAAAATTAATTCCGATATCTTTTCCGTCTATCGCTTTTCAAAATTATCCCCATTTTGTTTTTTCGTAATTTCTCGACTTTGCTAACAATAATAAACAAGCAGCAATATTGAAACAGGTACACTTGGCGGTAGTTTTACTTGCACAAAGTATAAAGTATAAAAGGGCGGTCCATTGACGGAGTACCCATTGTTACTCCGGCGATTCGTGTCAAAAGATTTCCTTCGTTGTTACGGCCGCATGACGGGACCTGACATAATTTGAACACGAAAAGTCATACCATTTCGGAAATCGTTTGCGAACTCAAATGTTTGTAAACCTATTGGACCAAACACTACGGTCATCATTCCCTAGACTTACATACTACTTAAACTAATAAGGACAATACACACGCCCATGCCAGAGGGAGGACACGAACCTCCGACGGCGAGCAACTGCGCACTCCGCAGCAGGGCGCCTTAGAGCGCTCGGCCACTCTACCGCGTTTTGCGAACTCAATAATCCAATATCCGCAGTGTCAGGACTCAGGACGGTGCCGAGAAACATAAATTTCAGACTTTACCTTTCACCACGAGCAGCGCAGTGCCCGTGGACCTCCGATTAATCACAGACAGCTCCGGCGTATGCGTGAAGTTGTCAGTGCTGACAGACAAACAGCATAGAGTGATATAGCTGAATATGCCAGTGTGGGACGTACGGCGGAGGCTTTCGTTAGGGCATTACCGGTTTATTTTCCTCGCATAAGTCGACTGATATTCTTAAACACGAAATAAGGGCTGTGAGAAACACACAGAAAACACCACTTCATAAAAACAAACAGTTGAGTTTTGATATTATTATGATATTCTTTAACGTGGCGGAGGAATAATACTTATAACAAGATACTCAACAATAATATTTCTTACCTTAGCATGTAAAAACATCCCAGGATTTATTTTGTCTGCAGTAACTTCAAAAGACAACTGCTACCCAAGAGCGGCAGAAATAAAGAACACGTGGCAATACCACAAAAATTTATATTAAAGAAAACTGAAAATGAGAAATTCTCAAAACTCAGCTTCTTAATTATAAAAAATACTCAACGTTTTCAATTTTTCATGATTTAAATCATTAACTTAAACTAATTAAATTCAGCACAACATTGTTTTTGTCTTGATTTCAAATTTGCCACGATTTATCTCGAGTACGTAATGGAACATTCCTCCCTTTATCTCAAATATTCGTAAAACATGCCTGGTAGTTCCATTAACTGACGACAATAAGTAAAGTAGTCGCCATTTTTTTTTCGAGACAGTTGTAGCGCATTCACCTGCATTTGGTGACGTCTTTTTAGTAACAAAAACAGCAATACAGCACTCATCTGCAAGCTGAGACGAGTCGTGGTATCCTTCGCTTCCTAGAAGATCAAAATCTGGTCTGCTTCTCTCACAGTTTCATCCCGACAAAAGCTGACGATGGCGATCGGACGCAGTTTGACCAAACTTTCGGCCGATGTTACCGTGCAATCTCCTGCTACGGCAACTGACGGCCGCGCGGTACCACGGTATATGCAGTCTCAAAGCCCTCCGCACACGACACAACTCGAGTGGAATACGTTGTCGACGCGGATTGGTAACTGGTCTCTAGCGAATTATCAGAGCGACTGTAGTATGACGCATCACTGCATCGTTTGCCACGTGTTAGGCTATCGATTAGTTGCCAGCTTATAGGAGTCCACGACTCCAAACTTACCAGTTACCTCGTTTCTTCGAATAGAAACCTGTGTCGCTTTATGTTGAAAATTAACGAAAAGTCTTTGAACACTGGCTTTGTAGAGAAACTGCAATATCATCCATATCTACATAACCACTTCCCAAGCCACAGTACGTATCCGAGTCTTACATCCTGCCACTGGTAGTCACATTTTTCCTCTTCTAACTCCCAAATAGAGCGAGGAAAAAGACCGTCTGTTATGTTCCAGTATCAGCACTCACTTGTACGAGGCGCGTCCAGAAATTATGTTCCGTTTGGTTATATAAAACGAACGGGTACAGATACAGAAAAAATATTGGTTGTACAAAAATCTACAACTGTTAAACTACTTTTCTACATAGCTTCCGAAATTTTGTAGGCAATTTTCATAGCATGGCACAAGGTTTTGTGTGCCTTTTTCATAGAATGTTGCCGCCTGTGTATTCAACCATGTGGTAACATGTTCTTTCAGCTCGTCATCATAGTTGAAGTGTGCCAGCAAGGACAGATTTTACGTGTAAGAAGAGGATTACTGTAAAAAAAAAAAAAAATATTTTTCACGATAATGTGACACACCGAATGTGACCAAACAATTCTTACGGAAATTTCAAAGGGACCTGTTTGATCATTATCTATACAGCTCGGGCCTCTCTCCTAGCGACTTTCATCTCTTCTTACACCAAAAATCTGTCCATGGTGGTCAACACTTCAACGATGATAAAGAGCTGTTACCACATGGTTGAATACACAGGCGGCAACCTCCTATGAAGAATGCATGCAAAAACTTGTGGCACGCTATGACAAGTGTACAAAATTTCGGCAGTTATGTGAAAAAGTTGTTTAAGAGTTGTATAATTTTGTGCAATAAAAATTTCTTCTGTATCTGTGTACAATTTCATTTTATTACCAATCGGAACTTACTTTCTGGACGCGCATCGTATTTGTGGTTCTTTTCCTCGACAGTATTCCTAGAAAGGAAGTAACAATATTTCTAGAAAGGAGGTAACAGTATTTTTAGAAAGGAAGTCGCCTTCCTTACAACGATTTCCATTTGAGTTCCTGAAGCATGTATGAAATACTAGCGTGCCAAACCCAGCAGCCCACCTCTGAATTGCGTCTATGTCTTCCGTTAATCCGACTTCCTGGGGAAGCCAAAGACTCGCACAAGTGATCTGTTGATGGTTTCCTTCACAGATGAACCACATCTTCCCTAAATTCTCCCAACAAACATTCCGCTCAACGTGCTGGTTTCGTTTCATATGATTTTGGCTTTTCAACGTTACACCGAATATTTAATCAACGCGACAACAAAACAACACACATTACGGAGTTGTTTCTCCTACTCATCTACTTACTTACTGAACTTACCCGTTCGTACATTCAAAGCTATCTGCCCGAAAACAAGCTCAATATTTTTCAGAATATTGTACGCTTGTTTTTACGAATATTTCTGTCTATCTGATGTTGATCCGTGTTTCCTTAAAAAAAAAAAAAACAGTTCGTTACCGTCTGCTTGAGAAAACCAATTAGTTTTTTATTTTTACCCAAACACGTCGGAATGCAGCTGCAACATCATGAAGGGCAGTGAAAACTGCAATATTACTGTTTCTTCCACTACTGCACAAATTAAGATATCAACACATTTGCATGTGAGAAACTGTGAAGGAAGACCTAGTCAGAATCGTAGGAAAATACAACGACATGTAAAAACAAAGAATAAACGGCCTGCTGCAACAGCAGTGAAACGTGTTTTCATAGTAATAAAAATCACAGTGTTTTGCCCAAGGCAGGGCCTTGCAACAGAAAACGACTTATTTCTGTAAATTTTCTGTAGACCTACCACTTAGTCGTCAACGGCAGAGTCACTATCTTTTCTGTCATTAGTCCCTCACCATTAAAGAAACTAAATATAAACATCTGTGGCTGCCACGCTTAGTCACCTGAAGCTCAACATACATCATTTAAAACTTCCGGGCTCATAAGCCGTAGTCGATTTGTAAAACTTTCCCCTAGCGTTTCATCTTCGGCTGCGGAAGATATCTTCAGAGGTAGAGTTCGCCACTCTACGTCGGAGGTAGAGTTCGCCACTCTACGTCGGAGGTAGAGTTCGCCACTCTACGTCAGAGGTAGAGTTCGCCGCTCTACCTCTGAAGATGTCTTCCGCAGCCGAAGATGAAACGTTAAGGGAAAGTTTTACAAATCGACCACGGCTTATGAGCCCGGAAGTTTTAAATGAAGTTGACGCCGACCGTGAAAGCTTACATTGTGTACTCATCATACAGGTAGTATACAGATCAGTGGGCAATACACAGCCAAGAGCGCCTCTGTGGCTAAAGCGTAACGTCGCCATTTTGATCAAAATCTTCAAATGTTTGTCAAGCTTAAGGGACTTAACTGCGGGGTCATCAGTCCCTAAACTTACTACTTATGAAGTATCTTATACTAAAGACGACACAAACATCCATGCCCGAGAGGGGGGAGGGGGGATTCGAGCCCCCGACGGGGAACGGCCTCGCGCAATGTAGCATAGCGCCTCAATGCGCTCGGCCGCTCCGCCGCGGCTCGCCGTTTTGCCTCACCAAAGATTAACATTTTGTGTACGCTATTACTACTACTACTACTACTACCTACAATAATCCGTTATGTTAGGTTAATGGTGTTATTGTATCTGTTAATATGTTACCAGTTTCGATCAACTGTACATTTTATTTGAATAGTACAATCGTTATGAAAGTGCTCCCATAAGCAGATCGTGTTGTTTGTCGTTGATAGTCGCGGCGGAGCGGCCGAGCGCATTGAGTCGCTATGCTACGATGCTATGCTACGAGGCCGTTTCCCGTCTGGGGTTCGAATCCCCCCTCGGGCATGGATGTTTGTGCCGTCTTTAGTGTAAGGTAGTTTTTTTAGTAATTTGTAAGTTTAAGGACTGATGAACCCGCAGTTAAGTCACTTAAGCTCTACAATCATTTGAACATTTTTGTCGTTGGCAATAAGTGGCTTTATTCATTTAAGAGTACAGTGCACGTTTTAAATTTGTAAATATTAGATTAACTGCAACCTCGTAAGGCATACAACATCATTTCGTTTCAGAAAGTTGTAATAGTGCCTTACGATAACTCCTCGTCGTTTGATAAAGTAAGACGGTGACGCCAGGTTTCAGTTACAGCAGAGTAATCGCCCAAGGAGGTAAAAATAAAGGGAAGACGACGTTATTTATGCCGTGCACAGACGTCAGTTGAAACCTGTCGGCAATCGTGGCGAGTGGTAGAATCCTATTTATTCATTAAACTATGTGTTTAACCGCCCCTCTTAGCGAAGTGAACTGACCGTCAGTGCAGAGTATGAACTGTCTAACAATGTCACCCCTACTTTCGTGAATAAATACTCTACTTCAGTTATTTTAAAATTTAATATTTAACCCTAATTTTCACTCTTTTAAGATGGTGAACATCACGACAAAACCGTCGTGCGTTTTATTCTGACATCAAACTTCAGCACTACAATACGAACACTTCCCCAAGACTTAGCAATTATGGCGGAGGCAACCCTCAGTTTTGCAGCATAGAGGTGTCTCCCTGTATTCTAACCTCCTCATTATTTCCCGTCTAGTAATGTACCGGGTGATCAAAAAGTCAGTATACATTTGAAAACTTAATCGCGGAATAATGTAGATATAGAGGTAAAAATTGACACACATGCTTGGAATAACAGGGGGTTTTATTAGAAAAATTCAAAAAATGTGCGACAGATGGCGCGTGATTCTGGTTTTGTAAGTGCTACCATGACTGGTGAGAGATACGCTGATACGTTACAGAATCGCATCATCCCCAGCCTGGCTGATAGACACCTACCGGAACGTATGATTTTTATCCAGGACGGCGCTCCACCCCATATTGCTAGACGCGTGAAAAATCTCTTGCGCGCGTCGTTTGGTGATGATCGTGTGCTCAGTCGCCACTTTCGTCATGCTTGGCCTCCCAGGTCCCCAGACCTCAGTCCGTGCGATTATTGGCTTTGAGGTTACCTGAAGTCGCAAGTGTATCGTGATGGACCGACATCTCTAGGGATGCTAAAAGACAACATCCGACGCCAGTGCCTCACCGTAACTCCGGACATGCTTTACACTGCTGTTCACAACACTATTCCTCGACTACAGCTATTGTTGAGGAATGATGGTGAACATATTGAGCATTTCCTGTAAAGAACATCATCTTTGCTTTGTCTTAATTTATTATGCGAATTACTGATTTTCTGATTAGATGAAGCGCAATCTGTCGGACATTTTTTGTAATAAAACCCCATGTCATTCCTAACACGTGTGTCGATTTCTACCTCTCTATATACATTATTCCGTGATTTATTAAGCTTTCAAATTAATACTGACTGTTTGATCACCCGTTATATCTATGGATTTAGCTTACTAGTACGTGATTGTTATTTGAATTAGTTTGGAGGTTGTTTGATGCATTACGTCAGGCATGGTCGCCTTTGCCCACCACCGCCTAAAGAGGTGGTGTTGCTTTGCCGCGGCACAGCGGCGAGCAGGAAAAGGAAGAACGCCGCTACAGTCAGGCAGGCTAAAACTGTATTTTATGCGTCAGCGGGAAGCGCTCGTGATCACTAGGTTAGTAACGGCTTTGGCGAATGAGAAAGGTAGCAAATATATATTAGCGCTAAAATACCGACTATAAAAGTACTCTACGACATTGCCATCTCCACTTAGTAGCCTCAATGTGTTGCAAAAAATGACTTCCTTCGTTTCCCCCTTGCAGCATTTGGCATATAGCCGTCTCGCTCCCACACATGCTGCAGGCATTGCAGTGGTGGGGGAAGTAGTGTGCCTGTCAAAACGGCTCGCGCCCGAAGTGAGCTATCATTTTTTCAGAGGACCTGATGGAAAATGCACCTAAAACCAATCTTTTTTTGTTAGTTTTTTATTCCTGTTTCAGCAAAAAAATTTCTTGTAAGAAGGGGACACTGTAGCCCTTACATAGTATTCTTTTTAAAGTAGCATATTTATGATACTAGTTCATTTAAGAAACATAGCTTTCAGAAGAAGCAAACTGTATATATGACGAGTGTGCATCTACAATAATAGGATCAAATTTGGATCTCAAAATCACTAAGATTTTCTTAGATTCGTGTTTTGAATATTTTCTAAAGCTTCGCGTAGTGATTCTGCCATACAAACACTAATTGCTAACTAAACAGTAAACGGTTTCCAGAATGAAACTTTCACTCTGCAGCGAAGTGTGCGAAAGACACACTGCGCTACATAGTGGAAGTTTCATTCTGGAAACATCCATTAGGCTGTGGCTAAGCCATATCTCCACCATATCGTTTCTTCCAGGAGTGCTATTCTTCCAAGTTTCACAGGAGAACTTCTGTGAAGTTTGGAAAGTAGGAGGCGAGGTACTGGCGGAAGTAAAGTTGTGAGGCGGCATCGCGAGTCGTGTCGGGATAGATCAGTCGGTACAGCGCTTGCCCGCAAAAGGTAAAGGTCCGAGGTTCGAGTATCGGATCCCGCACACAATTTTAATCTGCCAGGAAGTTTCAGTAAAAGGTTTGCTTGTTTTACCGATCTTGACCACATTACAGAGCTACGCTTCCTCTGTTACTTGGTTTACGTTGGATCTGACCGCGGGACAGTCCAGCGCAGAGCGGCGCTGTGCGGTCTCACTCTTTCCGCAGCTATCTCTCTCGCTCCGTTTCCGACACTACGACACACGGTCGTGGCCGGGGCGGTGAACTACAGTGTACTCTGCCCGCGGAGAGCGGGTGCGCCCGCCGGGCGGAAATGTTGATGATGCCTGCATTTATGTGAAAATGTAATATGAAGAAAAGGACATACCTAATAGAAAGTGGAGCAGGCAGTGATCAAGTTTTAATTATAAAACCCACTCATATTTTCAGGCATGAAATTCATTCGTACAGTGAACCATGTTTTCAATGGACTACTTTTTCATCGAAGAGCTACAGCAAACAGACGAGTAAAGAAAGTTTTAGCATTATTCTATCTTCCTTTTCGCTCGTAACGGTTGCACTACATTAGTATAAAACATCCGTTTTCAATATCCGATCTTTGTTTTATTGCACAGTGTACGGGAAGGTCGTAATATTTCCCATCGTCTGTTTTTAGAAATAAGTCGGACGATATCTCGCGTTGGCCCTTTGCTAGAAGTTCTTGAACCGTGATCACTGCGCAGCAAAGTGGCCCTTCCGTTGGCCACGCTACGGTGTGGCGGCGGGCGGACAGTTGGCAGTACTGGAGCGCGGAGACAAGTGACGGTCGCGCCCGCCGCCATGTTTTATGCATCGCTATGGATTGGCGGTTTTTCCTCGGCGCGGCGCGCTTTCACACAGATAGCCGCGCGCGCTGAGCCCCGCCTGCTTTGCATTCGCCGCGCGGCGACAAACACGCCTCTAATCCGAATTTACCGTCCGCCCGCCGCCGCGGCACAAATCCCTTATCCTGTGTGCAGTCTGCGTGTTTAGTCGGGGAATTCCAGGAATTTGTGTGTTCTGGGACTGACGGCTTTGCCGACGTTTCCGTACCGTGTTATTTCGTGATATCTGTTATGCGGATATTATTAGCTCGTCATGATTACGTATTTATACAAATAAGAATCAAAGGCATTAAAAATAAGGAGAGGCATTGAACTATTTTAGTAGAACGAGACAATGTTTGTCTTAAGGAATTGAATTATTGTTGATATAAATAAAAATCATTTCCGCATGTAAGGAACAGTACCGCTCGACCCCCTTGGCAGACTGACTTTTCCTTCTGCGTTATGTGTGTGTGTGTGTGTGTGTGTGTGTGTGTGTGTGTTCTTAACTGTCAGGACAAGGGTGGTATGAGAAGAAAATTGGAAACGTTGCCCAGAAAATTGGGGTAACATGAAAGAACTTTTTCTGTGGGATTTTTATATCAACTCAAGACCATAATTCACGAGTCCCACAACGGTTATGTATAATTCTTTTGTGGTTACGTTCGTTACGTCCTGGAAAAGTTATCGGGAAAAACCAAATGAAAGTTGGAAAAATCCTATGTATGATAGTATAAACACCACACACACACACACACACACACACACACAATTACCGAGCATGGGGCTGTAGTAGTTACGACATTGGACTTTGCTTCCCCAAGAAGGTGGTTTAAATCCGTATCTTAGCCATCGAGAATTAGGTTTCCTTGATATCCCTTAGTCGCTCCAGGTAAATGCTGGGATGGTTCCTTTGAAAAGGAACGACTGATTTTCTTTTCCATCCTTGTCAAAACTCTGTGAACTCTATCTCTAATGATCATGCTGTCTATGGAACATTAACCTCAATCTTCCCTGACGGTATGAATGTTTTGGCAGATCACACTGATATGTGGGACATATAGAATTTTTTCATGTACAATGTTTTTATACTCCACAAAGAACACTGTTTGGTATATGGTGGACGATGCATTTGATGATCACCATGGAAGTTAGAAGATGTATATATGTTTTTATTGAGAAGGTTTGTAAATTCCAAAAGCAACTGCATGGCAGAACTAAATTCAACATCATCTGAGCAATCACCATGTAAGTTGGCAGACATCTGCAAATTATCATAGATGGGGAGGAGGTATGGAAGATAGAGATAGGAGAAGAACGAAATTGACAGAGTGGAGCAGGGAGGCAATAGGCGAAGAGGGTTGCGGGAGACTGACAGAGAAATGAGAGGAGTTAAGGGAAGGCGTGAGGAAGAGATGAAAAGATAGAGGGGAGAGGGAGATGAACATGGAGAGTGGTAGGAGGAAACGGACAGTCGACAGGGGTCTTGTCCACTGGTCGATAAATCGCTCAGTTCGAGGTAACTGATAATGTTTGAACACTGTTTATATTCCAAAACGCTGCTGTAAATCGACTGTAATGACACAGGTTAGTAGTTCAGTGGAATACTCCTGCCTTTCCTGAATATCGGTCTGACTTGTACAACTCTCCAGTCTTTGGTGGCTGATGCTTAGTTGATCGAGTGGTTTATGAATGTCAAGTATGGAACTATTGCATCGTGTTGTTTTGTAATAACCTAACGCGTATTACAAACAGGTCCGAAAGACATATTTATTAAGTGATTTAAGTTGCTTCACTTCTCTAATTTCGGAAGCTGTGTTTAGTAACTTCACTTTATCAGCTCTGTCATCAGTATCGTCATCATTGCAAGTCGCGTAGTGAAGGTGTTTCTGTTTTGCTTATAGTGTATTTTACATAAAACCAGAATATTTTTAGGTTTCCTGCGAAGTTTCGAGACAGATTTTCGTTGTGGGAACTATTGAAAGCATTTGGCATTGATGTTCTCACTAAATTTCGAGCTTCTTTGTGAGATGGACAATATTTAGGATTTTGTGTTCGTATAAATCTTGCATACGTTTTTAGTTGCTGCTGCAACCTTGATCAGATCTGTTTCGTGTACCAATGGAAATCAGCTTCATCTTTTGTTAATTTATCATTTGCAGTCGATACTATTCCTGTGAATTTAAGACACATCTGGCCTACACTTACATTTCTAATTAGGAAGTAGTGGAGACTGTCTCTCAGGAAAGCAGTAAGCGAAGTTTTTTCAGCTTTTCTCAATACGTATACTATTCGAGTTTATTGATGTTACTTACTATTTTCTGGGTGATTTGTTGTATACATTCCAGCATCGGTATTACAATTTTTGCTTCCTACAGTTGCATCTAGTACCATGTAGTATTTCCATAAAGTACTGCCGCGGGGATTGGCCGAGCGTTCTAAAATGCCTCGCTGTGGAGCGGTCGCCGTCGAAGGTTCGAGTCCTCTCTCGGACATGGGTGTGTGTTTCTTCCTTGGGTTAGCTTAACTTAGTTTAAGTAGTTTGTAAGTCTAAGGGACTAATAACGAAAGAAGTCAGGTCCCATAGATTTACAAACATTTAAACATAAAGTGTTAAAAATATTCTGCCGTACTTTTCCTTCCTGTAGTTGATACTTACCGTGTGCTCATTTCCTCTCGAATTCAGCAAATAGCAACCTCATCATAACATTCATTTTTCTCAATAGTTGTGGAATATCACACCCCAACTCTTTCACGCTCTTCTTGTATGGTTTTCACACAAAGGCTGAATATCCGATTACAAGATTTGTGGTCGATTTCTAGGGCCTGTAACATCATTTAAATATTTAGGAGTCTAACTTTTGTACTTTAAGGATCTGATATTAAGATATTTTATGAATTGTGACAAACACTGTAAAAAGGAATAAGAGGGAAGACGGTTTTGTTGTGTTGTATCATCCTAGGAGTTAATGATACGGCTGCAATGGCACTTGAACACAATAAGCAATGAGAGACAAAAATACGAAGTAACTGTCTGAAAATAATAAAATTTTGTTTTATGGAGGGTCTAGATACACAGCAGGTCACAATACAAACAACTGTTTCCTCTAACTGTGCAAGCGCAGGTCACGGAGTAAAAGTTCGTTGACAGCTAACAAGCGAAGTACATGGAATACAAGCGATATGATACTAACAAGTAGAGGATCTGACATGTGGGTCACCGATTTCCATTGAATTTTGCATGGACGATCTGTGTTGAATATAAAGAGACACATGTTTCCGCGTTTTAGGGTTTTTTTTTATATTTATGGTACGTGAAGCTCAGAACTCAAATAACAATCAGCCAAAGCCATTCTACGCAACTCTAAAAAATTCTCGAGAAAATCGACTTTGAAGTTTTGCAAGTACCCGTATGTACCAATAATTAAAGGTGTTGCGCCGCGGTGGAGTAGCCGAGCGGTCTAAAGCGCCTCGCTGCGGAGCGCGCGGTTGCTCGCCGTGGAGGTTCGAGTTCTCCCTGGGGCATGGGTGTGTGTGTTTGTCCGTAGGTTAGTTTATCTAGGTTTAAGTAGTTTGTATACTACGGACTGATGACCACGCAGTTTGGTCCGATAGATTTACAGACATTTGAATTTGAAAGCTGTTGCAGTATCTGTCGGTGTAGCTGAGGTAAGCCGGGCGCCGTGGCTCAGCGCGCCCGGTAAGAGGGCTCAGCGCCCTCTGTAATAATATGAAACACTACTTCATTCTACCAATGATAATGCTTCAGACCGTAGATATATCAACAGATGCTGTAATTGTTTTGACCAGAGTATTTAGAGTTATGATTGCTAGTGCCCTACTGCGACTTCACCTGAAATTTTGACAGAAAAAGTAACTATATAAAGTCCAGAATGAAACTTCACTCTGCAGCGGAGTGTGTGCTGATATGAAACTTCCTGGCAGATTAAAATTGTGTGCCGGAACCGGGACTCGAACCTGGGACCTTTGCCTTTCGCGGGCAAGCGCACTACCAACTGTGCTATCCCGACACGACTCACGATGCCGCCTCACAACTTTACTTCCGCCAGTACCTCGCCTCCTACTTTCGGGCACGCAATTTTAATCTGCCAGGAAGTTTCATATCAGCGCACACTCCGCTGCAGAGTGAAGTTTCATTCTGGAAACATCCCTTAGGCTGTGGCTAAGCCATGTCTCCACCATATCCTTTCTTCCAGGAGTGCTAGTCTTGCGTGTTTGCAGGAGAGCTTCTGTGAAGTTTGGAAAGTAGGAGGCGAGGTAGAGGTACTGGCGGAAGTAAAGTTGTGAGGCGGCATCGTGAGTCGTGTCGGGATAGCACAGTTGGTAGTGCGCTTGCCCGCGAAAGGCAAAGGTCCCAGGTTCGAGTCCCGGTTCCGGCACGCAATTTTAATCTGCCAGGAAGTTTCAACTATATAAAGTGTTGGTCAAAAAAAAAAAAAGTTCAAATGTTTGTACAACTTATGGGACTTAACTACGGGGTCATCAGTCCCTAAGCTTACAAACTACTTATGAACTAGCTAAGACTAAAGACGGCACAAATATCCATGCCCGAGGGGGGATTCGAACCCCCGACCGTAGTGGCCGTGCTGACCGTGACTGGAGCGCCTCAGTCACCTCGGCCACCGCGGCCGGCAAAGTGTTAGTCATCGAACATTTATGGTCAGAGAATAAGTATTGTAAAAAGAACGTCATTGTGGGCTATTAGATTGTCGCGATGGCCTCGTGGGTGCAGACTGTGTCCCATTGGAGTGGGCAGCAGGTCGGTGAATGCGCCGCTAATGCATTTTTGATTACGCCAATAAATCCCAACTACGCCAGTAAATTGGCGGAGGAGCCCGCGCATCTGACCCCAGCCGCGTTTCTTTTATTCGGACGGCAGAAATCGATTCGGAGAGGGGCAGAGTTGAAAGGCACAGCGGAGTGTGAGAGCTAATGTGCGAAAAGTAGCGTCCAACACCCCGCTCCCCCTTTTATCACGCTTTTACACTCGCCCATACAGACCAGAGTGTACACACACACACACACACATACACACACAGGCGCGCGCGCGGGCCCTGAAAGAGAGGCAGAGAGATACAGAGAGACCAATAAGAACCATTACTAAGTCGTTGTGTTATTAATTGTTCCACACTGTCGGGAAAATATAATATATAAAGCAGAGTGTATTTGTACGTGTTGCATGTAAATCTACAATTTTGTTCCGATCTTTATAAAATTTTGCACACGTAAGCTTCAATCCATGAGAACGGTCGCCGTAAGTGTAAGAATCACGTACGATACATAGTTCACAAGGTTTGACGTCATAAACAATGAGATGCGTGGAAACTGCTGCATTTAGCGACAATACTGCTCATTTTCTCCTAAACCACTGGACCGATTTCAACCAAATTTGGTACACACATACCTTGCCGTGAGGTACAATTGCTGCATGGTTAAGAATCATATGCGACACATGGTTCAAAAGATATTTCGCCATAACCAATAGAAATCCCAAAAAAATGCCATATAATGCGGCGAGACTTTCGAAATACACTGTATGAGAATGACAGTGCTTAGCGACTTGCAACAAACTTTAAACATAATTTCAAACCTTTATTAAACTTTTTCTCGCTGGCAACCATAGTAAAATGATGAAAGGAAAAAAGTTTCTCGCTTACTACTTTTCCGCTGTTTGTTGAGTAAAACTACGGCTCTCGGTATGACGTTACAATTTATAATTTGAACACTACAAATTGTAGCGACATGAAATTTTACAGACAGTATACGCATGTATAGCTGAATGTAGCTTCTAAATTGTATCACAATACGACACGTAGTTTATGAGATATGAGCACATAAACAGTAACGTTCATGGAAAACCGCCCCATAATGCATCAAGTTTTAATCTATTATATCTTTTAATTGTATTCTCAAGAGATTTTACAGACATACAGCCCTTATACACATGAATCTATACCTGAAACATGGCAGTAATAAATAAATAAATACCCGGACAACGTCGGGTATTCAGCTAGTAAAAAATAAAAGGCTGACAATGTGTGGTGGACCGGAATTCCACTCCGGGACTCTGGACTTTGGCTGGCAAGAGCTCTAGCCTGGCACGCCTCACTGCGCGTTCTCGCAGCTTTACATTTACTTATTACCGGGCGTAGTGGTGCGGGGGCCGGCCGCAGTGGCCGAGGAGACTGAGGCGCTCCAGTCACGGTCAGCACGGCCACTACGGTCGGGGGTTCGAATCCCCCCTCGGGCATGGATATTTGTGCCGTCCTAGTTCGTAAGTAGTTCATAAGTAGTTTGTAAGTTTAGGGACTGATGACCCCGTAGTTAAGTCCCATAGACTATACGAACATTTGATTTTGAGTGGTGCGGGGCAAGGCGCTCGACAGGAAACCGAAAGGTCCCTGCTTCAAAACCCGCTGGGACTCTGAGTTTTTGAGCCTGCGTTTTAACCCAGCCGTTACCTCTAAACGATGTGAAGAGTCACCAGAAACGACACGTGATTCGGATTCCACGTAAAGCTGTATGTTAAGTGGTTGGATAACAGGTGTAGGTTAGGGAAACGCAAGTCGCCATGTGGCGTCCAGTTGAAAGACTTGCATCGTGCCGCTGAGCCACACGAAATTATAATTTACATATTTATATTTATCACGTTTTTCTGGCCCGAATTTGGGAGCAGGTCTCCATGATCATGGAACGAGACAGTACATTAGTTTGTAACTGACGTGTACTACGGTGAAACGTATAGCAATCCTACGCACACGACAGGTTTAAATATAAGCAACAAGAACCAACAACGTTACATAGAAATTGGCTTAATTTATAAATTTTTCAAAGAATTCCTCAACAGAATAGCAAGAGTGCTAACTCTTGTAAATAACGAACTCTTATTTAGAACAAACGAAATTAAAGAAAATATGAATTGAGAGGCTAGTGTCAGAATTGCCAAGCTACTAAATAGAAGTCGACAAGAGGTTCCCGAGTTTACCGCACATATTGCTCGAACCGCCCGTTCCGCGCAATATATACCTTTTTTTTTTAATTGAGGACTCATCCCAAAAGATAACACAAAATATCATAATCGAATGAAAATAAGCAAAGGAGACTACTTTTCGCGTTGAACTATCACTTATTTTAGATACTGTTCTAATGGGACAGCCACAAGTATCTTACCTCTTACGCTCCAAACTTCAGAGAAGATCTTTCACGAACCTTCAAGAACTAGCACTCGTCGAAGAAAGAATTTTGTGGAGAGCCCTGGCTCGCGAAAGGCAAAGGTACGGCGTTCGAATGCCGGTCCATAACACAGTTTTAAATTTCCAGGGAGTTTCTTAGCAGCGCACACTACGCTGAGGAGCGAAAATATCATTCTGGAAAAATAAGGCCAATTGCTGTGTTACATTCTTGATCATGTTAACTTAAAATTATTAATTCTTATCTTCTACATCGGAATCCTGTACGTTTTCATTGTATTGATTACTCTTCTATTACAACAGTATGTGTCGACCATAGAGACTTGCTCCTCGATTGGGTACTGCGCAAGAACACACACACACACACACACACACACACACATACACATACACACTATGGTCAGTGACACTACGTTAGTAGTGTGTGCATAAGTTGCACTGATGCATTCGTCGTGGCACACTGTCTAATAGATCATCAAGGAACTGTGGGTCCAAATTGTCCCACTTCTCAACGGCGATTCCGCGTCGATCTCTCAGGTTGTTGATGAGTCGTCTCGTCTCGACTCGTCCAAAATAGCTAGTTAGAAAGGGTTCATGGCTGGAGAACTTGCTAGGCGTTTTAATCTTGCGTTATCATGAATGGACGCATTCATGAGATGTGCACGATCAGCCCGAGAAATGTCCATTAAGACGAATCCCTCACCGATATGCACGCAGAAAAATACAATAAATTTCGTTTAGACGGTTGTAACACTCATACAGCTTCGTCGTGTGGCATGACTTCATCAGAATTTGAGTCAATAGAAGATGTCGGAATTTAATGATTTTTAAGCTTCAGTTACGCGAATAACAGATGTTTCGTAAGAATAATGCCCGGAAATGGTATTTGACTGTCAGAATAACGTAAATTCGAACCAGTTTTCAACGCAGGAAAATGTCCTACTGTGATCGAATTGCCCTCGCTGAATGTCGTCAGCGGTCCTTTTCAAGGAAATCTATTTCCAGGGTGGAATCCCTTTTACAGCCCAGGGCGGAGCTATGAAAAGCGAGACGTGTGCCCGGGGAGAGGAGAGGACAGCTTGTCGCTCTTCCCCCCTCCCCCTCCGTGCCCGCTGCTGAATATTTCAGGCGGGCTTAAAGCCCAGCTGGGCCTCACCTGTTTTACCGCTTATTGCTTTACTGCGTTTAAATTTTAGATTAGCGGTTTCCGAACAGAATCCACTGCCTGCCCCACCCCGTCGTCAGGGACGCGGCTGATGAAACATATTCCACACTCACTGTCCTTACCGCATAGCTACTCTGCGCTACAGCTACAATCTTTAGAGGCCGTTAGCTATTACTCTGACGTTTGTCTGCGATAGTAAACTGTAGCACAGTTTGAATATACAACCGGAAAAAACTTGTACACCTGGAAACACGAAGTAGATTTTGATCCAATGACGGCAGATGCCATTTGGGTGATGGTAGATGTATTAGTAATGGTTTCAGCACCGTCCTCCAACAGACAGCGTACTGATATAGCTTCTGGAGCGCCATTTGTGTGTACAATTTAATAGAGAATGGTTGCTAATTTTGTATCTCCGAAATGCGGCAGTAGAAGCTGATGGCCTGTGACTCGGAAGGACGCGGATAAGGTCTGAAACTTCTTCTTTTGCCATTCTCCCGCACATGCATGGTCGGTGTTGTTATTCGGAATTGGCGTGTTAATATTATCGAGGTGGCCGGATGCGTTTCCTGCCGCCACCCCATGCCCCCCGGGAGGAAATGTGTACCCCAAATGTCTGCGTATAGTGTTATATGTGTGAAAGTGTTACGAGTGTTTGCGAGTCGTTTAACTGAGGCGTTACTTGGGTACCAGCCCGATATTCACCTATGGGGATGTGAAAAACCGCCTAAAAACCACATCCAGGCCGGAGCCATTATGCCTTCCCGTCTCGGAAAGCGGTGCGTTAGACCACACGGCTAACCGAGCGGGTGGATGAGGTCTGCAACTAAAAGTAGTGATTGGTCCACATATACTTTTATTACAGATGAAAAGAATACTCAGCTTTGGTGTTGTGCCTGTAGGATACTTTCTTCCTAGCTATGAAACAGTTCTGCATTGATCTCTTCTACATCAGTCAATAGTAGTGTTCCGGCTTGTGCTAAGATAGACTGCTGGCTCGCTGTAGACGGATCTTCGGGAACTATAGCACTCCTAGACCTGTTTCGTACTCCTGTACTCTGCTATACTCCATACTGACTGCTATACTGATTGCCGTGACTGTGGTGCACCGGCACATCTTGGCGAGCCTCTGTCTTCCGATTGGCCTGCGCGTGAAGCAGGCAGGGAGGTAACGACACTGTTGGCGCCCTCAGCGGCCAAAGTACTGTAGAGCGAGTTACGTCTCGTCTTCTATTTGCGCGGACCTCTGACGTTGTGGCGACTAGCGACGCACAACCGCTACCGCAAGGCTTAGTGTGATATAAACGCGTGAAGCAAAGAGGCGCCATGGTAGGGAGACAAACTCGTGCTTCCTACAACCAAATGAGCGAGCATTAAAGTGGTTGAACTGTGGTCATCCCCGTGTCAGGATGGTAGTTTCGGGGAATTGCCACACACGTTGGCTGTTCTGTGTCATTTGAGCAACGGTGCCGATTGCAGTAGTCATGTGAACAACCTCACATCAGTAGGTGGGGTTCTGGACCACCACGTAGCACAGACGTCTGCCATGATGGGAAGGAAGCAGTGGCAGATTTTAGAGCCACTGCAGCACAGGTAAGAGGTTTGCGTGCGTAGTACTGTCAACACGAGCTGTTGCTAACCGATTACTAGCAGTGGAACTACAGCCTGTCGTCCGTTCACCCCGCGGCATCGATATGCACGGCTTACAAGGAAGATGGAATGGTGGGCCGTCGTCTTCAGCAATGGAAGCAGATTGTACCGGCATGAAAGTCATGGTTGTTACCTCGTACAACACAAATTTGTCAAGCGCTATCTTTTGGAATGTATTCCTCAAAGTCAGACTGTCCTGGTATGTGATGAAGTACAATTCTCGTTGGATACATGCAGAATGTTGTAAGTCCTGTTCTTTTCTCATTGTTGCAACAAACGTGTTGCTCAGTCAGGAAAATACTAGTCCACGTACTGCACAAGAAACTGAACGCCAAGACTTGCAGCACCTTTCTTGAGCAGGAAGATGTCTAGTCTTGTCTGCAGACGAACATGTGTGCAATATGATGACACAAATAACGTGTGCAACTCATCAGCCCATACCTCTTGCAGTAATATGTGAACAGGTCGAGGATGCGTGGAATAATGTATTCCAAGACAGTACTCGCCATATGTATGATGTAATGCGTGCCAGAATCAGAGGCGGAATTGCTGCCTGTGGAGTCCACGCCACAGAGTAATATGGGTGCTTGAGCGTGGATCGACACTCGGTACCCCAGTACCACTAGAGCTATTCATCTGTAAATGTAATCATTTGATGTGCTCCATATGCACTGTTTGAATAATAAATCTTTAGTGAACTGGAAAACTTTGAGAGGATGTTCTTATGTCTATTTCCGGCAATGCACATGCAGTGACTGTTCTTTCGGGCATGTGCTAATGTGCTAGGGTAGTCGTGCATGTGTGGTGTCTACTGTCTCAGGCTGCTACAGTGGACACACTTGTACACAGAGAGGCCAACAAGAAAGACAAGCCTAGGTGTGCATGCCAGGTCACAAGATTGTAGTAGTGCTGACACCCAAACGTCCAGATATCAGACAGTGAGATCTGTAGCAAATATTTTATATCGATAGAATATCAACTAAAACTACGATATAATTGGTGCTATGTGCTGTCGTCCAGGAGAACGTGCATGAACTATAATAATAAGTAACACTCGATCTATGGAGTATAGGAGAAGCTTAACTGTGAGAGAACGTAATGTCTAGCTGCTGTGAGCAAGTTGATAGCGTGTTAATTCGTTAAACGCAGGGTCGTGGGTTCAAGCCCTGCAGAGAACATTTTTTTCTCACTTCTTAACATTGGCAATTATTGTACGTGTCAACATGATCCTGACATGAAAAACGATTGTTCGGATATTATAGCAGTGTGTTATTAGCTTTTGTTTCGTTTATCTGAAAGTAGGAAATCAGTGGAAAATTCCTAGTTTCACAGAATAAACGAATACAATTGTAACATATGAACCAAGAAACAAATGCATGACATATGCAGCAGTATTAATAGCAATTAGATTAACAACAATAGTAATTATAAAAATAATAATCGTAATCAAAGTAATGATTCTAGTAATAATTAAAATAATAATAATTACTTAAAGTTCCGCCATAAACACAAACACAGCGACCAACCCAGTATGTCGTTCATTCATGAACGAGAGATTCTCAGTCGTGGTTGCGAGCAAAGAAGTGTGTGAAGACACTTATTTTCTTCCACGAGGCGCGTTTGATAAATCTTGTATTTGAGCATCGAACCTGTAGATTGCATTATGGTAACAAACTGCCGAAGACACAGGGCTACAATATCCGAACAGTCCTTTTACATGTCAGGAACATTTTGTTCCATATAACACTCGGTGTATGTAGAAGTAGAAAAATTTTCAACGTAATACAGAAAAAAAATCACTTTCCCAGGGCATGAACCCACGACTCTTGAATCGAGAAATGTATGCTCTATCGACTTCCCCATGGAAGCTCGACATGACGTACTCGCACAGATTGCTTTTCCTGTAATATGGAGGACAGGTCTTACTTATTACTTCCAGTTTACAAACATTCTCCTGCTGACAGCACATAGCACGAATTGTACAAGCTTCCTAGGGGTTTACTTGCGGTCGGAGAAGTTAGTACTGCTTCCTCCCACAAGTCCCCTAAAACCTCTACAGACCTGCGGATGCTGTTGCGTAGCAGTGTGCGTTTGTACCGCCCTACAGTACGCACGAGGTGTCGTAGTTGCTTTCCGAGACTTTACGGAAATCATAGAGTTCTGACTAACCTGTTGTCTTCTGTAGTTGTGTCCCCAGCGCAGAAGACAGCACACAGGTCGTTGGTTCTTCTACAGCATACAAGTGAGGCTAAAGTTCTTTATGATGGAAGCATAAGAAACGACTCGCGAGATTTTTAATTGTCAGGGATGCCATTTATTAACTAAATAATAAAAAAATGAGCAACTATTGTTAATATGATACGGCCTATGCTGCCCATAGCTCATGTTGAGACCTTGACTGTTTTCACTATTACAAAAAATCTTTACTCATGACCGGCGCGGTCCGGCGCGTATGGTGGTCAGCTAGAGACTGAAACTGCGGCGCGTTGCGAGAGGGCACCTGACGCTCTATTTCGAGCCAAAACAGGGCCTTCGCGCGCCTTCTGCAAAATCGCTCTTCTCTTGTTACAATAAGAGAAGGCAACTTAAACTTTTTAAACTGTCCAAATCTAGCCTGTCCTTGAGAGATATTTATAATAAATTCTCAGCTCTGAATAATTAATATTTAGTTTATAATAAACAAAAGTAATTTCAAAAGAAATCACGTGACGTGAAATGCAGCAGCCAATGCGAGGAGAGCACCAGTAACATAGGCGGGCTTTCCCACGGGAACCAGCATCTACTGCGCCATATGCTACTGCTCCCCACCCCACATTTCAACATATGCTGCACTGCTGTCTTTCTTCCGCGTTTAAGGCACGTACAATGTTAGCACAGAAACGGCCAGCGGCCAGAAATATGAAGTGGCCACAGGCCAGGAATATCACAATTGTATCGAAGTTCTGGTTGATAATCTGTCGATACACAACATTTGGCAATCATCTGACTGTCTAGTATCTGAAGGTTTGATTGTGAGGAACCGTGCACTACTAAACCACAGTGGATATCCCTCAGTGGACGGACTACAGGCTATAAACGAATCCTCACTGGCTGGCCGCTATGAGGCTGTGAGCTATGCCCCAGTGACGTGGCGTATGTGCCCTGGCCTGTCTTTCCTCATTGATTAAGTACTAGCATCATCATCATTAGAGACTGATTATACCTTTCAGCGTTCAGTCTGGAGCATAGTACCTCTAATAAAATTCCTCCATGATCCCCTGTTCAATGCTAACATTGATGCCTTGTCTAATGTGATATCTTTTACTTCAAAATCAATCTGCACCGAATCTAAGTACATTCTTCTTGGTCTACCTCGGCTCTTCTTACCCTCCGCTGCCGAGCTTATGAGTCTCTTAGGTAACCTTGCTTCTCCCATGCATGTAACATGACCCCACCATCTCAGTCTGTTCTCTCTAACTGTTTCATCTATGGTGTTCATTCCCAGTTTTTCTTTGATTTCCTCATTATGGACACACTCGTGCCATTGTTCCCATCTATTAGTACCTGCAATCATTCTTGCTACTTTCATATCTGTAACCTCTACCTTATGAGTAAGGTAACCTGTATCCACCCAACTTTCACTCCCATACAACAAAGTTGGTCGAAAGATAGAGTGGTGCACTGCGAACTTACTCTTGGTACTTACTTCTTTCTTGCAGAAGAGAGTAGATCTTGGCTGAGCACTCACTGCATTAGCTTAGCTGCACATCGATTCCAGTTCTTTCACTATGTTGCCATCCTGTGAGAAAATACATCCCAGGTACTTGAAACTGTCTACCTGTTCTAACTTTGTTCTTCCTCTTTGGCACTCTGTTTAAATCTCTTTCCCACAGACATTACTTTCGTTTTGGAGTCGCTGATCATCATATCATAATCTTTGCACCTCTGATCGAGCTCTGAAATATTAGTTTGCAACCTTTCAATCGAATCTGCTATTACAACTAAGACATCTGCATATGCGAGACTGCTTATTTTGTTTTCACCTATTCTAATTCCGCCCTGCCAGTCTACTGTTTTCAACATATGATCCATGAATAGTATGAACAACAGTAGTGAGCTAAAATAAATCTCTGTGTCGTAAATACAATTGTTAGAGAAATGTACGTGCTTTTTTCGCATCGTCCTTGAGCTGACTAAATTAAGGCTACAGTGCTGCGATGAGAGCAGTCCACCAGGGCGGGCGCGACATCGCCGCGAGGCCAACGATATAGACAGGCCGTGGCTCGCTCCTCACGACAAGTCATCAGAGAAGGCTTGAGACAAACGCGATCGCTACCAGACTGGCTGGCCGCTACGAGACAGTGGGCTGCGCCAACACTGTCAAGAAACAAGGCCTCACAACAGCCTGTGACACGTCACACCGAAAGGCTGTGATCGCCAGCTGAGAGGCTGGCCGCTACGGAGCAGTGTGTTGTGCCCCAGCAGCCAGCCAGTCTGCTAGCGATCGCAGCCTGTCGGTGTGACGTGTCACGGGCTGTTGTCAGGCTCTTCTTGACAGTGTTGGCACAGCCTACTGTCTCGTGGCGGCCAGCCAGGCTGGTAGCGATCGCTTTGAGTCAGGCCTTTTGTGACGCCTTGTCGCGACGTGCGCGCCAGGGCCTCGCGGCAGTGGTAGGCCTCGCTGGTTCCCACCCTTGCCGCGAGCGCGTGCGGCGGCGAATCTCGGCACCGCGTGGCGTGCCGCCACCGCCAGGCTATTTCTTGCGGCCGCGTAAACAGCGGGCGGGCGGCGTGTTTTATTCAGGCACCTTTATTGTGCACTCGTGACTGCCGCCAGTAAAGCTGAACGCCGGGCCGTCAACGCCGTGCGATATAGGTCACAAAACGGGCAACTCCTCTCTGGCAACTAACGCGAAAACACTGCAATACGAGGCGGCGGACGATCGATTTGTGCTTCTGAATACTTTTCAGAAACATATAATTTGCCATAACAGGTGCAAGGCAACTTTTCATTATTATTATTATTATTATTATTATCATCATCAGAACAGAACAATCTGTATCCCATTAAAAGGATCATTTTTAGGAACAATGTCTTAATGATCACAAACCAGAAACGTTATGGTCCAATGCGCGACATCGTTCCCAATCTCGGGTTCGAATCCTCCCTCTGGAATGGATGTTTGTGATGTTTTTAGTATGAGGTACTTTATAAGTTTACAGACTGATGACCCTACAGTTAAGTCCCACAAGCTTGACAAACATTTGAATATTTGAACTGTGGTGTCGCACAAGTCTAAAGTGCGCGCCACCTACTTTCGCCGCGCGCCGCCATGCACGCACGGCGTGGCGTTCTTACAACGTCAGCCACGAGTGCCCTCTGCTGCTATCCCGCTCGTGGCCACCACTGAACGACATCGTTCACTTGGGACTGAGATAGGAACCAGCTAACACTTCGGAATCAGATAGGCACCAGTGAAGACTTGGCTATCAGATAGGAACTAGGCAGGCCTCTAGCTCAACAATGTATCAGCATTCTGCAGTACTGAGCTATGTAAAAGTTAAGTATTACTAAGTCTCTAAGAAATATATATCTCGTTCTAATTTACTCTAGTGTTTCTAGTTTCTGCTGTCCCACTGGCTGGTCACCTCCTACCTGCTCAAGCGTGCATCCTTTATCCTTGTGTCGGTCTTTCTACTCGGCCACCGACACCTCCGACGGAAACGAGACACGAAAGCGGTGACGAGGCTGGGACACAAATGTGGCGACAAGGATGGGATACAAAAGTGGCGACGAGGATGGGATACAAAATGAACAAACCGGAAACTTATGATATAACCACAAAACACTTATGTACTAAAAACGATATTTAATTATTGTCCGTAGCTCAACACCTCTCAAACAATGCAAAAAAGCATTATAGCAATTAATATTCGAAGACGAAGGGATACACAATCTAGGTTGCAGTATTAAAATTTCGTATTTTCCATTGATGCGTTTCGCTTTTATTTAGGCACCTGCTTGTTGTATTTCAGAGGAAATACAGATTTTTATGCAGCATGGGAATGGCCGTGTACTCTAACACGCCTTCCTGCAAAGTGCGCGTCTGTTCTCTATCGGAGATTCGAGTCGTACCTGCAGCATTGTGGGTGTGTGTGTGTATGTGTGTGTGTGTGTGTGTTTTGCCCTTAACATCAGTTAATTAAAGTACTTTGGTAGTCTAGGAACTGATGATTACTACTGTTTAGTACCCTAGCTTCACAAACATTAGAAAAAAATTTCATAACAGCGAGGTGGTCCAGTTTACTATCATTACATTACCAAGAATATATTAAACAACTTACTGATATCTGGGGGCGATGGCTACATGGGATACCATGCATAAAATATCCTGCTACGTTAATTCACTTTGTCAAACTTAAAATAGAAATTACTTACAAAATACAAAAAAACAGAATGTCATCGAAAGTGATTAGAAAAAATGTAACGTCCTTTATCTTGAAGTTGACAACAAACTGGGAATGACAAGTAAAACGCACATATCTTTATTAGGACATATGACCTTTTCTGGGATATCTCAGAACAGCTCCTTGCAAATGCCAGAATGGTTTCTTTGAACGGACACGACCGTTTTCCTTTCCTGTCAGTAACAAAAGAAAATACTAGAACGTCTTCGGTCTGTAATCACCATGCCATTGATGGGACCTTAAATCCTATTCTTCCTTAGTCTTTTCATAATACAAGTAAATGAAAAGAACTCACTGCTGTCCGTGGGCGTGATGAATACAAACAGGACGCGCAACTTCTAGCTTAATTTCCTATCCATTTTACTCCATATGTTCGTAGATACAGTGACCTAATAAAATGACAGGCAATAACTTGATTTGCTGAAGTAGGACGAAAAGCAAAGAAGAAAAGGCGTTTTAGTAGTAGAGAATCAGCGGACGTTCATGAAGTATAAATGAGGTCCGACATATCTCCTGAGAAAAAGCATAAAAGAAAGCTAGAATGGGAATACTTTCAATTTATATTCTGTGCAGTAAAACATTGTCTGTTTTCTCAACTAAAGTGTTAATATTTATATACAATATAATATTCATATCAATGTCTCAGTATGGCGTTGTTATTTGTAGAGAATAAGCGTTTTGTCATAATTATTTGACATGTACATGCATTTATTTCACACTGGTTAGGGATTCATCAGTTGGAGCGGAGAGTCGACAACGGATTACTGAGAGGTAAGTGGGCGAATACTTACCCCTCAGTCATAAATTTGTATTAGAACAAAGCGCACAGCGGATTGAGATGCAATACTGTCCATTTAAAGTGACCGCAGTTTAATGCAAGCTAAGATGCCAATTATTCGGTCATTCGTCCCCAAACAGTGACGTGTCGCTCTTCAGTACCAGTCGGGCACAGGCCCCGCCAAACTCTGTTAGTAGATGGTAGTCTATAAGCGAATTTGATATTTTAATCATGCAAATGCTCTTTCCTTTTGAAAAATTAACTACATGCGACAAAAAATGATTGTCGTTCTTGTCATTTGATGTAGCAATTTGATACATGTATCTTAGCTGATTTTTATCGCCTCCTAAAAATATTTTTTACTACATCAGAGGGAGAAAACGCTTCAAGTCCTTCTAAGGTATTCCCAATCTCTGTCAAATTCTTCAGACAAAGTAATTTCTACAGTTGGAAATTCCGATTTTAGGTTCTAGAATTTAGCCATGGGAATGGCACCATGTACTGCAAATTCAGTTATTCACGATCTGTTTGTAATCAAGGAGTAAAGGCTTTTGTCATTCGAGGCTGTGGATTTGTATGTCACTGAGAACAAGAAGCCGAAATGTAAATGTGCCTGCTGATAGAGTGATCAGCTTCAAGAGAGCTTGCACACACTCAGGCATCTGTGAGAGCTCACACAGTAGTGAGAAATTGAACTTAAAATCGGATGATTGGCAGTTGAAATTCTGGTGCAACTTGTAATAGGACTAGCCCCCCCCCCCCCATCCTAAACACAACTTTTCCATTTCGTCTGTTCAGGAGAGATTCCTGAAGTTCGTCAATCCATCACAATCTCTCTTGAAGTACTCAGTATCACATTGTGATATTTACTGCAGAGCTCGCAATATTAGATTTTGGAAGTGAGTGAGAGTTGGTGTTGTGGTTTATAGATGAGGTAATTAACATTGATTATCAATACCCTAATCGATGAAAGGAGAAAATATAAAAATGCAGTAAATAAAACAGGCAAAATGGAGTACAGTCGACTAAGAAATGAGATTGACAGGAAGTGCAAAATGGCTAAGCAGCAGTGGCTAGAAGGCAAATGCAAGGATGTAGAAGAATGTATAAATAGGGGAAAAATAGATACAGCCTACAGGAAAATAAAAGAAACATTTGGAGATAAGAAAAGCAGATCTATGAATATCAAGGACACTGATGGAAAACCAGTTCTCAGGAAAGAAGGGAAAGCTGAAAGGTGGAAAGAGTATATAGAGGGGCTCTACAAAGGAAATGAACTCCGAGACAATATTGTAGGAAGGGAGGAGGATGTAGATGAAGATGAAATAGGAGATACTGTATTGAGAGAAGAATTTGACAGAGCCCTGAAAGACCTAAGTCGAAACAAGGCCCCTGGAGTAGATGATATTCCCTCAGAGCTACTGAAGTCTCTGGGAGAACCAGCCATGATAAACCTGTTTCACCTGGTGCGTAAGATGTATGAGACAGGAGAAGTACCCTCAGACTTTAAGAAAAATGTAATAATCCCCATTACAAAGAAAGCAGGTGCAGACAGGTGTGAAAACTACAGAACCATCAGTCTGATAAAATTTTAACACGTATTATCTACAGGAGAATGGAAAAGCTGGTAGAAGCCGACCTCGGGGAAGATCAGTTTGGGTTCAGGAGAAATGTAGGAACACGGGAGGCAATACTCACGGTACGGCTTATCCTAGAAGATAGATTAAGAAAAGGCAAACCTACATTTCTAGCTTTTGTAGATTTGGAGAAGGCTTTTGACAATGTTGATTGGAATAAACTCTTTCAAGTTCTGAAGCAAGCAGGAGTAAAATATAGGGAACGTAAGGTTATTTATAACTTGTACAAAAACCAGACAGCGGTTATCAGAGTTGAAGGGCATGAAAGGAAGGCAGTGGTTGGAAAGGGAGTAAGACAGGGTTGTAGTCTTTCTCCATTGTTATTCAATTTGTACATTGAGCAAGCTATAAAGGAAAGCAAGGAGAAATTTGGAGAAGGAATTAAAGCTCAGGGTGAAGAATTAAAAACATTGCTTTTTGCCGACGACATTGTAATAATCTCAGAGACAGCAAAAGACCTGGAAGAGCAGTTGAAGGGAATGGACAGTGTGCTGAAAGGTGCATATAAGATGAACATTAAAAAGAGCAAAACTAGGGTAATGGAGTGCAGTGTAAGGAAATCAGGTGATGCTGAAGGAATTAGATTGGGAAACGAAGCAATAAAGGAGGTAGATGAGTTTTGTTATTTGGGCAGTAAAATAACAAATGATTGTCGCAGTACAGAGGATATAAAATGCAGAATGGCAATGGGTAGAAAAGCGTTCTTGAAAAAGAGAAATTTGTTAACATCGAATATTGATTTAAGCCTAAGGAAGTCTTTTCTGAAGGCATTTGTTTGGAGTGTTGCCTTGTATGGGAGTGAGACATGGACGATAAGCAATGCGGACAGGAAGAGGATTGAGGCTTTTGAAATATGGTGCTACAGAAGAATGCTGAAGATTAGGTGGGTGGATCGCGTAACTAATGAGGAGGTAATGAACAGAATTGGAGAGAAAAGAAATTTCTGGCATACCTTGACTAAAAGAAGGGATAGATTGGTAGGACACATTCTTAGACATCAAGGAATTGTGAATTTAGCATTGGAGGGAAGTGTGTGGGTTAAAAATCGCAGAGGAAGACCAAGAGATGGATACAGTAAGCAGATTCAGAGAGATGTAGGTTGCCGTAATTATGTGGAGATGAAGAGGCTTGCTCAGGATAGGGTATTGTGGAGAGCTGCATCAAACCAGTCTCCGGACTGAAGACCACAACAACAACAACTAATGACGAGACAATACCGTGTATTAAAATGTTAGGACAATGTTTGTAACAGCAGCAGCCATAATATAAATCCAGACTCATATTGAAGCTAACAGCGACAGGTAGGACTGAAATCGTTAATTAGTAAAGCCCAAAATGAAATTGTCAATGTTCTAGAAAGATCTATTTTGTTGTAATAAAAAAACGATAGTTTGAAAGGCAATATGGTCGGAATATATAAAGATAAATAAAAACTTACCAAAGTTGTTTGAAGTTCAGAGAGACTGTAGTAACTGACGTATTTGCTAAGTAATATATGATCATTAATGTATGACATTTCATATCTTTGTAAATATTAACAGTTTGTGATATTACAGATACAGGGGGAGACTGATTGTTTCCATGTAAAAGGGTTTTTTTGCCAGGATCTTGGGTTCCCCAGCCATCCGGCTAACAGTTGGGACCTAGTGAATGGAAGGCAGGTAGTCAGAGTTTTCCTAATGTGTTCGGAATCCGGAAGCGACGCTCTTGACTGAGCGAAGGCGGCTATTCAAGATTGAAACTGAAATACAATGTAGCCACACACACTATTCTAAAAATCCATATAAAATCAGGGAATGATCATATGGCAAATACAGTTATATGAATGGATTCAGGAGACTTGGAAGAATCAAACGCTGTAATTACAATTTCAGTATCCCTTACAGATAAAAATCCGACAAATTTCAGTACTATAATAATAGTATTATAAGACTTAGATTTACAAATATTGATACGTAGTTTATCAGTTACAGATTAAGAAGCAAATGGGCAGCATTGCACCATGCTACCTATCTTAAAAGACGTATCACGATATTTCCGTATTCTTTCAATAAACTTTATTTTACTCTCTTGTTCTGATTTTCGATAAGGTAATAATATTCTTGTGCCAGAGCATAGATTCCACCACAGAAACATAAAACATTAACCCAGCAAAGCGCATTACATTTATATATATATATATATATATATATATATATATATATATATATATATATATATATATATATATATATGTATGTATGTATTTTATTATATTTAATATTATTCTTAGTAACATTCGTTTTTAGGTTGTAGACTGCCACTTAAATATTTCATGGGCGACTAAAAATAGTAGGTATGCAGCAGATAATTTATATATAAACAATTATATATATTTGGGGACAAGAACTGAATATATTTACATAAAAAGATATGATAAATTAAATATTGTGTAACTATATTTCGACGGTGGCGGTATATTTGAACAGTGAGACGCTACCTGAGCCAGTCTCAACCATTTTTAGTATTGTTAAATATATATTTGTTTGTTAAATGTAGGCACCATTTGTATGGAGGTGGTCAAAACATTTAATTCTGTGATATTCAAATGTATAAAATTTAATAAGGGAAATTGTATTTTAAAGATGAGGCGTTAGGATGCGCGGAAGGATACAATTTTGGGAGCAGGGAGAGCACGCTTTTTCGAACGCTTGGGAAGGGACTCGTAACTTGGACGTGGTGGTGAAAGGTTGTGACCTGGGTGGTCTGAAGCCGCGTTACGAACTTGTGATTTGAAAAGATAGGCATGTGTGGACTTAGAAAATTTTCGGGACTGTGACTGAAGAACTTAGCCTCTGATGAAAAGTGGTAAATTATGCACGGTAGTAGGGCTGTTGAACTGTGATGAATCAGCAATCGTGTACACGTGCGATGACAAACTGTTTTATAAAAAATACTGTAATCGCGGATTAATTTGGAACTTAGCTGATTTACGAGTGATAATTTGGAACTTTTACTCTCGAATGCGTGTGACACTTATAGTGCCTCTCATGAACAATAATTGGGGAAATATTCAGTTATTTATCGATGTATAAAGTAGGACCACCTCCGCATTTTCATGTCTAGACAGAGAAATAAACTCTATTTATAAAGAGTGAATCACTTATTTATCTTAGAATCCATTTTGTTGGTTATTCAGAGGTTTATGTTTGTTTAGATATATTTTCACGTCATCATATGCACATTGATAGACTGGTTAAACTGCAGATTATTTATTGATCTTGTTTAAACAGATTGGAGAGCTGTTTAGGGCATAGAATACATCGGGAGAACGGGACACTTGAGCCAAACAAGGCAGAATCCCGTAAAATACGGGGCGTCTGCTCATCCTAGATTAACACTACTCGCAAGCTGACAGTTCACGCGCCGAAGTTGCTTTAATCCAATAAGAGCGTTCAACGTCACGCACGACCCGTTCCCCATTGCCAAACTATCACAACAACGGGTCAATTCAATTCAATTTCCTTATGTGGCTCTCTTTCTTGATTTGCTTTTTTTTTTTTTTTTTTTTTTTTTTTTTTTTTTTTTTTTTTTCGTTTGGTAGGTCTGCTTTATTTCGTATTTCATCACTTAATGATAACCATCCAAGAAAACAAGACACGGACAACGGTGTTAACGAAATACGTACTCATGCATAGCACTAGCACAGGCTACTGAATCCTTTTGTACAAAAGTTTTTGCTCTTTGGGGCCTGCAGCATAATAAAGGTCATATAATGACATTTTACTAAAGAAATTCCAATTTGCTGCGAAGTTTATATATTTTTTATTAAGTCACAACAGACTGTTTCGGCGCATTAATGCCATTTTCAAGTGACGTCTAGATGGAATGACGTGCATATATCATCGAATCTGACTGTCTTCTGGTGTTATAAACTTTTTTTTAAATATTTTATATATATGATGTAAACATATATCATCTAACTGTCAAACGTAATTTAAAATATTTTTTAAAAAATTTATAACACCAGAAGGCAGTCAGATTCGATGATATATGCACGTCATTCCATCTAGACGTCACTTGAAAATGGCATTAATGCGCCGAAACAGTCTGTTGTGACTTAATAAAAAATATATAAACTTCGCAGCAAATTGGAATTTCTTTAGTAAACTGTCATTATATGACCTTTTGTACAAGCCGTTATTTAATGTCGCATATACAAGTATTTTATCACAGATATCACCTAACATTTATAGAAGCTTGCTATGATTTACGTCAAAACGAACTCTCCGAAGGACACAATTCCGTATTGTTGCTCGGTGTGTACTGTAGCTGAAGAGGATTATAATTATGTCGGCGCAACGCAGTAGTAAAGCCAAATCTACGTCTACACTATGTGAGTCACACTGAAGTACATGGCAGAGGGTTCATGGAACCACTTTCATGATATTTCTCTGTAGTTCCCAACTCTAATAGCTCGCGGGAAAAAGGAGCACCTAAATATTTCTGTTTTCTGTCTGATTTCTCTTATTTTATTATAGTGATCATGTCTACCTATGAAGGTGGGTAGCAACAATATATGTTCGCATTTTGAAGAGAAAGTTGGTGAAAGAAATTTCGCAAATAGATCTTACCGCAACAAATAACGCCTTTCTTTTAATGATTTCCACCCCAACTCGAGAATCATTTCCACGACACTCTCTCTCTCTCTCCTATATCGCGATAATGCAAAAGGAGCTGCCCTTCTCTGAATTTTCTCTAAATCGTCAGTCATGCCCACCTGGTGAGGAACCAAATACGCAGCAATACTCCAAAGTAGGGCGGACAAGTGTAGTGTAGGCAGTTTCTTTAGTAGAGCTGTTGAATTCTTACAGTGAAACGTAGTCTTTGGTTCGCCTTCCCTGCAATATATTCTATGTGTTGTTTTCAATTTAAGTCGTTCATAATTGTTTCTCCTAGTATTTAGTAGAATTGACGGCCTGTAGATTTCATTGATTTATCGTCTAACTGAAGTTCAACAGATTTATTTTAGTGGTCATATGGATGACCTAACACATACTATTAAGGGTGAATTGCTAATTTTTGCTTTTGATCTTCTGGTGACTTTGCTAACCGATAAATAACAGCATCACCCACGAATAGTGTAAGAGAGCTACTCAGATTGTCTCCTAAATCGATTAGGAGCCCTACCTTCCCGTGGTATGTCATTATTTTAATTTCTAAATCAAAAGTACTTTCACTGCTGTTCTTATTAACGTAATTGAGTTATTTAAGTTTTAATACTTTTACGTATTTTTAATAATAGTACTGTCATTTTAATTCGCTCTTATTTCTCATCCTACGATTCTTTTTTCGACTGGAATATACTTCTGTCTCTAATAACCTATAATTAAATGCTAAGCAGGGCTGGCAATTGGTTCGTAACACGACAACTCGTGTAACCACTAGCCAGTGCCAGAACATTTTCATATAGGGTAACCAATGACGGTTTGCTTTTAGCGCTGTATGTGAAACTTTTCTTCACGAGTTTACTCATGGAGGTAAGCTTTATTTGCCGTGAACGAAGAATTCATGATTTTAGTTCTGCTGGAGATGACTGAATACCGTTTTGCCGGATACATAGGCGTAGTTCAAAATGTTCAAATGTTTGTTAAGCTTATGGGACTTAACTACGGGGTCATCAGTCCCTAAACTTACAAACTACTTATGAACTACTTACAAACTAGGACGGCACAAATATCCATGCCCGAGGGGGGATTCGAACCCCCGACCGTAGTGGCCGTGCTGACCGTGACTGGAGCGCCTCAGTCACCTCGGCCACCGCGGCCGGCACATAGGCGTAGTAAATCACGTGTTGTAAGCTAACAACATGGGATTAAATTGAGAACTTGAAAACGAGTCTTCTGCTGCACTACGGTCGGGGGTTTGAATCCCCCCTCGGGCTTGGATATTTGTGCCGTCCTAGTTCGTAAGTATTTCATAAGTAGTTTGTAAGTTTAGGGACTGATGACCCATTAGTTAAGTCCCATAGACTATACAAACATTTGAACATTTCTTCTGCTGCAGTTCAGACACTGATTACTTAAAATTAATCGTCGACAGACCTTTCGCATTTTTGCCATTAACTCTTGGCGGCCTCTTAAAACACTGCTGCCTTACGTTATGTGACAACATTAACAGTATTTCTGAAGTGACCTGCCGCGTTTATGCGTCGTCTACAGCGGTGTGGTAGCGGACTACCCATGTGGCAACAGTGTAGCGCCACGTCACAAACGTCAACTAGAAAGTAATTTTAATCTGACTGTAGTTGCTGCGCGTTGCCTGCCAAAAGGAAGTCTGACAAAGTATTACGAGGTATCAATGTTCAAATGTTTGTTAAGCTTATGGGACTTAACTACGGGGTCATCAGTCCATAAACTTACAAACTACTTATGAACTACTTACGAACTAGGACGGCACAAATATCCATGCCCGAGGGGGGATTCGAACCCCCGACCGTTGGGGCCGTGCTGACCATGACTGAAGCGCCTCAGTCACCTCGGCCACCGCGGCCGGCTTACGAGGTATCCCATGAATTTGTCAGTCAATGTAAAGTAATTGTTATTATCGACTTTCAGTGTGCTACTATGAGAAACAGCTGTTTTACTATTTGTATGTTAACTCCTCCTTTTTAGTTCGCATCGTTCGAACTTGGGAACCAATACACGTTCAAAAATGTTCAAATGTTTGTTAAGCTTAAGGGACTTAACTGCGTGGTCATTAGTCCATACACTTACAAATTAGATTAGATTATATTAGATTAGATTAATACTTGTTCCATAGATCATATATACGACAGTTCGTAATGATGTGGAACGTGTCAGTTTAGTAAATGTTTTCTATACTTGACAATCAATATTTTAAGGACTTTTTTATTTTTAATTTTTTAATTTTTTTAGTTTTATCTAAAACTTTATCTACACTGTAGAAGGAGTTGCCATTCAGAAATTCCTTTAATTTCTTTTTAAATACTAGGTGGGTATCTGTCAGACTTTTGATGCTACTTGGTAAGTGACCAAAGACTTTTGTGGCAGCATAATTCACCCCTTTCTGAGCCAAAGTTAGATTTAACCTTGAATAGTGAATATCATCCTTTCTCCTAGTGTTGTAGCTATGCACACTGCTATTACTTTTGAATTGAGTCGGATTGTTAATAACAAATTTCATGAGTAAATATATATATATTGTGAAGCTACATTGAGTATCCCTAGATCCCTAAATAAATGTCTGCAGGATGATCTTGGGTGGGCTCCAGCAATTATTCTGATTACACGCTTTTGTGCAATGAACACTTTTTTACTCTATGTTGAATTGCCCCAGAATATGATCCCATATGAAAGCAGTGAATGAAAATAGGCGTAGTAAGCTAATTTACTGAGATGTATATCACCAAATTTTGCAATGACTCTGATAGCATAAGTAGCTGAACTCAGACGTTTCAGGAAATCTTCAATATGTTTCTTCCAATTCAGTCCCTCGTCAATGCAAACACCTAAAAATTTTGAATATTCTACCTTAGCTACAGATTTATGTTCAAAGTCTAAATTTATTAATGGGTCATGCCATTTACTGTATGAAATTGTATATACTGGGTTTTATCAAAGTTTAATGAGAGTCCATTTGTAGAGAACCACTTAATAACTTTCTGGAAGATATCATTTACAATTTCAACAATTAATTCCTGTTTGTCAGGTGTGATAGCTATACTTGTATCATCACCAAAAAGTACTAGCTTAGCATCTTCGTGAATGTAGAATGGCAAGTCAATATATATTAAGAACAGCAAAGGACCCAAGACCGAACCTTTTGGGGCCCCATTTTTGATAACTCCCCAGTTAGAAGAATTAATTGTTTCATCTATATCATGAGAACTGCTTATTTCAACTTTTTGCTCTCTTCCAGTTAAGTATGATCTAAACTATTTGTGCACTGTCCCACTCATACCACAATATTTAAGCTTATCTAGAAGAATCTCATGATTTACACAATCAAAAACCTTTGAGAGATGACAAAAAATCCCAACTGGTGATGTCCGGTTATTCAAAGCATTTAATATTTCATCAGTGAAGGTATATATAGCATTTTCAGTTGAAAATCTGTTTTGAAAACCAAACTGACATTTTGTTAGAACTTTATTTTTACTAATATGTGAAGCAACTCGAGAATACATAACTTTTTCAAAAATTTTTGATAAAGCTGTCAGAAGTGAGATGGGGCAGTAGTTGTTGCCATCGTAAGTTTTTTTTTTTTTTTTTAATGCAAACTACTTATGAACTACCTTATACTAAAGACGACACAAACATCCATGCCCGAGGAGGGATTCGAACCCTCGACCGTAGCGGCCGTGCAGATTGTGTCTGGCAAGCCGCAGACCGTTCGGCCACTGCGGCCGGCAATACACGTAACTGTGATATTTAACGCATAAAAATAGCCCTTTTGTCCGCAGGCTGTGAGGTCGTTCATGCGAGCTTTCAAAGAGCCCGCTGCCCACTGCGTGGAGTGGTGTTGACTGCCTCTCATCGTCATGCCGGCATGGGCCAGCGCGCGAAACGGCTGCTGGTTTCTTGTGAGTGGCAGGGACTGGCGGAGTTGCGTCCACCTAGTGTCATCTGAGCACCTCTTCTTTGAGGGCGACGAACAGATAGTAGAGGAGTTTGGAAATGTAGCACCACCTCCATGTTGTAATACTGCAACCCAAGCATGTGACTTCCTTGGTGTATTCTTCTTTTATAGCAATTGGCCTGCAAAGTTAATGAACGCAAAAACGTTTGCATAACAACAAGGATAAGAATTTTCAAGCACATCGTTACGAAACGACAGACAGTATTCAAGAATAACAGCACCGAAGCTGCTTCTACCACAAGGCAATGTTTTGCGCGAAGACTGTCAGTTTCCGAAGCAATTACTTCCCGTCAACATGCTCGGTTTCTTAGATAGAGATACTATAGCTAGAGATGAACTGTAGGGAAGTATTTTTCCTGCAGTAGACGTCTGACAACATTGATGATGCTTAGTACGTTGTTCACTGCTTTCGATGTGGTTTTGGTTCTTAATACTAAATGACGTCTTCTAATGATTTTAGTTCTTAACATTAAATGACCTTTAATAATGGGCCATAAAACGAATTAAAGAAACCGAAGATAAGTTACTACATTAGACTGATGTGACGCTGAAAAACGTAGCACATACACCTTCGTATGTGCGGCCGGCGAAGGTAAACGATGTGCAGGCCCTTCCTCTATACGTCCCACAGGGTGAGGAGTCAGGCTGGTTCGCACATGTGTCTTGCATCCAGCAGGTTAACGGTCCACACCCGCATCCGATCATCCCGATTTAAAACTTCCTGGCAGATTAAAATTGTGTGTCGGAACCGGGACTCGAACCTGGGACCTTTGCCTTTCGCGGGCAAGCGCTCTACTGACTGAGCTATCCCTACACGAATCACGATGCCGCCTCACAACATTACTTCCGCCAGTACCTCGCCTCCTACTTTCCAAACTTCACAGAAGCTCTCCTGCGAAACATGCAAGACTAGCACTATTGGAAGAAAGGATTCGAGTCCCGGTTCCGGCACACAATTTTAATACGCCGGGAAGTTTCACATCAGCGCACACTCCGCACCAGAGTGCAAATTTCATTCTGGAAACATCGCGATGTAAGTTTGCCGTGATTTTCACAAGTATCTCCACGTCACTGTCGGTATGGTTTCTTTTAAAACGGTCCGGCCAGTTTCCTTCATTATCCTCCAAATTATCCGTGCTTATGCTCCGTCTGTAACGAGTTTGATGTAAGTTGGTCGTTAAACACTACTCTTCCTTGTTTTCGTACCTCCCGTCAATAACCAGCATTTTATGGTCAACAGAATAGAGAACCAGAGATATACTTGTTATACTAAGCCCTGTATAATGAATAGAGGAGACAAGCAAAACACCTACTGTAGTTTTTGTTGATCTTAATCTGCTGCTATGCCAAAAGCAAGCGATTTACTTGAAATATAATGTTTTGTTGTCGAGTTTTTCCCTAATGATTACATTGACACAGTTTTTATGGTCAATATCTAAGAATTTTATCCAGTTTTTATGGTCAATATCTAAGAATTTTATCCAATATATTTTTGTCCACCCCCATGAACCACAGACATTGCCGAGGTGGGGTGGCTTGTGTGCCTCAACGATGCAGATAGCCGTACCGTAGGTGCAACCACAGCGGAGGGGTATCTGTAGAAAGGCCAGACAAACGTGTGGTTCCTGAAGAGGGACAGCAGCCTTTTCAGTAGTTACAGGGGCAACAGTCTGGATGATTGACTGAGGTGGCCTTGTAACATTAGCTAATGTGGCTTTGCCACACAGCTACTGCGAAAGGCTGAAAGCAAGTGGAAACTACAGCCGTTACCTTTCCCGAGGACATGCAGCTCTACTGTATGAACATATGACGATGACATCCTCTCGGGTAAAATATTCCGGAGGTAAAATAGTCCCCCATTCGGATCTCCGGGCGGGGACTACTCAGGAGGATGTTGTCATCAGGAAAGACAATACTGACATTCTACAGATCGGAGCGTGGAATGTTAGATCCCTTAATCGGGTAGGAAAATTAGAAAATTTAAAAAGGGAAATGGATAGGTTGAAGTTAGATATGGTGGGGATTAGTGAAATTCGGTGGCAGGATGAACAGGATTTTTGGTCAGGTGAGTACAGGATTATAAATACAAAATCAATTGGGGGTATCACAGGAGTAGGACGGATAATGAATAAGAAAATAGGAATGCGGGTAAACTACTATGAGCAGCACAGTGATCGCATTATCATTGTAAAGATACATACGAAGCCAACACCGACAACAGTAGTACAGGTTTATATGTCAACTAGCTCTTCCGATGATGAGGAGATCGAAGAAATATGTGAGGAGCTAAAGGAAATTATTCAGACAGTTAAGGGAGAGGAAAACTTAATTGTGATGGGAGACTGGAATTCGGTAGTAGGAAAAGGAAGAGAAGTAAAAATAGTAGGTAAATATGAACTGGGCAGAAGGAATGAAAGAGGAAGTCGGCTGGTAGAATTTTGCACGGAACATAATTTAATCATAACAAACAAGTGGTTTAAGAATCACAAAAGAAGGCTGTATACTTGGAAGAGACCAGGAGACACCGGAAGGTATCAGATAGATTTTATAATGGTAAAACATAGATTCCGGAACCAGGTTATAAACTGCAAGACATACCCAGGGGCAGATATAGACTCTGACCATAACTTGTTAGTCATGAACTGTAGGCTGAAACTGAAAAAACTGCAGAAGGGTAGGAAAATAAGGAGATGGGACCTAGATAAATTGAAGGAACGTGAAGTTCTGGTGAATTTCAGAGGGAGATTTAGGCAACAATTGACAGAAACAGGGGGAAATAAAACAGTAGAAGACGAATGGGTAGCATTGAGAGATGAAATAGTGAAGGCAGCAGAGGACAAAATAGGTAGAAAGGCAAGACCTACAAAAATCCTTGGATAACACTAAATTTAATTGATGAAAGGAGAAAATATAAAAATGCAATAAATGAAACAGGCAAAATGGAGTACAGACGACTAAAAGATGAGATTGACAGGAAGTGCAAAATGGCTAAGCAGGAGTGGCTAGAAGCCAAATGCAAATCTGTAGAAGAATGTATAGCAAGGGGAAAAGTAGATACCGCCTACAGGAAAATCAAAGAGACATTTGGAGACAAGAAAAGCAATTCTACGAATATCAAGAACTCAGATGGGAAACCAGTTCTCAGCAAAGAAGGGAAGGCTGAAAGGTGGAAAGAGTACATAGAGCAGCTCTACAAAGGAAATGAACTGAAAGACGATGTTGTAGGAAGGGAAGAGGAAGTAGATCAAGATGAAATAGGAGATATACTAAGAGATAAATTTGACAGAGCTCTGAAAGACCTAGGGCGGAACAAGGCCCCAGGAGTAGATGACATACCCTCAGAGCTACTAAAAGCTCTGGGAGAGCCAGCCATGACAAAACTGTTTGAATTGGTGTGTAGGATGTATGAGACAGGCGAAATACCCTCAGACTTTATGAAAAATGTAATAATCCCCATTCCAAAGAAAACAGGTGCAGACAGGTGTGAAAATTACAGAACCATCAGCTTGAGAAGTCATGGTTGCAAAATTTTAACACGAATTATCTACAGGAGAATGGAAAACCTGGTAGAAGCTGACCTAGGGGAAGATCAGTTTGGATTCAGGAGGAACGTAGGAACCCGGGAGGCAATACTTACCTTACGTCTTATCTTAGAAGATAGATTAAGGAAAGGCAAACCTACATTTTTAGCTTTTGTAGATTTGGAGAAAGCGTTTGACAATGTTGACTGGACTACACTATTTCAAATTCTGAAGTCAGCAGGGGTAAAATACAGGGAAAGGAGAGTTATCTACAACTTGTACAAAAGCCAGACGGCAGTTATTAGACTCGAAGGGCATGAAAGGGAAGCATCAGTTGGGAAGGGAGTAAGACAGGGTTGTAGCCTTTCTCCGATGTTATTCAATTTGTACATTGATCAGGCGGTGAAGGAAAGCAAGGAAAATTTTGGAATAGGGATTAAAGTTGAAGGGGAAGAAATAAAAACATTGCTTTTTGCTGATGACATTGTAATTCTGTCAGTGACAGCGAACGACCTGGAAGAGCAGTTGAATGGAATGGACAGTGTGTTGAAGAGAGCTTATAAAATGAACGTTAACAAGAGCAAAACAAAAATAATGGAATGCGGTCTTAGAAAATCAGGCGATGCTGAAGGAATTAGATTAAGTAACGAAACAATGAAGGTGGTAGATGAGTTTTGTTACTTGGGTAGTAAAATAAATGCGATGGTCGGAGTACAGAGGATATAAAATGCAGAATGGCAATGGGAAGAAAAGCATTTTTGAAAAAGAGAAATTTGTTAACATCGAATATTAATTTAAGTGTAAGGAAGTCTTTTCTGAAGGCATTTGTGTGGAGTGTTGCCTTGTACGGGAGTGAAACATGGACGATAACCAGTGCGGACAGGAAGAGAATAGAGGCTTTTGAAATGTGGTGTTAGAGAAGAATGCTGAAGATTAGGTGTGTAGTTCACATAACTAATGAAGAGGTACTGAACAGAATTGGCGAGAAAAGGAATTTTTGGCATACCCTGACTAAAAGAAGGGATCGCTTGGTAGGACACATTCTTAGACATCGGGGATTCGTAAATTTAGCATTGGAGGGAAGTGTGTGGGGTAAAAATCGCAGAGGGAGACCAAGAGACGCATATAGTAAGCAGATTCAAGTGGATGTGGGTTGCCGTTCTTATGAGGAGATGAAAAGGCTTGCTCAGGATAGAGTAGGGTGGAGAGCTGCATCAAACCAGTCTCCGGACTGAAGACCATAACAACAACAACATATTTTTGTATGTTCTCCTTCCCGAATTGTCCACCAGTATGATACATTGTAATCCGGAAGACGTAGAACTTACAGTTCCCACTGAAACAAGGAGGCCGTGCGCTCTAAGGTGCCTTGCTGCGCAGAGTGCATCTGCTGCGCGTTGGAGGTTCGAAGCCTCCCTCGGACATGGATCTTTTTGTTGTACTTGGCATAAGTCAGTTTAAGTAGTTTGCAAGTCTAGGGACTGATGACCACTGCAGTTTGGTCCCATAGCTTTACAAACATTTGAAATTTTTGAGACTGACTTAACTGTTTATGGCCTATTGGATCATATTTCCTGTTGTTACTACTATCACTTTCTCAGAGAAAATTTATTTTCTTTTCAGGTCACTAGAGAAAGCTTAATACATGTATTTTTCCTCTTCTGTTGCAGGTGTGTATCGTTTCGAGTCCTGGCAATGCTGTTAACCAGTGTTCGTAAGTGTAAGTACCAAATGTAAACAGTAAGTAGACGTTAACTCTTATTTTGAAAACAAATCGTTATAAATATTAATGAAGGTGACGTCGAAAGGAGATGTACAGACACACGTATTTTGTTAATTATTTCCTACATAGTTGCGTATGGACCTGTGCTTCAAAACATAGCTTTTGTCCTGTACGCTCAGCCCTTGGAATGGGGGGGGGGGGGGCGTTGTCGGTAGTATTTGATGTGCGCCCACTCCTCCCCCAGAGACGAGACTGTTGTCCCCTGCACAGAAGCAGCACTCAGGTCATAGCTCCGATGTTTTTCAATGTGAGGCTAATATGTTACTTTGATGGGGTTAGATTTTGCTATTCTATACAATGACACACGAAATTTCGGGATACCAGTTGCTTTTCTTCATATATTTATCAATCACTGTTCCTACATAGAAAGCCACAACTTTGTGATTGAAATCCACAAATATTTAACAGTTTCATAATACATTTTACGCGGCACACGCACCTTATTCACATAGATATTCACCGTCCTAGGAGCTTAGCTCGACTGACTGCGGTAGGACTCAGTCGCTACGCGCCAGTCGCTACATTTTGGTGCCAGCGGAACATTCTAGTGTTACGCCTCTCATCTTTCTGTTAATCTAACATTTAAATAACATTTATAAATAATAGAAACATGGCTTAATACAAGATAATTACATAATATACGAGACGCGTCCAGAAAGTAAGTTCCGTTTGGTTATATAAAACGAACGGGTACAGATACAGAAAAAATGTTGATTGTACAAAAATCTACAACTGTTAAACTACTTTCCTACATAGCTTCCGAAATTTTGTAGGCAATTTTCATAGCATGGCACAAGGTTTTGTGTGCCTTTTTCATAGAATGTTGCCGCCTGTGTATTCAGCCATGTGGTAACATGTTCTTTCAACTCGTCATCATCGTTGAAGTGTTGTCCACCAAGGACAGATTTTAGGTGTAAGAAGAGGATTACTGTCAAAAGATTTTTTTTTCGCGGTAATGCCTGACCTCACACACCGAGTGTGACCAAACAATTCTTTCGGAAATTTCAATGGGACCTGTTTGATCATCCTCCATACAGCTCGGACCTCTCTCCCAGCGACTTTCATCTCTTCTTACACCTAAAATCTGTCCTTGGATGTCAACACTTCAACGATGATAAGGAGCTGTTACCATATGGTTGAATGCACAGGCGGCAACCTTCTGTGAAGGATGCATGTAACAACTTGAGGCACGCTATGACAAGTGCCTACAAAATTTCAGCAGTTATGTGGAAAAGTAGTTTAAGTGTTGTAGAATTTTGTGCAATAAAAATGTTTTCTGTATCTGTGTACAATTTCATTTTATTACCAAACGGAACTTACTTTCTGGACGCGCCTCGTAGTTCTAAACACACATATTTGAATAAATTCCGGAATGTTAAATATTAATAAAATTACTTAAGGATTTCGGCGGACTGACACTACAAGTAAGAGTCAATCGATTTTTTATGGAGATATGGGCGGAGTTTTCTCACGGGTTACTTGTTAATCCGACCATACGCTCTATGTTTTTTCACACCATATGTTACATAATGCTCTTCCCAAAACAATAAAAAGATCTTACAGAATAAAATATGAAGGAGCAAGAAAATGGCTACAGTTCAGCTCATTTACATAAAAAAAAAGGTAAAGCAGTCAACAATCCGAAGATTGGTTTGAATACCACAGTGCTTTACTAGGCATGGTCCTGTTTGAAGGTGGTATGCCGTTGCCTTCCTCCGACCTTCGAATTGACTTACCCAGCCAGTTATAGGGGGACCTATAGTTTAACGTGGGTTCCGAACCACGGTGCAACTCGATATTTTTCACATCAGCAATACTGCCAGAGGTGAAAGAAGTGGAAAGCGACAGATAAAAATCCTAGGACCTGGCGGGGATCGAACCCGCGACCTTTGGATTAGTAGTCTGGCACTCTACCACTGTGTAACCGAGGCGCACACAATAAGGCATTTTATTGAAAAGAGCTCTTAACTGCCAGGTGTAGTACTGATTATGTGCAGTTTATTTCAAAATTCATTGAATACGGAAAGGTTAAATAGGGTCAAGAACACCGTTGAAAGTAGACATTAGCATATTTTCTGTGTCACTCAGGTCTTTACGTGCAGGAGAGTGACTTCTTTCAGTTTCGTCACCCTAGCTGGTACGTCAGTGAATCATTATCAGCGAGCGACGGTTCGAATATAGTTGACGTTGATGTTCATCAGTAATTTCCGGAGTGGTACTGTGAAACAAAAACCACTCAATGAGAGTCACAGTTGTGCGTTTAATCCCAACGTTTTTTTTTTTTTTTGTTTTTTTTTTTTTTTTTTTTTTTTTTTTTTTTGTTTTTAAATATCTCTGTGGCTTACCGGGTCCAGACTGGCAGAAAGACAACTGCGCAGTCGGAAAGGGCGACGGCTGGCGGCAGCGCATCTGCGCCTCCGCTGGGCGTAATATTCCGAAGCGCCCAGCTGGGAAACTGCTTCGACGCTCTGGAAGCGGATCTAATTAAGAGAAGCGCAAGAAAGAGAGACAGACGCACTTTACGGTTAGCGCACGCACACACACATACACACGGCTACTGGGAACCGCCTGCTCCCTCCGTCCGCAGCCTTATTAGCAGCGCAGCGTAACTTGGCTGCAAAAACTCAGCCCGAGAGGCGCAGACAGACAGACAGACACTGGGGCATCGCGGGCGTGGCTTCCATTTGCTGGCTGAGTGCTCCCCCCCCCCCCCCCCCCAACCCAAATTCTTGTGCAATTTCAAAGTACCACGCAGGCGGTCGCAGTTTGAGTGATACCACCGTCATAAACTCATGTGAACAGAACTAAACTTGTGCTTTTCTCGCACGACATGCTTCGAACCATAGGTGACAGGCAATGAGCAAATTCCGTAATACTAGAATAAAACTTTAACTCTACAGCGGAGTGTGCGCTGATATGAAACTTCCTGGTAGATTAAAATTGCGTGTCGGAAGCGGGAGTCGAACCTGAGACCTTTCCCTTCCGCGGGCAAGCGCTCTACCGACTGAGCTATCCCGACACGACTCACGATCCGCCTCACAAGTTTACTTCCGCCAGTACCTCGCCTCCTACTTTCCAAACTTCACAGAAGCTCTCCTGCGAAACATGCAACACTATCACTCCTGGAAGAAAGAATATGGTGGAGACATGGCTTAGCCACAGCCTAAAGGATGTTTCCAGAATGAAACTTTCACTCTACAGCGGAGTGTGCGCTAATATGAATCCCCCCCCCCTCGGGCATGGATATTTGTGCCGTCTTTAGTCTTAGATAGTTCATAAGTAGTTTGTGAGCTTAGGTACTGATGACCCCGTAGTTAAGTCCCATAAGTTGTACAAACATTTGAACATTTGCTAACATGAAACTTCCAGGCGGATCGTGAGTCATGTCGAGGTAGCTCAGTCGGTAGAGCGCTCGCCCGCGAATGGCAAAGGTCCCAGGCTCGAGTCCCGGTTCCGGCACGCAATTCTAAACTGCCAGGAAGTTTCGTAATACCAGATTATAGGAAAACGTTTGCCACAGTACCCCACAACAGACTGATATTGTAGTTCGAGCTTAAAGAAAAGATTTACAGATACACGAGTGCTCAAACACTACTTAAGCGATAGAAATCAGTGCGTTGTCCTTGACGGTGAACAGACGAGGTCATCGTTGAGTGGCCTATGGAATTGTGAAATGACTACTCTTGGTCTCTATGTACATGAATCATCCTGAGAATAGAGTGAGAAGCGTAAATGTGATTTATTTGTGTTTTGGTCAGATCAGCAGCAAAACGCACGGGACAAACCCGATAAAACAAGTGGACCGTTCACATTATATAACACTGAAATTTCATAGTAGAAAACGTTTCTCTCACACATCTGTAAAAATGGGATTATAATTTCATTCAGTGTGTCGTAATATGAGAAAGTCTTATTGGCATCGTCAAGGATAACACACATCACCTGTTCAACTTCGTAGCACACGTTCAAGATGCTGTGTGAACTGGGCCACAACGCACGCAAAAAAAAAAAAAAAAAAAAAATAAAAAATAAATAAATAAAACCTTGCCTTTTCGGCACTGCTGTTCATGACTGCAGTCAGTTGCCTGTCGTTACTGTGTGTTGTTTGTTTCTAAATCAACCTGACTCTACTGCGTGGTTATTAGTCCGTAGTTTACAAACTACTTTAACTAAGTTAAACTAACCTAAGGAAAACACACACATCCATGCCCGAGGGAGGATTCGAACCTACGACGCGGGAGGCCTCGCGATCCGCAACGTGGCGCTCCAGACCACTCGGCTACTCCCGCGGGCCACTGCGTGCCCAATCATATTCTCCACTGATAAAAGTAAACAAGTGCAAAAAATTCTCTTGTTGCCTTACAAATGTGGAAGTTATTACCGTAATAGAGTGTAATAGATTAAAACACGGAAAAAATTAAACTTAAAAAATTGGACAAAATAAATGTTAAATTTCGATGACTGCATGAGACACACACTATTTTACACATGATGAATATAAAATTCAAGCTCAAACTGAAGGAACTCACAAAATAATAATATTGATAAAATAACCAGGGAAGATAGGTCAACCGTGTTAAAAAATAGTGAACTAATTATTTAGCACTTGCTGTTGGTGTTGACGCTAAGAATGCAATTGTAGACGAGAAGTGGTCGCCGCGGCATACCGTACCACTAAAAGAATGACAAGGTAATGTTCTGGAGAAACTATGATTAAACAGTCAATAGAACACTATATAAACAGAACGCCGTCCCCACATGATGTGGGAAAAGGCTGAGATGATGATAGAACACTCTATAAAGAGAATAATCTGAGCTACGTAAGAGAATGATACAAATCTCTACTGAACCAGGTACTCCATGACGACAAATGACCTATATTTTAGTGAGGCTGTAATTGTCAAAGAAAGCAAAGGAGGCATTGGGTAAAAATCTCTGGCCGCGGTGGAGTGGCAGATTGCTCTAAGGTGCCTTTCACCGGAGCGTACGGTTGCTCGTAGTCGGAGGTTCGATTCCTACCTCGGGCATGGGTGTGTGCGTGTTGTCCTTAGCATAAGTTATAGTAGTTTGTAAGGCTAGAGACTGATAACCGCAGCAATTAAGTCCCTTAGATTAACAAACATTTGAACATTTGATAAAAGTCGCCTTGTCAATTCAGCAGCGTTTTTGGCTCCTGTTTTTTAGCCTTATAAATTTCAAGTTCTTTCAACAAATCGAGAGCACGCCTTTTTATGCCTAGTGCGGAATACGCATGCTACATTATATTATCTGTTCGTTCCATAGATCCGTATTGAGGATATCCTCGTGCCTGGAACATGAAAATATAAATTGTTATTTTTTACAGGCTGATAATACTAATAATATGAATACATACATCATTTGGTTCTATTCAAAAGATCGTCATTGGATAAGGAGGAGATGCCCACTAATTAGGCTTTCAGGATCCTCTTAAACTGATATTTATTTGTACCTAAATTGTTATGTCCTTGTGTGCATCGTTTCTGTTCCTAGTACTGTGTGTATGAACTGAGCTGTTTGTCAGGAAAACGGATATATTAATTTCGACAAATTTCATTGTGGAGTAAATATACTGAGAAGCAGTAGTTAGAAATCCAGTTCTTTGAAGAGGCTTCTACAAGATGTCCGTGAATTTGTTCCACAAGTAATACGTGTTACCCGTTTTTAGACCCTGAAAACATTTGTTTGACTTGAAGAGCTACCCCAAAATATTATACCATATGGCATTATAGAATGAAACTAAGAAAAGTATGCAAGCTTTTTTATTTTTATGTCGCCTATTTCTGTTAACACTTGAATTTCATATGTAGATTTGTGAAGGCGTTTCTGCAGTCCTGTGGTGCGTTCCTCGGAACTGAGTTTATTATTGTATTCCTAGTAATTTAATATTGTCCTATTCTTCATACTGTAAATATATGCCGAATGGAAACTTTTACATGTTCTGAACTGCATGTAGTGAGTCTTTTCAAAGTTTAATGTCAGTGAGTTGCCTTTAAACCAAAAAAAAAATGTTTAAATGTTTGTAAATCTATCGGACCCAACTGCGTCGTCATCAGTCCGTAGCTTACAAACTACTTAAACCTAGGGAAACTAACCTAAGGACAACACACACACCCATGCCCCAGGGAGGACTCGAACCTCCACGGCGAGCAACTGCGCGCTCCGCAGCGAGGTGCTTTAGACCGCTCGGCTACTCCACCGCGGCGCCAGTGAATCGTTAGATTTTCATTAAACTATGCTTGACATGTTATTGTTAAGGCTACCTACAGAATGAACGGTTTCGGCAAAATGCCACCGTAGAGCAAAATTTTATTACTCGGACGTAGATTCACCTTATATTTGGTATTAAAAAAACAGTCGATTTTTGATCGAAGACCTAAATAAATCCTATTTATTCTCAGTGGCGCCTCGTGCTCAGTTTCGTTGATGGGGCCCAGACAAAGTGTTCTTTATATAACCTCCATTTATACAACATCATTTAAACACATTCGAAAGAAATTAAATATGCTAACTATGCAGTAATTAATATAATCCAGGAAACACTGTACCTAATAAAAATTATGTTGTATTGTGGTCTTCAGTCCGGAGACTGGTTTGATGCAGCTCTCCACAATACCCTATCATGAGCAAGCCTTTTTAACTCCACATAAGAACGGCAACCTACATCTGTCTGAATCTGCTTACTATATCCATCTCTTGGTCTTCCTCTGCGGTTTTTACCCCACACACTTCCCTCCAACGCTAAATTCACAATTCCTTGATGTCTAAGAATGTGTCCTACCAATCTATCCCTTCTTTTAGTCAAGGTATGCCAGAAATTTCTTTTCTCCCCAATTCTGTTCAGTACCTCATCATTAGTTATGCGATCCACCCACCTAATCTTCAGCATTCTTCTGTAGCACCACATTTCAAAAGCCTCAATCCTCTTCCTTTCTGCACTGTTTATCGTCCATGTTTCACTCCTATACAAGGCAACACTCCATACAAATGCCTTCAGAAAGGACTTCCTTAGGCTTAAATCAATATTCGATGTTAACAAATTTCTCTTTTTCAAGAACGCTTTTCTACCCATTGCCATTCTGCATTTTATATCCTCTGTACTGCGACCATCATTTGTTATTTTACTCCCCAAGTAACAAAACTCATCTACCTCCTTTATTGCTTCGTTACTTAATCTGATTTTTTCAGCATCGCCTGATTTTCTTAGACTGCACTCGATTACCCTAGTTTTGCTCTTGTTAATGTTCATCTTATATGCACCTTTCAGCACACTGTCCATTCCGTTCAATTGCTCTTCCAGGTCCTTTGCTGTATCTGACAGAATTACTATGTCGTCGGCAAAACGCAATGTTTTTAACTCTTCCCCCTGAACTTTAATTCCTTCACCAAATTTCTCCTTGCTTTCTTATATAGCTTGCTCAATGTACAAATTGAATAACATTGTAGAAAGGCTACAACCTTGTCTTACTCCCTTTCCAACCACTGCATCCCTTTCATGCCCTTCAACTCTGACAACCGCTGTCTGGTTTTTGTACAAGTTGTAAATAACCTTACGCTCCCTATATTTTACTCCTGCTTGCTTCAGAACTTGAGAGAGTTTATTCCAATCAACACTGTCAAAAGCCTTCTCCAAATCTACAAAAGCTAGAAATGTAGGTTTGCCTTTTCTTAATCTATCTCCTAGGATAAGCCGTAAAGTGAGTATTGCCTCCCGTGTTCCTACATTTCTCCTGAACCCAAACTGATCTTCCTCGAGGTCAGCTTCTACCAGCTTTTCCATTCTCCTGTAGATAATTCGTGTTAATATTATGCAACCATGACTTATTAAACTGATGGTTCTGTAGTTTTCACACCTGTCTGCACCTGCTTTCTTTGGAATGGGGATTATAACATTTTTCTTAAAGTCTGAGGGTACTTCACCTGTCTCATACATCTTACACACCAGGTGAAACAATTTTGTCAGGCTGGTTCTCCCAGAGACTTCAGTAGCTCTGAGGGAATATCATCTACTCCAGAGGCCTTGTTTCGACTTAGGTCTTTCAGTGCTCTGTCAAATTCATCTCTCAGTATAGTATCTCCTATTTCATTCTCATATATTTCTGCTCCCCCTTCTACAATATTGCCGCTAAGTTCATTTCCTTCATAGAGCCTCTCTATATACTCTTTCCACCTTTCAGCTTTCCCTTCTTAGCTGAGAACTGGTTTTCCATCAGAGTCCTTGATATTCATAGAGCTGTTTTTCTTATCTCCAAATGTTTCTTTTATTTTCCTGTAGGCTGTATCTATTTTTCTCCTATTTAGAAATTCATCTACATCCTTGCATTTGGCTTCTAGCCACTCCTGCTTAGCCATTTTGCACTTCCTGTCAATCTCATCTTTTAGTCGTCTGTACTATATTTTGCTTGTTTCATTTATTGCATTTTTATATTTTCTCCTTTCATCGATTAAATTTAGTATCTCCTGTGATATCCAAGGATTTTTTGTAGGTCTTGCCTTCCTGCCTATTTTGTCCTCTGCTGCCTTCACTATTTCATCTGTCAATGCTACCCAATCCTCCTCTACTGTTTTATTTCCCCCCGTTTCTGTCAATTGTTGCCTAAAGCTCCCTCTGATTTTTTTAAGAACTTCAGGTTCCTTCAATTTATCCAGGTCCCATCTCCTTATTTTCCTACCTTTTTGTAGTTTCTTCAGTTTCAACCTACAGTTCATAACCAACAAGTTATGGTCAGAGTCTATATCAGCCCCTGGGTATGTTTTACAGTTTAAAACCTGGTTCCGAAATCTCTGTCTTACCATTATAAAATCTATCTGGTATCTCCCAGTGTCTCCTGGTCTCTTCCACGTATACAACCTTCTTTTGTGATTCTTAAACCAGGTGTTTGTTATAACTAAATTATGTTCCGTGCAAAATTCTACCAGGCGGCTACCTCTTTCATTCCTTTTGCCCAGACCATATTCACCTACTATCTTCCCTTCCCTTCCTTGTCCTACTACCGAATTCCAGTCTCCCATAACAATTAAGTTTTCCTCTCCCTTAATTGTATGAATAATTTCCTTTAGCTCCTCATATATTTCTTCGATCTCCTCATCATCTGCAGAGCTAGTTGGCATATAAACCTGTACTACTGTGGTCGGTGTTGGCTTCGTATCTATCTTGACTACGATAATGCGATCACTGTGTTGCTCATAGTAGTTTACCCGCGTTCCTATTTTCTTATTCATTATCGGACCTACTCCTGTAACACCTCCAACTGATTTTGTATTTATAATCCTGTACTCGCCTTACCAGAAATCCTGTTCCTCTTTCCACCGAACTTCACTCATCCCCGCTACATCTAACTTCAACCTACCCATTCCCCTTTTTAAATTTTCCAGCTCCCGATTAAGGGGTCTAACATTCCACGCTCCGATCCGTAGAATGCCAGTGTTGTCTTTTCTGATGATCACATCCTCCTGAGTAGTCCCCGCCCGGAGATCCGAATGGGGGACTATGTTACCTCCGGAGTATTTTACCCGAGAGGGTGCCATCATCATATGTTCAAACAGTAGAGCTGCATGTCCTCGGGAAAAGTAACGGCTGTAGTTTCCCCTTGCTTTCAGCCGTTCGCAGTAACTGTGTGGCAAAGCCACATTAGCCGATGTTACAAGGCCTGCTCAGTCAATCATCTAGACTGTTGCCCCTGTCACTACTGAAAAGGCTGCTACCCCTCTTCAGGAACCACACGCTTGTCTGGCCTCTCCACAGATACCCCTCCGCTATGGTTGCACCTACGGTACGGCTATCTGTATCGTTGAGGCACGCAAGCCACCCCATCACGGCAATGTTTGTGGTTCATGGGAGTGGCAATAAATTTATACAAACGTAAAATAAACATTTATTTTATTAATATGATTTTTTTGGGGGTGGGGGGGTTATATGTGTGTAATATTATAGTTGGTCAGATCCAACAGCTCCGGTGGTTTTCCGTGTACTTATGTGGGTGTCTAAGTTTATGCTGTGGTGACAGACAATTTATTGTAGAACTTGGGGGCTTGGAGGTGTTTGGATTCGAACCGAGTCCATATGCTGGCCTATCATTAATGTTTTCAAAGGAAAGAAATCTTTCAACAGGTTTCTTTCCCTTAATATACAGCAATATAATGACAAAATGACTTTTGCACGTAAAATCTATTGTTTCGTCAGCTTGCATAGAAACAAAAGTGGCAGCGTTAATGTCTTTAATCAGTTATTCGATGTAAACTTGATACATACACTCCTGGCCATTTAAAATTGTTACACCACGAAAATGAAGTCCTACAGACGAGAAATTTAACAGTAACATTTTTCGGCAAAAATGTCCAGTTGTCATACTTGGCGTGGTGTGAGTTATCCATATTAATAACATCTTCAGTTAAACACATGCATTGATAATCGCCGGCTACTGGCCGAAATCATGATTTGCTAATAAAGAATTTAAAAAAATGATCGACGGATAGCTGAAAATCTTAGAGTATTGAAACGTTTTGGCCCACTTTAGGTTACGATAGTAACACTAAAAGTGGGCCTTTGCGATCGTCTTTTGAAAGCTCGAAATTTAAATGAAAATAACGGCTTAACTATTCATCTGACACGAAAATTGAATAACCGATTTTGTAGAGGAGAAAATTCTCTACAATTTAGCTCCCTTATGTTTTTTTTTTTTTTTCATATCTCGTATCGTTCTACACATATTTTCAAAAGCTGGCCGCGGTGGCCGAGGGGACTGAGGCGCTCCAGTCACGGTCTGCACGGCCACTACGGTCGGGGGTTCGAATCCCCCCTCGGGCATGGATATTTGTGCCGTCCTAGTTCGTAAGTAGTTCATAAGTAGTTTGTAAGTTTAGGGACTGATGACCCCGTAGTTAAGTCCCATAAGCTTAACAAACATTTGAACATTTTATTTGCAAAAATAACGGAGATTTGACACCCTCCATTGAATTAACGAAAACCAGCCGTTCGGAGATGTCACGTGACATTCCTCGCGTATTTGACGATTTTCTTATGTAACTTACACGTTGTCATTTCAAAGCAACGGCACACTGCGGAATTAACAAAAACACATCGTTCTTCGTACGATAAATGATAATCTAATGTCTACGAATGCCATATTAACATCAGTTAACAACGGCCATCAATAGTATGAGATTTAAGGACTTCTGTTTTGATTTATAGCCGTAGCGTAGTGGGCAAGGTGCTGAATTGTGACCCGAAAGGACGGTGGTTCGAAACCCGGCACTACTTAAATTTTGTTTCCTAAAAGGATTTCTGACACTTTTATTAATTAATTTAGATTATTATTTTGGTCCGAAATGTTTGCAGAAACTACTAAAATTATAAATCTAAAGTGGGCCGTAAAACACGCCAGTGCGATTTTTTTGTTCAGAATGACCAGTAGTATCATTCTACATCTACATCTACATCGATACTCTGCAAATCACATTTAAGTGCCTGGCAGAGGGTTCATTAACCACCTTCATAACTTTTCTCTACCGTTCCATTCTCTAATAGCGCGCGGGAAGAAAGAACACCTAAATCGTTCCGTTTTCGATCTGATTTCTCTTATTTTATTGGGATGGTCATGTCTCCCTAAGTAGGTGGGTGCTAGCAAAATATTTTCACATTCAGAACTAAAAGTCGGTGATTGAAACTTCGCAAACAGATCACGCCGCAATGAATAACGTCTTTCTTTTAATGATTTCCACCCCAATTCGTGCAACATTTCCGTGACGCTTTCCCCCCCGTAACGTGATAAAACAAAACGAGCTGCCCTTCTCTGAACCTTCTCAAATATCTTCCGTCAGTCCCACCTGGTGAGGATCCCACAAGGGGCAACAGTACTCCAAGAGAGGACGCACAAGTGTGATGTAGGCAGTCTCTTTGGTGGAGCTGGTGCATCGTCTAAGCGTTCTTCCAATGAAACGTAACCTTTGGTTCGCCTTCCCCACAATATTTTCTGTGTGTTCTCTCCAATCAAAGTTGTTCGTAATTGTAACTCCTAGGTATTTGGTAGAATTTACGACCTTAAGGTTTGACTGATTTATCGCGTAATTGAAGTTCAGCGGATTTCTTTTAGTGGTCATGTGTATTACTTCACACTTTTCTTTATTTAGTGTCAACTGCCAATTTTCGCACCAAGTAGAAATTTTGTCTACATCGCTTTGCAGTTGCTTTTGATCCTTTGTTGACTTCACTAACCGATAAACGACAGCATCATCCGCGAACAGTCTAAGGGAGCTATTCAGATTATCTCCTAAATCGTTTATAAACACGAGGAAGAGTAGGGGACCAATAACGCTTCCCTGTGGAACGCCAGATATCACTTCTGTTTTACTCGATGACTTACCGTCAATTACAACGAACTGTGTCCTTTCTGATAGGAAATCGTGAATCCAATCGCACAATTGGGGAGATATTCCATAAGCACGCAATTTCATTAGAAGCCGCTTGTGGGGTACAGTATCAAAAGCCTTCCGGAAATCCAGAAATATGGAATCGATTTGAGATCCCTTGTCGATGGCACTTAACACTTCATGTGAATAAAGGGCAAGCTGTGTTTCGCAAGAGCGATACTTTCTGAATCCGTGCCGACTATTGGTTAATAGGTCGTTCTCTTCGAGGTAGTACATAATATTCGAACAAAGTATATGTTCCAAAATCCTACTGCAAATCGACGTCAATGAGATAGGCCTGTAATTTTGGGGATCACTCCTATTGCCTTTCTTGAATATTGAGTAATTTGGGAAACTTTCCAGTCTTTGGGTACGGATCTTTCGCTGAGTGATCGGTTGTAAATTATAGCTAAGTACGGAGCTATTTCATCAGCATACTCTGAGAGGAATCTAGTTGGTATACAATCTGGCCCGGAAGATTTATTTTTGTTTAGTGACTTAAGTTGTTTTACTACTCCAGGAACATCTACTTCTAAGTTTCGCATGCTGGCAGCTGTTCTTGGATTGAATTCTGGAGTGTTCACTTCGTCTTCTTTGGTGAAAGAATTTCGGAAAGCTGTGTTTAGTAATTCTGCCTTAGCAGTACTGTCGTCGGTAGTATTACCATTGCTATCGCGTAGTGAAGGTATTGTTTGTGTTTTGCCGCTAGTGTACTTCACATATGACCAGAGTTTCTTTGGATTTTCTGCAAGATTACGAGACAGGATTTCGTTGTGGAAACAACTATAAGATTCTCGCATTGAAGTCCGCGCTAGGTTGCGAGTTTCAGTAAAAGATTGCCAGTCTTGCGGATTCTGTGTCTTTTTAAATTTTGCATGCGTTTTTCTTTGTTTCTGCAACAGTGATCTGACCTGTTTTGTGTACCACGGGGGGTCAGCCCCCTCTTTTATTAATTTATTTGGTATAAATCTCTCGATTGCTACTGATATTATGTCTTTGAATGTAAGCCACAACTGATCTACACTCGCATTTTTAGTTTTGAAGGACTGGCGACTATCACTCAGGAAAGCGTGAAGCGAATTTTTATCTGCTTTATTGAATAGATATATTTTTCGTTTATTTTTGGTGCATTTGGGAATTTCGATATTCAGTCTCGCTACTACAACTCGATTTTCGCTAATCCCTGTATCTGTTTTGATGCTCTTTACTATCTCGGGATTATTTGTTGCTAGGAGATCAAGAGTATTTTCTCAACCACGTACTATTCTAGTGGGTTCATGAACTAACTGTTCGAAGTAGTTCTCAGAAAAAGCATTCAGAACTAGTTCGGACGATGTTTTATATTTGCCCCCGGTTTTGAATACCTAATTATGCCAACATATCGAGGGTAAATTAAAGTCGCCACCGATTATAACAGTATGCTTCGGATACCTATTTGAAATATGATTCAAGCTTTCTTTGAACATTTCTGCAACCGCATCGTCTGAGTCAGGGGGCCGATAAAATAATCCAATTATTAATTTATTTCGGTGGTCAGGTATAACCTCTACCCAGACCAATTCACAGGAAGTATCTGCCTCAATTTCGTTGCAGGATAAACCGTTTGTAACAGCAATAAACACGCCACCCCCTGTTTTATTTATTCTATCCTTTCTGAAGGCCATTTGGCCCTTTGAAAAAATTTCGGCCGAATTTATCTCAGGCGTCAGCCAGCTTTCAGAACCTATAACGATTTGTGCCTCAGTACTTTCTATCAGCGCTTGGAGCTCTGCAATTTTCCCAACACAGCTACGACAATTTACAACTGTTACACCAATGGTTTTTATGTCTACTTTCTTCCCATGTCTGACCTGCCCCCTTTGAGACTGAAACCCATTTTGTGTATTCCCGAGGCCATCTAACCTAAAAAAGCGCCCAGTCCACGCCACACAGCCCCCGCTACCCGTGTAGCCGCTTCCTGAGTGTAGTGGACTCTGAAAGATGTACATTTCTTCCTGACTCGTCCTGTATTTAGAGATAACTTCCAATCTTACTCTTGGATGGCGGGTCATCCGCGTAGATGGCAACCGTTGTGTTATGTGCCGTTGGAAAGTATTTGATGCAGAGGTTAAATAACAAATGCCCTAGTGTAGTGCCTTGAGGTATTTCCGCCAGTTTTGAATGCAGCGTTGACTGTTTGACCTGACCGTCAGTGTTGAATAGAGTTGGCTACGGTTTCATGGTTTCGAAACCAGGTTTCGATACACACAACAGTTTCAGTGTTTCAAAACCGGCATCTTTCACGGTTTCGAAACCATGCGATTTCATTCCGTTCTGTTTCGGATCACATTCGCGGTCGATTGTCGATACACTGAAACCGTTTCTTCCTGTTGGTTTCACGGTTTCGTGTCGGTTTCACGGTTTCGTGTCGGTTGCACGGTTTCGTGTCGGTTTCACAACACCGGTGTATCAAACCACTAATGCAGAAACGCGGGACAGACTAATGGTATCGAAATGTGGTGTTTCATTTTACTGAAGCTCCACACAGATACACATATAACTTACTAGTATATAAACCATTTAGAGAGTGTCAAATAGTAGTTGACACTCTTGATTCTGCAGCTCATGATTACTGATATCAAGATTCTTTTGCAAGAGACTGTCTGCTTTATAAATGTAAAAGAACAATAAAACAATGTTCACTATTTGCATTGAAAAACCAGTTAAATTCTAGGTTTATCTGTCATATTAAAGACACACGAGTGAAACTACATTCTTTAAAATAAGATACAACATGAAGCCTGAAATGACATTTTTTATACTAACAAGGGTAGATCGCATATTTAATCTCGTGTTAAAGAGTTGGTTTCTTATGAGCGAAAACGAAGTTACCTACTGTCGTTATAATTTTTCGACACTCATGTTAAAAGAATTGCGGCTGTGGTGTAACGGTCAAAACGTACAAGTGGTGAACTTGCCTCTTACTTTATTATTTTTGTAATTCCATAGCATTACTTGTGTGCCCTTTATTCCCTATAATTTATTTAGTATGTATAGAAAGTAGCATTTATGATCCATCACTGTAATATGTGTACCGTATTGCAGTTTGTGAGTTCCTAACGGGGTAAACTTTTACCTACCATACCGGCGGCCTCGTGTGACTATGTTGGCAACATCAACAACACGGGAGAAAATCTTTATCAACATGTTCCGTGCAGACCAAGAAGTAAATATATACTCTATGGTTGACAGGTTCTTGCATGTACCGTATTGCAGTTTGTGAGTTCCTAACGGGGTAAACTTTTACTTGCCATACCGGCGGCCTCGTGTGACTATGTTGGCAACATCAACAACACGGGAGAAAATCTTTATCAACATGTTCCGTACAGACCAAGAAGTAAATATATACTCTATGGTTGACAGGTTCTTGTATGTACCCTTGTCCACATAATGAAAAATATTGCCCTCCTAGAACGAAGATTTCATGACAAAACATACATTGCTTCGCGGTTTCATGGTTTCGAAACACCACAAATGGTACGGTTTCATTCGTTTCGAAACCATCAGATGTTTCAGTTTTCCCATCTCTAGTGTTGAATATACAGTGTTTTGGTACGGCAAGAGACACACGACCCCGGCTTGGGAAGCAGCAGCTGTACGAGGCGGCCGGATCCCACTTGTGGAGGCGGCGTGCGTGGCAAGGACGAATCCATTGGCGGCGCGCTGCCCTGATTCCTCTCCTCTGGACAAACAGGGGCCGCGGCGGCGCCAATCTATACGGGCCCGGCGGAAGCCTTCTGATGTCCCTCACGTCTGAGGCGGACGGCTCTCTCTCAAAGGATGGCGAGCCCTTTCTTCTCTCGCACACAGGCTACAGACGAAAAATTGTTCTCTCTCCTCGCCTCCAGATAATTCAGACTGTAGACAGAACGCTGACGTACCATCATAATCTGTGCATCACAACTAATGAAGTGCAATCACTAGTGTACCGGGTGAAGGAATTGGCAGCTACTACATGAGGAGCAAATACATCAGATTTTTGCGGACTGTCCGTTGCTCTGAAATATTCAGCAGAAGAATTTCGCTTACTAACTTCGGTGGGTCCGCATTGATCATTTTTAAAGTTGACATTCACTATAGACTTGCGCATAATAGTTCCCGATCGGGAGCGCTCACTTTAGTTCGCGGCTCTGCCGCGAACTAGTTCTATTAGTTCGTCCGCTCTCAGTGACGGCTGAGTGACGTGGTCTGCACATGCAGGTGGAGGGAGAAGTTCACCCACCTAGCTGCTTCATGCGCTTGCTCCTTGAGCCGCTAACGATATCACGCAAAAAACAAAAAACAAAAGTTTCTGGATAATTTCTCGCGTTTAAGTTTAGAGTTCTCTATATCTTGGCATTATGGAATTTATTAGTCAGATATTGCAGATTGCAGAATACTTCAACGCAGAAATTTTGTAGCACTGAACAATGTAATCTAGCAGGCAGACGCTAACTTCGAAATGACTCTCATCAGCTGAAAGCAAACATGTGATTTTTAATTCTGTTCGCGACCTATCGCGCATATTTTAGTTCTCGACCTATCGCGCATATTTTAGTTCTCGACCTATCGCGCATATTTTAGTTCGCAGCTAGGCCACTAATTAGGTCGCTCTTTTTAGTTCGTCCGTTCGTTTTGGCTTTTGCTACCGCTACTAAAACTACAGCTGAGCTGCATCTCACCTCGAAATGACGGCAACTGGCAAGACAGAATCACGCGATTCTGCGCGCTCTCGCGTCCTCTCGCTGTTACCCGTCAGTCTTCGGAAAAGGAGCGGACCAACTAAGAGGCGAGGGATATGCGAACTAGTTCACGTAGTTCGCCTGTGCGAGCGCACTTCCGAACTAGTTCGTTCGCGAACTACACAAGACTAGTTCACTAGATTAGTGGCACAGTCACACCTACACCTAAATGATGAGTGCCAATACTATGGGACACCTACAAAATTACCTTCCACTAAGGGTGACACAGTAAAAACTTTTACAGACTTCTATCTCAGATTTAATGAACGAATCAATTTCTCTACCCACTGCCTCAGGAAGGCCTCCCTCGTAAATAGAAAATCAGTATATGGAGAAGTAGTTAACATTATGTTCGCGTGATTACCCAAAGACGCTGAATGGAAACATAAATGGGAAGCCCTGAAACTCCGTAATGAGGACCTCCTAAAAACTATAGTCCATCCGCAACCGAAACATAATTTGAGGCTCCTCTTCTAGTTTAGGCTAAAAGCGAAACCTAAACTTACGTAATTAAAATTACGATAAATTTACGTTATACACAAATCACTAAGTTATCCTATATTTCGCAAGATCCCTTCCCTGCGTGTGTGTGTGTGTGTGTGTGTGTTAACGTTGTTAAGGATCAGTTGAAAGACCTGATAAAGGAAAACTTGCGAGAAACGATTATAGCTACTACTGTTTCCAGTATTACTAAACCCAAAGCCTGAGAACTGGTCATCATCATAACAAACATAAGCATAAGAGAAATAATGTTTGTATAGTGACGTCTGGGAGTGCTCTGTAATAAAGCGAATTGCGTTCGGAGGTAATAGATATTTTACACAGTCGCAAAAGACGGAAGTTAACTTATATAACGTGTAGAACTGCCACTCCGGAAAAATAGGTCGTAAAGACGAAGGGAACGCGGAATGTAAAAGTAATTTGTAACGTATCATTTCTCGGCCGCGTTTATTTGCTCGTTTCGGAGGCATTCGTGTACGGCATGGAAAGAGTTTTTGCATCCTGGATATAATGGTCTAGTCTTCCGTAATCTCCATAAACAGCTAAGGGTCGGATCCAGCTCGAGTGTTTTCTCATGACGGCAGAGATTCTTCATCCGTTACGGAGAAACTTAAATCTCTGTCAGAAGGCTTCTTCTTCCAGAAACGCAAGTAAGAGTAGGGAACTGCCAGTGAGCGCGCCTACATTTTGCTGTTGATTCCCAGTAGCTGCAAGACTAAGGGCGATAAGTTAAATAATTTCGTGCAGCTGTGTGGAAACTCTAGAAGTCAAAGAGACGGCGGGTAGCCATCGTGGGAGTGAAATAGCAAATGTGGGTCCTTAGGGACGGAGTTTGCGTTTTTAAAGTATTTATGAAGTATTAAGTTGGCGATCCTCCGTGTTGCACCGTGCTACTTTTCCAGTACAGAAAGCCTCAAACCATTAGAAAGTGCGTCCCCCTGCCAGGCATCGCATGTTGCGATTATAGTGTGTGGTCTGCTTCGATAACAGTACCTCAGACTAGAGCATGAAGACATCAATTAGCTGGAAGCGGTGTTGGTTGGCAAAGATTAATAAATTGATACTTGTAAAACTCATTTGCACCCGTGAAAATTTGCATTTCTCCTTTTGTGTGCTTCTTCCCCTATTATTAATTGACTATACTAGCAAATTAATAATCAGCCAACTAGTTGCAGCAATAGTGGTTTAATAAATTTTGACCAAGGTTTCGACGGATTTAAACCAGCCTTCTCCAGAAATACATGCGAAACCTAAAGGCAATGCGACATCATAAATTACAAATTCATGATCATTATATCTGATATATGCGTCTTACCAAGCCTATTGTCGAAACATCGTGAAATACTGTTATCAGAATAAAACTGGTACTTACTATAGTTGCATATCATAGTAGATGAAACATCCCTACAATCAAGGGAATGTCAGTTATGATTGCAAGAAATGTCAGCACGTTTGGAAGCATTCGCACCTACTGATGGGAAGCGGAGTGCGTGCATACGAAGATCTGTGGCACATGCTCCGTGGAACATATGTGTTTTGTGGCTTAGGTAGCCGGTGGGAGAACTTACATTAAATTTACAAAGATGTTAAATAAATGGAATATTTGAATAAAAAAGGGGGAGAGAGGTTTGAGAGAAGCTATGGAAACAAAATTACATTAGTCAATTGTAAAATTATTTTAACTAACAGATACCGTTGATATAAAAATGCCTGAAGAGCGTACCTCTCAGATAAACATAAATTGGATTAGTACATGGCTTCTAGTTGTTGTTGTGGTCTTCAGTCCGAAGAATGGTTTGATGCCGCTCTCCACCCTGCTCTATTCTGGGCAAGCCTCTTCATCTCCTCATAAGAACGGCAACCTACTTGTATTTGAATAAGCTTATGTGTTGATCTCTTGTTCTTCCTCTGCGATTTTTACCCCCGAATACTTCTCTCCAACGCTAAATTCACGATTCCTTGATGTCTAACAATTGATCCCTTCTTTTAGTCAAGGTATTCCAGAAGTTCCTTTTCTCCCCAATTCTGTTCAGTACCTCCTCATTAGTTGTGCGATCCACTCACCTAATCTTCTATAGCAGCACATTTCAAAAGCTTTTATCCTCTTTCTGTTCAAAATGTTCAAATGTTTGTAAAGCTTTTGGGACTTAACTGCTGGGTAATCAGTCCCTAAACTTACAAACTACTTCTGAACTAACTTATACTAAATACAACACGAACATCCATGCCCGAGGGAGGATTCGAACCTCCGACACGGGAGGCCGCGCGATCTGCAACATGTCGCTCCAGACCGCTCGGCTACTCCCGCGTGGCCCATGTGTCCATTTGCCTCTTCTGTCGTCATATCCATCCACAGAGAAGAAATTACAAAATAGTAAAATATTTCCAAATTTTGAGTAACGGAGCAAATAAGTGCACGTTTCTTTTACTAAACAATAAGCGAATTAAGAGCCATAATAAAGGTATTTGCAGTTTCATTACCAAGATATTTCAGTTTCTATTCCTAACGTATTCTACCTACCAGTTTCAACAATGTAACTTCCACGATATGCGCGTGTTACAGCAAACTAATCATCCAAACATGAGCAGCCGTAGAAATAGATTCCACGAAACATTAGGCCTACCCTCGTGTGTCATTTTCACCGTAACACCTAAAAGGTACGCAAAGAGAAGTTGATGCACTTCTGTTGTCGTTGATCGCTTATTATTATTATTATTATTATTATTATTATTGTTACTACTATTATTGCGCATGTATATGGCAAAGCACCTTCCGAATTACATAATTTTCATTTTATTCCTTGTATAATTAATATTAAAAATCGATACTTCGGTTCTCATTTTACGTTTTAATATTGTAGTATCTATTAGGTCTTACTAAACCACCGTGTCAGAAGGACAAATTTCGTGTTTTTCCGGTCTAAGTGCTTGATGTACAGCCGATTTATCCGGCTTGTCCAGGCAGCATTTAGTATTCGTGAAGACAGAAGTAAATGCTTCTTTTCGTAGCTCCTAGTGTACAATTGTCCGCAAGTGTATGGGATTTAGTACACTCCTGCTATGACATGTGACGGTCGTATGTCATTGCCAGTGGTTATATGTTCGCTCACCTTTCGTTTTGGTCGTGCAGCGTCGAGCGCACCTGCATATGCAGCACTTTCCCGCTGCTTTCGTATTAACGCGAGTAATGGCAACAGGAGGCTTTTAGCTAAATGACAGGATGCGGATCTGTTGACTTCTGACGACTGGCGCCTATTGTCACCGGCCGACATTCGAAAATTACGGGATCGTTTCTCCTATTCATCCGAATAACTTACATTTTTCTCCCTTAAGAGCTAGCTGCCATTCATCGTACCAACTAGAATATTTTCTAAGTTCCTTTGTACACTCATTAAATGACGACACATTCCCATTCATCACAGCATCAGCGGCGACTACTACTTACCCTATTCGTTAGGTCAGTGTTTTTCAACCTCTTCGAATACGCGGCCCCTTTACAAGTGAAAATATTCTGACGACCCCCCCCCCCCCCCCCCCTTCTAGCGAACCGTAACAAAACTATGTTATCTCAAAGGAAATAAATGCGATCTTCTTTCTTTTAAATTTTTGGTCGAAGTTCTTCTTGTCTATTTTTAGGAATGTAGCATATTATCCTATATTTCCATTATTTTTACCACGTAAATATATTTTGCTTAACCATTATTTCGCATTTGAGGCAGGACTCCAGAAGCGAATTAAGATCATTAAGAATGCTCCCGCTGTATAGACATTTTGTAATATATCTATTAGATTTTTTTTTCAGTTCTTTTGCCTATCGATTGGTTCCTGAAAAGTTTTCAGACCTTCAGCTTATTCATCATTAACTCACTGTATTATAACACAGTTTATGATCTATTTAATTCATAATTAACGTTACACAAGAAACTTCGCAATTTGATCAGTAAATGTAGTTGACTTAGGTATACGTTTTTGTATTACTGAAACCCTAGTTATTTTGTGGTACAAGTACTTCTTGCTGTGAAGGCGACTCGCCTCGAAGGTTAAAATACACTGCAAAAATGTTCAAATGTTTCTAAAGCTTATGGGACTTAACTACGGGGTCATCAGTCCCTAAACTTACAAACTACTTATGAACTAGGACGACACAAATATCCATGCCCGAGGTGGGATTCGAACCCCCGTCCGTAGTGGCCGTGCAGACCGTGACTGAAGCGCCTCAGTCCCCTCGGCCACCGCGGCCGGCAAAATACATTGCGTTAGATCACACATCCCTAGCGGTCCTATCACACATCCCTAGTGCACTCCTGACGATACCCTTGTGTCCGCTGTACACTCGCCGTCAATGTACTTGGTTATTTACTTAATAAATTATTAGCCGTTCATCTATATGGGAATCCTACCTTCGTTATCGGTTTGCAGTGGGGCACCGTACAGCGTCGGATTGGCCGAGCGCATTGAGGCGCTATGCTCCCGAGTCCATTAAACTTCACAAACATTTAAACATTTTGGAGCACCTTATTTAACGGCTTTCGTAGATCAAGGAGTAAGAAGTCTAAGTGTGCCATGCGCATCTCTTGAGCGCCTCTTGAATGGCTTGAACAACCAAACCGCTGAGCGTCTTTCGATTGCTGCCGTGGCGTATGAGAGCAGACGACTCATTGGAGATGCCCTCGAATACTCTATCCATCAAGGAGATGACAGACAAGGAAAAGAGCGCCACTCAGCTAAATCGATGTCGAAATCACTGATGAGGAGCAAGTTGAAAGCGCTCAACAAAATTTCACAGCTGGCACCAAAGGTTGCCGAACATATGGGTGGTACAGGAAGACATTTTCGGTGGTGTCAACGATGCAAGTCCTCCCCCCCCCCCTTTCCTGACGACCACGACAGAGGATGACGTGAAAGTGAGGACCTAAAAAGTAAAAATAGGCTTTTCTACGTTGGATTATGTTAGCATTTCATCTAATGGTTGGGAAAGTTCTGCAGCGATTTCGCTCTTTGTACCAGAGCAAAACGGAGGTTGCGCTACTCTCCAAAGGAGGCAATTCACGTTGCACGTTGTTTTTGGAGTAGATAACGGTTGTCCGAAAGGTGTCGGCAGTGTCGAATATTGTTAAACGTCATTTCGTAACTCAGTGTGCTCGGTAAAAATGTTCAAATGTTCGTATAGCTTATGGGACTTAACTACGGGGTCATCAGTCCCTAAACTTACAAACTACTTATGAACTAGCTAACACTAAGGACGGCACAAATATCCATGCCCGAGGGTGGATTCGAACCCCCGACCGGGCCGACCGGGCCGTGCGGACCGTGACTGGAGCGCCTCAGTCCCCTCGGCCACCGCGGCCGGCATGTGCTCGGTAATATGGTTTTTTACTGCACAGGGAAAACAAAAACAGTTAGACAGACGGACACCAGAACAGGGTGGCGCTGCGTGCAGTTGGTCGGAACGTGTGTAGGCTGCTACAAATTGGTTGGTTCGTTGGACATCTTGTTGCCTGTACGATAAAACGAAGCGTGTGTAGGGGCCTTAAAAACGCGAAAGGAGGCGTGGGGAAGGCGAGCGGTCGTAGCGCGGAGGCCCGGATCCTGCAGGTTGCGACAGCGTCCGGCCGGCGCACCGCTGCCGTCCTGTCAGCCGGCTGCAGTCTGCGGCCGACCTGCGACAAGCGAGACTGCCAGGCCACCGCCGTCTGTCTCCTCTGCAGAACTGCGCCTCCCACCCACCACCGCTGTCTGGCTGCGACGCGCTGCTCAGACACCGGAAGAGTCATCGCCGCGGAATACTCTATCCACAGCTCGAGGGGCGACATCATGCAGCTATAACTGTGAGTGTCGTATGGCGATCATCTGTCCCCTTCCCCCACAAGGAGACTACGCGATATTGGATTTCTGTGGCTCCCTCTCCCGGAACCATCATATTGTGACACTCCTGCCTATTAGTTAGAATGGAAGCGCAACAACCCTCAACACAAGCTCTAATAATTATAATGTTTTGAATTTCATTACCTGCTTCCCTGATCTACATTTACTACATGGGATACTCTGCAAATCACATTTAAGTGCCTGGCAGAGGGTTCATCGAACCACCATTATACTTTTTATTTCCCTCGAATGGCGCGCGGGAAGAAAGAACACCAGAATCTCTCTGTTCGAGCTCTGATTTTATTCTGATGATCATTTCTACCTATGTAAATGGGAATCAACTATATATTTTCGTATTCGGAGGAGAATATTGGCGATTGGAGTTTCGTAAGTAGCCCACGCCGCAGCGATAAGCGCCGCTGTAATGATTTCCATCCCAGATCCTGTATCATTTCCGTAACGCTGTCTCCCCTGTATCGTGACAATACGAAACGAGCTGCCCTTCTTTGTACTCTTTCGATGTCCTCCGTCAAACCCACCTGAAAAGGATCCCACACTGGGCAGCAATACTCCAAAAATGGACGGACAAGCGTAGTGTATGCAGTCTCTTTAGTAGTTCTGTTGCATCTTTTAAGGGTTCTGCCAATAAAACACAGTCTTTGGTTCGCCTTTCCCACGACGTTATCTACGTGTACTTTCCAGTTTAAGTCTTAAATAATAGTAATTCCTAGGTATTTTAAGGAGTTTACGGCCTTCACGTTTGATTGATTTATCTTGTAAACAAAGTTTAACGGATTTCTTTTCGTACTCGTATGGACGACTTCACACTTCTCATTATTTAGAGTCAATTGGAAATTTTTAGACCATACTGATATCTTATTAAGATCGTTCTGCAGTTGGTTTTGAACTTCAGATGATTTTACTAGACGGTAAATGACGGCGTCATCTGCAAACAACCTAAGAGAGCTACTTAGATTTTCCCCGAAATCGTATGAAAATTAGGAACAGCAGAGGACCAATAACACTACCCTGTGGAACGCCCGATATCACTTCTGTTTTAGTCGATGCCTTACCATCGATTACTACGAACTGTGTCCTCTCAGACAGGAAATCCCCTATCCAATCGCAAATTTGGGGGGATTACCATAACCACGATGTTGACAATACGCCTTTGTTGATTAGCTCCGAAGTATCATTATCGTCCTGAAACTATTTATTTGGCAGCCTGTTTTTTTTTCGTAGTAGATGGAAATACAGTGCTATATGTTTTACTGCTATTTTATTATTATAATTGCATCGGTATAAGAAAAACAGGCATTATGTAATGGTTTTACCATCCTAACTCAGCCAAAGTAAAGACTGACTGTGACGCGTCGATTTCGTATTTACAGTTAATGCTAAGTTCTAGAAAGTTCTAGAATAAATTTGGTATACTAATATTTCCGCTGCGGAGCGTGCGGTTGCTCGCCGTGGATGTTCGAGTCCTCCCTGGGGCATGGGTGTTTGTGTTTGTCCTTAGGTTAGTTTACCTAGGTTTAAGTAGTTTGCAAGCTACAGACTGATGTCCACGCAGTTTGGTCCGATAGATTTACAAACAACATTACAATGGTCGGTAGTCAAGCAGCGGTGATCCTTTTAATTGCTCTGTTAAATTGCCTGTTTTGACGTCAACGGATTTATTTTTGTGGAGATACTGAAAGATATGTGCGAAAGACATGGTAGAGAGTATAAGGAACGTCTGTGCTGAAATTCCCGCAGATCCGTTTCTGTCCTGCGCACATTTGATTATAGGAAGGAGCAATCAGAGTATTAAATATATATTGTGATTGTCCGAAAGAACAGACACCATATACAATCAAGGCGAAGACGACCAAGCGTCCTTTTTCAGTATATATGCACACCAGGTCTGAACTATAGCACGGAAATAGTTGTGTATCGGTCAGTGCAGGAGCAGACGACCCCGGTTCGAATCCTAGCTGGGCGCAAGTTTTCGATTTTCCTCAGTGATTTAATTCGATGCCCACTACCAGCTTAAGTCGTAAACTTCTTTGTTTCTGGTAGTGTATTGAAGGTAAAATTTTTCAACGCTAACTATAACTGAAAAAAAAAAAAATATCTTTTTAAAAGCCACTCGGATATGTGAGATTTGCTATGGTAACATAATGTGTTTTCCTATAAATAATGTACAATAACTTCCGTTTCCACCCTCAAGACTTCCGAGGGGGGTGGAGGGGAGAGGTAATTCAAAATATCACAAAAGTTATTATAATAACAGTAATAATAATAATAACAACAATAATAATTCCGCTTGGTGATATGATATGCGATTCTTTAAATAAATATATCGATTTCATTTATTAAATCAACATTCTGAGTGCAGTTTCGAGTCCTGAGGCCTCATGTACACCGCATCCGAACTGGAATCTGCACTAAAGATGTTCATTCAATGAATGGAATCGATATGCGATATTTTAAAATAAATATTTTGTATCATACCACCCAGCGTAAATATTATGCTGTGGTGGTTGGGAACACATCTCATTATGGTGTCGTCATACAAGCTACTGTTATTGTTTTGATTCGATGTGAATATCTCGATATATCCACACCTTCTAACCATTTGTTACCCATTTTTATTTTATCCATTATAGCGACTTCTGCCACGAATATAAAAATATTTGAGCTAGAGCTTCCATATTTTTCAATTGCTTGTAGAGCTTATTTGACTTAACTACGGGGTCATCAGTCCCTAAACTTACAAACTACTTATGAACTAGCTAATACTAAGGGCGGCACAAATATCCATGCCCCCGACCGTAGTGGCCGTGCAGAACGTGACTGTCGCGCCGCAGACCGCTTGGCCACCGCGGCCGGCTTCCATATTTTTGTCCTGCAGAATCTAAATATGCAGTAAGGATTGGGGATTCCTATTTAGGATATTATCCGCCACCTCTCACATTCAGAAGATTGGGTGTATACGGGGTGTTATCACTGGATGTCCCAGTTAGAGACAAAAGCCTGATAATTTATATTTTTTATCCGATGTGTAGCTTTAGAGACCTGTCAGTCTCTTCAGATAAAATAAACAGCCCGTACATTGCACTCGTGTAGGACACTGAGTTACTTGAGTTATTGTGCTATGCCTGTGCGCGGTGTACCGTGTCTGCCTTTCAGAGTAATACATTTTGTGGAGCACTTCCATGACACTACTGCACCATTTTAGTTCCTCTTGCTGATTCGCAAATCCAGGTAATTTGGCGTGTTTTGCATGCACGTAAGCGCAAAAGAAAACCCTATAGGTGGATATGTCATACAGAAACCAGTTCGATATAATAGATACAGCCGATTTATTGGATGTAAAACTTTCCTGCGATAAGGGCATAATATCAGCTGATGCGTAGTACAACACGCGTCTCTCTACACTAGCACAACCTTCCATTACGCTAATGGAGTGCGCGAACCGCGTAAATCACAGCTTACCGAACTGCTGATTAGTTTTCGGTGTTCCGTGACACGACTGTTTGCGCACCCCGACAATTTGTCATCTGACGCAACGAGAGTGATAAACAAGGCCGCTTGATTTGTCCCTCCGTCACACTGATTTTGTTTTATCAGACAAGGGTGAGCGACGGAGACGGGCTCCACAATTGGCAGTCGTGACAGACTGACAGCCGAGTGTCACGGCGGATTGAGGCGGCCGTAGTTTCGGAGGTCGAGAACTGCCTTTCAGATGATTGCTATGAAAAGCTCTTGCTGGCTTTTCCTCCTGACCTGTAGTGCGCTAATTGATATGACCAACCGTAAGTGATTTTACTAGAGACTTTAGAGTAATTAATAAAATATTTGAAACACCTACATGGACAGAAACCATGCCTCGTTAAATCACTTGTGTCTCGTGTCACTGAAGTTCTTTGGAATCGATTGTTTACACCAATTGTTGTCAGAATTATGTCGTACCATTTCTAAAACAGTCTTGGTATTAGTTCCATCTGAAGTGATGGTGGAGTGAGCTAAGAGAAGACTCCGCCCTAAAAATACTGTCTTTACTCGATGCGACTTAAGTGGAATTCTTTTGTTTAGCAAAAGAAGTTCCAGAATTCGTAAAAAATATTTAGCCCCAGATGCAAGTCTCTCTTTATTTGTAAAGCATCTTCTGTGGATGGCTTTAGCCGGTTTGGATGTACGTTTTTGTACGAGAGAAACAATTTTGAGACGTAAAGAAGAGACATTATCATTAACCACCGAAGATACTTTATATAAGGCGAGACACGTCTGGTGTGAAAAAATTGTCCTAATTGCAGTTAGCGTAAGACGGAAAACTATTATTGTTAACCTTAATATTAAATTCTGTTTCTCATTTTGCTGCCTCAGTTTGTAGTTATGCTATATTTATTGTCTTCCAGCATGTCACATGTATTCTATAATTGATTTCCAATGCTGCGTTAAACAACTACTTACGTATTTGTTTTTTTACGATATGATGTATCATTTTTTTCATTATTGGCACTATTTTTACGTCTGTTAGTAACAAATATTCGCTATTTCAGTTTCTGACTGTCAATTTTTATAATACAGAACTTGCTATGAAAAATATATTTGTCATTGTGTTGGTAATGCTCTTTGATGAGCGTTTACCACCGTACCCGTCCGACAAATATCCTACGAACAGTGGTGGTCTGAACCTTCGCCCCAGAGAGTCCTAACTGTATTAAATTCACTGAATTGAAAGGAATCCATTCAATGCGGATGACGTTAATATAGCACAATGATGTAATTCAATAAAATCCGATCTGTTATGTTGGGCACCACTCATTGCAAGAACATGCTATGAGAACTCATCTGAACAGTACTGGTGGATACATTTCCAGTACTTCCATCTCACAGATTTTATACATCGATTTCATTCCTATTATTTAATTCAGTGTGATTCAGCTGACATACATGCCTCATTTTCTCTGGGGATGTCATTCTCATTAACTAATTTTAGCCTTGATATTTTTTACAAGGTTTAAATATCACTTTGGACCGTTTTGATTTATTTCATTGATTTTTCCATATGCAAGCTGAAAGGTAGAGAAGACAGACTACGTCTTTGCTTTGCCCCATTTTTATTCTCGGCACTAATGACTTCGTCTTGCTGGTTTATTATTCCTGTTTCTGTTTTGTACAAATTATGTTTTACTCGCCTTTTTGTACTTCACTGTTAATTTCAAACATCTTTCACGGCATTGAACCCACATGTACAGGGATAATCTGCAAACTTATATGAAACCCTGACTGACCAAGTTGCAAGTCTTTATACCACTTTAGAAATTTATCCAGACCTGACTGTACATTTACGCAGCAACTTCTTTAAGAAGAATACTTCGTTACAGACAGTCAATCATCTATGAAAACTGTATGGTTACTGCTAATATTATCGGCAAAGTCGTTAACATGTCATGTCAGCATCAAGAATACCAACAAATTTCATGTGTGCATTCCCGAATAGCCGGCCGCGGTGGCCGAAGGGTCTGAGGCGCTCCAGTCACGGTCTGCACAGCCACTACGGTCGGGGGTTCGATTCCCCCCTCGGGCATGGATATTTGTGCCGTTCTTAGGATTAGCTAGTTCATAAGTAGTTTGTAAGTTTAGGGACTGTTAACCCCGTAGTTCTCATAAAAAAAAATAAAAAAAATTTTTTTAAAAAAAATTAAAAAAAATACCCGAATATAATGGCTTTTCATCCAAAAAACATGCCGTGTCCTCACAATGAGGAAGTCCTCAGTCCAGTCAAAAATTTCAGTCGGTAACCCATCTGATCGTACTTATAAGTGTACTATCCTTTCAAAATCAAATGTTCAAATGTTGTATACCTACGGAGCCAAACTGTTGAGGTCAACGGTCGCTATACTTACAAATTAATTAAATTAACTTACGCTAAGGACAATACACCCTCCCATGTCCGAGGGCGGATTCGAACCTACGGCCATAGCGGCCGCGTATCTGTTGGATGACTCCTCAGAACGCGCGGCTGTTCCCCGCGGCACTATCTTTTCTGTTGGGGTATATGTATATGCTCGACACCACATATGTTGCAATCATTTCCAGATTGACCCTTTCTTGTCCATCTTCTCCTGCAAACCTCCCTCCGCTTCCACCCGCTCGACACCTAGCCCACTGCCACCTCTTAGACAATCTCCTCCTCCTCCTCTTTATGTACATGTCCCTTCCCTTATGTGTTTGACCATCCCCCTTCAACTCCTTTCCTCTCTATACATTCCTCTCTAGCCTCTCTCTCAGTATATCTCCTTCTCCCCCTGTCATTGTTGATCGCATCTTCTACCAATTTGTCCGTCAGCTCCTCCTCTTCTATCTGCCCATACCCATATCATCCTACCCGTTTCTCCATTCACTGTATTCCATGCACTCTCGCTCACTATCATTCCATCCTCTCCCTCTCTTCTGATCCAAACCTATGTGGACTTTTAGCTAATGTAAGGCATGCTGACAGTACATTTTCAGCAAGCCTACATCACCTCATTCTCCCTCTGTCAGTATCTCCCCAAACTTCGTCATTGTCGTTCTCCCAACTCTCTCTCTCTCTCTCTCTCTCTCTCTCTCTCTCTCTCTCTCTCTCTCTCTCTCTCTCTCTCTCGAGGTGGCGCAGTGGTAACACGGAACTCGCATTCGGGAGGACGGTGGTTCAAAGCCACCTCCGGTAATCTAGATTTAAGTGTTCTATGATTTGCCTAAATGATTCCAGGCAAATGCCGGGATGGTTCCTTTCAAAGGGCACGACCTATTTCCTTCCCCATCCTTGACCCTACTTCCGAACGTGAGCTCCACCTCAAATGACCACATTGTCAACCGGGCCTTCCTTCTATCTGTCTATCTCTCTCATCCATTTCAAATTCATTGCCTAACTCATGCCCCTCACACTCGCTGCTCTATATCTCTCCATTAGTCCCCCCTCTCGCAGTTCGACACTTCAACCGTTATGAGATCAAGTGAGATATGTAACGTATTTCATCAGATATTTATTACAATTGTAATTTGTGTATGATACAGTACCAGCTTTTGCCATCTCAACTCTTTACTTGAGGTTTACAAGGCGTTTACTTAGTGCAAGGCACCATGAAGCTCCTACAATAGTGATAAAGTCATTCTCGTTGCCACCTAATGTGGTGTGTGATCATCTCAGACGGCCAGTACAGTTGCACACGTGCGTGGGGTGGACAATATGAAGTTATCAATAAGCTCTTGAGGGCTATTAGGCCATTTTTCCATGACTGCAATATCCATCTGTGCAATAGTTACTGTTAACGCGTAGTTCAATTTTGCGCTCCATGTTCCAATGGCACGAATTCGCTCATTGACCCTGTTAGCTGGGTCGCAGCGTGTACCGCCGCTTCACTGCGGTGCTTTGCACAGTAGGGGGCGCTTGTTGACATATTCATCATTATGTATCCGCGGGCACCCCAACCTCCCCAGCATGGTTATTAAAATATGGGCCGTGCGGGAGTAGCAATGTGGTCTGGAGCGCCACGTTACGGTTCGCGCCGCCTCCGCCGTCGGAGGTTCGATTACTCCCTCGGGCATGGGTGTGTATATGTCCTTAGGCTAGTTTAACTTACTTTAAGTAGTCTGAAAGGCTAGGGACTGATGAACAGCCGGCCGCGGTGGTCGAGAGGACTGAGGCGCTTCAGTCACGGTCTGCAGGGCCACTACGGTCGGGGGTTCGAATCCCCCCTCGGGCATGGATATTTGTGCCGTCCTTAGTATTAGCTAGTTCGTAAGTAGTTTGTAAATTTTGGGGGGCTGATGACCCCGTAGTTAAGTCCCATAGACTTTACAAACATTTGACAGATGAACAAAATAGTTTAGTCCCACAGAATTACAAACATTTGAATTTTGTAAAATACGGGACCATTCACCGATCATTTCAGACGTACCTTGTAGGATGATTTGTCATAAAGAGATGATATTTCATTTCGTAATGTACAGTCAGAGTAAACAATGTTAGGTTAGTTGTAAGTTTAAGTCGGTTGTAAGTACTGTTTCTTCCTGGTTTTGTGACTGGAAATGAACAGCCATCTTACCCATTCCGTCACAATGGTAATGTTAAGCGTCATCTTGTTTTCATCTTTGTGCCGATTGAACGACATCTGTGGACAATCTAAGAAACATTGTCCTTCTAGCAATATATACTTTCAATGTCAGTACGCAGGAGAACTTAGAATCAAGGTTACAAACTCTTCTTTGAAGTGTGTCTTTCAGATGTTTCTTCGTGCTTGCTATGATCCGTACTAAATTGTGTAGTTAACGTGGCTTTTGCATAGCGACTGATGTTTGATGAGCTTGGGCTTCAGGATATCGTTATACAGTAAATTTTCTTATTCTCCTGGAGTTTGCAGGATATGCTGAAAAAGGATAATCTCCAACCCTATCAAATTAATACTTCGATCAAGGGCTGACACAACCTTTTTTATGGAACGGTATTTGAACAAAATTATCGTTTAACAACTTTGTGCATTTTACAAATAAATGCGGAACATAGACAATAAGATAGAGTTGGTCTACTCAGTTTGAGCTCCCCATACGTAAATCTTTTTATAAGAGCACTTGTCCTCTCTGTTACGTTCTATTGTTCCATTTCTTCCGTGGACCACACGCATCTCCAAGACTGGAGCTCCAGACATGGAATAACTGCTCTATCCGTCACAATTAGCTAGAATGACTCCACTTATCAGGCGTACTCCCGTCTTACAGACACGCAGCATCCATGCCACTCTTAATACACGCCCTTAAAGGGAGAACTCTTTTGGAAGTACCTATCGTCCATTACATATAAAACATCTCTTTCTTTAGTTGCAATCACGTAATTGGTATTTTTAGTGTCGATCGTCCTTTCATAGTTTGGGAAAATCTTTCATTATATCATTTCGAGTGATATTGCCCATCTCATGGTAGGATAAATATTTTCAAAGGAAATGAAACGGCGTGTTAAATTGCAATGAATATCGACATACACTATGTGATCAAAAGTATCCGGACACCATAATTCATTTTTAGTCCGGGGCAAGTCCCGGAGATAAATTAAAACGGTCCCAATCCCCCGGTTCCGACCAAGGTTTTCGGGAGGTTTTCCTTGGTTGTAAGGCGTATGCCGGAACTGGTAAGCTCCTCCCACTAATTCCCAATTGGGATCCCCCTTTGCCCCACTATGAGCTTGTCTGATAGTTGGCTGAATAGAACCGCGACTCTTTATGGGCCGGATCTCAAACAGCCCGCTCCACTCCTCGGAGTGGAGAATGAAAAGAATAAGACATATATATTATCATAACTGTAATTTGTATTACCAACCAATATATGAGCAATATTCAAATTGTAAACTGTAAAAAGTGAAGTAATGTAAAATTTTGTGATATAAGATTCTTGCACTGATGCAAAATATGTGAAGTAATAAAATTATGACCTGTAACACCCTTGGCTGAAAAGGGCAAAGCTGGCCCTCAAACAGCCCGCTCCACCCTCTCAGGCTAGAGAATGAAACGCGCATCGAGGCGCTATGTTCCGATGCGCGAGGCTGTTCCCCGGCAGGGATTTGAATCCCCCGATAGGCATGGAAGTTTGTGCTGTCTTTAGTATAAGTTAGTTCATAACTAGTTTGTAAGTTTAGGGACCGATGACCCCGCTGTTTAGTCCCATAAGCTTAATAAATATTTTAACATTTTTTTGTGCAGGTCAGTCCATTACAGTGATGTTAGTGTCGTGTAACCGCATTGCCACAGGCCGTGGATTATGAACACGAGCTCGAGCGTGTTGAAAGATGCAATCGCAATTCCCGAATTGCTCTTTAACAGTGGGAAGCAAAGGATCTTAAAACGCCAATGTAGTCCTGTGCTGTCTGTGATAGTGCCACGCAAAACAAGGGGTGCAAGCCTCCGCAATTTAATGTTGGCACTACACACGCTGACAGATGACGTTCACCGGGCGTTCGCCAGCAAACATCGTGCCATCTGATCGCCACATTGTGTACCGTGATTCGTCACTCCACACAACGTTTTTGTCCACTGTTCAATCGTACAATATTTAAGCACTTACACCAAGCGAGGCGACGTTTGGCATTGACCTGCATGATGTGTGGCTTTTGGGCAGCCAGTCAAACATGAAATCCAAATTTTCTCACCTCCCTCCCAACTGTCATAGTACTTGTAGTGCATCCTGATGCAGTTTGGAATTCCTGTGTGATAGTCTGGATAGATGCCTTCCTATTAAACCGTACGACCCCCTTCACTTGTCTGAGATCTCAGTCACCAGACGAGGTCGGCCTGTAGGCTTTCGTGCTGTACTTGTCCCGTTTCCACTTTACTGTTGTTGTTGTGGTCTTCAGTCCGGAGACTGGTTTGATGCAGCTCTCCACAATACCCTATCCTGAGCAAGCCTCTTCATCTCCACATAAGAACGGCAACCTACATCTGTCTGAATCTGCTTACTGTATCCATCTCTTGGTCTTCCTCTGCGATTTTTACCCCAAACACTTCCCTCCAATGCTAAATTCACAATTCCTTGATGTCTAAAAATGTGTCCTACCAATCTATCCCTTCTTTTAGTCAAGGTATGCCAGAAATTTCTTTTCTCCCCAATTCTGTTCAGTACCTCCTCATTAGTTACGCGATCCAACCACGTAATCTTCAGCATTCTTCTGTAGCACCATATTTCAAAAGCATCTACTATTTACTATCGCATCAGAAACAGTGGATTTAAGGCTGTTTAGGAATGTGGAAAGCTCACGTACAGACTTCTGACACAAGTGACACCCAATCACCTGACCACGTTTTAAGCCTCTGACGATGTCTAATGACTACTGAGGTCGCTGTTGTGGCACGTGGCACGAGGTGGCAGCACAATGCATCTAATATGAACATTTATGACTTTTGGGGTTCTCTTTGCTTCTCGCTGTACAAGCAGCTGGCGGTACTCTGCCTGTGCTGAGCTTCAGCGTACAGCAGGCGGCCGGGGCTGCCCTGGGGTCGTTACCGCCGCCTGCTAATGGCTCGTCGCAGGCAGCGCAGCGGCCTATCTGGCGCAATTAGCCGCCTGCGGACGCATTCCTCTGCCGCGGCGCCTTATCGCCGTCCGCACCCGCGCGCCGCCGCCGCCGTCGCAGTCCTTCCCGTAGTTACGGCCCGCGCTGATACCGACGCGTAATTTTAGGGCATTCCGAACCCGGCCCTCCCTCTGCGTTGGCCAGCCAAGCAGAAGCCACTCGTGCCTGGCTGCACGCGAGGACCCCTGTGTTCTAAGGCAGCATGATACAGTTCCCCACGAACGTTTAATGAACAAAGTAAGAGCATACGGTCTATCAGACCAATTGTGTGATTGGATTGAGGAATTCCAAACATAACAGAAAGCAGCGGGTCATTCTCAATGGAGAGAAGTCTTCCGAAGTAGGAGTTATGTCAGGTGTGCCACAGGGGAGTGTCGTGGGTCCGTTGCTGTTCACGATATATATAAATGACCTTGCGTATAACATCGGAAGTTCACTGAGGCTTTTTGCGGATGATGCTGTAGTATATAGAGAGGTTGTAACAATGGAAAATTGTATTGAGATGCAGAAGGATCTGCATAGAATTGACGCATGGTGCAGGGAATGGCAATTAAATCTCAATGCAGACAAGTGTAACGTGCTGCGAATATACAGAAAGAAAGATCCTTTATCATTTAGCTACACTATAGCAGGTCAGCAACTGGAAGCAGTTAATTCCATAAATTATCTGGGAGTAGTCATTAGGAGGGATTTAAAATGGAACGACCATATAAAATCAATCGTCGGTAAAGCAGATGCCAGACTTAGATTCATTGGGAGAATTCTAAGGAAATGCAGTCCGAAAACAAAGGAAGTAGGTTACAGTACACTTGTTCGCCCACAGCTTGAATACTGCTCACCGGTGTGGGATCCGTACCAGGTGGGATTGATAGAGGAAGTGGAGAAGATCCAACGGAGAGCAGCGCGCTTCGTTACAGGATCATTTGGTAATCATGAAAGCGTTACGGAGATGATCGATAAACTCCAGTGGAAGACTCTGCAGGAGAGACGCTCTGTCGCTCGGTATGGGCTTTTGTCGAAGTTTCGAGAACATACCTTTACCGAGGAGTCTAGCAGTATATTGCGCCCTCCTACGTATATCTCGCGAAAAGACCGTGAGGATAAAATCAGAGAGATTAGAGCCCACACAGAGGCATACCGACAATCCTCCTTTCCGCGAACAATACGTGACTGGAATAGGAGGGAAAATCGATAGTGGTACTCAAGGTACCCTCCGCCACACACCGTCAGGTGGCTTGCGGAGTATGGTTGTAGAGTAGATGTAGATGCCCCGGACTGGCGCCACCGTTACCGCCGGAGTACGAGTCCCCCCTCGGGCGTGTCTCTCTCTCTCTCTCTCTCTCTCTCTCTCTCTCTGTGTGTGTGTGTGTGTGTGTGTGTGTGTGTGTGTGTGTGTGTGTGCTGGTCCTGAGTGTAAGTTTGTTTAAGTAGTCTGTAAATCTAGGGACTGATGACCATAGCAGTTTCGCCCAATGGGTTTACAAACAATCAACTTTTTTTCCCGCTTAGAAACACAGGAATACGTTGCTACCATACCGTAGTTATACCAATACACGAGGGTTGAAACTCCAATAGTGACAACATTGCTGTGGAGAAACTATGCAATGGAATTTGCACTCCTGGCCATTAAAATTGATACACCACGAAGATGACGTGCTACATACGCGAAATTTAACCGACAGGAAGAAAATGCTGTGATATGCAAAGGATTAGCTTTTCAGAGCATTCACACAAGGTTGGCGCGGGTGGCGACACCTACAACGTGCTGACATGATGAAAGTTTCCAACCGATTTTTTTATTTTTTATTTATTTATTTATTTATTTTTTTTTTTTTTTATGGGACTTAACTACGGGGTCATCAGTCCCTAAGCTTACAAACTACTTATCTACTACCTTATACTAAGGAAGGCACAAATATCCATACCCGAGAGGGGATTCGAACCCCCGAACGTAGTGGCCGTGCAGACCGTGACTGGAGCGCCTCAGTCCCCTCGGCCACCGCGGACGGCCAAACCGATTTCTCATACACAAACAGCAGTTAACCGGCGTTGCAGGGTGACACGTTGTTGTGATGCCTCGTGTCACGAGGATAAATGCGTATCATCAGGTTTTTCGACTTTGATAAAGGTCGGATGGTAGCCTGTCGCAATTGCGGTTTATCGTATTGCGACATTGCTGGTCGCGTTCGTCGCGATCCAATGACTGTTAGCAGAATATGGAATCAGTGGGTTCAGGAGGGCAATATGGAACGCTTTGCTGGATCACAATGGCCTCGTATCACAAGCAGTCGAGATGACAGGCATCTTATCCGCATGCCTGTAACGGAACTTGCAGCCATGTCCTGATCCCTGAGTCAACAGATGGGGACGTTTGCAAGACAACAACCATCTGCACGAACAGTTCGACGACGTTTGCAGCAGCTTGGACTATCAACTAGGACACCATGGCTGCGGTTACCCTAGACTCTGCATCACAGACAGGAGCGTCTGCGATGGTGTACGCAACGACGAACCTGGGTGCACGAATCGCAAAAAGTCACTTTTTCGCATGAATCCAGGTTCTGTTTACAGTATCATGATGGTGGCAACCGTGTTTGGCCACATAACGGTGGACGTACATTGGTAGCGTGTATTCGTCATCGCCGTACTGGCGTATCAGCCGGCGTAATGGTATGGGGTGCCATTGGTTACACGTCCCGGTCACCTCTTTGAACAATGGCCATTACATTTCAGATGTCTTACTACCCGTGGTTATACCCATCATTCGATCCCTGCGAAACCCTACATTTCAGCAGGATAATGCACGTCCGTATGTTGCGGGTCCTGTACGGGCCTTTCTGGATACGAAAAATGTTCGACTGCTGCCATGGCCAGCACATTCTCCATATCTCTCACCAATTGAAAACGTTTACGTAATGGTGGCCAAGCAACTGGCTCGTCACAATACGCCAGTCACTACTCTTGATGAACTGTGGTATCCTGTTGGAGCTGAATGGCAATCTGTACCTGTACACACCATCCAAGCTCTGTTCGACTCAATGCCCAGGCGTATCAAGGCCGTTATTACGGCCAAAGATGGTTTTTCTGGGTACTGATTTCTCAGGATCTATGCACCCAAATTGCGTGAAAATGTAATTACATGTCAGTTCTAGTAAAATATATTTGTCCAATGTTTATCATCTACATTTCTTCTTGGTGTAGCAATTTTAATGGCCAGTAGCGTACTATTGTCCCGGTTGCACACGATCTTGACATACCTTCCTTACCTCCATGTCACTGGCGTGCGCACAATCGAGGGAATGCCAGTCACTTGTCAGCAACCGGTCCAACGTAAAGGTGTCACTATGTTCTCGAAACAGGAACAACGTAGTTGGATGAAGATTGAATGTGCCAGTGGTGGTCGTACAGCACAACAGTGTGATCAAGGTTTTCAAGAGGCGTGCGGGGAAACGGCATTGCCGTACAAAACCGTGACACGTTGGGTAAAAGCCGTAAACTGTGGCAGACATGCACCGGGCTGATCGTCCTAGCGTCTCTGAAGAAGAAGTGGATACTGTTGCCGCGTTAGTGGACAGTGATTGATGCTAGACGATTCGCGAGCTCGTCCACGATACAGGATTAGCACATAAGAATGTGATTCGCATACGGAAGGAACGCCTGGGCATGCGAAAAATTGCATCACGATGGGTTCCGGATGAATTTACAGACATGCAGAAATTGATGTGTTGCGACGCACTTCGTGACATTCTCTTCAGAACTGTTCCAGAGATTCGACAGGCAGTAGACCGCTCCATTCGTACCAACAACCGAACAGGCTCTGCTAACAGTACACTACTTCTACATCGCTGGCAACGGCTTCTATACAACGCTGGTGACTACTTTGAAGGACAGTAACAGCAGCAAACATGTAACGCTTTTGTATCGGGTGTGAAAAAATAGTTCCCACTATTTAATTTCTAACCCTTGTATATAGCATCAGTATGACTCGCAGAAGCAGGAAGCGTCTTTCCAACACGTTATTGAATTGGACTGCAGACGAATATTTGTCTATAGGGATTGCGGAAGTAACAAAGCAATTCTGATACGAATTTGTAATCGCTAGATGCAGGAGGTACGACGAACCGACGGGACTGATTACACCACTGCGTTGCGCCACTGCACTTGACCACAGGTATACTACGTGCATGACAGTGATGAATCGCTCAGCTACATCACCAAGCGTATCACAATAAATTCTGTTGTGTAACGGGCAGTATCCGCACGTACCATTCAAAGTGGTCCGCAGTTAACTGGACTGTCTACAAGGCCTAAATTACTGTGTTTACCAAGTCAACACCACGTGCTTTTGCGCCGGCAACAGTGCGATGAAATTTTGACAAGATTTACAGAATAGAACAACATTTTTTTAACGAGTTTTCCGATCCAGCCTGCACCAACACGACGGTCTCGGGTCCGAGTCTGGAGATACCGCGGTGAGAAAGTGCTCAACTGTTGCGTTACGCATCGCAAACTAGTCTTACATCTGGAGCTATTGTTTGGGGCCGTATTAGCTTTAACTTCCACCCTCCCTATTATGCATTTACGGTACAATAACCAGCCGGCTTTCATAGCTGAACTGTTGGAGCATGTCGTCATCCCATGCCTTCCTATCATGTGGAAGGTCGCATTACTGAAGGACTATACGCGACGACGACATGAGGCACGCACTATGCAGGACTCCTTCGTCGCCAGTCGGACTACAATCTGCCTTTGACTCTTCTCCCGGTCTTTCGCTTGTGAAAAATGTCTAGCTCACGGTTCCGGAATGACTGGGCCGGGATGCAGACCCGCTGCTACCCCCACATCTTCTTTGGCAACATGTGAAACCAACAATGTCTGATGTACCCCAACAACACATCCAGAGTCCCTTTGGTTCAATGATGAGGCGTGTAGCGGCGGTTATAGCAGCAATGATAACAAAAATACTAATTTCATTATCTTCCTCGCTTTACACGGTGCCGATTTTCAACCACGTGATCTTTGCACAATGTTTAATCTGAAAAATAAATTTGACTGTGGTAAGTGGTCCTCCTCGGGGTTCCATTTTGAAAGACGACTATTGAATTTGTATGCAGATTTGTAGTTTTCTCTGTGTTTCTTGTTGTAGAATAACACACGATACTCTTGCCCTTCGTCCATATGATTTAGTGACTGTGAGTTTATTTTAAGGGAAAGCTATATACGAAGATATTGCTTAGATGAACGAGTAATGGAGGTACTGACCTAGAGACATAGCACAGTGGTAACTCACTGAACTCACCTTCGAGAGGACGGTGGTTCGAATCCACCTCCGGCCATTTCAGATCTAGGTTTTCCGTAATTTCTCTAAATCACTGAAGGGAAATGTCGGGATAGTTCCTTTGAAAGGACACCGCGATTTTTTCCTCCATCCTTATCCAAACAAGAAAAATAATCTGAGTGTGAACTACGTCTCTAACGACAGTGCTGTCTACTGGACGAGATACCCTGATATTCCTACGAAAGAAGGTATTGCTTGAGTTAGTGATTTCTCAACGTGAGGGAGGCGCGTCCGAACTGGCGCAGCGGCGGCCAAGCCCCCACACTCGCGTAAGCGGCCGACTGCGAACAGCGGACAAATTGAACAGCGCCTCAGCGGCCACTGTGGTGGCAAACTTCCGCGCGAACTATAAATGTGCGTAAGGTTCTTTTGATTAGAGAGAGTATTCATTTAAGTCGCGAAAACTATGTCCAATTGAAATACATAACTACAAAACAGCTTCAGACTCATTCAATATACAGCAACTATCGGTTGTGTGTAAACTTATTACACATATGGTGTAGAAATCTACATCTACATCTACATAGATACTCTGCAAATCACATTCAAGTGCCTGGCAGAGGGTTCATTAACCACTTTCATAACTTTTCTCTACCGTTCTGTTCTCTAATAGCGCGCGGGAAGAAAGAACACCTAAATCGTTCCGTTTTCGATCTGATTTCTCTTATTTTATTGGGATGGTCATGTCTCCCTAAGTAGGTGGGTGCTAGCAAAATATTTTCACATTCATAAGTAAAAGTCGGTGATTGAAATTTCGCAAACAGATCACGCCGCAATGAATAACGTCTTTCTTTTAATGATTTCCACCCCCATTCGTGCAACATTTCTGTGACGCTCTCCCCCCGTAACGTGATAAAACAAAACGAGCTGCCCTTCTCTGAACCTTCTCCGTCAGTCCCACCTGGTGAGGGTCCCACAATGGGCAACAATACTCCAGGAGAGGACGCAAAAGTGTGATGTAGGCAGTCTCTCTGGTGGAGCTGGTGCATCTTCGAAGCGTTCTGCCAATGAAACGTAACCTTTGATTCGCCTTCCCCACAATATTTTCTATGTATTCTCTGTAGTCAAAGTTGTTCGTAATTGTAACTCCTACAACGCCAACGCCAACAGCGTTTCCTGTGTGTGTGTGTGTGTGTGTGTGTGTGTGTGTGTGTGTGTGTGTGTGTGTGTTGATGGAAATGAGGGACGAAACAACGAGGTCATCAGTTCCACAGCGTTTCCTCTTCCTAACGAAACCGACCTATGACATGTAGTTTTCTTTCGTTCTAAGTGCAGCGTATGAACGGAATTTATCGTCAGACAAGATTTATGCCACATTCTCAGTATATTCTACGATTGTGAAACTTTTGTACAAACATTTTTTGCTTCAAATGTTCAGATGTTTGTATAGCTACGGGGTCATCAGTCCCTAAACTTACAAACTACTTATGAACTAACTAATTCGGAGCGGCCGATACGGGCATGGATGTGCCGTCTTTAGTATAAGGTAGTTCATAAGTAGTTTGTAAGTTTAGAGACTGATGATTCCGCAGCTAAGTCCCATAAGCTTTACAAACATTTGAACATTTTTTGAACTGGCGCAAGCTGACTGAATACAAACTTGAGGGTAAGCTGGCAGGAGACTGGGAAACTTTCTCGCAGTACTGACGGTTACAGGTACACATTTCTGTGCGGCTGGATCTCAGCATGCGGCGAGATTGCAGTTCCTCTTAGAGACAATGAGGGAGGGGTGGGAGTTGGCCGGCGGGAGCGCCATGTTTGCCGCCGTCGCGGGGCCATCCGCGCCTTTTGTCCGACGATTGCGGGCGGAGTGCCGGGCCCGCCACAGGAAGCCGCGCGCTGGGGGCGAGGCGGGGGCGGCGGCGGCGGCGGCGGCGGCGGCGGCGGCGGAGGCGGGTCGCGCCGCCGAATCAATGCGCCGAGGCGAGGCGAGGCGATGACACCGCGCTCCCGGCACCAGCCCAGCTCTGAGACACCTTGCGGCGCCGTCCAATTCCTCCACCGCGGCAGCTCCTGGGAGGCCGGCTGCACCGCAGTACAGGCTCGCGGCATTTAGCTTTCCAACTTATAACGATTCCGTATTTCTTGATTTCCAGAAGGCTTTAGACAACGTACCTCAAGAACGGCTTTTAATCAAATTGCGTGGTTATGGTATATCGTCCCAAATTTGCTATTGAACAGGGGAATTCCTGTCCGAGAGGACACAGTTCGTAGTAATCGACTAAAACAGAGGTGATGTCAGGCGTTCCACAGGGTAGTGTTATTGGTCCTCTGCTGTTCCTTATTTACATAAACGATTTTGGGGAAAATCTAAGTAACTCTCTTAGGTTGTTTGCAGATGACGCTGTCACTTACCGTCTAGTAAAATCATCTGAAGATCAAAACCAACTGCAGAACGATCTAAACAAGTTATCACTATGGTGTAAAAATTGGCAATTGACTCTAAATAATGAGAAGTGTGAAGTCGTCTACATGAGTAGACTTTGTTTACAAGATAAACCAAAATACCTAGTAATTACTATTACTTCAGACTTAAATTGGAAAGAACACGTACATAATGTCGTGGGAAAGGCGAACCAGAGACTGACTTTTATTGGTAGAACCCTTAAAAGATGCAACAGAACTACTAAAGAGACTGCATACACTACGCTTATCCGTCCATTTTTGTAGTATTGCTGCCCAGTGTGGGATCCTTATCAGGTGGGTTTGACGGAGGACATCGAACGAGTCCAAAGAAAGACAGCTCGTTTCGTATTGTCACGATACAGGGGAAACAGCGTTACGGAAATGATAGAGGATATGGGATGGGACTCATTACAACGGCGCTTATCGCTGCGGCGTGGGCTATTTACGAAACTCCAATCGCCAACATTCTCCTCGGAATGCGAAAATATATTGTTGACTCCCACTTACATAGATAGAAATGATCATCAGAATAAAATACGAGAAATCAGAGCTCGAACGGAGAGATTCAGGTGTTCTTTCTTCCCGCACGCTATTCGAGAATGGAATAGGAGATAAATAGTATAATGGTGGTTCGATGAACCCTCTGCCAGGCACTTAAATGTGATTTGCAGAGTATCCCATGTAGATGTAAATAGCCTACAATGCACGAAGTATGTTCAGAAAATCCCGGAACTTCGTCCACAAATGTTACGGCGCCTCTATTTTGTTTTTACTTATTTGTGCATGGTCTCATTTGAAAAAGTCTCCTCCACAATTTAAATCCCTTTCCATCGCCCATTCCTTCTCCGGAATCAGTATTGGTACACCTCTTACTACTGCATTGCGCGAAGAGCCGTCTGCGAATTTTCTTTTTGTCATCTATCGTTGCAAATCTTAGCCCCTGCAAAGGGATTATTCAGTTGTCGAAATCCGCAAGGAACAGTTTTTTGTCTCGTTTCCGCTGGTCGTCCTGGGTGTCGGTGGCCGAGTAGAGAGAGAGAGAGAGAGAGAAACATACACATAAAAGCAGGATACACGCGTGTGCGGGTACAGAATCTGAGGTGACCAGCCAGGGGACAGCAGAAACTAGAAACACTAAGCTAGATGAGAGCAAGATACGTATTTCGTAAGTATTGTACAATACTTAACTTTGTTAACTCAAGACTAGTGGAATGCAGATACATAGTTTAACTAGATAGAGGCCTGCCTACTGATGAGAGACTTTCCTAGTGCCTGTCTGATTCCCAAGTGAACGATACAGTTCAGTGGTTGTCACGAGCGAAGTTGCAGCAGAGGGCGCTCGTGGCTGACGTCTCAAGAACGCCGCGCTGAGCTTGCAAGGCGGCAAGCGGCGAAAGTACGTGGCGCGCACTTCAGACTTGTGCGACACCATACTCTCTCTACTCGGCCACCGACACCAAGGACAACCGGCGGCAACGAGACACAAAATGTTGGAACCGGGACTCGAACCTAGAACATTTGTCTTTCGCGGGGAATCGCACGACCTATCTTCCAGCGTTCGCAGGAGAACTGTGACGTCTTGAAAATTGGAGGCGAGGTACCGGCAGAATTGGAATTTGTGTGGACGGGCCGTGAGTCGTGTCGGGATAGCTCAGTGGTAGAGCGTTTGCCTGCGAAAGGCAAAGGTCCCAGGTTCGAGTCCCGGTTCCAGCACACAATTTTAATCTGCCAGGAAGTTTCAAACCTGAGAGATGTACGCCAAATCGACGTTGAAGAGTGGGAGCAATCTGGACCAACAGTTCCATGATGATATAATACAGTAAGCCACGACGAATACAGGCATGCATGCTACAGGACGTGTTACCGTTCAGTATGGCGAGGTTGATGTCCCACAATTTGTCAGTTTCTGTTTTCAAGAGCAATAAAAAGAACTGAAATCCGTTTCCCGTCTGTATAGTTACTACGACGAGCGCTTCACGCCTGTTTCGTTGGCTGCGTGTATTGGCTGATGGTTCACTAACTTAAAGGACGAGCGTTCAAATCCCATCCGAGGCACAACTCCTACATCAGGCGCGCGCGCGCACACGCGCGCACGTTTGTGTATGTGTGTCTGTGTTGTCCTAAAGTTAGTTTAATTAGTTTGTAACCTTAGGAACTGATAACAACAGAATTTAGATTTACACCCATTTGATCCTTTATAGTACTTTAAAAACATTCTAATCTTGCCAAATCTGCCTCTCTTCTTTTATCTGTTTGTGTGTTTCACACCATTTCTTTCGGTTTTTCGGCACTTTTTGGGATCGGAAATAGTAGCTTGTATGCTCGGACATTCTGTTGCAATATATTTTGACGTTATTTTTTCTTACTGTCTCTTAATGATGTAAAGTTATTTTATAATATACAAATTGAGAATACATTTTGTTGAAATATATATATATTAATTAACCGCCCTTGAAGTATTCCCTCGATTTTGTCTAATATTGGAACATTCTCAGTCATTTGAGCCAAACAGATTCCATAAACAGAGGCACCAGCGCTATAATACGAAAACGCATTAAAAGTAATTATCATGCCTTTTTACGGAAATTCATCGTGCATTTCGCCACAAGTATCAAAAATTGCCGCGCGGGAGTAGCCGAGAGGTCTGGAACGCCACGTTATGAATCACACGGTCTCCTTCGGGCATGAGTGTGTGTGTAGTCCTTAGGTTAGTTTAACTTAGTTTAAGTACTTTGTAAGACTAGAGACTGATGACCAACGTAGTTTTGTCCCATATAATTACAAACATTTGAACATTTTAATCAAAAATCAAATGTTTGTAAATCTATGGGACGTATTTGTGCTTATCAGACCATAGGCTTACAAACTACTTAAGCTAAGTTAAACTAACCTAAGGACAACACACACACTCATGCCCGAGGGAGGATTCGAACCTCCGACGCGGAAGGCCGCGCGATCTGTAACGTGGCGCTCCAGACCGCTCGGCAACTCACGCGTGGTGTAACACATCCATTATCAATATTTTTACTGCACCATTTGTCTGTTTATAAAAGTAAAATTTTTGAAAGAATTTGGAGCCTAGAAAAGCATATAACTGCGCAATTTGTGGTGATTTTGGCGTTAGAATATTACCTGCACAGGTATAAATAAAAATATGACAATTTACTACAGTGATATTCGAACGCTCGTATTTACGTTAACAAACCGTCAACCTATTCTCTCAGGAAAATATATGAAGTACTGGTCGTTACAGTAATTCCACTGACGTGACGTGAATTTCTTATAATACAACGGTTTCGACGTGCTCGAAAACATTTTCAAAATAAATGACACGATTAGTTAAATTGCAATGAGTCTCGACTACACCGTATCCTGTTACATCTCTTCTGCTTGACGATGTGAACGCCAGGCTGAAGCTCCTTTGACGGGCACTTCTGAACTTGGTCATGGGCAGTGATCTGTTCTCGGACACATAAATTGTTTGGTCAGGGCAATCAGTGTGCTTTTTATTGCAAATGTACGATACACTGTTACAGGCGCTACTGAATACGTTTGAATCGATTTTGAGAAAACTATGTAATGAAAAATTTCATTTTTGCACTTTTTACAGTATAATACATTAGCCAGATGAAGGAGTGTTTTTCATTATTTTTCATAGTTACTGTCCTCCATTATATTAAGTGAACCGTTTCCCATACTTTTAACGAGTTTGCAGACGTAAAACCGCATTGCATAGACATTGCGTATCGTTAATTTTAGCTCAGAGATCGCAGTGTATGAAATGTCGGTTTAGTGTTCCCAGTTCTATACGTGCGGATTTGACGGCTACTATAAAATTCTTACCCTCCCATTTTCAGAAAACAGTTCGGTGTAAAGAAAAAATATGCGTTATTTGCAGCCGCTGTGGAGTGGCCGAGCGCTTTAATGTGCCTTGCTGCGGAGCGCATGGTTGCTCCCAGTCGGAGGTTGGGATCATCCTTCGGGCATGGGTGTGTGTGTGTTGTCCTTAGGTTAACTTTAATAGTTTGTAAGTCTAGGGCTGATAACCAGAGTAGTTAAGTCCCATAGATTTACAAACATTTGAATATGAATTTTAATTTTTGTACGTTGTGCAGTGTGATGTACAAATATATTTTCGTTATTCACCATTGTTACTGTTCAACATCAAATTCAGTAAAGTATTTCGAATCGGGAACTATTAAACAAGCGGTCTCGAGTGCCTCATGTATTGCTAAGGTAGAGTACAAAATTTAACGTCTCAAAATTTTAAGCAAGTAACGAAAGATGTTTTATTATAATTGTACTTCGTTAGACGGTCAATATCGGACTCTTTGTCTCGATACACTTGTGAGTTGAAATGGAACCCTACGGATTTCCCATCCGTTCTTGGCTCTAAACGTACAGCCGAAATCACTATACAAAGGTTTGTACAAATAGAAAAAACTAAAGTATGCAATATTTCGTACAACAGAGAAGCAAGGTAAAGGACTAAACTGTCAGAGACATCACGTGACCCGATGTCACCCAATCTGGCGGGAAAGGGCGGGGAACAGCTCAGCCACCATTTTCTCACACAGAGCTTCACTGAACGGCCGCTCCGTGGCCTCTCCGCCCATCAGACTCACGCCTTTGCAAAGGCTTCAGGTGCGCTCTCTGAGAGGACACTGCGCGTGCTTCAAAAGACACACTGTTTTCAAAGATTTCCGTAAGCGGTGCTATACACGTGTTAAAATATAAGTAACTAGCTTCAAACCCTGCGTTGCTCCAGGGTGTATGTGTATTCATCTTCTGTTTGTACATCTCCCGCCACCCCCTTCCCCCCCTCCCCCTTTGTTCACCACGTTTTTTGAAACTTCAACATTTTCCAATTTATTCTTAATTAACGCTTCTCACAAACTTGAAAATCTCATTCAGAAACACTGTGACTGTTGACAATAATGGAAACTGCGGGAAATAAATTCCTGCTCTCTCACCAATCACATTCTAACACTATTTCTGCACATACGGAAAACGCGCCTCTGTTGATGTAACTCATCTACACATGCAACGTTAAGGGCTCTCAACACTTGAAAATAAAAGTAGGGAAATATGATTCTTTCTAAGTACAATAATACAACAGAAGGTTACTTCACTACTTCATTAAGTATTCAAAAATCAAAGCTTTGTTATGCAAACTTCTACAGAACTGACAATCCTTGTCTAACCTTTTTTATACTGTCAATCCAAAATTACTTATACAAAATACATTTTATTACAATAATACATACTTGGTGAGTGTTTCACTATCAAGCCGCGGATGAGTGGCCGAGCGTTCTAAGGCGCCTCGCTGCGGAGCGCGCGGTTACTCGCCGTCGGAGGATCGAATCCTCCCTGGAGCATGGGTGTGTGTTGTCCTTAAGTTAGTTTACCTTATTTTAAGTAGTTTGTAAGTTACGGACTGATGACCACACAGTTTGGTCCGATAGATTTACAAACTTTTTTTCACTGGTAAAAATTGCTACGAAATTACAAAATTGTTCTTTTACCTTATTTTATAGCTGGAACAGATAATATTAATCAGTGTCTGCAGTCCTTGCGAATCAGACCATTTCACTATTCAATATCTCAAACTGGAGTTGGTTTTTTTTTTTTTTTTTTTTTTTTTTTTTTTTTATTTCGAAAGCTATTTTATTTTGGGCTGTCCTGTGCCTCTCGTCCTGGGGGGTCTCGAAATCTAAAAACTTACTTTTTTATAGTAATACACGTATTTCCAAGTGGACAGGGGGCCTCATTTTGTTTTTGCGACGCGCTGGGTCTCAGACAGCTTTGGTCCGCCACTGCCTCTCTTTATGACACCCAAAACTGGAGTGTTCATCTCTGGCCAAACTATGACTTCCGCAAGACGAGCCAGTGATATTATTACTCATCTGTATATCTTTGGCGCATAGTAGCAACCTACTACCAACTTCATTATTTTTGTACCAAAGACGTAAAGACGTGTTTCACCATTCCGTTCATCCGATTGCCATAAAGTTTTACGAACTTGACCTTCAAAACAAGACGAATATCACTGCCTACATAAGATTTAGTACGGTTCATAGCGGAGAGTACCTCATCAAGGCTTCGACACATTTTTGTGCGCGATCACCACAAAAATTTGCAGATGTATGTAATTTTACTAGATAGAAAAGATGAACATAGAGAGGGGACAGGAAAAGATAGGCAGAAAGAGGAGGAAGTAATGACAGATAACCGGATGAGTAGATAGAGAGGGGGGAGTTGGAAGAGGATGAGAAACAAGAGAATCTGGCGCAGGTGGCGGAGGAGGAGGAGGAGGAGGTTCAGGTAGGTAGACAGAGACATAGGAAGAAGGAGGAGATGGACAGAAAGAGGAGGGAGAAGTGCCTGGATCAACTGAATATTGGAATAGATACATATCCGAGCAACGCCGAGTTTTCGTTAGCTAATACAGGGAGGGAAGACTAAAAGTCAAAGACGAAGGTAATAAAAAGGCGTATACAGATGGTCAGAGAGATTAAGAGGAGTATAGGGTGTCTATCCAATTCCCTGCATAATTAGCAGTTGCGAAGCATTGCCGGGTTTGCTAGCAGTAGTGTATATGAATTAGTAACAGCACCACCGCTGAAAAATTCGCCAAGGTGGAACGGACGTGCGCTCTAAGGCGCCTTGCTGCGGAACGCGCTGTCGCTCCCCGTCGGAGGTTCGAGTCCTCCCTCGGGGATAGATATGTGTGTGTGTGTGTGTGTGTGTGTGTGTGTGTTGTCCTAAGGTTAGGTGAAGTTAAAATAGTCTGTAAACCTAGGGACTGATAACCACAATAGGTAAGTCCCATAGATTTACAAACGTTTCAAGTTTATTTTTATTTATTTATTGAGATTCTTTGTTGGGTTTCTGTATGATTTCCTGTTAGTTACTACGAACTGAGGCCGCTCTGACAAGAAATCACTAATCGAGTCGCATAGCTGAGACAACAATCAAGTAATTTCATTAGAGTCCTGTTAAACATCGGTGCCTGTGCGCTTTGTGCAGAGATATGTCGACAGCGAATATTTAGACATAAGTCGGAAAAACTGTTTGATTTCGCAATGAAATACGGTTCTTTCCTTGATGTGATATACTATGCGAATGTCTGTTCTTATCAACGGAAAAATACAAAAGTCAAAAAATTGAAATGTTTGTAAATCTTTGGGATTTAACAACTGTGGTGAACAGTCCATAGGCTTACAAAGTATTTAAACTAACCTAATGACAATGTATCCATGGCCGAGGGAGGACTCGAACCTCCGACGGGGAGCAACCGTGCGATCCTCAAAAAGGTGCCTTAGAGCGCTCGGCCATTCTACCACGACTACAAAAGTCATTCTGAAGGAACGGACACTACGCCGACTACAGCTGCCAAAGTAATTACAAGAAACGTATTGACAATTACGAATATTATTCAGCATCAGATGTGTGATTCACTGGTGATATGTCAAAATCTGTGCCGGACCGGGATTCCAACCCGAATTTCTCGCTATCCGCGCAGGCCTCCTGGACCGTCACAAGCTTCCATATGCCAGACACTGCCACGTCTCAAGGACATTTGTATGTTTTCGTGGATAAACATAGACGCTGCACAGCTCACTTAATGAGCCACAGCAAGGCTTGCGAGAAATTTAGTAATCGTGTTTCTCTGTGCGGCAAGGGCCGAACCGAAGTGTGTGCAAAACTTAACAGACTATGTTGCACGTTGTTGTGACAGAAGTTTCATTTGTTTGAGTATATTCTTACTTTGTTCTAGAATTAGGGGAATTCAATTGAAATCGCTGCATATGCATATATCGCAACGTCCCCCAGGGCCGCCATACGTAATGACCTATTAGTTTTACAATGATCACTCTGAAAACCATATTCGTAATAAGAAAAGCAGACTGTCACAATTTGGATATGGATGTTTCGTAACGGCCATATTTCGAATTTACGTACCTCTCTCGAATTAAGACGAGCTTTCCGGAGAAGCTAATTCCATTTGGAGCTCTTATTCTGCGCAATGTCACAAACTGTCTCGCTCAAAACGCCGTGTGGGAGTTTGTCGGCTGCCGGGGTAGTGAGAGCACTTTCATTGCGGGTAATTCAGCTTTTATGGCGGGATTACGTAAATAAACGACCCCTTAAATTTAGCATCCTATCGTCCTTTCCTCGCAACATATTGTGTGAATATACATAATTCGCCCATTACTTTTGCATGTCGTCGCACGTTTCAACCAGGTAAACTCTCAACTGTTATGAAAGCCGTTTTACGAAGAATAGTTTTACAGAAATAGGATCCTCAAGAGTAAACAACAGTGGTCTGTGTCTTCGTCCCTGAAGTTACTTTCGGGTGGCCAAGGAAAGCATTAGAGTGAAGGCGATTTGTGATACCTAAATGGTGACATTCTGGTTGAAAAATTGACAGTGTATTTTCAGAATTTTAGAGTAAGATATCATTGGACGTGCAGCGATAGTATTATCGATGTAACCAATGCAATGGCCTTCACACATGCTTGTACAAGGTAGTCATAAATGAGGAAAATATTTCGTGCAAAATTGTGACACACTGAGCTACAAATATGAATTCGTTTTCCGCATTTTCCTATGGCAGTAAAAAACAATGCAATTGAATGGTAAAAATCTGTAAATATGAAGTGAACGTTTGGGTGTTACTGTGTGGCGATATTGGCCAAGGGCCAAGGGCAAGAGGGCACAAGTTCCTTTCCCTATGCCAACCAGCCACGATACATAATACCGGCCAGCGAAAACGGCACGAGATAGATGTGAGCGCTGTCATTGCTCGCAGTGTCACGCATACCGACGCTTGACGCCGCATACCTCGCCTTCTCTTGAGCGACTAGACTGCGTACAACACTCACATGTTGTGCCCTGTTGCCGATCTGCCCCCTTGGCCAATGTTAGCGCACATTAACACCCGAAAGTCCACTTCATATTTCCACAGTTTTACCATTACAGAGAAATGTCATTTATTGACATAGGAACAAGCGGAAAACGAATTTATGTTTGTAGCTCAGTGTGTGACAATTTGCACGAAACATTTTTCCTCTTTTTTCGGCTCAGCCTGTATATATAAAGGAAACTGACACTGCATTGATCATATCTCTCAAGAAATGTTGTGGCAATTACGATTCTGGCCACACTTTAGCTGTATATTTTGTTTCTGACGTATGTAAATTTGTGCCAGACTGGGACTCGAACCCGGCTTTCCCACTTTTCGTAAGCGGTTGTGCCTCCCGGACCAACACAGATTTACATGTGCCACAAAGGGTCGTACTCTCCAATATTTAACTCCCGCACATAATAAATTTCGTATGTGTTGGTTTGTCTTAAATACGATGTGCAGTGTCCGAGTATAACGATCTAACCGATACATGTCTGAAAGATCTGATGCACGAGCACCCACGGGTAGTAAAAGCATGCGGCATTTCGAAGTTTGGATCGGTCCGGGGAGGCATGTAGTGGTTAACACGAGCATTCGCGAAAACCTGGATGTCTCGGTTCGAGTCCCGCTTCAGCATAAAAACAAGTTATACGGCTTAAGTAGTGCAAGATTTGCAATTATGAGTTTTTCTTGTAAGATATCATCTGATACCAAGCTATGTCCATGTTACACAGAAAGATGCTCAGTGTAAAGTTGATGTTTGAATTTTCCGGCTACCACACTAAAGACAAATGAGGAAAAAGTTCATCAAACTAGGCACAGCGCCTCTAAGAGATCGTCGTCTTAGAGATGGTTCTTCAGTATCAGTGAGTGACGCTATAAGCGACGCCAGAAAAGAGGCATTTTCTAAAAGGAGTCTGGAGTCATTACTTCTCTCATAATACCTCTCCAATTATCACATAGGAGAATTTGTGACTTACAGTTTTGTCTAATATGTCTGTTTTTGTAGCTCAACGCGGTAATCTGCTAAAGTATATGGTGAATTTTTATAAGATCTTTATAGGAATCTTGTGCGTAGCTTGGGGAGAATTATAAACTTGCATTTATCAAAATCGTTTCACTGAAAAGAAACATATCGTTTATGTTAGTGACAGAATAAAATGCTGCAGTGTTACTTTCACAGATAGAAAGTAAAATTGAATTTGTTCGACTAGAATATATCATCACCATAGAACAATAACTATGTAATTTGAAATTTCTGTTATAGCAGGAAACGCTTTTGAAGATGTCTGCGAAGTTTAGAGCTCCACTGTACACAAAGTATATGAAATAATTCTAAGGTCATGTGCTTATTTAGTTCGACTAGGTCAGCACTTTTTGGTTTGTTCCGATTTTCCTTTCAAAATGGATTTCTCTTTCAATAAATGGAGATACCTTCTTGTTGCACTGATCCAGATGGTGAGTTACCAACTTCTGATTTCAAAAATACACCGATAGGTAACTACCAGTAACATAATTATCGGCAAAGAAATACATAGTAATTTTGAAATATGGAATAATTGCTTTGACCATACACAATAGTTTAGAATACTTAGAAGTACACTTCTATTCATTCACTTTTTACTGTCAAACACATTAAAAAATTGAAAAAAAAACGATTGTCATTGTCAGACGTCATTCACTGTCTCTTCAGGTAATGATTTACATTCTTTTTCATCTCCTAGATGAGATACGTTTTCGTATAATGGCCGATATTCTGAGCCTAATGCGGGAAGCACTGACTTAGAGAGGAACATCAAATCACTGTACATTACTTTTTTAAAGGCAGGACGGACGTATACAACGAGATATTCTTGATTTTTCTTTTTTGCTTGTTACAATTTAGAGCTCTGAAATCTTCGTCGAAGTCTTATTTGAATCGCATGACTAATTGACGCCGTTTTGTGAAGTTTAGCCGAGACATTTCTGTCATCCGACTGGTTTCCCATTCACATCTTTCTGAATAGAAGTGGTGCTTTAGGTGATAGTTCCATTCGATAATCTTCTCATGATTTATCTCGTGATGTAAATGCGGTTTGTCATTCTTTCTTCTCGCACTGTTGACAATGGTCTTTTAAATTGCGTTCTTTAGGGGCTGCACAGCAGTAATGCCATTTTTAGATGATATTTGCGGTGACTCTAGTTCCACTTCGTTAACAATTTTGGCATTTAAGTCTTTCTAATTCACTCTTAATTCACTCTCCCTCTTCTTACAACTAGATAACTAAAGATTACGGCATTACAGTTGTCTCTTCATTGACAGTATTACGGCACAAGTGGCTCACTCAAAATATCTATATGGAGCACTGAGATACTCTCTGGTTTAATTTATACTAATTTGTAGAAATGTGGTCCCCCTCCGTAGCTCAGACGATAGCTTCGCTGACTACTACGCAGGAGGTACGGGTTCGATTCCCTGCCTGGGAGATATCCAATTGCAGCACTGAATAGAGGACAGCAACAAGTATGTAAGAGTCGTACAAATAACTCAGTAGTTATCTAGTTGTTGTTCTAAGGTGGCGAAATGAAGTTTTTGATTTCGCAGTGTTTATTTAAAAGTTAGCGTAATTGCTTTTCTTCTTTCAGTAAGCTTTATTTATATTTGACTTGGAAAAACGAATTTATTGCAAAGTTATCTACCTCTACTTGGGATACTCTGCAAATCACATTTAAGTGCCTGGCAGAGGGATCATCGAACCACCATTATACTATTTATCTCCAATTCCATTCTCGAATAGCGCGCGGGAAGAAAGAACACCTGTATATCTCCGTTCGAGCTCTGATTTTTCGTATTTTATTCTGATGGTCATTTCTACCTATGTAAGTGGGTGTCAAAAATATATTTTTGCATTTTTGTTGGCGATTGGAGTTTCGTAAGTAGCCCACGCCGCAGCGATAAGCGCCGTTGTTGTAATGATTCCCATCCCAGATCCTGTATCATTTCCGTAACGCTGTCTCCCCTGTATCGTGACAATACGAAACGAACTGCCCTTCTCTGGACTCTTTCGATGTCCTCCGTCAAACCCACCTGATAAGGATCCCACACTGGGCAGCAATCTCTATCCCTCTAATACCGCCTCTCAGTCCACCTCCTCCTCTACCTCCCTCTGCCTTCGTCTCCTCACCCCCTCCTATCCATCTCCTTCACCCCTCCTTCTCATATGAACAATCCACAGTAACATTTCCAAACTTATATAACAATTAGAATCTGATCCGTGGTGCCATGTGGCCGGTCGACTTGCTACTCCTCTGGCGCCACTTGCTCGTCCTGTGAACATCGATTTTGGTCGTCGCTGCTATTAAGATCTTTGATGGTTCGGTGTTCTGCCCGGGTCCGTGTGTAAGCAGTCAGTTCGAGTGGGGCAACGATGAGGGCAATCGGCGTCCTATAAAGAAACTGCCTTATCTTAAAAAGATTTAAATTTCATCAGTTTAGGAACGGAATCCTAAAATTTGAAGGTATGCGAAGGACGATAGATAACTACCTTTACGATCGACGCTCGTATAGCTACTAACAAATCATTTACCTCTACGTGATGTTCCATTTTATCGTCAGCAAAATACTCGCAACAAGAATACAACACAACTGCGCACACCCACTTGCGGCTATATCATCGCTGTCCCTGCGGTAGCCGCAAATTGAGACCCGCAAAGCTCTCGTGGCGCAGCACGGCTATCGGATTCTACAGTATAATGCCACCGCGCAAATTGGCGCGCGGAGCCGCTTGCGTGGCGTTGTGGCCGAGGCACGGTTTTTAGCGCAGTCCCCCAAATTATTTTCCCTTCGGCACATGTTACTGGCTGGCCGAACAATATTTCCTTACTACTTGAACTTTATTTTTGAACTTTATTTTTGTCACAGAGTATTGGTTCGTTTCCCACCGCCACGAATAACTGTGGGTTCCGGGGCGTCGCTGGCTCAAATCTTCCCTCGAACGTGAGAGAGAGAGAGAGTATGTGTGTGTGTGTGTGTGTGTGTGTGTGTGGGTGTGTGTGTGTGTGTGTGTTCTCCTTATTAGAAGCTAATTTAAGTGGTTTGTAAGTCTAGGACGGATGATCTCAGGAGTTTAGTTCCATAGGTTTACAAACATTTGAACTTTTTTGCCATATTTTTTCCTTTTCTCTTTTGAATTATGTTTCTTTGACACAGTTGACTGGAATACACTCTTTCAAATTCAGAAGTCAGCAGGGGTAAAATACAGGGAAAGGAGAGTTATTTACAACTTGTACAAAAGCCAGACCGCAGTTATTAGACTCGAAGGGCATGCAAGGGAAGCATTAGTTGGGAAGGGAGTAAGACAGGGTTGTAGCCTTTCTCCGATGTTACTCAATTTGTACTTCGAGCAGGCGGTGAAGAAAAGCAAGGAAAAATTTGGAACAGGAATTAAAGTTCAAGGGGAACAAATAAAAACATTGCGTTTTGCTGATGACATTGTAATTCTGTCAGAGACAGCAAAGGACCTGGAAAATCAGTTGAATGGAATGGTCGGTGTGTTGAAGAGAGCGTATAAAATGAACATTAACAAGAGCAAAACAAAGATAATGGAATGCGGTCTTAGAAAATCAGGGGATGCTGAAGGAATTAGATTAGGTAATGAAACAATGAAGGTGGTAGATGAGTTTTGTTACTTGGGTAGTAAAATAACATATGACGGTCGCAGTACAGAGGATATAAAATGCAGAATGGCAATGGAAGAAAAGCATTTTTGAAAAAGAGAAATTTACTAACATCCAATATTAATATAAGTGTAAGGAAGTCTTTTCTGAAGGCATTTGTGTGGAGTGTTGCCTTGTACGGGTGTGAAACATGCACGATAAACAGTGCGGACAGGAAGAGAATAGAGGCTTTTGAAATGTGGTGCTACAGAAGAATGCTGAAGATTAGGTGGGTAGATCGCATAACTAATGAAGAATTACTGAAAAGAATTGGCGAGAAAAGGAATTTTTGGCATACCTTGACTAAAAGAAGGGATCCCTTAATAGGACACATTCTTAGACATCGGGGAATCGTAAATTTAACATTGGAGGGAAGAGTGTGGGGGTAAAAATCGCAGAGGGAGACCACGAGACGTGTATAGTAAGCAGATTCAAGTGGATGTGGGTTGCCGTTCTTATAAGGAGATGAAAAGGCTTGCTCAGGATGGAGTAGGGTGGAGAGTTGCATCAAACCAGTCTCCGGACTGAAGACCATAACAATAACATAACCGTATAGTTTTGTTAATTGTTCTTCTTTTGACAACAACAATGCTTAAGCCAATAGCCACTGGGATTATATCTGCACCCTCTGTTATATCCTGATGCAAGAATCTCAGTCACGAAATAATAGGACAGAAGTGGCCAAATAATCTGCAACAGGTCAACACTTATTAGATAACAAAATATAAAAAATCGCAATGACGTGCTTTACAGCCCACTTTAGATTTGTAGTTTTATAAGTTTTTGCAAACATTTTGGAGCAAAATAATAATCTAAATAATAAAAAATTAATTAACAAGAGTGTCTGAAACCCTTTTAGGAAAAAAAATTAGGTAGTGGCGGGTTCCGAACCACTGACCTTCAGCGTCACAGTACAACGCATTGCCCACTACGCTACGGCTAACATTTGGGAGGTGTATTCTTTAATCTCATACTATTGATAGCCTTTGTTAATTGATGCTAATATGGCATTTGTAGACACTAGATTATCATTTATCTTACGAAGAACGACGTGGTTTTTTTTTTTATTATTATTATTATTTATGTTTGCTGTCATGTAAGGAGTTGTGCTGTAAGGCCCGACTGCTCGAATAAGTGTAGACCGTATGGAGTCTGCTTGTTCTAGCTAATGTCTCTACCTAACGCAGCACAGAAATGAGACTGATTCTTGTCGTCTTATGCTTCATAAAACCTGGCGACGTGATCGCGCACAGAACTACACAGAGGCGTTCCACAATGCGTTGTACTCATTGGTAGGTACACAGTCGGTGGATGCGTCGATACTCTGTCTCTATCGTGTTATCCATTGTTGTAATGTCACTTGCTAGCATTATACATGTCACCCACCACAATATAATGAGATTGCAAGACGGGACAGAGGGTCTTGTTGTTGTGGTCTTCAGTCCGCAGACTGGTTTGATACAGCTTTCCACGCTACCCTGTCCTGTGCAAGCCTCTTCATCTGAGAATACCTACGGCGATCTACATCCTTTTGAATCTGCTTACTGTATTCGTCTCTCGGTCTCCCTCTACGATTTTTACCACACACACTTCCTTTTAATGCTAAGTTGACGATTCCTTGATGTCTCAGAATGTTTCCCACCAACCTATCCCTTCTCTTAGTCAGGATATGCCAAAAACTCCTTTTCTCTCCATTTCTGTTAAGCACCTCCTCATTAGTTACGTGATCTACCCTTCTAGTCCTCATTATTCGTTTGTAGCACCACATTTCGAAAGCTTCCATCATCTCTGTGTCTGAACTCCTTAACGTCGACGTTTCACTCCAAGTGAAGAGGGTAGTGAATACTAAAAAAATATTGTAAAAAGATATAAAATAGCCAAGATCGCTTATCATCAGACATTGTAGACATTGTTTTATATTCTTTTACACTTGACTGAGGTTTTATACAAGTGTTTTGTGATATGCATTAACTATTATTGCATCACCGCTGCATTGTGGCCACTGTTGTATACTTTTTAATCGACAGTCGTTTTATACATATATTCCTATGGTATGCACAAAGAAATATTGTATGACCGCTACATTTTAACTGTGTTAGTTTTTCGTTTATAAATGACTGTCAGTTTATACAGATATTTTTGTGGTATGCACAAACTTAATTACGCCATCAATGTAAATATTAGTCTATTTTTTCAAATGCCTTCTAATTATTTTTATAATCTGTACACCACGTTTTTAACCTCATTGTGTTTTAACATTACATTGGTGTGTGCTGCCATCTGGCGCCATATTTTTTACCTTTGACTTGTATTATGTATCAGTTTGCTTTTGTCATTCACTGTGATAATTATGTTGTATTATAATGACATAGTGCACCTATGCACTGTAAATTGTTTTATATAACAACCATTTGACATTACAAGGTATGTCTCATCTCTAAATATGCCCGATCTTGCTCTTATGGATTTAATTGACGTATCTTCTCGTTTTATTTTAATGACATCATGTTTTAAAATTCCGTTTTTCCTTTTTAACAGATTATGGCCTTGTAAAATATTTTATTTGACTGATGATGCTGACATAGTTCAGTGAAACCGGTCGTCGTTAATAAAAACTGATGATTAGCGATCTTGGCTATTTTATATCTTTTTACAATATTATAAGTGGATCGCCTCCTATAACGTAAACCAACTAAAAAAATATTACAAGAAAATTTTAGAGGTATATTGAAACAATGCCGAAAATATGTTAGATAAATGCATGCAACGTTTTATCAGTCCTTAAAGTTTGTAAGGAATTCATAGATTGGTAAGTAATTTTCTTATGATTATCATAGTTACTATAATTACTTGAAAAGAATATTTAAATTTTCCATGTAACTTTGTTGGAAATGGCAACAGATGACTTTTACAGCTTAAGTTGTGAATCAATAGCTGAAAATGTTGACATGTCTGACTGTCTACGCCGTGGTGTAGCCGAGTGGTCTAAGGCGCCTCGCTACGGAGCGCGTGGTTGATCGCCGTCGGAGGTTCGAGTCGTCCCTAGGGCATGTTTGTGTGTGTGTGTGTGTGTGTGTGTGTGTGTGTGTGTGTGTGTGTGTGGTGCTTAGATTAGTTTAACTTAGTTTAAGTTGTTTGTAAGCCTAGGGACTGGTAATCAAAGCATTTGGGTCCCATAGGTTAACAAAAATTTGAACATTTTTTTCTGATTTTCTACCAGAGGATTCATCGAACTGCTTTCGTAATATTTCTCTACCGTTCCATTCTATAATAACACATGGAAAGAAAGGAACGCCTTAAATCTTTCCTTTTTCGATCTGATTCTTTTTATTATGATGATCATGTCTCCCTGTGTAAGTGGGTGCTAACAAAATATGTTCACATTTGGAAGAGAAAGTTGATGAAAGAAATATCACACGTAGATCTCGCCGCAACGAATAACGCTTTTCTTTTAATAATATCAACCCAACTCGTGCATCATTTCGGTGTCACTCTCCCCCCTGCGTCGTGGTAACACAAAACGAGCTACCTTTCTGTGAACTTTCTCTATATTATACGTTAGTCACACTTGTTAGGCATTCCATAATGCGTAGCAATACTCCAAACCAGGACGAGCGAGTGTAGTGTGGATTGTTTCTTTCGTGAATACCTAAGATTTTCCTGCATCGTATTAGACTCGGTGAAGTGCTGTGTTTTTGGTGCTTTAGTATTTTCCTTCACTGCGTGTAAGTTGTGCGCAAAGGAGACGAACATGTTGACGATTTCTACCAAGAAGTAACGAAGACGCGGAGAAGTTTTACAACCCTGTGTATCTCTAAATGGTACATCATTTCACCCCGCTCCCGGCTGCTCTAATGCGTCCTTTTGCGCCTTTGATGTTTTAGTTACGAGCGGTAGAGCCGCTCAGTTCCACAGAGCAACACTGAAACTATTAAATATGTAAAGCCGTGTGGCATTATTGATTGCGTAACCTCTGAATTACCTTTCAGCCTCTTAATTAGACACGCGTTCCTTCCTCTCGCAGAACAGCACATCGTGAATTGTAATTATTGTTTCTTAATGTGTATCTGTTAAGTTTATGAGACTGTTAGGAATACGTGTTGTTGTTGTTGTTGTTGTTGTTGTTGTCGTCGTCGTCTTTCAAATGTAAATCTATGGGACTTAACCATATGGTCATCAGTCCCTAGGTTATGCTAAGGACAACACACCCATGCCCGAGGGATAACTCGACTCCGACAGGGAGTGACCGTGCAATCCGTGGCAGGGCACCTTAGACCGCACGGCCATTCCAGCGCGGCGATGTTAACAGATTTCTCTCCTTCAGAAATGCGTTTTTTGTCATTCTCCATACTGTGGATATTATCAGTTATTTTACTTCCCAAGTAGGAAATCTCTACTACTACTTTTATTACCTCACTTCTTAATCTAATTCACTACATTCGAAAACCCTTGTTTTGCATTTCAAATTCGTAAATATATGTCTGTTAAAGCAATGTTTCGGACATCTGCGAAAGGACAGACACTATATCTGTAATCGTATGTATGCCTCCAACAGGCAGTTGAAAATTTTTGTATGCCTGCATAAATACATCCTCCTCTTGCTGGAATACAGTTAAACTTGCAAGCAAGGCGGAGTAAGAGGAATGGAGAAATAACACAGTAGTTCGGTAAGCTGAGAACTATGGCAGGACGTAAGCGCCGTTCGGATGGCGTAATCACTTCTCAATTTCACCACTCAATTATTTAAATGACCTATCAGACTCGAATTCATATAAAAAAGTGTGGTTTTAGAAAACAAAGCAGATCGCCTTGCCCTTGGACAATATCGTCTGTACGCTGCTGTTCCTAAAATTCTATCGTCTGTACGCTGTAGCACTTAGAAATCTCTCCTCTGTTCACAAGCATAGAGAGGCAAAAATGAACCACCACAGTAATCAACTACGCTTGTCTTTTTTTGGCGTACAGTCTCACTAATGACAAAATAATAGCACGGTAATGGTGTTATTCGACAACAGGGATTGATTGTCCTGTGTTACTGACAGCTAAATAATTTGATTTCATTCTTCTCTTTAACGCATTTGCTTTCAGAATTGTTCCTCGTATTCACAATGCTGATAAAACTGTTTTTCAGCAACAGTGCTTTTAACGGAATTGTGTGGCCTTGTTAGGCTTCTTAATAATGGTGTAATTAGACTGTCTCCGAATAATGCAGCTGAAAATACTAAACTACCAGCTTTATAAATGGCCACCTATTCTAACATTCGAACCGTAATGCTTTGTTGTGGTAAACATACACGTACTTCAATTATGGCTGCTTGAGGCCATCTACTCCTTCTGCCTAAACGTGAAGAAATCAACTCGACGGATAGTAATGTTTCGCTGTTGTCTAACTTAGTATTAGAGGCAAGCATAGGGCCGCGCGGGATTATCCGTGCGGTCTGAAGCGTCATGTTACGGATGGCGGCATGGTACCACCCACATTACACCGCAGTCTTTATAGAAAATACGATAGAATAAAATGGTCTGTAGCATGAAAACAATGCGTTTCCGGGCATAAGTTAATTACACCTTTTTGATCCGTATCCTCTTCCCGTTCAAACGCCAGAAAAATCACCCGGTATTTATAGACAAAAAGAAATACGTACATAGTATCTCTTCTGTATTTGAATGCAAAGTTGTGTAAAAACCGGAAAGCAATCTTTCAAGAAGTTTAGGAGATTAGCTGTTTTATTTATATATAGTTTTGTCGTTAATTTGGTTTAGTTGCGTATATATCTTTTACTCATATGAATACGCCAGCGCAGCATAATAGGATTTTAATTAACAATAAGTGGACTGCTCTCCTAAAAAAAAAAAAAAAAAAAATAAAATAAAAAAAAAATAAAATAAAATAAAAAAATAAAGAAAACATCGTTATGATGATTAGGGCGATATCTTTGCAGATTCTGTCTTAACATTATTCTTTCAGCTGGGTAATATAATGACAAAACTTAGGTTGGGTACACTTTATAAATTAGCCATGACTTCCTTTCAGAGGAACGCGGTTATTTCTCTAGGGCATCTACGATTTTATATTTCATATTATTGTTTACCAGCGACCCACCCCGGCGCCGGCTTCACACTGGTGGAAATTATATTCCTTATCTATAAAAATCGAAGTGTAGACGTAATATGGTAAAGCACAATGAATACCATACTTACATAATCCCCAGCATACTTAATCCAAATTTAGATACAAATATCAAGTCTAACATATATTAAAAAGTTTACGTCTGGCATTTGGAACGAAAGTATCGCCCCTAGTGGAGAAAGACAATTGTAGGTCACTAATGCATGTCATTGTAGATCTAGACGCGGTGGAGTAGCCGAGCGGTCTAAAGCGTCTCTCTGCGGAGCGCGCGGTTGATCGCCGTGGAGGTTCAAGTCCTCCCTGGGGCATGGGTGTGTGTGTTTGTCCTTAGGTTAGTTTACCTAGGTTTAAGTAGTTTGTAAACTACGGACTGATGACCACGCAGTTTGGTCCGATAGATTTACAGACATCTGAACATTTTAGATCTAACACGAATTCACAGAAGCGACGCTAGCGCTCCAAATGGCAGGAGTGCAGTAACAAAGAATGACATGATACAAACGGTTGGCTGTTTCTCCGCTAGTGTCGTTATTGCGTCCAAGTGTCAGACGTAAACTTTTACGAATACGTTTATAAATAACTTTATCCATTGCGGCCAAACTTCACAATATCACCTGCTTGACTAACCAAATGATTTCTTGAAGATTTCATCAAAATCGATCCAACCATCTTGGAGTTCGTAAGGAACATACATACATAAACACATCCATTTCTATAGATGTAGACTTATTATACAGTTCTAAAAGCGAACTACTGTCACGAAACAAAGAGCTTAGATAGGTCCAAGTAAGCGTGAACACGGCAGTCGGTTAGCACTTGGACGAGTTGTAAGGAAGGCCCTCAGGAAACAGCGGAATTTGAAGGCCAGCTGCTCATGTTGAGCAGGTGGCGACCGGACGGCAGGTGGGAGGAAGTGCCCTCAGCTGAGGCCGGCAGACACCCGCTACCCGCTACCTGCTGCTGGCTGCTTTCTGCGCACACTCACAGTTGAGCGACTATAGTCCAACGGAGACACACTTCTGGCCATTACAATTGCTACACCACGAAGATGACGTGTTACGGACACGACATTTTACCGCCAGAAGAAGATTCTGTGATATGCAAATGATTAGCTTTTCAGAGCATTCACACAAGGCTGTCACCTGTGGCGACAACTACAACGTACTGATATGAGGAAAGTTTCAGACGGATTTCTCATACACAAACAACAGTTGACAGGCATTACCTTGTGAAACGTTGTTGTGTTGCCTCGTGTAAGAAGGAGAAATGCGTACCATCACCTTTCCGACTTTGATAAAGGTCAGATGGTCAGATTGTAGCCTATCGCGTTTGCGGTTTATCGTATCGCGACATTGCTGCTCGCGTTCTCGCGATCCAATGACTGTTAGCAGAATATGGAATCGGTGGGTTCAGGGGGGCAATATGGAACGCCGTTCTCGATCCAACGGTCTCGTATCACTAGCAGTCGAGATGACAGGCATCTTATCCGCATGGCTGTAACGGATCGTGCAGCCACGTCTCGATCCCTGCGTCAACAGATGGGGATGACAAGACAACAACCATCTGCGCGAACAGTTCGACGTTTGCAGCAGCATGGACTATCAGCTCGGAGACCATGGCTGCGGTTACCTTTGACGCTGCATCTCAGACAGGAACGCCGGCGATGGTGTACGCAACGACGAACCTGGGTGCACGAATGGCAAAACGTCATTTTTCGGATAAATCCAGGTTCTGTTTACAGCATCATGATGATCGCAAATTCAAATGTTCAAATGTTTGTAGAGCTTATGGGACTTAACTACGGAGTCATCAGTCCCTAAACTTACAAACTACTTATGAACTAGCTACAACTAAGGATGGCACAAATATCCATCTCCGAGGGGGGATTCGAACCCCCGACCGTAGTGGCCGTGCAGACCATGACTGAAGCGTCGCAGTCCCCTCGGCTACCGCGGGCGGCCATGATGGTCGCATCCGTGTTTGGCGACAAAGCGGTGAACGCACATTGGTAGTGCGTATTCGTTATCGGCATACTGGCGTATCACCCGGCGTGATGGTATGGGGTGTCATTGGTTACACGTCTCGCTCACCTTTTGTTCACATTGACGGCACTTTGAACAGTGGCCGTTACATTTCAGATGTGTTACGACCCGTGGCTCTACCCTTCATTCGATCCCTGCGAATCTCACATTTCAGCAGGATAATGCACAACCGCATGTTGCAGGTCCTGTACGGGCCTTTCTGGATACGGAAAATGTTAGGACTTCTGCCTTGGCCATCACATTCTCCAGATCTCTAACCAATTGAAAACGTCTTGTCAATGGTGGCCGAGCAACTGGCTCGTCACAATACGCCAGTCACTACTCTTGATGAACTGTGGTTTCGTGTTGAAGCTGCATGGGCGTCTGTACCTGTACTCGCCATCCGACCTCTGTTTGACTCAATGCCCAGGCGTATCAAGGCCTGAAGCTGCATGGGCGTCTGTACCTGTACTCGTCATCCGACCTCTGTTTGACTCAATGCTCAGGCGTATCAAGGCCGTTATTACGGCCATGGGTGGTTGTTCTGGGTACTGATTTCTTAGTATCTATGCACCCAAATTGCGTGAAAATGTAATCACATGTAAGTTCTAGTATAATATATTTGTCCAATGAATACCCGTTCATCATCTTCATTTCTTCTAGGTGTAGCAATTTTAATGGCCAGTAATGTAGTTTTAAACAAGGATAGCCTCTACCACCAGTCGGTGTGATTAGCCTTTAAACTGCATTTGTCTGCAGACAATGATCAGAAACTCTTCAACAGACGTATACTGCCGAGACTCCGGCAGAAGTCCATATCGTGATGGAGAACATCTCTTCTGCAGCGCCTGCCACTAGAGCTTTACCGATCATCTCCGTCATCCTTCGCGCTTACATAATGAACCTGTGACGAAGAGTGCTGGTCTCCGTTGGAACGTTTCTTTCTTTTCTATCTACCCTTTCTGGCACGGATCCCACACTAACGAGCATTATTCAAGTATTGGCCCAATAAGTGTTTTGTGAGCTACTTCCTTTTCTGACGAGCTAAACTGCCTAAGGATTCTTCCAATGAAGTTCAGCATGCCGTCTGCCTTACCCGCGATTAATTTATGTGGTCGTTCAACTTCAAATTGCTCTTTACGCTTTTTCAGTAGTTGAAACTCTTCACTTGGGGTTGTTGACAGACTCTCGGACTGTTCTGCCCAGCGCTATTAGCTGGCCAGTTTGTCCATTCCTCGTTGATTTCAATAACACACTATGTCATTTCAAGGTGTTCTATTTATCTTCAGTCTGAAGAATGATTAGATGCAGCTGTCCACGATATCCTATCCTGTGCAAGCCCACTCATCTAAGAGTATAGATAAAAATTGCAACCTAAATTTCCTTGTGAACATGCTTTCTGAATTCGTCTCTCAGTCTCCCTCTGAGATTTTACTCCACGCACTAGCTTCCAATGCTCAATCGACGATTTCTTGTTGTTTCAGAATGTGTCCCACCACCCTGTCCCTTCTTTTAGTGATTATATGCTAGAAATTATTTTTTCTTGCGAACTCTGTTCAGTATCTCCATATTAATTACGTGGTCTACCCACCCATCCAATCTTGCATTCGTCTGTAGCACCACATTTCAAAAGCGTCTATCATCTTTTCTCTGAACACTCTATGGTCCACTTGTCACTCCTATACAGTGCATCACTCCAGACAAATATTTTCAGGAAAGACTCCTTGAAATTTAAATTAGTTTTGGATGTCAAAAAATACCGCTTATTTCAAAATGCTTTTCTTTCAATAGCTATTCTGCATTTTATATCTTCTTCACTTCGTCCATTAGAAGTTACTTTGCATCACAAATCACAAAAAAACATCTACTACCTTTATTGCCTCGTTACCTAATCTACACTGACAAAAAAATAAAAAAAATAAAATAAAATTAAGGGATCAGATGAGATATCAAACGCAATATACCTATGATAACGCATTTTATTCTGATATTGGTTACAGTTTTCATTTGTGTGTTATACAGTACGATATTTTGCTGTCTCAACTCTTTGAGGTTTACATGGAGTTTACTTATAGCGAGGCACTATGGGGCAACCATAATAGTGAAAAAGTCATTCTCATTGCCCTCTAATGTGGTGTGTAATCACTTCGGACGGTCAGTAGAGTTACACGTTGCGTGGCATGGACAGTATGAGGTTATCAATCAGCTCTTGAGGGATATTTGTCCATTCTTCCATGAGTGTAATAGCCAGTTCTGCAACAGTTGTGGGAGGTGCTGGTCTGGCTGCTATGCGTCTGACAGTTGCATCCCAGACATGCTCATTCGGGTTAAGTCCGGCGAACTAGTTGGCCACTCCAGCTCTCTGGGGACGAGCGTTCCGCTATAGCATTAGCGTGGGGCAGAACAAAAGGTCGAAGGATTTCATCTCTTTACCTCTGAGCTGTTAAAACGCTAATACTAAACGACAAAGAGGGTCGTATTTCCGCCAATACTGACTTCTGCCCACACCGTTCGTCCACCACGATGATATAATCATGTTTCCTGCACATGAGCAGGATTGTTTCGAGGTGCAAATTCTCTCCCGATGAGAGAGAGAGAACACCTGTTGAACACCTTGACTAATCTGTGAGAAGAACCCTGGGCCATTCGTTACGAATAAAATCCTCATGTTCTTCCGTCCAGTTTCTGCGGGATAAACTGTGACGTGGTTTTAAAGGGCAGACCCTTTAGGCATCCGTGCGTATATGCCACATTCCCGAAGACGATTTCGAACCGTTTGTGTTGGTATTGCGCGTCCTGTTGCTGCATGGACGTTGCGTTGCAGTTGAGTTGCATTCACCCTCCTGTCTCGACAGACTGTTAGCCGCAGATAAGTCATATCTTGCTGATGTTACCATTGGGCGACCTTGACTTTGTCTTCTTTTATCGGTTCCTGTGGTCTGAAATGGCGTCCAGGTCCTGGAAATTACACTTTGATCACTCCAATGGTTGAAGCCTCCCCCCTCTATGCCCCGCTTCCAACTTTCCTATAACACTCCATGCCATAGCTTCCGGTAAGTCACGATGTTCTTGCAATTGCAGTACCTGCTCGCTGCTGCACTATCTTAACCCAACTGCTGGTGAAATTCGTTTGGTAGACTAAAATCAGGTCAACAGCAATCTCCTCTGCAGCAACTTTCTGTTATTATCACTATCTCGGTTGCCTTAATGTTGTTGGCTTTACTCTGAAGAACCGACAGAAAGATGCCAAACCATTTTATTTCATTCTGCCGACGACAATACTTCAGAACCTGGGTATGTTAACTGATTCCCTAATTGTTTTAACCAGTGTAATTCCTTCAGCATCGCTTAATATTCTTAGAATGCATTCCATTACCCTTGTTTAGCTCTTGTTAGTGTTGATCTTACACTCTCCTTTCAAGGCATTGTCCATTCCGTTCAGTTGCTCTTCCAGATCCTTTGGAGGGTCTGACACAACTACATTGTCATCAGGAAGTCGCAACGTTTTTATTTCTTCTTCCTAAAATAAACCACCTTCTCCAAATTACTGCTTGCTTTCCTTTTTGTATGTCAATCTGTGCCTCCCTACCCACATTATTCTGTAGCTGAAACCATATTCAGATGTTGAGGGACTCTTGGGTAACATTATATATCTCCTTTGGGAAAGAAAGGCCAATATTCCGAGTATAAATCAATACTAGCTTGAGATTTTCAGTTACGTGCAGTGGAATTCCTTCAGCTTCACTTAATATTCTTAGAATGCATTCCATTACCCTTGTTTAGCTCTTGTTAATCTTACTCTCTCCTTTCAAGACATTGTCCATTCCGTTCAGTTGCTCTTCCAGATCCTTTGGTGGGTCTGAAAGAATTACCTTGTCATCAGGAAGTCGCAACGGTTTTATTTCTTCTTCCTAAAATAAAACACCTTCTCCAAATTACTGCTTGCTTCCCTTCTTGTATGTTAATCTGTGCCTTTCTACCCGCATTATTCTTTAACTTAAACTATATTGAGATGTTGAGGGACTCTTTGGTCACATTATATACCTCCTTTGGGAAAGAAAGGTCAATATTCTGGGTATAAATCAATGCTAGCTTGAGTTTTTTAGTTACGTGCAGTGTAATTCCTACAGCTTCACTTAATATTCTTAGAATGCATTCAATTACCCTTGTTTAGCTCTTGTTAATCTTACACTCTCCTTTCAAGACATTGTCCATTCCGTTCAGTTGCTCTTCCAGATCCTTTGCCGGCCGTGGTGGCCGAGGGGACTGAGGAGCTCCAGTCACTACGGTCGTGGGTTCGAATCCCCCCTCGGGCATGGATATTTGTGCCGTCCTTAGTGATAGCTAGTTCATAAGTAGCTTGTTAGTTTAGGGACTGATGACCCCGTAGTTAAGTCCCATAACCTATACAAACATTTGAACATTTGAAAAAAACAAACACCAGATCCTTTGGTGGGTCTGACAGAACTACATTGTCATCGGGAAGTCGCAACGTTTTTATTTCTTCTTCCTAAAGTAAACCTCCTTCTCCAAATTACTGCTTGCTTTCCTTCTTGTATGCCAATCTGTGCCTCCCTACCCACATTATTCTGTAACTGAAACCATATTCAGATGTTGAGGGACTCTTGGCTCACATTATATATCTCCTTTGGGAAAGAAAGGCCAATATTCTGAGTATAAACCAATACTAGCTTGAGATGTTTACTTGCGTGCAATGCCCCACCCCCCCTTTCCGACGTGTGAGAGTGCCTTTAGAGTCACTTTCCGACTGATAGTTGGAATCATAACGCTCGCCCCTGCCTATGCTGAGTGGCATCTATCGACAAGGCTGTCGGCACTGTCACGGATGATGACGCCGCGTCAAGCACGGATAGACTGTGAGCCGCGGGCCGCATGCGGCGGGCCCATGCAAGCGCCATGAGCGCCCACGTGGACGCCGGGATTGGCTGCGCATGCACTAGTAACGCGGCCGCCGTGTCCGCCAAGCCATCAACTATTGAGCGCGCCCGCCGCTGGCCCGACACCCGAAATAGCCGCGCTTCGCGGAACCGATACTGACGACGAACGCCGTCTGCGCGCACGAAACGCCGGGGCGCCCGCATTAATCCCAGAGTAGTGCCGCCACACGCAGGCTCGGTCGTCGCCGAGGTTACGGTGTCTCAAACTCCAAGAGTTGCTGCTCAGAGCACGGCAGAAACTTCTTACAAGCGAAACTACTATCTCAGATTTAGTAGTGAAATGACGTAGCCGTGCGGGTGTAGCCGAGGGGTCTGGAGCGCCACGTTACGGATCGTGCGACCTCCAGCGTTGAGGGTTCGAATCCCCAATCGGGCATGGATGTGTGTGTTGTCCTTAGGTTAGTTTAACTTAGTTTAAGTAGATTGTAAATCTAGGGACTTATGAACAAGGTTATTTGGCCCCATAAGAATTAAAAACATTTGAACAGTTTGAAGATGACGCAGTCAAAAACAGGAAGAAGGTGTACAGAACCGTGAAGAAGGAAGGAAAATAGAAATAGTGACCGTACAAACCATTCTGGCTCGATGCTGAGGACGTAGTGCTAGACTGTAATGCACGAAATACGTGTTCAGCCCGTCCTCATGCATATTATTTTTATTTAATGTTTTTCACCAAATTATGAATTGACGTGCGGTCATTGACGTCTCTGTTCTATTTTTCAGCATTGGTAGTAGTCATACTGCACTTTTATATGATGTTTGTTCTAATGTTTGTAAACCTATTGGAGCAAACTGCTACGGTCATCCGTGCCTAGACAAACTACTTAAACTAACTTACTCTAAGGACTCGAACCGCCGACGGGGAACAGCCGCGCACTCCGCAGCAAGGTGCCTTAGGACACATGGCAAAACCAAAGCCGCGTTCTATATGAATCATGTGGTTAGAAGGTATTACCGTCGTAAGTGAATTTGACGAATAATGAGTGCAGGGAAGATAACACGTACGCCTCTCGCAGAAATGAACAGGTTGGAACTAGTGCAATATATAATATTGACATGATCAGATTAGCTTGGACATATGCAGGATTTGATAGAGTACACGTGGAAAACTTCAAAACAAATGGTCTAACAAAGCACAAGGAAGGCTGTGTGGTTGTGAAAGTGTTGGATTCATTTGTTGCAGCTTATCTGACGTCTATTCTTTAGGACTAATCAAATTCAGATTCATACAAACACCTCAACCAGGCTAAGAAACATATCTCACGCACCAGGCGAAGTTGAGAGCGTCGATAGATTTCTATCATACGACGCACGTACATACGTCTCAGGTACGATATATCAGAGGTGTTCCACGCGTGAGGATTCGGTTCACTTGCTGCCTTGTCATCAATCATTTCGGCTCCCATTCGGAAACCATATGCTTCCGGCTGCTAATTAGAGCAGTTGTACGAGACAGTTCGCGACAACACTGACACAAAATTGATTACATCGAACAAGGATGTCAGTGACCGGACGGACAGCTCGTAATGTTGTGATAAACGAAAGATAAAAATATCAAGCACGACTGGGATCTGAACACGAACATCTCGCAGTTTCCCACCATGACTATAAGGCCAAGGCAGGATGGTTGTGGGAAGTTATTTGATGTTGCACATCTTTAGCTTCGACCGTTTACTGTCTCTACTTTGCTTCTTCTTTCACCGTTCAGTAAACCTTCCTCATCCTTCGTCTGTCTTCAGTTTTTGGCGCGGTATCTACCGAGTCAACGTACCATTAATTCTGAGGGGAGGGAGGTGTGATGGGGAGTTTCCCTTGTAGTCTTCTGTATTAGCCTGTGCTTGTTAACCTACATACGGGGGGAGGACGCAGGATTGTAAGCATCAGTGCAGTAAGCCGTTAATTACGGTTAAAAATTTTAAAGCAAAACGCGAGAAACGCTCACAAATTGCAGAAAAAAGTTGGGTTTCGTTTTCCCCAAAGTTTATATAGCTCACCAACGCACCGAAATAGCTTACTGGATAACTAAACAAACATATATTACGAAATTTAGATATTTTTTTAAATTCAAATTGTCTCCTTATTGCGCCGCTGGTGATCCCCTTCTTTTTCATTCGCCTTTGTGCTACTTTGTGCCGAGTGGATAGATTCGGCGTTGTCCATTACACAATTTGCAAGGCGAATTTAAGCGATGGCTGTGTGATTGTCCTGCTGCCACCGCATTTAATCTCTCCTTTCTCCTGGGAAGTAATACGTGTACTCCAAATGTCTGTTTATAGTGTTATACGAGGGCAACTCATTACAACATATTTTTAAACATCCATTCTATTTCCTACATCTTTGAGATTTTTACAGATTTTTTCAACAAAATACCGGTCTTTCTTAACTGCCGTCCGCCACCTTGTAACTAACACATGTATACCTGTACAATGTTGTTGTTGTTATGGTCTTCAGTCCGGAGACTGGTTTGATGCAGCTCTCCACCCTACTCTATCCTGAGCAAGCCTTTTCATCTCCTCATAAGAACGGCAACCCACATCCACTTGAATCTGCTTACTATACGCGTCTCTTGGTCTCCCTTTGCGATTTTTACCCCACACACTTCCCTCCAATGCTAAATTTACGATTCCTCGATGTCTGAGAATGTGTCCTACCAAGCGATCCCTTCTTTTAGTCAGGGTATGCCAAAAATTCCTTCTCTCACCAATTCTGTTCAGTACCTCTTCATTAGTTATGCGATCTACCCACCTAATCTTCAGCATTCTTCTGTAGCACCACATTTCAAAAGCCTCTATTCTCTTCCTGTCCGCACTGCTTATCGTCCATGTTTCACTCCCGTACAAGGCAACACTCCACACAAATGCCTTCAGAAAAGACTTCCTTACACTTAAATTAATATTCGATGTTAGCAAATTTCTCTTTTTCAAAAATGATTTTCTTCCCATTGCCATTCTGCATTTTATATCCTCTGTACTGCGACCATCGCATGTTATTTTACTACCCAAGTAACAAAACTCATCTACCACCTTCATTGTTTCGTTACCTAATCTAATTCCTTCAGCATCGCCTGATTTTCTAAGACCGCATTCCATTATTTTTGTTTTGCTCTTGTTAATATTCATTTTGTACGCTCTCTTCAACACACTGTCCATTCCATTCAACTGCTCTTCCAGGTCGTTCGCTGTCTCTGACAGAATTACAATGTCATCAGCAAAACGCAATGTTTTTATTTCTTCCCCTTGAACTTTAATCCCTATTCCAAAATTTTCCTTGCTTTCCTTCACCGCCTGCTCAATGTACAAATTGAATAACATCAGAGAAAGGCTACAACCCTGTCTTACTCCCTTCCCAACTGATGCTTCCCTTTCATGTCCTTCGAGTCTAATAACCGCGGTCTGGCTTTTGTACAAGTTGTAGATAACTCTCCTTTCCCTGTATTTTACCCCTGCTGACTTCAGAATTTGAAAGTGTGTAGTCCAGTCAACATTGTCAAACGCTTTCTCCAAATCAACAAAGGCTAAAAATGTAGGTTTGCCTTTCCTTAATCTATCTTCTAAGATAAGACGTAAGGTAAGTATTGCCTCCCGGGTTCCTACGTTCCTCCTGAATCCAAACTGATCTTCCCCTAGGTCAGCTTCTACCAGGTATTCCATTCTCCTGTAGATAATTCGTGTTAAAATTTTGCAACCATGACTTATCAAACTGATGGTTCTGTAATTTTCACATCTGTGTGCACCTGTTTTCTTTGGAATGGGGATTATTACATTTTTCATAAAGTCTGAGGGTATTTCGCCTGTCTCATACATCCTACACACCAGTTCAAATAGTTTTGTCATAACTGGTTCTCCCAGAGACTTTAGTAGCTCTGAGGGTATGTCATCTACTCCTGGGGCCTTGTTCTGACCAAGGTCTTTCAGGGCTCTGTAAAATTCATCTCTCAGTATAGTATCTCCTATTCCATCTTGATCTACTTCCTCTTCCCTTCCTACAACATCGTCTTTCAGTTCATTTCCTTTGTAGAGCTGCTCTATGTACGCTTTCCACCTTTCAGCTTTCCCTTCTTTGCTGAGAACTGGTTTCCCATCTGAGTTCTTGATATTCGTAGAATTGCTTTTCTTGTCCCCAAATGTCTCTTTGATTTTCCTGTAGGCGGTATCTACTTTTCCTCTTCTTATACATTCTTCTACAGATTTGCATTTGGCTTCTAGCCACTCCTGCTTAGCCATTTTGCACTTCCTATCAATCTCATTTTTAGTCGTCTGTACTCCATTTTGCCTGTTTCATTTACTGCATTTTTATATTTTCTCCTTTCATCAATTAAATTTAGTATTTTCTGTGCTATACAAGGATTTTTTGAAGGTCTTGCCTTTCTACCTATTTTGTCCTCTGCTGACTTCACTATTTCATCTCTCAATGCTACCCATTCCTCTTCTACTGTTTTATTTCCCCCTGTTTCTGTCAATGGATGCCTAAATCTCCCTCTGAATTTCTCCAGAACTTCACGTTCCTTCAATTTATCTAGGTCCCATCTCCTTATTTTCCTACCTTTCTGCAGTTTTTTCAGTTTCAGCCTACAGTTCATAACTAACAAGTTATGGTCAGAGTCTATATCTGCCCCTGGGTATGTCTTGCAGTTTATAACCCGATTCCGGAATCTATGTTTTACCATTATAAAATCTATCTGATACCTTCCGGTGTCTCCTGGTCTCTTCCAAGTATATAACCTTCTTTTGTGATTCTTAAACCACGTGTTTGTTATGATTAAATCATGTTCCGTGCAAAATTCTACCAGGCGACTTCCTCTTTCATTCCTTCTGCCCAGTCCATATTCCCCTCCTTTTTTTCCTTCTCTTCCTTGTCCTACTACCGAATTCCAGTCTCCCATCACAATTAAGTTTTCCTCTCTCTTAACTGTCTGAATAATTTCCTTTAGCTCCTCATATATTTCTTCGATCTCCTCATCATCGGCAGAGCTAGTTGGCATATAAACCTGTACTACTGTTGTCGGTGTTGGCTTCGTATCTATCTTGACAATGATAATGCGATCACTGTTCTGCTCATAGTAGTTTACCCGCATTCCTATTTTCTTATTCATTATTAGCCCTACTCCTGTGATACCCCCAACTGATTTTGTATTTATAATCCTGTACTCACCTGACCAGAAATCTTGTTCATCCTGCCACCGACCTTCACTAATCCCCACTATATCTAACTTCAACCTATCCATTTCCCTTTTTAAATTTTCTAATTTTCCTGCCCGATTAAGGGATCTAACATTCCACGCTCTGATCCGTAGAATGCCAGTATTGTCTTTCCTGATGATCACATCCTCCTGAGTAGTCCCCGCCCGGAGATCCGAATGGGGGACTATTTTACCTCCGGAATATTTTACCCGAGAGGATGCCATCATCATATTTTCATACAGTAGAGCTGCATGTCCTCGGGAAAAGTAACGGCTGTAGTTTCCCCTTTTTTTTTAGCCGTTCGCAGTAACCGTGTGGCAAAGCCACATTAGCTGATGTTACAAGTCCAGCTCAGTCAATCATCCAGACTGTTGCCCCTGTAACTACTGAAAAGGCTGCTGCCCGTCTTCAGGAACCACACGTTTGTCTGGCCTCTCCACAGATACCCCTCTGTTGTGGTTGCACCTACGGTACGGCTATCTGCATCGTTGAGGCACGCAAGCCACCCCACCTCGGCAATGTCTGTGGTTCATGGGGGTGGACCAGTACAATAGGAGTCAGAAATAGCACATCTGAGCCACTGTATAGTAACCGTCGGAAGAGAATAATCATGTTCTAATCTTCTTGTGATTTCTTCACAGCCACATAGGAATAGCCGAGTGGTTTTGGGCTTCTTGTCAGGTACTGCGATGCAGTTCTTATAAATTTACAAACATTTGATTTGATTCCTTCATTTCATCAAAAGCGTAAACATTACACAGTGCAGGGTCAGGATTTATGTTTCATCCCTCAACATTCTGTGAACCCACATGTTATAAAACTTTTTCATCTGTAACTGTCCCAATAATCTGCACACACTTGTTTCTCCTACGCCCACTATCGTTCAACGTTCTTTCAGAGTGGTCCTCCACCAGATAGACTGCCTGTCCAGCGACTGAATGCTCTGCGATCAGTAGCGGATCCCTAAACACCTGCCCCATCTTCTTGTGAATGTTTGTCACTGTCTTATTCACACAACACAGAATTCTGTAACAGTACTTCGCTTCAAATAAGAGTTAAGTACGTCAGACGTTTTGCAAAACGTTCCGCTAGAAACATTAACTAGACACCGAAGTCTTCTTTAGAAAGCTATCGAATTTCCTTAAAATATGTACATAGTCACACTGCAAATGCAGATTTGTGGTATATAAAAATGGCCAATAAATTAGTCTTGGCCACTTTCTTTTGACAACGTATCATATAAATCGTCTCTAGTGACATCGGTATAAATGTGACGAAAAGTATTGCGTTTATACCTACTTCATAATAAGAAAATAATTGATAGATATTTGTTACGAGCTTAGCTAATTTTGCAATAACTGACGGAAGAATGAATCTTCTGTTTACCGTTCGCATCGTTCGCTTATCGCTCTTCTGCGTCGGGTGCCCTATACCACAATTAGACTACACTTTCGGACGGTATAACATCTGCTATGAGTTTTCGCGATGTGATGTGTTCAGATGTTTGCAAACCTGTGGGACTAAATTGCTAAGGTCATCGGCGTCTAACTACTTAAACTAACTTACGCTAAGGACAACACACATACCCATGTCCGAGGGAGGATTCGAACTTCCGACGGGGAGCGGCCGCGCTGCCCGTAACAAGGAGCCTTAGAAGGAATGAAGGAATCTTGGAGTTTAACGTCCCGTCGACAGCGTGGTCATTAGAGATGGAGTTTATGTTCGGAGTGTTTGGGTAAGGATGTGAAAGAAAATCGGCCGTGCCCGATCAAAGGAACCAGCCCGGCGTGAGTGATTTAAGGAAATCGCGGAAAACCTAAATCTGGATGGCCAGAGGTTGATGTGAACCACCATATTTCCGAATGCGAGACCAGTATGTTACCAGGACGCCACCTCACTCGGTCAAGGAGCCTTAGCCGGCCGCAGTGGTCGAGCGGTCTACGGCGCACCAGTCACAGTCTGCACGGCCGCTACGGTCAGGGTTCGAATCCCCCCTCGGGCATGGACGTTTGTGTCGTCTTTAGTGTAAGGTTGATCATAAATAGTTTGTAAGCTTAGGGACTGATTATCCGCAGTTAAGTCCCTTAAGCGTGACAAACATTTGAACATTTTTGAAGGAGCCTTGTGTGAAATAAGTTGCGAAAATGCGAATTAAAGTTGAGTGGATATTGCTATCCTGCTTATCAAACCCACTAATACTCCTTCATACAGAACGGCCAAGAGGAACCCTCCTATTTATTTATTTATTCTTCACTTTGTTACTTTGACCGAGGTATAGTCCTTTGTATTCACGAAAAGCGCATTGTATGCTGTATCTTCCAAATTCTTCCTCTGGGCTCTGATTCTGTTTCCATTCTAGGTAACAGATGTATTTTCGATTCACGATTATTCGTGTTAGGGCCTTAACAAAAGCAAACCTCCAGTTGACATGAAATTACCTTTTTGTAGTTACTTCCGTACAGCTTTGAATGATTTCTTGTCCATCATGGGCAGTTATTGCGTAACAGAAAGGCAAGCACAATTGGTTGTCAGTTTTTATTTAGGAGGAACATTGATTTTCATTGCCGAACAGCTTTGGACTACCTATAACCCGTGTATTTAGGCTGAAAACTTCAATATGTCGCTTGAATAAAACAATGTTTTCGTCTATTCGTTCTTATTATTTATTGGAAGTGAGGAGGTAAATAGATACTATTACATAGCTTTCGGAGACATAAATGTCGGAAAAGTTCTTTTCAAAAAGTAGGTAAAAGATCACTTCAGTTTTTAAAATGAATACTATTTCTACCCTCTTACTGTTTCTAATAACAAGTCAATCTCGATGTTATATTGTCTTTGTCATTGATTTGGATACAGTAGAAATCATTTTGACAACAGATTATAACAGTATTACCTCTTTTTTTGTTAAGCGGAGCGGCATGGCCGCTTGGTTCTAGCCGCCATGTTAGGGAATGTGCACTGCTCGCCTCGGAGGTTCGAGACCTCCCTGCGGCACGGGTGTGTGTATTGTCCTTAGTGTAGTTAGTTTAAATAGTTTGTAAGTCTAGGGACTGGTGACCATAGCAGTTTGGTGCAATACGTTTACAAACATTTGAGCTGCGACAGAGAGATTGGTGTGCTACTACACCAATTTACATACAGGGTGAATCTAAACATGTCGAAAGCTCCGGTCATTCAACAGAGGTCCGGACAACAAGCAGATGATGTCCTGTAAAAATATGATTTATGTCCTTTCGCTAACACTCTACAGTTCAGTATTAATGTTTGGGCTGGAATAATACGTAGCAAATTAATTGGAGCCTCATTTTACCAAGTACATTGACAGGAGCGTCATACTGCGCCTTTTTAACAGGTGATTTTTACGTGGTTTGTTGGAAGACGTTCCTAATTCAGAGCATGTGTTTCATACATGATTCAGAACCGTCTCATTTTGGTCATGTGGCTAGAGTAATTTTACATCAGCGATTCTAAAACAAATGGATGAGGCGTCAGGGATCGACACTGTGGCATGCTCGTTCTGCTGATCTCGGCGCGTTAGACTTCTACTTATGGGGTCATTTGAAGGCCACGTACTTTTGTCGCGCGCCGCTATGCAAGCACGGCGCGGCGTTCTTACGGCAGCCACAAGCGCCCTCTGCTGCAATCCCGCTCGTGGCCACCACTGAACTAGATCGGTCACTTGCCTATAGGACAGGCACAAGTTAAGACTCATCAGCAGGCAGGCCTCTACCTAGTTAAACTATGTATCTGCATTCCACTAGTCTTCAGTTAACAAAGTTAAGTATTGTACTATTTCTGCTAAATACATATCTTGTACTAATCTAGCTTAGTGTTTCTAGTTTCTGCTGTCCCACTGGCTGGTCACCTCAGACTCTGTACCCGTACACGTGTGCATCCTATTTTCCTGTGTCGGTCTCTCTCTACTTGGCCACCGACACCTAGGACAACCGGCGGCAACGAGACACAAAAATTGCGTATACCGCACTTATTCTTAACGTAACTCCTGCGTCAGCGCATAGAGTAAAGGGTATCAGAAAGTACCATAGACGCCTGGTGTATTGGAATCAGAGAGAGGATCAATGATGTGGCACATAGAGGCCTGCGTTAAAGCTCGTGGTAGCCATTTTGACCACATTCTGTAGAGAACTATACGTACTAAATTCCGCTGTATGAATATAAACGACCAACGTGTGAAGTGGTCTGTATTATGTACACTACAACTATTGTCTGTACGGTGGTGACGGAAGCAAATATAACATATGTGCACAAGATATGTTCTGCTTCTTGTCGCGTCGTCTATCGAATCTACGGAGCTTTCCCACCCTGTGTATGTATTTATTCACGATAACTGCAGAGGCTCGTCTACTTCACCGCAAATGCGGTAATAACGTTCGACTTAGTACAGGAATGCGAAATGGTGAGTATAAGATGGAACGGACGATGGGACCGTTACTTCCGTAGTGTGTGACTTGTGGGAATTGAGACGGACGAGAGGCTATAGCGGGTGGTCAAGGGGCTGAGACCGCTGGCCCGAAGCGGGAGAGCCGGGTTCGAACCCCGGCCCGGTTCACATTCACATTTGATGCCTTTCAGTTATTTCAAAGCACTAGAGCATTTAAAGTCATCCTTTTGGTTCCTTTTCTTAACAAAAAAGTTGCAAAGTTGTAAATCGTTTTACGCAAATACCATTTTCACAGGTAATTCGACGACTGTTATCGAGAGGCGTATGCTAATGACTCAGACTAGCAGGTCTATTTGTTTGTGAGTTTTCAACCATCGCCAACGATGACAACAAGCGCAGAGGCAAATAATAATATCTGATTGCTTACATCAGAGCACCGTTCAGTGTCTACTTTCCGGAAACATTAATCTGAGATTAAATTTTGTTCTGGGATAACAGTACGACATGGGCAGAAATGTTCACAGACGTTTTGCATCAGTTATTTCTGTGTAGCCGCGGTGGAGTAGCCGAGTGGTCTACGGCGCCTCGCTGCGGAGCGTGCGGTTGCTCACCGTCGGCGGTTCGAGTCCTCCCTAGGGCATGGGTGTGTGTGTGTCTGTGTGTGTGTTGTCCTTAGGTTAGTTTACCTTAGTTTAAGTAGCTTGTAAGCTACGGACTGATGACACGCAGTTTGGCCCGATAGATTTACAAACATCTGAACATTTTTGAACTGTTTAACTTACAGGATTTTTTGGCACCCCGAGGGACTGAGGCGCTCCAGTCACGGTCTGCACGGCCACTGCGGTCGGGGGTTCGAATCCCCCCTCGGGCATGGATATTTGTGCCGTCCTTAGTCTTAGTTCATAAGTAGTTTGTAAGATTAGGTACTGATGACCCCGTAGTTAAGTCCCATAAGCTATATAAACATTTGAACATTTTTGGCACCTTTTATCATGTAACGTTTGTATTGCGTCACGTCAATATGCATATTACGAGCAATCATGAATGAAACTTGTAAATCGTGGAGTAGGCTGTGAATTGCAGTCTTGGTCAATACACTCTATTTCTCAGTAGGCCTGCTCGACATCGAGCAAAACTCAAACTCACGGATGTTTTACATTGTTCCCTTGTTGAGTTATTTAAGATCGGAGCTCGGATTCTGCATAAAACCTTGGTGGTTGGAATATGTTCGCTACTTCCTTCCACTACGTTGCAATATTAGCTGGGTTGCGACCTGCTTTGTTACGAGAGTAATATCGCTTCTGATGAAGGCCGCAGGGACCGTGAAGGCGTATTTCTTCCTAAACAGAAAGCGGTTCGGCTCCCCTGGGAGAGGATTAGACCGCCAGGCGAAACCAATACCCTGTAAGCAACGCCGCTCGGTCGCCAAATTAGGTCGCTCCCCCCCCCCCCCCCCCCCCCCCGCCCCTCGCCATGGCCGCTTCCCGCGTGTTCAGCCAATCGCGGGGCGTTGCGCTTGCTGTGCTGACACTAGCGGCGCGCGACTGCCCCATCAATCAAACGCGGCTGGAGGATCAGCTGACGCAATCCGCTCAGCTCAGCGCGACGGCGCGGCGCGTGGTTCACCACTCGTACTGCAAAGCCACTCTGCACACGAGCCGCAGGAAAACAGAAACACTTAAAACTACAGCGGCATCCACTTTGTCAACTTATCAGTGCACTTATTGGCACTCGCAACGTGTAAGGGGACCCCCCACATGTTCAATAATATCGTCAAACCTACAATATATTGACTGTCTGAGGTCTTGATTCCATGGTGGAATTTGTACTCCACGACTGTATTTGACTTGTGAAAATCTTTCAGCAGTCAGTCGTAAAAATATTTATCTATTTGCAGATCTAGATTTCAACTACTGTGTGGTCATTATCAGTGCTTAAAGCAACCTCCAACATGGAGATCGAAATGTTTCAAGTTTTCTTTGACAAAGGATGGGGCCCCTCCACGCCAACACCAACGTGGTGACCATCACAAAAGTTCTACTGTCACCTCCGTAATTAGGTTATTTTGCTAAGGTGGATCACGGGACGTGGGAACCAGAATTGGTCGAAAGGTATACGAAGGGTAAAGGTAAGTAAGGGCAGAGGAAAAAAAGTGCCAAGGCAAGAGCCAAGGGTAAGAAACCTCTGCGACAGTGGGGTAAGTTTGAAGTGCAGTAGCGGTATGCTATATGCGACAGATCATGCAAGGTTTGGTAATGTTAGTAAAGGGTATATCTCAGTACCGTTAATTTTGTTAAGTTCGTCATAAAGAATCAGTCCGTTTGATGCGAGGTTCTGCTGCAGCTGAGCTCCTGTGAAGTCTCCTGGGTCGGCTGCTGCAGAATACCTGTGAACATCGGCTGTGGCAGAATACCTGTAACATAGCCAAGATTGTCATGGTAGTTAGACAGTTCGGTCATAGAACTGGCTAAGTGTGTGGGACTGTATATGTTTGTTTGTGTTTAGTGCGCTGAATATGGTTTCCCTGCCTTGCCTGTAGGTCCGCTGTGGGCTCAGCTGGCATTGCCAGTTAGTTTTTCTGTTCTGCAGGGGTTTGCCATATTCATCGTGTTTGCGAGTTGGTGTTCCCTACGACCGTAGGTGGTTGAATGTTTCAAGTGTTTTAATTGTTTTTAAGCACTGATAATGACCACACAGCGAAATCTAGATCTGCAAATAAATACTTTTATGACTGATTGCTGAAAAATTTCCACAAGTATTGTCAATAGTTAAAAAATTGACGAAAAGTATTGATGGCCACCAAAATATTTACGGCATTGTCAATATATATTGAGCGTGTGAGGTTGAATACTGACTGTTTGACAATATTAACCTTTCAGATGTTGAACATGTAACCAAGCATGTTGGGATTTATTCCTATCTCCTTGAATTACTGTACCTCCCGATACCACTGTTGCATAATAATAGATACGAATGTAACTAGTGTATTACTTTATTTTCCAAAAAATTTTTTATTTTTTTATAACGTGACTATCTGAAGTTCTTTTCTATTATTTGGTGTCGGAGAAGTTCGTTTAATTATCAAATGTTAATTAGTTCATGCCAGAGGTTATTGTTAAGAGTTCAGATAGTATGCTAATCAGTATTTCTGATAAAAGTAAGTAAAATCTTGAAACTTCCTGGCAGATTAAAATTGTGTGCCGGAATCGGGACTGGAACCTGGGACCTTTGCCTTTCGCGGGCAAGCGCTCTACCACTGACCTACCCCGACACGACTCACGGTACCGCCCCACAACTTCAATTCTGCCAGTACCTTGCCTCCTACTTTCCAAACTTCACAGAAGTTCTCCTGCGAAACTTGCAAGACTAGCACTCCTGGAAGAAAGGATATGGTGGAGACATGGCTTAGCCACAACCTAAGGGATGTTTTCAGAAGCTAAGCCATTTCTCCACCATATCCTTTCTTCCAGGAGTGCTAGTCTTGCAAGTTTCGCAGGAGAACTTCTGTGAAGTTTGGAAAGTAGGAGGCGCCGTGTGCCGGGCGCCGTGGCTCAGCGCGCCCGGTCAGAGGGCTCAACGCCCTCTGTAATAAAAAAAAGCTGAGCCAAAAACGCATCAAACAAGAACGAACAAAAACGATCAGCGTCTGCAACAAAGAGAACTACCCATAGAAAAAAAAGTGGTAGAGTGCTTGCCCACGAAAGGCAAAGGTCCCAGGTTCGAGTCCCGGTTTCGGCACACAATTTTAATATGCCAGGAAGTTTCATATCAGCGCACACTCCGCTGCAGAGTGAAATTTTCATTCTGGAAGTAAATTCTTGTCTCATAACATAAAAGTAGAGGTTACTATGCTTCACAGTTAATATTAGGAAAGTTTTACCCTCATTAGTTGATGTATAATTACCTTTAATTACGAAAGTATTGTTCACAAACCTATTTAATTAAATATGTTAATGAAACAAAATTAACATAACTGAGATTTTATATCAATTTACTCAGTATTATTTACGTTATCTTTTACTGTAGCCAGTTGCTTCTAATTGTTTACCTTTCCATTATAATTAATGTAATGAACTCAATTAACAATACGTAATTTTGATTGTTATTGTTTGGAAGATATAAATAGGATGCTTTCGCGCCATGTACATGAGTATTGTTTCATCCTTAATCGAAGGCATAATCCACGCCAGTAGGAAGTCTTATTTCGTGATGTATATGAGATACAAACCTCGTTACTTTGAAATTTTAATTTTGGACAATTATGTAAATGTGTTAGTCGCGTGGAAAGTGTTTCTACCGTTATGATTAGAAGATAAATTCTTTCGTTCCCAATGTTCACGTCGGACTTTAGTATTCCACACACGAACTGTGTAAATTTGTATTATTGGAATGTATGTACTGGGTTGTTAATGAGACTTGTGCGCTGGCCATAAATGGGGCAGTAGGGCACTAATAATGAATTAAAGGCTTAATGAACTGCAGTTCTACGTGTCGCCTACGTTATTTCTAGCAGATTAGTTCAAATGTTCAAATGTTTGTATAGTTTATGGGACTTAACTACGGGGTCATCAGTCCCTAAACTTACAAACTACTTATGAACTACTTACGAACTACGACGGCACAAATATCCATGCCCGAGGGGGTATTCGAACCCCCGACCGTAGTAACCGTGCAGACCGTGACTGAAGTGCCTCAGTCTCCTCGGCCACCGCGGCCGGCGCAGATTAGTTTTGTCTCATCGAATTTCAGCCAGCCGTGACAGAGAGCGCCGATCTACGAGTACATCAAGAATCAACGACAGCGATGCCGTACCTTACATACAGCTTCATCAAACAGTCACAAGGCGTAGTGTGCTTTACATTCGTGTACACTCTCTCGCCAATGTTTATGTTTTCATTTAATACGCGTGTGTGTAGCGTTTTGTTTTGCTTGTTTTTGTGCTGTTTTTAGGGTTTTTAATAATGAGTGGACCTAAGATGATAGATTTTATTGATTGCTACCACCGTAATGAAGCCCTATGGAATCAATCTTCAATATAATTAATCTTCTGTTGCTGTGGCCATTGCCAGCATTAGATTCCCTCTCTTCTACTTGGAGTTTCTGTTATTAAATGAGAGAATAAAAATGGTAGCAACAGGGGAAGAATACAGACCATAAATCGGGCAGTTCAGTGAAATGATTAATATAACCAGCAAGTATCACACAGAATTACGAGGTAACATGTTACATCAAACGAAACAATAACTAATTCTTTCTGCAATACAAGACATACAAAAAAGACAGAAAACATCGTCAAGAATGAACATTCATATAATTCTACCAGCCTTTAAAGAGAGAGTGTGTATTGAGAGTGTTTCATGAAAATATCCGTTGGTCATAAGTACAGTAGACTGAGCCCAAAGTAGCAGCAAACATCGTGACACGTGATTATCTACACAGGGTGTCCCACTCGACTTTGTCACCGAAAATACCTGTGGAACTACAACAGATACTGAAGAACGATTTTCACGGTCATGAACGTAAGGAAGGGGGTAACAAAAGCAAGCTCCTTTAGACAGTCTAAAACTTAAATAAATGTTGTTTTCAACAAAAAATATTGTTTCTTTAAATGGCTATCCCAAATTACTTCTTATGTAATCAATGGCATTAAAAATTCAAAAATAATGGCGTTGGTATCAACGCAATACATCAGTTGAAGTAGGAGAAAATGTAATGTGAAGTTGGCGTTTGAAATACACTGCTCAAAACAATTACGGGATGAGATGAGACATCATATACATTGTACATATGGTAACGTAATTTTTCGAATATTGGTTACAGTTGTAATTTGTGTGTGATACAGTACAATGTTTTCCTGTCTCAACACTTTACTTGAGGTTTACACGACGTTTAGTTAGAGCGAGGCACCATAATACCATAATAGTCCAAATGTCTTTCTCGTTGCTGTCGTTGGTGTGTGATCACCTCAGTTCTTGAGGGCTATTTGGCCATTCTTCCATGAATGTAATATCCAAAACTGCAACCGTTGTGGGATGTGCTGGTGTGGCTGCAATGCGTCTGCCAAGTACATCCCAGACATCCTCAATCGGGTCTGAGTCCGGTGAACAAGCTGGCCACTCCATTCATTCAATTTCTTCAGCTTCAAAAATTCAAATGTTTGTAAATCTTATGGGACTTAACTACGGGGTCATCAGTCCCTAAACTTACAAACTACTTATGAACTACTTACGAACTACTTACTTTTGTGTCCCAACTTCGTCGCCGCTTTTGTGTCCCAGCCTCGTCGTCGGTGTCGGTGGCCGAGTGGAATGAGACCGACACGCTGGTGCAGGTACAGAGGGGAGCAGCCAGAAACTACAAACACTAGAGTAAATTAGAAAGATATATATATTGCACAGAATGTAACAATACTTAACTTTTACATAGTACTGCAGAATGTTGATACATAGTTGTTAGAGGCCTGCCTAGTGCCTGTACAATAGCAAAGTCTTCTCTGGTGCCTATCTGATTCCGAACTCTTTACTCGTTGCTATCTCAGTCCGAAGTGACCGGTGTCTTTCCGTGGTGGCCACGAGCGGGGTTGCAGCAGAGGGCGCTCGTGGCTGTCGTGAGAACGCCGCGCCGTGTGTGCATGGCGTCGCGCGGCGAAAGTAGGTGGCGCGCACTTTGTACTTGTGCGACACCACACTTACGAACTAGGACGGCACAAATATCCATGCCCGAGGGGGGGATTCCAACCCCCGACGGTAGTGGCCGTTCAAACCGTGACTGAAGCGCCTCAGTCTCCTCGGCCACCGCGGCCGGCCTCTTCAGCTTCAAGCCTGTTGTCCACCAGTGCAGCTCTGTGGGGACGATTGTTATCGTCCACCAGACGGAACCCATCTCCTATGGCACCAGCGTAGGGCACAACAAAAGAACGAAGGATCTTGTCTCCATACCTCTCAGCAGTCAAAGCGCCATTCTGAAAGACATAAGAGTTCCGTACGTCGGCCAATACTGACTCCGCCCACACCATTCGTCCACCATGATATGGTGATATGGTGATGATTCCTGCAAATAAGCGGAACTGTTCAGTGTTGCATGTTCCCTCCAGATGAGGAAACGACGTTTGTCCTGTTCAACATAAAATCTTGACTCATCTGTGAACAGAACCTGGCGCCATTCTACCGTCCAGTTCCTGCGGTCTAAAAGGTGTCGTGGCTTCAATGAGATCCACACCATAGGCGTCCGTGCATAGAAGCCACATTCCCAAGGCGATTTCAGACTGTGTTTATATTACTCGTCGTGTGCTGCCTGGAGGGTGCGGTGCAGCTGAAGTGTATTCAGCGTTCTGTCCCGATGGGCTGTCGCCGGAGATAACGGTAATCTCTTGCTGATTTTACTTGTGGAGGACCTTGGTCTTGCCTTCTATTAACGGTTACCGTTGTTTGAAATCGCGTCCATGTCCTGGAAATTACATTTTTGGTAACTCCAGTAACTGCGGCCGCCTTCCTCTGTGTCTGTCCCGCTTCCAACCTTCCTATGGCTCTACATGCCATAGCTTCAGGTAAATCACGTTGCAGTGCACAACCTGCTCACTGCACTATTTAATCCCATCTACTTGTGTAATACGTTTAGTATAGCAAACGCAAGTTAACACCAACCTCCCCGCCGCAGTATAGATAAAAAGACGTCGCACCATTTTAGTGCATTCTGCCGATGGCAATACTTCAGAACCTAGGTATCCCCTACCTGTTTTGAGCAGTGTACATGAAACGTGCAGCTAGCGCGTCGCGAGACCTAGCCATGAGTCTCGCTTGAGTATCTCGACGTGCTAGCTGCGCGCTTCATCTATTTGAAACGTCTACTTTGCTTCCCAATTTTTTGGTATGTAACTTACATGATGGGACGAAGCCAACTCATTCGTTTTGTGATTTTTTACGCTAATGATTACATAAAAGCCGCGGGAAATGGTCGCAAGATCTAAGCCGTCTTGCTACGGACTGGACGGTTGTTCCCGCCGGAGGTTAGACTCCTCCCTCTGCCATGTGTGTATGTTGTCCTCAGTGTAATGTAAGTAGTTTGTGAGTCTAGGGACTGACGACCATACCAGTTTTGTCCAATAGCTTTACTAACATTTGAATATTTGGTTGCATAAGAAGTAATATGGCGTATGTATTTAAAGAAACATAATTTTGTGTTGAAAATAACGTTTATTTACGTTTTAAACTGTCTAAATGTTCAAATGTTTGTAAATATATCGGATTCTACTGCGGGGTTATTTGTCCGTAAACAACAACCATGCCAGAATGGGGATTCGAACCCCCGACGGCGAACAGCCGCACGCACCGCAACACGGCACTCCAGTACTTACGGCTAATCCGCCGCGGCCTAAACTGTCTAATAGTACTTGCTTTCGTAATTAACTGCCGTACGTTCATGACCATGAAGGTCATTCTTTAGTACCGGGTGATCAAAAAGTCAGTATAAATTTGAAAACTTAATAAATTACAGAATAATGTAGATAGAGAGGTAAAAATTGACACGCATTCTTGGAATGACATGGGATTTTATTAGAGAAAATAAAAAAGTTCAAAAAATGTCCGACAGATGACGCTTGATTTGATCAGAAAAGCAATAATTAGCATAACAAATTAAGACAAAGCAAAGATGATGCTACTTACAAGAAATGCTGAATATGTTCACCATCATTCCTCAAAAATAGCTGTAGTCGCGGAATAATGGTGGGAACAGCACTGTAAAGCATGTCCGGAGGTATGGTGTGGCGTTGGCGTCGGATGTTGTCTTTCAGCATCCTTAGAGATGTCGGTTGATCAAGATACACTTGCGACTTCAGGTAACCTCAAAGCCAATAATCGCACGGACTGAGGTCTTGGGACCTGGGAGGCCAAGCATGACGAAAGCGGCGGCTGAGCACACGATCATCACCAAACGACGCGTGCAAGAGTTCTTTCACGCGTCTAGCAATATGGGTCGGAGCTCCATCCTGCATAAAAATCGTACGTTCCAGCAGGTGTATATCAGCCAGGCTGGGGATGATGCGTTTCTGTAACATATCGGCGTACCTTTCACCCGTCACGGTAGCAGTTACAAAACCAGAATCATACATTTCCTCGAAGAAAAAAAGGCCCATAACGGTAGAAGTGGTTCTAATAAAACCCATGTCATTCCAAGCATGAGTGTAAATTTTTATCTCTCTACCTACATTATTCCGTGATTTATTAAGTTTTAAAATTTATACTGACTTTTTGAACACCAGGTATATGTGCAATGTAAACTTTCACGGCCGAAATGGTCAGAATTACTAAAACTTTCCGGGCTATTATGCCGTGGTCTTGTGGATTTATTGTTGAAACCCAACGTTTCGTCCCCGCCTGCGGAGGACATTCTCAAGGGGAATAGTAGCATTTTCAGTGTCCGATACATACCCTGGCTCGCTACTGACTGAAGCCAAACTCCGTTTACGAGGGCTCGCGCATAGAGGTGTGACGTCAGATGTTTGACATGCGTGTGCAATTAGTCGTTGTCGATTGCCGTCGTCCGTTGATATCGTCCCATGGTGGAAGACTGTTACATTTCTTCTTCAAAACCGGAATCCATATTTCATTTAATTTCACGCCCTCCTCCATCCCACAGCAAAAGCGGGGCATTATAAAGACGTTGGCGGACAGAGCAAGGAACATCTGCGAACCGGAATTACTCGACGTGGAATTGAAACACCTGAATAATGCTTTACTTAAGAATGGCTATTCGTCTACAGAGATAAGGAAAGATTTGAGACCGACACGTAGAGTTGAAAACGATGAAAGGGTTCCTGTGAAATCTAAAGTCTTCCTACCTTTTATTAATGGCGTCACCAACCGCATCAGTAAAATTTTGACGAAACGGAATGTTGGCGTTATTTACAAACCTACTCGGAAGATACAGGATCACCTGAAATCGGAAAAGGATGCGCGCAAACCGCTGGAAAAAGCAGGAATTTATAGGATTCCGTGTAGCTGTGGAGACCTATACGTGGGTACCACACAAAGAACAGTCAAAAAACGACTAGATGAGCACAAGGGGAACAGTAGAAGGGGAGAGACTGACAGATCAGCTGTTGCTGAACATGTTTTTCAACAAGGGGACCACCTTATTCAATTTGATAAAACTCAGGTTTTAGCAGCCACAAATGGATACAACGAGAGACTGTACAGAGAAGCTATACAAATTGTAAAACACCCCAATAATTTCAATAGCATGGAGGAGGGCGTGAAATTAAATGAAATATGAATTTCGGTTTTGAAGAAGAAATGTAACAGTCTTCCACCATGGGACGATATCAACGGACGACGGCAGTCGACAACGACGAATTGCGCACGCATGTCAAACATCTGACATCACACCTGCGCGCGAGCCCTCGTAAACGGAGTTTGGCTTCAGTCAATAGCGAGCCAGGGTGTGTATCGGACATTGAAAGTGCTACGATTCCCCTCGAGAATGTCCTGCGCAGTCGGGGACGAAACGTTGGGTTTCGACAATAAATCCACTAGCTGTTATGGTCTTCAGTCCGGAGACTGATTTGATGCAGCTCTCCACCCTACTCTATCCTGAGCAAGCCTTTTCATCTCCTCATAAGAACGGCAACCAACATCCACTTGAATCTGCTTACTATACGCGTCTCTTGGTCTCCCTCTGCGATTTTTACCCCACTCACTTCCCTCCAATGCTAAATTTACGGTTCCCCGATGTCTAAGAATGTGTCCTACCAAGCGATCCCTTCTTTTAGCCAGGATATGCAAAAAATTCCTTTTCTCACCAATTCTGTTCAGTACTTCTTCATTGGTTATGCGATCTACCCACCTAATCTTCAGCATTCTTCTGTAACACCACATTTCAAAAGCCTCTATTCTCATCCTGTCCGCACTGCTTATCGTCCATGTTTCACTCCCATACAAGGCAACACTCCACACAAATGCCTTCAGAAAAGACTTCCTTACACTTAAATCAGTTTGATAAGTCATGGTTGCAAAATTTTAACACGAATTATCTACAGGAGAATGGAAAAGCTGGTAGAAGCTGACCTCGGGGAAGATCAGTTTGGATTCAGGAGGAACATAGGAACCCGGGAGGCAATATTCACTTTACGTCTTATCTTAGAAGATAGATTAAGGAAAGGGAAACCTACTGGTTTAGCTTTTGTGGATTTGGAGAAAGCATTTGACAATGTTGACTGGAATACACTCTTTCAAATTCTGAACTCAGCAGGGGTAAAATGTAGGGAGAGTTATTTATAACTTGACAAAAGCCAGACCGCAGTTATTAGACTCGAAGGGCATGAAAGGGAAGCATCAGTTGGGAAGGGAGTAAGACAGGGTTGTAGCCTTTATCCGATGTTATTCAATTTGTACATGGAGCAGGCGGTGAAGGAAAGCAAGGAAAAATTTGGAACAGGGATTAAAGTACAGGGGGAAGAAATAAAAACATTGCGTTTTGCTGATGACATTGTAATTCTGTCAGAGACAGCAAAGGACCTGGAAGAGCAGTTGAATGGAATGGACAGTGTGTTGAAGTGTATAAAATGAACATTAACAAGAGCAACATAAAAATAATGGAATGCGGTCTTAGAAAATCAGGCGATGCGGAAGGAATTAGATTAGGTAACGAGACAATGAAGGTGGTAGATGAGTTTTGTTACTTGGGTAGTAAAATAACATGTGATGGTCGCAGTACAAAGGATATAAAATGCAGAATGGCAATGGGAAGAAAAGCATTAGACCACGGCATAATAGCCCGGAAATTTTTAGTAATTTTCACCCGGCATATGTTATAGTTCCAGAGATATTTTCAGTGATAAAGATGAATGGGACTCCCTGTATGCAACAGATACTACATATTTTAGGTAGAGAAATCGTGAGAAAATGATTCATTGATCTTGGTGTCTCATAATTAGGTGTGAATTTCAGAGTAGTCCCGAAGACGTGGATGTTGAGTGCAGGGCACTCTTGTTTCAGTAAACCAGCTCATCGGTCGTAGTCCCTTCAGCATTTCGGTGTATAAAAAGCTACAACCGCACCACCCTTGTGAGGTCCTTTTTGGCAGTCTGGCGTCGCCCGTAACTCTGACCTTTCTGACTTGCGCTGGTAAAGACGTTAGGGCAAAAAGTAAAAAGCGCGCCCCCGTTGGTCGGCCGGGCCGTTCATCACGGGAAGCTGTGCCGGCAGGAAGCCGGCGCGGCAGTTACCGTAGTTGGCAGCCCGCTAACCGCATTACACACGCCCCGCTACAATTGGATTACGGCTGGCTGCTGGCTGCGCCGGCCCGCTGCGGCTCTTCCGGGAAATTGAGCACGTGCTTCCAGCACGAAAAATAAACGCGCCCAAACAAAATCCGGCGCGGCGGCGAGATGCTGCGACAGCAATGCCCGCGCTGGCTGCGCAGCTTTTCCTTTTGCTGCCCCGGGACGATACTTGGGTGGCTCCGGTAGCAGACGGCGGACCCTGCCAGCTAGCTGAGGAGCGACTCAGCCGCAGCCAGGCGCACGCCCACTGCTGCTCTGCGCTTCGTGGTTTCATGTAGCATTTCTGTCACATCGAGTACCTTACCCGATACAAAAGTATATATCTAAACTAGCATTACTTCTGGCGTTGCTCACGTGTGTATTTGTTGCTCTTTTATGTTAGTCCATCTCGTTTCTCCTATATCGTCCCCTACCCTACACCTCATCCATTTCAACTTTTTATTAGTCTTGTGTAGTTCGCGAAAGAACTAGTTCGGAAGAGCGCTTCCACAGGCGAACTACGCGAACTAGTTCGCAGATTCGTCGCCTCTTAGTTCGTTCGCTCCTTTTCCGAGGACTGACGGGGAACAGCGAGAGAACGCGAGAGCGCGCAGAATCGCGTGATTCCCTTCTTCCAGTTACCTTCAGTTCGAGCTGAGATGCAGCTCAGCTGTAGTTTCATAGTTCACAGCCACAAGAAATCTATTTTAAAAATAAAGTACTACGATATATCTAAACTAGCAGTAGTTCTGGCGTTGCCCATGTGTGCTTTTGTTGCTCTTTCCTGTTAGTCCATTTCGTTTCTCCTCTATCGTCCCGTACCCTACACCTCACACCTCATCCGAGGGGACTAAGGCGCTCCAGTCACGGTCTGCACGGACACTACGGTCGGGGGTTCGAATCCCACCTCGGGCATGGATATTTGTGCCGTCCTAGTTCGTAAGTAGTTCATAAGTAGTTTGTAAGTTTAGGGACTGATGACCCCGTAGTTAAGTCCCATAGACTATACAAACATTTGAAACAAACATTACACCTCATCCATTTCAACTTTGTATTAGTCTTGTGTAGTTCGCGAACGGTCTAGTTCGGAAGAGCGCTCCCACAGGCGAACTACGCGAACTAGTTCGCAGATCCGTCGCCTCTTGGTTCGTCCGCTCCTTTTCCGAAGACTGACGGGGAACAGCGAGAGGACGCGAGAGCGAGCAGAATCGCTTGATTCTCTTCTGCCAGTTACCTTCAATTCGAGCTGAGATGCAGCTCAGCTGTAGTTTCATAGTTCACAGCCACAAGAAATCTATTTTAAAAATAAAGTACTACGAGTACTCTGTATGCAAAATAGTTGAATACCATCGTATCACTCATTCGTGTAAATAACTGGTTTATTTGTCTTAAGTATTTGATGTCAAATTGCCCAAAAGTATGGGTAATTGCACACGCTTTGGCAACACTGATTCATTATATAAAAAAGCTGTCATAAAAAAGAGCTCTTTTAGCAGTGGTAGCAAAAGCCAAAAAGAGCGGACGAACTACGAGCTGCGGACGAACTAGGAGCTGCGGACGAACTAGGAGCTGCGGACGAACTAGGAGCTGCGGACGAACTAGGAGCTGCGGACGAACTAGGAGCTGCGGACGAACTAGGAGCTGCGGACGAACTAGGAGCTGCGGACGAACTAGGAGCTGCGGACGAACTAGGAGCTGCGGACAAACTACGAGCTGCGGACAAACTAGGAGCATGCGGACAAACTAGGAGCATGCGGACAAACTAGGAGCATGCGGACGAACTAGGAGCATGCGGACGAACTAGGAGCATGCGGACGAACTAGGAGCATGCGGACAATTATGCAAAACGTATCTCGCTGCCGGCCGCGGTGGCCGAGGGGACTGCCGGGCACCGTGGCTCAGCGCGCCCGGTCAGAGGGCTGAACGCCCTCTGTAATAAAAGAAAAGCTGAGCCAAGAACAAATCGAACAAAAACGAACAAACTTGATCAACGTCCGCAACAAACAGAACTACACAGAGCAAAAAAAAAAAAAGAGAAGGGGGGGGACTGAGGCGCTTCAGTCACGGTCTGCACGGCCACTACGGTCGGGGGTTCGAATGCCCCCTCGGGCACGGATATTTGTGCCGTCCTTAGGATAAGCTAGTTGATAAGTAGTTTGTAAGTTTAGGGACTGATAACCCCGTAGTTAAGTCCCATAAGCTAAACAAACATTTGAACATTTCGTATCTCGCTTCATAGTTCATTGGATTCTTTTCCAAAGACCGGCGGGCAATTACGAGAGGGCGCGTAGCAGGATTAAAAATCACGTGTTTGTCTTCTGCTGATGGGTTATTTTGAGGTGAGCGTCTGCCTGCTAGATTACATAGTTCAGTGCTACAAAATTTTTGTTCTGATGTGTTCTGCACTCTGCAGTGTCTGACTAATAAGTTCAAAATGTTCAAATGTTTGTAAATCTATCGGACCAAACTGCGTGGTCATCAGTCCGTAGCTCACAAACTACTTAAACCTAACTAACCTAACGACAACACACACACACACAAACACCATTGCCTAGGAAGGACTCGAACATCCGACGGCGAGCAACCGCGCGCTCCGCAGCGAGGCGCCTTAGACCGCTCGGTTACTCCACCGCGGCTGTAATAATGCAACTGAACTGTTATGATGTCATATTTCCTTAAGTATGTGTACTACAATAATGTAATTTTCTAACTTCATAGAATGGGCTGTTAAGAAAAACTGTGCGCGAAATGTGTTACGGATGGAGTTTGCAGTAAAGACTTAATACGTTACACTCTCGTGCGTGACGGGGCGGGTTTTTATAAATTTCTTTTTGCCGTTGTATCTTCTGAACTATGAGCCGTACTATAATATAATTTCGATGGTAAAATCAGTCTGCAAAATATGTTGCTAAGAGAGTTAATATTAAAGATGCAATAAAGTGAAACCCATTTGTGATGGGGCTGTTTCACATTAACCTTACTGTTGATGACCTCATAAATCTCGAACTACATCTTGTACTGTGGTATAATTTCAGAGGTACGTTGGCTGGTATGTGTGTATACTCTCCGTAAAAAGTAGTTTGCGTCATGTAGGAAGGCTCTTCCACGGATAGAGGCGGTGTGATAGGGGAAGCATGGATGGGAGAAGAGCTACGGCCGAGCGCCTAACAGTGGAGCCTGTGGGAAAAACATTGCAGGCTGTGTTTATGCTGCCACCTCGCAGCTGGCAGCTTGCTGCTCGCTGCCGGCAGCCTTGTTGCGTTCACGCTGCATGCACCTCGCTGCTCGCCATGTATATTCTCCTATAGCTGTTACATTATAGCTAAGTGCACAACTGCAGAGGCTTGAAGTGTGAAACATGTTCTCCGCGTCGTCTGACGACAGTGACAGTGATTTGTTCGTTACAAAAATGTTTTTGGAAAGGAGAAGAAAGAGGAGGTGAATGCTGAACGTCCTCACTACGGATACTTTCACAAGTACTACCAACAGCTCAAAAACTATCCAGATCGCTTTTTCATACATAATAATCTGCTTCAGATCTTCACTCCTTGTTGCCTGTACTGAAACTACCTCTCACAAACAATATTGTGCGCGATGGGCACGAGAGTTCCACGTGTGCTACAGTCAATCGCCACTCTGTTAGAGTGACCTTGAAGCAACCAATCACAGTGAAAAATTCAGGCCAGACGGCGACGGTCGTAGTGCGAAACACAAACCAGTTTGATATCATCGCCTGGCGAGGATCGTAGCGAGCAGCGAGCTGGGCGAGCTGGGATGGTGCACGATAAATGGGCCAGTAAGGCTCTGTGGGTTTAATTTATCATCGCCGTGCCATGTAGGCGAGCAGCGAGCAGCGAGGTGGCAGCATAAACACACCCTAACTCACGCGCAGCCACTCGCCTAGAGAATGGATATTACTTGCTAATGTAGGGGAATGCGCAGAACGTTTGAAAACTGGACCGCCTTCCTACGTGACGTGCACTATAGTGGTGTAGAAGTAATAAATTGTAGCGTCAAGCCGAAAGCCAAAGTGTTACCGCTTGAACATCGGAAAAGTAATAACCGATAAACTTGTTTCCTTTCATCATTTTTCTGGAGTTGTCAACGAGAAAAAGATTTGAAATTGCATGTAAAATTTGTTCAAAGTGTAAATGCTATCATTCTCAAGTAGTGCATCAATTATGTTACGTCGAATGATGGAACAGTTTAGTTAGTAATGTATGAGGAAAGTTTGATTGTAATCGGTCGAGTAGTATCGTAATCGATGGGCAAAATACATAAAAACTTACAAACATATATATATATATATATATATATATATATATATATATATATATATATATATATATATATGTTTCATATGTATAGATTGAACTTCATTCAAAGTTTGCTTCCATGAAACAGCAATAAGATTAAGAAAGAGAGATAGGATTGTCGATGGCAGATTGTTTAGGAACTGTAGTACGTAAATGCATCTGTACCGCGGTTAGCAGGTCGCATCGAAGTTGTCACTCACGCAGATCAGCCGACGGAGTACTGGTGGCGTCTGTTCGTGAGCTTAAGATAATGTTCCCATTGCATCCCAGACTGGGAGGCGCCGTTTGCCAGGAAATCGATGATCAAATGTTTGCAAAACTAACAAGTAGAGGATGCCTCCTCGTCATCGCCGAATTCATCAAAATTTATGGTACATGGTGAGATATGAAGGTGCACAAGTGGGAACTCTGGCTATCCGTTTACTAAATAAAATGAAGTTTGATACGGATCTATCACCATATGCACCTTATCAACTGCCCCTGAGAGAGTCTGTTTACAGCATGGGACGTTAAATCCCAATCCGACATCCTTCTTTTTTTTTTTCGTTCTTGTTAAACATTATCTATCTGCCTCACTTTGCGTTCCTCTTTACAGTTGCATTCAGTGATGGTTTAATGCATAATTGTCACTGATACCGTGATCTGCACTAAATGAAACGAGAAGCTGGTGTTTGTCTGTCAGCAGCAGGTCTAAGATGTTACCTATATGAAACGATTCTCCGTTTAAATACTCAAGTTAATTTTCGGATGAAGCACTTAAAACAGTCGATTATTTGTCGCTACCGCCCATCTTAAACATTTACTTCTCCCAGTCGATACCCATAATTTGAATTCTTCACTTAACTATATCATGTGTAAGAAATTTACACAAGATATTTTCCAAATTTTTTTCTCAGATGTTCCATCACCACTGTTGTTGAAGCTGGAGGAGGAACTTGTAAGAGGATACGTAACTACTTTCATACACCTTTAACCTGACCTTCACCCAAAATGTTTCACACTCTGGACCTGTATTAATGTCACTTGATAGTGTCGTACTTTTATAGATATAAACTCGCCTCCTAATTTATAGTTCAGCCTATCCTTGCAAAGTACATTCCAGTCTTGAGTGTACAATTTCATTAGTACTGGAAGCTAGTTCAAGCCAGTTTCTTGTCTGTAGTACTATGTTGTCGTCGTAACTGTTTACAAGTGAGAACAGTTCTGCGCCTTTTCCACAGACGCTTCTACAGCTAAAATCACTATATTACTATATATACTTTTCCCATGATGTTATGTCGAATGGTACCTTGTGTGGACTCAAGACGTCATTTCGGTGTTGTGGAGGGATTTTCACTGGCATGTCTACACCACTTGTACTTTGCTATCCTAAAAGCCGCTTCCTGATTGTAGTGCATGAGTGAGCTAGTAAGGAGACATCTAAATTTCTTCTCTTGGTAACGGAGGTTGGCACATTGCACCGGCGTGTGAAGTGAGGCAGATAATGAAGTCAGTATCATCGCTGCTACACGTCTCGGCATGGAACCAAAGAGATTCTGCATCTGTTGTTGGAGTACAGTAGTCCCTGCTGCTTCCTCATACTGCCAAAGTTCATCTGGTGCAGCAGCGGGTTGTGTATAGCCTACCAGGCCAGTAGGCCCGCAAATATCGACCAGGCATTTTCGATAGCTGGCAGTTCCGGATCGGCGCGGAATGGCCGTGTGGTCTAAAAAGGAAAGACCTGACATGTGGGTCACCGATTCCGATCAAATTTTGCATGGACGTTCTGTATGGAATATAACCAGACACGTGTTTCTGCTTTTTGCTAGATAGTAGGTTTCGAAAAAATAAAGGGCAAAGTTGTTGATGGAATAACGTCCGTCGCCGGTCGAGCTTGGAGTGTCAAATCGTGGATCCACGTTTGAACCTCCATCATGGCAATTTATTGTTAGATTTTGTTTATGAATTTTTGATTATATTCTCGTATTTGTAATACCTTTTCTTAACTAATTTTGAAGTAAAGCATTGAAAAATGTGATTAATATTCAATTAAGTGTATTATTTGCTTACAGATTTTTTATTTGTGATAAACAGCGCAAGAACAATCAAAATTCATGGTCCATAATCATCTGTTCGAGCCTGTCTTTCGTGATATGCTTTTATACTCTTGGCACGCATCGAAATTAATATATGATAGATCTATCTTCAGCAATATAAATCAGGTATGGTTTCCACGAACGATATTGCGGTCAATACGCGAATGTGCTAATATGTCGTTTGAATAGTGTGCTTGGTGTGAAAAATATTTATGTTTTGGTGGTTTTATTATAAGTTTCACTCTACAGGCTATGAGCACGCTGAGGAATAGACGGACAGTAATTGGAATTAGGTAACAATATTCTTTAGAATAGTAAATGGAAAGTACAGATTGGGTTCGAACATGGGAATATATGAGCAGGTGCAAATCTGGAAACAATTATAAGGAAGGGACGAGTGAGATTCTACGGACACATGATCATAATTAATCCTCTAAGAGGAAAATGTATAACCTGAAAAGCCATAGTGGTTGTGCCAATAAGACGAAGGAAGAACTAAGAAGACTTAGAATCACAAATGAGGACTGCAAAGATAGAGACGGAAACAGAGAACTACTCAACAGCATCAACGTTCTAATTTAAGAGAAAGTGAAACGTGGGAGCAGCAGTTGGACGGAGGAGAGACGGAGACAAGAATGAAGACTTTTTCGAGGAAGAAGAAAAGTGAGTGTGTGGTGAGAGTGAGAACTAAACGGTGATATGTGCGTTGTCCTTAGACTGCAGGTTCGCAAAGAAAAAAGTATCTGCCTCCTTCATGGTGAGTGGTAAAACCTTTATGCTATCAAATATGGTTCATGGAAACAAAGAAATTAATTTAAAATTTTACGAGTTTTCTCTGCTTGTAGTACGGCGAAGTACAGTCAAGAGTGAATAGACGGCTCTGTTGCTTTTTTAACTTACAGTAAGTGACAGAAGTAATTTTTGGAGCACATTTCACTGATAGAATTAACCACTACAGTCTTAGGGCGCATTTATGCTGCCACCTCGCTACTCGCCGACTTGGCACGGTGATGATGGACCAAATCCACAGAGTCTTACCGGCCCATTTAGCGTGCAAGATCGCAGCTGGCCCAGGTCGCTGCTTGTTGCTCGCTACGACCCTTGCCAGGCGATGATATCAAACTGGTTTGTGTTTCGCGCTATGACCATCGCCGCCCGGCCCGAAACTTGCACTATGATTGGTTGCTTCAAGGTCTCTCTAGCAGAGCGTGGAACTTTTTTTCCCCTTAAGCTTATGGGACTTAACTACGGGGTCATCAGTCCCTAAACTTACAAACTACTTATGAACTACTTACGAACTAGGACAGCACAAATATCCATGCCTGAGGGGGGATTCGAACCCCCGACCGTAGTGGCCGTGCAGACCGTGACTGGAACGCCTCAGTCTCCTCGGCCATTATCAGTCCTACTCCTGTGATACCCCCAACTGATTTTGTATTTATAATCCTGTACTCACCTGACCAGAAATCCTGTTCATCCTGCCACCGAACTTCACTAATCCCCACTATATCTAACTTCAACCTATCCATTTCCCTTTTTAAATTTTCCTACCCGATTAAGGGATCTAACATTCCACGCTCCGATCCGTAGAATGCCAGTACTGTCTTTCCTGATGACAACATCCTCCTGAGTAGTCCCCGCCCGGAGATCCGAATGGGGGACTATTTTACCTCCGGAATATTTTACCCGAGAGGATGCCATCATCATATTTCCATACAGTAGAGCTGCATGTCCTTGGGAAAAGTAACGGCTGTAGTTTCCCCTTGCTTTCAGCCGTTCGCAGTAGCTGTGTGGCAAAGCCACATTAGCTGATGTTACAAGGCCAGCTCAGTCAATCATCCAGACTGTTGCCCCTATAACTACTGAAAAGGCTGCTGCCCGTCTTCAGGAACCACACGTTTGTCTGGCCTCTCCTCAGATACCCCTCCGCTGTGGTTGCACGTACGGTACAGCTATCTCCATCGTTGAGGCACGCAAGCCACCCCACCTCGGCAATGTCTGTGGTTCATGGGGGTGGTATTGAATTATATATAATTAAAATTATCCGAACGAAATACTTAATGAACACACTGATTTCAAACATAAAAATTATCTAGTTAATTTTATTGACTTTATCGATGAAAAAGGCTGAAAAGCAAAGATGTACTAAATAGAGGAAAAAAACAAAATAAACCTCTCTGACCAATGTTAAAGTTAAAAAAGTATCTCATAACTTAGTTGATTACAGTATATTTAAACATCTTTGGCAAAGCTGTTGCTAATTACGAAAAAATATAAAAGTTTCTTTAATTTAATGTTTTAATGTAAAAAGCTGCATAACACCTGACAGTTAAAGCAACAGTTACGCCAGATGTCAACATTAATTAACGTCCAAACATCGTAGACGTAAGTTTCTTAAGAAAATTTATAACAAACAAATTTATGTATATTTTCCTATTGTTTGATTTATAATTAATGTAATTCTTATACATACAGGCGCTTGAGAATGACAAACTGTCGAAACCGCTGTAGCAATATTAAATAAAATATAAGCAGCAATCTGGAACTTCATTACAATGTCTTTTTATGACATATATGGTGCTGCACGCCCAACAATTAGGAAATTAATCTAACCTACAGAGTCTTACCGGCCCATTTAGCGTGCACGATCGCAGCTTGTCCAGCTCACTGGTCGCTACGATCCTCGCCAGGCGATGTGTTTCGCGCTAGGACCATCGCCGCCCGGCCCGAAACTTCCACTATGATTGGTTGCTTCAAGGTCACTCTAGCTGAGCCCATTACGCACAATATTGTTTGTTACAAGTAGTTTCAGTACAAGCAACCATGAGTGAATATCTGCAGCATATAATTATTATGTCCGAAAAATCTGGTAGTACTTGTGAAAGTACCCATAGTGAGGACGTTCAGCATTCAAAGGATGCATTCCACACCTCCTCTTCCTTCTTTCCAGTAACAACGTTTTTGTAGCGAACAAATCACTGTCGTCAGACGATGTGGAGAAATGTTCGACGCTTCACGCCACTGCAGTTGTGCTCTCAGCTGTAATGTAACAGCTGCAGGAGAATACTCACAGCGAGCAGCGAGGTGCCGGCAGCATGAATGCAACGAGGCTGCCAGGGAGAAGCAAGCTGCAAGTTCCAGCAGTGAGCAGCCACCTGCCAGCTGCGAGGTGGCACCATAAACGCACCCTTACTCTTAAAATATACACTAAAAAGGAATTTTCTTGGCTAGGATATACATATTTACTGATTTCGCTTTTTTATTGAAAAGAATTTATTCTTGCCGACTGAAGCACTGAAAACTAAATAGCGACAGAATGCCAAGGCCTTTGTTTAACTTCCGTTGCTAAGCACCGGCGTATAGCTAGTTAGGAATAAGAGGAGACTCAGAACTAAAGTTTGTGCAGTACCCTTGAGATATTTCTCTCGAGTCGAAACAAGCTACACAGCGAGCACATATCGTTCGAGAAAGAACCGGCATTAATACTGGATTTTTATCGTTGTGTTACGTAATTTGCCAAATTTGAGACGTGATCTAATATTAAGACGATGAGAAAGATAATAACCTTCTACTCGCTAAAATGCCAGTCTCCAAGTTTTGATTGGCCTATAACAAATTTGTGCGGATTGGGATGTGTATTCGGGTTAGTGATTATTTTTTTTTTTTTTTTATATATATTCTTCTGCCGGTTTCGTGTTGGTGCGAGAATGGAGAGAGCGATGGTGTACCTGGCTGAGGGCCAGATTGGTGGTAGCCGAGAAGAGGTGCTCGGGCGGTCGTTACGCAGCCGTGGCTGGGGGGAGGGGGCGGCGCTTATCGACCCCCTGCCAGCCGGCACTTGTCGCCCCCAATACCTGCCGCCCACCTCACCCCACACCCACCCTGCCGACTCTTGACACCTCCTGTACCGCCGCGCCTGCCACATCTGTCTGTGAGAACGACCCAGCCGCCGCAGTGCTCGACTTCACAAGATGGCTATTCAGAGGAGCTGCTTCCATATTCGCGTATAACTACTTCATTTTGGCCCACTTTAGGTTACGGCAGTAACACTGAAAGTGGGCCTTTGCTATCGTCTTTTGACAGCTCGAAATTTAAATGAAAATATCGGATTAACTATTCATGTGACACGAAAATTGTATAACGGAATTTGTAGACGAGAAAATTCTCTACAACTTTGCTCTCTTATGTCTTTTTTTTTTTTTTTTTTCAAAATCTCGTAGCGTTTCAAAGATATTTGCAAAAATAACGGCGATTTTGGGCCGCGGTGGATTAGCCGTGCGTACTGGAGCGTCGTGTTGCGGTGCGCGCGGCAGTTTGCCGTCCGGGGTTCGAATCCCCCCTCGGGCATGGATGTTTGTGCCGCCTTTAGGATAAGCTAGTTCATAAGTAGTTTGTAAGTTTAGGGACTGATGACCCCGTAGTTAAGTCCCATAAGCTCTACGAACATTTGAACATTTTTCTCTCTGTCCGTAACGTGTTCCCTGTTTTTAAGGCGAACCGTTCAACCGATCGGCACCAAATTTTACAGACGTAATTGTAGGATGTCAGATACCGGAACCTTGCTTTTTCAAATATTTCGGACAATAAATACGTTAGTAATACAAAAAAAGCCGTTTGTAATGTAATTTTAATTGTAAGTAAACCGTTCATCTGACGCGAAAATTGAAAAACCGAATTTTTAGAGGAGAAAATTCTCTACAACTTTGCTCTCTTATGTTTTTTTCATATCTCGTATCGTTTGAGAGATATTTGCAAAAATAACGGGGACTTGACACCCTCTATTGAATTAACGAAAACCAGCCGTTCGAAGATGTCACGTAACATTCTTCGCCCAGAACACTCTCTGGCATACGCCATCTTGCGTTTCGTATTCGATGATTTCCTTATTGTAACTTACACGTTGTCATTTCAAGGCAATATCGCACTGAAGAATTAACAAAAACACATCGTTTTTCGTACGATAAATGATAATCTACTATCTACAAATAACATATTAACTTAAGTTAACAACGGCCATCAATATTATGAGATCAAAGAGCCAGATTTTTGATTGATTAGCCGTAGCGTAGTGGGCCAGGCTGATGGTCAGTGGTCCGGAACCCGCCACTAATTATTTTTTTTCCCTAAAAGCGTTTTAGACACTCCTATTGATTAATTTTTTATTATTTAGATTATTATTTTGGTCCAAAATGTTTGCAAAAACTTATAAAACTACAAATCTAAAGTGGGCCGTAAAACACGTCAGTGCGGTTTTGTTTTTCTGTTTCCTCTTCTCTCCTTGATGAGACGTACAACCCCCTCCTCCTTCCTGCTGATGGTTTACCGCGTAATTTATACATCATAGGAGATACGATAGTGCGAGAAGAATTTGACAGACCACTGAAAGATTTAATTCGAAACGAGGCCCCTGGAGTAGATTATATCCCGTCTGAACTGCTGATATCGTTAGGAGAGACAGTCGTGAACGAACTGTTCCATAGGTTATGCAAGATGTATGAGGCAGGAGAATTACCCTCTGACTAGAAGAATAACAAATAATTCCAGTTCGAAAGAAAGCAACTGCAGACAATAGTGAAAAATACACAACTGTCAGTGTAATAAGTCATGGTTCCAAAATACTAACACAGATTATTTACCAACGAATGGAAAAACTGGTGGAATATGACCTTGGAGAAGATCAGTTTGGATTTAGCAGAAATGTAAGAACAAGGGAGCCAATTCTCAAATTATTACTTATATTAGAAGATAGCATAAGGAAAGGTAAACCTACGTTTTTAGCATTTATGCATCTCGAGAAAGCTTTTGAAAATAACAGTGACTAGAGTCGAAGGGGCATGAAAGGGACGCAGTTGTTAGGATGGAAGTAAAACAGGTTTGTAGCCTTTCCCCAATGTTTTTCAATCTATACAACGAGCAAGCTGTGAAGGAATGCAAGGAGAAGTTTGGAGAGCGAATTAAAATTCAGGGAGAATAAATAAAAACTTTGCAGTTTGCCGATGACTTAGTAATTCTGCCAGAGACAGCAAAGGACCTAGAAGGACAATTGAAGGGGATTGACAGTGTCTTGAAAGGAGGGTGTAAGATGAACGTCAACAGGAACAAGAGTAATGGAATGTAGTGTCAGAAAATGAGGCGATGCTGAAGGAATTAGATTAGGTAATGACACAATAAAAGTAATAGATGAGTTTAATTATTTGGATAGGAAAACAACTTATGACGGCCGAAGTATAAAGTACGTAAAGGCTATGAAAAGAAAATCGTTTCTGAAGAAGCCAAATTTGATGACGTCCAATATTATTTTAAACGTTATGAAATCCTGTCTGAAAGCATTTGTCTGGAGTGTAGAACTGTATGGGAGTGAAACGTGGAAGATACGGAGTTCAGACATCAGATGATAGAAGCTTTCGAAATGTAATGCTACAGACGAATCATGAAGATTACGTGAGTAGTTCACTAATGAGGAGGTGCTTATAAGAATTGGGAATAAAAAGGACGTTGTGGCGTATCCTGACTGAGAGAAATAATAGGTTGGTGGCACACATTCTGAGACACAAAAGGGATCGTCAAATTAGCATTAGAAGGATGTGTGTGGGGTAAAAATCGCAGAAGGAGACCGTGATATGAATACAGTAAACAGTTTCAAAAGGATGAAGACTGCCGTTCCTGTTCGCAGATGGAGAGACTTGTACAGAACAGTGTAGCATGGGGAGCTACATCAAACAGTCTGCGGACTGCAGACCATAACAACGGATGTTTTTGACTTGTAGGAGTGTCTGAATCATTTCGATTGATTTGTATAACGACACCTATCCCAGGATTACAACAAGCATCCCCTCGTTGTTCTGTGTGGAGGTGCTCTTCAGTTTCATTTGGAGAGCACGTACGATGTGGTTGTAGTTTCACGGGAACATGACGTAGACTGGTGTGAGGAGGGAGGCGTACCAGGGTGAATCCTTGCAGTTTTGCGAAACAGCTGTGCGGCTTGGTGTGGTGGTGAACGCAACTGCCTAGTGACCAGGAGATCCTGGTTCAAGTATTGCTCTTCGTACGGATTTACACACGATGCTTCATTCCAAGGCTTACCGGAATACGACACGAATAATAATTTACAAATAGGTACATACGATGAATCACCTGTACCCCAAATATTGCACAAATGGAAAGTGCTGTTGATGTGCGGTTTAGAAACGCTAAATTGACAGTCAAGGACTCCTGTAGTTAGGTGATAAATATATTTCAATAATACTCAGAAAGCTTTTTAAATGGTACAGCGCCTATCGACATTAATTAACTAAAAGTAGGGTAAATCAGAATGTATGTGGAGTGTGTTGCACGACTCTTCTGCAAGTCGTTTACGAGATATAGCATTTTGAAAAGTTTTCAATCCAACCATTGGTTGCCCCATCGAACCTGCGTACTTACTAGATATGACGTAGCTATGTTTACTTTAATCGTGCTTGTATTTTCCTTGAGTACATTGCGACTAACTAGTCAGTCAGCGTGTGACACTCCAAGCAGTAGGTTGTGAGTGGACGGTGGGATTTACCAATGTAGAAAAGGCCGACATGCTCGTGGTGTATGGAGAGTGTAGGAAGAATGCAGTTTTTGTTTGTACAGTGTCAGCAAAGCATACCCCGATAGAAGTCAGTCATCTCGGCAATTATTTATCAACTTCTTCAACCAGTTACCTGAATGTGGCAGTGTAACACCTACACAACGTAACGAAGACGACGACGCCCAGTTTTATGTGGTGAGAGCACATGGTGATGACAGCTAGGTCTTCTGAAACTGGTCATGAAATAAAATAAAATAGTTTCAAGATGTGCTGCCTTGGAAATCTAAATACCAAGTAACAGAAGAAATCAAGTGTCGACAGAAATTAGAAAGGGGGGGGGGGGGTAATATTGTGGCTGCTGTTGCAGTTGATCCGCAAGATAGTTGCCGTGATATCGCACGAAGAAGTGGTATCACCCAGGCAAGTACGCTACGCATTTTCCATCGATATTGATTCCATCCGTATCACATATCTCTCCATCAAGAACCCCAAACGAGCGAGGTCGCGCAGTGGTAACACACTACTCGCATTCATCTACATACGAGGCGCGTCCAGAAAGTAAGTTCCGTTTGGTTATATAAAACGAACGGGTACAGATACAGAAAAAATATTAATTGTACAAAAATCTACAACTGTTAAACTACTTTTCTACATAGCTTCAGAAATTTTGTAGGCAATTGTCGTAGCATGACACAAGGTTTTGTGTGCCTTTTTCATAGAATGTTGCCGCCTGTGTATTCAACCCTGTGGTAACATGTTCTTTCAGCTCGTCATCATCGTTGAAGTGTTGTCCACCAAGAACAGATTTTAGGTGTAAGAAGAGGATTACTGTCAAAAGACTTTTTTTCACGATAATGCCTGACCTCACACACCGAATGTTACCAAACAATTCTTACGGAAATTTCAATATTTCAATGGGACCTGTTTGAGCATTTTCCATACAGCTCGGACCTCTCTCCTAGCGACTTTCATCTCTTCTTACACCTAAAATCTGTCCTTGGTGGTCAACATTTCCACGATGATAAAGAGCTGTTACAACATAGTTGAATACACAGGCGGCAACCTTCTGTGAAGGATGCATGAAAAAACTTGTGGCACGCTATGACAAGTGCCTACAAAATTTCGGCAGCTATGTGGAAAAGTAGTTAAGGGTTGTAGAATTTTGTGCAATAAAAATTTCTTCTGTATCTGTGTACAATTTCATTTTATTACCAAACGGAACTTACTTTCTGGACGCGCCTCGTACATACTCCGCAATCCAGCGTAAGGTGTGTGGCGGAGGGCACACTGTACCATTACTAGGCATTTCCTTTCCTATTCCACTCTCAAATAGAACAAGGAAGAAAAGAATGCCTGTATGCCTCAGTAAGAGCCCTAATTTCTCTTATCTTTTCTTTGTTATCATTACGCCAAGTAATAATAATAATTTCGTGTAGCCTAGTGCAAGTCTTTCAAGTGGACGCCACTTCGGCGACTTGTGTGTCCCTAGCCTACCCCAGTTAGCCAACTGGGGAAAGGGGACCTACAGCTTAACGTGGAATCCGAACCACGTGTCGTTTCTGGCGACTCCTCACATCGTTGAGAGGTGAAGGATGGGTTAAAGTGCAGACTGAGAAAATCCGAGGTCCGACCGGGTTTCGAACCCGCAACTCTTCTGTTTCCAGTCGAGCGCTTTACCCCAAGACCACCGGGCCTGACATTACGCCAAATGTAAGTAGGCGGCAGGAAAATCGTTCTACACTCAGCTTCAAATTCCGGCTCTCTAAATTTCCACAACAGAATTTCTCGGAAATAACGTCGTCTTTCCTCCAGCGATTCCCATTTGAGTTCCCGGAGCATTCGGGAGAACGATGATTCAAATCCACCTCTGGCCATCCAGATTTAGGTTTTCCGTGATTTCTCTAACTCACTGAAGGGAAATGCTGTGACAGTTCCATTCAAAGGGCACGTCCGATTTCCTTCCCTAATATCCGAGCGTGAGCTCCGTATCTAATGTCCACACTGACGAAGGGACGTTAAATCTTAAGCTCCCTTCCTTCCTTCCAGAACCCCATGGAAACGATTATAAGAACCGTATTATCTTCTGAACATCGACATCATCACAAAATACTCCAGATATATCATGTATCTTATTTAGTAATGAAGCAACATTTACCAATCACAGACTGATAAACCACTGAAACACTTTTTATTGCTCTGATGGCAATCCCCGTTGACATCGTCAGATGCAACGTCAGCGTCCAAGGATATCTCCTGTGTGCTCTTTTCAATTAAAGTCATTCGTAATTGTAATTCCTAGATATTTAGTAGAAGTTACGGATTTTAGATTTGACTGATTTTCGTTTAAATACATTTTATTCTCGAACGTGGATGACTTGACACTTTTCATTGTTTAAGGTCAACTCTCAATTTTTACACTATGCAGGTATCTATATCGTTTTACAGTTCCTTTTGGGTTTCAGGTGATTTTACTAACCGATAAACGACAGCATCGTCCACGAACCGTCTAACAAGGAGACCACATGGGTACCGGATTTGAGAATTTCTTTATATTTACGGTCCGGAAGTGGAGAACTGAAATAACAATCAGCCAAAGCTATTGAACGCAACTCTCAAAAATTCTCGAGAAAATCAACTTTGAACTTTTACAAGTACACGTAAGTACGAATAATTAAAACAATTGTAGCATTTGTCGGGGTAGTCGGGTAGCTCAAGTGTTAAGAGTTCTGGCCTCACAACCATAGAGACGATGGTTCGATACCCGCTGTAATGTGCGTTTTAGCACTCAGTTATATAAAACATTTTGGGATCTCTAATCCAAGTGTTTTGTTAGTTTTTGTTTAATGTGTTTGTAGACCAGCTGAACACCTTGTCACCTAAAACTATGGTTGAGTAGGTTAGCTGCTTGGAAAGCCATTAGTAACTAGGAAAATGACTTTCCAAAAACAGCGTCGTAACTCTCCACAAAGTGAACAATCAAATACTACCGTCATCAACTAATAGTGCAGCCAATACTGTAAAAAATATAGAAAATTGCGAATATACATAAACACGTGCATTTTTCGTAAAAATTACCATTAGATATAAAATTGTGTAAGTATTCGAAAACAACGAAAAATCTGTCCCGACAGGATTCGAACCACCGACCCTACGGCTTAGAGCCACAGCGCTGCCACCTGAACTACAACGACATATGCTGTAATTCATTTAACTTACTGGTACTAAAGTGTACTAGCAAGTCAATTTTCTCGATAATTTTTTAGAGTTGTGTCGAATGGCTTTGGCTGATTCTTATTTGAGTTCTGAACTTCACGTACCGTAAGTATGAAAAAATTCTAAAATCCGATACCCACGTGGTCTCCTTGTAAGACAGCTACTCAAATTGTCTTCTAAATCGCTTACAAAGATAAGGAACAGTAGAGGACCTATAACGCTTCCCTGAGTGATGCCAGATATCACTTCTGTTCTACTCGATGACTTACCGTCAATTACATCGTACTGTGTCATTTCTGACAGGAAATCACGAATCAAATCGCACAACTGCGGTGATATTCCGTGAACTCGCAATTTGTTTAGAAGACTCTTTATGAGGTCCAGTTTCAAAAGCCTTCCGAAAGCCTAAAAATATGGAATCGATTTGAGATTCCCTGTTGATAGCACTGATCACTTAATGTGTGTAAAAGCTAGTTGTGTTTCAAAAGAACGATACTTTCTGAATCACTTAATGTGATTAAAGAGCTAGCTGTGTTTCGTAAGACGTCAGTGATATGGGCCTGTAATTTTGCGGGTCACTCCTTTTACCTCTCTTGAATACTGGAGTGACTTGTGTAACTTTTCACTCTCTGGGCATGGCACTTTCGCTGAGGGAGCGATTGTATATGATGAGTAGGTACGGAGCTATTGCATCACCATACTCTGAAAGGAACCTACTTGGTATATAGTCTGGCCCGGAAGAGTTGCTTTTATTCAGTGATTTAAGTGATATCCAACGATATCTGCTTCTAAATTAGGCGTCAGCTGATCTTGATTCGAATTTTGGGATATTTACTTTGTGTTCTTTGGTCAAGGAATTTCGGAAAACTGTGTTCATCAATTCTGATTTAGTAACACTGCCATCAGTTGCATAACTATTGCTATTGCATAGTAAAGATATTAATTGTGTTTTGCCGCTGGTGTGCTTTACACATGACTAGAATTCCTTTGGATTTTCTACTAAATTACGAGACAGATTTTCGTTGTTGAAACTATTATAAGCATCTCGCATTGAAGTTAGCTCTAAATTTCGAGTTTCTTACAAGAGTGCTAGTCTCTGGGATTTTGTGTCTGTTTAAATTCGACTTGCCACATGTCATTGCATGTCGCCACATCTGATCTACACTCACATTGTTAGTTTCGAAAGACTGCAAACTCTCTTTCAAGAAAGCGTTGAGCGAATGTTTATCTAACTTTTTGAGTAAATACATCTTTTTTTTTTTTTTTTTTTTTTTTTTTTTTTAATTTTCTGGATTTGGAAGTTTTTATTTTCAGTCTCACTACGACAAGTCTGTTCACTAATCCCTGTGTCTGTTTTGATCCTCTTTATTATCTCCGGATTATTTATTGCTAGGAGCTCAAGTATGTTTTCGTATCCATTTACCATTCTAGTGGGTTTATGAGCTAATTACTCGAGAACGCAATGAATACAATTGCGGACGAAGTTTAATCCTTGCATCCTGTTTTTAAACATGTATTGTTGCCAACATATCGAGGGTAAGTCAAAGTCACCACCAAATACAATTGTATGGTTCGGGTACTTTTTTGAAATTTGATTCAAGCTATCTTTGAACATTTCTTCAAATGAATCGTCAGAGTCGGGGGGACGATAAAAAGAACCAAACATTAATTTATTCTGGTTATGAGGTATAACATTTACCCAGACCCACTCACAGGAACTATCTACTTCAATTTAGCTATAAGATAAATTGCTTGTGACAGCAATAAGCACGCCACCACCTATTTTATGTAGCCTCTTGAACACTATTTGTCCTTGGTAAAAATTTCAGCTGAATCTCTGGTTTTAGCCAGCTTTTGTTGCCTATATTGATTTGTGCTTCAGTACTTTGAATTAGTGCTTGGGGCTGTGGTACTTTACCCATACAGCTACGACAGTTTACAACTGTTAGACCAAGGCATCTTAGATCCCTCTCCGTCCTATCAGTGACCTGTGTCCTTCGAGGCTGAAACCCTTTTTGTGTATTACCGTGGCCTTCTGTCTAGTGTTCAGACATTCTCTGTAACATCAAATTTCGAAAATTTCAACCCTCTTCTTGTCTGAACGTCTTACAGTTCACGTTTCACTCCCATACGACACTACTCTCCAGACAAATGTCTTCAGGAAAGACTTCCCAAAACATAAACGAATATTTCTCTTGCTTTTTTCCCGTCGTCCTTCTGTATTTTATATCTCGAGTACTCTGTACATAGTAAATTACTTTACTGCCCAAGTAAAAAAATTAACCTACCACCGTATACGGCAGAAAGTTTTGAAAATGAATGAAATAGTAATTCGTCGTATCTACCGGTTTCGGTCTACATTGTGAATATCTTCAGACCTTAATAACAACAAGATGGAAGGTGGTGGTGCAGACGGAGCAGCTATCGTGCATGACGATCTCTAGAGGTTTGGAAGGCACGAGACGGAGAGAGTTTAAAGCCTCCACTGGATTCTTGCGTGTGAATGTGTGTAGCCGGAAGGTCTTATCTCGACAGCGGGAGGCAGGAAAAACGAGTGATAAACTGCGGTGCGCAGCTGTTGCGCTCTGAGGCTGTGCAGTCGGACGAAGGAAACCAGCGTAGGAAAACGTAAGATTAAGGACCAGTCACCGTAGTCTGCAGAATAATGCCACCACTTCTGTGTCAGTGACACGTCTCTGCCTGTACATACAAACTCCACATACCAAATTAAATGAGACAGATGATTTGTTACCAATATTAGTCACTTCTAGTACTATTCCATGTGGAAATTAAAACAACTATATGCCTTTATAAACGCCCTGATTTACGTTACTGTACACTGGTAACAAAATTTAATGATCACATTTTGAAAACTCCGCAATTATCTTCCATTGTGACACAGAAGTCTGAAATTTGATTCAATTTTGCCTAGGATTATCTACGTTAATGACTCAAAAGCGTCCTGTGAGGTCATCCTTGTGAATGACAACGATCTAAATATCAGGGTGTCGACTCTTGCGGAAAGAAGTCTGGGCTCACATTCATTTGAGGTGTATCGAGGTTACGAAATTCCATGAAAATTCTACTCAATGTCGGTGTGGACACAACCTGAGGTCGTCACATCCCACCTTACTCACATCTCACCCATTCATTTACGCCTCTGAGATGGAGGTCAGGAAGATCGACGACCAGCGTTGGAGTCACGCTACTTTTTACAAATGCCCGAGGAAAACATTTCAGACCTACAGCCAATAAGACACAAAAAGGCCTCAGGGGTGGCATTGTGCAGTCAGATAAATTGTGTTTACTGTAGTTCACACACGCCTATGCTGTATAAGTCCCTTCAATTGTGCATAACCTCTGCAGGTGGTGACAGCTTGAAGCTGGTTACTGTATTCAAATTCAGTCTCCATCTCTACAATTTTTCATTCCCCCCCACTCCATACCTTTGAAAATCTAATTCACCATTTCTTATGTGCCCATGCATGCGATTTGGATTCTTATTCCTTGTATCTATTCATCTTATTCTCATCATTGTCCTGTATCAAAATATCAAAAAAACTGTCATCTTGTTTGAACTGTTTATCGTCCATGTTTAACATCCATATAAGGCCCCACTCGACGCCAATAGCTTAAATTAAGACTCCTTAACTCTTACAAACATAAAAATAGCTTCCTTGCAAATGTGATTTTTAGAGACTGTTTCTATCATTGTCTTTTTTTTGTTCAAATTTCTCAGCACACCTGGTGCAGTTCGTCTAAATAACGTTAACATTGTTTTACGTCCTTGGTGATCTACTTTTAACAATTTAATACATTATGCCTCATTTTGGCCGTCTTCGACAAAATTGCAGTGTCATCGGAATATGTTTAAGTAATTATTTCTTTTCTTTGAACTAAAGTTGGCTTTGCAAATTTCTCGTCTGTTTGTTTTGATGGTTGCTCAGTGTAACATTATATAACGTCACTCCTTATACAACTACTAAAACATTTTCATGCCAGTCAGTGTAATAACTGCAATCTGATTTGTATACAAATTTTCTATAATTTCATTCGATACTCCATAGTTAAAACTGATAGCTTTTGACAGTACAGGAAACAAAGAATAGTGGACTAATTACAGTTTCAATAATATTTCAGGTAGATTTCGTCATATCATATTCGTTACACAACGGACTCTCGAAATTGTGTATGTGTTTTCAGAGGTGAGTGTAATGGCAAATAGTCCAACCCAGATGATCCTGACGTCCTTCCAGAAGGGTGGTGATTCGTTTTTTAAAAATTTAAGATAAATTGTTTCCTTTTGGCACAAAACACTTTCTCTAGCATCGGACTGTCATTTTAATGTCGATGATTGACATACCAATACTAACAATCATTGTTTTAGCTCGTTATTATATGTTAGTAACAATTTGAAGATAGGGATTCAGAAGCAACGTTTGAGTTAAATCATGATTTTTGGGTGTGTAAGTACTTACATATAAAATTTATTTTTATTATTCAGAAACACGGATGATTTTACGATTAAAATTTCATATCTAACATGTAATGGTCCCATAACCCATACAGATTGTGTAATATTAGTGTTTTCATTTTTACTTCGTTCCAGAAGGTCGGCCTGTTATGCCGAGACTAAGGGTGCAGTTCGTGTAAAATCAATGTTGCAACATTTGAACGATCCATTATAGATGTAATAAACTATATTTTAAACCAGAAATAACCGAAAAAAATCGGGAACATCTGGGTGGGCGGTTTGTATAGCTCTAAGATGTCGAGCGAGTAATGGAAGAGATAAATAGAAATCTTTAAACTCCCGTATACGTGTTGACACGTGTAGGAGCTTATGAGGTCATGGCCGTGGAGAGAAAAGACAGGGGTAGAGATGAGCTCTGAGGAAGAATGTTAATGAAAATTCCTAGGGCTCCCCGCTTCGGACGCTTTAGCGCCCTGGTGTCCGTATTGGCTGGAAACTAGTTGCTCCGTTGAAGCTCCTGACTCCCAATGCCACGCATTCGGGAGGATGGTGGTTCAAATCCACCTCTGGCCATCCAGATTTAGGTTTTCCGTAATTTCCTGAATCGCTCCAGGCAAATGCCGGGATGGTTCCTTTCAAAGGGCTCGGCCGATTTCCTCCCCCATCCTTCCCCGAAAATCCGAGCGTAAGCTCCGTCTCTAATGACCACGCTGTCGACGGGACGTTAAACCCTAAGCTTCCTTCCTTCCCAATGCCACTTCCGACGGTGCCACGGCCTGACTAGCTGTTGCGTGGAGTGCCATGCATCACTTCCTCTCCCCTCACTGGTTAAAAAACGTCCATGAACAATGAAAATACAACATTCAAAACGTTTAAATACCAATTCAGCTACTAGGAGCGTACAATAAGTAAGTTTCCTTATCTTATGACAACTTTACATGAAACTCATCATATTCCAATCATTTCATTGGCATTTTACAATGTTTCTCTTACTTTTCTACATAGTCAGCATACTTTCACCAAGCTTTTATTTTTATTTATTTTTTTCTTTATTTTCTTCTCACACCAGTGTTGTGATATTCCTAACTCACTCCAGGCAAATGCCGGGATAGTTCCTCTGAAAGGGCATGGACGATTTCCTTCATCTTCCTTACCCAAAGAATCCGAGTGTGAGCTCCGACTCTGATGACCACGCTGTAAACGGGGAGTTAATCCCTGCTGCTTCTTGCTTCCTTTTCACATCAGTGTAGTACTACATCTGACCCTGTGTTCGCAATCATTTTTTTGCTTTTAATGTGACTTAATCATAGTTGTAAAAGTGCTTACTTCCAAGATAATCAGTGAGTTTGGAGGAATATGTCGGTCACTTTAAGCAATATTTAGTGAAATTCGAGGATACGGGAACACTTTAGTTTCAATCCTCCGAACTACTACTCAGTCAGTCGATCTGTATGAGACCAGGGAGAGAGGGAATTTTACATGACAAAAGACCACGACGTTTTCTTTTGATTGGATCTCCGAGATATCTCAAGACATCACACCACCTCTTTAATTATGGGGTTGCGACCAGGTAGTGAACAAAACATAAACCCCTGACAGTCCCGAAACTATGGTTGCCATAAACTTAACTGTCTAATGTGTAAGTCTTGCTGTTTTGGGGGCACTTTCCTGTGGTTTCTTCCACACTATGCCCTGTCTTTTTGTCTGGGCCAACAAATGCTGGACCTAGATTTCATTTTCTCCATTTTAAGTAACATTTTCTGTACAGTGTAGTGTCTTGGAATGTCTTTTCAGATTTTTGCTCAAATTTGAGTGCTGTTAATTCTTTCAAATAGTTCCTGTGCACTTTATTACTTGCACTCATTTAGCTGGATTGGAATGTGCAGTCAAACGAACATAATTGTAAGTAATAAAGTCCATATGAAATTTCAAAAGAAATTAACAGCACAAAAACTGTTAAAAAATCGGAAAAGACAGTTCAAGGCATTATACTATGATCTACATCTACATCTACATGGGATACTCTGCAAATCACATTTAAGTGCCTGGCAGAGGGTTCATCGAACCACAATTATACTATTTATCTCCCATTCCATTCTCGAATAGCGCGCGGGAAGAAAGAACACCTGAATCTCTCTGTTCGAGCTCTGATTTCTCGTATTTTATTCTGATGATCATTTCTACCTATGTAAGTGGGAGTCAACAATATATTTTCGCATTCGGAGGAGAATGTTGGCGATTGGAGTTTCGCAAGTAACCCACGCCTCAGCGATAAGCGCCGTTGTTGTAATGATTCCCATCCCAGATCCTGTATCATTTCCGTAACGCTGTCTCCCCTGTATCGTGACAATACGAAACGAGCTGCCCTTCTTTGGACTCTTTCGATGTCCTCCGTCAAACCCACCTGATAAGGATCCCACACTGGGCTGCAATACTCCAAAAATGGACGGACAAGCGCAGTGTATGCAGTTTCTTTAGTAGTTCTGTTGCATCTTTTAAGGATTCTGCCAATAAAACGCAGTCTCTGGTTCGCCTTTCCCACGATATTATCTACGTGTTCTTTCCAGTTTAAGTCTGAAGTAATAGTGATTCCTAGGTATTTTGTGGAGTTTACGGCCTTCACATTTGATTGATTTATGTTGTAAACAAAGTTTAACGGATTTCTTTTCGTACTCATGTGGACGACTTCACACTTCTCATTATTTAGAGTCAATTGCCAATTTTTACACCATACTGATATCTTATTCAGATCGTTCTGCAGTTGGTTTTGATCTTCAGATGATTTTACTAGACGGTAAATGACGGCGTCATCTGCAAACAACCTAAGAGAGCTACTTAGATTTTCCCCTAAATCGTTTATGTAAATAAGGAATAGCAGAGGACCAATAACACTACCTTGTGGAACGCCCGATATCACCTCAGTTTTAGTCGATGCCTTACCATCGATTACTACGAACTGTGTCCTCTCTGACAAGAAATCCCCTATCCAATTGCAAATTTGGGGCGATATACCATAACCACGCAATTTGATTAAAAGCCGTTTGTGAGGTACGGTGTCAAAAGCTTTCTGGAAATCAAGAAATACGGAATCGATTTGCGAACCTTTGTCGAAGGTACTTGAATATGGCGAAAATCCGAAACCAGTCGTCATCATTGAATAACACATAAATACAAATAAATATGCAGCAGAAAAAAACGAATAAATATGTAATATATCAGCCTTATTATTTATGGCTTCTTGAGTCCATGAGAATGTTTCATTTTTTTATCCGTTATCACATTTTTAGATTTGTAATATATTAATATCTGTGTGATGTATAAAAGTGACAGGTTGTTACCAAAAATCTTAAAAAGATTTTACCGATTTACTTCAATTTTTTCACCTTATTACAGAACACATATATATTTATTGAAATTAACATATAGAAATGGAAATGTGACCGAAAACCTTTGTCTACCCAATACCAAACATATTTATCATTTGTGGAGCGTTGCCAGATTCGCTTGTCGTCTATACCGACCAGATCCAGTCATGTCAAATTATTTCTACTCTCTTTTTAGGATTTGATATTAAAAAGGCAGGGTGGCCGAGGGGACTGAGGCACTTCAGTCACGGTCTGCACGGCCAATACGGTCGGGGGGTTCGAATCCCCCCTCGGGCATGGATATTTGTGCCGTCCTAGTTCGTAAGTAGTTCATAAGTAGTTTGTAAGTTTAGGGACTGATGACCCCGTAGTTAAGTCCCATACGCTTTACAAACATTTGAACATTTTTTTAAAGGCAGTGGGAACTCAGAGCGCTTTCCAAATGCCCCTCACTTAATTATTCAGGTTCGCCACCCAACAGAGTGGAGAAAATTTTAAAAAACCGCAAATCATACAGACCACGAGTTATAAATGTTTAATATTCAAATTTTGAAAATATAAATATAACAAATCATGAAGATTAATAATTATAAATGATACCTCCTCACTTTTACCTAGGCAATCCTCAAACACAAGTTATAACAGTGGCTTCTGTAAGGATGACTTTGAAAATTCACATTATGAAAGTTGAATGGTATACCGTGAAATAAACTTAGGATTGTTATTTAGAAATTTGTTTAATAGAAGTTCCTCAAACAAGCTAGATCTCAATTGAATAAGAATAAAAACAATATAGTGATGGTTATTACTCGCTAAACGATTCCACAAACAGTATCAGTTAACACATGCATGGGAGTACACAGGATAAAATAAGGATGAGAAAGATTTATCAATCATGCACACGCATATCCATACTGATGATGTTGTGGTTGTGGTCTTCAGTCCGCAGAGTGGTTTGCTGCAGCTCTACACGCCACAGTAAGCCCCGAAATAGACTGTGTTTTGAATTTGCTGCTTCACTCCAAATACACACGCAATTCGAAATCGTTTCGCGGCGTGCTTATACAACCCAGCCGCTTTGAAGCGCTTCAGTTTCAAAGTTGCGAAATTCTCTGGGAGTATCGTGACACTTTATGTTAAGACTCTGGTTTGCCTTTTCTCTTGTCTCTCTAACTTGTTCCTTCGTGTTCGCATGTTTGATCCGTGTATTTTCATCGTTCTGCTTTTCTCTCTGTATTGCAATAATTAGCATGTCGAGTTTAGTTTTAGAAAGGTCTGCTAATGATATTTTCATTAACATTAATAAATGATTTAAAGCCAACTCATTGACATTAAACTTTGAAAAGACTCACTACATGCAGTTCAGAACATGTAAGACATTCCCATCAAGTATATGCGTAAAGTACGAAGAAGAGCAGATTAAAGAGGTTGACAGCATAAAATTACTGGGATTACAGCTTGATAATAAATTCAGAACTGCAGAAACGACTTAACAAATCTATATTTGCAATACGAGTGGTATCAGACTTAGGAGACATAAGAATAACAAAGCTTGCATATTTTGCTTACTTTCATTCCTTTTGTGTCCCAGCCTCGTCGCCGCTTTTGTGTCTCGTTTCCGTCGTAGGTGTCGGTGGCCGATTAGAAAGAGACCGACACAGGAATAAAGGATGCACGCTTGTGCTGGGAGGTGACCAGCCAGTGGGACAGCAGAAACTAGAAACACTAGAGTAAATTAGAACGAGATATGTATTTCTTAGAGACTTAGTAATACTTAACTTTTTCATAGCTCAGTACTGCAGAATGCTGATACATAGTTGAGCTAGAGGCCTGCCTAGTGCATGTCCGGTAGCCAAGTCTTCACTGGTGCCTATCTGATTCCGAAGTGTTAGCTGGTTCCTATCTCAGTCCCAAGTGAACGATGTCGTTCAGTGGTGGCCACGAGCGGAGATGTAGCAGAGGGCGCTCGTGGCTGACGTCGTAAGAACGCCGCGCCGTGCGTGCATGGCGGCGCGTGGCGAAAGTAGGTGGCGCGCACTTTAGATTTGTGCGACACCACAATTCCCTAATGTTATATGGTATAATATTTTCAGTAACTCTTCAAGTCACGCAAAAGTTTTCCGAGTCCAAAAGCGTATAATACGTATTATTTGTGGTGTAGCCTCTTCAAGGAACTGGGTATAGTAACAACGGCCCCTCAGTATATTTAATCCTTAATGAAATTTGTCATAAATAATATATCCCTTTTCCCAACAAACAGCTCAGTTCATAACTACAATACTAGGAACAAAAATGATCTACACAAGGACTTAAAAGCACTTACTTTAGATCAAAAAGGAGCCCACTACTCAGGAACACACATTTTCAATAGTTTTCCAACAACCATAAAAAAATTTAGCTACAAATAAAGATCAGTTTAAGAGGAGCCTGAAAGACTTTCTTGTGACCAACTCCTTGTACTTTTAAAAAATTGACATGTTCCACATTCACGAGGATCACCTCAAACACGGATCTATAGCACGAACCAACTAATCTAATCTAATGTCAAATTATTTGCATTATTTTGTGTTTTGATTATTATAAAGAAATTTTAAGTGTTGGTTTCGCTTTTGTGTTTGGAAGTACATTCCTCATTAAGTTACTGCGCGTCCATGGATTTTTATTTTTTAAGTGTATCTAATGACAGACGAATGGAAAAACTTGTGGAATCTGACCTCGGGGAAGATCAGTTTGGATTTAGGAGAAATGTAGGAACACGGGAGGCAACACTCAAATTACGACTTATCTTAGAAGACAGGCTAAGGAAAGGGAAACCTACTATTTTAGCGTTTGTCGATTTGGAGAAAGCTTTTGACAATGTCGACTGGAATTCACTCTTCCATCTACATCTACATCTACATGGGATACTCTGCAAATAACATTTAAGTGCCTGGCAGAGGGTTCATCGAACCACAATTATACTATTTCTCTCCCACTCCATTCTCGAATAGCGCGCGGGAAGAAAGAACACCTGAATCTCTCTGTTCGAGCTCTGATTTCTCTTATTTTATTCTGTTGATCATTTCTACCTATGTAAGTGGGAGTCAACAATATATTTTCGCATTCGGAGGAGAATGTTGGCGATTGGAGTTTCGCAAGTAACCCACGCCTCAGCGATAAGCGCCGTTGTTGTAATGATTCCCATCCCAGATCCTGTATCATTTCCGTAACGCTGTCTCCCCTGTATCGTGACAATACGAAACGAGCTGCCCTTCTTTGGACTCTTTCGATGTCATCCGTCAAACCCACCTAATAAGGATCCCACACTGGGCTGCAATACTCCAAAAATGGACGGACAAGCGCAGTGTATGCAGTTTCTTTAGTAGTTCTGTTGAATCTTTTAAGGGTTCTGCCAATAAAACGCAGTCTCTTGTTCGCCTTTCCCACGACATTATCTACGTGTTCTTTCCAGTTTAAGTCTGAAGTAATAGTGATTCCTAGGTATTTTGTGGAGTTTACGGCCTTCACATTTGATTGATTTATGTTGTAAACAAAGTTTAACGGATTTCTTTTCGTACTCATGTGAACGACTTCACACTTCTCATTATTTAGAGTCAATTGCCAATTTTTACACCATACTGATATCTTATTCAGATCGTTCTGCAGTTGGTTTTGATCTTCAGATGATTTTACTAGACGGTAAATGACGGCGTCATCTGCAAACAACCTAAGAGAGCTACTTAGATTTTCCCCTAAATCGTTTATGTAAATAAGGAATAGCAGAGGACCAATAACACTACCCTGTGGAACGCCCGATATCACCTCTGTTTTAGTCGATGCCTTACCATCGATTACTACGAACTGTGTCCTCTATGACAAGAAATCCCCTATCCAATTGCAAATTTGGGGTGATATACCATAACCACGCAATTTGATTAAAAGCCGTTTGTGAGGTACGGTGTCAAAAGCTTTCTGGAAATGAAGAAATACGGAATCGATTTGCGAACCTTTGTCGATAGCACCCATCACTTCGTGTGAATATAGAGCTAGTTGTGTTTCGCATGAACGATATTTTCTAAATCCGTGTTGACCTTGGGTCAATAGATCGTTCTGTTCGAGATAATTCATAATATTTGAATACAGGATATGTTCCAAAACCCTGCTGCAAATTGACGTCAATGAAATAGGCCTGTAGTTTAGTGGGTTACTCCTACTGCCTTTCTTGAATATAGGTGTGACCTGTGCAACTTTCCAATCTTTTGGTACAGATCCTTCTATGAGAGAGCGATTGTATATGACTGTTAAGTAAGGAGCTATCGCTTCAGCATAATCAGATAGAAATCTAATGGGTATACAATCCGGACCAGAAGACTTGTTCTTATTAAGTGATTTTAGTTGCTGCACTACTCCGATGATATCTACTTCTATGTTACTCATTACGGCATCTGTTCGTAATTCGAAATCTGGAATATTGGTTTCGTCTTCTTTGGTGAATGAGTTTCTAAAAGCTAAGTTTAGTAACTCTGCTTTAGTAGCGCTGTCATCGGCAGGATCGCCATTACTATCACGTAGTGAAGGTATTGTTTGTGACTTTCCCCGAGTATATTTAACATATGACCAAAATCTCTTTGGGTTTTCAGTCAAATTACGAGAATGAGTTTCGTTGTGATAAATGTTGTAGGCATCTCGCATTGAAATCCTCGCTAAATTTCGAGCTTCTGAGTACAATCGCAAATCCTGGGGATTTCGTGTTCGTTTAAATTTAGTATGCCTTTTCCTTTGCTTTTGCAAGTGTCCTAACCTGTTTTGTGTACCAAGGGGGATACCTCCTTCTTTTATTAATTTATTAGGTATAAAACTTTCAATTGCTGTCGATACCACTTCTTTGAATTTGAGCCACACCTGGTCTACACCTACGTTTAGTGTTAGAAACGAGTGGAAGCTGTCTTTCAAGAAGCAATGTATTGCATCTCTATCTGCTTTCCTGAACAAATATACTTTGCGTTTATTTTTGGTAACTTTGGTACTTTCGATATTCAATTTCGCTACTACAGCTCTGTGTTCACTAATACCTGTATCCGTTTTGATGCTCGTTATGAGCTCAGGATTATTTGTTGCTAAGAGATCAAGTGTGTTTTCACATCCATTTACAATTCTAGTTGGCTCAGGAACTAATTGTTCGAAGTAATTATCAGAGAACGCGTTGAGTACAATTTCGCACGATGTTTTATGCCTACCTGCTGATTTGAAAATATAATTTCGCCAACAGATCGAGGGTAAATTAAAATCACCACCTACTACTATCGTGTGAGTCGGGTACGTTTTTGTAATTAGACTCAGGTTTTCTTTGAACCTTTCTGCTATTGTATCGTCAGAGTCGGGAGGCCGGTAAAAGGAACCGATTATTAACTTCTTACGATTTTCGGGTACAACCTCTACCCATAATAGCTCGCACGAACTATCAACTTCAACTTCGCTACATGAAATACTACTTTTGACGGCGACAAACACGCCCCCACCTATTTTGTTTAATCTATCCTTTCTGAATACCGTTAGATCTTTTGAAAATACTTCTTCTGAACTTATTTCCGGCTTGAGCCAACTTTCGCTGCCTATAATGATGTGTGTTTCGGTGCTTTCTATTAACGCTTGCAGTTCTGGAACTTTCCCGACACAGCTACAACAATTTACAACTGTTATACCGATAGTTTCCGGATCTACATTTCTCTTGTGATCCACCTGAACCCTTTGAGATTGCCCATTTTCTATTTCCCCGAAGCTCTTTATCCTAAAAAACCGCCCAGTCCACGCCACACAGCCCCCGCTACCCGTGTAGCCGCTTCCTGCGTATAGTGGACTATACTGATATCAGGGGTAAAATATAGGGAGCGAAGAGTTTTATTGAACCTATACAAAAACCAGACAGCGGTTATTAGAATCGAAGGGCAAGAAAGGGACGGAGAGGTTGGGAATGGAGTGAGACAGGGTTGTAGGTTTTCCCCAATGTTGTTCAATCTGTACATTGAGCTAGTAGTGAAGGAATGGAAGGAGAAATTTGGAGAGGGAATTAAAGTGCAGAAATAAAAACATTGGGGTTTGCCGATGACACAGTAATTCTGTCAGAGACCGCAAAAGATCTGGACGAGCAATTGAATGGAATGGACAGTGTCTTGAAAGAAAGATATAAGGTGAACATTAACAAGAGTAAAATAAAGGTAATGTAATGTAATGTCAGAAAATCAGGCGATGCTGAAGGAATTAGATTAGTTAATGAGACAATAAAAGTAGTAGATGAATTTTATTTTGGTAGCAAGATAACGTCTGGACTGATGACCCCGTGGTTAAGTCCCATAGACTATACAAACAACGTCTGATGGCCGAAGTAAAGAAGATATAAAATGTGGAATGGCTATGGGAAGAAAATCGTTTCTAAAAAAAGCGAATCTTGTTAACATCCAATATTAATTTAAATATTAGGAAGTCCTTTCTGAAAGCATTTGTCTGGAGTGTAGCATTGGATGGCAGTGAAACGTTGACGATAAGGAGTTCAGATAAAAAGATGATAGCTTTTGAAATGTGGTGCTATAGACGAATGATGAAAATTAGATGGGTAGATCACGTAACTAATGAGGAGGTACTTAACCGAATCGGGGAGAAAAGGAGTTTCTGGTACATCCTTACTAAGAGAAGGGATAGAGTGATTGGACACATTCTGAGACGTCAAGGAATTGTCAACTTAGCATTAGAAGGAAGCGTGTGGGGTAAAAATCGTAGAGGGAGACCGAGGGATGAATATAGTAAGCAGATTCAAAAGGATGTAGGTTGCCGAACGTATTCTCAGATGAAGAGACTTGCACAGGACAGGGTAGCGTGGAGAGCTGCATCAAACCAGTCTGCGGACTCAAGACCACAACAACAACCTCTAATAACAGAGCACGAAACGTGTAGCAAAGAAAGTATTTCCGCCTGTGGGGGACGCCTAAATCCCATTTCCTTTTTTGTAGAACTTTGATGTTTTCCTGGGGAATCCACCGTAGTGTGTGAGTGCCTCGATCAGACCACAGAGATTTCTGGCGATTGCTCTGGGGCTAAACGCTGCTCACAATCTAGCCGTGCCGCCCGCGTCTATTGGGGCCCCTCCGGCGATTGCCCCGACACTCAGTACAGAGAGTGGCCCCGGGCTGCGCTGCCGCCGCATGGACCGCTGGGCCACGCAATTTGCGAGCCTCGTAAGCCACTCTAAGGCGAACCAGCCTCCCGGAGCCCTCACCAGCGCCCACCGTCACGAAAGGTCACAGGTCGCGGCACGGCCATCGCGGAATTGAGCCCTTAAAGTGGATCTATGGGACACGAGGGACAAACGCTAGTGCGGACTACTAATATCCGAACGATACAAGTTGCCTGAACGCCCACAGAATGCCGGATTACTGTTTCTGAGGCTGCCCTCTCGTACTAAGGATTTAAGGGAAAATGGTAATTAGTGTGAATTTTGCGTGTAACTAATGTTTCCAAAAGTACTAAAAATCTCAGTTCAGTCACGGTAGAAGATCTTTGATGATATCAGAACTTCGTAGCAACACAAGTATTAATTGTTACAGAAGACGATCTCCGACGGATTCATATCTGAAGGTGTCAGATCCTTTGTTTTTTACACGAATAGTATTAGTCAAATATTGAATTGTGGAAAGCGCTTCGTGATCGACGAGCGCAGCTACCAGACATCTAATAATTTACAATTTTCTAACACTAAAATACCCACGAATAATTTCAGATTACCTTCTATTGCCCAAGTATTAATCTTTCAAGCCGGCCGCGGTGGCCGAGGGGACTGAGGCGCTTCAGTCACGGTCTGCACGGCCACTACGGTCGGGGGTTCGAATCCCCCCTCGGGCATGGATATTTGTGCCGTTCTTAGGATAAGCTAGTTGATAAGTAGTTTGTAAATTTAGGGACTGATAATCCCGTAGTTAAGTCCCATAGGCTTAACAAACATTTGAACATTTTGATTTTTAATATTTCAAAAGAAATTCCAGAGTAAATAAAAGTATCAATTCACTGAACCTGGGAAACCAAATCCTAACACCATAGTGTGAACATCTAATACGTCACTGTCTCCATCATGTACATGAACAAATCAGTCTCCCCAAATTTCCACCATTCCTTCCGGTCACGCGGCCGCCCGCGTCGGAGGTTCGAATCCTCCCTCGCGAATGGATGTGTGTGTTGTCCTTAGGTTAGTGTAACTTAGTTTAAGTAGTCTGTAAGACTAGGGACTGATGACCAACGTAGTTTGGTCTCATAGAATTACAAAGATTTGAAAAAAAAAAATCCTTCCGAATCCTTGAATGACGCACTATTCCATATTTTCCAAATCATTTATCGGGTCATGTGCTTCTCGCACTTCCTTAAACAACTACAGCGCTTTCTTCTAGTGATCTTTTACCAAATTTCTAGTACCATCTAGCTTCTACTACACATTTGCCCTACATAAGCACGCAGTAGAGCCGCCGAGCGCCCTCGGGCGTCTTCCTGCGTAGCGTGCGGTTGCTTCCTGTAGGAGGGACCAAAAAAAGAAACGCTGACTCGACCATACCGTATTAGTAGTCTGAAGCCTTGACAAAGTGACGTCGATTAAATATCTTGACGTAAAGTAGCAGGTGGATAGAAATGGAACAAATATATTAGGACAGATGGAGAAGGCGGATAGTCGACTTCGGCTTAACGGGATAATTTTGGTAAGATGCGTTTTATGTATGAAGGAGACTGCGTGTAGAACACTAGTGTGACCATATTGACTATTGCCCAGATATTTTGGATCCTTACCAGAACGATTGGAAGTAAGACACACTAGCAATTCAGAGGTGGACTGCTCAATTTCTTTCTGGTAGGTTCGATCAACATGAGTGTTTCAGAGATGATTCGAGAACTCAAATGGAAATCGGTGAACCGAAGACGTAATATTCGAGGAACACTACTGAGGAAATTCAGAGGCCTGTCATGTGAATTTTTCTGCGGAACATTTCTACATACAAAGAGAAGAGAAATTAGGTGTCGTACATGGTCATAGAGACAGTGGTTTTTTCCTCGCTCTAGTTGGGATTGGAATAGGAAAGGGGATGACTAGTTGTGGTACGAGGTACGCTCCGCACGCACCTTCCGGTTGCTTGGGAGTATATATGGAAATGTACACTAACATAGCGAATGTCTTGGGAGAGGTAGCTGATATCGTGGGTTTTTCCTCTGACACTGCAGACTGCAGTGAGATGCCGTGTAAGTGAATCTATAACTCCCTAGTACTCATCTGGACGCAGCTGGCAACAAATTGTTTGCAGTTCGCCAGCCTATTCGGTTCAGTTCGTCGGTGCAAGATCTACAGCACGGATCCAGACATGTGGATGGCGTTCAAACGTAGGTGCCGTTCTTCAGTGGGACATTCTCTTTGTTTTGCACTATACTGGAGTCATAGTAGATGTGTTTCTTCTGGTGAACGATAACGCTCGTCTCAACAGAGCTGCACAACATAACTGAAGTTGAGGGAATTGAACGAAATGGAGTGGCTAGCTTGTTCACCAGGCTTAAACCGATTGAGCCTGTCTGGGACGCACTTGGCAGACGTACTGCAGCTAGACCAGCACCCCCTACAACGGCCGCAGGGCTGGGTAGTGCGCTCATGGAAGAATGGTCAAATATCCCTCAAGAGATGATTGATAACCTCTTACTGTTCTTACCAGGCGGGTGTGCAACTGTACTGGCCGTCCGAGTTGAGAATGACTTTTTTATTATTACGCCCCATAGAGCCTCAAGTACAAAATCGCACTGACGTGTTTTACGGCCCACTTTAGATTTGTAGTTTTATAAGTATTTGCAAATATTTTTGACGGAAATAATAATCTAAATAATACAAAATTAATTAATAAGAGTGTCTGAAACCCTTTTAGGAAAAAAAATTAGGTAGTGGCGGGTTCCGAACCATTGATCTTCAGCATCACAGACCAACGCATTGCCCACAACGCATACAGTAGTTAGGAGTTGTGTTGTATAATCTCGTTGATTCTAATATGGCCTTTTTAGACACTAAATTATCATTTACCGTACGAAGAACGACGTGTTTTTGTTAATTCTTCAGTGGGCCATTGCTTTGAAATGACAACGTGTAAGTTACAATAAGAAAATTATCAAATACGTAACGCAAGATGGCGTATGCCACAGAGAGTTCTGGGCGAGGAATGTCACGTGACATCTCCGAACGGCCGGTTTTTGTTAATTCAATGGAGGGTGTCAAAACTCCGTTATTTTTGCAAATATCTCTCAAACGATACGAGATATGAAAAAAACATAAGCGAAGAAAGTTGTAGAGAATTTTCTCCTCTACAAATTCGTTTATTCAATTTTCGCGTCCGATGAACGGTTTACTTGCAATTAAAATTACATTATAAACGTTTTTTTTTTCTTTTTTATTATTACGCGTATTTCTTGTACGAAATATTTCAAAAAGCGAGGCTCTGGTCTCTGGTAACCAACAATTATGTCTGTAAAATTTGGTGCTGATCGGTTGAACGGTTCGTCTTAAAAACAGGGAACACGTTACGGACAGAGAGAAAAATGTTCAAATGTTTGTATAGCTTATGGGACTTAACTACGGGGTCATCAGTCCCTAAACTTACAAACTACTTATGAACTATCTTATACTAAAGACGGCACTAACATCCATGCCCGAGGGAGGATTCGAACCCCCGACGGCGAACTGGCGCGCGCACCGCAACACGGCGCTCCAGTACGTACGGCTGATCCACCGCGGCCGGACAGAGAGAGACAGACATACATCCCAAAATCGCCGTTATTTTTGCAAATATCCCTGAAACGCAAAGGGATTTGAAAAAAACATAAGAGAGCAAAGTTGTAGAGAATTTTCTCCTCTACAAATTCGGTTATTCAGTTTTCGTGTCAGATGAATGGTTAATTCGTTATATTAGTTTAAATTTCGAGCTGTCAAAAAGACGATCGCAAATGCCCACTTTTAGTGTTACTGCCGTAACCTAAAGTGGGCCAAAAGTTGAGACAGAAAAATATCGTACTACATCTGCCACAAATTATAATTGTAACCAATATCTGAATAAAATACGTTGCCGTATGTTTATTGTGTGTGATATCTCACCTGATCCGATAATTGTTTTGAGCAGTTTAGATGTAGCGGACGTGGAGGGTGGGTGTGGAGTGAGGCCAGAGGCGCAGAACGCCAGCCGGCAAGTGAAACTGTGGACTGGGAGGCCGAGGCGCCGGCGCCGCTCTGAGGTTTTTAATTCGGCGCCGGCTAAATAATTCATCGTGCCTCGGCCGGGGTGCGACCCGGAATAAAACATGGCCGCGGGGCTGCCCTCTGCCCCAGTGCACCGGCCTTCGCGCCACGGTATGACCGTGCTGTTCACGCCACGTCTTAACAGTCAAAATGTTTGTAGAGCTTATGGGAGTCAACCACAGTCTAACATATACAGTCACGACACTCGCACAGATTTTTGTTATACTCTGCGATAGCAGCGCTCCAAGCGGCCGGCAAGCTACGTTTCTGATTACGATACTTGATGAGTGCGAACAGTATCTTTTAGTTTGACTTCAGCATACTTTCTACATTAGGGAACGTATGTAGTGCCTTATAAATAGGTAATAATTAAAAAATAGCTTCCCATTTGTCTTTCTTAGATATCATAAGATCCCTGATAAGTACGAAACGGTACATTACAGGGCAGTTAATTTACAATCATCCTGTTCAAAAATGTTCAAATGTTTGTATATCTTATGGCACTGCGGGGTCATCAGTCCCTAAACTTACAAACTACTTATGAACTAGCTAACACTAAGGACGGGATAAATATCCATGCCCGAGGGGGGATTCGAACCCCCGACCGTGGTGGCCGTGCAGACCGTGACTGACGCGCCGCAATCCCCTCAGCCACCGCGGCCGGCACAATCATCCTGTAACATACAGGCTATAAATGAGTAATTTCATTTTCTATTGCAAATAAAAATGCCTGGCATACACCAGAACACATGCCGTTTAACAGAGAGACGTCAATTTCTACGCAGGAACGTTAAGTATTCTTCACTACAATTCCAGTAAAATCGGTGAGGGTGGAATATAGGAAACGTATATATAATGCAATAAATACGGTATTTAACATACCAAATCAACCATCACAGCTGTAGCTGTAGGAAAAACGTCACAGACATGGTAATATAACGATAAAAGCAACCAAACTGTTTTCCAACAAAGAAGAACCCAATTCCACAATTGTTGCTACATCTGAACCACAAACGGCAAGAATCATCAAAACATTGGATTTTTAAAGCTAAAGTAGTTACACTTAAAAGAATATGCGCGTATAAGAAAGACAAATGACGTGTAAAAATGTGAGAATAATTAGACTCCATACCGAATTGATACACGTCAAAAACTGGCTGTCATAGTAAGAACAGACCGTAATAGAAATTTATTATACCATTATGTTTATATGCAACTTACTTTCAATGGAATAAGCTACAAATAAACACATATTCGTAAGCATTCATTTCAAGACAGAGTTGTTCTTTATACCATTGAATCATTTAAATTATGCTGTTTTATATTAATTTCCGTATTATGTTTGTCTCTCGATATTTTAATAATGCTTGTAACACAAAAATCATAATAAGTATTTCATTAATTACGTACAAAAGCGATTATAAACAAACATCATTACTTCCGCAACTTGCATCAACTGTCATTTGGTAACAACTTTTACAGTATCGTGACTGTATATATGTTAGACTGTGACTCAACTACGGGGTTATCAGTCCCTAAACTTACAAACTACTTATGAACTTATAACCCTACCCGTCCTACACCACCGGTTAGAATATGATAATTAGAAAAATGACCCGTGTGCCTAATTATCTTAATTTGGTGGTAAAGCTATCGGTAATGAAGCCGATGATGTAGTGGAGCCTATAACTGGAACTTTGCTGCACCTCTTTGGTAAACAACAACAATCGATAAGAATCAAAAAAGTGGAAAGTAAAATTTGGAATAAAATGATCAATCTTTAAATAAAAAAAAATGCGGAACAAACGGAACACAGGGATTAATTTGGAAAAAGTGAATAACTTATTGATTTACGGTCGCCAGCTCGATGTACGAGCAAATAACTTGGTGGGATGTCAATAATGGAAAAGTTAATTAACAACGTGAAATATTATGTAAAATTTGGGTGGGCAGAAAATCAGAGGGTGCGAGTCAAATTCAGTACAAAAGACACTGACAATATACTAATTACTGAGAAATAGTTTACTAACACAGGGTTGATTGTAAGACAGCGAAATGCAAGCCATAGCCGCGCAAATGCAACATGCAGCAAATCATGCAAAACTCTCACCTTAATACTTACTATTTACAGCTTCAAATAATTAATTGTTTATATAAGTACCAGAAATTATTCTACAGCAAGTATACTATGCGCTTTAGCAATAATCAAGTTGTAATGGACTATTAACTGTACTAATGGCAAGCTCAAAAAATTAATTAATGACTTGTGATAACACTGAATATTTAGAAAAGAACCATTTAACCTTCTGATTAACTTTTGCTTTATCATTAACCAGGAATTATTAGCATTCAAACACTTGTAAACAATTACTATTCTCACTAGTCAGTACTTGCAAGTTAAAACAAACTTTACCTCAAAATAATATGCAGTGGAAAACAATTAATCTTTTACACTGTTATTGAAATATCTTTTGAAATTGAAAGTTAATCTAGCAGTTTCGTTCAACTTAGCAAACCTATTGATCAGCAACACTGGCATAAGCTACGTTTAGTAAAACTTTTCTGAACACATTTTTTTATTAACGACTGTCACATTGTCTTTAATGACTCTGATTTTTAGTTTTCTATAACTTTGTGAATATCCTCGGAAAAACAATGGATGAGGAAGGAACCTGTCTGGACAATGACTATGGGTAATGATTTTTAAACACAGGTTCACAAATAACAGTGTTCGCTATTGAACAATCATCACTAATACGCTGGTTAGCTGTACATGCTAAGACAAACTGGACAGATCTTACTGAATTTGATGTGCGACGTGGTGCTGCTGATTGAAGACTGTTCGCACTTAACAATTGGCAAACACAGGCTCTTCTTGGCGACGAATGTTAATTACAATTTAGGGCCCACAGCATTCCTCTTGATGCATTTATTAATTATTTAAGCTGTGGCCGTATGAATAAATAATATTGCCTCTTCGCCGTCTCCTCCACTAGTGCCAATCCAACATGCATTCTCCTTCACGCACTTTTTCCGTACACCATTGAGCACACAATGCGTCTGTCCGCCGCTACTTCTCAACAACGACTCCTTCTCGCTGTGCGCCTCTGCGCTACCAGCGATAAAAAAACTCCCTACTCAAAGATGATTCTATACAATAGCAAAGCCCTTGCTAACCCAGCGTGTCTACTACATTTACAATATTTTTGACATATATGGAAATTAGCAGGACAATGCAAATATATCACAGAAACGAAATATACAAATACATAATAAATTACAAAAAATACAAATAATGAGGAAAATGCATAAAGCATCGTTTTATATACCACCCTGTACGCACACATGACTGGAAAACACCGTTGGTCACTGTGTTGTTGTGTCACAAACTAGCTTATACTAAGAACGGCACAAATATCCATGCCCGAGGGGGGATTCGAAACCCCGACCGTAGTGGCCTTGCAGACCGTGACTGGCGCGCCGCAGTCCCTTCGGCCACCGTGGCCGGCCGTTTATGTGTAAACAGAAACATGTAAATATTTCATGACACTCACTAATGATGCCTTGTGACAAAGGCGAAACGCGCGGTTGAATTATAAAAATAAAAACCCTTTATTTGCAGTAGAGAAAGGCGTTTTCTTTAAAAACTCTACAGCGAAAAGACATAATATTCTTGACTATTTGCCCATGAATGGTGCCAACCAACACATCAGTTTGTCCTGTGATTTACCTTAAAAATCTTTGTTACGGTGACTGGTGGTCCAAAGCGGGAATCCCGCATTCGATCGCCGGTCCGACTCATTTTTCGCTTGTCGACTTTCAGTAACCTGAGTGCCTTTGTTCCTCCAGTATCATTCCTTTCCTTTCCTCTACCTTCTTATCATTAAATGAAACTGCAGCCTTCTAGTTTAAAACGGGCAGGGACTGTTAAGAGCCGGCCGCGGTGGCCAAGCTGTCTGCGGCGCGCCAGTCACGGTCTGCAAGGCCACTACGGTCGGGGGTTATAATCCCCCCTCGGGCATGGATATTTGTACCGTCCTTAGTATTAGCTAGTTCATAAGTAGTTTTGTAAGTTTAGGTACTGATGACCCCGTAGTTAAGCCCCATAAGCTCTACAAACTTTTGAACATTTTTTGAACACATAAAGGTTAGGATTTTAACATATGTACAAAACATTTCGTTTCTGATTCAAAACAGTTCGTTTTTTGCTATAAAATTGTGTACTTACAGCACTTGATACTCCAATCAGCATCTTTCCGGCAACCAGGTCGAAAAGTTCCACATTTTCTGAAAAACTTCGTATTTTTCTTGTTCCACTGTCATCTGCTGATATAACTGTGTTGCTTAACTGACGCAGCACGTGCAACTTGTGTGGCAATTCTCCGAAAGGTCTTTGATATGGGAGGGGGGGGGAGGATGCGTGATCCCATCAGTACACATGTTGTACCCTAGTGGGGGGAGGGAGGACTGTCCCGCTTGTCTTCATCCCTCCCCCGGTTGCTATGCCATTGCGGGCGGTAATTTAGCCGCTAATTCTGAGACTCATTCGATCATACAGATAACGAATACTCTTGTGTTACAGTAATCGAGGCTTGGTCGACGAGTTCACGTAGTTCTGCAGAAGTTGAGGGTTGAAAAGACGGACATGTCGGTTGTCTCCCACCTGCTGGGTTGGGCGCAAGTCCGATGATCGTGCTGGCCTGGGACGTTGCAGCACGTCTTGCAGAGGACGTTGAGTTCCATGCGCGGTGCGTGCGCGAGCACTGCATCGTTGTAGCAACATATGACCTTTGTGTTTGCAAAAACGGCAAAAGAACAGGTCTTACAACATTCCACTCTTACCGAGCGCTGGTCGGGTTTCCATCCGCAAACACCACAGGTGAAAGAGAGTTGTAGCTTATTACGCCCCAAACCATAATGCCTGTGGTGGGGCCAGAGTACGGATGTGAGACATGCTCCATACGAAAGATTGACGGCGAAGAAAGGTACCTTTGAATTGTGGGTTTGGAGAAAATTCCTTGGAGATCCATGCATTGAAAAGAGAACAAAAATAGTATAGCAGCAAATAAAACCAGATTGCTTCTTAGGAGGTCTGATACCGAAACAAAAACTGCCCTACTTTCTGTATTTTATGAGGAATTATGACTTCCCAGAAAATGTGTTGAAGCTGGGGAAGAATGATGGCACAAGAAGATTAGGCCGACACAGGATGAAATGCAGAGATGGCGTCTCAGAAGTAATGAATCCAACCTCGAAAGTGTTGTATAACGTGAAATACAGAATAAATTGGCGATATTTGGCTAATGGGCTCATGGAGACACTACCGAATAAACGAATAGTGACAGTAAGAACGAGAGAAAAAGAGAGAGAGAGAGAGACTATAATCGATAATTTCCTGGTAGCTGGAACTCATATTAAGGCAAATTCACCTGCAGACGACCCAACGTTACTATTATAAAACCACTCTTTGTCACTTTGCTATCTGGATCTTTCCATAGCCCGGACGCCAACAAACCCTAGAACCAATTACAGAAGAAATGTTAAATTTGCCAACTGGGTTGGCTGGCTTGCGGTAAGCAGATTTTTAGTTATAACTTCCTAAATCGTTGTTTGTATTCTGTGGATACCTTGCTGATCCCGGCAGGCCATTGAGTACCAAATGGGCAAAAATACAGAAGACTGAAGTGCAGGCCGTTTTCCCATTCACTAAATGAAAAATTCAAAGATGGACCGAGGCAACCGAAAACCGAAATGAGTTAAAGAAATTTTCCACATAAAATAACAAAATGCAATTTTCTCTTTTTACCCTATTAACTTCGCCTTATTTTCTTCATAACTGTTTATATGTATACTTATAATTAAGTTTGGATTGAATAATCTTAATATTGCTTAAAATTATTAAAATGTATACCGGATTTTCACTATATTGATGTATTATACGACCGGCTGTAGATACGCAAAAGTGCAGGTTTTATGATAGCAGTAAATAAGTAATAGTACTGACGCAGATGTCTTTTGGTGGTGTTGCAGAAACAAGCGATGCTGGTTCGCCAGCTGGAAGAGGAGCTTCGGATGCGGATGCGCAACCCCAGCATCGAGATGCAGCAGCAGATGGAGGTGCTGTACGCCGAGAACGAACACCTGACCCGCGAGATCGCCATCCTAAGGGAGACCATCAAGGTGAGCAGGCATCCTGACTTACATCTCTAAAAAGTAACATATTTGCCGTAAAGTAGTTTCCTTCTGTGAAGGTCTGCCGCTACACACGTACTCCGCAAACCACCACACGATGCGTGACAATACCTATCGTTTCCTCTCTTGTTCCACTTCCAGATAGGGCGTAGGGAGCGATTGCTTATTTGCCTCGTACGACTCCTACTTATCTCTGTGGTTCATGGCAAAAATGTTAGTAGGCGGCATTAGAATTGTTTTGCTATCAACTTCAAATACCTGCCATCTTAAAATCCTCAAGTACTCTTCTGAAAGTATGTCCCATTTCCTCCGGGAATCCTATTTGAGTTCCTCAAGCATCTTAGATATATTAGCATTTTTTTAATATCTACTAATAACCAATCCAGCAGCACGCTTCTAAATTGCTTCCATGTCTTCTTTAAACCGATCTGATGCGGATCCCAAACAAATTACTACTTCTATATCTGTCTGATCATTCATGTAGACAAAAATAGCAGCGGTCCTTTGGACATTCCTAACGATGCACTTATGTTCGACGAAAATTCGCCGTCTAGGACAACGTACTCGTTGTTACTTACGAAATCGAACTAGTCACAGATACGAGAACCAATGCCAAATGCTCGTACCTTCAAAACATGTTCAAATGTCATCAGTCCCTAAACTTACAAACTACTTATGAACTAGCTAATACTAAGGACGGCACAAATATCCATGCCCGAGGGGGGATTCGAAAAAAAATTTCAAATATTAGTAGATCTATCGGACCAAACTGCGTGGTCATCAGTCCGTAGCTTACAAACTACTTAAACCTAGGTAAACTAACCTAAGGACAAACACACACACTCATGCCCCAGGGAGGACTCGGACCTCCACGGCGAGCAACCGCGCGTTCCGCAGCGAGACGCTTTAGACCACTCGGCTACTCCACCGCGGCGGGGGATTCGAAACCCCGACCGTAGTGGCCGTGCTGACTGTGACTGGCGCACCGCAGAACGCTCGGCCACCGCGGCCGACGCTCGTATTTTCATTAGCGGTCTGCAGTGAGATGTCATGACAAACGCCTTTATGAAATCAAGGAGTATGCCACGTGCCTATTGCCCTTCATCCATGGTCGCAGTTGGACTCCGTAGTCCAGTGAACAGCGTAGTGGATTGCACGCAAGGAGTCCGGGTTCGATTCCCGGTCCAGTCGGTGATAATTCCATCGTCATCGACGCACAAATCGCCCAAGCAACTTCACCTAAAAAGCCTTGCACCAGGCGGACCCAAACTGGGGTCTAAGGCCAAACATGCCAGCCGATCATGAGCCTTGTGAGCAAAGGGCAAACTCAGTTTCACAAGAGCGGCGCTTTCTAAAGTTATGCTGATACATGGACAGAAGATTATCTGTCGCCGCGGCGGAGTGGCCGAGTACATTGAGGCGCTATGCTACAATGCGCGAATCCGTTCCCCGTCGGGGGTTCGAATCCCCCTTCGGAATGTACTGTCTTTAGTATAAGTTAGTTTATAAGTAGTTTGTAAGTTTATGGACTGATGAGCCCGCAGTTAAGTCCCATAAGCTTAACAAACATTTGAACTTTTTTTTTATTATTATCTGACTAAGAGAAAATTATTATATTCCAATTGAGAACGTGTTCAAAGAATACTACAGCAAACTGACGGTAATGATAATTATCTATAACAGGAATCACTTGTGTTCTATATAGTCTCTTTGGGCCGGCGGCGGTGGCCGAGGAGACTAAGGCGCGCCGGCCGCGGTGGCAGAGGGGACTAAGGCGTTTCAGTCACGGTCAGCACGGCCACTACGGTCGGGGGTTCAAATCCCACCTCGGGCATGGATATTTGTGCCGTCCTTAGTTGTAGGTAGTTCATAAGTAGTTTGTAAGTTTAGGGACTGATGACCCCGTAGTTAAGTCCAAATGTTCAAATGTTTGGGACTTAACTACGGGGTCATCAGTCCCTAAACTTACAAACTACTTATGAACTAACTAATCCTAAGGACGGTACAAATATCCATGCCCGAGGGGGGATTCTAACCCCCGACCGTAGTGATCGTGCAGACCGTGACTGTAGCGTCTCAGTCCCCTCGGCCACCGCGGCCGGCTAGTTACGTCCCATAGACTATACAAACATTTGAACATTTTCGTCTCTTTGGACTCTGCAGGTGGACGTTAACGTTATGGTTCATATTCATGGAATTTAAGATGTTAACTGCGAAAGGTTAAAGCTGAAATTGTGTACCGAGCCGGGATTCGAACCCGGGTCAGCAGCTTTCTACTTGTTGCACTGACCACACAGCGATCATCACAAATGCAAGGACTACTCAAGCACGCCTCCCGTCAGATACAAGTTATCAACTTTTTCCTGCCCACTAGTACTCAAACTCGTGGTATTGGCAACCTGTTCCCATAGGAGTGAGGGGGCCTAGAAGTGCTTTCGCACTGGAGAAAGGATCAATGCTCGTCATCGGCTAATGATATATGGGTTTGTACAGTGGTCATATGGGAATCGTAGTATTTCTGGAAGAAGAACTTTGCAATGGAAGCGAAAATTCTGGAAAAGTAGAATCGTTATACCTCCATGAAATCAGTCGTGGAGGGAATTAAAGAAGATTGGATTTCAAAATGTTCAAATGTTTGTTAAGCTTATGGGACTTAACTGTGGGGCCATCAGTCCCTAATCATACAAACTACTTATGAACTAACTCAAAGACAACACAAACATCCATGCCCGCGGGAGGATTCGAACCCCCGACGGCGAACGGCCTCGCGGAGCAGCCTCAATGCGCTCGGCCACTCAACCGCGGTGACTGAAGTTTAACGGTTGATGTCATGGAGTTATAATGATTTCACTTTTCCAGAATTTTCGCTTTCATTGCAAAATTCCTCTTCCAGAAATAATACGATTCCCACGTGGCGACAAACCCAGATATATATATAATTATTCGATGATGGGCAATGATCCTTTCTCCAGTGGACATTAGGTACGGAAAACACTATCGGAGTGTTTTGGTAAGGATGCGAAAGGAAATTGGCCTTATCACTCCCAAGGAACCATTCCAGCATTCGCGTTTAGCGATTTCGGAAAATGACGAAAAACCTATATCAGGTTGGCCGGCGGCGGATTTGGACCGCCGTTCTATCGAGTGTGAGTCAAGATTCCTAACTACTGTGTCACCTCGCTAATTAAATAAAAATGGTAAATGGTGGCCGCAGTTCTGGAAAGAAAGGGCATGAAATGTAGACAAAGGGAAGGTAATTTCCTAATATTAAAAAAAGTAAGTTTGCATTAACAGAACTAAATATTAAAGAAATGTTGACTCCTGTTACAAAGAATATTTTCCGTGAAAGTCTCTTGTTCAATACCTAAGCATGTGCAGGTGGTAATAGAGAGGTGTAGAAGAAGTGAGTCGAGAGATTAGGCCATCAGGACTTGAGCAACCTGTGCCCACAGATACAGGCTTCACCAGGGAAAGGACAGGTACACGTTATTCGATGGCAGGTTGTACAGAATCCCCTCCTACTTCTTGCGCTACATTTAGCATTCTTTCCCGGTTTGTCATGTAACCATAGGTGCATGTAAAGCTAAACATAAATGTAATATGTTACTGCTTCAGAGACAATTATTCGATGTTTATATCCTTGGATCTACTGACGGAGGATCAATAGGCTGCCTTGCTAACGTCATTCTAACTCTCTCTTCCCTTAGAACATTCTCAACGGCTCACTAAAGCAGTCCATAGATATCAGGCATCAAGTGATTTTTAAATTTACCATGGAACGGAGTAATGAAAAAATCTATTTCTGTGGCTAGTTTGATTGAATATCATGTGCAAAATAAACGAAAGAATCGTACTAAAAAACATTTTGTGCGTTTTGTTTCTCTTTTACAGTTAACTCATTCAAACTTCATTATATTCGTAATTATTTGTAGTCGCCTTCTTGAGAAACAGTGAAAGTGCAATTTTTTGTGACTTCCCTTTTTGCAATGTACAATATGTTTTTATGTCAGCTGTTCGCGTATATGAATTCTAGCTTAGTGGGTGCGCAATGCAACAAAATACTTCTGCTAATGTTAGTAAACAGGCGCATTTTTAATAAAAAAGTAATTTGTAAAAGATGATAATTTCATACGCAATGGACTCCTTGTTGTTGCAATTAAGAAGCTGTGTGGTTTCTTCTGGTTTCACTATGAATTAAACTGTTTATTTCTCAAGTTTCGATATACCAGAAGCTATATTTTGGAATACTGCAGCAGTTAAAGAAAAATATATATTTTCTGCGAATAGCAGTTTGTTTATCTTTTCAAAATGAAAATTATGCTTTCCAAATTGGTGACCGTTTCTGTGTGCAAATACAGAGACGTTATCTGCTTACAAGAAATAATCAAAAACACAAATGATAAAATCTGAAAATACACAACACATATTACGAAAGTAACAGGTGCAGCCGGTTATATCTTTTCGTGTCATCCGTGTACGGAGATGCTGAACATTTGTGCCCAGAAAGAAATAATTGCAAAATCGACATTAAGTATAACAGTGTTGGGTGGGTAGTACTAGAAATCGAGGGACGTGAACAATTGTTATTATGTGACCTGAAACGACTATATGAGGATTTAGTGTTCTGGTAAAACCGAGTAAGAGTACCGCATGTGTGAGATATGAAATCCAAATTTCTTTGCAGACGTAATTTCACAATAGCTCCAATTTCTTAGCCTACGAAACAATTTAGTCTTAGAAATACTAGTCTTCTTTTATATATGTATATAAAAACACTACAGTCACAACTTAATCAAATCAAGGCCCCTGGAACAGACATCATTCCCTCAGAGCTACGATGTTTTATGGACAGCAACCCATGACAAAACAATTCGACTTGGTGTTCAAGATATACAAGGCAATGTACCCTCAGACATCAAATAGAAAGTAATAATTCCAACTCCACCCCCATGAACCACAGACATTGCCGAGGTGGGGTGACTTGCGTGACTCAACGATACAGATAGCTGTACCGCAGGTGCAACCACAGTGAAGGGGTACCTGTGGAGAGACCAGACAAACGTGTGGTTTCTGAAGAGGGGCAGCAGCCTTTTCAGTAGTGACAAGGGGAACAGTCTGGATGATTGACTGAGATGACCTTGTAACATCAACTAATATGGCTTTGTCACACAGTTACTGCGAACGGACGAAAGCAAGGGGAAACTACAGCCGTTACTTTTTAGAAGGACATGCAGCTCTACTGTATGAAAATATGATGATGGCATCCTCTCGGGTAAAATATTCCGGGGGTAAAATAGTCCCACATTCGGATCTTCTGGTGGGGACAACTCAGGAGGATGTGTCATCAGGAAAGACAATATTGGCATTCTACGGATCGGAGCGTGGATTGTTAGATCCCTTAATCGGCTAGGGAAGTTAGAAAATTTAAAAAGAGAAATGGAAAGGTTTATGTTAGATATCGTGGGGATTAGTGAAGTTCGGTGGACAGAGGAACAGGATTTCTGTTCAGGTGAGTAAAGGATTATAAATATAGAATCACTTGGGGGTATTACAGGAGTAGGTCTGATAATGAATATGAAAACAGGAATGCGGGTAAACTACTATGGGCAACACAGTGATCACATTATCGTAGTCAAGATAGATACGAAGCCAACACCGACCACAGTAGTACAGGTTTATATGCCAACTAGCTCTGCCGATGATGGGGAGATCGAAGAAATATATGAGGAGTTAAAAGAAATTATGCAGATAATTAAGGGAGAGGAAAACTTAATTGTGATGGGAGATTGGAATTCGGTAGTTGGAAAAGGAAGAGAAGGAAAAATAGTAGGTGAATATGGACTGGGAAGAAGGAATGAAAGAGGAAGTCGCATGGTAGAATTTTGCACGGTACATGATTTAATAGTAACAAACACCTGGTTTAAGAATCACAAAAGAAGGTTGTATACGTGGAAGAGACGAGGAGACACCGAAAAGTATCAGATAGATTTTACAAAGATAAAACATAGATTCCGGAACTAGGTTTTAAACTGTAAGACATACCGAGGGGCAGATATAGACTCTGACCGTAACTTATTTGTCATGAATTGTAGGCTGAAAATAAAAAAATAAAAACTGCAGAAAGGTAGGAAAATAAGGAGATGGCACCTGGATAAACTGAAGGAACCTGAAGTTCTTGAGAATTTCAGAGGGAGCTTACAGCAACAATTGACAGAAACGGGGGAAAATAAAACAGTAGAGGAGGAAAGGGTAGCATTGAGAGATGAAATAGTGAAGGCACCAGAGGACAAAATAGGTAGGAAGGCAAGACCTAGAAAAAATCATTGTATATCACAGGACATACTAAATTTAATCGATGGTAGGTCATCCTCGGTTGCACAGTGGTAGAGTGCCAGACTACAAATCCAAAGGTCGCGGGTTAGATCCCCGCCACGTCCTAGGATTTTTATCTGTCACTTTCGACTTCTTTCACCTCTGGCAATATTGCTCATGTGAAAAATACCGAGTTGCACCGTGGTTCGGAACCCACGTTAAACTGTAGGTCCCCCTATAACTGGCTGGGTAAGTCAGTTCGAAGGTCGGAGGAAGGCAACGGCATACCACCTCCAAACAGGACCATGCCTAGTGGCATGCTGTGGTGTTCAAACCAATCTTCGGATTGTTGACTGCTTTACCTTTTTTTTTTTTTTTTTTAGGAGAAAATATAAAAATGCAGTAAATGAAACAGGCAAAATGGAGTATAGACGACTAAGAAATGAGATTGACAGGAAGTGCTAAATGGCTAAGCAGGAGTGGTTAGAAGGCAAATGCAAGGATGTAGAAGAATGTATAAATAGAGGGAAAATAGATACAGCTTACAGGAAAATAAAAGAGATATTTGGAGATAAGAAAAACAGCTCTATGAGTATCAAGAACACAGGTGGAAAACCAGTTCTTAGCAAAGAAGGGCAGCTGAAAGGTGGAAAGAATATATAGAGAGGCTCTACGAAGGAAATGAACTTAGAGGCAATATTGTAGGAAGGGGAGAAGATGTAGATGAGGATGAAATAGGAGATACTATACTGAGAGATGAATTTGACAGAGCACTGAAAGATCTAAGTCGAAACAAGGCCCCTGGAGTATAAGACATTCCTTCAGAGCTACTGAAGTCCCTCGGAGAACCAGCCATGACAAAACTGTTTCACCGGTGTGTAAGGTGTACGAGACAAGCGAAGTAGCCCCAGACTTTAATAAAAATGTAATAATCTCCATTTCAAAGAAATCAGGTGCAGACAGGTATGAAAACTACAGAACCATCAGTTTAATAAGTCATTGTTGCACAATATTAATACGAATTATTTACAGAAGGATGGAAAAGCTGGTTGAAGCCGACCTCGGGGAAGAACAGTTTGGGTTCATGAGAAATGTAGGAACACGGGCGGCAACACTCACTTTACGGGTTGTCCTAGAAGATAGATTAAGAAAAACCAAACCTACATTTCTAGCTTTTGTACATTTGGAGAAGACCTTTGACAATGTAGGTTGGAATAAACTCTTTCAAGTTCTGAAGCAAGCAGGAGAAAAATATAGGTAGCGTAAGGTTATTTACAACTTGTACGAAAACCAGACAGCAGTTGTCAGAGTTGAAGGGCATGAAAGGGATGCAGTGGTTCGGAAGGGAGTCAGACAGGGTTGTAGCCTTTCTCCAATGTTATTCAATTTGTACATTGTGCAAGCTATAAAGGAAAGCAAGGAAAAATTTGGAGAAGGAATTAAAATTCAGGGTGAAGAATTAAAAACATTGCGTTTTGCCGACGACATAGTAATTCTGTCAGAGACAGCAAAGGACCTGGAAGAGCAGCTGAACGGAATGGGCAGTGTGCTGAAAGGAAAGGTACATATAAGATGAACATTAACAAGAGCAAAACTAAGTTAATGGAGTGCAGCCGAAGAAAATTAGGTGATGCTGAAGGAATTAGATTAGGTAACGAAACAATAAAGGAGGTAGATGCGTTTTGTTACTTGGGCAGTAATATAACAAATGATGATCGCAGTACAGAGGATATAAAATGCAGAATGGCAATGGGTAGAAAAGCGTTCTTGAAAAAGAGAAATGAGTTAACATCGAATATTGATCTAAGCCTAAGGAAGTCCTTTATGAAGACTTTTGTGTGGAGTGTTGCCTTGCATGGGAGTGAAACATGGACGATAAACAGTGCGGACAGGAAGAGGATTGAGGCTTTTGAAATGTGGTGCTACAGAAGAATGCTGAAGATTAGGTGGGTGGATTGCGTAACTAATGAGGAGGTACTGAACAGAATTGGGGAGAAAGGAATTTCTGGCATACCTTGACTAAAAGAAGGGATCGATTGGTAGGACACATTCTTAGACGTCAAGGAATCGTGAATATAGCATTGGAGGGAAGTGTGTGGGGTAAAAACCGCAGAGGAAGACCAAGAGATGGATACAGTAAGCAGATTCAGAGAGATGTAGGTTGCCGTTCTTATGTGGAGTTGAAGAGGCTTTCTCAGGATAGGGTATTGTGGAGAGCTGCTTCAAACCAGTCTCCGGACTGAAGACCACAACAACATCCCTACACACCGCTATAAGTGCTCTCGGTCCACCGTTGACGCTTATCACTCATGGCGATAGTACTGTTTGCAATTTCAGCATGACATCGTTTATTCCCAGACTCGACGGAGAGCGAGACCTTATTGTTTCAATTAAATCATTCAGGAGCACATGTTTTATAATACGTGTCTCATATTTTGTCCTAGCCTACAACACATTGAGTTTATTTGTATCGTATATACCTTCGAGTATAAGAGGTGATTGTGAAATATTTTTGTTTGCTGATGATACCGGCTTCGTAGTGATATTGACACAGTATCAAATAATGCAGTTTAGGAGATAAGTTCATGGCTTATGGAAAACAAGTTGATGTTAAATCACAGTAAGACTCAGTTTTTACAATTTCTAATACATAATTTGATTAAAGCCGACATTTTGATTATACATAATGGGCATATAATACGTGAGACTGAACAGTTCAAATTTCTAGGTGCTCAGATGGACAGTAAGCTGTCGTGGAAAGCCCATGTTCAGGATCTTGTTCCAAAACTAAATTCTGCTTTATTTACCATTATAACAATATCTGAAATAAGTGATTTTTCAACACGAAAAGTAGTGTACTACGCTTACTTTCACTCATTTATGACGTACGGCGTTATTTTTTGGGGTAACTCGACTGAAACAAAAGGGATATTTTTGGCTCAGAAACGGGCGGTTCTAGCAATATGTGGTGTAAGTTCACGAACGTCATGTCGACCCCTCTTCAGTAGTCGGGGAATTTTGACACAGGCGACACAATACGTTTTTTCTTTAATGTCGTTTGTTGTTAATAATATCAGCTTATTCCCACGAGTTAGTAGCTTTCACTCGGTGAATACTAGACAGAAGTCGAATCTACATTTGCATCAACCACCTTGACACTTGGGCAGAAAGGTGTGCAGTATTCTGCAGTGTCCATTTTCAATAAGCTAGCACTAATCCATACGCTTTCAAATATAAATTGAAGAGTTACCTCATGGCTCACTCCTTTTATTCTGTCGAGGAATTCCCAGAAAAGTGAAATCAAGCGAATTAATTTTTTTCTTTATTGATTACTAGCTTAAACCCGCGGCTCCACTCGCGTGTTGGTTGATTATGATAGATAATGCGCGAAACGTCAAATCGATTTGTTTAAAGAGATGTATTAAAAGAAATTTCTTTTTTACTGCTTTATTTTATTTATTCTTATATTTCCTTATTCGTATGCTTATCCTTACAGAGAAAGATCTGAAAACATTGTAGCATGCATAGACCAAAGATATGGTCTGTGGCATCACGTTTCGCTGAACGTAACCTCCTTGCTACAGAGTCGCAAACATCATCGCTGGCCTTCAGTGCGAATTTGTTTATAATTTGACAACTTTCTACCACCATATGATCCACCTCCGTAAAGCTGTCGGCATGGCACTGCTATGGTGTTCAACGGGAGACTTGGGACAACAATTACACACACACACCATTCGTTTGCGTTCTGTAGTTTTCGCTGCAGAGCGAAATATTAACACACACACACACACACACACACACACACACACACAACACACACACACACATGTACAATTTTATGTACACCGATAACTTTCCATCCCAATACACTCCATCCTTTTATCATTATCAACCCTCAAGCAACAATGCAACCAATAAAACCATTTTCAAAGAGGAAATATAATATTCAAAGAGTAATTATTGTTCCACATTTCGCGTTATATTCTTCAAATTACTAAATATCTATCAGATCACTATAAAACGGTGCCTGAAACCTTCCTCAGGTATAAGTTAGTAACTGTACAAATATTTAAGTCTCTCCGTCTTGTTGTTCGGACGTGATAAGCGTACACCGAACAGACATTCACATTAATATATATATAGATAAATAGCTATCCGATAACCATAAAACCGCGCCTAAAGCCTTCCCCGGGTAGACATTAGTAAGTGTACAAATTTTTAGCTCTTTGTGTCTTGTGGTTCAGACGTGGTAAACGTACACCGAACACTCATTCACATTTATAGATATAGATTTTCACTTAGTCTTAAGATTGTCGTGTGCATATGACTACTTAAAATTTTTCTGTTACCATTTTAGTGTTAAATTTCATGTATTGACTTGTTCCGTGACCATGGAGTCTTACTCCTCAATTAGGTCCTGCGGAATAGAAATTCATTATTATTATTATTATTATTATTATTGAGCGGAATTTGATAAGTGTTAGTTGTCAGTGGCTATTTTACGGGTTGCGTGATTGCGCCGGTGTATTTTACGAATGTCAGAGCTGCAGACTGCTGCCCTGTCGAAAAGACGGCTGCCGTTTCCACTTCCCCCGGACTCCTCTCGCCGCCTAACCGGTACTTACAGCGCGCAAAGGCGCTTACCGGAAATACAGAGAGGAGCGCCGACTTGTGACGTCCGCCGCGCGCAGCAATATAAAGGGGATTACAGGCGAGGGGAGGGAAGGGAAATCATTTCTGGCTCCGGTGACGCGCGAGGCCACTGCAAGACGAGGCGGCGGTCTGAGCCGCGAGCAAAGGCCGCCTGTGGGAAACAGCAACAGCCAGCGTGCGCGGGGTCAGCCGCCGCGGACCAACGGGCACTCTCATTGTAAAGACACACAGGTCTGCAGGGGGCTGGCGGAAATTATTACTGCGTGCAAACACTTAGTCTTAAGTCGAAGCAAGCAAGACCAGTGTCCAAGCCAAGATATTGGTCTGAGGAGGTGGGGGAAGGGATCTGAGGGTCTTCGTGTCCAACTATCCCCACTCCAAATGGGGAGAATGAGTACATATAATTTTCTCTCTCTCTTGCTCCACCACTGGGCAAACCAGTTAAACGTCAGCGTTTCAGAAATAAATGGTCGGGTTGTGAGGAAGGTACTCCTTGGTCCTCTCGATCTACTAATATCATTCGACTGAATTTTTATTTTTGGAGGCATTCAAAGAACATAGGAGTACTTCAAATATTAATTATTATGGAACTTGCATTATTATTCTCTAAATTTTGTCTAATGATTAAATATGATAAATCTACTTACTAATGACCGAATGTACCCAGGGAAATATTGTTCCACCATGTCCATTGCCGAGGTGCTATTCCGCTGCATGCAGAGCCTTGGCAGTAGTGGCAAATATCTTTGGAACACAGAAGCTGAATTAAAGTTGTGGAGGGAAATCCTACTTAGACTTTTCCGAGGCACCTTAATCGTTTGTTGTGTGGTGGTCTAACGTTAACACGTCTCCCTAGTAAGCATGGAGGTCCGGATTCGATTCCCGGCCGCATCACAAATTTTAATTCTATGCTTCCGATTTATCATTATTGTCTTTGACATATTCGAGACGAAAATCCGTCAATCCGTCTCAGGGATTGTTTATTTGTATTAATTTGATATTTATTCAACATCTGTTGCGAATGTTGACATTCTTTCGCAGCGTGTAAGCCATTTCAGGGAATATAGCAGACACCTGTAATGTTGGAGCAAGTAAGACAATTCGTGAAGTGGAATTTATACGATTGTATTAGAGCATTTAATTTAGCTGTCAGTTGACAACATTTGAATGAAGCCAGAATATTTAAAAGGAAAAGCTAGAAACGAACTTGTAACAAAATATAAGTATTTTTATTAGATTTCTACCCATGGACTTAGTTAAGATCTCTGGATCACAGCCAAAAGTTTTGATTGGCAATATACATCAGATAAAAACTGTATTCTTCAATCCAGGCGGCACCTCATACATCAAAAGTCTTTTTCAGTAAATTTAATACGTCGAAAGATTTGCGGTTTTTATCTTCTCTTCGTATTTACCATTTGACTCGGGTACACCTTTGTCGACTTCCACCAAATATATTTCCGTGTGTACATTCGGTCATTAGTATGTAGATTTATCATATTTAATCATTAGACCAGCTTTAGAGAATAATAATGCAAGTTCGATAATTAATATTTGAAGTACTCCTATGTTATTTGCAAATGGGACAATGTCAGCAGCAAACCTCTTGTTTCCGAATTCAGTTTACCTATTGCTTTTCCCAGGACTGATGAAGTAGTTTAGGAGATACTGACTCACCTTATTTCTGACCTGTTTCTGCGAGAAATTCATTTATTTTTCAAGAGCTAATACAAAAGCTGTGAAGGTTCAGAACATGTTGTGTAAGAGTTTAATGTAGAACCGGTGTATTCGTAATTATATTAAAGCTTCATACAACTTGCTGACAGATCGAACAGCATACATTTTCAAAATCTTAAATGACAAGATGAAGAGGGAGATGATACTCATTACTTCTACTTCTTTCACCTACAGTGAACAAGTGATCGATTTTACCAAAACTAATTCGGAATCAATTTTCCCAGTGAACTGAAACGGGTCAAGCGACGTGCTGAATCTAATAGTCAGAATTGTAGTAAAAAATGTGAACAATATAAACAGACGATTGATAATGTAATAATCCTTCACTATCTTTACCCCCTTACTTACGTATTATGATTATTCTGGCCTTACTATACCGAAGAAGAGTGGTCGCTGCAGGAGAGACATGATGCAATCTCTTCGAAGCTGTCACAAATAACAAAATCTCCTTTCGATGCATACAGGGTCACCGAACCAAAATATCGAATATTCTTCGCGCAATTTCCGGAACGGTTATGCTAACCTCTTTTAATGAAACCGAGTGAGATGGCTCAGTAGTAAGACACTTGACACACATTCGCAGGGACAGTGTTTCAAATCCAACTCCGGCCATCCAGATTTAGGTTTTCCGTGACGTCCATTAAGCGCTCCAGGCAAACTCGAGGGTCGTTTATTTCAAGGGGCACCGCACCCTACCCCCACTCTTACCCAAAAACACTAGCGTGAGATGTATATCTAATGACCACGCAGTCGACGAGACGTTAAACCCTAAGCTTCCTTCCTTCCTTTCTTTGATGAAAAGGACAACTTTTTTATCGACTTTATGCCGCATGGGGCATACTGAATGCACCGCGATATCCATAAACCTTGAGAACCCTTATAAATGCTATCAAAATGACAGGGGAACTTTCTGCTCCACGGCAATGCAAGGTCTCATAGGGCAAGGAGCAAGGCAGTCAATGTTGCAGACATACCAGTGGGAGGCCCTCCATACAGTCCAGACCTGTCTCCCTGCGATCTTGCCCTTCTGATTGCACTAAAGATGATTCTAAGAGGCAAACGATGCACTGTCTTGTGTAACACTGCGACAAATGCCTCAACTATACTTGCAATATCTTGGAAATAACTGTAAAAGTATCTGTATGAAGGTCTCTGACTCATTTTAATGAAGCTCCTACTACTGTACTCTGTATTCAGCTGTGCATAGATCCTAGATATAACTGCCACACTAATTTAACAAAGCGCCAAACACCAGTGAATAGGTACAGACTACTGTAATAGAGTGCGGGAAAAGGCACGCCAGAATCTTTCCGTTTTCGATCTGATTTCTCTTTTTTATGATGATGATCATGCCTGCCTGCTATGTAGGTAGGCGTTAACAAAATATGTTCCCATTCGGAGGAAAAGGTTGGCGGAACTAACTTCGTACATAAATCTCACCTCCACGAATAACGTCTTTCTTTTAAAGATTCCACCCCAACACGTGCATCATTTCTGTGACCCCCTCCACCCTATATGCCGATAATTAAAAAAAAAAAAAAAAAAAAAAAAAAGCCTTCTCTGAACTTCCTGTATATTCTCAGTCAGTCCCACTTGGAGGGGAACCCACAATGAGCAAAGTTCCGTAATATATTCGGTGTGTTCCTTACAATTAAAGTTTTCGTAATTGTAATTATTATGTACTTAATTGAATTTAAGGAATGTAGATTTGACTGATTTATCATGCAAATGAAGTTTAACGGATTTCTTCAAGTGCTCATATGGATGATTTCACATTTTTCATTATTTAGAGCCGGCCGCGGTGGCCGAGGGGACTGAGGCGCTACAGTCACGGTCTGCACGGCCACTACGGTCGGGGGTTCGAATCCCCCCTCGGGCATGGATATTTGTGCCGTCCTAGTTCGTAAGTAGTTCATAAGTAGTTTGTAAGTTTAGGGACTGATGATTCCGTAGTTAAGTCCCATAGACTATACAAACATTTGAACATTATTTAGAGTGCATTATCAATTTTCCTACCGTGCAGATATCTTACCTAAATCGTTATGCATTTAATTTTGATCTTCTGGCGAGTTTACTACCCATAATTGACAGCATCATCCGTAAACGATCTGTGAGAACTGCTCACATTCTTTCCTAAATCGCTTATAAAAATGAGGTACAGGAGGAATCTATACCACTTTCCTGGGGAAAGCCGGATATGATTTTGTTTTACTCGATAACTTTCCATTAGTTACAACGTACTGTGTCCTTTATGAGAGGAAATCACGAATCCAATCACACAACTGTGGTGATATTCCATAAGCACGCAATTTTGTGAGGTGCCGTGTACCTTCCGGAAATCTAGAAATACGGAATCGATCTGGTAACCCTTGTGAATAGCACTCATCAGTGAAAGTAATAACGATTCTTCTTGAATCCATGATGATATGGGTCAATAGGTCTTTCTCTTCAAGGTAGTTCATAATGTTTGAGGAAAGTATATGTTTTAAGATCCTACTACAAACCAACGTCGCTGACACAGGCCTATAAGTTTGCGGATCGCTCTTAATTGGAGTATTGCACAGTTTAGGTTAGGGGTAAACAAAAATTACCGACTCTCTGTCATCTTAAAATGTTTTTATTTTGTTGTTTTGTTAACCTACTTTGTTAAACGAAACAAATGATTGTAACTATACTCCATAGCTTTAACGTAATGAATTTGACGTATAAACTACCGGCATAAACACGCCAGTTGCGAAAATGTGTTGTAAAATGTGTGCAAATGTGGAAGTTATTTCACCAATGCAGGAGATAATTTCATCTCGACAAATGCAGGTAACACTTCACAATACTTCACTGTATGTTTATTATAACATTCTTGCATTAACGCCTGCGGCAATTTTCTCGTCAAAAACTAACAACTGTGTTGTTATTCTACCGTTAGGTGAAAAACTGAAGCAGATATAACACAAAAATACAGTATAAAATCCTCGAAAATGGAGTTATAGCTCCGAAACGCGTCGGACAATAAAAATAAAATTATTGTAACTGAAGACGACTTATTATTGTTATATACCCCTAACTTATGCGGTACAGTCACCGACAGCCCACAGTGAAACGTTGATTAATAATTGCACAGTTTTCCAAATTGTTTAAATGTTTACAAATCTGTGGGACTTCACTACTGTGATTATCAATCCTAAGGCTTACAAGCTACTTAAATTAACATAAGGACAACACACACACACACACACACACACACACACACACACACACACACACACACATTTACTTCTGAGGGATGACTCGAACCTCCGACGGGGAACAGCAGCGCGTTGGTTGTTTCTTTCGGTTGCTCCGACAGAGTTGTTTCACTCCAAAGAATGAATGAATAATTGAACCGATGCGTAAAACTTGAACCGAATGAATGAGTTGTTTTGATTCGGCTGGCGGCAGAGGAGTGCAGCGGTGTGCTTGTGTTGCAGGACGACGCTTTCCGCCCCATGGCGACAGTGCGTTGCGTGCTGCAGGTAGGCCCGTCTTCGGCCGAGGGACGCCCGGCCGCAGAACAGTAGGGGCACCGCCTCAGATACTCCTCACTGCGTATCTGTGTCTGTCACTTCCAGCACTACATGTGGCGCATGTTCTCTTCAAACTACGCTTACCACCCGTGCACACTTCTCTGTCCGTCTGCGTACAGCACAAACTCTATTATTAATAGAGACGTCGCTCAATGTACACATTCTAGCTGTTACTGCACCTTACACATAATTTCTTAGCTCTCTTCTCACTGAGTAGGTAAGGAAAACCTTTTATATAGCGTACGACTATTTCAAATTCGGAGGAGAATCGTCTCTAAATAGAGAATGGCATCTGAAAACACTGCCAGAAGAAGGGGCTGATATTTTTGTGTCTCGTTTCCGCCGGTTGTCCTGGGTGTCGGTGGCCGAGTAGAGAGAGACCGACACAGGGAAATAGGATGCACGCGTGTGCAGGTACAGAGACTGAGGTGACCAGCCAGTGGGACAGAAGAAACTAGAAACGCTAAGCTAGATTAGAACAGGTTGTATATTTCGTAGAAATATAATACTTATCTTTTACAAAGTTCATGACTGCCAACTAAGTGTACTGCTGAGACACAGGTTAACTACGTAGAGGCCTGCCTACTGATGAGTTCGTTACAGTGCTTGTCCTAATACCAAGTCTTAACTGGTGCCTATCTGATTCCCAAGTGACTGATGCAGTCCTGTCGTGGCCACGAGCGGAGTGGTAGCAGAGGCCGCTCGTGGCTGACGTAAGAGCTCCGCGCCGTGCGTGCATGGCAGCGCGCGGCGTAAGTACGTGGCGCGCACTTCAGACTTGTGCGACACCTCAGATATGTTCTGCTGTTCATAGGAGGGGTTAAAATTGCTAGTTACACTGATGTCCATCCAAAATGTAACACCTAGGAAGAGTGGAGGTATAGCAGCCACATTTATGGGTAAGATAACACGTTACACAAAGAACATGTGATTGAAAACATAGCGCCACATGAAGTGAGGGAATCCTGAAATCAGAACGCCATGTTGCCGCCATTGCTGGTTGTAACCGCTGCTACACGCCTCGGCATTGAATGAAAGAAGTCTTATGTGTTTCTACAGTATGGTAGGAGCTTACGGTTTAACGTCGCGTTGACAGTTTGCTCATTAGACGGAGCTAAGCCTAGGAGTTTTGGGTAAGGATGGGAAAGGAAATCGGCCATGCCCTTTTGAAAGTAGCCATCCTGGCATTTCCCTGGAATGATTTAGGGAAATCACGGAAAACCTAAATCAGGATGGCCGGAGGTGGATTTGAACCACCATCCTCCCGAAAGCGAGTCTACTGTATTACCACTGCGCCACCTCGCTCGGTCGGTACTTCCACACGTTGTCAAGCTGATCTGGTGCGGCAGCGGGAGGTGTATCTCGGAGCAATCGTTCCGCAGTCATTGATCAGGCGTTGTCAGTAGGCTACCGGTGGGAGAACAGGGAGACCACAGCAGCAATGCAAAGCATGGGGGACGAAGAGGTGTTGACAGTTTAGTGGCACTTGTGGTCGCGCAATCTCCTGTTGCAAAGTGGCCGTCGGACAACTCCATAGGCGTGGGAAGGCAAGAAGCTAGGGCACGTCTCAGATGCTGCAGTGGTTGGTTTGTGTACGAGAACTGCGTACTATGGGGGTGCGGGAGTGCAGTCCAGAACCACACGAAAACATAATATCGGTTGCAGGATGAAAGAAGCACAGTTCAACAGTCTCTAATCACGGCGTCCCCAGACTCTAATCTGAACATTGTGGTACTGCAGGCAGAATCGATATCCATCCATAGGTAAAAACAATGTCGTCAACTGCAATTCTGTCTGCACCATCTCGACGGTAGGATCAGAGTCTGGCTCTGATATCTCCAGTCCTTCTCGTAGTTCATGTCCGACAATGGAATGATCAGTGAACAACAGTTACTTATGAAGAGATTAACGCGTAATTATTTTTATCTCGCGGTTCCCACGTGTGTAACCTGTTCTGTGTTACCATAGTTTGCAGGCGGATATAGTTTCCCTTTGACTGCACAGCCTGTTATGTGCTATATAGACTCCTTAAATCTTTGCTGAGATAAGAAAACTAAAACGTTAACCAATTTGTTATCTTGATGGTATTTACGTCCCACTTAGAAGTAGTGCACAGATGATGTCCGGCTATCTTAACATAAGGCTTAAATCAAGCTTAATGCTTGTTTAATGCTCACGAAGCTGCTAAATACCGAAATCGCGTGAAAGTCCTGTGATCCTACTGACTTTAAATGAAATGAGTGGGCAGGTGAAGTTACAACCTACTAATAAAGATAAATCGTTGTTCTGTAGTACTGCCACAGGTATAGTGTTCACAGTTCTACATCTGCATAAATACTCCGCTAATCACATTTAAGTCCATGGCTGAGGGTTCACTGAACCGCTTTTATGATATTTCTCTACCATTCCATTCTCTAACAGCGCGCGGCAAAATAGGAATCTATCCATTTACGATCTGATTTCTCTTATTTGATTATGATGAACATATGTCCCTACGTAGGTGGGTGCTCTCAAAATATGTTTGCATTCGGAAGAGAAAGTTGGTGACAGAAATTTCACAAATCTCGCCGCAACGTATAAAGCCTTTATGTTAAAAACTTTCACCTCAAATCTTACATTATGTGACTCTCTCTCCTCTATAACGCTATACTACAAAAGGTTCTACCATTCTCTGAACCTTCTGTATATCATTCGCCAGTTCCTCTTGGTAGGGTTCCCACGATGGGCAGCAATATTCCAAGATAGGACGCACAAGTGTAGTGTAGGTAGTTTCCGTAGTAGAAATGTTTTCCAATGTGCCTAGCTGCGGAGCGCACCGCTGCTTACCGTCGGAGGTTGGAGTCTTCCCTTGGGCATGGTTGTATTTGTTTTCCTTAGTATAAGTTATTTTAAGTAGTTTGTAAGCCTATGGACTGATGACCAGCGTGATTAAGTCCCATAGATTTAAAAACATTAGTAGTAATGTCGCATAGAATGTTAGTAAAAATTTATATTCTGCACATAATAAAATAACTCGTACATAAAATGACAGCCAAAAAGCTTGCCAGACCCGAATAATTTATAGTAGAAGAACAGACAATTGTGCATGAGCAAGTTAAAAAAAAATGACTGCAGTGAGATTCGATCCGACACAAACTACAGCTACCAATCTAGTCCACAAACACGCTACCAAGGATCTAACGCTCTTATACAACGAAAAAATATGCCCGGAAGCTTCTTTTACGGAGGAGGCACATTTTCGATCTTCTTAATCAAATTTTGTTCAGAGTTTCTTTCTCTCATTGCAATATTTACTTGGCCGTTGTGTTTTACGTGAAGTACTTGTGTGGTGAAGTCATGTAAATTTTATACTATAAGAATAGAATAGTGCTCGTCTAATTACGGTTCCTAACCCTTTTCCAACGAATATTGAAATTTCTTCTGGTACTTCGAATTCTGGTGGGACATCACTTGCATAATGATCGATACCACATCCTACTTTAGAGGATACTGAAAACATCATTTAAGTGATCGACAAGAAAAGATGGGATCAAGCAGCTACTGTGGCAATGAACATGAAACCTTATATTCGCACTTTTAACAAGAATCGAGGATACAGGGAATTGGCTGGAACTATCATGTTTAATTTTGTTGTCAATGTATTGCTCTTTTTATTTTTCGAATAAAACAGTGTGTTACATTGCTTGGTGCCATTTCGAAGCACCTTGTTTCTTCTCTTTATTTGCCTCATGTCATTATTTTACAACAGTAACACTCTTCCATAAATCCGTAACATCAGTATTTTCTTTTCAGTAATAATTTCAGTAATTTAACATCTTGTCATTCTATTAATTATTTCCTTATGGTAACAATCACTTCTTACAGTGAATTTTAAATATGATAGTCATTTCCTAATTACTTAACGAATGGATCTGGACTCGTATTTCAGAGATGTAGGGTTCAAATCCCTCTGCAATCATCCAGATTTAGCTACTATCAATTGTCCTAAACTAGATGAGGCGATATGATTGCGATTCGTTTCGAGAGGACACGGTGGATTTCTTTGCTTCTTTTAGCGTAAGATCTGCCTGTAAAAAATTTGTGGTCGATGGGCGTTTAAATTTTAGTGATCTTTCTTCCTTCTTTGTTATTTTTCATAAGCTGCAAAAGCAACTGCAGTTATGTTCTGTCAGTGATGTAGCATTATTTGCTTATTTTAGGTATTTCCGTTTCACTTTGTCTTGTGAACTTATTGCAGCAAAACTGAATTTGGAATCTGAAAGGCTGAAAATCGACCACTCTTCTGCATTGTTCCTCACGCAACGTTTCAAGTCGAGCACGGAAAGCCCAGCGTAATAATGGTGAGTGGTGGGCAATTGTCGATATGACTGCTGTGCCATTCTACAGTCTGGTTTGATTTTCCGTGTTGAGATAATCTCGCACGGAGATTTTTTTGTTTGACTTAATGAAGTTTCTCACGTCACGCTATAAATAAATTTTACTTCATTGTCAGCAGTGTGATCTGTTGTACGGCGAGTACAGTTCTTTTTAAAATCTTCCGTTAATCTTCTGACGATGTCAACTGATAAGAAAAATTTATTAAATGTACAAACATATTTCATGTTTCACTTTGTGCATATGAAATACTCTTGGCAACGTCAGTCACTTCTGTGGTCACTGAGAATCGACTCCACACGAAATGAAAACGAAACGTAACGCTACTAGGTAAATAAAACGAAACAGAAAAGACCCTACTGCGAAAGAAATAACACAAGAGAATAAGTACTGAAAAGAGATACTTTAAGGAATAGTTTTAAAACTGGAAAGATTCCGAGGCTGGGCGGAAAAGAAAACTTGCAGAAAGTGGTCTGACAATAGATAAAAGAAACAGTGACACAGCGAAGAAAAAGAAATAACAAAGGATGAAGGTTTGAAACCGGAACATGATCCTAGAAGTCTTTAACGTAAAAGAAAGGAAACGGAATGCAGCAAGTTTGTTTATTTGATGTATTGGTTTAAATTGTATGGAATGAGATCCTAATTCCCCAATGGATGTCAAGGCTTGATATCATGGGTATACTTTAGCCTTTGATGAAGTTGCTGACAGTTGACATTCGTAACCAATTCAAGTATAGTTTGCGTTCGTAAAGTGTAGTAGCGCGTTTCTTTTGTCTTGAGTTGTGTGTAGCAAATTGTCCATAGTCATATGGATAGACATGTCTACAAAAAAAAACGCCGTCTCCTATTTCATTGCTGCGCCAACATTCGCTACTCTGTAGTTATCTCGTTCAAAATGGGAAACGAGGTGCCACATTTTGGCACTTTATACATTTTCGAAAGCGAGACGCCAGTCTTTCTCATGCTTACGATGCCCAAACGAGTACTTCGTCAATTTTACAGTATTTACTTTTGAATTTAAAAAATGACGTATCGAATAGTTTGACGTGTATTGAAGAGTATTACTTGTTCTGTTCTAACTATAAACTTCGCATTAAACAGTTTAATACTAATCTCTGGTACAATATACAAATCGAAAAATTCGTTTAACCAGTATCACGAAAGGATTAATAGTGTGCAACTCTCCTAAATAGTCCATTTTGCTTGGGGGCGATCAGTTTCTATTCCTGCTAGTAGCTAAATCACATATTGTGACGATAACGATATAGAGATTAGAATAAACAGTTACCACTTACAAGGAAAATCAGTTAAAGAATAGCTTCGGTAACTGACCTCGCTGAAAGTGACGAGTAGAATTTGAAAAGTTCCACCGCTCTACTGTATCCAAATTTGTGAAAAAAACGAGGGAGCTATAAGAAAAGTTGTTAAATTAAAAGGAAAGTTCATTTCACTATCTACAACTTTCTCGCTGACGAAAATTTCCTGACCACGAAACAAAAACGTATTTCGTCATGTCGTAAATTTTATTTCATATAAAAGTAATAGTGTCAATTATTTTTTATGCAAACACAACTGTTGCATTCTTGCGGATTCACCTGTCTGCGTGAAACATTTGGTAATTTTTTCCTATCCTAAGGGGTTCCAATGACAATGTAATTGAGGGGAGCGGCCCAACTCTGTTTCTACACCCAATCCAGATCGTTGCCGGGCTTCGGTGCCTGTACGATGATATAGGCGGTATTGGCCCTCTGTTATTGAGTGCTCGCTGGTCCTAGCTTGCCCTGTGCTAAACTTCCTTGCGGGGCTCTTCCGCATCCCCCACCCCTGCCCCCTCCACCGAAGATTTACTACAGCAGACCTACTGTTAGGATACGAAAATAATTAACCGGAGATGGAATCTTAACATGTATGACAATTACCAAATTGTCAATAATAAAAAATAACTTCGCTATCGGAATCCTTCCAATTCAATGAAATTCATGTTTTCAGCACTTGACATGCTCTGTATGCAAAAGAAATTAAATTATTAGTACGTTATAAACACTGAGGGTCTTCTACTTGAAACACATACTCTTCAATAATAGTTTGAAAACTCAATTTTGAAAACATGTTTTGTTCCACTGACAGCATGGAAAGAGAAGACAGGCGTTCTTGCAAGTTACTGCTTCTGAAATAATAATAAGAAAATAAATTTCAGAAGGCCGATTAATGTACGCCATTGATTTTCCTATTTCCTGTCCACCTCCGTAGCTCAGTGGCAGCGTCCGTGACCAACAACGCAGGAGGCCCAGGTTCGATTCCCGGCAGGGACTGTGTGTTGCGTGTTTGTCGTCATCACTTTCATCATCGTCGACACTGGTAGCAGAAGTGCCGTCAATAAAAAGATTTGCATTAGGCGGCCGAACCCCGATGGGGATATCCCGGCCAATAAAAGCCACGTGACCATTATATCATACTGGCCAAGCACATTGAGGCGCTATGCTACGATGCGCGAGGCCGCTCCCCGTCGGGGGGTTCGAATCCCCCCTCGGGCATGGATGATTGTGTCGTCTTTAGTATAAGGTAGTTAGTTCATAAGTAGTTTGTAAGCTTAGGGACTGATGACCCCGCAGTTAAGTCCCTCAAGCTTAACAAAGTTTTGAACATTATTTCATTTCCTGTTTTCCCTGAGGTAGCATGTCGCTACGCCACAGCAGTTACGAGTAGGAGTTTAGCGCTCGTATAAGGCACAGCAGACAGGCGAAAACCTTGCCGCCCCAGTTGACTGATCACAGCGAGCGGAGCAGGGAACGCTGCACAACTCAGTTGAAGCTGGAGCAGCCTGTCTTGCGGGAAACAACTGTTAAACTAAGTAGTCCTTATTTTACAGCGATTAGAAGAAAGAACACGGAGGGGCGCTGAGAAACAAGGAATCGCGTACCTCTTAATTTAAGCATCAGCATCAGTCATGTGTTGACAATTCAGTGTGATTTGCAGAGTAGCCATGTAGATGTAGATGTAGGTGTTACTACAGCGCATCAATATCATAACTCCCGCTTCTTTCGAATCCGATACGGGCTTAATTTTCTTAATCTGGAACTTACTTTAGTGACCATAGTCGTGTCACAATTGGTATATACCGTAATTACATTACATTAAAAGTAGTTTCAGAAACCAAATTACGGACGACAGTTTTCAAATTATGTTCTAATGTTTTACGTGGGACCCTATGCGACTGCACCGTTTGCACAGGCCTAAGACCGACCCTCAACCGTGATTTGTGGTTGTACCCAGTATTAACCCACCTCATACGACATTGAGTTGAGACGCTGCAAAGGCAAACACAGTGATGCCCTTTCCCCGATCTGCTGCGAACGAAAATGTGACATTATTTCTCGAACAATCAGAACCTGTAGTCGTCGAAAAACACTATCTGAAACCGTTGCTATCTCCACCGATGTCGTTCCACATGGCATTTCCGTGTACCACGTTTCTGCACATTAGTCAAAGGTAGGTGCAGAACTGAACAAAACGCTCGTTTCTGCACATTAGGCAAAGGTAAGTGGAGAAGTGGACGACACGCACATAACCTATGCCGTAATAATCGGCGGCGGACTCTCACTCATGATAGTGTGCCATCTGTGTCACTGCTCCACTGTTGCGCCAGAGCTGAGGATGATTGCAGATCTGTCCTGTCATGCCAATCGGATGAAGTGTCGATTTTCTCGATTCTGCACACACCCGTTGCACTGCGAAACCACTTCTTCCTACTCGAACAGCAATTTTCCAGATGGATGCATCTCACTCCCTCACGCTGAAAATGGGTCTTCTTTCAAACTCACGGTACGGCACATATGCCTGCAAGGTATCCTGCATGTCTGTTCAAGACGCACTAATGCAACACGTTCGGTTCATAGCGACAATGAGAGCCGCACGCACAATTTACCGCACAATACCACGATATCGGTGTTGATCATGAAGCCGAGGGCCGACGGGATTTATATGCTACTAGCTAAAACCCTGGCGCTGCCCGGGAATTTATTTATTTATTTACTCCTGCCTTGATTTGGTACTTCTCCTATCCCTTCTATGCCTATCCATCTCCTTTTTTTCTAAAATCATGATATATTTATCGGAGAATATATGAGAAATAAGGCTGTCTTCCATAATGTACAAAATTATACGTGCATCATCCAAACAAACAAAGCTAGCAATCAAAATACAAATTGCATGTAAAATTCATTCGATCTCATATATATTGAGTAGTATGTTGTACAAATGTGTATTTTTCAGGTATATATTCATTTGTATAAGTGCTGTATGTCTGTAAAATCTGTTGCGAATACAATTAGTTGTAAAGAAGTAATAGATTAAACTTGGTGCGTGATATGGCGGTTTTCCATGAGCGTTACTGTTTATGTGCTCATATCTCATGAACTACGTGTCGTATTGTGATACAATTTCGAAGCTACATTCGGCTGTATGTGTGTATACTGTCTGTAAAACTTCCTGCGGCTACAATTTGTAGTGTAGAAATTATACGAGGCGCGTTGAGAAAGTAAGTTTCGTTTGGTAATAAAATAAAATTGTATATAGATACAGAAGAAATTTTTATTGCAAAAATTCTACAATTCTTAAACTACTTTTCCACATAACTGCCGAAATTTTGCAGGCATTTGTCATAGCGTGGCACCAGGTTTTGTATACCTTCTTCCTAGAAATCTGCCGCCTGTGTCTTCAACCAGTTGGAAACAGTTTCTTTCAGCTCGTCGTCATTGCTGAAGTGATGACCGCCAAGGAAAGACTTGAGATGTAAGAACAGATCTTGTCATCAATCTTCTGTAACCAAAGGTGGACGCCCACTTCGTTCTTCATCGTGCACATCACTACGCCCGCCATTGAACTGTCGGGCCCATCTTCTCACCATTGAATCACTCATCGCATTTGGTCCGTAAACATCGCAAATTTGCCGATAAATTTCACTTGGTTTCGCTTTCCTCTCATTCAGAAACCGAATCACTGACCTGATTTCACAGGCGGCGGGATTTTCAATCAACGCCGACATTTCAAACAAGCACAACAAAGCGTACGTAACTGACAGCGATCTCCAAATGGCGTACGTTCTTCTCCTTGATACACATCGTCTACAGCGCATGTGCGGAACTGCAATCGCAGCGCTGCAGCGGAGATAAAGTGAAACGGAACTTACTTTCTGGACGCGCCTCGTAAATTGTTACGTCATACCGAATGCCGCTGGTTTAGTCCATGAACAGCGGACAAGTAGTAAGCGATAAACATTTTTTCCTTTCATAATTTTGCTATAGTTTTCAGAAAGAAAAAGTTCAATAAAAGTTGTTTGAAATGATATTTGAAGTTGGTGGGAAGTAACTGAGTAGGCCCTATTGTCAATCTTATACAGTGTGTGAATAAAGGTCTCGTCGCATATGTGGCAGTTGCTTGTAACTATATTGTTTATGACGTTGTATCTCCTAACCATGTGTCGTATGTGGTTCTTACCCCGACAGTATTGTTACAGTTTTTCGCGCATCTCATTGTTTATGACGTCATATCTCGTGAACAATGTGTTGTACGTGATTATAACACTTATGGCGACCGTCCTCATGGATTGAAGCTTACCTGTGCAAAATCTGATAAACATTGAAAGAAAACTGTAGATTTGTATACAATACGTACACACAAACAAACACACGGACAGTCTGCTTTATATATAAAGATTCATCCTGCGAATATGAACTTCCGGTCTCTAGCCTTTTAAGGTGTTATACACTCCTGGCCATTAAAATTGCTACACCACGAAGATGATGTGCTACAGACACAAAATTTAACCGACACGAAGAAGATGCTGTGATACGCAAATGAGTAGCTTTTCAGAGCATTCACACAAGGTTGGCGCCGGTGGCGACACCTACAACGTGCTGACACGACGAAAGTTTCCAACCTATTTCTCATGCACAAATAGCAGTTGACCGACGTTTCCTGGTGAAACGTTGTTGTGATGCTTCGTGCAAGGAGGGGAAATGCGTACCATCACGTTTCCGACTCGACTTTGATAAAGGTTTTTGCGGTTTATCGTATCGCGACATTGCTGCTCACGTTTGTCGCGATCCAATGACTGTTAGCAGAATATGGAATCGGTGGGTTCATAAGGGCAATACGGAACGCCGTTCTGGATCCAGCGGTTTCGTATCACTAGCAGTCGAGATGACAGGCATATTATCCGCATGGCTGTAACGAATCGTGCAGACACGTCTCGATTCCTGAGTCAACAGATGGGGACGTTTGCAAGACAACAATCATCTGCACGGATAGTTCGACGACGTATGCAGCAGCATGGACTATCAGCTCGGAGACCATGGCTGCGGTTACCCTTGACGCTGCATCACAGACAGGAGCGTCTGCGATGGTGTACGTAACGACGAACCTGGGTGCTCGAATGGCAAAACGTCATTTTTTCAGGATGAATCCAGGTTCTGTTTACAGCATCATGATGGTCGCATCCGTGTTTGGCGACATCGCGGTGAACGCACATTGGAAGCGTGTATTCGTCATCGCCATAATGGCGTATCACCCGGCGTGTTTGTATGGGGTGCCATTGGATACACGTCTCGGTCACCTCTTGTTCGCATCGACGGCTCGTTGAACAGTGGCCGTTACATTTCAGATGTGTTACGACCCGTGGTTCTGCCCTTCATTCGATCCCTGCGAAACCCTACATTTCAGCAGGATAATGCACGACCGCATGTTGCAGGTCCTGTACGGGCCTTTCTGGATATGGAAAATATTCGACTGCTGCCCTGGTCAGCGCATTCTCCATATCTTTCACTAATTGAAAACGTCTGGTCAATGGTGGCCGAGCAACTGGCTCCTCACAATACGCAAGTCACCTCTCTTGATGAACTGTGGTATCGTGTTGAAGCTGCATGTGCATCTGTACCTGTACACGCAATCCGATCTCTGACTCAATGCCCAGATGTAACCAGGCCGTTATTAAGCCAGAGGTGGTTTTTCTGGATACTGATTTCTCAGGATCTATGCACACAAATTGCGTGAAAAGGCAGCCACGTCAGTTACAGTATAATACATGTGTTCAATGAATACCCGTTTATCATCTATATTTCTTCTTGGTGTAGCAATTTGAATGGCCAGTAGTGTACATATTTATTCCGAACTTGAGAGTATTTCAGTGCGAATGCAGTTTAGCGAAGTATTTAGCAGTTTTCTGCAATTGAAAATGAAAGAACGTAGCTGTTCTGTGAGAACTGTGACCGTGACAGTCCAGGAGGTTCCTCGTAACTTTTGAAGTTCTTTCCTCCCAGTTCTATTGTAGTTACCACATTTCAGAGATGGATATCCTAAAAAAAGAATACGGTTAAAATAGATCTTGTCATTAGCTTGATCTTATGAGCTTGCGTTGGCAGATTGTTTATGGTGAATGGATAGGCAATGAAATACTAATCAGAGTACGATTTCTTGAACTCCGCGAGGGTAATGCATTAAAAATATATTTCAATGAAACAAACTGCAACATGTTGGCGGAAGTTTTGTAGTAAAACAAAGTCTTCACAATACTGGTTTAATTCGACACAACTTACAGATGCAACATTTATGTAAATTATCTGAGATATAAATTATTTATGAAATAAGGGTTTTAAAAAATAAGAAGAACCAGTCGTTTCTGTGGCTCAGTACTTACCGATTTTTTAGAACACCCGGAAATGGAGGTATGATTGAAGGTTTACGTACCGTCTACAACTAGATCATTAGAGATTGAGCACAAGCTCTGATTACCAAATGAGATCGGCCGTGCCCTTCTCCAAGGAATTATCTCGCCATTTGCCAGGAGCGATTTAGCGAAATTCGATAATATTCAAATGTTTGTTAAGCTTATGGGATTTAACTGTGGGGTCATCAGTTCCTCAACTTACAAACTATTTATGAAATAACGTATACTAAACACAGCACAACCATCCATGCCCGAGGGGGGAATCGAACCCCTGACGGGGAACGGCCTTGCGCATCGGAGCATAGCGCCCCAATGCGCTCGGCCGATCGCCGCGGCTAAATTGAAAGAAGAAAAAAATAGTTCTAGTTAGTTTTTTTTTTCAGTTTAATGTTAAATTAACTGCCAAACGTTGTTGGCAGTACTAGCTGGGATCTGGTCTAATTCTCTGTTGGTGGTTCCTGGAAGACTGGAAACCTTTGCTCTAGCAAGTGAGTGCTTTCGTGCTGGATGTCATATAAACACTTGCGTGTGTGTGTGTCATGATCGAGAAGCCGTTTGGTTCCAAATAGTACTGCATGAAATTGTTAGACAAGCCGTGCAGCAGTCTGCAACTTGTTAGCTGTTCGTGACGCGACGCATAGAGCAAGTAGGGCGCAGCTTGCCTTGCGCTTTGCCAGCCCGGCGACAGTTCTCGGGAGCGCGTGTCGTGTCAGAGAGCCATTTGCTGCGAGACGTACGGCCGCCGCAAGAAGCCGCGTGCTGCCGCGAACTGGGGCGACAGCCGCCACTGAGTCACCTGCCAACTAGAGGGGCTCCACGTCAGGGCTGGGCTCGGCGATCAGGCCGTGGCGCGTACGTCACGAAACGTCGTGAAAGAAGATTTGAGACAACGCGATCGTTGGCTGGCTGAATGGCCGCTGGGCTACAGCCCACCGTCTCATAGCGGCCAGCCAGTCGGCTAGCGGTCGCGTTGTCTCAAGCCGCCTTGACGTGTCGTGACGTACGTGCCAAGGCCTGTCTTGCTCATGCGCATGGCACTTGAGCTGCCCGTGGGCATGAGTGACGGCCATGCGGGGACGATGCGCGCGCAGCTCCTGCAAACAGCACAGAAGACTACCAATAATTCACGATAGGCAGCGGACGCTTGAGTCAGAAATGACGTTAAATATATTGCTATAGTAGGACATTATAATGAATACTAACGACGCAATACATGTAACTTATACAGAGTAGTTGAGAAAGTGTAGCCTTACATGTTCATACAGAGGTTCTCCCCTTTCCCCCTCCGCCATCCCCGCCTTGGCCAATGACTCACTCCTCCACACACGAGATATTAAGTCCTGTTTTGCCATTTAATATAAAAATTAAATATCTTTTATTTCACGTTTTGTAAAGCCCCTCGTCCCCCTAGGCTGGCCAAAAGTACATCTACATACATACTCCGCAATCCACCGTAAGGTGCGTGGCGGAGGGTACACTGTACCACTACTAGGCATTTCCCTTTCTATTCCACTCCCAAATAGAGCGAGGAAAAAAAGAATTCCTATATGCCTCCGTACGAGCCCTAATTTCTCTCATTTGTCTTTGTGATTACTAGGCGAAATATACGTAGGCGGCAACAAGATCGTACTACACTTCAAATTTCCGCCCTCTAAATTTCCTCAACAAAAATTCACGAAAAGAACGTCGTCGTACAAGCGTTTTATATGCGGTCTCCTTTAAAGCTGAAGTACATCTTCCCAAAATTCTCCCAATAAACCGAAGTCGGCTGTCCGCCTTACTCACAATTGTCCTTACATGCTCGTTCCATTTCATACCGCTCTGCAATGTTACGCCTAGATATTTGAAGGACGCGACAGCATCAAAAAGCTCACTACTAAGCTGTATTAGAACCTTATGCGATTGTTTTTCCTACTCATGCGCATCACCTTACATTTTTCTACATTGAGAGCTAGCTGCCATTCTTCGCACCAACTAGAAATTTTGTCTAAGTCATCAAATCAAAATGTTCAAATTTTTGTTAAGCTTATGGGACTTAACTACGGGGTCATCAGTCCCTAAACTTACAAACTACTTATGAACTACTTACGAACTAGGACGGCACAAATATCCATGCCCGAGGGGGGATTCGAACCCCCGACCGTAGTGGCCGTGCTGACCGTGACTGGAGCGCCTCAGTCACCTCGGCCACCGCGGCCGGCTCTAAGTCATCCTGTATGCTATTACAGTCAGTTAAAGACGACACCCTCCCATACATCACAGCATCATCAGCAAACAGCCGCAATTTACAAGTTACTCTGTCCATCAGATCATTTATATATATAGAAAATAATAGCGGTCCTATCACACTCCCCTGGGGCACGCCTGACGACACACTCGTCTCTGATGAACACTCGCCATAGAGAACAACGTACTGCGTTTAATTACTAAGGAAGTCCTCAAGCCAGTCACAAATCTGTGAACCTATTCCATAAGCTCGTACCTTCGTCAGCAGTCTGCAGTGTGGCACCGCGTCTACTTACTTCCTCCCCCCCCCCCCTTGTTGCGGGAATATTTTACCAAGCTATTCCACCCGTCTGCTTTGACCCATGACGTCAGCAACATGTCGGAAAACCCGTATAAGGGTTATGTTAATACTTCTGTATTGTAGATAATACGTAATCTGTAGTTATCCTCGTAAATTACAGATAATAGAATGTATCATCAAATGTTGTAGAACTTATGGGACTTAACTACGGGGTCATCAGTCCCTAAGCTTACAAACTACTTATGAACTACCTAAGACTAACGACGGCACAAATATCCATGCCCGAGGGGGGATTCGAACCCCCGACCGTAGTGGCCGTGCAGACCGTGACTGGAGCGCCTCAGTCCCCTCGGCCACCGCGGCCGGCGAATGTATCATCGATCACAGTACTCAAACCAAAAATTCGCGCCTTTGGCGCTCATATGCGAAAAAAAAGAACCTCTCTGTTACCCTGTATCTTACCATCAGAGGGAAGTTACAGATCACTTTTTAAACACGAAGTATTAATCTATATTCTGTTATGTTTGTAAACAAATTGTCGTCTTTAATTCAGCGACCACATAATTAATTATTCACGCCTACTACAAACACGCACTTATAAATACTCTGCAAGTGACATTGAAGTGCATGGCAGAGGGTTCATTGATCCGCTTGTATGATATTTCTCTTCAGTTCCATTCTCTAATAGCCCGCGAGGAAAAAAGAATACCTAAATGTTTCCGTCTGCGATCTCATTTCTCTTTTTATTATAATGTTCATGGCTGCGTATGTAGGTGGGTTCTAAGAAAAATATTTTCGCATTCGTAAGGGAAAGTTAGTGAAAGAAATTTCGCAAATAGATCTCGTCGCAACGAATAACGCCTTTTTTTGTAATGATTTCCACCGCAACTCATTTATCATTTCCTATAACGCGATAATACAAAACGAGCTGCCTTTCTCTGTACCTTCTCCAAATCGCCTGTCACTTCCACCTGCTATGGATCCCACAATGCGCAGCAATACACCAAAATAGGACGCACAAGTGTACCGTTGGCAGTTTCTTTCGTAGAACTGTTGTATCTTCTACGTGTCCTGCCAGTGAAACGTAGCCTTTGGTTCGCTTTCCCTACAATATTTTCTATGTGTTCTTCCCAATTTAAGTTGCTCGTAATTGCTATTCCCATTTATTTACTTGAATTTACGGCCCGTAGATTTGACCGATTTAGTGTGTAAATGAAATTTAACGGATATCTTTGGGTGATCATATGGATTACTTCACGCTTCTTATTATTAATGGTCAATTGCTAATTTTTACACCATGCTGATGTCTTATCTAAATTACTTTGCAGTTGCTTTTGATATTATGGTAACTTTACTAACCGGCAAATGACAGTATCATCCGGAAACAGTCTAAGAAAGTTACTCAGATCGTTTATAAAAATAGGTAACAGTAGGGTCATATACTGTTCCGTGGGGAATGCAAGATATCAAACTGTTCCACTCGTTAACTTTTTATGAGTTACAATGTACTGAGTCCATTCTGACAGGAAATCAAGAATGGAGTCGCATGAGTGTGTCAATATTCCACAAGCACGCAATTTGATTAGAAGATGCTTGTGACGTATAGTGTCAAAAGCCTGCTATAAATCTAGAAATACGGAATGTATTTGATGTCCGTTGTCGATAGCAATCATCACATCATGCGAGTAAAGAGCTAGCTGTGTTACACAAGAACGATATTTTCTGAATTTTGTTTGACTATGTGTTAATAGGTCGTTTTCTTCTAAGTAGTTTATAATATTCGATGAGAGAATATGTCTAAGTCTAAAATCCTGCTGAAAACCATAGCCTTGTAATTTTGCGGATGACCCCAATAGCCTTTCTTGAATATTTAATTGTTCTGGCACTTAAAAACCAATGTCACTTTGTACAGAAGTACCCTCTAATTAAAAATGATCTAATAACCATTACATCGTAAGGAAAATTAAATTAATTTGTACGTTAGACTTCAAGCTATTATGCGCCATCTATTGACAAAAGGCTTTGTGTGTCAATTACTAGACTGTGAAACAGTCATATTCTTTTCATGTGGTTGTTAGTGTATAGATTTTCTTTCTTGATCTTTCAATACCCTCTACAGCGTGAAAACGTTACCGGAGCACACGACTTAGTTCAAATGTTGAAATGTTTGTAAATCTATCGGACCAAACTGCGTGGTCATCGGTCCGTAGCTTACAAACTACTTAAACCTAGGTAAACTAACCTAAGGATAAACACACACACCCATGCCCCAGGGAGGACTCGAACCTCCACGGCGAGCAACCGCGCGCTCCGCAGTGAGACGCTTCAGACCGCTCGGCTACTCCACCGCAGCACACGACTTAGTGAATCTCACGGAACTCCAATTGAATCTCAGGAGATGCACTTCGAACTCCCACTGCAAAAATGCTAATTCAGTTTGAATGTTTTATCGCAACTTTTGCAACTAAAATGGTGTTGAAGGAAAAAATCTGTTGCAAAAGACAAGAATTTATTACCATGTTACTCAAGAATATAACATGTCGCTTGCAAAAGATGGGACTTTCTCCTCTTTGTAATAAAACATTTCAAACTGAAATAACGAGAGCGGAATGTGTTTGCAAATATTAACAGTATTATGTTAAACTAGTTTCAAAATGGTTTAAATCGCTAAATCGGAGATGTCAGCTGTGTAAACGCGGTAACAGCTGCAGTCGTTTGAACTCAACCTCCAACATGGAGGTCAAAATGTTTTACATGTTTTAATCGTTTTATTTTAAGCATTGATAATGACCATACATTTGTCGAAATCTAGATCTGTGAAGAAATTAAAACTTACGACTGATTGGTGCAAATATGTCTTTGAAAAACTTTTCTGGTCTCTAATGTAAAACTACAACGAACTTCTTTTCCTGCTGAAGATGTGTTCCGAACATGGTTCGACGAATTCTTTGCCTTAAAACCACGTGATGTAAAAGTTATCACAGCGTTGTTAGATTATTATTAATAGTAAGGCAGAATAGAGTATCATTGACTAAATCTGTTACATTTATCTGTTGTGTTCATTAAAGCTATGGAAAAGAATGGAGAGAGAAAGCTTACGGTTTAACTCCCGTCGACAGCGTGGTCATTAGAAGCGAAGCTCACGCGCGTATTTTTAGGTAGTGATAGGAAAGGAAATCGTCCGTGTCCTTCCAAAGGAACCATCCCGACGTTTGCTTGCAATGATTTAGGGAAATCACAGGAATCATAAATCTGGATGACCGGAGGTGAATTTGAACCACGGTCCTCGCAAACACGATTCCAGTGTTTTACCACTGAAAATTATAGAAAAACGGTACTAAATATGCACCAACCTAACAGATCGTATAGGGAGGATCTTTATCACCTCACGGCATCGAAGAGAGAAAAAAATAACCGTTCTATTGACAGCGCATGGTAGTCTAACGGATGTAACCAAGGTATCGAAGTAAATCACCGAAATCATAACGTTTGGATGAGATAAACAATGGGGGTTAGATTATTAGTCCCTAGGCTTACAAACTACTTAAACTAATTTAAGCTAACCTAAGGACAACACACTAGTCTTGTGTAGTTCGCGAACGAACTAGTTCGGAAGAGCGCTCCCACGGGCGAACTACGTGAAGTAGTTCGAAGATCCCTCGCCTCTTAGTTCGTCCGCTCCTTTTCCGAGGACTGACCGGGAACAGCGAGAGGACGCAAGAGCGCGCAGAATAACATGATTCCCTTCTGCCAGTTACCTTCATTTCGAGCTGAGATGCGGCACAGCTGTAGTTTCATTGTTCACTGCCACAAGAAATCTATTTTAAAAATAAAGTACCACGAGTCCTCTGTATACAAAGTAGTTGAATACCATTGTATCACCGAATCGTGTAATTAATTGGTTTATTTTCCGAAGTATTTGATGTCAAATTGCCCAAAAATACGGGTAATAGCACACGCTTTGGCAACACTGATTCATTATATAAAACAACTATCATAAAAAAAAATTTAAAAAAGTTCTTTTAGTAGCGGTAGCAAAAGCCAAAAAGAGCGGAGGAACTAGGAACAGCGGACGCACTAGGAGCAGCGGACGATTATGCCAAACGTATCTCGCTTCATAGATCGTTGGATTCTTTTCCGAACACCGACGGGCAATAGCGAGAGGGCGCTTAACAGTCATTTCGAGGTGAGCGTCTGCCTGCTAGATTACATAGTTCAGTGCTAGAAGATTTCTGTTTTCATGTGTTCTGCACTCTGCAATATCTGACTAAAAATTTCATAATGCCAAGATATAGAGATAACTCTAAACTTAAACGCGAGAAATTATCCACAAACTGTTTCTTTTGGTTTGCGTGATATCGTTAGCGCCGGCCGCGGTGGCCGAGGGGACTGAGGCGCTCCAGTTACGGTCTGCACGGCCACTACGGTCGGGGGTTCGAATCCCCCCTCGGGCATGGATATTTGTGACGTCCTTAGTTTAAGGTAGTTCGTAAGTAGTTTGTAAGTTTAGGGAATGATGACCCCGTAGTTAAGTCCCATAAGCTATACAAACATTTGAACATTTGATATCGTTAGCGGCTCAAGCAGCAAGCGCATGAAGCAGTTAGGTGGGGGAACTTCCTCTCCACCTGCACGCGCAGACCACGCCGCTCAGCCGTCACTGGGAGCGGACGAACTAAAAGAGCGAACTAGTTCGTGGCAGAGCCGCGAACTAAAGTGAGGCTTCAGATCGCGAACTATTATCCGTAAGTCTACAACACACACAGACTCATGCCCTAGGGAGGACTCGAACCTCCTCCGCGAGGCGCCTTAGACAGCTCGGCTACTCCACCGCGGCAAAACACTGTGGGTTTAGTAGACTGCATCTAGGTGAATTAATGGCTTATCTGCAGTAGTAGACGATTATTGCGTGTCGTTCTCGTACGAGAAGTACATACTTTGTACCACACGGTGTGAAAGAAAGATAATATAGACTGCGCATGAAGACAACACACTGAACCCAATGTCTAAATCTCGTCACTCGGAAGCGGCTTCGTTATGAGCACTTGAATTGGGGTAACGGCTATAGTTTTTCTCAATAAGAGCTCAAATTAATAGTTTATTTTAACAATAAAACGACTTAATAGTGTTTCTGTTGCACATTTAGTAGTATAGTCAAGATTATTTCTCAGCAGTTTCAATATTAATAGACTGTAGCCGCGGTGGAGTAGCCGAGCGGTCTAAAGCGTCTCGCTGCGGAGCGCGCGGTTGCTCGCCGTGGAGGTTCGAGTCCTCCCTGGGGCATGGGTATGTGTGTGTTGTCCTTAGGTTAGTTTACCTAGGTTTAAGTAGTTTGTAAGCTACGGACTGATGACCACGCAGTTTGGTCCGATAGATCTACAAACATTTGAATAGACTGTAATAGTTTTTACATGTGGCCAGGTGACGACATTTATATGTGCAAAAGAGGCAAGAGGCCGTCACATAAACGTCGATTTTTAATGTGAAAAATAGTTTGAACAAACTCGTTATCTCAGCTTTCAGGTCATGATGAATAATATCTTCCTTAAACTAAAGCAACACGTCTCAATTATGTCTCCCGTCAATAATGGCACTTCTCCGTTGAAAAGAAACTAAACGATTCGTAATGCAACACAAACACTAGGAATCTTAATTCGGTCGCTCGCGAGAAGAATATAAATATATTTCATCTCGCCACGTGTAAAACTTATAATCATTTGATTATAATTAGTATATTGATGAAATTACTTTATCTTTGCTGCTAGATGTGTAACAGAAGTACTAAAAGTCTATTTTATTCCTACAATTAAAGCTAATTTTCAGCTACATATGAGAAAAACGGTGGCGCGTGCGAGGAAATCCTAAGCTTCTCGTCGGAGTCGCATAACGTTTATGTAACCTATATCTGTAAATGTGAATGTCTGTTCGGTGTACATTTATCACGTCTGAACTACAAGACAAAGAGCTAAACATTTGTACAGTTACTACTGTCTAGCCGGGGAAGGCTTTAGGCACCGTTTTGTGGCGGTTGAATATATATATATATATATATATATATTAATGCGAATGTCTGTTCGGTATACGCTTATCACGTCCGAACAACAAGACGCAGAGACTTAAATATTTGTATAGTTACTAATGTATACCTGAGGAACGTTTTAGGCACGGTTTTATAGCGATCTGATAGATATTTAGTAATTTGAAGAATATAACGCGAAATGCGGAACAATAATTACTCTTTGAAAATCATATTTACTCTTTAAAAATGTTTTATTGGTTGCATTGTTGCTTGAGGGTTGATAATGATAAAAGGATGGAGTATATTGGGATGGAAAGTTATCGGTGTATATAAAATTCTACGTGTGTGTTTGTGTGTTAATACTTCGCTCTGCAGCGAAAACTAACGCAAACGAATAGACTGTAATTGTTGTCCGAAGTCTTCCGTTGTTCACCATAGCACTTCCATGCCGATACCTATAAAAGGGGGGGGGGGAGATATGGTGATAAGCTGGACTGAAGGCCAGCGATGATGTTTGCGACTCTGTAGCAAGGAGACTACATACAGCGAAACGTGATGTCACAGACCATATCTTTCGTCTATGCGTGTTACAATGTCCTCAGCTCTCTCTGTAAGGATAAGCATACGAATAAAGAAATATAAGAATAAATAAATAAAGCAGTTAAAAAGAAATTTATTTTAATACATCTCTTTAAAAAATGGATTTGACATTTAGCGCATTACATAAAGTGATCTATGATATTATTTCTACCATTATTGTTGAATTTCTTGATTGGATTCTTCGAAATGAGTGCTATCGTAAATCATTAAGCACTTCACATAATTTAATTTTTTTATTTGAATGTTGATTAAAATGTTTGTTTCTAAAGAAGGTATTGTATTTCATTTCATCCTTCGAAACCAGTCTCATAGCACATTACTGAAAGATAGCTTATCTATTATAATGAAGCAACACGCGAGCGGAGCCGCGGGTTTACGCTAGTAAATTATGTTTTATGTAAAAATAAAAAAAAAATCCACAGAGAATGGTCAAAATGAGAATTTACAAATCAAGGTTGCATAACAGTGACAGGTATTATCAAGAAGAATAGCATAAACTGGTAGAAGACCTGCCAGAAGAACGGCTTGGATTTCAGAGGAATGTGTGACCACGCGTGATCGTACGGCACAGAACAGGGCAAGCAAACAGTGACCCGCGAGCTGCTACCCTCCACTCGACTCGTGCCGTGCCATCACGGCATCGCCGCAGCTTACCGTTTGTTTGTTTATCTGTACTACATGAAGATTTACGGCTCACGCAAATAAGCGGGAGCACCGTAAACAAGGTGCACAGGAGATCGATCGCCAGCGTCGGACGTGTTGCCATCATCCCAGGAGAAGCGCCCTAAAATAAATCTCAGAGAGCACATCGGAGTTGAAGATAACACCAGTGCAAAACAAGTTACAGAGAAGACTTCTGCACAGTGAAGCACGCGAAGGGATTTGAAGTGTCCGAGAGACTTTGAAGAAGGAAAATGAGCAAATGTTTGTTAAGCTTATGGGGCTATACTGCGGAATCATTAGTCCCTAAACTTACAAACTACTTATAAACTAACTTACACTAAAGACAACACAAACATACATGCCGGAGGGGGATTCGAACCCCCGACGGAGAACGGCCTCTCGTATCAAAGCATAGTGCCTCAATGCGCTCAGCCACTCCGCCGTGACTGTAAAGAAGGAAAAAGGCTATTTTCCTATGTCGAAATATGGTTCGAGTTGTTGATATGTTGAATGATTATATCGTTTAAACATCATTTTCGGTCATCATTCTTAAAAAAAAAAAAAAAAAACATATCTTATTTTTCTGAAATCAATGAGTTTCAAGATTAGGTGACGTGATTAAAAACTCTGGTGATGTCAGATGGCGTGAGGGAGATTAAGCTATATGTGTGTTGATAGTAGTGCTGCCTAAAGTTACTGGACTTTTTCCCTTATTCTTCGGCGTATAATCCAGTTTTTTGTGATGGAAATCGCATTTACAACTTTCATGTAAGAACAAGAAAGAATTTTGTGAAGTCTGATAGCGAAAACATTCCGATAGTTGATGTGTTTATGATATCTTAGTTCTTCGAAAACACCCCGGATATTTATGTACCGAAAATAAGGGGGAAAAAATGTTCAAATGTTTGTTAAGTTTATGGGACTTAACTACGGGGTCATCAGTCCCTAAACTTACAAACTACTTACGAACTAGCTAATACTAAGGACGGCACAAATATCCATGCCCGAGGGGGGATTCGAACCCCCGACCGTATTGGCCGTGCAGACCGTGACTGGAGCGCCTCAGTCCCCTCGGCCACCGCGGCCGGCCCTACTGTAGATCGATCTTAGAGATATGGATCTGTAATTCAGTGGATTGATAGTATTTCCTTTGCCGATTATTGGTAGGTTTTTCAGTCTTTTGGAAACGGATCTTCCGTCGAGTGAGTTGCTGTATGTGGTTGCTACGTGTGGAGTTACTATATCAATATCGTTTACTACTTTTCCGCTGTCCATGTAGTACAACTAACAACGGGAGGCCGCCAATTGTGAATTTCAGATTCGATTCATACTGCGCATAATGCAAGCTCATGGCCAGAGGTGTAGTTTGGCAAAGCACCAAGATGCACTTCTCAGTCGTTGTCGAGAAAATCGACAATTAAAAAAAGCCGTTGCGGTGAAATACTCTCTACGACCTCTACGAGTAATAATATTGCACAGTGGCGTGGCGTAGCGGTAAGCGCTCGGGTTCGTAATCCGAAGGTCGCCGGATCGAATCTCGCACACACACACACACACACACACACACACACACATAGTTAATAACATTTGATTAATAACATTTGATGTTCGAAGTCGCCAGTTTTTCCACGACAAACGACTTTCAAACAACTTATTATATGCAACTGGCGACTTCGAAGATCAGTATGTTTTCCGCAAACAAAGTTTTATTTCACAAATGTTATTAATTGTCTTCATAATGTTTACCACGTATAGTTAACGGAAGAAGTATAAACGATATTCCGAAACGAATACGTATAGTGTAAGTCAAACCTGACGAACGATAGAACAATTTTTCAGAATGTCAATCAGGTGTGTTTCCCAACAGATAATTTAAAAAACAATTGTTCTTGTAGAAACGCATCGATTATCAGATGTGCTCGATGTCGTGCTGTTTTCTGCTTTCAATATCTCTATGATAACTATCACTCTGGTTCGTGCGATAAATAAAATTAAAAAAATTAAAAAAAGTTGCATGGTGCGAGATTCTATCCGGTGACCTTCGGATTACGAACCCGAGCGCTTACCGCTACGCCACGCCTGTGCAATATTACTACTCCTAGGAATCGTAGAGACTATTTCACCGCAACGGATTTTTTAATTGTCGATTTTCTCGACAATGGCTGAGAAGTGCATCTTTGCCAAAATACACCTCTGGCCATGAGCTTTCATTATGCGCAGTATGAATCGAATTGAATTTTACAATTGGTGGCCTCCCCTTGTAAGACGTAATGAAATATAATCTCTGTTGTTGTTGTTGTTGTTGTTGTGATCTTCAGTCCGGAGACTGGTTTGATGCAGCTCTCCACAATACCCTATCCTGAGCAAGCCCCTTCATCTCCACATAAGAACGGCAACCTACATCTGTCTGAATCTGCTTACTGTAACCATCCCTTGGTCTTCCTCTGCGGTTTTTACCCCACACACTTCCCTCCAACGCTAAATTCACAATTACTTGATGTCTAAGAATGTGTCCTACCAATCTATCCCTTCTTTTAGTCAAGGTATGCCAGAAATTTCTTTTCTCCCAATTCTGTTCAGTACCTCCTGATTAGTTACGCGATCCACCCACCTAATCTTGAGGATTCTTCTGTAGCACCACATTTCAAAAGCCTCTATCCTCTTTCTGTCCACACTGTTTATCGTCCATGTTTCACTCCCATACAAGGCAACACTCCAAACAAATGCCTTCAGAAAGGAATTCCTTAGGCTTAAATCAATATTCGCTGTTAACAAATTTCTCTTTTTCAAGAACGCCTTTCTACCCATTGCCATTCTGCATTTTATATCCTCTGTACTGCGACCATCATTTGTTATTTTACTGCCCAAGTAACAAAACTCATCTACCTCCTTTATTGTTTCGTTACCTAATCTAATTCCTTCAGCATCACCTGACTTTCTTACACTGCACTCCATTACCCTAGTTTTACTCTTGTTAATGTTCTACGTATGTTCATCTTATATAATCTCTATCCATAACAATTGGCAGGAACTGTCTGCTTCAGTTTCACGAACATATAAACTACGATAAAGCCACTAACACGCCACTACCACTTGCATTTAATGTGACCTCTCTGAATGCGTCAAAGCGGCGTAACAGTTGGGGGGGGGGGGGCTACAAATCCACTTGATCGCAGATGCTCGGAGCACACTTCAGCTTCAGACGTGAGTGTGGTCCTGGAAACGTTTCTGGGGCATCCAGCAGGTAGCCGCAGCGCGGGGGCGGAGGCCTCGGCGCCGCACTCAAACGCGAGATGGCGCAGGCGGGTAGGCGGTGGACGGTGGGCGAAGCCTCCCACGCTCGCGTAGCCACGGGCTCTGCTTCTGCAGACGCCGCCCACGCCGCAGCCACCAAACTCCCGGATTCACACTTCAGTGAAACTATTTCATCTCGGTAAATTTCTCTTCCCCTTGGCTACAGGCTTTTACTGACAGGGGTACCCATAAAGAACTGGAACATATCCTGTATTCAAATATTATGAATTATCTCGAACAGACTGATCTATTGACACAAGGTCAATACGGATTTAGACAATATCGTTCATGCGAATCACAACTAGCTCTTTACTCACACGAAGTGATGAATGCTATCGACAAGGGTTCTCAGGTTTATTCCGTATTTCTTGATTTTCTGAAGGCTTTTGATACCGTACCTCACAAAAGCTTTTAACCAAATTGCGTGGTTATGGTATATCGCCCCAAATTTGCGACTGGATAGGGGAGTTTCTGTCAGATAGGACACAGTTTGTAGTAATCGATGCTAAGGCATCGACTACAACAGAGGCGATATCGGGCGTTTCACAGGGTACTGTCATTGTTCCTCTGCTGTTCCTTATTTACATAAACAATTTGGGAGAAATCTAAGTAGCTCTGTTAGGTTTTTTGCAGATGACGCCGTCATTTACCGTCTAGTAAAATCACCTGAAAATCAGAACCAACGGCAATGTTCCAATGTTTGTTAAGCTTAAGGGACTTAACTACGGGGTCATCAGTGCCTAAACTTATAAACTACTTATGAACTAACTAATACTAAGGACGGCACAAATATCCATGCCCGAGTGGGGATTCGAACCCCCGACCGCAGTGACCGTGCAGACCGTGACTAGAGCGCCTCATTCCCCTCGGCCACCGCGGCCGGCAACCAACTGCAGAACCATCTAAATAAGATATCACTATGGTGTAAAAATTGGCAATTGACTCTAAATAGTGAGAAGTGAGAAGTCTCCCACATGAGTGCGAAAAGAAATCCGTTAAACTTTGTTTACAAGATAAATAAATCAAAAGTGAAGGCCGTAAACTCCACAAAATACCTAGGAATTACTATTACTTCAGACTTAAACTGGAAAGACCACGTAGATAATGTCGTGGGAAAGGCGAACCAGAGACTGCGTTTTATTGGCAGAAAAGATGCAACAGAACTACTAAAGAAACTGCATACACTGCGCTTGTCCGTTCATTTTTGGAGTATTGCAGCCCAGTGTGGGATCCTTATCAGGTGGGTTTGACGGAGGACATCGAAAGAGTCCAAAGAAGGGCAGCTCGTTTCGTATTGTCACGATACAGGGGAGACAGCGTTACGGAAATGATACAGGATCTGGGATGGGAATCATTACAACAACGGCGTTTATCGCTGCGGCGTGGTCTACTTACGATACTCCAATCGCCAACATTCTCCTCCGATTGCGAAAATATATTGTTGACTCCCACGGAGAGATTCAGATGTTCTTTCTTCCCGCACGCTATTCGAGAGTGGAATGGGAGATGAATTGTATGCCGCGGTGGAGTAGCTGAGCGGTCTAAAGCACCTCGCTGCGGAGCGCGCGATTGCTCGCCGTGGAGGTTCGAGTCCTCCCTGGGGCATGTGTGTGTTTGTGTGGGTGTGTGGGTGTGTGTGTGTGTGTGAGAGTGAGTGTGTGTGTGTGTGTGTGTGTGTGTGTGTGTGTGTGTTTGTCCGTAGGTTAGTTTACCTAGGTTTAAGTAGTTTGTAAGCTACGGACTGATGACCACGCAGTTTGGTCCGATAGATTTACAGACATTTGAACATTTGATGAATAGTATAAAGGTGGTTCGATGGACCCTCTGCAGGCACTTAAATGTGATTTGCAGAGTATCCCATGTAGATGTAGAATAACATTGCCGTGGGCAACTCTTGTGTAGTACGCTTTCTGCGATTAGGCCTGTATAACGCAACTCATTGCCAATTCTACCTCGCTTCTTCTGTTCATCGGCAGTGATTGTTTATGCTAGCGCTCTTTGGTTCTTTTTTCGTTTTCCATGACAGCAAGTTAACTGCACAACGAACAGCTATTAAATTTTGTTTTCTACTCGGTAAAAATGCTACTGAAATTGTTGTAATGTTGATTACATCTTAATAAGATAACGCTCTGAGACAAAATGAAGTTCACGAGAGGTCTGCTCGATTTAAAAAACGCTACGTGTCGCTTGATGACAAACGCCGTTCTGGACGTCCAGAATGTCTGAGAAAATTAGACAATTTTTTCACAGATACTTGTATTGCACGGTGTTGGGCATTACTCTGGCCATCATGTCCTCCCAGCCTTACTCTTTCTGAAGTTAATAAAGAAGCGTTAGTATACGTGACCCCCATTGATACGCCACAAGAGCTGATGGCACATTTAATTAAATCTGTTGGCATTACACATGCAACATCTGATTCTTTTGAGAGTGGAACATTACTAACATTCAAATTTTCCTATCGAAGAAATTAAGTTACGGTGACTTTTTGTACGGTATTTATTTGATCGTCCTGCTTCCCCTAGAAAATTGGACCAATATGATTTAAGCCTACTATCTCTAATAGAAGCAGAAATACAAGTGTGATCTTTCAGCCCTTCCACATACGATGCTCTGTACAACAAGCATATTGAGTGGAAACAGTATCGGCTTGCCTTGTAGACCTGTATTACAAGACAGTCCATACGTCAGCTGTAATAAAACGGTTTTCAGTGCCCCAGTATGGAGGCTGCTATGCTTGATACGTGTGTTACGGAAGTAGTTTGTCTGCTTCATTAACCTACTGTGTAGGGGCTAACGTGCAGATGGACACGTCCGGGAAAGACTAATGTGGATAGAGGAGTGAGAAGGGAAATGGGCAGAAGGAGAGAAGAATCTGGTCAGATACGAGGGAAGGAGGAGGATGGTCAGGGTAAGATGGAGGAGAGAGGAACATTATATATCGAGTATATGCTTTGAACACATAACTGGATAATGCTCTGTGGAAAAGGCTACTAATCTTTGTGTGTAGAGGTTCCGTGTCTTTATTGGTTTGTCTGTTGTATTACACACAAGTCTACAGTTCTCTTCCAACTTGATAAAATTTTGCACGCATGATGTTCAAACAAAGAGGAAGGTCGCTGTACGTGCAAGGGTAACGTACAACACATAGTTCAAAAGATATGACGTCATAAACAATGAAATGTGCGAAAAATGCTGCATCGCGCGTACACGTTGCACATATTCTCCTAAACCAGTGGACCGAGGGGGATTTGTGACATTCTTGATATTGTACTGAACATTCGAAAAGCCTCTTCAACGTGCGGTTCGTTCTTGTGACGACACAAACTTGATACATTACCCGTATTCATTCAGATACACTCTCCGTGTGCCGACGGGATTTAGGTTTATTTATTTATCGAATGGATGTACATACACAATTCGCAGCAATTTCTGTACAGTAAAACTAATGTTTACACATTAGAAAGGACTATACAAGATTTTTGTTACAAAATGTTCTTTAAACTTGATATCAGGAGAGTCTATCCATGCCTATGCGGTTGGAGAGGCGTTGATGGTATCGTTCCAGTATCCCACATTTCTTGGGACACACCTCTACTATGTGATCGATGGTTTGGTATGAACTTCACAGTTACAAAACGGTGATTCTGAAAGTCCTCATTTGACCATAAAGGACTTAGTTCTTCCGTGACCACTTTGCATTCTTTTAAGCATTACCAGGTTCTTTTAGGCAGCTGTAGACCTGATATGCTTGTAGGGTCTTCGAGCTCCCGGCGACGTATGCTGGAGTCGTTTCGCCAAGCCTCCTTCAACACATTTCCGATTATGAAAGGCTCCAAATCACGAGCTGTCCATGATTATTTCCTTGATTTGAGACTATGGGGGGGATTGATCACAACTTCCTAGACAGGTAGTTTTTGGGAAAACTACGTTATTAACCTTTACGCATTAACGAATCGCTGCTTCTTGTCGTCTCAAATGATGTGGGACGATATTACAGAGAGCGCAGAGCCAAGGTTGAGGGATTGATCTCAGGGTGCATGTTATGATTGTCATGTTATGTCAGGCTGATTGGTGCTGCAGCGTTCGCTACCTCTTCGAGCCAACCTGTCTCGTATTGAGACTGGTGCGGCAATTATAGAGCCAGTGCTGAGGTGCTAGTAGCGATCTCCCGCTCGGTGTTAGGCTACGGCCACACGAGCGTTTCTTTCACGCGCGTTTCTGCTTGACTTGACGCCGACATTATGGACCGCTACCTGTACCGAGCGCCTCGCTGCGGAGCGCGCGGTTGCTCGCCGTCGAGGATCGAGTCCTCCCTGGGGCATGGGTGTGTGTGTGTTTGTCCGTATATTAGTTTATCTAGGTTTAAGTAGTTTGTAAGCTACGGACTGATGACCACGCTGTTTGGTCCGACAGATTTACAGACATTTGAACATTTCGCTACCTGTAGAATGGGGCTGGCCACACGACGCGTTTCCGCACGCCGCGGGCCTGCAGACTTGGTCGTGCACGCCGCGCGAACGCGCTGGGCTCCATCCCTGCTGCGTGTTTTCACGCTGGTCGCTGGCCACACAACCGGAGACACGCAGCGGTTTTGGGGGTGGGGGGGTTGCCGCCTTCTAGGAACAATGGCAGTACAGGGTGACTGCCTGTCTACTAGAGCGGAGTGCGTTTTTGTATTATCTATATTAGTATTATTTATATAAGTGTAGCATAATATAGCGTTATTTATATTAGTATAGTAGGTCTGATGAAAAATTATCAGTGTCGGGGCAATGTGTCATCACTGATTTGGCAAGGGATACTGCACGCCTGTTGGAGAAACTTGTGGGAGAGCTTGTATGCAGGTGTTCTCGTGACGTAGCTGGGGTTAATGGGCTGGGACTCGGCAGCTCGCTATTTCGACTGATTTTACCACCCTCGCTTTAGTGTCATTGAGGCCGTCTTCCATAACGTGTCAAAATGGAGACTCTGGACAGTGAAATCATTATTATGGAAGTACAGAAACATCCGTGGCTGTACAATACAAGGGATCAGGAATACAAAAACAGAGAAAAAAGAGAGAGTCATGGGGAGCAGTCACAGCAGCCGTTCTCGGAGAAAAATGGGATGGAATGGATGAGAAGCAAAAATCAGATCAAGGTAATTATATATATATATATATATATATATATATATATATATATATATATATATATACATCGTGAATAATGTAGTTTATTCATGTATAAAATATGAACTAGCCAATTTCTAGACTACAAAAACTACTCTTCATTCGATGTTGTTCACATAATGCTCTTGCCATGGTACAGATCCTTGAGGGGAACTGAAATAATCAGCAAAATTATCTCAGATATTTTTACCATTGTTCGTTCCTTTTGTCCCATGTACAGGAATACTTTCCATTTTGCAAGTCAATGTGTCATCAAAATTGTAGCCGTCATTTTGCACTCCCGCAGTAGCTGATACTAAACTGCGCACATTAATTGTTGCCGCAGCTGGCACGGGCGCGTTGCTAATGGGGTTTCGCTGGGCTTCACGCCGCGTGAGAGAGGCGGCCGTGTGGCCACCACTTTCTGAGCTCCGCGTGTTGCCCCGATTCCGGCAGAAACGCGCGTGAAAAACTGGCTCGTGTGGCCGTAGCCTTAGGCCCATTTCGCGTGGCCACACTGCGCCCCTGCGGCCGGCCAGGTGTCGACCTCAGGGTGTCCGCGGCCCAGTCGCCGCATCGGCGCCTAATTAGGGTGGTGGCAGGTGGCGAGCGCCCTCGCAGACAATGAGTTTAGCCGCCGGCCCCTCTGTTTGTTATTTTAATTACGAGTGCGGCGCGGCGCGCGTGCTCTAGCACGCCCGGCACTAATGACGCCGCCTCGACGCCCCCAGCGTCGCCCAACAAAGGAGGCAGCCCCCGGCGATGGGCCTGCCGTCTGCGACCCCGCCGCACACCTTACGTCGCCGTCCGAGGGTAGTACGGCTCGGTTCGGAGCGTTTACGCCACGTGGCACGAGTTCGCTGCATTCAGTTGGTCCCGAAAATCCGGGGGGCGCCACAGATACGTTTCAAACGTTTGTTAAGCTTATGGGACTTAACTACGGGGTCATCAGTCCCTAAACTTACAAACTACTTATCAACTACCTTATACTAAATACGACACAAATATCCATGCCCGAGGGGGGATTCGAACCCCCGACCGTAGTGGTCGTGCAGACCGTGACTGGAGCGCCTCAGTCTCCTCGGCCACCGCGGCCGGCGGCGCCAGCGAATTCAAATGATCAAATTCAAATGTTTGTAGAGCTTATGGGACTTAACTACAGCCGGCCGCGGTAGCCGAGGGGACTGAGGCGCTCCAGTTTGTAAGTTTAGGGACTGATAACCCCGTAGTTAAGTCCCATAAGCTATACAAACATTTGAAACATTTTGAAACTTAACTACGGGGTCATCAGTCCCTAAACTTACAAACTACTTATGAACTAGCTAATACTAAGGACGGCACAAATATCCATGCACGAGGGGGGATTCGAACCCCCGACCGTACTGGTCGTGCTGAACGTGACTGGCGCGCCGCAGAGAGCTCGGCCACTGCGGCCGGTGGGGCGCTAGCAAAAATTACTACTTCTACAGGTAAAATACTGCCTTTATCCTTCGATATACGCTATGAGATCAAAAGTATCCGGACGTCTCCAAAACCGAGCGAGGTGGTTCAGTGGTAACACATTGGACTCGTATTCGGAAGGATGGTGGTTGAAATCTACCCTCGGCCATCCAGATTTAATTTTCGTAATTTCCCTAAATCACTCCAGGCAAATGCCGGGATTGTTCCTTTCAATGGGCACGGACGATTTCCTTCCCCCATCCTTACCCAAAAATCTGAGCGTAAGCTCCGTCTCCAATGACCAAGCTGTCGACGGGACGTTAAACCCTAAGATTCCTTCCTTCCTTCCTTCCTTCACTTACGCCTCCAAAAACATACTTTGTTGTATTAGCTGCTTTGTGATGCCCCGTACGCCATATCAGCGACCTCACTAGTCAGTAGACATCGGGAGAGAGCAGAATGAGCGTCCCACGAACTCACGGACTTCGAATGTGGTCAGGTGATTGGGTGTCACTCGTGTCAGAAGATTTCCACACGAGATTTCCACACGACTAAAGATCCCTAGGTCCACTGTTTTTGATCTGATAATGAAGTGGAAACGTGAAAGGACACGAACAGTACGAATACGGATTTTCCGACCTCGTCTGTTGGCTGATAGAGACCGCCGACAGTTTAAGAGGGTCGTACAGTGTAATAGGCAGGAATCTAGACCATCATAGAGGAATTCCAAACTGCACAGAGTACTGGCTTGAATCCTATAAAACACCTTCGGGATGTTTTGGAATCCCGACTTCCTGCCAGGCCTACGTTGATACCTATACCCAAGTGCAGCACTCCTTGCAGAATGGGCTGCCATTCCCCAAGAAATCCTCCAGCACCCGCTAGAGGGGAAGTTGTCATCAGGGTAGAGGAGGGGCAACACAATATTGAATTCCAAGATTACCGATGGAGGGCGCCACGAACTTGCAAGACAATTCAACCAGGTGATCAGATAGTGTACACTGAGATGACACAATTGATGGGAAGTGATATGCGCAGACACAGGTAGCGGTAGTATCACGTACACAATGTATAAAAGGACGCATTGAAGCGCTATGCTCCAATGCGCGAGGCCGTTCCACGTCGGAGGTTCGAATCCTCCATCGTTCCTGGATGTTTGTGTTGTCTTTAGTATAAGTTAGTTGATAAATAGTTTCTACATTTGAGACTAATGACCCCGCAGGTAAGTCCCAAACATTTCAACATTGGCAGAGTTGTCATTTGTACACCGGTCATTCATCATGAATCGTCTCCGACGTGGTTATAGTTGCACACTAGCAATTTACAGACTTTCAGTGCAGAATAATAGTTAGAGTAAGATGCACTGGACATTACAGTTCAGAAATCATTGTGGTATTTAGTGTTCCCAGAGGACAGTGTCCATTGTGTGACGAAAATACGAAATTTCAGACTTTAGCTGGTAGGCGTGCTTAGGTACAGTTTTACAGAAAGATTCCATTTACTACAATTTAGTGAATATGCGAGTTGGTGTACTTCAATTAACGTATACTTAGGACAACACACACACACACACACACACACACACACACACACACACACACACACCCATTGCCCAGGGAGGACTTCAAATGTTTGTAGAACTTATGGGACTTAACTACAGGGTCATCAGTCACTAAACTTACAAACTACTTATGAACTAGCTAATACTAAGGACGGCACAAATATCCATTCCCGAGGGGGGATTCGAACCCCCGACCGTAGTGGCCGTGCAGACCGTGACTGAAGCGCCTCAGTCCCCTCGGCCACCGCGGACGGCCCTGGGAGGACTCGAACCTTTGAAGCGAGCAACCGCGCGACCCGTAACGTAACGACCCAGACCACACGGCCTTTCCTGTGCGGCTGTCAGCCCGTAACCACGTCCTAAGTACTGTTCCACTTGGTGTCAAACTATGTCCTGGAGCGAAGCTGTCTATCTGCTGGATTGTAGCATTACTGACTTGACGCATACACTTGACGAACACGTTGAAGTATGTGAACATGATGTATTCTGCATGAACGCAAGTTTGAATTAGAGCCTACCAGCGTAGGTGGGGTGACTTCTTCGACGCCAACCGCCCTGCCTCGAATGGATCACCAATCTGGAAGTCAGAATTTGAAGATTCGAGTAACGCATAAATCTGCTGTGATGTTACTTTTTACTGTGTTTATGTGTCCTTCACTTATGAATATTATAGTGTATTTTATCGTAATATAATGAGTGTAAACGATGTGTGTAGCGCCATACGCTAAATAATAATAATGTATTGCTCGATTATAGGATTTTGTATTGGCAGTTGTTTGCGTTCCGTGACCATACCGAATTGGTGTAGCAGTCTTTAATTGCCTCACTACGGACAAAGCATTCGCTGACGAACTGAACTTGGTCAATGAGAGTAGCAGTGTTTGCGCAGAGTTCGCAGTGCTTATTTACAGACGAGCAACACTCCGTGAAATTGCCTCAGAAAGCAATGTCGGACTACGACTCTACAGCGCAGTTTGTCGTCAGTGAACTACAACGTAGACGAGTGACTCCAGTGCATTTGCTAGCAGCATTCATACTTCCTCTATATCTCTGCATAATACGAAAAGTGTTTCCAGTGCAGGATTTGTTGCACGAACTGACCTCCCTATTATGTCCCAAAACGTTCGATGGGACTCATGTGAGTAAATAATTCGCTGCAATGCCCAGACTGTTCTTTAAACCAGCTGCGAAGAACTGTGAACAGGTGAATTCCACATTTTTTTAGAAGATTGAGTTTTAAAAAAATGTTCGTAAATGTATCGGACTCAGCTGCGTGGTTATTAATCCGTAGCTTACAAACTGCTTAAACTAATGTAGACTAACCTAAGGACAACACAAACAGCCATGTTCAATCTGCACATTCAGCAAGCCTTGAAGGAATGCAAGTTGAAACTAGGAGAGGGAATTAAAGTTCAGGGAGCGGGGATAAAAATCTTGCGGTTTGCTGATGACATCGTTACTGCCAGACAGCAAAAGACCTGGACTGACAGTGTATTGAAAGGAAGGTGTAAGATGACCATTAACAAGACTATAACAAGGGTAATATAATGTAGTGTTCGAAAATCTTGCGATACTGTAGGAATTAGATTAGGTAATGAGACAGTAGTAGATGAGTTTTGTTATTTCGGACGCAAAATAACTTCTGATGGCCAGAGTAAAATAAAAATGCAGAATGGTTATGGGAAGAAAAGCGTTTTGAATAAGCGAAATTTCTTGACGTCCAGTATTAAGTTAAATGTTAGGAAGACCTTTCTGAAGTAATTGTCTGGAATGTAGCATTGTATGGGAGTGAAACGTGGACGATAAGGAGTTCAGACCAAAGGTGATAGCTTTTGAAACGTGGTGATAGAGACGAATGATAAAGATTAAATGGGTAGAATACGTAACTAACAAGGAGGTGCAAAAGCAGAATTGGGGACAAAAGGAGTTTGACATATTCTGACTAAGAAGGGATAGATTGGTGGGACACATCTGAGACGTCAAGGAATCGTCATCATATCATTATAAAGAAGTGTAGAGGGAGATCTAAAGACGAATATAGTAAGCAGATTGAAAAGGATGTAGGTTGCTGTTCTTGTTCCCAGATGAAGAGGCTTGCACAGGACAGGGCGGCGTAGAGAGCTGCATCAAACCAAGCTAAAGACTGAAGACCACAACGCCGGCCGCGGTGGCCGCGGGGACTGAGGCGCTTCAGTCACGATCTGCACGGCCACTACGGTCGGGGGTTCGATTCCCCGCTCGGGCATGGATATTTGTGCCGTCCTTAGTATAAAGTAGTTCGTAAGTAGTTTGTAAGTTTAGGGACTGATAACCCCGTAGTGAAGTCCCATAAGCTTAACAAACATTTGAACATTTTTTTGAAGACCACAACAGCATTAGCTTGCAAAATGCCCTTTTGTTAAGCTGGGTCTATGGATTTGTTGAGTTCGCGCCACACTCGAACACTCTTAGGGACTGAAATCGGGGCTCTAGTCTCGGTGTTCAGTTGTCTAGGGTACAACCGAGTGGCCATCAGCCCTGGAAGAACTCTACAGGCAGTGTCGTGATTTCAGCAAAGCCACTGCAGTCGGTCGTCTACTGGTATAGAAATTGCACCACACTGTCCTAATGAATACGTTCAGCGTTCCATTAGTTCGCAAAGCACTCAGCAAGAGACGACGGAAGCGCCGATGACACGAGATATGAGTGTGGTATCCTTCCAACTATTCGCGCTGTACTCAAATCTGCACTGACGATATCTGGATTATAAGTCTCGCAGCATGGCCGGATGAACTATTACGGAATTACAACTAATACGCTTAATATGTAGAAATGAATAGTTGTGCGTTAGTCTCGCTACAACTCAGAAATAGCTTGGTCTATTTGAAAAATTGAAAAGTCGAAAAACTCTAAAGTCTATTATCTCCTCGAAAGGCAACCCTCCATGCACAAATGTTTGGCTGCAGCAGTAGGAAGAAAGAGGGGCATACTGTTATTTCTTTGATGTATCATAACATTAATACTTAAACACGAATACCGAGTACTTGAGTACTCGAGTACTTGAACACAAGTACCGATTTATAATCTTACCGTCCTTATAAATGAAAAAAGTGTGTCCCTTTGTAACTCATACAACTCTACAGTTTTATTCCGATCGTAATGAAATTTTGCACACTTGCCCATCAAAACAAGAGTAAGGTCGCTGTCTACATAAAATGTGGATGGCCGAGGGTACTTTACGTACTGACTTCGACACCTACCGACAGTTTTATTCCTATCTTGAAGAAATTTTGCACAATTGATCTTCAAAACAGGAGGATGCTGTTGTGTTCCTCCGAGCTAACTGCGGTGACAAACTCGATCTCTCGACGACGCAACCGATCTGGTGGGCCGAGCACGTGGGAGTAGGGCAAATAAGAACTCTGCAACCTCAAGATGTATCACTGGTAATAATAATAATTTATTTTGACAAAAATTAAGATTCACATGGCCGCGGCGGCTTCTGCGACTATAACAAAACTGAAAGATCTTCTCTACTTGGTACGTCAGAGTCAACTTCCAAAGCAAACGAGTTCAGCCGTGCCAGTCAGTCCATGTTAAGTGGAGTCCTAGTACTGCCGTTGCAATCAGAAGCACTCTGCTAAGCCACGTGTATGGGTCTTCCGCCAGACTTCATTTGAGCTCCGCGGCACGGCCCAACACTGCTGGCGTCCTGTGGAGGGCGCCACTTCACCTGTCTTTCCCGTGGCGCATAGATAGCGATGATGCCATGTGTGGCGCGCGCGTTTAACTTGCGAAGCAACAGGTGCCTTACAGAAAACTTTTGATATCGTTTTACTACTTGGTAAAACGATCTCTCATGTTTTAAATTTTTCATGGAGGAGTTTTTTTTTTATAAACCACAAGTCAACGTATAGTGCATGGAGAAGGATACCATACAACAAAATTTCACTGTGTTTTAGTGATCACCACGAAAGTTGCCAGATATATGTGAGTTTCTATAGTTTTTGCACGTATTAGTCTACATGGAAATTAGTGCAATCGCTCCTAAATGTAGCAGTTCATGCCAGAATTTGGTGACACAGATGTTCGGAATAATAGTTACAATCGCTTTTTAAATCGCTCATGTGTGATGTGGACAAAGCGTGATCGATTGCAGGGATGAGGCAATACCGGTGACGTGTATGGGCGGCCGTAACAAATTGTATCTATGAAGCAAATGGAGATTACAAATAATCAGTATTATTACGTACTTATAGACCAAGTATTCTTTAATTTTATATCAATAGCGCAACTTGATTTGATTTCGTTGCTTTCTATTTGACAGATACTTAAGACATTAGAGACGAACGAATCCAGGACGCAGTGACTGTCGTTTATATGGTCATTGTGGTACACACATATTTCGGTCGATCCTGGAAACGTGCTCGTATAACCGAAAGTTAGAAGGCGATGATCACGAAAAGCGGGTAATACCGGTTCGAGTCGCAGGTAGGCAAAATTTTTGTATGTCTCTAATTAGTAGTACATCTGGAAATTCGATATTGCAAGTAAACTTTCGATTTAAATTATTTCAACCACTGCAATTCGTCAACGTCGAGGATTAGGACGTAGTGAAGTTGTGAAGCACATTCCCATGTTTTCGCCATATCCGCGAGACCGTCAGTTGTCCTCGTCACTGCGCTCGAGTTGAAGTTAGACGCACTCTACTTCGTTTCGTAAAGTAAGGTAAAAGGTAAAGCAGTCAACAATCCGAAGATTGGTTTGAACACCACAGTGCTTTACTAGGCATGATCCTGTTTGGAGGTTGCCTTCCTCCGACCTTCGAACAGACTTACCCAGCCAGTTATAGGGGGACCTACATCTTAACGTGGGTTCCGAACCACGGTGCTACTCGGTCTTTTTCACATGAACAATACTGCCAGAGGGGAAAGAAGTGGAAAGTGATAGATAAAAATCCTAGGACCTGGCGGGGATCGAACCCGCGACCTTTGGATTTGTAGTCTGGCACTCTACCACTGTGCATCCGAGGCGCACTTTCGTAAAGTAATCTTCGCTATATCACTATCGGCAAAGGAACTGTTAAATCAGTTTTCATTCGTGGCTCTAAAAATATTTAACGGTTCGCCCTAATTCTGTAGAGAAGGATATTTGATATTTCGTCACAACTAATCGCCTCTTTGCCCTAGCTACAAACAAATCTGTCTCTCAATGAAAAGCTAACAAAACTATTGGCTCTACAAAGTAACTCATGGATACCTGCGAAAGATCTACTGTAAACCCAGAAAAATGATATGGTTCAAATGTTTGTATAGCTTATGAGACTTAACTACCGGGTTATCAGTCCCTAAACTTACAAACTACTTACGAACTAGCTAACACTAAGGACGGCACAAATATCCATGCCCGAGGGGGGATTCGAACCCCCGACCGTAGTGGCCGTGCAGACCGTGACTGGAGCGCCCCAGTCTCCTCGGCCACCGCGGCCGGCAAATGATATGGCCAACGGGTGTGTTGTAGAACTTAATTTAATTGATTTGAAAATGGGCTAAAAGATCCGAAGCTGGTAAGCCTACAAAATGGAGTGTGTGTGTGTGTCCACACGCAGACTTATGCAATGGGCACTGAACTCCTACTGACAAACTTTTATCCGCTTAATACATGTGAAAGTATTCACCCGACTTTATTCAGAATACTTATTGCTATGAAAGCTCTGCAGGCTCATAAATTTTACTAATATCACTCCACTCCATATTTTTGTTGCGTTGGCACAGCTACCATAATAGATATTTTGATAAAAAAAAGAAAAAAAAACAGTCTTGGTTGCACAAAATTGATGTTTCATTTATTTATACATAACTCGTTTCGTCTTTTCCGGCATCATCAGAAGTTGAAAGATGGAAAAATAATTACAAACTTTTTTTAAAAACAAAGTTAAGAATATGTTAAATCTTTCCTAAGCAAGAAATATTAGAAATAGGGAAGGTACAGACTGATAAAATTCAGGCCACATGACCACATACACGTTTTGGCGTGACGGGGAATGAACTAATAAATACCACTAAGGAACGTAGTTCATGTATCAATAAATGAAACATTAATTTTGTGCAACCAAGACTGTTTTTTATCATAAATTTTATGTTACTAAGTGTTTACTTCCCAGTACAAGACTTTTTAGTTGAACCTATCGTAAATTTATAAAAGTTTTGTTTGCTGTTACAGACACTTCAGACAAATAAGTCGTATAAATAATCTTCTAATAGCATTTGTTCGGCATCACGTAAAACATAGAAGAAATAAAAATTATTTAGGGAAAATAAATTGCAGCGTGCCTTTTTTATTTTGATAAACACTGAAACGATATTGGTACTTATGGCCAAAATTTCAATATTTGTTGTTGTTATGCTCCGAAAATATAGTGTGTGTGTGTGGGGGGGGGGGGGGCGGGGGGGGGGGCAAACTGGGGGCCCGCACAAGGTGGCAGAAATCCACGCTACGCCACTGAGTACACTAGTCTGAAGTAAAAACCTACACGACAACTCATACGTTCGCGTAGTGTAAGATGTTCCCAGTTCCAAAACCCATTCCCCACCGCAACTACTTATTTTACTTTTGCCCTTATCCCGTTTGACGCGAGACCACCGTGGTTACTCTAGATTTGGTACTGCAATTTAAAGGTTGACCTGATTCCTTTTCTGTCGTCATCCCATTAATCCCCCAAGGGAAGGAAAGTCGGGCATCCTAAATGTGTGTGTGTATATTGATATAGATCTGAAACTGTGCGAAAGTTATCTAAATGTTTTAGAGTCGCGTAATTGAGGCAGACACGAAATTTATCTAAATGTTTGTGAGTTGCGTGACTGAGGTGGAACTTGGGTACCAGCTCCTTAATCACTTAATTCCTTTTCTCGCCAATTCTGTTCAGTACTTCCTCATTAGTTACGCGATCCACCCACCTAATCTTCAGCATTTTTCTGTAACACCACATTTCAAAAGCCTCTATCCTCTTCCTGTCCACACTGTTTATCGTCCATGTTTCACTCCCTTACAAGGCAACACTCCACACAAATGCCTTCAGAAAGGACTTCCTTGTGCTTACATTAATAATCGATGTTAATAAATTTCTCTTTTTCAAAAACTCTTTTCTTCCCATTGCCATTCTGCATTTTATATCCTCTGTACTGCGACTATCATAATGTCTTCTTACTTCCCAAGTAACAAAACTCATTGCCCACCTTTATTAATTCGTTACCTAATAATTCCTTCAGCATCACCTGATTTTCTAAGACTGCATTCCATTACCCTTGTTTTGCTCTTGTTAATTTTCATCTTATACACACACTGTCCATTCCGTTCAACTGCTCCTCCAGGTCTTTTGCTGTCTGACAGAAATACAATGCCATCAGCAAAACGCAAGGTTTTTATTTCTTCACCCTGAACTTTAATTCCTTCCCCAAATTTCTCCTTGTTTTCCTTTATATCTTGCTCAATGTACAAATTGAATAGCATTGGGGAAAGACTACAACCTTGTCTTACACCCTTCCCAACCACTGCCTCCCTTTGATGCCCTTCAACTCTGATTACTGATGTCTGGGTTTTGTACAAGTTGTAAATAACCTTCCGCTCCCTATATTTTACTCTTGCTGATTTCAGAATTTGAAAGAGTGTATTCCAATCAAAATTGTCAAAAGTTTTCTCCAAATCTACAAAAGCTAGAAATGTAGGTTTGCCTTTCCTTAATCTTCTAGGATACACCGTAAAGTTAGTATTGCCTCCCGTGTTCCTACATTTCTCCTGAACCCAAAATGGTCTTCCCCAAGGTCGGCTTCTACCAGCTTTTCCATCCTTATGTAAATAATTCGTGTTAAAATTTTTGTAACAATGACTTAATAAACTGATCGTTCTGTAATTTTCACACCTGTCTGCACCTGCTTTCTTTGTAATGGGTATTATCACATTTTTCTTAAAGTCTGAGGGTATTTCCCCTGTCTCATACATTTTACGAACCAGGTGAAATAGTTTTGTCTTGGCTGGCTCTACCACAGACTTCAGTAGTTCTGAGGGAATGTCGTCCACTCCAGGGGCGTTGTTTAGATTTAGGTCTTTCTGTGCTCTGTCAAATTCTTCTTTCAGTATAGTATATCCTATTTCATCTTCATCTACATCCTCTTCCCAACCTACAATATTGTGTCAAAGTTCAGCCCGTCTATATACTCTTTCCACTTTTCAGCTTTCCCTTCTTTTTGAGAACTGGTTTTCCATCTGAGTTCTTTATATTCATACAGCTGCTTTTCTTGTCTCCAAATGTTCCTTTTAGCCGCGCTGGAGTAGCCGAGCGGTCTAAAGCGTCTCGCTGCGTAGCGCACGGTTGCTCGCCGTAGAGGTTCGAGTCCTCCCTGGGGCATGGGTGTGTGTGTTTGTCCTTAGCTTAGTTTACCTAGGTTTAAGTAGTTTGTAAGCTACGGACTGATGACCACGCAGTTTGGTCCGATAGATTTACAAACATTTGAACAACATGTTTCTTTTGTTTTCCTGTAGGCTGAATCTATTTTTCCCATATTTATACATTTTCCTGCAGACTTGCACTCGCCTTCTAGCCACTCATGCTTAGTTATTTTGCACTTACTGACAATCTCATTTCTTAGTCGTCTGTACTCCATTTCGCCTGTTTCATTTACTGCATTTTTATATTTTATCCTTTCATCAATTAAATTTAGTATTTCTGTGATATCCAAGGATTTTCTAGGTCTTGTCTTTCTATTTTGTCCTCTGCTGCCTTCACTATTTCATCTCTCAATGCTACCCATTCCTCTTCTTATGTTTGATTTCCCCCCGTGTCTGTCAATTGTTACCTAAAGCTTCCTCTGAAATTCTCAAGAACTTCACGTTCCTTCAATTTATCCAGTCCCATCTCCTTATTTTCCTACCTTTTGGCAGTTTTTTCAGTTTCAGCCTACAGTTCATGACCAATAAGTTATGGTCAGAGTCTAAATCTGCCCCTGGGTATTTCTTACAGTTTAAAATCTGGTTTCGAAATCTGTATTTCCATTATAAAATCTGTACCTTTCAGTGTCTCCTGGTCTTTTCCACGTATACAACCTTCTTTCGTGATTCTTAAACCAAGTGTTTGCTATGATTAAATTATGTTCCGTGCAAAGTTCTGCCAGGCGATCTCCTCTTTCATTCCTTTTGCCCAGGCCATACTCACCTATTATTTTTCCTACCCTTCCCTTCCTTTTGGTAATGATATCGTACACTAATATGGTAAAACATCAATGGCGAAGAGGAACAGTGAGCGAAACCCGAAGTTGACTGACAGTTACCGGCGAACACCAAGACCAGGCAACATAAAACGACCACGGCGAAAGTGGATTGCAAAATTCAGTATTCACTTGAGTAATGCTGTATCAGTAAAAACAGTACAGCTGGATCATAATAATAATTAACCAAATCGCTGCTATTTAATGTTATTTATTCGAACACGACGGTTCCGTTTGGCTTAAACTGCCACTTTCAAGCGATATTTTTGTCTAGATGGTTTGGCATACATAAGACATCTATGGCTTTTGTATATTGACTGTCAAAATTGGTTGATAATTTAAATACTAATTTGGTAATCTGACAGTTGTAGCCACAATATCGTACGTTTAAGCCGAAACGGGACCGTCGTGTTCGAATAAATACCATTAAATAGCAGCGATTTGGTTTATTATTATTATTATTATTATTCTGTCACTTGCAGATCTTTACTACGCTGCGGGCCCTCTGTAATATAAAAAAAGTACGGCTGGAACTTAACAATGATAGAACGTCTCCAGTTGCTAAACAGAAGTTAACGCAAAGCTGCGAACGAAGTGCTGCCACGATTATAAAACCTGGACTCTTGATAATTGGAAGTATGTGGGAATCATGGTTTACATTGATTCCTACAAGCAACCGGGTCTATGTATCGAAAACCATAAAAGAAGCTTACGATATGGCATCCTTGCTTTCTTCACTGAAGCATTGGATAGGCTCCGTCATGTTCTGGGCATTTATATCGTGATATTGAACTGTTCCTGTCATGACCCTCACTGTTCAGATAACTGTGAATGAATATCTCACCATCTTCGACAGAAAACAGCTTACTATATTGCTAACAAAACTTCCATATTTCAAAACTGATAATGCGCCGAAAATGTTAACGCGTGTTTTGTAAATCATCAGAAAACTTTCAAACATCTCTTCTGAACAGCTTAGTCGCCATGTCTCAACATAACTGATCCGTTATGGAGAGTTTTAGACCAGAGAGCGACGACCAAATTTGCAGTTCTGACATCGGTGAACTGATCGACAACATTCTTTTGAAAAACTATAAAGACACTTTACTAAACTGTTTCTCGAAGAGTTGCAGATGTTTTCAAACCCAATGGTAGGCCAGCTCCTTACTAATAAATAAATATTGAGCCTTAGATGTTCATATTATTTTACCCGTAACCTGTATATAAACCTCATACAAATAAGACATGGCCTCCTCCATCGAAAATGAGGAAATACTGGCAAGGCACATGGCTGCAATCCATTCAGAATGACCAGTTGCAACTATGAGAACCTCAAACTTGTTAGTCATTGTAATTAAGATTATCTTCTTCGTTTTCTCCCCAGTATTGTTGTCTGGTATCTCGGGAATTCCCTTGGAGAGTGAGCTGGTTGGAACGACTTCAAACTTTTTCTCATTATGAAACTTAGCTGACTTTTAATTTGCTTACAATTCTTTAATCTCCCGTGGGAGAGGATTTATGTAATCCACCTGTCTTCCTTAATATTTGAAACCCTCGCAATTCTGTAGTTTAATCTGATCCAGGATCCTGCTTATACCAGCTGTATGAGTCAAAGGACTGAAGTTTTTCTGTGCTTTCCCTGTTACCTAGGAGCTTCTCCCTTACTGTCACGCAACATTTACCGTTTACGACATTCTACGTAAAGTAATTAATTTGTTAGCGATATAAATTTTGACTATTAATTTGCAACAAAAAAGGAAAGACAATTTAGAAGGTGACTTTTGTGTTAAATCACTTGTGAGAAGCAACTCTTGCCTCGCTCGTCAACTTTGCGGTTCTGTTAGACTTCAAGTGGTACAAAATCTGTCATGAAGAAGTCAGGCAGTTAACTGAGGTCCATAGTGGTTCAATCATTGCTCTTACAGTAGGGGAAATTAAACAAAGCAGTCATCAATCCGTAGATTGTTTCGAACGTCGCAGTGATTTATTACAAATTACACTAGTTAAGGTGGTAAGCTGTTCAACTAGGAGGAGCTACAATTTAACGTGATTTCCGAAGGTGGAGTAACGTGGCATTTTCCGCATCAGCAAAAAATCCCAGAGGTAAAAGAAGTGATACATAACTTTTCCTGAGCTTTACAGTCTGACACTTTAAGTTTTTTAAATTTTTTGTTTATATTGTATTGACTGAGCGACAAAGAGAGTAACTTAAATCCCCCCCCCCCAGAATTGATCGCTGTAATTAACAAATTACAGTGACTAATGATCAAGAAATAGTTCTCATTATCTCAGTAGTTACATTGGAACGTAGAAATAAACGCTACGCCAGTCCTCTGTTAATGAAAACTGCCGCGCCGGAGCGGTCGAGCGCATTAAGGCGCTATGTTCCGATGCGCGAGGCTGTTACCCGTCGGAGGTTCGAATCCCCCCTCGGGCATGGATATTGTGCTGTCTTTAGTATAAGGTAGTTCATAAGTAGTTTGTAAGTTTAGGGACTGATAAACCCGCAGTTAAAGTCCCATAAGCTTTACAAACATTTAATGAAAAATCTGTATGGAACACTTATCACTGTAATCCACTAGGAGTTGCAGTTTAAAAAATTCTACAGGTCACAATTTCTTAGATGTTTCTTTGAAAACAAGGTTCATTTTTTGTTTCAATACATACAAGGAGAAAAATTATCAGCTCTATAAGTTTTCAAAATGTTCAAATGTTTGTAATTCTATGGGATCAAATTACGTTGGTCATCAGTACCTAGTCTTATAAACTACTTAATTAAACTAACCTAAGCACAACACACGCATCCATGCCCGAGGGAGGATTCGAACCTCCAACGCGGGAGGCCGCGCGATCCGTAACATGGTGCTCCAGACCGCTCGGCTACTCCCGCGTGGCTGTTAAGTTTTCAACGTACAGAAAAGTTACTGCTTTTGTACCATAAATGAGGCTGTCTCTGGGCCGAAAGAAGCAGAAACTCCGTTCCGATTTTTATTTCCGTTGTCGCCCATAGACATTTGAAAATGCGTGTGACAATTGTTGAGAAAATTCTCCACTTTTGAGCGAGCGTTATTGACTTTAGTTTCCTGATAATCGAAAACGAGAAACTAGTTTCTAAGCATTTAGCGTTTAAGACGTATCAGAACTGTTTCGAGTGCTTATTAGATAGGAACAATAATGTACTTAACAATTTAATATCTGATGTTAGTCTGATTTTTTAAATAAAACAATTATTAAGAATTGTGGAAATTCATATTCGTTGTAGATCCCGAGTCGCTTGAATTTAATAGAGAATTGAAACATTGTATTTCAGTTTCGATAAGCTGAAGCTATAGATTAATAGCACTGTGTTCTCCGTCGATTTCTGGCTGCTCGTAATATATGTTTTCAGACTATAAAAACAGCCGAAAGTATTTCCAGAGCCAATGCTACATATGGATAAAAGCATTCACAACACACAAGAGGAATCCACACTCTCACGCCATAAACGCAGAAGTAATTTTATAGTTTTCAAAATGACAAGCCAAGATAAACATCACTTCACAGTACGACAAGTCGACTGCCTGACTGCAGCATGTAACGCTGCTCAGCTTAAGATCTCAACATACTGGAAAAGTTACGATAAGTTAAATGCACATACTTCTATAAACTTACTCCTTGCGCCTGCCGCTGCCATTGTTTTGTTGCTGTAGCCACCCAACTGCTGGTTATCTGGACAAAAATTTCCCATCACATGTTCCCTGCTCATCTCTGACATCATTGTTAGTTTTGTTTTCTGTGGTGTAGTGAACAACATCAGCTAAAGCTTGTAATACGTGTATTTATTTTAAATTAGCCGAACCGGTATCAGTTATTACTTCCGACTTTAACGACATGTCAGTAGAATACTAAACCAAAAAACCTACAGACGACTGACATTTACATAAAAATAATTGCAGAGCGGTAAATATTATTGCATCGTGGTAGCCCACTAGCTGTTGGTCGGATTGGAGTCCACTAACCTGACGATCGCATTACGCTGACAACATTACTAATCGAATGCTTCCGTCGGAAATGGGTGAGCGAATATTGAAGCACAAAACAAAGTGCATGCACCTTGCAATGGAATTATAAAGCATCGATGTAGATTAACGAAGATTGAATTGCGTCCCAAATAACACACCCCAATTTTGCAACGAATAACAGCGTTCATAAATGAAGCACATAAAAACGACAATACTTTGTAATAGTGAAATGATGATTGCATAAATCTCTTCCTATCTAATATATGAGAACGAATTTTTACGTATTTTTTGTTCATATTATACGCACTGCGCCGGCCGTGGTGGTCGAGGGGACTGAGGCGCTCCAGTCACGGTCTGCACTGCCACTACGGTCGGGGGTTCGAATCCCCCCCTCGGGCATGGATATCTGTGCCGTCCTTAGTCGTAGCTAGTTTATAAGTAGTTTGTAAGCTTAGGGACTGATGACCCCGTAGTTAAGTCCCATAAGTTCTACAAACATTTGAACATTATTTATACACACTGCCGCATCGTTCATCCGATTGCAAAAAAATGTTCAAATGTTTGTAAATCTATCGGACCTAACTGCGTGGTCATCAGTCCGTAGCTTACAAACTACTTAAACCTAGGTAAACTAACCTAAGGACAACACACACACCCATGCTCCAGGGATGACTCGAACCTCCACGGCGAGCAACCGCGCGCTCCGCAGCGAGACGCTGTAGACCGCTCGGCTACTCCACCGCGGCATCCGATTGCGATGAAACTTTGTTAAGATATTGACTGTACTTTGGGGAAGGCTATACGCATAATTATATTACTGTAAACCGAGCGAGGTGGCGCAGTGGTAACACACTGGACTCGTATTCGGAAGGATGGTGGTTCAAATCCACCTCCGGCCATCCAGATTTAGGTATTCCCTGATTTCCCTAAATCACTCCAGGCAAATGCCGGGATGTTTCCTTTCAAAGGGCACGTCCGATTTCCTTCCCGCATCCTTACTCAAAAATCCGCGAGTGAGCTCCGTCTCTAATGACCAAGCAGTCAACTGGACTTTAAACCCTAAGATTCTTTCCTCCTATTACTGTAAAACACACAGATCAGGACATATGACGCCATGAAATGCGCGAAAACTTCTGCATCAAGCGCCAATGCGCATCTCCTAAACCACTGGACCGATTTCAACCAGACTTGACTGAAGTGTTCAAATGTTTGTAAATCTAAGGGACTGAACTGCTGCGGTTATCAGTCACTAGCCTTACAAACAACTAACATATGCCAAGGACAACACACAAAGCCACAGAGTTAAATGTGATTTTCAAAGTAATTATGTAGATGTATACGAAGAATCAGTGACAATTTCCTCGTTTGTCTTTGATTTTAATTTGTTTGAGTTACAGCTGTGAAACTGGCACATGTTATAGGGCATTTGTTAACTGTAATTCGTATGTTATACTGCCTATTATTGACTATTTCCCCTGAAACAACGCATGTATGGAAGAGGATCATTAGCTCGGGTTTTGACACGGTAAAGCAGAAATACCAATGTAAACATAGGATGGAGCAGGGCGATTGAATTTATTTTTGTTTCTGGGTCAAAAAAGCATTACATTCTTTCAAGAATATTTATTATTGTAAGTCACGCTTATCAAACAATGTCATAAAGACAACCATTACAGCCGGCCGCGGTGGCCGAGGGGACTGAGGCGCTCCAGTCACGGTCTGCACGGCCACTACGGTCGGGGGTTCGAATCCCCCCTCGGGCATGGATATTTGTGCCGTCCTTAGTCTTAATAAGTTCATAAGTAGTTTGTAAGTTTAGGGACTGATGACCCCATAGTTAAGTTCCATAAGCTATACATACATTTGAACATTTGAACAACCATTACAAATTTAAACCACGTTACACGTTTTGTGCAGCACAGATATTAAGGCACTGCATACGCACTGAAGTGGATGGAATTGAAATCCCTGTCCGCTCATCTAGATTTAAGTTGTCCAAACTTTCGTTAAAAAAATTGGGGCCGATACTCTGATGGTTTCTATAAGCAGAACGTGTCATTTTTACTGTATCTGTCCAATTAATCCGAAAACTCATGTTATCGGCGGCGAGAGGTTGAATCTTATTCTCTCTTGATTGCTTTGCTCCATTTAGTGAAAAATTGGTACATACAGAATTATTACTACTACTCTATATTAATGCTTTTCAGTGTTCAATGTTTATAAACTTAGTGGATCAAACTGCTATGGTCATCAGTCCCTAGACTTAGAAACTACTTAAATTAACTTACACTGTACTACACACACACACACACACACACACACACACATACGCCCAAGGAGTGACTCGAATCTCCGTCGTGAACCACCGCCCAGTCCGTAGCATGATGCCTTAGACTACACGGTCATTTCGCGCGGCTTAATGCTTTTGTTTCAGCACGTAAATACAAGATTAGTACCAGTTATGCCATTCTACAACAGCCCTAAGTACTATTAACATACTGTTACATCAACAGACACAAAACAATCCATTGTATCGATGTTTTACACAGGCGAGTCAATTTCTATACATAAATATCAACTATTGTGAATTAGTCTTGCTAATACTCAGAACAGGCTTGACCGATTTCAATAATTTTTCTTTGTTTTGTTCGCGGCAATACGGGGTGGTTTATAAGAAAAGAAAATGGAAAATCCCGAATGAACAGCTGAAAACTCGAAAAACCAAAACGTATGTTTTATGTGCATCTCCACTTCGGATTAGATTCGTATTTTGTGCGCTTCCATACCGCTCATTCGATTGAGATAAAAATTTGGCACACTTAACCTTCAAAACAAGAGCTACGGCACTGCCTATATAATAATTCGTACGGTACATGGCGGAGGGTACTTCAGAAAAAACCTCCGACACCAATCTACAGTTCTATTACGATTTTGATGAAATTTTGCACACCTGCTGTTGAAAACAGGAAGAAGGTCACTGTCAACATTCGATTTCGCACGAACATGGTGAACGGTACTTTACAACAGTCTTCGACAACAATAAACAATTTTATTTTAATATTGGAAGGGGAAAGAAGAGATTGTTAGAGAGCGGCCGAGGTAATAATTGAGGAAGGGGGTGGATGGGTATATAGATGGGAGGGGGGGAGGGGGAAGAAGGAAGAGGTCGTGGTGGTGGTGGAGGAGGAGGAGGAGGCGAGGGAGGAGACAGAGGAGGCAGATGGAGGTAGGGAGAGAAAGGATTGTCAGGGCGAGGAGGGAGGAGTGCATGGACTAGCTGAATATCGGAATGAATGAATGTCCGAGCAACACCGGCTTTTCAGATAGTTATTACACGAGAGAAGACAAAGTGTAAGGTAATAAGCAGACGTGTAGAGATGGGCAGAGGACTTAAGGGAAGGAGTTTAGGACATATATTCCATTCACAGCCATGTTTAGCAATTGCGAAGCACTGACGGGTTCATTAGTTTCGCAATAAATGAATAACGAGATAGTTACAGAACGTTGTAATAACCAGTTAAATGAGGGGGGGGGGGGGGGTAATGAAAAGCGTTCGCCCATCGCGTATGGTAATAAAAGAGCAGTGAAAATATAACGTTTCGGTCTGCCGATTAATCTATTAACTCCAGAAATTAGTAATCGCTGATTTCACTAACTCTACAAAATTTGTTGGACACTTAAATCATGCCGGCCGCGGTGGCCGAGGGGACTAAGGCGCTCCAGTCACGGTCTGCACGGCCACTACGGTCGGGGGTTCGAATCCCACCTCGGGCATGGATATTTGTGCCGTCCTAGTTCGTAAGTAGTTCATTAGTAGTTTGTACGTTTAGGGACTGTTCACCCCGTAATTAAGTCCCATAGACTGTACAAACATTTGAACATTTTGAACATAATCAAAATGTTCAAATGTTTGTAAATCTATGGGACTTAACTGCTTGGTTATTAGTCACTAGGCTTACAAATTACTTAAACTAAGTTAAACTATCCTAAGGACAACACGCACAACCATGCCCGAGGGAGGACTCGAACCTCCACAGCGAACGGCCGCCCTCACCGCAGCACGGCGCCTCTGTGCGCACGGGTATTCCGCCGCCGCTCTTTATAATCGTTTGACAAAGACTGCATTTCTCTGGCGAGCGCATGAAACTGCGTTCCATTTGGAGGGGTCTCTGCGAGTTCCCACTTTGCAGTCTGCAAGGTCACACGTCCAACGGGACTCATGACGGTCAGCACAGGTAGCATGCAGCCTGCCCTGCAAGGAAAATAGCACGAGCTATCCTGCTGTTCAGCAAAACAGGCAGGGAGACAGGCAGCGAGGTCCACCTGCGAATCTTGTACAGATCTTGGATAGATCTACTTATAACGATAGTAGTGCCACTAGCGGAGAAAGAGCCAACCATTTGTATCATGCAATTCTGCTGTGCTGCCCCTGGAGCGCTAGCGTCGCTTTCGTGACTTCGTGTTGATACTGCAGCGACGGTTGTCATTTTCTCCGCTAGGGGCACTAGCGTCGTTCCAAGTCTCAGATGTAAACTTTATAATGATACACTGTGATATCAGTACGTTAATATGAATTGAACACACTGAGGATTGAATAAGCATGGTATGCCTTGTGTTTAATCATATTATGTACAACAAAGCAACAAATAAAATATACACGCACGTTGATGTTTACAGATATAGAATTGAATTACACCCATGCAAGCAGGGGTGTGTAGCAGGTTATATATACATATACATATATTAAGCTAAAGGATTGGGTGACTCCCCACCTCCGCACGGTCCGACAGAAAGCCATTTCCTGCCTCAACCTGCTTAAACTCCTCTCCAACCATGGAACGAGCATGTAAGGACAGTTGTGAGTAAGGCGGACAGCAGACTTCGGTTTATTGGGAGAATTTTGGGAAAATGTACTTCACCTGTAAAGGAGACCGCGTATAAAACGCTTGTACGACCACGTCTTGAGTATTGCTCAAGTATTTGGGACCCGCAGCAGATCGGTTTGAAGGAAGACATAGAGGCGGTTCAGAGGCGAGCAGCTAGATTTGTTACCGGTAGGTTCGACCAATGCGCGAGTGTCACGGAAATGCTCCGGTAACTCAATTGGGGATCGCTGGAAGAAAGACGACGTTCTTTTCGTGAATTTCTGTTAAGTAAATTTAGAGGGCCGGAATTTGAAGCTGAGTGTAGTACGATCTTGCTGCCGCCTACTTACATTTCGCGTAAAGATCACAAAGACAAGATAAGAGAAATTAGGGCTCGTACGGAGGCATATAGGCATTCTTTTTTTCCTCGTTCAATTTGGGAGTGGAATAGGAAAGGAAATGCCTAGTAGTGGTACAGTGTACCCTCCGCCACGCACCTTACGGTGAATTGCGGAGTATGTATGTAGATGTAGATGTAGAACCAGATGTGGGGCCTCAAACCCGCCACCATCCTCTACACCTTTAGATCCATCATGCGTCCCATTCTCTGCAGCTTCCATCCAGCCTGGGTTTCCGCTCCTCCTACCTACTACAAAACTTTTCAAATTCTTGAAAACCATGCCTTCCGCCTCACATACCGCATCCACCTGCCTTCCCGCACGACCTCATCCTCTTCCCCCACCACCTACATTTTCTCGAACACATCCGACACCTCTACATTTCCCGCAAAATAGAATCCCGCAATCCACTGGTCTGCCCCATCCTCACCAATCCCGGACGTCTGCCACGCAATCCCCATTGCATCCCTCCCTCCCTCCCTCCACCTGCACACCCTCAACATCTTATCCTAGGATAACTTCCGCCACCTCCCCCTTCAAGCTGATGCCCACCGTCCCGACATCTATCCCTCCTAACAATCCTAATCCTTTCCCCATGGATGCAACGCCCCTTCACCACCTCCCCTCCTCTTCCCTTCCACCGCTTGGCTATCCTCCTCCCGCTCCTGGAGTCCTTAGGGTCTTTCTCCCCTCCTTTAGTTCCCCATTCCTCCCCCCTCCTCCCACCCTTCCTACCATTCCACCCTCCCTTTGTCTGCGAGGTCCTCAGAAAGCTTAATCGAATTTTTAATCTAGTGCTTCGTTCAGTGTCTGCTAGTGCATCAGTATATTTTATCAGTGCGTCCACTGTTCACAAAGAAGTGTCGCATCCGTCGTTTTAATCAGTGTCTCCGAGTGTTTTTCGTCGAGTCATCTATCCTGGTTTCTCAATGTGATTTTAAATCCACCGTGTCACAAGATTTTTTTAACTTGCTAGATGTTTTTATCGTCTTTCTTGCACTGTGTTCACCAACAACTTCTACTTGTCAAAGATTTTAAATCTATATCTATAAATGTGAATATCTGTTCGGTGTATGTTTATCACGTCTGAACCACAAGACATACAGATCTAAAAATTTGTACAGTTACTAATGTATACCCGGGGAAGGCTTTAGGCACGGTTTTATGACGATCGGATAGCTATTTATCTACATATATTAATGTGAATGTCTGTTCGGTGTACGCTTATCACGTCCGAACGACAAGATACAAAGACTTAAATATTTGTACAGTTACTAATTTATACCTGAGGAAAGTTTTAGGTACGGTTTTATAGCGATCTGATAGATATTTAGTAATTTGAAGAATATAATGCGATATGCGGAACAATAATTACTTTTTGAAAATTATATTTACTCTTTGAAAATGGTTTTATTGGTTGCATTGTTGCTTGAGGGTTGATAATGATAAAAGGGTGGAGTATATTGGGATGAAAAGTTATCGGTGTATATAAAATTCTACGTGTGTGTGTGTTAATCTGCAGCGAAAACTACAGAACGCAAGCGAATAGTCTGTGTGTAATTGTTGTCCGAAGTCTCCTATTGTACACCATAGCAGTTCCATGCCGACAGCTATAAAGGGGTGGAAGATATGGTGGTTGAAAGTCGTCAAATTATTAAAAAAATCGGACTGAAGGCCAGCGATGACGTTTGCGACTTTATAACAAGGAGGTTAAATACAGCGAAAAGCGATGCCACATACCATAATTTTGGTCTATGCGTGCTACAATGTCTTCAGCTCTTTCTCTGTAAGGATAAGCATACGAATAAGGAAATGTAAGATAAATAAATAGCACACTACTGAAAGATAGCTTATTTATCATATTCAACCAACACGCGAGCGGAGCCGCGGGTTTAACTAATACTCCATATTTAACTCCATGTCAATGTTTTATATTCATCATTTTCATTGTTTTAATTTTCTCGCAGCTGAAGAGCGGCGTATTATGATGCTGGCTGCCTTCAGACTTTCTACTTAGCGTGAAATAACAAAAAAGAAAAAATAAGGATTGGGTGCTCCAATAGCAAATCTTTAAGTCCCACACACGAACTGGATACTTCCAGGTGAAAATATGGGCCACGGTGATAAATGGCTACCGTCGAAATCTTTAATAGACATGTGGTACCTAAATGCATCCACCAACTTGCAGGTACTGAAAATGTCTAAAGTAGCCGGTTATCACTGTGGCCTCTACAGGTACTGAAAATGTCTAAAGTATCCGGTTATCACTGTGACCTCTATTTAACTACTGTTCATCTGTAAGCATCCAGTTCGTGTGAGGGGCCTGAAGATGTGCTTCTGAAGCACCGAAACCGGTAGTTTAATTCAACAGATGATAAAGTACAGGTGTTGGCGGTTATGTTGCTAGCTTTTCGACGGAAAGTAAGAGAGTCCGTATGTTTGTTGTCGACAGGAGCTGGAGCTGCGGATAGAGACGCAGAAGCAGACGCTGCAGGCCCGCGACGAGAGCATCAAGAAACTGCTGGAGATGCTGCAGAACAAGGGCGTCGGTAAGTGCAACGAACAGAGCGCCGCCGCCGCCGCCGCGCCAGGCCGTGGTGAAACGTGCTGAAGCTGGCGGAACAGACGCCAGGCTATTGTGGGTGTTCAGGCAGGCACCCCACACTGCAGTGAGGCGCCGTGGAAGCGCGTCTACAAGTCCTTGGTACTCCCCTGGACGCATCTGACACCAAATCGCTTGCAGAGCGTCAGCCAGTTATGTCCTTTCCAGGGTGCAGTATCCGTGGCACGGAACTTCCGTTCATGGACATCTCGGATCTCGGGTATGCTCTATGGGGTTCCAGGTTCGAATCAGGGCTCTGGGGAGGCCATATGGGTCTTTGGACATCCCGTGTATGCTCCTGGAGTCATTCCCCGACGACTTTGAAACGATGTGGCCAAAAAATGGCAGGGGGTGGTGCCCACCATTCAAAGTACCTTCCTGAAGAATGAGAGGATCAATTCCGTATCAGGAAAATGCATCCAAGTGCTATGACAGAGACAGCACTACTTTTCACCATACTTCCTTGGCAGGCGGAATCCATCAATCCACGTGGTCTGTGATGCACTCTGAGCCTCCCATCGTCATGGTTCAGCTGAAATCGTTATTCGTCCGACCATATCAAGTTGCGCCACTGTTCCAGTGTCCATCGCTAATAATTAGCGACAGATGTAAGAATTTGTGTCCGATAACGTTGCGTTAACAGTGGCAGCAGTGTGCGGTGCCGGCCTCTGTACCCTCATGGAAGCAATGTTCCTGAGGAATGTCCTTTGGGAGGTGTCTAGCACGTCCTGTGCTGAACTGATCCGTGATTTCTTGCACTGTTGCCCTTCTGCCACTTTTGGTGATCCATATGAGATGTCGCCAGCCACAACCATCAAGGGTGGCTGGACTGTCGGTAGTTCGTCTGGAGTGGACAGTAATACCCTGATTCAACCATTCACGATACGCCCTGGACACCGTTGCACATGAGAAGCAGAGTTCCTGCACCACTACCAAAATCTAAATTCCCATCCGTTGGGCATCTACCACCATACCCCGCACGAGCGCCATCAGCTCACTGTGACGTTGCATGTTACACAACCACGCCTTATCGTTAATTATCGGTAGAAATCCTAAACTTTTGCAAATCATGCATGCCTCGTAACAACTGCAGCAGGAACAGAGGCAGCGTGGTGTGCAAATAACACCCCCTCGCCATATGTGCCTCACTGCTGCGCTAACAAGGAGAGAGTGTGCACGAGCGTTGTATTTTTAATATAAAGAGACACGTTTTTCGGCTTTTGCTAGACAATGAATAGTTTTTGAAAAAAAAAATCAAAGTCAAAGTTTATGATGGAAAGTCGATTTTTCAATGCTATACATCGAAAGATCGTCTAAAGATGAACATTTTGTACCAATATCTATATAGTTTCAAAAGCTAATGACGTAGTTAATAATATTCTCATATTTATAATACCTTTTCTTGCCGTATTTTGAAGTACAGTATCAGGAATATTCAATTGAGTGTATTACCTTTTTACAGTGAAAAATAATAAATAAAATAAAAAATTCTGAACTATATTATAACGTAATTCTAATTACTGAGCGTCTGTTCGTCAGCCTTCCCGCACCCAGTAGGGTCAAACTTAAAAAAAATCACCGAAACACAAATTTTTCTCACGCCATGCACAACACACGAACTACATATTGCCACATTCACATTTTATTGCTGAAGATAAGCTTCTCAGATTAATTTCGATCTGTACCAAGAGTATAAAAGCACAGCATAGCAGTCACGATCAACTAATGATGGACCAAGGCATGAATTTTAAAGGCATCTGCCCTATCATGAATTTTTCTGCTCTCGTGTAACAATATACTTTAGAAGTATATTCTATTTTATTTATTTATTTTTCACTGTGTATCACAAATAAAACAGCCAACCCGCTCTAACGCGCCACTTTCCGAGACGGGGAGGCGTACCGGCCCCGGTTCGTATCCGGCCGGCGGATTAACGAAGAAATCGGAGTGCCGGCCAGCCTGGATGTGTCTTTTAGGCGGTTTTCCACTTCCCCAAAGATGAATACCGGGCTGATACCCCAGTCTCGCCTCAGTTACACTACTCCCAAATATTTATTAACACTTCAAACTTTCACACATAGTACACTGGACGCAGACATATGAGGTACAAATTTCCTCCCGGGGTGGCGACAGGAAAGGCATCGGGCCACCCCGTAAATATTAACACGCCAAATCCAAATTAACAAACCGACCCTGCATGTGCGGGAACATGGCTAAAGAGAAAGAAGAAGATCACAAATAAACATCTGTAAACAGATAATAAACTTAATTGAATATTAATCACACTTCCCTTTGCTCTACTTCAAAATAAGGCAAGAAAAGATATTACAAATATGAGAACATTATCAAATATGTAGAAAAATCTACAAAAAAATGCCATGTTGGAGATTCGAACCTGGATCTACGGTTTGACAGACCAAACTCTGGATTCCTCGACCGGCGACGGCGCTCTGAATGTCGCTCATGTTTACAAGTACCCAAGCTACAGCTCTAAAACACAAAAACGTTAATAAATCAAACGTCATTAACTTTTGGCCCCCTATATACTGGTAAAAATACTCATCTTTAGACAATCTTTCTATGCATAGCATTGAAAACGCGATTTTCCCTCATCAACTTTGACCTTGATTTTTTTCAAAAACTACTGAGTGTTTGGCAAAAAGTCGAAAAACGTGTCTGTTTATATTAAAACTACAATGTCCCTGCAAAATTCAATCGGAATCGGTCGCCCACATGTCAGATCCTCTCCTTGTAAGCCAGTGTACAGACATTAGCTATTTTGACTGGCACTTTTAGGAAAACTTCTTACAGAACAAACATGATGAACTCCATCCGAAAAGGGCTTGAAGACCCAACAATACCGACCAACGGCCATGACATCCTCAGCATCTGGTCAGCTCACCACTGTTCTAGTCGTTATCAGTTTTCATGATCAGACGCACCACTTCTCATTTGGCCTCACAAGGGGTGAGTGAACCCCGTTTGCCAGAGCTGTCCTATCCGGATGATCAATCAACCAAGTGCGAACAAAGCCGTAATCCGATTATTTTCGGTAATAACATATGATGAAAGGCTCTGAAGACACTCTTGGGCCGACGATGAGTACTGCTTTCCGTGTCACTGAAAAATCAGTATAACTTTCACATTCGTATTCGCCTTGATATATTATAAAATAATATAAAAGAAACCCAAAAAGAAGAAGAAACGAACAGTGAACTCACACAACCAGTCCTTGTTCGTTTTCAATACTGAAGAAAGAAATTGCAGGATGGATATCTTTTATCCAGGTGTGGATTTCAACAGGTTGTTGATGCTGCTGATTATGTTGAGTCGTTGCAGTAGGAGTGAAACTCTAGGTGATGGGCATCCGCCTTATGGTATCTAACATTTCGCTACAGAATTATCTTATGAATTGATACACAAAGTTGCTACTCTCAGTTAATTTGTACGGTCGTTAAAAATATTGTGTGAGTCTGGCCAGTTTCCGTGAATACAATGAGTCAGAGAACCAGAAATTAAATGATTTCACTTTGCAGCTTTACAACATAAAAACGTAAAGCAACTCCATGACCGGAACCAGAGGACCATACAATACGAACGGCCGCCGTTTAGCGTCATTTCGATGTGATTTGGGTTAGCATCCCGGCCGATGTAAGGATTGCAGGCCTTGGAGTCGCTGCTTCTCATTCCTGTACCACCTCAGTCGGCTTGGCTTAGCTGTGTGCACTCTTTTCTAGTTATGCGGTATAAGGAAAAGAAAAGGATAAAAAAGAAACTCAGAATACCGGGATTTTGAACGTGGGTCATCCGAATGCCAGGCAGACATGCTATCGGCCTAATCACAAACGTGATCAGCTTTACTATACAATCTACGTTTTCCATGGCAAATATACGATACATAATACAGTCAAGTAAATCTTACTCTCATGCTGTTTGTTTTTTATTTTTTCCTGCAAGACGAAGCTACAGCAAGAGTAATCGTTTAGATGAATAGCTAGTACGCATATTAAGTTCCACACTAAAGTTATGCAAGCAATACAAGGCATTTACGACAGTCATACTATTGGCTCTGGAATGATATAACGACTTTATAATATATTAGCTGATGGTAGCATAGGGACGACAATGAACTGTAATAGACATGCTACTAATGGTGTCTGTTTAGCCAGCTTCATTACGTTTTATTCATTACCTTCTCGTGACCGCATATAAAATAATCATAATCCTCTGTATTTGTCGAAAAAGCGTTTCAGTGTATTATTCATTAAAAGTGTCTTACTTTCAGAGCCTCTACATCAGTTTCAGGCGTCCACAAGTCACTTGGCGACATACTACTTACTAGTTTCGAGTATTTAAGGTATTTGACTATGTAGTTACAATGTTATGTACTGCCTATATTATATCTAGCACAACCTTCTGGAGGATTATTCTGGAGCCAGCCAAGAGAGTGTATTAAATTCAACATTCCTGAAAGAATGCCAGTTTTCTAGCTCCTTCTAGACTCTGTTCATTAGATGCAGAAAAGATTTCCACGAAATTGAAATAATTCATTAGAGTATAGCTGTAAACAAATTCCCTTTATTCGAGGTTTTTTCTACACAAGCTCCTTCACGGGTAAGCAGCAGCAATTCGTCGACAAAGAGCCATATGTATATTTCAATAAAATGTTACATTTGGATATAGATACACAAATACCTTAATTACTGTGGGTCATGGTTACATATCACCTTCCTTATAAGCAGATATCGTAAATGTATTTTATTCATCCGTAGCTCACAGGCAATCTATCAGTGACCAAATACATGCAGGCCAATGTGTAGAGGATCATACAGAATAATCACCTCAGATTATCTTATTACAAAGTTAGATCCCCAAGGGATGCAGCGACGATCAAGTATCATACACACCTTACATACTGACGTACATGTACTGTGGAAGACAACGGTTATTACAAAGCTAAATGAGTCGGTCCATTAGGGGTGATTTGACGTCTTGAATACTGCTCGTGCTTTACATTGCCCCTCCAATTTGCACGTTTTGCGGCGACGTTTCCAGGAATAACTTCCTACCATCCATTTATTCCAAAAGACATTTGATACAGCCCTCGAAGTTTGTTGATATATTTTTCAAAAATGTTAAAATGTTTGTAATGCTATGGGACCAAACTACTGTGGTCATCAGTCCCCAGATTTACAAACTACTCTAAGTTAAACTAAGCAAAGGACAACATACACCCATCCCCGTGGGAGAACTCGAACCTCCGATGCGATCGACCGCACGATCGGCACTGTGGTGCTCCAGACCACTCGACCATTCCCATACGGGTATATTTTTGTTGCAACCTTCATAATCTACGTTTACTGTTTCAGCCAGAGCAACCACACATGGACGCCATATGCCAGGGGCCTGCTCCCCCCCCCCCTCCCCCATATACGCACACTTTCGAAGAAAGCTTTGATCTCGGTAAAGTAAAAGAGGCTCAGGTCAAATTACCCTCTGAATATGAGCAGCAAAACTGATACAAAATATCATGGGGTGTCTACTTAAAATTACCTATCTTTACACTGATATTTCTCTTCCTCCCTCCCCAGTTCCCCCCCTCCCAATATATGGTATATTCGCCAATGCCATATCCCACCAGTCACATCTTCTCTCATAAGAATGTTCTGCATATTTCTTCGGGAACGTCTTCTGATCAATTTTTCTCCATTTTTATTTTATATATCTAATCTTTTCACTTGTCGTTGAGATATTAATCGTTAACCTACTACATCGTCTTTAATTTCTGCACTTAATTATGAACTGATTTCTGCAGTTTTGGACACACAATGCGTCTAATTATTTCCCGTGGACGTCTATATCTACTTTACGATCATAAACATGGTAACCATTTCACATGCATTAGGAGGCACATCATCTTGTGCTAACGGTTTCCATAGACTTATTTATTATTTAAACTGACTCGGTAATTCAGATTCCTATACATCATTACCTTTTGTCCGTTCTGTTTACCTTTTATCTAGTTCAGTTATACTATAATGTCACCTACATTCGCTGATTTGCACTGCCATAAATTTTCTGAAATTTACTCTATCATTACTATTCACATATGGACCCAATCAGTGAATGTTTCTTCTGATGATTGGCCTCCTTTCTGCCGAATTTTTTTTTTTTTTTTTTTTTTTTTTTTTTTTTTTTTTTTTTTTTTTTTTTTCAGAATGAAGTCTCTTTCATTCAGCAGGCCACCGTGTTACAGTGTTTTCTAATTTCCCTCTGACAAACATTCATATTAAATATATTTTGTCCGAATGTTTTTCTATCTTGTAACGTCTGCCTGAGTTGGACCGGTCAGTTTAAGGTTCTGATTACTCGCAGCGAGTCATTAAACTGGATCAGTTTTGGCCTTACTTCTGTTTTCGTGCAATTTTGCTACTCGTTTTGTTAATCTAGTGTGCGCCATTATTTTAATGTGTCCATAAAATGCAAGTCTTCGTTTCTTCATGTCACCATGTATGTCGTGTATTCTTCTTTTTCCTTATTACTTCTTAACCTATAAGTTTCTCCATGAGTGGTTTTTAAGTCCAATATTTTCCTTTATTTCTTTTTAATTTCGTCAATATCCCTCTTTCTATTCAAAATTAAAGTTTCTCCTACATAAAGACATTCAGGTTCGATTTTAGTGTTGTAATGCCTAAGTTTCCTGAATTTAGAAATTGAGTTTTTTTATAAATATTTCTTCTTACTCTGAATGCAATTGCCATTTTTTGACAGCGAACTTTGTTGTCGGTTTTTTCCAGGCTTTTTCCTTGCATGATTTCCTCCATGTGTTTAAAATAAGAAACTTTTTTATTTTTCCATATTTCGTGTTCAGAAACTTAGGTTTGAAAAGTATTAAAAACTTACCAATATCTAAGGCAGAAATACCTTGTCTTCTCCACTCTTCATGTAGCTTTGCTCTTCTCATCTACCCTCCAGGGTATAATAATTCCTTCTCTGTAACTAATTCAGTTAGAAAGATCTTGCTTCTACACTTGTCCATAACTTTTTATTTCTTGTGTTATGTTTTTAAACTATGTCTTCACGTCCATAATTCAGATTCTAAAAGTTTTCCTAATTTTCAAATGCAAGGACAATATGATCTCCAAATTTACAATTACTATTACCTACCCGTACCTAGCCTCCCAGCACTCTTTTGAAATAGCCGAATAAAGAAGAAACTGGAGGAAAACCATAATTGAAGATAGATTTGGTTTCATGTTCTATTTGAAACTTACCAGTCCTTGCTACCTAATCCACTGTTAATATTTCCACTTTTTCTGTCAAACTTACGCACCTTATAAAAACACCGTTAATTATCGAAAGAAATTCCACATTTTTGCAATAAGATGGAGTTCATTAGTTGCGTAGACCCTATCTAGTACGGTACATATCCCTGCCGTATCCTTATAGGATCTGATGCGTGTATGTTGCGTATGTTGTGCTGGCTCAAGAGTTCAGTCAAGGATTTGTGAGTTGGCCGCTTCACTCGCTTGATGTATTTCAAAATTATTAAATATATTTTCTATTATACAACAAATTTTTACGAAGCGCCAAGTGCACATTAGAGCGCGTCATCTTAAATAATGATAACTTTCGCCTTGTGGCAAAATAAACACATAAAATGACCTCTTGTGAATCAGAATAATTACTTTTGTCTAGTCTGGAGTTCACAGAATTCGGTGGCACGATTAAGAGTTGTGAGCTATTCGCTATTTCATTTTCTTCCGTCGACTGTTTTATCAAAAGTGGGTAGAGAATTTGTCGTTTCATTTTCGTTTATTTATTGCTGTCACATGTTGCTGCATATTCTTATTAATGTTACATAGGAATAATTCCTACGAGCAATACGCTTAAGGCGAGCTGAATGAGTTGCTGGTCTGCCACAAAGAGAAATTAAAGCATTTGAATCTGGTAACGAAAAACTCTCTAGTCTATTCACCTCCTTTTTCTTTTTAAGTTCATCTGCTCACGTACAAATTCGGGTTTCTCTCAGATATTATATGATTTTCATTTCACTATTTATCGTCGATTCCAATAAAGTAAGTTTCTAGGTATTTATTAGGATAGTTTTTCTATAGGCTCTTGCTATCACATTTGATTGATTTGGCGGCTGAATGCCAGGTTGTCGTCGTAGTGTATCCTCTTTCCACATTCTGGTGTCACGTCCACCACCTCAAATGACAGATAGTGTCACTAAAGACGCCCTCATTACAGTCTCATTATAACTTTCCGCACTATGTTGACATTCCCATAAATAAAATAAATCTAAGTGTTTAGTCCCCACAGACGTCTCATGGGCGTGAGTTTGGAACTGCTACTCCCGCAAAACAGTGTGTCTACGTAAGAAAGATTGTGACAGCCTGTGAAGATGGGTCACGTTCCATTGTACCTACATCCGCATTTCTAGAACGGTAGAGCTGATAATACATGTGGCAAGCATGTAAACTTCTAATGCTGAACAGTTACTCTTCTGGTTCAACCCCAGAAGCTGTTGCCAGACGTAATCTACGGAATATTATTTCTTACACATATTTCGCTGTTGACAGAATTTTTTGGAAGCTGGCCCAGCTCGATCCATAGAGAAATTTTCTTATCAGGTAATACAGCAGTTATAAGAGTCTAAAGGCATTATGGGGGCGCAGTGGTTGGGAAAGAGGTAAGACAGGGGTGTAGCATCTCTGAAGGAAAGAAAGGAGAAATTTTGAGATGTAATTCATTTTAAGGGGGAAGAAATGAAAACTTTCCGTTTTACCGATAACGTTGTAATCCTCTGAGAGACAGCAAACGACCTGGAAGAGTAACTGAACGGAATGGTCAGTGTCTTGAAAAGACCGTATAAGATTAACATTAACAAGAACAAAACAAGAGTAATATAACGTAGTCTGAGAATATCAGCCGATGATGAATTAGATTAGATGATGATGCAGCAAAAGTAGATGAGTATTTTTACTTTGGCAGTAAAATAACTTACGATGGCCGCAATAGATGTATAAAATGCAAAATGACTATGAGAAGTAGAGAGTTTCTGAAGAAGATAAATTTTTTAACATCGAATGTTAATTTAAGTGGTACGGACTCGGTTCTATAGACATTTGTGTGAAATGTAGCTTTTCCTTATATGTGAGTGAAACGTGAACGATAAATATATCAGACATTGGAAATTGGGTGCTACGGACGTAAGCTGAAGATTACACAGGTAGTAATGAGGAGGTAAGAGAACTGAGGAGGAAAGAAATTTCTGGCACACCTTTACTAAGAAAAGTGATCGATTGGTAGGACACATTCTGAAACATCAAATAATCGTAAATTTAATATTGGTGGAAAGTGTGTGTAGGGGGAAGGGAGGTAGAAATCGCAGGCGGAGAACAAGAGACGAATACAGTAAGCAGGTTAAAATGAATATGGGTTGCCGTTCTTACGAGGAAATGATGAGGTTTGTACAGGATAGTGCGGAGAGCCGCATCAAACCACTTTGACTGAAGACCACAACAATGTGGCTTCCTCGCTATTCAAAAGGAATGTACACCAAAGTGTCCTTGGATGATTTCGACTCTCGTTCTTCTAAGAAGTCCAGGTGATTTGACAACTTTCACTCAGAGCATTCGGAATTCCTTCACTACCAGATCATTTACTACGGGCTCTTACAAATAATCTTAAATCATCGAGAACATTACTAAAAGGTCTTTCGTTGTGATGTACACATTTTCCTGAGTAGAAGGAAGCACTAATGGCATGACGAGCAGTTGCGTGTTTTATTAACACTGTTCTTCTAATCGCCTGCCTCTCAGACCTTCTTCTTCTCTCCAACGAGTCAGTTCCGTATCTGTAAAGCGTACATTTCTTCCGGTGAACTCATTTTGTCAGATCTGACGTTACAAGCCTCTGTAGGTGTAACTCCTGCGGCATTTCGAAGTTCCAGGCAAAGGGCAGTGAAAGTGCGATTGTGACAAATTTCATAAAATCATTATTAAAGAGAGAAGTAAGTGGGTTTATACGTTTTTCAGCACCCAGATAATCCTACAGTGTCCTTTTCTTGGATGGTATCTCCTTTGACCCTCTTCTTGCCATGTCAATTTCCAGTTTTACTTTAACACGCAGTAGATTAGCGTAATAACGCTGTCAGTCTAGCCTCATGTTAACATACATAAAAAATTCTTAGTCAGTTACTGCTGCATTGCTGCTCATAACAGATATTTACTGGCCAATATAGTAATTTTACACAAAATACTTTAATATAATTTTCTCAGAAAGAATCACACAGTTCGTTCGATAATTAATGGGTGAAAAACTTCACCAGAAGTAATTCCAAAAAGTAGAATGTAATTCTGAGGAATAAAGTATAAAGTTATAATTCTGAAACACGGCACACACAAAATGCACATAAATATATCATGCCAAAAATATAAATTGATTCATTCCAGAGTCGAGAGTTTCCTTATTGCATAGTCACACACTATCAAACAAAGATTTGGATGGTAAATACGTATATTTTATACATATGTGCCATAATATGTTTTGCAATATAAACAGCTGTTCATCAATTTTTTGGACTCCTAAAAGAGATCATATCTGACTTTGAAACCAGATGATGCCATTATTATAAATTATATATTTTGTATTGTAGTGATACTGATAGCTTCAATAATTCAGTTCTTTTACTCAGTTGGAGACATTATCAGGAACTTATAACTATACTACGTAATCTTCCATTTGTTTCTCTTATAGAAATACAGAGCATATAATACTTCTTAGCTAATATTTGTGTATGCATTTCTTTGAAAATTGAGAAAGTGTATTCTATTGCTATATAAATTTTCATTGTTACTTTACTTAAATTTATCAGTCTGCAGAAATTATATGAATCTTATTTGTTGTAATGTCTATTAATATCTCGTGCCAAATGCATATTATTATATTTCACAAATTTAAAAACATTTATCAAATACTGACTGAGTTTCAATTAAAATTTAAGGCCTGAGGAAAATTTCTAATTACTTTATATAATTACCTGTCTACATTCCATAAAAATTCTGTTTCTAAGAAGTTCTAGCTGTAATTCCATTCTTACACCGCCAAGCATTTAAAATTCTTTTTCAACATTTTCAATGTTTATTTGTCTATAATATTACTGAGTTTCATTAGTTTGCAGCATGTTTGCATGGTAGAACTTATTCATCTTTCCTTGTCAGGTCCAGCTTATATTTATTTTTAAAGCCTTCTTATACATGAAAACTGATAGTAGAAGAACAACTGTGATGAAATTTCTCTATTTAATAGTGACGAAAATATTGTTAGGTTAAAATTTTCCAACCCCTCTCTTCCTTTATTGTCTGGTTATAGATGTGATGGAGTTGGCACTTGTGTCATTGTGTATGTTTTCAACAAAAGAAATTCTGTTTTAGGGAAAGAGGAAGAGAGGCAAATGTTTCAACAAATGCAAGCAATGGCACAGAAACAGGTGGATAACATTTTGTGGCGTAATATACAGTACATTGTTTATTAGTTTTCACCCTGAGTTTTAGTTCTTTTATTTTCAGATGTTAATAAGCACTTGCACATCATAATAGTATTTTAAGTTTCCTTTCATTTTATTTTATAGCTGTTATATGAATTTAATGTGGTAATATTTTTTGTTTACTGCATATTCTAATGTGTTCAGTGGCAGAGACATCCAACAGTAGCACTTCATACCCAAATTATTACAGTTTCGTCAGGAAGGTGACTGGATTTTGGCAACAGTAGATTTCATGAAGTTAAACTTACTTTTTAGTTTCTTTTTGTCAGCTATGACACTACACAATGTAACTATTGTGATAAATTTTAGTGCATATACATAAAACATACTCATTTACTAAGAATCTGATGAATAAGAACATCTTATTAGATTATAGGACAAAGATTTCTTCATCTCCTGTAGATAGGAATAATTTTAGCTCCATGTAGAGCTTTATGAACTGATAAACAAACACAATCATTAACACAGTACATACGACAGTAATACACGCAAAACGTAGACCCATGAAACACACATTATTATATTTAGACTACTAACATCTTTTATGAGAGCCAGAATATTAGTTTACTCTTGTGTATTACTTTCTTTAACATCAAGTTTCAACAGTTCTATGAAATTATTAGGCAAACACCAAATTTTTATTTATGCTGCTTACTTTCAACATCTTCACACATCATTTTCTTGCATAGATAATTTTTGTAAAGTTAATTTATAGAATTTACTGAGTCTTTTAAGTTGCCTTTTATATTTATTTGCTGATATTTTGGATTTTATGGACATCAGACAACTTTGCATAATCCTAGATTATTTCTACTGAGACGTTATGCTATAGCATTGTGTTGTTAAATTGGCAAGTTATCGTAGTGTTTGTCATTAGTTTCACCTTCTTTGACAGGATATTTTATGGAATCTTGAAAGATAGAGGTTGAAAAAAAATGAATTTAAGAATAAGCAGTTACAGTATCCAGCAATTCAAATGCAATGGGTGAAGTCAGTATTTGCTGATTTCATTGCTAGGTGTTAATAAAGCAAATAATTTTCCCTTAATAATGTATGTATACCAGACAAGTATTCTGATTGCTTGTATGTCACATGAATGTTAATTGTAACGTTGAACCTTGTTTAATGTATACTGTAGCAAACTATTTTTATATTTGCTATTAAAGCTTCTTTCGAACATGAAATGTTTTTCATGTTCTGTTAAGCAGATTCATTTCAGCTGTGTTTCGTGCAATATAGAAGAAACGAAACTGCATGGGTTAGAGCAAGATTGTTAGGCTGCATTGGGAGGGTACCAGACGTCACATTTCCGTAGGTATATCCTCGGCATTCCCCTGGCGGGACTGGGGAAAGGTGCGAAAGCCTGCAGTCAGGACAACTTTCTGCATCGGCAATCGTATTCGGGCCTGCCGAATACAAAGCAGGATCCGCTTCGGCACTCTGCTCAACCGGAAGGTACTGCCAGCAAACAATGGGGTACTACTGGTTGGATGTCTGTGCCCTGCGACCTCACTGTCCATAGCAACCACGCTTACGTAGAAGAGCCCTGCACCCAACTTAAGCGCTGTTGCTCACTATCGTCTCTTTTATTTTTTGTCCCTGCTGCCCGCCACTGCATACACCTGATTTGTGTTGTTTACGTTGCTTTGAATGTTTTGTAGGTGGTAAAATGCTAGATGGAGACAGGGAGTCATTTGAATCCCTCCAGGCCAGGCTGATAGAGAGTGAGGATAAAATTCGACACTATGAGAATCTTGTGAGGAATCGAGACCAGGAACTCAGTAAGACTAAGAGAGTGAGTACGTCGACAATGTTGAGAAACATATGTTGTAACAGTTCTTTGAACTGACACAAATTCTGGTCAGGACGTTGTAACCTGCCAGCACGGGTGTCAGAAGTGCAATGTTTACTAACCCTAATGGACCTGACTGGCTGCCTGTGAATGTTTTGCAAGTCTGTTGGCCCGATCTGTTTCTGGATGTGAAACATTTCACAACTGATGGCAATTTCTTCTCTTAACACTGCTTCTGTGTTTGGATTGTGTCTTTTAGTTGATTGACATATAATCCCTCTGTGTCAAACTAGTTAAATGTGTTGCATAGATAAAATTATTCACATATAATGATTCGTATATGCTTTATGCTGCCATTAATTGTGAAAGTACGCTTATGTATTGTACATATTCCATTGCTCCTTCCGTTTTGCTTTGTATTGTGGGGCATGAAATTTAATGTGTGTGTGTGGTATTTGTACTGCCAGCAAGAGTAATCATTCATGAGCCAGCTCTGTCCTTTTAATCAACACTTTTAAATGAGGCCCTATTTATACCTCTGTTTGTTACTATTTAACTCAATTACCTGCAAAATGTTCGTGTTGCAAAGGGTTAGCTAAACAAAAGTACTACTGAAATCTGTTTTATTCATTTCGGCCTGTCGTTTCCTGCTCTTGATGCCTTGAATTCAAGCATAAATTGTTGGTGCTCACAATTAAATCCACCACGCATGCAGGAGGAAGAGGCAACTCCTTTAATATTTGGTATGTGTAATTAAAAGATGAAATTTTTCGAAAACTATATTTTTATGATCAAGAGTAAGTGTTCTCAGACTGCAACTAAAAAGCTGGCCAAATTTTAGCAGTAGCAGTAGTTAGAAGAAATTCACATTTTGTTGTTTATGTGCACCATCCTCTCTAGAACTTCTACTGTAAATGATTAAAAAAGCTTCAAGTGTTTACTCTGCACAAATTTTGTACATAAAGCTGGAATTTGTTTTAGTGTTATGTTACAATAATTTCCAAAAAAATATAGATTTTTCCTTATTTCAGCTAAGAGTAAAATTTGCTGCATCTAAAAATGAGTTATATCAAACCGCTATTTGAAAATATATAAAATAAAGAGTTATTGATTGGTTACTTATTATGTTTTGCAATGAAACAGGAAATTACTGTTTTATAAAATATCACACATTAAACAAAGTCTGACACTGAAAACCACGATTTATTACCAATTTCAGGTAACTAAATGAAGTATGATATATTACATTACAGACAATCAAAAGTAGAAATATTTTGTCGGTAACTATGAATGACATCATACTCTTATTGTTACTGCAATCATTTTTTATGGAGATAATATTTCATTATCTACTGCCGTCTTAAAATCAACGTGAATTTACAATACTCAGGAGGTACATTATCTTTACGAATTGTTCGAATTTGTAGTAATAATTTATTGAACTTGTGACTTTTTCAAATAGTTCAGAAGTTGTTGCTGTTTGGTTTAAATAGTTCAGTATTGGTTAAAAATACCTTTCGTGACACTATCTAGTAAAACGGAAGCTTTGGGACAGATATAAATACATTCGAATAAACCAATTTGTGATGTACATGCCACTGGAAATAGGTACAACAGTCTGCCATAGACAGTATTTGTAGTTAGTCTCGACACTGTGCAAAAAAGCATTTGTTCAATAATCTTCGCAACTGCAAAATATTTGAAGTATAACGCATTTACACACTGAGGTGTCATAGGTCATGGGATACTTCCTGACATCGTGTAGGACTTCGTTCTGCTTGGCGAAATGCAGCAACTGAACTTAATAAGTTGTTGGGCGTTCCTTGCAAGAGCTGCCTCCATAGCCGTTCATAATTGTGTAAGTACTGCTTTTGCAGAATTTTGTGTGAGAACTTTCCTCTTCATTTTCCCCCATAAATGTTCTATAGGATTCCTGTCGATCAGCCTGGGTGGTCAAATCACTTGGAATTGTCCAGAATGTTCTTGAAAGCAGAAAGCAGCCGCGGAGAATTGTGCCCCTGTGACATGACGTATTGCCATCCAACAAAAATTCCATCGTTTTGCAAGGCTATGAATGGTTGATGTGGCCTTCAGGTAAACGAACATAATCATTTACAGTCAGTGATCAAAGTCAGGTGAACCAGATAACCCATTGCATTCCTTGTAAAAACAGCCCACACTAATATGAAGCCTTCATAATTTTGCACAGTGCCTTATTGACAACATGGGTACATGGATTCAAGGGGTCTGCGCCACATTCGAAATTTTCCATCAGCCCTTACCAATTGAAATAGAGACTCGCCTGAGGCACAGTTCACAAGCCCCAGAGATACGTTGCAGCGATGACGTGCCGTTAAGCCCTTTGTGAACGATGAACGAACTTGTCATAGATTGATAATAAGTTGCGTTAATGGTGGCTGACAGTCGTTTGAACGTGGTCACTAGTATGATAGCGCTATAAGCGACGCGCGATAATCGTAGCTATGAATAAATAGGGTCAGTCCTATATTCGGTACTAATGGGTTCACCGCTTATGCCCGAGCTAGTATTTGCAGTCACGGCTCCGATCAGTCTGCCATTTTTCTTCCCAGTTACGCGTATTTTGACTTTTGTCAAAGTTTGTGGTCGTTTCATTGTCGCAAGAAACTGTCTGAACAAGAGATTGTATTGTCCTTTTCATAAATATTTTCATGAAAGTTTTTAAACATTTGTAAATTTCATAATTATTTAATAATACGCTGATGCGAAATCACGACTACTGCTATTGTAGCTACAGAATGGAACAAAGTTGCTATTACACTGTTAATAGAGGCGTATAGCGAAGAACAAGTAATTTTTGATTTGGGGTATAGCCTGTACCATAATAAGGTACGTAAGTTTTCGCCCATAGTCCCAGAAATCGTAATTATTCGTTAATAAAGTTGAAGTTACGGCAGCTTTTGGTTTCTTTACGTTGTTACAGTATGCTAGAAAGGAAGAAAAAAAATTATATTTCCGGAATTCATTTGGATCCTCCGGCATTAATTCTCTGATTACCATGCTATATGCGTCGTAGTTCTCAGAAGCCACGGCCGCATCCAGCACGTATTTTTTCTTCGGCGTTGTATCCGCCTTCTAGCAACGAAAGCCGCGTAAACGAGCCGTCGCTATGGCTAAGTTTACCGGTATTAAAAGCTCCAGAAAATATACTACTAGTGTACTATCCTGCAAAACAACAACAAACGAGACTCGCAACACATTCACGACTAGCATTTACTCTCTGTTTGCGTTTATCGGCTAAACACGCTGGTGCAAGATCTTGCATGAGTTTATAGTTCGGGACTAGTACGCTCGGAGCGCTTCAGAACACTTTTATCCATCTTGTCCACTGTCGTTCGTCGGTCAATAAGGGCTTTAGCAAAGACATTCGATCTGTCGTCTGCTGCTACCCCATTAACACCAAAATGTCGCCTTACTGTCCAAACGAATACGTTCGTCGTACGTCCCACATTGATTTATGCGGTTACGTAACTTATTGTTGTTGTATTTGGGAAGAGGTAAAGCCTTGGATCTTGGAATGTTGAATTCACTAAGATATTCGAACAGGAATTCCTCTTGCATCTAGCTCCAACTACTATTGCTCATTGAAAGTCTGTTAATTCCCGTAGTGCTGTTGGAAATTTTTTCACATGAGTAACTTAGAGTACAACTGACAGCTCTACCAGTTCACCGCCCTTTCATACTTCGTGCATGCATTACTAGCGCTAAATGCATTTATGCATATCGCTATCCCATTGGTTTTGACACCTCGGTGTAATTTATTTACTGGGGGTATGAGATTTAAAAAAAGTGAAATGAAGATTTTGGTGTGAAATTATAGTCTTGTACGGATCGCTTGCAAAATCTTTTGAATTTCATCACAGCCAAAGTATTTTGTATAAATTATACACTTAAAATAAATATAGTATCATACTTCTTTACTAATGGTATTGAAATTGATAGCAAGGAAGAATTTATTTGTAGTATTTGATTAACATTTTGAAAGTATTATGCACTTAAAACAATTTCTTTTTGTTGAAAGAAAGAATTAACAATGATAAATCTTCTTCAATAATTTAAATCATTTTAGTGATTCATGCAGTGCTTCTGCATTTACTCTCACTAAGTAAATTATTAACTTGTTACGTAAGTTTTTTTTACTTAAAAAATAACAGTAATCTGCAAATTAAACTGAAAAATAAATAGTGTTATGAGTCTTTGTTTTGTTGAATTATGTGAAAATATTATTACATTTCTATGTATTGCTGAGCTACGAAACTGCATTTTAGAGACTTTTGATAAAAAGTCTATAATTGTATTTTTTTAAAAATTGGATAATATTCAGGTAATGTACACGGTGACTCCGTGATGATGTTACTAACTTTTATGGAAGATGGAGAACGGTAAATATATCAGTTTGACGTAAGAGACCCTGGTCCAGAAGTGACTGACTATAAAACTGATACCCTGGTTGTGGAATAAGTGTACTGTAGTGGTACTGTTCTACCTATGTTCCTGGAACGTAATTAACTTGTAATACATCAACGGACATGATTCTAACGCGGGGAAGCTCCACCTTATTTTGGACAAAGGTTCGTGAACGTATTTGTCAGAGATTTCCTGAAAAAGGACAGGAAGAAATAAGGCCAGCTGATCGCACCCCATTTGCTCTCTTCTTGTCGACCCACGAGAAAGTCTAGTGTGCAGGACGTCTGTAGAGAGTGAAGAGTACTTCCTGATAATTCTTGCTGCCTGTGACACTTTTCAGATTACATAGAAATATTGTACAACGAGGTCTTGCATGTATTGTTGCTGGCGCACTTGAATAACTGTTGCAGATGTAGCAGCTTGCACAACTTGTGCAGATAATTGTAGATAATTATTACTGATTTGTACACATGATTTTAGTCTTTCACTTCAGTTTACGTACGTCGACAGGAGCCTATCAACGGGGGGGGGGGGGGGGGGATTATCTGATGACATTGGAGAGTATTCAGTGGGAAATATGTTCGTCATGATCTGAGTTCTCCAACTGGGCCCTTAGTTTGAGCACTGCGTGAGGTTAAGACTTACAACTTATAACTTTCCCGCGGGCGTTTCCAGACCAGGGTCTATTACCTGAGATTGGTACATTTACCAGTCTCCATCATGGCAAAAAAATTATATCGTCATCACAGTATCATTCAGTGATGTCATTACTTTTAATAACTCCCTTAATCGAGATGTTACTATCTCAGAGGTATCACAAAGACTATTTTAAAATATATATTTGAAACAAAACCCTTAGGTGCGGAGAAGACGTCATTTACATAATTTCAATTATATTTTGAAACACCACATCATAAAATCTGTCTGTTTATGGATATATCCATTATTTGTCTTTCGGCATAATCATAGATACAAATACGTCATTATATAGATTCCACAATAAAAATGCCTTATCTAACTTAATTAAAATGTTTGCCATAAATCAAAGTTGCAACCTTGTGTGTGGCACATACACAAGCATTCAACGGGAACACAGATTATTTTCATTTGTAAAGTTTGTAGTCAGAATTGCTATTGTTATCTTGCGTGTTGGTAAGGCATATAGCCATGGAAGTACCATTGAGAGTGTTGTATGTTTTGTAGCATACATCGATATCATAATTACCGGTTCAAAACTAAATAATAATCACAGGATGAGTAAATGAAATAAAGGAACATAGGATAACCTAAAAACTGGCGCCCAACGCATACATGAATTAGGCTGTGAATATTTCAACACTTTATTGACCGTAATAATTACTTTTTGTTATTTCATGGAAAAAATTCGAAACATGATATATAGCAAAAATAAATGCCTGTAGAACTATTGTAATATGTATCAAATTCAGTTCTAAACGAAAAGAAAAAGCTGATACTGTAATTTAACAGTTGACTGTCACATGGAAGATGTCCATAAAGTCTGCCTTAAATGTTAGGAATTCTTTGGATATTTTGCGGTTCAATTTACCTGCAATCACATAAAATTTCTAAGATTTCTTTCCAGCTTTAAGAACAATATTTATATGCAGAATTTGGTGTGCAGCAATGTAAATTACATTGAAAATGAGAACAGAACAACTATGTACCGGTATTAAGCAATGATAACTCTTCAAATATGGTGTTATGAACCATCATCATAACTACATACCGAAAAATTAAATTTTACTGGTTCCAAAGAATCCAATATTTTATTCCAACAGTTTCTTAAGATCGATTAATAGAGACAACTAAGTGAAGAAAATTCACTAATTTACAAACATTGGTTTACAATTGTTACACAAAAAGTAAATCATACAAGGAAGCACTAATTTTGAACATGGATGTGAGTTCGTTTCATTCATACATAAATATTTTTTACAGAGGCTCTTCTTACAATACGCATGCCCTCAGTCATTTACTCTACTTCTGCAACTCACGGTACGTGCACGTGACTGTTAGCTGTTCTGCGCCTAAATAAGGCACCAACCATTCACGTGGTCTGAGCCTAACACTTAACACATAAAGTTGACAAAGCTATGCAAAATAGCCGAAGAACCTATGTATCCCAAAAAAATAGTCGTTAAGCTCGCTAAAATATTAATTACAAAATTTTTAAAGGAAATTTAATGGATTTATAATATTCTTGTTCAAATTGAAAATAACTGAAGTAAATAAACAATTATATTCACATTGTTGTACATCAATTTAATAATGAATGATTTGTTTACTTTCCACTTGATGCGAAAATGTGAACAAATTCTTTGACACAGTTTTGATTGAAATATAATTTTATTAAGGCATTAAAGTTGTTAAGTAATTAGGATATGAAATGAGTAGGTGAGACAAAAGATGTCTTTGGAACATCTTTTTTTCAAGATTTTTTAAATGAATCAAGTTATGTGCAATTTAGTTAAAGCAATGAATGATGTGTTATTCTACTTCTATGTCTGTCCATACCTCTCTCGTTTATTAATCTTTATTTCATATTTAATGTAAAGAATATATTGAGACGAACAGTGAGAAGTTGCAGAACAAAATGTGTGCCGGAATAAAATGTTTAGTTGTTCCATAAGAAATTTTCTATTGAGGATGGTGCAAGAACACATGCTAAAAAATGTTGTCAAAATTCTGAATGCAGCCTTCTTTTAATGAATGATGTATATTTTGCTTGCTAATTCAGGAATTAAAGGCCACGAATGAGACACTTAGAGCCCTCCAGATCCAGTTAGAGAAAGCTTACAATCAAAATCCCAGCGGCCCCTCTAACAGTACCCTGACTGCCATACTGGAAACGAAGGACGCTCGCATTGCGACCTTGGAGAAGGAGGTGTCCCTCCTGGAGAAAGAGCTGGATAGGCTGCGCGAGGCGGGGGCGGGGGCGGGGGTGGTGGCTCGACTCTCCCCCCTCCCCCCCGCAATGTCCGAGCACGACAAGTCAGAGTTTAGCATTAAGCGGCAAGTAAGTCAGCACAGGGGCGCCCACCACTTCTCTGTACAGCATCTCTGACTAAATTTCTTTTCTTTTCTTTTGCATTGGAATTTATCTTTGTTTTCAAATTATTACGGCCATGGCATCTTATGATTTTCTTTTCCTTTTTTAGATGTATGTCAGGAAAATTAAACACAGACGGCTGATATATTTTGGGAACGGCTACAAGCATCGTGTAGTATTGTCTGGTGGTCTGGTGTTGTGTTTTACTTTTTATTTCCTCCATCCTCCACGATGAACAGCGGAACGGAATCGGCCGAAACAAATTTGACACCTCTTTTTCTTATCAATGCTGAGTAATAAGAAAGTCGAGTTCCGCGTCGGCTCCATTTAAGAGGTCGACGCTTTTCTGTGTGTGCGGGAAGTGTGTTATAAGTAAACGTCAGACCGTTTTTTTAAGCCGGTCTGGTTTTGCCAATATAAATGTCGAATTTGTTTGTGTGCTCGTCTTTGTTCATCAAACTTCCTGATCTGTGTTTCACTTTCTGCTCTCGCCAAGCTGTTGGTGACGGCCTCACAGCTTCTAGTGACTTTTGGAGAGGCAATACTAACATTTTACCACCTTCGTTATGCTGTCCTATATTTCTGTCTCAGTTTTCCGTTTCTCCAGTACAGCATGGCCTGCCAGGGTATGCCGCATGTGTTCGTTACCCCCCTCACGTAGTCTAGGTAGCATGTAGATTAGAGTAAGTCTTGTTTGTGATTTGAACTAATACTGGCTTTTACAGGAAAACACGGCTTTGCCCTCACTGTCGGAATGCCTTGGTGTATTTGTTACTGTCGTTGTGAGAATATGTATTTCCAGGAATGAATTTTACAGCAGTTACTAAACGGATACACTCAGCATGACTTTGACAAGCTCGTGTTCAAGTCTACACTTAATTTCTGCAATCAGAGACAAGTAAATGAAGGAAAGTACCGATTGGGGTAATTCCACTTCTGTGATGTGCATGCTAAGCTCTTGTGTTGCTGCCTACTTCAAATTTCTAAATGCTACGTAGGCCAGTGATTCTGCATTTTTGAAAAAAAAAAAAAAATTTTTTTTGCGCTTAGTTGAGCAATGTTCCCTCTAAAATGTGACTTTTTTACAGAGCTTTTGGCAAACTAATAGGAATTAGTGCAGTATTGCTAATGTCTGCATCACGCATCAATTTAACCATTTTCTCATATTTTCAAGCCTATGCTTATGTATGCAAATCTAGTTTTAACAAATAGATTTCTTATGAGTGTTGCTTCTGGAGAAACAAATTTTCTTACAGTGGTGTCAGAAGGAAACTTTTTTCACTGCAAAGTGATAATGAAGTTAGGCATAGTAGTTACTATACAATTTTAAATTTAGCCATATTTGTTAAATATGAAGTGTTTTTTCCAACTCATAAGTCGTTTACACTTATGATCTTAATAGATAAATCTTCATAGATCTGTTACCATTCAGTATTATGAATAGACTATGTAGTAAAATATTTTCTTTGGTGAATATTAAATTTTCACTTAGATTTTACATCCTTATCTAGGTTTCAGCGAGACCCTTTTCTTCTCTCCGTTGCGGGAAATACGCAATATAGATCTCAGTTAAACACGTAACTTTTTAGAAACTTTTCTACAAATTATTTGTATTTCTCAATTCTGTCGTTTTTATTTCCATATAATGACGTGGAGTGTACACTAGTAAGTAAATTGCAGATAAAAACTATTGGAGTGTGATATACCTGGAGAATAGACGTTTCCAGTCCGGTGTTTCAATGTAGCGTCTTGAAGAAAACGCACTATAAACTGTCTTAAACAGTTTGGGGTATTTACTACGGTTTTGTTGTTAAGTCGTTTGGCTGTTTGGTGCAGCATTTGTAAATATTACAAGTTGTATACACTTAAGTTCAGTAAAGCTGTTTTGAGAATATTGTTTTTCCTCTTACAGATTTGTACGTTGAGTAAAATTCTCTATATTCTTAAATAACGTGTGGGTGGTTATGTTATACTATTGAAACGAATATTTATTCCTAGGTGGATGACTACATCGTACCTCTAATACTCCTCACACTTGAAAAGAAGAAGAAAGGAAAGTTAGGGTTTAACGTCCGACAACATGATAAAGACGGAGCACAAACTCGAATTATTTTATTTTATTAATTATTTATTTAAGGATTGGGAAGGAACTCGGCCGTGTCCTTTGAAAGAAACCATTCAGGTCGTTTGCCGTCAGGTATTTAGGAAAATCACGTAAAACACAAGTATGGATGGCCAGAGTTGGGTTTGAACTCCCATACTCCCGAACATAATCCAGTGTGCCAATCGGTGCGTCTCCTCGCTCGAAACTCCAATCTCCATCAGATTTCTGTATCTTCATTGAAACGGTCATTTTCAACCTTTTGCAATAGAAAAAGACCGAGATCTGTTGATTAATACAGTTATTATCATGAATGAAAAACAGGTTGTTACATTTCCAAAGAATTTTAGAAGGTATGGTGTAACGCTAAGAGATGAATACAAACCGGAAGTTAACTCACACGAATTACATACTAGGATGTTACAAGAAACTGGAAAAAGTAAACATTAAAATTAGAATAAAGAAGATCACATAAATATTTACGTGGTAAGGTAACTGAAGATAGGAGAAATAGTGATAAAAATGATAAGCAAATATATTGTTTATTAATAAAATATATAATTATTGCTCAAACGACATAGAAACTGAAGTAATGATAAAACTACTGAAAGCAATGGAGTAAAGAATTTCACGATAATAAAACTTGGATGATATTCCAAAATTAAATGACATATCTCTAAGCTTTGGTGTATGGTGCTGAAGACAGCTGGCAAACATGAAATGGTCGCAAAGAACCATCGACTATAATGTTTTTTTGAATATGATGAAAACAGTCGAAGGAAGACGAACAAATGGATAAGTCACACTATACGCAACAGCCAGTTGTTAGTAAATATTCTAGGAGCATCACAATGAACGAAAGGTCACAAGCCGAAATAATGTAGGAGCTAATAATTACGCAGGGTCGGCGTGAGTTGATCGCAGACAAGTTAAAAGTATTGTTGCAAGCTTTTAACAGCAAAATGCGGAAGTCTTCAGACGAAAAATTTACCTTTGCTTTCCAATACAGAGATTTACAAAATTGGTGAAACCTTTGGTGACAACAGATGCAATGCAAGTGCCAGTTCACTGCATTTGAAGAACCCTTTGTCACAGTTGTTCTTAATGTATCCAGTGGCGTAACTAGGACTTGGCTTTGGGGGGGATAGGTCTGCTTGACGAGCAAAATTTTAGTCAGTTTCCAGACAGACTACCAGCTTGCACTCCCATTGAAGAAACTAAGTCACTTCCATCCAATGAAAGATTATGGTAAAAAAAACTCCACGTTTTCAATCTTTACCTTTACCAGATTGCTGTTATACGATTTCTTTTCTTTTCTCTTTTTTCGTTTTTACTTTTTTTCGGGTTCTGGGGGGGGGGGGTTCTATCTTCCTCATCCCCCCCATAGTTACGCCACTGAATGTATCTTAAGTCCATTTCGTCACCACTTCATTGTTGTACACGATATCTGCTTTCTTTTTTCCAAAAGAAAAAAAATGCTACCACGCTCAATTATTTATTGCTGTCTGCTCTGAGGCGTGGTGGACTTTGGAATTTATAATTGAAATGTGTTGACAACGTTCCGACTTCTCAAAGGTAATTCTTTGTTAATAATTATTCATGGTTTAAAATCCTTCCTGTTTCTGACAAATGCCATTGCTGTAAAAATGATCCCTCTTAAAAGATAGGAAAACCTATTATGGTCACAAAGGCAAGTGCACACTTTAACTTGCCTTTGTGGAAAACAGATGGATTGGAGATATGATTTTTAAAGGGGATCAGCTTTACAGTAATGACTTGTGTCAGTCAGTAAGACGAAGTAATTTAAAGGGGGAATAATACTGAGCATAACGCATTTCTTTTACGCATTTCTTTTGAGAATGACGATAGTCGAAACGGGTAAGGCGTAAATAAATTACTAAGTAAGCTCAAGAAATTAAAACTAATTTTTCAAGATCTGTTATTTCTGTTATCAGAACCTGCATTTGGCTAAATATATTCTCAAGTGATTTATTTTTATTAACAAATTTCAGTCACTGTGGCTTTTCATTACATGTGAAGCACCGGTTCTTAACACATTAGTGCCCAGCGTCCTAATTATAGGACAGTTCCTTCCCATTGTTGAATCTCGTAACAGTGAAGACAGCGAAATTTCTGTCTGTATCCGTTGTTGCCTCCAGACTTTCAGCTCCAATTACAGTTCTGTTACAGACCATATCTGTAATTGTTTATATGTGTACATCTCAGCATTCGTGAATTTTTTACTGTGCACATAATTTTCTGTTTTGCTAAACGGGCGTAGTAAGTAAAGTAGGTTACTGAAAATTTGAATGTTCAAAGTCTATTTGTGCCAGCTGTATAAAATTCGTGCTGAAAACATAATTTCATGCTAAAAGTTGAATTAAAATAGTGTATAAATATGACGCTGGGCTGTTGATACGCCCAATTTTTTTCTTTCAATAATTCTGCTGGGTATCGGCGGATAATATACAAATCGGCCGAAGAGGCTGCAGAATACTTATTTTCTGAGGAGATAGAGGCAGATTTGATTACCTTACCATCTGGTTTATATGAACTGACAGACGAAGAGAGTCTCGATATTGACGAAACAGGGTGTTCCATGGTGCAGGATATTCCAGAAACAGTAGAAATTAACGTGTCGGAGAATGACGACGTATCAGGCCCTCCACGATAAATCCTAATTACATTTTGGGCACTGCAGGTAGTCTGGCATAAATTAACCGTGAAAATATCGTGGGCACTATACGTATCTGAAAATCATACAGAATGCAAGAACAATTATTGATAGACCAGTACCACTGCAGATCTCTAGGAAGTTCTGGGTATTCTGCGGCTCGATGGAAGAGGTCAAATAGTACACCAGAGAAGATTCTATTTCCTAAATTGTACTAAATGTGATGTAACTTTATTTGCGCCTTGTTTTCCATAATTTCGTAATGATCGAGGTCTCAACCAAGTGGTTTCATTAAAATTGTAGCATCTAACTAGCTGCTAATTTCGACGAATATTTGTTTTCCAACATTTAGATCAACTGTAATTGATTGTAATCGCTAAATTCCGTAGATAAACACAATTACCCTTATTCATCATGTATATGACTGCTTTGACTTGCTATAGAGGCTAACTACAGACTTTTATAGATTATTTCTCATAATCTTTGGAGAGTACTGAGTTTATTTTGTAATTTGAGCTTCTAAATAAATCTTCCCTCTTTGAAATTGAGTGTTTTGTTTCACACTTATCACCTTAAATGAAAGTGGAACAAAAACTGTAAAACAGGAAAGAAAACTGAAGAAAGTCTGTTTTCTTTATTGGACTCCCCAAGCTCTGAGCGTCGAGTCTATAGAAAAGTGCTTATTCTTATTTCTGTGTATTTCAACTTCAGACATATATTACTTTAGACGTTTTAAACATTTCCTTTAATTTCTTTCAAAAATTACACTAAATAATTTGTCGCTTAAGCTTTTAGCAAATTTATTATCTAGAAAGTTTTTATTAAAAACTTTTTTTTTTCTTTTTGAGCGATTGTGCGGTTCATTATATGCACCAACTGCCTTGATTCATAAGTAGCATATATGATATTAAAAAAGTAAATAATAGTAAAAATACATTAATGTTTTCAGAAGTGAAAATTCTGCGTTCTTATCTCATGACATGAGAATACCCAGAATGGAATGACTAAAAAAACTGCTTGTATCAGGTACTAATGGCAGACAGACAGTCCATTGGTTGGTAGAAAACTTCTCCACGGGCACTGTAGCTCAACTGACTGTTCAAAAAATGTTCAAATATTTGTAAATCTATCGGACTCTACTTCTGGGTTATTAGTCTGTAGCTTACAAACTACTTAAACTAAGGTAAACTAACCTAAGGACAACCCAAACACTCATGTCCGAGGGGGGACTCGAACCCCCGACGGCGAATGGCCACGCGCACTGCAGCACGGCTAATCCGCCGCGGTCTGAACTGTTTGTACAGGTCTCAGTATCTTAACATGCCCCTGATGATTATGTAAAGAGTATATTTTGATGAGGGCCTAATAATGATACGAGTTAGAAAATGGTGTTTCAGCTTCATCGGTCTCTTACAGAAAGTGACTATACTCGCAATACCGACGAGACGAGTATGTGGTTTTTAATCACTTCACTGAAGTTAAATCGCACGGTCAATTAGGGTGATTGGCGGTATCTAAGGAATTTTCCGCGATAAAAATGCAGCCTTCTTATTCACGTTATACCGGAATATCGTCTACCGCATTTTCAGCCCATAATTCTATAGAAGGAAGTTAAACATGTCGTTACAGTTTAATTTATGTAGTACGCGCAAAAGCGTCACACAAATGCTTAAGGATAAAGAAGAGTCAGCCAATATATTGCTTCCTCCTAAGACCATGAAGATAAAATTAATGCCAGCACGAAGACGAATTAAAAATTTCTTCCTGCGAACAGTAAAGTGTTTTACGGAATACAGATGCAGAAATGTATAACAAAGTGCCTCCTCCCGGACCTTTTTCTAAGCATTATTTGACCTTGTTTTAAGCTCAAGGATGCAACCAGTCGCGTTGGAACGAAGAATAAGAAATACCCGCTGTTCGTTGCGCTCGTTGCCACGACGTACTTACTCTAAACTGTTACTGCCATAAGTGGATTATTAAGAAATCTGTGTAACGCTATCGCTTTTCAAGTTATCAATCTGCTATGTGTACATTTTGCCATAGTAGAATAAATACAGTCAATAACAGATTTTCATTTGTTGATGCCGTTAATATACTGTGCGAAGTATCACACATTTTCACAAGCTCCGTAATGAGACTGTGTCGTTTCATACCTCCATTCCCACATTCATTTTAGATTCGATTATAGAAATAGTTGCCTCTTTTTATTAGTCGCTATCAATTTATATTGCACCGCGTTGGTTTAAAATACAGTCCAGCGTGGACGAAACTATATCCTGTTCATTATGTTGCATTCTGTAGCTATTTTGTCATAGTTGATTTGTGTTAGTTTACACAACGATATAATATGGAATAGAATTATCAGATACACGTTAATAAGCACGTATAGAGAGAGAGAGAGAGAGAGAGAGAGAGAGAGAGAGAGAGAGATATCAAGTAACTCGATTCTCGTATGCGGTGAACATACTGCTGTCTCGGTGTAAATATCATTCTTCCGACTGGCAATAGGCTACTGCTCTCTTTCATTGCGGTTAAGCGAATATACATCGACTTTAATACAGCTGTAAAGGTACATCGTTGCAGGAGCCAGTATTTTATGTACGTGATCACATCTGAAGTTAATTCTATGTGCATAAACGTCTAGTCATAATAACTGGAAAAGCTTTTTCATCGATCATGTTCGTCAATAATGCCTACGTTGTCAACGGGACGTTAAACTTTAATCTTCCTTCATTCCTTTATCGATCATCTTATTAATTATTCCGATAAGCCTAAAGTTCTCTGTGTGCAATCTATATATCAATTTAGACTATTACAGTCGCAGAAGTTATGAAAGCGAGATACCACTGAATTACATCACAAAAAGTTTTATATTACGTTACATCTCACTATTCTGTTGATCAGTGTTTTTCAACCTGTCGGTCGCGACCCCCAGAAGAGCCGCTAAGTGTTGTTCAAGGGTTTGCCGTTAAGGGAGGATGAAGTTGCATCATAAAACAACAAGCCCAGTACCTTTTGTAAAACTGGGGTTTCATAATACGAATCATAGACCTAATGAAATTAAATCTTATATTAAAATAACGTAGCGTAATTTGTTGTTTATCATAATACACCGTGTTAACGATGAAGAAACGAAAAGCCAGAAAACCGTTTTCAGAAACCAATCGATAGTTAACAAGATGTAGTCAGTAAATCTGAGAAATTCGGAAAAAAGATTACTGCTTTACAAATGGACTCTCTAGTAGGAATCTGCTTAGTGAAGATAATTCGATTCTGCGTCTTCCCTGCAATGTGTCAATCTCGTTATGCATCAAATATTACTCTATCGGAATTGGAATTAGGATAATGCGTTCCATTCAGAAAATATATTCAAATGTTTGAAAACCTATTGGACCAAACTGCTATGAGCATCAGTTCCTACGCTTACAAACTGCTTTAACTTAGGCTACTCTGAGGACAACAAACACACACGCCTGAGGGAGGACTACATCCTCCGGCGGGAGCGAACGTATTGTCCGTAGCATGACGCCTTAGACCATGGGGCCATTCCGCGCGGCGCGTTCGTTAGGCTAATGCCACACTAGGCGTTTTTGTCCGCTGAAGGTCAACGGTTTTTGTCGCGCTGTAAATGGAACACAACTGTAGCAAACGGAGGGTGCCTCACCGGGCTGTAATTGTCGCTCCGTCAAGTTCCCGCGCGCGACTGTCGCTGTCGAATGGGCCTGTACTGGGCCTATTTCTGACGCGGCAATACTCGTCGGCATCGCTGCCACACTAGGCTGTTTATTTCGGCAGTCGCGCAGCAGCCACGAGGTACTGTACTCACAACGAGACCACACGGATATCGGATTTTGTAATTTCTTTATATTTATGGTACGTGAAGTGCAGAACTTAAATAACAAAAACTATTCTATTCAACTCTCAAAAATTCTCGAGAAAATCGACTTTGAAGTTTTGTAAATTCCTACACGTAAGTACCAATAATTAAAATAGCTCAGGTGGTAGCGTTGTGGCCTCACAACCGTAGAGTTGAGGTTTCGAAACACGCTATAACAAATATTTTTCCGTTGTTTTCGAATTCAGTTGTACAAAACATTTTGTGATCTCTAATTCTACGTGATGTGTCAATTTCTGTTTATGTACATGTAGACGAGCTGAACACCTTGTCGTTACTTATTAAACGATGGCCGAGTAGGTTAGCTGCTTGGAAAGCCATTAGTAGCTATAGAGATGACTTTCCAAAAACAGAGTCGTAGCTCTTCACAAACTGAACAATCGAAGGCTACGTCGTCAACTAATATTGAAGCCAATACTGTAAACAATAAAACTAACTTTTTTGATTGAAACCATCATTATTAACAGCCTATTGTAAAATGCAGAAAATTACGAATAAACCAAAACAAGTGCGTTTTTCGTAAAAATTATCATTAGATGTTAAAATTGGGTAAGTATCCGAACACAACGAAAGGGGAAAAATCTGTTACTGCAGGATTCGAACCACCGCCCCTAAGTTTGTAAACCTTGAGCTACAAAGATAGATGGTGTAACTGTTCTAATTATTGGCACTTACGTATACTTGCAAAACTTCATAGTCGATTTTCTTGAGAATGTTTGAGAGTTGCGCCGAATGGTTTTGGCTGATTGTTATTTGTGTTCTGAACTTCACGGTCCATAAATATCAAAAAATTCTAAACTCCGTTACCCATTTGGTCTCCTTGCCAGTTCTGTTTCGTCTACATCTACATCTACATCTACATGGGATACTCTGCAAATCACATTTAAGTGCCTGGCAGAGGGTTCATCGAACCACAATTATACTATTTATCTCCCATTCCATTCTCGAATAGCGCGCGGGAAGAAAGAACACCTGAATCTCTCTGTTCGAGCTCTGATTTCTCTTATTTTATTCTGATGATCATTTCTACCTATGTAAGTGGGAGTCAACAATATATTTTCGCATTCGGAGGAGAATGTTGGCGATTGGAGTTTCGCAAGTAACCCACGCCTCAGCGATAAGCGCCGTTGTTGTAATGATTCCCATCCCAGATCCTGTATCATTTCCGTAACGCTGTCTCCCCTGTATCGTGACAATACGAAACGAGCTGCCCTTCTTTGGACTCTTTCGATGTCCTCCGTCAAACCCACCTGATAAGGATCCCACACTGGGCTGCAATACTCCAAAAATGGACGGACAAGCGCAGTGTATGCAGTTTCTTTAGTAGTTCTGTTGCATCTTTTAAGGGTTCTGCCAATAAAACGCAGTCTCTGGTTCGCCTTTCCCACGACATTATCTACGTGTTCTTTCCAGTTTATGTCTGAAGTAATAGTGATTCCTAGGTATTTTGTGGAGTTTACGGCCTTCACATTTGACTGATTTATGTTGTAAGCAAAGTTTAACGGATTTCTTTTCGTACTCATGTGGACGACTTCACACTTCTCATTATTTAGAGTCAATTGCCAATTTTTACACCATACTGATATCTTATTCAGATCGTTCTGCAGTTGGTTTTGATCTTCAGATGATTTTACTAGACGGTAAATGACGGCGTCATCTGCAAACAACCTAAGAGAGCTACTTAGATTTTCCCCTAAATCGTTTATGTAAATAAGGAATAGCAGAGGACCAATAACACTACCCTGTGGAACGCCCGATTTCACCTCTGTTTTAGTCGATGCCTTACCATCGATTACTACGAACTGTGTCCTCTCTGACAAGAAATCCCCTATCCAATTGCAAATTTGGGGCGATATACCATAACCACGCAATTTGATTAAAAGCCGTTTGTGAGGTACGGTGTCAAAAGCTTTCTGGAAATCAAGAAATACGGAATCGATTTGCGAACCTTTGTCGATAGCACCCATCACTTCGTGTGAATATAGAGCTAGTTGTGTTTCGCATGAACGATATTTTCTAAATCCGTGTTGGCCTTGGGTCAATAGATCGTTCTGTTCGAGATAATTCATAATATTTGAATACAGGATATGTTCCAAAACCCTGCTGCAAATTGACGTCAATGAAATAGGCCTGTAGTTTAGTGGGTTACTCCTACTGCCTTTCTTGAATATAGATGTGACCTGTGCAACTTTCCAATCTTTTGGTACAGATCCTTCTATGAGAGAGCGGTTGTATATGACTGTTAAGTAAGTCTGTGAGTAACAACGTCCAAAAACTCTGGACAGTGAACTTGATTACAATTGTGGTGGAGAAATATCCCTGTTTCTACAACATAAAATCTTAATGTTATAAACATAGCCTACGATGACGAACTACATATAATGCTAGTGCAGATAAATATTTAAGTTTTGAAAGACAGCTCATTATTCGTGGTGTCTCTCGTGGCTGGTTGCAACACAGCTGCAAAAGTCACCGATTTTTGTCGCTTGTGCTGCACCCAGGTAAGTACGGCGCGACTTGCGATTATAATCATTTGAAGTGTGGCACTTAAAGGCCACCATTTCAGCCGGGTTTATTATCAAGAGGAATAAATCGCCTAGTGCGGCATTACCCTTAGGTCGCGTCGTCAGCTCCTCCCCCTAGGTTTGAATGATGAGCAGAAACATGCTAGACGGCATTGATGTATGGAACGACGTCACTCGCGACAGGAATAGCATCAGATAGTGTTTCCAGATGAATCCAGATTCTCCTTGGTTAAAAAATCATTGGCGCATTTTGGTTCGCAGCAGACGGGGACGGTGGCATCACACTGAATGCATTCGACATACAGCGCCAACTCAAGACATCACGTTGTGGAGTGTTTGTAGTGTACAGCCACAAATCAGTTGGTGCTTATCCAGGGCACTATGGCTAGTTGGACTTATGTGAATGAAACATGACACCCTATTCGCCCTTTTTTCCAGCAAGACAATGTATCACTTCATGTCATGAAGCTCCATAAACTCGTGATTTCCGAGTTTCACAAGATGCCAGTCTTTTTTCTCTGGCCCGCCAGATCACTAGACTTGTCAATCGAAAACGTGTGGATAAAATGAAACAATGAGTGCAGCGATGTGACCCATGCCAACCACCACAGACGAAGTTTCGAACCAAGTGAAAGCAGCATTTATGGCTGTACCACAGTACGCCATTCGCGACGTATACGCGTTGCACCATCATGCATGGAACAAGTTGTCAAGGTCCATGGCGGGCCCTGTGCCTACTAGGCAATGAGACACATTCTTAACAGAGGTGACTGAAAAGCTCACCATTGCTTCAGAATATTCTATGTATATGTCCTGTGAATATGAACGTCCTATCTCTAATCTTTCTAGGTGTTTTGATTTTTCCTGTTTTATTTGTGTGAACCATTTGCTACATTAAACTTCATCCTTACACCAGGAGGAGTTTCACTGAAATTATTATTTCGGAGTTGCTGGAGGAGCCTTTACTATAAGCGTATCTTGAATTCCGCCGAAAGCTCCCAACACAGCCTGAAAATGATAATAATTGTAATAATAATAATAATCCTAGCATATTTTCGATAAATACAAAAATTCACATTATTCGTATAGTGCCTTCGCAGTCAATATCTGTATGCCGTATCTTCCAACTAGGTCCTAGACCACTGCCAGTGAATCGTTAGATTTTCATTAAACTTATGACACCTCAGGTATAAAACTCACCGTCCTCTCTCACTCTACTGCAACGTAACACAAAGTCTCTTAGTACTGTGAGCGGTCAAAACTAAGTAGCGAAAGGGTGCAGTCGTATGGAAAATCTTTTCGCTATGATGAAGGAACGGTTGTGAAAGAAAACATTACAACGCAGCCGTTGCAATTATACAAATTTTTCAGCTGCGCAAAAATGAATTGTTTTAAATACAAATTAATTCGACACTGAAAACGTTTTATTATTATTATTATTATTATTATTATTATTATTATTATTTCATATTTTATTTAATTTATTTATTTATTTTCATTTCTTACAATGGCAACTGAGGATGGCGAGCGAAAAGCGTTTCATCGAAAAACTAGTCAAGAGGATTGCGGAGATGTGATTTCACAAAGCGACAGAAAGTTAAACACTGAATTTGAATGACGCGAACCAGAAGCAAAAAATCGTATGAGGCGAGTACGAAATTCATAAACATGTTCACAGCTAGGCTGTAAACGAAAGCAGACGAAGAATAGCAAACGTTAATAAATGGATCAGCTGGAAAATGCTCCTGCCGCAGCACAAAAAGGCGAATAGTTCCTATTTAAAAGACTCAGTCCTCATTCCGCATAACTGAAAAATTTTATTTTGCGAATTTATTCACGCTTTTGTAACACAGAACATTGTAAATCCTTTTACCTTGCCTCTCTGTGTAGTGAGGCACTCTTTCTTACAGTCTCCCTCTCTCTGCCACTATCTTCGTATGTCTTTCTTTCTCTCCCACTGCTCCCATTTCCATCTCTGCCTCTTTCACTGCCACCGCCTCCCTCCCGCCATAACTGTTTGCGCTTTCTTTGTCTGCCAGCGGTACTGTCTCCTCTCTTTCGTCGTCGTGCTCTTTGAGCACAGAAAGCGCAAATATGTTCGCGTACCAAGATGTTTGGTGAGTAAGGCGGAATGAGGGCCGAGACAGCTGGTTTTCCTCTTTGCTATGAATATTCACAACCTAACAGAGAATCTGACCGTAATACTAAAATATAAGAGGTCGCAGAACGTTGCAGTACACAAGTAACCGACATTACAAGAAAAATAATTTCAGGTTTACCTGAATTTTATGCCGTGTGTGATGGAGCTGTCGCCTCTTGTTCAAGATGTACATACAATGATAAACACGTTTAATTCGTTCTCGCATTAAATATTTGTCTAGATAGATTCTTGGAATTGTCACCTACCTCCTGGTTTATCGGTATGAGTTTTAACCTTTTAACGTTAACGTTGACGTTGAATAAATGACAGTAAAAGTATTTTTCGTGTCAGAATTCAAATAGGTAACGCAGTTTCCATTCGTAAAAGTACTTTGAAAACAATAGTGGCTAATGTTCATGCCACTAATAGAGGGGGTGTGCATTCGCTTCTCTGTGATCTTCGAACTAGTTTTATCAAGGAAGGTGAACCCACAGTTTAATGTGAACTTCGTACAACATACCTCGATAGACCCCGACAAGCAACGAGTATCGGTGCTACGTAACCGACGGACTCTTCTTCGTTTTTCTAATGGAGAAATTAGTATAATCATTTCATTTTTTTATCGCCACTATATTTGTATTTATTTACTCATCATCTCCTGTCATCAGAAACAATAATATGCAGTACACTTTCTCGTGAGTTACCAATATGAGACAGTCATAAATAATACCCCTGACAAATGCAATACAAAGCAGCCAATACACCTGACACATGGAATACAAAGCAGCCCTCGAAAGGCTTACACCAGATCCCCGTGATTCGTATAAATAAATAAATAAATCACATGTTAATTACAAGTTCACTTGTTTCAATGTATTGCCCTATCGCTTTCATTGTTTAAAATCATGGCATCAATACACATATATTTACACGATTTATCGCGACGACTGAAGAGAAAAACACAGTAGCGACATACAAAATAACCCACAGGCATGTTCTTGTTGGGAATGGAACCCATGTGTCCGCATTTCAATGAAGCGATAATTTCGAGAGAATACAGAGACCATCGATGGTTTGTGCTGAACTGCGAAATATTTAATGCAAAAATGAAGCATCACACATCACAGCAGCCCAAGTTCATTGTACGTATAAATTCTATAAAACAATTCCAGAATGAATATCAGAGAGTAGAATGTATATCAGAGAGTAGAATGTTTGTAAAGCTTATGAGACTTAAATTCCGGGTCATCAGTCACTAAACGTACAAACTACATATGAACTAGGTTACACTAAAACGGCACAAATATCCATGCCCGAGGGGAATTCGAACCCCCGACGGAGAACGGCCTCTCGCATCGTAGCATAGCGCCTCAATGCGTTCGGCCGCTCCGCCGCGGCCATCAGAGAGTATACGGAGTTTATGATGCCCTTTCAAAGATGATAAAGCCGAGTTCAGGCTATTATTCTACTTGAATGTCAGCGCGAGCCGCCGAGAGTATTCTAAGTAGTTTAGGACTACCGCCTTGAACCTACTGCAACGCTTTCACGTCCTAGACGACAGCAACGAGAGAGGTTGGCGACTCTCACTGCTCCGTGGCGCAAAAAATTGCAGCTGGTGTTGAAATGTATGCCATATTGTGAGTGTATCTAACTTATCATAATTCGTAATTAAGTGAAAGTGAACGAAGCACGGTTGAGGCCTTTCATGGGGAACCTTCTGCGATCAAAATGTTTATGACAACTGAACATTGCCGACCCGTGTTTTTCGACAGTGTTGAAAATGCATGTTAAACGATTTCGTCAATAAGTTAGGTCTGTTTTCTGTAAGACGGATATTTCTATGCGATCATGTTAGTGCTGTTTTATTGCAATAACAAGTGTGCCATACGTAGCCTCGCGTAGTCAAACAGTTTCTATGGAATATCGAAAAGGAAATCCATTCGAAAAGTGGTAAATGATACATGACAGTCTGTGAATCATGAGATACTGGATTAACCTTTGCTGTCGGAAGACACCATACACCTACAGCATCACACGTGACCCATCACTTAAAAAGGCAGCGAGGCACGTGTAGTTTCTTTCTATTCACACATCTTAATGTTTACACACTCTTGTTCGGTTCCTCTGTTACATAAGACTTGTATTTTCAGGTTAGGAGAAATGTAACCAGAAATTCACTTGTGCCAGGGTATGTTCATATGATTTTCATTATCGACTGGTCATGTACTGAAAAAGAAAAGAAATATCTCGTTGAAACACCCTAATCACTGGTTTAGATCCGACAAGGATGGTGAAGGCCTGCGTGCACTCGTGAAAGAAAGAATTCCGGGATCAACTATAAGTGATATAGCGGAATTACGAAAATTCTCTTGGATTCAACCCCCTGAACATTAATCATTCCGCCACTCATCAATCACATTAGGTGTTGTTCTCAATCACATTGGGTGTTGTTCTGAGTAAGTGCCGCATATTGTATATAAATGAAACATAAAACCCACTTTTTCCACACTCTCTCTTGCGCCCTCACTCTTGTCCTCTCGTCTTCACTTCTATTGTTAAGTCACCTTCCGCCAGAGGGACTGATGACCATTGCAGTTTTGTCCCCCTTAAACATTCGAACAACAAAAATAACCACCTTCCCCAAACCGCCCTGCTTTCTCCTACATTTATTTATCATCACACAGTATTTCACTTTTATTTCCCTTATATCAAAGTAAATACTCAATGACATACTTTAAAAATGACAGTACTAATATATCAAATTAAAAAAAAAGTAGAGCAAGAAATATTGCAATATTGCCAACACTCCAAAAACTAGACGATACACATGCAGACATATAAAACTACTCAATTGGCTGTAAAAATGCGAAAAATCTAAAGTGAAGTGGAACGTGGACGATAAAAGTTGGCGCTGGAAGAAAAAACAGTTGTGTACTCTACAACACGTTGATGCTTCATGATGTGAGGCAAAAATATGAAGAAAAAATCCGGAAGTAATTAACATGTCAGAAAAAAATTAACGAACAGTTTGTAGATCCATTAAAATAAATAAAATTGTAGAATCTGTAATTTCAGACTACTTATCGGGCCTTATCGTACTTACATACAACGGACAAATAATACCGTTCAGAAAACATTTTTCATGCTAAAGTACTTTTAACCGTCAAACATAATATTAATGTTCACGACTGACCAATTTCAGCTCTGAGCTCATTTTCAAGTAAACTATCAGTCCCATGAGTGCACTATCAAGTACGTTGATCCAATGTTTCGTTTACAGAGTTCTTATGGCACAGACCACAGTCGTCGTACATAAAACTTTGCAGAAATTATAGTAACTACAAGACAATATTGAATGAATAAACCAGAGATTTGGTATAACTGTATCGATGTATTAAAGCAGTATTTGTGTTAACTGTACTGTAAGCTTTAAATAAGTTGTTTCATCTACTTCTGACACCACTGTAATCTCTGTTACAAAATTATTGTATACGTCATTCTTTTTTTGCTACTGCTAAGTTAGAGGGAGCATTGTTCCATCATCAGACCCAGGGGCATAATTTTTGAATTTTCATAGTGTTCAGCAACTTTGAAGAAAAAAAATTAACTTGAACTAGAAAATAATTGTAAAATTCTTAAAGTTAAAAGTTACTGATTCATTTTTAAAATACTGAATAATACAAGTAAATTGTTACTTAATTTGAATTTATCTATTTAGAGACTTTCAACTGCATTCAAGAGCAAATATTTTCTTAGTTTACGAGCCAGACTTGAGTTGCTATGGGTCTTAAGTTGCCGACCCTTTAAAAATGAGAGCTCTAAAAGCGAGGCTAGTAATTGTTGTCCCCCTGGTGAATGTGCACGTTTTTGTAGCTTCCGCTTGCAAATGTGCCGCACTAATGTCTTTCTTGTTGTGTGGCTCGCTAGCTGGACGAGTTCCGAGCGGAGATCCAGCGGCGCGACCAGGAGATCCTGGCCATGAGCGCCAAGATGAAGACGCTCGAGGAGCAGCACCAGGACTACCAGAGGCACATAGCCGTGCTCAAGGAGTCGCTCTGCGCCAAGGAGGAGCACTACAACATGCTGCAGGCGGACGTGAGTACCACTGACCGGCCCTTCTTCATCTTACACGCTTCCACGATTTGTGTGAAAGCACTCTGCTCACCTATAATGTCATTTCAAACAGTATTTTAAATACACAGCGGTCAGAAGAACATTGTTAAGGGGGCCAGAACAGGATAGGAGACGTGGAATGTCTGCAGGTGGGAGTTAATTCCATAAAATGGTAACAAATCGTGCCGTAGCACAGCGCAGGATTTGTACCGAAATCCTGACCATAACTGCAAAAATTCAAGTTAGTGCAACGATTGTATATTTTATACAGTAACTAACCAATTGTTGATTTTACAAGTGAATTTTTAAGGGCCTAAGACGTGCCTGTTAGCCACAAACTACTACTGAAGTGCTTTTTCTGACACCATTCTTCTTTTTAGACAAACTCTAAGTTTTTTGCGGTTTTTTTTTTTTTTTATTTTGTATGTATTTATTCTATTTTACTTTTTAGACATTCACGGTTGCACTATTTCGTCTCATTGGTGGAAAAAGATGTCTTCAATTGGCATTTGTATTGATACTTGATACTGGTTGGAAAAGCCGAAAGTTGAAATTGGGCGGCAGATGTGGCGTGCAGTTGTTTACTTGCCCCCGTACCGGAGTGTTGGAGAGCCTGTATAAACTTAGGGTGAGAGCGGCCAATCGGCGGGTGTCCACCGTGCTTTTACCAGATTGCGGGCGGGACGTGCATTTAGATAGCGATCCAAGCAGAGATGCAGCCACTTAACGATAAAAATAAGGCAGGAGTTCGGCGGGTGAGTCCTAAGCAGATTTTCTAGCTTAATACTCAGTACGTGGTTACAACAAATGCAATTCGCCTATGTTTATTTAGGCCTTTAGGCCTAATTTATTTAGCAAATGAAAGTCTCATGCAGTGGTGTCTGTCAACCAAATGTTAATAGCCATATTTCACGATGTTCTGGAAACATCCACAATCGGCATTTGATGAACAAGAAATGAGATGTTTCATGTATCTCAAAGAAAATGATGTTATTGCCATCGTCGAAGTTAGTAGACTAAAATGTTCAAATGTTTGTTAAGCTTATGGGACTTAACTACGGGGTCATCAGTCCCTAAACTTACAAACTACTTATGAACTACCTTATACTAAAGACGGCACAAATATCCATGCCCGAGGGGGGATTCGAACCCCCGACCGTAGTAGCCGTGCAGACCGTGACTGAAGCGCCTCAGTCTCCTCGGCCACCGCGGCCGGCGTTAGTACTCTTTTCCCTTTCAACTCCCATAGTGTATTCCTGTCAATCTTATAAAACATTTTTCTACACTGGGATATATTAAAATGTCATTCTGTACAAACTTTTGGGAACAAGTACTATAGGAAACTGGAAAAATATAAATATTTTCTCTACTGAAACAGTAGAAACTGACTCAAAATGGATTACTGAATATCCGCAAGCAGTCAATAGTCCAGCCCCTCCACTTTTCAATTGCTACATACCGTAGCCAATTATAGGATCGTCAGTAGCCAAAAATACACAGCTAACGGCAAGGTGCCAGTCGGACATGCGTTGACTTAAGAGTTCTGTGGCCATGTTAAAACATATTGTGTTCCATGACGTGTCAAAAACCGACTGATATGAAGTTAGAAAACATTGATCAAAAGAAAAAAATGCCGCATACCAACTCGGAACCTCCAACGCCACAGGAGAATTACACTTACCATAATTTATTTACTTACTTTTTATCAAGACCTTTCTTGCTTGGAGGGGGAAGCAATAGAAAATGCTTACTTCACACAGAAAGGAATAATTCATTGGTTTCCATAAGTCGGCCTTAAGGATTCCCTCTTCTCGGTTAACTATCACCACGCCAACTGTTTCCGTCTATCTTCATTCATCATATAGTCATCTTCACTTCGGTTTTTACAGTTAACTGCGGAACAACCAGGCATTTCTCTTAACTTTCCTTTATGATTATGTAACATACATTATTAGTTACATTCAGTAAATCAAATCAACATTTAATAGTAAAAATTTACGAGAAGTTCTAAATTTATCGTCGCAGTCCGACGAACAGCGTGTTTATTGATGAAAGTTAATGAACATAAACAGAACAGACAGAAGACGTGAAAAATTGCAGTAATACCTACCGTATTACAACCTGTAAATAACTGCACAGTGAAATCGCTGCAGAAGCATTTAAGACCTGTCTTTTCGTAGCGCTGCCACAGCTACCAGCCAGGACGCCGGAAGTCTGTACACATCTCTGTTCATACCAGCGGGCCGCTTGACATTTTCGATGGCGTCTCTAGTATTCCTCGTCATTGTAAGTAGCCAGCACGCGGGTGTCGCGGAATAGTAGCTCTTACCCGCACTCACCCTGTTGTTCTGCCACCGCTGACTTCTATTTTTGTCCAAGCCGGATATAGCGTTCATTTTCGGACATTTTTGAGCTCATTCGTCGGCCGGTCTCGCTTACATAAACCGGTCCACCGATTTCGTAAATAACAGCATTATTTAAATTGTCAACTCCATCAATCGTTGAGCGAAGGGCATCCTTCATCTTGTTGCTCCGGTAGATTGGCTTGACGCCTGTCCTACAGAGAATTTTACCCACTGGTTCTGTGACCCATTGCACGTTTGGTAATAGTTTATGGTAATATGGCGATGTTTTCTTGCTTCCCCCTGCTGTTTCCTGTTGCGTTCATTCTTTGTCGACATTTGTTTGTTTATCTCATTGTCCCAAAAATTTCAATTGTGTGTTCAAATGTTTGTAAATCTATCGGACCAAACTGCGTGGTCATCAATGCGTAGCTTACAAACTACTTAAACCTAGGTAAACTAACCTAAGGACAACACTCACACCCATGTCCCAGGGAGGATGCGAACCTCCATGGCGAACAACCGCGCGCTCCGCAGCGAGACGCCTTAGACCGCTCGGCTACTCCACTGCGGCTCAATTTTGTGTAACTAAGGGCCGGCCGCGGTAGCACAGGTGACTGAGGCGCTTCAGTCACGGTCAGCACGGCCACTACGGTCGGGGGTTCGAATCCCCCTTCGGGCATGGATATTTGTGCCGTCCTAGTTCGTAAGTAGTTCATAAGTAGTTTGTAAGTTTAGGGACTGATGACCCCGTAGTTAAGTCCCATAAGCTTAACAAACATTTGAACATTTTGTAACTAAGGGTCCAAACTGTACATTGGTCAAAAACTTACGCATTACTTAAACTAACGTAAACTAAGGAAAGCACACACATATGCCCGAGAGAGGACTCGATCCTCCGGCAGGAGCGACCGCGCAGTCCGTGACATGACGCCTCAGACTGCGAGGCCGTCCCCGCACGGTCCTCACTCATCCCATAGCCACTGGACGTTGGAAATACATTAAGTCATTCTACCGGAGCAACAACAAAACAATGGATGTTCTTGGTTCAACGAAGGATGCCGTAGACAAACTAAATTATTCTGGTGTCTACAAAATCGGTTTCGAGTGTGGACTGGTATATGTAGGTAAGACAGGGTGACCACTGGGAATAAGAATTTCCGAACATGAGCAATACAGCCAGTCTGTACAGCACACGTCAGGGGTGGCAGAACAACAGGATGAGTGCGGAAAACAGTTATTATTACGTGAAGCCCGCGTGCTGTCGAAACAGCTATTTACGATCAGGAGGAAGATCAGAGAGGCCATCGAAATAGCCAAGCGAACCTCCAACATGAACAGAGAAGATGGGCACTGACTTCCGCCGTTCTGTTTGCGCGCCCAAACTTAACTCACACAGGCGCGCGGGAGACCATTGCGGTCCTATCTACAATACGTAGAGCGCCGGTTCGCCGCCGTTCGCAACAAGAGACAAGCCTACACCTCCACTCCACAACTGCCGCCAATTTCTCCCATTCGCCTATTCCAACTAATGGCAAGCAGCAATGCAAACGCCAATTGAAGACGTCTATTTCCACCAATGAGACGGAATAATGCGACTACCAATGGCAAGAAAAAGTACTCCATGTAAACACCAACGGCGTAAAATATTGCAAATACCAATAAATAACTACCTCCTTCTAAACCACTGTTTCTCATTATTATATAAGACCCATTCAGCAGTCAGATAAATTAACAGAAGAAGGCCAATTGTAACAGTGGTCGAAAGTCGGGTAGTTTTAAATATTGACATGCGGTCTCATATCCTAAACAAATTTATTGATCTATGATTTTATCGACATCGGAAGTTAGCGCTACAGAAATGTTTTAAATGTTTGTATAGCTTATGGGGCTTAACTACGGGGTCATCAGTCCCTAAACTTACAAACTACTTATGAACTAACTAATACTAAGTACGGCACAAATATCCATGCCCGAGGGAGGATTCGAAACCCCCGACCGTGTGGCCGTGCTGACCGTGACTGAAGCGCCTCAGTCCCCTCGGCCACCGCGGCCGGCTAGCGCTACAGGTTATTTATACTCCTCTTTTCTCAAATATGTTCAAATGTTTGTAAAGCTAAGGGACGAAGCTGCTGAGGTCCTCGGTCCCCAGACTTAAAGTACTGAAACTAACTTATACAAGGGGCAACAGACGCAGCCTTTGCCGATGGAGGACTCGAACGCCCGACGGGAGTGACCGCGCAATCCGCGACGTGATGCCTAAAGCAGAGCCGGTATTTTTTGTCAGAAAAAGAAACAAGGAGTGGTTAAAAATATGGAAACATTAGAAAATACACATTACTGAGACTAATACGCTGTTAGAAAACGGTAGACACTAGAAACAGCTTCCTCTGGCCATGCGTGTACCAGATTTCCTGTAAAATAGTGACTGCTTAGATAATGACGATGCGGGTGGATAGCTATCACACACCCTTATGTCAAAAGTATACTACAGAAACCAAATAATGTTGATATCTAGTGGCTTTGGCGGCCAAGGGAGATGCGACAATTCACCATCCTGCTCACAGAACCAGTCCTGAGGAGTGTCAGCTGTGTCCCTGTCGATTTGAAACACAGCAGCACCATTGGGCAAAAAATATTTTACTATGTGGTGCGTCACAGAAACTTTGGCAGTACGCGACCTTTTCGAGCAGGTATGGGACTCATGGACACCACGATATTACTGCCCATATCGTCACCGAACCTCTGACATGTATCATTTCTGCAGAAAGCGATCTGCATCATAGTTTGTACGGCGTACGCCAAAGTCGGCTAGAAGTTGGAAAAAAACTCATACAACCAAATGCCTTTCTTCCACTGCAACATAGTCCAGGTTTTATAGCTTCAGCACCACGTATTCCAGCTAACGGAGCTTGTAGCATTGATGTATTATAATCAAAAGAAAAATCAGTATTGGCCGGAATTATTTGCTTTTATTACATGTCAATTCAATTCCTGTCACATAGTAAACATACTCAGTGCAAAAAAAAAAAAAAAAAAAAAAAAAAAAAAAAAAAAAAAAAAAATTAAATAAAATTAAAAAAAAATCTGCACGGTCAAAGACATACCACGAGCATTGCGGTTGTCGTGAATACCTGTCTTAACGGACAAGTAGAATTCAACTCAGCCATCCGCTTACATGTTATAACAAACATAAGTTTTACTCATTAAAAACCTCTTTAGGTGCTAAGTACCAATCAGACTGAACCAGCTGCATACACAACCTAAGAAACTAGACTCCAGCAGCATTTCTTTATTGCATCCAATGTGAACTAAATATTTTTGTTTGCTCAACGAAAAAGTTACAAAACTCATCTATCAATTTTATTTTCTCGTTATCTAATCTTACTGCCGCGCGAGAGTATCCGAGCGGTCTGGAGCGCTATGTTGCGGATCGTGCGGCCTCCTTCAATGGAGGTTTGCATCCTCCCTCGGTCATGGATGTTTGTGTTGACTGTAGTATAAGTTAATTCATTAGTAGTTTGTAAGTTTAGAGAATGATGACTTCGCAGTTAAGTCCCATAGGCTTTACAAACATTTGATTTTGACGTAACCTAATTCCTTGAATACTGCCTGATTTTCTTGGACTTCATTCCATTACCCTTGTTTTGCTCTGGTTAGTGTTCATTATATCCTCCTTTCAAGGTACTATCCATTCTGTTCAATTGTTGTTTCAGCTCCTTTCCAGTCTGTGACAGAATTACAATTCATCAGCAAACCGGCAAGTTTGACCTTCAGTAGCTTTTCCAAATTTCTCTTTACTTTCCTTTACAGCTTGCTCGACGTACAGATTTAATAACATCGAGGAAAGGTTACAACCCTGTCTTACTTTCTTCACAACCATAATGTCCCTTTCATGCCGTTCGATTGATGTCTGGTCTTCGTATAAGTTTAATATAACTTTTAATTTCCTTTATCTAACCCCTGCTACGTGTTGCCTTCAGAGTGTAAAAGAGTGCGTTCCAGTCAACCCTGAAGATTTCTCCAAATCGAAAAGTGTTCAAAACATAGATCTGCCTTTCCTTATCTTCTAAGACAAGTCGAAATATGACTATTGCCGCAGATGTTCCTATTTTTTTCTTAAATCGGAACTGACCTTCCCGACGTCGTATTCTATCAGATTTTCCATTCGTCTGTAAATAATTCGAGTTATATTTTTTAACCGTGACTTATCAAACTGACAGTTCTGTAATTTTGACAGTAGTCTGCACCTGCTATCCTTGGAATTGTAGTCATTATATTCTTCATGAAGTCTGAAAGTATTTCCTCTACAGGCACATTTATTTGGTGGTCATGGCGCAAAACCTTCCAGAGAATGGAATCCTATCAGTGAAGTCTGATTTGGAATTCCAGCTCCCTCTGCTATTCGTCGCTTATGTAGCCTTCTTCATGTTGTTTCGGTGTCTACTGGATTCACGAATGCATCAGTTCTGTAACGACTTTCGCAACTGTAATACTCTTATTTTTCATCGTAGTCGGTAGCGGATGATGTTTTTACGCGTTTCCTGTATGCAATATAAATATTTTTATGCTGCCCCTTGTAACACCAAATACTTAAACTACTTTGATAACGAAGCATCAACGATTTTCCCATGTTACAATTCACTTATCTCTAACATACTGCATTCGCGGCTACACGAAACACTGCTGTGACTACAACTGACATTTCAACGTAGGGAGAGCAAGTGCACAGGTGCCGTCCATGGTCTACAACACAACAGCGCCACTTGCCTTTGAGTACAAGACTACATTTCTCGCGGTGTTTCCAAATTTTTTGTCCATACCCTGTACCATTCGTAAAGTGAATTTTTGAAAGTCGTCAGAATTACGTTTTACGACTGCTACAACCAAAAGGTGTTTCTTTTCCTTTTTAGTAAAGTGGAATCCGATAAACGTATTTGCCATTAGTCAGTTATGGTTTTATCTTTTGCAAAGTAATAAAAAAGGATAATCCATTTTATTCACAAAACAATGAATTTAACCTTTGAGACAGATGAAAGAAACTTTGCCTTTTGGGATCAGGACCACCGGCAATGCCGTTTCATTCGTGGCGGGAAGTAGTTTACAGTTTTTAATCAGTGCACGAATCATTTGGATGCTTTGTAAAACTGTCTAACCCACAGGGAACAATTTGTTTTTATATATACTTTACGTCAGCATTCAACGAATCAAACACCAAAAATACGGCAGGATAAAAGATCGAAGGATGACTCCACTCTCACCTCAGACTCATCAGAAGCAGAGACCCGTTTAACAGATCGTCAGTCCGCCGTCACAAAATCGTCGTTTTTCGTTTACAGGTACCAACTATTTGGTGACTTCGTGGTGTGAAAGCAGCGCTTTACTGTTCCTACGTTTTTCGCATTCGTTGTATCAGCCATGTCGTTCCATTGCTGCACACTATGACTTGCTTGACGCCAGGTGTAGGATTTACTATCGGATCTAAGACTATTAGGCTGCTGAATCTTCATTGCTAATCTTCTGTTACCTGATCTGTAGAAGGATGAAACAGATTCCGGTCGTACCGCTCAGCACTTATAATTCGATAAAATAATCGTGTTATGATTCGGAAATGTATTTCGGACCAAACCTTCATAATAGTACAACGCTGTGTTAGGTGAGTGGTCTAAAGCACCTATCTAGTAAGTAGGAGGTCCCGGGTTCGAATCCAGGCCACAGCATAAATTTTAATTCAGTGTCTCTCCTTATGTTTAATACCTTTAAACCAAGTTTGTTTCCGGACAAGACTCACGGCGCACGTCTACATACTTACTATACCTGATTGGTTCCAGTGACTGTTACCCGACCGTGTACTGAAACAATATCGGATTTTTCGTTAGTTCGCCCACTGTTCATCACGCACCAAGGGATGATCATGATCAGTGGTCCCTTAATTTCGTAACAGTTCTAAAAATTTCTTTTCAGACACTCTCACGGAGCTAAAAGTGTCTGCCAGGTCGTGTATCTAACTATCTTTAGCGTAAGGCTCTCATCATTCGCCCTGATGTATAATTCTTTCTGTAGGTACATCGGACGCTACTTTCCCTTCTTATGATGTCTCTTTATTAAGACTGACGCATTGCATTCAGTTTTATAAGAGTTTTTAAACACAGTTGCATACCTATATCTCTTCCGATAATCTATAAGAACATTAAACAACCGTTCAAAACTATATCGAAGCCTTTCCTGAAGTCAATGAATTCGCCATCACCACGGATAGTTAATCTACAACCTTGTCCCGACTACAATCGTTAGCTAATCGCCCCTTCTTTGTAGCCACCTCCCACCTTTACAACAGTGTCAGTGGACTATTACGACGGCAGCTCGCGTACACAACACATGTACAGCTATTTGCAGATCAGCGGTAACAGCTCTCAAGTACTACATTTTCTGTTCTCTATTCTCCTTCAGTTTCTCTATCACACTCGTTCATCGTTACTTTCTGCCCGGCTCATCCGTCGTTGTGTGTAGCGGAAATGTGCCACAATTCGTGACGACATGGCCACACGTCTGAGTTAGTTAAATCAACATTAACTCACAAGTGTATATTTTGTTACTCATTCACAAATTGATTTTTGAACAATTAAAAGCAACTATTTGATTGGGTAAATTGTTTGTGCAGGTTGAAGAGCTCCGGCAACGGTTAGAGGAGAAGAACCGGCATATAGAGAAGAAAACACAGCAAGCGCAGCAGGCGATACAAGAAAGAAACCGTCTGAACAATGAACTCAGCGAGTTGAGGGACCACATGGACATCAAGGACCGAAAGATCAACGTCCTACAAAGGAAGGTAGGCCATTTCGCAATATTCTGTTTCTCATACAGTTTTAAATTTCTCTTCTCGAAAACTAAACCTCACTTGACGTACTTCACAAGGTGCATAAAGATCTGAGCAGTGGCTATGTTATCAGAAAGGCTATAACACACTGGTACTCCAATATTTATAATAGCCATAAAGCACCGGTAATAACAGTCTTAGTGGGTTTGCCTTTTCTGAAACTTTCTGAGTGTAATCAATGACAATTTCGCCACTGACAATATGAAACATCTTGTTTAGTCCTTCCACAAGAACATTTGAGACGTCTTGTGTATTCTTTCTTATTCAGACATTATCTCTGCAAAATTTCATGTTTTGAAATTCTCCTACGGCAAGGCAGTCATTAACGAGTATTCTTAGTGATGAGGTGATAGTAGGTCTTAATTCTTGCCTCTGTACATTATTTTCTATTCAGTATTTCCAGAACCATTTGATTATCCACTGAATTAACGAACTGATAGTTCTCATATTCTATCAATTCTCTTAATCTTCTATAAAATTTGGTGCATGGTACATTTTATAGTTGACCAGCGACATGTTACTGCCATTAATCTCTTATGTTTCCACTTAACCAGTCTCACCGTATGTGGTACGTCACATTCTTGCACCCAGGAACTACAACATGCGCTCCAATAAACTTCATGCTCTCCAATCTCCTTCTTACTATTTTTCCTTCCGAGGAATATACATTTGGCTGAAAAGTCCCTTTTTGTTCTTTCGCATATTTTTATGAATTTGATTTCGAAGTTGTACTTTTATAACCCACCAGTTGCTATGTAGTAAAAAAAAAAAAAAAAAAAAAAAAAAAAAAAAAAAAAAAAAAAAAGATGCGGCCATTGTAATATTCCTTTCATCTGCGTAAAAAAATCATGAGTTTTCCATGTGTATAATTTTGTTGAACTTAAAACACTCATATAAGATACAATGTGTCTTTAATTTCGAAAGGTTTTTTTCAGCTATAATGGTTGATTTTTAACACTGTTGACTGATATATTAATCCCATATGTTAACCACGCCTCAAATTGAGTAAGATGATTGGCTGCTAGCTTACTTGCTGGCTCACGTGACAGCTCTCATGCACCCTCTTCCCCCTCCCCCAGTGCTAGCTGACTTTCCTGCAGGGTGCTTCGAATGTTACCTGTGGCGTCCTTCGCTGGACACCCATGACTCTTGTTTGATATCGGACATCACAAACTGTAAGACGGCGCCTCTCAGAAGAGACAAATAGTCACTCGCCCGCTGGCTGCTCTGCAGTCTTTCTCAAACGAGTTTAAATAAACTATTCAATAAAAAAAGCTGATACTCTTACATCCCATATCTTAATTTGTCAGAGTCACGATGAATTGCCTATCATTTCATTAATAGTAATAGTTATTGTTACATTTCGAAATTAAGTAAACAATAACATGAAATTCACAGCATATGGTATTGTATCTTTCAGTTAATATACCTGTAAAGAGTGAAATACTAGTCTTTTTCACTTTGTGGGTAGCTGAGAGGCACTCAAACTCATCAGTTTTCATATAACTCGGATCATTGAAAAAAAGAAATAAAATATTTTAGCAAGTTTCATCCCCAGGCACACATATTAAAAAGGCACTAAGGTCTATGTTTCCACAGGAGTATCAACAGAAATACATTTCATACTCATTTTCGTGTCTCATGATAAGATCATATGTTACGCATTTTGAGATAATCTGACTTCCCCTGTTGACATGGTAAACTTTTTCTTCTTTTGTCAAATAAAACGAAGTTTTCAAAGATCATCTCACGAAAATTCTAATGCAAGTGAAATTCCGACAGAATCCTGAAACACTGAAAAGACGCATTCTCGGTTTAAAAATAAAAAAACTTCCTTTCTTGTGTTGCTTCAAAACACTTATCAATTCTCGTTCCACTAGCTATCGTCAACAGTGAATAAATTTGTGGGACATACGGAAAATTCATTTATAAACAAAATGGCAAAATTCTCTCCTTTTGTGAGCTTTTATTTGCCAGAATCTTGTTGCGATATCTGAAAATGTTTATGAAATACAAGGATTGTTATGTTTGTTTTGGGATCTATGAGTGGCGTGCACAAGCATAACTGAGCATGCTGCATACAACCCTTCTTTTTTAATACTAGAGATGACACACATGTTTGCTCTTTAAAGAATAATTTTATAGATACATACACAGGGCCGTATTTAGGGCATGCGACGTCCCTGTGCAGCTAATTTATTCGTTTTACGCTCCCCCCCCCCCCCCTGGCATCTCGGGAAAAAAACCTTTCAGGATACGACACTTTTATCAACACAACAACCTGAATGTTAAAATTTATTGCTGTAATAGAAATTCTGAATAGTGCTGGTTCAATTAACATTAAAATAATATTTAAAAATTATTTCGGTTTTTGCTACCCCCAAATTTTGACGCCCTGTGCAGTTGCACATTTTGCACCTGCCTAAATATGGCCATGTACATACATATGCAGCAGTGTGGGGCCTAATATGAGCAGTCGAAAATTCAGAATAACTTTGCAGAACTCCTAATTACCTTCACTGCCGTTGATACCATGCTAGCAACCTTCAAGCACTGAATATTATACCATGTAAGAAATTAAGTATGTGAGGTAGCCTGCTCTCTTCCTACTAGCTAACAGCCATGTGTGACACCTAATAAATTTATGGGGAACCTTATTCTGAATGTGATAAACTATAAAGTTACAACAATGGGATCGAAATAACTACATGCAGTTTTATTTATTGGGTTATATCCTTACTTATAAAAATGTCTTTAATCACTATATATGTCATTGAAACATTAAAATCATGTTTCAATTTTATTCTTCTTGGAAACATACTTTGTTTAATGCATCATTCTTGGTATCGAATATCTTTAATATAGTTTCACATGAACTTGTTTGATTGGTAAGTACTGCATATAACCATTCAGATTGTTTCCCAGTAGAACATTCCTATGTTCATTTCCATCCATTTGATGCAGCCTCATATAATTGTATATTATCATTATTATTATTTGTTGTGCATCTGTTAAGTATGTTTGTTGTTTATAGAAACAGCACTGTTGCTTCCTTAGCGAGATATGTACTTATTTATTTGCTACATTTTGAATGAAGCTAATGTCATTTTATATATTTTTGTTTGGTTTTACATAATTTATTTTATTATATAGATTGTATTTATGTATTTTAAGTGATCTAGTACACAGCTTCAGTTTTGTTCTTTGTTATTACATCACAGGGAAAAGAGCATGTTATCTGTTTTTTTAGAAAGGTTCTCTTATGTAATGAAAAGGCTGGTGCAGATTATTTTTCGCACGCTGTATCCTTTATTTGCCCTGAACCCATTAAAAACGGCTAATTTTTCCTGTATTTATCTCTTATATTCCGTAGTGCATCATACAAAGAAGACGTTATTTATTTATTTTGCAAAACACTGATCTGTTTTTTGTTGGCACGATTGATGGTGTTGTTCTGTTTACCTCCTGCTTTTGTCAGCTCAGCACATTTTTCAAGAATTATTTTAATTTTTACAGTGGTTTTCTTGTATATAGTTGCACAGTTTTAATTTATAGACTGAAAGAAATTTATGTATTGTATATGCACATTTTATTGTTTTTATATTCTTAGCACATCCCATAAATGTATTTTTGTAATGTGCACATAAAATTTTGTTGCTATTGTAATATACGAAAGCTTTTTGTTTGTTCGATTTGTGTTTGCACGCTTGTCACGAGTATATGTATTATTTTGTAACGAGCAGAGAAATAAAGTATAGATTGCTTAAACGAGAGCCACAGCATCGCTTTATTTTGACCTAGCCCGAACGACCCGATTTAACCGTTCCCAGTCGCCTTCCCTTGCCCGCGCCCTAAACCGACGGCGGTAACTTTTCGCGAGAGACGGCACGCGGGTGTGGGCCCGCTAATTGCAGATCGAGAACCTAGAGGACCTGCTGAAGGAGAAGGACAACCAGGTGGACATGGCGCGCGCGCGCCTCACGGCGATGCAGGCGCACCACTGCTCGTCCGAGGGCGCGCTGTCCAGCCTGGAGGAGGCCATCGGCGACAAGGAGAAGCAGATGCAGCAGCTGCGCGAGCAGCGGGACCGCGCCGAGCAGGAGAAGGCCGAGGAGCGCGAGCTGCACGAGCGCGAGCTGGCCGAGTACAAGATGAAGCTGCACGCGCTCGAGAGCGAGGTCGAGAAGCTGGGCGCGCGCCTCGAGCGCGCGCAGGCCGAGAAGGACCGGCTCGAGGCCAAGCTGGAGAGCTCGCAGTCCGAGCTGGGAAAGTCCAAGGCGGAGCTGGACAAGGCGGCGAGCGAGGCGGGCCGCAGCGGCGCCGACTGGGAGGCGGCCAAGCAGCGGCTGGCGCGCCTCGAGCTCGAGAACGAGCGCCTGCGCCACGACCTGGAGCGCTCGCAGGCCACGTTCGGCCGCAGCACGCTCACCACCTCGCAGGAGCTGGACCGCGTGCAGGAGAAGGCGGAGAAGGCGGCGGCCGAGCTGCGGCGCGCGCAGGCCGAGCTGCGCGTCACGCAGGCCGACAACGAGCGCGCGCGCGCCGAGGCGGCCGCGCTGCAGGAGAAGGTGGAGAAGTCGCAGGGCGAGGTGTACCGGCTCAAGGCGCGCCTCGAGAACGCGCAGGCCGAGCGCGAGAGCCTGCGCGACGAGTACGAGCGCGCGCAGCAGGCGGCGGCGCGCCTGCACGCCGAGCGTGACAAGGCCGCCGCCGAGCTGGAGAAGGCCCGCGAGGAGCTCGAGCGCTCACAGGCCACGCTCGGCAAGGCGCAGCTGCAGCAGGACAAGCTGCAGAACGCGCTCGACAAGGTGCAGACCGACGCGGACAAGCTGCAGGAGCGCTTCGACAAGTCGCAGGCCGAGGTGCGGCGGGTGAGTACCGCTCCGCTCCGGGGCTGACTGCAGCGCGCGTGTCCAACTGGACCTCCATTACCCGACCTCCATTACCCGACCTCTGTTCCTTGTACTTTTTCATCACCTTCCAAACAAAAGATCTGTCGCATATTAGGGTCACATACAGTTAAAACATAAAACCAATCAACAACCACCCCGGCTGTCAGAACACTTCACACAAAACATCAGGGCGACAACCGCCCTCGTCGATCAAAGCACCTGAGAGGAGAGCATCTGATGGAATAGGTTCACAGATTTGTGACTGGCTGGAAGACTTCCAAAGTTATAGAACGCAGTACGTTGTTCTCGACGGCGAGTGTTCATCAGAGACGAGTTTATCGTCAGGAGTGCCCCAGGGGAGTGTGATAGGACCGCTATTATTTTCCATCTATATAAATGATCTGTTGGAAACAGTAAGTTGTAATTTGGGCTGTTTGTTGATGATGCTGTGGTGTATGGGAAGGTGTCGTCTGAAACTGACTGTAATAGCATACAGGATGACTTAGACAAAATTTCTAGTTGGTGCGAAGAATGGCAGCTAGCTCTCAATGTACAAAAATGTAAGGTGACGCGGATGAGTAGAAAAAGCAATCCCATAATGTTCGAATACAGCATTAGTAGTGAGCTTCTCGATGCTGTCGCGTCGTTCAAATATCTAGGCGTAACATTGCAGAGCGATATGAAATGGAACGATCGTGTAAGGACAGTTGTGAGTAAGGCGGACAGCCGACTTTGGTTTATTGGGAGAACTTTGGGAAGATGTACTTCACCTGTAAAGGAGACCGCGTATAAAACACTTGTACGATCACGTCTTGAGTATTGCTCAAGTGTATGGGACCTGCAGCAGATCAGTTTAAAGGAAGACATAGAGGCGGTTCAGAGGCGAGCAGCTAGATTTGTTACCGGTAGGTTCGACCGATGCGCCAGTGTCACGGAAATTCTCCGGCAACTCAATTGGGGATCGCTGGAAGAAAGACGACGTTCTTTTCGTGAATTTCTGTTCAGTAGTTTAGAGGGCCGGAATTTGAAGCTGAGAGTAGTACGATCTTGCTGCCGCCTACTTACATTTCGCGTAAAGATCACAAAGACAAGATAAGAGAAATTAGGGCTCGTACGGAGGCATATAGGCATTCTTTTTTTCGTCGTTCAATTTGGGAGTGGAATAGGAAAGGAAATGCCTAGTAGTGGTACAGTGTACCCTCCGCCACGCGCCTTACGGTGAATTGCGGAGTATGATGTAGATGTATGGGAATTGGATGTACACCCTAATTCCATTTTTCTGCCCTTTCCCTGTCCCTCTCCTCCTCCCCCTCTAATTGTCCATCGCTTCCTGCACATCCCTTTGTCCATTTGCTCCTCCCCCATACTCCGTACATTGTTTCACCCAATTCATTGTATATCTCTTATCCCACAATATGCTCACCTCCCCCTTCCTTCTCTGTGTGTGTGTATATACTCCATCCCTTTCTTGATATCTGTTTCATGCTCCCTTCTCTGTCTATATCCTCCTTCCCCTCTCTGATATTGTTTATTGTTATTGCAAATGAAACCTTGTTTCTGTACTGCTAGTTATCCACTACTTCTGATATAAAAACACTATGTGTAATTCACAGTAACGTTACATACATTAAAACTTCCTGGAAGATTAAAATTGTGTGTCAAAACCAGGACTTGAACCTGGGACCTTTGCGTTTCACAAGCAAGTGCTATACCACTGCCCTAGCTCAATACGACTCACAGTCCGTCCTCACGACTTCATTTCTGGCAGCACCTCGCCTCCTACTTGCCAAACGTCACAGAAGTTCTAGCACACAATTTTAATCCAGCAGGAAGTTTCATATCATCGCATACTCCGCTTCAGATTGAAATTTTTATTTTGGAAACATCCCTTAGGCTGTGGCTAGGCCATGTCTCCACCATATCCTATATTCCAGGAGTGCTAGTCTTGCAAGGTTCGCCAGAGAACTTCTGTGAAGTTTAGAAAGTAGGAGGCGATGTACTGGCAGAAGTAAAGTTGTGAGGACGGACCGTGAGTTGTGTCGGGATAGCTCAGTGATGGAGCGGTTTCCTTCGAAAGGCAAAGGGCCCAGGTTCGAGTCCCGGTTCTGGCACACAATTTTAATCTGCCAGGAAGTTTCATATCAGCTCACATTCAAAGGCAGAGACAAAGTTTCATCCTATTACCTACATTATGTCTATATTCGAATCATCAAGTATTCCATCACCTCTATCAAAATGTTCAAATGTATGTAAACCTATTAGACCTAACTGCTATGGTCATCAGTCCCTATGCTTACAAACTACTTAAACTAACTTACTCTAAGGACAACCCACATACCCTTGCTCGAGGGAGAACTCGAACTCCCAGCGGATACAACCGCCTAGTCCGTAGCATGACGCCTTTGACCACATGGTCATTCTTGTATGGCTCTCCTCCATCCTCCTGTTCTCCCCCTTTTCTCTGACCACCTCCTCCTGCCCTTGTCTCTGTATATCTCCTCATTTCCCTCTATCTTCTCCTCATTGCTATGTATGGAAAATTACTTGTATCTGCCACCTTCCATCGTGAGTGATCAGACAGTGTCAAAGCCTATTGCAAGTAATCCTCCCCCATGCACCATTACCGGCTTGCAGAGGGTAGAAACTTTCCCCATGAAAACTAACATACATGTACCAAGTTTCGTGGTGATCGGTAAAACAGTGGTGAATATCTGTTGATAGGACAAATGACGTCAAAGTCAACTGCAAGTACAGAAATGAGCCACATTTCATGGTGATCAGTCAAACTAAATATTTAGTTCCCTATCGACAGCTGTGATAGACATTTCATACAAAGAATGTGTTTTTTGGACTTTGTTCGAATTTCCGACTTCCTTTCTAACAGTCCCGAGATTCTTTTTCTGAAAATAAAAACGAAAAAGAGTTATTACTCCTCTCCATCGTCCAAATCATGAGTTACAGTGTTGAGTTCACTCATATACACATTGAAAAACGTACTCCAATATTCCTGTAGATTTTACAAAACTTTCTTTCGTACATTTCTTGTCCTGAGAATTACGAACACAAAACCAAATCAGTCTAAATGTTCTCAAGTGACGCTCTTACATATATGCAACAACTGATTTTTATTTATTCACATACATCTTCTGTTTTATTGACAAACAAAATCCAACAAATCGCTTCTTTTGTATTCAATCTTAACCTAATATCATTATTCTTGAAGTAAGCCCATTGTGTAGCCAACCTCATTCAATAAAGAGTTACGTGACCTCTTGCATGAATGCAAGACGGCACACAATGTGACATGCTGCCCACAAGTTCATTTAACTACTGCTGGTCTTATTCTCTTCAGTGACTCTGTTGTCTAAGTCCCGCAGGTTTCGTAGTTCGTCGGAGCATGTTCGCATATCTCTTCTCAATTTATCAGAGGAACATGTAGGCCAATGCAATCGTGCATTACTGGTCAAATTGACGATGATGCCTGCACAAGGAACTCTGCAATTGTAATCCATAAACCTGAATACTTCCTCTAAATGCTAATGAAACAGTTGAGCTTGCTCTTAATGGGCAATAATGACATCCGAAATCCCCACAATATATCGGCTGCGTAATAACGAAGGACTGTCAACTGAATTTAAAAAATATATATTGAACTTACTAATGGAACCAAGCAGACTGAAATGGAATGGGTGAAACCAATGGTAATGAAGTTAGTGGAATGCAGTGACATAAAAATATATCAGTGAAAATCTTTCTAATTGCTGTCTACACACTCTCAACATGGACTATAATGCAATGATGTGTTAGCATCGCGTTATCTTATTTATTTATTTATTTAATAACCAGATTTTCGATGAAGGAACTAGTCTGAATTGTTGTCGAAACAGTGATTAAGGGAACATTTCAGACCAAATATGGCTCCACTGAATTAGTTGTGAAAATCGTCATATTTAGTAAGGGGTACGAATATCTTGCAACCACTTAAATTATTCTGTATTTCTGTCATTATTATAGTCACCGTCCGTGACTTTTTTATGATTTACATGAATTGTTGATCATCTGGTTCGCCTCAGAAGACTGAAGATTTCCGTTCATCACTATCAATATGAACCATTTTAAAGCAGTTAATCTGTTCCTTAACCCCCAAACGTAAGAAATCGCTGACTGGAATGCATCTTTCTCCTATGTCTAAAGGTTCAGTTGTTTGAAAAATAGTTTTGCATAAACAAATTGTTCGTTAATCGCAATCTACACCTTGCTTCGGAACACAGGTTACTTAGGAACTTCGCATACTGTTCCTTCTTATGTTTAACTACCTGAATTAGTAAAATAGGAACCCTTACAGGAAGATTCAGTCAACAAATTTGTTTTAACTAATTAAGAAGTCAAATATTAATCAAAGCTATCGAAAGAAGCAAAGATATTACGCTACGTTCTTAATAAACATAGCGAAACGGGTATATGGCACCGCCTTCCCTAATACAGATGAATTTTTAGATAAAACTTAATTAAAAAAAGTAAATAAAAAAATCCTTAAAATATTGATTGTCATGTATACACAACATTTACTAAACTTGACACGTTCCACATCATTACGAAATGTCGTATATATGATTTATGGAACAAATATTAATCTAATCTAGCCACAGAACTAAGCAGCAGAGACTACTAAACTTTTAAATTACGGCTTCATTTTTGCTGTGGTTCGTAATAAGAATTTTGTTTTGGGGGAAGATCAAACAATAAAATAAAAATAAATTTTGACATATGTACTACCTTGTAAGACATTGCAACATTATTTTTGGATGGGAGGAGGGGGGAAGGAATCGATAACCTTCGTCTCCTCCTTGGCTACGACCCTGTTTTTTCCATAGTAATCCAATACACGCGGAGTTACTTTTAAAACCCTAAGGAAATTCTTGCAGTAGTTTTTCTCATTAGTGCATTCAGTGCATGCAGACAGACGGACACGACGGATTTAGCTAAAAGTAAATTTTACATTACGATAGTTTTTGTTTCTGTGGTGTACTTTTCACAGATAAAACTTGAATTTTGCGCCAAGTGTGTTCTACTTACCTGTGAAAACCCCATGCAAATTCGTCAAGTGGATTCGAAGATTAGTATGCTCAGACAGACGATCAAGGGTAAATTTTTAAATTATGATACCTTTTGTTTGTCTGTTCTGATTGTGATGAAATAAAACTATGTTGCCGCAAGATTTGCTTAATTTAGCGGTTAAAACCCCTTGAAATTCATAAAGTATTTTTCAAGGTTAATGTACTGAACCAGGCATCACGGTTTTAGATAAGACAATTTAAATTACGATAAAGTCTGTCTCCTAAACCGATTTTGATTAAATAAAGCAAATGCCCCAAGAACCCACCAGTTACCAGTGAAAACCGCATTGAAATACGCAGAATAGCTCCGTAGAGTAGCGTATTCAGGGGAGTGACATATCTTCTTTTCCAATGATCAGATTTTGTTGAAATAATGCCTATATGTTGCCCCGTACATCACTCAGTTTACCTGCGAAAACGTCATCGAAATTCGTTGAGTAGTCCAGAATTTAAGTGTGTACAAACAGATTAACGATAGACATGAGGGATTTAGTGTTTCATTATAGTATAGATTAACAGCGTTCAAAGTTGCGACAGGCCACCTAGAATAAGGTTCTTCACAGTTGACGTCTACTTATTAAAGTGTGAATGCCGGAATTGTTCTTATAAAAAGATTGACACATCCTAACGCCATTCTTGTATGGGAAGTAAAAAGGCTCCCTTTGGATGTACACGCAGTCTATGATATTACGTCGTAAAATCTACAGTGTCAGTAAAGCATGGACGTTCTGCAGTCAGTTGAGCGGACTCTTGTTGATATGTCATATAGGCGTACATCAGTAGGAGTTCCAGAAGCAATTTCGTTTTTCCTTTTAAAATGTTTCACATTTTTTACTATTGTACTCTACTCACCAGACACCCGGTTGCGTTGAAACAATAATAGTTTGCTCATATACCTTACCCTCATACCCTCACCATGCTGTGCTGCGGTCAGTTGAGTACATATGTATCCAGAACTAATGTTCATGTGTTATAGATTGCTAATGGTGACATATATTTGCAGCTCCAGATGGAAAAGGAAAAGCAGAACTACGACTTTGAAAATGTACAGTCGCAGCTCGATAAGGCACTAGGTCAAGCGACAAGGCTGCAGAAGGAGCGAGAGGCGGTCCAGCTGGAAGTCGACAGGTTAAGAGACAAATATGAGAAAGCGCAGGTACAGTAAACTACTTTCATTAAATTTTATAAATTTACTTACTTTTTACCCGTGGTTTCGCTCGTCTACACATGTCACATACATTGCATACATCTTTACCCTCGCCTTTTTCTGTCCACATTCTCCTCTACCCTCTCTTTGTCCATCGAATATGAACTGAACCTTCCCACGGTTCTTCTTTCCAGACAATAATTACTGAGCTCCCATGTTTAGATGAAATCGTACCAGTGGTTTAGGGAGGAGGCATAGAACATACCAACAAACACACATTACTATATTAGATACTGATAACAGCAATTTGGCAGTTGTGAGTAGAGTTCTTTCTCTATTCAGAGTGTGTAACAACCTCCTCGTAGTTTTTTTTCCCTTGGTATATATAAAAGGGATGCTCTTCCATTCTAAAAATCTCCAATATTTGTAGTAGATTCAAACAGAGTAAATCCATACCTTTACCAGGCTAGATCTCCAGAGGTTCACTATCTGAGCACCACCCTTAGAATCGTTAATTCCTCAAATACAGCTCTTTTGTGGAGAAAGTGGCAGTGGGAAACACTGTCTTCGCTTTACACTGAGGTGACAAAAGTCGCGGGATATCTCTTAATATCGTATCGGACCATTTTTTCCCCGATAAAGTGCAACAATTCGACGTGTCATGGACTGAAAATGTCGTTGATAGGCCCCTATAGGAATATTGAGCCGTGCTGTCTCTAAATACATCTATAATTGCGGAAGTGTGGCAAGTGCAGAATTTTGAGCGTGTACTGACCTCTTGATTTTCCCATAAATAGTCAATGGGATTCATGATCTGGGTGGCTAAATCACTCGTTCGAATTGTTCTTCAAACCAGTTGCTCATAATTGTAGCCCGGTGACATGGCTTATGTTTGTAAATCTACGGGACTTCTTTGGTTATTAGTCCATAGGTTTACAAACTACTTAAATTAAGTTAACCTAACCTAAGGACAAGAGAGATAGAGACAGAGAGAGAGAGAGAGAGAGAGGACTCGAACCTCCGACCTCGAGCAACCGCGTGTGCAGGAGCAAGGTGCTTTAGAGCGCTCGGCCAATTCATCGCAACCTCATGGCTTATGGTCACCCATAAAAATTACATAGTTGTTACAGAATATGAAGTCCGTGAATAGCTGGAAATGGTCAATAATCTGAAGAGGAGAAAAATTATAAATTTTACAAGGTATCATGGGTTACAAGGGCATCACCAGCCAGCTGTTTGGGAGGAGTGGGGTGAGGGGCAGGATGAGAAAGAGAATGAGGGATACAATTATAATGATACAATTATTACTGTAGGAAAACTGTTTCATGATAAGAAATGTTATAAAAAATTAAAATGAATTTTGCAACATAGTATATTTTAAAGAAATTTTGTTAAAACATAATCTCATCAGATATTTTGTAAAACAGTTTATTAATATCTTTGAATTCTTAGAGATGTGGGGAGAAGCTGCCTCTTCCCCTCTCCTCCGGGAATAATCAATTAATTGTTCATCTGGATCAGAGGACGCAGTCTATCTCCAGATAGAAACAGCCCGTGGCATTATGAAGCCACCGCCAGGTTCCACAGCGCCTTGTTGACAGTTGGATCAATAACTTCATGGGGTTTGCTGCACAATCGATGCTTACCCTTCAGGGTATCGGATTTTAGAATTATATATATATATATATATATATATATATATATATATATATATGTGTGTGTGTGTGTGTGTGTGTGTGTGTGTGTGTGTGTGTGTGTGTGTGTGTGTGTGTGTGTGGTAAGTGAGGTTCAGAACTCAAATAACAATCAGCCAAAGCCATTCGACGAAACTCTCAAAAAATTTCGAGAAAATCGACTTTGAAGTTTTTCAAACAAGCGTAAGTACCAATTATTACATGAATTGCAACATTTGTCGGTGTAGCTCAGGTGGTAGTGTTCTAGCCTTACATCGCTAAGGTCGGTGATTCAAATCCTGTCGCGACAGGTTTTTTTTAAGTATTTTTTGTCGTTGTTCGAATACTTACGTAATTTTAATAACTAATGGTAATTTTTACGACAATTGCATGCATTTTTGTTCATTGCAATTTTCTATATTTTTAGAAAGTTGTTGTTAATGATGGTTTTAATAAAATACATAAGTAACATTTCTTACAGTATTGGCTTCACTATTAGTTGGCGACGGTACTATTCGTTCAGTTTGTGAGGAGCTACGACACTGTTGTTGCAAATCCATCTCCATAGTTACTAATGGCTTTCCAAGCAGCTAACCTACTTAACCATCATTTTACGTGGCGACAAGGTTTTCAGCTCGCCTACAAACAAATAAACAAAAACTGACACATCACTTGGAATTAGAGATCCCAAAATGTTTTATATAACTTAATTCGAAAACGAAAAAAATAAATAATAAAAAATAAAATAACAATCACAGTGGGATTCCAAGCACCAACTCTATGGTTGTAAAGCCAGAACGCTAGCACCTGAGCTACAACGGCAGATGGTGTAACTGTTTTAATTATTTGTACTTACGTGTACTTTGCAAAAATTCAAAGTCGATTTTCTAGAGTATTTTTGAGAGTTGCATCGAATGGCTTTGGCTGATTTTTATTTAAGTTCTGAACTTCACGTACCATAAATATAATGAAATTCTAAAATTCGATACTCATGTGGTCTCCTTGTTACGCTACCAACTGAAATCGGGACTCATCTCACGAAGCCACATTTTTCAGTCATACAGAGATGAGACAGGCGTTGCACCCGATGTCGTGCTATTTAGCAAAAGCACTCTAGTCGACGCCAAATTGAGTCGCAGGTCCTGATGGATCGTTGTATGACCCACATTGACTTATGCGGTTATTTCACGCTATTCTGCTGATCAACTCGACGCAAACTTCACTGCTCACGATCATTAGGTGCAGGTAGGTCATCGGCCTTTTCTTTCTCCGTGGTGCGAATTAATGCCTACAATTTATTCTCGGCACATTCTTGACACCTGGGGAATGCGTGTTAATTTACTTCATGCCACCATAACCTCGGAACACATTATTCATCGCAGTACAAAAACATTTCTGCAACTGCAACCGTCCTTTTATACCTTGTGTAGTCAACGCAGTACAACCGCCATCGGTATCTGTGCATATCGCTATCCTGCGACTTTTTCACCTCATTGCATATAACTTTATTGGGCACAACACAGCGTTCGTTCGCAATAAATCTGTTTATTAATCACAGACCGATTTCGGCTAGGTAACTAGCCGCATCAGTGTAATATCGTACGTATGTTTCGCAAGCTGACGTTTAAATTGACTCGAATTTAAACTGCAGTTTGCGAAACATAACTACGATATGATGCTGATGATGGCTAGTCACCTAGCCGAAATCGATCTGCGATTAATAAACAGATTTACTGCGACCGAACGCTGTGTTATTCCCAGTAATTATATCAACGGTCTCTGTGCTACGGATTCAAGCATATACCTTTAATTATACAGATATACAACATGCCATCCCCATGAACCACAGACATTGCCGAGGTGGGATGGCTTGCGTGCCTCAACGATACAGATAGCCGTACCGTAGGTGCAACCACAGCGGAGGGGTATCTGTGGAGAGGCCAGACAAACGTGTGGTTCCTGAAGAGGGGCAGCAGCCTTTTCAGTAGTTACAGGGGCAACAGTCTGGATGATTGACTGAGCTGGCCTTGTAACATCAGCTAATGTGGCTTTGCCACACAGCTACTGCGAACGGCTGAAAGCAAGGGGAAACTACAGCGGTTATTTTTCCCGAGGACATGCAGCTCTACTGTATGAACATATGATGATGGCATCCTCTCGGGTAAAATATTCCGGAGGTAAAATAGTCCCCCATTCGGATCTCCGGGCGGGGACTACTCAGGAGGATGTGATCATCAGGAAAGACAATACTAGCATTCTACGGGTCGGAGCGTGGAATGTTAGATCCCTTAATCGAGTAGGAAAATTAGAAAATTTAAAAAGGGAAATGGATAGGTTGAAGTTAGATATAGTGGGGATTAGTGAAGTTCGGTGGCAGGATGAACAGGATTTCTGGTCAGGTGAGTACAGGATTATAAATACAAAATCAGTTGGGGGTATCACAGGAGTAGGATTGATAATGAATAAGAAAATAGGAATGCGGGTAAACTACTATGACCAGCACAGTGATCGCATTATCATTGTCAAGATAGATACGAAGCCAACACCGACAACAGTAGTACAGGTTTATATGCCAACTAGCTCTGCCGATGATGAGGAGATCGAAGAAATATATGAGGAGCTAAACGAAATTATTCAGACAATTAAGGGAGAGGAAAACTTAATTGTTATGGGAGACTGGAATTCGGTAGTAGGACAAGGAAGGGAAGGGAAGATAGTGGGTGAATATGCTCTGGGCAAAAGGAATGAAAGAGGAAGCCGCCTGGTAGAATTTTGCACGGAACATAATTTAGTTATAACAAACACCTGGTTTAAGAATCACAAAAGAAGGTTGTATACGTGGAAGAGACCAGGAGACACCGGGAGATACCAGATAGATTTTATAATGGTAAGACATAGATTTCGGAACCAGGTTTTGAAGTGTAGGACATACCCAGGGGCAGACATAAACTCTGACCATAACTTGTTGGTTATGAACTGTAGGCTGAAACTGAAGAAACTACAGAAAGGTAGGAAAATAAGGAGATGGGACCTAGATAAATTGAAGGAACCTGAAGTTCTTAAGAATTTCAGAGGGAGCTTCAGGCAACAATTGACAGAAACAGGGGAAAATAAAACAGTTGAGGAGGAATGGGTAAAATTGAGAGATGAAATAGTGAAGGCAGCAGAGGACAAAATAGGTAGGAAGACAAGACCTACAAAGAATCCTTGGATATCACAGGAGATACTAAATTTAATCAATGAAAGGAGAAAGTATAAAAATGCAGTAAATGAAACAGGCAAAATGGAGTACAGACGACTAAGAAATGAGATTGACAGGAAGTGCAAAATAGCTAAGCAGGAATGGCTAGAAGGCAAATGCAAGGATGTAGAAGAATGTATAAATAGGGGAAAAATAGATACAGCCTACAGGAAAATAAAAGAAACATTTGGCGATAAGAAAAACAGCTCTATGAATATCAAGGACACTGATGGAAAACCAGTTCTCGGCAAAGAAGGGAAAGCTGAAAGGTGGAAAGAGTATATAGAGGGGCTCTACAAAGGAAATGAACTTCGAGACACTATTGTAGGAAGGGAAGAGGATGTAGATGATGATGAAATAGGAGATACTATACTGAGAGATGAATTTGACAGAGCACTGAATGATCTAAGTCGAAACAAGGCCCCTGGAGTAGATGATATCCCGTCAGAGCTACTGAAGTCTCTGGGAGAACCAGCCATGACAAAATTGTTTCACATTGTGTGTAAGATGTATGAGACAGGTGAAGTACCCTCAGACTTTAAGAAAAATGTTATAATCCCCATTCCAAAGAAAGCGGGTGCAGACAGGTGTGAAAACTACAGAACCATCAGTTTAATAAGTCATGGTTGCAAAATATTAACACGAATTATATACAGAAGGATGGAAAAGCTGGTAGAAGCCGACCTCGGGGAAGATCAGTTTGGGTTCAGAAGAAATGTGGGAACACGGGAGGCAATACTCACTTTACGGCTTATCCTAGAAGATAGATTAAGAAAAGGCAAACCAACATTTCTAGCTTTTGTAGATTTGGAGAAGGCTTTTGACAATGTTGATTGGAATAAACTCTTTCAAGTTCTGAAGCAAGCAGGAGTAAAATATAGGGAACGTAAGGTTATTTACAACTTGTACAAAAACCAGACAGCGGTTGTCAGAGTTGAAGGGCATGAAAGGGATGCATTGGTTGGAAAGGGAGTAAGACAGGGTTGTAGCCTTTCCCCAATGTTGTTCAATTTGTACATTGAGCAAGCTATAAAGGAAAGCAAGGAGAAATTTGGAGAAGGAATTAAAGTTCAGGGTGAAGAATTAAAAACATTGCGTTTTGCCGACGACATAGTAATTCTGTCAGATACAGCAAAGGACCTGGAAGAGCAATTGAACGGAATGGACAGGGTGCTGAAAGGTGCATATAAGATGAACATTAACAAGAGTAAAACAAGGGTAATGGAGTGCAGTGTAAGAAAATCAGGTGATGCTGAAGGAATTAGATTAGGTAACGAAACAATAAAGGAGGTAGATGAGTTTTGTTACTTGGGTAGTAAAATAACATGCAATGGTCGCAGTACAGAGGATACAAAATGCAGAATGGCAATGGGAAGAAAAGCATTTTTGAAAAAGAGAAATTTGCTAACATCGAATATTGATTTAAGCCTAAGGAAGTCTTTTCTGAAGGCATTTGTGTGGAGTGTTGCCTTGTATGGGAGTGAAACATGGACGATAAGCAGTGTGGACAGAAAGAGGATAGAGGCTTTTGAAATGTGGTGCTACAGAAGAATGCTGAAGATTAGGTGGGTGGATCGCGTAACTAATGAGGAGGTACTGAACAGAATTGGGGAGAAAAGAAATTTCTGGCATACCTTGACTAAAAGAAGGGATAGATTGGTAGGACACATTCTTAGACATCAAGGAATTGTGAATTTAGCGTTGGAGGGAAGTGTGTGGGGTAAAAATCGCAGAGGGAGACCAAGAGACGCGTATAGTAAGCAGATTCAAGTGGATGTGGGTTGTCGTTCTTATGAGGAGATGAAAAGGCTTGCTCAGGATAGAGTAGGGTGGAGAGCTGCATCAAACCAGTCTCTGGACTGAAGACCACAACAACAACATACAACATGTGTAAGTATCCAAAGAAATACATGTGTTCTTATATGGTTAAGTAAGGAGAGTACCAATCAGTGGTCAGTTTGGTACCAAATGTACAAAGGGAATAGAGTGCACATAAATGAATGCTATTATTCTGGAGAAACCGAACTATTTTTCTAGAGTTAACAGCGTCGTGACTGGCGCGGACGCCCGGTTTTCTTGTGATGAAACCGTTCGCTTCAAAACCATAAATACACTGAGGACCACTATCGACCGTAAACCGATCCTATCTATTCTAACTCTTGGGGAAGAAATTCTCAGCAAACATTTGCCATGCTTGACTATTAGCGGGTACAAACATGGGTCAGAAATGAACCAGTCAGTCATTCAGACAGCATGCATCCAAAGCAAATAAGCCGAACCACTACACCGTGTTCACTCCTTCCTGTTCTTTTCAGGTTTTGGGGAAATTAGACCGGGACGAAGCGGGGGGAGGGCTAGAGGTAGGACTACGGGCCAATGCTCCCCCCCCCCCCCCCAAAAAAAATGTACCTGGCTTTTTAGTGTTTACTTTGTTAAAGCGTATACTCAAAAGGGTCAACCCCCCCCCCCCCCCCCCACACACACACACACAAACACGCAAACTGGAACAAGCCCCTCTCAAATCAAATACTTGGATTCGCCATTAGGGACGGGGTTCCCCTAGCATCAGGGATCAGAATATCTCGACATTCGGCACACAGGAGCTGAAGCTTTGATTCGATTGCTTAATACCTGAGAAAAATAGGGACTTCCATTTCAACACCACCAAAGCTGCACTCGAGTGCCACAAATATTTCGTGAGATAGCAAATTCTTTGATAGAGCTGAACTAACTCTGACTAGTTATAAATCACGACTGCCAGTTGGTCTTTATGATGGTCATCTTCTGTTTATTCATCATAAAATGTTGTTGAAATGTAATCAATTTTTGTCCAGATGTTAATGGCGAGGCTCCAGAAAGAGAAAGACGGCGCCATTGAAGAATGTGAAAAGCTTCAAGAAAGGGTTGAGATCCAACAGGGCCAGATATCCAAGGCGCAAAGGGAACGTGAAAACATGCAAACCGAGCTGGATATGATTAAGGAAAGATGGGACAAAGCGCAACAGCTGCATCAAAAAATTCAGGTACCGACATTTCAATATAACATCCATAACATATTCACTGCAGAGAAGGACAATTTACATTGGTGGAAGCATGTTGGAGATAAGGTAGCGTTCACAATTATTCTTGTAGCGGTACATCAGCATTTTACTTGTTAGTTTTCCTAATTAAGTTAAACGAGAGTCAAAGAAAGCATGTTCAATCGATACCCAACTTTTTCATTACTTGTTTTAAATTGTTAATGTGTTTCAAAAATTTTCATTTAGATTGGTAAGACACATTCTTAGACATCAAGGAATTGGGAATTTAGCGTTGGAGGGAAGTGTGTGGGGTAAAAACCGCAGAGGAAGACATGGATACAGTAAGCAGATTCAGACAGATGCAGGTTGCCGTTCTTATGTGTAGATGAAGAGGCTTGCTCCGGATAGGGTATTGTGGAGAGCTGCATCAAATCAGTCTCCGGACTGAAGACCACAACAACAACTAAGATTTAAAAGCACTGCTGTCAGTTTTGATAAAAATAGCGAAGTTTAAGAATAAACAATGTTTTTGTTTTGTTGGTGTGTTTATCTATGAGCAAGCCTGAAGGATTCGTTTTTGAAAATTAAGAATGAAATTGTAATGTCCAGATAGTTTCCAAACGCGACCAGCCTTGGAAGGTAATAGAAACTGAAATATATTGAATAGCAGCGGTGAAAGGTCACAACAAAGTAAACACTGAACTGGAAAAGAAAGAATTTGTTTTGTAGTCAGACTAGTGTTTTTAAAGACTATTTTAGAAAAAAAAGGGCTATGTCAGATATTGTCTTGTAACTAATTATTTAAGCAAGTGTGTAGCATTAAGTAATGACGAATTATGAGAATAAACTCTTTTTTTTTTCAGATGGAACGAGATGATGCATTAACGGAAATCGAAATACTGAAAGATAAGTTGGATAAGTCACAAACAGTATCACAGAAAGCTATGGAGGAAAGAGACAATGCAAACAAAGAGTTTGAACGCATGCTCGAAAAATACGATAGGTATCTCACACTGGATTTGGTAGTATTACTATCGAGTTAATTATGAACTTTTTCTTGTCTGTTTAATTTATTGATTTCCTATATGTTATACAGGTCACAGGGCGAAGTGTACCGAATGCAGAACAAACTGGAGGCAGCAGAGGCGGAGAAGGATCGGCTAGAGATGGAAGTGGAGAAAGCTCAGCTGCTGGCTACCAAGTCTCGCGAAGATCAGCGTAAAACGCAAGACGAGCTGCAGCGAGTCCAGGAGATGTATGACCGCGCTGCGCTACAGCTGGGCCGCACCAAGGAGAATGAGGAAAAGTTCAAAGAAGAGATAGATCGCATGGCTGTCGATCTCGACATGGTGCGCGAGCGATACGAAAAAACTCAGATAGAGATGCGCCGCCTGCAGAGTGATCGTGAGAAATACCAGGCAGACAGTGAACGCCTCAGTTTTGAACTGGAGCGTGCACATGCACAGTGTGCCAAGGCACAGGCTGCAAACGAAAAGAGCCAGGAGGAGATGGCTCGCCTGCAGGTGGAACTAGAGAAGATGTACGACAAGCACGACAAGGCCCAGGCTGAACTGCGGAAGTCGCAGTCAGAGCTGGAGCGCTACCGCACTGAGGCAGAACAGCTGCGCGAGGAAGCGGAGCGGTATGCCGCCAGGATGGGCAAGTACCAGGACACACAGGAGCGGACCAAGGAGGAGCAGGACCGCCTCAAGACCGAAATAGAGCGCCTGCGGGATAGGCTCGAGAAGACGAACAGTGAGTTGGAGCGAGCACGAAAGGCAGAGCAGGAGGCAGTCCGTCTGCGAATGGAGCTGGAACGCGCGGAAGGTGTAAGAGGTAAATACCAATTCGAACAGGAGAAATGGGCTGCAGAAACTGGTAGGCTACAGGCAGAGTGTGAGAAGTTGCGCGAGCGGCTGGACACGAGCCAGCTGGAGTTGCAGAGGGCGCTGGTGGCCAACGAGAAGCAAGAGGAGCGCCTACACGAGCTTCAGCTCGAGTTGGAGCTCGGCAAGGCAGAGTCGATGAAGATGACGGCAAGCCAGGAGAAGCAGCAGGGCGAAATAGAGCGGTTGCACATCGAGTGTGAAAAGGTGCGCGATCGACACGAGACACTCCAGATGCGTTCCGAAGCACTGGAGAAAGAGAACGAGCGTCTGCGCTCTGAGCTAGCGCAGAAGGAGCGCCAGCTGGCAGTAGGTGACAAGAGCCGCTCCGATGTGGAGAGGGCGGGCGCCGCGGAAATGGACAAGTTACGCGAGCGGTTGGAGCAAGCTCAGGCCGACCTGGCCAGGGCACAACAGTTGCGTGACCACTCCGATGCAGAGGCGCAGCGCCTCGCACGGGAGCTCGAGAAGTCGCAGCTTCACCTCGGCAAGTACCAGGAGAACAATGAGGCTGCACGGATAGAATTCGAGCGCATGGCCACGGAGCTCAGTCGTCTGCACGAAAAGCTCGAGAGGGCACAAGCAGACGCACAACGAGCATCGGATGAGCGTGCTCAGCTGCAATCAGAAAGGGATGCGCTGCAGGCAGACCTGCTCCGTGCCAGAAAGGCTGCTGACCAGATGCAGGAAGCGCAACAACGCACACGTCAGGATGCCGACAGACGCTTGCAGGAGGATGCCTCCAAGATGCAGCATGAGCTTGCTCAAGCTGCAAGGGAGAAAGAGAGGTTGAATTCTGCTCTGGAGAAGCGTGAGAAGCAGGCAGAAAGATTAGAGAAACAGATGGCGAAAATGGAGGCAGAGGTGAAACAGCTCACACTTGAGAGAGATCAGTTAGTAGTACAATTGGAGAAGTCACAGGACATGTTAATGAACTTCCAGCAAGAGCTGCAGCAGTCTGAGTCAGAACTGAGTCGACTGAAGACTGAGCATCGTAAGGTGGCACAAGATGCAGAATCATTGGAAGGTAGAGACCGTCAGCTTCAGGAACTTCAGCAGCAATTCCAGAACATACAGAGGGAAAGAGACCGTGAGCGGCAGAGAGCGGAGCGGGCAGAACGCCGCATGCAGGAGCTGGGCTCACAGGCGGAAACGGATACTAGTCAGTGGCGCCGTGCTGCGGAGACCGAGCGGGACAGGGCAGACAGGGCAGAGAAGACTGTGGCCGAACTGCAGAAAAGGGTACAAGCAGTGGAGAGGCAGTTGAATGCCCAACAGCAACAGATGGCCCAAATGCAACAACAGCAGCAGCAACAGGTGCCACCAGCTGCTGCTGAGGAACTGAACAGACTGCGCAAAGAGCTTGAAAAATCGCAGGCAGAACTGAAGAACGCATCTGTTGAGCGAGAACGCTTCCAGGCACAGTTGGAGATGCTAGTTCAGGAGCTGGAGAAGAACCAGGTTAGTTGGAGGATTGCCCAAAATGTGACAGGTTTATTTTCTGCATCACTGTACATATTTCTCTCACATTATTTCTTTTGATTGTGTGCCTGACGTATTTCGAGGACTTTTTGCGAGCTTGCTTATTTTGTGTCTTTATTTGAGTTTGGTATGAATAAAATAATTGACTTGCTACCCTTACACAACTAAAATCCTTGTCATAATGAATAATGTTTCTTTTAAGAAGTTACTAATACTTCTTTTGAGTGAAGATATTAAAACAGTGCATTTTATGCCTTACCAGTTTTCTGTTGCATGACGTATTCCTTATGACAAGGAACACACCAATTTAATTTTATATACTAAGCTTTTTTTTATTTTCACTATGGAAAGTCAATTGGCACACTATGAATGCTGAGTGTTAGAATTCGGCATGCTACCACATTGTACCTGTATTCTTTGGGCATATCCTCCAACCCACACTTGTTCATTTTTGTTATGATTTATGAAAATATTCCTGTAACTATTTTTATTCAAATCCTGCACTTGTTTTATGATCAGGTATGTAGCATTGTGTGTATTTTATCTATTTCAGAGGATAATTTTGGTTTTGTATTATGGTCCAGTGAAGTCTGAAGCTCCTACCCACGTATTTTTCAATTAATTTTCAAAACAAAACTACCTAATGGTAACTTCTTGTTACTGAGTGGAGCATGTTTTCAAATAACTGTATATATATATTTTTTAAATTTGCATAAGTTGTACATAGATGAGATTTACAGCTTTAAGTGTTACACGTATTAATGAAATTGTAATGCTGTGTTTATCAAATGGCACTAGTGGATTATGTTTCTTTTAATTTCAGATTTATATGCTGCTTTTCAGTGTCTCTTATTATTTTTCAGATCTAGCAATTAGCTTTGTATTGAAAAATGCCATTGTAATGGATGTTTGCTTCTCAGTTTCTATTGTATATTGTACATAGGACTTGCCTTCTTATGGAAACTAATCTTTGTACATTTTTGGAATGCGTTAATATTGGTGTACATTCATTTTTGAATTGTATCTTTTCCATGTTTATGTTACATTTTAGTTATTTGTCACAGAAGCCAGAATGTGTATAGTTGGAATCTACTCCTATGTAGTTCTTGCATCTCACTTAACATAGGTGTGATGATATAAAAAGCTTAATTTTTGTGACAAAGGAAGATTGTTTTAATTTCTGCATTTTTAAACGGCAGAAACAATAGCGGAGGCCACAGAAATTAAATGCTGTTAAGTGTTGTATCCTAGAATTTTAGAAGTGACAGATTCTATGTGATGGGCAATAAAAGGTTGTAAGTCATGTGGGAAATGTTACATGAAATTGTGTAAGAGCACTAGCAAAGCTTCCAAGTGACTTTCAATCCTTAAAACATATGTGTATCTTTTTACTCTTAACTATCTTTTCGCCCATGAAAGAACTGTCTATTATGAAAAACCAGGATATGATTTGTATTTCCAGCTTTCGTTTCTGTTGACCATGCTGTAGTCTTCTGATTCTTAGAAACTGGTTAACATGCATTCTTCTTTTGTCATACATAGCACATACTGATTATATATTTAGATTTTAAAAATTAATTTATTTTCAGTAAGGTGTACATGTTTTATTACAATTTTAATGTCATTTTCTACTCGTTAATAACAGCTTAGCACTGAATGACATGAGCAGGAGGTGATATACTACAGGTTTTATCTAAATTATTCACTAAGAGTAGGGTTGTGTCTGAGTGGTTCGGCCGAATCCATTATTCGCCGAATCTAGCACACCGGACTCGGATTCGATGCATAATGGCCGAATACCGAATCCAAAGTGTTATATGAAAACCTTCAGTTACGAATGTTGTACTTTACTTTGCATAGTACTGCGCTTTCGTCTGCGTTATTTACTTTATTTTTCCATAGATACGCTGAAAGACGTGACATCATAAAACTGTCTCATTTCGAATTTATTCAAGTGAAACGACACTTACGCTATTGCTTCGCTATTGTGTAAACAATATATCGTATTTACCCGAATCCAAGCGGAACTTTTTTTCGGTTTGTGGCGTCCAAAAAAACCGCCTGCCGTTAAAATAGAGTACAAAGCGAACGAAGGTCTGAAAAATGGCGCTATAGGAGCCGCCACAAGTAACGTTTCCCGTATAAGCAGTGCTACAGATGTTTGCTTTGCTGGCGCAAATAAGCATAAGCTCGAAAAATAAATAGATAAATGAATAAATAAAATAAAAAGGAATAAGAGTTTAATTTCCTTTTTATTTTAGACTATTGAATTGTAATAAACCATTCGACAAAGGAAATATCACTTTAGTATTGCTCTACTTCAAATGTAGCAGCCTTTCAAATATTAGTAGCCAAAAAAAAAAAAAAAAAAAAAAAAAAATTCTTTACGTAAATACTAACAATACATAAAGCATTAGGATTCTTGCATGAGTTGCCTCATTCTGATTTCACGTATTGTTTCGGCGAATTTTGTGAAATGCTGGGATATGTGAACCGTGATGAAGCACTAGGATTTCAATAAGAAATTTAATTATTATACGGAAAAAGCCGGCCGCGGTGGCCGAAGGGACTGAGGCGCTCCAGTCACGGTCAGCACGGCCACTACAGTCGGGGGTTCGAATCCCCCCTCGGGCATGGGTATTTGTGCCGTCCTAGTTCGTAAGTAGTGCATAAGTAGTTTGTAACTTTAGGGACTGATGACCCCGTAGTTAAGTCCCATAAGCTTAACAAACATTTATTTAAAATTACCGTACCGGTATCTAATTGCTATTACAAACATTTCGTAAAATTTGTATTATAAGTCTAATAAAATTGTTTTATATTTCGCATTTAGTTTCAAAGTTATTTCCATTCTTATTTAGTACGAGCTTAGTGTTGCTACAATAGCCGTCCGTGCATTTGAAGTCCTATCTAAAAGCTACTACGTAAAGCCGACTGACAAACCTGGGTTGCGACAATATGCCTGACGCTACAACCACTGCCTTCGTGCTACAAGTTATGCCGTCGGCACAAAGACAGGATAGCTACTAGAGTAACGTTGACGTGCTGAGATTTCTGAAGTCACATCCGGCTTTTCCCGTTGAGGAGCCATTTTCTCCCGTGAAGCGCAAAATAAGTTCTGCGATATTTCGATAACGCGCCACGTTAAGTCGGACCAATAGGAAGCAAGAACACTGTCTACTGTACGTCGTGTTCCGAACTTTCCTGCTTCAGTTCGGTTTATTGTTTTCTTCTAGCAACATGGCTACTGCGTACAGTAACAAATGTGTGTTTTAAATGAAGCAACGAAGGAAGAACAGTCCTTATATAATAAATAGAAAAACAATAGAAGTAGCAATACTGAAATACAGATGAATCATCGAAAAAAAATTGCAATGTTTCACTGTATGTAAATAGCACTTCCTGACAATGTAGGGCACAAAATCACCCTTTAAATGGCTCGTTAATTGAAGTTCTTGAATGCGAGATACTAGCGAAGTGTAAAAGTGAAGTTACGTTTTGCAATGTTCTTTTGTTAACCAATGAAACCGAGGGAATGGAGTCTGTTAAGAGGAAAAAATGCTTCCAAAAAGTGCGACGATATTGCTATGTCTATTGTTTTTCTACTTAGAATTTCCCCGCCAAAAACCCCTTAATTCCCGTGGTAGTTAAATTCATGTACTTATTTTTTTCTTGCTTATAGTCATATTTGTGCAGTTATTTATTTCATGTTGTTATCTACACCACATAACATTCGCATTGAAATATGAATGTCTTTTATCGTGATGACGTTGTGCCTGACGTCACGGGTCAAAGGGGATGGTTGGTATTGGAAGATCAAATATTGTCTATTAATGGTTCTCCTGCCATTATTTCACCGCTGAATCCACTCCCGTACCCATAATCTTTTGCGGGATTTTCTCCTCTTATCTTCGACAATAGCTAATAACGCCGAAACAGCTAATTCAGAAGGATCCATTTTCAACACGTACTTTTCGACGTGTGTGCTTCGCGCTCCAAATGAGCTGTAGCAGACGACGGCCGCGCGCTGTCGCTAGAGAGCTCTGAAAGCCCAAATCACGTTAAGCAGCTCGTCCCTTGTGCCGATGAAACTGTGCCTCGTACTGTCGTAGTCACTAGCGTCGTATTTCTCGTTCCCGCGTACGTTAACGTTCCTTGTGCCGACGGCTTTACGTGTTTTTCTATTAGCGGCAAGGGATTGATCGTATGGATCGTGATTCGTAAATTCCGAACTATCTTCGCCATAAGAATAATACAAATGTAAACATTACGTCATGTAATCTTCCGTGTTAGCAGTTCCGACATTTAAATTCCGTCCACCTAACAAACCCGAAACACAACGGCGAACGCGGGAGAATATGCATATCACGTTAATGTTTACATTGGTATTATTCTTATGCTGAACAGGAATAGTCAAATGAAGCACGGCAACTGGCTTCTAGTGCTGATTTTTTATATCTTCTAGGAATATAAATTCAGTTCAGACAAGTTACGTGATCTTAAATGTTGTAAAGAATAAATAAATCTACAAAATATCCTTGCAATCTGCGCGATAAGTACTTTGCACAGTTCTGAAATGTCTTCTTGGCAATAACAAACATAACCACGTCGAATAAACACGGATTTCATGGTGTCTGAATGTCCTGTCCGTCACTAACGGAATGCCTGATATGTCACTATAAAATTATTTAACATTTAGACATCCTATTTTCCCAACTTCCAAAATAGCTACTCTTCAGGTTTTATTTTTGACTAATCCCCTATGGAAAAAAAAAAAAAAAAAAAAAAAAAAAAAAAAAAAAAAAAAAAAAAAAAAAAAAAAACACCCACGTAATCCTTTCCTTTCTAGCACTTCATAATGTAATTATTTTTTATTTCATCAAAATGAAACACTTTGTAATAGACTAGAGAAAGTTTATTATCATCTTTTAGAGCATCTAAACAACATATATCCCATGATGTTTCATACATATTTCTTTTAAGGGGAGGGGGTATTAAAAAAATCCCTAAGATTTAAAATAAAAATCTAAATGAAATTTTAATTTCTTAAATTTTACTGTAAAATTGTCATTTGGGCTTCATCCCAGAAGGCTTTATCTTCATCATTGGCTGTGATAGAGTAGTAATACATGTACTTGAGTTGACAGATTATTTGGGCTCGAGATTCGGAAGATTAGATTCGGGTTCGGAATTCGGCATGTTTTATTTAAGATTCAGTATTCAGATTTGATTCCGTAAAATTGAGGTTTGACCCATCCCTAACAAAGAGTATGTATAAATAATCTTATTTTTCATATATTTCTATCTGTGGATTATGCAGCATAACAGCACTATTAGTTTTTAGAACTGACAGGTGACATGGTTTTGTGGCAATTCAACACCATCAAGATTCAGAATAATCAAAGCAGAATTTAATTCTTTAAAGAATGTTGTGTACACTGTCTTTAGGCAGCTACAACAGCAAGTCTGTGATTGGGCACAACACAAACTGGGTTAAATACAGTCAAATAATTTGGTTTTTTGATGCTTTAACAACAGCTTGATTATGCAAACAACTGAACTTCTTATTACTAAATAAAGTCTGGTCTTTGCATTTAGAAGATTAGATTTCATAATAAATTACCTTCTTAAAATATTCATACAACTTATCTTTTTTTCTTGTTGCTCTTATTAATTCAGGTTACTCGTTTGAAGAAACATGATACACATTATTTTAGTGGAAAGTACACACTAAACATAAACAGGCACAAAATACACAGAACGAATATAATGTATTTTAAAAGTTCAGTGTTTTAATTTGTTAGTGCTACTTACTAAAATAACATGTACCCAGCTTAAAAATATATTGCAAACATCGGCAAATCCAGAAGAGGGGGTACTCTGGGGCTGTAGCCCCCTAACACTACATCTATTTCCATACAAAATAAAAATGAGATGTCATGTAGCCCACTGCCCAACCTCCAGATCAAAATTCTAGTTTCATCACAGATTACAAAATAAAAATCAATTTAAAGAAGGTTCTAAGCTATTACAATTTGACTTAACCATGACCTACTGATGATCACACAATGTCCCGAATCAGGATTGGGATGTAAAAAGAATAGATGACTGTATAATTAGACAGAGCAGTTCCCATAGGTAATCTGAGGAGTGGAGCTCAGACAAGTGGGAGAAAAAAACCACGACAATTCCACTGGAGGATTAAATTTTCAGTTAGGCTTGGGACCATGAGTAAACTGGGAAGGCAGCATCACCTGATGCCAACTATGAGAACTAGAACATTTGCAGACTACTGGTTTTGCAGAGTCAGTGAGACTCTGATGACATTGTAATTATAATAATGGAAAGTCCAGGTTGGAATTAACAACATAGTAATAAGAACAGGTTACAACTCACCGCAAAGACGAACAACGAGCTGGCCTTCCTCAGAAAACAGAACATTCACCCAATCACTCAGGCACACAACACTGTCACACAACCACTATCTCTGGCTGCCGCACTCTGAATCATGCTCTGCGGTGTGGAAATAGGTAAGGAAAGGGGTGATAGGAAGGTTGTGTCACAGTGGTGGGAATGAATACAGCACGGACTTCCAGAGCATGTAGATATTCGATGGGAGGAATGAAATGCAGCTTAGGAATGGAGTAGGGAGGCAGATGAGGGGAAGGAAATAAAATAAAGCAAACCCACACCATACACATGCATGCGCGCATGCACAAACACACACACACACACACACACCAGAAAATAGAAGAGGTTTAGAATAGTGAGGTAGGTTCTGTAGGGTGTGGGGGGAAAAGGGAAGTTATCATAGGTTGTGGCCTAGATAACTTCGGGATCAGAGAATTTTATATAGGGATAACTCCCATCTGTGCAGTTCAGAAACGGTGGTGGTGGGTAGGAGGATCCAGATGGCCCAGGGTGTGAAGCAGCCATTGAAATCAAGCATATGCTCCACCGCATGCCATGCCACCTAGTTTTGGCCACAATTTGGTGGTGGTCATTCATCCTAATGGACTGCTGATTAGTGGTCATATAAATATAGAAAGCTGCACAGTGATTGCAGCATAGTTGGTAAACTATATGGCTGGTTTCACAGGTGGCCCAGCCTCTAATAGAGAACGATGAAGCCTGTGACAGTACTGGAACAGGAAGTGTTGGGTAGGTGGACTGGACAGGTCTTGCAGTGGGGTTTTCCATAGGGATATGATTTTATTTTATTTTATTTTATTTGCCTCCCCTCACCCGTCTCCCCACTCCAGTTCTCAGCTGCATCTCATTCCTCCCATCTAATAGTTACATGCTCTGCAAGGCCTTGCTGTATCCATCCCCACCACCATGATGCAACCTTCCTGTCTGCCCTCCCCTTTTCTATTTCCACATCACAGAGCATGATTCAGAGTGCAGCAGCTGGAGATGATGGTTGTGTGACTGTGTTGTGGGCCTGTGTGATTCCACGAAGGCCATGGCCATGGCATGGCTGATGGCTGAAGTGTGTGTGTCATGTGCATGTCACAGCTTGTTGTAATGGTGTTGCAGTGAGTTGTAAACTGTCCTTATTACCATATTGACATTGTAATTCCATCAGAGACAGCAAAGGACCTGGACGAGTAATTGACCGGAATGGACAGTGTATTGAAAAGAGCATATAAGATGATCACTATTAAAAGCAAAACAAAGGCAGTGGAATGCAGTCTAAGAAAATCAGGCGATACTGAAGGCATTTGATTCGATAACGAGACAATGAAGGTTTCAAGATAATTTTCACCGAAACTTTCATAAGTTTTGTCAGACTGCATTGTTTGTTATGGAAGTGGTGGAGGTACATATTATAATATTTTAATAGAATTTAAGTAATTGCAGTTTCATTCTACCGATACTCATATTTTCAGTATTCCGATGTATGGGGGTTCTGCTCGCTGCAACATTATTCTCCTGGAGCGTCGTGGTAGAAATAAATACTCTATATGTACAATTTTTCACGTCTTCTTTAATTTAAATCAAAGTTTTTCTCCACTAAAACATTACAATAACGTACACAGACTGACATAGATTCCAAAGTACTCGACAAAAGACAAAACCTCGAACTCCCCCACGCAAGGCGGTGAGGCAAATACATAACATCGGCAATAATGACCTTAAATTACGCATTGTTCCTAACAATTGAATATACTAATTTACAATTAACAAACACACAAAGAAAACATTTCATGTACACAAAAATAATCACAATATAAAATGAAAACTATACATACAATAATTTTAGATGGCGCATGTATTTTTAAGACGAAATTTCCAATCTTTCTGTTGACAACAAAGTGCGATGTTAAATGTTAATTAATTTGTTAATGAGTACATCATACATGTTCCTAACATATACTGAACTATCAAATATTCTGGCCATTCACAAAATATACTCAAAATCTCTTTTCAGTCTATATATACAAAGAATAACAATATTGATAATTAATGTAATAGTCGAAATAACATAATTAGCTGGTCAACACAACTTGTTTATGAGCCTAACATATATACAATGCTATTTATTTTGATTTCTTTTTGTTTTTCACAAATGTTTTTACAATTCATCTGTTTAGTTAATGAAATAATGAACAATGACCAAAGTATTGTTTATAGAACTGTCTGGAAAGAAACTATATGAATCTCTTAATTAATGAAATCTATCACTTGTTTTAATCACAGTATCGCCAGACACTGTCCTACACTGATTCCTAATCTGGCTATAACGTTTTTAACTAACTTCACACACAACTTTTATCACTATTTAACCGATTCCGGGTCCGACACAGATGGTATCATACGGTAACATTGAGATGAGGGGGTCAGCAGTATCGTTACAGTGTATAAGCAATAAAATACCATAAACGGAAAGTATATCTGTGTTTGCCTGAGAAATACGAGTAAAGTGCCCATGGTGTATTTTCAGTTTCTGTCCGGAGTGTATGGGGTGGTTTTGAACATAAACCAAATTCTATTGTCCTACTTTCTGTCTATTTGATTTTAGCGACTTATATTTTAAGGATTCCACTATTACGAATAAAGGATATGGATTGAGATAAGAAATTGTATTCTGTTGTTCACTTACACATTAGCTCTCTTAATATTTTCACTTAGGCGAACAAAGAGATCTTCTGAATGCCACTTAGGGCATAAATGCACCCAATTCTTCTCCTGGTAAATAGTTAGAAAAATTATTCTGTTTTCAGCCAGATTTGTTAAGGTAGCATTTCATCAAATATCCAAAGACAAATATATTGAAAGGAAATCCCCAATGTGCAGCCCTCAAGAAATCTTGCTTCAACATTTCTCATTGTTGCTCATTTACCACTGATTGTCCTCCCAAATTTTTCAGTTTTTTTTTGCACTTTTGTACACAATACAGATCACTAGCTTTCCTGCATGTTAAATTAGCACACAGAATATCTAAACTACTTTGTTTCAAAGTTCTGGGTAATAATTACACCATACTTGGGAATTGTTATTGGTTTTAAACATTCTCAGCATTCTCCAAAATCACCCCACACAGTACAAAATTTTGTAAAAACATCTGTTATATTGTAATTGGACACAAAACTCTGCAAACTTGTACAGAACTTTTCATAGTGCCACAGCCTATTGAGCTTGTTGGCATCTGACACAATAGTCCTTAGCTGTCAGTTGCAACAATAGAAAGTTTTTGCCTCATAACATAGTGTGAACTTTTGGCAATGGGAGGTGTTCATCAGATTAAGTAAGTAAAGAATCGAGCAAAATACATGTTGTGGGAAGTGGGCAGTACAGTCCTACACATAAAATAAGTGGCACACAGAGGTGGAAACTAAATTACATTTTATGTGTACAGTTTTAAATTTTGTAAAATTTATTCTGGATACATATTTTTTTAAAAGGAAAGATAACTTAGTATTACATTTTAAGAAATTGATGCAACATGAAAAAATACTTGAACACATAGATTGTGTCCTTTCTCGGAGCAAATGTATAAAGAAAATTGGTTTGCTGAACCACTGCACTAGGACAGTATTTCTGTGTCTAATAGTTGTTCTTCAGAGAAACATGCAAGTCCTGAGCTGCTATGTCAAAGTTATTGTTTATTTCAATATCCATTACTCTATGTCTCCATCATTCACAAGCCGCCTACTATTGATTATTTATATTCCACCAAACATTATACTAATTTACAAAATATTAGGTAATGATATAATGATGGAGCTCTATCAATGAAAATAATCAATATGAAGTTTCCAAGCAAAATTTAATTTTTATCATTTTTAGTTGCAAATAGCTTGGAGCCTTGAGAGTTCATTATAGAAATAATGTAATTAATGGCAACTGTGCAAAATTCGGCACATGTGCAACATTGTTTGTGTTGTTCCACAGTTTTAAACTGTTGAGGAAATATTACTTAGAATTATCTTTATTGGTTTTGTTTAATATAAGTAATGAGTCATATTGTAAATTATAATACAGTCTTCAATTAATGGCCAGTGCTTGTTCCACTCTTAGCGTAAGATATTTTTAAACATAAAAACTGAAAACTGAATATTGCATGTATTTTTATACTGCAGCAGTATGTGCCACTTTCGTTTCAGTTGGATCTTCAAGAAGCGAACAAGAAACTAGCGAATGGCGCAGCGAGAGCTGGAGAAGAAGCTACCGCCCTTAGAATGCAGTTAGAAGAGCAGAAGAAACAACTAGAGGAGCAGAGGAGACAATTAGAGGAGCACAAGAGAGGCTTAGATAGTAAAAGTAGGCAATTAGAAGAAAAAGAAAAATCTATAGCAGATGCAGATCAGAAACTGAAGAAAAGGAAAGAAAAACTTGATCAGCTGGAGGCACAGCTTCAGAAGGTATGTCACTATCAGAATTCTACTGATTTGAAACTTTCAGACATATGTACATTGCTAATGGCTCATTTAGTGACCCATGTGTAGCAGAACATATTTGTTTCTTTCATTCACCCATGTTACTTTCCACTATCTCTCTCTCTCTCTCTCTCTCTGTCACACACACACACACAGACACACACACACACACACACAGGAAGGTATATGATAATTACAGAGTGTGAAACACAAAGTATTTGAAATGTAATGGTTTTCATTATGTCCCTAACAAGTTTAGTTCATTGTAATGAATTAAAGTATTCAGAAAATTTTCATAGAGGTTAGATTACATTGTTTCTTTTCTTTTTTTTTTATATTTAAAAATACTCAATTTTAAGAAATCTGTATGGTATATGATCACTTTCTACTTTTCTGACAATATCAGCTATTATTTCCGAGACATTAAAAGAAACCTAGCAAAGTAATGTGTTAAAGAATGTCAGTGAGTAAGGTGCCCCAGCGGTTACAAAAATCAACTTCTTTCACATGTAAAAAAAGGTAAAGCAGTCAACAATCCGAAGATTGGTTTGAACACCACAGTGCTTTACTAGGCATGGTCATGTTTGGAGGTGGTATGCCGTTGCCTTCCTCCGATTTTCGAACTGACTTACCCATCCAGTTATAGGGGGACCTACAGTTTAATATGGGTTCCCAACCATGGTGCTACTCGGTATTTTTCACATCAGCAACACTGCTAGAGGAGAAAGAAGTGGAAAGTGACAGAGAAAAATCCTAGTACCTGGCAGGAATAACACCTGCGACCTTTGGATTTGTAGCTATAGTGAAAACCCCATTTGGCTATTTAAAATTAGTCTATCTGCAGTGTCGATAACTCATTAAAGTGAATTCCAGAATAGATCAGCCAATGAAGGAAAATAAGGGGAAAATTTGTGCAGTTGAAAATTGTATAGTCGTTGGATGGAGAGTCATGAAGACATACTAAAAATCCTGAGGAATGGGATGTAAGCTTCAATATTTGTCTAGATCTTTAGTGAAGATATGTTCTAGTACAAAATTACAGTTATGTAACTTTTATATATATCACAAGGTGAAGGAGCACAGGTGTAACAGTATCACAAATAAATAAATGAATACACACATACACACAAACGCAAGCTTTCGCAACCCAGTTGCTTCTTCAGGCAGAAGGGAAGGAGAGGGAAAAAGCAAATGATGAGGGTTTTAAGGAAGGGGGTAAGGAGCCATTCCAATCCCGGGAGAGGAAAGACTTACCTTTGGGGGGGGGGGGGGGAAAATGGATTATTTGGAAGTAGACTTTCCAGGTGGGAAAAATAGGTAAAAAATAAATATATTTGACTTACGTAAAGTACAGGCTCATCGACAGAAACATAAAACACACACAAAAACACACAAACATTTGAGCTTTCGCCACCACTGGTGGCTTCTTCGGCAAAAAGAGGAAGGAAGGAGAGGAGAAAGGGAAGGATACGGGTTTTAAGGAAGTGGAAAAGGAGCCATTCCAATCCCAGGAGTGGAAGGACTTACCTTAGGGGACAAAAAGGAAGGTAAACAAATACACACACACTCACACATATCCACATGCAAACACACCTAGGCAGACATTTGTAGAAACCAAAGAAGTTGGACAGAGATAGCACTTCAGGCAGAGGCTCTGTCCACAGAACCAAGGCAAAGATGTTAAAGAATGTGGGCGGGAATTAGAATTTAGCGGAGGTTGAGACCAGGTGGGCAACGGGAAGAGAGAATGTGTTGAAGGGCAAGTTCCCATCTCCGGAGTTCTGAAAGATTGGTGTTGGTGGGAAGTATCCAGATAACCTGGACGGTGTAACACTGTGCCAAGATGTGCTGGCCGTGCACCAAGGCATGTTTAGCCACAGGGTGATCCTCACTACCAACAAACACTGTCTGCCTGTGACCGTTCATGCGAATGGACAGTTTGTTGCTGGTCATTCCCACATAGAATGCTTCACAGTGCAGGCATGTCAGTTGGTAGATCACGTGGGTACTATCGCAAGTGGCTCTGCCCTTGATCATGTACACCTTCCAGGTTACGGGACTGGAGTAAGTGGTGGTGGAAGGGTGCATAGGGCAGGTTTTACAACGGGGGCGGTTACAAGGGTAGGAGCCAGAGGGTAGGGAAGGTGGTTTGGGGATTTCATATGGATGGACTAGGAGGTTACGGAGGTTAGGTGGGCGGAGGAAAGACACTCTCGATGGAGTGGGAAGGATGTCATGAAGGATGGATCTCATTTCGGGGCAGGATTTTAGGAAGTCATATCCATGCTGGAGAGCCACATTCAGAGTCCGCTCCAGTCCCAGAAAGTATCCGGTGACAAGAGGGGCACTTCTGGGGTTCTGTTGAAGGTTCTCAATTTGGGGGGATGAGGAAGTGGCTCTGGAAATTTTCTTCTGTACCAGATCAGGAGGATAGCCGCGGGATGTGAAAGCTGTTATTAAGTTATTGGTGTACTGGTTCAGGGATTCAGGACTGGAGCAGACTCGTTTGCCACATCAAACGTTCCCTTCCCTACAGCTTTTCAGCTTTTCTACAGTATGTCTGCCTAAGTGTACTTGCGTCTGTGTAAATGTCTGTTTACCCTCCTTTTTTCCTCCCAAGGTAAGTCTTTCCTGTCCCGGGATTGGAATGACTCCTTATCCACTCCCTTAAAATCCTCATCATTTTCTTTTCCCCTCTCCTTCCCTTCTGCCTGACGAAGCAGCTAGGCTGCGAAAGCTAGCGTTTGTCTGTGTGTGTGTGTTTATTTGTTACTATCACTGCCTGTGCTCCTTTGCCTGATAAGTAGATTTCATCTATTTTTTACTTATATTTTTCCTGTTAGGAATTTTTTCCTCTATAATATTTTTTTTTCTTTACACTACTAGTTCCCTTGTTGCTTCAAAAACTGTGATTATTAAATATAGCATTGCAATGAATAAAATTAATGTTTTTCGTTAAATGAAATGGGATAAGAACAAATATTAAGTATGTGAATCAAGTCCAACTATAGTAGAGCCATATCAAGAGAGAAATTGTCTTTCTAGGGATGTAACATGGTGAATATGGCAATGGTGAGAAGTAAAACTTTGAGGGAAAGTAGGTCGCCAATCCTTCATAGGTCTGAAAATTAAAGAATGAGTAGGTAACACTAATCTCTTTCTGCACTTCTGAATCCCAAGAAGCAAGAAAGGCTGTTTTAAAAAATAATAACGACAATTACACATTATCACATTATGCCTTGTGACAAATTGTTACTTGGGCATTACCAACACTTAATTATTTGGTGGAGGAGGGGGAGGGGACTTTGATTAATTGCATGGGAGGGGAGCAGACACTGTCAAGTACCTGCCCCAGTTCAGTTCAATGGCACATAACATTCCTAAAACATGTGCATTTAAATGTACTAAATCTGGCTCCAAATTGATGGTACAAAGTGAGAAACAATTTTTATACAGGGTGCATCTGTAATGAATTTAGAACTCTGGTAGAGTTTCTCATAAAAAGGTTAGGTAGATGTTTGTGTAGAGTAGCTAGGGGCACATGTAAGGGCCGACCAGATTATCGTCTACCAAGTCATCCCAAATGTTGACAGAGAAGTGATCTGGGTGATTTTTCCTTGTCCACACATGTTGACTGTGACTGTTGAACATAATCTCTCATCTAAAGGATACCTCATCCGTAAAAATTACACAGTTCAGAAATTTTGGTCAAATGGCACATTTTTGCAAAAAATACTGGTGGAATTCAATTCAGTGTGTACAATCATCTGACTTAATGGCTTGAACCTTCTGAAGGTGGTAGGGGTGCAATATTCACGCCACACACATCAAACTGTGGAATGGCTTACGCCCATTTCTCGTGCAACACGCCACGAGCTTGTTGAGGGTGTGCTTGCAAACCCTGGTGCACACACAGTATGTTGACGACTGTGTCCATTGGGTGTTCACATCTTTAACACGAAATTAATACACCGGGTTTCAAAGTAGGCCTTAAAGTCACATGTGCCATTATGAGAATCTGCTGGTGGAAAACTTACCTCAAGTGAACCTGCCTCTCTTAGGGGCCTGTGGATGGCAATAAATAGATGTTGATCTGGCACTCGACAATTCGATAACTACTGAATGTACAAATGTTGAGCAACATGAGCATGTCCATCCACCACACTGGTAAGGCCAGTGCATTTCTGTCCTTTCCATCCAAGAATAGCACTCCATTTCCTGTCTGCACCACACAGTAACAAACACAAAGTTGTTCCTTGTTTGATGACAATCTGATCCAGAGCAAAACAGGCCCTGCAGTGTGTAGGGGCTGCCATCTAAGCAAAACCTATCAAACAGGCATGTGAAAGGTCAAAAGCAATGCATTCACATCCCAGTAAATGGAGAAAAACCATAGTGTTATTCCACATGCACCTGTAATATCTGCAACTATGTCGCCTACAGCATTTGCAAATAAAGCTCAGAAATCTTCAACCCGACAATTATTTTATCTTAATGTTACAAAACATTGAAAATGTCACCCTGCTGTCTCACTACTGTGATGACTTGGATGGCATGTTGTATGCCTACCCTCTTGGCAGAATGCTAAGCTATTCAATGGAACATAATGCTGTACGCTAAGGGTTAAGAACATGGGTTGCTATGTGAAATATGCTTGTTATGACCCACTCTGCCAACCTTCTCATTTTCTACATTCATTTCAGATACACCCTATATAATAACATTTAAACATTTTTACTCACATCACAAATTGTGGTAAATATTATGAGGTACACTGTTAAAGTCGTGAAATCAAAAGTGTACAATCAGTTTTTACATTGTTAAAATGGCATCGTGTCACAGTCAGACAGTCTCACAATCAGACATCAGAGTGGAAAGTGCTTATGTGAACTATCCCAGAGTGCACCGCGTGTAATGAACTGGTGTAAGAAAAGTTGAAATTTGAAAGTTAACATTATCTGCAGTGACCTACAGTTATAACATACAAACAAAGTTGCTCATGCGTAAAATAGAAGCACAATACAGCATAAAAGCAGTTATAAGTTAAAAAGAATATAATAGTACAATGTAGTTACAGTTTGTCTGACTACCATTCTTTTACCAAATTACAACAACAACAAAAAAAAAAAAAAATTATGGCAGCTGTGTGGCAAAATGTAGCCAGTGAAGAGACCTGATAGAATCTACACATTTGGATATAACACACAAAAATACAACAGGGCCTTGTGTATTGTATCCAAAACTGTAAATTCCATCACGTCTCCATACTGGGTATATTTCTCCACACAGCTGCCACAAACTTTTTCCTGTTTATAACCAGGCAATCGTAATAGCTTCAAAGCTGTTAGGAATCAAAGAATTGAGGAAATCAGAGTACCATTCAAAATATTATTTGCCAAGAAAGAAAGACAACACACACTGATCTGTATTTACACGCAGACAGCTGTCACCACCCTTCACAGAGGAATGGGGTACTTAAACCTGTAGTACATAGGGTGTGTACTGTCTCTGACGCAGAGAGTCTAACCTAGGAATTTGAACACCTGAGAACTGTATTCGGCAAAAATGGGTACTCAGAGTGGCAGATTCAGAGGGCTCTCCGGCCAACCATTACAGCTCAACATGTGGAAACGGATGAAAACATGAGGGAGGATGTAGGCACTGGGTTCATTCCATATACCGGCGCACTCTCTGGGAAGGTCGCCCCCTTTTTGAAGAAACACCAAGTTGGAACTGTCTTTTGTCTGCCAAATAAAATTTGTGCGCTGGTGGGGAGCGCCAAAGATGATCTCGGTTTGAGGAAGACCGGTGTGTATCAGATTCTGTGTCAGTGTGGTAAGTCATATATTGGACAGATGATGCGCACTGGTGAGGATCAATGTGTTGAACACCTGAGGCATATATGATTGATGTATCCGAGCAAGTCGGCGGTCGCTGAACATTGTTTGTCGGAGAATCACGAGATGGAGTATGAACGCACTAGGATTCTGGTACAGACGTCGAGATACTGGGACTGCTTTGTTAGAGAGGCCATTGAAATTCGCACAAGTGACGACCTCATAAACGGTGACTGTGGCTATAATCTAGGCAAAGCTTTGGGACCAGTGATTGGGTTAATTAAGAGTAAATCTAGCAAACATAACGTAGTGAAGACCACAGTGGACAGAGCCCTCATATCGTTGTCATCTCAGACGCCGTCGCAATCGGTTCCACTGCGCGACCGCGGCGGGGTCGCTCTGCCGGCTGAGGGTATTTAAATGGCCCACTACCGGGCTAGAACCTACTTCCCTTCGATATCAGTGCCGGCGTGTTTCCAGGAGCTCAGTCCGTTGGTTCACCTGATGATGGCGACATGTATGATCGCCAAAATATTGTGCTCGTTGGACACTATAGACCGGCAGTACACCCGTGGTTATTTTGATTATCAAATACGCCGGGAGAAACTGAAGAAGCTGAGTATTAGTTTTGTAACAACGTTGTTTCACTGTAAGGTTCCTAACCTCGCCATCGTTCTCAGTCTGCAGAAAGAATGATATTTTTCCCCCTGTTTTTAATTAAGCAGTATGAAACAAAACCCCAAATCATAATGAATATTTTTACTGGGCAATGACAGCTTTGTGGGCGAGCCGGTAAGGCTGATGCATTTCTGGTTCTGGATTGATCAAGCTATAAAAGTGTAGTAACTAATTTTTCTTTCGAGTAACGTAAATTAACAGTGAAAGACAGTTGCGCTGTGCCAGTGAGAATTGCTAACACAGTGCTGCTGGAGGCCGGCATTTCAACACCTTCTCAGTTGGTGGTGACAAAACCTGAGAAAAATGAGCTGACTGGTTAAAAGTTTGTGATAATATGTGGCATTCAGCTGTCAAATGAGTAATAAAATTCATAAAGATGACAGTCAGCTGTTTCTTTATTAGCTGAAAGCAACCGGTTTCCTTCACTCGATCATTCTCAAGCCAACGTTAGTATAAACAGCCTGTGAATTGTATAGTTATGAGTGATGCACCTGCTTGGTAATCTATTGTTTAAAATGTCATCTGTAAGGTTTGTCAACTGTCAAATATAATTTTTTTTTAATATGTTAATGCTGCTGTTGGACTGGCTTACTTTAATTAGAACCAACAATATCGTAAAAGAAACATATTGAAATGTTCACATAAAGACATTTCTATAGGTAATGTACTGAAGGAAATCACTTTGGAGTCTAATTTAAGGAAGGAGAGAGTTATAGGTTTTTAACTGAATTTAAATTTCCCCATTAAAATGAGGTATGGACATTCTACGAATTTTACAGAAGTTCCATGACAGTTGCTAACATTTTTTGAACAGCTGAAAGTTTCCTGAACTCTATCTGCCATTCCCAGTTTTTCCCATGAATGTGGCATACACCATTCGATAGAGGAGAAATATCTCTGCAATATACCGGTATTTCAAAATGAGAAAAATCCATCGGTACCATTTAAAAAAAGAAAAAAGAAAAAAGATGGCAAAAATGAAATATTTTTTGTTTTCCTGTATTTGGTTTTGGATCTTTCCAAAGCAGACTTCAGATTCCGATTCCTATGGTTCAGATTGCCCTAATGACGCAGCAAAACTATTCAAAATCGCACTTTCATTTTTTTGAAAATTTTTTGATTTTAAATTTACCCCTCGAAACGTACCAATTACAATTTGTTCGTACTTTTCCCTGTGTTCCCAGCGACCGCTTTATCTGAAACCAAAAACCGCAATTCAATTGGTCCACCTGTTGCTGAGATCAACTATAACCGCACAATTTTTTTCCTAATATGTAATATTGTCACGTTGAAATTGGAGAGTCCTTGGTCATCTCCGGTGGTCCTTGTAAAGAAGAAGGATGGCACATGGCGATTCTGTGTCGACTATTGGTGGCTGAACAAAATCACAAAGAAAGATGTCTACCCACTGCCACGCATTGATGACACCTTAGATTGCTTGAAACAAGCTACATACTTCTCAACTATGGACATGCAGACAGGTTACTGGAAAATCGAGGTTCACGAAGCTGACAGGGAGAAGACGGCTTTTATTACACCTGACGGCCTCTATGAATTCAAAGTAATGCTATTTGGATTATGTAATGCTCCGGCCACATTCGAACAGTAGCAGCACTAGGCGTCGGTGACCACCGACGGCCTTGCGCCTGCGGGGGCCTCGCAAAGCATTGTTAAAATTTTAGCTTTGTGTTCTTTTCTTTTTAATTTGGTGTATAACGGCAGTTTTCAACTGCTTGGTCATGTAGCGACGACCTAAATCTAACTTACACTAGCTTCACCAAAGGACGAACACAACATCCATACAAAAAGGGTGGGATTCGACTCCATACAGGAGTGACCTCGCGTGCCGTGGTATAATGCCTTAGTGCCCTCGGCCATTCCCGGACGGCAGCTATTTAGTTCTCCGTATTTATTTCCATATGAGTGCAGCAGTGTTGATGCTTTCAGTTAAATACTTTTAGTTATCGAAACTGAGTTTGTTTGACACATTAAACAGTAAAAATAATGCAACAAAACACAATAACGACAGCCCACCTCAGTTACAACGAGGCAGTGACACCGTGCTGTTAGCACACTCCGTGCAGCTGACAGCGAGCATCGTCACCCCAGCATGGCTCAGAGTCTAACGAGGGCCGCTGACTGTTACCATTCAGTTAAGAGAATTCCCATACAGCACCTGTTGTCAATCTGCACATACGCACTAAACGGCATTGACGAAATGACCCACAAAACTTAGTGTGTCAAGAGCGGCGTACTTATAACACTTCCGTCTAAGTTTCTAATCTTACTGAGAGAAAAATTGGTTGTTTCTTTATTGTAAATAAGTTTTATGTATATTTAGATTCATTTATCATACTGTTGGGATTAACTTCATATTTGTAATCTAATGCATTTATTAGCATATTTATTTGTCTGTAAAGTGTAATTTATTTTACTGTTGTACATTTTATGTGAGTGCTACGGTCTGATTAAAATTACTTGATAGTTGAACCAATGTGGGGCGGCGTAGATAACAAACTGAGGATCCCACGTTAAATGCCGCATCGGATACTAACTTCATTTGGTGTCTTAACGAGATATGTAATTGTATGACAATATGATTCAAACTGACTTCCCTCGTTACTTTTATAAAATGGCTATGTTGTTCTTTTTGTGAAGGAAATCATTTTTTCCTTCCATTGTCCAGATGTATTATTTATGTCTTGCGATGAAGCTGCCATAGAGCGAGCATAGCCATTGGCTATTACTAGACAAAGATTCATATGCACTGGGTGTGTTCAGCAGAAAATATTGCTGATCATGATGTGTACAGTTGCTACAAACCAGTGATTAAATGTAGATGTCTCTATGTGTAAGCTTTGAGAAAGTAATTGTAGAATGTAATACTAAAACTGAAAATCAATAAATCTGTGGCAAACTCCTCATTGCAGTTATGTCTGTATTACCAGTAACATCCTTCACCACCAAGCTGGTATCATCAGCAAACAAAAATACTTAACAGTCACCTGTTATACTTGAAGGCATATCATTTATATAAATAAGAAACAGCAACAGTCCCAAAACAGACCCCTGGGGCACCCCACACTTAATTGTGCCCCATTACGATTGTACCTTATAGCCATTTTCTACACTGCGGAGAATTACCTTCTGTTGTCTATTATTGAAGTAAGAGATGAACCAATTGTGAGCTACTCCTCGTATTTCATAATGTTCCAAGTTCTGAAACAATATTTTGTGATCAACACAATCAAACACTTTTGTTAAATCAAAGAAGACACCTATGTCCATAGCCTCTTATTTAACCCATCAAGTGCCTCACAGAGAAACGAAAATATAGCATTTTCAGTCGTTAAACCACTTCTAAAACCAAACTGTATGTTTGACAACAAATTATGTGAACTGAAATGATCAATTAATCTTGAATATATAGCCTTTTCAATAACTTTAGAAAAAACTGATGGCATAGAAATAGGCCTATAGTTGTCTACATTATCCCTTTCTCCTTTTTTAGAAAGTGGTTTCACTACTGAGTACTTTAATCTGTCAGGAAACTGACCATTCTGAAAGGAATAATTACAAATATGGCTTATTACTGGTCTAACATATGGAGAAAAGTACTTTAGAATTCTGCTACATACCCCATCATATTCACAAGAGTCCTTAGTCTTTAGTGATTTAATTATTGACTCAATCTCCCCTATGGAAGTATCATGAAGGACCATTTCAGGTAACATCCTTGGAAAGGCAATTTCTGAAAATGTTATATGACTACCTGTAGAAACTAGGGTTTAGTTTAGTTCACCTACTTTATTCAGAAAGTGATTATTGAATATTGCACATATTTCTAACATGTCAGTAACAGAAACATGTCTACTATGCATTGATGTTATATCTTCTACCTGCTGCTGCTGATCAGACACTTCCTTCACGACTGACCAGATAGTTTCAAGTTTATCCCAAGAGTTTGCTATTCTTTTTGCATACCACATATGTTTTGCATTCTTAATGACATTTTTCAGAACCTTATAGTACTGTTTGTAATGAGCTACTGCAACTTCATTCTGACTGCTTCTAACATTTTGATACAATTCCCGATTTGTTCTACATTATACTAAAATTCCCTTTGTCAACCACCCTGGCTGTCTGTTACTGGAAGTACCCTGTTTTGAGCATTCTAGTGGAAAGCAACTTTCAAACAGCATAAGAAATGTGTTCAAAAAACATTATATTTATCATCTGCATTATCAGCACTATAAACATCCTGCCATTCTTGTTCCTTAATGAGGCTTAAAAAGGTCTAAATTGCAACTGGATTAACTTTTCTGAGTAGTTGATATTTATGTTTAACATTTGTTTGAGACCAAATACTTTTTAGAATTAAAATTTGGGCATCGTGGTCTGATAGGCCATTTACTATTCTGCTGACAGAGTGCAGAAGAATGAATAGATCTAACAGCTGTCTTTTTTTTTAGCTATCACCTACACAATTACACAATTAATGTTGAAATCCCTACACACAATTAAATTTTATACTTTCTATACAGTGAATCCAGAACCAATTCCAGCTTGGGCAGAAACATTTTAAAACTTGAGTCAGGGGACCTATAAATAACAACAATTACTAGTTTAGTTCCATTAACATTAACAACTGCGGCACAACATTCAAATATCTTTTCTGTGTAGTGTTTAGAAAAATCGATTGATTCCGATGAAAAGTCGTTTTTTACATATGTGGCCACACCCCCACACTGCAAGGAACTCCTAGAGTAGAAGGCAGCTAACCTGTATCCTGGCAAAGGAAGTCTGAATTGTCACATTACTTAAGAAGTGCTCTGAAATACCAATAATGTCAGAATCAATACCAATAATGTCAAGTTTAATTTTGCTACATTGAGATATAAAGAGCATTAACTTTTATAGTTTCAAATATATTGAAAATACTGTTGGTTCATGAGATGTGCCTAATTTTTCTGATATTGTAGATGCCTTCAGAATTGATAGGAACATAACTCTATGACTTATTACTTATTTCTAAGTTAAGAGAGTATGCATCATTTAAGTATCTGCCAGAGAGTGTGCATCATTTAAGTATCTGACACAGCATCCATTAATTGCTCAGCTTCCTCCAGAAGAAGTGGTTTTACCCTGTTCTGGCAAACCCAGCTACATTAATTGTTACCTTGGCCTTGTTTAAACAGAAACTGTGTGCCTTGCCCACTTGCATGAATGTCGCTCTGCCTACCACACAATTCCTTCAAAGTGAATAATTATGTGATGTACAGGTTATGTATTCATTATGTTAGAGCATAAAAGAAAAGCGTTGGCTGAGAAGACAGTGAGTCAGAGTTGAACCCTATCATTGATTTGATTCAGTATGAAGGAATCTGAAGCTAAATGTGCAGAGGGATTTAAAATTTGGTGGGGAAAAATAAAACTTTCGGGTTTGCTGGTAACATTGTAATCCCCCAGTGACAGCAAAGCACTTGGTAGAACTTTTGCAGGAAATAAACAGTGTCTTGGAAAAACATCAACAAAAGTAAAGCAAGGGCAGTAGATTGTCACTGAATTAAACTGGTGATTCCAAAGGAATTAAAATAGGAAATGAGGTAGCAAAAGTAGTAGATAAATTTTGCTAACTGTACAATAAAGAAACTGATGGTGGCCAAACGAGAGAGGGTTTAAATACAGACTATCTATTGCAAAAAGAATATTTGTGGAAAAGATTATATTAACATCTAATAAAATCTGTATTAGCAAAACATTTCTGAAAGTATAAGTATAGAGTGTAGCCCTACATGGGAGTGAAACATGGATGATAATCAGTTCAGACATGAAAACGATAGAAGCTTATGAAATGTGATGTTTCAGAATACTTAAAATAGGCTGGGGTGATACTGAATCAAATAAGGGAAAAAAGAAATATGTGGCACAACTTGACTAAAACAACAGACTGGTTAATAGGACCTATCCTCAGATATGTAAGAATCGATATTTCCAAAATCAAAGAAAAATGTATGTGTGTGTTTGTGGAGGGGGAATTGTAGAGGAAGATTACTGAATAAATACACCAAATAGGTCTAAATGGATGTAGACTGCTGTATTGATTCAGAGATAAAAGGGGTTGTGCATGACTGACTGTTGTTGTTATGGTCTTCAGTCCGGAGACTGGTTTGATGCAGCTCTCCACCCTACTCTATTCTGAGCAAGCCTTTTCATCTTCTCATAAGAACGACAACTCACATCCACTTGAATCTGCTTACTATATGGGTCTCTTGGTCTCCCTCTGCGATTTTTATCCCACACACTTTCCTCCAATGCTAAATTTATGATTCCTCGATGTCTAAGAATGTGTCCTACCAAGCGATCCCTTCTTTTAGTCAGGGCACGCCAAAAATTCCTTTTCTCACCAATTCTGTTCAGTACCTCTTCATTAGTTATGCGATCTACCCACCTAATCTTCAGCATTCTTCTATAGCACCATATTTCAAAAGCCTCTATCCTCTTCCTGTTCACACTGCTTATCGTCCATGTTTCACTCCTGTACAAGGCAACACTCCACATAAATGCCTTCAGAAAACACTTCCTTACACTTAAATTAATATTCGCTGTTGGCAAATTTCTCATTTTCAGAAATGCTTTTTTTCCCATTGCCATTCTGCATTTTATATCCTCTGTACTGCGACCATCGCATGTTATTTTACTATCCAAGTAACAAAACTCATCTACCACCTTCATTGTTTCGTTACCTAATCTAATTCCTTCAGCATCACCTGATTTTCTATGACCATATTCCATTCTTTTTGTTTTGCTCTTGTTAATGTTCATTTTATAAGCTCTCTTCAACACACTGTCCATTCCATTCAACTGCTCTTCGAGGTCCTTTGCTCTCTCTGACAGAATTACAATCTCATCAGTAAAACACAATGTTTTTATTTCTTCCCCCTGAACTTTAATCCCTATTCCAAATTTTTCCTTGCTTTCCTTCACCGCCTGCTCGATGTACAAATTGAATAGCATCAGAGAAAGGCTACAACCCTGTTTTATCCCCTTTCCAACTGATGCTTCCCTTTCATGCCCTTCGAGTTTAATAACTGCGGTCTGGCTTTTGTACAAGTTGTAAATAACTCTTCTTTCCCTGTATCTTACCCGCGCTGACTTCAGAATTGAAAGAGTGTATTCCAGTCAACATTGTCAAAAGCTTTCTCCAAATCTACAAAAACTAAAAATGTAGGTTTATCTTTCCTTAATCTATCCTCTAAGATAAGACGTAAAGTGAGTATTGCCTACGGTGTTCCTATGTTCCTCCTGAATCCAAACTGATCTTCCTAGAGGTCAGCTTCTACCAGCTTTTCCATTCTTCTGTAGATAATTTGTGTTAAAATTTTGCAACTGTGACTTATCAAACTGATGGTTCTGTAATTTTCACACCTGTCTGTGCCTGATTTCTTTGGAATGGGGATTATTACATTTTTCTTAAAGTCTGAAGGTATTTGCCTGTCTCATGCATCCTACACACCAGTTCAAATAGTCATGGCTGGCTCTCCCAGATACTTTAGAAGCTCTGAGGGTATGTCATCAACTCCTGGGGCCTTGTTCTGACCTAGGTCTTTCAGGGCTCTGTCAAATTCATCTCTCAGTATAGTATCTCCTATTTCATCTTGATCTGCTTCCTCTTTCCTTACTACAACATTGTCTCTAAGTTCATTTCCTTTGTAGAGCTGTTCTATGTACTCTTTCCACCTTTCAGCTTTCCGTTCTTTGCTGAGAACTGGTTTCCCATCTGAGTTCTTGATATTCGTAGAGTTGTTTTTCTTGTCCCCAAATGTTTCTTTTATTTTCCTGTAGGCAGTATCTACTTTTCCTCTTCTTATAATTCTTCTACAGATTTGCATTTGGCTTCAAGCCACTCCTGCTTAGCCATTTTGCACTTCCTGTCAATCTCATTTCTTAGTCATCTGTACTCCGTTTTGCCTGTTTCATTTACTGCGTTTCTATATTTTCTCCTTTCATCAATTAAATTTAGTATTTTCTGTGCTATACAAGGATTTTTTGAAGGTCTTGTCTTTCTACCTATTTTGTCCTCTGCTGCCTTCACTATTTCATCTCTCAATGCTACCCATTTCTCTTCTACTGTTTTATTTCCCCCTGTTTCTGTCAATTGATGCCTAAATCTCCCTCTGAATTTCTCCAGAACTTCACATTCTTTCAATTTATCTAAGTTGCATCTCCTTATTTTCCTACCTTTTTGCAGTTTTCTCAGTTTCAGCCTACAGTTCATGACTGACAAGTTATGGTCAGAGTCTATATCTGCCCCTGGGTATGTCTTACAGTTTATCACCTAGTTCCAGAATCTATGTTTTACCATTATAAAATCTATCTGATACCTTCCGGTGTACAACCTTCTTTTGTGATTTTTAAACCACGTGTTTGTTACAATTAAATCATGTTCCGTGCAAAATTCTACCAGATGGCTTCCTCTTTCATTCCTTCTGCCTAGTCCATATTCACCTACTATTTTTCCTTCTCTTCCTTTTCCTAATACCGAATTCCAGTCTCCCATCACAATTAAGTTTTCCTCTCCCTTAACTCTCCTCATCATCGGCAGAGCTAGTTGGCATATAAACCTGTACTACTGTTGTCGGTGTTGGCTTCATTACCTAGTTTTCAGAACAAATACATTGTTATGGAAGGGAAGGGGATTGGTCGACAAAGGTTAAAGGGCAGTTACCTCAGGATTGGGAGGGCCACATGTTGCGACAATAAGGTAAGACCAGTATGAGACTTTGTGTGATGTTGATTATATGTTTGCTCTGATCAATTTGTAGCCACATTTGACAATCATCTTCAAAATCACTGGAGGATCATATATGTAAATTAATAACAAGCATGCAATCAGTACTAATCCTTATGGCATTAATAGGCAACCAAGACAAAGTATCCGTTCAGCGTATACATGAATGTGTGTACTCTTTCTCTCTCAAGAAGGATTTATCCTAAAGCTATTTATTTTGTGTATCACTGATTCAATTACATTATTCCTCCTTGATAATGAATGAATATTATTGTTTGAGCTACCATACACACCTGTTAGTGTGTCTTAGTTTCCTTTTATGTAGCTTATCATTTTTCCTCTTCACTTCTCTTTATTTCCAAGTTAATTTCTTGCATATTCATAAGAAGATATTTTTAAGATGTCCAATCATCATGAGTCTTTACCCATGAAGAAATAAATCTATCAAACTTCGATTAAAACAAATGATTAAGCTGCATTTGAAGTATAATTTATTGGAATATCTTTGGAAATGGTAGAGTCTTCTTTAGTGCATACATGAAACAAGTAGATTCATTTATTTTATGTGAGATACCTGCTTGTATAGACATGACAAGTTTCTCCTGTTACATAAACACATCTATTTTGGCTATCTAACTATTAGTTCATCTTGTAATATAAGACTTTAGAAGATTGATAACAAATTCTTATGTTCTAGGGTGCAGGAGCAAGGGGTGGAAATGCTGAAATACAGAAAAGGATGATGGAACTGGAACAACAGGTTGAAGCTCACCAAAAGGAGCTGGAGAAATCCAAAGATGATGCACAGCGCTCACAGGTGGAAATGGAAAGACTTCTACAGCTTGTCCAAATGAGTCAAGAAGAACAAAATGCCAAGGAAAAGACCATTCGTGATCTTCAAGAGTAAGTTATTTATGAAGGAAGCCTAAGTGTTCAATTGACATAATTCATTACTATGCTAAAGTCAATATTACTGAGGCTAAAAGAACTGTAAAATGAAAGAAGACAGGAGCAGTCAATAAAGGTGTAGATACTGGATGGTATGCTCAATCAATGCCCCTTTAATGGGTATGACACGTTGCCCAACTGCAGCAATAGGAATTTAATTACTATGTTGGTATCCAAAAGAAAACTTACATAAAGAGGCAGGTAAATAACATATTTGTGATCTAACTTAGAAGTAGCAATTTTTCATTCTCCAAATATGTGTGACATTTGGTACAATGGAAAAAATCTAACCAAAATATAATCTGAAAAGGATAGATTTCTTCTCACCTTAAAGACAACTTGTCATTTAGGAGACAGGCATGACAGAAAGACTATGCACAAAAGTTTCTAGCCATGGGCATGTTTGTGTATAGGGATACGGCATCCAATGTGACAAGTGAGGATCCAGAGGGCAAAGGGGTGGATTCGGTGGAGATTCAGTGAAGGAAGTGGTTGGTATCCTTGATATGCGAGGATAGAATTTGGACAATTGGTTGAAGGTGTTGGTCAACGAGGGCTGATATTCTTTTGTAGGAGCACAGTAACGAGCCACAATTGGGCATCCAGGATTATTTGGTTAGTGAATTTTGTGGAGCATGTAGAAAGTGGATGTGCACAGTGTGCAGGGACACATGGTTTCTAGTCCAGTTAAGTAATATATAAAAATAGTTTCTCTGATCTAAATCTTTTAGAATATTAATACTAAAATCACCATAGATTAACAAACACTTTCATTTGACGGCTAGACAAAGGGATGCGTGTATCAAACTAAAAAGCCTATGTGTACCTATATGCATAAACCATCAGAATTCCTCAGTGACGTGTTGTCATCTTGTAAACTGGGTTTTCTGCCCATATCTGCTTCATACTTGTATAATATTTCAGTAATGAATCATGCAATCAAAATTTTGTACAAGCAAAATGAAATAACTGGCAGAAAACCCAATTTTCCATTATGTCATTTGTACACTTATTTGCAGCCATCCTATAGTACAGGGTCAATGTTTAAACAATTCAACTTCCTACAGCCATGACAAATTGGCAAATAAGTTCATTTTGGTAGTTGAGGAAGAGCTTGAAACAGGCTGTAAATGCACTACCTGTTGATGGGAGGTTCCTAAGAAGACGGGGGGAGAAACATGATTTTTGAGTACCAAAAGTACCAGTTATGAAGACGGCCATTTCAAACTGCATCTACATATTACATACTTTTCAGGCCACCATATGGACGGAATATCTGCTACCACAACTTGTAATTTTCCTTTCTGTTCCATTCTGAAACAGATCAAAGGAAAAATGACTGTCCATATGCCTCTGCATGGTCCTAATTTCTCTTATAAACAATGCAATTCCAGGAAGGATTAAACAATATTTTTGAGAAGGACATGTTGCTACTCACCACAGAGTTGTCTGATGAGCCACAGAAGAGCACAAATAACAGAGTACAACTTAATAGCCTTTGTTAGTTAGAGAAACACATATACACACACTCACACAATCATGACCACCATCTCTGGCCACTGTGGCCAATCTATGGGACTCAACATGACCATGTTAGTGGGGAGGATAAATATGGCACAGGCAGTGTAGAAGTCATTGAAGTGAGTCACATCATGCAGGGCTGCATGCTCTACAACAGAATGATTCAGCTGTCTCCCGGCCACAGTTTGACAATGGCTATTTGTGTGCACTGATCTTGTTATTAGCCATGTCCACATAGCAAGCTGCACAATGATTGCAGCTTACATTGTAGTTCACATGACTGCTTTCACATTTTGCCCTGACTTTTAGGGATACAAAATGCATGTGACAGGACTGGAGTAAGTGGTGGTGGTCATGAGTGGGTGGGTGGTGCTGGTTTGGTGGATAGGACAGGTTTTGCATCTAGGTCTATTGCAGGGATATGAGCCAGGGGGTAAGGGGTTAGGTGCAGGTACAAGATTATTACATAGGTTTGGTGGGCAGCAGAATACCAAAGGAGCATCTCTTTTGTGACCCAGCACTACCCAGGACTGGAACAGTTAAACTACATTGTCTGTCAAGGTTTCCACTACCTTTCATCCTGCCCTGAAATGATAAATACTCTACCCAATATCCTCCCTGCCCCTCCTACAGTGGTATTCTGCTGCCCACCAAACCTACGCAATATCCTTGCCTATCTCTATTCCATCCCTGCACCCAACCAATTGCCCCATGGCTCATATCCCTGCAATAGTCCTAGATGCAAAACCTGTCAAATCCACCATCCCACCACCACCTACTCCAGTCCTGTCACGTGCATTTCCTATCCTTTAAATGACAGGGCAAACTATGAAAGCAGTGTGACATACAAACCAAACTGCAACCACTGTGCATCTTTCTGTGTGGTCATGATCAGTAACAAACTGTCTGCATAAATGACCATCATGAAACCATAGCCAGGAGACAGCTGGACCATCCTGTTGCAGAGCATACAGCCCTGTATGATGTGGGTCACTTCAATGACTGCCACACAGCCTGTGCCATATGAATCCTCCCCACAAACACCAGATTTTCTGAGTTGCGCAGTTGGGAACTCTCCCTACAATGTATCCTACTCTCCCGCAAACCCCCAAGCCTAAACCTTAGATAGTTCCTGCCCCACCACCCTCCCCTCCCACCCTGACAAACACTCCAGTCCCTCTCCTTCCTTCTGCCCTGTTCATCAGACAGCACTGGCATACTCCCATACCCCCACCATGCATCTCTCCCCTCCCTTTCTGCTTTCCTCTCCTTGCCGCTTCCTTACCCCCAACACTGGTTGCTTTCATGTTAGCCATGCTGAGTCCCACAGACTGGCAGCATCAGCCAGAGATGGCTGTCAAGTTTGTTTCTCTAACTGACGAAGACCTTAACAGCCGAATGCTATTAAGTTGTATTCTGTTTCTTCTGCCTTTCCACATCTCATTGGACATCTTGGTGATCAGTAGCAATCTCTCCTTCTCAAAAATATTGCCTAATTTCTCTTATATTTTCATTGTGATCCATACACAAAAGTAAGTTAACAGCAGAATAATTGTTCTGCAGTCGGCTTCAAATACTGGTCCTCTAAATTTCCTCTGTAGTTTTCATTAGAAAGAGTGTTATCTTCCCTGCAGGAATTCCCAATCGACTTCCCAAATCATTTCTGTAACACTCAAATGCCAATTGATGCTACCAGTAACATAGCTGCCTGTTTCTGAATTCCTTTTATGTATTCTTTAAACTGATCTGATGTGGATCCCAAACATGAGCATTTCTCATCAATGGGTTACACTGGTGCTCTATAAGCAGTCTCAGTAACAGATGAACCTCATCTCCACAAAATTCTTCAAATAAACCAAAATCAACCCTCCACCTTCTCCATAATTGCTCTTGCATAGTTGTTCCATTCCATATCACTCACTTAGCTATTTAAATTTATGATATGAATATTATAGAGGAAAAATTCCTAACAGGAATAATATACGTAAAAAATAGATGAAGTCCACTTACCAGGCGAAGGAGCACAGGCAGTGATAGCAACAAATAAACACACAGACACAGACACACACACACACACACACACACACACACACACACACACACACAAACGCAAGCTTTCGCAGCCTAGCTGCTTCCTCAGGCAGAAGGGAAGGAGAAGGAAAAGGAAATGATAGGGAGTGGGTAAGGAGTCATTCCAATCCCGGGACAGGAAAGACTTACCTTGGGGGGGAAAAGGAGGGTAAACAAATACACACACACCCACACATTTACATAGACACAAGTACACTTAGGCAGACATACTGTAGAACTGTAGAAAGCAAAGAAGTTAGAAGTTAGACAGAGATGCCACTTGAGGCAGAGGCTCTGTCCAAACAACCGAGGCAAAGATGTTAAGATGGTGGGTGGGAATTCGAATTTAGCGGAGGTTGAGACCAGGTGGGCAACAGGAAGAGAGAATATGCTGAAGGGCTAGTTCCCATCTCCGGAGTTCTGAAGGATTGGTGTCGGTGGGAAATATCCAGATAACCCGGACGGTGTAACACTGTGGCAAGATGTGCTGGTCGTGCCCCAAGGCATGTTTAGCCACAGGGTGATCCTCATTACCAACAAACACTGTCTGCCTGTGACCATTCATGTGAATGGACAGTTTGTTGCTGGTCACTCCCACATAGAAGGCTTCACAGTGCAGGCATGTCAGTTGGTAAATCACTTAGGTGCTGTCGCAAGTGGCTCTGCCCTTGATTGTGTACACCTTCCGGGTTACGGGACTGGAGTAAGTGGTGGTGGAAGGGTGCATAGGGCAGGTTTTACAACGGGGGCGGTTACAAGGGTAGGAGCCAGAAGGTAAGACAGGTGGTTTGGGGATTTCATAGGGACAGACTAGGAGGTTACGGAGGTTAGGTGAGCGGCGGAAAGACAATCTCGGAGGAGTGGGGAGGATGTCACGAAGGATGGATCTCATTTCGGGGCAGGATTTTAGGAAGTCGTATCCATGCTGGAGAGCCACATTCAGAGTCCACTCCGGTCCCAGAAAGTATCCGGTGACAAAGAGGGGCACTTCTGGGGTTCTGTTGAAGGTTCTGAATTTGGGGGGATGAGGAAGTGGCTCTGGCAATTTGCTTCTGTACCAGATCATGAGGATAGCTGCGGGATGTGAAGGCTGTTATCAGGTTATTGGTGTTTTGGTTCAGGGATTCAGGACTGGAGCAGACTCGTTTGCCATGAAGACCTAAGCTGTAGAGAAGGGAACGTTTGATGTGGAATGGATGGCAGCTGTGATAATGCAGGTATTGTTGTTTATTGGTAGGTTTGATGTGGACGGATGTGTGTAGTTGGCCGTTGGATAGATGGAGGTTGACATTGAGGAAAGTGGCATGGGATTTGGAATAGGACAAGCTGAATTTGATGGGACCAAAGGAGTTGAGGTTGGAGAGGAAATTTTGGAGTTCTTCTTCACCGTGAGTCCAGATCATGAAGATGTCATCAATGAATCTATACCAAACTTTGGGTTGACAGTCTTGGGTGTCCAGGAAGGCTTCCTCTAAGCGTCCCATAAATAAGTTTGCGTACAAGGGGGCCATCCTGGTCCCCATGGCTGTTCCCTTTAGTTGTTGGTATGTCTGGCCCTCAAAAGTGAAGAAGTTGTGGGTTAGGATGAAGCTGGCTAGGGTATTAAGGAAAGAGGTTTTAGGTAGGGAAGTGGGTGGTCGGCGTGAAAGGAAATATTCCATTGCAGCGAGGCCCTGGGCATGTGGGATATTTGTGTATAAGGAAGTGGCATCGATGGTTACAAGGATGGTTTCAGGAGGTAACAGGCCGGCTAAGGATTTCAGGCGATCAAGGAAGTGGTTGGTGTCTTTGATGAAGGATGGGAGACTGCACATGATGGGTTGAAGGTGTTGGTCTATGTAGGCAGAGATTCTTTCTGTTGGGGCTTGGTAACCGGCCAAAATGGGGCGGTCGGGATGATTGGGTTTGTGAATCTTTGGAAGTAGGTAGAAGGTGGAGGTGCGGGGTGTCGTAGGAGTCATGAGGTTAATGGAGTCAGGTGAAAGGTTTTGTAGGGGGCTTAAGGTTTTGAGGATTCCTTGAAGCTCATCCGCAAAAAGCTTCATTGAACTTCCAATGTTATCTACGCGGTCATTTATAATATTGTAAAAAGCAACGATCTTATAATACTCCCCGGGGCATGCCTGACATCACATTTATGTCCATATGCTTGCACTTTGTTCATCAGACGACAGTGTGGAATGTGATTGAATGCCTTGCAATGTCAGTCAGCATGGAATTTACCTGCGATCCTGAATCTACTGCCCTCTGGATCTCTTGGATGAATAGTGTAACTTGTGTTTCAGAAACCATGTTGATTCCTACAAAGAAGATTTGTGATCTCCAGAAATGACATAATGTTCTAACATAAAATGTGTTAATGTGTTCCAAAATTCTTCAACTGACTGATGACAGAGATATAGGCATACAGTTTTGTGATCTGATTGGCAACCCTTCTTGTAAATGGGAATGACCTGTGCTTTTTTCCAATCCATAGGAACACTTCACTCCTCTAGAGATCTTTGGTACACTGCTGCTAGGAGGGAATCAAGTTCCTTTACAAACGCCATGTACAATCTAATTCATATCCCAACAGGTCCAGCAACCTTTTCTCTGATGAGCCATTAGACTAGTTGCTCATTCTTGCTTAATTCTTTCAGTTGCATTTCTACCCCTCTGACCTTCATTTCAATAACTGCCATATTATTGGTTGTGTACTCTGTCTCTGTAAAACAGCTTTGGAAAGACATTAAATATTTCAGCTTTTTGTGTGTCATCCTCTATTTCAACACCTTCATGGTCCCAATGTGTCTGGATAGCTAGTTTGTATCCGTTTATCAATTTGACATAGGACCAAAGTTTCCAAGGATTTTCTGCCAAGTCAGTAGACAAAACATTGCTCTCAAAGCCAACAAACACCTCGCACATAGCTGCCCCTATGCTAATTTTCACATCATTTAACTTATGCTTATCAGCTAGTCTTGACTATGTTTATATTTGTGGTGAAGTTATGTTTGCTTTTGTACCATTTTCCTAACTGGGTTGTTGCACCACACATGGTGGATCTTTTCATTCTCTCATAATTTTACTTGGCACATACTCATCTAAAGGGAATTATATGGTTCACTTGAACTTCATCCACAGTTGCTCAACATTGAGCAGTCAAGTACTCTGAAATCTGCTCCTTTTTGCTTTTGCTAAATAGGAGATCTTCCTACCTTTATTGATATTTCTATTTACAGTTGTAATCATTGATGCTGTAATGGCCTTAAGATTGCTGATCTGCTCTAACTGAATCGAAAAGTTTGGGTCTATTTGTCGTCAGCATGTCTAACAAGTTATTTCCATGTGTCAGCTGTCTATTTAACTCCTTGATGTAATTTTCAGATGCAGCAATTAAAACAAATTTTCACTCTGAGGTTCCACCACTACAACTGCTGAGCCAGTTGGTCTATAAAAACTGATAACGATCATGTTTAAGCCACTTTTCACACTGACGTTTGCCCAAATTATTTCATATTTCAAAACTGTAGTAATTTCATTCAATACACTCATATTCTTTGTCACTATAAACACGCCTCCCCCTTCAGTGTGCAACCTATGTCTGTGGTATATATTCTAGTCTGAGTTTAGGATTTCATTACTGTTGACATCTGGCTTGAGCCAGTTTTCCCTCCCTAATACTACGTGGAAATTGTGACTATCTAAAAGTGTGGATAGTTCTGGGGTCTTTTCATAGATGCTCCTACAGTTAACTGTTACTATTAAAACATTTTTCCCTCTATTCTACTGTGCTCAGTGCTGCCTTAGCTGGAATCAGCAAGCATCTTAGTGGGCCTTTGGTGGGATTTATTTACTCTAAAAAATTCACATGTTAACTCCACATGTACTCCACTACCCTAGTGTAGAGCACGCCTGAGCTACTGAGAGGGAGCCTTCATTTCTCCCCCCCAATAGAGGTCAAGAAATTTGCAACCAAGATTACTCCAGAATTGTCTGAGCCTCTGGTTTCAGCCTTCCATTTGGTTCCAAACCAGAGGAGCACAACTGTTTCTGTGGGAACAACACTGCAAATTCATAACTCTGCTTCTACCCCACAAGCTGTCTTCACCAAGTCCACCAGCCACCTTAAGGAGACAAGGACGACCTCTGAACCCAGTTGGCAGGAGTCACTGAATCTGATATGAGCAATGATTTGCAGCTGTGTGCCGACTGGCCTCTATCGCCACCAGCAAAGCCTCCTCCATATCTTGGATGAGACATTCTGACAAGCAAACAGAGTGCAACCTGGCATTATTTCCCACCCTTACCACTATTTCCCTAGGGGGCTCCCAATGACTAGCAAACCCACCTTCTGAGTCCGTCCAAACCTCTCAGAAGGATTGGCTGCTGCCACCACAGTAGGCAAGGCAGCCTGTGCTGGCTCAGAGGTATTATCAGCAGTGGACAACATCTCAAACCTATTGCTGAGGTATAAAGTCCAGCCTTATGTCTAGTTCGCAGTTTCGCCTTCTACCCAAAGTTTTGTAACCCCCATACAATTCGCCAGTCAGTGGCAGGCAACTGATGACTGGCAGGGTCATCAGAAACTGTAACCACAGTGGCAACAGGGATTGGAGACATTGCAATAGACATTAGGCACTAAAGCTACTCCCTGGTTGCTTCACTGCAACTCAGGTTAACAGCCTGAAGACTTTTGACCGTGGCCAATACAGCCTCCAGATGCTTATGGATAACAGTCAACGCCACCTGAAACCACAAAAAAAAAAAAAAAAAAAAAAAAAAAAAAAGAGAGAGAGAGAGAGCACAGTTCCTATCAATCTCAATCAAGTAACTTAAAATTACCATATTAGCAAAATATGTGAGACTAAATCTCTTAAAAACAGAAACACTAACAAAATTTAAGCAGTTTGGTTAGTAATATAACCTACTTATGTTTATGCTACTTACAACTCCTAAGGCATGATACCAGCATCTGGCACTAGACTGACTGGCTAACTAGCTGAAGTAAAGGCCTCTGACTAGTTTTGAAATATACACTGTTTACCAAATATGTGAGAATGAAGCTCTTAAAAAACAGAAGCACTAACGAAATTTAAGAAATTCACTTGTAATGAAAATGCAGTAAAGTTAAACTACTTATAGCTCTTAAAAAGTGACACTTGCAGGAGCTGGCAAGTGACTACAGTCACTCAACGATAACACAAGGCCATACTACACAGATAATCATCAAACAGTTGCAGATTGCTACTAACCCTGTTCAACAGATAATTTATGTAAATGGCAAATAATAGCAGTCCTCTCACATTTCCTTGGGGCACTCGTGATGATACCATTGTCTCTGATGAACACTTGGTGTCAAGCACAGCATACTGTGTCTGTTATGTAAAAATTGTTTGAAACATTTACATATCTGGGAACCTATTCCATATGCTTATACCATCATTAGCAGTCTACAGTGATGCATCATGTAACACCTTTACGAAATCAAGATGAATTTCCTTCATCTGTGGTGTGTGAGAATATGATTTTCACATAAGCAATGATTTCTAAAGCTGTGCTGGTGCATGGAAAGAAGTTTATCATCTCGAGGGAATTTATCATATTTGAGTTGAAATTATTTCCAAGAATACTACAGCAAACTGATGACCTGGTGAGACTCAGGAAGCCTATTACTATGAACTTCATTCAGGAGTGTCTGTGATGACCAACTGGCAGTATGTTTGTAGGATTCTTCTCCACGAGTGATTACTTAAAGTTCAAATTTAAAACTGCAGCTTTCCTTTTGTTGTCTTTTGTCTCTACCTCATACTGATCAATGAGTTATTGGTTAAAGATTTTTCTCTGTTGAAGGCAGTTGCCAAAAATTAAAAGTTGTGTGAATGTGTTTATCTATTCTACGGGCCTGTCTGCAGCTCAGTGATTATCTTTATGGTGAATTGGCACCTACCCTCATATTATTTACATTGTTAAGTGAGATGCTAATTATTGCATATCAGTTCTTTCTACCAGAAATATCTCCTAGATTTCTTGACTAATTTATTAACTTTAAAATCCATTCTTGCTATGACAACATTATGATCATTAACCCCTCTATCTAGATTGACATCTTTGATAAGGTAAGGCCTTTTTGTAGCTGTTGTTGTTATGGTCTTCAGTCCGGAGACTGGTTTGATGCAGCTCTCCACCCTACTCTATCCTGAGCAAGCCTTTTCATCTCCTCATAAGAACGGCAACCCACATCCACTTGAATCTGCTTACTATACGAATCTCTTGGTCTCCCTCTGCAATTTTTACCCCGCACACTTCCCTCCAATGCTAAATTTACGATTCCTCGATGTCTAAGAATGTGTCCTACCAGGCGATCCTTTCTTTTGGCCAGGGTATGCCAAAAATTCCTTTTCTCACCAATTCTGTTAAGTACCTCTTCATTAGTTATGCGATCTACCCACCTAATCTTCAGCATTCTTCTGTAGCACCACATTTCAAAAGCCTATATTCTTTTCCTGTCCGCACTGCTCATCGTCCATGTTTCACTCCCGTACAAGGCAACACTCCACACAAATGCCTTCAGAAAAGATTTCCTTACACTTAAATTAATATTCGATGTTAGCAAATTTCTCTTTTTTTAAAAATGATTTTCTTCCCATTGCCATTCTGCATTTTATATCCTCTGTACTGCGACCATCGCATGTTATTTTACTACCCAAGTAACAAAACTCATCTACCACCTTCATTATTTCGTTACCTAATCTAATTCCTTCAGCATCGCCTGATTTTCTAAGACCGCATTCCATTATTTTTGTTTTGCTCTTGTTAATGTTCATTTTATACGCTCTCTTCAACACACTGTCCATTCTATTCAACTGCTCTTCCAGGTCCTTTGCTGTCTCTGACAGAATTACAATGTCATCAGCAAAACACAATGTTTTTATTTCTTCCCCCTGAACTTTAATCCCTATTCCAAATATTTCCTTGCTTTCCTTCACCGCCTGCTCGATGTACAAATTGAATAATATCAGAGAAAGGCTACAACCCTGTCTTACTCCCTTCCCAACTGATGCTTCCCTTTCATGCCCTTCGAGTCTAATAACTGCCGTCTGGCTTTTGTACAAGTTGTAAATAACTCTCCTTTCCCCATATTTTACCCCTGCTGACTTCAGAATTTGAAAGAGTGTATTCCAGTCAACATTGTCAAACGCTTTCTCCAAATCTACAAAAGCTAAAAATGTAGGTTTGCCTTTCCTTAATCTATCTTCTAAGATAAGACGTAAAGTGAGTATTGCCTCTCGGGTTCCTACGTTCCTCCTGAATCCAAACTGATCTTCCCTGAGGTCAGCTTCTACCAGCTTTTCCATTCTCCTGTAGATAATTTATGTTAAAATTTTGCAACCATGACTTATCAAACTGATGGTTCTGTAATTTTCACACCTGTCTGCGCCTGATTTCTTTGGAATGGGGATTATTACATTTTTCTTAAAGTCTGAGGGTATTTCGCCTGTCTCATACATCCTACACACCAGTTCAAATAGTCTTGTCATGGCTGGATCTCCCAGAGACTTTAGTAGCTCTGAGGGTATGTTATCTACTGCTGGGGCCTTGTTCCAACCTAGATCTTTCAGGGCTCTGTCAAATTCATCTCTCAGTATAGTATCTCCTATTTCATCTTGATCTACTTCCTCTTCCCTTCCTACAACATCGTCTCTAAGATCATTTCCTTTGTAGAGCTGCTCTATGTACTCTTTCCACCTTTTAGCTTTCCATTCTTTGCTGAGAACTGGTTTCCCATCTGAGTTCTTGATATTGGTAGAGTTGCTTTTCTTGTCCCCAAATGTCTCTTTTATTTTCCTGTAGGCGGTATCTACTTTTCCCCTTCTTATACATTCTTCTACAGATTTGCATTTGGCTTCTAGCCACTCCTGCTTAGCCATTTTGCACTTCCTGTCAATCTCATTTCTTAGTCATCTGTACTCCATTTTGCTTGTTCATTTACTGCATTTTTATATTTCCTCCTTTCATCAATTAAAGTTAGTATTTCCTGTGATATCCAAGGATTTTTTGTAGGTCTTGCCTTTCTACCTATTTTGTCCTCTGCTGCCTTCACTATTTCATCTCTCAATGCTACCCATTTCTCTTCTACTGTTTTATTTCCCCCTGTTTCTGTCAATTGTTGCCTAAATCTCCCTCTGAAATTCTCCAGAACTTCACGTTCCTTCAATTTATCTAGGTCCCATCTCCTTAATTTCCTACCTTTCTGCAGTTTTTTCAGTTTCAGCCTACAGTTCATGACTAACAAGTTATGGTCAGAGTCTATATCTGCCCCTGGGTATGTCTTACAGTTTATAACTATAATGCCTAAAATATTCCCACTGCAATTTTCGGAAAACTGTATATGGTAACAGTTCACAAGACTGCTTTTGTGTACAATATTTTTTTTTTACATTAATTTTCCAACACAAATGATTTTCATGTTATTTTTAACATGATAACTCTTCCTTTCCCTATAAACTTTCCAACTGAAATGGGACTGCTGCAGACGGAGATGATGGTTGTATATCTGTGAAGTGTGCCTGTGTGGTGAAGGCTGTAGCTGAAAGCTAATTTGCATGTCTATGATTATCATTTTTATGTGCCTCTCGCAGCATGATAAACATCTTTGTGGTTAGTTGCAAACTGTCTTCATTACATTGTTGAAGTCCAATTGAAATGGGTTACCGATTTATAGTCGTGTGTAGTAGCAAATGAGATCCCTTAATTAAACAGTGTCCAATCGGACATAACATACATCTTCCTTTTGACATCCTGGATCATGTAAACAGATCAGTTCATTAAATCCTGGGAAAATTAATTTTATTGAGATAGAACTTTTGGCTACAGTGACCATCTCCATATGCTATAAAAACTGGCATAAAGCTTATATTAAAAATCTGATAATAAGTCAAAAGAATTGAACTAGGTGTACTTGTGTGTGAGTTAAAGTGCTGTTAAATACTAGTCAACTTGAGAAGTAAGTTAACATTTTATTAAAATACAGTGCCTCATACCTAAAGCAATAATAAGTGAACCAATGTCCATGTGTTCACAAACTGAAGAAATAAAGTGACAAGTATCTTTCTTTGCTTTCATAGTCTTTGCTCTAAATGCATGTGCCATTTATTGTAACTTTCAAACATCATAAATTATTAATGTTATTACTTAATTTTCTACTCATTGAACATCATGATGCATATTGGGAAGATTATTCAAAAAATTTTGTTTTGTGAGTGCTCTGTAGCTGAGTGGTTGATCTGGCCGACTCTCAGCATATGAACCAGGTTCAATTCTTGGCACTGTGTGGGATGTATTCTTGGAGGAAGCTTGATGTGGGATGTACTCTGCCTCATAATACCAAGTGAAGTTACTTGACTGAACAGTAGTGGTTCACAGACTAAAAAATCTGACTCAATGATCGGGAGAGCTTTCGTGAGGGACACTTCACACCTTTTAAGTCAGTCTGTCTGAATCGAGGAATTTAGGTTAAAAAAAAAGTGTATGTATCACACGAAGAGTAATAGATATTATATGTACTGGTAAACGGTGCTCTTCTGCCTCCTTTCTCTTTATATATTTTCAGCTATCCGTTCAGTTAATTTATGTTTCTCCTTCAGAACATAAGATGCATCTTAATAATCAAAAGTAACAATTTTTATGATTTGGAATAACTGTTTCCATTGATTCAACATTTTTATTTCAAGTCCAAAGACATTAAAATCTTTTTCATCTCTCTTTGAGTGAAACAACTTTCTTTTACCTTTTGAGATATACTTCAAATGTAGGAACTAAATGCTTGAAATAAGAAACTTATTCCATTTGTGTGTTTCTTAGCTTTAACCAGTTTTTATATTATCATAAAACAGATCGCTGCGTCATATCAACTTATGAAATTGACCTTGGATCTTCTTTTTTTCAGGGCTCTGAAAAATGCCCAAGCAAAACTGAGAAGCCAACAAGCCAGTGCACAAGCAGAAAGGAGAGAGGAGGTATACACTGCAACAATTTCCTTCTTACATCATTTTCAGGACTTTGGTATCAAAACTTTCAATTCATGGTTCAATATAATGAGTTACATAGATCTTATTTTCAGTAACTATGATGGTGTTGATTTTTCTTATCTGACATATTAATATTACAAAGATTACTCATGAAAATTCTCCACAGGGATGATATTTTTCAAAAGAGATAGATTGATTGGCTAGTACTTACCTTAGTTCTGGACCGCCGAGAGTAGTAAAAAACAAATAAATAAATTAATTAATTAAAAAGAAAAGTAGGACTAGCTTTTGGAACAGTATTGCTTCATCACATAGGAGAGAATGGAAGAAAAAGGAAACAGCATGTTTCAAGATTGAAACATCACCCATCATCACCTCAAGACCTAGGATGTGGATAACCTTCCCATTCTGTTTCTTGTTTCCTTTCAATTCTGTTCCCTTTCAGGACTGAAACCACCCATCATCACCTCTTGACTTGTGCGAATAACCTTCCCCTTCTGTTCCTTGGTTCCCTTTTATCCCCTTCTCTCCTACCTGATGAAAGAACTGTGTTCCAAAAGCTAGTCCTAATATTTGGCCTTTTTTTTTTTTTTTTTTTTTTTTTTTTTTTTTTTTTTTTTTTTTTTTTTTTTTTGTGTTACTATCGTAACTAAGGTAAGTACTAGCCCATAATCCTAACTTTTTTAAAGAATACTTTAATATTATGAAGAAACAGCTGTGAAACTTTTGTATAATGGGATGAAAATATATTGATGTTAAGTTGAGAAAGGTACTATGGGCTGTGACAATATTATGTGAATCACTTATTTATGGTTTGTAGGATGACTGATATTTATAAAATACAATTTGTCCTATCATTCTTTGCATTTCATCCAGTATCTGTATCAGTAACAGTTCTTCTTTCTTTCAGAATTATATTTTAAGTCACTGCTTATTATATTTTGATGTTTCCTAACATTCCTTCTGTACTTCACTTTCTCATGTATTAATTTGACTGTGAAATTCTTTGAAAGCAGAAGCATTACTTACTAAAATATTAGAATTGCATGGCGTTCTGAAATACAGAAATTTAATTAGCATGAACTTTACATCTTCTATATTACAGATTTGTGTATGATAAGCACTGTAGATTTTTACTAATATTGTTGTTAATGTGACTAATAATCTAAAAAAATTGTTTTAACAGCCATAATATATTTTAACACTTACTAATATATTATTTATTTCTCTCTTTCTCTCACACACTGTCCTTACCTTTTTTTATACTCCAATTAAAATACCATTTTTTTATTTTTTATTTGAAATAGCCTGGCCCTGCTGGTTTCTTGAAGAGCTTTTTTTAGTTCACCTCTCCTGCTTTAACCTGTATCTTGTTTGAGTCTTTTTGTAGAGTTTTTAGCATGTTTTAATGTGAGAATTCATTTTTGCAATGGTAGCTGGTGTTGGGTACAGAAGCATTTCTACTTTAGATTCTGTCTTTTTCTATATTGTTTCCTCTATTTCCAACACACACCTTCTTGGTCCTTGCAACAGTACCAGAATGTTTTTAATTGACAGTATGATTTGCCTTGTTCCCTCTCCCATTTGTGCATTTTTGTTTTGTTCCTGCAATTTATGTTTGAGTCTCAATCCCTACACTGGAACACAAAATATAGGTGGAAATGCAGGATAAGGCTGTGGAAACCATTCAGAACATCAGCAGCAAAAATGCTTCGGAAGTTATGGAAGATGCTGAAGAAGAAAAGACTAATGGTTTTGATGACCGATTGAGCGAAATTCAAGAACTTAAGGAAGAACTCAAGAAACGTGGGCAAAAGGTGTCTGAACTGGAAAAAGAAATTGGTACTCTGGAAACTGCTCTCCAAGAGAATGCAAATATAGCTGAGCTAGAGGAACTGGTTGTGGTGGTTCGACAAAAAGATGACAGAATTGAGGAACTGGAAGAAGCACTTCGTGAAAGTGTTAGAATAACAGCAGAAAGAGAGAAAGTGCTACATCAGGAATCAACACGTCGGAAACAAATCATGGAAAAGGTAAGAATCATCAGACTTACATACAAAACAACAATTTTACAATTCCAAATTATTATAATTATGTATAAATTTCAATAGGTGGAACTTGTGATTAAAGGCTTTGAGACAAAATTTACATTAAAATAAATTACAGAATTTAAATTATCAATATGCATTCATATATTTTCTACTTGAAGACATTCAGTGAGCTGTAACAGGCACATGAGAAAGACACTCTTACACACAGAATTTCAGCTTTTGCCCATTAGTCCTTTTTAGAAAAAAATACATCATTCGTTCACCCACTTCACAGACCCACAACCATCATCTCTGGCTGCTTCATTACAAGTCTTGAAGTGCAATAGACAAAGTTGATTAATGTGTGTCTGTGTGTGTGTGAAGGAATCTTAGGGTTTAACATCCCATCAACAGCATGGTCATTAGAGATGGAGCTCATGCTCGGAATTTTTGGGGAAGGATGGGGGAAGGAAACCGGCCTTGCCCTTTGAAAGGAACCATCCCGGCATTTGCCCGGAGTGATTTAGGGAAATCACAGAAAACCTAAATCTGGATGGCCGGAGGTGGATTTGAACCACCATCCTTCCAAATATGAGTCCAGTGTGTTACCACTGCGCCACCTTGCTCGGTCATGCTTTTCAGAAATGTTTGAATCAATGGATGTTTTTCAAAGTGTCAGTAGTTAAGGCTGTAACTCAATGTGCTGGTTTAACTATAATTATCAGAGGCTTAAAGGCAAGGCTTGTACATTACACAGCTCTTATGCAGGCTCTCAAAGACACAGTTGTTTGACCCTAACTGTTGTATGTCAAGACTATGTCATGTCTACTTCACAAGCAGAACTTGGGGAAATGTAATATTGTGTGTCAGCGGCATCCATAAGAAACGTTTCAGAGCCCTAGCACATTATGAATCTGTCAGTGATTCATTATTGACAGAATTTGTTCTAATTAATGTATATATCAGTGATTGTGCTGATGAGACATGTTCCATCGTATTCCACATGTGCTCCACTGGAGACACGTTCAGAGATTGTGCTCACCAGGAAGGTACCATCACATGTTGTGAGAGTTTCACAGTGTGTAGGTGAGTATTATTATTTTTTAGAACAACATATCACCTTCCCGTTTCAATAGTGACAAAAGAAAGGGTCTTACAACACTGCGTGTTACTGAGTGCTGGTCAGAGTTCTTTTCTCAAACACCACAGCTGAATGAGATTTGTAGCTTGTCACACTGCAGACCTAAGGGGGCCTGGGGTAGAGGCAACAGTGTTTTGGTTGAATGCACTCCACCAGACAGTGTTTGCCAGGTCTATGTTGTACCCATAGATGACCGTTACTTGTGTGCAGGCAGAATATGCTCTCATCACAGAAGACCATGGCTCACCATTCAATCTTTAAAGTGGTCTTTAAATTGAGTCATGCACATGAATACTTTGGTGTGAGTGGAAGATGAGCCAGAGGTGTGCACCCATAGTCCCACTGCTAGTCATTGGTTGAGAATTATTCATGTTGAGACTTGTGGCCTCACAAACCTTCTTATCTGTGCTGTGGTAGCTGTATGATCAGCCACTGTGCCCTTACAATACAGCAATTGTGGTGAATGCCTGTGCTACGTGGACATCAGAAATCTTGTCTATGGGTCTATTTATCTGATCATTGCAACTAGTATCATTGCAAAACTGATGCAGTATGTCCAATTTGTCCAGATGTTCTTTTGAAGGACCATCTCACCACCTGGAAGGTCACAATTTGACTCCTTTCAAACTTGTCAATTTGTTGTAGACAGCACAAGTGCATCTCCATGGCAAGGTGCCTGTTTGGTTCACATATTGATATCACACTGAGCCTTATCACTGTAAAATTCCCTATGAAAGGGTACAGATAGATGGAACTCTGGTAACTGTGTCACTGAGCTACCTGTTGGCAGAGGACAGTGAAACTATTATCAGTTTCTTAAATTTATCATCTGCTCGAGTGTCAATTAGATTCAGATTCATATTAAGTATGCTGTTAGTGCATTCTTCCACTGTGTGAATTCTGACAGTCATCTGTTTTTGTTTTGTACTGAGTTACAGTTGGCTTAGGACTGTTATCTAACAACAGGCATCACCAAGAGTGCATAAAAATTAAGTTCCAGCAAGCTATTGTCATTTGCTTGTCTGCTCGGCAGTTTTAATTATTGTATCCATTACTTGTTAAGGACTGAGTAGGCCCGCTCTTTCGTTTTTCTAAATTCTTGTAATTTTATGGCTGTGTATTGCATTTCCTTTATTGTGACAGTTATTTGTTTCATTTCTGTTGGAGTAGTACCACCACTAGTCGTCTTTGTCTACCTTAGTTACTCATTGTAGTGTCTACACTGAGCCTTTAGTATTTTTTTCTGGGTACTGTAGTCATGGAAAAGGACTGTGTCTGCTGTGTGTTGCACAGATGAAGGCTCCAGTCGAGGAGCTTTATTGCTGTGAGCTGGCCGTGAAAACTGAGCAGACATTTATCATGTTGGGAATGTCCACCGATCAGCCTGCAGCTGCAGCAAGTGCTGTTACTGCTCGCAATGAGGCATGTATCCCACCTGTGGTTGTCTGGCAGATCGCCCTAGTGTGTGGCAGGCAGCAAAAGACTTCCCGGGGGACCAATCATGAGACCTCCCTGGTTTGTCATATCAACAGATTTGAGGCACTATCTGTGCCAAAGTTACTGAGCTGAATGGTGTCACTTATCCTGAGGCCACCTCCTAGCCTGCAAGGTCTGGGCTATCACAGAGAGTGGGTTACTTGCAGTTGGGAGCTCCAACATTAGGCAGGTCAATGAAGCCCCTTAAGGATATGGCTGTTAAGGAGGGGAAGAAGGCCAATGTGCATTCTGTGTGCATACCAGGTGGAATCATTCCAGATGTGGAATGGGTCCTTCCGGATGCCATGAAGAGTATGGGGTGCAGCCATATGTGGGTGGTGGCTCACATCGGTACTGACAATGTGGTCACTTTGGATTGGGAGAGATTCTCTCCTGATACAAACGGCTATTTGAAGTGGTAAAGATTGCCAGTCTTACTTGCAAGATGAAAGCAGAGCTCACCATATGCAGCATAGTTGACAGGACCAACTGTGGACCTCTGGTACAGAGCCAAGCAGTGTGTCAGAATCAGAGGCTCGGACAGTTCTGCAACCATGTTAGCTGCAGATTCCTTGATTTGTGCCATCAGATGTTAGGGTTCTGTGTTCTGGTGAATAGGTCAGGAGTCCACTACATGCAGGAAGCAGTTACACAAGGAGTGGGACTGTGTGGTGTGAACTGGGCGGCTGTTTTAGGTTAGAGATCCTCGGAAACACACAAAAAGGGTTTGAGCCTCAAAGGGTACAGGTCAAAGATAGGATGAATGTACACTGTCATAGCTTTGTGGGGAAAGTGCCAGAGATCCAAGAACTAATAGAAAGCACTGAAGCTCAAATCATTATAGGTAGCAAAAGCTGGATCAAGCCGAAGATAAGTTTGGCTAAAATTTTTACAAAGGAAGAAATGGTGTTCAGAAAGAATAGACTGAATAAAACAGCCAGTGGCATATTTATTTGTCATAAGTGGCTTATCTTGTAGCGAAATTATAGTAGATAGTTCCTTTGAGTTGGTATGGGTAGAGGTTATACCTGATAACCAAAATAAATTAATAATTTTTTCTTACCGACACCCTGACTCAGATGTTTCAATTACAGAAATGTTCAAAGAAAGCTGGGATCAAATTTCAAAATGTACCCAAAAGCATAAAATTTTAATTGGTGGCAACTTTTACATATATGCTCGATATGTTGGCAAAAATACAGGTTCAAAACTGTAGGCATGCATAAAATGTAGTCTGAAATTGTACTGAAGGCATTCCCTAAAAAATTACCTCAAGCAGTTGGTTTATGAACCTACTAGAATAGTAAATGGTTGTGAAAACATACTTTACCTCTTAGCAACAAATAATCCGGAGATAATAAAGAGCATCAAAACAGACACAGGAATTAGTGAACTCAGACTTGCCATAACGAGACTGAATATCGGACTTTCCAAGCCCACCAAAATTAAAAGAAAAGTATATTCATTCAAAATACAGATAAAAATTCGATTAACACTGTTCTGAGTGAGCATCTCCAGTCTTTCAAAACTAACAATGTGAATGTAAATCAGATGTGGCTTACATTCAAAGAAATACTATAGACAGCTATTGAGAGATTTATTCCAAACAAATTAACAACAGACATGGCTGAGCTGACCCACTGTCGTACATAAAACATGTTAGATCACTCTTGCAAAAGCCAAGGAAAAAAGCATGCCAAATTTAAACAAACCCAAAATCTCCAAGACTGATAATCTTTTACAAAAACTCAAATTTTAGCATGAACGTCAATGTGAGAAGCTTATAATGTTGAATCATCCTTGATACCATTTGTTGAGTTCTTGTCCTGCTCCAGTTGCCAGGAAAGGTACAGTGCAGGATGTGTAGCTAGGACAACTATTTAGATTATTGATACAAGTTTTATTGACTGAAGAATACAATACTAAACTTCTATCTGTTCTTCCCTTCTTGTGGCATCGTCTTCTGTACGATGCTAGTTGGGCTGAGACCTAGTTACTGCCTAGTTCATAGCTGAGTTCTGAGAGATCATCCAGATGCATGGCAGCCTAGATATAGCAGCTTGTAGAGAGCATGCTATCTCCATTACTCCCTCCAGGATGCCCAGCACCAGCAGGTGGCGCTGACCGTATGTAAAATATACTAGCGGCAAAATACAAACAATATATTGTCTGTGTGATAGCAACAATGATTCTACTGATGTCAGTTGTGCTAAAACAGAATTGCTAAGCACAGCTTTCCAAAATTCATCCACCAAAGAGGATGAAGCAAATACTCCAGAATTTGAATCAAGAACAGCTGCCAGCATTCGTAACTTATAAGTAGATATCCCTGGAGTATTGAAGCAACTTACATCACTTAGCAAAAATAAATTTCCCAGTCCAGATTGTACAACAATTAGGTTCCTTTTAGAGTATGCTGATGCAATATCCCCATACCTCACTATTATATACAACTGCTCGCTCAGTGAAAGATCTGTAGCCACAGACTGGAAAGTTGCACAGGTCACTGCAATATTCAAGAAAGGCAATAGGAGTGGTCCACAAAATTACAGGCCTATATCACTGATGTCATTTTGTATCAGGAATTTGGAACATATACTTTCCTCAAACATTATGACCTACCTTGACGAGAATAACCTATTGACCCATATTCAACATGGATTCAGAGTATCATTCTTGTGAATCACAAGTAGCTCTTTACTGACAGAATATCACCACAGTTAGGAAATTTAATTTGTAATTTCCTGTCAGAAAGGACACAGTATGTTGTAACTGACAGAAAGACGCCGAGTAAAACAGAAGTGATATGTGGCAAACCCCAGAAAAGTTTTATAGGGCCACTACTGTTCCAATAAACAATTTAGCAGACAATGTGAGCAACTCTCTGTTTGTGGATGATGCTGTTATTTATTGGTACCTAAAGTCACTAGAACATAAAAAGCAACTGCAAAATGATGTAGATAAGATATCTACATGGTGCAAAAATTGGCAATTAACCCTAAATAATGAAAAGTATGAAGTCATCCATATGAGATCTAAAAAATCAATTAAACTTCATTTACACGATAAACCAGTCAAATCTACAGGGCATAAATTCAATTAAATACCTAGGAATTACAGGTATGAACACCATTAATTGGAAAGAACACATAGAAAACATCATAGGGATGCAAACCAAAGGTTATATTTCATTGGCAGAATACTTAAGAGTTCTACTAAAGAAACAGCCTACATTAACACTTGCACATCTAATTTTGGAGTATTGCTACCAATTGTAGGATCCCTACGAAGTGGGATCTTAGAGACAAGTTAGTCAAGAACTTCTGGAGATTTTTGGTAACAAAATCAAAGAAGGGCAGCTTTTTTTGTATTATCATGATATAGGGGAGAGAGTGTCACAGAAATAATGCATGGATTTGGGTGGAAATCATTAAAACAAAGGCGTTATTTGTTGCAGCAAGATTTATTTGCAAAATTTCATTCACCAACTTTCTCTTCCAAATCTGAACATATTATGTTAGCACCCACCTAGATAGGGAGACAAGATCGTCTAGAACCAGTCAAAAACAGTATAAAAATTTATGAAGTTTTTTTTTTTTTTTTTTTTTTTTTTTTTTTTTTTTTTTTTTTTTTTTTTTTTTTTTTTTGCAAGGCTGCATGCAAGAGGAACTAATGGGGCAGGGGGTGCTATGGTCATAGATTAGATGAACTTTTTGTTCCAGTTGTTCGAATTGAGGAAACCCTCTTGGATGTAGAATGTGTCAGAACAGAACAAACAATATATACTTACAAAAAGAGAACATATGTGTTAATGTACCTTCCACAGATCCCAAATGTAATAGCCCATGTGGATGTGGAATTAGTCAGGAAAAACAATTACAGTATCTTAAGAATAGCATAGCATGCTATAAGTTGAGAATTTAGGTTGGAAGAGAAGCGTGCTTGGATAGCCTAATTGGATAAGGCAACTGCTGGCCTGAAGTGTGAAAATTCAGTTTAAAATCCTGGTCTAGCCCAAATTTTCAACTTTGCTGTTGAATTTATTTCAATGCACAGAAATGGTCAATATGTTTGAAAATTTCAAATTCACAATTTAACTAATTGTCTTTGTTCTTTCAGACATGACAAGCCTGAAAGAACAGACACCGCATCCATAACTGTACATTTTAGAGGAAAAAATTTCTGGCAGGAAAAATACAAATATAAAAAGTAGATATGGTTTACTTACCAGGTGAAAGAGCACAGGTACACAGACAGAAACACAAATAAAAACACAAACACACAAATGCTGAGCTTTTGCAACCCTGAGTTGCTTCTTCAGAAAAAGAGCAGGGAAGGAGAGGGAAAAGGAAAGGATGGGGGTTTAAAGTAGCGGGTGAGGAGTCACTGCAATTCTGGGAGAGGAAAGACTTACCTTGGGTGAAAAAGTATAGGTAAACAAACACCAACCCATACACACACACACACACACACACACACACACACACACACACACACACACCAAGGCAGACATATGTCTGCACTAACAGGGATTGTAATGACTCCTAACCTTAAACCCGCATCCTTTCCCTTTCCCCCTCCTTCCCTGCTCTTTGTCTGAAGAAGCAACCCAGGGTTGCGAAAGCTCAGCATTTGTGTGTGTGTGTGTGTGTGTGTGTGTGTGTGTGTGTGTGTTTATTTGTTTTTCTGTCTGCTGGTATATCTTTGACCATCTGAATGCTTGTTAGAGCATCTTGTAAAAATAAGGAGTTAATCGGTCAAGAACTTGTTGAGATATTTGGTAATTAAGTCAAACAACAATGTGTCTCTTTACAACAGTATAAATGAGAATAAAGTGGTACTCAGATTAAACTCTATTTGTACCTGATTATCACTATGACTGAACACAGTATTGTACACACAAGTCTGTTACTTTACAGTTAGTGATAAACTGAATTGTCAGTAAGCTGGAATATGGTTAAAAGATCACAAATTGTTTCTTTTTTGTACCTAACATGTAATTACTCAGTTACTCTCTAATCGCTACTCCCTGTTGTAGGGTTTTATTTAGTGCAGTTTTTCAATCGCTTAGATTAACATAGTATTTGCAGATTATGAATCGTGACAAATGCTTTGTGGAATGAACAAGATCACAAATTTTGCTTCCTTGAAACTTCAGACGGATGGGTTGTTGAGGACGGGGACCAAACTGGCAAGTTCATCAGTCCCCTGGTGGAGAGCGGAAGGAGCCAGGATTTGAAAGGAGGGGAAGGGAAACAAAATGCAGTCTAGGGTGGAAAGAAGGGATAAAGACCGCATCATTTCAAGGTTTCGTGCTCACCAAGCACATACACATGAAAGAACTGCAAGCCCCTTGGGGGTTTGGAACTTCAATTCCTGTGCAAACAGAAAAACTGATGAAGCTGTTTTTAAAATTTGTATCTGTCTTTGACTAATGCTGATTTTATCTACTATGAAATATTTGTGACAGTGATCAACTCATTAATTTCAAAGAGACATTAAATAGATCTTTAATTTTGTTGATATTCAATTCTAAAGACAAACTATAGTGTGGAATGTTTGGATAATAGTATTCTTTTATTAATATGCACAAGACAATTAACAATGATTAGATTAGATTAATACTTGTACCATAGATCATAAATACAACATTTGACAATCAATGATGAGTAACATGTCAGTTAATAAATGGTGTCTATGCATAACAATCATTATGTTAGAGATTTTTTTTCTTACTAAGTTTTATCTAAAAATTCATCTAAAGTGTAGAAGTTGCCATTCAGAAATTCTTTTTAATTTTTTGTTGGATATCTGTCAGACTTTGGTACAACTTAGCAAGTGACCAAAGACTTTTATGGCGGCATAATTCACCCCTTTCTTTCGACAAAGTTATATTTAACCTTGAATAGTGAATATCACCTTTTCTCCTAGGGTTGTAGCTATGCACATTGCTATTACTTTTACTTTTGCATTGGGTAAGATTGTCAATAACAAATTTCATAAGTGACTACATATATTGTGAACTACTGTGAATATCCCTAAATCCATAAATAAATGTCTGCAGGATGATCTTGGGTGGGCTACAGCAATTATTCTGATTACACACTTTTGTGCAATGAATACTTTTTTAATCAAAGTTGATTTGTCCCATAACATGATCACATATGAAAATAGCCATAGTGCACTAATTTACTGAGATGTATATCACCAAACTTTGCAATGACCCTGATGGCATAAGTAACTGAACTCAACAGATCTTTAATGTGTTTCTTCCAATTCAATACCTCATCAATGTAAACACCTCAAAACTTTTGAATATTCTATCTTAACTACAGATTTATGTTCAAAGTCTATATTTATTAATGATGTCATACTATTTACTGGGTTTTATTAAAGTTTAATGAGAGGCTATTTGTAGAGAACCATTTAATAATTTTCTGCAAGACATCGTTTACAATTTCATCGGTTAATTCCTGTTTGTCATGAGTGATAGCAATACTTGTATCGTCAGCAAAAAGAAACTAGCTTAGAATCTTTATGAATATAGAATGGTAAGTCATTAATACATATTAAGAACAGCAAAGGACCTAAGACCAAATCTTTTGGGGGCCTCATTTTTGATAGCTCCCCAGTTAGAGGAATTAGTTGTTTCTTGCGTATTTTGTGAACTGCATATTTAAACTTTCTGTGCACACTGTCCCACTTGTACTACAATACTTAAGCTTTTCTAGAAGAATCCCATTATTTACTTAATCAAAAGCCTTTGAGAGATCACTACTTTCACAATGGGTGATGCCCGGTTGTTCAGAACATTTATTATTTCATCAGTGAAAGTATATGACATGTTTTAATTCAATTAATTAATGTTGACCTATGTTCTGTGAACTACTGTAGATGTGTATCTTCATATTCCAAAGGCATATTTCGTTATCAATAAAATTATGGAAATTTAGCTGTAACGAAATGTTTCCTTCTGCTGATATTTTGGCTGCAAATTTTCAGCCATCATTGGAACAAGTCTGAAGACTGACAGCAAGCACTGCTATCCATCTTAAGTACTGTAGGGCAAGCCAGTTGTAGGCATACTGGGCAGTCACCATCACAGATGTACTTCACTGAAATCAGAGATCTATGAACCTGTAGTACCCTCTATGGATAGAACATAGTCATATTCTGTGATTAACATCAACAGCAGAGATGTATGAACTTGTAATGCTCTCTATGGAGAGTATATATAATCACACTCTGTGGTTTACAGGATTTTGGTGCCATTGTCTTTGACTGTTTATGATGATGAGGACCAGATTCCAAATTTTGTCTAAATTAAAACCATCATCTTGCTAAAATAAATTACTTGCCAGGCAAATTTCAAAGGCTTCTATAAAAACTGAAAAACCAGACGGCTGATACAGATGAAGTCTGAACATTCTCGTAATCCATATTGTAGACTGTCTGAATGCAATGTTCAGCCACAGCTGATTTATTGAGTTGTGGCAGGAAAGTGTACTGTCAATATTCAGCAGATGAACTGTGCAAAAAGTGTGTCCAATATTTGAGGATAAATTACCTGTGTCTAGAAGGAAGGTCATGGACTTAACTTTTCATCTTCAAGTTCTTCAAGGTCTTCCACAGTGGATAGACATTTTCTTCAGGTACATACTTTTTCTAAGTGCTCTAGTTCTGCCCTTAGATGGTCCTTATCAGAAATCATGTGTGCACCGTGTACAAGTGCATTATGGACACTATTAGTCAGTGCAGGATGATGACAGCTGTCTGCTGACAGTTACAGATATGAATGTGTTGGCTTACAAAAGACACTATGTATCAGCATACTGTCAGTTGTATGTTGAACCAAGACATCCAACAAAGGAAGACAACTGCCTATTTCTAGCTCCATAATAAATGGGATGTTCTCATTGTTCGAATTTAGCTGGTTCAAAAACTGGTTAAGTTTTTCTTCACCATGAGGCCATACTACAACTGTGTATCCACGTATTGCCAAAATATCATTCAAAACGTAGTGCGGTCTGTGGTCAGACTCACTCCAATGATGGCTGAACATCTTTCAGCCAAAATATCAGCAGAAGAAAACATTTGGTTATGACTGAATTCTTGTACTTTATTGACAATTACTATTGTAGATGTTTGGCCAGTTATTCCTGTTGTTCATATCACTACAAATACCCAGGGCATTATTAAAAGAACAGTTTGTTTGGTTTGTTATTAGTTACAAAAAATATTTGATCTTTTTATAGTATGTGTAATTTTTCCTAGGTGGGTAAACTGGAGCAGCGATTACTGTCTCTTCAGACAGCACATGCATTACGATGCAGCTCTTGCCGTCCATTAGTTGGTCGCTTGCAGGAATTGGAACAACGACTGGGGTCACTTACAGCTGAAAGGAGGCAGCATCTACAGGATTTGTCACGTATGAAGTTAGTATTTCTGTAATATTTTGAAGCATTCTAATTTAATTATACAAAAATATAATTACACACTTGACTATAAACTTTTTTCATGTAATTTATTAATTGTTTTAATCTTTCATGCACAGTAAAAGTTCAAGAAAATATTAGAACTTTTAGTAATAGATCATATACTGCCAAACAGAAAACAGCAAGTAAACAATTAAAATTGTACAATCAACTTTGTAGCTTTTTTACTGTAACTGCTCATTATGTTACGTATGTGAACTCTTGTACAGTAAAATTTATTTCATGTATTAGTTGTCTCTGCACATAAGGAGATAAGGCAACCACTAATTTATAACTGCATGAATGGAGGATACATTGTGAAGATTTACAACCAGTTAAGTACAGGTGAGATGGTCTGTTGGCAAGGGAAATTTGAGACCAGGGCCCAATACAATGCAGGCTGAAGCACCCTTAGAATTTTGACAAATTTGAATTCCCACCCTACATCTTTAACATCTTAACATCTTTGCCTTGGATCTCTGGGCAGAGCCTCGGCCTCAAGGGGCATCTCTGTCTAACTCCTTAACTTCTTTGCTTTCTACAGTATGTCTGCCTAGGTGTGTTTGTGTCTGTGTAAATGTGTGTGTGTGTGTGTGTGTGTGTGTGTGTGTGTATTTGTTTACCTTCCTTTTCTTCCCCCAAGGTAAGTCTTTCCTCTCCCAGGATTGGAATGGCTCCTTACCCCTCCCTTAAAACCCTCATCATTTCCTTTTCCCTCTCCTTCCCTTCTGCCTGAAGAAGCAACTGGGTTGCGAAAGCTTGCGTTTGTGCATTTTATTTATTTATTTGTGCTACTATCAAAACATGTGTTCCTTCGCCTGCTGAGTAATCTTCATCTATTAAATAGACGAAGATTACTCACCAGGCAATGGGCAAAGGAGCACAGGTGTGACAGCAGCACAAATAAATAGAACACACACACTCAATCACTGGCTTTTGCAGTCTAGCTGCTTCGTCAGGCAGAAGGGAAGGAGAGGGAAAAGGAAATGATGAGGGTTTAAAGGAGTGGGTAAGGAGTCATTCCAATACCGGGACAGGAAAGAATTACCTTGGGGGAAAAAAAGGAGGGCAAACAAATACACACACACCCACACATTTAAACAGACGCAAATACACCTAGGCAGACATACTCTTTCCTGTCCCGGTATTGGAATGACTCCTTACCCACTCGTTTAAACCCTCATCATTTCCTTTTCCCTCTCCTTCCCTTCTGCCTGACGAAGCAGCTAGGCTGCGAAAGCCAGCGTTTGTGTGTGTGTGTGTGTGTGTGTGTGTGTGTGTGTGTGTGTGTGTTCTATTTATTTGTGCTGCTGTCACACCTGTGCTCCTTTGCCTGGTGAGTAATCTTCATCTATTTTTTATATATAATTTTTCCTGCTAGGAATTTTTCGTCTACAATATTCGTATCATAAATTTTACAAAATGTTTATAATAGCAATTAGATACCAGTACGGTAATTCTGAATAACTATCACTTGATTCCTTGTTATACAGTTCCTTTGTTCTACAGAGCATCATCCCTCGTACAATCTAGTGCATTCAATATTGAACTTAAATGCCTGTTACGCAATCTGATTTGGAACCCACTTCAATGTATCAGTCCCTGGTACACTTGCTCGTTTTACATGACCCGTCACTTTTCAAAAGGCAGTCAGTGTATGTGTGTTTAAGCTTGACCTTAAATGATTTATTGAAACAGACGTCAAGTGTTTGCTGAATTGATGTCATTCCACCTGGATGGTGCACGATTAGAACTTTTCTTCCACATATTTTCTTCTTGAAATCTAGTGCTTCATCACAGTTCACACAACCCAGCACTTCACAAAATTTCACGAAACCATACGTGAATTCAAATTGAGGCAAATCATGCAAGAATCCTAAAGCTTTATGTATTGCTGGTATTTACGTAAAGAAATTTATTTCTGTTGCTACTAATATTTGAAAGGCTGCTACATTTGAAGTTGACCAATACTAAAGTTCTATTCCTTCATTGGATGGTGTATTAAAATTCAATAGTCAAAAATGAATAGGAAATTACACTCATCTTCCTTTTTATTTTACTTTTTTATTTTTATGAACACAAAAGTTTTAATGCCAGTATTTATATTTGCGCCTGCAAAGGAAGCCTGTGTAACACTGCATATCTTAGATGGGGACAGTTATTTGTGGCGAATCCTAGTGCCAATTTTCATAACTTCATTCGCTTTGCACTCTATTTAACCCGTAGTCGGTTTTTTTGGACACCAAGAACCGGAAAAAGTGCTGCTTAGATTTGGGTAAATATGCTAGATTGCTTTCACAATAGCCACGCAACTGCATAAGTTTCACTTGAATAAATTCAAAGTGAGATTGTTTTGTTTTTGACATCATGTCTTTCAGTGGATCTATGGAAAATAAAGCAAATAACCCAAACGAAAGTGCACTGTTGTCCAAAGTAAACTACAACATTAGTAACTGAAGGTTTCCATATAACACTTTGGATTCAGGATTTGGTAGTATTCGGCCATTATGCATCGAATCTCAAATCCGAAGCCAGTGTGCTAGATTCAGTAAATAATAGATTCGGCCAAACCACTTGGACACAACCCTAATTTTCACTATAACTTTTGTAGGGTTTGTCAGATTTAATTGTTTTTTACAGAATTCGTGGGGTATTTGTATAATAAATAAAATATCCTCGAAACAGAACGTCCATGTGCATCTAGTTTTACCTGAGACACACAAATAAAGTGTCCAAAATCACCCCATGTACTGGGGTGTTTTTTTTTTTTTAATTCTACTTTCTTTTTTTTGATTTTAGTGACTTTTAACATATTTTACAGGTATCCAACATTAAAATAAGGGATAACGACAGAGAAAAGAAAGTTTATTTATTAAAGGCTTTGATATACATTAATTTGCCACACTGAATATCTCGAACTGAATTCTTTAAAATTTACGTGTTATAATTATACCAATTTTACACAACCTTTTTTACTTTTATATGTTCTCGACATTGTCTGAAATCACCCCGCAAAATACACAACCTCCATTACTTTAAAACTTTACACAAATCTCGTGACAAACTGGTACAAAACTTCCCACAGTGCCGCAGCTACTGATCTCATTGGCAACTGATGCTAAAAACTTTTTCACCAGTCCGAACAACAGAAAGTTTCCACTTCATAACACAGTAAGAACTTTTGACAATGAGACTGTCGGACTGATTAATGCTTCGGTAAACAATCAGTCCAAATGTGGAAATTACAGTCTCGTGCATAAAATAAGCAGTGTGCGGAGGTGGAAATTTGTTCTAATTCATTGCTATGCAGCAGAAAAAAGAAGATAAACCATATTGTCCGAAATCACCCTGTTTGATGCTACAGTATATCTCAATTTACCCTTCATAATGCACCATATGGTGGCTTGCAGAGTATGAAGTTCTTCTCTATGAAAACACACATGCAAGTGGCAACTTTCATTCTCCTGTTCAATCAGTGTTGAAGTCTGTTGTAAAGTGCCCTCCGTCTTGCACTTTACAGAAAGTTATAGAGTTAGTTGTTGTTCTCTTCTTATGAATCTGAAGAAAACTTTAGATTTTGTCAAATTCTGTAGGTAAATTACACTATGCCATGCTCCATACAAAATTTTATGCACATATTGATGTTTCTCATGTTTTGTAGGTCAAATATGCAAAATTTAATGAAAATTTGAACAAAACTGTATCTTTGTATGCAACAGAAACCCAAAAGCACACATGGACACACTGTTACATGGAAAGAAAATAATAAGAAGAAAATGTTTCTGTTGTCATTCTAAATGATTTATAATCCTCCTTGTGCCTGGAAATGAAATAAGTACAACCAAACATAAAATAACATTGGTCTAAGTTAGGTGTCGGGTATGAAAGGACAGGTACGGGTGGGTGTAAGCTTTTGGATACAGACCCAACTGAAATCACTTGATACTCAGCCATAACCACCCATTGCAGATCTCTGGCCATGGCTTCTCTACTAACCCCCAAACACTGGTATGGGCAGTGTATCCAGGTTAGGATGTGATTGGTTCCTCTTGCTCGCTTATTCAGGCAAGCAAGACACTAGTGCAAATTCTAATACTTCTTTTTGGCAGTAAGTCACATGCACTCAGAGTACAAAAGTAATTACATTAATGACAACATGTGCACATACATAGCTTTCACACATTTTTGACACACCACTAATAATTTTCTGGTCTTCATTTATGTTAGGCCTATTGATGTTACAGAATGACGACCAGAGGAATACAACAGTCTTTTGTTTGAAAGTAATTATAACTTCCTCACATAGGAGAATCATGGCTAGGCTTCAATCCCTTGCTTCCACTGTAAAACAGATAAGTTGTTAGCATAAATTAATCACATAAGTTAATTACAAATGCTGCAAATACTGCCGTATTATTATTATTATTATTCTTTTACTATCGGTATCCCTGGGTGAGTTGGTGTGAGATTTCTGACAGTTGGTTTTACTTTCCTAACTGGAAACCAACAATTTAGTGCAGTATATGCATGACAGGTCTCCAAAACATATGAGGTATCCATCCAAAGTCAACATAAATATACTGTTTATGTCGATTATTATGTTCTTTAATGTGCAGGCTGCACATTTCTTTCAGTCTGCTTTTTACTATCCAGAGAGGTACACTAACAATGAGAAGCCTGTGCTGGCTGAAGTCATTCACATAAAAGATGTGCTTAATGTGTTAGATATGAGCCCAGACCCACTTGAACCTTCCATCTTTTCCAGAACAGTCAGACTCAGATGAACCACAGACTCACTCAAGCCTTGTATGCCTACCCATGTAGGCTCTACTTGATTCATCATGTGTTTTGTGCTCGCTTACTCGGTTATGCAGGACTTTGGTTCCCACATCCAGTTGCCTGACTGTGATTGGAGAACTATGCTGGGGTTGAGAATTTCTGGGCAGAAGGCAAAACCAGTAGTAGGTTCTGATATGTTGCCCACTGTTAGCAATACGTCTTAGCCAATACAGGCTACCTTCCCTGTTGTGATGTGGTCGATCCTTCTGAGAGGTTCAGACAGAACCCGAGGGTGGATTTGCTTGTCATTGGTAACTCCACTGTTAAGACGTGCGAAGAAGCCCGTTAGGGGAAGCAATGATTATGTGGAACCCAGCTAATGCTATTTACCTGCATAGATACAGGTTCCCAGGTAGATGCTGTGTTTCTTGACTTCTGCAAGGCATTTGATATGGTCCCACACCATCCCCTCATGAATGGGGTATAAGCATATAGCATATCAGACCAACTGTCTGAGTGGTTTGAAGACTTTCTAGCTAACAGAATGCAGCAAGGAATTCTCAGCAGAGAGATCTTCAGACATGAAAGTGATTTTTGACATGTCCCAAGGGATTGTTGTAGGACCATTGCTGTTCACAATATATATAGATGACTTTGTAGATAACATCAGAAGTTCAGTGAGGCTTCTTTCGGATGATTCCCGAGAAGTTGCAACAGTGGAAAAGGATAGCAAAATGTAGGGGGATTTGCAGCATATCGACGCATGGCAATTTGAGCCTCAACATAAACAAATGGCAATTGTTGTGTTTATATAGAAAGGAAGGTCATTTGTTAATTAACTACACAATATCAGGACAAACACTGGTAGGTGTTACTACCATAAAATATCTGGGAGCAGACATAACAATTTGAAAAATTATATAAAATTAATTGTGGGTAAGGCATATGCCAGCTTGAAATTCATTGGAAGAATCTTCAGGAAGTGCAGTTCATCAACAGAGGAAATAGATTGCAAAACACTTGTTTGGGCAATGACTACGTATTGATCATCAGTTGGTATCAGTACCAGGCAGAGTTGATAGAAGACATAGAGAAGATGAACAGAAACTAACACACTTCATTACTGACTCACTTAGTATGCACAAAAACCTCATAATAGAGATGATTCAGAAACTCCAGTGGCAGACACTGCAAGAGAGACATTCTGTATCATAGTAAGCATTCCAGCCAAAGTTTCAAGAGCTTCCTCCTACATATATGTTGCAAAATGACCACAAACATAAAAGTAAAGAGATTACAGCCCATAAGGACACTTACTAGCAATCATTTTTCCATGAAGCATACACAACTTGAATTGGAGGAAGAAGTGACAATGGTACACAAAGTTCCCTCCACCAAATTCCGTGAGGTTGATTGCAGAGTATGAGTGTAGATATAGCAGTTGTGTTTAACATGTTCAGTGCCTGGAACGTTAAATTTATCAGTCATTGAAATTTTGCCAATTAAATTTTGATGAGGTACACACAAATAATAATAAGCAGTATAAAGATAGTTTATTGGTAATTTAGTGAATGGATTAAGTTTTTAGAAATTGTATATCATCCATTAATAACTAGACTCACTTCATATCCATGAAAGTTCTTATTAGTAATATAGTGAGGACAGTTACAACTCACCGCAAAGACGTGGCGACGAGATGCGACAGGCACATACAAAAGACACACACATACAACACATTCAGCTATCGGCCATGGCCTTCTTCAGAAATAGAGCACTCACGCAATCACACAGGCACACAACACAGTCATACAACCATCACCTCCGACCTGAGTCGGAGGTGATGGTTGTATGACTGTGTTGTGTGCCTGTGTGATTGCGTGAGTGCTCTATTTCTGAAGAAGGCCATGGCCGATAGCTGAATGTGTTGTATGTGTGTGTCTTTTGTATGTGCCTGTCGCATCTCGTCGCCACGTCTTTGCGGTGAGTTGTAACTGTCCTCACTATATTATTTATTCCAACCTGGACTTTCCATTATTAAAGTTCTTATTAGGATGTAATAAAGTTTGTTCAGCAAAAATTTTTGTAGTACTAATTAGAAAATTCAAGTTGGTCATCATCAATCATAGCAATAAATATATAAAAAGTTTAAATAACACAGAATTGTTAGTTAATTTTTCTAACATATTAATCTTAACTAGAAAAGTGTGGCAATTATGTTTTTGTAAACCTTTTCTACACTAAACTAAACAAGAAAAAAAATTTACTGTCAAGCTATTGCTTTTCTTCCATTGTACCATATTTAACAATGTGCTTATAAAAATTACACCACTTGATGCTAGAGAATATTATCTTCAGTTCTATCATTATTACTAGACTTAGTTTTCTTTGATGTATTGGCTTCCATACGAATATACAATTATTAATTTTCAATGTTTAAAGGTAATGACAAATTGGAAGTATTAGAATGCATACCTCTTAATATGCTTACACAACACAATACTAACATGAGTTAGAATGTACAAAAGTTGGAGAATGTTAAAGGAACTAAATAATTGAATCGAAGAAGTTATGTCCTTGTACTCTGAGCAGCTCAGTCGTCTACTATTTGGAGTTGTATCACTACTTTGTCTTCATCTTTCCTGTAGTATTATTGTGTTTATAAAGTCATTCAAACTTTATGCATTGGACAGAGCTATAACTGCACTACTGAGATAGAAAATCACTATACTGGAACTTCAAAATTAATTTTGATTATTTGATAAAGATTTTTTTTTTTTAAAGTCATACCCTGCAGTATAATAGTCATCTTCACAATTCTCTGTTAGAATTATTGTAATAACATACAATGTTTCTGCATTTTAGGCAAGAAGCCCTTGAAGCAGCACTTAGTGAAAAGGATGCACATTTAGCCTTACTGGAAGTGTCAGGCATTAGAACAGCAAGACAAGCAGAAGAGGCAGAGCAATTACGTGCTGATCGAAAAAGGCTTATGGAAAAACTCCGAGAAGAGGTAAGATGTAATTTTTATATTCTACACTTCTGGCCATTAAAATTGCTACACCACGAAGTCGACATGCTACAGACGCAAAATTTAACCAACAGGAAGAAGATGCTGTGATATGCAAATGATTAGCTTTTCAGAGCATTCACAAATGGTTGGTGATGGTGGTGACACCTACAATGTGCTGACACGAGAAAAGTTTCCAACCAATTTCTCATACACAAATAGCAGTTTGTTACAAAGCACATTTGACTATGACATGGACTATTTCAAATCCCATCAACAGTACTCCAAATGTCCGCCAGAGGTCTCGCTCATTGTTCAACAAAGCTACCGTCACGACACCTAGTGGCGAGCAGAGCCGAGGCAGAGGTGTCAGCAGTCTCTGCTCAGACATAAAAAGGCGAGCCACGCGTGTTGAAGTGTGCGTTACAGCAGTAATTGGCGATGAGTTTCATGTTCCACACGTCTCTTGCTTGCTCGTGTTCTCTGCATGGGCTTATGGATACCGAGGCAGTCATTCAGGCTCTTCTCAAGCAACAGAGAGCTTTTACATCTGCTGTCACGACGCTTTCCACCACATTGTCTGCTAGGGTATCTGCACTGATGACGTTTCTGCCCTTGTTACCTGAGTATGATAACTCGGCTGAAGATTGGGACGCATATGAGAAATGGCTGCGGCAACATTTTCTTGCATTTGGAGTCGTGGATGCTAATGTATGTATGGCCTTGTTTTTTTCCTGGCTTTCTCCCCATGTTTATCAGTTACTCGGCCAATTAGCACCTCTGCAGGACCCGGCCTCTCTTGCCTTTGACGAGATGTGTCAGTTGTTGTCTACTGATTATCACAAACACACGCATGTTGTCGCAGCACGTGTTGAATTCTACCGCTGTTTGAAAAAGCCCCATCAAACTTATCACGCTTGGGTCGCGGAATTTCAGGGCATGAGTTGGTGATGTTTGTTTGTTACTGATCCTCACAAGGATTCTTATGCTGATTCTATGGTTCATGATGCTGTCATTAGGTTGGCTCCTGCCAAAAGGGTTCATCAACATGCTCTTCAATGTGAAACCCATTGCTGGCTGCGGTATTGAACATTGCTCAGTCTTTTGAGATTACGCGAGCGGCTGGCAATCAAATTGAGGCCTTGTTTGATGTGTCGGCGGTTGAGCCTACTTCTCCAGGTCCTTCCTTTGTTGTTTCACACGGTGGGGAGGATGTAGCAGCTGTAAACACTTCTTCCCAGCGGCGCGTAGGACAGCGACTGGCCGTGCAACAACAGTCATGGTGGGCAACACTACAGCTGCGCACAATGCTTCCATCGTGCCCTTTATGTTTCATGCAACATGACCGTGCGGCGTGTCCTAAACGCCATGCCAGATGCAATAAATGCAGGAAGAAAGGTCACATTGTGACTGTGTGCCACTCTCAGCTTTCTGTCGACTCAGACTCTACCATGGACATTAATTGTGTTTTCCCTATGGCTTCCAGCACGACTTAATTGTTTTTAGAACTTCAAGTATTGGGGCAATTGCTCCGCTTACAGGTGGATACCAGCACTGCCGTGACACTCTTAAATTCCCAAACCTATGTAGACCTGGGGTCCGCTGCACTTTCTTCAGTTGATTAACAGTTGGTCAATTATAACAAGCAGAGCATTCCAGTTCTAGGAAAGTTCATGGTGTTGGCAACATATAAAAATGTGGTTTGTTCCTTGACTTTTTTGGTTGTAGATTACCCTTGTACTGCAAATTTATTTGGCATGGATGCCTTTCAGGCTTTCAGATTTTCCATAACAGACTCCATCCACCTCATTTCTGAACATATTCCTTACCAGCAAATTGAGACTCTATCCTCTGAATTTTAGTCTCTCTTTTCAGACAGTTTAGGTTGTGCCACCAATTTTAAAGCACACATTAGCCTCTAGTCTACGGCTTGCCCTCGATTTTTTCATGTGCGTGTGGTACCCTTTGCATTGCGCAACAAAGTTAACAGAAATTGGATAGGTTGACTTCTCTGGGTGCTCTGAAGCCTATTCCCTCCAGCGAATGGGCATCGCCCTTAGTGATTGTTAAAAAACCTAACAGCCAGTTACGTCTTTGCGGCAATTTTAAGAACACTGTTAACACCCGGAGCATTATTGACACATACCCATTGCCACGCCCAGACGAGCCCTTTGCAAAACTTGCCAGAGGTCAGTTTTTCTCCAAACTTGACCTATCAGAGGCGTACTTACAGGTCCCTTTGGATGAGGTCTCCAAACAATTTCTGGTGCTCAACACACCCTTCGGGTTGTACCAATATCAGCATTTTCCATTTGGCGTGGCTAGTGCTCCTGCGATTTTCCAACGTTTTTTAGAACAATTAACAGTATCCTTTCCAGGGTGTGTTAATTATCAACATGACATTGTCATAACGGGGGCCAAAGGACAGGAGCATTAGTCAAATCTTTGAACACTGTTCACAGTTATTCAGACAGCTGGCCTCAAATGCAACCTGTCTAAGTCAAGCTTCTTCCAGCTACAGGTTTTTCTAGGCATAATCACCTATTACCATAAATTTCTTCCTGATGCTGCCACCATAGCTCATCCTTTGCAAGCCTTGCTTCAGAAAAACACTCCATTTCAGTGGACTGCAGCCTGTGAAGAGGCCTTTCAGAAGTTGAAAACCCAACTCACATCTGCTCCTTGTTTGCTCACATATCATCTGGGCCAGTGCTTGGTGTTGGCTACTGACGCTTCCCAGACGGGATTGGGTACCGCCCTCTCTCACAAATTTGATGATGACTCTAAGCGTCCGATTACATTTGCTTCAAAGATCCTCACTGCTACTCAGCAATGATACTCCCAAATTGAGTAGGAGGCACTTGTCATTGCCTATGCTGTTCAAAAATTTCATGTGTTTCTATTTGGGTTTAAGTTTCACCTCATTACTGACCACAAGCCATTGGTTGCCTTATTCAATCCTTCAGCTTCGTTGCCTGATAAAGCTGCCTACAGGCTTCAGCACTGGGCACTGTTTCTTTCACGGTATCACTATACGATCCACTTTCGGCCCACTGATCAATATGCCAATGCTGATACTCTCTCTCAGCTTCCGATGAGGCCAGACCCCTCCTTCGATAGTTGTGAGTTGCTGTGTTACCACTTGGATATAGAGGTTCAGAACATTGTGGACAGGTTTCCCACTGATGCTTCCAAGATTGCTGCAACTGTCGCTAGGGATCCAGTGCTCCCTGGGTGGTCTCCTTAGTTCAAAATGGGTGTTCAGAAAAGCCTCCAGGCAAAGCTTTAGATCCTTTGCACTGCAGTTACTTTGCTTTGTACAACCGCCTCACTTTCTTTCAGGGTGTTTTGCTGTTGGCTACTGACGGCTCATCTCTCAGGGCCATCATTCCTGGTGCTCTTTGACAGCACATCCTTTGGCTGCTTCATCAAGGCCATTGGGGTGTCTCTTGCATGAAGAATTTGGCACGTCACCAGATGTTATGGCCTGGCATTGATAGCAACATTGTTCACATGGTTACAGCATGCCCATTATCAGGCAGCTCCATGCTCTACTCTCTCACCATGGCCTCATTTGTATTGATTTCAGAGGCCCCTTTTTCTCACCGTACTGGCTGATTCTTGTTGATGCCTTCTCAAAATTTCCTTATGTGGCTCGTTGTGCTTCCACAACCTCGGCAGCCACTATTCAGGCTCTGTCCCTTGTATTTGCTATTGAAAGACTTCCCTTTACAATTGTGTCCAACAACGGCCCTAAGTTTGCCTCCCAATCCTTTCGGGACTTCTGTGCTCAGCAAGGCATTTGCCATATTAGGGCTCCTCCATTTCATCCTCAATCCAATGGTGAGGCAGAGAGGATGGTTCACACATTCAAGGTTCAAATGAGGAAATATGTTGAAGGTTCGTCCACTATAGAGGCCTTGACACTTTTTTGAGTTCCTATCGCTTCACCCCCATCAGGGATAGAAGTCCAGCGGAACTGTTACATGGGCGTCAACCTCACACCCTCGTTCATCTTCTTTGGCTTTCCTTGTCTCCATCTTCTCCTGTTCCTGCTCGGCAACCTTCTCAGTATGGCCCTGGGACTAAGGTCTGGGCCCGAGGGTTTAGGTGCTATACTAAATGGGTTCCCGCTGTGGTGCATGGGTTGCGAGGTCAGCGCCTTTTTCAGGTTTGGACTTGCAATGGTGTGATTATGTGCCACTATGATCAGTTGCATCCACGGGTGGTGGACAGGGCACCTGGTGGACCTTGCCGGGTCTCTGGGTCACAGCCTCTTCCTGACCCAGGTGGCTTGCCTGTGGCAGAGAGGCTACTGCCTTCTTCTTGTGGACTACTTCCTCCTGTGGTCACCTCTGCAACTCCTCTAATGTGGATCCCACCACTCCAGGTGCCAAAGGAAGCACATCCTCGGCCCTGTGCGCCAGAACGAACACCTTTGTGCTTCGAGCCTACTGCACCCGTGTCATCAGGTAATGCGAAACCCATCCAGGATGTTCTGGAGGATAATGACCACCACCACTTGTTCTCACCAGTTATTGGTAAAGGTCATCAGTGCACTAAGTCTCGCCATTTCTGACCATATCACAATGTTCCGGCATGGAACCTCCTCCAGGATGAAACGCGAGTTGAACTGCCAGATGTGGAGATACCGTTTGTACCACTTTCTCCAGTCCTTGGACGTACATTCAGATGCCATAAGCTTCATCACTATGTTCCATACTCATCCGTACTGGCCAGGAATCTCTCTTTCCGCAGTGGGGACTGTGCTGTGTCTTCCTCCATTGAAGGCATGGAGATCGGCGACTAAGGTGCCTTCTCAGGGATGGAGCATCTACTTCCCAAAGGAGAAGTGATTCTACAAAGCACGTTCAACTATGATGCAGACTATTTCAAATCTCACCAACAGTACTCCAAATGTCCACCAGAGGTCTCGATCATTGCTCAACAAAGCTACCACCACCACAACACATATCAGTGGACAGAGCCGAGGCAGAGGCAGCTGTGTCGGCAGTCTGTGCTCAGACTTATCAAGGTGATCCTCGCATGTTGAAGCGTGCATTGCACATAGTTGATTGGCATTGCCTGGTGAAACGTTGTTGTGATGCCTCGTGTAAGGAGAAGAAATCTGTACCATCATGATTCTGACTTTGATGTAGGTGGATTGTAGCCTATCGCGATTGCGATTTATCGTATCGCGACATTGCTGCTCATGTCGGTCACAATCCAATGATTGTTAACAGAATATGGAATCAGTGGGTTCAGGAGGGCAATATGGAATGCCGTGCTGGATCCCAACAGTCTTGTATCACTAGAAGTCAAGCTGACAGGCATCTTATCCACATGGCTGTAATGAATCGTGCAGCCATGTCTCGATCCTTGAGTCAACAGAGGGGGACGTTTGCAAGACAACAACCATCTGCACGAACAGTTTGAAGACATTTGCAGCAGCATGAACTATCAGCTCGGAGACCATGGCTGTGACTACCCTTGACACTGCAATCACAGACAGGAGCACCTGCGATGGTGTATGCAATGATGAACCTAGGTGCATAAATGACAAAACTTTGTTTTTTTTTGATGAATCCAGGTTCTGTTTACAACATCATGATGGCTGCATCTATGTTTGGTAACATCACAGTCAATACACATTGGAAGCGTGTATTCCTCATCGCCATACTGGCGTATCACCCGGCATGATGGTATGGGGTGCCATTGGTTACACGTCTCGGTCACCTCTTGTTCCCATTGACGGCACTTTGAAGAGTGGTTGTTACATTTCAGATGTGTTATGACCCATGGCACTAGCCATCATTTGATTCCTGCAAAACCCTACATTTCAGCAGGATAATGCATGATCGCATGTTGCAAGTCCTGTACAGGCTTTGCTGGATACGGAAAATGTTTGTGCTGGCCAGGGCAGCAATCATTCTCCAGATCTCTCACCAACTGAAAACGTCTGGTCAATGGTGGCCAAGCAACTGGCTCATCACAATACACCAGTCACTACTCTCGTTGAACTGTGGTATTGTGTTGAAGCTGCAGGAGAATCTGTACCTGTACATGCCATCCAAGCTTTGACTCAATGCCCAGATGTATCAAGGCCATTATTATGACCAGAGGTGGTTGTTCTGGGTACTGATTTCTCAGGATCTATGCACCCAAACTGCATGAAAATATATTGACATGTCCAATCAATACCTGTTTATCATCTGCATTTCTTCTTGGTATAGCAATTTTAATGGCCAGTAGTGTAATTATTTGTCACAATAGTATTATGGAATGAATGTAATATGATCTAAAGACATGAATAAATCAATGGGGATGACATGAAATGTTATCAGTGCAAAATATTCTGATGTGTTGAATCTGCAATACAAAGAATATCAGCCTTTAAATATGACAATAACATGACTTTAAAAATGCCTGTTTTGGCTTCTACATACCAGTTTTATTAATTGATTCTTGTAAAGCAAAACTAATTTATTATGGCTAACATCAAAACTGAAATTTTATGAACAATTTTACAATCTTGGAGTCCAAAAAAGACATGCAAAGAAAACCATTTACCAACAACACACTGGCTGACGGTAAGACAATACAGTCGTAATTCTGAAAGCACAAATGTGTCAGGTATCTCATACACACACACACACACACACACACACACACACACACACACACACTTCAGTACACTATTCAATCTTGAATGAACAGGGTCATTGCTCCCTGGACAGGAGATGTTGGCAGGTGGAGCAGGAACACTCGCCTCAACTGGAGGTACTAAAATAAATAAATAAATAACATAAAAACAGTAAGAATTCATGAAAGGGCCCACATAAATATGTTCCCACGGCTGCTGAGTTTGAGGCCAGGGAGAAAGGGAAGCACATGGACATGTCTGTTTTGAAGCACACTGATAGTAGGTGGTCACAAGGTGCATGATGTCACTGTCCATGCCAGGTTAAAATACATGCCAACGAGCAAGAGCTTCCTTGCGGGATGCCCCCCCCCCCTCCACCACCGGACTACATATGCTTTTACAGTCACCGCATGGGCAGAAAAATTTAATAGAGGGTTAATGATAACAATGTTAATTAGGAATATGAAAAATTGGGAGAGCAAAGAATCAGAATGTGTGTCAAATCCAGGTTAAAAGGGCGGCACACATACTAAACAAAAACACACTTGATGTTTGCACAAAGGTGGTTCTATAGGAACTGTCACATAGCTGCGCTCTCTCTGGCCTAGCATTATGGGTGGCACTGCCGTATCTCTATAATGAGAGCAGCGCCCCTGCAGTCAGTCGTGCGGAATCTCACGGCGGCCTAGTTGAACATCGCATGTGAAACCACAACACTTCTCGCCCTTTGGTTTGAGCAATCTCTTGCTGTAGGTGGTGTGAAGAGCAGCGATGTCCATGTGTTCTATGTACATGTCTGTGATCTCCCTGTGAGGCACCTTCACATATGGACGAAAAGCCCTTCACTACACCCCAGTATCACAGGAAGATGTCTCGAAGCGATGATTGAGGACACTGGATTGCTTCCAGGTGTCTGCTCCTGGTGTGGATCATATGATGCATGACAGTGTGTTGGAATGACCAGTGAGCCCTGTGTTTGGTCATTCTGAAAATTCAGATGGGATAAAGATGACTCTTCCTGAGGTGGTGGTTTGAGCTCTTCTTGTGATACTTGGTTGTAACCGGTGCAGGAACTATCAGTGGTTGTTGCTGTGCTCGTGGTTGGCTCACTGTGCCAGTGGGCCATGGAACGAAACGTGGCACCTCCACCCCATTGGCAGCAGCTCTTGGCGGAGATGGTGATGCTGCCATTGCCATGGGGACTGCTGCAAAAGTCACTCAGGAATGAAGTTGATACACGTGTTGCACCACTTCTCCAACAGTCGTGCGGACACTGTAAAGGCATTTGCTGGAAGGGCTAAGGATCCAACCCTGAATCCATTTTGGGCACCTGCCGTACCACCGCACCCAAACAGGGGCACCCCCCCCCCCCCCAAAACTTTGTGAATGGAGTCTGCCCCGGCTGGTGGGGCAGAGAGCGAAAAAGGTGGAGCAGGCCATGAAGGAGCTTGGCTGGGCTGTTTTGCCCATGGGAGTGAAACGGTAGGACTCCAGGAACTGGAACAAGACTTCATCAGAGGAAGAAGATGTGAGCAATTTTTTAATTTGTGATTTGAAAGTACAAACAAGGCATTCAACCTCACTATTTGACTGAGGATGGAAGGGTAAACAGTGATGTGCTTAACACCATGTTGAGTACAAAAACCGGGGAATTCAGAGGAAGTAAATTGCGGACTATTGTGGACCAACATGGAAAGAAGCCTTTCAAGGAAAATATTCTGGCTAGCACCAGGGTGGTGGGTGCCGTAGAAGGCGACACACAGTGTACAAGAAAGGGAAAGTTAGAACAGGAGTTCACCCCAAGAAGCCAGTGTGTGCCAAGGAAGGGACCCACATAGTCAACGTGGGTGCGCTCCCTCGGGCTCGAGGGAGTAGACCACGTAGAAAGAGATGCCTTTGAAGCAGGTGCCTGGTGAACACATGGTTAGCAGGCAGTGACCATGTGTGCAATGTCGCATTGATTCCAGGCCGGTAGACAAGTTGACGCACCAGCCCCTTTGTGTGCAAGACACCCCAGTGTCCCTGATGAAGCAGACAGAGAACAGAAGCTCAAAGGGATGCAGGAACAACCAATCATGGTGAGGTCCTGTCAGTGGAGAGGAGGACAAAGTGATTAAGAAATATGAGGCAAAAACGAAGGGCAAAGTACTTGTGCAATGGATACAGGCCCGTCCGGATGGGTGATCAGACCAACCATATTGAATGAAATGCATCACATGACACAGAACAGAATCAGAAGCAGTAGCCATGGCTAACCTGTCACCATTGGTGGGAAACCCATTAACAACATGTTGTTTGGCATCATCCATATCAAAGCACAGTAGCTCATCATGGTCGATAACAGTCCGGCCTCACTGGCAAACAGGATAATGCATCCGCATTGGCATGCTGAGCCAGTGGGGTGGAAATGAATCTCACAGCTGAAGTGAGAAATGAACAGAGCCCAATGTTGAAAGCAGTGGGCTGCCTTGTCAGGGAGCAAGGCTGAGTGATGGAAGAGAGAAACTAATGGCTTGTGATCAGTGATTAGATGAAACTTCGCCTCATAAAGAAAGACACCAAACTTTTTCAAATTTCCATTGCACTTCCGTGAGTGTTGTTGATACATACGCAATCGGAAATTCTGAGACATCAGAGTATCGATGCGCCAAAACAGTGCCGATCTCATAGTGGGAGGCATTAGTGGTTAGAATCAAATGTTGTCCAGAGCAATATGTGACAAGACAGGGGGCCTGGTGCAGTTCTTTGAGACAAAGAAAGGCAGTGTCACAATCAGTGGACAAATGAAAAGGTACATTCTTATGAAGCAACTGGTGTAGTGGATGAGCCACCTTCACAGCAGACAGCAAAAACTTGTGATAGTAAGCTATTTTTCCCAGAAAGTCCTGAAGCTCCTTGACTGATGTTGGGTGAGGGAGAGCCTCAATAGCAGCAACATGCTGTTGAAGAGGACGAATACCTTTGCCCTATAACTGAAAACCAAAGCAGACATTGGACTGTTGAATGAAAAAATTGAAATTTCTGGAGGTTGCATTTTAGCCCTGCAGATTGTAAAACTGTGAAGAGCGTCCAGATGTTGCTGAGATGTTCGGCAGTGGTGGCCCCGGTCATGACAGTATGATCCTGTAATTGATACAGCCAGGAACAGCAACAATCAACTGTTCCAAAATCATGAAAGATGGCAGGGGAACTAGCAGCCCCAAACAGCAATCTTTGATACTGATAAAAACCAAATGGAGTGTTTGAGAACAAGAAATTGGCAAGATTCAGTATCCAATGGAAGCTGGTGATATGCTTAAGATAGGTTGATCTTAGAAAAGTACTGACCCCAGGCCAACTTTGAAAGCAATTCTTCAGGGAAAGGCATAGGATACGTGTCAATAAGGCACTGAGCATTGACTGATGCTTTGAAATCACCACAGTGGCAAAGACTGCCATTGGTTTTTATAACAATAATGTGGGGAGAGGACCACTCACTGGAAGAGATGGGACGCAATACACCTAAAACAGTCAACTGATCAAGCTCCTGTTTGACCGAGTCACACAAGGCAACAGGAATAGTTTGGGCCCAAAAGAACATCTGCCGGGCAGCAGGCTTGAGAGTAATGTAGGCTTCAAAGTTGGTCGCACAACCAAGACAAGGAGAAAAGGACAGGGAAAAGGTCTCAGATAAAGAATCAACCTGAGCATAAGGAGTGTCATAGGAGACGATGTGCACTGTGTCATCTATGGAGAATCCAAAAATGCAAAAGGTGTACCCAAATAAATTCTCAGTGCCACAGCTATTGACAACAAACACACAGATGGTGCGCACAACAGATCTGTAGGAAATATCTATGTCAAATTGATCCAGAAGGGAAATCTTCTGCTGATAATAAGTGTGTAAGTTACGCAAGACAGCTGACAACAGCGGAGAACCCAACCTTATATACATCTTTGAGTTAATGATAGTGGCTGCTGAGCTGGTGTCGACTTGCATCCTAACATCCTTTCCCAGCATTTGCACAGGAAGGTAAAGTTTGCTGGAATGAGGGGGCATGCAATTAACATACAGTACAGATTCACCATCTGCTACCCCATTGTGCACATATGTACGTTTTCTGACTTGCAAACAGATGAAACATGTCCCTTCTTTTTACATCAGTGGCAAATCGCCCAACACTGTGGACAATATTTGTGCGCATGTTTGGTGAAACAAGGGCAGAAAGAAAGAGAATGTGAACCCCTGTTCAGTAGTTTAACGTCATAACATTCTCGTGTGCGCAAGCGCCTGGAGCGTTATCATCTGCCCAACCTGACTGTATCTCACTGACGTCACCCCATGCATTTAACTGAGATTGTGCTATGGAAAGTACTACAGGCAATGTGGGATTATCTAACTGAGGAGACGATTCTTTGTGAAATTCTGTTACAAACTAACATTTGCGACTGAGTCCTTATAATTCAGTAGCCCAAGCATGATAGGTCTGATGAGGATGTATTTTACACCTATAGAATGCAACGCGATATGCGACGATGTGCATCTGTTTATGAAAATATGTTGAAAGAAGAGTAGGTATTTCATCAAACAACAATGAGAAAGTTTCTTTCAATGGAGCTAGTTGAGACAAAAGTTGATACAACTTTGGAAAAATCCACAAAAGGAATAAAAGCTTACAAGTTTCTTGATCAGCAACGCTAAAAGCCATGAACTGCTGCCGAAGACATTGCTTGTAGTCTGATCAGTCTCCCACCGCCTCATCGTACAAGGGAAAAGTGGGAATTGTCAATGATGAGAGGTGCCCACTGGCGTGGACAGAAATTCACTCACATATAGCAGTGGTGAGATGATGTTGCTGTTCGATTAAGTTGCGTAGCACCTTCTCAAGAGTTGCCATATCGCTAACATTCACATTACTTGAAGAGCCATATAATACCAATTTCGTTACCAATAAAGTGTAGTAACTTTAAACAAACTTTGTTTAAATTTCTGGAACACATACAAAACAAAAACACACTTCAGAAACTAACTGATCTTTACGCAGATGCTACACTTTCACCGCCGTTGGGAGCTTACATATATTATAGAAGGAAACTTTCCATTCTCTGCTTTCTACAAATGTCTGCCTTCGTGTGTTTGCGTGTGGGTGTGTGTGTGCTTGTTTACCTTTCCTTTTTTCCCCTAAGGTAAGTCTTTCCACTTTCGGGATTGGAATGACTCCTCTTCCACTCCCTTAAATCCTGCATCCTTACCTTCTGCCTTCCTCTTTTCCTGATGAAGCAGCCAACGGTTGAAAAAGCTTGAATGTTTCTGTGTGTCTTTATTTCTGTTTTTGTGTCTAACTACAAGCCCGTGCTTTGGGTACGTTATTTTACACACACACACACACATATATATATAGAGGGGGAGAGAGAGAGAGAGAGAGAGAGAGAGGAAAAAATTCCTAAAAGGAAAAATATATGTAAAAAATAGATGAAGTCTACTTACCAGGCGAAGGAGGACAGGCAGTGATAGTAACAAATAAACACACACACACACACACACACACACACACACACACACACACACACACACACACACAAACGCTAGCTTTCGCAGCCTAGCTGCTTCGTCAGGCAGAAGAGAAGGAGAGGGGAAAAGGAAATTATGAGGGTTTTAAGGGAGTAGGTAAGGAGTCATTCCAATCCCGGGACTGGAAAGACTTACCTTGGGGGGAAAAAAGGAGGGTAAACAAATACACACACACTCACACATTTACACAGACGCAAGTACACTTAGGCAGACATACTCTAGAACAGAATGTCTGCCTAAGTGTACTTGCGTCTGTGTAAATGTGTGAGTGTGTGTGTGTATTTGTTTACCCTCCTTCCCCCCCCCCCCCCCCCCAAGGTAAGTCTTTCCAGTCCCGGGATTGGAATGACTCCTTACCCACTCCCTTAAAATCCTCATCATTTTCTTTTCCCCTCTCCTCCTCTTCTGCCTGACGAAGTAGCTAGGCTGCGAAAGCTAGCGTTTGTATATATATATATATATATATATATATATATATATATATATATATATATATATATATATGTGTGTGTGTGTATGTGTGTGTGTGTGTGTGTGTGTGTGTGTGTGTGTGTGTGTGTGTGTGTGTTTGCGTTTGCATATGTGTGAGTGAGTGTTTATTTGTTTACCTTACTTTTTTCCCCTAAGGTAAGTCCTTCCACTCCTGGGTTTGGAATGACTCCTTTTCCACTTCCTTAAAACCCATATCCTTCCCTTCCTCCTCTCCTTTCTTCCTCTTTTCCTGAAGAAGTGACCAATGGTCGCAAAAGCTTGTATGTGTGTTTGTGTGTGATTTTATTTGTGTCTGTTGATGAGCCTGCCTTTTGTGTAACTCATCCGTTTTCTATAGAAAACAGATGACTTACCAAAAGGACTGGCTCGTCAATAGATACAAATAAAATCACACACAAACAAGCTTTCGCAACTGTTGGTCGCTTCTTCAGGATAATAGGAAAAAAAGGGGAGGAGAAAGGGAAGGATATGGGTTTTAAGGAAGTGGAAAAGGAGTCATTCCAATCACAGGAGTGGAAGGACTTACCTTAGGGGACAAAAAGGAAGGTAAACAAATACACACACACTCACAAATATCCAAACGTAAACACACCGAGTCAGACATTTGTGAAAAGCAAAGAAGTTGGACAGAGATACCACTTGAGGGTGAGAATTCAAATTTAGCGGAGGTTGAGACCAGGTGGGCAATGGGAAGAGAGAATATGCTAGTTCCCATCTCCGGAGTTCTGAAGGATTCGTGTCAGTGGGAAGTATCCAGATAACCCGGCCGGTGTAACACTATGTCAAGATGTGCTGGCCATGCCCCAAGGCGTGTTTAGCCACAGGGTGATCCTCATTACCAACAAACACTGTCTGCCTGTGACCATTCATGCGAATGGACAGTTTGTTGCTGGTCATTCCCACATAGAATGCTTCACAGTGCAGGCATGTCAGTTGGTAAATCACGTGGGTGCAGTCGCAAGTGGCTCTGCCCTTGATCGTGTACACCCTCCGGGTTATGGGACTGGAGTAAATGGTGGTGGAAGTGTGCATAGGGCAGGTTTTACAACAGGGGTGGTTACAATGGTAGGAGCCAGAAGGTAGGAAAGGTGGTTTGGGGATTTCATAGGGATGGACTAGGAGGTTACAGAGGTTAGGTGGAAGGCGGAAAGACACTCTTGGTGGAGTGGGGAGGATGTCATGAAGGATGGATCTCATTTCGGGGCAGGGTTTAAGGAAGTCGTATCCTTGCTGGAGAGCCACATTCAGAGTCCGCTCCAGTCCGGAAAAGTATCCAGTGACAAGAGGGGCTCTTCTGGGGTTCTCCTGTGGAAGGTTCTGAATTTGGGGGGGATGAGGAAGTGGCTCTGGCAATTTGCTTCTGTACCAGATCAGGAAGATAGCTGCGGGATGTGAAGGCTGTTATCAGGTTATTGGTGTATTGGTTCAGGGATTCAGGACTGGAGCAGACTAGTTTGCCACGAAGACCTAAGCTGTAGGGAAGGGAACGTTTTATGTCGAATGGATGGCAGCTGTCATAATGCAGGTACTGTTGTTTATTGGTAGGTTTGATGTGGACGGATGTGTGTAGTTGGCCGTTGGATAGATAGAGGTCGACATCGAGGAAAGTAGGATGGGATTTGGAATAGGACGAGGTGAATATGATGGGACCAAAGGAGTTGAGGTTGGAGAGGAAATTCTGGAGTTCTTCTTCACTGTGAGTCCAGATCATGAAGATGTCATCAATGAATCTATACCAAACTTTGGCTTGACAGGCTTGGGTGTCCGGGAAGGCTTGCTCTAAGCATCCCATAAATCAGTTTGCATATGAGGGGCCATCCTGGTCCCCAGGGCTGTTTCCTTTAGTTGTTGGTATGTCTGGCACTCAAAAGTGAAGAAGTTGTGGGTTCGGATGAAGCTGGCTGGGGTATTAAGGAAAGAGGTTTTAGGTAGGGAAGTGGGTGGTCGGTGTGAAAGGAAGTATTCCATCACAGCGAGGCCCTAGGCATGTGGGATATTTGTGTATAGGGAAGTGGCATCAATGGTTACAAGGATGGTTTCAGGAGGTAAGGATTTCAGGCGATCGAGGAAGTGGTTGGTGTCTTTGATGAAGGATGGGAGACTGCACATGATGGGTTGAAGGTGTTGGTCTATGTAGGGAGAGATTCGTTCTGTTGGGGCTTGGTAACCGGCCACAATATATGTATATCGCCCATGATCTTGAACATCTTTGCCTCTGCCTCAAGTGGTATCTCTGTCCAATTTCTTTGCTTTCTACAGTATGTCTGCCTAGGTGTGTTTGCGTTTGTATATATGTGTGGGTGTTTGTGTATTTGTTTCCTCTCCTTTTGGTGAGTGGTGGAAGGGTGGAGGGTGCATAGGGCAGATTTTACAACAGGGGTGGTTACAAGGGCAGGAGCCAGAAGGTAGGGAAGGTCGTTTGGGGATTTCATAGGGATGGACTAGGAGGTTAGGTGGGTGGCATAAAGACACTCTCGGTGGAGTGGGAAGGATGTCTGTCATGAAGGATGGATCTCATTTCAAGGCAGGATTTAAGGAAGTGGTATCCTTGCTGGAGAGTCACATTCAGAGTCCGCTCCAGTCCCGTAAAGTATCCTGTGACAAGAGGGCCTCTTCTGGGGTTCTTCTGTGGAAGGTTCTGAATTTAGGGAGATGATGAAGTGGCTCTGGCAATTTGCTTCTTACCAGATCAGAAGGATAGCTGCAGGATGTGAAAGCTGCTATTAGGTTATTGGTGTACTGGTTCAGGAATTCGGGACTGGAGCAGACTCGTTTGCCACGAATATCCTATACAATTTTAGGGGTGCAGAAAATCGGGAAAAGTTCTAGAAAACCTTGTCAAAATATGAGGAAAGCACCATTGTCCCCCTCAAAATCGTAATTTGCAACTGCTTAATCGGTCCTCTTAATATGCTTTCCTCGTATTTTCACAAGGTTTTCTCCAACTTTTCCAGATTTTCTCCTCCCTTAAATTGTTTAGGCCACAAAAGCAACTACCAAACCCTGGTGCTCAAGATTGGTGACTAAACTATGCTGTCCACAGTATCAACTATGTTTACCTTCAATAAACTCTCCTGAACAACTTTTTCTATTTCTTCTTCCTTCATAACTCAATTCCTTTTGCTGTCAGTTCGCCTTTATCTCTCATATATATATTTCACTTCATTGCTGGCATTTCTGACTTTTCCATCTTCCATATACTATGTCATCCTCACACAATCCCCAAGTTTCATTTACATTCCCTTCGGAAACATGCTTTCTCCCTAGCCAGATAACGTTCCTACATTTTATTCACTCAGACTTGTCTGACATTTGGCATTACTCCCAAGGGCCTCACACTAAAATTTCGCTTCTCTGGCTGTAACCCATCCTTTCATCCTGCCTTATTCCAATTCCAAACTGAACAATCCATAGCCCTCACCCGGGTAATCCTTAACCTATACATCAACTCAGCCAATAAGCACACCTGTCAACTCCTACCCCTGATCAAAATTCTCAATCTTTCCTCTCCCACATCCACACTTGCGGTTCAGAACATCTTCCTACAGGCCAACTGTAAATTAGAACAGAATGCCATGCTCCACCTCAAAAAGCTATCCAATCTCCTGGTTCCCACCTCCGGAAAGGCAATACACTGTGCCTCAACAACCTCTCCTACAAACCTCAACCTCATCTCAGTGCACACAAACCCAGTCTCTCCGATCTGCTCAATCTCCCCCTTCCAGCTCCACTCCCTCCAAACCTCAATATGCTAATCCACACAATCTGGAACCACAACATCCCAACTCAGTAATCAACCTCTCTTCCAAACCTCTCTCTCCCAGTCTGAAAACTTTGTCCTTCCCAAAGGCCTCACCTTCAGCCCTACTCCCAAATTCACCCACCAGCCCTAGTCAAAGATTTACTGTCCTATACTCATAGTCTTTGCTGGAGATATCACTTTGCCATGAAGAAAAATAATCCTAGTCCTACTCCTAACAACCCAACTCCCCAAGACACCGTCCAAATTGAACCCTGCCTGTAACAGTTCCGTCCTCCATCACAGCAAGACCCACTTCCTCTTCCTCAAAACCACCCTCTTCAAACCTTCCACGAATTTCTCACTTCCAGTCTTGCCTCTCAATCTTTCCTGAAAAACCGGAATCCAACTCCCAACATCACCACAGCTGAAGCCCAAGCTATCCATGATCTGAAGGCTGACCGGTCCATCATCATTTTCCCAGCCGACAAGGGATCCACGACCATGATACTTGACTGGCAGGAGTATGTGACTGAGGGACTGCGTCAGCTTTCCAACAGTACCCCATACAAAGTTTGTCAAGGCAATCCCGTTCCTGATGTCCAGGGTGAGCTTCAAGGAATCCTCAGAGCCTTAGGTACCCTATACAACCTTTCACCTGGCTTCATTAACCTCATGACCCCACCAACAACCCGTAGCCCCACCTTCTACCTACTTACGAAGAACATCCCGGCCAGTTACCAAGCCCTTACATAACAAATCTCAGCCTACATAGACTGACACCTTTAACCCATTATGTGCAGTCTCCCATCCTTCATCAAAGACACCAACCACTTTCTCGATCGCCTGATATCCTTACCCAGCCTGTTGCCTCCGGAAGCCATCCTTGTAAACCATTGATGCCACTATCCTATACACAAATAAATCCCGCATGCCCAGGGCCTCGCTGCGATGGAGTATTTCCTTTCATGCCGACCAACAGCAACACTACCTAAAACCGCTTTCCTTATTACCCTTGCCAGCTTCATCCTAACCCACAATTTCTTCACTTTTGAGGGCCAGACATACCAACATATAAAGGGAACAGCCATGGGAACCAGCATGGCCCTCTCGTATGCCAGCTTATTTATGAGACGCTTAGAGGAAGCCCTCTTGGATACCCAAGCTTGTCAACCCAAAGTTTGGTATAGATTTATTGATGATATCTTCATGATCTGGACTCACAGTGAAGAAGAACTCCAGAGTTTCCTCTCCAACCTTAACTTCTTTGGTTCCATCAGATTCACCTGATCCCATGTCACTTTCCTCGATGTTGATTTCCATCTGTCCAATGGCCAGCTCCACACATCCATTCACATAAAACCCACCAACAAACAACAGTACCTACATTATGGCCGCTGCCATCCATTCCATATCAAATGGTCCATTCCCTACAGCTTAGGTCTTTGTAGCAAACGAGTCTACTCCAGTCCTGAATCCCTGAACCAGTACACCAATAACTTGATAACAGCTTTCACATCCCGCAACTACCCTCCTGATGTGCTACAGAAGCAAATAACCAGGCTCACTTCCTCTTCCTCCAAAACCCAGGGCCTCCCAAAGAGGGACCGTAAAAGTCCCCCTCTTGTCACTGGATACTTTCCAGGACTGGAGCAGACTCTAAATGTGGCTCTCCAGCAAGGATACGACTTTCTTAAATCCTGTCCCGAAATGAGATCCAGCCTTCATGACATCCTTCCTACTCCACCAAGAGTGTCTTTCCGCTGCCCATCTAACCTTCAAAACCTCCTAGTCCATTCCTATGAAATCCCAAAACCACCTTCCCTACCCTCTGGCTCCTACCCATGTAACCGTCTCCGGTGTAAAACCTGCCCTATGCATCCTAACACCACCACTTATTCCAGTCCTGTAACCCAGAAGATGTACACAATTAAGAGCAGAGCCACTTGCGACAGTACTCACGTGATTTACCAGCTGACATGCCTGCACTGTGAAGCCTTAGGTATAGGAATAACCAGCAGCAAACTGTCCATTGGCATGAATGGATACAGACAGACAGTGTTTGTTGGTAGCGAGGATTACCCTGTGGCTAAACCTGCCTTGGTGCATGGCCAGCATATCTTGGCACAGTGTTACACGGTTGGGGTTATATGGATAGTTCCCACTAACACCAAGCTCTCAGAACTCCAGAGATGATAACTTGCCCTTGAACATATTCTGTCTTCTCATTGCCCACCAGGTCTCCATCTTTGTTAGTTTGAAATTCCCACCCGACATTGTACTATATCTTTGCCTCGACTGATATCTCTGTCCAACCTCTTTTCATTTTACTTATATCTGCCTTGGTGTGTGTGCGTGTATGTGTGTGCGGGTGTGTGTGTGTGTTTACATATCCCTTTTCCCCCAAGGTACGTCTTTCCTCTTGGATTGGAATGACTCCTTACCCACTCCATTAAATCCCTCATCCTTTCCTTTTCCCTCTTCTTCCCCTGCTCTTTCTGAAGAAGCAACCTAAGGTTGCGAAAGCTCAGTTTTTGTGTGTGTGTGTGTGTGTGTGTGTGTTTTTTATTTGTGTATCAACGAACCGGTGCCTTTCACCTGGTAAGTCCAACTTTCTTTACTTTTTATAAATATTTTTCCTGAACAGGTATGTTTCCCTCAAAATCGGGCCCGGTGATCTTGGGGGTAAAGTGCTTGACTGTAAACTGAAGGGTCACGGGTTCAAAACCCGGTCAGATCTCGGAATTTTTGTCTGCACTTTAACCCATCGTTCACCTCTCAATGATGTGTGGCGTTGCCACAAACAACAGGTGGTTTGGATTCCATGTTAAGCTGTAGGTCCCCTTTCCCTGGTTAGGTAACTGGGGTAGGCTAGGAACAGTGGCAGATACAGAATTTTTTCTGGGGAGGGGGGGGGGGGCACAAGCCTGAGGAGGGTGAACATGCCCAAATGGTTGCAAAAGCTTGCATTTTTGTGTGTTTTATTTATGTTAATGTCACATACCTGTGCTCCTTCGCCTGGTAGGTAAACCTCATCTACTTTTTACATATATATTTTTCCTGCTAGAAATTTTTCCTCTATAATGTATATATGAAATAAATTTTATTACAGTTATTATCACATATAATTACTATAGGAAACACACTAAATATGTCCCAAAGCCACAGTCACTTGTCAGGAATTTTTTTTTTTTTTTTTTTTTTTTTTTTTTTAATTTACTTCCATCTAACTACCAATGCATTATCAGTTTCTGTGCACTATGGTGTCATTTTCAAATGTCTATGATCACAAAAATATTACAATGATTCAATTACATTAAAACAAAAACAGAGAATTTAGAATGTGTATGCACTGTGTTCTGCTGTGGGCACACTTGCTTCATCCTTCATCATCATAAAGGATGAAACACTTGCCAACAGTTGAACACTGGGCATTCAGACTCGGAATTTAATTCAGTATGTAACTGATCCTGAGCTTCGCCAGGTGGGTATATGTAAATCCCTATATAGAGGAAGTCGTGTGAAATTGGCATAGATTTCTCTACATATTTACAACTTTGGAATAATTGGACAATAAGAATGAGTAAGACTGACCACTTGACAATTCAAACAATTGTATAATATGGTCGAAAAATGTTTTGTACATATTAAATGAGGCAAATGACTTAATGGTGACTGTACAAAAACATAGGACATATTGCTTCAAGAAAAGTTCAAGTGTTTGTAATCCGAAGGGACCAAACTGCTAAGGTCATTGGTCCCTAGTCTTACAATCTACTTTAACTTATTCTACGGACAACACACATACACCTATGCCCGAGGGAGGACTTGAACCTCTGGCGTGAGTGGCCACATACTCCACGATATTGCATCCCAGATCACACAGCCAAACCCATGCGGTGCACATGGTTTGTTAAATTATTAAACTTTTCACTGTTTAATGTTGTTGAATCATTGTAATTTTTTTTAAATCATAAGAACTTGAGAATGACGTTATAGTGTGTAGAAACTGGTAGTGCATTGGTAATAACACGAAAGTATATTACTTTCACAAGTGAAGATGATTTCATCTGGTAATGCCAGCAGCACAAAACATCTGCACTACTTGAAGGATATCCATTTATTTCGGATTGCTGTCAACCTTACACTGCCTCTAGACGCGAAATAAGACTGCATACATTGTTATGGGTACAGTAACGATGCTGCCTTCTGCTTACTGATGCCCCCCCCCCCCCTCCACACACACACACACACACAAACACGGCAGCCATGATATACGCTGTCACTGCCAACAGCTGGCGCGTGAATCGTCAACTTACTTTGGATGAACAGTACGGTAACCAGAGTAGCTGTGTCATTACCAAACAATTCAGAAATCGGAAAAACAGTGTATCCTAAAATATCACTAAATCACGGGTCACAAACAAACAGCCAGTAAATAAGAGTATGTTGCGCTAAGTTTGATATTCCCTCAAAACCTAAAATCAGATTTTCTGTGTTTGCGTTGTACTCAATACATTTCTTCTTCATTCTTTATAAATTTGCTATGCAAAACTCGATAATTTTTCAAGAAAGCTTTCACGATCAACAAAATTACACTTTAAATTTCCTAGCAGATTAAAATTGTGGGCCAGAATGAGATTCTAACCTGGACCTTTGCATTTCACTGGCAAGCGCTCTACCATCTGAGCTATCCTGGCACACTTCACAGGCCGTCCACAAAACTTTACTTCTGCCAGTATCTCACCTCCTACTTTCCTGTGAACCTATCAGGACTAGCACTCCTCATTCTGAAAACATCTCTTAGGCTGTGGCAAAGCCATGTCTCCACCACATCCTTCTTTCCAGGAGTGCTAGTTCTGAAAGGTTCACAGGAGGATTTCTATGAAGCTTGGAAAGGAGGAGCTGAGGAACAGGCGGAAGTAAAGTTGTGACGACAGACTGTGAAGCGTGTCGGGATAGTTCAGACAGTAGAGCACTTGCCTGCGAAAGTCAAAGTTCACATATTCGAATTCCGTGTACTGCACACAATTTTAATTTGCAAAGAAGTTACAAATCAGTGCACACTCTGCTACAGTGTGAAAATTTGATTTTGAAAATTACACTTGACTGTGTTTCAAGTACAATTTCTACCACCATGAAAATTGTTTGTATCTGATGTGTGGATAAATGCTACTGAAATTTCTAATTTGCTCCAATAACTGGAAAATTGAAACATGTAGCTTCAAATAAAACTGTTTACAATGGGTGGGAGTACCATTTCTTAGTGTCTAGGAAAAGAATAGGATAAACCGTTTACTGAAAGCATCTGAATGTGCCAGCCTGAACGCAGCCCTTGAAAATCAGTTTTTTTTTTTTCTTTTTTCCTTAGTTAAATCCTTTAATTTTATTTACATGTGAGTAAAACATACACAATAGCTCCTTTATCTACCAAGCAATCACGAAACAATAAACAACTTTTATTTACCTTTATCGTAAATTACTTACAAAAAAGAACAAGAAGCATTTAAATGGAAGCATAACACAAAAAGTCAAATTACGTTATGTTAATTACAGTGATTTTGCATTTTTAGTCTCACAATTACATGCTGTCTGTAAGTAAAATATAATTATTGTAATGCTAAGATTCTTTCCCTTCCTCCCTTCCTCAACATCTCTCTCTCTTTCTCCTCCTTTCTATCTCTCTTCCTCTCTTTCTCATCCTTTCTCTCTCTTCCCTGATTTGATTTGATTTTTCCAGGGAAGCCAAAACGGTGTTGGCCCAACCCGCCACTGCCCGCACTGAAACAAAGTTTATTGTGCGGTATCGCTCCCTGTACATCTAGTAAAGCCAACCAATGCTCTTGAACAGTGCAAGGAGTCCCTTTACCAGTTCTTTATTAGACACAATTTCTTCGGGTCTGGTTGTCCCAAATATTCTGTGCCTTTTACTCTCCAATGCAATGCATTCGAAGATTAGATGTGATGCAGTTTCATCACCGTCATCACAGATCCTACATTTAGGGTCCTCTTCTTTTATTCCCATTGTATGTAGGTGTTTTTTGAAATTTCCATGGCCTGTCAGCAATCCAACCATGAGTCTAATCTCTCTCCTGTTCAGGCCCAGGATTGCAGAGCTTCTTTTAAAACATGGCTTTGGCATCATTAGCTTGCCATGTTTTTGTTGATGGATTTTGGTCCAATATTCTATGTGCTGTCTTCTGAGCCAGTTACGTAGCTCCAATTTGATGATTGCCTTGGTGATTGTCAGGACAGGTTCCGGTCCAATAAATGGAGACTCTGCCCCCATCCTGGCTAATCTGTCGGCATGTTTGTTGCCACTGATCCCCGAGTGACCAGGGACCCACAATAGGTTTACTCTATGGCTTTCCCCTAGCTACACCAGAACTCTGTGACATTCTACAACAATTTTAGACCTTGTTGTAGGAGCTGCCAGTGATCTCAGGGCTGCCTGGCTGTCTGAATAGATGTAGATGCTATGATCTTTGTAGCACCTACGCAAATTCTCATCCACACATGCCCTGATGGCAGTGATTTCGGCCTGGAATACTGAGGCCAGTTTCCCTAGAGAGATGACGCCCTCCAGTCTTGGCTGCACCCTGTATACCCCGGCCCCAACGCCTTGGTCTGATTTCGACCCGTCAGTGAACCAGACAATATCCCCCGTACGGTGTCGAACTATTTTCTCCCACTGCTCCCTACTTCCAATTGTTATACTGAAAGGCTTGTTGAAGCAGTATGGGGTTATAATAAAGTCGGCTGGCATTTCCCCAACCTTTCCTATATTTACCTCACTCACTATTTTAGTGTGTGATTCTGGATATCCCAAAGAGTTCCAGTTGTTGCCAGTTTTGAGTCTGTAGGCAACAGCTGCTGCCTCCATCTTGACCCAAAGGTGTAATGGGGGCATATCCAGCATGGTTTCCATCCCAGCAGTTGGTGTGCTGCTAATTCCGCCTGTTATGGCTAAGCAGGCTAGTCTCTGCACCTTACCAAGCTCCTTAGCAGCAACCTGATGTTCTACCTTCTTCCACCACACGACCGCCCCATAGGTGATCCTGGGTCTAATCACTGTGGTGTATATCCAGTGCATACCCTTGGGGCTCAGGCCCCAATTTTTGCCACAAGCTCTCCTGGTACTTACTAAAGTACCTTTTGCCTTGGAGCAAATATTCCTAATGTGAGGGGTCCATGTCAGTTTCTCATCTAGGGTAACCCCTAGATATTTCACTGCCCCCTTCATAGGTAGTGCTTCATTGAAAAGCTTTAGATTCCAACTTAAGTGTTGGATATGTTTCCTTGTGAATGGTACAACAACAGTCTTCTTAGGACTAACCCCCAGATCCTGTTTTCTGCACCAGTCTTGCACAATGTCTAATGCTCCTTGTGCCATATTCTTCACTGTGTCAGCAAATTTGCCAAGTATTACTATGACAAGATCATCTGCGTATCCTTGGCTAAAGAACTGACAAGAGTTTAATTCTCCAATGAGATCATTCACCACTAGATTCCACAATAAAGGGGAAAGAACTCCTCCTTGCAGGCAACCCCTAGTGGTGTTGATTACCATTTTTTCATTCATCACGTTAGCCTCAACCTTTTTTCCACTGAGCATGGCCCTAGTCCACCTACATATAGTGGTCCCTAGGTCATGCACCTCTGCTGCCCTAACCATGGAATCGAAGGTCGTATTGCTAAAAGCCCCCTCAATGTCCAGGAAGATACAGAGGGCTATCTCCTGAAAGTGTAGTGGTTTCTCCACCTTCCCAACAAGTTGGTGGAGAGCTGTCTCACATGATTTACCTGGTTGATATGCATGTTGGTTTGAATGTAGAGGAGCCCTACTTAACCTCCTTTCTCCAACATGCACATTAACCAGCTTTTCCAATGTCTTAAGAATGAAGGAGGACAGGCTGATTGGTCTCATATCCTTGGCCTTGGTATGATCAATTCTCCCTGGCTTTGGAATGAAGACAACCTTCACTGCCCTCCAGGCATTGGGAATGATTCCTGCTGCTAGGTTAAACCTGAATAACCTGCATAGGAATCTAATAAGATTTTCTCCCACTTGTTGCAGGAGAGCTGGATAGATTCCATCGGGGCCAGGTGACTTGAACAGTTGAAATGTTCCCACCGCCCATCGGACCTTACTGAAATCGACACACTCCTTAGCCAGATCCCAGTCCTCTTTGTGAATACCTGAGAACCGTTGTCTCTCAGGAATCGCATTTTGGTCTGAGTTATCCCCCAGAGTATATTGAGGAAAGTGAGTCTTGAGGAGCAGTTCCAGCATTTCATGTGCTGTCTTTGTACACTCCCCATACTCCTTTCTCAATGTTCCTCCTGGATTAGTTGGTACCCTAGTTAGGATTTTATGAAGTCTCACTTGAGCAGCCGTGCCCTCCACTTCCTCACAGAATACCTTCCAGGATGCCTCCTTTGCCCGTCTGATGGCAAGGTTATAATTGACAAGGGCCTCACGATATTTTGCCCATTGTGCTTTGCGCCTTGCAAGGTTAACCAGTCTTCGTACCTGTTTCCTTTGCATTTCCAGGTTATTATTCCACCAAGGCACACTCCTACTTGTGCACTTCTTGGTGATGAGCAGTTGTCCTGGTATGAGGTCACTATAGCAGAGGTTACGGCCTCTGCTACTTCCTCAAACTTTGCTGGATTCTACAACCATGAAAATTGTTTGTATCTGATGTGTGGATAAATGCTGCTGAAATTTCTAATTTGCTCCAATAAGTGGGAAATTGAAACATGTAGCTTCAAATAAAACTGTTTATAATGGGTGGGAGTACCATTTCTTAGTTTCTAGGAAAAGAATAGGATAAACCATTTACTGAAAGCATCTGAATGTTCAAAATGTTAAAATGTTTGTAAAGTCTTTGGGACTTAACTACGAGGTTATCAGTCCCTAAACTTACAAACTACTTATTAACTAACTAAGACTAAAGATGGCACAAATATCCATGCCCGAGGGGGGTCCGAACCCCCGACTGCAGTGGCCGTGCAGACCGTGACTGAAGCACCTCAGTCCCCTCGGCCACCGCGGCCGGCCATCTGAATGTACCAGCCTGAACGCAGCCCTTGAAAATCAGTTTTTTTTCTTTTTTCCTTAGCTAAATCCTTTAATTTTATTTACATATGAGTAAAACATACACAATAGCTCCTTTATCTACCAAGCAATCACGAAACAATAAAAAACTTTTATTTACCTTTATCGTAAATTACTTACAAAAAAGAACAAGAAGCATTTAAATGGAAGCATAACACAAAAATTCAAATTACTTTATGTTAATTACAGTGATTTTGCATTTTTAGTCTCACAATTACATGCTGTCTGTAAGTAAAAGATAATTATTGTAATGCTAAGATTCTTTCCCTTCCTCCTTTCCTCAACAGATCTCTCTCTCTCTCTTTCTCCTCCTTTCTCTCTCTCTTCCTCTCTTTCTCATCCTTTCTCTCTCTCTTCCCTTCTCTCCCCCCCCCCCCTTCCCATCTTCCCTCTCTCTCATTTTTCGTCGGGCCATTTAGGAGGGGGCACGTGCCCCTGTGGCCCCCCGCTCTTCGCTAGGGGCACGCAAGTTGCTCAAGGGGCGTCCGGTTAAGAGACTTGAAACAGGCCAATGAGCCACATGAAAATTATATATAGTAATTTGCAATGATGCTAAGTGCCTTTGCTTTAATCAAGTCATGATTGAGCAACAAACTTTACGGATGGCTTGTGCAAAAATAGTCAATGACTTGATGATAATAATTTTGATTAATTTACAATAAATAATCCAATGTGCTAATTAAACTACGTCTTTCCCTGAGCATGAAATTAATAATCCACTGTCATGGAACATTAATTGGAAACAATCACTCATTACAATTATCGGGCACTGAGTGGTAAAATTTTTTGTACTGTAGCCAATAAATCTACAATCCTGCAACTAGTGGCCATCTTTTATAAACCTTTAAAATTATTTCATTTTGCACTGTATGTAATATTGTTCATCCAGCTTATGCTGATAATTCTGTACTTATAGGTACTTTATCTGATGATATAATTTCAACATTCACATAACATTATCATCATCTTCTTCAGTTTTTGACACATAAAGGTTTACCTCTTTTGTCCTATCATGTTTTTCATTCAGATTCCACTTCTCCAAGCAGAAAAAATTTTAAGTTCCATTTATAACTCTGTGTTTATTGTTTGTCTTTTATAGAATGAGCAGAGTGTTCGATTGCTGCAAGAGTATGCCTTGCCAGATGTAGAGCAGTTCACATCGTCTGTAACAAATCTAATTGAAGCAGAAGATATAGAAAAAGAAACCACCACCAGTAATCATAATGGTCATCCACATCAAGAGGAAGAGGTAATAACATTAATCATATTTCTGATGGTGAAACAAATAATAAACCTCTACAGGGAGACTTTGTTGCTAATTTCAACAATTTTCTTTTCTATATGTTGCTCTTACATTAGTCTTGTTTTGAAGTAATACATTTTCAGATAGTGCGGACTTATTTTTAATTTTATTTCAAATGATATAAATTACCTTCATATGATTTCACTAATACTTTATAAGTGATTTATTTCACAAACTCATTATTAGTTTTGGAATATCGTCCATCTTTCTGGAAGGATGTAAAAAGGAATGTTTTAGAATTTTCATCTGATGAATCATTATTATTAAAACACTATTTTAAATGAAATATATAAATATAAATGTCGCAATAATTGAAGAATATTTAAGAAATATGAACCTAACTGCAAGGAAATCTTAAATATCATCTGTATGAACCTCAGCTTTGCAGCCTTATCCTACCATTTTGCAATCGGCAATCTAACCTAAAATTTATCTAAAATGGAAAGAGGTGATTCAAAGAAATGAAATACGACACTGTGCATGAATTTGTAACTACAAGTATGAAAAACTAAGCCACCATTCCTGTGCTTCTGGAAGAATGTCAGCACTATCTGGGTTAATAAACATAATTTCCTATTTGTTCTGTTAAGATCATAAACTTTGTAACATGATCAGATAGAAAGTTCACCACTAGACAACAAATGGAAGTAAAAGTGAGATTTACAACCTAAAAAGAAATACTGGTAGCTCAGTGATGGTGTCAAACATCAGTGGGCCTAACATAACTAATTTCTCAATTCCTATGCTAAGAAAATTGTCGGGTATTATTCTTAGATGACACTAGTTTGCTTATGATGAAGAAAGATGACTTTTTGGAAACTCAGATTTTAATTCCATTAATCTGGTGGAAATTCTCCAAAGAGATGTGAAAAATTTATTCAAAAGTGATAGGGCAGCTGGCCTGTACTTAGGTCAGTATGGCCATCAGTCACACATAAAGGATGAAAATAAACATACACTCAAGCTTTTGGAAGTTGCTTCCTTTGTCAAGTAAGAGAAATGTGATAGGAGGGAAGGGTTACTCATAACCTATGTCATGAAGTAAGAATGTTGTGAAGGGTGATAGATAATAATAATAATTTTATTGTCATTCAGCCATAACAGCAATAGACAAAGTCATACATATATTACATACAATTGATAATTCAAAAGGAACAGTTTTGCTAATAGGAGACAAAGTCATACATATATTACATACATTTGATAATTCAAAAGGAACAGTTTTGATAATAGGATTACAGTGTCATATTACAGTTGAAATATTCATTTACTTCATAAAATGGATGGGCAACTAGCCGGTCATATAGCATTTGTTTGTATGCATGATCAGGTAATTCTTGTACAGATTGTGGGAGATTGTTAAATAATTTGTGTCTCATGAGTTTATAGCTGTTAATACTTTTGACAGTATGTGGTTTGGTCCTTCTGGTGTAACCATGAACGTTTTCTCTACATTTTGTTTCCAATAACTTCTGTTTTGTGTAAAGTAAAACATAGTATATGTACAGGTTTATTACAGTCATGATTTTTAGTTCACAGAACAAAAGTTTGCAGTGTGCCTTATATGTAGCACCAGAAGTTACCCTAATAGCTTTCTTCTGCAGTATTAGGATGTCATGCACAGAACTTGAGTTTCCCCATAAAATAATGCCATACGTTAGTATGCTTTGGAAGAAAGAAAAATAGGATGTCCTAATATACTTTTCAGGTACACAATTCATAAGTTGCCTTAACAAATAAATCACTTTGGACAACTTACCACTTATATATTGTATATGTTGAGCCCATTACCATCCAAATATACTGCCAAAAACTTAACACAAGTTGGATTAGATTAGATGTACTTTTTGTTCCAGTAGATCTGAATTGAGGGAATCTTCTAGGATGGTGAACATGTCAGAACAAAATACACAATATATACTTACAAAAAGAGAGCATATGTGTTAATGTACCTTCCACAGATCCCAAATGTAATTGCCCTTGTGGATGTGGAATTGGTCAGGAAAAACAATTATCTTAAGAATATTTACATTTTAAAATACATAAAACTTATACTACTTGCTAATATACTAAGTGCATATTAAAATTCTTAGCATTTTTTCCCACATTGATATACAATGATCACATTACTGCACAAAACTTGTACTGAAGTGAAACTGAATACAGTATTCATATTTGTGAATATTATATACAATAACTTACATCAACCACTTCTGGTAAGAAATTCATCAATGGAGTAGAAGGAGTTCGCCACCAAAAAATCCTTTAGACTCTTTTCAAACTGTACTTTATTGTGAGTTAAATTTTTTTATGGCTGCTAGCATGTTATTGAAAATGCGTACTGCTGAATATTGGACACCTTTCTGAGCCAAAGTAAGTGACTTTAAATCTTTATGCAAGTTATTCTTGTTTCTAGTATTGATCCCACGGACTGAGCTATTGGTTTGAAGAACAGATATATTTTAACAACAAATTTCAAAAAATGTTCAAATGTTTGTTAAGCTTATGGGACTTAACTATGGGGTCATCAGTCCCTAAACTTACAAACTACTTACGAACTACCTTACACTAAGGACGGAACAAATATCCATGCCCGAGGGGGGATTCGAACCCCCAACCGTAGTGGCCATGCAGACCGTGACTGGAGCACCTCAGTCCCCGCGGCCACCGCGGCCGGCCAACAAATTTCATTAGAGAATAAATTTATTGGGAAACAGTAGTAAGTATCCCTAGTTCCTTAAGTAGCCCACTACATGACATTCTTGAGTTGACACCACAAATGATCCACAACACACGTTTTTGTGCTCTGAAAACGTTTGTTTGGCCTGATGAGTTGCCCCAGAAAATAATCCCATATGACATTCTGGAGTGAAAGTATGCATAATATGCTAGATTTTTTATTTTTATATCTCCTACATCTGACAACATTCACATAGCAAACAGGGATTTGTTTAGGCACTTCAGCAGTTCTGTGGTATGCCCCTCCCTTGATCTCCCTCTTCATTGATCATGATAAGGAACAGAAATGGGCCTAATAGAGATCCTTGTGGAACACCTATCTTTGCTTGTTGCATACTGGACATTTCTTTGCCCGCACAAACTACTTGCTTTTGGTTCTGTAGGTATGATTCTAATAATTTAAGGCTGTTAACTCTAATGCCGTATAATTCCATTTTTCTAAGAGTGCTTTATGCTCTACACACTCGAATGCTTTACTTAAGTCACAAAAGATGATTTAAGCAATGCCTTCATTCTCGAGAACTTGATAAAGGTATTTGACTACTGAGTCTATAGCGTCAAGAGTTGACAGGTTTTTTCTAAAACTGTACTGTGACTTGGTAATTATTTCTGCAGTTTCAAAATAAGCACATAATTGTTGGTAGATTACACATCCAAATACTTTAGAAAGAGCTGGGACTATGGAAATTGCCGTGTAACTAGAAGGGGAGTCGACATCACCTTTTTTATATATCGGAACTACCCTGGATACTTTCAGCTCATCCGGAAAATATCCTTAAGTTATACACTTGTTTATACAGTACGTTAAAGGGTACACAATGTTATCTATTACTGTCCTTAAAATAGTGATATATATATATATATATATATATATATATATATATATATATATATATATATATATATATATTTTATAGAGGAAAAATTCCAAAAAGGAAAATATACATAAAAAATAGATGAAGTACACTTACCAGGCGAAAGGGCACAGGCAGTAATAGCAACAAATAAACACACAGACACACACACACACACACAAAAATGCTAGCTTTCGCAGCCTAGCTGCTTCATCAGGCAGAAGGGAAGGAGAGGGAAAAGGAAATGATGAGGGTTTTAAGGAATGGGGTAAGGAGCCATTCCAATCCCGGGACAGGAAAGACTTACCTTGGGGGAAAAAATGGAAGGTAAATAAATGCACATACACCCACACATTTACACAGACACAAGTACACTTAGGCAGACATACTGTAGAAAGGCTTTCTACAGTTCTACAGTATGTCTGCCTAAGTGTACTTGTGTCTGTGTAAATGTGTGGGTGTATGTGCATTTATTTACCTTCCATTTTTTCCCCCAAGGTAAGTCTTTCCTGTCCCGGGATTGGAATGGCTCCTTACCCCATTCCTTAAAACCCTCATCATTTCCTTTTCCCTCTCCTTCCCTTCTGCCTGATGAAGCAGCTAGGCTGCGAAAGCTAGCATTTCTGTGTGTGTGTGTGTGTGTGTCTGTGTGTTTACTTGTTGCTATTACTGCCTGTGCCCTTTCGCCTGGTAAGTGTACTTCATCTATTTTTTACGTATATATATATATATATATATATATATATATATATATATATATATACGAATATTATAGAGGAAAAATTCCTAACAGGAAAAAAATATACGTAAAAAATAGATGAAGAACACTTACCAGGCGAAGGGGCACAGGCAGTAATAGCAACAAATAAACACACAGACACACACACACTCAAAAATGCTAGCTTTCGCAGCCTAGCTGCTTCATCAGGCAGAAGGGAAGGAGAGGGAAAAGGAAATGATGAGGGATTTAAGGAAGGGGGTAAGGAGCCATTCCAATCCCGGGACAGGAAAGACTTACCTTGGGGGAAAAAATGGAAGGTAAATAAATGCACATACACCCACACATTTACACAGACACAAGTACACTTAGGCAGACATACTGTAGAACTGTAGAAAGCAAAGAAGTATCATACAATGTGCTTGGCCGATGTTTATTTCTACCTGGACGGAACAGCTCAGCAATGGTATAAAAACAATGAAGACAAGCTGAATGACAGGGAAACGTCCCAGACGAAACTCAAGAAGACGTTTGGAGACCGCCAGCAACAAATCCGCTCGGCAGAAGAACATGTTAAGAACCGGACCCAACAACATGGTGAGCCAACACAGTTGTACATACAAAATGTTTTAGCCCTGTGTAACTTAGTCAATCCGAATATGACTGAGGACGACAGAATCACGCATCTGATGAAGGATATTGCAGAAGACACGTACCAAGCTTTTCTGATAAAAGACATCACTACGACGGAAGAGTTCATAAAGTGGTGCCAGCATACTGAAAAGATGCAACAAATGAGAACTGTACGAAGAAGTATGACAGACTCCCGAATGTAGTTCCTATGGCCATCGTGGAAGACCAGCATGACTTCGCTTCTCTCATATGCCAAATTGTGAGGGAAGAATTACAACAATTAATGGCAGCTGGGACTATTAGACTGAGCGAGAATCAGGTAATGGCCATTGATGTAAGTCCTGTATGTCACGAGGGAGCCAACACCACTAAGGAAAAGAGACTTCTGACATTAGCTCCTGTCTGCCCCGCCAGTTGCACCCGACGTAAAGAATGGTGTCGCCCTGCTATGACTTATGCTGCAGCAGCTAAACGGCAGCCTATGAACTGACAGACGTGGCCACAACCAATTCCCCTGGCAACTATGACACCCCGCAGAAGAACAGACATCTAGAGGAGAGAAGACAACACATCACTGTGTATCCACTGTGGGCACCCTGGACATGTCGTAAGCTACTGCAGAGAGAGAGAGAAGGCGAATATTCAACTATTATTTTGCCACAAGACGTCAGCCATCAGAGCAGTTATATCCCAGTCAGTCACCTGCTGATGATTTCAGTCGACCTATGGGAAGAAAGCCATTGCTGTACCCTAGACGAGGTCGCTCCCCGACATAGCGTAGCCATTCACCGTCGCCATACAGAGGTACCAGCCACTCTCCTAGCCACCACTAGGAAAACTAACTGCATGAGGCCGCCACATATGAATATCCTCCATGGACAACAGTCGCTAAGATGTCGGGAAATATCATCGACATCATAATCAATGGCCAACCTGTCCGGGCACTTGATACAGGAGCTTCTTTCTCTGTATTGTCGGATAATTACCGCCACACACTAAAGAAAACAATGTTCTGTGATATGAGGGCAACTGTGCTGAACGTCACGAACGGAAAGTACGTCCTGCCAGCAGGTACTTGTGTCGCAAGAATAACCATCAACAACAGGACCCATTTGCATTTGTCGTTTTAACAGAATGTAGTCACAATGTCATCCTTAGATGGGACTTCCTTCAGGCATCCCAAGCTATCTTTCACTGTGGACAACCTGAGCTGCAAATTGAAAAAGTTGTTCCGATAGGTACATGTAGTACAGAATTTTCTGGAAAGTTATTTGCCGTTGACAACGTGACGATCCCGCCGTTAATGATGAGAAAAGTTGTAGTCACAAACACAGATGACCAGTTAAGTGAAGTGCTTGTTGATAGTAAAAAATTTATCAGGCTCACCAAAGAAATTTACATACCAGCGGCTATCATAAGCATTACCAGAGGTCGAGGAGAAATTTGGATCACTAATTGTCACGAGCAGTTGCAACTTATCCCCAAAGGAATGTGTATCGGGACAGCTGAACCAATCAAGTATGGTGATCTCAATGTCATCAACGAAGACCCATGCTCTGCTGTTAGTAGAGACAACACGCTAGAGGAAACATATATGGAACTGCCAATAGAGCCTGAACTGACCAAGGAACAACGCTAGCGGGTGTTAGCTATACTACGTCAATTTTCTGGTGCATTCACACCTCAGCAGAGGAAAAGTCAGACGAAACGGCCCACCATAAGGCATCATATCAATACTGGGGATTATACACCAATTAACCAGTGTTTGTATAGAGTGTCAGTAGCTGAAAGACAGATAATTCGGGAGGAAGTGGAGAAGATGTTGCGAGATGACATTATTCAACCTTTGGAGAGTCCATGGTCGTCTCCAATGATCCTTGTAAAGAAGAAGGATGGCACGTGGCAATTCTGGGTCGACTATCGGTGGCTGAACAAATCACAAAGAAAGATGGCTACCCACTGCCGTGCACTGATGACACCTTAGACTGCCTGAAAGGAGCTACATACTTCTCAACTATGGACATGCAGGTTACTGGCAAATCGAGGTTGACGAAGCTGACAGGGAGAAGACGGCTTTTATTACACCTGACGGCCTCTATGAATTCAAAGTAATGCCATTTGGATTATATAACGCTCCAGCCACATTCGAACGCATGAAGGACAACTTGTTTTGACACCTTAAGTGGATGACGTGTCTTTGCTATTTAGATGACATTTTCATTTTCTCGGAAACATTTGAAGATTATCTGAGTCGCGTGTCAACTGGTTGAAGTGTGTTCAGACTGCAGGAATCTGCCTCAATCCAAAGAAGTGCTTCTTTGTCGCCAAAGAGATAAAATTCCTGGGGCACCTAGTCAACGGAGATGGTGTCCGTCCTGATCCAGATAAAGTAAGGGCAGTGACAGAATTTCCAACTCCTCAGCACATTCGTGATGTGAGAAGTTTTCTCAGAATGTGCTCGTACTACCGACGTTTCATAAAAGGATTTTGTAACAAGGCACGTCCATTACAAGAACTTCTGCAGGGGGGTGCCAAGTTTTACTGCGATGAGACAAAAGAAAGAGCTTTCCGGGCACTTAAGAAGGCTCTAATTTCTGCACCATTACTAGCCTTGTACGACGAGAAAACGGAACTTCATACAGACACCAGTGGTTATGGGATTGGTGCAGTGCTTATACAAGTTCAGGAAGGTGCTGAAAAAGTGATAGCCTATGCATCAAGAGTACTCTTAAAGTCCAAGATAAACTACTCTAGAACTGAGAAAGAATGTCTCGCAGTTATCTGGGCTATCAACAAGTTCCGGCCATATTTATTTGGCAAACCATTCACTGTCATGACAGACCACCATTCTTTGTGTTGGCTGACTAGCTTGAAGGATCCATCAGGTCAAGTAGCAAGATGGTCACTAAGACTCCAAGAGTACGATTCACAGTGGTATTCACGAACGGCGCAAACACAAGGATGCCGACTGCCTTTTGAGGAATCAATTAGTGGAACACAAAAGCATGAATGAAATTTCATCCCTCACTGAATTACATGATGTGACTGCTGAACAGAGGGAAAATCCAGCACTATCAAAAACGATAGAGGCCTTGGAGAAAGGAGAACCAACCAATGGAGAGTTCCAACTTATAAACGGAACATTGTATAAAAGCAACTATGATCCACTGGGCCCCAAATGGCTACTGGTCATCCAGCTCACCTCCAGCCAGCTATTCTCAAGTATTTCCACGATGCTCCAATATCTGGTCATCTGGGATTCGTGAAGACCCTTGACAGAATCAGACACAAGTATTACTGGAAAGGTCTCTACCGATCTGTCAAGCACCTATGTGAGTCGCTGTAAAGAGTGCCAGCAACGGAAGCATGTGCCGCAATCACCTCGAGGGCATCTCGTACCGATTCTGCCGGCAGCAGCTCCATTCCACCGAGTTGTGATCGATCTTTTAGGGAGGTTCCCGACGTCGACAACTGGTAACTGATGGATAATAGTCTGCACTGACTACCTCACACACTACGCTGTCACCAAACCTGTGCCGACTGCAGAAGCTCCAGAGATCGCAAAATTCCTTGTAGAAGACATTATTATGAAGCATGGAGCACCACATGTCATGGTATCTCACCATAGAAAAGTATTCCAGTCAAAACGGTATCAGAGGTAATGTCATGGTGCGACATTGTGCACAGAATGACAACTGCATACCATTCTCAGACAAATGGTCTTACAAAACTTTTAACAAGACGTTAGCCGATATGCTGTCAATGTTGAGCAGAAGGATTGGGATACAATTCTGCCAGTTGTGACATCTGCTTACAATTCCGCAAGACAAGACACCACAGACTACACGCCATTTTTCCTGCTCCATGGCTGGGAATCTGAGACGACAATGGATACGCTGTTCCCGTTCCAACCAGACGACACTCAGGATGACTGTGTTAAACAGTTCATCACTAGGGTCAAGACAGCTGGCTCGCATACAGATACTCAACGCCCAAGAGGACCGTCAGCAGTATAACATCAAGCACCGACCTGTTGTGTACAGCCCAAAAGATCTGGTATGGATTTTTACCCCTGTATGGAAGATTAGACTGTCAGAAAATTTACTGAAGCTATACTTTGGTCCGTATCATGTCATACATCATCTGTCAGACGTCACATACAAAGTTGAGGATTATGAGCTGTAGTCGAAACGACAAAAACGAAGAGACATTGTTCACATCCTGCGCATGAAGCCTTACTACAATCCTGAAGAGCAGGTAGGCAACAATGGCTTCTTGTTCAAGGAGTCTATGGACGGTAACGGTACTGATGAAGCCACGACAGGAATGTCTGTCGTCGATAATCGTGGAGAATGGAAGGATTCTCCTGAACTGCCATACAGAGGACCCATAACAAGGTCAAGATTCAGGACATTGCAACTGGCTCCACAGGTAACATAACAGCGGGTCGCTGTTTTTCCAGGAGAGGGAGCAATGGTACGAGAGACCACCATACACCAACTGCCGGCGTGGTGCAGGGCATAGCATCACCAGCAAAAATTTATTTCTTTGAAATTAACAATTCCAGAATTTCTACATCTTTCTTATGTTCACTTGTAATTTCCACTTGTTTCTTATGTTAACTGTTCTTGCAACTGGCCCGAGAGGCAGGCAGTGCTGTGTGTACGTTTCAGTTCGCAATAAACCTGCTTTCAGGATAAGTGCTATGATCAGTTGACAACCCTGCCTTCGAAGTCTAGCCTGCTTCCATTTCAATGCGACAATATTGTTTAAGAGCATAACTTGGTTTTTGAGATTTGTCAGTTGTATGGTGTACCATGGATTTTGCTTATTTTTACCCTTAGTGCTATGGTCTTTGGTAGTTAGTTTGCATTTATTTGTGGAAATACATTCATTAAATTGTGTTATAAATGCTTTAAAAAACCTTCCAAATATTAGCTTTGGTGGCAAATCATTACAAAAACTATAATGTGTGACACTGTATTGGCCAAACCAATCTCTGTTGGTAAGGGACTGACGAAATCGGACAGTTTTGTCATGTGTGACAGGTCTGGTGATCACCACCTTTGGGACATACATTTCAATATTACTCTTACTCTTATCAGCATAAAATCTTCTGAAATAATTTAAAGATACAGGATCATGAGCGATGTTACTTCACATTATGATTCTGTAGTTTCAAAATTTACAAATATATTATCAAGACATGCTTCATCTCTTGTGGGTCTACTGTTGTTAAAGTGTAAATTGTACTGTCTTAAAATATTTTTTAACTCAGTAACACTATGTTTGGTTGTTGTTACATCAAAATCTGCATTTAGACCAACAACTATTTGTATATCATAATGTGACCACTTTTTCTCACTAAATATCTCTAGCAGCATGGCCATTTTTTTCTAGAAATACACTAATGATAACCTTAGGTGACCGGTACGAGGATATTATTATTAAACTAAAATTGTCAATAACTATTCCAGTAACCGCAAAATTCTTTTCATCACATAAATAATCTAGATCCAACTTCAAGCAACTTAGTGACAGGTTAATGTAGATTGCCACACCACCTCTTATGTACAATTTTCTACTGTAATTATTTGCTAGATTATAGTTATAAAATTTAACTACAGAAAGTTCACTATCTCTAGCCCAATTTTCACCCAGACAAAAATATCAATGTCATTATTTAAACCAAAAGTGTTTACAATGAATTCTTTATCTTTTAGCCCTTGAATATTCAGCTAGCTAATTTTAAGATCAAAATGTCTTTTACTTTAGAATGAACATTTGGACTAGAAATCCTGGTAACATTTATACTGCTTATTTCACGGACTTCTTCACCTTGCTGTGTTCCACTAAAAAATCATTTAGATAGAGAGGAGGCACTGTCTTCCGCTTACCCACAACACTTATTACTTCCTCTGCTGGAGTTCTCTTCCCTCCTTTTGGTGACAATGTAGCTACTGTCGCTGTTGGAACTTCTGTCACGACTAGTGATGGTGTTTCCTCAGCAGTTTCATCTTCTAGTGCAGGTTGTGATGATTCCACTGGTGACAGTGATGCTTCACAAACTGATGCTGATGTACACCTAATTTCTTCATGAGGTGTAGCCAGGAATGTATCTTCATCATGTGCTATTGGTGGGTTCTCCTTTTTTGTTGCCATTGGCAGTGAGCCTATTGCAGGAAGTGCAATTTTTTCATCAGTGTCTACACTAGCTATTTTTATTGCTTGCAAAATTTATTTGTCCAACACTATCTTGTCTAGCGTGTTTCTGTGGAGCCCATGTCTCGTAAAATGTTCTCTGATGGAACTGCTTGTCTCAATAAAATTTGTGTGCAGAAAACTGTTACAAATCATTCTTAATTATCTGTTTCTTGAGACGATTTCTCTGTTGTTGTTGTTGTTTTAAGGGGACTAAACAGCTAGGTCATCAGTCCCCTAATTTAAACATGAGTTTTCCAATAAGTCGTGTCTGTGGGAAATGCTTACGGAAAATACATTTGCCTGTGGCATTTTTACTAGCAATTTTCTCAATGCTCATATAGCCAGGCTACTCTCGTTTTTATATACATTGTTGCCTCCACCAATTATGACACAGTTCACACCACTTTTTACTGTAGTTTCACAGTTTTTCAATACTTCTTGCAAAGTAGCTACAGGCTTTGAAATTCCAGTGACGTAATATTCTGACTGTATATTGTGCATTATTTTTGCCAGTCCCGTACCATGACTCGTTGACAGAATGTATATTTCTTCTTTTACCTTTATTGTTTGATTTTCTGCCTTGTGTTCCTTATTATTACACACTACAATAACATGATTTTTGTGTTGAACAGTACATGGCACTTGCAAGTTTACATTTGCAATTTTTTATCTACAGATCTATCTGAGTGCTTTCCCACATCACTGAAATTTTCTTTTCACAGTTTTTGGCTGTCTGCAGTTAGGACATCGTATCTGTTCATTAGTGGGTCATGAAAATCATTCGTATTTAACACAGGGTGGCAGAACTTTTTAGGCCTAATAAACACACACTCTCGTTCACAGCTTTGTGTCTCTGTGGAAATATCCGCACACTGAATCAGACTTTTTAGCATTTCAGCATATTGTCTGGCTTTAGTTAAGTCCTTCTGGAGTTCTTCCTTAACACTTATTTCGAGTCCAGCATTACACATTTCTAAAGCAGCTTCAAGACCATTACACTCACTTCTGCAATCTTTTGCCGATTTTCGCTTCCATGAATATTTGCTCTCAGAAATGAAACAGCTGTTTACTTGTTGCATTACTTTTTTTTTTTTTTTTTTTTTTTTTTTTTTCTTTTATACACATTTCATCCTTTATTTTAGGGCATCATTAGTGGAGATTTCTATATATGGAAATTACATATTTGCTTAATTATTTAGTTTCACCAGATTTCAAAGTCTTAGAAATTAGATTAAAAACAGTTCACTTTGTTTTACTCCAAATAATATAGGCTACTCACGTTTTATGGTATTGGGATTTTCATGGCATTCTTCCCACTGGCTAAATTCACACAGTGTCACCACAATTTGTGTACATTATGCTTGTTTGCTCTATGTATTTCCCATCAGAGACAGTTTAGGGGATATTATAGGAGTGAAACATGGACAGCAAGAAGTTCAGATGGAAACATAATAGAATTTGGTGCTACACATGAATGATAGATTAGGTGGGTATATCTGCATAACTAATGAGGAGGTACTCAACAGAACTGGGAAGAAAAGGAGTATCTAACATTTCCTAATAGAAGGTATAGGTTGGTGGGACATATTCTGAGACATCAAGAAATCCTCAACTCAGCATTAGAAGGAAGTGTGTGGGGCAAAAATCGTAGATGGAAACCAAGGGACAAATACAATAAACAGATTCAAAAGGCTGCAGGTTGCCATTCTGATTCTCATATGAAGAGGCTTGCACATGACAGGGAAGTGTGTAGAGCTGCATGAAACCAGTGCACAGAATGAAAACTACAACTGGGTAGTTATTGTGGTGTATGGTGATTGTATGTGGTTCTGTTATGCTGTGTCTGATTTTGATTTTTATGCTTTTATTTTTGTTTTAATTTTGTTGTGAAGGTTTGTGACTGTGTCATTCTTATAAAAATGGTTTCAGCTGTCTGTATTATTATGTCATGTTCCTTTGTTGAGTGGTATTGTATTGGGTCTATGGAATTAAATGGGGTTTGGGCCCCAATAACTCGCACTTATAATTGAGCGAATACTTTTCTCTCTTAACTTAAGCACATACAGGATAGAACTAAACGAAACATAGCGAGTGGAGCCCAGAGAGGTGAGCTCCCAAAGATTACAAACAAAAAAGATCTTTCAGTTTGTTAATTTCCAATCAATTGTTCTGTTGTTGGGTAGCCACGACAGGGTTGCTTAAGATTAAAATGTCATCTAGGTAAGCAAAACGAAACTTTAGGGGAATAAAATTTCATTAATAAATCTTTGCCATGTCTGAGTGGCATTCTTGAGGCCGAAAGGCATGAACCGGTAGCGAAATAAACCTATGAGAGTAGCGATAGCAGTCTCCTCTATGCCTTCTGAGACCATAGGGATTTGGTGGTAAGCACATTTGCAATCCACTACTAAAAAACCTTTCATGCCTGCCAAAGTCTGCATAAAGTCAGAAATGTTTGGGATCGGGTAGTTGTCCAATATATTGTGAGCATTGAGGCAGCGGCAGTCTCCACACTTATGCCAAGAACAGTCCTGCTTCAGTCAGGGTGGCCACCAGTTATTCATTTTCAAATTCAAGGTATTTTCCCGGTTTTCCAGGTTAAAAATAATTATTTTCCAGGTTTTCACGAAACTTAATTTTGATCAAAGGGGTCAGCAAACAACTATACCGTACAGAAACTAGTAACATGTTTTGTAAACACATGTCATTCAAGTTGAACCATGTCACGTTGTAATATACACCAAGCAGTGACGAATCCAGGATTTGTGTTGGTATGGGGTGGGGTGGGGCGGGGGGGGGGCATTGTACTTCAAACTGCTCTACAAAGAACCAGCTCATATTATGAGGTTTTCCTCATGGTTTTGAGGGATTTACAGCCCCATAGACCCCCTCCTCCACCCCAGATTGGACACTGACACAATGTATAGTACAGGGTGTACATTTTAATGTGACAAACCAGAATAACTATGAAAAAAGGATATATTCAACAACGGTTTTCACCATTATGAAAGGAAGGCAGAGGCTTAGGAAATGATACTAAACTTGAACTGCCTCCACCGTTTGGAAGTGGTGTGGGTGGCTAGTGTAAAATTTTAAATGGAAACTCCAATTTTTTTATTGCAGATTCAGATTCTACAGACCAATTCATGTTTCGTTGATTTTTTTGTCTTTCAATTGGTAACATATTGCACTGTAATGGTAAGAATTATTTGCCATACTGCTGAAGAAATGAATCATCCAGGAAAGAAAATGAAGGTTAATCATATTGATGATGCTTTAGAACCCAACCAATTGATACCAGATGTACATTTCTTCCCGACTAGTTCAATTAAGTGTTTTTTCGGCAATTCATAACTGGTATTCAGACAAGGGTAATCTGGACTAAGGTATCCTTTGGAAGACTGCCCTGTCCACTGCAGGGAGAGGAAGGTATCACTTTGGGGATCATTTGGTAGCGTTCTGAAGCATCATGAATATGGTTTTCCATTTAATTTATATCCTGTTTAGTACATCACTTCACCAGTATAGCAAATATTTCTTACTATTACAGTGCCATCTGTCGCAAAAAAAAATAATATATATATATATATATATATATATATATATATATATATATATATATATATATATATATATATATAACTAAATAAATAAAAAAAAAAATCCATTCAGACCATACATGATGTGGACCTTAGTATCCGAATTTGCAATAAAAATCGGGGTTCTCATTTAAAATGTTACACTTGACCCCCCCCCCCCCCCACACACACACACACACACACACGCAAACGGTGAAAACCAATTTTGAATATCTACTGTTTTTCCGAGTTATTCCGGCTTGTCAACTTAAAATTTACACCCTGTATAATGGACTAAGTTGAGTTCAAGTAGTTGGAGGATACTGTACATTTTAATGTGAATTGCATTCGTTTCTGCAACATAGCCTGTTCATTTATACTAGACATTAAAATGCAGTCACATCTCATGAAACAGTGGTCGAGAACTCAATACATATATGATGATTTACTTTACCTTCAGGATATGAACAACCTTTGGCTCACCTTGACTGTCCGATACCACCATTTTTTTTTTTTTTTTTTTTTTAATTAACTGAAACATGAAGATCAACGTCGCGCTTAAACACACGCGCGAACGCGCGTTTGTAACATTACTGGAAGCATTTTTCCCCCCAAGCAGGCTCCTGACTTCATTTTTAACAAAAGAACATTGCAAAACGTAGCTTCACTTTTACACTTCGCTAGTCTCTCGCGCTCTATTTCACAAGTTTCGTAATTGTACATCATTATTACGAAAAAAAGCTCCCCTTGTATTCAAGAACTTCAATAAACGAGCCGTTTTCGTGATATTTTGTGTCCTTTTTTTTCGATGTTTCATTTTTACTTTAGTATTGCTATTTCTATTGTTTTTCTATTTAGAATCTCCCCGCCCAAAACCCCATTAAATTCTTTTACTTATTTTGTTTTCTTTCTTTTTTTCGCTTACATCAATATTTGTGTCGTTTATTTCATGTTATCGACGCCACATTACATTTGCATTGAAATATGAATGTCGGTTATCACCATGACGTTGTGCCTGACGTCAAGGATCAAAGCAGACGGGTGGTATCGGAGTATCCAGTATTGCCCAACCTTTTCACCTCTTTCAAGTTTTCATTTAGATTGTCCCCAATGATGGTTTTCAGGTTCCAGAGCCCTTACACTCAAATAAGTTTTGCCCTGGAAAATTCTAGCTAAAAGATCAATGAATGTTAATGACCCAGCATGGTAATAATGCACAATTTTGTGGGCGAGTTCTTGAACTGCGTGGAGATGGAATGGGGAAAGCAAAAACATATCTGGAGCAACAGCTGTGTGGTATTTGCAGTCAAGTGCCAATTGGTAAAATAACATACAACAGCAGTTTTGAATGAAAACATTATTTTGTTCTAATGAATTTGTTTCATTTTTTTAATTCTTGTAGTACTAAACAGACAGTGAGATATATATTGTGGAAAGCAACAGACTTCAGTTTACTTATGGAAAGTTTATGTTTCTTGCTTCTTGCGTGGCTGTTCAAATCACTCTTCCCCATTGTAGAAATATTTATTTGTGTTGCACCAAGAGCATAATGCATTCGTTTGTGATTTAGGATCACATGTAACCCATGGATACACTGTCTCGTATGAGCTCTGATATCGAGTTATACTTTGTTTTGACATGTCGGACAAACCCTTCACTCCAAAACACGTTGAATTATTTCATCTGTGCGGGCACAGATAAGGTCGATTCACACTTGTATTCACTCTATTGTTCTCTGCACCGATTGTTTCACTCTGTTCCATCTCAGAAAGATGTAGATGGCGTTAGTCCCGAAATATATTTAACGATATTTTAATGTATTGTTATAAGACAGGTGTCGCGTAACGTATTACAGAGTTATACTTACATATTTTTGCAGGTCAATTAGCACGTCAAAAAGTCGCAATCTACAATGTTAGAACTGTATTTCATACGGGCCCGGCTAGCGCTCACTAGGTGGCGTTGCGTGTACGTATGCTTTTTGAAAACCCAATAACATAACGAGGGGAATAATCTTTTGTGTTGACCATAAAATAAATAATTAATGCTGTTCCTGCTCTATGGTTGACAGGTTCTCGATGTACCCTTGTCCGCTAAGTAAATTAATTATTCTCGTAATTGTTACCGCGACTCCTCATTGGTGCTAGCCGGGCCCGTATGGACAACAGTTCAGCCATGAACAATACGCACCGGTACATGATGACTCTGTTTACTATTTACATATTACCAATGTTACGTCAGTCACAGGAATCGTCTATAATTATTACTAAGGAACATAGGCACCGACTTTTGAAATTCTTGGGGTATGCTCAGTGGTGTACCCAGGTATTTCTAAAGAAAAAAAAAAAAAAAAATACAAATACAAAAAAATACAAAAACTTATACAAAACACACGCTATCGATTCCATATCACCGTCACCATCACGATTATAAGTCGAAGTCCTTTAATATTTCACTATATACTTATCCATTTTAACGATTTTCACACGCACGACATTAACCCTTTTAATCCCAAATTTTATTGATTTCTGAACAAAAATATTTATTTGCATATATCTATAAATAATGATTGGATTAATGTATATTTAATAGAATTTTTGATTATTTTTAGTTTTTGGAAGCAGATTTCGGATGACTACAGATGGCATCAGTGTGCAGGATATGTTTCCTTTATCGTAACTAATAATATTTTCACACTGTTGACTACTAATTTAGACACTGAACAACTATTTAGTAATAAAGTTTTTTTAATTTTGTTTCCTTTACCTTGATTCAATTATTTGAAAGTAAGGTAAAGCAGTCAACAATCCGAAGATTGGTTTGAACACCACAGTGCTTTACTAGGCATGGTCCTGTTTGGAGGTGGTATGCCGTTGCCTTCCTCCGACCTTGGAACTGACTTACCCAGCCAGTTATAGGGGGACCTACAGTTTAACGTGGGTTCCGAACCACGGTGCTGCTCGGTATTTTTCACATGAGCAGAGGTGAAAGAAGTGGAAAGTGACAGATAAAAATCCTAGGACCTGGCGGGGATCGAACCCGCGACCTTTGGATTTGTAGTCTGGCACTCTACCACTGTGCAACCGAGGCGCTGTTGCATTTACTCCAACTTAGACATCAATCAACGATATATATTTTGACAATGCATTTTAGCCTAATGCTTTTTGTTTCCTCGAGATAATGGTAGACAATCTAGTCATAATGAATTGCTGGAAGCCCTGCAATATTATTTACAATCTTTGAAAAAATGGTTGTGGCTAGACGGACAGATAAAGATGAGGGGAGGGAAAGGGTTAAGACGTAATTCCATGCACAGGTGACACAGGTCAAAAAGAGCAGAAACTAAGGTCCGACTACTACATTCAATGGTTGACAGATTGTTGAAGCCTGAAAATTCAAATTCAGAAAAAAAAAAAAAAAAAAAAAATTATCACTAGCTGCTTGCCTTTCGAGAATTTTGTAGAACTGCCAATTAAAACACAAAGACCTTCGCAAGTTATGAACACTGTTGACAGAATATTTTAGCTAGAAGGAATAGGGCAGTCTTCGCAGGAAGTACGTCGGCTCACTGGTAACGTATGTGGTTGTCAAAAGGTTATCTCAAAAGATACCGGGAATTAAATTCGTAGTGTAAACGTTTTCAATGTATCGTACCAAACCCACTTCATTTATAGTTATTTAATACTTTTAAAGGTTGCCGCCTTCAGTTTACAATATTGACTTAACAAGCGGAATTCCATTAACATTCGGACTATTTAGAAAACAGTCACTTCACTCGCATGTAAACGTGGATTTTAAAGCCTACGAATTCAATTACCTGTTTAAAATAATCTATTTAGAGTGGTGTCTTCCAAAAGCCAGCCGCCCATCAATGGAATGAGAGAGTCGATTGTAATTACAGTCAAGAAATATAACGTAAAGAAAAAATGATACCACAATATTCAGTGGGTCGGGTATGCCTGAGCGACCGAGCGTACCCGTAGTCGGCGCCAATGCTAACGAAGCATCACAATACCAACTATTACGGAGTTTATAGTTAAACTCAACAAAACGCTTCCTTGAAGAAATTTTTCAACACAGATTCAAACAAACGAGATCTGTGATGATGAATATTAATGAGGGGGGGGGGCGTCAATTACGAAAATTGCTAAAATTTAGTGCAAATAAATATCGACTTTCATTCTAGCTGCGATTTCGTAGTCGCGCCTTACGATAACATCGCGTCTCTTCGACGTACATCGCGAGGAACTGAGTCGTGTGGTTGAACAACACTTCGAGATAAATACAGAAATAGATAGCGGAATACGTAACCTATAATTATAAAACTTTTTAAACTGCCCAGAAATACATTTGAACATTTTTGTACATGAAAATGAACGATTTAACCCGCGGGCAATAGCGATCTGAGCATTTTGCTCGCCGTAATTTTAAAACGACTGGCATTTTGTTACTTTTAAATATTAAACTTTGAGGGTTTTTTCTTACTAAAACTACAGGGAATACTTATTTACACTTATTAAGTACACTTCGAACTGTTCGTGTAATCTGAGCAATAGGCTATACACGCGAACGATCGTTTAACTCTTGAAGCCGCGAGATCTCGTGGATTAAAAACCCCGGTTTCTGGCTGAAATTCAAGGTTTTTTCCCGGTTTTCCCCGGTTTTTTCAAATTCAAGGCTTTTTCCCGGTTTCAAGGTTCGGTGGCCACCCTGTCAGTACTAAATGAATGGGAGAGGACTAGTTGCTAGATGATGGCTCAATGACACCTGACTGTAAATGTTTAGAAATTTATTCTTTAATGGCCATCAATTTCTCTGGACTGAGGCGATGTGGCTGGCAAGTGATGGGTGGACTATCTATAAGACACAGCTTATGCACTGTACCATTTTTGACCACTGATACATCATTAGAAATGGTAGGAGAGATTTGTTTACCTTCGTGACTAATATTTGTTGTGATGGACTGGACGAGAACCAGGGGAGGGGGTATGGCCCAGTGCAAGTTACATGGTGTGCATGAGGAGGGAACTGGTTCGGCTAAGTTCTGGCTGGCGGAGTAGGCCAAGGCATCGGGGAAGTTCCAGTTCCAGTTATGTGTTTATTTGGGTGTGCCACCAGCGCACTGGGACAAGGCAACACCACCTAAAAGACAAGGCCTCACAGCTGGCCATGCCTGCATCACTCATAAAGGTCACAACCGCTAGCTCATTGACTGGCCACTACAAGATGGTGGGTTTGTCCCAGCGGACAGCCAGTGAGCTGGCAGCCGCAGGCTTTACATGCGACGTAGGCACAGCCAGCTGTGATGCCTTGTCTTGTAGGTGGTGTTGGACGAGGTGGTGTTACATGATGGTTATTGCAGTGGCCAATAACTGGAGGAGGCATGCGCAACGCGATAGCAGACAGCTCGAGTGGAGAAGTGGAAACAAATTACGACCATGAAGCGGCATAGAGAAGTTAGTGTTTGTAGATGCTGCCAGAGTGGGACACTGCACAGGTTGAGCAGTCACGGAACACTTTGGCATGGAAACACAGGTCTGTTTATTAACATCGGCCTATAAGCGGTAGTGGGTAGCACCATCACAAACAATGGTAACCTTGTGTGTGAGCGAAACGGCACTAGTAGCACTTTATGAAGGAACACTTGTACTAACCTTAGAGAGTGAGGCTTGTTGCCTCAAATTGTAGAGCAATAGCTGATGTCAGGCAAACACCAACTGAGACTCCATAACAACCAGGTGGCGAGCTATGTTCACTTGACCACTTAGACCAGAGCAACCCAGACTGTTTAATTGAGTCAAAACACTCGCACACAACACTTTCTCTTTCACGACATAGATTGATTGTTTGTTCATGGTCATGACACAACTTAGAAGACAGGTCCTTGAACTTCTTAGTACTCTGTAAACAATCGCGAGCAACAGGTGAGTTAACAGAAGGAGAGTCAGGGCTTGACAGAGCACAGGAAAAATAAGTGTTTGTGGAACGGCGAGAAACTGAATGTCGCACAGTTAGTGACAGTTTGTGATGCCTCAAGAAGTCCATGCCTAGGATGGGCTCCGGCTCTACAACCAAAAAATTCCATGAAAGTTTACACTGCAGTGCCAGGCAGACAGTAAAGGTTGTAGCATCTGCACAGCAGCTGTGTGGCATTGACAGCGTGGAGTATGGCACTGTGAGGGCGGAGCGGGCCTGTTACCATCGAAGGTGGTAATAAACATCTGCGTCAGTGTCAATAAGAAAATGCACATTAGAAACACAGTCACAAATGTACGGATGAGCACTCGATGGTGAAAATCACTGACAGAATGGAAGACATGTAGGTGCCCACAATTTTTCAAGCTGGAGGTGGCACCTACTCTGTGTTTGAGTGGTGACATGGCAAACGACACTTTCTTGTGGCATCACCGAAGTGGCTGTGGATAGTGTGGCACTTGCACCTGCGGTTAGCGAATCAACAGTGGTGGACCTTTGGTGGGGTGAGAGGAGCTGCTAGCTGGAAGTACAAGGGGGTCATGGTGGAGATGGCGAAGCAGGCATCTGTCAGCATGATGACGTGTGAATGTGCCCGGATCTTCCATAGGCGAATGCTTGATGTGTGAGCAGCTGTACCCACCAGCAGGAGGTTGTCAGCCAGTCTGCATCCTCGATGAGGCCTGCCTATCTTGGCTTTCCCATACGTAGGCATCATACACATGGTTGGCAATGCATATGCGCTCACTTGGCGACTGCAGGATGTTGTAGGTTAAAATTCTCTGCACAGAGAGCATTAGCTTACTAGACCAGAGAGCCCTGAGGGTGAAGTCTGCCATGACGTGTCCGTAAACCAGTAGACAAAGACAACGCCAGAGCTGCGAAGGTTTCTTGTCTCCCAAGTGTTCCTGATGGATTATGTGGTGAAAGGTGTCTTCCGGTGTGCGAGTGACCTTCTCCAGAATGGTTTGTTTGGCAAAAGCGTGCCAGACTGAAGCAGGGGGAGGGGTCGCAAGGTCACAGACAAGATTCACGTGCTCATGGAGGTGCGTGATGAGGTACAGGTAGTCAGCTGCATCATCGAGCACATAATGTTCAAATATTTACTCGACGAACACAAACCACGTCGAGGGTGCCTCAAAGGTGACATGTGGTGTCTTCAGCAGACAACCAGGGGGTGGTGATGACGGTGCCTTTGGAACATCTGCCACATGGGAGGCACCGATTTGTTGTGGTGTAACAAATGAGCTCGACGTCGGCGTTGAGTCCGGCGGGGCCTCGAGGACAAACAGCCGAGACTCAGCAGGTTGAGGGAAGATGGCTTGGGTGACCAATACGGCCGTGGCACCAGTGTGTGATGTGAAAACGTGCAGAAGTTCAAACTCGTGCAGCCGGGAATGTTCTAGTGTGTTGACAGTGTGCAGGTGTGGAAGCGATTGTTGTACATGTGGTACAGCAGACACATCACATGATGAGGGAAACACAAAGGACACACTTGCAGTCTATGGTATGCTATAGTTCACATTAGCACAGGTAGAATGGGCAGATTTGCTTAGCGATTCACTTAAAACACACAGAGGTGCAGATTGCACGTAGATAGGTCACGTGTTATTGACAAAGTCCAAGTCAGCTGTGCGTGCAGAAAATTGTCCATTGTTCATTATGTGAGTGACGCACGCACTGTGATGAAAGCTATTTGAAGCAAGTCCAATACCAGAAGCAATAATGAAGTTGTTGGCAAGTACTGCACTTGTTGGTGGAGCACGTGGTCGGCGGTTGCCAGCCTAAAATTCAAATTTTCCCTAATCAAACTGTATTTGAGAGTTCCATGTGCATACAATGTGGCGTGGACTCTGATTTGCACTGTTCGTCGACGAAACCATGGAAAACAAGACAGGCGAGCAGAGGCCCGAGTCTGTGAAACTTCTCGTAGCACTGGTAGTACCTGGTGTAACAAACATGTCCTGAGAGAAAATGTTTTGTGAGCACAGATTCAATGCACTTGAAGCAGGTACACACAGAATTCATGGCGGCGATGTTACTGTGGCTTGAAATTTGGATGGTGGTGACACAGTCACATTCATTGTGGTCATGAGTGTTGAGACAAAGGGCATCGAATTTTATCCACGAATAAATACACAAACATGAATCCCGCGACTTATCGATGAAGAAACGGCAGTGATAGCAACTTTGGGGTAACCAGTATGGAATTAAATAATTCTCACATATACTTGAGCAAACAGTTTTCTTACTTAATTCAAGCACTTACAGGAAAGAACTAAATGAAACATGGTGGATGGAGCCCAGAGAGGCTGAGCTCCCAAAGATTACATACAAAGATATTTCACTTGTTGTTCGTGTCCGATCAGTTGCTCTGTTGATGAGTCGCCACAGTCTGTGAAGCATGTGTTGGAGTACTACTTCTGTGAGAGTGGGTGGTTGGATGATTTGGGGATAACAATATCTGATGCTGTGGGTTTATGGTAGATTTCAAACATGTGTCACTTGTTTTGTTTTTTGATGGTTATATCCAGAAAGTTAATTTGGATATTTTGTTCTCTTTCAATTGTGCATGTTATATTTTCATGTATTCTACTGATGTCTGTATGTAATTTTTCAATTTTGGTTAGTGGCTCATCTATTAAGCAGAGAACATCATTATATACTGGTTTAGATATGGGGTAATATTAAAATATTGTAACTGTGCTACCAGAGTTGTGTTGTTCTTTCTTTAAACAACAGTGATACCTGTAATCTTTTCTCTTGCCACTGTTTACATTTTGGAAAAGGTTTACCATTTTCACATTGAAAGCTTAAGAGATATTAGTCGGAATGATATAGTTTACAAATTCTGAAATTTTACATTAGTGTTAACTGAAAGCTACAGACTAAAACATAATGCCTCAGAGTTACAATTTTTGTTTTGTTTTTCTTCTTTTACAGATTGACCAAGACAGTTTGGAACCCTTGCGCCCAGATTCTACCTTAGGTATGTGAAATGTTTAAGGTTATCATCATTCTTCAGAAGCAAAGAAGAAGTAGTTTCTAAAAGGTGCTGTGCATCCGTTATATCTGAACATTTCCATAGGCAGGACGTTTGCAGTTATCTTGTGAAACAGTTTTGTGTTGAAATCTAGACATTAATGTGAAGATTTCATAATAAAATGTGCTGCACTTACTTTGCACAATAAGTTCCTCCCTGTCTATCAGTGCACTGCCATTTATTGGCCCACAAACTATGGGAGTTTGGCCTTCAGCTGACAGGTTGAATTAAGTGCATCACAGTTGTTAAGTGGTGATATTCACTCTAAAGATATTGTTAGCACACGGTATGTGCTATTTTACAACCATGTATTTAGTTAATCAGTGCCGTAACATTTTGATACAAACATGTGAGTGAAGTGTGTGTGAAATGACAACTAACTACTTTGTGACGTGCCTATGTTGTAGTGTGAGTGAGGAAATGACGTGTGAAGAAAAAAAAAATTGCATTTCTGACAGCTCCTGCTTATTATAGCAATAATACGTGCATGCCAGTTAAATGTCAGAAAGCAGTGTCAACAATATTTTTTAGCCTTATTACTGTACTGAGAAAAGGGAAAGGAAATGTGAAATGCGGAAAGGTGTTGACAATAAATAAAGCAACTCACTGAACCATGTCTTCCTATGGCGGAGAGTGCTTTAAGAAAGCACAAGCTGGGTAGTGATTTGGAAGAGTAAAAAAAAAAAAAAAGGAGAGAGAAAGTCATATTAATGTGTTTTTAATGACTTTCACTTCAAAATGCCTTCTTTGCTGGGGTAGACATTTTTATTTCTTTTTCAGAATAACAATGTGTGTGCTCTGTTTTGATTTCAAACTTTTATATAGATTTCAGAATAGTTCTGTATTTCAGTAGAAGTCACACAATGTTAGATCTCATTCAATTAAATAAACAGGAAATTTTCTAGTGCATGAGATTTCGTGAGTTAAGTCCTTGATATTTCAGTTTTTTATATCTGATTAAAATTAAGTTTAGAAAGAATGTCAAATTGCACAATTTTATTACTAAATACTTCCAACATATTGTGTGCTATAGCCACATTTATTAAATGTATAGAGACAGATAATAGATATAATTTTTTCAACGGAACAAAAAGTGTTCAAAAATATTTTTTGTTGATAATAGTTGATGTATAAAAAATTGAATATGCAGTGGCATGATTATTGTTATAGAATAAATACGGGCCATATTTGATTGCATTTTCCCATATGATAAAGCTGATAATGAACATCAACAAATTTGTAAAATAATGGAAAATTTGCTTACTGTCAGAACACAATAAATGTCACTATGGGAACCTTGCAGTCATTTATGGATTCAATAAAAGTCACTCTTTGTATATATTGCTATAAAACATTGACTGACTTTAAAGAAAACTTGTGTGTGAAGTGGCACTATTTCTTGTAACTGAAGGTGCGTGAGGTATAAAAATGTTTGTGGTGAAGGAAAGTATGAACTGTGTTCATGCTTTGATCAGCAGAGAAATGTTAAGGATCTGTCATTACCAAGATATTCCATTACTTGCTGACACTAATCAAAAGCTGCCTATAATGTTTAGGGAATACGCTTTTGGCAAGTAAAAAATGGATTATTTCTTTAGACAAATAAATGCATCCATCTGGGTGGATTCCCAGAGTTTAAGCAACTCTTATCAGTACTGAAATCCAAAATGCAAATATTTGTTTTATTACAACCTATTCTCTTCCTGTATAGTGCTTTTTGAACATTTGAAGTATGTACTTCTCTAACCTTCCATGTAGTCATGTGAGTATCAAAGTCAAGTAAAAGATAACTAAGGGGTTTGAACATGTATTTATATAAATTTAAAAACTCAGATAAAAACAAGGGAATATCTTTTAAAATACATGAAAAGCTTAAATTTTGGGAGTCTTGACATTCAGTGGTATTAAATATTCATAGATGGTAAAATTCATTTTAATCTCTAGAAGAAACACTTTAATGTCACAACCATGCAGAATAATACTTGTTCATACAGGCTATCCTAACATGTAACTAAAAAATATGTCACAAAACAGTCAAAATTAAGCTTTGGTCCCTAGATAAATATTAATTTGTATCTCTATAGCTGACCATCCATTTGTAACATACTCATATATGCTCGATGCAAAAGAATTGTTGTTGGCTTGTTTGGAAATCAGTAGGAGTTGGAGTGGCAAGATTGTCAAAGCTATACTGCCATTACCTGTGCCATTATATAAATATAACTATATTCATATGTACTACACTAATTATTTGATGGTTGTACCAGTATTAATGTTGTAGTGTGATGGAGCTGCCAAGGTTGTGGAGTGTATATGCAGGAAATGGTTTGTGTGAAAATATATTTTAATTCCACTGAATCTTGTGTTGATTATGAGAGGTGTTTTCAGTGACAATTGCTTTAACAGGTGCAAATGTGATACAAATATGAATGATAGTGTATAAATTTTAATTTCAAAAATCTAACAATTTCATTGTTCTTTTTATTAAAGTCTTCTATTTGTCAATTTCATTTTTTTTTTTTTTTTTTTTTTTTTTTTTTTTTTTTTTTTTTTTACACGGGAGAGTATTTCCCTTATAATATAGTATCCTTTTCTGTTAACTGATGATAATGTTTAGGAATAGGTTGTAATTTTGGTTGACTTCAAGAGACTGCACTATTCCATGTGTAGTAGTGTATATAACCTAATACCTATATGTATATGATTTTCAATGTCATTTAAAAATAATTTTCTACATATGATTTCATCTTCCATATAGTATTAAAATATTTTAAAGTTATAAAGCACAAATCAGAGTGGGTTTTCAGATGAAGTTCATGGTTGAAGGCCACTTTCAGTTGTGTAAATACAAATTGATGCTTTAATGTGGAAAATGTAAAATGTATGTGTATGTAGAATTTAAATTAATTTACATGGCTGTTAACAGCTCACAACACCAAATATTAATAAGACTAATAATGTAAATGGTGTGTAAAAGGAACATCAGATGTAAAGTTGTTCAGTAGCTTCTATGATTTTGTCTGATACAGTTCATCATATCTATAGTTTTGTCTCCTGTAAGTTTTCTTTTATATAAGTCATAGTACAAACTTAAAATTCTTGTTTATTATTATCAACAGTGACAGATGTCAGAGTTTAATTTAAACTTTTCAGCTGTGTGCACACCCATCTGACATTTCGACATTATATGAAACTGGTCTGTGTATAACATACAGCATATCTCAAACAGCAGAAGTATTTGATTTCCAACAAAGGTGAACATTATTAACATCCTGAAATGAATAACTTCGAGTGATTTAATAGTTTTTGGCTCTAGCACAGCAAGCAGCTGCTGGATGGTTGTACAGTGTTACATCTACAGTACGACAAAATTACCTGCATATGGTCATGTACCTGTGTACTCTATCCATGAAGTATTTCAAGGTCTCCATCTTTCATTTTGCATGTGCTGTGTATAACTGAGATTTTGTTGGAAGAAAGTTACTTGCACAAAGGTTCGAGGTCATAAAATGCTTAAAAGATATTATAACATATTACAAAACATATAAAGCCTTACAGACAAACAATTTAAAATTAATTATTATGCAAATATATACCTGTTTTAATTTTTATGTACCTTTATATGTATGAAAAGAAATTCAACTAACATTATGTCCACACATATTCGCTTTTAATTTCAGTTTACCTTCCTTGTAATGCTTTATATGTTTTGTACACACTTTACGATTTGCAGATATATGTTATTTGGTAAAAACATGACCAAATCATAGCAGGCAGTTTTGCATGTCAGCATCAGCATTTTCTGCTAGTTATACATTTGGCAAGTAATTAATTAAAAAGAGACCTATTATTATAATTCAGAAAAAATAAACTTATTATCAAGATGATCTTTAGCAACTGCTCATCTACATAAACAATTGTTAATTTTCTCCAGTGATCAAGAATATGTAACAGACATTCCCTGCAAGTTTTGTTACGAATTCTGTAGCAGTTTTGATTATGCGCCATCACAGGTGATGCATCCAGCACATACCATCTTGCATACCATCAAAAAGTGTTGACACTATTCCAATAAAAAGTTAATGTTGTCAAAAAATTTATTTAAATTTAGTAACCAGTAGTTGTGCAACATAAGAAAACTCATTCTAACATTATGAACCTTAATCACTCCCAGTGGACAAAAATTAAAGCTGATTATTCCTTTCATTAAATTATATGTTTACTCATCCACAAGCATTTCTTAAACTATAGCAGACTGCTGCAATTGCAGTTGCGAATGAAAGCTATCATCTGCAACAGTTTTCACAAATATATTCAGTAACTTAAAACTGCATTAACTGTTATTCAGATTATTGAAGTATCTATGAGAGATTACTACATCTTTTGTTATCTAAATGGCTTCTCAATATTAATTATTTAATAATGTCCTGTGGCTCCATCTTGGTTTGGAAGTTTATTAGCCCAATGCAGACTGTCACCCCTAGAGAAAATTTGATTACAACTAAAACCATGGTTGTAAATGCAACTGACCTTTAAACTGTCCCCAAAGTTTCAAATAACAATCAATTTACTGCTTGCATTTATGAGGATAGACTTTGTTTCTGTGTTTTTTTCCCCCTATTACCAAAGCACTAAAATCAGTGTAGGGCTGATGTAAGTATCTCATAACATGCTAATTACCTTATTTATTTGAATACCAAATGACAAGAATAAGTTTAAGTAATAAAATAATACTGTTATAAGAATCAGTGTGATACAGTAACACCTTAGAAGATAGTAATATTAATTCCCACTAGGTGCTTATGATATGAAATATTTATTTACAAGACTTGCATAACAATTTCGTTCATTGAATGAACATCTTCAGTGAAGTTTCAAGTGACTCATGTAAAGGGCTTAATTTTTTCCAGCCTTCATGCTCTTACACGATTTTTATTTTACTGGAATAATTTTTGTGGGCATTAGTATTTCAGGGATGATTAGTGGGGACACTACTCCCTGTGTGTCTGTCTGTCTATGCTGTTTGAACATTAAATCTCTGTATGTAGCACTTCATCAGAAAAGTAATATTAAAAACTGAAGAGGTTTTTCTCCACTTTCTAAGTACTCATTGGATTTAATTGTATTTCTTTGGTAGATGATCAACTCTGACTGATTGTAACACAAGCTACTGTGAAAAAACACTTCCATAAATTCAAAATGTCAACTAATTCCCACTTACATGTTTGGGTACAGCACATTAATGCTTGTTTACATGCAGTGCAATGTACTCCTTCCTGAAGTTAGAATTATTCATGTGCCTTCTCACCATGTTCCTCAAAACTAAAGATTGTACTGAGAGACATCCTGTGTGTCTGAAATGACAGCAATCGCCAATCTAAAAAACTTCATGGATGTTTTCTTTGTGCACCTATCTTCTATTCCAAGACCATATGATAGAGACTAAGTTGAAATAAATAATAAAATACTATACATAAAAAATCAGTGAGATAAGGAAGGCTAATTCCTTTTACAAAATTTTTATTACACTGGATTCATTTTTGTACACATTAGTAATTCAAAATTGTTAAATAGGAAAACTATTTCCCAAGTCTGTAGGGCAATACTGTTTTCATATTTTATTTTATTACTACTATAACTATTATTATTATTAAAAGGCCATATTAAAGCTGATATTAAAACTGGAAATGGAAACATTCTTGAGATTGCAGAAGACCTTAAAAGACAAATGTTGCTTTTTAGCTCAAGTTACTTTCACAGATATGTAATTAAAAAAAATTGAGCCATCTAATCTCAACAAGTATTTTCTCCTTGTTCACAGACATCAAACTTCAGTGTTATTATTAATACCTGTTTTTTTATCTGTCACTCAATAATTTCACCATCATTGGCTAGTAGCTTCTAAAGCTAGTACATTGCTTTATCTGAACTAAATGGGGTTTCATCAAGTTATACACTTGCTTATAGAATATGACATCAGTAATCTATGAAAGTAGTTGTTGAACCTGGGCTGTCTGAACCCAAAAAAATAAGAAATAATGTACATGACATGGGAGCAAATGACAAGGTATTGATCCATACACCTGCCATATTATACTGCATTACTTACTATTCAGATTCTCCTTCTCAGTTAATTTTAATTTTGATGTTTCTCATCATTACTCTTCAGGTCACTGCTATGATGGAATAAGAAACAACCAACAGTATTTGTAGAATTTTTTAAAAATTTCTCATTAAACTATCACAAATCCACATTTATGAAAATTATTGTTACAACCTACATCATACTTTCATTTGCAAGCCTCAAATGCTTATCCAGATTCTGTTCGTCTTGGTTATCTATGAAAATAAAATTAAACTGGCCCTTCTTCCTCTTTGTGGTAGTGAGCATCTAAACAATGGTTTGGCATTTCCCCTCGTGTATTTCATGCCAAAAGTACTTGCCCTTTCCAAGCTTAAGTACATACTTTTTATGTTGGTAAAGGGGAATCACAGTTTTTTCCTTATAAGTTACTATCTCTTTGCATTTTGTATCAGCTACAGATTTGAACTCTGCACTAACTGAACAAAAATGGGATTTCTGCATTCCACTATTCATTCATTCACACTCTTAAGTACTTCTGTATGTTTTATTCATCCATAATCAAGCATTGTATTTTCTGAACTGAATAGCCTGTTGACACAGATACTTAGGTTTATTAACTGTTTCTCACTTCTGTCAATACTACCACAACCACAGTAAATAAATAGTATTACTTTTCCTTCAGAGATGTCATAAGTAAGATTGTTGGTCTATGGGAGTGGAGGGAACGGAGAGAGGGAGGGGATCACAGTACTGTCAAAAGGATTATAACTGGAAAGTGTCTTTTATTTATTTACTTTTTCTTTTGCTGCACTGGGTGTCAAATCAGATGAGATGTTAAAACACTGATATTTTGCTGACAATTTGTGATAGTCAGAAGAAAACTACAAGGCCTTCATCAGCTGACAAAAATGGCTGAAAATGGCAATATGGTGCAATACTGAAATATTACAAAGTATCTGAAAAACTCAACAGCAGCTAATACATTTTCAAACCATCGGTGCTGGACCTATGACATTTTCCAACCATGGCACAAACCCTATAGCACCTGCCCCCAGTTCCCTGCTGATGCTCAAACGTCAGGTTTTGGCACCTGCTCCCTCGTTCGGCTTCCATTGTTCTCGTGCCAGCCACCACCCCATCCACTGCTTGTGTGTTTCTTGCCCCCCCCCTCCCTTCCGCTCATCAGGGCACATCACCTTTCCTTGGACACCGCACCCCTTTGCAAGCAAGTACCTCCAGGGGCACAGACACCCTTAGATCTGGTACTGCTAACCATGATACAGCATATTCAAGAAAAGCATAAAAACAGTGGCATGTTATCTGGATATATAGGTATTATATAAAGTGTTTGGGTTGGATCCCCCTGGAAGATGAAATCTTCATGTGAAAATAATGGACTAAGGATACAATGAGAGCAAATCCCAAATTTAAAATAAAAGATTTCTGTGTTCCTTTCCTTACATATACAATAAGTTTTCAGTACCCTTCATGCAGTCAGTTCCCTGTTACCTCTGGACACCCTGCCACACTGTAATTATCACAATAAGAAGCAAACAGTACAACAATTTGTGTGGCCACAGTATTACCTGTTGGATAACATCCATGGCACTAGGATGATACAAATATTAAATGGCGTTTGTAACTGTTTCTATACGAGAAATTCTTCCAATGTTTATAGAATTTTATTTAGTGCTCCAAGTTTTGACTGATGCAATAGCAGAATATGCTGCTGCCAACAATTATTCATGGCAATTGAGAGATTGAGATACATAACAGCAGCACCTATTGTCAGGAAGGAGTCATAAGAATAGGTGTGCATGAAAGAGAGACAAGGTATAATTGAGTTTGAAGTCATCCTCTGTGGACTGCATTGATTGTGAAATATAAGCAGGGAATGAATTACATTATTTCATTTTGATAACATGACAAATATCACATACAGATTCAATATTAATATGTGTGTATTTCTTTGATATATTACAATCAGAAAATTCCCATCATCTCTTCATTAGAGTACATATTAGGTTTGCTTGAAATTCTTTCCACAAGCAATAGTTTCTATTTTCTCTTTACGTTTTCTGTGTAACAGTTTTAACTCCATATCAATTCTATTTTTTTGTTCCATGTTCATATAGCTTGATCTGAGTAGCCAATATAAGAAAAGTTATTTCAGTGGCACCTTCTTTACTATTTAGGGCTATTGCTTTTCAGATTTCAACAGGTCTCTTTGCTTGTGGTTGTACGCAAACTTTTTTGTGATGACTGAATTGTGCTTGTGTTGCTGGCTAGATAAAAATCAATTTAGAGTTTTTAAGTAAATGTCATATTTAGAACAATGAACTTGGTTGTGCTCATTAACTGATGTGTGTTTCACTGTTTATTGCTTACTGACAACGTGCTTGTGTATGACACCAGGACAATATGACATTGTAGTTTCTTAGCTGGAACTTACTAGAATGTGCCCTTTATTTTTCAATTTAAAAACCAAGTCTAGCACATTCTAAGTTCATTCCCTAACACAGTCCAAATACAAGAAATTAGAAGAAAGAACAAGCAGCTGCATAGTTTAATCTAATCCAGCGATAAGTAGTTACTATCAGCACTTTCCAGTATGATATCTTATGTTACAAATTGTTACTGAATGTATACTCATGTGTGATGTCACTTCAGGAATTGTGGAAAAGGCATGTATATTTTGGCTGTCATAAATATTGATTTGTTCCGAAACTACAAACCCGGACTTTTTATTTTTCTAGCATTCATATTTTTTCAGTATAAAAATAGTATTAGAAAAAATTCCAACAATTCTCCTTTAGAATTTTTGTAACAGATTTTTGTAACTGAATATGGAATATTAATTCTAATTTGTGATGTATCATACCACAATACAAATCTTTTAGTATTTCCTTGTTTCATTTCCATTAATGTCAGCTGCAGGGCCAATGCTAAAGCTATAATTAAACATCTACAGTTTTATCTGAGAGTTAATGTTTGTAACTGAGGCTGTATCAGATGCTGAAATAATAATTCCTTTTGGGATTTGATTTCAATTAATAACTGTGTACAACTGATCTATAATAAATGCTTGCTGTACAACCATTATATAAAACAATAGTGTGCACAATGGAAAAATTATAATGTATTGTGGTCACTGTTTTTCCCATCTGGGAATATATTTTAGTATGAATTTAATTGTAATGTGTGATGTATTGCTGCCACTGTTTCTTTCCTCCTTCCCTGGTATAACATATTAGAGTGACCAGTGCACTGCACCTCCAGTGTAATTTGTAAGATTTGATAATGAAAAACCTATTTTCCTTTTCCCAGTTTTGCATGTTTTGGAGTTTCTTTGAAATAGTTTGAATTTTTAATTAATATTAATGTAGTGAACTTCTATTTATTTGAACATTTTATTACCTCATTCAAATTGTGTACTTTTATACACTGTTATACAAGTGTTCCTGTCACTTATAATTTTATTAAAACTGTTACATATCTCTCTTGTCCTTGTTTTTGGAAAAAACAAGGAAAGTGATGTTGAAGACCAGATAAGCAGTTAGGTGTAATTTATTGCTGTGAAGTGATCTGAAGATTTTGCTAATAATATCTTGTTATTAATGCAAAATAACTAATTATGTGATAATTTATCTTACTATATTCTTATATCTGTTGAAAAAGGAACAAATTATAGTTTGGCTTGAAGAGTGATGTTCTGTCCTAGAAAGAGTTTACCAACAAAAGTATAGACCAGGACCATATACTCTTATCCTTATGGAGCTGTATAAATTGTTACCTAATGTAAAAATGTGTTCCAAAGAAAGGAAAGTGAGAAATTCTAACAAAACTTTTTCTTTATTGAAGTACCTTATTTCACTGTGCTTTGAGAATTTATGAAAGAATAAAAAACACAATGACAACTTTGTAACACAGCTGAGTACCACCCACAAGATACTATAATACACAGGTCAGAAAATATACAAAAAATAAGTAGTGCAGACTTCCTTATAAAACTGTAGCATTAAACCAGGAATAAGGTGATAAATACACTACCACACTATGAACTTATTACATGGAAAAGAGCAAATGTCGTGGCTGTAGGTATTTTTCTATCTTCAATATTTAATTTAAGGCTGCTCTTCCGCTTGAGATGAATCTTTTGGAGGGGTGTGTATAATATGAGCAAAAGATGAAAACTCAGAGCTCAGTAGAGCTGAATATAAAAATATTAACAATGGAAAATCCGATTTGAATGTCAATAATGGATGATAGATAACAACTCACAGGAAAGAGGCTTGCTGAGCTGCTGACAGGCATGAAAAATAGACAATAACATTCACACAACTTAACTTTTTGGCCAAGGCGTTCATCAGAAAAAGAAAGAGATTATAATGACCCCATACCAAAAGTCCAAAATGTCCTAAAATCCCTGCTAAAATCTTACAGTTCTTTCCAGACCTCTCCCCCGAATCCATCTCCATGCTCACTCCAACAACACCCAAAAATCCATAAACCTAATAATCCTGGACGGCCAGTTGTAGCTGATTACTGTGCTTCCACAGAAGAAATTTCAGCCCTTGTTGACCAGCACTTCCAACCAATTGTTCGAAACCTAGACTCCTACATCCAAGATACCAACCACTTCCTTCACAGACTCTTCACCATCCCGACCCCTTTACCTCATGGATTCTTACTTGTAACTGTTAGTAGTGCCACTTTGCTGTACACCAATATCCCAAATACCCATGATCTTGCTGCTGTCTAACACTATGTTTCTCAACGCCCTTCAGACTCCAAGCCTGATACCCAATTCGTTACTATTACTTTTCCTTTGATGGAAAAGTATTCAATAAAATCTGCGGCACACCTATTTAAGGATCATCTAGAGGAAACCTTCCCAACCTCCCAAAACCCATGGTCTGGTTCAGATTCATTGATGATATTTTCTTCATGTGGACTCAGGGCCAGGACACACTATCCTCATTCCTTCACAACCTCAACTCCTTCTAACCCATCAGTTTCACTTGGTGCTCCTTGACCCAAAAAGTCACCTTCCAGGATGTTAACCTCCACCTCGCTGACGACTCCATCCACACCTCCAGCCATATTAAACCTACTAATTACCAACATTACCTGCACTTTGATAGCTGCCATCCATTCCACATCAAACAATCCCTCCCATACAGACTTGCCACCTGCGGATGGTGAATTTGCAGTAGAGGCCGTCAAACGCGGCCTGACTCCCGCTCGTTCCCGCCAACGAGAACGGCTTGCGAGACCGCCGCACCCGGGAGCCGGCCGTGCCGATAATGCAGTCTCGGAAGTGAGAAGACTCAGTACTCCAGGCTGGCATTTAGAACAACCAACAGCAGTGCGCATGCACACAGCCAGCCCCCCTCACCACGCCGTAATTATTGCGCCCATCCACATTAGGGCTGCGGTTGCACTCCCGGCCGGGCTGAGACGGGAGAAAGGGGGAAAATCCAGATTCCGATTTTCATGATGAAAAAAATGTTGCCAGTATATAAGATCATCCCACAATGTTTTATCAACCAAGTTTCTCCTTGCAAGCTTTGCCTTGTCTGTAAAAAAAGAAAATGTCTGCCGTTCATTCCGCCCGAGTTTTTAGTTTTATAACGCTCCTCACTCAATTTTAAAGAACTTAAGCGGTAAAAAATCTGATTTTTGGACTCATGATAGTACATCATCTTAGCTTTCGAATAAATCAATCACGTTTTCATAATTCATAACAGTCATTTTGAAATGACGCTATTTGTCAAGTGCATGCACTTGATTCACAAATCGTGTATTGAAAACGTTAGACAGCAAACAGCTTAGTGTTCTATACATTTTAGACCATACATTACATTGAGTGAAATGGAGCTAAAAGAACAGAAAAGTTTTTGAAATGGTAGTCGCACTGATATCTACCTCTTTTCAGAAGTAATTATGAGTTACCTGAGCGGCATCATGCCACGACCGCAAGCCTACAAACTCAGTGTGTGTTGAGAGTGGCGTAAAGCACTGCAATGCCGGAAAAATTATTTGCTGGCCACATATGTTGGTCCCTCGTGATGTGTTAATGATCCATAATCAGAAAATAACTGTACCCTAATTTTTCTTGGGTGGCGACCGATTACAATGTACAATTATCTGCTATGGTTATGTAAGGTAATACTTCAGTTAAGAGGTACAAGTAGTTTGTTGTCCACATCATACAATTGATGGAATACATATTTTGTATTTCGAACTACAAGAGAAGAATAAAGTAATGTAAACTGCGAATTGCTGTTGATTGACTGAAATAAAATTTCTGAAATTCTACTCAATAACATTCTAGAGGGAGATGATAAACAGAAGAAGCCCAAAAATATACTTACATTTATTGATGCATCTACACCTAAGATTACACTATTTAGCCTTCTTTTAATTTTCGCTGTTGTAACTCCCGGAAAAAGTTGTTCCACAAGGTGAAACTATTTGTACACAGTCTCCCACATAAAAGCGCTATCCGTCAGACCGATACTAAAGCAGGAGTGAACTAAGTAAAAAGGAGTACAGAACAGTAAAATTAAAGACATTTAGTTATGTCCTGATAAGGAATGCGGCAATTTATAGCCATGGAGGTACATCAGGTGTGTTGGTTTTATGTGGGACATGCTCTACTATGTTTCAGCTCATCTCCACTTTCAAAGAACTCTCCACGGTTCTCAGAATTTTTATTTATTTTCTTAGGAAGATATCTCATGGGAACTGCTTTTATATGAACATTTCCTGAATCTCACAATTTCCTTTGTCTCCATCATACTTTCATATCGATTTTTCTACTTTAATTGAAAGAAAAACGCGCAGATTTAGTTTAGCCTCAGAAACTGCAGATCAGTAAAGGGTGAGAAGCAGGTGTCATTTGTTTCATGTTGTGATTTGTTATTTCATTCTTAGTGGGCTTGTGGCCAGCAACAAGGGATCGCCACCCACTGTCAATGGAAGATCGAAGGAAACATCGGTGTGACCAGTACCTGTTCACTGTCATCTACTTTGACTCAGCAAACTGTTAATTGATTTTGTAATTTTATTACTATTGTTTGCACACTGTAGTGACTCATAGAATTATAAGCACATTAGAAATATGTGGTATGGACCCATCCCATTAATTTCGACTAACATTTAGGAGAGTTTTTCCTTATGTGAAAAACTAAACATTTCTGAATTTTTTTATTCATATTACAGAATTAATAGTAATAGAAGAAAAATAAACATATCTTCATAAGCGTAATTGAAAAAAAAAAAAAAAATCATGCAGAGCAGCTTCTGCTAAAAGCAGGCTGGAGACGTATGATACTTGTGCTGCAGAAGCAACACCATACCCCAATCGGTTTAAGCCGGCGCCGACTCGCACCGGGAATATTAAAGATATCAAATGTTAACGGAAGGAAATACTCTTCTAAATGTTAGTCTATATTGCCGTGAGACCCCACGTTAAACAACTGCCGGCATGGCGCAAGGGATGGCGTCACCGATTGTGGTGCTGAAGATCGCAGGTTCAATCCCGCCCACCGGCAAAAATTTATTTCTTTGTAATTATCATTTCCAGAATGTTCTACTTGCTTCTTATGTTAACTATTCTTGTAATATCTGGTACATTCTGTCTGTGTATAAATAGCAGAGCACTCTGCCCGAGAGGCAGTCAGAGCTGCGTGTACGTTTCAGTTCGTAATACACCTGCTTTCAGTGTAAGTGCTGTGTTCAGTTGCCAACCCTGCCTTCGAAGGCAAGCCTGCTTCCATTTCAACGCAACAATATTCATGGGATGAGTCCATTACGACCTATTTCTTATGTTCATAAAATTCGACGGTTCACTACAGTGTGAGAACAATAGTAATAACATTAGGTGACCTGTGCAAATACTTTGCAGCATTCGTGGCCAATCATGTGAAATGGAAATAAGTAAAATTAATTATTTATCATTTAAAAACATTTTATTATAAATAGTAACAGTATACAGAATATTATATAAGCTTGTGTTTTAGTAAATTCATTTCATAAAACTTATTTAAAATCAATTATAATTATAAAATAGATTCTTTTAATATATAAGAAAGATAGAGGACCCATGCGAATAAGACCAACACCACCTAGAGAGAAGACAGCAGCGCTCTTGTGTGACGCCAGGCAGAGTAGGTTGCGCGGGCATAACTGACTGGGTAGCCGCTGAGGCACGGTCCACTATGCCGAAGCATCGAGCCAGTCAGCTATGTGCGCACAACCTACTCTGCCTGGCATCACACGAAAGCACCGTGGCCTTCTCTCTAGGTGGTGGTGGTAAGACCCATGCGAATACTTCGCACCGTTAGTGGAATGACTAAAAGGTTGGGAAATCATGGAAGTAAAGTTGAAGCTTCGCGCTTTCTTCAGAATCAATCCGTGCAAGTGTTTAAAAGCACAAATGAAAGATCTTAATCTGTTAAGTGTTGTTAGGACAAAGTGAACTGTGTATCTTATTTAGAACCAAAGATATCGTAAAACAAACTGATTAAAATATTCAATGCAAGGACAGAAGGATAATGCATTTGAATAAAAATAAAGGAAGGAGAGACTTAATTCTGATACTTGATGACAAATCTGTGAATAAATACCTTTCGTTTAAAGCAAAAATGAAGGAAATTGGTCAGAAAGAACGGCCTGACCTAATGACTTAAGTTTACAGCCAGGACATCCCCATAAGAAATATACAGAAGAAAATCCCATTTGAGTGTAGAAAAAGGAAGACGAGAGATATGTAAAATGTTGGACTTGATGAGAAATCTGTGGATGAATACACAAAACTGAAGGAAATCGGCCAGGTAGTTTACTCTTGCCCACTGACTTTAGTTTTCGTAGATTCTTATAATATATAACAAAATCAATGAACTGTTAGCTGGCTTTTTGAAGTGGTCAGCAATCAATCTTCTGCTGACAGTGGGTTCAGATTCCTTATTGCTGGGGACAAGCTCCCCCTTCCCTCAAAGAAAAAAGAATTTAAAAAAAGTGACAGACGCTTCTCATCCTTTACTCTGAGGCTAAAGTAAACCAGCATATGTAGAAAATATAAAAGTACCATCTTGCAGACAAAGAAAATTTTCTTCAAATGATACAGAAAAATGTTCATAGAAACGTTGTTCGTCTCAGACAGGTTACTAAAAGCAACTCAGTTCATTCTTACTTTAATCTCAGACGTGAAAGTACCGCATTTATGTCGGACACAGTATATACAATTATTTTCACCTTGTGGTAACACATTTTCCGAAAGGTACAAAAGCGAAATGGTATATATTGTGTGTTAGGAGTAGATGCATCTATAAATATCTTTTTTGACTTCCTTTTTCATATGCAACTAGAAAGCTGTTAACTGTAACGTCAAAAAATTTTATTTCAGTCCATTAAGAGCAAAGTCGCAGTTTACATTACTTTGTTCTTCTCTTCTAGTTCCAAACACGAAATATATATTCCATGAATTGTATTATGTGGAAAAAACCATCTGTATGCCTCTCAAAGTCAAGTATGGTCTGCTGTAAAACCGTAGCAGATTGTTGTCCATTGTAATCGGTTACCACCCAATAAAAATTAGTTCATTATTTTTCTCTGATTATGGATCATTAACACATCATGAGGGACTGACACACGTGGCCAGCAATTCAAATTTTTCGGCACTGCAGAGCTTCACACTACACTCCACAAAGACTGAATTCGTAGGCTTGCGATCGCGGCATGACGCCGCTCAGATAACTCGCAATTACTTGTGAAAGGAGGTAGATATCAGTGCAACTACTATTTCAAAAACTTTTTAGCCCCATTTCACTTGCTGTGATATATGGTCTAAAAATCATAGAATAGTCGCCTGCCCGCTATCTAACTTTTTCAATACACAATTTGTAAATCAAGTGCATATACTTGGCAAATAGCGTCATTTGAAAACGACTGTTAGGAATTACAAAAAGGTGAATGTTTTATTCGAAAGCTAAGGTGTTTTTCAATAATGTGTCCAAAAATCAGATTTTTAACAGCATACTTTCATCAAAATTGAGTGAGAAGCATGACGGAACTAAAAACTCATCCAGAATGAAAATTAGCCTTTTTATTTTTTCACAGGCAAGGCAAAGCTAGTAAGGAAAAACTAATTTCATAAAACAATGTAGCGTGGTCGTGTATACCATCAACAATTTTTACAATGTGAAAATCGAAAAAGTGTATTTTCCCCCTTTTTTTCATCTCGGGTACGTCCAGCGTGCAGTGTGAACACGCAGCCAGTGCGGCGGCATGCACAGACTACGCTGGCGGGCGTGATGAGAACCCGGGAGTATCATGTCTCTTCCTGCTCGATACATCTCACTCTCAAGAGTGTGACGTTATCGCTCCCCCTGTACCCACCGTCAGCCGTCGAGAGTGAGGCGTGAGCGCGGCGGGAACCGAGCAGGAGTAGCGGCCGTTTTGACCGGCTCTAATTTGAAGTTTTGAGAAACCCCTCACCCAGTTTTGCCAAAGGCTCACAAAGGCCTTCACAGACAGACAATACCTTCCTGACCTCGTCCGCAAACAGATTTCCTGTGCCATAGCCCGACACACCAGCAACCTCCCTCTAACCCGTGACCAGTCACAAAGGACTGTCCTTCTTGTCTCCCAATACCACCCTGGCCTGGAACAACTAAATCACATCCTTCGTCAGGGCTTTGATTATCTGTAATCATGCCCCGAAATGAGAGATATCCAACCCAAGATCCTTCTGACCCCTCCTAAAGTGGTGTTCTGTCGCCCACCCAATCTCAACAACATCCTAGTCAATCCACATGCCACTCCCAATCCCTTACCACAGGCATCATATCCCTGTGAAAGACCACAATGCATAACCTGCCCAATCCATCGTCCCCAAACTTACTATTCCAATCCTGTCACAGGCTTATCCTACCCCACCGAAGTCAAGCCGCCTGTGAAAGCAGCCATGTGATTTACCAATTCTGCTGCAATCACTGCACAGCATTTTTTATTGGTATGATGAAAAACCAGCTATCCATCAGGGTGAATGGCCACTGCCAAACTGTGGCAAAAAAAAAAAAAAATAAATAAATAAAATAAAATAAAAAAAAATAAAAAAAAAAATAAAAAAAATAGATGGACCACCATGTGCCACAGCATGCAACTGAAAACAGCACACAGCACGTTATCTTTTTTTTTTTTTTTTTTTTTTTTTCCTTTTCTTTTCGTGCCTGTCAAGTAACATTGCCTGGACAGAAAGAGAGAGAATTGGCGCAAGTAACATTTAGATTGAGCAAAGACTGAACACAGTTCATACCAATCTAGTTGAGATTGACTTTATTTCCATGAATAATATAAAGTGTATGTTACAAACACTTCTTCAGTTCTTACATGTCCAAATTGCTCTCTCTTCTCGATGCCATTCATTATGACTCAAATCCAGATGTTCCTCTGCCCAGTTTCTAGGCGCTAAGCAGTGTTGTGGTTTTAATGGGACACACACTATAGGCCTTCATATGTACAGGCCACATTCCTGAAGGCGATTTCAGACTGTTTGTGTTGATATTGTGCATCTTGTTGCTGCCTGGGGTATGTTGCAGCTGAGATGCATTCAGCCTCCTGTCTCGATGAGCTGTTAACCATATAGAATGGCCACCTCTTGATGACTTTTACCTTGCCATCTTTTAACACTTCTTGTTATCTGAAATCACGTCCAGGTCCTGGAAATTATGCTTTGGAACACTCCAACAGCTGCAGCCACCTCCCTTTATTTCTGTTCCAGTTCCAACCTTCCTGTGGCTCTCCAAACCATAGCTTCAATTACGTCACATGTTATAGTAGTGCACTACCTGCTCACTACACTATCTGAACCCAACTGTTTGTGCAATTTGATTGGTAGAGTAAACACTAGTCAATACCACCCCCCTCTGCAGCAAGTTTCAGTTATTACCACTATATCAGTTACAGTAATATTGTTGCCTCAACTCTTTAGAACTGACAGAAATATGTCAAACCATTTTAGTCCATTAGGATGATGACACTACTTCATAACCTAGATATATCAAATGATCACCTAATTATTTTGACCAGGTCTGCTGCAGATCCCTATTTTGTGCATTTTTGAAGTAGTTGCTTGATATTATCAACATCAAGTAAACACAATCACACAGGCACTGCTTTCAATTAGCACTGCATGTAGACTTTTACAGTGTGGACACTGGTAGTTGGTAATTGCTATAAGTAGCCTACTCAATGGCCATCACCTATTTGTGAGCAAAACCCAAGACATGACAGTTTTCAATGACTTAAATCTCTGTATTCACATGTGCAGGAAACCTAGAGTTGATGATAAAGTGAGCAACAACACAAAATATATAATTAAGAACAAAGTAAGACTTGTAACTTGATGCGTAGATGTTACGTTATACGCCAGGGAAAATGACTCATGATAATACTACACTAATGGAAATTCGAGGATGAAAAAGACAAGCAAAAATGAGAGAAAGGCAACAACTCATGTTAACAGATAAATATGAAGTGCATAAAAACATGTATCAGCACAGAAATGACACTAACTTTTGATTTACCTCTCTTTTTCATAACATATGTGTATGCTCTCTCTCTCTCTCTCTCTCTGAATCATCACTCTGCCTCTCTTTCTCTCTGAATCACTCACTCTGCCTCCCTCTCTCTCCGTCTGATTCATTCACACTCTATAGGTAAGTAAAATTACTGAACACTTACAAAATGTATCCTTCTAATAGACACATAAATTAAAAACCTTAAAAATTCAGACCATGTAGAATGCACCAGTTGTAATTTCACACAATTAGAATAAAGCATTCTATTAACACAAATGAATAATAGTTACCTTCTTGAATAAAAATTGTTAGACAAATTATGATTTGACAAATCATTAGGTTAAATGTCAACAATTTAATAGACTTTTGCCAGGAAGAAGAGCAAGCATAAAGGCTGGATAAATTAAATGGGATTAAAGCATTTTGTGCTGGGGATGCTAGAAACAGAGACAGAAGATGGAGGCAGAGAGAGTTCCACATAAATCAAACAACATGCTAAGTAAAGTTTTGAAACTTCATTGCCATTACTATTCTCAAATCCTCCACAAACCATTAAAAAACAGAAATTACACTTAAAACCACTTCAAAGCAAGGAAAATCTCAATAAAAACAAATGGCCATGCTAGGTTTAAAAAATCTAGTATTCTATGAGATTTTATGAAATAATACTCTGAGACTTCCCTGGTTCTTCTGTGCACAAAGTAATTCCCAGAGATTTCCAGAAAATGCTTCTCACTGAAAGCTAACAGTTTAAGTCTTAACTGCATTAAAACACACATTATACAATTGCAAATAACCAGTTATTACTTTGTAACATCATCAGTGGATATTAATGGTCATAAAGTAAATGAAGCATGTGCAAAACTCCTGGAGTCCACTTACATAACAGATTAAAATGGAGTCAATGCATAAACAAACTAATGAAGATCATTTCAGCTTATTATGCCCTTAAAAGGATCTTTCTCTTTGTTAACCTCTTATCTTTACTACAGTCTTTCACATTCATATCGTCTGTTGTCTTACAGAACCATCTTCTCAGGCATTGTACCTACCGGTAAAATAAATACAACAGAAGTAAGCCGTAAGAATATTGCTTAAAGTAGGCAACAGCACATCTTGCAGCAGCCTTTTTAAAAATCTTGTCAGTGATGGTATTGTATGTAGTCTTTGAAATTCACATTTCCATTATTCACTTGTTAGTAGTGGTGTAGTCTGGGCCTATTAGACAGTAAGCTACAATTAGTGCAAAATGCAGTAGGAGTTGGCAGGAAGCTGAGCACCGGTGCAGCAGCGAGATACATATTTAGACTTCATATTTGCTTCGAAGTTTAAGAATTAAAGTAGTCGAATGATTTTGTATTCTGCTTCCCATAATCCACATTAATGTGACATATTTTTGTACTTTATATTATTTAGTAACTTCAGTTGGTTAATTTGCATAGCATTTAGTCTTTTGTTCAAATTAGCATTGACCGAAGTTCAATCAGCTTTCAGGTGCCTTAACTAAAGAAACAGTGCATTAACAAGGCCGGTACTTAAGAGTTGCTATTTTTCACAGTTAATTACAACAGGTGTTACTGATGGATAATGTGCATGTCTTCTGTGAGCAGATGCAGGAGGAGTTGGCTGTGGTTCATCAACAGCTTAAGGTGCTTTTGGTTAGGCAGCTACCTTGTGATGTAGTGGTAGTGAAGAAGCTGTTATGTTACATGGGACTCTTGAAATGTGGATTGTTTTATCCACAGTCTCTGCTGAAACTACACCTTTAAGTGTACTGGACATGCCACCACTCTCATAACAAGGAGAGTGGCAGGTTTTAGTGTGTTTGTGTCACTCGAGATGGAAGACCAAAGAGAAGGCTAGCTGTCTAGCTTCACTCAGGTGGACAGGTGAACACTCCTTAAGCAGGGTTGAAGAAGGCACGCTGGAGGAAGGGTTTGTTAGTTACTGGAAGCTCCATTATTAGACCCGTTATGGATCCACTTACGCAGATAGCACATGGGGCAAGAAATAATTCTGATGTGCACACAATATGTTTGTGAGTGGGGGAATTCATCTGAGATGTGGAGGTAGCCGTGCCTGTGGCAATCAAGCATACAGGGTGCAGTAGTCTGCAAGTTGTGGGAAACATCAGAATTTCTTATGCCTGTCACGTGTTCTCAGGCCATCCTCAATTGACACAGGCAGCTAGCAGAACTGGTGAAAATGCTGGCCTCACACATGATGTGCAAGAAAAGCTCACAATTTTTAGCATTGTTCCCAGAATTTCTCGGGTTCCTTTGGTTTGGAGCGAAAAGGAAGTTCTGAACCAAAGGTTTTGTCAACTCTGTGGTGGTCTAGGCTGCAGATTTCTGGAGCTGTGTTATTAGGAGTTGATAGTTCAGAGGTACACTACTCAAAGGAAGTTGCTATTCAGGTAGCAGAGCACATGTGGAGTGAGCACAAGAGTATTGTAGGCTATGTGGTAGTTGCTGTTCTGATAAACTCTCGCCATTTGAAACAGAGACAATGAAATCGGACCATGTTCAGATGAAAGCCACTTTAGCTATCAGAATATTAGCAGTAAATTTTTAAAGTATTCATAACAAAATCCTCAATATACTGCACTGCAGGAAATGTGTTGCATCCAGGATAATCCTTAGTACCATATTTAGCTGGGTGTGTAATATATGTCAGAAAGATAGATGTCACAATTGGAGGAAGTGAAGGTGTTAACTGCAGTCAACAAAAATATAGTCTTCTCTGAAGTTGTGGTTGAGAGTGACTGTGAAGTTATCTGGATGCTTAAAATAGGTCTAGGAGGAATCACATTAATGGCTGGGTGTTTTTACCAGCTGCCTGGCTCCACTTTCACAGTTCTAGGCAATCAAAGAAAGTCTTCAATCAGTAGTGGAAAGATACCTGGACCATACACTATTAGTATTGGGCAACTTTAATCTATTGAGTATAAACAGAAACACCTATGATTTCATTTCAGGTGGTACAAAAAAGAAATTTTCTGACTTACTATTGAACACATTTACTAAAAATTGCCTTGTGCAGCTAAATTGACAACCTAAATGCAATGCAAATATTTTAGACCATGTAGCTACAAAAAGGCCTGACCTTATCAAGAATGGCATTGTGGAGACAGTGGTTGGTAATGTTGATGTCATCACAGCTACAATGGTTACAACAATTAATAAAACAGTTTACTGGAATTCCTGAAATTCCCTGACTTTTCCCTGATTTCCATACAAGTTTTACCCTTTCTCCCTGACAAATTTTGAGATCTCAAGGGGGTGTGTTGACAACAACAAAACGTAACGACTTTTGTATGTCTAAATGCATTATTAACCCTCTAGTTTTGAATGAACAGGCAGTTGTCTCTTTTATTGGATTAATGATATGAAGGGGAAGTAAACAGGTAAGTTGTGTAAATGAAAGCCATTTTTATACCAATAATTTCTGTTTTTGTCAATGCATTAACTCTTAACTATGAATTAACAGAAAGAATTTAATATCAACAGAAAATGGTTCATCAGATTAAAATCTAAAGCACTGCAAAATGTACATACAGGAGAGTGGTCAACCCACCAAGAATTGAAAATTTTAGAAAACTCCTCAAAGACATGAACTGGAAAGATGTATATAGTGCTAATGGCATGAATGAAAAATATAACGTTTTCATTAATAATGTTAGTGTCATGTTTGAAAACTGATTTCCTCTGAAAGTAATGCGAATTAAACAGAAGTCTATCATAAAACCTTGGATTACACAAGGAATAAAGATTTCATGTAAGACAAAAAGGAAAATGTATCTATCAGCCAAGAGTAGTTGCAATGATGATGATTTAACTAAATATAGGAATACTGTAAAATAAAAAAAAGTTATTCAGGCATCTAAACAAATGCATTATGAAAAGAAGATAGCAACATCAGGAAACCAAATAAAAACAATATGGGACATAGTGAAAGAGGAGACTGGTAGAACCAGAAAGGAACAAGAGCAGGTAGCATTAAGACTAGCTGAGACATTAGTAACTTATGGGCATAGTGTGGCAAATCTATTTAACAATTACTTTATACCCGTTACTGATAGTATGGGATTGTCTGGGACAGTAAATAATGCCCTTGAATATTTGAAACTAACATTTACAAATAACTTCACATACATGAATATGTCACTCACTTCATCACAAGAAATATCTTCCATAATAAAATCTTTAAAAACAAAGCATTCTAGTGGTTATGATGAAATATCAACAAAGATAATTAAAGCATGTTCTTGTGAACTTAGTACAATTTTAAGTTATTTGTGTAACCAGTCTATTATAACAGGAACATTTCCTGATTGGCCAAAATATGCGGATATTAAGCCTCTATTCAAGAAGGGGGATAAAGAGATACCATCAAACTACAGACCCATTTCACTTTTGCCAGCATTCTCAAAAAATATAGAAAAGGTAACGTACAAGCAGCTTCTCAACCACTTAACCACAAATGGCATATTGTCTAGAACACAGTTTGGATTTCTGAAAGGTTCCGATATCAAGAAGGCTATTTACACTTACAGTGAGAATGTACTTAATTCATTAGATAATAAATTGCAAGCAGCAGGTATTTTCTGTGATTTGTCACAGGCATTTGATTGTGTGAACCATAATATCCTTTTAAGTAAATTAGAATTCTATGGGGTCAAGGGAAATGCTGCAAAATGGTTCAAGTCGTACCTCACTAATAGCAAACAAAGGGTGTCAGTGCAAGTGACTAGTGAATTAAGCCAACAGTCATCATCGGATTGGGAAGAAATTACATGTGGTGTCCCACGAGGATCCATCTTAGGGCCATTGTTTTTTTTTTGTGTACATTAATGATCCTCCCATCAGTTACACTACTAGAAGCATAGTTCGTTTTGTTTGCAGATGATACAAGTATTGCAATAAAAAGTACGTCAAGTGATAGAAATGTCTGCTAATGATATTTTCATGAACATTAATAAATGGTTTAAAGCCAACTCATTGTCATTAAACTTTGAAAAGACGCACTACATGCAGTTCAGAACATATAAGAGATTTCCTGACAGCATATGCATTAAGTATGAAGAAGAGCAGATAGAAGAGGTTGACAGTATTAAATTCCTGGGATTACAGCTTGGTAATAAATTTAGTTGGGAGAAGCACACCACAGATCTGCAGAAACGACTCAACAAATCTTTATTTTCAATTCGAGTGTTATCAGACATAGGAGACATAAAAATAACAAAGCTTGCATACTTTGCTTACTTTCATTCCCTAATGTCATATGGTATAATATTTTGGGGTAACTCTTCAAGTCAGTTAAAAGTCATTATTAATAGATGTGAAGCATTGAATTAAAATTTGTGGTGCGGCCGGGAATCGAACCCGGACCTCCATGCTTACTAGGCAGACGTCTTAACCGTTAGACTACCACACCACTAACGATTAAGGCGCCTCGGAATAGTCTATGTACGATTTCCCTCCACAACACAAACTTTAATTCAGCTTCTTTGTTCCAAAGATAATTGCCACTACTGCCAAGGCTCTCCATGCAGCGGAATAGCACCTCAGCAATGGACATGGTGGAACAATCCCGTTATGGTGATATAAATATCAATTAATATGAATAAATGATCCCCGAGACGGATTTTCGTCTCAAATATGTCAAAGACATTATTGATAGATGTGAAGCATTGAATTAAAATTTAAATATTTATATCACCATAACGGGATTGTTCCACCATGTCCATTGCTGAGGTGCTATTCCGCTGCATGGAGAGCCTTGGCAGTAGTGGCAATTATCTTTGGAACAAAGAAGCTGAATTAAAGTTTGTGTTGTGGAGGGAAATCGTACATAGACTATTCCGAGGCGCCTTAATCGTTAGTGGTGTGGTAGTCTAACGGTTAAGACGTCTGCCTAGTAAGCATGGAGGTCCGGGTTCGATTCCCGGCCGCACCACAAATTTTAATTCAATGCTTCACATCTATCAATAATGTCTTTGACATATTTGAGACGAAAATCCGTCTCGGGGATCATTTATTCATATCAGTTAAAAGTCTTCAGAGTCCAAAACCGTGTAATACGTATTATTTGTCGAGTAAATTCACAGACATCCTGTAGAAGCCTCTTCAAAGAACTGGGCATATTAACTACAGCCTCACAGTATATTTATTCCTTAATGAAATTTGTCATATATAATACATCCCTTTTCCCAACAAACAGCTCAGTTCATACATACAATACTAGGAATAAAAATGATTTACACAAGAACTTAAAAGCACTTACTTTAGTTCAAAAAGGGGTCCACTAATCAGGAACACACATTTTCAATAATTTACCATCAAGTATAAAAAATTTAGATACAAATAAAGATCAGTTTAAGAGGAACCTAAAAGACTTTCTAGTGGCCAACTCCTTCAACTAGCTAGAGGGGAGGTGAGGCTAGTAGATTTACTCAAAACACAGACAGCGAGAATAACAAGGAAGTGTACTTATGTGAAATGCATAGGAAACAGGAGCTTAAAAAAGGCAATAGAAAGCAATAAATAAGAGTAATAATTATCAAAAGAAGTGAAATTATTCAGAAAAGGGGAATAATAGTGTTCCAATATCTATTCAAAAGTGTAATGAAAATGTTATTGTAAATGAAGCCTCTAAACACAAGTTTAACTAGTGGTGTCTTGGAAAGGGGATCCATTTCCAAGATGCAGCTTAAGTGATTTGGATCCAACAGAGGAATATATAGTCAATTTTATGCATTCTACTTCAACTAAGCAGTGGTTATAACAAGAGGAAAATGAAATGTTAACTATTAATAAACCTGTAGTAAATGGATATATTTATGACTTATCAGTGAAAGTTCTAATAGACAGTGGTAACGAGATATCTATAATATCACAAGAACTATGTATAAAAAATAGAAATGGGATAACTTACCAAAGGCACAGGCTCGTCGACAGATACAAGTAAAAACACACAAGAACACACATGCAAGCTTTCACAACCGATGGTCGCTTCTTCAGGAAAAGAGGAAGGAAGGTGAGGAAAAAGGGAAGGATACGGGTTTTAAGGAAGTGGAAAAGGAGTCATACCAACCAATCCCAGGAGTGGAAAGACTTACCTTAAGGGTAAGAGGTTTCTCTTCTTTTGCTGGGGCTTTCCTAGACAGGAGCAAGTTACCTGTCACAGAGATTACTTGCAGGATGATCAAGAGGCGCATGAGCTTCTGTGAACATTCAGCAGAAAGAAGGAACTTCTGGTTTTTTTTAATGTGTTATTATGTGATTATTCTTTGTTAATCTGATCTAGAATTCGGACATCTTGGATGTGATCCTCCTTGGGTAAAAGTGTAATGAGTATTACAAGAGAAACATTGTAATCGGGTTACAACAAAGCCCTATTTATGAGAAAATTTAAACATGAGATTTCGTCATTTATCGTGATAATGAGTTTTATGATCTAGTATGCATCTTCATTATCTTCAGATGCCTTTGAATACTGGAGAAGAAGTCTAAGTGTTGCTATTTACATGAAGAAGAACCTACATTGAGGCACATTAAGATTGAACTTAAAAATACGTACTATTATTAGAAAAACATATTTCATATGAAACACATTCTCCAATAAAGCACAGTCTTGGATACATTTACATTTCAAAGTATGGCTACTAATGATTTGGTTTCCTGTTTGACTATCATACCCACTGTATTAATAGAAAACCCTTGCTATACAAATGCTTGACTATGGCTCAGAATGAGAACCTTTTGAAGGAAACTATACAAATGCTGACAGCTGGTATCACGGTAATTTGCAAGAATGCTTGCAATTGAAGTATCTTGGCGTGAAATGATATTTACCGAACGTGTAACTCTAAATCGATTACGTAGGCATTGAAGTGCATCACGAGAAAGTATTAATGTTTAAATACTAATAATTTTGATGGTGGTAGTATAAAGCTGTGTTGCCACAAATATTTTTACAGCAGAAATGTGACACATTAATTGGAAATAGCACTTTGTATTTTACGAATTACAATGTAAAAGTTGATGTGCCAACTGTCACCGACGAAATTTGAAGCTGTGCTAGTACATATCTGCATAATAACATATTCAGATATCGTGACATTTTTGTAGGAAATTGTTGACTGTTTCTGATGATATACATTGTAATGTAATTTGCAATACGTGTTATGTATCCATACAGTATATATTTCTGAGATGAGTGAGGACAAAAGAGCAACAGTTTTTCTTTGTATAAATAAACAAAAATTATAGGTACAACTTTCATCACATAACAAATTGCTTCAGAATTTCATCAGAAATGGTTGTTACAGTTTTCCTTTTCCTTAGCATAGATTTGACTATGAAGTCTTTTGAAGTATAATAAATAAAAAAAATACTTCATTGTCACTCACGACTATTAAAACCAACAAAATACGTTTGTATAACTATGAACAAAACATACTTCGTAAGTCATGTGGGAATAACTAGGTAATCGATTTAGAGTTGCATGTTCAATATATATCATATCATGCTGAACTACTTCAACTGCAAACATTCTTGGAAATAACCCGGTACCACCATTTAACAAGTCTCTCCAGAAGTAATTTATTCTCATCTCAGTCCTCCTATAGTTGGCCCAGAGATCCAAAAATACCCGCTTACCAAGAAGCTGCACCAATTCTTTCTCAACTTTATCACACTCCTTAGCACTTATCCAGTTTTGTGAAGAGAATTTCTGCAATGAATTCAAGATTCTAGTCTTGCTAGTACTTGGGCTGCTATTTATCACAGCTGGAGCACAAAAGCTTATATGTTTGCAAAGGTGATTTTAGAAGGAGGTCTAAGCACCTTTACCATCAGGTAGTTCCTGCACACAGGTCTGAAAGTTAAAATATCTTTGGCAAGCACTTTTACTTTTCCGAGCTCAGACCATACAGCATGATCTAAATTCATGCCTAATGCAAAAATAAGAGCAGCTTTATGTCACACACTGATTTTGCAGCAGGTAATATCTCAGTCTTGAAAATAAGGCCAATCATATTTGCAAGGAGAGATGGCAAAGAACTGGAAAGGAAAGGTGCAATGGGGAGAGGAGGGGCACTCATTCTTATTCCCTCAAAAAGGATGTGACCTGCCCCATACAAAGCAAAAAAAGGATATTTTAGCTGACACCAGAAGATCTTCATGGTACTTCAACATCATTCTCCAGCTGTAAGAATAAGGGAGCAAGGAAGTAGTGCACGTACTCAGCAGCATCCAGACAGTAATGATCGATGACACCTCACTATGCAAACCATTTCATTTACTGAAACAAAACAAGATTTTCCAGTGTTTTTTTTAACTTTCCCTGTCTTTTCCCTGCTTTCCCTGACTCATTTGAAATTCCTTGACTTTTACCTGATTTCCAGGACTTGTGGCAACCCTGGTTAAGAAGGCTAAGGGTGTTTATGCTAGAACCAACTGATAAGCAAGTGTTAGTGTCCTACTCGTAATATAAACGGACATCATTTAGTTTTAGTACAATGAACACAGAGAAATCATGAGCATAATTTAAATGTGTTACAAATAAAGCATTGGAGAATTATTTGTTGACAAAGTGGATTTCGAATGGAGAAGATCCACCATGGTTTAATAATAATATACAGAAAATCTAATAAAACAAAGAGAGCCAAATTCTTGGTTGAGGAAAGAACAACCAAATGAATACATACAAAAGTTAGAAGAGATCAATACCCAAAGTACCATCATGCCTTAGCAAAATATCTTGCTAAGACAAAACAAAATAAAATCAATAACTAATTAAATCTGTACCTATGTAAAATCAATAAGTGGGTCATAGGCCTTTATACAGCCAATCATTGATCATTCTGGGGTAGCAAAATATGGCAGCAAGAAAAGAAAAGCTGAAGTCTTAAATTTCCCATTTAAGAAATCAGTCACACAACAGGCTCCAGAAAGCAAAATTTAGTACTAGGCACTCCTGATGTAGAGAAGCAGCTGAGAGAGCTGAAAACAAATAAGTCACGAATGCCAGATAAAAAGTATTTTATGATTGCACTCATTCAGCAAAAAATCCCAAGTGACTAGAAAAAAGTGCATATTAAAGGACAAGCCAACAGCCCTGGTCTGCTTTGGTTTTGCTGCTTCAATGATTGCAACTGGGTCAGGTTTTTGACCTCTTCTTAACCTCTTTCCTTTGTGGTATCTATACACAATAACGAAAGTTTTAAAGTCTAGCATGATAAATGTCTGTATTTATACATGTGAGAATATCTTAATTTTTGTGATTTAAACTTTTTCATACCTATAAACCCAACAATGTAATCTCACAGAATAATAGGAGCAGTGGAATGAAGAAAAGAACATAAAAACGAAACTAGTAATTAAAAGTCCAAAAATAATGGCTGACGGTTTTTCATTTGTCAAACTAATATATCGCCGTCATTCCAACATCCTTATAACAAGACTTAAAAAATAAACAGTTGACTTCTTGGCTAATAATATGTTGTAAACTTAAATGTCCATATAGTTATGGACACTCACTGTGATAATTATGCGCTATCTCATTAAATTTTCTTCAGCCTCATTCCTAGGGCAATGGACCTAGGTACACAGGTCAGAGGCGGCCCTAGGTACACATGTTTACATTAATTTATAAATTTCATTGTTTTAAGCTCTATTTCTTGTTCAAAGTGAAATTACAATATGTCAATAATTAGTGCTTTAAATTCCGAATTTGGTGGTTGTGGTAACGTGTGGCGTGCGTGTTTGGACGGCGCGCCACCCGTTACCAGAACTGGCCGCTGAGCGGCGCTGGCTGCACTACCGCGCTGCACCCTGCCAGCTGCGCGGCGTTTTGAGAGAGGCCACTGGGCCAGCCGTAAACATCGCCTCAGTTATACACTTACGGTGCTCACGAACGTGTCTCCTGCCAATACTACTAACTAGGACAAGAGTGGGTGTTTACGAACGTATCTGGTGTGGACTTCGATGGGACGGCTCAAGGTCCTAGGGACATTTCTAGCTGGCATATTGTGCATAGGTATGTTATTAGTCATAAGAGTGGTATATGTTGTTAAAGATGATGATGCTTTTAGAGAAAAAATTTCAGAAATAGAGAGCAGAGATTTTACTGTATGAAAACATGAAGAGAGCTCGACCTATCTAACTGCCTGCCTAGTTACCCTCCAATTGTTAACTGACCCATTGCTGGTACAGCTACTAACCACCTGAAACCAGGAAACTAATTATCCCTCAATTATTTTCCAAATCATGTATGTCGCCCTAGGTACAAGCTGGCTTTAAGTACACTGGTCGCCCTACACTATACCTGCAAATTAAAACACAAGTTGCCATCATGCAGATCAGCTGTACAAAATGTGAAATAAATAGTGATAAATACTAGGTGATTCTTCTTTTCTTTACCTCCAAATAAGTAAGCACCACATAGTGTTTAAACCACTTTATTTCTTGCGAGGATCTTAATGTCAGACCAAATTTCTTCAGTGCTGTTTGTACTATATGTTTCTTTATTTGAATACTTGGAATGAAGGCTCTCCACGGATCCAAAATCCCAATCAACCCTGGAGGCCAATACGTTTATTGATTGTAGCCACTTAAAGGGTAGGCCTATATTGTGGAATCATTATCTTAATGGATATCAATTACTTCAGCAGGACTGAACTCTGTACTAGAAGGCCGAATTACTAAATTATCCACGCCGCTGTTTACAGACTAGGTTACCAAATTTTTCAATGCAAATGTGAGGACACTGTTAAAGTTACTAGAGCAGTTTCCATATTTTATCTCTATTACACAAGAAACAAAAAGTACAATATTACATTATTCAGACAATCTACTTTAAACTTTAGGACCCTTGTCCTATGTACACTAAATTTATCATTGCATCGAATCCTTTTTAAAAGTTCCTCCCGTTGATACAAACATTTTTCAAATATTTATAATTCAAATGTCTAAAATTAAATTTTACCATTGCAGTTTCTTTTACAGAGTCACATTTGTTCATTGTACCTGCGTTAAGGAGAACCACCTATCAATACATATGTTATGGGCTGGAACTACCAAGAAATACATATTGTTTCAATCTATTCTCTAAACTGTTGCTCTCTACAACATGATTCAATGCACTTGCACAATTTATTTTGGCTTGGTTCAGATTTTCCATCGCATGTGGCTATGAATTTTTTATAATTTGATAACTGACCTGAACACTTATCAACAATCGCAATAATTCGAGCCAACATTCTTACATATACTTGCACATATGTCCTGAATACTTCTGGAAAATCATGCCTCTTTGGACAAGAAAATTCAGTAAATGATTGCATAATGCATAAACATACTCAAAACACTATAAATTGATATTCTCTATTTTACATGTCAGATTGTAGTTTTCCCAGCATAAAATATCAATAATTGCAAAATTTTTCAACATATGCTGCTTTTCTTAAAAAGGACTTTCAATCTGTAACACCGACCAGACTGGGACTCGAACCCAGATCTTGCACTTTACGTGAGTGACAGCCTTAACCTCTCTGTCACCCACTCACACCCAAACTTCCACGAGTTACACTTTTCTTTATCCCTCAAAGTTTCATGTGTTACAGTTATCTATAGTACACACACAAAATTGTGTATCATAATTTTCATAATGAATTTGTTCTACCAAGTATTGATGGAAGAATCAGTTAACAAGATATCTGTAGTTTATCTCTGGGTCATTCCATGTTAATTCAATCCACCTCTCAACCTGACCCTCACAGATTTCCTTTAAATTTGGTGCATTCAGTGACCTAGATAAGAAATGGAAAAATATCAATTTTCAGGGCTGTATTGCAACTGCGAAGAAAGTTCGGAAAGTCTGGAAAGTTTGGAATTTGTGCGAAATTTACATGCGTCCATCTCAACATATAGGACTGTAATTCTGGTTCTAATTAAGTTACAGCAATGAAAATGGTACCATTGGGAAGCCAATGAATAGACCTTTACACTGATATGCCACATAGCAGGTTTCTTAATATTTTTATTCTAAACATCATTGACAGTCTTGACTTTTGATCTATTCATCTCAAAACACCCCATCTTCAAATTTTCTAGAAAAAAATATATTTTATTGTTCTATCATGTTACTACAAATATGGTAAATATCAAGATGGCACACCAAAGGCATCATTCACAAAAAAAATTATTTTGTCAACTTAAGTACATCATCAACATGCAGTAAGCAGCTATTAGCCTAGATCCATTATTATTATTTTAATTTTTTTTATTTTTTCTGGAAAACCATCCAATAGCAGTTACTTTTATTCTGACCAATCTGTAACACCAAAGACAAAGTTATTTCACTGTTACTGGACAAGATTCAACTTCTTAAACATCACTATGATGTAATATTGGGAAAAAAAACAGCAATGTAAACCACAGAAGCACAACACTCTTTCTCATCTTAGTTTAAATAAAGTGCAATACCGAATGTTACTACTGCATACAACATAAAATCAGCGACAATTAGCACCAGTATTCCGCCAAGTACTAACACTGCTGCTACAAAAAGCACATTAATCAAGACAGGAAAAAGCTCCAACCACACAGAAACAGTTATTGAAGTGATTAGGCATAATAATAAAAACAGTATAGGCTACTGTTGTTGTCTGATAGTCATGGATGTGGATGTGCAGCACTCTTAAATGATATACCTTATGACTGCACCACATCAGCTGTAATAAAACCAAATGCAGGTTTTGAGTATATCACCAGGGAAGCAGGTAAAGTCTCCAGTGACCTCACTTTGAATGATCAAGTGGTAGTTATTGGAGGCTTCAATGACACCAACAGAATTACCTTTGATTTCAAGAAGAGTGTACAGAGATTTATTTCAGGAATGTGTCATACAAGGCTGTTACGGTGCACTATCCCATACAGACATGACAAGCCAGAAACAAACCACCTGATATTCAATTTAAATTGTATTATGAAAGAAAATGGAATTACAGTAAATAAACAGAAGCATCTAGTGTTGCAGAACCTTAAGGAACTGTATTCCTCTTTCAAAGATAAATACCCAGATATAAATATTGGATTCTCAAAATTTTGTGAGTTGCGGCCAACGGATTGTGTTCTTGCCAATGCCAGTGGGACCCATGCTGTTTGTGTGTGTGTGTGTGTGTGTGTGTGTGTCACACCAGAATTTAAAGTTAATGATTGAAGCGTGTAAACTGAAAGTGCTAACTAAGTGTGATGAACACACATTACCATCATACAAGCACTGTGTAGCATTTGTTACATGCAATCCTGCACTACCAGCATGTTTCTTAGGTTCAAGTTCCTATTTTCCAAGTGTGACAAGACTAACTGATTGTTCGTATGATCTGTTTAGTAAGAACTGCATTGATGAAATTAGTAAGTGTTGGTTAACTACGGGCAGGGTAAATCTAGAGGCTATAACAAAGTCAGCAGATGATTTCACTGAGGTGTTTACATCGAGGTTACAACAGCTCCTGGCACACTCATTTATCTCCCAGCAGCAGTCGCATTTCTGTAAAATCACTAAAGAAGGTCTGAAAGTAAATGGGTATCTTCAATCTTGTTCTTTGTGACTTTGCAGAAAATTACTCCTTCACCATTCAGGATGAGGTACAGGAATTCCACTGGAACAATTCACAGGCTATAGTTCACCCATTTGTAGCTTACTACAGAGACTCAAGCACTAACGAAATATGACATGTAGGTAAAGTAACTGAAAATATCTGACTGCCTTCAGAATGATACAGTGTGTGTTTATTCTTTCCACAAAAAAATCATCAATTTCTTAAAATGTCAGTTTTCAAATCCACAGCACATTTATTACTTTTCAGATGGATGTACTGCCCAATACAAAAACAGAAAGAACTTTATTAATCTTTCCTACCATCAGGAAGATTTTAATGTTACAGCAGAATTTGGCCTTTTTTTGCTACCGGTACAGTGCATGGTAAAGGACCTTGTGATGGAGTAGCAGGGACTGTAAAGAGATTAGCAAGACTTGCCAGCCTCAAGCGACCTAATGAAAATCATATTAGCTGACATCAAGACAGTTGTTTGAGTGGTGCAAGGAAAATATTCCTTCATGTATCTTCCATTATACATTTGGTTTCCCATCATGATGAAGATTCGGCCAAGCTGAAATGTTTCAAAAATACAAGGACTATTCCAGGTATCCATAAGCTTCATTGTGTAATACCTGTTAACAAAGGTTTAGTAAGGATGAGGACATATTCTGTTTCTTTACTAAGTAGAGAAGAGTCAGTGATTGCAATGGCAAATGAAATACTGTTAACAGATATACATGGATTTGTTGCCTGTCTGTATGACAATCATTGGTGGGTTGCATATGTCTTACAAACTTGTGAAGAAACAGATGAAGTAAAGGTCAACTTCTTGCATCCACATTGACTGTCTCTGTCATTAGTGTTTCCTGCCAAACCAGGCACTTGTGTCATCAGAAAATGTCACATTATCAAAAGTCAGTCCAGTGACACCAACTGGAAGGACATGCAATCTCCCTGCATCAGATCTGCCGAACATTAACAATTTATATGGAGAATTGTGAGGAGAGATTTAATCACTTTTCATTAAAATTGTAATGTAAGTGGTTTTCAATACCATTATAATAATGCAAACCATATTTGTGTAGAGTATTACTTATGGAATGTATGTTATCATAATTTGTATTTCATGTAGGCCTATGTGAGTTACTGTACCTTCTTCATTTTGGTAGTGTATTGCTGCTGACAAAATATATATATATATATTTTTTTTTTTTCTGAATGTTACCTTTGCTGTGCCATCTTGATATTTACCATATTTATAGTAACATAATGGAACAATAAAATATATTTTTTCCAGAAAATTTGAAGATGGAGTGTTGAGATAGTCAAGGTCAAAAGACAAGGTCAATGACCTTTAGAATAAAAATATTCAGAAACTTGCTATGTGACATATCGGTGTGAAGATCTATTCAATTCGTTAGCTTTCCAATGGTACAACTTTCCTTGCTGTAACGAAATTAGAACCGGAATTCCAAACTTTCATCCTCTAACTTTCTTCACAGTTGTAATACACCATGCAAATTGTAATTTTTGCATATCTTATCTGGGACCTTGAATGCACAAAATTTGAAAGAAATCTGAAATGATCAGGTTGAAAATGTTACTTTACTGCGTTGAATTGACATGGAATGACCCCTCTAGACGAGCAGATGTCGGAAAACAGCAAATTTGCGGATAACCGCCCACGTCTACTCCTCTGGAACAGTTAGTTAATAATGAATGATAATAAAAGATCGATTATAAGCAGAGAAACTATGTAATTCAATAACCAAAGTATGAAGTATATTGTTGACGATACGACACGGAAACAAAAATCAAAAGATCTTTTTTCAAACACCAAAAACTGGGAACATTAGCAGAAATCGTAAATATATATGACGACCCCACGTTAAACGATGAAAGAGCGGACATACGTTAACCCCCTTATAAACGGGTGCTAAGCTCGTTGGGTGCCAACTGCTAACATCCTTCATCAAATAGGCTTACACGATTTGTACAAATCGAGCACTCAGGTGGTGCCGGTATTTCACTATTTTCTAATCCATCATCTTCGAGAACACAAAAATGAAACAAGGTATCAATTTATTTTTGTAGTCATTCGTTTTTTATTTCTACGGTATTATATATTTTAATGGGGAAGCGTCATACCTTCTCTTTCGACTTGAAGCCACGGGGTATGCACCAGTCTATGATTTCCTTGTCCTCTGCACAACAATTCCAATTCCAGATGGATTCAGTGGCTCATTACAGCAAATTAATAAATTTAAAAGTTCATTATCGAACGACGACCACCATTTGAACAGCCGCCACATTAATAAACCAAGGACATTATAACTGTCGTAACCATGACCAGAGTCACAAACTGTCGAAAATGAAATAAGCAAAATTTGTCTGAATAAGTAAATAAATAATGTCCAGAGAAAAAAAACTGAAATGAAATAAGCTCAATTAGTGTGCAGTTTTATTAGGATGGGATAGGATAGGGGGGTTTCGGGCGCTCAACAGCTAGGTCTTCACCGTCCGGACAAATTTAAAAAATGAAGAAGCAAGGAGTGTGAACAGCAAAGTAAAAGAAAAGAGAGCAGTAAAGTGAGCAACTGACGTTAAATACAAAAAGTAAAGGTTAGAGGTGAAGATGAGGATAGTATTCCATGAAAAAGGTCGGAAAAATAGAAAAATAAGCACACGACCATAGCTGGCTGGCCGCAACGATAAAAAGGGTGAGCCAACCACACTGCAAGGTATTAAATCCTCCAGCCTACAAGAAGACTTTCTTCACACTTCGTCGTTCCCTGCAGTTTCATTACTGTAAACTCATGGAGGGGGGGGGGGTGATAAGGTGACCATTTCAGAATTTGATCATATTTGGTACATGGGTATCTACCTGTCGCCGGCCGCAGTGGCCGAACTGTCTACGGCGCGCCAGCCACAGTCTGCACGGCCGCTACGGTCGGGGGGGTTCGAATCCACCTTCGGCCATAGACGTTTGTGTCGTCTTTAGCATAAGGTAGTTCGTAAGTAAATTTAGGGACTGATGACCCTGCAGTTAAGTCCCTCAAGCTTAACAAACATTTGAACATTTTGAACCTACGTGTCTTAATAGAAAGATTACCAAATATCATTGTTGAGAAAATTATTTTTGAAGTCTGAAAGGTGTGTATGCGAACAACAGTCGGGCACCAAAATCCCCATCTTAAGACGGCTACTGCTTAGTGATGAGTTCACCTGTAGACCTCAATTTTTTACTCATCACATATGTAGAGCACTAAGTTGATATATGATATAAAAAGTGAGAAATATCATTTAGATTGTTTATAAAAATGTTGAAAATACACTCTTTTCTCACTGTGGTTTAAATTCACGATTAAAAAAATAATAAAAAAACATAACTCTCCCTACAAAAACAGTACAGCCTTCAATATTGGTACTGTAGCTCTTCAGACCTAGTATTAATTATAAAAAATAATGGAAAGCATATTGCATTGCATTTAATAGTTCTTATTTCCAGTTAAAGTTGACTCCATCAGGAAAAATTGTCGATTTTGATTAACTTCTAAGTCCTGGATGGGTACATAGACGGCCTTTTTTTTTATTATTTATTTATTTTAGCCATCCACAGACATTTTAAAATGAATGAATGTTGTCAGTTCATTTATATTTACAAATTTATACAGTTTTTCTTATCTCTAGTTCATTTACATTCACAACAGTTTTTTTGTTACATCTAGTTTAACATTGTGAGACATATATTGTTTACAATCATTTTTATCCTTATAAAATATTACATATACCCAACATTGTAAGACAAACTGTTTATGAACTTTTATTACTAAGGTATTCACTTATGGTGTAAAAACAGTGTTCCTGCAAATACAGTTTAAGCTGTTTCCTACAGCAATACATTTTATCAATTTCTTTTATTTTTTTCTGGCAGTTTATTATACAGTTTTAGATCTTCATACAAGAAACTGTTTTGAGTCTTCCGTTTATTTCGTCTGTCTAGGTGAAGGTGGTGACTTGTTTTAGTGCTATACCAGTAGTTAAGGAATTTGCTATTTGTACTATAATTTTCTATATTTTTTCTTTACATACACTATGGTTTGGAATATAAATTCACAAGGAACAGTGAAAATTGCTAACATTTTTAAAAGCTCTCTTTCTGGTGGTCCCACTTACTGTATTTTGTTATAATTCTAATTGCTCTCTTTTGCATTTTAAATACAGTTTGCAAGTTCTGAGCACTGGTTTCCTAGAAAATTATTCCATAACTAATTGCTGTATAGACATAACTAAAATAGACAGTTCTCAGGCATTTATCACTGCATGGATGCAAGGACTCTAAGAGCATAAAATGTTGTGGATAACTTATTCGAAAGTTTTATGGCATGTTCGTTCCACTTCATTTGGCTATCAACGAACAACCCTAAAAATTTTGTTGAATGTACATCCTCTATGGAGATGTTATCTAGAGCTAAATTTAATGGGCTCATTTTCCTATTTATTCTAAAGCAAATTGTATTTGTTTTCTTAATGTTGAAAGTTACTTTATTTTTCTGTGACCATTTGTAAACATATCTCAACATTTCAGTAGATTTTTCCAGCATTTGTGTTTGTGTCTTACTGGTGACTAATATGTTGCTGTCATCAGCAAACAATATCTTCTCTCTGTGGGTGATATGTTGTGGAAGGTCGTTTATATACACCAGAAACAATATCGGTCCCAGTATACTTCCTTGGGGGACTCCAATATTTATATGCTGTATATCTGATATGTGTTTCTCAATGTACTTTGATCCACTGGAGACACGAGTGGTCTCTATTGACTGTACTCTATTTCTTAGATATGAACCAAACCATTTGTTTACCACTCCCCTTATTCCTAGTTCCTCTAACTTTGAATCTGAATTTGATATTTTGCTGAAATATTTTCATATTTGGCAGCAATCTTGGATGCAAAGAAGAATATCCCCTTACTTCATAGATAAACAATAACATGAAAATGCCATATATGTATATCATTAATTTTCAGCACTACTGGGTATTAGAACATTAAAACCTTGGGTAATCCTTGAAACCGTTCTCAAAATGTATATGGTTGACCTGAAGGGCAGAACTGTATAATAGTGATAGCTAAAACAGTTATTAAGGATTTACTTAATAAATATGTTATATTTAAATTTTATCAGCTAGGGTGCATAAATGCAACAATATATAGGCTATCCTTATTCTATACGTAATTGTATATTAAAATGTCAAAATCATGAAATAAAATTGATAATTAAAGCAATAATGAAATTCATGAAGAAATATACATATATGTAAGCTATACCAACATGTACCCTAATACTCAAAAATATTTCCGAAGGACACACTCTCTAGCAAATTTGGAGATACAAAAAGAAACACTTACCTCTTTGCTAAAACCTTGTTTTTCTAATATACTGGTCTCAAAACACAAAAAGGTTACCTAAAGGTGAGAGACAAGATCTTTTCATAACAATTATCATCTAGCTTATATAACCGGGTACTGTGACTTTACAATGATGGGACATTGACCTTCCATATAACACTGGACAAGGGGACTCAAACTTGGTCTTTCCTATTGGCCCATATTAATAATTGTGCCTCAGTAGGAGATATACAGATAATTTCAAAATCTCTAAATTCATGGGATACCTGGGAAATGTGATCTATGTAACACTTTTCATCATATCTGAAAGCTACATACTGCTCCACTTAGAAGTGTTCAAATGAAGAATTTTCAGGAGTTACCATAGCACCATAGCAATACTGGTCCAATTTGCATCTGTTGAAAGCCTCTTCATTAAAATGGTATTAGTAGCAATGACTACAAGTGCCTGGTGTGACCTTATTCCTCAAACACTCTTCACTGCACTGTATACACCTTCCAAAATACCTTCATACGTCTTGATCTCCTGTGAAGACACAGAGATTTTGTTGAGTGACCAGGTATACAGGTTTTCTGGTGTCAGATGCAATTGGATGGAAATGTAGCCTACAAGCTGGTTCTTCTAGCTAGGCATTTTACAGTCCCTCCAATACCATCATAGGGCCTCTTCCCATGGCACGCAGCAACAAAATGCCATTCTGCCTCAATACCAGAATCTTCTTGATGGTAAGTTAGGTTTCTGAGCTTTTTGTAATTATTATAGGCCTACTGCGAAGCAGCACCATTACTGAAGTATATTCTCCAGTGTTAAATGCAAGGTCAATGTCCAATGATTACAAATCAACAGATCCTGGTTATATAAGTTAGATTGTAAGCGTTATGAAAACATCTTGTCTCTCACCTTTAGGTAACCTTTTTGTGTTTTAAGACCAGTATATTAGAAATACAGGATTATAGCAGAGATGTAAGTGTTTCTTTTTGTATCTTCAAATTTGCTTGCAAGTGTGTTCTTTGCGGAGTATTTGCATATTAGGCTATATGTTGGTATAGGTTACATACTATATGTATATTTCTTCATGAATTTAATTATTGCTTTAATTATAAATTTTATTTCATAGTTTTGTCATTTTAATATACTGTTATAGAATATATATTGTTGCATTTGTGCACCCAAGCTGATAAAAGTAAAATATTGAAAGACGACCGTCTGTTGTCTTCTATATGTTTCTTGTATATTTCTGTAAAGTTATAGTTTATTTAATGTCGTTAGATAATCATTTTGTTAAAACGTGAACCCCACTCTTTTCAAGGATGGAGGAATAGCATTTTTATTTCATGTGTTAAAATATTCGTTAATATTGCCAGGTTTTTCTTAGTTTGTTGTGTTAATAATTTATCATTATATTAATTAATGTGGCTTAAGTACGGCTTCTCCGCTATGCCACTGTGAGAATGTGCAGTTGTACTTTTAAGTGTGTGCGAGGATGTATGGCTCTTTGAATGTGGGGAGGGATAGCTCGCTTTGCATCGTTCTCTCAGGCTCAGTATCGATAGCTGCTCATGCTACCACAGAGGTTTCCACACCCTTTGGTTGCAGGCTAGTTAGCAAACCTTCCCTCCAGCGCGAATCTCGCTGTCAGTCCCCACCACCGCTGTTTTCCGAGATTTTCCGGCTACCAGTGGCTTCCTGCACTATCCCCAGTGGCCGCTCGGCGGATCACTCTGTGCTGGTCGACTGGTGAGGTAAGGTTGGTTTCACTCTTGTTTCTGGAGATGGTAGCATTCCATTGACTAGCGTGCTTCACTTAGATTCGTGAACTTACAATCATTTTTTGGAATATTTTCTCCGATAGTGTGCGGAAATGTGTTCTCGTTTTTCAATTCAGTGATTTCCAATTGATAAATGCAGTGTGTGTGATTCTAGTTACAGTTTGATAATGGCCTGATATGATAAAAATCTTTGTAATCACGTGGCGGTATATGAACTCTGTGTAAATACTTTCTAGCTGTGTGGGGCCTTATTTCTATTAGTTGATATGTTCATTTTTGTGCAGTACATGTATAAATCTTCTCATCGTTTCTTTCCGTGAGTGATATGTGTTCAGTGTGGTTGGTTCATAGAACAAAGCCTTCAGCTTCCACTCTTGTTTGTTCCATGCCCATCAGGCAAGTAACTATGAGGGTATCCTTCTGATTTCCACTAATATTTCGCGATCTTCTCTCCCCGCCTATTTAATTTTGCTGTTATTCTCCAACTTGTAGAACGCACTCTTGTCTTTGTCAGTAATTCACGCTGAGCCTTGAACAACCTCCTTCAATAGCTACTTATGTAATTCTAAACATTTCTATGGGTTGCATGCCGTAATTCTTATTCTATTTTTCCGACTTTGTGATTATTTCATTTTTGTGGTTCTTCTGAGACTGGACTTAATCCGTCTCTGCAATCGCCCCCAATCGCGTGTAGCTGTATTTCATTCACTTCCTTATATAATTCTAAGAATTTCTATAGGTTGCATGTTGTAGTTAATTTTCTTTATTTTTCGGAACTTGAATTTATTCAATTTTATCGGTTTTCGAAACCACGTGGGTACGAGTTCCGACTTCCGAGGTTTGCAGCTAGTCGCCTGAGTTACGTCACTTCTCATATAAAACCAGTATCTAGATCCATTGCTGACAGACTGCAACTTAAGAATCCACCGTGATTTTGTATAATGAATCCGACTTTCAACCACTTCACCTTCAGTGGAGTGTGTTCATGTAACGTAAACGTGTGTCGCCGTTACCGTGTTTGCTCGCGTTTTCTGTTCAGATGTAATTTAACTTGCTATAAATCCGCACCATCTCAAAACAGGCACGACAGACCAGAGCCAGCTTCAAAGTATTTGTATATTGTGTTTTGTGCTACCCCCGACTTGCTGAATTTCGCCTACGATAGCGGCCTGCTTCCACCTCGTCTCAGCACGCTGTTTTTGGTGAGTTTCGCTATGGCATTGCGTGTATGTGAGAGAATGGGTGTTGTTTGTGAATCCTTTTCCCCAGTAGCGTTAAATCATGTATAATTTAGGCTGGGCACCGTCTGCATTAATCCATGCGAGATATGCATTTTATTGTGTTAACAAAATTGGTTCCCCATTTTGTTTGTTTTCTATCTGAATAAACAAGTTTAAGTTCAGCATAATCCGTAAGTTGCCTATAAAATGGTAGTTTTAGAGCACCTTCCCTCTTTTATTTATTATTGTTCTTCACAAGTGTTGAAAACTAGTTCAGATGCAATTTTTTCTCATATCTAAATTCCGTTGCGCCGTAAATGTTTTCTTAGCCACCTTTCTAAGATAACTTCAATTGTTGTGGTTTGCTTATTAATGTCTGTGTAATAACGTGTGAACTGCTATTTATAATGACCACTGTAGTATTAACTGTTATTGTAGTAATTTGAAACGAGACAGTTCTCAGCTTGGGCCAGGGAACAAGGCTTTATAGCAGGGAGTAACCAGTAGTTCACATGGACCTCATTTACTAATTTTAGTGCTAAAACAAAGCTCTTGTTACGTACAGTGGTCGACTTTTAATATAACATATTTATTAAGTGAATGCTTAATAACTGTTTTCAGCTATCACACCCAAAGTTATAATCCTCTAATACACAGTAGTGCTGAAAAGTAATGATACACCAGCTCCACCAAAGAGACTGCCTACATCACACTTGTGCGTCCTCTCCTGGAGTACTGTTGCCCATTGTGGGACCCTCACCAGGTGGGACAAACGGAAGATATTGAGATGGTTCAGAGAAGGACAGCTCGTTTAGCTTTATCACGTTACGGGGGGGGGGGGGGGGGAGGGGGAGAAGCGTCACAGAAATGTTGCACGAATTGTGGTGGAAATCATTAAAAGAAAGACGTTATTCATTGCGGCATGATCTGTTTGCGAAGTTTCATTCACCGACTTTTACTTCTAAATGTGAAAATATTTTGCTAGCACCCACCTACTTAGGGAGAAATGACCATCCCAATAAAATAAGAGAAATCAGATCGAAAACGGAACGATTTAGGTGTTCTTTCTTCCCGCGCGCTATTAGAGAATGGGACGGTAGAGAAAAGTTATGAAAGTGGTTAATGAACCCTCTACCAGGCACTTAAATGTGATTTGCAGAGTATCTATGTAGATGCAGATTTGGCATTTTATGTCATTGTTTATCTATGAATTAAGGGGATATGCTTTTATGCACCCAAGATTGCTACCAAATATGTAAACATTTCAGCAAAAAATCAAGTTCAGATTCAACTGTGCGCTGACAGTGCGGCTGCGTCCGTACTAGCTCGGCGTGCGGAGGTAGGCGATCCCTCTGCCGCGCCGTTTGTTGTGAACCGTGTGAATGAGAGATTCACACGTCTGCACTGGTGGCTCTCGGTCCCCACCCTAATTGCTGTCTCGCATCATCTTCATACGGTACCGCGCTGACGGTTGTCATATGGTTGTGATGTGCGCTGACTCCTGGCCTACCGGCAAGTAGGCGTCTTCCCTAGGAACGCTGGAGTTCCGGTGTGCAAGACATGGAAGTCCTCCTAGATACTTCCTCTGCGTTCGTAGTTGGTTGTAGCGCAGGAGGCGAACTCGGAGCCATGCAGGAGTCGACATCTCGCCGGTTGTCAGCTGATGTAGAAGAGTGCTGGAGTTATGTAACAGACTTGTACCGACGTTTGAACATCTCAGGGAATCGAGTGCTACGAAGTGTAAGCCATCGCATCTGACCGACTGACTATGAACTCAAGTGGTGGAGTATATATCGAGTTGTGTGGAGCGGCTGATATTTCCCCTACGTGCTCTGTCATGACTGCATCGGCACTGTCAAACGAATGTGTCGGAGTTTTACATCTTCCGTGTTCACTTAACGGGTTATCTGGTGGTTCCAGAAGGCTTCGGATAAGCGTTGTTCCGTTAAACTTAGGCATTGTTTCCTCACTGACGTCATACTGCAAGCTGGTTCTGTTCCATTTAATTTCCGCTGATGCGTGCTACTCAGTCCGTTCCTGTCAGCTTGACTCAGTACGTATGACGCAAAGTAGCTGCTGTTCCCCTTCCCAGTTCTGTCGACACACCGCAATGTTTCTAACCAAGACTTAGGAAAAAAAAAAAAAAAAAAAAAAAAAAAAAAAAAAAAAAAAAAAAAAAAAAAAAGAAAGCAGGCCGCGCTGGCCGAGGGGACTGCAGCGCGCCAGTCTCGGTCTGCACGGCCACCACGGTCGTGGGTTCGAATCCCCCCTCGGGCATGGATATTTGTGCCGTCCTTAGTGTTAGCTAGTCCATAAGTAGTTTGTAAGTTTAGGGAATGATGACCATGCAGTTAAGTCCCATAAGCTATACAAACGTTTGAACTTGAAAAAAAATAATAATACAATAAAATAAAAGAAAAGAAAAATAAAATAAAAAAGTTGGATTGTTTGTAAATCTATCGGACCAAACTGCGTGGTCATCAGTCCGTAGCTTACAAACTACTTAAACTAAGGTAAATTAACCTAAGGACTACACACACACCCATGCCCCAGGAAGGACTCGAACCTCCGACGGCAGCAACCCTGCGTTCCGCAGCGAGGCGCCTTAGACCATTGGAAAAATGCTTCCGCTACAGAGCCGGTGTGCAACAGCGGGTTTCGAACCTCCGACCATATACATCACAACTTAACGCCCTGGCCACTGTCCACTACACCACGGCGACCAATTACGACAAGGTTGCTTATTTCTCGTACTATTAATGACCGATGTTAACCACTAACATAACATTTTAGACACTATATTATAATTTATCGTACTAAGAATTCTTTGTTAATTCTTCAGTGTGCCATTGCTTCGAAATGACAACGCGTAAGTTATAATAAGAAAAACATAAAATACGGAAGCGAGATGGCCAATGCTAGAGAGAGTGCTGGGCGAGGAATGTTACGTGATATTTCCTAAGACCTGGTTTACGTAAAATCAAGAAGCGGTGTCAAATTGCCGTTATTTTTGCAAATATCTCTAACGGTGCGAGTTACGAAAAAAACATTAGAGAGGAAAGTTGTAGATAATTTTCTCCTCTACAAATTCGTTTATTCAATTTTCGTGTCAGATGAGCGGTTTATTTGCAATTTCCTACTGTCAAATGGCATCAAAAACGGCCATAGGTTACTAACCTATTTTTTGTGAGAAATATTCTGGTCGCTGGCAGCCAGCAATCATGTCTGTAAAATTTGGTGCCAATTGGTTGAACGGTTCGACCTAAAAAGTGGGAATACGTTACGGACAGACAGACATAATCAAATCGCCGTTTGCAAATATATCTGAAACGATGCAAGATATGAAGAAAACATAAGTTTTGTGTCCCGACTTCGTCGCCGCTTTTGTGTCCCAGCCTCGTCGTAGGTGTCGGTGGCCGAGTGGAATGAGACCGACACGCTGGTGCAGGTACGGAGGGGAGCAGCCAGAAACTATAAACACTCGAGTAAATTAGAAAGAGATATATTGCACAGAATGTAACAATACTTAACTTTTACATAGTACTGCAGAATGTTGATACATAGTTGTTAGAGGCCTGCCTAGTGCCTGTACGATAGCAAAGTCTTCAATGGTGCCTATCTGATTACGAAGGTCCTAACTCGTTGCTATCTCAGTCCGAAGTGGGAGTGCGAAGTGAACGATCCTTCAGTGGTGGCCACGAGCGGAGTTGTCGCAGAGGGCGCTCGTGGCTGTCGTCGTGAGAACGCCGCGCCGTGCGTGTCTGGCGGCGCGCGGCGAAAGTAAGTGGCGCGCACTTTGTACTTGTGCGACACCACAATAAGAGAGCAAAGTTGTAGACAATTTTCTTTTCTACAAATTCGTTTGTTCAATTTTCGTGTTCGATGAACGGTTAAGCCGTTTTTCTCACTTAAATTTCGAGGTGTCAAAAGGTTATAGCAAAGGATCACATTTAGTGTTACTACCGTAACCTAAAGTGAGCCAAAAACCGTCAACGACTGCGTGCCCCTCCATATCGCATTCAAAGACGAAATTGGCTAAAGATGGCACTGCGGTCGACAGGACCCATTTGGTGTTTCTACAGAGCCATAACGCGGTACTTTGCTTGGCCGTTCATGGCGGTACAACTGAGCAATGAGGTAGAGCAGGAAAGACCTTGTAAAAAATAACTAGCCTCACTAACGGCGCTGCTATCGTGGGATAATTTGAACCTTCAGCCGGTCGCCATGATAGTGGTAAGTGTCAGATAAATACGAGTGTTGTTAGTAGATAAATCGTGTGTTATATCGTTATTGCGCTATATATACTCAGTCGATAGTCACGTCTGTAGTGTTTCACTATTGCACAACACACGAAACACAATGTTGAAGAGCTGCTCAGCGTTTAAGTGCATGAATCGATTTAAGAAAGGAATAAAGAGATCAGTACTGTCTTCCTATTTATACTTCTCAGGAATACATGTAGCCCTACTACTTGTGTTCAGAAATAGTTACTCTTACTAACAGGCTCTTACTCAAGACAATATAGGATTTTGAGTGAAATAAATGACAGGCTTTTACAATACTGGTAGCTCTTAAAAACGAGCTACTCTAGGCAGTACAGATGGACAGGAAGTTTAATAAGTTTCATTTTATGATAGTGTAAATTATCTATTTCGGTCAAGAGATCAGTTGCCTCACTGCACTTCGAATTTTTGTTAGTGAAATTCATATTATCAACTTGTAACAGAGAAGGTCCTCTACTTTACATATAGGTATAACAACTGAAAGGGGTTTGGAGAACTGTATATGTTTCCATATATGAATGACATATAGCCACACTGGATGCACATTGTTAAGTTGAAACCTATGAAGATAGTTGCTGACTTTAAGCAGTTCACGCTTAATGTAAGGTATTTGGGTTACAGCATTAAAAATACTAATATTCGTGCTACATACCCTAATGCTAATGTTTGATGCACTTAGTTAAGAAAAAGTTATGGCAACTTCGTGTTCTTTTATTTTAGAGTTATATATCTGATGGGATATTTCATTTTCACAGTCGATTTTTAACATTAGCTGTTTCAGGCAGCCCTGTTTAATTTTTTGATGCTATAAAATATCTATAAGTATTGGGGAATACAGCAGGCACACAAACAAAGACGTAAAGTGTTGTGAAACTCTTCTGAAATTAATGTTTGTTCAAAAGTTTCACCATCGTAGAATATACTAAGAAAGTTCCAGTAAAAAATGAAAAATAAATAAAATGTGTCTGACGATCAATTCTGTTCTTATGTTGCACTTAGAACGCAAAAAATCTAAATGTTATAATTCGGTTTTGTTAGGAAGAAGGAAAGCTGTTGGCCGATTACTACACCGTATGTGTACTAAATTTACACACAACCGATAGTTGCTGTATATTCAGAGCCTGAATCTCTTTTGTAGTTATATACCAGGTGCATTCAAGTTCTAAGGCGTCCGATTTTTTTTTCTAATTAACTATTCACCCGAAATCGATGAAACTGGCGTTACTTCTCGACGCAATCGCCCTGCAGACGTACACATTTTTCACAACGCTAACGCCATGATTCCATGGCAGCGGCGAAGGCTTCTTTAGGAATCTGTTTTGACCACTGGAAAATCACTGAGGTAATAGCAGCTCGGCTGGTGAATGTGCGGCCACGGAGAGTGTCTTTCATTCATGGAAAAAGCCAAAAGTCACTAGGAGCCAGGTCAGGTGAGTAGGGAGCATGAGGAATCACTTCAAAGTTGTTATCACGAAGAAACTGTTGCGTAACGTTAGCTCAATCTGCGGGTGCGTTGTCTTGGTGAAACAGCACACGCGCAGCCCTTCCCGGGCGTTTTTGTTGCAGTGCAGGAAGGAATTCGTTCTTCAAAACATTTTCGTAGGATGTACCTGTTACCGTAGTGCCCTTTGGAACGCAAAGGGTAAGGATTACGCCCTCGCTGTCCCAGAACATGGACACCACCATCATTTTTTCAGCACTGGCGGTTACCCAAACATTTTTTTTAGGTGGCGGTGAATCTGCGTGCTTCCGTTGAGCACACTGGCGCTTTGTTTCTGGATTGAAAAATGGCATCCACGTCTCATCCATCGTCACAACCGACGAAAAGAAAGTCCCATTCATGCTGTCGTTGGGCGTCAACATTGCTTGGCAACATGCCACACGGCATACTCTGTGCACACGGGCAGCGTTGTGGTCATCCGTCAGCATTCGAGGCACCCACCTGGATGACACTTTTCGCATTTTCAGGTCGTCATGCAGGATTGTGTGCACAGAATCCTCAGAAATGCCAACTATGGAGGCGATCTGTTTAACAGTCATTCGGCGATCACCCAAAACAATTCTCTCCACTTTCTCGATCATGTCATCAGACCAGCTCGTGCGAGCCCGAGGTTGTTTCGGTTTGTTGTCACACGATATTCTGCCTTCATTAAACTGTCGCACCCACGAACGCACTTTCGACACATCCATAACTCCATCACCACATGTCTCCTTCAACTGTCGATGAATTTCAATTGGTGTCACACCACGCAAATTCAGGAAACGAATGATTGCACCATGTTCAAATAAGGAAAACGTCGCCGTTTTAAGTATCTAAAACAGTTCTCATTCTCGCCGCAGCCGGTAAAATTCCATCTGCCGTACGGTGCTGCCATCTCTGGGGCGTATTGACAATGAACGCGGCCTCATTTTAAAACAATGCGCATGTTTCTATCTCTTTCCAGTCCAGAGAAAAAAAATCGGATGCCTTAGAACTGGAATGCACCTCGTATTTAAATGGGACATAGTTTTCGCGACTTACATGGAACGAATACACCCTCTAATCAAAAGAGTCTTAAGCACATTTAAGGTTCGCGCGGAAGTTTACCACCGTAATGGCCGCGGAGGCGCTCTTCAATTTGCTCGATGTTCGCAGGCGGCCGCTAACGGAATTGTGGGGCCCTGGGCTTGCTTGAGAACTGCGAGCCGTGGTGGAGGACGCATTGGGACGTCGACTCGCCTGGCTGTGCGTCGCAGCCGTCCGTGGGAGCGAGCGGCCAGCCGCAGTAATGAGGAAGTGGGCGCCCCGCGAACAGCGCTTCCGGCCGCGCGCGCGCCCCACCACCACAGGCGAAGGCCTTCTGTCACCACCCAGCGTGACCGAGTGTAAGGTAACACCACCGGTCATAATGACGTCAAATTATAAAGGAGTATTGTCGAACAAGTTGTAAAACGTACGGCAGAATTAAAATAAACAGTATGAAAATTGATCAGTAGATGTTGTTGTTGTGGTCTTCAGCCGCAGACCCGTTTGATGCAGCTATCCACGCTACCCTGTCCTGTGCAAGTCTCTTCATCTGAGAATACGTACGGCAACATATATCCATTTGAATCTGCTTACTGTATTCGTCCCTCGGTTTCCCTCTACGATTTTATCCCACACGCTTCCTTATAACGTTAAGTTCACAATTCCTTGATGTCTCAGAATGTTTCCAACCAGTCTATCCTTTCTCTTAGTCAGGATATGCCAGAAACTCCTTTTCTCCCCGATTCGGTTAAGCACCTCCTCGTTAGTTACGTGATCTACCCACCTAATTTTCATCATTCGTCTGTAGCACCACATTTCAAAAACTTCTGTCATCTTTTTATCTGAATTCCTTGTCGTCCTCGTTTCACTTCCATACGATGCTATACTCCAGACAAATGCTTTCAGAAAGGACTTCCTAACATTTGAATTAATATTGGATGTTAACAAGTTTCGCTTCTTTAGAAACGCTTTTCTTCCCAAAGCTATTCTGCATTTTATATCTTCTTTACTGCGGCCATTAGAAGTTATCTTGCTACCCAAATAACAAAATTCATCTACTACTTTTAATGTCTTATTACCTAATCTAATTCATTCAGCATCGCCTGATTTTCTGATATTAGATTCCATTACTTTCGTTTTACTCTTATAAATGTTCACCTTATATCTTCCTTTCAAGACACCGTCCATTCCATTCAATTACTCTTCCAGATCCTTTGCAGTCTCTGACAAAATTACTATGTCATCGGTAAACCGCAAAATTTTTTATTTCTTCTCTCCGAACTTTAATGCCCTCTCCAAATTTCTCCTTCCATTCCTTCACTGACTGCTCAATGTACAGATTGAACAACATTCGGGAAAGGCTACAACACTGTCTTACTCCCTTCCCAACCTCTGCGTCCCTTTCTTGCCCTTTGACTCTAATAACCGCTGTCTGGTTTTTGTATAGGTTGAATATAACTCTTCACTCCCCATATTTTACCCCTGATACCTTCAGAATTTGGAAGAGTGTATTCCAGTCGACATTGTTAAAAGCTTTCACCAAATCGACAAACGCTAACAACGTAGGTTTCCCTTTCCTTAGCCTATCTTCTAAGATAAGTCGTAATGTGAGTATTGCCTCACGTGTTCCTACATTTGTCCTAAATCCAAACTGATCTTCCCCGAGGTAGGATTCCACAAGTTTTGCCATTCGTCTGTAAATAATTCGTGTTAGTATTTTGCAACCGTGACTTATTAAACAGATTACGAAAAGATAATAGAAGCTTTAGAAATGTGGTGCTACAGACGAATGATGAGGATTAGTTGGGCAGATCACGTAACTAATGAGTAGGAGCTCAACAGAATTGGGGAGAAGGGGAGTTTCTGCCATATCTTGACTCAGAGAAGGGATAGGTTGATGGGACACGTTCTGACACCTCAAGGAATCGTCAACTTAGCATTAGAAGGAAGTGTGTGGGGTAAAAATCGTAGAGGGAGACCGAGGAACGAATACAGTAAGCACATTCAAAAGGATGTAGGTTGCCGTACGTATTATCAGATGAAGAGGCTTGCACAGAACAGAGTAACATGAAGAGCTGCATCAAACCAGTCTGCGGACTGAAGACAACAACAGATGCCGCTGGTAATACAACGCCTAGAGTAAGTGTTTATGATACTACGCGATACCGACCTCTGTTCCATCATCAGATACCCTAATTCTTTTGATATTTTCCTATCTTTTGATACAGTACTTATAGCGTGACCTGCAACACTTCGTGTACTTTTCCAAACACAATTTTCCATTTGCAATTTTGGACATTCATCGCAATTATATTGAATTTATGAAATAAAAAAGGAATATAAATAAAGATTCTGTTTCAAGGAATCTATACAGATATTCTTTTCAATGATAGAATATTCGAGAATCCATTATAATAAAGCATTGTTATTCCTGTTGTCAGCGTAAATTAATTAAAATTCGTCAAATAGTAAAAATTAAATAACTCAAAGCAATTATGCAATGTTATAAAAACTTAACTTTAACATTAATAATGTTTAAAACTTAATGTAGTACTTAAACAACTAACTAATGTAATAACACATAATAATAATAATTAATCAAGGCTAAATATGGTAATTTTGGATGCATTGAGTCGATTTACTTCATGATAATCACTTTGAGTTATGCATCTAAAGTTTCTATAATCGGTAAGTGTATCATATAATTCGCATCTGTGTTAATCTATTTTTTATTATTATTTATGATAATCACTTTGAGTTATGCATCTAAAGTTTCTATAATCGATAAGTGTATCATATAATTCGCACCTGTGTTAATCTATTTTTTATTATTATTTGTGTGTGGCCTACTGTGAACAATTAAATTTGTATTGTTTGATTACTTATTTATAGTAGGCGCCATGCGACAAGAATTAGACTATCAGTCTCTAAGTTAGTGAGTTAGTAAGTCAGTTTCTGAGACAGTTAAATATTTAGTGGTGTGTAAACCCGCTCAGTTAGCTCTGTGCTCTCAATGCACCGCTTTCCTAAACAGGGAGGCGTACCGGTCCCGGTTCAAATCCAAAATTGTTCAAATGTTTGTATAGCTTATGGGTCTTAACTACGGGGTCATCAGTCCCTAAACTTACAAACTACTTATGAACTAGCTAATCCTAAGGACGGCACAAATATCCATGCCCGAGGGGGGATTCGAACCCCGACCGTAGTGGCCGTGCAGGCCGTGACTGAAGCGCCTCAGTCCCCTCGGCCACCGCGGCCGGCGGTTCAAATCCACCCGGCGGATTAACGAAAGGGGTCGGAGTGCCGGCCAGCCTGGATGTGGTTTTTAGGCGATCTTCCACATTCCCCTAGATGAATACCGGGCTGGCACCCAAGTCCCGCCTCAGTTACACGATTCTCAAACATTTGGAAACACTTCACATTTTCAAAGAGATAACACTATACGCAGACATTAGGGGTACACATAATCTTCCGGGGGGCATGAGGTTCCAACAGGAAGGGCATCCTGCTACTCCGTAAAAATTAACACGCCAAATCAGGGTGCCACAAAGACGACTCTGCATGCGCGGGAACATGGCCAAAGAGAAAGTAATAAGTGAGCGATGTGTATGAAATCAGTTTAGTCTGAAGTCTATAATTGACAGCTGTAAATTTATTATTGATAAATTCTCATGAAGATGAAAATTAGTTTGTGTCATTTCCTCACTTAGCGTCTGAGACGTTCACCTTGACTGTTTCAGTACAGGATGGCGCTCTGCTTTTACAAGTCGATCAGCAAAAGTTTTGGACACTGAAGGGTTTGAAAAAAAGGCGTTGGTCCGATGACTGTTGTGTGTCTGGAGAAAATGATTCGGAAATTCGAAAAAACGGATTCCTTTGGTGTGCAACCTGGTAGAGGAAGGAAACGAATCGACTTCAGTGGAAGAAGTGGCCACAGCAGTGCAGGAGGAGTCGAGTGGTGGTGTGCAAACGTTTGGTGTATGGAGAATTGCCCGAACATTGGACAAACTGTGAGTACGATGCATAAATTCCTACAAAACCTCCTTCTTTGCTAGCCATTCACAATTACCCACATGCACGAGTTGTTCCCTGTTGACCTGCCAGCGAGAGAAACACCATTTCACGATTGCACCGTGAATATCAGGCATCCGGTGAAACAACAAATCTCCGTTATCTATGCGACCATAAAAAGTACCTGTAATAACGGGACTAAGGCGGACTGAAGATAATCGTTATATGTGACAGAAGTGCAATCCGACCCCGAACTGATTCAAAGAGCCAGATCCTTCTGAGGAGCGAGTGATGGATGAATCCGAAAAAAAGAGTGGTAGCTCATCTGATCCGTAAAGTCCCTCTGCTGACAGCAATGAACTGCATCAGCATCCCATGCCACATACTTGAGAAGTTTCCCAAGCTACAAAATAAATGTGGCATAGATCATGTGCAAAAAATGAGCGCCTAAATAGATGCAGTGCCACCACACTGTGAGATGAGAATCGGTGAGTCGAGAGTCAGTGAGTCATGCAAGCATCAGGATTTTAATTGTCGAAACTACTAAGGACTTACAATAAAATTATTACTCCTCTTTCTTCTTTCACAATATGGCCAAATCATATAGATAAATCAATCAGATAAATAAAGTATAGTGACAAAAGCAATGTGCCATCATTTTACACTTTTTATCGGTTGGTGAGTGGTGAGTCAGTGAGTAATGAAAAAGAACTAGTTCATACCAGAGACTGACTATTTCTGATGCAGTCCCTGAAAAGATCGGTTTTGCCCATCTCTAGACAGAAGTACAACCGTTCCGCAAATTGCATCGAATTAAATTGGGCATTTACAAGTGTCAGCCTACGGACCATTGAATGAAACATCATCGATATGGGCTTTCAGGGCTGAAGGACCACTCGTGTATCCTTATTGACTGAATGAAAGAAAGCTTTATGCTTCACCTGGGCCCTTCAATAATAATATTGGATTGTTAATGACTGCTGACATGTTGTTTGCTCTGAAGAGTCTTCAAATCAAATGTTTGTTAAGCTTATGGGACTTAACTACGGGGTCATCAGTCCCTAAACTTACAAACTACTTATGAACTACCTTATACTAAAGACGCCACAAATATCCATGCCCGAGGGATGGGGGGATTCGAACCCCCGACCGTAGTAGCTGTGCAGTCCGTGACTGAAGCGCCTCAGTCTCCTCGGCCACCGCGGCCGGCCTGAAGAGTCTTGTTTCCAATTGTATCGAGCGGATGGACGTTTATGGGTACGAAGACAACATTATGAATCCATGCATCTTGCATGTCACCAGGGGACTTTTCAAGCTGGTGGAGGCTCTGTAATGGTGTGGGGCGTGTACAGCTGGAGTGATACCGGATCCCTGATACGTCTAGATACGACTTAACAGCTGACAAGTTCGAACGCATCATGGCTGATCATCCGCATCCACGCATGTCAACTGCTCATTCCGACGGACTTGGCAAATTACAGCAGTACAATTCGACAGCCCACGCGTCCAGAAGTGGTACAGAGTGGCTCCAGGAGCGCTCCTCTGAGTTTAAACCCCTGCGTTATCATATCTGGAAAGCCTTGCAACGTGCTGTTCAGAATGAGTCTACACCCTCACGCAATCTTACAAATTTACGGTCAGCCCTGTAAGATACAGGAGTCAGTTGCCCCCAGGCATTTTTTTTTTAGTCGAGTCCACGCCACGTCGTTTTGTGGCATTGCTGCATGCTCGAGGGGGCCCTACGCGATATTAGGCAGATCGTAAGTGGAACACTGAGACCACATGGGTGTCGGATTTCACAATTTATTAATATTTATGGTATGTGAAGTTCAGAACTTAAATAACAATCACCCGGAGCCATTCGATGCAACTCTCAAAAATTCTCGAAAAAATCGACTTTGAAGTTTTGCAAAGAATACTAAGTACAAATAATTAAAACAGTTGTAGCGTCTATCGGCGTAGCTCAGATGGTAGCGTTCTGGCCTCACAATCGAGTCTCACTTTGTCAGTTACTTTTTTTCGTTGTGTCAGTTTTTGTGCCGCGCGGGAGTAGCCGAAAGGTCTGGAGCGCCACGTTACGGATCGCGTGGTCTCCCGCGTCGGGGGTTCGAATCCTCCCTCGGGCATGGATGTTTGTGTTGTCTTTAGTAAAATGTAGTTCATAAGTAGTTTTTAAGTTTAGGGAGTAATAACCCCGCAGTTCAAAAAATGTTCAAATGTTTGTTAAGCTTATGGGACTTAACTACTTACAAATTACTTATCAACTACCTTATACTAAGGACGGCACAAATATCCATGCCCGAGGGGGGATTCGAACCCCCGACCGTAGTGGCCGTGCAGATCGTGACTGGAGCGCCTCAGTCCCCTCGGCCACCGCGACCGGCCCCGCAGTTCAGTCCCATAAGCTTTACAAACATTTGAACATCAGTTTTTGTTTATGTGTTTGTAGACGAGCTGAAAACCTTGTCACGTGAAATGATGGTTGAGTAGGTTAGCTGCTTGCAAAATCATTAGTAACTATGGAGATAACTTTCCAAACACTGTCATAGCTCTTCACAAATTGAACAATCAAAGACTACCGTCGTCAACTAGTAGTGAAGCCCAAACTGTAGAAAATATAATTTTTTTTCCTTTATTGAAACCATCATTATTAACAACCTTCTATGAAATACGAGAAATTACGAATAAACAAAATTAAATGCACTTTTCGTAAAAAATTACCGTTAGATATTAAAACTGTAAGTATTCGAACACAACGAAAGAAAATAAAAAATCCGCCACGCCGGGATTCGAACCACCAATTCTAGGGTTCTAAGGTCAGAACTCTGCCATGTTAATTTTTGTATTTTTTTGTTGTTGTATTTTTGAATTGTTTTATATAACAGAATTCGAAAACGAACAAAAATATTTGTCACAGAGAGATTAGAACCAACGACTCGAGAGTTGTGATTTTTGAGCTGCACTAACAGACGCTGTAATTCATTTAATGGTGGATACTAACGTTCACTTTCAAAACTTAAAAAATCGATTATCTCGAGAATTTTGAGAGTTGCGTCGAATAGACTTGACTGGACAACGAAGAAATTGTGGAGTCAGTTCTACATTGCTTAGTTTCGGAACAGGCGAACATATGCAATCTGAAAATGTATTTGAAGTGGTTAATAATATGATGAAAACTCCCAAGAGGGCGTCAGAGCAAAGATCGCAATTGTTTCAAAAGTCCTTTATTTACTGATCATTTTCAGACTTGGCCGTTGAAACTGATAATCAGTAAATAAAGGAGTTCTAAATCAATTGGCTGTGACTTGCTCTTGGAGTTTTCATCAAATCTCTCAGCTCTCCTTATGTTGCAATGTCAAGTAATTTTAATCAATTATACTGAAATAAGCACCTAGATGAACTTCGTAAAAGTTAGGCCCTATTAACACGGTGATACTCTAGTCGCCAAGGGATTGAGATACTGTGAGACCAAGAGACAGAGGAAATTTAGTTAAATGGGGTTATTCACACGAGGGTACTTGAGTAGCGATGTCGCAGAGTGTTCCCCGTCGGGGGTTCGAATCCCTCCTCGGATGTGGATGTTTGTGTCGTTTTTAGTATAAGGTAATTGATAAGTAGTTTGTAAGTTTAGGGACTGATGACCCCGCAGTTAAGTCCCTTAAGCTTTACAAACATTTGAACATTTGTGTTGCAGAGCCGCCGCGACTCGGAGACTCGACAAGCTGGTCGCGGAGTCTCCCAGTCTCTTGGTGGAGTTCGTACTATTTCGTTGCGCAAAGTACGAAAAAGTGTTTAATTTGAAATTCGAGGTAGAAAGTGTTTGCTAGCTTACCGATAAGTTAGAGACGTGAAACAATTAATATCTCAGAACATGTTGAAACTGTTTGTTATATGGTGTTTGGCTGAGGGCACTTTTTGTACCACTGTTATTCCCCTCTTTTCTTGATTCTGTCACGGATGTTTCCCGATAAAAATTTTGAATAGTAACCTCCACGTGAGCTCCAATCTATTTAGTTTTTACCTTCGCGATCTTTTCATGAGATAAACCGTACAAAGGAGAAGGTAACTTAATAAATCGATAGACTCACAGAAGAAAACTGAAATTAACCTGAAAGTTGCCACATGTCTGCGGGAATATATTAAAAAAATTCACACGTCCTACACCAAAAAGTAGAACTAGCTAGATAGAAGTTGTTTGACGTCTGTATGTCGTAGGTAGAGGAACATCTGATCTTCACGCCTATTTAAAAACTTGCAGAGATAGCTGCAAAGCTTTCCTTCGCAATTTTACGGCAAAGCTATCAAAAGGGGGAAAAAACGATGATAAAACAGAACACTAACACTACTCCGTTCCTTGCCTCTCGTGTACAATTTTTGAATGATTGTTACGGACAGACTATTAGACAACGTAACAGGTCTACAGTAGTTGCAGTGTGATACTTTCGATTTCAATATTGTTATGTATAGACGCTTGTCTCCAGTTGCGCGCTCATCATATTACTCTGTGTTCACTATCTTCAAATTGGTTTGACAAAACAAGTGACAAATTTATATAAAGACGGAAGGACACTGTGTATACATTAACGGATCCGAGAGCTTTGATAGAAAGCATTAAGAAAACCCCTTGATAAAAAGTATATGACATGTACAAATATATTATCTCAAATAATAATAATAATCTTATGTTGTAGAAGCATGAAAAAAGAGAAATTTTGAACAAATATGGAGAATTAAAATGTTCGCACTCGTGTGCAATCGAACACAGACCGTCCACTCGACAATCTACAACGCTTCTAACTGCGCTGTGCTGCACTTGATTTGAAATGATCTAATTTTATGTACTTTGTGAGTCTTATAAGGCAATCGTAAAACTTTTTTCATTACGTGTACCTTTACTCAACTTTTATTATAACAAACTCGTATTAGAAAACTTCGATCGCGGTCTATGTTCATGGAAATGACTCTGGGAAACAGCATCTATTGGTGGTATGCAAAATACACTGCCAAATCAAACAAATACGCAAGATTTATCTCCAAAATGGCGTCTGCTTGATTCAAAATGTCCAACAGGAGGTAGCCGGAGGCTCCGCATTAAATGGCGCGAAATCTCTGCCTTCAAAACAAATGTTCAACTGTTAGTAGAGCTTATGGAACTTAACTACGGGGTCATCAGTCTCTAAATCTACAAACAACTTATGAACTAGCTTATACTGAAGACGGCACAAACATCCATGCCCGAAGGGGGATTCGCGCATCGTAGCATAGCGCCTCAATGCTCTCGATCGCTCCGCCTTGGCCCTCCGAAACAAGCGCTCCGTTTCCAACACTACACAGAACTCTTGCAAGTGCCATCCGTCCTCGTATCTCGCTTAACCTTTGCCGATACTGCGTGCTTCGTCACGGAACGACCGACTCGCTGATACGTGCTGGGCTCGGGCCCGCAGTGCACCCGACGCTACGTGGCTACGTGGCTCAGCAGGAAGCACGTATCTGGCCGAGTTACGGGCTGCGTGCTGCGCATGCGCCACGGCCGCGGCCTAAAATTAAACGCCGCGGGCGATAACCATCGCCGGAATTCATTTCGTGAGAACTTGTCGCGCTGCATACGAAGCGTCTAAAAGCAGAGCGCCGCAGGCGGCAAAACGAAGCAACAAATTATAATAACAAAACCGCGCGGGCGCGTGGTGGCAGCCTCGCTCGAGGTACACTTGATGCGATCTTTCCTACTTTGTTACCGAAGTTATACTCCGCCACAAATTTTCTCAAGAATTTTTATTTTTAGACTGGGTACGGCATGCACAAACGGAGGCTTGTCATAAGGTTTCTGGTCACGCCAGGTTTGTTTAATCTCTTCCTCTCGTACGCAATTTACGCAGTTTATTTTGAGCTCTCGCATATAAATGATGTTATCATCTCTATCATAGATAAACCGTAAGCTAATACAGGTGCATTTAGATAGTAAGTCCGATGATCGATAAGGGAACGCCGCGATGGGTTAGCCGTGCGCACTGAGGCGCCATGCTGCGATGCGCGCGACTGTCCGCCGTCGGGGGTTCGAGTCCTCCCTCGGGTATGGGTGTATATGTTGTCCTTAGGTTAGTTTACCTTAGTTTAAGTAGTTTGTAAGCTAGGGACTAATAACCAAGAAGGTGAGTCCCATAGATTTACAAATTTTGTTTGATAAGGAAACAGAAAACAAAAACATCGAGCGCGAGAGTGGCCTTGCGCTCTAAGGCGCCTTGCTGCGATGTCTTCCTTGTGCAGGTGTGTGTGTCTTGTGCATAGCTAGGGGGCGGATCCAGGAGGGCCATTGGGGGGGGGGGATGGAAGAATTCTCATCGACTCAGTAGAAAGACACTAGTACCGGCCACCACTTTTTACCCCACGCTCAATCAAACAAACGTCTCACAGTTCTGAAGACTCAGTGCAGTAACAACACGCTAGCTTCTTCGCATTAAAAAAGTGGAGCTGCTGGGGGGGAGGGAGGGAGCAAACGAATCTGCCCCCCCAACCCCCTTGGATCCGCCTATGCGCAGCGTAGCATATGTTAAAGTAGATTGTAAGTCTGGGGACTGATGTACAATGTAGTTTGATCCCACAGCTTCACAGACATTTGAAAACAAAAAGGAACAGCTTTGACATGGAACGGTAGTAACGCACGAAAACATGCTTCGAAGAACTCTAGATCATAAAGACATTTCGACGCAAATCGTTGCATTCCACTACAACTGTCATTTTAATACGGAGAAATAAATTAACACGATGTCAATAACATAGTCAGTGTACAAGTAATGAAAGCTGAAGGAGTGGTCCAATATTATCCCGTTTCAGTACACATGCATACCGCTGATGTATGAGTAAATGACATACACGGCTTTGTATAGCTTACAACGCCCACCAGAGTGCATTTGTGATGCCTCAGCCCTGTTGATGCGAATTTCGTACCGGTCAACAGACGTGAGTCAGACAGCGAAGCAAGACGTTTGCGTACAGTACCAAGCTCCCGCAATGCCTGGCAAACGCGTTAGACAACCTATCCACCAAATGGATATATTTGACAGAGGCCATATGGTTGAGCTGTGACTCCCATATGAGTTCCCGAAGCATAGCTCAAGTTTTTGGGGTAGAGCTGGGTTCTAACATGACTCGAACTGTTCGAACAATTTACGTCGCGGTTCGGGAAATCTCAGGAGATGTTCGAACATTCGATCACGACGCTATCTAGCAATGTCAAGAGGTACTATTTCTACGATTTACACGATGATATTCATAAATCTTTTCTATGCTGTGCAGAATACGATTTATAACGAAGATAGGGTGTCATTAATGTATCATGGGGACTAATAAGTATGAAATTCCGACTATAGTAGCTTCTAGGGTACAGGGAATAAGTAAAAACAATAACGAATATAGGCTATAAGTAAACGATAGCAATCGCGATTTAAAATTCTAGTGCTGCGATCTAGCGACGCTTTTTGATACTACGTACACAGCAGCTCTTGCACCGTTTATTCCGAGGTCGCAATTACAGTTTACTTTTATACGACTAATTTCTGTTATTGGATATTAAATTTCTAATGTTTTCCCTATTTCATCTCTTTTAATCCCGTTTTCAAGGCGATTAAAAGGTGGTAACATTTTTATCTGTTACTGTACGTATGAACGGTCATTTGGAACCTGCCTCTTATAATCACATTAAATATAATTTCTACTTATGAAGGATTCAAATTTTTTTCCTTTGAATGTTAACTATCAGTAATGTGATGCAGTAGTTCTGTAATAGTAGCAGATATTTTATTTATCAATGGATTATATCTTGCAGTGATACCAGACAGGTCACGTATACAATGTTTTCAACAAAATATACAGTTTTCCATAATGTTGATCTTTTTTTTCTTTTTTTTTAATTTTTTTTAACTGTTCTTGTACTTCCTATGAAATTAGTTTTGAACAAAGCGATAGTTCCGTAACTTCAACATTTCCGTCGTATTATTTCGAGATACGCAGCGCGAGTCATTTATTATCTGAGTGTTCGAACAGTTCGATACTGTATCGAGTTGTCTGCTGTATCAGGAAATCCGGAGTGTGTTCGAATGCGAGTATCATTTGCCCAGCCCTAGTTTGGGATCCGCACCAGTTTCAAGGAGGACCTAGAGGAAGTTCAGAGGCAGGCGGCTAGGTTTGTAACTGGTAGATTCGATCAATGCGCGAGTGTTACTGAAATCATTAATATGGTGTCCGTTCTTTTCCGAAATGTCCGAAAGAACGGACACCATTAGTTTTAAATAACTGTAAATATGCCCACAATAGGCAATGACAATTTCAATGCGGACACGTTCAAACGCTCGAGCTCTTTTGGAAATTCAGTATAGGCTGCGAACAAGAAGAATCATTGGGCAGGGGACTAGAAGTTGGAAGTTGAGAATTTTGGTTGGAAGGTAAGCGTGCCTGGTTAAGGCGACCGCTGGCCCGAAGCGGGAAAACCAGGTTTGAATCCCGGTCGAGCAGAAATTTTCAACTTTCTCGTTAAATTTATTTCAACGACCTGAAACAGACAATTTTTTTCAATATTTCGATTTCGTAAATTTACGGCCGTTGTTGCCAAGTAATGGTGTCTGTTATTTCAGACATTTTCGAAAAGAGCACACACCATGTAAATAATTTCAGTAACACTCGCGCATTGATCGAATCTACCAGTTACAAATCTAGCCGCCCGCCTCTGAACTGCTGTATGTCTCATCCTCTAAACTGATCTGGTGGTGATCTCAGACACTTAAGCAACACTCAAGACAGGGTCGTACAAGCAATTTATACGCTGTTTCCTTTACAGACGAATCACGTCTGTCAAAATTCTCCCAAAAAAACGGAAGTCGACCGTCGGCCTTCCCTACAATTATTCTTATATACTCGTTCCATTTAATTTTGCTGTGCAGCGTTACATCTAGATATTTGACGCGACTTTGTGAAGCTTCACGCTAGTAATGCCGTATTCGAACATTACGGGATTGTTTCTCCTGCTCATCTGCATCATCTTACATTTTTCTACATTTAGCACTAGTTGCCATTCCTCACACCACTTAGGAATTTTGTCCTAGTCATCCTGCATCCTACTACACCCTCTTGTACACTACAGCATCATCAACAAACAGCCGCAGACTGCAACTCACTCTGTCCGTCAGATCATTTATATAGACAGAAAATAACAGCGGTCCTATCAAACTTCCCTGGGACACTCCTGACGAGACCCTAGTCTCTGATAGATGCTCGTTATGGAGAACAACGTACTGGGTTCTATTACTTAAGGAGTCCTTGAGCCACTCACATATTTGGGTACCTGTTTCATATGCTCGTACCTTTGTTAGCAGTCTGTAGTGGGGTACCGTAGCAAACACTTTCGGAAATAGAGAACTATGCATTCTGCCCATTGGCCTTCATCCATAGCTCACAAGGTGTCATGAGAGAAAAGGGCAAGCTGAGTTTCGCACGATGGGTGCTTCCTAAAGCCGTGCTGATGCGTGGTGTGATGATACTGCCGGCCCCCTCATCTCAATGTTATCATACGATACCGTCTGCTTCGGATCCGGAATCGTGTGGTTCATTAGTGATGTATGTTGCTTGTGAAGTTACAAACGAAATAGCCAGCCTAGGAATCAGTGTAGGACAGTGTCTCGGTGATACTGTGATCAAAACAAGTGATAGATTTCTTTAATTAAGAGATTTGTATAAGACGTTTCCAGACAGTTCTATAAACAATACTTTTGTTATCGTACATTATTTCAATAAATAGACCGACGAAGGGTACAAACTTGTGTAAAACATAAAGACATTAAAATAAATAGCATTGTATATATAAATTTTCTGATTTCTTTCATTGTATATATGTTAGGCTCAAAAACAAGTTGTATTGACCAGCTAATTATATTAATTAATTTAATAGTAGAAATTTGAATATTTTAATTCTTTGCCCGCCGCGGTGGCCGAGGGGACTGAGGCGCGCCAGTCACGGTCTGCACGGCCACTACGGTCGGGGGTTCGAATCCCCCCTCGGGCATGGATATTTTGTGCCGTCCTTAGTATTAGTTAGTTCATAAGTAGTTTGTAAGTTTAGGGACTGATGACCCCGTAGTTAAGTCCCATAAGCAACAAACATTTGAACATTTAATTCTTTATATATATTGTCTGACATGAGATTTTGAACTTATTTTGAGAATTGCCAAGATAATTGATAGCTCAATATATGTTAGGAACACGTATGATGTACTCGTTAACTAATTAATTGACATTTAACACTTTGGTTTGTTGTCAAACAAAAAGTAGCGTGATTAAAACTTAGAAAGATAGGTGCGATCTAAAATTATTGTATGTATAGTTTTCTTTTTATATTGCGATCAGTGGCGTAGCTATGTCACCAAGGGCCCCGGGGCAAAAATGACATTGGGGCCCTCTTTACACTAATACTGTACAGATGCAAAACTACTTCATCATCAGCTCCTTACCGCCCACTGGAAGACATAATAAGGCAAACCTAAATACTACTAAGTAAATTATTATGTGTCACGCAGCAGATAATGTTCAATCGTACTCTCTGATATAATTGTGAAAGTTTGTTTGTTTGTTATGTTTCCACGCAAAAATTTCTAGGTGATTTGGATGAAATTTTGCAGAGGGATAGAGATAGAGTTGGACCTGGGTAGGACATACAGATGAAAATGCCCCATGGGATATTTTTCGTCAGCAGTGACAGCAGGCGGACCTTTGTCAGTGCCGACAACTCACTCTCGCTAAGCTACTGCGCTGTTAGCTCATTTCGTTGACAGTCCAGTCAAAGAAGGAAAATAGGGGAAATATTCGTGTAGGATGGTTTCATCAAAAGGAAGTTGCCGGATTTTGTTTGATGAAACACTATGGATTGAGCCGTGCCCCTACCAGGCTTCTTGAAGTATATGTTAGTGTCTGGCCAGGAAAAAGTAATATGTAAAATAACTAAGTCGATATCTTCGCTTATTGTCATGACAGTGGGGTAGTGCACAATTCACTATTGAGACAATTATTACATGAAACTTCTGATCCGTGAATGTAATTAAATCTTTAAATGACAGAGTAAACAAATAGTGTGCGGGTAGAAACATACCTTAAAAGATTGCGTGAAGTGCTGAATTCTCACCACCGTGAAGTTGTTTGTTGAACTGAGCAGAATGCGGCGGAGGGTATAGTGTTAGTATGAACGTAAATTGAAGAGCGAATAGTTCTTATGGTATGGGAAGGCGCCGTTCCCAGAAAAAAGCCACAGAATGCCGAATCTATTTCCCGCCTACCATTGCAAGGTAATGTGTAGAAAGGTATGTAGATTTTGTTCGGTCAAAAAATAAAAAAAATAAAAAAATAAAAAAAAAGCCTGTTTCCTGACGTAACGCATTTTGTGGAAAATACGCACTCTCCAGCTCCGTCTGCGCAGTACGTCATCTGTGATTTATGAGGTGCTCTGTGGAAGGGTCGGCATAACTTTGTAAAACACCTTGTAATTTCCTTTTGCGACGTAATGGGATAGACAGAGTGGGGGCTCGTTTTCTCGCTATTCGTTTTGCAGGCGCACAGAGAACGTCAATGCCCGACCATTCCAGCGGTCTACCCTTTCCCGCACCTTCTGCCCTCCAACCCCCCCCCCCCACCCCTTCCTGCTTTCACCTGTCACATCCCCACAACAAATCATATGCCCAATACTGTTCTACTGTACTTAAATATGCTGTATACATTTAATATTTTGTCTTAGTTCATTCACCACCCCTATGAACCACAGACATTGCCGAGGTGGCGTGGCTTGCGTGCCTCAACGATACAGATAGCCGTACCGTAGGTGCAACCACAGCGGAGGGGTATCTGTGGAGAGGCCAGACAAACATGTGGTTCCTGAAGAGGGGCAGCAGCCTTTTCAGTAGTTATAGGGGCAACAGTCTGGATGATTTACTGAGCTGGCCCTGTAACATCAGCTAATGTGGCTTTGCCACACAGCTACTGCGAACGGCTGAAAGCAAGGGGAAACTACAGCCGTTACTTTTCCCGAGGACATGCAGCTCTACTGTATGAAAATATGATGATGGCATCCTCTCGGGTAAAATATTCCGGAGGTAAAATAGTCCCCCATTCGGATCTCCGGGCGGGGACTACTCAGGAGGATGTTGTCATCAGGAAAGACAATGCTGGCATTCTACGGATCGGAGTGTGGAATGTTAGATCCCTTAATCGGGTAGGAAAATTAGAAAATTTAAAAAGGGAAATGGATAGGTTGAGGTTAGATATAGTGGGGATTAGTGAAGTTCGATGGCAGGATGAACATGATTTCTGGTCAGGTGAGTACAGGATTATAACTACAAAATCAGTTGGGGGCATCACAGGAGTAGGACTGATAATGAATAAGAAAATAGGAATGCGAGTAAACTACTATAAGCAGCACAGTGATCGCATTATCATTGTCAAGATAGATACGAAGCTAACACCGACAACAGTAGTACAGGTTTATATGCCAACTTGCTCTGCCGATGATGAGGAGATTGAAGAAATGTATGAGGAGTTAAAGGAAATTATTCAGACAATTAAGGGAAAGGAAAACTTAATTGAGATGGGAGACTGGAATTCGGTAGTAGGAAAAGGAAGAGAAAGAAAAATAGTAGGTGAATATGGACTGGGCAGAAGAAATGAAAGAGGAAGTCGCCTGGTTGAATTTTGCACGGAACATGATTTAACCTGGTTTAAGAATCACAAAAGAAGGTTGTATACGTGGAAGAGACCAGGAGACACCGGAAGGTATCAGATAGATTTTATAATGGTAAAACATAGATTCCGGAACCAGGTTTTAAACTGTAAGGCATACCTAGGGGCAGATATAGACTCTGACCATAACTTATTGGTCATGAACTGTAGGCTGAAGCTGAAAAAACTGCAGAAAGGTAGGAAAATAAGGAGATGGGGCTTGAATAAATTGAGGGACCCTGAAATTCTTAAGAATCTCAGAAGGAGCTTTAGGCAACAATTGACAGAAACGGGGGGAAATAGAACAGTAGAAGAGGAATGGGTAGCATTGAGAGATGAGATAGTGAAGGCAGCAGAGGACAAAATAGGGAGAAAGGCAAGACCTACAAAAAATCCTTGGATATCACAAGAAATACTACAGTTAATTGATGAAAGGAGAAAATATAAAAATGCAGTAAATGAAACAGGCAAAATGGAGTACAGACGACTAAGACATGAGATTGACAGGAAGTGCAAAATGGCTAAGCAGGAGTGGCTAGAAGCCAAATGCAAATCTGTAGAAGAATGTATAAGAAGGGGAAAAGTAGATACAGCCTACAGGAAAATAAAAGAAACATTTGGGGACAAGAAAAACAGTTCTACAAATATCAAGAACTCAGATGGAAAACCTGTTCTCAGCAAAGAAGGGAAAGCAGAAAGGTGGAAAGAGTACATAGAGGAGCTCTACAAAGGAAATGAACTTAGAGACAATGTTGCAGGAAGGGAAGAGGAAGTAGATCAAGATGACATAGGAGATACGATACTGAGAGATGAATTTGATAGAGCCCTGAAAGACCTAGGTCGCAACAAGGACCCGGGAGTAGATGACATACCCTCAGAGCTAATAAAGTCTCTGGGAGAGCCAGCCATGACCAAACTGTTTCACCTGGTGTGTAAGTTGTATGAGACAGGCAAAATACCCACAGACTTTAAGAAAAATGTAATAATCCCCATTCCAAAGAAATCAGGCGCAGATAGGTGTGAAAATTACAGAACCATCAGTTTGATAAGTCATGGCTGCAAAATTTTAACACGAATTATCTACAGGAGAATTGAAAAGCTGGTAGAAGCTGACCTCGGGGACGATCAGTTTGGATTCAGGAGGAACGTAGGAACCCGGGAGGCAATACTGACTCTACGACTTATCTTAGAAGATAGATTAAGGAAAGGCAAACCTACATTTTTAGCTTTTGTAGATTTGGAGAAAGCATTTGACAATGTTGACTGGAATACACTCTTTCAAATTCTGAAATCAGCGGGGGTAAAATACAGGGAAAGGAGAATTATTTACAACTTGTACAAAAACCAGACCGCAGTTATTAGACTTGAAGGGCATGAAAGGAAAGCATTAGTTGGGAAGGGCGTAAGACAGGGTTGTAGCCTTTCTCCGATGTTATTCAATTTGTACATCGAGCAGGCGGTGAAGGAAAGCAAGGAAAAATATGGAATAGGGATTAAAGTTCAGGGAGAAGAAATAAAAACATTGCGTTTTGGTGATGACATTGTAATTCTGTGAGAGACAGCAAAGGACCTGGAAGAGCAGTTGAATGGAATTTACAGTGAGTTGAAGAGAGCGTATAAAATGAACATTAACAAGAGCAAAACAAAAATAATGGAATGCGGTCTTAGAAAATCAGGTGATGCTGAAGGAATTAGATTAGGTAACGAAACAATGAAGGTGGTAGATGAGTTTTGTTACTTGGGTAGTAAAATAACATGTGATGGTCGCAGTACAGAGGATATAAAATGCAGAATGGCAATGGGAAGAAAAGCATTTTTGAAAAAGAGAAATTTGCTAACATCGAATATTAATTTAAGTGTAAGGAAGTCTTTTCTGAAGGCATTTGTGTGGGGTGTTGCCTTGTACGGGAGTGAAACATGGACGATAAGCAGTGCGGACAGGAAGAGGATAGAGGCTTTTGAAATGTGGTGCTACAGAAGAATGCTGAAGATAAGGTGGGTAGATCGCATAACTAATGAAGAGGTACTGAATAGAATTGGTGAGAAACGGAATTTTTGGCATACCTTGACTAAAAGAAGGGATCGCTTGGTAGGACACATTCTTAGACATCGGGAAATCGTAAATTTGTCATTGGAGGGAAATGTGTGGGGTAAAAATCGCAGAGGGAGACCACGAGACGCGTAAAGTAAGCAGATTGAAATGGATGTGGGTTGCCGTTGTGAAGAGATGAAGAGGCTTGCTCAGGATAGAGTAGGGTGGAGATTTGCATCAAGCCAGTCTCCGGACTGAAGACCATAACAACACAGTTCATTCTGTTTAACAATAACTATATTAACATATTGGCTGCCAAAGGTATACTTGGGTTACCGAACCCCGGGGATCGTTTACTTTTTTTCTATATTTTACTTTAGTTTGCTTGAAGTAAGCTATTTAAGTACAAATAAGTTAAAAATATTGCAATTTAGTACCTTAGTTCGTGTTTTTTTTTTTTTTTTTTTTTTTTTTTTTTTTTTTTTTTGTGAGTGACTCACATGGCGCCAGAGTAAAGTGCCAGGTGTATCATTTGCTATGTCGCTAATAATTTTGGGTTGGTACTCCTGTAAGTCTTTCATTCCACAACATTATTTGCATACAGTTCCATTATTGTTTTTCTGCATTGTTACTATAGTCTTTATTCAGTGTTGTTTGCTCCGTAACACAGTGATATGGTAGCAGGAGAAAGTGTCTCGTAGAAGTTATGTAGATGAACAAAGGCATGTACAGAATCTTTTAGATGAAGTTATGGACATAAGTGAAGAAGATGAAGATACTACTGAAATGGAAAAATAAGAGGAATGATTTCCAATCCATGGTGTACAACAGCAATCAGTTAGAATAAATATTTCTTCAAATCGTCTTGATTGCCCTGCAAAACAGCAATCTGACTGGCAATGCCAGCTGAGCCCACAGCCGACCTACAGGCAAGGCAGGGAAACCATATTCATCGCACCAAACACAAACAAACCTAAACAGTCCCGCACACTTAGACAGTTCTATGACCGAACTGCCTAACTACCTTGACAGACTTGGCTATGTTACAGGTATTCTGCCACAGCCGACCCAGGAGGCATCATTGGAGCTCAGCTGCAGCAGAACCTCGCATCAAAACGGACTGATTCTTTATGACGAACCTAGCAAAGTTAATGGTACTGAGAAAATACCCATCACTAACATTACCAACCCTTGCATGATCTGTCGCAGATAGCATACCGCTACTGCCCTTCATACCTACCCCACCGTCGCAGAGGTTTTTTTCCCTTGGCTCTTGCCTTGGCACTTTTTTTCCTCTGCCCTTACATACCTTTACCCTTCGTATACCTTTCGACCAATTCTATCTCCAGATGCACCGTATTAATGGGTGATCGCGCCCACACGTACGGATAACATCGCGGTTCCCACATCCCGTGATCCACCTTAGCAAACTAACTTAATTACGGAGGTGACAGTAGAACTTTTGTGATGGTCACCACGTTGGTGTGGGCGTGGAGGGGCCCCATCCTTGCCTCTTGATTGCAAATTTATTTATTAGTTAATGACGCGTTTCGCCCCTTAGCAGGGCATCTTCAGATTATCTGCGTGACAGAATTTACACAAAATTACAAGGCGGAATTACAAACGGTTATAACGGTACATGGGCTTATTTTGTGTTAAGAAGACAGTATAAACGGTAAACAAAGCTTACAATGCGCTCTCCGTGGTGTGGCACTGTAAGTTGTTATTGCGGTGTTTCTAATTTCTTGGAATGTTTTTTGGTTTTCCTTGTGGCCCTACAAATGTACGGGTAACAACGAATTACAATTGGAACATACTCGGTAAAGGTGTGAGAAACATAAAACTGATTTTTAAGATTATCTTAATCGAAGCGGTGGTCTCTGATGACACAAGGTAAGCCCATGTTTACAATTGCGCTCACGGGCGGTGGGCGGGCGTGGTGTGCTGCTCCGCCGACTTGTACAGACTAAGGGAATGTGGGTAGGGAGTGACATAGGAAGCCGATGTATAAGACCACACCCGCCCATAGCCCGTGAGCGCAATTGTAAACATGGGCTTATCTTGTGGCATCAGAGACCACCGCTTCGATTACGGTAATCTTAAAAATCGGTTTTATGTTTCTCACATCTTTACCGAGTATGTTCCAATTGTAATTCGTTGTTACCCGTACATTTGTAGGGCCACAAGGAAAACCAAAAAACATTCCAAGAAATTAGAAACACCGCAATAACAACTTACGGTGCCACACCACGGAGAGCGCATTGTAAGCTTTGTTTACCGTTTATACTGTCTTCTTAACACAAAATAAGCCCATGTACCATTATAACCGTTTGTAATTCCGCCTTGTAATTTTGTGTAAATTCTGTCACGCAGATAATTTGAAGATGCCCTGCTAAAGGGCGAAACGCGTCATTAACTAATAAATAAATTTGCAATCAAGACTGTTTGAAGAAATATAAGAGGAATGTGTTGATGCTGAGTACTGTTCATGGAGAGCAAGAAGCTGAAGTTCAAACCACGAGGGGCACAAAGAAAAAACCAGCAATGATAATTGACTATAATCAGTCGTTTATAGATCTGTCTCACCAACTGAAGTCCTATACTGTCTAAGGCGGGGTGTGAAATGGTACAGGAAGCTTGCAGTTGTACTGTTGACAGGGTCAGCACTGGTAAATGCTCTTGTGATTTAGCGATACATCAACAAGATCATCTCAATCACAGAATTCAAAGAGGAAGTGACTTTGAGATTACTCCATACAGAAGATGCCGATGCCCCTGAGAAATCTCTCACCTGCAGATTGTGCTCTTGTGAACATAGGAGCAGCAAGTCTTAGGTGTATAGATGCTACGAAAAAATGAAGAATGAGTTTGGACGAGAGAAAGCTGTGAAGAAATGCAAACGAACTACATGGAAATGTAAGAAATTGTGCATGCAGATGTTAAGAGATACAAAGTGGAATTGCCCAATTTTTTCAGTTTGTTTCACTGTTGTTGCAATTAGAGTTGGAGAATTTAATTAAAACTGTATGTGATATACAATCTACTGTATAAGTAATATGTAACACCAAATAATAAATTATAAAAAAAGGAAACTCCGATATGACTGGGCCATGTGAGTTATATATAATTCATGATTTCAAGTGTCAATAATTACTCTTGAGCTCTTGAAAACTAAAGACCACGAACATGATTTGTTACTGGGGCCATAACGTACTGTAACACCAAGTCACAGCACGCTACTGTGAGTTAAACTGCACCACGGAGCTTTAAATGGAAAGATGTCCGTTAGTTGTATTTACTTAACGTGGCCCGAAGAGAAGACTTCTTGTGGCTTATATTTAACTCACGTGGCAGTCAATGTGTTAAAACATTGTTTTCTAAAAGTTGGGAATTTTTCTATTTCTTGTAACACAAATACTTATTAGTCCTTGAAAAAAATTCATAATTATTTTTCGCGCCTCACTGTGTATCGCGAACTTAATGAGTGGCGTTTTTCAAGTCATGGGGATTTCGTTCGTGTTTCCTCACGCACCAAAGTCAGAATGAAAGAATACCTACTGGAGTAATACAATGCTTCAAACTGTTAGATTACAGATGTTGGCAAAGATATGATTTCTGATTGGGAATTATCGGTAAGCGTTTTCGTGAACTGCAGTACATTGTAGTAATAATAGGAGTACACAATTACAATTATTTTACAATCTTTTCCTGGCTTTGGTTTTTGCAAAATCATCAATAAGGTCTGTTAAATCTAGACTTGATGCAGCCTTGTTTTCGATTTCTATGAGTGCCGAATGTCCGAGTCGAGCTTGACCCATACTGTACCTCAGATGCGTTTTGATAATTTTTAATTTGCTGAAGGACCTTTCGCCTGTTGCAGAAGAATAAAACTAAATACTTCCGAAACCTCACATTCTAATAATGCATATTGTGTTATAATTTCCTTACATAATTGACGAACTGTCCATGTTGGGGTCAATTTCGGCAGGAGAAATTAAAAGTCGAAATTTCTTCATTCAACTAAAATATTATATACAGTATAACGTCTATTATCCGAAATAATTTGGGGACACGGATATTCGGAAAACCGTTTTATTCGGATATTCGAGCTGTACACTTCTATTTGCCAATAAGAAGTACTGTACAGTAAATGTATTTATATTGTATTTGGAGGAGCGCGATCCTTCACATTGCACGCCGCAACACTTGGAAGACGCAGCTGTTCCTGTGAGCAGCTTTGATGCTGCCGCTACTTCTGCTGCTACGCTGACTGAAGTGTGCCGATTGTTCATGTTGGACACATTGACTGGCAGCTTCGCCTGTCGGCAGCGCGTCTTGTGAAGGTCCAATTAGAAGCATTGTTCCGCCAGTCAGTGGCCCAGTGCGGCTTCTGTGGGAAACTTGGTTTGAGGGGAAGGGAATATGATATGATGGACGATAGGTGGGAGGGTAAACCGTATTAAATAAAAAATTCGACGCTCTACTGTAACTTTTTTCGATTGTCTCTCACGAAGGCTGAGGGGCCCCTGGAGCTCCGGGGCCCCGGGGCACTGCCCCGCCTAGCCCTATGATAGCTACGCCACTGATGGCGATTATTTTTGTGTACATGAAATGTTTTACTGTTGTGTTCGTTAATTGTAAATTACTATATTCAATTGTTATGAACAATGGATAATGTAATGCCATTATTGTCGATGTTATATATTTGCCTCACCGCCTTGCGTGGGGGAGTTCGAGTTTTGGCTTTTACAAAGTGCACTGGAATCTATGTTCGATTCGCCTTGAAATGGAAGTATTACCGTTCTCATGCTTTGTATATGTTTTAAAGTTGTTATGTTTTGGTGGAGAAGTTTGATTCAAATTAAAGAAGAAGTGAAAAATTGTACATATCGAGTATTTATTTCTACCACGACGCCCCAGGAGAATAATGTTGCAGCGAGCAGAACCCCCATACATCGTAATATTGTCGCGTTGCAACGGAAGCAGGCTTGACTTCGAAGGCAACTAAACACAGCACTTATACTGAAAGCACGTTTATTACGAACTCAACATACACGCAGCACTGACTGCCTCTCAGGCAGAGTGCTCTGCTATTTGTACACAGACAGAATTTACAAGAAATTAGAAGAACAGTTAACATAAGAAACAAGTAGAATTTACAAGTGAACATAAGAAAGACGTATAAACTTCTGGCATTGTTAACTACAAAGAAATAGATTTTTGCCGGTGGGCGGCATTGAACCTGCGACCTTCTGCACCGCAGGCCGTGACGCTATCCCCTGCGCCACGCCGGCAGTCGGCGTTCGTGCTCTCTCGCGGCAATATTGAAAAGATGAGTATCGGTAGAATAAACTGTAATTACTCAAAAATATAGTAAAACGTTTTAGTGGACAGAAGCTTTTCCGTCTTAAAGATATTTATTACATTAGGACTGAGAATATGTTCAAGAATTCTACAGAAAACTGTTAATGATATAGGTCTATAATTTTGTGGGTCCGTTCTATTGCCTTTCTTATACACGGGAGTTACCTGCGCCTTTTTCCGGTCGCTATAAACTTTGCGTTGAATCAAAGATTCGCGATAAATGCAAGCATGTGTAGTGGGACAAGTTAGTCGTACTACTTTTTCCTATGTTAGCACTGTTTTTAAGTCGTAAATAGGAAAAACAAAATTTTTATTTAAAATGTATGCATATTTGATGTTCATGTAAATATTGTTATTTTATTATATGATTCTTAAAATGTTTTATTTTCTGTATGTTACATGTACGATCGAGACGCCGCAATCAACAAGGGTAGCGTCGTCGCCGGCGCAGCCAACCTTGAAGTATGTGACCGCTAGCAGAATTTAACCGACGGTTACGGGGCTACGAATGCAACTGCGCCTTCTCTATTGCCGCGCGTCAATCGTTTCAAAGAAGAAAAGAACATTAAATTATTATTATTGTTGTTTGAGATTCAGTCCAAGCTGGTTGGACAGGTTCAGGTCTCTTGCTAAACTGACTTTGTCTTACTATGAAGAAGAATAAATAATTGTTAATATTGAAAAGTATCTTGCATTTATGAAGAGTTATTTATAATCAAGAATATATTATAGCAAGAGCAATTTGATTTTTTGTGAAGAACTTCTACTTATTTCAGAAAACAATTTAAATTCTGATTGAAACTATTACTGACTAGCTTCGAATGTGATATTATATTTGTATCGAGTGTGAATATGAAAAACAGTGTTTTGCAGGCGGTGGAATATTAATTTTTTCAGTACAACTTAGCGACAGCAAACAGTAGTGCCTGTGTTTGACTTCGATAAAATTTTAGTAACGGGCACAGACTAGTTTCCTTGCCCCGCTCGTACAAGAACCTTATTTATTCTTTGAGAACTATTTAAAGGAGTTATTACTATATTTTCTGATTTATATTGTGGTGCGGGACACTTCGGACGAAGTCTTGAAATTTTGCACGGTTAGATTGTGACAGTTGGTGTTGCTAGGGGACTGTAAATAACTAATCAACAACATCCTAGCAACTGACAAAACTTTTCTAGTATCAAAATACTCTCATGATTGGCGACTAAAGATGAACATGAGTAACTGTATTAACCATCGCAGTTATCCCGTCCCTGTTGTACCACACATGTAAGGGGGCCAATGTGCTGAGTACTCTTTCTAAAACGGGATTGGTACTCCATCTGGACCTGGCGACTTGTTTATTTTCAACTTCCTCAGCTGCTGCCTATTATTATGTTCTGCATTTGGGAGTTACAGCGACCATCAAATGAAGGAATGTTTGTATAGTCCTCCTGCGTGAATGGTTTCTTAAACGTTAAATTTGAAACTTCGGCTTTCATTTTGCTGTTTTCTTATCACCACATCAGAATAATCAACGAGTGACTGGATAGAGACTTTTGATCCGCTTACGGATTTTACACTCGTAGGACCAAAATGTTTTCGTGGTCTCGGCAAGATGTTTTGCTATGTATGACGGTGATAGTTATTGTATGCTTCGCGCATTGCTCTTTTTATAGACCCGCTAATCTCTACTAAATTTTGTCTGATTTGATTTACTTGACGTTTAGTGTCGCTGCCTTTTCTATCCCTTTCAATACGGAGAGCGAGACGGCTCGCTCTTCCGGTCTCTAGCCAGCGACGGAGGGCGTACCGGCGCGCGGCAAGATGTTCTGTTCAGTCAAGTTCGAAAAATAGCGAGTAGGAGAAAAAGTCGAGTAGTTATAAATTTTTGTACAGTGTAACAGAAGACCATTAAGAACGTCATACTAAAAGTTCTGACCGCTTGGATGTGAGCTCGAGCATGGTTGGCGTTTAAAGGTACAATTTTTCCTTTTTTCTTAAATAACTCGAAAACCATCATCTCAAGCGAAAAACTACAAGAGTAAAAAAATCAAACTTCGTAAAATTTACTACAAAAAATCTCTCCTTCATAATTTATCTTGGATCAATATTTTGCGCGTGGCCGTTCGCCGTCGGGGGTTCGAGTCTTCCCTCGGTCATGTGTGTATGTGTTGTCCTTAGCGTAAGTTACTTTAAGTTAGTATAAGTAGTTTGTAAGCATAGGGACTCATAACCAACTTAGTTAAGTCCCTTAGACTTACAAACATTTTAACGGGAGAAGCAAAATGAGCAAATTCTTAAAAACCGACTTTTTATGCTATAAAGTTAAAATTTGAGGTCGATTGAAATAATTTGCGCTCGAATAAAAATGTCTATTCGACATCTAAGAGCCTCACGCAGTCTCAGAGGATACATTGTGCACTTGTGACGTAGTATAAGGGAAGGGGAGGGGGCTGGACGGCTGGAGCAGAATGTAGCCAAAATTTTAAATTCTGATTTTTTACTAATCTCTGTGTAAAATCTAGTCTTCCCTATGGTAGAATGGTCAGTTTTTACTTCGAATCATGTTGCAGATTCCATCGATAAGGTATTGAAATGAATCTTTCGAAATAATAAAATAAGAAAACAAAACCACTTATCACAAATTATTAAATAACTTGTGAAAACGTCCGCGACTGTGTGACGATGCCGGATCATAGTTCGCTGCCTCTTGAAGTTCTTCATTGATCGGCGCCCTCGGTAACGTCTGGCTGAAATTTCATGGGGTAGGACTAGCCTACTACAAATAACGTAGGCGACACGTAGAATTGCAGTTCATTGACACTTTAATCAACCATTAGTGTCCAATTAGACCCCATTTATGGCCAGCGCACAAGTTTCATTTATAACAATTACTACAACCTAGAACGCATATTCCACAGGTCAATAATACAAATTTTCACAGTTCGCTTGTGGAATACAAAGGTTCGAGGTGTACATCTGGAGTTCCACGAATATTAAGAATTAGTTAATAATAACGGTAGAAACACTTTCTACACGCCTAGCACTGAGGAACGTTTAGCGTAATTGTTCAAATTAGAGTTCAGAGTGACGTGGATTGTAATCTCGTCAAACACGAAACGAGACTTCCCTACATGGCGCGAGAGCATCCTGAGATATTGAAGCAAGTACGTTCTTTTAATGGAACCATTTACTTTTTATAATTGAATCCGATAGCTCTTGAGAAGATAGTTATACTGATATAGCGCTTGTGAATGTTGATGCTGAAACCTGTCGTACAAAATTCGAGAAATGTCCTACAATTTAAGGCCCGCTGGCCGGAATTGGTGTTAGCAGAGCAAACACTGCCAAGGAGGTGTCCCGGAACAAGCTAAGTAACTGTATAGCGTAAAGCAGGCCTGCGCGACTATAGTAACGCTTTGTTTCGCCTTGAACCAACTTAAGACTTACAGTGGATGCAGGTTCACTTACGAATGTTGCATTTGGGCATATGGCATAGACTAGAATCTACCGTTTCCATTAGAAAAACTACAAAGGTTGGAACTTAAATAATGGCAAAACAGCTGTGGAGGCATTATACAACGGAATCTACTATTGTCGCTGATAGCACACATTGTTGACATATCTACCTCACCTCCGAGCAAATGGACTCTCCCGTCCCACGTTACCGGCGTGTGCAGAATCGAGGGAAACACACACTTGTGAATGAGCAGTCTAACGTAACGGTGTCACCATGTTTTCGAAATAGGAACAACGGAGTTAGATCTAAAGCGTCTCGCTGCGGAGCGCGCGGTTGCTCGCCGTGGAGGTTCGAGTCCTCCCTGGGGCATGGGTGTGTGTGTTGTCCTTAGGTTAGTTTACCTAGGTTTAAGTAGTTTGGAAGCTACAGACTGATGACCACGCAGTTTGGTCCGATAGATTTACAAACATTTGAACATTTTTTTGAGTTAGATCAAGATTGAATGTGCCAGAGGTCGTTTCAAGAAGCGTGCGGGGAATCGGCATTGCCGTTCAGAACAGTGGCGCTTTGGGTAAAAGCCTTCAACGAAAGTCGGTAAACTATTGCAGACATGCATCGGCCAGATCGTCATAGCGTCCCTGAAGAAGAAGTGCATACTGTTGCCGCGTTAGTGGACAGTGATCGACTCCAGAAGATTCGTGAGATGAAGCAACCACTTCGTGGCATTCGTTTCAGAACTGTTCCAGAGATTCGACAGACACTAGACTGCTCCATTCGCACCTTCAACATAATAGGCTCTGTGAACGGTATACTACGCCTTACACATAGCTGCCAACGGGTTCTAAACTACGCTGGTGACTACTTTGAAGGTCAATAACAGGTGCAAACATGTAACGATTTTGTATTGGTTGTGAATAAAGAGTTGCCACTATTTACGTACCAACCCTCGTATTTCGCATTTGTTTATCTTCCCAGATCTGCGTGAGCTAAACAGAGAAGCCATCTGTTCATTCTTCGAAAATAAGCTGCAAAAAGCAACTAGTGTATGAAAAATCTTAATTATAGAAGGAATAAATGACATAACTTTTCCTATACGTGTCTATGGGCTTCTGATAGGTGCAATACGTGCTGTCGGACAAATGTCTCAACCTACACAGCTCTAAATTATGTCATATGGGACACACTTATTGTGATAAACATTTTATTAAAAATAGTGAAGCTGCGCAGGAGTGACCGAGCGCTCTAAGGCGCATTGCTGCGGAGTGCGCGTCTGCTCCCCGTCGGAAGTTCGCCCTCCCTCGGACATGTGTGTGTGTTGTCCTTACCATAAATTAGTTTAAGTGGCTTGTAAGCCTAGGCACTGATTACCACTGCAGTTTGGTCCAATAGCTTTACAAACGTTTAAAATAATAATAATAATTTGGTGACCATCTGTACACCTCGAAATACTCTTCTTAATGAAACGTCGTTTCATGCTGAACGAAGTGAGTAATGACAGTCTTACCTGACGTAGCCAGGATATTGTCAAAAGGGGGGGGGGGGGGTTCCGAATGGTTTAAGAGAAATTTACAAGGCTCATGTTTTCCATTTATTCTAAAAACCAACTTAGGCTAACATATTTTTTATATTTTATGCACATAGTTTGCGTTTGTCAGACCTTCTTACAAATACTGCAATATTTGGTATAGAAAATTGAGGAAAAAATTTCTTAAAAATTGTTTCAATATACGCCAGCAGAACCTTCAGTTGTTATTCCAAACGAAGTCAGATTATAAGAATGACAAGTGTTTCTTTGTGATTGAACACTGGCAACGACACGGTTGCATGACACCAAGCTCGCTGCCTGTCAGCCACGACTGTAGCTTCGTGTTTCGCAAAATCTGCATTAATCTTCGCATCAGTATAAATACCTTGCATATTGATTTAGGAAGCGTAAGTCTATAATTTTATTTCCAAGATTATTGGTTCTTTTGTTGGCATTGCAACGTATCTATCCTCTAGAAAAAATATTAGACGTACTCTTAAACCTAACTTTAAAAAGTATTACACGTACAGAGTGAGGTGCCTTATGATGTACTGAAATATTTCCACTCCACTGCTGTAAATGGATAAGCTATTATAGTAGTACGTATTTTAACTTACCATAACGGTAGTGGACAAATGAAAGTAGGGTTTTCACTTTTTTTCTTGTTATGAACTTATTCATAATTGGAAACTATCTTAATAGAACAAAAGAAATAAACGGCAGTGGCAGCATTCCACTATAGTGCTTAACATAGCAATAATGGGGTAAGGCCAACAATGGACAACGGCTAAAGGCTGACTGGGGAAATAGCCGATGCTGTTATCAATCTATCGATAATTAAAATCTATAGATGACTTTGTTGATTGTCGATAGTGCGTATCCCTTTTCGGCGTGACTGATAACAATCGTTTCACTACACGGTAGCTATATCGTCTCCTATTTCATTTAGTCCCTTCGGAGTTTCGAGTCCACCATCGAGGCATGGGTATGTGTGTTATCCTTAGCATAAATTTGAATAGTATTTTATCGTTTAGGTGATACGGGCGAGGCGGACCCCCAGGACTGCCCCCCCCCCTTCCGACTTTCGGCTACGTCCTTGGCTACGTGCAGTACTCGTTGTCGACTTATTTGACACTGCAATTTCGTGCGCACGTAACTGTAATAAACAAGTTACTATAATGCTTTGGTAGCCATCCAAAGCACATAACATTAGGTTTACGTTACAGAAACACAAATTTATCCTTTCCTGGACTGAAAGGTACATTTGAAATTTCCGTTCTAAAGAAGGATGAACAGCTGTAATTACAGTGGATCATATGTTAGAGCATGCACCGGCGAATCGATTACGTATACCCTGTGACTTAGTTGGGACTTTGTCTACATCTTTCAGTGTCCCCTAAAGAAACATTCAGTGAGGGGAGGGGAGGGGGCAGATCAAGGGACTCGCAGGCAATTTTACATTATTTCGTCCTATCCAACGTCCGGGAAATTTTTTCCACCAGTATTTGCGTTGCAACACAGGACCATTGGGATGGATATCCGCCTTGTTGCAGCCACATACAGTTTGGAATATCCAGTGGTACCTCCTCTAGAAGAACTGGCAAACTGGTCGTAAGAAAGGGCGGGTACGAATGTCAATTCAGCACGTCTGGGACAAGGTAAAGACGCACAATATAATTGCCTGTAATGACGCACCATATGTTTTCACTCCACGGCCGTTGATGTTGCACCTGACGAAGCAAATCAAAATGTTCAAATGTTTGTAGAGCTTATGGGACTTAACTACGGGGTCATCAGTCCCTAAACTTACAAACTACTTATGAACTGCTTACGAATAGGACGGCACAAATATCCATGCCCGAGGGGGGGATTCGAACCCCCGACCGTAGTGGCCGTGCAGACCGTGACTGGAGCGCCTTAGTCCCCTCGGCCACCGCGATCGGCCCTGACGAAGCCAAAGTGGATTTTATGCTGCCAGTAGTGCATGTTATGCAAATTTACATTAAAGTTGCTTCATCGGTAAAGAGCAGACGATGGAAAAAAGTTAGAGTCGTCTCTCAGCCATCGAAGGAAAAACCGACAAAATTCTGTGCGACATTGGAAATCACAGTAGGCGAGTGCCTGATGTAGTGACTGATGATGGTGGAATTTGTGTCGATGCAAGATGCATTGGCGATCTGGATAGATCCGGCATTTCTCTTACATTCACCATATAAAAGTAGTATATCCATTTTCTCCTCATTCGTGTACATGTATGTACGCAATGGACGTTAAAGCACAAATGAGCGGCCTGCAGTGCAGACAACAGTCAGATACGCTGACACTGACGTTACGTAGCACGAGATCTCCTCTTGGCAGTGTTTGCCTTCCTAAGTCCGATTCCATCTACCGCGCCCACAAATTCTATGATATTTCTCTATTTTTATATACGCCTGATTTCAACGTCAACATTAACAAACCCTTTATTACTATAGCTGTCTTCTCAAGAGCTGTCGAATACAGTTATAAAAAGTAAGCCGTTTAATAAAGTATTTGCTTCGATATCTCAGTTGATACTAGCGCTAAAACCGCTCACCGAACAGGTATATATATGCGCTCTAGCATGTGCCCTAAAACCGCGCGTTCCGATATGTGTCCCCATTCACGAAATAAAAGGGGGCTTACGTCTTACGTGACTCATCCTGTACAGGTCTTGCTATATTTATTATCCGAACCCTAGTGAACAAACATTAACAAATAAGGTTTCTGTAGAATAAGCGGAGTTTGGAATTGTAATTTTTAGAGGGGACTAAATGCTGGGTCATCAGTCCCAAGCGGAGTTTTATTTGTGAAATATATCACTACGAATGTGAAAGACGTACTGTTGTTTAATGGTGTATAATCTAAGACAATGGAGGTAGCTTTTATTGTCGATCAGTGTTGAAATGTTTGTAAAGTTATGGGACTTAACTGTAGTGGTCATCGGTCATTAAGCTTACAAATTGCTTGAGGGGATACGGAATCGGATTTTGGGTTAAAAAAATTGATTTTCGCTTTATTGCCTTATTACATTCCGCCAAGTTTTCTCTTTAAAATGACGTACATACATAGCTCTAGTACAGCTATAACTATTATAATTTTTTTAGATTTGTTGAAATCGGGTATTGCGCTTTAGTTATACGCGTTTCAAATGGCTTACTATAAATTTATTGGCATTATTTTTATGCCGGCCGCGGTGGCCGAGGGGACTGAGGCGCTCCAGTCACGGTCTGCACGGCCACTACGGTCGGGAGTTCGAATCCCCCCTCGGGCATGGATATTTGTGCCGTCCTTAGTATAAGGTATTTGATAAATAGTTTGTAAGTTTAGGGACTGATGACCCCGTAGTTAAGTCCCGTAAGCTTAACAAACATTTGAACATTTTTTGAAGAAATAAAGCCCATTTTCAGAGAACTGGATGACAGAAGTCTTCTGATGAAATGTCTTCACGGAAAAACGCAGAACCCCAATGAAAACTTGAACATTGTGATGTGGCATCGTCTCCAAAAACAGTGTTTGTCGTAATTAATACACTACATTTTGGAAATATAACTAAATGCCGGCTCCTTGAAAAGTTGGACTTGCGTGGTGGTTTCTACACAGTACGTTCTATGTTGACTTTGAATCAGCACAGAATAAGGCATGTTGACAGTATAATCAAGAAATTAGTGAAAAAAGCAAACCAGGTGCTGAGGTTTGCAAAATAAGACTTGAAGATGATTATGAAGACAGCAATTGGGGATATTAACTTTGTATCAGGAATGTTTAATCTTTTCTCCCCTTCCCGTTAGTTTATTTTTTACCTCTCCTATGAACATTATCTCAGGTATTGGTGAACCTCGAAGTCTGAAATTTTTATGACTTAGTCACATGGGTTTATTTTACATACTGAAACAATGATTTTGTAATTACTTGATTACTTACGGGTGATAATCCAGTAAAAAGTGATGGAAAATTTTTACTTTAAAATAAATGTAAAATATCTCTGTAAGAAAATACTTTGACAATAAACTGTTGTTTAAGTATTGTTGTAACAAATCAATCTACATAAAGTAAAAATTGTATCTCTGTACATCCAGTACTTCGTGAGAAAATGTTCCCATATAGGCATATTTTAACATTGCGGGGATAAGCGATTTTGTATCTCCTTAAATTGTCTTACCCTAAGAACAACACACACACACACACACACACACAAGCCCGAGAGAGGACTCGAACCTCCAACGGCGAACGGCAGCGCACACCGCAGCAAGGCGCCTTAGCGCTCACGGCTATACTCCCGCGGCTTTATTGTAGAGGTTTGTTGTCATAACTTTGTGTGGCAGTTAATTACAGGCACGCCGAGGGAAACAGGCACGTAATTTCATCTTTTCCCGTGCCTCAGCTGTTTGTAAAATGTCTATCCCATTGCCAACCAAACAAATTAACTTTGGTATTTGGAAACAGGAGTAGAAGCTGACAGTGGGGACGTGTCAGATATCCTGTCATGGTAGAGTCCACTGAGTATCTGAATTAGAGATGGCAGGCAGCTCGAGGGACGGCACTCGTGTCGGTTGCCTGCGTGACACACGATAGCGATGTCGCCTCGCGTCACACTGCCCGTCCGAGTGACAGCGAGGGCTCATGTAGCGGTCATATGACGGCAGCCAGCGCGTGCTCGTGTAGTCAGCAGGGCTTCCACCGGCCGCAAACTGATGGATCGACAGAGTGTTGCCATTTGGAGGGGGGGGGGGGGAACTAAATGAAACTTCTCTTCATGTTAGTTTTATTGCTGCCAATCCTGTATCTAAGTGGGAATGTGCTGTGCTACAGACTTGTAAAAGCAAAATATTTCACCATACACTTCAGCACGAGCGATGCCATCGCACTATCCGTATATACAATGAGGAGTCAATGAAATCGGCACAGGCATGCCTATGCAAACACAGATATGTAAACACTCAAACGACGACGCTGCGGTCGACAACGCCTATATAAGACAAGAGGCATCTGTCGCAGGCGTGAGATCGGTTACTGCTGCAACAATCGATGGTTATCACCATTTGAGTGAGTTTAAACATAGTGTAATAGTCGGCCCACAATAGATACGACACAGCTTCTCCGAGACAGGGACGAGGTGGGGATTTTCCCATACGACCATTTCACAAGTCCTCCCTGAATATCGGGAATCCGGTAAATATTGTATTATATTAGATTAGTTATTATTTTTATTAGTTATTAGTTGTTAGTTCCATAGATCCATGTAGAATGTAAGAAATCAATCTCCAACGTCACTGCGGCTGGAAAAAGATTAAGGAGCGTATAAGATGGACATTATCGAGATCAAAACAAGGGTAATGGAATGCAGTCGTAAAAAATCAGGCGATGCTGAAGGAATTAGATTACGTAACGAAACAGTAAAGGTGGTAGATGAGTTTTGTTACTTGGGCAGTAAAATAACACATGATGGTCGCAGTACAGAGGAGAATGGCAATGGGAAGAAAATTGTTTTTGAGGAAGAGAAATTTGCTAATGTCGAATATTAATTTAAGTGTAAGAAAGTGTTTTCCGAAGGTATTTGTGTGGAGTGTTGCCCTGTACGGGAGCGAAACGTGGACGATAAACAGTTTAGACACGAAGAGCATAGAGCCTTTTTAAATGTGATGATTCAGAGGAATGCTTCAGAGCAGGTGGGTAGATCGCGTAACTAATGAAGAGGTACTGAACAGAATTGGGGAGAAAAGAAATTTTTGGCATACCTTGACTAAAAGAAGGACTCGATTGGTAAAAAGCATTGTTAGACATCTTTGAATCGTAAATTTAGCATTAGAGGGAAGTGTGTGTGGGAAAAATCGCGGAGGGAGTCCAAGAGACGAATATAATAAGCAGGTTCAAATGGATGTGGGTTGCCGTTCTTATGAGGAGATCGAAGAGACTTGTTCAGGATAGAGTAGGGTGTAGAGCTGCATCAAACCAGTCTCCGGACTGAAGACAGTATGACTTTAATTATAGTCCGCGTATGATTGTATAACAAACAACTTTTTCAAAATACATGTATTTGCATCTGTATTCGTGTTGCTGTCGCGACAAGAAAGATATCTTAGGCTGGTATCTGAGGTAAGGTGCTCGTGCGCTCATTGGTACATTGTTTCTTGCTTCTTGGATGGTGAGCAGTAAATTTATGTTGTTTGAAATATGTTTAATTTCTCTTTGGTTTCTGGCTGTTGGGTCTTTAGTTATTTCAATAATGTTGTTTTGGCTTGGAAGAAGTTTAATGTTTTCTCTATGTATGTTGTTTCGTTCATTAGAACTGAATCCGAAGAGATATTAAGCACATTTCAAACAACATAAATTTCCTGCTCACCGTCCAAGAAGCAAGAAACATTGTATCAATAAGCCACGAGCACCTTACCTCACATCCCAGCCTAAGATACACAAACAAGGAACCCCCGTAAAGCCCATTGTGAACTGTACAAACAGCTCCACATCCAAACTCAACAAAAAATTGTTCAAAATACTTCAGGAAACATACACGTTTAACAATATGAGCACACTAAGAAATACAGCAGAATCCAACTCATAACAACGACTACCCACATCGATTCGAAACTGCTCACTGTGCTCATATCTTGGCCTCCATCTCCGATTTATACCGCTCTCCCCTGCCAACCCCTACCCCCACCCACACTGAACTAAATTAACGATTACTAAATGTCTCAGAATGTGCCCTATAAATCGATCCTTTCTTTTGGTCATGTTATATCATAAATTTCTCTTAGCTGCTCAATGCTCTTCTCATTAGTTACCCGATCTATCCATCCAACTATCAAGCTGTAGAATAACATTTCGAAAAATACTGCCCTCTACTTGTCTGAACTCTTATCGTCTGTCTTACATTCCCGTACAGGAATACACTCCAGATAAATGCTTTCAGAAGCGATTTCCGAACGTTTAAATTAATATTGGATGTAAACAAATTTCTCTTCAGAAATGTCTTCCTTTTATCAGCCTACATTTTTCGACTTCTGTACTTCGTCTATCATAATTCATTTAACTATAAATATCTCGTGTCCTAACGTAGTTCCTTCACCATTGCCTCAATTCATTCGAGTAAGTTACATTCCTCTTATTCTTCTCTTGTTAATGTTCATCTTATACCCTTCTTTCAGAATACTCTTCTTCCGATCAATTGCTATTCCAGGTTCTTTGATATCTCCAAAGAATTACAATGTCATCCGCAAAAAGCAAAGTTTTTCTTTCTTCTCCCTGAACTTTAATTCCTTCTCCAGATTACTCCCCGCTCTCGTTCACAGCTTGTACAATGTACAGGTTGAATAACATTATTATTTACTGGAAATATTACAGTAAAATCCAAAAACTGATATCGACATTACAGTTGTTTACAAGGGATCATCCAATTATAGGTGGTAGTCGTTGCTTTGCCACCTGCTCCGAGCTAAATTGTTTATAGTGGACCCAGGGCCTGAAGAAAACAGAGCCCGTGTGTAACTTGGAATTTCCATACAACATATCGTTGCTAAAGTTCAAGAAAGTGAAAGAAAAATTCTTGGATCAGCTGGGGAATAAAAAAAAGTATGTTATGATTTTTAGTTTTATTTTTGCTTCCTTACTCAGCTTGCCGCGGTGGAGTAGCCGAGCGCTCTAAAGCATCTCGTTGCGGAGCGCGCGGTTGCTCGCCGTGGAGGACCGAGTCCTCCCTGGGGCATGGGTGTGTGTGTTGTCCTTAGGTTAGTTTACCTAGGTTTAAGTAGTTTGTAAGCTACGGACTGATGACCACGCAGTTTGGTCCGATAGTTTTACAAACTTTTGAACATTTTTGAACTCAGCTAATGAACCAAGGGGACAGCTGAGAACAAATAAAACATCGCGATTTTTCCGGCGATATTTACTTTAATTAGAAACGAAGAACATATTCTCAGATTTAATCTCTGCCGGCCGAGGTGGCCGAGGGGACTGCGTCGCGCGTCACGGTCTGCACGGCCACTATGGTTTGGGGTCCGAATCCCCCCTTGGGCATGAATTTTTTTGTCGTCCTTAGTATTATCTAGTTCATAAGTAGTTTGTAAGTTTATCGACTGACGACCCCGTAGTTAAGTCCCATAAGCTCTACGAACATTTGAACATTTAATCTCTTTATCAGTTAAAAACTACTGCTAGAATAAGTTAAAATCATTGAGGTTTGCCTTTAACATGCAAATTTAGCACAGCAATTCCAGGAGTGCTAGTCGTGTAAGGATCGCAGAACTTCTGTGAAGTTTGGAAAGTAGTAGGTAGGGTACTAGCAGAAGTAAAGTTTTGTGGGCGGACCGTGAAGCGTGGCGGGTGAGCTCAGAGATTAGAACGATTGCTCGCCAAAGGCAAAGGTCCCAGGTTAGAGTCCCGGTCCAGTTCACAGTTTTAATCTAACAGGGAGTTTCGTATCAGCAAACAATCCGCTGCAGAGCGAAAATATCATTCTGTATTTGGTTTAATCCACCAGAATTCTTTTATGAGACTACACACGGGTTTAGTATTAGTAATACAGGTACAGTCCGTGTTAAAAATATGACACTTTTGATGTCTGATGATGGATCACACGAAACGCATCTCAATAAAGTCATTTTTCAACCTGCGGATAACTTGTTAATTAAGGGACTTAATAGCTTATGATCAATACTCCTTCATTTACTTAAAATGGTCGTAATCTTCCTGCATGGCTTGATTTTAGATGTTCAATTTAGAAATATTTTGCTCGAAGCGCATACAAAAAAATATCTGTCTGTGCAAATCGGCACGGTTATAACGATCTTTTCAGTAAAAAAAGCCCTTTGTTTCTAACTCATATTTTTAATTTGTTATTTTTCAGGATAGAATTGTTTTTATGCAGCGGTGCACGCTGTATTGGAATCATAATTCCCATCTGCAGAGTGGACGCAAAAAGCCAAGCTCCATAAACGGCAAAAAGTTGGTCAATGTACCAAATATAAATGACTGTGACTATATACACACGTAAAAAATCGTGCAAACAGATTACCGAGGAAACAATATGTCGAATTACCATCGTTCTCGAATGAACGAAATTCGTGATTGCTATCGGTACGGAGCGTGGATATAAACAACAGGTTTGTTTATTCTAGCAGTAACTGTCACGCGAATCATTACAGAGCTCTGCAAAATGAAATAAAAAACATCCTCTTCTGTTTTTAGGCAGTATCTATAAATTGAGTTACAGAAGTAATCGGCAACTAGATTAAGAAACAGTTTCATACGTAAAATCAACAAAGAAATTACGGCAACCAAAGAAATTTGCTTATTTGTACTCACCCAAATAAACGAATACGGTTTTATAATTACATACAAGATGGCAATGACTATTGTGGGAGTAAGAACCACTTCCGACAAGTAATTCAGGAGAATAGAAGGAGAGTCGTTGAATAACTTTGTGCTGTGTACGGGATTCGAACCCGGTACTTCCTGCTTACTAGGCAGGCGTTTTAACCAGTAAGCTACCACAGTCTTATGAATAATGCTGCCACACGAATCTTAATTCTACTTCAATCCCGGTCGCATAACAAATTTTAACTCTATGCACGCCCTTAAATTCTATATCTTTGATATAATGAGATAATATACGTCTCATGGAATTGAATTGTAGGAGAGCCTTGGCAATTTGAAACGAATTTCAAAGAGGAGCATTGCGATAGAATTAAAGTGGAGAGAGACGAGCCTAATACAGTCCGTGTAGCCACATTATGCTATAAGCGTCTACCCAGCAAGCAGGAAGTCCTGAGTTAGAATTCCTATACAGCACATATTTTAATTCAACACCTCTCATTATACTCTGTATCTTTTATATATGAGACAGTATATGTGTTAGGGATGGAATAATTGAACATGCCATCGCAGTACCTCATCCTTGAATCTATGAGCGGTAACAGTGTCCCTCGGAGCACCAAGGAAAATGTGCAGGCACGTATGGCCATTAAATATGTTCCCTCTCCACACCATGAAGCTACCACCACTGGTCCCGTTAAAAAAAATGTTAAATGTTTGGAAATCTTATGGGACTTAACTACGGGGTCATCAGTCCCTAAACTTACAAACTACTTATGAACTACGACGGCACAAATATCCATGCCCGATGGGGGATTCGAACCCCCGACCGTAGTGGCCGTGCTGACCGTGACTGGAGCGCCTCAGTCACCTCGGCCACCGCGGCCGGCACTGGTCCCGTCCACGATGTTCCTGCGGTCGTATCGGGTATCAGATTCTCTCCAGATTAATGTGCGATAGGAGTCATTCTGTAAACTGAAGAGGAATTCATCTGTGAAGAGTACATTCCTCCATTAATTCATGGTCCAGTTTCGAGGGCGTACAAGGGCGTACAAGGCCCTTTCTCTGTGCTGAAGTCAGCGGAGCGCACACCGCTGGGCGTCTGGCAAACAGGCCTGTCAACCTGAGCCTTCGGTACACAGTTTGGCGGGAAACTGCACCCCCTAAAAAGCTGCAAGATCTGCAGACAATTGTCGTCTGGGTGCATTTTGGTTTAGTCGTGCAGTTAAGGCTAGATATAGGCCTTGCTGCCCCGGAAACTCTCTAAAGCCTGGAAATGAGACTTTGTAGCAAGGCGGCGGAGTATCCCACCCTGCACAACAGGGTCGTTGTGCCATTGTGTTGCCCTTTTCACCACGAGGCTACACTGCGATCACTTTACACGACCAAAACGAGTGAGGAATTAGTGGTCTCAGGCACTGACTTTGTTCATCCTGTATTTACGCTGCTAGTCAAATCATGGAATACTCTTTTCCTATACAGAGAGAACACGTATGGCTGGTAGGTAAATATTGAGTGCGATTATCGGCGATCTCTCACATTTCCTCCTCTCAGTTTCCGGTTTTCCTAATTATGTTTTTTTGTGTCCCAGCCTCGGCGCCGCTTTTGTGTCTCGTTCCGTTGTAGGTGTCGGTGGCCGAGTGGAATGAGGCCGACACAGAAATAAAGATAGCACGCTGGTGCAGGTACGGAGGGGAGCAGCCAGAACTAGAAACACTAGAGTAAATTAGAATGAGATATATATTGCACAGAATTTATACAATACTTAACTTTTACATAGTACTGCAGAATGTTGATACATAGTTGAGCTAGAGTCCTGCCTAGTGCCTAACTGATAGCCAAGTCTTCACTGGTGCCTATCGGATTCCGAAGTCTTTACTGGTTCCTAACTCAGTCCCAAGTGAACGATGTCGTTCAGCGGTGGCCACGAGCGGAGTTGCAGCAGAGGGCGCTCGTGGCTGTCGTCGTAAGAACGCCGCGCCGTGCGTGCATGGCGGCGCGCGGCGAAAGTAGGTGGCGCGCACTTTGTACTTGTGCGACACCACATGTTTAACTTTTGTGCACTAGTATACCTTCAGTCAATATTGTCAAAAGCTTTCTTCAAATCCACAAAAGCTAAAAAACCTAAGTTTCCTTTCCTGAACCTATCTTCTAAAATTAGTCGTAATGTGAGTATTGCCTCACGTATTCCTACATTTCTCCTAAATCGAAACTGATCTACGCTGAGGCCTGATTATACAATTTTTTTCATTTGTCTGTAAATAATTCGCGTTAGTGTTTTGCAACCTTGACTTATGAAACTGTTAAACTGATTATATCAAATTTTAACTCTTGTTAGCATCTAATTACTTTGGAATTTGGATTATTACATTTTCTTGCAGTCTCAGGGTATTTCGCCTGTCTCTTACTTCTTGCACAACAAGCTGAATAGTTTTTGTCATTTCTGATTCCCACAGAGACATCGGTAGCTCTGGTGAAATGCCTTCTACCACAGGGGCCATATTCTGATTCAAATGTTTCAGAGCCCTCTCAGTTTCTTATGGAAATATCACATTTCCTACCTCATCTTCATCTTCCTCCTCTTCACTTTATACAACAGTGCTTTGAAGTTCATTTCCCTTGCACAAGTACTGGTACTTTGCAAACCATTGTCACTTCCTTCTATTGCAGTCGTGTATGGTTTGCAGGAAAAATTATTGCTAGCTGCTATGCTTCCGTGCGGGCCCTAGTATCTCTGATTTTATCCTTGTGACCACTTAGCGAGATTTACGTAGAGGGAAGCAATAATTATATTGGTTGACTCTTCATGAAACATATGTCAAGTATGTATGCAGATGTAAACTGAATCTCACACACTTAGCGCTCTAACGCTCACCAGAGCTCGTCTATGAGAAGTGTTCGAAATGCAAGTGCTACTTTCTTGCGGACGGCCTTTCAACAGTCTTGCAGGAATGAATATTACGCAAAGCAGCGTGCTAGTGTTAAAATGACTGAATTTATGGGTGCAGGATCTAGAAAGAGTAACTGCAATTGTTTGTCTTTGGGAGTAACTTTACATATAGCAACTCTCCTCCTGAAACGAAGTTCTTCTCCATTCCAAACGAAAAGCAACTCCAGCTAGACAGAAAGCTTGCAATAGTAACACAGTAAGGAATGAACAAATTGTAGAAGGAAGGTAGGAAGATTGGTGTTTAATGTCCCGTCGACAGCGTTGTCATTAGAGGCGGAATGAACAAATTACAAGCCGGCCGCGGTGGCCGAGGGGACTGAGGCGCTTCAGTCACGGTCTGCACGGCTACTACGGTCGGGGGTTCGAATCCCCTCTCGGACATGGATATTTGTGCCGTCCTAGTTCATAAGTAGTTTGTAAGTTTAGGGACTGATGACCCCGCAGTTAAGTCCCATAAGCTTTACAAACATTTGAACATTTTTTTTTGAACAAATTACATCCACATTTTTCAACAGCGTCGATTACCAGCTATTTCACTGTTATGTTGGTTATAACCTTAGCTTCAACTTCACATTCTTCCGGTAATATGTGAGAAAAGGCACACTCCACCTAGAGTGTGCCTTTCTTGTTTATTAAGAGATTGCTGGTCTGTTGATACAAATTTAACAGATTGTCTGTGTTGCTTACCGTGAATCATTTCTTGAACCGTTTCACCTTTGCAGTACAAGCTGCAACGAAAACGGCGTGGATTTCCCCACTGTTGCAAAACGGCTGTTTTTTCACTATTAACGAAGCAGTACAATGCAACAATATGTCCAGCGTCCCGTCTTGTCTACTTAACACTCACGTTCACCTTGGATTACCTTTCTGTCACAGCCTATCTGAAAAAGTAATGAGATATAGCCCATGGCACTTATTAACATTATAAATTTAACATAACCATGTTAAACAAGTACAATATACACATTTATGGAACTTACTTTTATTTTAACCGCGTATGCTTGGAAGGAATGACATGGGGTTTAATTAGAACAAGGAAAAAAAAAAAAAAGAAAAAAAAGATCTCTTGCGCGCGTCGTTTGGTCATGATCATGTGCTCAGTCGACACTTTCGTCATGCTTGGTCTCCCAGATCCTCAGACCTCAGTCCGTGCGATTATTGGCTTTGGAGTTACCTGAAGTCGCAAGTGTATCGTGATCGATCGACATCTCTAGGGATGCTGAAAGACAACATCCGACGCCAACGCCTCACCATAACTCCAAAAATGCTTTACAGTGCTGTTCACAACATTATTCCTCGACTACAGCTATTATTGAGGAGTGATGGTGAACATATTGAGCATTTCCTGTAAAGAACATCATCTTTGCTTTGTCTTAATTTGTTATGCTAATCATTGCTTTTCTGATCAGATGGAGCTAGATATATCGAACACTGTTTGGAGTTTTTTTTGTTCTAATAAAACCCCATGTCACTAAGCATGTGTGTCAGTTTTTACCTCTCTATCTACATTATTCCGTGATTCGAACCCCCGACGACGAACGGCCGCACGCACCGCAGCACGGCGCTCCAGTCCGCACAGCTAATCCGCTGTTTTCTTGGTTGTAGGTTGCTATTGCATCATTAATACCAAAGTGTAATGTTTTTATACTTACAAACACTCTTTTAGGAATCAATTTCCAAATTAAATTGTTTACGCTCTCATTAGGATTCTGCATTTTTCCGTGTAGACATTTGTATAACAATTCTGGCTGTTCTATGTCATGAAAAATTCGTTTTATTGTGCTTATCACAGCTGCTGGCAAACCATGCTTGTGAACATAGTTCTTTTGGCATTATATTTGCACCAGGAGTCACGAGAGGGTGTTAGATGAATTCAGCGGCCCCGCCAATTTCCTGTGCAGGCGCGGGAGAAGATGGTAATAACTACACTTCTAGGACGAGTAGAACAATAATTCAAAGTTTGTATTAAAGAGGAGCGATCCAATTCATTGTTGTAGCATTAAAAAAATTTTTTTTTATTTGACCACCTCCGGCTCCCCTGTTAATTTCAATTGGAATTCATAAGACATACTCCTTGGCTCCATGAAACAGGCATTCAAAAATGTAAAATAATGCCACCATAAACATGCTTTATTAAATTCCAGATGAAACCAGATAGGTCGGCCGCGGTGGCCGAGGGGACTGAGGTGCTCCAGTCACAGTCCGCACGGCCACTATGGTCGGGGGGTTCGAATCCCCCTCGGGCATGGATATTTGTGCCGTCCTTAGGATTAGCTAGTTCATAAGTAGTTTGTAAGTTTAGGGACTGATGACCCTGTAGTTAAGTTCCATAAGCTATACAAACATTTGAACATTTTTTGAAATCAGATAGTCGATATTTAGGATCACAGATTAATTATAATAACGAAAGAAATACTAATTTTTGTGGTACAAAATGACAGGTTCATTTGGAGGCTACCTATTTCACAGAGTTGTTTGACTTGCAGCGTGGCTGCAGTTCCGAGGCCTATGAGAAAGACAGGCCCTAGAGCAGTCGTTACGCCACGTAAGCAATGTAGTTCCAAGGCGGCGCTATCGCTAGCGGATTGGCCGGCTGCTGGGGCACTGCCCACTGCGTCATAGCCGGTAGCCACTGAGCTAGCGGTCACGCCGGCTCGGAATTACCTAGCTTACGTGGCATGACGACTGCTCTGGGGCCTGTCTTTCTCGTAGGCCTCGCTGCAGTTCCCGGTGACGTCACAGCCCAGCCGCCTGCCTTACCTGCCGCCTGCGCACACGCTAGGCGCAGTCTTATCTAGGGATGGGGCTGGGAGGAGCGGCGTCTTGAGCGCGCCGAGAATGTCTCGAGCTGCCGGCGCTCGAGCAGTTCTCGAGAAGCTCGCGAGCAGCGGCGCTGCGCGCCAGTCGACCGGGGCAGCACGGCACGCACTGCGTTTATCTGAACTGCCTGCTGACGCTAAAGCGCAACGCTCGCAATTCGCTGTGTTTGCTATTCAAATATGGATACACAGAACCGAAAGTCGTGCAGTTTGCAGTACTTTTCTGCTGTTGCAACAGATGCTTTAAAACCCTCCGCAGTGTAGTAAAAAATAGAACAGGCATGATACGACATTTACAAATTACACTGTATATCCAACAATCAAACACAGACGACCGCGGATACAGAAGCGCATTATTCTATTAACGAAAGACAGACAAAAATATGTATATATTTATGGTATACAGTCCAACAATTCGTTAAATCATTGGATAGTGTCGGGAATCGTCGGAAAGTATCGGGAAACTTTAATTTTTAATTTGGCTCCGAAATCATAGGACACACATCAAAATTAACAATATCCAAACGTTTGAGCAGCTTTTGGATAGAACAACCAACAGTCAGTATTGTACGGTAGTTGTAAATTGTGGTAACTGTGAACCAGAGCTTTAAGCTGGTATCATAAGCACGAAAGGTGACATCTTTGCGGTTACTTAAAACACTGACAAAGACCAAAGATACTGTAATCAATGCCGAATTTTTTTCTGCAATAAATATATACGTGTAAGTAGTTTCGAGTATACTAAGTTGTAGCATTTCTCTCTCATTTAAGAGTAAATACACGCGGAATGCATATTTCTTGTCTTAACCCTCTATTTGACACACAGAAATCAGGAGAAGGAAAAGTATTACGTTACTTAAATTAAATATTTAGGGCTATGTGAACGTATTTATACGATTTTTTCCAAAATATAGTTTCTGATTTGTAAGTAGCATTGCCCAAAAACTTCGCATGATGGAACAGTATCAATACTACTGTGTTATTGTTATGACTGTAGAAATTATTGTATTTGAGACTACTTCATGTGAAACTTGGGAAAACAAGTAGTTTTTGGTGCAAAGTGCAGAAAAGTCCTATGATTTCCACATTTTACAGCCAAGTATCCCTGAAGACAAAATTTGCAAATTCCTTTTGGCCCCTAATCTGTCAAGTGACAACATATTGTCATATCAGTCATACTGTACATCATAAACTGGTATAGGAAATGCTGTTTCATTCTTCTTTTGGACTTATTGCCCATTTTGTAGTGGTCTACCAGGCCTTCTCTTCCCATATAAGAACTCGTCACCAATTTTCCATAATAATTGAACTTCAAGGCTTCCTCTTTCCCTTTTATAAGCAGTTTACCATGTATCACGAAAATATCGTCACAAAATTGAAACAAACATGTACCTATACTTTTCGAAAAAGACAACGAAACATCACTTTATTAGAGAGCTTAAATGTTAGTTTCAAGCACTGTTATTCTATCATCTTTCGGGAGTGCACCCGGGACAGCGACAATTCTTTGTCCGATATTTCGGCTGCAAACCTTACAGCCGTCTTCAAGGCGAGTCCAAGACTGAGTTCTCAGCGTCTGCGCGTGCCTATTTATACAGTAAATCACGTGATGCAAAGCTACTGAGGATTAGACTGCGCATGCTCGAAGATATCACATTCGTAACTGCTACGCTAGTCATAGATGAATATATACTTCAAAGATAAACATATGAGCACTGAGTGCAAACATAAATAGAGCTGTTACGTATCCACAGTGCTTACAAATGAATAATTAATCATTAAAAGTGGTAACATTGATCGGAAGTGAAGACGCAGACATTCTTTCAGAACGAAGGCGTGATATAAGTGGCTTCCATGCATTGTCAAGATGAAATCAGTCGTCACGATTTAACAGGTAGTCCGCCAGTTGTATGTGTACAGCTTCCTTTACAACTGAGTCTCAGAAAGTAGAAGCTGTGGTTAAAATCTTTACTTCTTTGTAATTCATGGAATGGCCAGTAGAAATGCAATGTTAGGCTACTGCAGACTTGTTGGACTGAAGAAGGCGTGTATACCGCTGGTGCTCAACGCATCGTTCCTGCACAGTGCGCGTGGTTTGACCTATATAACGTTTTCCACACTCACAAGGGATTTCATAAACCCTCGCTTTTCGCAATAACAGATCATCTTTGACATATCCCAGAAGAGCTGAGGTCTTAGCTGGTGGGCGAAAGATCACATCCACTTTATGTTTCTTCATGATTCTGGAGATATGTGGACGACACATTCATAGTGTGACCCCATGGAGAGGAAAAACTGACAGAATTTTTAGACCATCTTAACTCCATTCATGAAAACATCAAGTTCACTATGGAGCGGGAGAAGAATGGCTGTTTACCATTCCTAGATGTTCTGGTTCGACGCAAAGAGGATGGATTCCTAGGTCATTGCGTATATCGCAAGCCCACCCATACCTAAGACCTCAGCTCTTCTGGGATCTGTCAAAGATGATCTGTTATTGCGAAAAGCGGGGGTTTATGAAATCCCTTGTGAGTGTGGAAAACGTTATATAGGTGCACTGTGCAGGAACGATGCGTTGAGCACCAGCGGTATACACGCCTTCTTCAGTCCAACAAGTCTGCAGTAGCCGAACATTGCATTTCTACTGGCCATTCCATAAATTACAAAGAAGTAAAGATTTTAACCACAGCTTCTACTTTCTGAGACTCAGTTGTAAAGGAAGCTGTACACATACAACTGGCGGACTACCTGTTAAATCGTGACGACGGATTTCATCTTGACAATGCATGGAAGCCACTTATATCACGCCTTCGTTCTGAAAGAATGTCTGCGTCTTCACTTCCGATCAATGTTACCACTTTTAATGATTAATTATTCATTTGTAAGCACTGTGGATACATAACAGCTCTATTTATGTTTGCACTCAGAGCTCACATGTTTATCTTTGAAGTATATATTCATCTATGACTAGCGCAGCAGTTACGAATGCGATATCTTCGAGCATGCGCAGTCTAATCAAATGTTCAAATGTTTGTATAGCTTATGGGACTTAACTATGGGGTTATCAGTCCCTAAACTTACAAACTACTTATGAACTAGCTAACACTAAGGACGGCACCAATAGCCATGCCCGAGGGGGGATTCGAACCCCCGACCGTAATGGCCGTGCAGACCGTGACTGGAGTGCCTCAGTCCCCTCGGCCACCGCGGCCGGCAGCAGTCTAATCCTCAGTAGCTTTGCATCACATGATTTACTGTATAAATAGGCACGCGCAGACGCTGAGAACTCAGTCTTGGACTCGCCTTGAAGATGGCTGTAAGGTTTGCAGTCGAAATATCGGATGAAGAATTGTCGCTGTCCCGGGTGCACTCCCGAAAGATGATAGAATATAATGTCCGCCGGGAAAACGTCAAGAATCTCAAGCACTGTTGCCCATCAAAGGATGAAACTTCAAACATGTTTCAGAAAACCACGCGCAATTTTGATGCTGCTTGAGAGCAACTTTGCCCAATAAAGGGTTAATAAAAACCTACGATTTTTGTCTTCTGAAAAACGTTCCACTACTACTAATTCAGTACAAACCAAAGAAAGCTGTACTTAAAATCAATGTGTGAAGTACAAACTCTTCCTTACACATACGAAAGATAACGATTACCAGTGCTCTGACTCAAAGCTTCCTTCTGGAATAGTTTCTCCAGCCTCCACAGAGCGCAGCACAGTGGGCAACTTCTCGAGAGTACTCGAAAAATTTTCGAGCACTTGCCTTAGTGTAGCCCGTTTCTTGAGCGCACTCATAGCCCATCGCTATACTCCGTTTACCGAAACGAGAGACGAACTGTAAACACACAAAGGCGCGTGACCAGGGGTGGACAAGACGGGGACGCTCGCTCAGTGTCGCCTAGTCCGTTTCAGGTGTAAGGTCGCTGTGAGTTTTGTGACAGAACAGTGATTTTAGAAACAGTACATATTTAATATTCATTTCTTCAATAATTTACAAAATTTCCCAAACCTTCATGTTCGTTACGTACATCATGCCGTTTGTCATTTGTTAACCAATCGAAAAAAAAACAACAACAAAAAAAAAAAAACTTCATGTACTTTTCTCCACTTGATACTGACGTGACGCTAAATACACTGAGGAACGAAAACACCAGTAGATGCAACTGTTTTCATAATAATATTCGTCACTGATTTCTGGACACAATAGGTTCGTTTTATGCACTCTAAGAATTTAAATTTCTCTAAGCAACTTACTAATTTCTTATTAGCTCGCTTCTTGGGTGGAATCAAAATGGAGGATGGCATGCCACATGGGAATGGCAGTGTGATACTAGGTACCATGCCAGGGACTGTGCGGCCGATCCCGCTGGAGGTTCGAGTCCTCCATCCATCATGGGTGCGTGTGTTGTTGTTAGGTAAATTTAAGTAGTTTGTAAGCCTATGACCTGATGACCACAGTAGTTTGGTCCTATAGATTCACAAAGATTTGAAAAAAATAACGAATGCTGAATGTGATTACAAACTCTAATACTTACGCCACTCAGGAGACTTATGGCATCGTAGTTTAGTTCCCTCTAAATTATAACAACAACATACGCCACTATGAAGGAAGTGACCCTTCAAGATGAATTTTACAGTGAGTTTCCATTATCACCGCCATATAACAACACACACAGCGTCTTTACACCTGGAACGGATACGGCGACACTGAGCGAGAGCCCCTGATTTGTCCACCCCTGATAACGCGCCTCACTGTGTTTACATTCCGTCTCTCGTTTCGATGATCGGAGTATAGTCTCAGCAGAGTGCCGCTTTCGACAGCAGCTCACAGCCGCACAAGCGATGCCGCGCGAGTATGTGAGCGCTCCCTAGCTCTCGGGGGAGCGCGCCAGCTGGAACAGCCTGGCGTAAGGCAACATCGCAAAGTTTACTCACTGACACCATCACGAATCACTACAGCACGACAAGGTTTCCGTTGCACGCAGGCTAGAGCTTCGTGTTTCAGCACCGGGCGCCACACCTTCCACTGGCGCACTGCGCTAAGCAGACAAACAAAGCTTACCCATACTAGCACAACCACCACCACGTCAGCACGACCGACTCGGTTTCCCGGGACGCCGGCGGGCTTGGCAACGCCGCGGCGTCCGGTGCGTCTCCATGGCGACGGAGGCGGCGAGCGCGTACACACACGCGGCACGCGCGCCGGCCGCTCCTTGCGCTGCTCCTCGAGTAGCCGGCCGCCCGCCGTATCGATCCTGCGACAGTCGACCACGGCGAAATGGAAGAGGGCTGGGGGCGCAGCGCGGCGCCGAGGCGAAGCGGCGGACCCGGGCGGACAGCGGCAGCCTAGTCACTGGCGCCGGGTCCTACCTCTGCTGCCTCGCTTTAAAAAGAACAACATTATGATCCAGTCCTGTGACCTCGGAGATTAACAGTAAGGTATAATGAAAATTGCGCTCCCAGAGCGGAGAACGGCACCACTGCGAATCTTTGTAGATGTTGTTGTGGTCTTCAGTCCGCAGACTGGTTGGATGCAGCTCTCCACGCTACCCTGTCCTGTGCAACTCTCTTCATCTGAGAATATGTTCGGCAACCTACATCCTTTTGAATCTACAATTTTTTCCCCACACACTCCCTTCTAATGCTAAGTTGACAATTCCTTGATGTTTCAGAATGTGTTCTACCAATCTATCCCTTCTCTTAGTCAGGATATGCCAGAAACTCCTTTTCTCCCCAACTCGGCTAAGCACCTCCTCATTAGTCACGTGATCTACCCATCTAATCTTCATCATTCGTCTGTAGCACCACATTTCAAAAGCTTCTATAATCTTTTTGTCTAAACTCTTTAACGTCCACGTTTCACTGCCATACAATGCTACACTCCAGACAAATGCTTTCACAACGGACTTCCTAACATTTAAATTAATATTGGATGTTAACAAGTTTCGCTGCTTTAGAAACGCTTTTCTCCCCATAGCCATTCTGCATTTTATATCTTCTTTCGCTGGCCGCGGTGGCCAAGGGGACTGAGGCGCTTCAGTCACGGTCTGCACGGCCACTACGATCGGGGGTTCGAATCCCCCCACCCCCCTCGGGCATGGATATTTGTGCCGTCCTAGTTCGTAAGTAGTTCATAAGTAGTTTGTAAGTTTAGGGACTGATGACCCCGTAGTTAAGTCCCATGGACTCTACAATTGAACATTTTTTTATCTTCTTTCCTTCGGCCATCAGAAGTTATCTTGCTACCCAAATAACAAAATTTATCTACTACTTTTATTGTCTGATTGCCTAATCTAATTCCTTCAGCATCGCCTGATTTTCTGACATTACATTCCATTACCTTCGTTTTACTCTGGTTAATGTTCATCTTATATCTTCCTTTTAAGACACTGTCCATTCCGTTGAATTACTCTTCCAGATCCTTTGCAGTCTCTTACAAAATTACTATGTCATTGGCAAACCGCAAACTTTTTATTTCTTCTCCCTGAACTTTAATTCCCTCTCGAAATTTCTCCTTCCATTCCTTCACTGCCTCCTCAATGCACAGATTGAACAACATTGGGGAAAGGCTACAACTCTGTCTTACTCCTTTCCCAACCTCTGCGTCCCTTTCTTACCCTTCGACTCTAATAACTGCGGTCTGGTTTTTGTATAAGTTGAATATAACTCTTCGCTCCATATATTTTACCCCTGCTACCTTCAGAGTTTGGAAGAGTGTATTCCAGTCGACATTGTCAAAAGCTTACTTTGTAGATAAACAATTAAAATCGCTCGAAAGAGGAAAGGCCTCTGGACCTGATACCAGTTCGATTTTACACAGAGTACGAGAAGGAACTTGGCCCCCTTCTTGAAGCGGTGTGCCGTAGGTGTCTAGAATAGCATAGCGTTCGAAAAGGTTGGAAAATATCGCACGCCATCCCCGTTTTCAAGAAGGAACGTCGAACAGATGTGCAGAACTAAAGGCCTATATCTCTAACGTCGGTCAGTTGTAGAATTTTCGAACACTTATTATGTTCGAGTATAATGACTTTTCTGGAGTCTAGAAATCTACTCTGTAGGAATCAGCACGGGTTTCGAAAAAAGCGATCGTGTGAAACCAAGTTAGAGCTATTCGTCCACGAAACTCAGTGGGCCATAGGCACGGGTTTCCAGGTAGATGTCGTCTTTCTTCCGCAACCCGTTTGTTACAGTTCCCCACAGTCGTTTAATGAACGAAGTAAGAGCGTGTGGTAAATCCGGGACAGTTGCCGCATGCGGTACAGTTCTGTGCCCCCCCCCCCCCCCCATAGTTTTAGTAAAAGCCGCCCGAGTGCGTGTCTAGGCACTTTGCAGTTGTACAGTAAAGTCATTTTGGAAAACATGGTTTCCTTATTTGGAAGAAACAGCGAACTTATAATTATTTGATGATAAAAATAACAGTCTGTTTCGCATTTTTTTTTTTACAATTTATTATTATAGGTGACCGGTTTCGATCTAAGTTTAGATCATCTTCAGAACTCTCGCTATAGGTGTTCAGGCGTCGCCGCACGCTGATCGCCTGAACATCTATAGCGAGAGTTCTGAAGATGATCTAAACTTAGATCTAAACCGGTCACCTATAATAATAAATTGTAAAAAAAAAAATTGCTAACTAGATCGTTATTTTTATCATTGTGCAGTAAACGCAGGGCGGCGAGACAACTGCTTTTGTGTCAATAGTGGTAGTTTTAACCGAGTTAGTGTTAATAACCGGGGTAAGTCTCTATATCTTGCATGGAAATCTTTTTAGTGTTACGGTTAGTTATTGGATGGTGCTAAAAAGTGACACATTTTTAAAAGTCTGAGTAGCTACACAAGCAGTAACTTCTGTTGGGTGCCTCTTGATTTTAGTTCAACCAACTTGGCTGCTACGGTCACAGGATCATAGGGTTCGGCGTTTGTCCCCGATAGATCGGGTTTACATGCCGCAATCTTTGATGCTTATTTTGTTGACTGTCATATTCACAGAATATATGACATCAACTGCCAAGAGACAAAGCTGAAAATGTGTACCCACCCGGGATCGAACCCGGGTCTCCTGCTTTCAGAATGTGTCCTACCAATCTATCCCTTCTCTTAGTCAGGATATGCCAGAAACTCCTTTTCTCCCCAACTCGGCTAAGCACCTCCTCATTAGTCACGTGATCTACCCATCTAATCTTCATCATTCGTCTGTAGCACCACATTTCAAAAGCTTCTATAATCTTTTTGTCTAAACTCTTTAACGTCCACGTTTCACTGCCATACAATGCTACACTCCAGACAAATGCTTTCACAACGGACTTCCTAACATTTAAATTGATATTGGATGTTAACAAGTTTCGCTGCTTTAGAAACGCTTTTCTCCCCATAGCCATTCTGCATTTTATATCTTCTTTCGCCGGCCGCGGTGGCCGAGGAGACTGAGGCGCTTCAGTCACGGTCTGCACGGCCACTACGATCGGGGGTTCGAATCCCCCCACCCCCCTCGGGCATGGATATTTGTGCCGTCCTAGTTCGTAAGTAGTTCATAAGTAGTTTGTAAGTTTAGGGACTGATGACCCCGTAGTTAAGTCCCATGGACTCTACAATTGAACATTTTTTTATCTTCTTTCCTTCGGCCATCAGAAGTTATCTTGCTACCCAAATAACAAAATTTATCTACTACTTTTATTGTCTGATTGCCTAATCTAATTCCTTCAGCATCGCCTGATTTTCTGACATTACATTCCATTACCTTCGTTTTACTCTGGTTAATGTTCATCTTATATCTTCCTTTTAAGACACTGTCCATTCCGTTGAATTACTCTTCCAGATCCTTTGCAGTCTCTTACAAAATTACTATGTCATTGGCAAACCGTAAACTTTTTATTTCTTCTCCCTGAACTTTAATTCCCTCTCGAAATTTCTCCTTCCATTCCTTCACTGCCTCCTCAATGCACAGATTGAACAACATTGGGGAAAGGCTACAACCCTGTCTTACTCCTTTCCCAACCTCTGCGTCCCTTTCTTACCCTTCGACTCTAATAACTGCGGTCTGGTTTTTGTATAAGTTGAATATAACTCTTCGCTCCATATATTTTACCCCTGCTACCTTCAGAGTTTGGAAGAGTGTATTCCAGTCGACATTGTCGAAAGCTTACTTTGTAGATAAACAATTAAAATCGCTCGAAAGAGGAAAGGCCTCTGGACCTGATCTGATACCAGTTCGATTTTACACAGAGAGAAGTACGAGATAATCCATAGGAGTACTGAAATAAATTTGTGCAATTTCGACTGCATCATAAATCGCACATTCTCAATACCGTTAATTAAGGTAAATATTTAGGAATGAAAATTACAAGGAACTTTGACTGGAGAGTCGAAACAACACTGTGGCAGGATTGACGGACGACGTTCAGTAAGTGCAAAGAACGGCAGCTCAGCCTGTAATTTAGCGGTAAAGCACAGAGAGTGAACGTGTAAGTACTTTGATGTTCGCCACCTACACACGGAGGAATGTTCACGATAATAAAATGAAATCAGAGCGGGAACGGAAATATTTAGGTGTTAGTTGCCCTGTGCGCTACTCGATAGTGGAAAAGCTCAGATCAAAGAACGGAAACGTTTAGTTTCCATGACCCCTTTGCCAGGCACTTAACTGTGAACTGCAGATAGTCATGTAGATGCAGATATAGTGGCGCGTAATACTAATTAGACTTGTTAGAGATTTTCACAATTGAACCATTCAAACACAGATGATGTAAATTTAATTAAAATGGACTAGGTACTACGCTTACTTTAATTCCGTAATGTGATATGGTACTATTTTCTGGAGTCACTCGGATAGCCAGGCTAATGCTTTTCGAGCTGAAAACAGTGCATTAGACTTATTTGTGCCGTGAACTCTAAAACGTCCTGCAGAGGGTTGTTTAAGGAAGTGGGAGTACTAAATATGCTTCCCTATATTTTTATTACTCAGTGAAATTTGTCATTAAAGATACATATTTCTTTCAAACAAGCAGCTCAGTTCATGGAATCAGTACTAGAAATAATAAGAGCTTCCACTGCTTACTTTGATCCAGAAAGATGTCCTCTATTGAGCAATACACATTTTCAGTAACGTCCCAGCAGTCATAAATGTTTAACTCGTAATAAAGTTGAGTTTGAGGAAAGTCTAAATAATTTATTCTTATTGAATCCATCATTGCTGGCGGAACAGGGACAGCGGCTGGTCAAGAGGATGAAGGAAGTGGGATACCAACAGCCGTATGTTTAATAGAAATATTTATTGTTTCACTACCAGTTTCGGCATTCCATTATGCCATCTTCAGGCATCGTTTTAAATATGACATGTAAAAGGATATTTTTCTTTTTTTCAGTTTATAATTCGGGGTTCCAATCGCCTAAGACTTGTCGCGTGCAAATAAGTATATTGAACATTTATTAATTAGTAATAAGTTTTATGTCCTGTTAAATGTGAATATGCTTAACCTTTTATTATTTTTTTTAATTGATTTCACATCCACAACGGCAGTTTCTTTTATGATCTATGAAAGACACATTAGCTTCTTTGTTTTCATTTTAAATCCCAGTGCATTTTCCGTGTTTATTGATTGAACAAATGCAACAGAAATGGCTGAAGAATATTTGGATCCATCAATAAACACGGACACTACACTTCGCATCTAAAATTGGTTGAAATGTCGGAATGTTTGTAAAGCTATGGGACCAAACTGCAGTGGTCATCAATCTCTAGACTTACAAACTATTTAAACTAACTTATGCGTAGGACAAGACACACACTCATGTCCGAGGGAGGCCTCGAACCCCGACGGGCAGCAGTCGTGTACTCCGCAACAAGGCGCCTTAGAGCGCTCGGCCACTTCTACGCGGTTAAAATTAGTCGCTGCAAAGATTTCGATAATTATAGTATACGTCTCTCCCTGTTGAGGCTTACATAGTGAAATGTGTAAGCATTCTCTGGCAGTAGGCAGTGATTGGCATATGGAAGTTTTGGTGGATACGGGAGGCGAGGGCTGGTGGTGTAATGGTTGATGGAAACGTCCAGGAAAAATGGGAAAACGGGTTGGAGTCCGGTCCGGCACCGGCACTAATTTTAATGTGTCACCAATAAATCTGACATCCGATCTTTCTGCCGACACTGCCTTATTTAAAGGGAAGCAATTTCATTTAGAGGTTTTGAAGTAATCGATAGTAATATGATCTTTCTTGATCTTTTATGATCTTTCTTTAGTTCTTCTCTGTGTCACTTCTGGATCTGGTCGCTATATTAAACGATCGCGATTCTACAAAGACGAACTGACTTTCTTCTATCTCTTTTGTTCTACGGCCGGTGCATCTTTCTCCTAACTTTAATTCCATCAAAGAGCTTCATGACACTGTGCGCTCCTTCCACCTACGTGAAGCATGAGCATCTCTGTATCCAACACTTGTGCGGTTAACATATTTTAGTACCACCTCGTGATCGTGATCTACACACCAACATACTCGCCGTACCAACTTTGAATCAACCTGAACCTATCCCTCCTCATTCCCTTCTTTCCACATCTCACTTTCTCCCCTCCTCTCCCCCTTTTCCTTCCAATTACGGATCTCAATAACAACGTTTCTCACTTCTCGTACCCTAATATCCACTTCTGTCAACACCTTGAACCAATCTTCCATCCTCCTCTGCTTACACTTAAAAGTCGACCACTGTCCGCAACAAGAGCTTTGTTTTATCACTAAAATTAGAACATAAGGGCCATGTAAACTACCGGTTATTCCCTGCTATAAAACCTTGTTCCCTGGCCCAAACTAAGAACTGTCTCGTTTCAAATTACTTCACTAACAGGAAGTTAATACTACAGTGGTCACTATACCTAGCAGCTCACACGTTATTACACACAGACATTAATAAGCAAGCCACCACAATTATAGTTATCTTAGAAAGGTGGCTAAGAAAACATTTATGGCGCAACGGAATTTAGACATAAGAAAAATTACATCTGAGCTTGTTCTCAGTACTCGTGAAGAACAATATTAAATAAAAGAGGGAAGGAGCTCTAAAACTACAATTTATAGGCAACTTGCGGATTACGCTGAACTTAAATTTGTTTATTCAGATAGAAAATAAGCCAAATTGGGAACCAATTTGTTAATATAATGAAGATGCATCTCTTACATGGACTATTGCGGACGGTGCCCAGCCTAAATTATACATGATTTAACGCTACTGGGGGGAAGGATTCATAAGTAACACTCATTCGCGCACACACACGCAATGCCACAGCGAAACTCATCAAAATCAGTGTGCTGAGACGAGGCGAAAGCAGGCGCCGCTATCGTAGGCGAAATTCAGCAACTCGGAGGTAGCACACAACACAATATACAAAAACACTTTGAAGCTGGCTCTGGTCTGTCGTGCTCGTTTGGAGAAGGTGCGTGAGTATAGCCAACTTAAATTACACCTGAATTGGACCGCGAGCAAACACGCTAACGGCGACACACGGCTACGTTACATGAACGCACTCCACTGAAGGTGAAGTGGTTGAAAATCGGATTCATTATACAAAATCAAGGTGGATTCTTAAGTTGCAGTCTGTTAGAAATCGATCTAGGTACTGGTCTTATATGAGAAGTGGCGTGAATTCAGGCAACTAGCTGCAAACCCCGGAAGTCGGAACTAGGACCCACGTGCTTCCGAAAACAGATAAAATTGAATAAATTCAGTTTCCGAAAAATCAAGAAAATTAACTACAGCATGCAACCCTTAGAAACGCTTAGAATTATATAAGGAAGCGAATGAAATACAGGCTACACGCGATAGGGGGCGTTTACAGAGACGGATGAGGTCCTGTCCCTGAAACTTCACAAAAATGAAATAATTACGAAGTCGGAAAAATAAAAATAAGAATTACGGCATGCAACCCATAGAAATGTTTAGAATTACATGAAGAAGCGAAAGAAATGCAGCTACACGCGATAGGGAGCGTTTACAGAGACGGATGAAGTCCAGTCTCCAAAACTCGTAAAAGTGAAATAATTACAAAGTCGGAAAAATAAAATTAAGAAATACAGCATGCAACCCATAGAAATGTTTAGAATTACATAAAGAAGCTGTTGAAGGACGTTGTACAAGGTTCAGAGAGAATTACTGACAAAGACAGAGGGCGTACTACACGTCGGAGAAAAAACAGCAAAATTAAAATAGGCGGGAAGAGAAGATCGCGAAATATTAGTGGAAATCAGAAGCATACCCGCATAGTTACTTGCCTGATGGGCATGGAACAAACAAGAGTGGCAGCTGAAGGCTTTGCTCTATGACCCAATCACGTGGAACACATATCACTCACGGAAGGAAACGATGAGAAGATTTTACATGCACTGTACAAAAATGAACATTCACCTATTAGAAATCGGGCCCCACAATGCTAGAAAGCTACACAGAGTTCATACACCGCTACATGATCACAAAAGGTTTTAACATCCCAGGCCGTTATCAAACTGCAACTAGAATCACACACACCGCGTTTATCTATTGGAAATCACTGAAATGAAAAACGAGAACACAAACACATTTCCGGACACGGTTGGAGAAAATATTTCAAAAAATGATTGTAAGTTCACGAGTCTAAGTTAAACGTGCTAGACAATGAAACGTTACCATCTCGCGGACACAAGAAGAGGAGAACCAACCTTACCTCGCCAGACGCCCAGTATAGAATGAACAGCCTGAACAGCCGAGCGGCCACAGGGGCGTGAAAAGCTACCGGAAGCTGGAAAGCCCAAGAAACAGCGGTGGTGGGGACGGGCAGCAAGACTCGCGCTGGAGAAGGCTCGCCGATCAACAGTCGCTGGGCACCAGCTCAAAAATGGAATTAAACCTGACTGAAGAAATCTAGCTAGTTTTAATAAGCCTTGTGAATTTAAAAAAAATGTTCAAATGTGTGTGGAAACGTATGGGACTTACCTGCTAAGGTAACCAAAGGGTGTTGAAACCTCTTTTGTAGTTTCCGCAGCTATCGACACTGAGCCAGAGAGAACGATGCAAAGCGAGCTATCACTCCCCACATTCAGACAGCCATAGATTCTCGCACATCCACTTAAAAGTAAGACAAGTACATATTCTCATAGGGACAGTGGCGTAGCGGAGAAGCCACATTTATGCCACATTAATTAATATAATAATAAATTATTAACATAACAAAATAAGAAAAAGCTGGCAATATTAACAAATATTTTAACACATGAATTAAAAATGCTATTCCTCAAGCCTTGAAAACGGTTTTTTTTTTTTAATGTTTGTATGACTTATGGGACTTAACTACGGGGTCCTACGGGGTCATCAGTCCCTAAACTTACAAACTACTTACGAACTAGCTAACACTAAGGACGGCACAAATATCCATGCCCGAGGGCGGATTCGCACCCCCGACCGCAGTGGCCGTGCAGACCGTGACTGGAGCGCCTCAGTCCCCTCGGCCACCGCGGCCGGCAGCCTTGAAAAGAGTGGGGTTCAAGTTTTAACAAAATGATAATCTAGCGACATTAAATAAATTATAAATTTACAGAAATATACAAAAAATGTATGGAAGACGAAAGACGATCGTCTTTCACACTTTCCACCTCTCTCCTACCTTCAGACTGTCCATACCCTCACTTTCCACAGCCGGCCGCGGTGGCCGAGGGGACTGAGGCGCTTCAGTTACGGTCTGCACGGCCACAACGGTCGGGGGTTCGAATCCCCCCTTGGGTATGGATATTTGTGCCGTCCTAGTTCGTAAGTAGTTCAAAGCAGTTTGTAAGTTTAGGGACTGATGACCCCGTAGTTCTACATCTACATCTACATAGATACTCTGCAAATCACATTTAAGTGCCTGGCAGAGGGTTCATTAACCACGTTCATTACTTTTCTCTACCGTTCCATTCTCTAATAGCGCGCGGGAAGAAAGAACACCTAAATCGTTCCGTTTTCTATCTGATTTCTCTTATTTTATTGGGATGGTCATGTCTCCCTAAGTAGGTGGGTGCTAGCAAAATATTTTCACATTCAGAACTAAAAGTCGGTGATTGAAACTTCGCAAACAGATCACGCCGCAATGAATAACGTCATTCTTTTAATGATTTACACCCCAATTCGTGCAACATTTCCGTGACGCTTTCCCCCCCGTAACGTGATAAAACAAAACGAGCTGCCCTTCTCTGAACTTTCTCAATATCTTCCGTCAGTCCCACCTGGTGAATGTCCCACAAGGGGCAACAGTACTCCAGGAGAGGACGCACAAGTGTGATGTAGCCAGTCTCTTTGGTGGAGCTGGTGCATCTTCAAAGAGTTCTGCCAATGAAACGTAACCTTTGATTCGCCTTTCCCACAATATTTTCTATGTGTTCTCTCCAGTCAAAGTTGTTCGTAATTGTAACTCCTAGGTATTTGGTAGAATCTACGACCTTAAGGTTTGACTGATTTAACACGTAATTGAAGTTCAGTGGATTTCTTTTAGTGGTCATGTGTATTACTTCACACTTTTCTTTATTTAGTGTCAATTGCCAATTTTCGCACCAAGTAGAAATTTTGTTTAAATCGCTTTGCAGTTGCTTTTGATCCTCTGTTGACTTCACTAACCGATAAACGACAGCATCATCTGCGAACAGTCTAAGGGAGCTATTCAGATTGTCTCCTAAATCGTTTATAAACATGAGGAAGAGTAGGGGACCTATAACGCTTCCCTGTGGAACGCCAGCTAGCACTTCTGTTTTACTCGATGACTTACCGTCAATTACAACGAACTGTGTCCTTTCTGATAGGAAATCGTGAATCCAATCGCACAATTGGGAAGATATTCCATAAGCACGCAATTTCATTAGAAGCCTCTTGTGGGGTACAGTATCAAAAGCCTTCCGGAAATCCAGAAATATGGAATCGATTTGAGATCCCTTGTCGATGGCACTTAACTAGTTAAGTTCCATAAGATTTACAAACATTTGAACATTTCACTTTCCACACTTCCCATATCGTCGAAATCCATTCAGTGTTTTGCGGAGAAGTGGAAATTCGATGAGTTGGTATAAGATTACTATGTGAGAAGGTAAACGGATACGGAAGACGAGACAGATTGCATGACTTTCGAGAACCTGGATGAATTTTCGGCGGCACTTAAAACCCTTATTTTATTTCCTTCATTTGAAGTTATGGAAAGTAGAAATAGCCTTATAAACCAAAAGATGTGCAGCAAATGTTAATCGTTCTATGCAGAATTTTATATTTTAATAACAGCTGAGTTTAACTGAAAAAAATCGCACTGACGTGTTCTGCGGACCACTTTAGATTTGTAGGTTTATAAGTTTTTGGAAACATTTTGGACCAAAATAATAATCTAAATAATAAAAAATTAATTAATAAGAGTGTCTGAAACCCTTACAGGAAAAAAAAATTAGATACTGCCGGGTTCCGAACCACTGACCTTCAGCGTCCAACACATTGCCCACTACGCTACAGCTAACAGTTAGGAATTGCGTTATTTAATCTTATACAATTGCTGGCCGTTGTTAACTGATGGTAATAAGGCATTTGTAGACACTAGATTATCATAAATGAATCTAGTGTCTACAAGTGTCTAGAAAGAACGATGTCTTTTTGTTAATTCTTGCCGCGGTGGTGTAGCCGAGCGGCCTAAAGCACCTCGCTCCGGAGCGCGCGATTGCTCGCCGTGGAGGTTGGAGTCCTCCCTGGGGCATGGGTGTGTGTGTTTGTCCGTAGGTTAGTTTAGCTAGGTTTAAGTAGTTTGTAAGCTACGGACTGATGTTCAAAATGTTCAAATGTTTGTATAGTCTATGGGACTTAACTACGGGGTCATCAGTCCCTAAACTTACAAACTACTTATGAACTACTTACGAACTAGGACGGCACAAATATCCATGCCCGAGGGGGGATTCGAACCCCCGACCGTAGTGGCCGTGCTGACCGTGACTGAAGTGCCTTAGTCACCTCGGCCACCGCGGCCGGCACGGACTGATGACCACGCAGTTTGGTCCGATAGATTTACAGATATTTGAACATTTGTTAATTCTTCAGTGCGTCATTGCTTTGAAATGAGAACGTGTAAGTTACAATAAGAAAATCATCAAATACGCAACCAAAGATGGCGAATGCCAGTGAGAGTTCTGGGCGAGGAATGTCACGTGACATCTGCGAACGGCTGGTTTTCGTTAATTTAATGGAGGGTGTCAAAACAGCGTTATTTTTGCAAATATACGATACGAGATATGAAAAAATATAAGGGAACAAAGTTGTAGAGAATTTTCTCCTCTACAAATTCGTTTATTCAATTTTAGCGTCAGATGATCGGTTTATTTGCTATTAAAATTACATTTCAAACGGCTTTATTGGTATTACTATCGTATTTTTTGTCTGGTCTCTGGCGGCCTACAATTATGTGTGCAAAATTTGGTGCTGATAGGTTGAACGATTCGTCTTAAAAACAGGGAACACGTTACGGACAGACATACAGACAGACATACATCCCAAAATCGCCGTTATTTTTGCAAATGTCTCTGAAACGATACGAGATATAAAAAAACATAACAGAGCAAAGTTGTAGAGAATTTTCTCCTCTACAAATTCGGTTTATTCGATTTTCGTGTCAGATGCATGGTTAAGCCGTTATTTTCAGTTAAATTTCGAGCTGTCGAAAGACGATCGCAAAAGCCCACTTTTAGTGTTACTACCGTAACCTAAAATGGGCCAAAAGCCACAGCGAGGACAGTTGAAGTGAGTATTTGTGGCAGTTAGGGAACGCGCAGCCTGTGCCCCTAGCTGGCTGTGCGGTCCTCTGCGAGAATACGCGACAGCGCGCCGAACGTCAGGGTGACAAATGAGCGAGTAATTCTGGCAGCCGGCCGTCCCGTCAACTATTTCCCCGCGCATATTGCTTTCCAGCACCCAATGGACGAGCGTATCCGAGTGTGTGTGTGTGTGTGTGTGTGTGTGTGTGTGTGACGTTCCAGCTGCTGCCGAACAGCGCGGGCAAATGGAACAGAGCTGAAAGCCCTGTCACGCTGGCCTGTACCCAGAATAATCACGGACTCTCACTGCGAGCAACAACTAAAAATTCTGCGACTGTCAAGTTCTTCTCGGAACAGGTCGTTGGGATTCCAGTGTATGTAAGTCACTTCATGAGTGACCTTACTCTCGGTAGAAGTTTTCTATTTTAACAACACATTAAAAAAAAAAAGTTGTGACGTGTAGCGTTTTTCCAATATGTCCTCGTCATGGCGTTAGATGCAGCAGAGGAAAAGTCTTTTGCGATACTGTAGGGTGAACATATAGTCAATACAAATGTGGTAAAATACTTTTGAATAGATGCAAGCTCGTGTTATAGGAGGCGTCAGCCACATGACGATATGTGTTAGTAGAGCACTGTTTAATACCGTAAAACATCAGATATAGCCACGCCCTCGGCATGAAGCGACTAACGTCGGTGCTTTCTGTGCGTTCAAAAAAAAAAAAAAAAAAAAAAAAATGTTTGTTAAGCTTATGGGACTTAACTACGGGGTCATCAGTCCCTAAACTTACGAACTACTTATGAACTACCTTATACTAAAGACGGCACAATATCCATGCCCGAGGGGGGACTCGAACCCCCGACCGTAGTGGCCGTGCAGACCGTGACTGAAGCGCCTCAGTCTCCTCGGCCACCGCTGCCGGCTCTGTGCGTTCACTACATTAAAGAACACTTAGAGCCTCAGTGCCGATAGTAGGAAAATGTCTCCCCACTTGGAAACGAAACGCCAGGAAGCATTTTTTGTACGTCGACTTCGGGTTCTCAGCTCGTAATTTTTAACTGAAGCAAAGAAAAATTCGACATTCTGCGACTAAAAGTTAATGTACTTCATGCTCTATACAGATTCTATGTTATGATGCTTATAAAAAACGACGGATTCACGTGTTTCAGTAGTACGAGTGATATTCGGAAACAGAGCGTAGGGAGCTAAGACGAGGAAGGAAGGCAACGCAGTAAATCCCAGAAACAACATCAAGACATTACGACATCTTGGTTGTCGGTTGTTCTGCCGGATAACAATGTATAATCTTGCACAATATTTCAGCTACGTAGCTGGTTATCTTTTTCAGATGGGACGTGAGACTGTTCTTCGAGTGTTTTTTTGTACATTTTATTATCCACCCTGAGGGGATGAAGCGGGCTGTTTTAGTCCCAGCTTTGCCCTTTTCAGCCAAGGCTATTAAAGGTTATAATTTTATTTATTTCACATGTTTTGCTTTAGTGCAAGAATCATATATTACAATATCTTATACAATATTTTTCATATGTAACAATATTTTTCATTACTTCACATTTTACAATTTGGACAGTGCTCATATATTGTTTGGTTATACAATTTACAATAATGAAAATATAATTTGATAAAATTTTCAAGAAGATGAAATACTATGTTTGGTTGTGTCGCAATCTTCCGCAGCAGCTGTTAAAATTGATGATATGAGGTAATCCGTCTTATACTGACTGCAATTAAGAGATTTATTTTACACCAGACGCGTTTCGATTTTTATTTTTAAAGTCCGGAAATGATACCAAGGCTTGTACAGTTTGTTTTCGATAAATAGATTAAAACCAGTTCTTAAAAAACATTGTGCACGTTAGGCCTAACATAATATTCGGTCTACTGACGGTGTTGATGTCTCTTTTTTGATATGTTACTATTGTTTCTCCGTCTTGTTGGCTGGAGTTGGTTTGTTTCTGGCGTGTGTTTTTCGGCTGTGTACAGCACTTTTCGTGTGTTTTTGTGTCGTTTCTTCCGTCTCTTCACAGCACATCATATCACTTCACTTTTTGAAATGCATACAGATTAACTATCATCTGTTATGAGTGGAATGCCTTTCATAAAAACACAAATCGCGATATCCTACTCCTCACCGCCCCTCACCACCACAATCCAATTAAACCTGCACTTACTCACCTGAAAAAGAAAAAAACATCTTAACACCCTATTCACGAAATTAAATATATATATCTCTCTCTCCCTCTCTGTCTCTGTCTCTCCCCCCCCCCTCTCTCTCTCTCAAACACACACACACACATGTTGAATTAAGTCGTATTTATGTATATAAATATAAATCTATAACGTTGGCTACACTCACAGACTACACGAAAACATTTGAACAGACAAAAGCATAGCCACATTGTAGTGTAATAAATAAATAGACAGGCATTCCACTCATACCAGGTAATATGTAATCTGTATGCTTTTCAAAAAGTGAAGTGATGTGAGGTACTGTGATAAAATGGAAGAAACGACACAAAAACACACGAACAGTGCTGTACACATCATTTACAGACCATAGAAGATGCTTTTAAAATAAAAATCGAAACGCGTCTGGTGTAAAATAAATCTCTTAAATGCAGTCAGTATACGACGGATTACCTCATATAATCAAAGATGAAATAGACTGAAAAAAGGAAAAAAAAAGATTTTTTTAAAGAAATATGAGATCAGGTTTCTGTTAAAATAGATAAGAAGTGGATCTGGTCCAGTATTTATGTCTGTGACCTTCCCCCTGCTCCCACTTGCTGTGATCCGCTGCCGCTCTAGACGTTCCGTTTGTGGTCCGCACCCATCAGATCCACTCCCAGGTTATCCAACTTCGCACTGACGCTTATGCGGTCTGCGCCCGCTCGCCGCTATTGTCTGGAGCGTTGTCGATTCATTTGGCGTCTGCGGGAAAGCTTGAAGAGAGTTACAATAAGACATGATGTTTAAAGGAAAATGGGGCATATAATAGGGAACTGTAAACAGGCAAAATACGTTGCAAATAATTCTGAGTTCGTGTGCTGTAGACCTATATTTGATAAAACAAAGCTAAAAGACTTACCACTTGGTTCATAAAACCTTCCATTTTTTCCGGACAGCGACCATACGTTGGCAGGCATAAAATTGTTTTTGAAATGTCTTGGTCGCACTGTTTTTGTTTTATCATTACGTGTTTCGATACATCATCATCAGATCTGTGGCAAAAAATAAATTACATTTCGGATTTTTACAGTTCTTAATTACAAAATTCATATGGAGCACAAACAGATTATATAAAATATACTTACAACATTTTTTTAAATGATGGTAATTAAAATACATCTTATTGGAGATGACTAACTAAAATATAAACCACCATCGTGGATGTCTAGCCAAGGTGTGTCGACTAGAATCTCATGCCAAACTGTGATGAGAGGGGGGGCGGGGGGACACCGTAACAGATAAATTAGGTCCATTAGCCGCCACATGGCGCGGGATTAAACTTCAATATTTTGAATGAATTTATGTAACATCATCATGCGCCCTCTGCACTGTCAACTGACATAGAAGCTACGAAAAACATGGCTACAAGATGTGTTGAGTCAAAAGAAAATATCAGATACCTCATTAAAATATATTACTGAGAAGAAAATATCAGATACCTTATTAAAACATATTACTGGGACTGGGCGTACAAATATCAATACAACCAACTGACAATATAATATATATACACAGGCAGAAGCAAATGTGCCAATGGTTCATAATACATGCTTATACACAGGTATTGCACTATATATCATTTGTTGAAGAGAGGGAAGTAGGGAAGAGTAAGAAGATGAAAAAAAGGGGGGGGGGCAATCAAGATGTGGATAAGAGGAGATGGGGATTTTTTTTTCATTCCACCTCTCTCTGTTTTTTTTTTCAAGAAATTATTTATCAAGATACATGTTAGATAAAATATAGTGAACATATAGATGCATATGCCCCATCAACTAGAATGCCACTTTAAGGCATACATTTGAATATAATAATGTCACAATTCATACAATTACAATAGTCTTACATAGACATGTCTTAGATCACAGTCTATATTATTAAAATAGAACAGTGTTGAGACAGAGGGATACTATGTTGAAGTTAGTATTTGAAGAACACAGTAATTTAAGTCATAGTTTTAAAACAAAATAATTATGCATGGACAGAATATAAAACAGATCATTCATAAGTCATTGAATAAAATGGAACAGAGTCAAAAAGAGGAACAAGGAAAATTCACTAGACATTTGATAATGACCATATGGTTACAAGAAAAGTAAAGTTAAAAGAAATATACAAAAATCAAATGTTTATGTTTGTAAATCAATGGGTCTTAACTATGTTGGTCATCAATCCCTTGGCTTACAAATCACGTAAACTAACTTAAAGTAACTTATGCTGAGGACAACACAAACACCCATGCCCTAGGGAGAACTCGAACCCCCGACGGCGAGCAACCGAGCGTTTCGCATCAAGGCGCCTTAGAACGCTCAGCTACTCCGCCGCGGCAAGAAATATATCGTTAATTATAATTGTTTTCTTCCCTCTCAGCTTTACTGCAATTTAAGTGTGTTTATCACCAGAATAATTTCATTTTTATTTGTATAAAGTATGAAGTTGTCTTAGTTTACTCATTCTACGGACTAAGCGGCCGTTTCCGCCGGTGGTTCTAGTTCTCCCTCGGGCATAGGTGCCTGTGTTGTTCTCAGTGTATGTTAGATTAAGTCGTTTTTAAGTCTAGAGACAGATAGCAATAGCAATTTAGGCCAATAGGTTTACAAAACATTAGACTGTCTACGATGTTTTTACTTGTTGTTTCCAAGGTCTAAAGTCCACTGCTTTTAACTTTTTAACTTCGTTATTAGCTGAGGCTGAAGTCGGGAAAACCTATTTGCACATACCTTTCAGCAATTTTTCGCCTTTTATGAACGCGCATGAACTAGCTTTTTCGTACACTGCATCTGCAGTTTTTTCAATCCTTCTTCCCGTTATTGTAAACATGACAAGGAAACTGTTCTGCTGCTTCACACTTTTCTCTAATAACTATTGTAATAATTAGAAACATGCAATGTAACATTGAAAATCGTATGAGAGAAACTGATATAAGGTAACGCGATTCGGCAGTTAAACTTAATAATTCTGTCTTTACTTACTTATATGAGTTTGGAAACCAGAAACAGTATGGATGGTTGGATATCTAAATAAAAACCTATATACCGAGAATGACAATCTCATAACAGTTTGTCCTCCACGTTTCACAGGAGAACGCTTGTGATGCTAGTGAGGTCGGAGGTGCTACTGCAAATTTTGATGCAGAACCTCAATGAAGTTTGGAAGGTACGGAATGAGGTACTGGCGCAAGTACAACTACAAAATTGGGTTGTGAACCGTGCTCGAGTAGCTCAGTTGGTGGAGCGCTTGCCCGTTAAAGGGACCACTAGCTCTCAGTTCCAATATACCAGAAAGCTAGATGTTAGATCACACTTCGCCGCGTACAGATAAATACTGCCTGTAACGATGACCCACGCTATCTCTAAGCCATGTTTCCACATTATCTTTCCTTCCGGGAGTGCTTGTACTACAAAAAGTTTAGCAGGAGAACCTCTGGTAAGTTTGGAAGGCCTGATGTACTGGTGGAAGTAAATCTGTGAGGATGGCGATCAGCTTAAGAGTTTCGTGAAAGGTCTCGTGTGCAAAGTCCCTTCGAGAATCAATCTGCCAGGCAGTTTCATTTCAGTGCCTACTTCAGTCTCAGGTAAAGAATTCGTCGGTGCGATATCATATGCTGAAAAGGACACAACTTTTTTTGCCATTTTTAGATCCGTGTGAGAAATAACCAAGCAACTGTGTAGAAATGGCAGAAGAAGGACGTAAACTGCCACATAATCTCTCAGCCACCAATTTCGCCAGGTATCAAACCTCGGCATATTCGTTCGTAAGATAATATGTTGGGTATCATTTATTGCACTGAGATGAATGTACAGACAAGTTCGTTGCTTAACAGTACTTCTACAACATAAATAAGAAGGTGGACATAATTTTTTTTTTGGCAGTCGATCGACTGACTTAACGATGCTTTCGAACAAAGTGGCCATTTGTAAGTTCTTTTGAAACACCACGAAACGTTAAAATATAATTTACAAAACTGAAAGTGAAGTATCACGTGCAATTCACACATTTAAAACTGTATTAAAATTATTAGAAACACTTCAGCAAGCCTCACATTGAAAACTGAAAGTTTTCGTTGATATACCTTGCACGATATCGAACAGTTGCACATCACTATCACTCCTTTATTTCTAAGTCAATACATTAACTCTTTCTCCCATCGATGTATATAATCGGCATCATTCTTCCCTAACAACACATTTTCAAGGTTTAAATTTTCTTCTTCTTGTTAATGTTGATCGTCCATTTTTTCAGCTATATATAAGGCTACAATGTCAGCTTGTTTTGTATTATCACAATGCAGTGGATAGATTTGGCGTGGGAATCATTGCAACAACAGCGTATTTCGTTGCAATGAGATCTACTTACGAAATTGCAATGGCCCACTTTCTCCTCCCGAAAATGTATTGTTGACACCGACATACATGTGGAGGCATGATCATCTATATCTACAACTACTGTGCATATCACACTGATGTGCATGGCAGAGCGTTCATCGAACAGCTTTTATGATACTGCAATACCGTCCCTTTCTTTACATGCGTGAAAAAATAACACTAGAATCTTTCCGTTAAAATTTTTAGTGTATCGTATTGCATTCTCTAGATATAGGTTTCATATCCAGACAAACCAGCGTGACGTGCCCATCTCTGCCTTATGCCGAATTCTTATCATTCCAAGAAAACAATTCTGTGAGAAGTTTTATTTAGACATCGTCAGTCCGATATATTCTCTCGATAAACGAGCGAATTTCTCTGTTATTTGTCATAACCCGTAAGCAAATTATCGAGACACAGAAAAAAATGTTTATTTTTTATTTTTTACATATAAGCAGCGAACACTACTGTTCCAACAAGGAACAGAGAACCAACTGAAAAATGCTCCTGTCAGAGCACAAAAAAGTCAAACATGTTCCTGACAGAAAAGTTGGGAACCAATTTCCTAAGTCTTCAATGCGCCTTTCTTACTAAAAATTTTGTCACATGAACATATTCGCGCTTTTTAGTACTGAAAGAGATGAGTAGAGTGGCGGTGGTAGAAGAGAAAGACGGAAGAGAGAGAGAGAGAGAGAGAGACAGAGAGAAAGATAGAGTGATTATGAGGATAAGCAGTGACAGTAAAAGACATAAATGGATGGTGATAGTGAGAGGAAATGAGAGACGACACTGAGAAACTGAAAAAGAGAGAGATGATTGTAGATTTTGCATAAGCTTTGTGTGTTTGGATCCTCCATACCTAGGAACTTCAACAACAAAAACGTCGTCCGCTTCCCCCCCCCCCCCCCTCACAATATCCCATACCCATTTGTTAGTTTCTCGGTCAAGTAGTTTGTCCGAGCAAACCGTCCTCGCGGATAGGTGTAAAGAGGAGATAATCGTGATTGAAGACACAGAGCAGACTTTGAGAATGAAAGAGTGTAATATTTCTGGCTTTCAGATTTGAGACTTGCTTCCTTACAGCAGGTTAGAACCAGTAGGCGACAGATGGTACAGGTAGTGTGAGAAGCATAACAAGTGCTACCAGTAGGTTCGGTTCCCGCTGGAAGGAATCTAGAAAAGATCCCCAAGTTGCCTGTAACTCACGCTAATTGGCTGCTGTACAAGGTAGTCACCCACCAAAAGGCGATCATATTTTGATAAAAATTTATTAAACTAACTGTTGAACAGAGGCAAAATTCTTAGGATGGAACCCCTTTATGTTAAGCTATGTGATAATAAAATAAAATATACATAAATCAAGTGTAAATGAAAACAAAATACTAACAAAAAGGTAGACGGCGCACGTCGGCCATGTTTTGGTGCCAGCCAGAGCGAGAGAAGCCGACGCGGGTCACGCTGCCGAAGTTCAGTGGAGATCAGACGTTATTGTACAGGTTTGGTCTCCAGACGCTCTACATGTATCAGTTCGGGTTCGACAATATTGTACGGTCATAGCAGATTAGTGTTTTATTTAATAGAACTTTAATGCAGAGACAAGGAACAATAGGTTAATTATGTGAAGTTTGCCAATTTTCTGCGGTTAGGACTAATAAATTAGCTTGCATCCCATCATCTTTAGTTCATCACTTAAGAGAAAAACAGTTCCCCGATATACACCATAATTTCAGCCTCAACAGCAAGAACCAACGACCTGTGTGCTGTTTTCTGCGTCGGGACAATTATAGAAAAAGACGACAGGTTGGTGAAGTAATTCTTAGAAGTGATCCATGCTAATCGGGGTGGTAGCAGCAACTAGGCGCCTCGCATGTTCCGTAGTTTTGTTACAACTGAGAACGAGTTCACGTTATCTATAGTAATATGGAGGAGATTCAATTATAAGAAAATTAGGAAGAGAATAGGTAGGGTGTTCACCTTTGGTGAAACTAGGAAGAGAACCAACAGCTAGGTCTCGCAATACTAATCATTATCATCATCATCATCATTAGAGACTGATTATGCCTTTCAGCGTTCAGTCTGGAGCATAGTACCTCTAATAAAATACCTCCATGATCCCCTATTCAATGCTAAAATTGATGCCTCGTCTGATGTTATGCCTTTTACTTCAAAGCCATTCTGCACCGAATCTAAGTACTTTCTTCTTGGTCTACCTCGACTCCTCTTACCCTCCGCTGCCGAACTCATGAGTCTCTTAGGTAACCTTGCTTCTCCCATGCGTGTAACATGACCCCATCATCTCAGTCTGTTCGCTCTAGCTGCTTCATCTATGGTGTTCGTTCCCAGTTTTTCTCTGATTTTCTCATTCTGGACACCCTGCTGCCATTGTTCCCATCTATTAGTACCTGCAATCATTCTTGCTACTTTCATATCTGTAACCTATATCTTATGAATAAGGTAACCTGTATCCATCCAACTTTGACTCTCATACAACAAAGTTGGTCGAAAGATAGAGCGGTGCACTGCTAACTTAGTCTTGGTACTTACTTCCTTCTTGCAGGAGAGAGTATATCTTAGCTGAGCACTCACTGCATTTAGCTTTGCTGCACCTCGATTCCATGTCTTTCACTATGTTGCCATCCTGTGAGAAAATACATCCCAGGTATTTCAATACTAATATCAAATTAAACCCATCTCTACTTAAATCGTCTTTTACTTTCCTTATACTCGACGTAAGAGGCAGTAGCAATATAAGTGAAACCGATTGGGACATAGACAATGACAGATGAAGGCTGTCAAAATGGAGAAAAGGGTATGAAGGCAGTAACAGTGGGAGACACAAATGCCAATGAGAGAAAAACGATATAGTGGGAAAGAGGCATACCTAGATAGTGGCAGGGAAAGGGAGTGGTTGAGTATCAACGCTTCTTTACCATGAGAGACTGGATAAAAGGATTTAGCACATTCTGTGCTAAAAGAGCGTGAATATTTCGCACGCCAAATTTATGGTGAGGAAGGCGGAATTAGGACTGACAAGGAAAGTACTTGGGCTCGAACAAACACATATACACCAAAATCGTACGAGAGATAATGTAATGATCCCTTATTGCACTAGTGATACTCCCGCATCTGCAAATCTCTGTTGTCGTCCGTTAGAGGTCTCTGCGTGTGCCTTGCCACATTGCATCCCTCGGGTATGTGTGTGTGTGTGTATGTGTGTGTGTGTGTCATCTTAGGCTGGTTAAATTTAGTTTGTTAGCCTAGGGACTGATAACCACAGTAGTTAAATGTTTACAAACATTTGAACACTTTTCACTTCTTAAAGACGCATCTTCAGGTACTTGTAAAATTAAAAAAAATCTTGTTCGTGTCTTTAAGCCATTACCCACAGTTCACATCCACATGTTACAGTATTGAACGAAGCTACCCAACGTTTACTTTAAAATGATTAAAATGATGAACGCTGCTGCAGTAGTTACATAAAACGAGGGCGGAAAAAGCCTATGAGGAAAAGTAACACTTGGAATCAGCATGTCGTAAGCAGATGGTGGTCGCTCGGTACCGGCCTTGACGCGAACGCTGGAGAGTGGCTGAGAAGCTCGGACAAGTTTCTCTAAGACTTCGTAACCACCTGAAGCTGCGTCTTTAAGACGCTAAACCGGTTGTGATTTATCAATTAAAGTTTCTTACAGCCAGAGCGGACTTAATATCGATAACATTTGGCTGTGGATGACCGCATTTCAAGATAATAATAATAATGCACAAGATTATACGAATGTTGTTATACTACTGTGAGTACCAAAGTGTACTGAAGCGATAACTGTAATAGATGAGGAAGGTATTGGAAAAATTGAAAACGAAACGATCAAATGAAATAAACTGTTGGTTCATTAAATATTTTCACATCCTTGATCTTAGCTGATATCACTTCAACACTGTTTGGAATGTCACGAATGAGAGAAATCTTAATATTCCTCTCCTTCCTGTTCAATCTTTTTGATTTGTGAAAATTATGTAACGGTTTTCTTCTCACTAGAAAAGTTTTATTGCTTTTTGAGACTGTTAATCTCTGTACTTTCTGACATTGAAAATACCAGTACATTGGTCTGTTTATGAGAAACTGCTCTAAAAACCTCTGGGGGGGGGGGGGGGAGAGGGACCAGGCGTCAGCTTGTAGGCTGCATACATCATCCATTAAATCAGAGAAACTGGCGCGTGAGACAGTTTGCAAGCAGAATTTCACAATTGAACCTTTACGTGAGACGAAATACCTATTATGCAAATAAGTGTTATATTGCTATTTTCTTTCACGTATAGGTGTTCCATGCTGATCTTATGGAAAGGATAACGGCAAGTTATCCGTATGTAATAGGTCATATGTACATATAACAGGTTTGGGAACGTTAACATTGTACTTTGAAGTTAGAAGGCTTTGTATCCGTACATGACATACGTCTTGCACGTCCTGTTGGCGCTTGCCGTATGTTATTTCAAATTTAAAGCTATTGAAGCTGGTTTAGGATCCAGATACATAACTACATCAGTAAGTAGCCATTATCATAAAGCAAACTGAGATACGATAACCCTCTATTCATAGCTCTATATACAAAGCCGGGGTTCCAAATTGGCTAATCATATACACTATTTGACAGAAAAAAAGTTGAACCAATAGCAAGTGCCCACTATTATCCCATTTCACTCCATGTGTAAACGTCACATGTTCTAGTTTCATCTCGCTGCGGCGGAGTGGCCGAGCGCATTGAGGCGCTATGCTCCGATGTGCGAGGCCGTTCTAATGCCCTTTCGGGCATGGATGTTTGTGCTTTCTTTAGAATAATTTCCTTTATAAGTAGTTTGTAAGTTTAGGAACTGAAGAGCCCGCAATTAATTCTTAAAAGCTTAAAAATTTTTTAATCATTTTTATTTTCATTGCTGATGAAGATAACTTTAGTAGTAGTGGAAATATAGATAAAGTTCAATTATTTTAAAACAACTTGTGAGGCAGCAGCATCTCAAAAAAAAAAAAAAAATAAAAATAAAAAAAAAATAAATAAATAAAAAATAAAAAAAAAATTAAATTAAATTAAAAAAAAAAATTATTTCAGTTTACGTGCAAATTGTAGCTATCTGCACATTGCAAAATAATCTTAAATCGTCGTTAATATTTTTATATTGTGATTTCTCTATAGGTAAGACTTTAATAAATTAGATTAATACTCGTTCTATAGATCATGAATTTATTTCGTAATGAAATGGAAGGTGCCAGTTTCGTAAAAGGTATCTTTACTGTAAAATGTAAACTTCCACGGCCGGAATGGTCAAAATTACTAAAAATTTCCTGGCTGTTATGCCGTGGTCTAGTGGATTTATTATTAAAACCCAACGTTTCGTCCCCGACTGCGGAGGACATTCTCAAGGGGGATCGTGGCACTTTTGGATGTCCCCTTCATACCCTGGCTCGCTATTGACTGTCAGTAGCGAGCCGAGGTGTGAATGGGACACGGCATAACAGCCAGGAAATTTTTAGTAATTTTGAGGTATTTTTACATGATATTTCAATTTTTAAATTATTTATTTTTTAAATTTTTTAATTTTTTTTGTGAAATTCATAATTTATATCTAAAAATTCATCTACTGTATAAAGCTGTCTGTTCAAAAATTTGTTTAATTTCTTTTTAAATTGTATTTGACTGGCTGTCACACTTTCTATGTTATGTGGTAATAGACCAAAAACTTTTGTGGTAGAACAGTTTTCTAATTTCCGTGCTAAAGTTCAATTTAACCTTGAATAGTGAAGATAATCCTTTTTCTTACTGTTGTAGTTAAGCAAACTACTTTTGGTGCTCAATCGGGTTGGGTATTAATAACAAATTTTATTTGTGAATAAAATATTCTGAAGCTACTGTGAAGATACATAGATTCTTAAATTAACGTCTGCAGAACGATTTTGTGTGGTGTCCAGCAATCATTTGTGCAATGAATACGTTTTTACATATGAAGCCATATGAAAGAAGTGAATGAATATAAATATAGTAAGCTTCTTTACTGAGATGTTTATCACCAAAATAATCCTAATAAGCATATGTAGCTGAAATCAAACGTTTCAGCTGATCATCTTTTGTACGAAGCTTCGGGCCAAATAAAAATAGTTGTGTATCGGTAGTAAAGTTTCGGCGCAGATTCAGCTGTTACCGCACAGTGGGCACAGGGAAAGTGTGTCCCGGCCGCTCCTGCACCCGCGACTGCGCGTGGCTTTAAAACAGAGCCAGGCGCAGAGCGGCAGCCCGCAATGCGCAGGAGGCGCGCGGGCTGCCTACACGCGCAGCTGCAGGCGGAACACGAAACGCGAATTAGCAGCAGGCGTGGCTTTCCCCGCGCAGCGCCGCCGTGGCTGACAGATTCTCGGTGACAGGTTCCCGAGCGCCGCCCGAAAACACGGGGAGACCATTCTGCAAACAAATGCACTCCTCTGCTGCATTCTGCTTTGTAACAGCGCCAGTTCCCAGCGTTCCCCGCGTGTGTTTATTCATTTCTGATACTAGTCCAATCCTCTTTCCGTCAGTCCATTGCTTTCGATCCTAATATTTACCTCTTTCAGTTCTGTTACTCTTACATACAACAAAGTGAATAATTGAAATCGGTGAAGGCATTTCTTACTTTTGGTTAGAAAATAATGGCACTGGCGTGTTTTACGGCCCACTTTAGATTTGTAGCTTTATAAGTTTTTGCAAACATTTTGGACCAAAATAATAATATAAATAATAAATTAATAAGTGTGCTTGAAACCCTTTTGGGAAAGAAAAATTAGGTAGTGGCGGGTTCCGAACCACCGACCTTCAGCGTCATAGTTCAACGCCTTGCCCACTATGCTATGGCAGTCAATCAAAAGACCGGTCCTTTAATCTCATACTATTGATGGCCGTTGTTAACTGACGCTAATATGCCATTTGTAGACACTAGATTATCATTTATCGTACGAAGAACGATGTGATTTTGTTAATTCTTCAGTGCGCCATTGCTTTGAAATGATAACGTGTAAGTTACAATAAGAAAATCATCAAAAACGCAACGCAAGATGGCGTATGCCAGAGACAGTTCTGGGCGAAGAATGTCATGTGACATCTCCGAACGGCTGGTTTTCGTTAATTCAATTGAGGGTGTGAAATCTCCGTTATTTTTGCAAATATGTGTCAAACGCTACGAGATATGAAAAAAACATAAGAGCAAAGTTGTAGAGAATTTTCTCCTCTACAAATTTGGTTATTCAGTTTTCTTGTGAGGTGAATAGTTAAGCCGTTATTTTCATTTAAATTTCGAGTTGTCAAAATAAGATCGCAAAGGCCCACTTTTAGTGTTACTACCGTAACCTAAAGTAGACCAAAATGTGTAATTTGTAATATCAAGTAAAAGTCCTAAAGTGACTATAATAATTATAATTGTAATTGTTGCACAGCACACTAGAGTCTTGAAAATGAAGAGAGCTCTATACAAAAGACAGGATATCTGTAATAAGAAATATCTCTACACATTCACCAAAATCCGTCATTACAATAACGTAATCAAACCGGAGGTGCTATACGGCAGCAGTGAGACACTGATGCGCCTCGGTGGAGTAGCCGAGCGGTCTAAGAGACTCGCTACTCAGCGCGCGGTTGCTCGCCGTCGCAGGTTCGAGTCCTATCAGGGGCATGGGTGTGTGTGTTGCCCTTAGGTTAGTTTGCCTTAGTTTAAGTAGTTTGTAAGCTACGGACTGATGACTACGCAGTTTCGTCCGATAGATTTACAAACATTTGAACATTTTTTGACACTGATGTTACACACAAAAACTGACATTGAGAACATCCTCACACAGGAAAGAAAAATCACGAGGAAAATTATTGGGCCAGAACTTACAGACGAAGGCTATACACTTCACTGTACGGATGCCACAGAGAAGATCTGGCGATTAAAATTTTATGGACACATCAGCAGAGTTCTACAGACTAGACATACCAACAGAATCCTCAGTTACATCCAGGGTCTTAAGTCCATTAAACCTGGATGATACGATTCAAAACTGATATGAAAAGGGCAAATATAGGTTCAGCAGACATCATCGACAAAGTCTTTAGACATAAGGTGTACAAGTGGGAAGTAATGACAGAGAAGACAGCACCTAAAGCCCAAAAACCGAAATGGAGTGAAGAAAGGAAGAGACGCTTTAGTGAAAGGATGAAGTAATACTGGAATAACAGGAAGAACAAGCAGTCATGGATGTTTCGAGTGGTCTGATAAAAGACATCTAACGTGTTTAATAATAATAATAATAATAATAATAATGGTGATGATGGTTCAAATGTTTGTTAAGCTTAAGGGACTTAACTGCGGGGTCATCAGTCCCTAAACTTGCAATCTACTTATGAACTACCTTATACTAAAGACGACACAAATATCCATGCCTGAGGGGGTTAGAACCCCGACCGTAGCGGCCGTGCAGACTGTGACTGGCGCGCCGCAGACCGCTCGGCCACCGCGGCCGGCTGATGATGATTTCCTGTGTGTCAATGATCTGGTGCGAGTCTTTCGAATGGACCGCTTCGGGCTGCCCCAGTTTTCCATCCGCGAAAACGGGACCTACAGTGTAACGTGGATTCCGTACCACGTGAAGTTTCTGGCAACTCCTCTCATCGTTGAGACGGGAAGACTGGGATAAAACGGCCAGACAGGCGCCTACAGAATAAATATTACTGGCTGTTAATGCGAATGGAGGGGGATGCGCAGAACGGCTGACAACTAGGGCGCCTTCATACGTGAAGCGGACTATATATCTAGCAATATATATGTATCAAAAGGGATGGCTCAATTACACGATAACGTGTCCGTAAACGGGCAGTTTGCGTGATAATTATGAATGTATGGTGCCGAGCCGACATTGACATTGTATACATCGTCCGAGTTAGTAGAAATTAATTTGAAATGTAGATTTTTCTAATAGGCTTTACATCGCATTTAGTTAACATTTCACGTATGGGTTACCTGTTAAAAGAGGTGTTTGAAGTGTCTTCTTGCATCTGGATGCAATACTGTGCTCGTCCCTTTCGGAAACCCCCGAATCAATTCGGAATTCTTGACGAGCGTGTACAACTCTACGAACTGATCCAGGCCCTTTCGAAAGAATTCGAAGTTCACTGAAGAGACGAGCACAGTATTGCAGCCAGATACAAGAAGCCATTTCGAACACCCATACGTGTATTGTCAACTAAATGCAATGTAAAACATAATAGTAAAGTCTAAATTTCGCTGGCCGAGGTGGCCGAGGGGACTGAGGCGCTCCAGTCATGGTCTGCACGGCCACTACGGTCGGGGGTTCGAATCCCACCTCGGGCATGGATATTTGTGCCGTCCTTAGTATTAGCTAGTTTGTAAGTAGTTTGTAAGTTTAGGGACTGATGACCCCGTAGTTAAGTCCCATAAGCTATACAAACATTTGAACATTTTTTTCTAAATTTCAGATTAATTTGTATTAACTTTGGCTATGTTTACAATAAAATCAGTGAATTGTGAACAAAATGCCATGGTCATCTTAATTACTCAAATCTGAATTTCAAATTGGTGTGTACTAACTAGAACGATGTTTACAATGACGTCAGTATCGGCTTGAAACCACATAATCCTAATTATCTCGCAAACTGCTCGTTTGCGACCCACGTTTACTGGGACATTTTTCTTCTATTATCGTGTGGTTTCAACCGTGTAAGTTTGCGCTATCTTTTCCGATACATATACAGGGTGAGTTACTATTGCCATCTTGAATAATAAGATTACCTGACATAGTCGGGTTTGGCGGCGATCTGATCGTTTTATAATTTTCAGAATGAAATGCCAAGATCGCACATTAATAATTTATTCACTGACTACCGGTTTCGGTGAACTGTGTCGCCATCATCTGGTCACATACACGTTATAAGCTGGTCATCTTGTTAAGTTATTTTATACCAAATTTTTAAGAAGATGACCAGCCTGTAATATGTATGTCACCAGATGATGGTGACACAGTTCACCAAAACCGGTCGTCAGTGAATATATTATTAATGTGCGATCTTGGCATTTCATTTTGAAAATTATACCATGAATAATTCCGAAATTATGATGGGAGCTGAAAAGTTTGTGGGATACAAATTGCATGGGACAACGGGCGCCAGAATATGACGTTCGTTTTTTGTTGCTAGTTGGAGTCGCTTCAGAGATGTGAAGGTTAACTTTTTTTAATGGGTTGCTATAGTTTGGTAGTTATTGTCTGATAGCGGCTATTGAGACGAATCCAGTGATATATAACAGTAAGGGCGTTGAAGGTCAACGTAGGTCAGAAATCTGGCACGAACTTCCATTCACAGGTGTTGCAAGTGATGACCATTAGTATCAGTGCATCGCTACAATCATCTTATCATGGATTGAATGGTATTCCGTATCACTTCGGCACTTATCGGTGCACATGTTCTGACTATTCTCTCTTGCATATAGTAAATATTCGAATACGTCGTATCCGTCAAACGTGCCGTTGACGTGCTAACGCTAATCGATGGTTGCGCAATACAACACTAACAGGAAAGGTGTAAGACTAGTACCGCCGAAGTAAGCAAATGAGAATTATGTACTGTTTCGAAGTCGATATGCTTCTCGTTTACTGAGAACGCCAACGAAATAAAGTGAGAGCTAGAGACTTTTACGCAGAAAGTTGTTCTCAACGTACTGACCATACACATGATACATTTAAATATGTGTTTGATAAATTGAGAACAACTGGATCTTTAACGTATCGGGAACATATCCGGCACGGAAAAGTTACTAACGAGGAAGCGGAAATTGCTACTGTGGTTCGATATCCTTGTGTTAGTTCGCGTCAAATCGCAACGAAAATCTGGCATGAGTCAGAGTTGTTAGAGTCCTGCATCGCCATAAATATTACCCTTACCATATACCAGTCTCCACCAAGAATTACCTGGTACGGATTGTATGCGTCGCATGGAATTCTGCCAATGGGCTCAACGTCAGATTCAGAGGGATGACATATTTATTAATTATTAATTTGATTTTATTCACTGATGAGACTGCATTCACGAACCATGGAAATGTCAATTTGCATAACATGCCTTCTGAAAATCCATGTTGGCTGCGGCACGTTGCACACCAAAGATCATGGTCTGTGAATGTATGGGATTCCGAAGGACGGAATTATAGGCCCCTATTTCATCGAAGTAAATCTTAATGGTAGGGTGTATATCACGTACCTGCAAGAAACTTTAGGTCTGTTATTGGAAGAAATGCCTTTAGGAACAAGGAACAGGATGTGGTATCAACACGATGGGTGTCCAGCTCAAGACGGTAAGATTGTGTTTGCGCGTGTTTGGCTTGAGATAAAGACTAGGTAGGTGGTGGCTGTTACTCTATGTCCTTGTTAGTCCGCGTTTTCAGTGTTTCTTACCGTTGCTTGAAGCTTTCGGTTTCTTATTTCAACTCATTTTCACTACCCTCGCCTTGTGCAGAGTGATCTTTACCTTCAAATTAATTAAATTTGGTTATCTCCACTGGTGAAATTTCCTGGTTTGTGCCCCTCCACTGACTCGTATCTGCACGGGCAGCGGTTGTACCAACTTGCAGAGTATTTTCCCTCCGCGTGGTACCGCCGCCCCCGCGGTTGTAGTTCGGCGTTTATTCTTTGCATGAGGTCCCAGCTCGGCGGGGCTGTAGTTGCCGTTAGGCGGTTGGGTACCATTCCTCCCCTTCCTATACGCAGTCATCTCACCTGTTAATCAAAAAAATGTTCAAATGTTTGTAGAGCTTATGGGACTTAACTACGGGGTCATCAGTCCCTAAAGTTACAAACTACTTATGAACTATCTAATACCAAGGACGGCACAAATATCCATGGCCGAGGGAGGATTCGAACCCCCGACCGTAGTGGCCGTGCAGACTGTGACTGTCGCGCCGCAGAACGCTCGGCCACCGCGGCCGGCTCACCTGTTAATAATTTTGGCGATATTCAGTACTGCTTATAACGAGTAACTTATTCGGACTGTTGCTGCTGATTTAGTTTGCTTCTGTGTTAAGTTATAGGGAGCTGTTTGTTTTAAGCTAATTTAGATTTCTGTATCGCCTTGGGCTTCGCCCCTGTTATGATTTAATTTGTTATTGATACCCGGTGCCATCTAATGTTTCTATATATTATATAGCGACAGTTCAGTGCTTGCAGCATATCTTGGTGACGCTTTGGGTTTGAGAGACGTTGGCACCTGGTTATTGGTTTTTAATGTTTCTTGGAGCAACATCTTTATGGAATTTTACACATTAAGTTCCTGTAACTTTTTTGCTGCAGCTAATTGCCTGCTTTGGCTTTTAATTATTCTGGTGCTAGAAGTAAGTGTATTCAGCTATTTCCTTAAAACCTATTGGCAGCACATTTCTGTAATTTATTGTGGCCTTCAGCCATTTCTTTAAGATTAATGCCAGCACATATTATTTATTGTTTCTGGAAAACTATTGCTAGCACATTTATATAATTTATGGTGGTTTCCCGTCATTGCAGTTAGAGTTTTGCCAACACCTCAGTACTATTTATCGTGGCCTTCAGCCTTTTCTTATTATCAGCACGTCAGTGCTTTTAATGTTTTCAGCCATTTTCCTTAAAATTGTGTGAGGCGTTAATTTAAATACCTGTTTAATTGGTTTATTGGTTTAATAAATCATTTTTAAGGAATTTTAACTGAATCCTTGTACCCATCCTTGCATCCTTGGCTTGCATTTTGGTGATAAGCAGTTGGCCACCCTATCAACATTGCTTATAAAAAAAAAATTCCAATAACACCTGAAGATATGCGACAGAGAATTGTCAGAGCTCCGATAAGTTCCGAAGTGATACAGAGTACCACTCTGTCCATGATAAGAAGTATGCAGAGCTGCACTGATACCAATGGTCATCACTTTGAACATCTTCTGTAAATGGACGTTCATGACACCTTTTTGGCTTTCGTTGACCTTCAAAGACGTTACTATTGGATTCGTCTCGAAATCCGCTATCAAAAAATAGGTACCAAACTATAGTATACGAAAAAATAAGTGCCGGCCGCGGTGGCCGAGGAGACAGGCGCGCCAGTCACGGTCTGCACAGCCACTACGGTCGGGGGTTCGAATCCCCCCTCGGGCATGGATATTTGTGCCGTCCTTAGTTGTGGCTAGTTCATAAGTAGTTTGTGAGTAGTCAAGCCCCATAAACTCTACAAACATTTGAACATTAAAAAAAAATTAAAAACTTATCTCTGAAGCAATCGCACCTAGCAACCAAAAACGAACGTCATATTCTGGCTCCCGTTGTCCTGTGCATCTTTTGTCCTACAAACTCTTCAGCTTCTATCATACTTCGGGGTTATTCTTGGTGGCAATAGTGACTCACTCTGTATATAAAGATGGCTCATCAGTTACGAGTTCGCTGTAAGATACTGGCAAAGAGTAAGCCAGTAGTCGTTGCTTCTGACGTGCTGTCACTCGGAAGAACTCAATTAGTCCGCTTTCGAACGAATTCTGTTGGCTGTAGGAAGCACGATTTCATCTCCAAGACTTGGTGCGTATTTGCTTCTCCTGCTTACGTTACTCTGAGGCTCATGCCTGTAAATATTCTCAGTCCACACACATGGCACTCTTACAGATTTGTCACTCGCTGTTTGTTGGCGTTTCAACCATTTATGTCTACTATCCGCCAGGTTCCATCTGCCGCCATCACATCAAAATCGACATTTTGTAGATGAACTTTTTTGGCCCATATAATTTCGTTGTTTCTCTTTGTTTGACCACGTTTGTGAACGATAGAACGTCACACCCCACACAAAACATTTCGCAAACAACTTCGTAATGTGGATGAGAATGCTTTTGACTGCCCGCAAACACTTCACTCTTCAGAAAGCTTTCTTAACCAGGAAGATAGTTCTCTGTGAGGTTACACAAGAAGCAATATTCATTTAATTTTCATCGGGCATCGCCACGCGGGAGTAGCCGAGCGGTCTGAAGCGCTATGTTGCGGATCGCGCGGCCTCCCGCGTCGGAGGTTCGAATCTTCCCTCGGGCATGGATGCTTGTGGCTCTTTAGTATACGGTAGTTCATAAGTAGTTTGCGAATTTAGGGACTGATGACCCCGCAGTTAAGTCCCATAAGCTTTACAAACATTTCAACATTTTTCAACAGGCATCGTAAGAAGCACAACAGTTTGATTAGTATAACATCAATCAATTAGTATAACATCAATCTACCATACTAACTTATCGACCGCTATGAAGTACTAAAACCAGTCAATAAAGCGGCCACGGAGGAGTGGCCGAGCGGTCTAAGGTGCCTTGCTGCTGAGCGCGCGGTTGCTTGCCGTCGGAGGTTCGAGTCCTCCCTACGACATGGGTGTGTTTGTTATCCTTATGTTACTTATGTCCCTGTGCACTTACGAGGAGTCCACATGGGTATCGAAGTTTAGAATTTTCTTTATTTTATGGTATGTGAAGTTCAGAACGTAAATAACAATCAGACAGACCGATTCGACGCAACTTGCAAAAATTCTCGAGAACATTTTTGCAATAACATGTTAGTACCAAAAATTAAAACAGCAACAGCATCTTTCAGTGTATCTCAGGTGGCAGCGTGCCGTCCTCACAACCATAGAGTCGATGGTTCGAATTGCGTTGTCGCATATTTGTTTTTCGTCGTTTTCGAATTTAGTTATATAAAGCATTTTAGGATTTCTAACTCCACATGTTTTGTTAGTATGTAAAGGAGCTGAACACCTTGTCACATAAAGCGACGATTGAGTAGGTAATCTGCTTGGAAAGCCATTTGTAGCTATGGAGATGACTTTCCAAAAACAGCGGCGTAACTCTTCACAAACTAAACAAAGACATCCGTCGACAATTAATAAGAAGCCAAAACTGTAAAAATTGTAACTTACGTTTTTTTTATTGAAACCATCATTGTTGACAACCTTTTATAAAATATAGTAAATTACGAATAAACAAAAATTGGTGCATTTTTCGTAAAAATTACCATTAGATATTAAAATGTTGTAAATATTGGAACACAATCAAAAAAGGAAAATCTGACACGGCGGGATTGAAACCACCGACGCTATGGTTAGAAAACCACAACGCTAACACCTGACCTACACCGACAGATGCTGCAACTGATTTGTTGGTACTTACATGTACTTGCAAAACTTCAAAGCCGATTAAAAAAAAAGTTTTGTTAAGCTTATGGGACTTAACTGCAGGGTCATCAGTCCCTAATCTTACAAACTACTTATGAACTAACTTACATTAAAGACAGTTCAAACATCCATGCCCGAGGGTAGATTCAAATCCCCGACGGGGAACGGCCCTACGTATCTGAGGCTAGGGCCTCAATACGCTCGGTAATTCCGCCGCGGCAGTCGAATTTCTCGAAAACTGGCTAATTGTTATTTGAGATCTGAACTTCACGTAGCATAAATATCAAAATATTCTAATATCCGGTACCCATCTCTCCTTGTTAGTTTAAGTAGTTTGTAAGCCGAGGGAGTAATAATCAAAGAAGTTAAGTCCCCTAGATTTACAAATATTTGAATTTGTTAATAAAGTGAACACATTAGCATCATCAACAATAATTTTGTAAAAACAATCACTGCATAATGAAGTAAAATTCAGTGGCATAGAGCAGTAACTGTGTTGATACCTGCTTCGCGGGAATAGCCGTGCGGTCTAAGGCGCCTTGCCACGGGTTGCTAGTTGACTCCCCGTCGGAGAGACGAATCCGCCCTGAGGTGTGTGTGTGTGTGTGTGTGTGTGTTGTTTTTAGGATATGTCACTTAGTTTGTAAGCTTAGGGACCGATGACCATTGCAGTAAAGTCCCATTATTTTACAAACATTTGAAATTACTACGCTATGAAAAAAAGCTTTGCATCACGTAACACCCTTTTTAATAGAGAAGTAAATTTGAATTCATACCTGTACAATTCTCACCATAGATCGTTATTCACAGTAGAGAAGTTTCGTGTTCAAATGTTTGTTAAGCTTATGGAACTTAACTTCGGGGTCATCAGTCCCTAAACTTAGAAACTACTTGTGAACTAACTTATACTAAAGACAACACATACATCCATGCCCGAGGGAGAATTCGAACCCCCGACGGGGAACGGCCTCGCGCATCGGAGCTTAGCCTCTCAATTCGCTCGACCACTCCGCCGCGGTAAAGTTTGATGAAAACATAACTCCTGTAATATCTGATCTGGAATAGAATTCAGAATTTTTCGATCAAATAACCAACTGTGTTATTATTACAGACATATTGCATATAAAGTTTGATCGAATAAGCAAATTATATTCCGTAGAGACTGAACTCACGCAGTACTTCACGATTGGAACGGAAAACGTGTTAAAAATTGGAAACGTTGTGGAACAAAACTCATCAGATCAAATACCTTCGTTCCAATACTATACTCCCCATGGTTTTATGGCTTCGGCACCAGGTTTTCCTGTTACAGGAATTTGGTTTTGTAATTTTAACGTGGAGACGTTGCCTGCGTGTGTATTCTGATGTTAATCCAACTGCCGGCCGCGGTGGCCGAGGGGACTGAGGCGCTCCAGTCACGGTCTGCACGGCCACTACGGTCGGGGGTTCGAATCCCCCCTCGGGCATGGATATTTGTGCCGTCCTTAGTGTTAGGTAGTTCATAAGTAGTTTGTAAGTTTAGGGACTGATGACCCCGTAGTTAAGACCCATAAGCTATACCAACATTTGAACATTTAATCCAACTCCTGCTTCCCTCTCGGTCCAACGCCTTCTACCCCACACTTCATCAACCTTAGTTTTTACAACGTCATATATCCCAAACTGTGTGTCGTACAGTGATATAATTTCTGACGTAAATTCAGTGGTATATTTGCGTACTACCTGCAAAATATTTGCCGAGCGCGAGTGGCCGTGCGTTCTAAGACGCCTTGCTGCTAAATGCGCGTCTGCTCTCCGTCGGAGGTTAGCGCCGGTATGGGTGTGAGTTGTCCTTAGCGTAAGTTGGTATTAGTTTGTAAGTCTAGGGACTGATGACCAATTTGGTCCTATAACTTTACGAAAAAAATCAAAGTTCAAATGTTTGTAAGTCTTATGGGACTTAACTGCGGGGTCATCAGTCCCTAAACTTACAAACTACTTATGAACTAGCTAATAGTAAGGACGGCACAAATATCCATGCCCGAGGGGGGGGATTCGAAACCCCGACCGTAGTGGCCGTGCAGTTTTACGAAAATTTCAACATCTTTTTTGCAGGATACGTCACTATCAGAGTTGTTGGTAAAGACATAATCATTCGAAAGCCCTTACGTGTTGGGGCGATTTTTCAAGAAACAAATTGTTTTTGCTCTCATATCTCATGAAAATGTGTCATTATTTTGAATGTACACTTGACAGAAAAAAAAACAAAAAAAAAAAAAAAAAAAAAGGGATCACTGCTGAATGCAACCCAACTAACGTAGCTGTGCTGCGGGTACTCCACATTCAAAACCCCTGTAGAGTACAGTCGTTCGACTATTCACAATGGGTACCAAAGAAGCAGTACAGAACATTGCTCTTTATGGCAGTCGGTCCACATGTAATTCAATGCCGTCATACAAAAAACATTAGAATACAAGTTATTAGAGTCGAGAGAGCAACGTAAATTCAATTTAATTACAATATGTGACAAATCGGGTACCTTATCAAACTCATTCAATGACACAATGAGTTGTTCAAATGTTTGTAGAACTTATGGGACTTAACTACGGGGTCATCAGTCCCTAAGCTTACAAACTACTTATGAACTAGCTAACACTAAGGACGGCACAAATATCCATGCCCAAGGGGGGATTCGAACCCCCCGACCGTAGTGGCCGTGCAGACCATGACTGGAGCGCCTCAGACCCCTCGGCCACCGCGGCCGGCCACTGGTCCAAGAATGGGAGGCTACACCCCATCAGCTGCTCGACCACCTGATCCAGAATACGCCAACCCGTTGTGCGACCTGTGTACTTGTGCATGCTGATCATATCTCATACTCGGCATACATGCGCAGGAAACAGTGGTGCACATATGTATCAAGACGCTTTTCTTAACTTATTTCCAATACCGTGGGCTTACCTTTGGCACCACAATCTGCCATTATCCTTAATTTATGAGCATAAGTTTATATGCTTTATTAAACTATAACTAAGGAAGAGTAGTGGTCTCTCTGAGACTCAAGTGGTGAGACACCAAACTGCAGACGTGAACACTGAGGATCTCCCGAACACGCAGTCCTATCCTACAGTCACCTGTACTACACGTTACATTCACTAGTGTCGTGTAGCGTAAGTGCCGCTCTGCAGGACTGCCCCGTCACACGGCTGTGCCCAGGCTGCCCTCGGCGCGGGTTAAAGCGTCGCGGCGCGGCGCGGCGCAGCTCGCCTTTAAGGCTATCGGGGCAGGTGGTTGTCGGCGCCGCCGCCAGATGGCGCGCGCGCCGCCCCCGCCGCCCCCGCCGCCCCCGCGGCCGGCGCCGCTACGGCTCTATTACGGCGCCGCCGCCGCCGCCCCAGCCACCCTCGCGTCTGTTAACGTGCGGACCGGCGCCGCACCCTCGCACATTCGCCCCTCGCTGTCCCCTGCAGTGTTCCGAAATTCTGACCCACCTCGCCGACTCGACGCAAAGCGCGACGCACAACTGCTGCTTGTACGTTGTCCAGACTGGTGAACAGCGGAGTTTACGTGTTCCGCCAGTAGCGAAACAAGGGCAGGGTATAGACCTGCAGCTTCCACCAGAAACACAAAATTAATAAAACAAAATTAATAAAACATAATAAAAATAATTTGAATAATGATTTTGCCATTGTTTCTGAAAACCAATCCAAATCAATCTCTTAGTAGAAATAGCCAACAAAGCAGGTTTAAGAATTTCTTTAGAGAAAACAAAATTTATGACAAACATAAAAAATGCTCCAGAAATTTTACTAACAGATATTGGGCCGATAAAGAGGGTAAATAAATTTAAATATTTGGGAGAAGGAACATTTACAACAAAAGGTCTCTGTCTAAAAATCTGAAAATATAGCACTACAACACAGTAGTAAAGCCAGAATGTCTTTATGCAAGTGAATGTTAAGTACTGAATTACAAATTACATAAACCTGAAGTCCTAAAAAAAAAAATCATTCGAAAAATACTTAGAAGTAATGCAGAAGTTTATCTCAACATAGAAAACATAACCGAAAAACTATGGGCAGGGCGAAGCTGGGAATTTGTATCTGACGGGAGGCGTGCATGGGTAGTCCTTGCAGGTGCGGTGATCACTGTGTCCCCAGTGGTGTAGGGGTCAGCGCAACTGACTAGAAAGCAGGAGACCCGGGTTCGAATCCCGGCTGGGTACACATTTTCAGCTTTGCCCAATAGCAGTTGAAGTCATATATTCTACGAATATTAAATAATAACAACTGCAGGATCAGAATGTGACGTCTGGTCTTTCCGAACAGACGCCACATGTATATATAACTATGGAAGAGGTGACTGCTATTTTTTGGACATTTATATCGAATGAATTGCAACACGTTAACCAAACAGATTTTTAAATATCTCTGGGTCAAGAAGTCAACAATAGCATGGATTCAAGAAGTTAGGAAAGATTTCCAAAGAAACAATATAAGTGAAAAGATGCAACAGAAAGAGAAACTTTTAAGAAGAAAGTATTAAAAATGGAAGGATCCCAAGGCAGGAGGGAGAAGAAGACAGGAGTAAAGTGGTCTGAGGAGAGAAAAAGGATGCACAGTGAAAACATGAAAGAATACTGGAGGAAAAAGAAAGAAAAACAAAGAAGGAAACATTGAAATTGGTGAGTGGTCCTTAGATGACCGAAACGAAGAAAGAAAGAAAGAAAGAAAGAATTTGAATAAAATAAATAGCTCTATAGAAACTTAATCTTCAGATATAAGTTCGTAGGCTTCTACGGCCGGCGTCATTTTGAATAAAATGATTCTGGGTATTACGCCATGTAATTTTTAAACACTTAGCAAAGGAATTGCCGAAGTTTCGATCACTGTGCAGTGGTCCTCTTCAGGGCGGTTGACTGTAGGATGCTGCTGAATGTACACCCTTGTTGTTTTTGTTGTCGACTTCAGTCCGGAAACTGGTTTGATGCAGCTCTCCACCCTGCTCTAACCTGAGTGAGCCTCTTCGCCTCCTCATAAGAAAGGCAACCATCCATTTGAATTTGCTTACCATGTTCATCTCTTGGTCTCCCTCTGCGATTTTTACCCCACTCACTTCCCTCCAACGCTAAATTCACAATTCCTTGATGTCTAAGAATGTGTCCTTATAATCGATCCCTTCTTTTAGTGAAGGTATTCCAGAAATTCATTTTCTCCCCAATTCTGTTCAGTACCTCCTCATTAGTTACGCGATCCACCCACCTAATCTTTAGGATTCTTCTGTAACACCACATTTCAAAAGCGTCTTTCCTCTACCTGTCCGCACTGTTTATCGTCCCCGTTTAACTCCCGTACAAGGCAACACTCCACACAAATGCCTTCAGAAAGGACTTCCTTACGCTTAAATTAATACACGATGTTAACAAATTTCTCTTTTTCAAAAATGCTTTTCTTCCCATTGCCATTCTGCATTTTATATCTTCTGTACTGCGACCATCAAATGTTATTTTACTACCCAAGTAACAAAACTCATTTACCTCCTTTATTGATTAGTAACCTAATTTAATTCCTTCAGCACCACCTGATTTATATAGCCTTATTTACTGTCAATTTTTCGGTTATCTGATCCCGGCGACATACATCTGAGATGGTGATTGGTTGGCAGCAGCTTATCAGTAGGCTCTTACTTTTGCTTCCCTCGTAAATGATGGTAGGCAAAATCTTGTGTCTGATTGTAAGGCAACAGCCATCAGAAACTAGCATCCTGGGAATGGTAGTTCCTGTTGCGAACGTTGAGGCCTCGCGTCAGTTCTACTGTGGCCGCTGTTTATACTGCAGCACTCTGCTCAAATGGTGTCGCTGGCTAACACAGAGACGCGGTCCGCTGTGGTGGAAGTCCTGGCAGTCACGTCGTAGGTAACTTGTAGCCATCCTCCCTACTCAGCTTGTTAGGTCGTTTGCTTACTTCGATGGCTTCTCTTTATTTCGCGTTCTTGCATCCACGGTTCCCGGACAAGCACGCAAGGTTCTCGGAAGTTAATAGTGCCGCCGCATTCCTCCTTGTGTTCTGCCACAGATGACTTGTTGACTTGTCCCGATCGTATGTGACGCGAGTGCTGATGGGTCTCCCGGTTTCAACAACAAAGATTAGATTAGATTAGTACTTGTTCCATAGATCATGAATACGACACTTCGTAATGACGTGGAACGTGACAGGAAATTAAAGGTGTGTTTACAAATTATTACTTCGTACTAAATATTACATGACACAATTTATTTGAACTTTTTAAAATTTTTCAGATTTACTAATTTATATCTAAAAATTCATCTATAGTGTAGAAGGAGTTGCATTCAGAAATTCTTTTAATTTATTTTTAAGTACTAGTTGGCTATCTGTCAGGCTTTTGATGCTGTTTGGTAGGTGACCAAAAACTTGTGACAGCATAATTCACCCCTTTCTGTGTCATTCAGAAGTTCTTTCAATTTGTTTTTAAGTGCTAGTTGGCTATCTTTCAGGCTTTTGATGATGTTTGGTAGGTGACCAAAGACTTTTGTGGCAGCATAATTCACCGCTTTCTGTGCCAAAGTTAAATTTAACCTCGAATGGTGAAGATCATTCTTTTTCCTAATGTTGTAGTTATGTACACTGCTATTGCTTTTGATTTCGGTGGGATTGGTAATAACAAATTTCATAAGTGAATATATATACTGTGAAGCTACTGCGAAGATCCCTAGCTCTTCCAAATAAGTCTCTGCAGGATGATCTTGGATGGGCTCCAGCAATTATTCTGATTACACGCTTTTGTACAATGAATACTTTTTTACTCAATAATGAATTGCCCCAGAAAATTCCATACGAAAGCAGAGAATGAAAATAGGCATAGTAAACTAATTTACTGAGTTGTATATCACCAAAATTTGCAATTACCCTAATAGCATAAGCAGCTGAACTCAAACCTTTCAGCAGATTCTCAATGTACCTTTTTTTTTCTTTTCTTTTTTCTTTTTTTTAGTTCAACTCTTCATCAATGCATACACCTAAAATTTTTGAATATTCATTCTACCTTTACTACAGATTTCTGATCAAAGTCTATATTTATTAATGGTGTCATTCCTACTGTATGGACTGTGTTTTATTAAAGTTTAATGATAGTCCATTTGGTGAGAACCACTTAATGATTTTCTGGGAGACGTCGTTTACAATTTCTTCAGTTAGTTCTTGTCTGTGAGGTGTGATAACTATACTTGTATCATCAGCAAAAAGAACCAGCTCTGCATCTTCATGAATATAGAATGGCAAGTCATTAATATATATTAAGAACAGCAAAGGGTCCAAGATCGAACCTTGTGGCACCCCATTTTTGATTGTTCCCCAGTTTGAGGAATCAGCTGTTTTTTGCATATTATGTGAACTACTATGTCAACTTTCGGCAATGGTATGATTCAAACTATTTGTACACTGTCCCATTCATACCACAATACTTTATCTAGAAGAATTCCAAGATTTACACAATCATAAGACTTGGAGAGATCACAAAAAATCCCAACGGGTAAAGTCCGGTTATTCAGAGCATTTAATATTTCATTGGTGAAAGTATATTTAGCATTTTCTGTTGAAAAGTCTTTCTAAAAACCAAACTGACAATTTGTTAGAACTTTATTTTTACATATGTGTGTAGCTACTCTAGAATACATTACCTTTTCAAGAATTTTGGATAAGTCTGTCAGAAGTGACATCAGACGTATCCCCTTTCTTGTGCAGTGGTTTAACAATAGTATATTTCAGTCTCTCAGGAGAAACACCATGCTTCAGAGAACTATTAAATATGTGGCTAAGAATTTTACTTATTTCTTGAGAACAGGCTTTTATTACCCTGCTGGAAATACCATCAATTCCATATGACCTTTTGCTATTGAGAGAGTTTATTATTTTCTTAATTTCAGAAGGAGAGGTGGGCGGAATTTCTATTTTATCAAATAGTGTAGGTGTGGCCTGTTCCATTAACTGCCTAGCTTCTTCAAATGAATATTTAGATCCTATTTCCTCCACAACATTTAAAAAATAATTATTAAAAATGTTTTCGAAGCCTGGCTTGTTAGTCGTAAACTTTTCATTCACTTTGATGGTAATGCCGTCTCCCTGTGCTGTTGGTTGCCCTGTCTCCCTGATAATAATATTCCAAATTGTTTTAATTTTGTTATCAGAGGTACTAATCTCAGACATGATGCACATGCTTCTGGACTTTTTAATAACTTTTCTTAATGTAGCACAGTAGTTTTTATACTATTTGACTGTTTCTGGGTCACTACTCTTTCTTGCTTTTAGATACAGTTCCCTTTCTCGCATTCACATTGTAGTTTATACACGCCTGCGGCGGTGTGGAAGGAATTTATGGGATTCTTCGTGGGCCTCAACAAGTAACGGATCTTGCGGCCACTCTCGAAAATCGGTTTGATTTCTCCTCGGATAAGGACCTTGCCTATATGTTCGCTGACGCCTATCACATAAAGTAGCGAGCTATAGGAAGAGTTTCTTCTACAACATTGCCTATCTCGTCTTCCTTGTACATCACAGCCTTCAGGCTTGAATCGTATTCACAAGAATAGTAGAATAAGAAAACACCCAATTTACTCTCGAGAATATGTTGACTGTTTTTTGTGCTAGTATAGTGAAATGTAGCTTAGTTTCGAAATTTTCGTAGTTGTACGTGATTTACTTTGAAAATTTCATGCAATAGGGAGACTCAGGAGTGTGCTGGTGATTTGCGTAACATACAAACATGCAATGTCGTCGTGAACCGACGCCGTTCGAACTGCGTGTAGTACTCTGATCGACAGATAGGAATTTCGACTTTGGCCGTGGTGCAGGAATTCGGCCTCAAACGTTCAACCGTATCTAGGGTGTATCGCGAATGGTTGAACGATAGTGTCTCATTCCACAACAGACGAACTACTTAACGTTCAGTTGACCTCTATGACCGGCGAAATCAGAGACGGATCGTCAGAAGGGGCAGAAGGGCAATAGTGCAGCGAATCATGACTCACATACAAACCCTCAGATGTCATTCAGATCGATATATCGATAGAGTATCAACAAAAACTTTGTTATATTTCGTGCTTTGTGCTGCCCTTCACGAGAATGTGTTTAAACGGTAAGTAATACGTAACATCAGTCCTACGGAGTGCAGGAAAAGCATTTCAGTGAGAGTATGTCTTCTTGAGCTCCCGTAGGAAGGTCCGTACAGCGTGCGTCTGTCATTTCGAGAGTCCTGGATTCAAGCTCTCGTGATACTAATCTTTTTCTGTGTTACGTTTCATATGGGACACGTTTCTGACAGGTAAAAGTGCTGCCAAGTACTCATTTATTATTATTATAAATAATAATAAGAAGAAGAATACTGTCGCACGTGTGATGCAGTTTTGTTTCTTTATTCTTGCGTTCCAACTGCTTCTGTTTATTTCTGGAACTACGAATATACTCTACAGGATTACTACTTTCAAAGAAACGAAGGAAAAGTAAACTGCTGATGACACAGTGCTATAAAATCCGAACAGTTATTTTACATGTTAGAAACAAGTTGCTTTATATAACAATTGCCAACGTACTGCAGTAACAAGAAGCACCATGAGCTATGCTGGAAACCATGACCCTCAGTGTAACAAACTAACGCTCCAACAACTTCACCAAAGGTCCTCGACGTCGTATGCTCTGCCTTTCCTCTACTACGTAGATAAGGTATTATCTCTTATTCTAGTTTATACACGTTCTCCCGGACGGCTGATAATATACAACGTTTGACACCGAACTGACTGACATCTGAAAATTTGGGTATCAGATTAACACAGGGTGGGTTGTATGGGGTCTGGGACCTCAATAGCTTGCATTTGTCCCCAATCGCCCGGGACAGACGCTGCAAGAATGGCGGAACATTAATAAATGGTTTAAAGCCAACTCATTGTCATTAAGCTTTGAAAAGACGCACTACATGCAGTTCAGAACATGTAAGAGATTTCCTGACAGCATATGCATTAAGTATGTAGAAAAGCAGATAGAAGAGGTTGACAGTATTAAATTCCTGGGATTACAGCTTGATAATAAATTTAGTTGGGAGGAGCACACCACAGATCTGCAGAAACGACTCAACAAATCTGTAGTTTCAATACGAGTGTTATCAGACATAGGAGACATAAAAATAACAAAGCTTGCATACTTTGCTTACTTTCATTCCTTAATGTCGTATGGTATAATATTTTGGGGTAACTCTTCAAGTCAGTCAAAAGTCTTCAGAGTCCAAAAACGTGTAATACGTGTTATTTGTGGAGTAAATTCACGGACGTCTTGTAGAAGCCTCTTCAAAGAACTTGGTATATTAACTACTGCCTCTCAGTATATTTATTCCTTAATGAAATTTGTCATAAATAATATATCCCTTTTCCCAACAAACAGCTCAGTTCATACATACAATACTAGAAATAAAAATGATCTACACAAGGATTTAAAAACACTTACTTTAGTTCAAAAAGGGGTCCACTACTCAGGAACACACATTTTCAATAATTTACCATCAAGTATAAAAAATTTAGCTACAAATAAAGATCAGTTTAAGAGGAACCTAAAAGATTTTCTAGTGGCCAACTCCTTCTCCTCCATTAGTGAATTTCTAAATTGTACCAAATGATGCATGCACTCATACTATATTAGTATTATTATATTATCTGGAAAAAAAAACCTTAAAAACTTAAAAATTTAAGTATCTGTGTTTATATTATAAGTGTACGTATTTGTATTTATATTATTAGTACTATCTGTTATTCAACTTGTAAATTTTGTTTCTTGACATGTTCCACATCCACGAGGATCCCCTCAATATGGATCTACGGAACAAATAACTAATCTAATCTAACGTGCTTTGGTCCCATATCAACGGCAAGGTGGCGATGGGAAGCCCCGTATGTTATGCAGACAACATGAAACGATAGATCCAGTCTGCTAAAAAGGTGTGGTTCAGCGCTATAGCGTCTGTGTCTGGGGGTGATGTTCCGCGAACAGACCAGAATTGGCTGCCTCTCGGCAAACGATTTGGCGTCAGCTGTATCCAGGGACGAATAGACGGCATACCACTGCAGTCCACAGTGCCAGAGGAGGGCCTTCGCAATATAAGGTGCCTGTCCCATTACATTTGCTATGTCAGTGTATACATTCATCGTCATTAATCGGTAAATGTTTTTCTTCTACCAGATAAACGTTCGCCAAGCAACAACAATACGATTCCTAAAAGCAAAACAAGCCCATCCGACTCAGTTTTACAGGAAACTTGTTGAAGTTTGCAGTGCATATGTAATGAGTTATGGAAATGTGCAAAAATAATGTAGGCTATTTAATGAAGGAAAGACAAATGTTCATATAAACCATTTCAATGGCTTAATGCCGCGATTGAAGACTTATCACGAAAGTTGGTAAAGTGATTTACCATACAGCCCCGACTGTTCAGAATCAGATTTTTATATATTTCCAAAACTGAAGGAATTTCTTGGTGGAAATCACTTGGAAAACAATGAAATATTAGAAATAAACTGTTGTTAACTGGTTCAACAGTCTGGGAGCAAAGTTATTTAATATTAGAAAAACAGTCTTGATTGCAAAAATTAACAGTTTTTATTGGCCGGTTTCGACCCCATGTAGGTCGAAAGCGGTCAATAAAAACTGTCAATTTTTTGCGATCAAGACTGTTTTATTAATATTAATTATACCAAATAGATCGCTGTTTTTCTTCATTGACAATGTTGTATAAATTAAAAAGTTATTTCATACTAGGATACAAAATCTAGCGTCACAACTTATCAGATGTTTAAATGTTCACAGTGACTGTGATCAAAAGTGAGAAAATGTGCCTCATGTATATTCATGAATAAAGTTTTCAGGGATACACGTGGGATAAGTTATTAGTGAAAGATCTGAATAGTTCTTCACTAAAGGACATCAATTTTTACACGACACTGATCAATTTGATAAACGTACACTGTTTTCCTCTCTTACAGGAAATCCGCAAAAGTTTTTAAAATATACTACTATACTGCAATATCCATTTTGAACAATAAAACTAACAGACAGAAATGAAACGCTATGGTGTGCTGTGAAAATGTGTGGTTCCGTTTTCTTTCTAGATATCAGTTTTACTACAAAAGCAGGTCCTTTAAAGCATCCGAAAAATCACTTATGCCATAAATATTCTTTATCCTTACCCAATTTTGTACATTTCCTCACTGTCAGTTTCAAAAGAATACAGGTAAGTTATACGAGGAGGAACCAAAATAATCGTAATTTTTTTTTTAATTTTTTACAATTGTTTCAAATTGTTTACAAAACAACCTTATCCGCTTCAAGATACCCTCCATTACAATTAATGCACTTGTTCACTCAGTACTCCAATTATTCGAAACATTGGTTATCGCCGCGGTGGAGTAGCCGAGCGGTCTAAAGCATCTCGCTGCGGAGCGCGCGGTTGCTCGCCGTGGAGGTTCGAGTCCTCCCTGGGGCATGGGTGTGTGTTTTGTCCTTAGGTTAGTTTACCTAGGTTTAAGTAGTTTGTAAACTACGGACTGATTACCACGCTGTTTGGTCTGATAGATTTACAAACCTTTGAACATTTTTGAACATTGGTCATCTTTAGGAATGACTGACAGCACCTCTCTCGTTTATTCTTTACTTCTTCAATATTGTCATACAGCTGTTGCTTCATGGCCCCCTTCGTGTGTGGAAATAAGAAGTCGCACAGAGACTGGTTAGACGAGTAAGATGGGTGGAACAGCGGAATCTTGCCATTTTAGCCAAAAACTGTATAACAGAGCAGGTATGTGAGCAGTTGGGTTGTCGCGGTAGCAAAACTAGTCTCCTGTCTGCCACATATCAGGTGTTATTTAATTTATTTATTTATTAACGAACACTGTCGGGCACTCTTAAAACTTCCAAATAATACGTTCGACTAACTTTCTAACCAGTGGGAAAAAGTTCTGTATGGCCAACGGGGTTTGTCTCTATTTTTAAATTGACTTACTAGACTGTTTTCAACATTAAAACAGTTTCGGTAGCATTTTAGCAAGTAGAAAAAACAGTTCACAGCTGGGCATAATAAAAAAACAAGAAGAAATCAGCGCTAGCATAAACAGTAACTGCAGAGGAACAGAAGAAGACAGGTAGGCAACACAGACGGCTGATTATTGACTTCGGTGTGGGGAAGGATTTTGGAACATATACTATTTTCGAACTCAATGTACTACCTCGAAGAGACCGACCTATTGACCTATAGTCAACATCAATTCAGAAAGTATCGTTCTTCTGAAACACCGCTAGCTCTTTACTCACATGAAATGATTCGTTCTAGCGACAAGCGATTTGAAATCGATACAATTTGGATTAGCTATCCGTACTGCACGAAAATTGACAGTTAACTCTAAATAATGGAAAACGTGAAGACATCTCTTAAACTTCACTTACAACAAAAATCTTTCAAATCTACAAACCGTAAATTCAACTAAATACCTCGTAATTTCAATTAAAAACTACTATAATTATTGGTAAGATCATACAGAAAATGTCGCAGTGAAGGCCAGCCAACGTCTAAGTTTCATTGGCCGGAGATGCCACACTTCTACTTAGGAAACTGCCTACACTATACTTACCGGACCTAGTTTGGAATTTTGCAGACCGTTGTGGGATCTACACCAGCTGGGACTGGCGGAGGGTATAGAAAAGTTACCGGAGGGTCACCTCATTTTCTATTATCGCGAAACAGAGCGTTATCCGTTGCAGCAAGAACAGTCTGAGAAATTTCTTTCACCAACTTTCTCCTCCGAATGCGAACATATTTTGCTAACACCGAACTACATAATGACGAACGATCGTCATAATAAAAGAAATCAGATCCAAAACGGAAAAATTTACTTTTTTTTTACCCGCACGCTTTTAGAGAATGTAATGATAGATAAATATTATGAAGACGGCTCGATAATAAATCGCCAGGCACTGTAAATACACAAAGTCCATTTTTTCTACGTACCCCCTCGTATTTATGGCGAGCTGTGTAATCCAAATGAATCGAAGATTAAAATCTTTGCTAAAGACGATCAGTGAGGCTGCTAGCCCCACAGTTCAAAAATAAATCAGAAATAAAAAGTTACAAATATTTGTAAATGTAAGGGACTTAACTATGTTGATTATCAGTCCCAAGGCTTACAAACTACTTAAACTAACTTAAGGACAACGCAAACAGCCATACCCGAGGGAGGACGCGAACCTCCTACCGCGAGCAACCGCGCATATTGCCTTAGAACGCTCGCCTACTTTACCGCGGCCCTCACAGTTCCAGCAGCTGCAGACGTTGCTGTCATACCCCGTATATCAATGGTCCCAACGGATTTAGCATTTTAAGCGACTTCAGTGCGACGCCATAGTTTCGTTTGCAATAATAGTGAACGATGCTCATGATCAGATGTGGACGGGAATGGAAGATGAATAGAGATGGGAGAACGAGATCAGGACGTACATCGAATATACATCCATCTGAGTCATAATCCCTGGAAGTGACAGTCTGCTGCTATTGCAGACAGTGTAAACAGACTGCTTATCTCGTGATCAGCACCTGTCTGCTAGCCAGGCCGACACAGTGCCGTAACCATTACCGCTGTCTCGCTACCCAATTGACGGCTACAAAGGCCACAGCGTTCACTGCGAACGTTCCACAATATCATTCTCTCTCTATCCGCAGTCGAAGTGTGACACCTTCCAACACGATGATTATCCACCACTTAGACTAGCGGTTCCCAATATTTTTGCAATAGGACCCAACGTATGTTAGTAAAATTGTTGGGTCCCTATATATACTGAGTGCACGGCAATTTGTAATATAAAAATTATATGAAACTGAAGTTGTTATTCTATGCAGATGCTTTTCTGAGTAAGAGTTCTGAAACAAGTGGAGGGAAAAATTTTTATATACAGCAACAACTTACTTTTATCCCTAGATTGAAACGTGTTGCCTTTAGGCGTAGATCTTTTACCACGTAAGGTTTGTTGCTTTTTATTTACTTTATTTACAGAAGGAAAATTGGAAAATACACACTCTCATAAGCACGTAGTTGTAGATTTCATTAATTCCTTCAATGCTAAATTTCTGAACACTCGATAGTCATCTTACCTCTCCATAAGGACGATCTAATCGTAACCCACGCGCCCATCAGGTAATAAATTTAAAATTACTATGAAATAACACAAACCGTCGCCATCAACATGGATACGCAGCCTAAACAAAAAATAAGGCGTTCTCTCGCAGTTAGAGAAAGAAGAAATCGGTGGAAGAAGACTGATATAACATTCGCCGCAAATGGATGAAAGCGCGGTGTTGTAGTGGAATTAGAACGAATAAATCTCCAAAAAGCCACTAGGTTAGCCCAAGCCTCTAAAGTCGTCCGGCAAAGCACCTGAATATACCACACCACCCACAATGTGGGACCAATGGGCAAAGACTGGTAAAGGAGAAAGATGAATAAGATCGTGAGATCCGCTGTTTCGATTTTCTATGAACTGGCCGTGGATCAGTATTGCAGTTAAATATTCGATGGATACTTTCAATTTCGGTAGTGTTCTATAACGATTCAAGGTTCAAGTTCGCGTCGACCACCTTCGTTGTCTGTTTAACAGAATGCTACTGAAGTAGGGAAACCGTGTGTGTACGAGACAGCGGTAGCAAGACGAGAGGAGGAGGCTGAAGTGCGCTGAGAATTTCCCTGGACAGTAACCCTCGTTTCACTTCAAGAGCTGCCTTGGGACAGGGCTCGTGCGAAGTAGAAATCGCAGTTCCGCGATAAGAACACGAAAGTGTGCTGTTGACGTTGTTCATCATAGAATGCCACAGCGGATTAGCCGTGCGCACTGGGCCGCCGTGCTGCGGTGCGCGTGGTTGTTCGCTGTCGGGGGTTCGAACCCCCCCCTCGGGCATGTCTGTGTGTGTGTGCTTGTTGTACTTAGGTTAGTTTACCATAGTTTAAGTAGTTTGTAAGCTAACGACTAATGAGCAAGCATTTGAACGCGATAGATTTACAAACATTTGAACATTGACCATCATAGAATGACGTGATATGGGACCAGTGATTGTACAGTAGAATAAGGTTTCTATCTACCAAAAGTTAGGGGATCATTTGAGATATCTAGGTTCTGTTGTCATCGGCAGAATGAACTAAAATGGTTCCACATCTTCATGTCGGTTGCAGTAGTAGTAATAATAACAACAATAACCATAATAATAGCAATAATAAAATAATAAGTACGATTAAGGAACACTACTAGAAATAATGAAAATGAGAATCAGTACATAAAATTCTGGCATTAAGAAGAACAGCACCGCCGGCCGCGGTGGCTGAAGGGACTGAGGCGCTCCAGTCACGGTCTGCACGGCCACTACGGTCGTGTGTTCGAATACCCCCTCGGGCATGGATAGTTGTGCCGTCCTTAGGGTTAGCTAGTTCATAAGTAGTTTGTAAGTTTAGGGATGATGACCCCGTAGTTAAGTCCCATAAGCTATACAAACATTTGAACATTTTGAGAACACCACCAGACGCACAGTGTCGTTCATTCAGGAACGAAGGTTTTACAGTAGTTGTTGTGTACAAAGAAGCGTGTGAAGCAAATTATTTTCTTGCACCAAACATATTTGATGAATCCCCTACATAAGCATCTAACCTGTAGATAGCAGAATGGAAGCTTGTGTTGGAAACAGAACTGGGACGAAGTTACATAGGGTCGTGTTTCATCAACGAGTTTAGCCAATATCCATTCGTGACGATGAGATTTGTAGAAACGCGGAGAACACAACTGATAGTTTGTAAGCGACTGCAGCTTAAGAAGATCATTCTGTTGTTGAAGACTAATCTCATCGGAAGAATCCCGAGCTAAATCGAAGATTTTGCGATCCATATGTTTGCACATTATGAAGATTAAGTGGTTGCCAATTGCAGTTTGTGTTTGTTGGAATTATGTTTGTGTTTGTTTATTCTGTGAACCTGCGAATAAACCCTACAGGTTGAATATTTTCAAATACACGAAGTAAAAGCAAACTACTGATAACATACTAATATGAAATTCGAACAATCCTTTTATTGTCAGGAACGCGTTGTCCCATACAACAATTAGCAAAGGTACTGCAGATATATCGAACTAACGCCCTATCAAATTTTCTACAGGAGCTCGATAGGACTTTTCCTCTACTCCGTCGGTTAGGTGATATTATTGTAGTTTATTCATGCTCTCCTGGACTACAGGACATTGAACGAATTATATCGGAGTTTTCCATGTTGCTTCAGCCGGTACACGACCGTTGCCCAGGGGACCCCCGAGTTTGGATGTTACAATTCACAAACTCTTCGTGGACGCTCCTTTCTTGTCCCCCTGTGACTGTGGAGACGTGCAGACGACCCAGCACATGTATAACTGCCCTGAATGCTCTTCAAACTGCTCCTTAGAGGACCCGATGTTGGCAACCCCAAATGCTGTCGACGTAGCCCGCTTTTGGGCCTAATATATATAATATTTCTGTCTGTTTGTTTATAGTTCGTAGTTTACATGTATGTAAATAATATCTGTATGTTATACCTTTATAAACTTCGGTACACTGGATGCTTCTGACACGAATAAAAATGCCAGAGGGAGGATTCGAACCCCCGACGGGGAACGGCCTCGCGTATCGTAGCATGGCGTCTCAATGCGTTCGGCCGCTCCGCCGCGGCCGTCGGAGGTTCGAATTCTCCCTAGGGCACGGGTGGTGTGTTTTTATTAGCTTAAGTTAAAGTTGTTTGTAAGCGTATGCACTGTCGATCAAAGTAGTTAAGTGCCCTTAGGTTTACAAACGTTTGAACATTTGGTGGATTGAGGGAAAAGGAGGAGGAGGAGGAGGAAGAGGATAAGGTGAAGGAGGAGGAGGAGGAGGAGGAGGAAGAGGAAAAGCTGAAGGAGGAGTGGAGGAGGAAGAGAAGAAGAAGATGGAGGGAATGGATGACAGAGGAGCGAGGCGGAGATGGACAGAGAGACGACGGAGGAGCACATGGACTAACAGAATATTGCAGTAATTGAATACCTCAGCAACGCTAGTTCCTCAGCGTGCTAATGCAGAAAGAGCTTAGAGGACAAACAGAAAGGTAAGAAATAGACATTGAGGAGATTGCTGAGTTGATGATCAGATTGCCGCGTTCACTATATGAGGCGAAGACGTCATGATCCTGTATTTAAAATGAATACACGCTAGGTACAAACTCTTACGGGAATCGGCGAAATATGTGAGAGTACTACGTCCGTGGTGTGTGGATAAGTTGAGGACTTGCGTTTGACGGTAGGCGAGCATGGGCAACCCACGTAGCCGTGATGGTCACTCTCCCCCCTGTCCGTGGTTCGAATCCTTGCTGGGAAAAATTTTCATTTCTCCCCATCACTTAATTCAGTGTCGACTGGTAGCTGGAGGTCGTAAATTTCTTTTTATCTTGAATGAAACCTTCACTCTGCAGCAGAGTGTGCACTGATATGAAACTTTCTGGCAGATTAAAATTGTGTGCCGGTACCGGAATTAGAACCGGGAACCTTTGCTTTTCATGGGCAAGAGTTTAACCGTCTTAGCTATTCTGGCACGCTCCACGGTCCTTCCACACAACTGTTCTTCTGCCAGTACCTCGCTACCTACTTTCCAAACTTCACAGAAGTTCTCCTGCGAACCCAACACTCCTGGAAGAAAGATTAAGGTGGAGACATGGCTTAGCCACAGGACGTTTCATATCAGCGCACACTCCGCTGCAGAGTGAAAGTTTCATTCTGGATACATCGCTTAGGCTGTAGTGTTACTTGTAGAAGGTTCTCAGGAGAACTTCTGTGTTTGGAAAGTAGGAGCGTAGGTATTACTGGCAGAGGTCGAGTTGTGAGAATGACCGTGAAGCGTGCCGGGATAGCTCAGACGGTAGAGCGCTTGCGTGCGGAAGATCTGCCAGGAAGTTTCTTTGTATCTTGTCCATGTAGATGTAGTTCTTATAAGGTGGCTTGGGCTGCAAAGACAGGAAGAACCGAACATTTTAATGAGACTTGTTGCAGGTCCAAGAGTCTGTTTAAGCCAGGGACTTTAAAATAATGGGAGATAGCGCTATTTATCCAAGCGTACCTGTTGATTGAAGTCAGTCCGCCATCTTGCGGGGATAAAGCAATATGTTTTTAGAGTAAAGCACTGAGTGGCTCTCCCCTGTTAATGTTCATATACTTAAATGATTGTCACTTCTGAGTATATATTTTATATACTTTTGTGAACAAATACAGACCTACCAGATAGCTGAAATGTAATTTATTAACACAAAATCTCATTCTATAAGTATGAATTACATATCGGGATAATACCCAAATGCTTTACAAGGACTGAAATTACCAGCTGTAGTAGTTCACAGGAAATGCAGAACAAGACTTTTTCAATAATGACAGAACCAAGCAGTATTATTTTCGTAAATTCAGTACTGAAAAGGTGAACTTTATATTCAATGCGTACGAAAATTGTCTCTACAGCTTCTACGTCATTAAATATTTATACTAAAATTCTGTACCACCAGGCTTCCGAACTATCAAGAGAATCTATATCTCTTAGAAGTTATTGAGGAGAAAAGCACCCAAAGAAATAGTATTAATTTAGCTCAAATATTCAAATGTTTGTCAAGCTTATGGGACTTAACTGCGGCATCATCAGTCCCTAAATTTAAAAACTACCTATGAACTACCTTATACTAAAGACAGCACAAACATCCAATGCCCGAGGGGGATTCGAATGACCTCGCGCATCGCAGCATAGCGCCTCGATGCGCTCGGCCGCTCCGCCACGGCATTAATTTCGCAACAAAATTTTTCTGTGTGAGATAACAGATGACATTTTTGTTTTGCTTGCACATCCATAGATGAATACAACTTTCAACTCAGAATGCAATAGACACATACTCGGCGCCACAAATCTTATTGGCTCCGTAATATAGCACCAATGGATTAACTTGTGTGGCGTTGAGGGCATCTCCCCCTATTCTAACCTCCTTGGTTGAAGCAAACAGCCAACGCAAAGCTTTCGCAACTGCCCTTCCCCTCCCCCCACCTCCACCCGCGCGCTGGGGGAGCAGCTGTGGCTGGCTGCTGGGGGACCGCCGCCACACACGCACACACACGCACTGAGACGCCCACGCACGCACGCACACGCGGGGGCGGCTGCAGTATCGACTGGTGGCGCAATTACCTGCACTGCGCCCTGCCCGGGGCTCGAACTCAGGCCGCCGCTATGCCCCGCCACGATTTTCTATCACACGCCAATGATAGGCGATTGCAACGTCTACCAGCACATTCTCTGACCTTACATAAATTCATATCACGTGAATACCATTCTTTAAACGTAACACATATTAACCCTGCAGTAGTCGCGCGACTTTTGACTCCGCCCGTAGTCGCGCACGGACTGGCAGTCCGCAAGGCATTAAATAATTTTAGTAGCAAGAGTCGACACAGTTCAAACGTTCAAATGTTCGTTAAGCTTAAGGGACTTAACTACGGGGTCGCCAGTCCCTAAACTTACAAACTACTTATGAACTACCTTATACTAAAGACAGCACAAACATCCATGCCCGAGGGGGGATTAAATCCCCGATTGTAGCGGCCGCGCAGACTGTGACTGGCGCGCCGCAGACCGCTCGACACATTAATGGAGAGTATGATATTTACTGTGTTTGACTTGTAGCTTTTTACATCAATACGTTTGACAGAGCTGTAAATTCTGTCTAGTTTCAATGAAATACTAAGTTTCGTAATACGGTATACCTGTTACATTTCATGAAAAATGACGCACACACAGGTTACTACAGTTTTAGAGTTTGTACAATGCTGGCAGACTCTTCCCTTTTTGAACTTTCATGCTCCAAATACAGATGACTTTTTGCTTAATTTGTGTAACAAGAAGGCTAATCGTCTGTGGGCATGGTGATATATGTGAAATAAAAACAGGATGAGGCCTAACTTTGCATTTAATGACTTAAAATCTACATCTACATGCATACTCCGCAAGCCACCCGATGGTGTGTGGCGGAGGGTACCTTGAGTACCACTATCGGTTCTCCCTCCTACTCCAGTCATGTATTGTTCACGGATAGAAAGATTGTAGGTATGCCTCTGTGTGGGCTGTAATCTCTCTAATGTTATCTTGATGATCTCTTCGCGAGATATACGTAGGAGGGAGCAATATACTGCTGGACTCCTCGGTAAAGGCACGTTCTCGAAACTTCGACAAAAGCCAGTACCGAAAGACAGAGGGTCTCTCCTGCAGAGTCTTACACTGGAGTTTATCGATCATCTCCGTAACGCTTCCACGATTACCAAATGATCCTGTAATGACGCGCGCTGCTCTCCGTTGGATCTTCTCTACTTCCTCTATCAACCCCACCTGGTACGGATCCCACACCGGTGAGCAGTATTCAAGCTGTGGGCGAACAAGTGTACTGTAATCTACTTCCTTTGTTTTTCGGACTGCATTTCCTTAGGATTCTTCCAATGAATCTAAGTCTGGCATCTGCTTTACCGACGATTGATTTTATATGATCGGTCCATTTTAAATCACTCCTAATGCCTACTTCCAGATAATTTATGGAATTAACTGCTTCCAGTTGCTAGCCTGCTATAGTGTAGATAAATGATAGAGGATCTTTCTTTCTGTGTATTCGCAACACATTACACTTGTCTACATTGAGATTCAATTGCCATTCTTTGCACCATCCGTCAATTCGATGCAGATCCTCCTGCATTTCAATACAATTTTCCATTGTTACAACCTCTCTATATACTACAGCATCATCCGCAAAAGTCTCAGTGAACTTCCGATGTTATCCGCAAGGTCATTTATATATATCGTGAACAGCAACGGACCCACGACACTCCCCTGTGGCACCCCAGACATCACTCTTACTTCGGAAGACCTCTCTCCATTGAGAATGACATGCTGCAACTCCTCAATCCAATCACACAATTGGTCTGATAGACCATATGATCTTACTTTGTTCATTAAACGTCTGTGGGGAACTATATCAAACGCCTTGCGGAAGTCAAGAAACACAGCATCTACCTGAGAACCCATCTTTATGGCCCTCTGAGTCTCGTGGACATCTTAGAGAAGGCAGTCGGAATAAGGAAGGCGGAGTAGCTGCTCCTGTGGAGCATGGCCACAGGTGAAGCGAAATTAGATGGAGCTAATAGTCAGGACATCCTGTCAGGCGAAGGCTCGAGATCGAAGAAGGAACGTGGCGGAACCGAGGGTGCGGTAAGGCGCTGGGTCCGATGGCCACGTGATTACATAGAACTCACTGATTGGTGGGCCAATAGTGCAGACTGTTGGGGGTAGCGTACCCTGGTCAACAGTACCGAACCACCACGCAGGGCAGAGGCTGCAGGCGCGTGGACGGACATGTAATGGACAAAGTTCAACGCACGGCCGGTCTCTGACGGCGAAACAGAAAAATACGAAAAATTTCCCGCTCCTGTATGGTGCTGAATATATACTAAAATTTTGGGGGCCATGCTCTGGACAAGGAGAGATATTCAATTACATTTGCAACAACTGTCATAGTATGAATAACGCTGTATGTTAGGCCACAGTAACCACATTTCTGATTCTTTCTGTCTCCGGGTGAAAAAGCTACAAAATAGCGGATTTTTTTCTGCAGATTCTTTATAGAGATCCATATCGCATAAAAAAGAGAAGAAAACATGAATAAAAGAAATATATAAGGCACCTGAAATAATAGAAAACAACTCAGCAATAACAAGAGACACCTTGAGAATAGACTATAATAAGCGAATAATGGCTTACCAACAACGCGAATTATATGGAACGCCGATAGTCGCGCGGGCCTCTCACAAGGAAAGTACATGGGCTCTAACAAACATATCTATATGAACGTTTGGTTACGGTATCTCTACGTTCACCTCAATGTGCTGGTGGGTGTCGTTTTTATGCAAAACTTAGCAATCATGCTCTAGATAGCACTGTAGATGTAATTGTAGACGCCATACGTAATGCAGATATCTGAACTATAACTTATGTAATAGTCGTCGTACATGTTCTCTAGTGTATTGTCATCAAAAGCCGTGATGATAGTTGCAACTTTGACCTTTTTTTCGGAATACTGTTGGTATTCACTGCCACTGCTTCCATCGCCTCCTCCCGCACTTACCGTAGCACTGCCGCTAGCAATGAGTTGTTCGTCATTATCACCCTATTATCATCATTATGTGTTAGTGTTACAACAGTATCTAACTGATGCTCATATTTCTGTACCATAACAGATACGAGAAAGCATGCGAATGATTCATCTTCTTCACTAATATCATCTTCACGACGAATGGTTCTTCGTAACTTCATATCAACCAATCGCAATACTTTAGCAGGATTGGATTATCAATCGCCGCTCCATCTGATGCTTCACCACACAAATGTCACAAAACGCAACTTCGGAGGCACACTGCACCGTCCCTACTGGCAAACCGACGGGTCAAAGTGCAATGTGGCATGGCACACGCAGAGGCTTCCAACGGACGACTGCAGAGTTTTGCAGATGCGGGAGTGTCACTAGTACACTAGTACACTAGTTTACATTATCTCTCATACGATTTTGATGTATATGTGTTTGTTCGAGCCCAAGTACTTTCCTTGTCAGTCCGCAACTGTTGAGCATTCCACCGCTGCTCCTCTGATCCACGTGAAATAAAGAAGTAACGTACTATTTCTCATTCCAGGAAGGTACTCAATTTATGAAATTTTTAGGTTCACCGAGATGAACAGTAAAGTGAAAAACAATCCGCGCGACTACTGCAGGGTTCATAACAACAACGTAACATTGCTGAATGTTTCCTGATTTCATACATACCATATAATGCTTAGGAATTATATTGCAGAACTTCTGTTAGAAATCCGTATTTAGAACACTGAAATTAGTTAATCTCTTTGTCCCATATGTTACTATAACGATTTGAGGATATGTATCTACAAATTATCGTAACAGGATTCACGAACAATAATTTACTCATTGGACTAATTACAAAAAAAACGTATTAGGCATTAAAAAAAGGTCCTCTGTAATATTAAAATTTAATTAAACGAGTGTTTTGAAAGGTAACATTTATTCAACAGATGCTGGAGGGCGAAAGATAATGTTACACACATATCACCGTAACACATACGCTGCAGCTGAATTAATATTACGAAAATATAGTCCGTAATGTTAAATTATCTATAGCTCTGAAAATACTGCGTATCTAAAAATCTAATACCAGTTACTGAATCAGCATGAAAATTACTTAAAAATGAGATACATGAATAAGTCGTCCTAAATCTCGTTAAAATTTCATTTATTTCGCTAAAATGGCAAGGAAATCTTACTAACACATTCACAGTATTAAAAAAAATACAATAAAAATCTGAGGTTACTGATACAAATTAAAATAGCGCTAGACTTCTGACAGCTTAATTTTATTATCAATCATATGTTATACTTCCAATCTGTGATGTCACAAAACTCTAGTTGCTGGAGACGGGGACGTTTCTGTGTAATGTTTAGGTGCCATATGGCTTTCATTGTGCAGTGATGTTGTGGTAGGTGGTGTAGACTTGCGGTGCTTTTTATTTAGGTGAATGCTATCAGAATTTATGTTTATAGCAGTGCATAAACTTAACCCATTTTATTGTTACTGTGAAATTCCTTTACGAGGTGTTTCCATACTAAGTGCTGTGCTTAAGACATGTTTTGATTTATCAATACACAGATGGTATGTACAGTAGTAACTAAAATCTGACAGCACAAGTGAACTTCGTGGCCAGAAAATGGAATATGACGGTAGTCATTGAAATTGACCATATGAAAGTGATGACAGTGATTTATTCAATGATTGAATAGGGGCTGAAATTTCATATTTACCGAACTAATGCATAGGAATTCATACAAGATTCACAAAACTAGTCACGGTAGAAATTTTCCGAGGTACGAAACAGGACGAGAGAAAGGCGATAAATTCGTTACTTTGTTTCAACCGACGGCAAAGACGTGAAGTAGCACAGAATTTTATTTTTCCTGTTATTTAAGAGGAACAGATTAACAAATTTCCTTGGAAGTCCAGAACTACTGTAATGTATCTTTCATATTGATTAATGTGAAAGTAAAAGTACCAAATGGCTGAACATTCTCGTGGTTTACGTTCAAGCCTGTTTTACTTACATCAGGTATGTAGCAGTGTTAAGAGCTTTTTATGCATTTAGCGAATAGACAAAAGATTTTTCCATGGTTAGCGTAATCTTCCCTTGAACAAACTATATCTCACACTTCAAGAAGCTTATATGACAGTTCACATTTATGTTTTACTTCAAAATAAATATTATGCCACTTTATAATTACAATAATCAAATACGTTACATGTGCTTCAACAAAAATCTTGAATTTTTCGAATATGTTACTACGGACATCGGATACAGTAATGTGGCGTATTAGCACTTCCTCAACTCACACTATCTTTGTGTAAATTTTTTTCACTAAGTGTGTTGTAGACTTTAATCTTAATTAAGCTTTTTTGTGTCTAGTTGGCGGCTACACAATTGTCGCATTATTCTGGGGTTTAGCTTGTAAATGATTTCTTCGAACGTGATCGAATTGCCCGCAGGATTATGGTTTGCTTAATACTGAGAGTGAAGCGACAGTCATTTACGGGTTCTATGAAGAACTCAACACAATGCAGATGAAAATTAATGTTTGAAAAATCTTTTGAGTATAATTTTCTGAAGTTGACAAACGCAGGTAGAAAATCACAGAGGCTCCAGTTCACAGTTAAATTCCATGAGGGCGACTGTTGAAAAACTTCTCTAACTTCTCGTAGAAGTTCTAAAAGTCACAACATAACACAATCATCACTCCAGACGTGCCACTCTTCAGGTCGGTGACTTCCTCACTAACCTCTGACAGTAAACTGCCCAGTCTGACATCGCCATTGCCCTCGTGGAGACTTAATCTGTCGCTTCAAAACCCACATATTTGCACGTACTATACGCACAATCTTAAAAACTGCACCTCAAAACTGATTGATAATCACGTTTGCGCGCTGACACATTTTATCAGAAATAAAGTTTAATATCTTTCGGTGGTGCACTACTTCATAACGGTATGTCACTGGTCAGCCTTGTTTAAAAATCTGAAAAAGTACTTTGAAAATTTATTCTAGCTCTAATAAATATACTGACTGAAGTAGGCGGCATATTTTAAAATATTTTTAATATTAGAGATATTTTGTACAATGCATAAATTCGCAAATTATTAGGAAAAATATTGAAAATACCGTTGGCCGATTTAAGCCATATTTTTTACAAAATGATTAAAGAAACTTTCAGAAAGGTTTACATTATAATGTTTTTGATTAACTTCGACAGTGTATAACCAAACAAGAAAATTAACACATGTGTATTTTTCCGTGTAGAAGAGTTTTATACTCCAAAAGCCACCGTGTTACATATGACGGAGGTTGCGTTATAAAGCTTATTACGTCTTCACATTCAAACAGATGGAAGCACCTGGATGAAATTTGCTGCAATGGAGGTAGCTTATAACCTGAATACCAAAGACAGCTTTCGTATGGAAGAAGGTACCTTAAATGATATCGTTGCATGATCACCTTAAAAGGTGGCACAATTTTTTTTTCATGGAGAAGGTTTTTCCACGTACTGTGTATATACCACGTCACCATTTTGCCTACACACAAATTGTTGCATCACCACGATTCTAGGGGTTCATGACCCTATACATAAAAATTAGAGATATTAAAAAGAAAACATTTCACTTCACTTTATTCCACATGAAAATAGAAAAAAGGCCAGGCTACAGGAATGGCGAGTTTTTGGCAACTTGGGTAAAAAATTGTAATTGAAAATAGTGACAGCAAGTGGCAGTGTGAGAGTGCTACAAAAAACACATGAGAAGGGTAACATAAAGGCGTGAATATTTTAATCGTTTTTAATTCAGAATAAAATAAAGCATAAGAGCTGTTCATAATCGAATTTAGTAAGAAACACACAAACATGAAAAAGAAAAAAAAAAAAAGAAAAAAAATGGTAACCGAAAATAGGCAAGATGTACAACATTCTGAATTTGTGTTACAGATTGAATTATTTAGCAGCAATCCTAATACCCAGAAACAAGTTCTCTTACACTGACGCATGCCTGTATTCGTTTTGGTACACTGTCCACTAAATCATCAACGTACTGTCGGTAGAGATTGCCTCACTCCTCAACAGCGATTCGTCTTAGATGCTGGATAGTGGGTCCTCTAGCCTAAAGCCAGCCATGGCATGTTCGATTGGATTAATGGTGGCCGTTTTAATCTTGAAATATCGTTATCATGAAACAACGCATTGACAAAATGTGCACAATGAGCGCCCATTAAGAGGAATCCCTCACCGAAATGCCGCCTACATGGTTGGTACTATACGTCTGAGGATGCCCTCTCTGCAACGCATTGCCATCGCCTTCGACGAACACCAAAGGCGTACATTGGCCCCACAAAATGCAACCCCAAGACAGCACAGAACCACCAATTTGCTATACTTGCTGGGCAGTGCGTCTAAGACGTTCTGGCTCAGCAGACTGCTTCCAAAAACAAATCCAGCGATTGGTTTAAAGATGAGAGTCTCCTCTGTGAATCGCACCTGATGCTAATTCTGACGAGTCCATTCAGCATGCTGTTGGGTCTATCTCTAGCACGCTGCATGGTGTCTTCATGTCAAAGCTGGACCTCGCCCGGGTCGTACGGTGTGAAGTCCCATGTCATGCAGCCTATTATGTACGGTGTGAGTTGAAACACAACTCCCTGTAACTGCACAGAAGTCGTGGCTTTCCTCTTAAGGTTTCTCCGAGCTGAAATCCACGACCGTCAGCTGCTGTGAAAGCCATTGGGCGTCCAGACAGAGGCAAGTCATCGAATCGACAGTTGCTGCATTTCTGTACATCCTACACGTCTGAACAAAATCGCTTTGGTTCACTCCAAGAAGTCTGGAAACTGCGGTATCGGAAACCACCGACTACGCCCGCTACAAACAACGCGCATACCAAATACGTTACGCCAACGACGGCTTACGAGGGCGCTGTGAATCTACGTGAGGATTCAACCAACGTGAGCCAAGCGTCCACCACTATGAGCAACATATCCAAGGACTCTATAAGAATGAACATTACACCAAGCCGTATCAATTGTGCCAATGGTTTGAATGTATCTTTTCTAGTTTCTACCTTATACTTTTTGTACTTGTAAATTTCTAATTTTAAAGTCTACGAGGACAGATATTATATGAGACGCTGAACAAACTGTGTACTAAGTTGGATTAACATACTTCAGTTATGTAATAGTATATTCACGGTATGTAAAACATTGTTATTAATCTTTTAGTGGGGCTTTTCTAGATAACCCGAAGTCATCTACTCCAAGCAACGTAGCGTGTATCTCTTGGCTGCCAAAGAAGTGTCTTATGTTCACTTTTTTTCCTTTATTGTATTTCTACACCAGTACAAACATGCCAGTAGGCTGGCAGCAGCAAGAAGTGCTGCTCTTCAGCCGAGAGAAACATTAAAATATGGGCGTGAAAACTGAGAACTTGAAATGGAGTTAATACAATGGTGAATGAAAATATAGATAAGAAGACGAAGTGCTTGCAGGATTGACAGATGAATAAAAACATGTATAGTCAGTTAAAATAAAGAGCCACAGTGACGTTAAAACATATATTATGACACCAAAACAAGACGATGAGCACTCAGAGACATTGTATTAAAAAGAAACGATGCGACACTTGTCTGTAAACGGCGGACGCAGATAAAACCACACTGAAGCACTTTACACTCACCACTGAATGGTGCACTGTTAAAACTGATGTCGCAGGACCCCGCGAGGTAGGAAGGGGGAAGGTGCGAGGCGCGGGGTAGGGGGTAGGAGAGAGGGTAGCGAGGAGGCGTAGGGTCCTCTAAGGCAGGGAGAGGAATAACCAAGCGGGGGGTGGGAATAGGAGGGGGAGGGGAGACGGGGCGCTTCATCCACAGGAGGGGAGCAGGGTTGGCAGGACGGGTATATTTCAGGACGGCGTCATCTGGGTGAGAGAGGTGGCGGAAGTTACCCTGGGAAAGGATAAGGAGATCGTGTAGGTGAACGGAGGGAGGGATGTAGCGGTAAAGGCGTGGCAAAGGACCAGGAATGGTGGGGATGGGGTATAACAGGGGGTTGTGGGAGTCTATCTTGTGGTTGGTGTATAGGATCTGGATGTGTTAGAGGTCTTGAAGGAGACGGGGAAATGGGATAAGGTCATATAGGACCAGGGAGGGGGAGGGATACCGGATACAGTAGGTGAGGCAGAGGGCGTTGCTTTCAAGGATTTGAAGGGTTTTGTAATAAGAAGGGGGAGCGGAAATCCAGGTGGGATGGAAACTGCAGAGGACTTGTATTTAAATAGTGTCAGGGCGATGAATAATTGAAAGTGAACTGAAAAAATGTTCAAATGTTTGTATAGTGTATGGGACTTAACTACGGGGCTATCAGTCCCTAAACTTACAAACTACTTACGAACTACTTAAGACTAAAGACGGCACAAATATCCATGCCCGAGGGGGGATTCGAACCCCCGACCGTAGTGGCCGTGCAGACCGTGACTGGAGCGCCTCAGTCCCCTCGGCCACCGCGCCCGGCAAAGTGAACTGAGAGAGAAAAGACATCTCCCTTGATAAAAGTACCTCCCGACACTAAGTAACAATGAAGATACGATGTATCTTCGAAATTACTCGCTAGGAATGACAGAAGTGTATTCCCTTCCTGGTCGTATGACTGCAACTGAGAGGCCTTGCTACTCACTCCACCGCACCTGTGCTGCTGTTCATATCTTTGTGTGGGCTGAGTGACATGTGTGGGCAGTCTAAGGAACTGTTTGTATTAAAATGCTTCTAACCGAAGACAAGCCTATGAAAATTTTCATTTAATTTTCATACGACTACTTTCAACAAACGTGTTGTCATTTTCAATTAATTAATAATAATTTGAAAATACATCTAGTATATATCTACAATATTTATGCGCGTCAAAACACTGCTCTACCTTAACGTCAAACACATAATATTTATGGATGCTATCATAACATGACATTACCGTTGGAAAATGACGTGTATGTAATATGTTTCATAAGAAGGCAGGCTGCCACTGCATGTATGACTTTTGTTCCTGATAACCAGCAGCTGTCTGAATACATTACAGAAGGCATGCAGCCACTGTGTGACAGCCATTAGTTTCATTAAACCAGCAGTTATATCAAATACAGAGGAATTAAATATAGCATCTGGACTACGAACGCTTTCTTCTTTGGTAAACAGCAGTTGTCTGTTCATAGCAGATATATCACCATGTCGCAACATGAAACTTCCTGGCAGATTAAAATTGTGTGCCGGAACCGGGACTCGAACCTGGGACCTTTTCCTTTCGCGGGCAAGCACTCTACCGACCTTTTTTTTAAATTTTTTTTTCTGTTGGTAAATAAAAACTTCTTCTTGGTTTATGTACTGGGTGCCACTTGTTGTTATCCTCTTTTTTTTTTTTTTTTCGTGGTCTTCGCAGCAGACTGTCCTCACGCAGTGCTCTTCTTCGCGTGGTTTATATCCATGTTGTAATCCCCAAGCACTAAGCTTGGTCTCGTGTCCGTCGTGTGTCTGTCTCGTTGCTTATTTTGACTTCTCGTAGCCCTGTGCGTTACAGTCGGCGGAGCCACACGATGGCCTACTGTACATAGTCGTAATAAATAAATAAAAATCAAAGAAAAACAACAGCAGGAGAAACCTGCAATAACAAATTTGGTCCTTCATCCACTGTCCCTAATGTAGGAAATGAAAGTCTCCATGTAACAATAAAAATAAATAAAAACTCAAGAAACGAAATCATATTTGAGTGCCAGCGACCATACATTTGCTACAGACGCTGCCAGGAAAAACCTTTCCCTCGTGTATGTCTTCCTTTCTGTTCGTACTCTGTCAATCGCTTCGTTACAGATCTTAGTTTCAATTGTTCATCCGTGTATCTTTTTCTTTTGTTCTTTAAATTATCTCGTAATCTGTGATGTCCGAGTTACCAAGGAGCGCTTCCACTCTTCGGTCGTGACCGAGAAATGGAAACAAATTCTCAAATCATTACGGTAACGTGTGGAACAAATATTTTTGCACTAATCTTTTGGGCATTTCCGGAAGTTATGATATTCTTCCGTAATATATTGTACGTATTCGTTCAAACTCGCATTTTTATACGTCAATGTAAAGTACGCGAATTGGCCGATGACCCATGCATAGCTGTTGTTTTTTGTTTTTGGAAATAAATGCCAGTCCGGCCAGAGGACATCTCGAAGCGTTATCGTACTCTCAGCGGTCCTGTTGATTGTAGCTAGTTTTTTTCTAGTCCATTTCCAGATTTGAAATTTATCTCTGCACGTGAGTGTGTGTGCCAATGTGTCGACGACATGGCAGTGTTCACAGTACGGACTCTGTTTGAGGTGAATCTTGTGAAGTTTTTCTCCTGTTGGAACCTTATTGTTCACAATGTCATACCAGACGAATGCAGTTCGTGATGGAAGTGTGGAATTATTAATATTCTTCCAAGCGTTCGTCCAATCAATCTGTGGGTACTTCAACTCCACAGGGTTTGGTCTGTGCCGTCTCGTAAGATGACCATAAATTTTTGCAGTGTTGAAGAGCTGTCCCAGATCTGGAATGTAACTGCTTTCGAGGTAAAAAAGCCGGACGTAGTCAAGTTGTGCATTTATGCGTCCAACGTTGACGGGGGCAGATTTACTGATGGGGGCTAGGCTTGTGAATAGTATCTGTGTGATTGTTTTATGCGGAGACTGTAGGATTTTTCCAGTACGGTTCAAAAACATAGCAGTGCATTGTAGTTGGACGTCTTTCAGTCCCAGGCCCCCTTCTGTCCGAGAGAGCGCCATAGTTGGCAGGTTGACCTTGAATATGTTACCTCACCAAATGAACCACATTATACGAGTTGGATATTTGCCTAGTGATCGGAGGCTTCTCGTCCAAGTTGTGCTGACCTGCTGCCGAAGTTCTTCGTCCTGCAAAAGCGAGACGTTAAGTTGCACACGCCCCTTCCCACTGAAGGCGTCATGATCTGAGAAATTGATGGGCCATATTTCACAATCCATGACATTCTGTAGAAAGCCGTTCGTCACATACATCCTGTCTAGTCGGCTGGCTGTGCTTCTGGTAACATACGTGTACCCTCGGGCGTGCGGACGAAGATGACACCAAGTATCGACGAACCCAAGTCCATTAGTTAATGATAAGAGCTGCTCGCAAAAGTTGAATTTCGGATGCTGATCTTCGGGACGGAGAACACAATTAAAATCACCTCCGAAAATTATGGGCAGTCGGGAATCTGGTATTAACGTGACGATTTCATCACGGAACAAGGAGCTCCTCGCGTGTTTGCCGCTGGACCCTGTAGGGGCATATATATTTACAATCAGTAAATCCCATACTTTTACAGTCATTCCCCTTCCGGACTCAAGTATCGCTTGCGTCGTACACGGTATACCGTGTTTGAATAAAACTGCCGTTCCGCCCTCACTACCAATGTTCAAAATTGCGTCATATTGGAATACACCCGAAATTTTCGTCGTGACTACCTCTTGTATTAACGCTATGTCAATGTCGGCGGCATATAAGTAGTCTCTTAAACACTAGAACTTCACATCGGAAATAATCCTATTGATGTTTAGGGTTGCAATTTTATACGTCTGCCTCATTTGTTGGTGTAGTAATCAAGTGTAGCAGACCGCAGACCCCGCGCAATAATAAATTTAGGCACTCTCCTCGTCGTCGCCCCACGGGACCCCAGAGCCCCTAGGCGGCAGGTCTTCCGCCTCCATCCGGTCTTCGACCAACGAGGTTGGTGGCTTATCAATATCCATCTGAGCTGCATCTTTCGGTCGCAAATGGTCTCTGCTTCCAACCCCAGAGGTACCAGGTATGTCACTGGTAGTTTTCCGTAGAATTTTCTTTGTGCGTAACAGTTTCCTCTCCAGTTCTTGTATTTCTTCGGCACTCGCACTCTGTTTACGGGTATTACGTTTGAGTTTTCCCGTCTGCTGCTTTGAACTGTCGTTATCGGTACTTAGTAGTTGCCCTGACAGAGTGGCACTAGTAGAAGAACCATGGCTCTTGCCCTGACTGGAGGACGTCACAGACGGGGAGGTCTGGTCACTATTCGTGGCAGCAGTCACAGACGGTCCTGGCGTTGGAAAGGACTCTGCTTCAGAAGTTCTGACAGGGTTCACAACCTCTGTTGGCGCCTGTTGTGTGGGAGGCAAGGTGGAGTTCATCACGACAGTGGGTTGCGGGGACAGTTTTTCCGGTTCGTCTGTGACGAATATCTCAGCCGTGACGCGATTTCCTCGGTCGTCCGTATTCGCTCCCGCGGCAGCCGGCAGGCCTTGCTCGTCGCGCGCGGCCGCATCGTAGCTGGCAGTCAACACGGTCGCCACCGTGGGTCGAGGCGCCTCGCCGGTCCGTTCAACACATTATACTTTCGAGCGTTCGACCACCGTTCGGCAACGTTACTAATAAACGTCCCGTACTGCGATATCACGGCGTCAATTTCGTCGGCTGGCACTTCAAAAGGCAATTCGAAAATCCTGATCGTCCGTATACCAAAGCCAGCATGAACAATGGTAACGTCTCGTATATTGCCGTCACTGTATTTGAATTTTCTGCTTCCACCGCAAGATTCCACAATTTTGTCACATAATTATGCATTTATCATTTTAACATAAGCAACACTGTTTACTATTGAAATGTGTATCCCACAACGTCGTCAAAATCAAGTTGAAGTTCCTGCTCTAACCAACCTTCTACTTCAAATGACTTGGGTCTTGTGCAAGTTCGGTCAAAAGTGATCTTCAAGGTGTCTTGTGTGTTTAAATGTGTCATCATCGTATCATATTGCGAACTTTAACGCAAATAGCAACTGCCGCAAGTAGCTCCGCGACTTACCACGCTGAGGCACAGCGAAAAAACACCGCCACGCGTCCGCTCGGCACCGCTGACGCGGACGAACTTGAGCTATCCCGACAGGACTCACGATGCCGCCCCACAACTTTACTTCTGCCAGTACCTCGCCTCCTACTTGCCAAACTTCACAGAATCTCTCCCGCCAGGTTCCGGCACACAATTTTAATCTGCCAGGAAGTTTCATATCAGCGCACACTCCGCTGCAGAGTGAAAGTTTCATTCTGAAAACATCCCTTTAGGCTGTGACTAAGCCGTGTCTCCACCATATCCTTTCTTCCAGGAGTGCTAATCTTGCAAGGTTCGGAGGAGAACTTCTGCGATGTTTGGAAAGTAGGAGGCGAGGTACTGGAAGAAATTCAAATGTTCAAATGTTTGTTAAGCTTATGGAACTTAACTACGGGGTCATCAGTCCCTAAACTTACAAACTACTTATCAACTACCTTATACTAAAGACGGCACAAATATCCATGCCCGAGGGGGGATTCGAACCCCCGACCGTAGTGGCCGTGCAGACTGGAGTGCCTCAGTCTCCTCGGCCACCGCGGCCGGCGAGGTACTGGAAGAATTGAAGTTGTGAGGACGGCCCGTGAGTTGTGTCGGAATACCTCAGTGGTAGAGCGCTTGTCCGCGAAAGGAAACGGTTCCAGGTTCGAGTCCCGGTTCCGGCACACAATTTTAATTTACCAGGAAGTTTCATACAAAATTATATCTCTGAAAGCACCTGCAAAATTATATCAGTGTGCATGAAATACTGCCGCCCACTTACACTGGTAAGTAAGCTTGATCATTATTATCACCTAGATAATAGTAGTCTTGGATAATAACGGCGATGCGTCTCGGCATGGAATCAATGATGCCTTGGTAAGACGCCCGACGGAGTTGGCACTACATCAGCAGACACAAATCACACAATTCCCGTAAATTCCGGAGGGAGACATTAACTTCAATAACAACCCAGATATATCCGGTGAGAATTAGATCCGGTATGGTGAAGGGCCAGGACATCAATTTCAACTCGCCACTGTGTTCCTCAAACCACTCCATCACACTTTTTGCCTTGTACCGTGGTGTATTACCTTGTTGAAATAGATAGTATTGAAAGGGAGTGTGTGATTTGTAACCGGTGTACGATACCTCTTGACTGTGATGGAGACATGCACCAACTCTACTGGACACATGGATGCCCACATGAATGTTCCTCATGGCATGTCATTATACGTCAAGGAACTGTTCCTCTGAATGACGAAGAAATCACAGCATCCCAAATTCATGATAAAGAATATAACGGGATTCATCAGACTACACAACGATGTGCGAATGCGCCAGTGTCCAGTGACGATGATCGCGTGTCCATTTCAGTCATATTGACGATGTGGTGTTTACATTGCTACGTGCAAAGGTCGTCGTCGACGGCGGCCTGTCGCTAGGAGTGTTCGGTGTCCTGTGTGATCAGACACACTTGTTCTCTGGCAAGCTTTGAACTCTGTTCACCAACATTTCGCCGCATGGCCTGAGCTGCCCAGCTGACGATGTTGGACATCAGAAATGAGGGCTGGCCGTCCAGTCCCTGGACGTTTTATTTCGCGTCGTCACTTGTTGAAGACACTCACTACAACACTCCTCGAAAAACCGACAGAATGGTGAAGTTATCGAAATGCTTTTGTCGAGCTTCGGGCCATTAGAATTTGCCCTCGGTCAGTATCAAATAGATCGCGGGCCATCCCCATTTTACACACGGGTGTCGGACTCACACTCACACGAAACTGCAGTGGTCATCAGTACCTAGACTTACAAAATACTTACACTATCTTATGCTAAGGACAACACACACATCCATACGCGAGGGGCCCCAAGGGGCTCTCGGTTCTTTCGTGAGTACGAGAGTGTCTAGCCCGGGGCCCTGAGCTAATGCAGTCTTCCTTCCTTCTTTATTTCCCGGTCTGCTTTTCCTTTCTCTTTCCCCTCCTTTCCTATCCTCACTCCTTCTCCTCCCCACCGGGGGACTGATAACATTAGCAGTTTAGTCCCCGTGTTCCAATCAAACAACGCAACCAAACCCCATAGTCGAGGGAGGACTCGAACCTCCGAGGGAGTGCAGCGGCGCACTCCACAGAAAGGCGCCTTATAGTACACGGCCACTTCCGCGTGACACACTACATGCACCGTGAGCATGTCTTTTGAAACGGGACTGACTATAGCTAAAACGTGAAACCGTGTCTGTTTTTAAAGAAGAATGTGTGACGTTACTGTCACAGATTAAATTTACCAACAAAATTATATGATGACCCTGTCTAGTAAATAATTTGGTTAAAGTATGGATATTAGTGCCATTTTGTCCTTGAAATAGGTTAAACGTATCTGACATTGAATCCTGTGAAATTACGTGTGTGTGATTGTTTAGAGCGCAACGGATAACACAGAAAATGAAACCAACACTGTTAATGACACTAATAAAAATCGTAATCAGATTGAATACTAATCTCGTAACTTTGAAATGTAACGTCTGCTAAAGTTATTTCAAGATTATTTTCAGCGTACACAGTATAATAGTGAGCATGCTATACTCAAACAAATCACCTGCGGGAGCCAAGAAAAAAAGTATCTATCTGCTACTGAAATATTTCTGTCAACTTTGTATCAAATAATACTTCAACTAGAATAATCAAAATCAACCATTGATGTCACTGAATCTGGTGACATGCATCACGCAACGATGACTACACTGTCTTATTTGCATTTACGTAATTTTCAAATCTGATTATCTTTAAAAGAACACAGCTGAATGCAAATACTTTCTTTCTTACAAGACAACCTAGTTTTCCTGGAACTATAAAGTTTATTAATTAACCTAACAATGTTATCTTTCATCAAAACAACATAACTCTCTATTTATGAATTTCACTTTGACTACCGGTGTGTTACTTTTATACTCGTCAGTTATGCAAACTGATCTAATCAATAATGATACTTTCACAACTATTCTTTTCAAATTGTAAGTCAGTGAAATGCTTTGTCTGACTACAATAATACAAAACACAATAATTTGATCTAATTTGAAATTAATCTTCAAAAATGATGAAAGGAATAGGGAACTGGTAAGTGACTTCAAGTTAAATTAAAACTGTGAACTTTTGTTAACTAACTTTATTAATGAGGAACGCTAAGCACCTACTACAGTAATAATCATACATTACTACAATCAAAGTAATAAATATATAAAATTTACGTTTTTCTTTGCAAGAACACTTACGTATTCTCATCTAGTGATACAATGGTCTCCACCATATGGTAGGCTTTCTTCCATCCAAAAATAGTTAAACAGAAATAATATACGCTGTGGTTGCCTAAGCTACCAAACTTTTGCATACGGTCGTTGATTACATTAAAGAGAGACTATTGATATCTCGATTCTGTATTGAACGAAGTGATTCAACAATTTTTTATAATTTAAGGAGAAATATTTTCATTGAGAAATTGATTGCTTACAATGGACAGTTAGTAATATAGTTGTGTTCGTCCTTATTTTATGTGAATTTATATTATTCATTATTGAGTTTTATCCGTATTTAATTATTTTGTCGATCTTTTTAGGAATGGATGATAATGAAAAAATTAATAAAGATCTACTTTCACTAATGATTGGTGAAGACATGGTGTCTCTAACTAAATTTTTACAATTTTTGTATTAATTTCTGAAATTGGTTAAATTTTACTATGCTTCTCGCTGGGCTGCAGTGGTTGGCACCAGTGATAATGACGGCAACTCAGATGACCAATAAATATGTTTTTCGTGACAGCTTCAATTAAAACGAAAATTATTTTTTTCTGAACGGACAAGGGTACATACAAGAACCTGTCAACCATAGAGCAGGTTCAGTATTAATTTTGCTAAGAGTGAAACGAGCAGCAATAACACTTACTCTTTAGCTCGTGAAAAATATTAACGCAATTCTACACTTCATTCTTCATCTGTTGCCAACATAAGCACTGGAGCCCGGAGAGAAGCGTCGTAAAATTTTACCGCTGAATTTTTTTACTTAAATTTTACTGATCGAGTATAGAATACGATTCAGATATCTCTCGAAATAGCGTTATTTGGCAACATTTAAAAATTGTATCGTAAACTAGACTTGACCTTCCCCTGCTCAAGTCAAGAATACGATACAGTTACCTCATAAAATAGCTTCATATGGTATCATTTAAAAATTGTATCGTAAACTAGACTTGACCTCCTACTCAAGTCAAGAATACAATACAGATATCTTTTCAAATAGTGACATAGGAGCAGAAACCTATATTATTACACTACAATTTTACTCGAACATTATTGTACATGTAGCTTTTAACGAAATAATAAACATTTGTAGTAGTATTTGTTAATATAGTAATAAAAAAAGTATATTTCTAGTAGGTAATGTTCTAACTTCTTTTTTTGTTTCTGTTTCAGACGCAAGACTTGGAACTGTATCACCTCTAAAAAAACAATACTTTTTATTTATTATTCATTTTTAAATAATTTAAACATGCTTCACTGTTTTTTGATAAATAAAAATACAATAATGTTATAGATACGACGTGTTTCATTTGATATACAAATTTCTTAAACGATCTAATAATTATTTATCTGTAAAGTTGGTTATAGTATTATCTTTGGTGTATTAATAATCGATATATTTCTTGATCGACGTCAAATGTTCAAATGTTACTACTTCCATATCTTTGCTTCGTATATGACTACATTGGTCAAAGTCGACGTGTTCTATCGTATTCTTGACTTGTATACTCTACGGCTTATGGCACATATTACCAACTTGGCCATATTAACAAATGAAGTCAGAATGTTACATATATTAATGAAATGAAATCAGAATATTACATAGAAATGGAGCATGCGAACGCACAGTTTAAATTCCAATAAAAATGTGCCCAAGGAAGAAATTTTTGTACTCCTCATAAGAAGTGCTGTCGCATGGACCCGTCTATCATTAGTAGGTATGTCGACATTATGTTCTTATTGATCAGCGTGCAATGGCGTGCAGTATAACGTCAGTAATAGGTGTAATGTCATAACTTATAATGGTCTCTATATTTCAAAGACATTGTCCTTATATATCACTGAATCTACCTGCAGATACGTATCATGGTACGACACGTAATTCAGAAGATATGACGTCCAAAAACCATAAAGATGAGTGAAAAAGCGGCTTTCGCAAAAAATGGACAGCAGTTTACCTTATATTTGTTCATTATTTGATAGCCAACTCGGTGACTTTAAAAGGCTTTAAATAAAAGTTCAAACCATTTGTAATCTAATGCAAGTAATTACATGCTTAAAGTCAAATATTCCACATATTAACCCATTTTCAGACTATAAGTTGATTGAAGCAATTTTATACTTAACAAATCGATTCTTTGCGGCTTTACTAGTGCTTTGAAAATACCAGAGCTCAGCTTCGTCGCTATAGCTAGAACTGAGATGAGTGAAACCAATGTGCCAGTTATCTGAACAGAAAAAAAGCAAGAAGCAATGACCCTGCGTTGGAGGGCTGGTCGCTCTCATGCTCGTTCCCTACTTCTCTCTTTTGTTTCCTCCCGTGTGATCGGCGGCGGATTGTCTGCCGATGCACGCTCGCTTGTGTTCGTTTTCCATTCGCTCCGGTGTAGCGAGGCGTTAGCCGTGCACGGAAGCGCGGCCTCGGCGTTGAAGAGATGTGCCGCGTTAGCGAGAGCAGAGCAACACGGGAACGAATCTGGTAGACTGGCTTCAAAACAATGGTGGTGCTGGTATGTATTCTATCGGGGCTCACGACATCGAGTTCAAAACAATGTAATCAGACTGTAATTGTGGCTGTCATAAAAGAGACACCAACTTCTGGTTTCGTGGCTGTCATAGAAGAGGTACTAACTTCTGCTTTCGTCAATCACAAAGAACAATAACTTAATAAAAGTGAAAGGAATATTTTGATTTAAAATCTCATCACTAACAAAGTTATTAGAAATGGACTATCTTGTTGTATCAACAACGAACGACATCCGTAGTTTTTGAAATTATTTATTTTTTTAAAAAGTCTTGTCTTTATAGCGTAAATTCCAAGACTATCATCTCGTTTGTTTTGTTTTGTACGTCTTTGTCAGAGATTAACTATTAGGCTAAAGAGCAGTCTGATACGTACCATGGTACGACACATAATTCAGAAGATATGACGTCCTCTCGTATGAATATGAAATAACAGCCGCGGCAGAGTAGCTACGCGCACTAAGGCACCCTGCTGCGGTGAGGATGGTCGTTCACCGTCAGGGGTTCGAGTCCTTCCTCGGACATGGGTGTTTGTGTCGTCCTTATCATAAGTTACCTTAAGTTAGTGCAAGTACTTTGTAAGCCCAGCGACTTATAACCAACGTAGTTAATTCCCTTACATTTACAAACATTTGAACCTTTGATTTTTAAAATAACAAAGCAGACGACAGTTACTTGCCTCTAACGAAGGCAATCGAAGTTATCGTTGATAATTGCTAATTTTACTCCAATTTGACATCTTAATAAGACTAAGTTTATAAAAATATTGTCCAGTTTAATAATTTTTGAATACTTTTTGCGTATCGCATTTTCTCTCTGGTCAGTTAAAGTGGGCCATTACTGCGTCGAATAGAACATGTGTAACACATGTGATTCAATGTTTTTATAATTAAACTATTTGAAAATATCTTGAAAGTTCTCTTAATAAAGGAATAAAATTTGTCTGGTACGTGTCTGAGGCTTATACTCTCCTGCTTTGTTGCAGCATAAATCTTAGCTCGTTAATCTAAGTTGTTACGTCTGGTTGTTCAAATGTTCAAATATTTGTAAATCTATCGGACCAAACTGCGTGGTCATCAGTCCGTAGCTTATAAACTACTTAAACTAGGGTTAACTAACCTAACGACAACACACACACACACACACACACACACACACACACACACACACACACACATGCCCTAGGGAGGACTCGAACCTCCGACGGCGAGCAGCCGCGCGCTCCGCAGTGAGGCGCCTTAGAGCTCTGGACTAATCCACCGCGGCCGTCTGGTTGTGTATCTACCATTGCTGAAGTGTGTGTACGTTCTTATCACGGTCTTTTCATAAAGTGCAACTAATTATCTTTTCACAAAGAGTAAATTAATGAAAAAACTGAAAGACTACGTTTTACAGTGAAAGAAGGGTATTTAAGTCCACGAAACAAAACTTTGATTGGTACACGGCAAGAACGAACTGCAACTGAATGTAGGTATGAAATTTGTTCTGTGTCTCTGCCAGGCTGATGACTTTAATTATTGACTCCGAAATGTGCAATGAGTGTGCCATTACTTATCTTTATCCCAACTTGGTTGCTCATGCTAAATCATCAATGTAATCTGATTCTGTATAGTTAAAAAAGTGTTTTGAGTTGGGTAATAAATTATTATACTGATAACAGTGAAAGCGTTATCGATACCACATATAAAAATTTATTACATTTTCAAAACTTCTAAAAATTTTAACTTGTTGTTGTTGTGGTCTTCAGTCCGCAGACTGGTTTGATGCAGCCCTCCACGCTGTCCTGTTCTGTTCAAGCCTCTTCATCTGAGAATACGAAGGGCAACCTACACACACTTCTTTCTAATACTAAACTGACGATTCCTTGATGTCTCAGAATGTGTCCGACCACCTATCCCTTCTCTTAGTCAGGGCTTTTTGTCTGAACTTCTTATTGTACACGATTCACTCCCAGACAGTGCTACCCTCCAGACAATGCTTTCAGAAAGGACTTACTAAGATTTAAACTAATATTGGATGTCAACAATTTTCAATTATTCAGAAACGCTTTCCTTCCCACGACCATTGGGCATTTTTATCTTGTTTGCTTCGGCCATCAGAAGTTATCTTGCTACATGAATAACAAAACTCATGAACAACTTTTATTGTCTCATTACCTAATCTAATTGCTTCAGCGTCGCCTGATTTTCTGACATTCCATTCTATTACCTTTGTTTCACTCTGGTTAATGTTCATCTTATACCTTACTTACAAGACACTGTCCATTCGCTTCAATTGTTCTTCCAGGACTTTTGCTGTCTCTAACAGACTTTCTATGCCGTCAGCAAACCGCAAGGTATTTATTCCCTCTCACTGGACTTTACTTCCCTCTCCATATTTTTTCTTATATTCCTTCACAGATTGCTAAATGTATAGATTGAACAACATTGAGGGAAAGGCCACAACCCTGTCTTACTCCCTTCCCAACTATTGCGAGCGTTTCATGACCTTCGACTCTACTAATATCTGTCTGGTTTTTGTACAAGATGAATATAACTATTCGCTGCCTATATTTTACCCCTGATACCTTCAGAATCTGAGAAAAGTGTATTCCAGTCAAAATTGTCAAAACTTTCTCCAGATCCTTAATCAATCTTCTAAGATAGGTCTCAATATGGGTATTGCCTTCATTTCTCCTAAATCCAAATTTGACTTCCCCAAGGTCGGATTCCATCAGTTTTTCGTTCGTCTGTAAATAATTCGTGTTAGTATTTTGCAACCATGACTTATTAAAATGACAGTTCTGTAATTTTCACATTTGTCAATCACTTTATTTAGATATTGAAATCACTATATCCTTCTTAAAGTCTGAGGGTGTTTCCCCGTCTCATACGTCTTGCATACCAGGTGAACAATTTCAATATGACTGGCTCTCATTAGGATAATAGCAGTTCAGACGGAACATCATGTACTCCAGGGGCCTTGTTTCAACTCAAATCTTTTAGTGCTGTGTCAAATTCTTCTCGCAGTATAGTACCTTCTATCTCATCTTCCTCTACTTCGTTTTCCATTTCTAGAATACTGATTTCAAGTTTATTTCCTTTGTAAAGGCCTTTCTGCTTTCCCCTCTTTGCTCAGTACTGGTTTTCCATCTGAGTTCTTGATATTCCCTCCGCTGCTTTTCTTGTCTCCAAATGTCTCCTTTATTTCCCTGTAGGCGGTATCTACTTTCTTCTACAGTCTTGCATTTTGCTTCAAGCCACTCCTGCTTAGCCAGTCTGCACTTCCTGTCAATCTCATCTTCCAGACGTTTGAACTCCCTTTTGCCTGCTTCACTTGATGCATTTTTATATTTTCTCCTTTCATCAATTAAGTTTAGTATTTCCATTGTTATCAAGGGTTTCTATTAGAATCTGTCCTGCCTATACGATCCTCTGCGGTCTTCACTATACTATCTCTCAGAGCTACCCATTCTTCTTCTACTGTATTACTTTCTCCCGTTTCAAACAATCCTTGCGTAATGCTAACTCTCAACCACGTCTGGTTCTTCAGTTTGTTCAGATTCCATCTCCTTAATTTTCTACCTTTTTGCAGTCTCTTAAGTTTTAATCTACAGTTTATAACGAATAATTTATGGGCAGAGTCTTATTACATTAAAATTAAGAGTATTTCTATACAAAACGGAACTTATTTTCCTTGGTGATTGTTGCAACAACTTTCCCTATAATCATGGACATTTCACAGGAAATTAACACATTATTTTAATATTCGGATTTTGCAACAATTACATTACAAAAGAGTATTGAATGTTAAATCTCCCTAATTTAATGATTGTGTCGATCAACTTAGAACGAAAGTGAGCCACAGACAACAATAACGTCTAAAATGTTACTTGTTTATCCTCTTTTAAAATTATCATTATTATTCAAATATATGCATTCGTTTCCTTTTCGAATCCACATTTCTAATACTTCATATTAAATAATAATTCATTTCTACAATGTACTGTTCCCCCTGCCCAGAGTCAAGCCTAACATCTCCTCTGCTTAACGGCTACACCGTAACTCCATCACTGCTATCATTCTACTGCCACCTCTACTACTGCTTCACCTTAAAGATGATAATAATAGCAGCAGCACAGCATCTCTGATCGAATGCGCGTGAATGTCAAAGCTAATAAAACGTTCCATGCAGGTTGGCAGAAATTCAAAAATTACGTTTTAAACGACAACGGGCACCTTTCAGACTTTTTCAAATTTTCACTCTGTATTCTTGTGTCTGCATCTTTCAAACTTTTTTAAATTTCACTCTGCAGCGGAGTGTGCGCTGGTATCAAACTTCTTCGCAAAATATAGTTCAAGTACTGGAGAAACTAAATGTTCTAGGACAAGCCGTGATAGCTCCGTCAGGAGTTTACTTGCTCGCGAAAGGCAAAGGTGCTGAGTTCGGGCCGGCCGCGGTGGCCGAGGAGACTGAGGCGCTCCAGTCACGGTCTGCACGGCCACTACGGTCGGGGGTTCGAATCCCCCCTCGGGCATGGATATTTGTGCCGTCCTAGTTCGTAAGTAGTTCCTAAGTAGTTTGTAAGTTTAGGGACTGATGACCCCGTAGTTAAGTCCCGTAAGCTTAACAAACATTTGAACATTTTTTGCTGAGTTCGGATCCAGACCTGCGGTACAGTTTTAATTCAAATGTTTGTAAGGTTGTGGCAGCTAACTGCAGTGGTCATCGGTCCCAAAACTAACAAACTACTTAAATTAACTCATCACATGCCCGAGGGAGGACTACAACGCCGCGGCGGAGCGGCTGAGCGGATTGAGGCGCTATGCTCCATGCGCGAGGCCGTTCCCCGTCGGGGGTTCGAATCCCCCCTCGGGCTTGAATGTTTGTGCTGTCTTTAGTATAAGATAGTTGATAAGTAGTTTGTGCTGATGACCCCGGAGGTAAGTCCCATAAGCTTAAAAAACATTGAAATTTTTTTTGAGGACTCGAACCTCCAACAGCAATAATATCATCTGGAACCAAAATCAGACCTTCAAGTTTTTGAGTGAAGCGACGTGTGTCTTTAATGTATGAATCAGTGCATTAGTGCGCACGGCTATTCCGCCACGGCAAAAAAATATAGAATGTAGAGTGGATCATAATAAGTTAATTTCACAGAGCAGCCCATGTCGACACCTCTTAGTGACATGACACAAACACTCTCAGCCTGTAATTAAAGTCAAGCAGCTCTTAGGCGAGCGAGCACTAGTCGCTATCGAAACTTTACCACACATACTCAGAACGACCTGCATGTCTGTAATCAAGCAGGTTTATTTACAATTGTTGATACAAAATTCTTAAATTGGTTTAACACTTGCAAAATATGAACTTTGTTCTGTCACTGTTACAGCCTTGTTACTGAACCGCTGATTTATTTAATTAATTATGTTTTAAGTAGCTTAATTTAGTGTTATAAATATTTTTCAGTTGTTTCGCTTGTGAATGTTGATCGCAACTACAACTCTCAGTCCATTGCTGTGGGCAGCTATGTCAAACTCAACGTCAGCGATGTCGAAATATAAAGGGAGAAAATATTCTCACTCAGAGTCCACTGTCGGTACAGGGACTCCTGTGCCTGAAGTGTTCACATATTTGTTTAATTTGCCATTTTCCCAAATCTGCAGTCTCGGAATATCCATGAGAGAACCTTCACAATTTCCATGCAGGGAACACCGTGTAGTGGAAAGTGCTTTTGTGAATCTCTTTCAAAAGTGGTATGTCATTTTGAGACGATTAGATTTACCGATGGTTCTCAGTAGTTTTTGCCGTTTACATAATGTCCTCTAATTAACTCAAGCTATATATACTCACCGCAAAGAACAAGAGAATAGATTGGTAATCTTCCAGATAATGAATTTTCAAATATCAAAGACTAAAAGAAAGATTATTTAATGCTCCCTTTGGTAAAATAAAACGAACTGGCCTTCAGTCACAAAATTGTGTTTTATTGTACACAATGTATTGCGAGCCCTGAGGGATTATCATCAGGTGCCTTTATGATTTTTTATACATTTTTAAAGGCCTGGCCCTGTTAAGAACAAAAATTTGGCTGTAACAATATGGAAAATTTTAAAAACAGGTTCATATATTAAAAGAGATTTAACAATTGACTTACTTATTACAGAATGGTGCACAAATAAGTCTAGTGCAGTATGGGGATTGTCTAGGACAGACAGTCATCATACTGCAACAGACTTATTTGTGCACCAGTCTCTAATAAGTAAGCCAATTGGATACTTAACTGTAGAAAGGTGCTAAGTGCCAAATTCAAGAAAAATATGATAAGTGGTTTCAAAGGTGCAAGATACCGAAGGTGATCACATATGAAGAGCGCTGTGTCCACCTAGTATTCCAAGTGGATACACTTTCCACCAGTAGATTGCAGTGTATGCAAAGACTCTCTCCTTTATTGTGAATCATTGCTCTTCAACTTATAAAGTATATATATAATAACTGCATGATATTTCGATCATATATAATCACATAACATTGTCATATAAATCAAATATTATATACCTACGTATTATCTTTAAATCATTTTCTACATATTTAATGTCGATATGTTACGGAATGTCAGATGAAAGCCACATGGGTAAAGGACGGAGGAAGAATGGTAGTGAATCATTCAGAGATGAACAGAAAAAATTAAAAACGAAAGGTTTGGCATATGAAACACAAAAAAAAAAAAAAAAAAAAAAAAAAAAAAAAAAAAAAAAAAAAAAAAACAGTTACACCAGCTTAGAATTGTCCTTGAACGCAGGTACGATTTTAAGCCCTTCGCTGACTGTGAAATCTATGTAAGGAATTATTGCTGTTGAATGGTTACATATCTCCAGTGTCCTCTTAAAATGTTTTGTAGTTCTTTCCTTTAGGTATTAAGCAAATGTAGCTTGAGGTGCAGTGAGCTGACGCCTGCATTGAAAATAGATTTGTTTTCTAAGTTCTATAAGCAAGATTGCTCAACACAAGGAAGCTTCTTCCTCCCCTGTGACTGAGTTTGCCGTGATAGAGAGAAGGAAATTGGTGACGAAGGCATTTGTACCCAGCGACCTTTGCAAAATAGTCGAAGAAGCAAATGAGTATTCTATGAATACTTACGTTTTTTTAAATATTCAAGCAGTGGCAGATGAGATACTGTCTACAAAAGAGCTGCACATTTCATAAGTTGTCAGTATTACATGTGATTCAACAGATGCAGCACATGTAGGAATAAAAGAATGTTACTCCGACATGGAAAGGAACCGTAAGGTGCATGTGCTCAAAAAACGGAAACATGCAAGAAACATTCAGTCTGCTGCCTTTGAATCTATGTTCTCAATCCATTTAATTACAACTGAAAAGAAGAAAGATTTAAAGGCTATTATACATTATCTGGAAAAAATGAGCATAAAGAATATTTTATGCAGATCTGTGGAGAGTGATTAAGAACTTAGCACCTAGAATAATTTGATGGGACTTAGCACATTTCATAAATGTTTATGTTTGAATTGCCTTCAGCACCAAACAATTCAAACTGTGTCACGAAACCACCACTAATATATGATAAGATACTTCCATTTGTAACATGTAAAAGTTTGAGAAATAAATAATTAAAACTCTGTAGTACAGCCAGTTTTTTTGCAATAACTTCAGTTCATAACATTTGGCACTTTGCACCTTTCTGCAGTTAAGTATCCCATTGTTAAAATCTGTTTCATGATATGAACCAGATTTTAAAATTTTCCATATTGTTACAGGCGATGTTTTGATCTTAATAGGGCCAGGCCTTTAAACATGGCCGCGGTGGGGTAGCCGAGCGGTCTAAAGCGTCTCGCTGGGGAGCGCGTGGTTGCTCGCCGTGGAGGTTCGAGTCCTCCCTGGGGCATGGGTGTATGTGTTGTCCTTAGGTTAGTTTATCTAGGTTTAAGTAGTTTGTAAGCTACGGACTGATGACCACGCAGTTTGGTCCGATAGATTTACAGACATTTGGACATTTGATTAATAGTATAAAGGTGGTTCGATGAACCCTCTGCAGGCAATTAAATGTGATTTGCAGAGTATCCCATGTAGATGTAGAATTAGAATAACATAGATTTACAAACATTTGAATTTGAACTTTAAACATGTATAAAATATTATAAAGGCACCTGATTATGAGCCCTCAGGGCTCGAAATACATTGTGTACAATAAGACACAATTTCTGACTGAAGGAGAGTTCGTTTTATTTTACCGAAATACAACAGTCACGGAAGTATCATTGGCAAAAATAGACAAAATTAAGTAACGCTCAGATTGCTATACGAATCCAATTTCTTAAGCATTTTGTCATGTCGTGAGTGTATGGAGAAGTAGATCATAACTACTCCTGACCCTGGGGGTGTCTCAGATACAACACGTATATTAGCTGAACTGTCGAGCCGATTCAAAGTTTAAAATTGGAACACAAGTTGCACAGCTTATGACTATGAAAGGGGGGAGGGATGCGATTGGACAAACCCTCCAACCAGCCTTCGCTCCTGAGTATTTGCATCATGTTACATGTAGAATTTATTGCCAATAATTACATTCTGGAGCTCTTGGGTCTCCAATTGTTTGAAATTATCGGAAATTAATTAAGTTGAGAAGGAATTTATACTTTTTTTAATAATTTAACTTACGATTTATGGGGTGTTTGGTGTCAATCTAGGGAGGATGTTGGTATTGGAAGCCCTGTGTGAGAGTTGCGAGGTGGTGGGAGGGTCGGTCCACCGCCGGGCACGTCCCCTTTAGTCGGCTGCCGGAGGCTGGCCAAACTGCCAGCCCGAGGGTCGCCAGATCGAAGCCCGGCCGGGCCCGGGCCCAACCATCGGCCGATCGATACGTGCATACCCCCACACCCCTCCCTCCCCCCATGTTACTCCAGCCGCGTTCTGATGCCACCCCACCCTCCCCCTCCCATCGCAATCCACAACGCAATGTATGGGTCGCGCTTTCCACGAACCTAAACTGCCAGTACAGAGAAAAATGATTTGGCATATAGATATTTATATTTACTTTTAATATTTAATTTCTATGATGCGGATCTCTGCCTCACTGACAAAAATTCGAGGAGTAAGTCATAGTATGTGAAAAATAATAAAAATAATAAATGGCACTCTAGATAAAATGTTGAAAATGATACTGATCGTAGTATAAGAATTTACATTTTTACAGTTATGTACACGCCCTAGCTATTAGTTGAAGTATTACATGTCATGCATGTTATTCCTGCATAGTAACGAAGTAAAATGTCGAAATATCCTTTTAATCGAAATTTTATTCGCGAAGTAGAATTTCTCCCAGCTGCACTGTGATTGTCGAAAATGTTCAAATGTTTGTAGAGTCTATGGGACTTAACTACTTATGAACTACTTACAACTAAGGACGGCACAAATATCCATGCCCTAGGGGGGATACGAACCCCCGACCGTAGTGGCCGTGCAGACCGTGACTGGAGCGCCTCAGTCCCCTCGGCCACCGCGGCCGGCTGTGATTGTCGACATACGAAAATTTGTGTCCGACTGGGACTTGTACTGAATTTCTCACTTTTCAGTAGTGGTCGCCTTACCATTAGGCTATCCAAGCACGACCCCAACACCGACTCAAACTTGTGTATGACGCACTACATACGCCACAGATTTGGGGTCTTGCTTGGATAACCTAATGGTAAAGAGGTGACCGCTTGCTAAAAGTGGGAAAATCCGGGTTTGAGTCCCGGGCTGGATCAAATTTTTGTGTGTCACTATATTGAGTTTCAGTAACTAAAAACACAAGCTAGCAGAGATAATGTTCTGTTTACTTAGATTCCAAGGTGAAGTTGTTGCTGTTTTTGTCTTCAGTCCGCAGAATGGTTTGATGCAGCTCTTCACGTTACCCTGTCCTGTGCAAGCTGTATTCGAATGGCCGATTTAAATTTATCTCTATTATAGTTTCAATAACTTTCATGAAAACTGCTTTATATTTCAAAGCCTTTAAATCAAAGTTCTTAGGTAGACAGTATCACACATTTTTACTGACAGTCGCTATACAATAGAAAAGTAATGACAATATCGATTCCCATGAAAAAACTTTGAACAGTCTTGAAAGCAGGTTCTTGTGAAATCATGTAGCTGGTTCTTTAAAGTTCAAGATGTGATATGTCATTCAATAAAATATCCTCAAAAAATTTCACAAGTCAGTTTTAAAAATATCGATTCATAAACTCGAACACACTTTAGTAATTAAATATCTATATCTCTTAATCGCCGAAATAATTTTCTTCAACATTCCGCTACAAGAACGAAAATTTCTAGTTTTATTTCATGTAATACACATTAATACACTAGATGCGTACACATATCATTTCTGTTTTTAATATCAAAATGGAACAACATCAGGAAGTTGTTCCTTTTTGATATTATTATCATGTTCTGTCAAGTACCGACGGAAAAATCAGTTGATTTGTGTTTTTGATATACACAAGTAGGAAGCTTCGTTTACAATAGTGCTTCTTCTATTATTTTTATTGATTCGATTGTGACGTTTGGCAACGGCATCCTTTATCTGCATGTAGGACGAGAAATTTATTATGGATCATATCTCTATCTATACAAAACCGAAAGGACACTCACTCACTCACTCACTGACTAAACACGAAATCTCGAAATCTACTTCACCTATGAAGCTGAAATTGGGCAGGAATGTAGTTTATAGGTAGTAGACGTCAGCTAAGAAACGATTTTGCGATAGGACCGATAATTCAGGAGATATGACGTCATATACAATGAAAACTTCCCCATCCCACACCCCCCAGCGTTGCAAGACGTAACCCACAAAGTAGATTCCATTTCCGGAAAATTGAACAATCTACATATATCACCGCCCACGTTTCTTGCTTTGAGCTTTGGAACCATGGCCGAATTATGTAGAGCGGCTGGAACAACACTTCATGGCCCTGGAGGAAAACCGGCGTCGGGCTTTTTCTTAGCAACGGTCGGTCCCCAGGAGTATCGCTTGATTCAGTAATTGAACCCAGAGCAGTCGCCTCAAGATCTCTCGTATGCCCACATAAAACACTGCTTGTCTGAGTTCTTTGACGCAGAAATACACGTCACCTAAGCTCGCCAGGTTTTCTTTTCCTGTCGAAAGTCCCCAGATCAGACATACCGGGAATGGATTACGACGCTGCAGGGTCTATATCGTTATTGTAAATCAGGTGCACCAACGTCGCCTGCAAGCTATCCTATGGTCCTTGATTGATTCGCGATATGGTGGTGTTTCACGCTCCTGACGACAGTCTTCGAACTGAGATCTTATTATTGTTTATGCTGTTCTGGTCAGTAAATTAATCATCCCCCTAAAACGAATAGTTCGTTGCCAACGATAGGAAACTAAACTGCTGCCACTGCAAGTAATAACCACTAAATTGTATACAGAGTAGAAATATCTGTGGAGTGAGCATTGCGTTCCGTCCGTCTTTTCAGCATTATGCTGGCATTACCACGTGGTATTGAGACAAATCCTCTCTTTCCACAAATTTATTTGCTATTACGATTGGTTTGTACCGCATTGTCTACAAAGAAGCACCACCTCCTTTTCGCAGAGCAACCACATAAAATAATAAGTAAATAAATGTGCCGAAGAAGCAACAAGAAAGTTGAGGAAGTGTCGCTAAAAGGGCCATTTACACATAGCGTCTTAACTGAGCAAAAAGGGACCAAGTTAAAATCAGCAATTAGTAGCTTTTTCCCAATATCATGTGACATTTCCACCTTAATGTTGAGGTCACAAAATCTGATCTGCTCATCTGGATGCTCACGCAGAGATATTTCTGCTCTCTCTCTGCCACTAGAGATAATATACACACGCGAGCGACAAACTCATCAGAAACGTCTCTGCTTTCATAATTGTTCATTACAATATTGTCATTAAAATTAGTAATTACCTACTTTTGTTGCAGACTACAAGCCCAGTAATGCCCAGAACTACTTTTTGTTTCTGACTTTGATGAAATTAAGTAAATGTAGGTCTTTTAAGGGTAGTAGCATGAATCAATAACTAAAACATTAATTCTAAAGCGAGGCGAGGCACTCGTGTGGTGGCCACCAGTGACAATAGGAGATTAGCAAAACACTCGTCACCCCAACTGCCTTCGTGGGGAAAAACGAACGCTTAAAAACCTGTTAAAAGCTACACAATGCCACGCCCAACAAAGCATGTTTACTTGGAACTTTTAGGACGCAGGTGGAACGCGACTTACAACTGGCGCCACTGAGTCTGGGAAGAAATTCGTAAATAAGACGTTAGCTTTGTTAGCTGACTCACTACAGTCGGAATCATTTCCATCACATGGTGGAAGAAAGACTAAATCCAGCTCATCAGCTCGATCTGTTTCACTGCCGATACTGTCATCATCACTGAGATTCATGCATTCTGCATTACGGGGATTGTCGTATTTTATTATTTATGTAACCAGACGATACAATATACTACATAAAAATCTAGAAAGAGACAACTGCATTTGTTATTTTAATTGATTAATAGAAAAATAAATGTTTCTTGAATCACATTTAAAACTAGTGCTAGTTTCCCATTGAATGGTATATCATACGACAAACAATCAGTCTGTTACATAAGCCTAGGTACAAAGAATGTCATGCTCAATTGTTATTCTGTGCTAATACTAAAACCATAATCCCAGCATTTATATCAGTACAAGCAGCTTTAGTATAAAATAAAATTCTTATCTGTCACTCATGATCTTGGCGGTTCAAAGTTCCACTAAGAGGAAATGGCTAACTGCACAATAATGGTATTGTTATGTCACTGAAAACTACGATTATTGTGGAGTGGAACTCTCTGACTGTACACAGAAACAACTGTAAAATACCTACACCATTATATCTAGTGGTAACAATACAAAATAAAAACACATGTGTGACGTATGATAACATACCATGGGCATTAATGGGTTGAGAAACACATCTTCTTTTGCAGAGACAATTGCACTTAGTTATAATCCGACTTCTGAATATATAGTTCTGCTACACAAGGTCGATTTCAACTTCATGCTTTACGAAGTAATCATTGCAAGACGCGAGGACATGTATTAGCTGAAACAATGACCGATGCTGTTAACAGAAAATTCACTGGAAATACTATATTTAATGGAAAGTTCTATACAGGCGATCAGCTGACGCCATTCCTTCAACGATTATCCAGACTTACTTTATCGCACATTAACACCACCATGACGTCTTATTTAATCGGACATGAACTGCTCTATTGATTGAATTACCAGTTCTAGTTTTCGTCAAGTTTTCGATAATAGGGAGCACTGCATACAGAATAACTACATTGTCTCCAGTGCAACACTGTAACATACTAATACTTCAGCATACAATTACTGTGAGAGATAAACAGTTTAGTACTACACTATAGAACCGATACATGGCGCTGTTATTATCATTACTATTTCTCATCTCAACGATAGAAGTGTTTTCAGTTTACGCCAAACAGACAATTATACACCGCAGTCCTAACTTTATTAACACGACCTAACACTGAGCTTACATCGTTCCGGAGTATGGACTTAAATTAATTTCACTTTTCGTATGAGAATCTTTATGAAAATTCATCATTTTCGACAATGACTTCTACTTAAATTTGACATCTTGGCTATGAGAACTGAGTTTATTGATAGAGGGATCCAACAAGGATTCTGTTTTTACTGACCTAGGTCCGGAACCCTAAAAAACATGATATACACAGGTCCCTCTAACAACCGTTGCGAAGCACGGGCATATAAGCTAGAATGTACATAAATACTTGAATAACTGGAACGTTCTCTCTCCCCGTAGACGTCATAAATCTTGAATAACTGGAACGTTCTGTCTCCCCGTAGACGTCGACTGTGCCGTTTGATGGCGGGCTACGCCATTTCTGGCCCTGGCAGAGAAGATTCTGTTCTCGTGGGTTACGCCGATGTCACCGCACCTGAAACATAAGAAAATAAACATACACTTTAAGAGAATCGCCGCGGTGGAGTGGCCTAGCGTTCTAAGGCGCCTTGCTGCGGAACACGCGGTTCCTCGCCGTCGGAGGTTCGAGTCCTCCATCGGGGATGGGTATTGGTATGGTCCTTTGTGTAAATTAATTTAAATTAGTGTAAGAAGTTTGTGAGCCTAGGGACTGATGACCCAGTCCCTTAGATTTGGACATTTTTTAGAGCATCAGATAATAAAAATGTTAACAACTGTATAGATAAACATGTTTTAACCTGCTAAACTCAGATGATGTAAGGCTTAGTAGGGATAAAATTTCATTTCACTACAAAGCCTCTTCATCTCGGAACAACAACGGCAACCTACACATTCTGAACCTTTTTACTATATTCGTCCCTCGGTCTCGCTCTACGATTTTTCTCCACACACACTTCCCTCCAGCGGTAATTTGACGATTCATTCGTCTCAGAATATGTTCAACCAATCGTTACCTTATCTACTTCTTCAAAATAATAGGAGGTCAAATAATCAAGAGGGACGGAACGACAAATTCAAATGAACATGAGTTTGATTTTAGTGGTTTTATTATGTATTCTCTAATTTTTAAAACATTTAGAAGATAATACACAAAGGATCATTTTGAAAAATAATTATGTATTTTTCTTTTGAGTCAGCGACATCCTTCTATCGTTGTCAACTGAATTTTTGATATTGGTGAGGGACGTGAAGAAATCGTCACCTGTATTCGTTCTGACGTCATAGGAGCGGAAGATATTAATGTCCATGGCTCTCTCAATGTGACTGTAACTGGCGGTATTTCTTATACTTATTCTTGCTCGTCGTCATCCAGAGGGAATAAATCCAAGCCGCGGTGGAGTGGTCGAGCGGTCTAAGGCGCCTTGCTGCGAAGTGTGCCGTTGCTCGCCGTCGGAGGATCGAGTCCTCCCTGGGACATGTGTGTGTGTGTGTGTGTGTGTGTGTGTGTGTGTGTGTGTGTGTGTGTGTGGTGGGTGGGTGGGTGTGTGTATGTTGTTCTGAGGTTAGTTTAAGTAATTTGTAAGCCTTGGGAACTAATAACCAAAGAAGTTAAGTCCCATAGATATACAAACATTAAAATTTTCGATGTGCTAAAGCCAACAGTTCAGCACCAGTTTGGACATCGTAGACTTAGATATCATCTTCAATTTTAACTTAATCGTCAAACGTTAACTCTCCACAATCTGCACCCTGAGTTACAATTCCTAAAGTTTGGAGACTCTGTTGGTGGTTCTAGGTCTTCGGATTGCTTAAAGCTGCACTTTCTGAAGCAGTAGTGATCAGGGTTAGGGTTGACTCTTTTCCATGCCTCATCAGTCATGATTATAACGGTCAAAACTGTTATCTTCTCCAACTCAACTTTTTCAATGCTATCCATCACAAAAGAAAAAAATCTCTGCGGTAAGAAGTTTAAAATTTGAAATAATACCTTGTTTTAATGGTTGTGTTGTGACTGAAGAGCACCCTAGTTTGCTCAACACAAATTTAATCATACAACATATAAACACAAGTTTTTGTTGGTGTTAATGAAACATAAGTTCTAGCATGACACCGTAGTATCATGGAATGGTATGTGGAAGTTAGAGTTGAAAGACGACCGTCTGTCGTCTTCAATATATTTTATGTATAGTTCTGTAAAATTATAATTTATTTAATGTCGCTAGATTATCATTTTATTAAAACTTGAACCCGACTGTTTTCAAGGCTTGAGGATAGCATTTTTATTTTATGTGTTAAAATATTAGTTAATATTGCTAGGTTTTTCTTATTTTGTTATGTTTATAATTTATTATTATATTAATTAATGTGGCATAATTGTTGTTTATCCGCTGTGTCATGGTCCCTTACTTACTTTTAAGTGTGTGTGTGAATCTATGGTTGTTTGAATGTGGGGAGTGATAGCTCACTTTGCATCGATCTCTCTGTCTCAGTGTCAATAGCTGCTGATACGACCATAGAGGTTTCCACACCCTTTGGTTGCAAGCTAGTTAGCGAGCCTACTCTAGGGTGAGTATCTCCGCCCCCCACCACCGCTGTGTCTTGGATTTTCTGGCTTCCGGTGGCCTCCCGCGTCCGGTGGCCGCTCGGTCTGATCATTATGGACTGGTTGTCTGGTGAGGTAAGGCTGGTTCTGCTCTTGCTAATGGCGACTCATGGCTACGTTACATGAACGCACTCCACTGAAGGTGAAGTGGTTGATAATCGAATTCATTATACAAAATCACGGTGGATTCTTAACTTACAGTCTGTTAGAAATAGATCTAGGTACTGGTTTTATATGATGTGGTGTGAATTCAGGCGACTAGCTGCAAACCCCGGAAGTCGGAACTCAGACCCACGTGGTTCCGAAAACCGGTAAAATTTAATAAATTCAGTTTCCGAAAAATAAAGAAAATTAACTACTGCATCTAACCCATAGAAATGCTTAGAATTATATAAGGAAGCGAATGAAATACATCTATACGCGATAGGGGGCGACGGATGAAGTACAGTCTCCAAAACTCGTAAAAGTGAAATAATTACAAAGTCGGAAAAATAAAATTACGAATTACAGAATGCAACCCATAGAAATGTTTAGAATTACATAAGGAAGCTATTGAAGGAGGTTGTACAATGCTCAGAGAGAATTACTGACACAGACAGAGTTCGTACTAGAAGTCGGAGAAGAAATAGCAACTTTAAAATAGGCAGGGAGAGAAGATAGCGAAATATTAGTGGAAATCAGGATACCCGCATAGTTACTTGCCTGATGGTCATGGAACAAACAAGAGTGGAAGCTGAAGGCTTTGTTCTATGAACCAACCACATGGAACACCTATCACTCACGGAAGGAAACGATAAGAAGATTTTTACATGCACTGTACAGAAGTGAACATATCACCTATTAGAAATCGGGCCCCACAATGTTAGAAAATATTTACACAGAGTTTATACACAGCGACATGATCACAAATGGGTTTTAACATACCAGGTCGTTATCAAACTGCAACTATAATCGCACACACCCGCGTTGAACTATTGTAAATCACTGTATTGAAAAACGAGAACACATTTCCACACACGATCGGAGAAAATATTCCAAAAATGATTTTAAGTTCACGAGTCTAAGTTAAACGTGCTACTCAGTGCAAAGCTACGCACTGTGTGTGTATGAGCGAATGAGTGTTGTTTGTGAATCCTCCCCCCAGTAGCGTTAATCATGTATAATTTAGGCTGGGCACCGTCCGCATTAATGCAAGTAGGAGATTCATTTTTATTGTGTTAACGAAATTGGTTCCCCTTTTTGCTTGTTTTCTACCTGAATAAACAAGTTTATGTTCAGCATAATCCGTAAGTTGACTATAAATTGTAGTTTTAGAGCATCTTCCCTCTTTTATTTTAATATTGTTCTTCACAAGTGCTGAGATCAAGCTTAGATCAAAATTTTCTCATGTGTAAATTCTGTTGCGACGTACATGTTTTCTTAGCCAGCTTTCTAAGATAACTTTAATTGTGGTGGCTTGCTTATAAATGTGTGTGTAATAACGTGTGAGCTGCTACGTATATTGACTAATGTAGTATTAACTTCCTGTTATTGAAGTAATTTGAAACGAGCTTGTTCTGAGGTTGGGCCAGACTGCGTGCCTGTCTATAACCAGCTCAGCCACTCAGGTGCGAGAGTTGTGTTACTGCAGTGCTGTCTGTTGCCTGCAAGAAGGAGTACACATTAGATGAATATTGTTTTTGACGTTGTCACCCTTGGTGTACCAAGAATTGCCAATCGTCTGCTAAGCTTCACAACTGTGTGCAGCTTCAGTTACGCCTTTGGTTTAGGCTACCATGTACACTTATCGGTTACGCCGCTTGCCGGCTCATAGAGGTTATCCAGGAGTCGGTATAACTGTTTGAAATCTTGACGCCTTATCATCCTCAATGATGGATCCCCTACGTTACTTCCATTACCCGGACAGAGACCATCAGCCGTCGATTTGACTTTGTGTTCAGCGTCTGTTTCTTCATTCTTTACATGGTCTGTACTTTCATATCCTATGGGTTCCAACCATTATGCTATTCTGCTCTCTTCACCAACCTCGTCACCGAACACGGTCTGTCGGCCGTCTCGCAAATGGAATGTCAGGAGGGCAGATTGGTCTCGGTATAGTGCCATCATGGATACACAACTTTCGTCGTTTCCCACCAAGTTGTCACCGCAAACAAGGTACGCTCATTATAGGAATTGCATCAACCTAGCAGCATCGCAGTCAATCCCACAGACGAGGTTGGTAACTGGCAGTAGACGTCTGCCGGTTGCCTGGTGGAACCAAGAGTGCTCGCGTCGAGTGGCGCAAAGGAGACTGGCATGTAGCCGTTTTAAACGGGAAACCACATGGGAAAACTACCTCGCCTACAAACGTATAGATGCGACTACCAAACGCTTTCTCAAGACTTGTAAAAAAGAACATTGGAAGAAATTTTGTGAACAGTTATCCCTGCATACTCCTGTCGGAAGGATTTGGTCGAAAGTTAACTCACTCAAACGAAAACCAATGCCTCCCAAGCGGTTACAGACCTGGATAGACGAGTTTGCCAACATTGTAGCACCTCTTACGGCCATGCCAGAACCCATTGATCCCACCACAAATATCGCCGTTGAAGATCTTCAAGATGATCTCACCTCACCGTTCTCCCTCGCTGAACTCAACAGTGCGCTGCCGCCCTCGACCGATACGTCGCCCGGGCATGACCAGATACATTACTCCATGATACGCAATTTGTCTGATGATGCAAAACTTATTCTTTTGAATATCTTTAATGACATCTTGAGAGAGGGGTCTGTTCCAACCGACTGGACCACTCAGGTATTGGTTCCTATATTGAAACCTGGAAAAGACCCTGGTCAGGCAACGTCGTATCGCCCCATCGCATTGTCGTCATGTGTGTGCAAGACCTTTGAACGTCTCCTCAAGGTCCGGTTAGAATGGTGGTTAGAGCATCACGATCTGTTCCCACGGACACAATACGGTTTTCGCAAGGGGAAGAGCACTTACGATAATATAACATCTCTTGCTATGGGCATCGAAAAAACATTCCTGACAAATGGGTATTTGACGGCTCTTTTTCTTGATTTTTCGAGGGCTTATGACAATGTTTTGATACATAAACTTATAAATAAATTACAACTTTTGCATCTCCCGCTAAAGGTGTTAAGAATTATATACAGATTACTTTGTTGCCGCACTGTTTATATCCGTGACCAGGACAATGTGTTACATGGCCCACGAATCGTTTCCCGTGGCCTCCCGCAAGGTGCGATATTAAGCCCCTTGCTATACGCCTTGTATGTTGCCGACTTAGACTCTATCTTTCATCCTACTGTCAAAGTTCTACAGTACGCGGACGACGTTTGTATATACGCCCACTCGTCGTGCTTTTGGGTGACTAACATATGGCTTACTACTGCATGTGAAAAACTGGCTGAATGGGAGTTAGAACACGGACTCACGCTATCGCCTGAAAAATCTACTGTGGTGATATTCACGAGGAAACGACAGAATTATTTCTCTCCAGACCTTCAGCTCGGTCCATACAAACTGCCTGTTCGGTCATATGCTAAGTTCCTTGGTGTTTACTTCGACAGCAAACTGACGTGGACGCGCCATGTTGAATATCTCTTGGACAAAGTGGACACTACTGCAAATATCCTGCGTATGCTTGCCAGAGTTTGGTGGGGAGCCGATCCGATGGTACTCCTTACTCTTTATAAGGTCTTGATCCGCTCCGTTTTGGATTATGGCAGTATCGTCTACGCTACTGCAGCGCAATCGACCCTGCGCAAACTTGATGTCCTCCAGTACAGAATGCTTCGTCTTGTTCTCGGAGCTATGAAGTCAACACCCACCAACGCCTTGCTCGTGGAAGCGTCTGAAATGCCGTTAACTATACGTCGACAGATGCTGTCCGATATTTTCCTCCTCAGCCGAGCGTCAATATGTGATAGTGCCTCTCTCAAAACGGTACACCAATTTTGGAACATAACAGAAATGCATCACAGAAGAGGCATGACCCGAGTTCCTTTACTGGTTCGCAGCTACGAGAAATGGAGACATCTCTTCCCACTCATCATACAGGACACCAAACTTCCTTGTTTCCGTTATTCTTATCATCTGTTTTTCAACCCAGTCCCGGTGACACATTTGCCATCAGACTACACAACGGGGACCAACATCACTCTCGACGTGGAACAGTTTCTTCTCCGCAACTGGCCACAGCATGCTCACATCTATACTGACGGCTCTAAAACTGAAGCAGGGGTGGGATACGCCTTCTTCTGCCCCTCTAACGGCACCTACCAAATGTTTGCGCTTCCGCCTGCGTCATCTATTTACACGGCAGAGTTACTAGCCATCAGGGAGGCCATTTATTACGGCACACGAACATTTAACTCTATATTGATCCTCACGGACTCTCAAAGCTTGCTGAAAAAATTACAACATCCGACGTTTGACAAACGAACGAATAGATATATATTGGACATCTTGGAGGCCATAACAAATGCACAGACAGTGGGCATAGACATCCACTTACTTTGGATTAAAGGACATCGAGGTATACCCCATAACGAAACAGTAGACCGCCTTGCCAAGAGAAGTATTACGGAAGGACAACAACGCCCCACGCCGATTCCATATACAGACTTACGAACGACGATTCGGAAAGCTGCCTATCGCACTTGGGACCACGAATGGCGCCTCTCTCATGTGTTTAAGGGAGGACACCTGGGAGCTATACAACCAAATGTCTCCTCACGCCCGTGGTTTTCATCGATAACGCATAGTAGACGTCATGCAACGTCTATCATTCGGATGAGACTGGGGCATGGATGTTACCCTGCCCACCTACACCGTTTGAAAATCATCGCTTCTCGGCATTGCGACAAAGATGTAACGGCAGTGGCGGATCTCAACCACATCATACTGGCATGCACCAAGTACACGGCCGCACAAAGTGTATTCTACCGAACGCTGGTCGCGAGGGGTTACCCCCTCCCCACAAGTGTCACTGTCCTCCTTCATGGATTCGACAAGCTTAAGTACACTTTACTGAAGGACTACCTCAAAGTCACTGGCATACAGCTCTAATTTTAGAGCTAGTGTGTTTACCTTGAACATGCACAGCGGGAAACTGCATAAGTGATTTTATATTATATTTTGACTTTTATTTGTCTTTGCACCTCTCATTTGGTCCTATGCTTTCTGCACTTTTATTGTATTACAAATATCTGTCGTACTGTTAAATATGTATTGTTTAATGTCTTTATATGTTATTTTTCTACTTTTATTCTAAGGCTATATGATGTAACATACTTATTAATATTGTGCTGTACATTGTAAGAATTTCAATTCTATTGTAATGTTGTCAATGTAATAACCGCTGGCTGTATGGTCACTGTCACCAAAAGCCATAATAAAGAATTATAAAAAAAAAAAAATCTTGACGTGTTAGGTAAGACAATCAATAATTCGTAGTCTAATGGTGGTTCGTTATTATTCACGATGCAGTTGTCTACAAACTTTAAGATTTTGCATTTTTCGTTTTTCGTGTGACTGTTAAACGAGGTTACACACACATTAAACAACTGTGTCGACATCGTTCCATTTTAGTTCGATATACAACTTGTGGGAATCGATTTTACTCCTTTGAAACAGTGCGCTTTCTCAAGTTTCCCTGTTATGAGTGGTTTCAACTTTTGAGACCCGTCAAAAAAAAAAAAAAAAAAAAAAAAAAAAAAAAAAAAAAAAAAAAAAAAAAAACGTTTTGTCTGCGTATTTTTTCTAATATAGTAACGTGTCGGTTCTTGACATTTGGAACCCAATCCTCACTTGATGCAAATTCTTTTATTCTGAGAGACTTCCTATTTCTCCTTCAGTATAAACCACCCACGGAGACGTTTTGTTCTCTACATTGACGAATCCAAGCACTCCCCAAGGCGGGAAATTCAAACTGAACTGACAGTTTTCTACTCTCACTTAAAGGCACTTCCGGTGACGCGATCTTAATTTTTCAAAATCAATGACGGTGTCGGTGGCAAGATGCCGAACTGTTTGGCGACATCCGATTTTGATTAATAGTCCTCCATCGCTTGAATCACACGCTTCTTTTAATTTACTGAAAAAACGAGTGTCCTTTCCTGTAACCATTTTGACAAAAAAGGGGGGAAAAATGAAGCAAGGTGCAAGGTGTCATTCCTACAATTTCAAATTACCGAGGGACCAATTCACATTAATTAAATACCTAACAATTACAATTATTAACAACTTTAATTTGAATGAATACACTGACAATAACGTAGCGAAGGTGAACAGTCTTATTAGATTGTCAAACACTTGGAACACTTAGAAGATGTAACATTTTTAATGAAGAAAATGCCTGCACTACACTTGTGCATCCTAATTTGGAGTATTGCTCCACATTGTGGGATCCCCACCAAGATGGGTAGCTCGTTTTGTATTATCCGATATAGGGAGGAGACTATCACGGTAATGATGCAGGAGATGGGGTGGAAATCATTAAACGAAAAGCTTTATTATTTGCGGCGTGATCAATTTGCGAAATTTGATCAACTTTCTCCTCCGAATACGAACATATTTTATTAGCACCCACCTACTTAATGGAAAGACACGATGACCGTAATAAAATAAGAGAAATAAGATAGAAAACAGAAAGATTCATGTTTTCCATGTTCCCTCTCGAATTAGAGAATGTAACAATGAAGTAATATCATTAAAGTTGTTCGTTGAACCCTCTGCCGTGTACTTAAATGTGGTGTGCAGAGTGATTATATAGATGCATGTTTTCATTTTATCGAGTATTTTTCAAGGGACAAGAAAAGAAATTATCGTAGGAGTCCAATTAACGAGTGTCAGTTTATCGAGAGTCGCCTGTAACCTGCATCAAATACAGTGCAGCTGGCTGAAGTTCTCATCAGCGAATACATTTTGGTTCAAAAGTCTTGCGTTTAGGGGAGAGTAGGGGAATGGGGAACTCTTAATGCATTTAATTCCCCCTCCCCCAAATGGATTCAACTAATTTTAATTAAATTAGTGCCAACTAAAGTACCTTTAATGTACTACAAAATATACATATATAGTTCGTGAGTACTATGTCTCATTACTTTATATATTTTTAATCTCTAAACCTTTGCACTGTTCGATATTGTCCGCCAAGTCGGGTAATGGTGAATACATTTATTCCAATACTGATAACAATGGAAATTAATAATCCTCACAACATTTCCAAAGTAACACCTAGTTCCTAAGACTAGGGACTGATAAACTCAGCAGTTACGTCCCTTAGATTTACAAACATTTGCAAACAAATCTGTATTTAAAAATGTTCAGATGTTTGTAAATCTATCGAACTCAACTTCTGGGTTATTAGTCTGTAGTTTACAAACTACTTAAACTAAGGTAAATTAAGCTAAGGACAACGCTAACACCCATACCCGAGGTGAGGACTCGAACCCCGACGGCGAACGGCCGTGCGCACCGCACCACGGCGCCCCAGTGCGCACGGCTAGTCCGCCTCGGCTACATGTATGTACTAAGTTTCACGGCAACTGGTAAAACGGTGAAGAAATCTATCGCTGGGTCAACGGTGTCGACGTCTATTGCAATATACCGCCGCCATGCACCCTTCGGAGTTACACGAAACATAAAAACTTTCCCTGTAAAGAAATACAGAAATATGGTTAATACGTCGTTCCTAAGGAAAGCTGTGATGGAGTGCATACAAAAATTATGATATTTGGACTTTGTTAGAGTTTTCAGACTTTCTGTTATGACTATCCCGATTTTTTTCCCTGCAAACTTTTCCAGGACCATGACAAACAAAATAGGAAGGTATTTATCTCGTCCTCTGTCCTCATCTTCAGTTACAGTGTTCATTCAAAAAACACACTGTAAAAGGCATTTGATGTTTCTGTCAATTTTTTTCAATTTTCAGGTAGATTTTCCAAAACGTTTCTTTCAAGGTAACAGTTTCCCGTGTGTCACATGGCGGATCGTCGTCTAATACTCACTTTACAAACGAAATCTTCTATTTCCTTTAACTACACGTTAACGGTTGCATACATGCACGAGTTTTGCTTTGTGCATATTTATGGCAAAACCAGTTTAGAATTAAATCAGTCGCCTCCTTGCATAATCAATATACATATATAAAAATGAAACGTGGGACGTTTGACAGTATATTTCACTTGGTAGCTAAAGTCATTCACTGCAGACCAATGGCGGTTATGCATGAGAGTAGCCTTTAGGTTCGCGGTGTGCACTATGGTGTTTTGCTCGCGGTGTGTGGCGGTGAGTGAGTGTGGCGAATAGAAATGCGTAAAATTTGGAGCAATACGACGATCAACAGACGCTCAAAGATAAAAAGACTGAAAGATACAACACTATGAAACACAGACATACATTAACTGAGCATTAAATACATTGGAAATATACCAATGATCTCAATATAAACACTGGAAAGACAACTGTAGTGCTTAGGATCAAAATACTGACAACTGGATTTGAGAGACAAATAGACGTCGAGCGTCACGGTTTCATAATACATAGTACCATTTGCATATTATCTTTGAGCTCAATGCATACACAGACTGTAGAGCATAGACATATATCTGAGCTGTAGACATACGTAAATGTATGTCTGTGATAAAATTCGGACTGAAGACCAGCGAGCGATGACTTTTGACACTATAATAGCAAGGAGCTTATATTCAGCGAAACTTCATGCAGATTCTTCAGTTGTTTTCCTGCAACATGCGTACGAAAAAAGAAAAAAAAAGTAAATACTGCAGTTTGAAAAGTAAAACTACCAAGAAAGATGCCAAAGCGTAAGAAAGAAATTTCGCGTTTCGATCCGTTTCTAAAAGACAGAAAACGACGCTGAATAGTAAATCTACAAACGATAGAAACTTGAAATTTGTAAACGTTGTATATCTTACACTGCAGATATCAGCGATTTTTCGATATTCCAAACCATAAGGGGTTGAAATAGGGGATGAACGGTGTTTTGAAAATACGTTGTTAATCAGGCAATTTTGAAGCAAGAAATACAAAACTTCAGATTTAGATTTTTGATTGGAATTTTAAAACCACGTGTGTCGATATTTTTGGAATTTCAACCACTAAGCGGGTGAATAACAGGAATATCTTTTAACGGTGCTACTAAGACTATTTTGATACTATAAATGCGAAACATTGGATTTGGAACCATGGTTTGAATTAAAAAAGTGTTACGGGATGTTTTGAATCCTGCCGTCAATGTTGCAATAGGGGGTGGTACATTCTTTCAGAATACTTGACAAGGAAAGTATTTTTAAAGTTAAATCTATGAAAATTTATATTTAGCAGCGGAAACAACCAATGCAAACCATCCAGTCTACACGTGCGAAGCAGCGGGAATTAAGCAAGTAATATTTTTAAAAAATCGCACTGGCGTGTTTTACCGCCCACTTTAGATTTGTAGTTTATACGTTTTTGCAAACATTTGGGACCAAAATAATAATTTAAATAATAAAAAATTAATTAATAAGAGTGTCTGAAACCCTGGTAGGAAAAAAAAAACTTTAAGTACTGGCGGTTTCCGAACCATTGACATTCATCGTCACAGTCCAACACATTGCCCATTACGCTACAGCTAACAGTTAGGAAAGGCGTTCTACAATCTCATACTATTGATGGCCGTTGTTAACTGATGCTAATATGGCATTTGTAGACACTAGATTATCATTTATCGTACGAAAAACGTCTTTTTTTAAAATTCTTCAGGGTGCCATTGCTTTGAAATGACAACGTGTAAGTTACAATAAGAAAATCATCAAATACGCAAAGCAAGACGGCGTATGCCAGAAAGAGTTCTGGGCGAGGAATGTTACATGACATCTGCTAACGGCTGGTTTTTGTTAATTTAATGGAGGGTGTCTAAACTCCGTTATTTTTGCAAATATCTCTCAAACGATACGAGATATGAAAAAAAATATATATATATATAAGGGAACAAAGTTGAAGAGAATTTTCTCCTCTACAAATTCGTTTATTCAATTTTCGCGTCAGATGAACGTTTTATTTGCAATTAAAATTACATTACAAACGGCTTTTTTGGGTATTACTAACGTTTTTCTTGTCCGTAATATTTCAAAAAGCGAGGTTGTAGTGTCTGGTAGCCAATAATTATGTCTGCAAAATTTGGTGCCGATCGGTTGATCTGTTTGACTTAAAAAGTGGGAACACGTTACAGCCAGACAGACATCGGCCAATCGCCGTTATTTTTGCAAATATCTTCGCAACGATGCAAGCTATGGAAAAAACATAATAGAGCTAAGTTGTAGAGTATTTTCCCATCTACCAATTCGGTTATTCAATATTCGTGTCAGATGAACGGTTCGTTTGCAATTACAATTATATTACAAGCGGCTTTTTTTTTTTACTACCGTATTTTTTGTCCGAAAAATTTGAAAAAGTGAGTTTCAGGTCTCTGGTGGCCTACAATTATGTGTGCAAAAATTGGTGCTGATCGGTTGAACGGTTCGTCTTAAAAACAGGGAACACGTTACGGACAGACAGACAGACAGACATACTTCCCAAAATCGCCGTTATTTTTGCAAATATCTCTGAAACGATACGAGATATGAAAAAAAAAAAAAAATAAGAGAGCAAAGTTGTAGACAATTTTCTCCTTTACAAATTCGGTTATTCAATTTTTGTGTCAGAGGCATGGTTAAGTCGTTATTTTCATTTAAATTTCGAGCTGTCAAACTAGTATAACCTAAAGTGGACCAAAAAGGTACATCAATTTCGTGTTCGCGTATTTATATAATAATAGCTTTCTCACTTAAATGTTTACCACAACTTTTCAAAAACAGTAAATTGCAATTTTTATGGTTGGGAGTGGGGGAGGTTAAATAGATGCCTCCCGACTGCTAATATTGCAGAATTTAAGTTTCGCCCCTGCGGAGCCGCGCAGCCGCGAGCGACGCGGCCCGCTGCGGGGTGGGTGGGTGGCAGCAGCGGCAGCAGCTCCCCTTTAACGCCGGCTACACCCTCTCTGTCTGCCGCCCTCGCTCTGTCACTGTCTGCCGTTTTACGTCGTGTTTACTCTTTTTTTTTTTGCCCTCGCTGCCGCCGTCCTCCCTCTCTCTTTGCTCCCTTTTTCCCTCTCTCTTTTTTTTCTTTTTCTTTTTTATTTCCCCCGGCGCTGCCGCCGCCGCGCACGCCGCCGCGGCCCTCTGTTTATTCACTTATTTGTTTACCTGTTTATTTTCAAAACTGCACCGCGCGCTGCAGAGGACAAACAGCGGCCGATCGCAGCCTCCGCCCCGCCGCGCTTCGGCACCTGGCGGCGTGTCGCCACTAATTGTCGCGCGCTCCACACGGCTCTGTGTTTGCTCCGACGCTACGGCGGGGCCACTCTGTCAGCCGCCGCCCTCCCGTCCACTTTGTGGCCACCTTGCCTTCACCGCCGTGTCAACGCTGACGCACCGTTCATTCACAGTTTTCTCCTCTTTAATAAACTGCCTCCACAACCATCACATTCTACCTTTGGCAAAATTCAGCTGTCTAATGATCGTGCTATAGCTTCATCTCGATAATTTCATATGTTGTGATTCTTGAAATTCGCACTAGTGACGACCTCGTAAACCGTGACTGTGGCTATAATCTTAGCAAATCTTGGTAACCTTCGATTGGGTTAATTAATAATAAATCTAGCAAACGTAACGTAGTGACGACCACGGCGGACAAAGCCCTCACATCGACGTCATCTGAGATGCTGTCACAATCGGTTTCACTGCGCGGCCGCGGCGTGGGGCGCTTGCCGAGGGTATTTAAATCGCCCGCTACCGGGCTGGAACCCAGTTCCCTTCGAGCCGCCGTAGGGTGCGGATCGCCGTGCCGGCGCGTTTCCAGGAGCTCAGTCTGTCAGTTCACCTGATGATGGCGACATGTGTGATCGCCGAAATATTGTGCCCGTTGGACACTACAGACCGGCAGTACACCCGTGGATATTTTGATTATTTCATATGTTTCCTATTTATCTTTGTAGTAATGCTGAAGAGAGACCATCATCCCCCATAACATGTAAGGTGTCTCAGGAAGTATGTCACATAATGTGTGATGTGTTTCCATATAACAGAAAAGTTCTATGAATGCAGTGTTGCAGCCAGGATTTTGGGTCTTGGAGGGGGAGGCTAGATTTTAAAGCCTTTTTAATTTATTAATCTATGACTTATTTTTACATTTTTTATAATTTAACCAATTATACTACCAAAACAAATGCACAAGAAATAAAATGAGTAGACTCTCAGTAATTTGAAAGTAGAAGAGGAGCATTGTGGTGAAATGGAGTGTATCTAATCAGCTCGTAAAATAATTAAGCTCAGTAGTAGAACGCTTACCCGTGAAAGGCAAAGGTCCCAGGTTCGAGTCCCGATTCCAGGAAGTATCATATCAGCGCACACTTCGCTGCAGAGTGAAAGTTTCATTCTGGAAACATCCCTTAGGCTGTGGCAAAGCCATGTCTCCACCATATCCTTTCTTCCAGGAGTGCTAGTCTTGCAAGTTACGCAGGAGAACTTTTGTGATGTCTAGAAAGTAGGAGGCGAGGTACTGGCAGAATTGAAGTTGTGGGGCGGCGTGGTTAGTCGTGTCGGGGTAGCTCAGTGGTAGACCACTTGCCCGCGAAAGGCAAAGGTCCCAGGTTCGAGTTCTGGTTTCGGTACACAATTTTAATCTGCCAGGATGTTTCATATCAGTCCACACTTCGCTGCAGAGTGAAAGTTTCATTCTGGAACTATTATGTTAGTAGCCAAAGAGTAAGGTCTTTACAGTTTAATTAACATTAGACACTAAGGTGTAAAAACTGAACTAAAATAACACTTCTATTGTTTATAAGATTCCACTCGGTGGCGCAGCTGACGTGCTAAGCAGCGGGTTGCCGGATATGATAGATTAGATTAGATTAATACTTGATCCATAGATCGCATATACGACATTTCGTAATGATGTGGAACGTGTCAGTTTAGTAAATGTTGTCTACACTTGACAATCAATATTTTAAGGATTTTTATTACATTCTTTTCTTGGCGTTACAAAAAGGTACGGCCAAACATTCAGGAAACATTCCTCACACACAAAGAAAGAAAATATGTTACGTGGACACGTTTCCGGAAGCACTTAATTTCCATGTTAGAGCTCATTTTATTACTCCTCTTCAAATCACATTAATCATGGAATGGAAACACACAGCAACAGAACGTACCAGCGTGACTTCAAACACTTTGTTTCAGGAAATGTTCAAAATGTTCTCCGTTAGCGAGGATACATGCATCCACCCTCCGTCGCATGGAATCCCTGATGCGCTAATGCAGCCCTTGAGAATGGCGTATTGTATCACAGCCGTCCACTATACGAATACGAAGAGTCTTTACATTTGGTACCGGGGTTGCGTAGACAAGAGCTTTCAAGTGACCACGTAAATGAAAGTCAAGAGGGATGAGGTCAGGAGAGCGTGGAGGCCATGGAATTGGTCCGCCTCTACCAATCCATCGGTCACCGAATCTGTTGTTGAGAAGTGTACCAACACGTCGACTAAAATGTACAGGAGCTCCATCGTGCATGAACTACATGTTGTGTCGTACTTGTAAAGGCACATGTTCTAGCAGCACAGGTAGAGTATCTCGTATGAAATCATGATAACGTGCTCCAGAGAGCGTAGATGGAAGAACATGAGGCCCAATCAAGACATAACCAACAATTCCTGGCCAAACGTTCACAGACAATCTGATTTGATGACGTGATTGCACCATTGTGTGTGGATTCTCGTCAGCCCACACATGTTGATTGTGAAAAATTACAATTTGATCACGGAATGAAATTTACATTTGAAGAGAAATACTAAAATGAGCTCTAACATGGAAATTAAGCGTTTCCGGACACGTGTCCACATAACACATTTTATTTCTTTGTGTGTGAGGAATGTTTCCTGAAAGTTTGGCCGTACCTTTTTGTAACACACTGTATAATGTGTCTCAGGAGGTATGTCACATGTGTGATGTATTCTGTATAACAGAAAAGTTCTATAAACGCAGTGGCGCAGCCAGGATTTGGGTCTTGGAGGGGAAGGCTAGTTTTTAAAAAATAAAGCCTTTTTAATCCATGACTTATTTTTACATTTTTTTATAATTTAACCAATTACTACATTTACTTCTCTTCTCTTTCCTACTACCGAGTTCCAGTCCTCCATAACAATCAAGTTTTCATCACTCTTAACTTTCTGAATAATTTATTTTATCTCCTCATCATCAGCCGTGCTAGTTGGCATATAAACTTGCTCTACTGTGGTCGGTGTTGGTTTTGTGTCTACCTTTGCTACGATAATGCGTTCACAGTAACTTACCAGCAATCCTATTTTCTTATTCATTATCAGACCTACTACTGCGTCACAACCAACTGATTTTGAATTTTTAACCCTGAACTCACCTGACCAGAAATCCTGTTCATCCTGCCACCGAATTTCACTAATCCCAACCATATAACTTTAACCTATCCAAATTTTTCAACTTACCTAGGCGATTAAGAACATTCCACGCTTTGACCCGTAGAATGCCAGTCTGATTTTCTTGATGACGACATCCTTCTGAGTAGTCCCTGCCCGGAGATCCGAATGGGGGACTATTTTACCTCCGGAATATTTTACCTGAGAGGATGCCATCATCATATGTTCATACAGTAGAGCTGCATGTCTTCGGGAAAAGTAAAGGCTGTAGTTTCCCCTTGCTTTCAGTCGTTCGCAATAACTGTGTGGCAAAGCCACATTAGCTGATGTTACAAAGCCAGCTCAGTCAATCATCCAGACTGTTGCCCCTGTAACTACTGAAAAGGCTGCCCCTCTTCAGGAATCACACGTGTGTCTGGTCTCTCCACGGATAGCCCTTCGCTGTGGTTGCACCTAAGGTACGGCTAAATGCATCGTTGAGGCACGCAAGCTACTCCACCTCTGCAACGTCTGTGATTCATGGGGGTGGATATTTTTCTTAGAAATTTCAACCAGTGAACTAGAATATCTGTATGAAATGTAAACGTGTTCTGAATGAATGATGCGCACTGCCTCTGCTTTGTTGAAAATCTGTATGGATATTTTTGAGGATCTTTTTATGAAGAAAACAGATATCAGCATGTTTCGCAGATTTTAACTTTGCAATTACTGTGTGAATTTCGTGATGACAGATAAGCAGTATGTCTTGTTAGCAGTAAAAAATCACATGAAATAGCAGTCATGTAAGTTTACAAAATTAGGAATTTTCAATATAAATCAACCAATTGTTGCAAACCTATAAAGAATCAGTGTTACATTTAATCTACAGCAAATAAAATAATTAACAACATATGTTTTATTTTAATCATTAATTTTAATTATTCAATTTTTAATTATTCAACAGAATGTAAAAAAAAGGATAATATGTGCAGTATTTGATATGGTATTTCATACAGATACACCAGAAGATGCACCTTACAAACGTTTCGAAACCAGTCGTGTAGTCTAAAAGACTTCATTAAATACAGCCGCGCGGGAGTAGCCGAGCGGTCTGGAGCGCCACGTTGCGGATCGCGTGGAGTTTCGAATCCACCCTCGGGCATGGATTTTTGTGTTGTCTTTAGTATAAGTTAGTTCATAAGTAGTTTGTAAATTTAGGGACTGATGACCCCTTAGTTAAGTCCCTTAACCTTCGCAAATATTTGAACATTTTTGAACATTAAATACAACTTCTGTGGACTGCGATATTTCATTTAGAAAACATTTATATGTGATGTAGCTCTTCTACTTCATTGATTTAAAGACCCAAGAAAAATATTCCTTATGACCGAGGGAAACCTCCCGAAAACCTTGGTCGGAACCGGAGGATTAAGGTCGGTGTAATGAATAATTATTACATCAATTTTAGATGTCCAAGGCAGTAATGATATATGTTGGTCTCTTTGTAAATACTGGTGTAATAATAAATACGACAGGAAACACAGCTATCAGTATAACATAATGATTATCTTTATTATTGATTTACTAATTCCATTTAGCTCCATGTACCCTTTATGAAACATATTTGATATACAAATCTGCTTAACACAAATGCAACGGGCAATACGGCACTCGATGAATTATGCTGTTCTGAATATGAATCTTGAATCTTCCTTATTTCAAATAAGACTGGAAGAAAACTACATTTCTGGATGCATGTGATGCTTTTGATATACCTTACACTGTAGTTTAGAATGCAGAAAATTGACGTTGCTCAACATCCAACTTCAGTACCGCATCATTTATCCAGTGCCCCTAACGTCTCTTGCATCTGTGCTTAAGATTTCTGTACCAAAACTCACAAACATGCTTCATAATAGGTACAGAGAGCTAAATGACATAAGTAAATAAATAATACCAACACTCTTTATGTTATTCTTTTGCCTCTGATTCCTGTCCTGTTCATTATTACACTAATATCCACAAGGCTGGCCAACATGTAGAGTTACGTCTGTGAGGAATTAATTTTAATTACAATGGAAACGGAAGCTGAAATAAATAATTATACTCCAATTTTATTTCATAATCGGTGATACAGTTTTCGTATGTACACTCGGTGACAGAATTTCTCCAACATGAATGTCAAACGTACCAAAACCTACCAATGTGCACAATCAGTGTGAACATTCACAGCTGAATGTAAGGCAAGATCTTATTAGAATGATTAATGGTAGGGAAGCGACAACATAAATGAAGGTAAACCAGTCAACAATCTGAAGAGTGTGAACACCACAGTGCTTTACTAGGAATGGTCCTGTTTTGAAATGGCCTACCCAGCTAGTTATAGAGGACCCCTATAGTTGAACGTGGACTCTGAAATAAGGCTCATCTCGGGATTTTTCGCATTAACAAAGTTTCCAGATATGAAACGTATTCACAAGAAGTTCAAAGTGACGAACAAAAACCTAAGACAAAACGAAATTCGAAACCTCGACCTTTCGAATCACAGTGTGGAACTCTACTACAGAGCCAAATACAACGACGTATTGCGTTGTCATAAAAATCAAATATTATGCACAGAGTACTGAGCTTAACGCTTGCCACATAACGATGACATTCAAATATCTCTTTCCAAACATCATGAACCGCAACAGAAAGCTGATGTGACTAGACAGTTAATGTCCCTTTTCCTCTGCTATTCTTGTTTTGTTCTTCTTTTGTTCTTCTTTTGTTCAAATATTCTCAACTTCATTCATGTCAGCTCATTTGGGTGGCTATTTCAATGCAGTAACAACTAAAGATGACATGAATGAGCGACCGATGGCTACGAAATCTCGCTGCCATAGAAGACAACATCAAATTTTTCGGATGAAAATTTCGTTGACCACCTCCAGTTTTCGGTTCACTTTCCACAAGAGTCCACACCTATCAGCCGATACAAATGCCACCATCGTTACCGATATCAGTCACTTTTTCGGCAATTGTAAATATGTTTTATATGTTTTGCAACCTATGCATCACGTTTTGTCCAGTAAACAAGTGCTCTTCCTGTTTTTCAGTACAGAAAACCTTTTTTTTTGTTTTGTTTGTAAAAACTACTCGTCTCCAAAATGGAAAAGATCTGTCAACTTTTTCAGCAGCAAAAGGAAGGTTGGCATTTCAGTGGGAAGAACAGCATTGTCTTTTCAGAGCAGCGTTTCCCAGACCATCTTCCCTTAGACAATGAATGATAGCGCTTCTGCTGTGTTGACGAATTAATGGTTTTAACTGAAACAAGCATATTTGCCGATCCTGAGTTGCTATTGTTTCGTGCCAAGAATCAGAATGAAACAGTTCGTTATACTTACCATCCTCCCCTTTACATCTGATCCACTTAGCAAACATCGACTTGTGAATGTTCATGGTCCTTACTATATAACCATTTGAAGTCTTTGTTTGTCCGGTGCTACTATAGCACCCTTATCTGTCTCAGTCACATGATACATTTTGAGTTGAATATAACGTACAGTCTTACATAAGAAAGATCCAGAGACTAGCTCTGTGTGGTTCATTTACAGTGTCCAGTGAAGTCGATCACCTCACGCAATATGCACGATCCGTCAGCACTGTATTATGCGAAAATGCCCGGAGGAAAATTTGTCTTTCCTGTCGAAAAGCTAGGGAACTTAACGAACTTGTGGACTCGTGGAACACCTCGCACAGTTTAAGCAAAAAGGTCGCGGTTCGAACCCGATAACTCCTAAAAATTTTCTAACAGCATTTCGCTCACAGCTTAAGCTATCAGTCAGAGGAAAACTCGAATAAAATGTTCAAATGTTTGTTAAGTTCAAGGTACTTAACTGCGGAGTCTTCAGTTTCTAAACTTACAAACTACTTATGAACTACCTTATACTAAAGACGACACAAACATCCATGCGCGAGGGCGGATTCGAACCCCCGACCGTAGTGGTCGTCCAGACTGTAACTGGCGCGCCGCAGACCGCTCGGCCACTGCGGCCGGCAAAACTCGAATACTTCCTGAACCACCAATAATAGCGAAAACGTCCAGAAGCAATCCCACAGAACCGCTCGTAGCAGTGTCAAGAACACAACTGCTTACGCTAGGGAGTCCCCACGGTGCCAGCAGCCAGCGAGTATCGGATACTGGTTACTGATACATGCCACTGACTGCCACAGGCGCCTACCAATCAAGTGGGAGCTTAGTTCGCTGGATGACTGTAACTGTTATTTCGTTATTTGAAATTCCATTTATATTTTGGATTTTTGATCTCTTGACCATTTTACTTTGCTTGCTTTTGGGCAAAACACGAATGAAAATTATTCTGTAGTTTCAAGAAAGAACCACTTGGCATCAAATGTTTACCGAATTCAAGAAGGTGTCGATAACTGACACATGCGATGAACTACGGCAATTTATCAGCTACATAACATTCGCATTTACTAGTCAAGATCCAGAAGTGTTTGTAGGTGAACTGAACGCTCTAACTAAAAATCACTAAAACTCAAAGTGGTGACTAATATTGCATGTTTTCTTGCATATCATCAGTTCACGGTCTTTCATAATTCCTATTCACTACTGTTACTAGTGCAATAATGATACCTTTACTCTTTCTTAAAAATAACTTAATGAATAAGCATTAACATAAATTACATCCTCAATCAAAGTACAGGTGGACATAATATCATACATCCGGTGCCTCATAAATTGTGTTTGAACTACGAAATCAACACAAAAAAATTGTCCATTGCAGTTGGTATTTGGTGCAAACAAATGAAATACCGTCCAGTCACACTGCAGGAAGAAACGACCTATGAAACTGCAACGGGTGTTACAAGTGCACGGTACCCACTTTCTACTGATTTCACAAATAAAACATCCGAGGCCATCTCTCTCTCACTTAATCTTTCGATAATATTCTCTCAAATATTTGTCTTTCAAGCACCTAATTAATCGTCATGAAAATTTCTTTCTAGATCAAAATGTTCTTCAAAAATGATTTGATGTCATATTCCAATTAGTACCCTTTATTTTCCACAGGAACTGGCAAACTACCAGAAAATTGTCAGACTGTTTCAAATAATGTGAGAGAATACTGGAAATAACTAGCAGTCTATTGACGAAGAAGCATTACAAATGTCCGCTATATACGGATACTTGTTGCTGCGCAGAAACAGCCAAAAGCTTTTACTCCAGCCAGACCAGAACCATAGAACAATGCCAATTCTACTTCAGAGGAGACCACATCGTTACACCGCTAGTCGGAAACTATAGAGTCATCTTTTCTTTAGTGGTTCATTGTTCGTTAGAACTGGTACACCACTATGTAAGAGACCAGAATAGTTGCAATTTACACGACCAAAATGCATGAATTAATCCCATAACGTTCAAATACAACATTAGTAGTGAGCTTCTTGATGCAGTCGCGTCGTGCAAATATCTGGGCGTAACATTGCAGAGCCATATGAAATGGAGCCATATGAAATGGAGCGAACACGTGAGGACAGTTGTGAGTAAGGCGGACAGCCGACTTCGGTTTATTGGGAGAATTTTGGGAAGATGTACTTCACCTGTAAAGGAGACAGCGTATAAAACGCTTGTACGACCACGTCTTGCGTGTTGTTCAAATGTTTGGGACCTCAGCAGAACAGTTTAAAGGAAGACATAGAAGCAGTCCAGAGGCGAGCAGCTAGGTTCGTTACTGGTAGGTTCGACCAATGCGCGAGTGTCACGGGAATACTCCGGGAACTCAAATGGGGATATCTGGATGAAAGACGACGTTCTTTTTTAGAAATTCTGTTGAGGAAATTTAGAGGTCTGGAATCTGAAGCTGAGTGTAGACCGATCTTCCTGCCGTCTACTTACATTTCGCAAAATAATCACAAAGACAAGATAAATTAGGGCTTGTAAGGAGGCATATAGGCACTCTTCTTTCCCTTGCTTTTTTCCTGAGTGGAATAGGAAAGGAAATGCCTAGTAGTGGTACCGTGTACCGTGTACGGTGGACTGCAGATTATGTATGTAGATGTATGTCACACTTCAGGTGAAAAGCAATTCAGGTTATTCAATGAAAATTATACAAAAATCAAGTGAATTTAAGAACCTAATTCTCTGACAACCTGCAAGTAACTCGTCGGTAACAGAGTTGCCAAACGTATTCTGTGGTGTTGCCAAGTTTCAGTCATGCAATGAGAAGGAAGAATACCAACAAACATAATCTTCGAATTGGCTGGAAAGTGAGTAAATCTCGCGTGGCTACCAAGGGCCGTAAAACCAAAAGAATGTGGCAATCAGTATGACTCGTATTTCTGTAACTAGCATAAGGAATGGAGCATAGTTACGAATAATAAATTATAAACTCTTGCACGACAGCTAACATTATCACTGAAGAAATGTTACCATTATTTCCGTTTTCCTCTGTTATGAACACTGCAAATGAATGCTCTTTCAACAGACGTGATTCACATGTTCTTCGAGCCACTCCAATCGTTATACTGTAAACATTAGGAGCAAGCAACAGTTTTATTTATAATAATAGAAAATATCTATCTTTATATGGCTCTCAATGTCATAACCTCCAAAGAGAAGTACACAAATGAAGAGACAGCTACACAGCACTGATCTCAAAAGTCAGCTTTCATGGGAAGACTTCAAAGCTACAAATAAAATAAAGTTCCGAGAAAGAAGGGCATTTGTTGTTAGAACTCAAAATAAGGGACACATTACACAAATAGTTATGTATAGAATACTTCATATTTAAGTCAAACAGTCAACAACCATTGACAGAATAAGAAGTTTTCCCCTACTGGGTAATGCCAAATTGTGTACTTCGACAGATAATACTCAAGGTAAACACAACTAGTCAGTTGGGCGAACACAAGAGGTTCCCATTATCAGTTCCGCATTATAAAATATTTAGACAATATTGTGATTTGGAAAAATTTGTCTTGCTGTCTGACTGAAATATCTCAATGGCTGCTTTCCTTAATCATAGCTTTGTGATGACTCTATCCTATGCCAATTCTGTATGATTCATATGCATAGATATTTGCAATTTTTCTACTCGTGCAAATCATTTATGTTAAAAAATAAATGTACTGAGGATGTGAGCTCTTTCTTAGTACCTCGTTTTACGCGCCGGCGTATTTTCGACAGCGGCGCCAATAAATGTTTGTTAAGCTCGAAAGACCACCGTTAATTGTAAAATTAACTCTAGCTGAAAGGAGTCAGTTAAAAAGCTTACTTTAGACATCTAACTCTGGCCGTAAAACCAGCTAAAGGATTCGCGTGAACTACTGACTACATCCTGCAACAGAATCTTGTTCCCCCGCTCAGAATTTAGAACTGACTCAAACTTTACTTTAGCAGCAGGAAGACAAGGAGACGGTGGCCAACATATGTCGTAGATCACGAGAATTACACACAGTCATTAAAATACAAGCAACCCCGCACTAAACCATTTCATGAAGGTGACTGTGAGAACATTTATGGCGCAACGGAATTAAAAATATGGTAATATGCATCTGAATTTGTTCTCAGCACTGATGAAAAACAACATTAAATAAAAAAGGGAGGGTATACATAAACGAATATTCATAAGAAGTAATAAAATTTTACTGACAATAAGTTATTTATTCAGTTCAAACATGAGTAAATGGGGGCACCAATTTTGTTAAACAATAAAAATGCATCCCACATTGAAAAACACACTTAAATTAATCTGAACTGAACATCGTCGGGGGAGGGATTTACAATCAACAAGCATTCAATCACTCACTCGCGCGAAGCAAAGCGAAACTCGCCCAATTCAGCGTGCTGATACGAAGCAGAAGGAGGCGCCGCTATCGTAGGCGAGATTCAGCGAACCAGGATGTACCAAACAACGCAAGCAAAAATAAACTTCGGAGGTCGCTCTGGTCTGTCTTTCTTTACTTGATATGGTGCGCGATAATAGCGAGATTAATTTCCATTCAAATCAAACCGTGAGCATGTGGAATTATTGAGACACACGGCACGTGTTTGCTAGATTACCTATCCGCACTTCCACTGATGGCGAACTTAAAGATCGTATACATTTCAACAAAAATCAACGGAATCACAGATTACTAAGCAAGAATACATAATAGGAAGGCATTAGTGTGTGAGCAGTGGTGAGAAATCATGGGACTAGCTTTAAACCCCGTAAGTCGGAGTTCTGAACCACATGGTTCCAAAAACCAGTAAAAAATACAAAAAATTCAATTTCCGAAAAATAAGGAATAATAGCTACGGCATGCAACCCTTAGAAATGCGTAGGATATCATAAGGAAGCTAAAGAACTACAGTTAGACGCGATTGGAAAGGTTTTACACAGATGGACGAAGAAGGAGTAAATTCAAAGTCGGAGTAAATCAACTAAGAAATACGGCATTCAGCCCCTAGAAATACGTAGTATTTCATAATCAAGCTAATAAAGGGGGTCGTACAATGCTAGAAGAGATTTTACTGACGGAGTCTGAAAGCAAAGTACAAGTCTGGAAACGAAACAGCAATTTAAAATAGGTGGATAGGAGATCGGGATGTACTAAAGGAAATCAGAAGGATACATGCAGAATTTCTTGTCTGAAGGGCACAGAAACTGACACAGGGGTAGTTGAAGACTTTGTTCTAAGAACACACCACGTGGTATACATGTCACTTGCGGAAGGAGAAAATGGATAAGAATATTTCACATGCACTATACAGAATAAAAATATTCCCGCATATTCGTCGCGTCCCACAAAGCTACAAAGAAATTAAATAGAGTTCATACACCACCAGCTAATCTCACACAGATTACCGGTTCCCAGCCATTATCAATCCGAATTAGTTGCATATTCACCGCGTTTGCCTATGCAAAATCACCGAAATGAAATTGAATACATTTCCGTACATGATCGGAGAAACTTATCTCGAAAAATGAACGTAACAAACTAGACAACTAATCGCTACCATATCAATGGAGGAAAGAAAATCAGAACGTCTTACCAGGTCGAAGCACAGCCACAGAATGTCTAGATCGGCCATTCAGTCCCCGCCACCACTGTCAATCCACTGGAAATCGCTAAACCCCTGCAAAAACCACGGTGGTGGGGAACCTAAACTCGCGCGTCCAACCGAGGTTCGCTAGCGGGCATTGCCAACCCAATTTGTAACCAAAGGGTGGAGGAACCTCTTTGATAGCATCAACAGCAGAGGTTGGTAACGACTACCTATCGAATCGAAGCCAGAGATGCAAAGCGCGCAGCCAGCAGCCGACGTCGAAAATTCCCATACATACACACAGGCTCCCATGCTAGAAGATTCTCATACATACACATACAGAATAAAGCAAGTACACATTCTCACAGGGACAATGGTGTCACGAAGAAACCGTTCATCTTGCCACATTCATAGACACAATGATAAATTATTAGCATAATAAAATCCCAGCAATATTACAGAAACTAACATTTAAAAACATGAAATGAAATGCTATTCCTCATGCGTCCGAACGAGAGGGGTTCTCGTTTAGTAAAAAAGCCCGTCTAGTGAACTTAGATAATTTACAAGTTTAAAAACCTAAGGAAGACAACACACAGTCGTCTTTCAAGCTTAAGGGACAACTGCGGGGTCCTCAGTCCCTAAACTTACAACTACTTATGAACTTCCTTCTACTAAAGACACAACAAACATCCATGCCCGAGGGGGGATTCGAACTCCCGAGGTGGAGCGACCTCGCGCATCGCTGCATAGCGCCTCAATGCGCTTGGCTACTCCGCCGCGGCGCGGCATTTATACCAAAATATAAAATGAACATATATATCACGATCAAAGACGACTATTTTTGAATATGATTTGCTCGAAGTTAGCACAGTATGGCAGTTTGTGCTTCTGGCTATTTTAAGTCTAGATCATGAACGGGACTTCTGGTCAAGCGAGCGAGGGAACGTTCGTCTCCACTCCTTCAAAACCAAAAGCAAATAACATCGCGGATTTTCTGCACGAACATACTACTTACGCAGAAGTGGCAGACTGGCAGGTGCATCTGGATGCAACACAGTCTGCTCCCACTGGCGGCAAACCGTGGTTTTGAATTGTACACTTTGAGACCCTGTAGAGTGTAACGCTGTACTACGACATAAGCGTTCGTAGCAGTACAAGCGAGGCTTCTAAATACAAGAGATCAGCGTTTAAATATTTTAACTCTCTAATTTTTCTATATTTGTCTCATTATTAAACAGTATGAAGAAGAAACACCCATTGTCGACTATGAGCTAGAGATTTTACATATTAATTAATTAATGTCTGATTCTTGGAAAAGATTTCCGATTTCAGACTAATACAATATCAGAAATGTACGTCCTGCATTATGTTTCTCTAAAATGAACAACTTGAGAAATATGTCGAAATGCAAGAATAATGTGAAAACGTCAGTACTCGAACCTTCACTTGCTGACCAATATTTGTCGGCTGGTGGGATTTAATAAATAAGTCTAAAACAACAAAGTATTCCTATCTCATTGCTGATTACCTATTTCCGCAATGTATGCTCTCTATCAGAAGACTACTGATATTTAAGATAATAATGTGCTAAAACACAAGTGAAGGTATATGATCGTTACTATATCATCAAGTATCACACTGTGATTTACAATCAATTTTTGCACCAAAGTACTCAGAAATGCCCATATCACCAATTGAAAATTTAATTAGTGCGGCTTTGGGTATTTCTTTAATTAATGTGCTTTAATTTATTTCCATGCCAGATCTTAAAAAATACCACGATATAATGGGAGAAACACATGGTTGTATGATCACTTGTTAGATTTGGAGGAAACTGCAGTGACATTTAATTTCAGAATTTGTGCATTATCTAAAGCCTGATTACATAACTTGCATGTAGTTCATATTCCAAGATTTAGGTCCTACCTTCTCTCGGTTATTAGCTGGAATCAACAGTAAGTCTTGAGACCTCCATAACATAACTATGTTCAAAATTACCAACTACAGCCGCGATAAAAATATGGAAGTATTCGTAATAAGTTGTGGAACGTAAGAAAGATCAATCAAAGCAGGGCACATTTCTTTTTTTAGAAATATTATGAGAAGGAAAGAAGATCGACTACCTGCAAGATGGCATCTGCTATGACGCTAAGGAGTGCGCTGCTGTGGCTGCTTGCCGCGGGATTCCGCCGACTGCAGCCGTGGGCCACTTTGCGCGGACTTTCATTTAACCCCTCCGGCCGATAACAGCTTAATAGCGGCGCGCCCGCACCAGATAATTACATTGTTTTTAAAATGTTTGCCTTTGATCGCATCGCTGAATAAACAGAGCTTTTTAAAGAGACGTACCCGGACCTGGCGCTTTGCGCCCTTTAGGTTTTACCGCCGCTTTTAATACTCTCCGCCCTTCTGCCGACCCGTGGCCTCACCGCGGTCGACTATCGCGCTCCGGGCGAATCTGTCTGAAGTATAAAGTCGCGAATGAGGGACAGACTGACAAACACAGAGAGAGAGAGAGAGAGAGTGAGAGAGAAAAACTGTTGGCAGGGGTGACATGAAGATTGCAAAGCGAAGAGTAACGTACAGCACACGCCCGCTGCAACTTGTAAACCCAGGGCTATGAAATGAGAAGTGTCACCTGCCCACGCTAATATATTGCTCAAGGCTCTGTCACACTGCGGCAGGGGTGTATCTCAAATCCAGAGCTTGTTCAGCATTTTATTTTGAATAATCGTCACTTTTATGGAGACCAGATGCTAACGATAAATGTTGCAAGTGATGAACTAATAGTCGCAGGACGACATTCAACCGTATTATGTTGCGCGGAGGTTTTAGAATCTGTTTGGTAACTGCTAAAATTAACACGCGTTCGTACTTGTTCCTTGAGTATCTAAATGTTTCCTGGGGGCAATAAACTTTAGAGTACTTCATATAATTACTGATCGAATTTAAAAATTGCAAATGCTGTCCTCCTTCAAAGGGATAACACAAGATGTAAAGTATGAAAACTTAATCACGTCGCGCAAATTAGCACGAGTTTTTACATGCGATTTATTTACTGTTCCGGCGTGAAAAAATTGATATTAAACATTGCATTAACTATAAAATTCTTATAGCCCTGCTGAGTTATAGCATTTCTTATAAATGTTCTCATTGTGCCATCCTAAATTTCTTGAGCTACCCTATGGCTGCCTCACAGAGACCGTGTATGACGTTCAGAAAAAAAAAAAAAAAAAAAAGTTTGTAAAGCTTATGGGACTTAGCTGCGGAGTCATCAGTCCCTAAACTTACAAACTACTTATGAACTACCTTCTACTAATGATAGCACAAACATCCATGCCGGAGGGGGGATTCGAATCCCCGACGGGGAACGGCACCGCGCATCGTAGCATAGCGCCTCAATGCGCTCCGCCGCGGCTGACCTTCAGTCCACCCTAACAGCCGTACATCTTTACACATGAGTAAGTGGTCCAATGACTGGAATTCATTGCACTCACACTCAAGAATGTCTGATAGGACCCATCTGTTTTTGCTTACATCTGCCAATACTTATTGTGACAGGGTTAAAACGGTTTACAGATTTCTCCGGAGATTCACTCCATCAATCTACTTGTTGAGGCTGATGCAGAAGACTTCGGTCTTCATGTTCTCGAATAAGAACCACGTGTGTGAGACGGGGAACATGGCGAAAAGTCTACGCAGTTAGGGAGATGGTACGCGCTAATCCCTTGCGGCCTACAGTAGTCAAATGGAGCACATTATTGAATGTATCTGATTTCATGCTTGAGTTGCAGAAGATTTTAATAGCTTATAACCACATTTTCGCTGTTCATGCTGACAACTTCAGCTTCGGGCACGGCGTTTAAAATTGTGACTTATTTATTACTGTCTATTCACAACACATTTTGCAAAGAGTAGGTACATATAATACTGAATCTACCTGGAATTTTGTGACATTGTCCACCATGTGGTTCTAGAGATGTGACATAATAAACATTTAAGTGCATGGAAAACTAGCCCTTCCTCAGTCGCAGCCAATTTGACCAGACGAGCCGGCCGCGGTGGCCGAGGTGACTGAGGCGCTCCAGTCACGGTCAGCACGGCCACTACGGTCGGGGGTTCGAATCCCCCCTCGGGCATGGATATTTGTGCCGTCCTAGTTCGTAAGTAGTTCATAAGTAGTTTGTAAGTTTAGGGACTGATGACCCCGTAGTTAAGTCCCATAAGCTTTACAAACATTTGAGCATTATTTTGACCAGACGAAACTCGTAGAGTATCTGATAATCAAAGCACTTTTCGACTTCAGCATAATTAGGGTTGTCTGCCATCAACGATACAGTTTTTACATAACTAATATCAAATATTTACCACATTAAATTATTTATAAGTAATTAGACCTTTGATGATGTTTCATAAAAAAGACGATTATGCGACTGGCGGGAAGGGGAAGGACTTAATAGTTATACGTGAGAGAATGCCTTGGGATAAGCTGAAACGGAGGAACCAGTTTACCGTTAGATTAAATTTATTTTCTATAACGTACCAAAAAGTAAGTTAAATTAATAATTGGCTCCTTGTACTGTTCTCGTAACGTTATAGTTGCGGAACGGTTCAATGACAACTTGAAACTCATTATGAATTTCTAGAATTATAGATTTGGAGACTTTAATCTACACTGAATATGTGTGTTTGCAGTTGATAGGCAATATACATCTTTAGAAATTTTACCATATAGTTTACGATGGATTACCGAAGCAATGGTGCTGGTTCTGCAACAGCGGAAACGTCACTGACAGAAGGTCTCCACAGATTCGACAACCTCTTCAAAACCAGCAGACAGAAACCAAATACGACAAAGCAGAGGTTAGCCGTTTCTATTTGAGCAGCAGACAAGCACGAATCAAGTTCAGTATAGTGGCCACCTGCTAAAACTCAATCATTATTCTAAAAATTTAGGAGTCATCTTGAATCAATACTTGTCCTGTAATTCACATGTACCCAAAACGTCTGGTAATACAAAAAGTTGCAAAAACTTTATGTAAAAATTATGTATGTGTGGCGTCTGTTCTTTCGAACGTGTCCGGAAGAATAGACACCACTTTTGATCCTGAAATTAGTATCTATTCGTATTTATGGAATGTATGACATGATCTGCGAATGGGTGGAGCTGAAACTGTCTAACCAGCCAGGATTCGAACCCGGGTCTCCTATTTTAGGCAGTTGCGCTGACCCCTGTACCACTGGGGATACAGCGATCACTATACATGCTCGGGATACAGAAGCACGCCTCATGTCAGATACAAATTCTCAATTTCACCCTGCCCACTATTACTCAAACTCGCGTTGTCTCTTCAAACTAATTCCTGTAGAAGTAATGGCCTAGGAGTGTCATGTTCGAAAGAAAATGTTCAAATGTTTGTAGAGCTTTTGGGACTTAACTACGGGGTCATCAGTCCCTAAACTTACAAACTACTTATGAACTAGGTAATACTAAGGACGGCACAAATATCCATGCCCGAGGGGGGATTCGAACCCCCGACAGTTGTGGCTGTGCGGACTGTGACTGGTGCGCCGCAGAGAGCTCAGCTACCGCGGCCGGCTGTTCGAAAGAACAGACACACAAATACATCTACAGTATATCGTACGACAAATAACAAATAACCTTTCTCCAGTGCGGAGGCACTCAAACTCTCTTTCAGAATACACCAGTCCATCCGATATAACCTACCGCTTCCACTAATTGTATGTTTTCCTTTGTCAGTAAGCTGTAGCAATACTGAAAGAAAAAAAAGGTCAAGATTTTGTGTGTCCGCATTATTAGAGACTTTATCCTACCGATATCCCCTGCACTAGATAATAGACACGACAGTAAAAGGATAAGCAAAACCTAATCCTTCTATAAATTGTGAAAGAACTTACTATAAGTGTCAGATATGTTTGGCCTACGACCATTAAAAAAAAAAGAAAAAATCTTTCAGACAATAAGATAACGTATGAAATCAGTCTATTGTCATATGATGAGCGTAAATCATCCTTTGGAGCGTAGTGTGAAAAAAAAAATTATCAGGATTCATGCAAAACTAACGCAACTGTTACGCTGCAGGAGCAAATTGATACGATTTTTCAGACTTTGCAGAGTTTCGTTCTTACAGAACCCACTGAGAACAAATATAATGCACAGGTGGCCCTCGCGGCTTATGTAACAATTAGACTTAAACAGCAGTTTTTCGGATTTCCTTTAAATTGGCCCGCACGGGGTTAAGTCATTTCCGCTGATTGGCACAGTAACTCAGTGGCGAAAATTGCTGGGGATGTGTATACTGGGCGCCGCTTCATACGAATGGAATTCCGCCCCTCATCGTTTATTAGATCGCTTCCCGATAATTGGCCTGTTTTCGTGCAACCGTACGCTGGCTGTTATTTCGCACGGCAGTAAGATAAACTCAAGTTACCCCAAAAACCTGGCAATTACCTGTAATTACCGCTAATTTTCTTCGCCCTCCACTGCAAAACGAGAAAAATTCTCAGCTTTTTAAATGTTACTCTAATGATCAATTTCTTCCACCATACAACTACGGAATTATCTAATTAATAGCCAAATTTCAAAACATAGGTGCGCTTACTATCTTCTGATGGTATCATCGTATCGATACGGCAAATTAGCAATCCCAGATATTCTTTCAACTTTCTCTTTCACAAAAAAACTAGCGACTAGCGGAACAGGAATTCGTTCGTCTGCTCCTAGTGGAGGAAAACTTTCGTCTTCAGAAATTAGTAAAACTGGTAAGTAATATTCTATATCTGGGAGCAAGTGTTGAACTGAGGCCTACTCTTCAACTATCGAGTTGGCGAGATTGTACGCCGTATCAATTTATTTCCATCACTGATTTTATGAATTTGTAAGTCATATTCTATGTTTGTTAGGGCTTGATTATATTTTATTAAGTGTTCAGCAAATTTTGAATGAGAATTATTGCTTTTTAGTGCTTTAGGATGTTTGGGTTTTACCCACATCTACAAATTGGCACGTATTGCAAATTAATTGATACATACCTGATTGGCTGTATTTTTCGGTGTCGGTGGAATGTCTCCTGAGTCTATTGTGCAACATCCACAAGTTGATCAAATTACATAAACTCTGCGTTTCAACATATTTCACTAGAAAATTTTGCATCTCATGTTAATTTGTTAGGAATAAAGATGTACTGTATTTCCAGTACTAATGTTGTAAAATATTATTACCCTTTGAATGACCTCATTTTTATTTTGTTAAATTAATTATAAAGTGTTTACTTATTTATTTCACTAAATCAACTAAATATAGCTATAATACGTACAAATGTCCCAGTTTATGATTGATAAATTATGGTCGTTTTTAGTCGAATTTAGGGAAACGTCCCGGTTGCATGCAACAAATTTTACCCACCCTAAAGAAGACCAGAAACTTTTTGCCACGTCGTTGCTCTTCGGTACTGTTAGGCGGATGTTGACGAGTGTGGTTTGAGACATTCTATTTTTACCCAGTCAATCAACAGGAGTGGTTCCCTTAGTTATTTGCCTTCAACAAGTCCTGTAGAATGACACGAAAAAATGGGCACCTTACTTTCACAGGTCCTTTGTTCACTTGATGCTCGATATAAGTGGAGACGTTATCATAGTTATTACGATACTAGCCGATGCAATGTCCGTGTCACAAAGCAACGTTATGCCAAATTTTTCAAATTATATTTCTATTGGAAAATGTCCATTATTTAATATATTTTACTTTTATTAGTTTTTATACGTTTGCGAAATGTGTTCCAAATAGTTCTAGTAGTAAAGAAATAATACAAACTTATTTTAATTCTCCACACATCTTAATATTTATGACGTCATTTCTCCCGAACTAGATGTCGTACAAGGATATACATTTTCAGGCGCATTTAGTGATATATCTGAATACTATATGCAAAGTATGTTGCGAAAGGCTTGCGCAGCGAAAAAATATTAAGCGATAAAAGTTTTGCCTTTAGTATTTCTTTGGTGAATAGCAGCGATAAAAATTTTCGCGAAGGTTTATAATTACATATGAACTTCATTGCTAGTTGATACAGTCTGTCTTTCTCAAATAGAGGTTGCATAAATCTAGACATTTTTGTAGGGTGTCATCTCGTTATTTATAAGTCATACTTCATGATGTATCACACAAACATTCGCAGGTGTATAGAGAATAATTCCCTAGATATTCACCAAAAACGAATATACGAACATTGATTTTAATAAACGGAGATTAGTGAAACATTTCCTGACGTTGGTAGTCTTATCGAATACAGCATTAACAAAACTACAGAATTTACAAATATAAACTCATGGTATAGCCAGACGCCAAATAAAATTATCAGCTCTCTTTAATGTTGTGCGTGTGGCATACTCTTACAAATACACTGGAGACCAGCTATCATAGGATTCCCGATGATCTGACCTTAACTAATACATATTCTGTTCGACTCTTTGGTGTCAAGTACATTCTATAAATATTACCGAGATTTATAAAGTAATACCATATTGCAGCACCTCATTGTCACAGCTCCAGCACGAGCAAATGATTAACACTATACATGATATCTAATTCGTACTCTGATAGTAAATGGAGTGCTGTAATATTATACTGGCTATCCAAAAAATAACATCAAGTAGACCAGAGACATCGTAAAATCAAGAAGATTATGAATTCAGTATCTAGTGTTGCCTTCATGACTGGTTCTAGCCACTCCTACACACCTCAGGATATATATAAAACTACGGGCATTTGTTGAGGCACAACACTCCATGCTGCTTCCACATATTGCTAAAGTTGTTCTGGAGACTTCGTGTGATCTTCATGTGTATCTCCATGTTGAACTGTGAGGTTCACTAAATTCAACATGGAGAGACATGAATATACATATCTCTCTCATATAATAATGTTTAAAGAAAATCTTTCTGTGAAGTAAGTTCAGTGTATAAGCAATAGGTGTAGTCTTAATTCAAGTGTGAACAGTACAAGAAATAAAGCTTTTTTTTTTACATTTAGGATAAAAATATTTAACCGTGTAACCTAATGGATTCACATAATTTCGTTATTTTAGGACACCAATGTAAACCTGATATCGGCACTACCGTTTGATGATCGGCTCAGACACGAAACTAGTAACGGTGCAATAAATTGGTTTATAAAGATCTTGTGGCTGGTTGCAATATTTATTTACTACAGTATTATCCTAAAAGCTACATGTAAAAACAATTAAAACACCTGAAGATGCAACTTTCAGTTGCTGCGAAACTGTAGTGCGAGTCTCCACGACTCTAAATAAAAACATTAAATGTGGATCATCAGCATTTCATTCATTTATATACAAACTTAGAATTTTAGTTGCTTTAACACCTAAATTTCTAAATGTTTCAAAGTTTGTTTAGTTATGCATTATAAGATTACACACGAACCTCAACTTTAACGGGAGAAAAAGGAAAATGTAATTTATACTTTCAACATGTATCATTTACGTATATTTGCAAACTTTCTACATCTATATGGGATACTCTGCAAATCACATTTAAGTGCCTGGCAGAGGGTTCATCGAACCACCGTTATACTATTTATCTCCTATTCCATTCTTGAAAAGCGCGCGGGAAGAAAGAACACCTGAATCTCTCCGTTCGAGCTCTGATTTCTCGTATTTTATTCTGATGATCATTTCTACCTATGTAAGTGGGAGTCAATAATATATTTTCGCATTCGAAGGAGAATGTTTGCGATTGGAGTTTCGTAAGTAACCCACGCCGCAGCGATAAGCGTCGTTTTGTAATAATTCCCATCCCAGATCCTGTATCATATCAGTGACGCTGTTTCCTCTGTATCGTGACAATAAAAAACGAACTGCCGTTCTTTGAACTCTTTCGATGACCTCCGTCAAACCCACCTGATAAGGATCCCACAATGGGCAGCAATACTCCAAAAATGGACGGACAAGCGTAGTGTATGCAGTTTCTTTTGTAGTTCTGTTGCATCTTTTAAGGATTCTGCCAATAAAACGCGGTCTCTGGTTCGCCTTTCCCACGATATTATCTATCTTTATTACTCAGTTTACAATTTCTATCGCAGGGAAACTAGCAAATATGACCAATTTTTATTTTTATTTATTTTTTTTTATTTTTAAATGTTAATTTTGCGTTATTTCAATATAAACAGTAAGTCGCGTTATTCTTCGCACCATCATTTTCATGAAATATCAGTATTTCTATTTATTATTAATAGAAGAAGTAAAAGTTAAGCAGTCAATTCAATAGATATTCTGTTACAAAATTGGTGTAAGTTGAAATTAGCTGTATAGTTCACTAGATTTGCTATTTTCCATGTATGAAACTCTGTATGCGGCGCAGATATAGTATACATTAAGAGATGCGTATTTGGGACCACTGTATTGGCCGAAGGATGGTAGGGGTGAGGGCACTAAGACCGTGGGGATGACGAAGGATAGCAGAGGCTTAAAAAATGGGCGGGGGCGTGAGGGTGAAGTGTGGCCGAGGGTGCGTGTGACGGACGGCAGTTGGGGGCGGGTGACCCCCGCGGCTTCCAACAATGCGGCAGAACAATGCGTGTGTGCAGATCGATAGTGCGATAGCGCAGGTCGATTCCGGCGTGCAGCGGGTGCACGTGCGTTGCATCGCGCCGCCACCGCCTCGCAGCGATCCCTCGCCCCGCTGCGTTATCGATTCTGGGGCACAGGGCGCCCCGAAAACTGCGCTCCCTACCGGCGACAGCGTACGCCACTCAGCACAGGGTGGCCCAAAAGCCGCGCGCTCCGGGTCTCGTGGAAACCGCTCAGACCGGCCCCCTCGCAGCGGTAAGAGCTTTCTGCAGTTCCTTCCTCCTCTCCATTAAACGTCCTTTCGCCCACCAAGAGGGCCTTTCTTTATTCGTGTGAGAAGTACCAAACAAAACAGATATTGAATATACAGAATCTGGAATTCACAACGATAGTCACCAGACAATACAGAAACAAAGCGGATAAGATATAGCAGTGAATTAAAACTTGCACCTAGGTCCTGATTTCAACTGGGTCTCCTGCTTAGTATCCACACGTGATAGCCATGACACCACCCTTGTGGTCTGCCTAGTACAGACACAAACATGCGTAGTAAGCTGGAGACCCGGGCTCGAATACTGGCCTCGACTTACAATCTGATATAATACTGACATTAGGTCTCCCTCAGGAATGTGTGTTTATTCTACAGGGTGTAAATTATAAGTTGACAAATCAGAATAACTCGAAAAATAAACTTCACGCGAAAATATGAGTAGAATCCAAAGTTGATTATTTTCGAGGAGGACATCTGCTGGTGCTAAAATTAGCCCGCCACCCAGCCCCGTGGCGGTGGGGCGGGAGGCAACTTTACAATTACAAATGGTAAACCCCTGTATTTATTGCATAATCAGATTATACATAAAAAACTGAGTACATTTTATCTTAAACATTTGTTTTGATTCTTGAAAGTTGGCGCTGTAATTCAACAATATCCATGTTCTCATTTTTGCATGGTAAATGGTTACGGCTAAATAAAAAATACTTATTTACTTCGTAAATTTAGATTCGCTAAATCTAAAACTAAAAATCTCCCTCTCTTCTCATAGGGCAGGGTTTGTGAGAGAGCCATTAGAGTTTTACAAATGTTGACCCAAATATTAATGTTTTCCGCAGATTCGGATACGTTTTGTTAGTTTCGTGGTCATGAGGCCACACAACTGTTAATTATCAAACCAATCATCTGGCTAGCTAACTAACTACATCCTACTAACTAACGAATGAACTCATTAACTAACAGAGTAAACAAATAAGATCATTACTCAAAATCTAACAAAAAATTAGGTTCGTGAGTCATTTAGTGTTTCAGTTAACCCTTTTCAGCCAAAATGTTATTAATTTGTGAAGAAAAGTATTTCTTCGCATATTTATATTCATTACAATTAGAATGTTGTATATATTTTTGAATTTTTGATATATTCTTTCTTTTTGGAGGGAAATTAAGTATATCTTTATATGGCATCATTGGGCAGGATATGTTTCCTTTACCGTACCTGACACCTTCTTCAATAATAATTTATTAATGATATTTTTTAAATTATTTCCTTTACCTTGATATAATATTTTGAAAGTCTTTCTGAGTGTGCTCTAACTTGGACATTAAGCAACAACACATGTTTCGACAATGTGCTGTAGCTTAATGCTCCTCTGTTTCCTAAAAGTAAATGTAGCCAACCTGCCGCAATGAATTATCGAAAGTCCTGCAATGTTTTTTTATAATCTCTGGTCAAATGGTTGGGTCGAGAATAACAGATAAAGATGATGATGCCACATGGCATAACTGGGCTGGAAATGGTTAATAAGTTCACTCGTTAGTGAGTAGGATGCTTGGTTAGTTAGTTAGATAGTCAGATGATTTGTTTGCTAATTAAAAGTTGTGTAGTCTCATCGCCACGAAACAAACATAACTTACCGGAATCTGAGGAAAAAATTAATATTTGGGTCATCATTTGTAGAACTTTAATTCCTCTCTCTCAAACCCTATCATATGAGTAGAGAGAGTGTTTTAGTTTTAGAGAATCAAAATTTACGAATTAAATAAGTGTTTTTTTTTCACACAAAAATGAGAATGAATCTGATTCTGCAATAGAAATGGGGGTTCTCATTTGAAATTTTGAAGTTTCCTCCTACCCACCGCCAAGGGGCTAGTGTGGCGGGCTAATTTTATCACCAGCATATGTCCCCTTCGAAAATAATCGACTTTGATTCTACACATTTTTCCGTGTGAAGCATATTTTTCGAGTTACTCTGGTTTGTCAACTTAAAATTTACATCATTTATTGTAAACAAAGGAAACACAAATAATAATAAACACATATAATCAAGTATTTGCTCTGTATACATTCATAAAAGCGGTAAATAGTAGTGGTAACATTGATGACATTATTTTTAATCCGTGTCATGTCCTAAGAGTACAACACACTCCAATAATATATAAATTGTAATTTAGTATTTAACATAATTTTGCCAACATAACTAAAATCATTTTACAACACAGACATAAAATTAAGATAAAAGTTATATTTGTAAACCACTTATTTACTATGCCTCCAATTTAATTCGAAATGGTAATTACATCTGAGACTGGTAAAGTTATTCCACATTTTGTCCTGAATCATAATTTAACAAAGTATGTAAAATAAATAATTAATTTCTATTAACTGTTTGAATGTCATCCTATAATTTATTCTCAGGAATAACTTGACAATATCTGCAAAAGAACTGATTAAATATGTATTAACGTCACTGAATGTATAGACCCGCTTTACAGTGATTTCGTACATCTTTTGATCTACTTCGTTTAATATGTCTAACTGCGAGCCATTAATAGTAACGGAGTTAGCTTGCTAGTGGCGTGTGTTAAGGAGGAGTCATGTTTGAAGTGAGTTTTACACTCTTTGAGTTATGCTGGTTTGATATGGTGATATGCTACCAAACAAGCCTAAGTTTTTTATCAACTAATGTGAAATAAGTTAACAGTATGGTCTGTATTATTACATAGACTTATTTCAAAATTAAAATCCAGCGTCATCTTGCAAGAAGAGACTCTAGCTACTAGACTAAAACAAACAACAACTAATGAAATTTAAGATTTGCAATTGCATTAAGTATCAGCTGTACAGTTTGTTGGTGCAATATGTAAATATTTCGCAGACAGGGACTCCAACCCGGACATTCCGCTTTTCGCGATCGCTCGCCTTACCTATTACAGTTTCCTTTCACGCGTTCTGTATCGACCTAAACTTCTATATGTCACATTGCCTACTGCGCTTCACTGCTCGCATATTTCATTGTCTGATTCGTGCACTGAGAAGACATTCATTTATTGACGCAGGTATTGTTATGCCTTGATATATAATGGATAGTATCAGTGTGTTAATGATTTAACAAGTGGCTCGTCGGAAGGACATTCCACATTTTAAACTTTTAAATACTGACAATGTTATTGTTTACAATAATGCGTCAATGTCTAAGTGATCAAGGAAACTGAAGTTATGATTTTTAATTAATAATGATTATGTGCGGAGGCAATAAAACTTACGATGGAGAAGATGTGCACAAAATAAAACTCATGATTTTACGTAGCTTTCAAGAGGGTATAATGAAGTACTAGCATCCACTTTAGTGTTACCCTCACTATTGTGCATTAAAATCTGAAATACTAATACGTAAAAATCGAAAATTAAAGTGTTACCATATCCTAAACTGCGTTCTTTGTACAAATGGCTAAAGAAACGAACATCATTTCGTGAAATCTAATTACAGGGGCTTGCACGTTTAAATGGTTTACTTAACACATACTTACTGGGCAGCAAAAATACCACAAATGGTAAGTCGTTGGTATTGTCAGCAGTGGTTCAAATCAAATGTCTGTAAATCAATTGGACCGAATTGCTATGGGCATCAGTCCCTAGATTTACAAACTACTTAAACTAACTTCCAATGAGGGCAACACACACACACACACACGCACCCACCAACCCACCCACCCACCTACACCCACAACCACACACACACAAACACACACGCCCGAGGGAGTAATCGAACCTCCGACGGGAGCGGCCGTTCTATCCATAGCATGACGCCTTAGACCATGCAGCCATTCCAGCGCGGCTGTCAGTAGCGGAAATTGAAACAAAATCAAGAATAAAATATTTAACAGTCAGGTCCATAAAATAACTAAAAGGCCTTCCCCGTATATGTTAAATTAAAAAAAAATTAATTGTAACCTGTAATAGGAAGACCTTTTTGTTATTTTATGGACCTGACTCAAACATTTTATGCAGAGTACATGAGTCATCATGACTTGCTGTCTACATTGATAATGTTCCACCATGGGAACGAAATAGCTTATGCAGAAATAGGGCAAACAAAATAAAACATTGAGTATATCCACAGGCATTACAATGAATCCATTTCTGAGAAAACATGGTTTTAATAACTTCAGTATCATTTTTCATAGCCATAGAAACGAAAATCAGGTCATTGATTTGCTGATGCATTCTCAAGATGGGTCCATGTTCGCAAGTTTCATATTAGGCCAAGTCACAAACTGCTTCCACAAACTTTAACTTATACGAAGGACAACACAAACATCCATGCCCGAGGGAGGACTCGAATCCCCGACAGCGAAAGGCCGCGCGTACCGCAGCAGGGCGCCTTAGTGCGCAAGGCTATTTTGCCGCGGCCAAAGCAAGGATGCCAGTCAAAATGTTAGTATATTCACGTACATTTTGTGTATTATAACTCCTGCGTGCCGTCTTAATTCCACACAAACCGGCCCTCTGAATGACACTACTGAATTTTACGTACCAGTTGTCGAACGTTTGATGATTTATCACATGACGTTTCGGGCCCTTGTTATAAAATGTTCAAATGTTTGCAAATCTAAGTGCTGCGGTTATCAGTCCCTAGGATTACATAGTACTTGCGCTAAATACAATACACACACACACACACAAACCCATTCCCGCAAGGAGGACTGGAACTTCCGATGGCGAGCAACGGCGGGCTCTGCTGTAAGCCGCCTTAGAGCGGTCGGCCACTCCACCGCGGCGCCCATGTCATACTAATATCAAGTGCTACAATGCACACAGCGCCAGAAAATATCTCATTTGCACTCCGTACAAGCTTCAAAATTGTGGTCCTCCCCCCACCAAAGGCATGCGCTCATTAAAAAAAAAAAAAAAAAAAAAAAAAAAAAAAAAAAAAAAAATCTGTAATGTGTACTAACTTAAGTTGAATATTTAGTCATAATTCATATTTAAACAACTCTAGCTCTTAAAAATCAGTTTAATAAACCAAGCGAATTTAGAGTTACCATGAACATTTTTTTTTTTTTTTTTTTTTTTTTCATTTGGGTACCGGTAAAGTATTCTGTGGAGAACAAAATATAATTAAAATAAAATTTAAGCTTTACATGTTATTTTGCTTTGCACAACGTTTACAACACTAATTTTGCGTTGAAAGAATAAAAAGAAACAACAGGGATAAGATTTATGACGTGATATTAAAATATAGAATAAAGTAAACTAATATGACCTTCCTGGCCTTTGCTTTGGTAAGCTCTTTCCTTCGATCTATGATTTTCAACTTCCTTGCAAGCATCTGCTCGATTGATATTGTTTGAAGTCCTCATAAATGAGTTTCATCCACCATTTCATATTGAGAGCACGTAGTGACCTGCAACAAAGAAAGTATATAATTTTAAACCTCTACGAAGCTTTTTATCGCTGACAACCCCCAAAAATTATGAAAGGAAATAAGTTTATAGCTTACTACATTTTCATTATTCATGCAGTAACTACGACATTCTGCATCATATTACTAATAGTTACTTCTACACCACTAACAGACATTTTACAGCCATTATGTATATAGGATACTGCAAGTGTCTGCCAAATTATAACATAGAATGAGACAGAAGATATGATATCAACAATGAGGTGAATGAAAACTCTTTCGACTTATGACCCCGCAATTAAGTCCCTTAAGCTTAACAAACATTTGAACATTTTATTATTTGAAAAACCGTTCCATCATGGATTAGGTTTTATTACTTCCATTTCGAAGTTTTGTAATATTTCACTGCATGTACCTGGAAATTTATATTGTTATTATAGGTCACACGATTCAGGAGGTATGTCGTCATAGGCACTGACCTGCTGAAAACGAAATTACAGGCTGAAATTCGCTAAGGACACACCTTAAATGGCCAGAGAGCGTGGAAGAAGGCGATGGACAGATGAAAAATGAGATGGAATAACATAACAGTGGAATAAATGTATACCCGTCCAACGCTGAATACTAAGGCTAGTAGAAATATACTGACGCGCTGCACTTCGGTTGCTAATTGGAAAGACCACCCCCATGAACCACAGACATTGCCGAGGTGGGGTGGCTTGCGTGCCTCAACGCTGCAGATAGCCGTACCATAGGTGCAACCACAGCGGAGGGGTATCTGTGGAGAGGCCAGACAAACGTGTGGTTCCTGAAGAGGGGCAGCAGCCTTTTCAGTAGTTACAGGGGCAACAGTCTGGATGATTAACTGAGCTGGATTTGCCATGCAGTTACTGTGAACGGCTGAAAGCAAGGGGAAACTACAGCCGTTACTTTTCCGACGACATGCAGCTCTACTGTATGAATATATGATGATGGCGTATTTTTGGATAAAATATTCCGGAGGTAAAATAATCCCCCATTCGGATCTCAGGGCGGGAACTGGTCAGGAGGATGTCGTCATCAAGAGAAACAAAATTGGCATTCTACGGGTCGGAGCGTGGAATGTTGTAACCCTTAATCGCGTGGGTAAGTTAGAAAATTTGAAAAGAGAAATGGGTAAGTTAAATTTAGATATGGCAGAGATTAGTGAAGTTCGTTGGCAGGATGAACAGGGTTTCTGGTCAGGTGAGTACAGAGCTATAATTATAAAATCAGTTGATGGTGGCGCAGGAGTAGGTCTGATAATGAATAAGAAAATAGGAATGGGGCTAAGTTACTATGAAGGGCATGGTGAAAGTATTATCATAGCAAAGATAGACACAAAACTAACACCGACCACAGTAGTGCAAGTTTATATGCCAACTAGCACGGCCAAAGATGAGGATATGGAAGAAATCTATGAGGAAATAAAAGAAATCATTCAGAAAGTTAAGGGGGACGAAAACTTGATTGTGATGAGGGACTGGAACTCGGTAGTAGGAAAAGGAAAAGAAGGAAATGTAGTAGATGAATATGGACTGGGAAAAAGGAATGAAAGAAGAGATCGCTTGGTAGAATTTTGCGCAGAGCACAATTAAATGATCACCAACACTCGGTTTAATTACCATGAACGAAGGCTGTATACGTGGAAGAGACCAGGAGACACTGGAAGGTACCGGATTGACTTTATAATGGTAAGGAATAGATTTATAAACCAGGTTTTAAACTGTAAGACATATCCAGGGGCAGATATAGACTCTGACCATAACTTATTGGTTATTAACTTAAGATTCAAACTTAAAAGACTACAGAAAGGTAGAAAAGTTAGGAGATGGAACCTGGACAAATTGAAGAAACCAGAGGTAATTGAGAGTTTCAGAGGGAGCATTAGGCAAGGATTGGCTGAAACGGGGGAAAGTAAGACAGTAGAAGAACAATGTGTTGCTATAGGGTAGTGAAGGCCGCTGAGGATCATATAGGCAGAAGGATAAGGCCTAATAGAAATCCCTGGATAACACAGGATATACTGAACTTAATTGATGAAAGGAGAAAAATAAAAATTCAGCGAGTGAAGCAGGCAAAAGGGAGTACAAACGTCTGAAAAATGAGATTGACAGTAATTGCAGACTGGCTAAGCAGGAGTGGCTAGAGCAAAAATGGAGACCCGAAGAAGATTGTATAACTAGGGATATTTGGAGACGAGAAACGCAGCTGTATGGATATCAAGAACTCAGACAGAAAACCAGTACTAAGCAAAGAGGGGAAGGCTGAACTGTGGAAGGAATATACAGATATTTTAGGAAGTCCTTTCTGATAGCATTTGTCTTGAGTGTAGCATTGTATGGGAGTGAAACGTGGACGATAAGGAGTTCAGACAAAAAGATAATCTCTAGAAATGTTGTGCTACAGACGAATGATAAAAATCATATGGGTAGATCACGTTACTAATGAAGAGGTGCTTAATCGACTTGGAGAGAAAAGAAGTTTCTGGCATATCCTGACTAAGAGAAAGGATTAGTGGGGCACATTCTGAGACATTAAGGAATTGTCAACTTAGCATTAAAAGGAAGTGTGTGGGGTAAACATCGTAGACGGAGACCGAGGGACGAATACAATAAGTAGATTCAAAAGGATGTAGGTTGCAGAACGTATTCTCAGATGAAGAGACTTGCACAGGACAGGGTAGCGTGGAGTGCTGGATAAAACCAGTCTGAAGACTACAACAACAACAACAACAACAACAACAACAAAAACAATTGGAAAGAAGCGCCACTGGAAATTTTTCATCCTTATTATGTATTAGCTATTGTAACAATCTAATCTTCATTGCCGAGCACTCCCTTTTATTCATATTCATTTGGTTCAGTTGTTAACTAGTGGTAATTAACTTCAGTTAGCAAAGAGAGCAGCCCCTTAACGCCTATTAACATGCAGGAACGACACTGCTGCCTGCCTAACAGATAATAACTACTGTAAGTTATGTATTCTAACTTCTAAAGCATTACAACATAATTTCGCGGGGAGGGGATTGATCCCCCTTGGCTACATTCCTGCCAGGTTACTGCATTTGCTAGTTGATGGCAGCTGCCATAAGTTTACAGCTGAACCTTACAACTGTGTTATGTGGCAGTATGGATGCTAGAAAATGTTTAATGTTACACAATGCACGGATGCTCCTTCATTTTTCTGGCAGGGCCTAATGCCATAGAGTAGTTTTATAAGGCAGCAAATATTAGTATTTAAACCGTGCAAGGAAACAAATTGTGATCTCCCGCTACTCCAGGAAACGCACCGAGAAACAGAAAGCTGAAGACATCGAGTGCAAGGAAAGAAGCTAGTGATAGAGAGACCTCACGAGCAATACGGAAGTAAAATCTTCGCTAAAACTGACATTAAAGTAACTACAGCAGCTTTAACTAATGAAAATGATATTGATGTTCTCACTGGCGAGGTCAACTCATGCACGGTCACTTTTCTATAATCCACCACGTGTAGACTTCGTCTTTCAAGAGCCCACAAATTTCCAGTCTCAGTCCCTAAAATTAGTTATTTTAACTACCATAACACGACAAGATTATCAACATCTAATGAAATGCACAAAAATAGACAAAACTTGCACGGTAACAGACTTTATTGAAGCAAATGACGAAACTATACGTGTGGCTGTTTATTGGAAATATGTAGTATAGCTGGAGATCCGGCCACAAACAGTAAATAAGATGTGGCACCAACCAATTGACCAGCTGATAATAATCGCAACTCCGAAAACAAATCTAGAATTATTGTTTGGCTGTCAGACTAGTAGATAAATTCTGCTGATTGCGAGATGACGCTGAGTATCCGTAAAGTCAAATATTCTTCCTGGATAGAGATCCCAAACGTGCTCGAAAGACGCACACTGTGTTCTACGATGCGTACCGCAGCTGCTTACGAAAAGCGACTCCTTGAAACAACTGCAATACGTTTACACGGCCACCTGCTACCCTTTCACGTAGCGCTTCCAGAAATGTGCCAGTTTTGACATCAAATCGATATTCAATTGATATACAAATTGATTTAAATTAACCACTTCCCCGCCCCTCCCCTTCTGTCGCGTGTTGCATCCTCTCCTCCTACCCAACCTCATCCCGTCACCAATTCCCCTGACGAGTCCCTCCCTCCCTCCCCGCCCACTCTTGGAAATAGGCAGAGATAGAACCACTGTCGTGAAGATTGTCGATATTATTTATTTATTGAATCTTAGTAAGAAACGAGCGCCATTTTCGAGTGAATATGCTAATTTTCAGCGTTCCGCATGTCCATATTCATGTGCTTCTTTCCACTCCCGAGTCAACCAGGAATAATACGCCACGGTCCTGCTACAGAAGCTAGGATTCTCGATTCCGGACCCTTCCATTCTAATTTTGGAGAAAAAAAAAAGTCATAAGGCGACCACCTTTCCCTTATAAAATCTGCACTACTGCCCTCATCTGTAATTTGCAGCCTGCATCTCCTGATTTAAGAGTTTTGCATAGACCTCCTATTAAAATCTTATTTGCGAAATTGGGAAACGTGGATGGAACGTAACTGCAATGTGTGGAGGAGTGGATTCCACACGTCTGTACAGAGAGGAAAGCCAGAGAATCACAGCAAGGGAGTAGCCCCTACGATCGGTCCACTGCATGTCCAACTAAGTACGTAAGAGTGAGCGTACTGGCCACTCCTCTTGTCTGGCGAAAATCATGTGTGCTGAAGATGGTGGCTATACAGTCGACTTTCTACCCACCATAGATACACAGCACCGAACGTATATTGTACGCAGTTATCAAACACTTTTGAGACTGTGACACATTTAAAGTTATTTTCATAGAAACATGAGCATTAAAATTGCAGGAAATATAAGTGGAGAGGATGAAAATTCATTTCACGATACTCTGGACGCATAATGTAATTGCACCATACATTTCTAGCTAATACGAATTGACTAGCTTATTCTATTCTTAATAAGAAACATGACTGCAATGTCACCCACTGGTACAGACCACGTGTGAGATGCCTGGCTACTTCGTACCAGATGCCACCTTCCATCCTTGCATTACGAGAAAATCGATGTTTTCCGTAGTCGGCAAGTAACAATGCTCAAGTGCGTAGCTGGCGACCGATGACGGCAGGATTTAAGCATCGCCAAACGTCTCTGACAGGAAACCCATTTGTTGTCGCCATGCATCTGCATGACGCCTTGCACTTGCCTTGTTGGCTGGAGACTTGTGTTTCCGGCCTGAAGTATGTTTGTATGTGATGTCGCGATGTATGGAGTAACGATTCTTTTGAATCGTACTGCTCTTAGTGGATAGTTTAATCAGTGTTAGCGATCTGTTTTCCTGTAGCTGTTTATAGTTTCAAATGTTTGTAAAGCTTTGGACAAAGCTGTAATGGTCATGTCTCTAGACTTAGAAACTACTTAAACTAATTCCAACTAAGGACCATACACACTCAACCATGCTCGAGAGAGGACTCGAACCTCCGGCGGAAACAAATGCCCAGTGAGGAACATGACGCCTTAGACCATGAGGCCATTCAGGGAGGGGGAAATTCCGGACCACCTGCTTGATTGCAGATACGGTTTCGGTACATACAAGGTATGCATCCTACCGCCTTTTCACTACATTATGTTTCAGTATTCCCAGGTTTAGCGTATTTGTAACAGACAGCTCCTTCGCATTTACAGCGCTTTTACTGTGTGATCTAGGTCATGAGAAATGTACCATTTCTGTAACCTGGTAAAGTTTTTTTGTTTTTTGTTTTTTGTTTTTGTTTTGTTTTTTGTTTTGTTTTTTTGTTTGTTTTTAAAGCCTGGAATTCAATACATTCCCTTTCTCGCTGAATCAAGATATACCATATTGGAGGACTAACGTCGATAATGCTGTCCATGCTTGTTTTCATTCCCCATACATTGGACGACCTGGCAATAGCTGCTCTTCAGTCTTTAGGCATACAATATTGGATAAAGAGGAACCATTATATATAAATTACGGACATAAAACTGTTATGTTTTAAAACGCAGATGGACGACGGTAAAATTAAAAAGCGGGCGATGATTTGAAGATCTAAAAGAAACACGCGGAAGGAACACTAAGACGAGGAGCATTTCAGGTTTCTCCACTGGTCGTAGTCCGCAATATCACAGTATCAAAACATAAACGTCTTTGAAAGAAACACTAATACGAAGCACAACACACAGCTCAGTATTCCACTTCACTGATCTTACAGTGGTGGTGTAATACTGCACCCGTTGTGACTTCTAAGTGTTGCTATGATAGTTGAAGTTCGGGCCGCTATTGAAATTTAACATGCAATGTTACGTTACGGGAATATAATTTTGAAGAATAAGCACTTTTAGGTAAAATTGCAGATGACCTTCGTAAAACTGAAGATGATTCCGCTTTCAAATTTTAGCGGCAGTAAACATTTTGAATAAGGACAACACCTGAGTACAATATTACATAAGAAACCAGCGGAAACCGTACTTTACCTGACATGTTAGATTTTCTGCACTTAATTGGTCGCCTACTGGATGAACCTGCTTTGAAAGACTTACTGCATTTTTTAAATGATGCTTGGTTAGTTTAGTTGTTTAGTGGTGGATGCATGAAACAAATGACTGTGAAAAAGTACTAAATTGATTTTGTGTGTTGCAAAATTTGTTGACATTGATCGAACTTCGTTTAACAGTGAAGATTCTTTGCAGGCATTGCAGTAAAAATCTAGTCACAAAGGTTACTTAAAATAGCATCCAGAAACTTCCATCGAATTATTATTATAATTCCAAGCATCAATTTACAAGTTAATGATATTGCTGACAAAATAGAAACTTAATTATTATTCAGATATTTTTTACACCATAAGCTCACACACTTACATGTAATTGTAAAGAGATTCAAGAACTGCGTCTGTATAGTACGATGGCTAGAACAAGAAAAGACGAAGCGCAATTCCGCTTTCTTCCCAGCCCGAGAGAAAAAAAAATTGAAAATCAGAAATAGAACACTATCACTAATCGCTGCCAAAGAAAGCAATTGCCAGTGACAAGCGTCGCAGATATATTTTTAATGAAATAATCCCAATGTAATACTGCAGTGGGCTTACCAGGAAAGGGGCCGAGGAGCTCGAATAAGGAGTGAAGAAGCGAGAAGCGGAGGTGTAGGGGGAAAATGGGGACAGAGCTTGACACTGAGGAGGAAGGAAGGAGATGGCGAGACAGCCAGGTAAATGTAAAAAAAAAAAAAAAAAAAAAAAAAAAAAAAAAAAAAAAAAAAAAAAAAAAAAAAAAAAAAGGTGGAATCGGAAAGGGGGGAGTAGGATTGGGGGAAATGGAAATAATGGAAATGGTACAGAAAGGTAGGTGGGAGGGGGGAGGTGTGAGCCCTAAGAAAGGGAATGGAGGGAGAAAGAGTGGGGAATTCAGATTTGGAAGGTAGATTAGATATTGGGACGGACCACATCGTCCAGGAAGGGAGGAGAAGAAGGAAGAGGGGGTTCAGATTTGGAGCACACCATCCAGGAAGTTGTCTTGGGTGTGGAGATGCAGGGTGGGCAGGACACAGCGATATATGTGCAGCAAGTACCAGGGTAAGAAAGAAGGGGAGGAGCTTGCGGGTTGCGGAAGTCAAGCTTACAGATGAGGTTGCGATGATGGAATCGGGTAAGTTCTCCAGAGGATTCGCGTGGGGAATGGAAGTCAGACATGGAAGGCGAGGCGGAATGTATGGCGTTTGGGGATTTCAACGGTTTTATAGAATTTAAGAGGTTCAGAGATCCAGAAGAAGCTGGAAAACTCAGGATAGGACGGATCAAGGACGTATAGCTGTAGACAATGTTAGAAGAGGTTCAAGTCTCAAGTCGACCAGACAGGATCCTGAGGAGGCAGAATCTACTGTGGGCTTTTTGTTGGATGGAGATGGCGTGCAGAATCCTTATGCGGTGGCTGTCGAGTGTGAGATCAAAGCATTTAAGTATGGGGGTTGTAATGAATAGGATGGTCATAGACACTGAGATGAAAGTCATGGAACCAGAAGAAGGGGAAGTTGTGTGGCCTATGTGATTGCCGTTGGTCTTCAAAGGGATTGATGGTAAGGTGCCACTGGTTGCGCCATGTGGTGAACTGGGTGAGGTGGGTTGGGAGGGGGTGAAGGGTACAAGAGAGGAGCGAAGAAGACGGTGTCATCAACAGCTTTTGTGGTACTTTCGAGAAATTATCGAATTTCCTGCAATTTTGGGGCATGTGCATCTAATACCTTTATGAGCAGATGTTACACTACACCCGCTCTGTCCATGCAGTGTGATAAGGCTCTTTATAAATTGTATATTACTGAAGGGCTGTTTTATATACGCTCTTCGTGCACTGTGAGCCTGGGGTGCCCATAATACTGAGGCCATGCTGGGAGTGGTCGGCTCTCTCCAGAGGACTCATCTCAATGTCCAATAGATGGTCCTAGTGTTCCGACAGACTTATTTCAAGGGATGGTGCTGTAATAGCTGGCTGACATGAATTCATATTTTTTTCAGCTAGAAATGTGAAGTGAAATAAGATATGCATCCATCATATCGTAAAATGCAGTTCTAACCTACTCAGATATACTGTCTGTTAATTTAATGCTCGTGTTTCGATGTGTAAATAAGCTGAAATGTGCAACATTCTCAATGGCGTTTGATCCCTACATACAGTATGTAGCGAATGGGCGGAGGATGGGAGAGTGGTTTATTTAAATTAATTTGCATATTAATTTCAATTTTACATAAAAGTGGCGCCACTGTTGCTTCCAGCCTCTCCTGGCGCTCGTGATGTGTGCCTGCTCTGAATTGCTAATGCGTGCATCTCGCGCCGCTAGAAGCGCATGTCAGGCATTTTACCTGATTTTGATGCTTCACTCGGGGTGTGGCATTTCGGTTGGCCAGCTGTTGTACTTTTTTCCCTTCTTGTTTTCCCTAGCAATAAGCCAATTTGGTTCTCTGGTTCACCTACCTTTTGTCAATATTTCTAATATGAAACTAGTGCCCAATGCAAAATTGTTATTGTGCGTTTAGTTCTTGTAAGGTATTATTTCATCACTAAAAACAGGGTACACTTGCGACTTCAGGTAACCCCAAAGCCAATAATCGCACGGACTGAGGTATGGGGACCTGGGAGACCAAGCATGACGAAAGTGGCGGCTGAGCAACGATCATGACCGAACGACGCGCGCGAGAGATCTTTCACGCGTATAGCAATACTTTTTTTTTGTTCTAATAAAACCCCATGTGATTCCAAGCATGTGTGTCAATTTTTACCTCTATCTACATAATTCCGTGATTTATTAAGTTTTCAAATTTATACTGGCTTTTTGATCACCCGGTATTTACGGTGTACTATGTCAATTTCTTTCAATAATTCTTTTTGAACACAATACTATAACAACTGATTGTTAGAAAATTGCAGATTCTGACGATGACTATTTCGAAACGCGCAAATAAATGAACTTCCGCATCACCACCCGTGCCCTTTGTATTTGTACAGCGTCCCTAATAGCACTGTTTAATAACGAAAATTGGTTGATAGTTCCGACAGGAGAATAAGACACTGTGAGGGTGACGTTGTGTGGCAACATTACAACGAGAGTCTGGGTAAAGGTTCTAGCATATTCTCTGTTAAAAGAGAACGACTATGTTAGCATGCGAAAATTTTTAGTGAGGCAAGTGGATTGTAGATTGAGCCAGCTGGTTCCTTTTTCTTCTGTCAGGCTTTAAAGACGAAAACTTTTTCATTTTTCTGCTCGGATAGCATTTCTCAGATTGTAGTAATTTAAATTAAAGCAATAGTAAAATTGCTTTTACTTTGTCTAGGGAGGCCTACAGACAGGGTGAAGTACATGTTGATCATAATTAAACTTTAAAAATGCTGAAAGATATCACCTCTGGCCCGAAGGACCTAAAATTCCAACGGAATATTATCGGAGAAGGAGTAAAAGTATGGCAGAAGAAAAATAAATAGTATAAAAACTGATCCATAGATGGCGATGTACGTGTCAGAGTATGTAAATGGAAACACCTGTCAAGCGCACGACCCATTTAATGTGGTATAAGCACGTCGGGTACACGACTTTTTCTCATTCGCGTCTGAGGAGTTCGCCATCACTGTCTCAATTCAGGATCGCGATTTGCTTGTAAAGCTGTTTTATGAAAATGATAACTGTACGCTCTGTAGAAGTTCTGGTCATTGAAGGGTTTGGAAAAACGCCTTCGTCTGACGACTGCCGTGAGTCTGGAGAAAATGATTCGGAAATTCTTAAAGACAGGTTACTATGGTGTGCAACGTAGTAGAGGAAGAAAACAACAAATTGATTCAACATCCGTGGGAGACATGGTCACAGCAATGCAGGAGGAGTCGAGTGGTGAGCAAACGTCTAGTTGCTCCGAGAATGGTCCGAAAATTGGACAACGTGTGAGCACGGTGCGTGAAATCCTACGAAACATCTTTCTTTGTATCGATTCAGAATTACCCATCTTCACGAGTTGCTTCCTGTTGACTTGCCAGCAATAGAGACTTATCCTTTAGAATTTCTTGCTCGCGAGGAAGTGGACGATGAATGGGCGTGGACAGACATGGACAGACTTCCATCTGACGAGATATGTCAGTACACAGAATTGTCGAATATGGCCAACAGAAAATCCACACTCAAATGAACCAGTATCGCTTCGTCCTGAAAAATCATAGTGCCGTATTTTTTTCGGAAAGACAGGTAGGTGCTTCTTGTCCTGTTACCTCTACAGTCATTGGTAAGCGCTTTGAACGTCTTTTGCGCTGCCACGTCATTCCAGCTTCCAACAGCGTGGATGTGGGAATGGGATCAATTTTATACAAGATGGCGCACGTTGCACATCCATTTAAGCAGCTGATGAAGCGTCATTTCATAATTGGTAGGATTATCAGCTGCGATTTCCATACAGCCAAGCCATTCCAATCAGCTGATCTTAATCTGTGTCACTTCTGGCTGTGAAGCTGTCTGAAAGATGTGCGCAGTGTTCCGATTGCGAAATCAGCTGCATTTGAGGCACGCATTGCGCAACACATTCTGAACGTGATCCAGGAAACACATCGATCAGTTGTCGAACATGCTATTTCTCGATTTAATTTGTTGCAGAAAACGGTGGGCAGCTTATTGAACAATTTCTGCGCCGGTCACACAGAGATTAAAAATCCAATTTGGTTTTGAATGATGCTTTAACCGCGTTTTTTGGCCATAGGACAATTACAAACTTATGTGATTCATGATTTTCATGCGGTTGTGCCTCAGGACGATTATAAACAGATTTTTCCGATGCGATGTGATACGACCATGTCGCGGTGGATTGGTTTACGTAACTAACAGTATCACACCTGTACATCCCTGCACACTGAGTAGTACAGTTTGTTTAACGTCTAACTTACAGCTTAGGCACTGTTGTACGATTAAATTGTCATTTTTAGTCGCCCCATCTATTGATCAATTTTCACACTATTTTTTCTGCCATACGGTTTCCCTCTTCTTCAAGAATATTTCGATGCAGTTTGACATCACTGTGACCCGTAGTGTTATGCGATCGTCTTTTGACAGCTCGAAATTTAAATGAAAATAACGGCTTAACCATTCATCTGACACGAAAATTGAATAACCGGATTCGTAGAACAGCAAATTCTCTATAACTTTGCCCTCTTATGTTTTTTTCATGTCTCGTATCGTTTCAGAGATATTTACAAAAATAACGGCGATTTTGGGATGTCTGTCTGTCTGTCTGTCCGTAACGTGTTCCCTGTTTTTAGGACGAACTGTTCAACCGATCAGCACCAAATTTCACAGACATAATTGTAGGCCACCAGAGATCAGAACCTCCCTTTTTCAATTTTTTCGGACAAAAAATACGGTAGTAATCCAAAAAAGAAGCCGTTTGTAATATAATGATAATTGCAAACGAACCGTTCATCTGATACGAAAATTGATTAACCTAATTGCGATCGTCTTTTGACAGCTCGAAATTTAAATGAAAATAACGGCTTAACCATTCATCTGACACGAAAATTGAGTAACCGAATTCGTAGAGCAGCAAATTCTCTATAACTTTGCTCCGTCATGTTTTTTCCATATCTTGCATCGTTGCAGAGATATTTGCAAAAATAATGACGATTTGACGATGTCTGTCTGGCTGTAACGTGACCCCACTTTTTAGGTCGAACCGTTCAACCGATCGGCACCAAATTTTACAGACATAATTGTTGGCTACCAGAGACAAGAACCTCGCTTTTTGAAATATTTCGGACAAGAAATACGTTAAAATACCAAAGAAAGCCGTTTATAATTTAATTTTAATGGCAAATAAACCATTCATCTGACGCGAAAATTGAATAAATGAATATGTAGAGGAGAAAATTCTCTACAACTTTGTTCCCTTACGTATTTTTTCATATCTCGTATCGTTGCAAAAATGACACCCTGCATTGAATTAACGAAAACCAGCTGTTCGCAGATGTCACGTGACATTCCTCGCCCAGAACGCTCTCTGGCATACGCCATCTTGCGTTGCGTTTTTGATGATTTTCTTATTGTAACTTATACGTTGTCATTTCAAAGCAATGGCGCACTGAGGAATTAACAAAACACATCGTTCTTGGAACGATGAATGATAATCTAGAGCCTAAAAAATCCATATTAGCATCAGTTAACAACGGCCATCAATAGTATGAAATTAAAGAACTCAATTCCTAACTGTCAGCTGTAGCGTAGTGGAGAATGTGATGGACTGTGACGCTCAAGAAGGAGGTCAGAATACAATGAGACGCCCTTACGCTGAAAAAGTGAAGCCTGCCTTCGCCATATTGCAAAGTTTTGGAGAAGTGTTCGTATTGTAGAGCTAATGTTTTAAGGTTAAAACTGGGATACAACGTCCGACGGTTTTGCCGTGATGTACAACGTGTTAGAAGAGTGCAAACAGTCGGTAAAAAGTAAGTTTTCAAGTATAGTATGTTGTGTATTTATTACTATTTATTCAAGAAAGTATATTGTTTGAAGGTACACACTTCGCGGTGACTGTCAGTACAATGCATTAACAGTAAGAGGGCCGACTTAACGCATAGTTTTAACAAATAAATAGCATTCCAAAACTGACCAAGATGTCGGACAGGCTTCAACTGACGTATGTGCTCAGCATAGATAATGCCATCTCCCTTTATTCTAACTTCCTTGACGCTGAAGGACAGTGGTTCGGAATCCACCAGTACCTATTTTTTTCCTGCAAGGGTTTCAGACACTCTTATTAATTATTTTTTTATTATTTAGATTATTATTTTGGTCCAAAATGTTTGCGAAAACTTATAAAACTACAAATCTAAAGCGGGCCGTAAAACACGTCAGTGAGATTTTTTTTTTCTGCCATACGGTTTCCCCCTTCTCCGACAATATTTCGTTGCAGTTTGACGTCACTTTTGACCAGTGGTGTTATTTTTGGAGAGTTTCAAAAGTTTAATTGTATTCACCCTGTACGTCTTTTGACAGTAGAAGTTCCCTGCATCTGCCAGTACCTCACGTGGCTGTGTTGCAGGAGGCGGCGCGCGGACAGCAGGTCGCTACAGCGCTGCGGCTGCAGCTGCAGTTGCAGGGGCCACGCGGCGCCGACTGCGCGCCCTTTTCGCGGATTTCCGTTTTCGGGGCCCGCCATTCGAGCCCCGGCCGGGTCGCAACCCTATCGATCCTGCGCCCTGCGCCCGCAGCGAAAACTCGCAGTAGCCTGCAGCTGGAGAAATCTGCTGGCGTTCTCCAGTACAGATCTGCAACCTCGTCGGTTGTAGATGCGCAATCTAGACCACATTAAAAACAGCACATATCGTACCTTAAAACTAGATACTGGGTCAAACCGATGCTGGAGGAAACAAAGTAGATCAGTCCGTGGAATTACAGACCAATATCTCTGACATCGATAAGCAGAAGGATCTTAGAACAAATAACGTATTCGAACATTATGAATCACCTCGACAGTTCAAATGTTTGTTAAGCTTATGGGACTTAACTACGGGGTCATCAGTCCCTAAACTACTTATCAACTACCTTATACTAAAGACGGCACAAATATCCATGCCCGAGGGGGGATTCGAACCCCCGACCGTAGTGGCCGTGCAGCCCGTGACTGGAGCGCCTCAGTCTCCTCGGCCACCGCGGCCGGCACACCTCGACAGTAATGGTCTATTGACCCTAGAACACCAAGTATTTAGAAAATATTATTCATGTGCTACATAACACAGGGTTGTAGCCTTTCTCCAATGTTATTCAATTTGTACATTGAGCAAGCTATAAACGAAAGCAAGGAGGAATTTGGAGAAGGAATTAAAGTTCAGGGTGAAGAATTAAAAACGTTGCGATTTGCTGACGACATAGTAATTCTGTCAGAGACAGCAAAGGACCTGCAAGAGCAGTTGAACGAAATTGACAGTGTGTTGAAGAGAGCGTATAAAATGAACATTAAGAAGAGAAAAACTACGGTTCAAATGTTTGTATATCTTGTGGGAATTAACTGGTGTCATCAGTCCCTAAACTTACAAACTACTTATGAACTAGCTAACTCTAAGGACGGCGCAAATATCCATGCCCGAGGGGGGATTCGAACCCCCGACCGTAGTGGCCGTGCAGACCGTGACTGGAGCTCCTCAGTCCCCTCAGCCACCGCAGCCGGCTGCACGTATCATACCTTAAAACGAGATACTGGGTAAAATCAATGCTGAAGGAAACAAAGTGGAAACAATCCGTGGAATTACAGACCCATATCTCTGACATCGATAAGCAGAAAGATCTTAGAACAAATAATGTATTGGAACATTATGAATCATTCTTCGTTTGCGTGGGCATAATGTCCGTAGTTGCTTTCCTAATTATGAATAGCAGTGTTTGTCCGTCTTTGCAACTACAATAAAAATGCGATTTTTCTCACCAGACGCGTTTCGTTTTAATGACAGTTTAACATCTTCAGTGGTCTGTAATAATAGAAATCTACAGTTTGATATGGAAATCATACAGACTAGTAGAGACAGACACCTTCTCCCTTTCCGAGAAAACCTCCACATACACAAAGCACTATCACACAACAAACAATTACTAAATGACCAAATAAATACTGAAAACCAAACAATGCATAAAATAATAATAAAAAACCTAAAACATTCCCCTCCATGCCCCTAACTATCTCAGTCTACTTCCACGTCCCATTCCACATACCACTATCAACACTCCACAGCTAATGTCAAAAAATCACATACCCACCTCTCCGCTAAACATGAGACTCTCCGAACGTGTCACACATATTGAAATAAAACTCCCAACCTTTCTCGCTGCCTGCTAACAACCACTCAACCTCGTTCCCCTCACTATTACCCCCCCCCCCCCCCAACCACACACACACACACACACTACTTGCATTACCACCACCCAGAAGTTTCAATATTACTGTTACTTATTCACAATGAATATACAGTACCTTAATTATGTAACAAAAGCCAACTGACAAATTTCTCCCCTCTACCAACCACCACCCCATCTCCTGTCCATCACTTTTGTCTTCCATCTCACTTGATATCCCACCTTCCCACATCCAACCACCATTCAGTCATCTTTTCCCTACTACTAAACCCCCTACTAATAATAATAACAATAATAATAATATAAAAAATTAAACAGATAAATAAAAACGTTTCCATTATATATTTTTGCCACTATTCCAGTCCACTTACATCAAAACTAAATAAACTAAAATATATTTTATCATAAAACATAGAAAAAGAATACAATCATGATGTTGCCAACACTTCAATAACACACTGTGAAGACTCAATCAAAACAAAAACAAAAAGTCTGATCTGTGAAAAACAATTATGAGCAGTGCAAAAGTGACAGGGTAAGTAGTGGAAAAAACTACACAGCATGAAGAACCGGCGGTACTGCATGAAACAGACCGGAATTCCATGATGTGAAGCGAAACAAAGACAAAATTTCCGTAAGTAACAAAACATTAAGCCTATTTTTCATGTTCCGTTAACGAACTGTTTTCGATCTAAAAACAAAACAAACTGTAGATTTCTATTATTACAGACGACTGAAAATGTTTTACTGTCATTAAAACGAAACGCGTTTGGTGAGAAAAAATTGCATTTTTATTGTAGTTGCAAAGACGGACAAACACTGCTATTCATAATTATAAATCACCACGACAGTAACGACCTATTGACACTAGAACACCAAGCATTAAGAAAATATTATCCTTTTGCTACATAAGTAGCTCTTTTCATTACAACGAAGTAATGAGCGCTACCAACAGAGACTCTTCTGAGATATTTTATTTCTAGATTTTTAAGGCTAATTGTCATAAGGGTCACGCTTTGTAATAACTAACGGGAAGTCTCAGTGTAAACAAGAAGCGACAACTGGCGTTACTTAAGATAGTGATATACCCCTCTGCTGGTCCTGTTCTATGCAAATAGTTTCGAAGACAATCTGAACTGCTGCCCTCTTGATTGTTGGCGAGTGTTTCTAACAGACTTGAAACTGACTCCCACTGACAGCAACCAATCAGGCACCTGTTCCACTGTATGTTAATGTGTGCTTACAAAATGCCACTCTGTTACATCGACCCAGCTCACTGTTGTGATTCCATACACCGAGTGTCACATGTATTCCATATCCATGAATTACTGCAGCAGTTGAGATTCGCGTCATAACCTGTTACCTTAATGAATGTAATTAGAAGAAAAGCCAGCAGCCACAAGTATGGTATAAAAAGGTAACTTTTTTAATCAATCAGTTTTAAGATGGTTTACATTGTTTTCAGCTAGAGCCTCATTTTGTGTCTGTTACAGTTTCGCAGCCCTAATTCTGAAAGGCATGTAAACCAAAATGGATTTTGCAATTATGTGTGACATTGTGTGAAAAGGTTTTCATTTCTTACTGTACTATGTTTCTGTAAGTTAAGATAACGTTTGCACATCCTAATTTAATTTACTCGAATTTCAGTGTGGAAGATATATCCACCTTAACCCCCCACTACCCCTCATGTCGACCACTGGTCTCATCAGTAGGTTACTCTTAGCCAGTGTCGATTATCCTAAGACTATCGAATTCACATGGGATGTCATCATTTACATAGCGATATATGCGACAAAATTGCATACTACGGGTCCAGGACTCGAACCACAAACAGGTGTAGTCCGATGGAACGTGCATCGTTCATTCTGGAAGCAATGCCTGTCTTGATAAACTTGGCGTTCGATATAAGTCTTACTCTTCTAGACAGACACATCATCCAAGTGTGCCACGCGGGATTGGCCGTGCGTTCTAAGACGCCTTGCTACGGAGTGGACGGCTGCTCTCTGTCGGAGGTTCGAGTGCTCCTTCAGGCATTAGTGCGTGTCTTCTCCTTAGCTTAAGTTAATTTACACAGTTTCTAAGTCTAGGGACTGATGACCATGCAGTTTGGTCCCAGAAATTTCCAAACATTTGAAAATATTGAAGGAAAAGTGACCTAGTAGCGTGACCAGATGGATGGCTACGCGGTTCAAGGTCCCCCGCCCTTACAAAAAAAGTAACTGTTTTTCAATGTCTAGCCTGATTAAGTTCACATTTAGTTGCGTCAAGTACTTCCTAAATCAAAATCTCGAATCCGCCAACTGGTAACTGGTAGGTTTGATGAAATAGTCTTCAAACACTAGAACTGGTGAATAGGCCCAGCCTGAATGAGTACTACATATGACACAAGTCGTTGAAGATGCGTGTGGCGACTTAGCCTTTCTATGCATGACCTACATTTTTTTTGCACATTTACATACCCTGGGTCTATTGGCTCCATTATGTATAATATGAGAAAATTAAAACAAGTATTTTTTTTGGTATTATGATGCAAGAATATATTTATTTGAAGAAATTCGGATAATGGATTGGCAATATTTCCCATAATGAGGTCCCTGATTGCAACATCCCAATCTTTATCTGCTGCAATAAGAAGCAACATTTTCCAGAAGGCGAAAAAAATGTTTGTATAGCTTATGGGACTTAACTACAGGGTCATCAGTCCCTAAACTTACAAACTACTTATAAACAAGCTAACACTAAGGACGGCACGAATATCCATGCCCGAGGGGGGATTCGAACCCCCGATCGTAGTGGCCGTGCAGACAGTGACTGGCGCACCGCAGTCTCCTCGGCCACAGCGGCCAGGCCAGAAGGCGAATATTTCATATCTAGTTACAGCTTGCCAGATTGTTTACCTTGGTCCATAAACTCTTCTTGCCTGTAGGTTTGTGCTTCTGACAAATTCATCTATAATAGCCATATAGAAGGTTGTTTTGTGTGTAAGTGATTGTACCCCTTGTTGGTCCTGATAAAAATTTCACCAAAACTGTGAGCAGGAGTTTTACTTTCCACTGGGACTTTTTACTTCAAAGCGTAGAATAGCTTATTTTGGACTTGGAGCAATGTATTCATTAAAAGCGTTACTTCTTTGTTGTCCAGAGACATTATTATCTGGATCACCATCATCTTCACCACCACAACCAGTTCTTGGTTATACATCCAGTGTTCCATTACACTGTCTGAGCTACTATTTCATGGTTTTCTGCCGAAGAAGGCAGGAGAGGAAATCGTTGTCACCAGCTACCCATTGAGAAACGTATTCTATCTTCTTTCCTGCTCCTTTTTTTTTTTTTTTTTTTTTTTTTTTTTTTTTTTTTTTTTTTAAGTAGATTGAGACATTCTGTCTGAAAAATAATAATACGAATAGATAGACTCAGTGGTCTGTTCCTCATGGAATGTTGGAATGTAACTGCTGTTCATGTGTTCATGTTTTTGTTTAGTGTTTCAAATAAGCCTCACCTTTCTTCCAAGTGAGTATTGGATGATAACACAATAGAGCCTACTGCTGTGTAGAAAACTCCAATTTCATACATTAACCACCTAATTAGGTATTTCGCTTCTTACACACCACAAGAGTATGCTCTCTGACAGTTGAACAGTTACCACAATACATTTTCTGCGACCACAACAATGTGTATGTGTGTCAGTAACGTATGCTCTGAACTCCAACAAATGTGTTTACAACTAAAAACTGATTTAATGACACATTTAACTTCAACCAGTCTAGCGGACTCAGGTTGCGTAAATGTATGGTACAAAGAATAAAATGTAAGTGGTGGTTAAAGTAGTGACACAGAGTAGTACCAGTAATATATTACTGAACTAGATGGCCCAGTGAACTTCCTATCACGTACCTCTTAATATAAACCATATTTATTTATATCATATGTAATTTAGACCCAGTAGCTTTATAAAGTTTCGCAATAGTTAATATGTATGTACTTTTGCTTTCAAATTCAAATGCGCCAAAATTTTATCGCAATCGTACGAATGATATTGATGTCCCAATTAAAAGAGCTCTTTCAGTTTTCCACAAATTTTCCTATTTTCTGGCCAACTATTCAAAACTTCTACTTCACTCAAACCTTCCTCGCGCTTTGAACGTCGAATGTGCAAAATCAGAAGAATGATATCTCATTGAAAAAAGCTCTTTCAGTTTCTCGCAAATTTTCAAATTTTCCGGGTAACTTTCCCAAATTTTTAGTTCATAATAACGTTCATGTTTCGTTAAACGTCAAATAATCAAAATTTTACCGCAATCAGATGAACGGTTCTTATAGTGTTGAGTACATTTAGAAACACAATGAAAAAGGAACTTGGTTCGAATTTTGCTACTTTCCTTTTTAACTGTTCCTATTTTTTTTCCTGAAAACTATTCCAAGCACATAATGAAATAAATAAATAAATAAACTAAAATAAAATAATAATATAAAAAATAGCCCTCTTCGCCGTGCGAATAGTCAGTTATAGTGTTGAATTCAATCAAAAACACATTGAAAAACGCACTTTAAGTTTTTTGCAAATTTTCCAATTTTCCGGTAGATTTAAAAAAAAAAAAAAAAAAAAATATTTCATACAAACCTTGTCCTGTCAAGTCGTACTCACGTGATGTTCTTAGACCCATGTGGCAGTTAATTGTTTTCATGGAAAAAATCGCTTTTGGTTTTTCCTAAATTTTCCTATTTTTATTTGATGCAAACCTTCCTCTTGCTTTCAACATGAAATGTACAAAATGTTATCGCAATTGGACGAACTGTATTGATAGCTCACTGGAAAAAGCTGTTTCAGATTTTCCCGATTTTCCTCTTTTCCGGACAACGTTTCCATATTTTATCACCGTTTAAACCTTCCATGGACTTACACGAATATTTCAAGACTAAAATTAGCCAAATCGGTTCAGCCGTTCTCGAGACTAACCGTTAGCGAGATTAACGAACAGCAGTTCAATCTATATCTATAAATGTGAATGTCTGGTCGGTGTACGTTTATCACGTCTGAACCACAAGACATAAAGAGCTAAAAATATGTACAGTTACTAATGTCTACCCGGGGAAGGCTTTAGGCACGGTTTTATGGCGATCGGATAGCTATATATATAAAATTTACAAATGTTTGTTAAGCTTATGGGACTTAACTACGGGGTCATCAGTCCCTAAACTTACAAACGACTTATGAAGTACTTACGAACTAGGACGGCACAAATATCCATGCCCGAGGGGTGATTCGAACCCCCGACCGTAGTGGCCGTGCAGACCGTGACTGGAGCGCCTCAGTCACCTCGGCCACCGCATCCGGCGAACGACAAGACGCAGGAGACTTAAATATTTGTACAGTTACTAATTTATACCTGAGGAAAGTTTTAGGCACGGTTTTATAGCGATCTGATAGAAAGTTAGTAATTTGAAGAATATAACGCGAAATGCGGAACAATAATTGCTCTTTGAAAATGGTTTTATTGGTTGCATTGTTGCTTGAGGGTTGATAATGATAAAAGGGTGGAGCATATTGGGATGGAAAGTTATCGGTGTATATAAAATTCTACGTGTGTATGTATATTTCGCTCTGCAACGAAAACTACAGAATGGTCTGTGTGTAATTGTTGTCCTAAGTCTCCTGTTGTACAGCATAGCAGTTCCATGTCGATAGCAATAAGGAGGTGGAAGATATGGTGGTTGAAAGTCATAAAATTATTTTAAAAAATCGGACTGAAGGCTAGCGATAACGTTTGCGACTCTATAGCAAGGAGGTTACATACAGCGAAACGTGTTGCTGCAGACCTTATCTTTGGTCTATATGTGCTACAATGTCTTCAGCTCTTTCTCCGTAAGGGTAAGCATACGAATAAGGAAATATAAGAATGAATAAACAAAGCAGGAAAAAAGAAATTTCTTTTAATACATCTGTTAAAAAAACTGATTTGTGGTTTCGCGTATTACATCAAGTGATCGATCTGTGATATTATACAACACGCGAGCGAAGCCGTGGGTTTAAGCTAGTTTTATATGTAGAGATATTCCTAGAGAGTATGTCTGATAATTTGGGACACAATTTTAATTCTTTCAGACAGCAAATAAGAATTACAACGGTTCCCGGGACCATTGGACTCAGGGTATGCCCTTCAGTGTTAAGCAACTTGGAATCTCCCCTCCGTCTGTAAATCTTTGTTAGGCTGTCAACGGCTGTTGTACTAACTTCTGCAACTTCCGGCCGTGTGGATTTACGTTCGGTGACAGACGCGCAAGATGAACAGCTCAATTTTTCCCCCTCCGGGGATGCTCGCTCTTATCTCCGGACGCAGTGAGCGATGTAATTCCCCTGTCGGTCGGCACGACGTCCGCAGCGCGCGAGAGGCGGTCCGGTGCGCGAAATACGGCGCCGGCAGGGGATATGAAAGACGGGCCGTCTCTCAGCGGCTAATCTGCGAAATGAAACGCGCCTAACGGGCCGCGGATCAAAAGCGGCCGAGGCAACATTTAGCCCGGCAGGCCGTAAACAAATTTGGCCGCGCGCTCGTCCGTCAGGAATAATAAGCACTGCCGGCCGGCCGCTGCTGTAACGCAACAAAACAAACGACGGCCGCTGCCTTTGTCGGGCAGAGTGACGACTCGCGCTCACTTAGGCTTTTGAGGGATGCGGAGCGGCGCTTATTAGTTCAGAAGCCGCAAGCAAGCACCGCGTCACGGTTGCCGACGGAGCCACGCATCCGGCCCGAGAGGGACGCGCTGCACCCGAGGCGTATTATGAATTACCTCCAACAGAATGATCCAGGGCATAAAATGACATGTTAACTGGGCGACACTTGTGTCTCCCAGTGCTGAGATTTTGTCGCCCAGTGGCTATGGGTAGTGCCGGCAATTTATTTTTATTGAACGACACACAAATGTACCGGGAATTAAAAAATAACCTCTTTAACTCTTTCAGAGCATAGGTTCCAACCTTTTCAGTCTTCTTACCCCTAAGACCTTCTATAGTCGGGCCGCCGAAAGAACGACCCTGACAGTTCGCACACGTGGGCCGCAGAGGGTGGGGGTGGGGACACTCAACCACCAACCTGAGCTCTGGAATTCGTAAACGTTGCCGGGGTAACGGTGCCACGTTGCCACCCTGCCACTCAAGGTCGCACAGGGTGGCGTGCTTCAGTCGCTGCAAAGCATCTGTCGCGTGGTCATCGTTTGTCTCGTTGTGTGTTACGAAAACAAAAGCCGAAAAATCATTTATGAAATTGATAAAATTGCTGAAGAAAGTGGTCATAGAGTGTTGCGCCTTCCACCATATCATTGCCATTTCAATGCAATAGAACTAGCGTGGGCTCAGGTGAAATCGTACGTTGCAGAAATAAACGTTTTTCATTAACAAAAGTAGAATTCTTAGTTCGTGAAGCACTGGGCAGTATTACTCCCACAAAATGGAACAATGTTGTCACACGTACGTGGCATATCTTAGAAGAGGCATGGGAACGAGAAGGTACACTAGAAGAACGGATAGAAGAATTAATAATAAGATTAGGGGACGATAGTAGCAGTAGCAGCGGTGCATTGCACATGATGCTGGCCGCGTCTGATTTTTAATGTATAGTTGATTTCGCAACCAAAGATCATTTACTGAAAAATTACGTTATTTTATTTCTACTTCTGTGACCAATAGACTAGCTGATAATATTACTCAGACACTATACTATGGCAGTCAACAGCGGCCATAAACGAATGAGACAAAAACTCTTTTTATGTAAGAAGACAAATCATTTCACTGGAAGAGGCGGTTTTACTACTTGTAAAGTGGTAGTCCTTATTTGTTTACCCTCTCGGCAGACTGCCACAATAGTGTCCGAGTAATAACAGCGAGTCTGTGGAAAATATTCTAAACCTTTTCTTTTTAACTGAAAAAGAGTGTTTTTCATTACTTCGTGATTGTTCTCGTTCGTTCATGCTTTATTAGTACATAGCAACGGTCCCAAAATATTCGGACGTGATATTCGTATGCCGGCGACCGACAGGGCGTAACAACAAACAGCCGCGTAACAGTATTGGCAACATAGCCGCTAGCTGTCAGAGTCGTTCTTTCGGCGGCTCGACTATAGGGAAACTCATTTTACCACCCCCCCCCCCCCGCCCAAAAAAAAAAAAAAAAAAAAAAAAAAAAAAAAAATCACCCATTAAATTATTATCAAAAACGCAATACATGAAAACTCTACCAATCTTTGTTAATCATAATACACTGCATAAGACACATATCTTTTACACTTTTCGATGCAGCAATGAAACAATTATATTGAATGAAAAGTTGGGTACTGTTTACCAGTCGCAAGTTTTCTAATGTTTGGTACTGTTTTGCTTCAGGCGCATCTCAGGTCATGTTCCACAATGAGATGGTTTCTGGTCTTATTTTTTATTGTCAGTGGCTTTGAGAAGCCACTCTGATATCTGTAAGTGGTACCGAACTGTCTTAACGTTCTTACAGCTCTGTCAGCTGTAACAGGATATTCGGCTTCTGCTTTTCGCCAAAATGTACGAAGGTCATAATTTTGAAATTCAATTTTGAATGTGCTATCTTCGAGCAATCAGAAGGATTCTACTTTGGCTGAAACATCTTTGAAAATTTCCTCCTCAACAGAAAATGGTCTCAATACCCCAGTGTTGACGTGCTGATTATCCATAGCTGAGGAATATCGCTTAATTGAGTTTATAACTGCAGACGGATGCTAAATAACTGAAGTATAAAACGCGATTCTTTTATTTTCCTGGCCTACTCATTGTTCACACAGTCGCTTAAACATCGATTCATCTCCGACTTGAATCCTGCGTTGGTAAACTTCCAGTTTACGGACGAAATTTGAAATTTTATCTTGCACTCTCAAAATATTAGTCCTATTTTCTTGCAATGAAATACTCGGTATTTTAAGTAATCATAGTACTGATATTAGTTTAATTTAATACTATTTTCATTTAATAGCCATATCAAATTAAAGTGAACTTATAACAGGTACTGTACTCTATTTAACTACTTAACAAATGAAAGACAACAAAAACAATTGAAAGGAGACATAAATGATTTCATCAAAGTCCAAATTTAGTACTGTTCTACAAACATTTCTATTTATCATTAAAGCATATATGAATAAAAATTTATTAAGGAAAAATTAAGCAGCTTTGATTTTAATAAAAAAAGGCTTCAAAATACGGTTTTAGGCATCAATATTTGGAAATTTTTCCGGGGGAGGGCCCCCGGAACCCCCGGATCATCCTTCCAATGTCGCCCAGTGAAAATCCCTTAAAATATGCTCTGGAATGATCTATTGGCCCAAGCTCAACATAGATTTAGAAAATATCGTTCATGCGAAACACAACTAGCTCTATACTCACACGAAGTGATGACTATCGACAAGGGTTCGCAAATTGTTTCCGTATTCCTTGATTTTCAGAAGGCTTTTGACACCGTACCTCACAAACGGATTTTAATCAAATTGCGTGGTTACGGTATATCGCCCCAAATTTGCTACTGGATAGGGGATTTCCTCTCAGAGAGGACACAGTTCGTAGTAATCGATGGTTAGGCATCGACTAAAACAGAGGTGATATCGAGCGTTTCACAGGGTAGTGTTATTGGTCCTCTGCTGTTTCTAATTTACATAAAAGATTTAGGGGAAAATCTATGTAGCTCTCTTAGATTGTTAGCTGATGACGTCGTCATTTACCGTCTAGTAAAATCATCTGTAGATCAAAACCATCTGCAGAACGATTTGACTAAGATATCAGTATGGTGTAAAAATTGGCAATTGACTCTAAATAATGAGAAGTGTGAAGTCGTCCACATAAGTACGAAATCCGTCAAACTTTGTTTACAAGATAAATCAATCAAAAGTGAAGGCCGTAAACTCCACCAAATACCTAGGAATTACTATTACTTCAGACTTAAATTGGAAAGAACAAGTAGATAATGTCGCTGGAAAGGCGAACCAGAGACTGCGTTTTATTGGCATAACCATTAAAAGATGCAACAGAACTACTAAAGAAACTGCATACACTACGCTTGTCCGTCCTTGTATGGTGTATTGCTGCCCAGTGTGGGATCCTTATCAGGTGGGTTTGACGGAGGGCATCGAAGAGTCCAAAGAAGGGCAGCTCGTTTCGTACTGTCACGATACAGGGGAGACAGTGTTACGGAAATGATACAGGATCTGGGATGGGAATCATTACAACAACGGCGCTTATTGCTGCGGCGTGGGCTACTTACGAAATTACAATCGCCAACATTCTCCTCCGAACGCGAAAATATATTGTTGACTCCCACTTACATAGGTAGAAATGATCATCAGAATAAAATACGACAAATCAGAGCCAGAACGGAGAGATTCAGGTGTTCATTCTTCCCGCACGCTGTTCGAGAATGGAATGGGAGATAAAATAGTATAACGGTGGTTCTGTGAACTCTCTGCCAGGCACTTAATTGTGATTTGCAGAGTATCCCATGTAGATGTAGATGTAGAAGCAGGGCAGACCCGAAATGGGCAACGTTTAGTGACCATTAGAAGGGTACTCTGGCAAGGACAGTTAATTACACACCCGAACTGGGCAACTTCTGCTCGCAGGTTGCAGGATGGTCCGATCCAAGGCGTTCCTGGCCCTAACTATAATTACTCCGTGCCCTATCTGAACTCGTCAGTCCTGTGAATGACACCACCTCGCTGACATCTGTGTAGAATCACATAGTGTTTAGTTTTGTAGTTCAGTTTAGTCATGGAAACAACTAATGCGACAGAAAGCCAAGATTTTCAACTTGTTGTTAGTGGTCGTGGTATTTGATCTGTGACGGTTATAATTTGAAACTTTATAGAAGAGCTGTAGCAACGGAAGAACGTGGATGGCAATGCTGCGGTAAACTTTCGCGGTGGGTTGTTACTTACAGTAGGCAGCGAACACACATTTTCGCGTTTGGAACAACCAAAAGACGACAATATCACAAAATTTGCGGATTACATAACTGAAAACTACATTGATGAAGAAGATGCAGTCTTCCCTCCAAACGTTTAGGCAGCAGATTGCGCTTCCTTGTGGAGGACGACTAACGCTTTCGAAAGCTTTCAGTTTGTGAAAAGTCTGAAGCATGAACAAACTAATACTTATATAAGAATCAACTCAGCAAAAATAATAATATCACCATCCAAATGGACTCAAAAACTAGGAAAAGACACGCTTTCCTGCAACAGAAATTAGAATTACTTAGGAATGGTGAAATTTGCAAATCCGCTAGGGAATCAGTTTAATTTTATCTGTGTAATCAAGACGACATCCATTTCTCCTGCTGCTACTAGCATCGACAATGTAGGATTGCAGTCTGAATAAGTGTCGCTAACCATTGGCGTGTAATTTTGTTTTTTAAATGTGTGTGTTTTTCTTGTTAAATTTCTGTGTGTATGAGAATGTTCTCCACATAGCTCCACGTTAATATACGGACAGATTCAAGTTTTATTATGAGCAATAATGATAGTAACTTGTGTAACTAATTTTTACAGTTGGTGCATTTCTCGTAATCTATCTGGTCTTCCCCATCCCTATGTTTCTCTCAGAATACAGAGAATTTGTTTAAAATTAATTACTCCCTGTGATCTTTATTTCACACCTTTCATTTTTTTAAATAATGTATTCTTTGGCTTATTGTGTTTTTGCTAACTTTTGGCTGCTCGCTTCAAGAGTTAAGCAGATAAATTTCCGTTGCGCTGAAACAGAGGCTAATTTAATTTTTGATTCATGGAGCAGCCATTATTAAGTTGTCGCTATTGCCAGAAAGTGAGTTTATCTTTTGTGTGCTGTAAAGGATTTTATCTGCCGACGACTATAGTAATTTATTTAGATCGTTTATGGTTGATAGTGTACTTGAGTTCTATTTGCAGTCGAAATACGAATCTGGCTGCCATAGTTAGGTTATTTCATGATAGAATATTTTTACTTAATTTGTTTACTACGAGTTCAGTTAGAAAATTAGTTACAGCTATCTTGCAATTTATAACCAAAATAGCCAAATTCCTGCAGACTTAAAGTTTCCGCCATGGCCTTCATCAGAAAAAGAAACACATACTACTGAACATTCCGGATCACTGCCTATTATCAAGCGCCTGAGTATATAATAATTACGTTAATCAATTTCCATCCAATTTCAAGTCAAATACTACGAAAATAAACATTTTGTTATAAATTTTTCTTATAACTTACGTCAACGTTGTTTTGACGTTACTAACACATGGCATGAATGTTGTAAAAACTGCAGTGAATTAATCACGTATTTCGATGTTGTATACGTTTTCTGCTGTCAGGTTTTCTGCAGTTTGTTATGCTTTGACGTTAAATTACAGAAAACTTTTATATTTTGTGTAATTACCAACAGTTCTGTCAAAGATGTTTCACAGACTTATGGGAATCGATATGTTAACAGAGACCTTTAAGTGTATCAGACCTTGATATCAGATAAATTTGAACTGATCCTAAACATTTTGCTTCGTTTAGGTTTTAATTGCTGAAACCTTTTTGTGGGACGTTTCAAAAGCGCACAGTCCTACAACTAAAACTTGTACGAACCGTTTCAAACTTTACACGAAGGCAGATAGATGGAAATTCAAAATCTTTTATCTAAAAGTCAATACCCGTTATTGAGATATGGCAGTTTAAAGTGAAGCTAAATTCAGCCCATAAAATTCATTTTACGTGAATTTCATGGTGAAAATGGTTTTAAGTAAATCCAGTTATTTTAAATACTGTTTCGTAATTGTTCTTTTGGAATATACGTTTCAAAAATACTTTTCCTTCTGAGTTTGCTTACGTGCCACTGATAAGCCTCTAACTTTGTGCGAATCGATTGAAATTCTGTAAAAAGTAGAGAAATACATACATGTAATTAATGTTCGTTCGTTTCTGTCTGATAGCTTTATCTATTGCTACGGTATAGCGGTAGGAGCGCATCCAGAAAGGAAGTTTATATATATTTTGTTAAGAGAGACAACATATTACATGCAAAACTTTAGTGGCATCAGCTACAACAATGTTTAAGCCTTCTGTTCTATGTATTCACTGAAAGAATTCAGACACTTCTCATATAGTGGTATCAACCTTTGTATTCCTGTGTCGTAGAAGTCTGCCGCCGGCTCTTACTGTGAAACAATGCTACGTGCCACTTAGTGTTGGCGTGGAGTTCCCTGACGATTTTCGTCCTCATACTACTCTGCGTGCAGTAACTGTAGAAGTTCGGCTGGAAGCGACTTTGATCATCCAGCTTACAATCCTGACATTGCTCTCTGCGATTGCCATCTTTCCTTGCACGTGAAGAAATTCCTGATCCCCAGCCGAAGTTTTGACGACGACGAAAAGCTGTAGACGACTGACATGCTGGTTCCATTCATAGGTGTCAGATATCTACAACAATGGAATACAATGGTTGATTCTACGATGTGTGTGTGTCCATTTCTTTTATGCATATGTGGATAAATAGCTCAAAAATTGTTGGTGCCTTACAGTTTTTCATGTAACTATATTGTATTTATTTGTAAGAAATTCGTAAAATTACTTTCTGTATGAGCATAGTATGTTGACAGTTGACTAGAGTTTCATTGTTTACCTCTTAATTTCAGTAAGTTTTTAGATTAGATTGGATTAGATTAATACTTGTTCCATAGATCATGATGTGGAACGTGTCAGTTTAGTAGAAGGTAACATTACATGACGTACATTGTTTGAATTAAGTAATTATTTTTCAATTTTAATTTTTTTATTTTTCCTTTTTTTATTACTAATTTTTATGTAAAACTTCATCTACCGATTAGAAGCAGATGTCATTCAGGAAATCTTTCAATTTGTTTTTAAATTCTGGTTGGCTATGTCACATTTTTTGCTATTTGATAAGTGACCGAAGACTTTTGTGGCAATTAGCAATAAACCTTACAGCATAAGTTGCTGAACTCAAAAGTTTCAATAGATTTTTTTTTCAGGTTGAAAACAAACAGTATGATTTTGTTCTACTAATTTTTATTTAATTACCAACTAGTTTTCGGCTTATTAGACCATCTTCATGTAAACATTTGACTTTTGTTAACGCCTGTCAAATGTTTACCTAAAGGTGGCGCAACTAGTTCGTAAATAAACAAAAATTAGTAGAACAAAATCAGATTGTTTGTTTTCAACCTGAAATGTAAAACTGTTCTACCAAGAAGTGACGGAAGAATCCCTTTATAAGATTAAGTAGCTTATGGTTGTGTTGCTTCCAATTCATTGAATACACCTAAAAACTTTGACTATTCTACATGACTCACAGACTTTTGGTTAGAGACTGCGTTTATTAATGTTGTCATGCTATTTACCATATGGAACTGTATAGACTGTGTTTTCTGAAAATTTACAGTTTCATCGGTTGATTCTTGTTTGTCGGGTGTGTATAATTGTTTCATCAACAAAAGGTAACAGCTTCGCATCATCGTGAAGTAAGTATAGTAAAATACTGGGCACAGGATATGAAAAATATTGCTATCACAACACAACAGTAAATGCTTAAATCCTGCACAAAGACGTTAGAAGGAAAACTACCTTCTAGACTGACATGCGGCATATACAGAAACATTGTTCGTAATTGTAACTCCTAGGTATTTGGTAGAATTTTCGATCTTAAGGTTTGACTGATTTATCGCGTAATTGAAGTTCAGCGGATTTCTTTTAGTGGTCATGTGCATCACTACACACTTTTCTTTATTTACTGTCAATTTCCAATTTTCGTACCGTGTAGAAATTTTGTCTATATCGCATTGCAGTTACTTTTGATCCTCTGTTGACTTCACTAACCGATAAACGACAACATCATCCGTGAACAGTCTAAGGGAGCTATTCAGATTCTCGCCTAAAATGTTTATAAACACAAGGAAGAGTAGGGGACCTATAACGCTTCCCTGGGGAACGCCAGGTATCACTTCTGTTTTACTCGATGATCAGACTGCAACAGAAAAAAAAAAAAAAAAAAATTAAAATAAAATTTAAGGTGATGCCATTTTGGAGAAAAGTATCCAAAAGAAATCGTACTTTGCTGAAACGAAAACCACATATTTCCGCCATAACATTAGATTGTGTGCCCAGATTAATTCTCAATCTTTTCCGAAACAGAATTTAATATCTCTAACAGGTACTTTTGTCTTGTCCACAATTATTGATCATTATTTATTCGGTCAAAAGTCTGGAAGTGTGTTTCGAGTAAGGTTTCCAGATTATTTAAATAAAAATAAATGGTTACACTAAGAAACGTTGGAAGTAAATTTTGTCTTGCACACTGTCTCTAAATTAATAGAAGAGAATTAATGGACGGTGATATATTCTTCGCCGTCCAGTGTAATGTATGCACTGCGCAGATCCACATTGCGCGAGGAACAAGAAACACACGGAATGCTGTGCTGAAGTTAGTGCCACAAAAAGACCTCCGGAACGCCCGGCTGTTCCAGGCGGCGGCGATCGCTCCTGCAAGAGCTCGCCGAACAAACATCCGTGAATCAACATTGGTTTTTGTTATCCAAACAAACAAAGTCCGCCCCCTCCCCCTTTCCGGGATGGTAGAGACAGTTTCTGCAGGGAGGAAGCAACAACAACATTCCGGAGCCCCAGTCGGCTGGCGAGGGGAGGGGCTGGGGGAATACGCAGAGAAAATTATGCAAATGCTGCAGCGGGGGACTGGTGGGCGTGGCTGCCCCGGGAAGAGAACGCGGGGGCGTCCTAGGAGGGTTGGAAGGGGGTGAGGAGGGGAAGGCGGGGTGCCGGCGGTCGCCGTGCACGCAAGACGCCGCGCTCAGAGTTTTCTGAGCGCTCCTGCCATTGGTGAGGGCAAGACTGACGTTCCCGTCACAGGAGATGGGTACGGACGACTGCACAGCATATGTAGAGCCGGTTCATAATTATTGTAGCATTGAAGCAGTGGCGGCTCGTACAAAATTTGACCAGTGTGCTACGATATTACAACAATAAACAGGAAACAAAATATACTAAAATAAAAAGTCAACCTTTGTATGATTGCCTTTAATTAAATATCAATTAATACTGTATTGACAGTACGACCTTCAGGGAAAAATATAACAGCGCTGCCAACTGCATGTATTCACTGCAGGTAGTAAATATAACGTTTAAAAAATATTAATTTTATTTACAGAAATTAAAAATTTAGATTCAGAGGTATTTGAATACGAGCCTCACACAGGTAGGTTTGAGAGACAACGCGCAAGACGCCTGAGCCAGCGCGCTATTCGACTCTGTATGCCGCAGTATTCCTCATATACTATTCTTCCGCAGCCGTTACACGCAGCGCGAAGAGAAATTGAGAAATATTGATCTGGTGCTGCGGTCGGTCTCAGCACACGAGTCGCCAGGCCTGACGTCACGTCTGCGCATGCGCATTAGCGAACAGACGACTGCGCCGTCTCTCTGCGCACATAGCAGTGCGGCTGAATCCCACTTCAGCACACGGAGCTGGTTTCCAGCTATCGCGGCGAGAGCGCTCGAAAATGCGTTTCATTCCTTATTACTAGCATTCTAATACGCATTGGAAGGGAATTGGCACAATTTTATTGTGATATCTGGCTCGTATTCCAAGAGAAAGGATGTAATTTTATAGCGATTTCTCGCTTGCATTCGAAGAGAAATGGCATAATTATAGTAATATGTTTACAGTGTGCTGCAGCACATTAGCACATTATCACCAGCCGCCACTGCATTGGAGGCTACGAAAGGACGCGGCGTTCCACCAGTCCTACGACACTAGCAGCCACAATAACCTGTACAGTCATCAAACCTTGAACCTGTAGAGCTACACGCGTGCTGATATCAAATCAATATACATATATAAAAATGGAACGTGGGACGTGTGTCCGAATATTTCACTTGGTAGCCAAAATTATTCACAGCAGACCAATGGCGGTTATGCATGAGAGTAGCCTTTAGGTTCGCGGTGTGCACTATGGTGTTTCGGTCGCGGTGTGTGGCGGTGGGTGAATGTGGCGATCAAAAATCCGTAAAATGTGGAGCATTAATATGCTCAAAGATAAAACACTGGGAAACACAGACATAAATTAACTGAGCATGAACTGCACTGACAATACACCAATGATCACAATATAAACACTGGAAAGACAATTGTAGTGCTTAGGATCAAAATACTGACAACTGGATTAGAGAGACAAATATACGTCGAGCGTCACGGATTCATAATACATTGTACCATCTCCATATTATCTTTGAGCTCACTGCAATACACAGACTGTAGACATACGTTAATGTATGTCTATGACAAAAAGTTCGTAAGTCATAGGTTACTTTGGTGTAGCGGACAGTATCGCGTTAATTACAGATTAATACCATTCAAAAAAAAAAAAAAAAAAAAAAAAAAGGTTCAAATGTTTGTAAAGCTTATGGGACTTTACTACGGGGTCATCAGTCCCTAAACTTACAAACTACTTATGAACTACTTACGAACTAGGACGGCACAAATATCCATGCCCGAGGGGGGATTCGAACCCCCGACCGTAGTGACCGTGCAGACCGTGACTGGAGCGCCTCAGTCCCCTCGGCCACCGCGGCCGGCAATACCATTCAGTTTGGTGAGTAATCTAGATACATATAAAAATTGAGGTGTTCGTGCCTATATTTCACTCTGGAGCCAAAACTACACATCGTAAACTAATAGTGTGTGTATGTGGTAGTAGGTATCAGTCTCCCATTGTGCACTAAGGTGGGAGAGGGTTGATAACGATAAGGGGGTAAAAGATATGGGAGTCGGAATTTACCGACTTATATAAATTTGTACGTCTGAGTGTAAATATTTTGCTCTTCAACAAAAAAATACACATTGGAGACGATCTCTCTGTGTTGTAGTACAAAGTCTTTCTTTGTATACCATAGCAGTTTCGTGTCGATAGCTATAAGAGGGTCGAAGATATAGTGGTTGGAACTCGTCAGCTTATATAAAATTCTGACTGAAGACCAGCGATGACTTTTGACAATAAAACAGCAAAGAGGTTATATACATTGAAACGTCATACGCATTCTTCAGTGGTTTTTTGCAACAAGCGTACGAATAAAGGAAAAAAAAACTGCATATCGCAGTTTGAAAAGTAAAACAACCAAGATAGATCCCAAAGCTTAAGAACTAAGAACACTGTAGGCATCAGCGATTTTCGATATTCCCATAGCTAAGGGGTTGAAATAGGGGATGAACGGTGTCTTGAAAACACGTTGCTATTAAGGCAATTTTGAAGCATGAAATACAAAACTTCTGATTTAGATTTTTGATAGGAATTTAAAAACACGTGTTTCGATATTTTTCGAAATTCAACCAAGAAGCGAGTGAAATAAGGCAAAATATTTGAAGGGTACTACTAAAACCATTTTGATGCTAGAAATACGAAAATTTGGATTTGAAACCACGGTTAGAATTTAAAAAAATGAATTTTGGGATGTTTTGAATTCTGCCATCAATTGTGCAATAGTGGAAAGTTGTATCAAAATACTTTGTTAGGAAAGCGTTTTTAAAGCTAAATCTATGAACATTTATATTTAGAAGTGGAAACAACCAACGCAGACCATCCAGTCTACGCGTGCGAAGCAGCGGGAATTAAGCTACTATTTTATAAAAATAATAGCGTAAGTTGTTTGCCGAAACGTGCGACAGCGCTCCTGAGCACCTCCAAGCGGCGTGAGTTGTAAACTAAAACTGGGTGTCAACGGACGATTTACATTGTGAGAGTCATAACAATTACACAATTCGCCAGCATACTTTGTAGAAGTAGGAAATGGTGTATGTGTTACATACGGCTGTAACAGCTAATTACAAACAGCGATGCATTCGGAAATCTTTCTTCAGGTTGTCGAAAAATAGAGATTTCTAAATATGGATTTTTAAGGAGGCCTACTGAGACCGTTTACTTTTAATAAACAGTGTCTTTAACGCTTTGAAATACCCTCTATGTAAGTTCTTTATAGATACAGGCAATGGGTTATTCGTAAGAGAAGAGGTGACTTGGATAAAATTTTGAGAAAGAAGAGCCCAGACCATTAGATTCAAAGCTATTATTGCGCACAGACTGCTTTGTGGAGAAAGATTTCAGAAATTATAATTTCTAAAGCAAGTGTAAATATTGTAATTTGTTCCTTGTAAATGGTTTTAAAAAACTGTGTTTACTGTATTATAACAATAAATGTATAATAGCAAGTTTCATTCGAATCCCTTCATTTAAAGCGTTGAATAGGCTTTAGGAACATCAGCACAATACCTTCACTGTCAGCTGTTTCTATTTAAGCAAAAATTATATTTTACGAAACACATGACTAAACAGAAATTTAAAATAAAGTCTTTAATAATTTTCGTTGTCATTTCCAGTATTCGGCCTGATGCACTTCCTTCCGTCCTGCTGCCTAACTGCTCATAGGAACTGCGTTCACTTGTATGTTTAAAACTTGTTATGTATTGTGTTATTTTCAGTTAGAATTCTATCCAAATACACGTTACGAAGGGTATTATTTGTCCGTCTACGCAACTACAGTAAGTGCGATCCTTTTTCACCAGACGCGTTTCGTTTTACTGAATATAAAACATCGTCAGTGATCTGAAATGACAGGTATCTAAAATTTAATTTGTTTTCATAAATCGAAAACAGTTCGTTACAAATTTGTAAAATGTTGATTTTTTGACTTACGGAAACTTTTTCCTTAGATTTTCGACTGACATAATGAAGCGCCATGGTGTTGCACAGTTCATGGCAGAAATTGTCATCTAACATAATATATCAAATGGCGTAACAAATGTAAACTTTTCTAAGTAATATTGGTACGCAGCGAAATTCAATATGGAATTACAGACAAGGCAAGTTTAGCCTACAACTCGAACCAACAGATGGCACTGCTAGCGGTGTCGTCTGACAAACGCGTGTAAATGCCTCGGAGTTTCCGCTATTATCTTTATAAGCTATTTCCTGATATTCAACATTATGTGCTTCTACACTCATGTTCAGAAAGAAACGAGAACATGTTGCTTGTTGGTGTCTCAGGAAGTCAGTGTTTTGCCCTGGCCCGCCTGATCAGCGCTGTAGCCAATTGAAAATATATGCGGTATGGTGAAACAAAGGCTGCAGCACTTTGACATAATGCCAACTACCAGAGATGAACTCTGGCACCAGCTGAATGCAGCTTGGATGGCTACATTCATTGGCGTAGGCAGTTGTCCCACCAGAGATTTTAGGTTTACAACCCGTCCCAAAATTTTAACAAAGCTAATAAGAAAGGAACAGAAATAAACTAGATTACAATGTAAACTTCATGTCAAATTACCTCCCTTTAAAATGGGTGAAATGTTATGACCTGACATTTCTTTTCCCTCGTCTTCCTTTAATAATCCGCACGGAACATGTCACATATCCTTCTGTTAGTTTTTCAAATTATTTGTGACTACTTTCTTCCTACCCATGTTATCCTGTTTGTTCAAAAGTTCATTATTCACATGAAAAACTAGTATATAGAAGGATGAAAATACCAGCAGCTGTATTCAAACTCTTTATTAAATTTTGTGAGACGGGTTTCGGCGCGTCACTACACCATCTTCAGGCTCCCGTCGTGTGAATGTTATTAAAAGCACATTTTTAATAACAATCATACAACTGGAGCCTGAAAATGGTGTAGTGAAGCACCGAAACCGGTTTCACAAAATTTAATAAATATTTTGAATACAGCTGTTGGTATTTTCATCCATCGGTATAATCTAATCAGCTGCGTCCTATTTCCACCACTAATGAAATTGCATGCTTATGGAATATCTCCCCAATTGTGCGATTGGGTTCACGATTTCCTATCAGAAAGGACGCAGTTCGTTGTAACTGACGGTAAGTCATCGAGTAAAACAGAAGTGATATCTGGCGTTTCCCAGGGAAGCATTATAGATCCCTTACTCTTCCTTGTGTTTATAAGAAAGAACTAAGTCGTTCCGTTATCGATCTGATTCCTCTTATTTTATTCGGGTAGTCATGTCTCCCTATGTAGGTGGGTGCTAGCAAAATATTTTCACATTCAGAAGTATAAGTCGGTGATTGAAATTTCACAAATAGATCTCGCCGCAACGAATAACGTCGTTCTTTTAATGATTTACACCTCAAATCGTGCAACATTTCCGTTACGCTTTCCCCCTGCAAAGTGATAAAACAAAACGAGTTGCCCTTCTCTGAACCTTCTCAATGTCTTCCGCCGGTCCCACCTGGTGAGGGTCCCACAAGGGGCAACAGTACTCCAGGAGAGGACGCACTCTTTGGTGGAGCTGTTGCATCTTCGAAGCGTTCTGCCAATGAAACGTAACCTTTGGTTCGCCTTCCCCACTATATTTTCTATCTGTTTTGTCCAGTCTAAGTTGTTCGTAATTGTAACTCCTAGGTATTTGGTAGAATTTACAACCTTAAGGTTTTACTTATTTAGCGTGTAATTGAAGTTCAGCGGATTTCTTTTACTGGTCTTGTGTATTACTTAACACTTTTCATTATTTAGTGTTATTGCCAAATTTCGAACCATGTAGAAATTTGGACTAAATCACTTTTGCAGCAATGCAGGCTATAATTCTCACATGGAAGCCATTGTAGAGATACAGAATGAAGTCTTGCGGAATGGCCTGCCATGCAGTTTCCACTTGGTGCTACAGTTGGGCCAGATTTCGCGCCGGTCGTGTAGACCGAGCAAGTTGACGTTTCCTCCGATCACAAACATGCTCAATGGGTCACTGATCTGGGGATCGCAGTTGGGTGGTACGGGATACATGACGGCGTGCATTGTCTTCTTGGAAAAGCGTATCGCCTTGTTGGTGAATCAATGGTAGCAAGACGGGTTGAGTGATGGTCTCATTGTACAGTGCACCATTCAATGTCCCTCACCAGGCAGTGTAGGATATGGCTCCCCACACCACGATACTGGCAGTCGGCCACAAGTGCCTCTGTCGTATACACTCCAGATTTTAGCGCTCCCCTGCACGACGCCACACACGCGTACGACCACCATTGGCCCGAACCAGAAGCGACTCTCATCACTGAAGACGAGCGCCGATCGTGACACCACTGGATACGAGTTGAACGATGTTGGAGTGTGAGCGGAGTATGCCAAAGCGGAACGCATGATCGTACATCATGGTGTGGGGAGCCATATCCTACGCTGTCCGCTCACTACCAGTGATCGTCGAGGGAACACTGAACAGTGCTCAGTACACTTAAAGCATCATTCAAGCCGCGTTGCTACCATTCATGCGCTCACAAAGCGATATGCACCCTCACATGTATCCCGTACCACCCAACTAGTCTTCAAGGTGTACATGAACTACCGTGGCCCTCACTGAGCGTGTGTGGGACCGGATGAAACTTCATCTTGCGTGGTCTACACAGTCAGCACTAAATCTGGCCCAGCTGAGGCACCAGGTGGAAACTGCGTGGCAGGCCATTCCGCAAGACTGCATTCGGCAACCTCTACGACCTTCTTCCTGGGAGAACTGCAGCTTGCATTGCTGCAAATGGAAGGTATAAACGGTATTAGCGTCGACACTGCGCACTCTCAGGTGTCTACACTCATGTCCATATGTCTCTGTACGATCGTGTGCTGTACACATTCTCAAGAATGTGTTAATAAAGTTTCCCTATGCTGTGTTGACGAATTCAAGGGGTTGTTCAAAAATGTTCAAATGTTTGTATAGCTTATGGGAATTAACTACGGGGTCATCAGTCCCTAAACTTAGAAACTACTTATGAACTAGCTAACACTAAGGACGGCACAAATATCCAAGCGCGAGGGGGGATTAGAACCCTCGACCGTAGTGGCCGTGCAGACCGTGACTGCAGCGCCTCAGTCCTCTCGGCCACCGCGGCCGGCCAAGGTGTTGTATTATCGTTTGTCAGTAAACGCGTCGTTAAAGCATTAGCGGAAATATATATATATAAAGAGATTTTTTTCCTGTCTGTATTAAAGTAATGTTACTTACAGCAACGCAGTTCAACAACAACTAAAATGAAACCTTACACTACGAGATTACGTTTGTTCACAATATACATGTGTGCCAAATAAACTTACGTTTAAAAATTAATATATTTGAAACTGCTTTTCGAGTCTTTAATGACTAAAGAGAGTTGTTCTAGGCTCGGAAGGTGGAATCCTCAGCAGCCAGGAAGTGGTAACAAAGTTATAGTACTGTAGATGTCCCAGTAATGAGCCGCAACAGTTTAATTCTCTTATCTAGTGCATGATCCACTTTACACTAATGTAATTATCATCTTTCTCTTTTGGGTAAACGCCAATCGTAAAAAAATGAAGGAAGGACGGAAGATTAGGATTTAACGCCCCGTAAACTTCTGTCATCGGAAACGGTGTATATTTTCGAATAGTTTTTGGCCAGGATGGGGAAGGAAATCGGTAGTGAGCATTCTAAGAAACCATCCCAAAATTTGCCTAGAGTGATTTAGGAAAATAATAGAAAACCTAAATCAGCATCGCTAGAGGAGTGTTTGGGTTTGAATCGTCCTCCTGAAGGGGAGTCCGCCGTATCGGAACAAATGGTATTAGTACCATATAGCTCCACGTTTGTCCGTATGGAACACCTTTAAAATGTATAGCCTTCTCAACCCATTGCAATTTGAGTGTACTGAAGTGTAACATGATGTATGTTGAATGAAAATGTTGGAAATCTCTGTTAATTAATGTTAGACTATTTTTGGACGAAGCTATTTACATGCTTCTAGTTTCGTGGAGTTCGGTCGTAGATATTCTTGAAATAGCCGCACAGAAACGGTCAGCGGTCGACACATCTGATGAACATGTCTGTTTCGACTCATTTAGTTCACCGGTAATTACACGTCCTGGAAAAATCTTTCGTAGATCTCTCTTACTGATTACTGCCGAGAGATGCATGCATGTCTGAATGACATTTGATTAGTTCTGTGGATAAACACGGACACTGCAGCATGGCTTGTGACAATTATAGGAAACGTCTCTTCGCGTGCGGAACTTACAGTATGAAATATACGACCACTCATGGGCAGCATGCAATGTGCGGCATACGGAATTTTTGGTCGGTTCGAGATGCTTAAAAAAAAAACAAAAACAAAAAAAAAAAACAGTAAATCCGGATTCAAGTCCCTGTCTGGCAGGAATTTTCATATATCACCATTACAGCATATAGCTGACACTGATCTATAATTGAAACTAGCTGAAAACCCGGCTTTGCCCGGGTATTTATTTATTCGAACCTTGAATTAATACTTTTCCTATCCACACTCTCTCTCTCTCTCTCTCTCTCTGTCCATCTCCTTTTTTCTAAAAACATGTTACATTTATCAGAGAATATATAAGAAATCACAGGTAAAATTAACTCGATTCGAAAAATCCAATCACGAAATTCAACAACAATGATTGTAATAATATCACAAATGGATCACTTAATGTAATGCGCGAAACGTCAAATTGATTTTTTTTAAAGAGATGTATTAAAAGAAATTTATTTTTTACTACTTTATTTACTCTTATATTTCCTTATTCGTATGCTTATCCTTACAGAAAAAGAGCTGAAGACATTATAGCACGCATAGACCAAAGATATGGTCTGTGGCATCACGTTTCGCTGTAAGTAACCTCCTTGCTATAGTCGCAAACGTCATCGCCTTCGAATTTTTCTATAATTTGACGACTTTCAAGCACCATATCTTCCACCCACTTATAGCTATCGGCATGGAACTGCTACTGTGTACTACGGGAGACTTCGGACAACAATTACACACACACCATTTGTTTGCGTTCTGTAGTTTTCGATACAGAGCGAAATATTAACACACACACGTAGAATTTTATATACACCGATAACTTTCCATCCCAATATACTCCACCCTTTTATCATTATTAGCCCTCAAGCAACAATGCAACCAATAAAACCATTTTCAAAGAGTAAATATAATTTTCAAAGAGTCATTATTTTTCCCCTATTTCGCATTATATTCTTCAAATTACTAAATATCTATCAGATCGCTATAAAACCGTGCCTAAAACCTTCATCAGGTATAAATTAGTAACTTTACAAATATTTAAGTCTCTGCGTCTTGTCGTTTGGACGTGATAAGCGTACACCGAACAGACATTCACATTAATATAGATAAAAAGCTATCCGATCGCCATAAAACCGTGCCTAATGCCTTCCCCGGGTAGACATTAGTAACTGTACAAATTTTTAGCTCTTTATATTTTGTAGTTCAGACGTGATTAACGTACACCGAACAGACATTCACATTTATAGATATACAGTGACTCCACAAAGTATTCGTCCGACTGTGGCACATAGACTATAATGCGTGCAGGCATACAAAAATAGCTGCAAAATGAATAATAACCATTTCCTTAAATTGGTTCATTTCTCCACTTGGAAATAAAACGCTATTTATGATTCATATGTCGCTGAATTTGTTAACAAATACACACTATTTAAAATCACGCCTCAATTGACTTCTCACAAGTATTCGTCTAGTAAGCAATATCTGTGGTATTGGGCCGCTCTGATATACGCCCCTCTCGCGTTCGTTATGCAGTTGTGTTCCATCCAGCACAGTGAATAGCTAGGGCCATGCTCAGTGGAAGAAAGGTAGAAGTTATCATGATGGATGAAAAAATGGTAATCAACCCCACTAGGGGTTGCCCGCAAGGAGGAGTTCTTTCCCCTTTATTGTGGAATCTAGTGGTGAATGATCTCATTGGAGAACTAAAATCTAGGCAGTACTTTTGCCAAGGATACGCAGATGATCTTGTCATAGTAATACTTGGCAAATTTGCTGACACAGTAAAGAATATGGCACAAGGTGCGTTGGACATTGTGAAAGACTGGTGCAGAAAACAGGATCTGGGGGTTAGTGCTAAGAAGACTGTTGTTGTACCATTCACAAAGAAGCACATCCAACATTCAAGTTGGAATCTAAAGCTTTTCATTGAAGCGCTACCTGTGAAGGGGACAGTGAAATATCTAGAGGTTAACCTAGATGAGAAACTGACATGGACAATCACATCAGGAATATTTGCTCCAAGGCAAAAGGTACTCTTGTGAGTACGTGGAGAGCTTGTGGCAAAAATTGGGGCCTGAGCCCCAAGGGTATGCACTAGATAAACACCACAGTGATTAGACCCAGGATCACCTATGGGGCGGTCGTGTGGTGGAAGAAGGTAGAACAGCAGGTTGCTGCTAAGGAGCTTAGTAAGGTGCAGAGATTAGCCTGCTTAGTAGAGATGGGCAATCTGCTCCTGAACTGATTCAAAGAGCCAGATCCTTCTAAGGAGTAAGTGATGGATGAATGCAAAAAAAAAAAAAAAAAAAAAAAAGAGTGGTAGTTCATCTGATCCGAAAAGTCCCTCTGGTGACAGCAATGAACTGCGTAAGAACCCCTTGCCACAATCTTCAGATTTTCCTAAACCCCTTGCTACATGCTTCAGAAGTTTCCTAAGCTACAAAATAAATGTGCTATAGACCATGTGGAAGTATAAAACGCAAAAAATGAGCGCCTAAACACGTGCAGCGCCTTTCTGCTTCGAGTCGAGAATCGGTGAGTCGCGCAAGCTCCGCGGTTCAGTGAGCGCGCGGCTCCCGACTACTGCTGACTCGCTGCTCCGCACGACTCTGGCGATCGAGGCGATCCGACCGCCAACTGAGTCGCTGAGTTAGCTGGTTCACTGGTTCACCTCTCCCCACCACTCTGCCGACTCCGCTCGCTTGCGGAGCCGCCCGTGTGGCGCGCTGCTCATTGTTCCCCCCACTCCTCTGGCGAACCGCCTGGTGCCGAACAAAGCGACTCCGCGCATTTCTCTGTTCTCTCGACTCCTGTGTTATGATAACGCTTGCAGCTCACATACAGAAACGATCATCTGAAGCAACAGAAACCGTCATATTCCTATTTCGAATAGTACTCGAGATGAAACGTATTTATTTAATGTTACACGTTTTTTTTCTTATTAACGGGAAATCTGCAGTCGGTAGCAAAAACGCGTTACAGTACAAAATTAAACTATATAAAATTTCTGCGAAAAAGATCCTACTCCATTTTTCTCGAACACTTGTAGTTTGCATGAAGGGAGCAAGAGAGACAAACTCTTGTGCAATGTGCATTCTGTTGCTTAAATTTTGTAAGCCCATATAACGCAGTTTCCTGACTTGATAGACGAGTGTCCTGTAACAAATTATCCGTCTTTCATGTATCTACATTATTTTGGCACTTTGAAAACAATGACTATATAATTGAATAACAAAGAAAACAACAATGTGCGTTAATGTTTTCTATATCTGAAACCATTCAGTTTCGGGAATGTGTCCATTTGAAATTTTTGCTACTGTCATCAAATCTTTGACAGTAACAACAAACTTGTTTTCAAAAAGAGAGATAACACTAGGATGACAAACGAAATGTCTATAATTACGTTTCTGAGTAAAATATCTTGCTATAATGTTTCATTACGAATTTAATGTGTTTGGTACAGTAGGATGTGTGTGTTTGCAATTAAAGATAAACTATATTGGGAAGCACTTAAAAAATAATTCGCATTCCTCTGTATAGAGAATATATAAAACTTTGCACAAATAACAGGTGAAAGGGTTGTAATTACAGGAACTAAAAATATAAGGTGGAACGGAAATCTTACCAGCAACTGCAAAACTTAGAATATAGGAGCCCAGAACGCTACCCCTGTACTACGCCGACTGTAAGAGTATCAGCACAGTTATTTACCTAATTATTTCTTTAGCTAAGACACTCTTCGAACTTAATCAATTGTAGATGGTTTGTACTCACAAAAGAAAAACTCGTTGACGACATAGTCGAAAGTATCTGTACTCGTCGTCGTATTTTCGAAGAATTTGGCTGGAGATTTTCACAGTCTTTTTTTTTTTTTTTTTCGTACTTGTAGTTAGGAATGAAATAGTCCACGAACATTCCTCGCTTTGTAAATTTAATGGACATTACTCTTTTGACGCCTTATCTTCGAAATTAAATAAAACTTTATTGCTTACTCTGGAGCTATCATTATTCTACTGTTTATGGGTGCCAGACTTTAGTTTTTAGATAACAAGTGATGGGTTCTAGCGGTCATCTTGTAGCGAGAATCTGTCGCGCTCACGTAAGACACCCGACCGTGTCGCCGAATGTCGCTGCTTGTAGCTGCCGTGTCGCGTCGCTGAACATCGCGCGCTGTCGCTCGCTTTTGTCGCTCACGTAGAACACGGCCTTACTGCGCACGGCTATTCCGCTGCGGCAGTTGCCACGTTCTGCACGGAACTCTCGCGATATATCACGTTTCATTCAACTCGCTTAAACTACTCACTGTATAAATACGGAACTAGTATTTTTATTCTGCAAAATATTGTATTTTTTTAATGAAAGTATGAAAATATAAAAATAATAATTTTTTTTCTTTTTCCAATTATTTCACCTGCAAAAATATTTAAATTCTGTTATAACATGTTTAATTTTTAATGTAGGTGTAACTAACAAATTTTAATTCTCGAACCTACTGACTTACAATAAAATTATTACTCTTCTTTCTTGTTTCACAATATGGCCAAATCGGATAAAAGTATAGTGACAAAAAAGCAATGTGACATCGTTTTACGTTTTATATCAGTTGGTGAGTCGGTGAACCATGAAAAAGAACTAGTTCATCCCAGTGAATGACTATTTCTGATCCGATCTCTGAAAAGATCGGTTTTGCCCGTCTCTACTGCTTAGCCATAACAGGCGGAATTAGCAGCACACCAACTGCTGGGATGGAAACCATGCTGGATATGCCCCCATTACACCTTTGGGTCAAGATCAGGCACGGCTCGTGGTTTTCATACAAGGGAAGGCTCTGACATTTACCGATCGGAACAAACCTACACCTCGAGCTACGTATCAGTCTGTAACCACGACGATTTCCAGAAAGGGGGGGGGGGGCAATGTCATATTTTACCTGAAACTTTACGTACTACAGCTTCTTCCTGTTTCAGAAGCAATTAAAAATCAATGGCTAAAACCAACATAAAGCCCTCTGATAGCTTTTATCTACTGATATTACGTCTCAAGACTGTGTCACAATAAACAGTACTAAATGACACCGTTTGCAGGAATCTTTAAAGTGGTGTGCATAAACTCCGCTGCTTGCTTAATGTTATGATAATTTCAATTGTAAACATGAGGTGTAATATATAATTGTGATTAACAGTGAATAAAGTGCACATTTTGATACACTTCCTTCATTCTTATCTGAACTCCATTATTGCGACTACTCATAACAGGAGCACCGTCCCAACACTGAGCTACCGGTTTTTCCGGTTTTTGATATATATTCATTTCTCCAGCTCGCAGTGTGGCTTTTCGCTCGTACAAAGGAAGTAAATCTTTCATTTATTTTCCCCGTTAGTTCATAGCGAATTATGAAAACCAATTGAGACAAATTTGCACAGTCAGTCGTTTCGTCAACTTCGATTGCGAGGTAATTTGTCTGCGACAGTTCACTCCTTATGAGATTGAGGCATACTTCATAAATCGATTCTAGCAGATCATTTTGAAGTAAATGTCACTAAAACTTAGCCACAATACACGCACAAAAGACGAAACTAATAACACACGTTAACAGCAAACTCAAATCAGCGAGAACGGAATCGAAAGTAACGGGACTAGAGTTGGCTACGGTTCCGAAACCAGGTTTCGATACACACAACAGTTACAGTGTTTCAAAACCGGCATGTTTCACGGTTTCGAAACCATGCGGTTTCATTCCGTTCTGTTTCGGATCACATTCGCGGTCGATTGTCGATACACTGAAACCGTTTCTTCCTGTCGGTTTCACGGTTTCGTGTCGGTTTCACGATTTCATGTCGGTTTCACGACACCGGTGTTTCAAACCACTAATGCAGAAAGGCGGAACAGACTAATGGTATCGAAATGTGGTGTTTCATTTTACTGAAGCTTCACATAGATAACTTACTAGCATATAAACCATTTAGAGAGTGTCAAACAGTAGTTGACACTCGTGAGTCTGCAGCTTATGATTACTGATATGAAGATTCGATTGCAAGAGAGTGCTGTATTCCGAACTGACATAATGTCTGCTTTAACAATAAAACTGCTTAAGAACAATAAAACAACGTTCACTATTTGCATTGAAATAACCAGTTAAATTCTAGGTTTATCTACCATATTAAAAACACACGAGTGAAACTACATTCTTTAAAATAAGATACAACATGAAGCCTGAAATGATATTTTTATTCTAACAAGGGTAGATCGCATATTTAATCTCGTGTTAAAGAGTTAGTTTCTTATGAGCGAAAACGAAGTTACCTACTGTCGTTATAATTTTTTTCGACACTCGTGTTAAAGGAATTGCGGCGGTGGTGTAACGATCAAGACGTACAAGTGGTGAACTTGTCTCTTATTTTATTATTTTTGTAATTCCATATCATTACTCTTGTGATTATTTAGTGTGCCCTTTATTCTCTATAATTTATTTAGTAAGTATAGAAAGTAGCATTTATGATCCATCACTGTAATATGCGTACCGTATTGCAGTTTGTGAGTTCCTAACGGGGTAAACTTTTACCTACCATATCGGCGGCCTCGTGTGACTATGTTGGCAACATCAACTACACGGGAGAAAATCTTTATCAACATGTTTCGTAAAGACCAAGAAGTAAATATATATTCTATGGTTGACAGGTTCTTGTACCCTTGTCCACATAGTGAAAAATATTGCCCTCCTAGAACGAAGATATCATGACAAAACATATATTCCTTCACGGTTTCATGGTTCCGAAACAGTGTTTCGAAACCACAGATGGTACGGTTTCATTTGTTTCGAAACTGTCAGATGTTTCAGTTTTCCCATCTCTAAACGGGACATATTTCGCGCGCTTTTTTCTTAAATCATTCGCAACTCTCTCGCTAGGTGGTGACACTTTCCGGTACCGTGAGTGAGAAATTTGCGAACTTATTCTAACACCGGATACAACAGCCAATAGCACAAACAAAAAGTTATCTAAAACTCTATTAAAACAGTAAATTAACGAGTGGTAAACCGCACACCAAAACATAATAGACATATACAGAGACAAGAGATTCGATAGTGGAGTTTCAGCCACTCTTTATTGTCTTTTGAAGTAAGCAGAAGAACGTGAAAGTAGTGTGGAGGTTGGTAGGACACTCTTAGGCTACAAGCCCGGAGCCTTCGAGACGCCCATAAAAGCAATACACCAACGAACCCCACTCCCATCCCTCCACTACATGGAGCTAAACGACACCTCAAGGCGCAGCCTTAAGGCTACTACCGGATTGAAAAACATCGTTCCATATCAACAGTTCCAAAAACATTCACCTTCATTCTATAAATCCGTGTGACGGAAAAATGCTAAATGAATTCTGATGATTATAATTCTGTAATCTGTTGTTGATACATATAATTCAAATATTTTTTTGGGGCGGCTCCGCCTAAGAGCCTTTAATTACGAGCCGCGCCTGGTCAAGATGGAGGCAGCGGCTGGTGCATACAGACTCAAATCTGGCAACAACTGGAACTCTTTGGGATATCCAGAATCACACACTAAAATAGTGAGGGAGGTAAATATAGGAAAGGTTGGGGAAATACCAGCCGACTATATTGTAACCTCTTACTGCTTCAACAAGCCTTTCAATATAACAATTGGAGGTAGCGAGCAGTGGGAGAAAATAGTTCGACACCGTACGGGGCATATTGTCTGGTTCACTGACGGGTCAAAATCAGACCAAGGCGTTGGGGTCGGGGTATACGGGGTGCAGCCAAGACTGGAGGGCGTCATCTCTCTGGGGAAACTGGCCTCAGTATTCCAGGCCGAAATCACTGCCATCAGGGCACGTGTGGAGAAGAATTTGCGTAGGTGCTACAAAGATCGTAGCATCTATATCTATTCAGACAGCCAGGCAGCCCTGAGATCACTAGCAGCTCCTGCAACAAGGTCTAAAATTGTTGCAGAATGTCACAGGGTTCTGGTGGAGCTAGGGGAAAGCAATAGAGTAAACCTATTGTGGGTCCCTCGCCACTCGGGGATCACTGGCAACGAACATGCCGACAGATTAGCCAGGATGGGGGCAGAGACTCCATTTATTGGACCGGAACCTGTCCTGACAATCACCATGGCAATGATCAAATTGGAGCTACGTAACTGGCTCAGAAGACAGAACGTAGAATATTGGACCAAAGTCTACCAACAAAAACATGGCGAGGTAGTGATGCCAAAGCCACGTTTTAAAAGAAGCTCTGGAATCCTGGACCTGAACAGGAGAGAGATTAGACTCATGGTTGGATTGCTGACAGGCCATGGGAATTTCAAAAAACACCTACATACAATGGGAATAAGAGGACCCTAAATGTAGGATCTGTGATGACGTTTATGAAACTGCATCACATCTAATCTTCGAATGCATTGCATTGGAGAGTAAAAGGCACAGAACATTTGGGATAACCAGACCCGAAGACATTGTACCTAATAAAGAACTGGTAAAGGGACTCCTTGCACTGTTCAAGGGCATTGGTTGGCTTTACTAGATATACAGGGAGCGATACCGCACAATAAACTTAGTTTCGGTGTGGGCAGTGGCGGGTTGGACCAAGACTGTTTTGGCTTCCCTGGAAAAATCAAATCAGTCAAATCAGAACAGTGACTAGCTGTCTCTCCGGTCTGAAAGCCATTGAGCGATATTTACGTAATATATGTAGAAAACTTTGCGAAACTACAAAGGAAGAGAGAGAAATCTGCGTCAGGTTGTTTCGACAAGGAAAATGTTTTCAAGAAATCGGAGAAACTGCCGGTAGACCTGCCAGTACAGTGAAGAGCATAATATACAGGTTTAATCAGAGCAAAAAGTACGAAAACAAATCACGATGCGGTCGTTCTGCAGTTCTGGCCAAGAAGGAGAAACGACAGCTTCTTCGAGAAGTCATCAAAAATCCGAAACTGAGGGCTTCACAACTTGCTGCCGCTTTTCATGTGGGTACAGGAAGGTCTGTTTCAGCACAGACTGTAAGAAATACGCTTCATGAAGCTGGGTATGGAGGCCGAACAGCCCGTAGAAAATTATACATCAGTAAAATCAACAGAAGAAAGCGACTTGCATTTGCAAGAGAACATAAATCAGATGGGTTTGATTTCTGGAAGACGGTTGTATTTACGGACGAGAGTCGATTTGAGCTGTTTAAGTCTGATGGGCGAGAACAGTGTGGAGAAAAAAGAATTGTGAACTTGAAGAGAGAAGTATGACAGCCTCAGTTAAACATGGAGGAGGTTCAGTACTTGTGTGGGGGTGCATAAGTGCAAATGGTGTGGGGGATTTGTGTTTTATTGATGGTATTATGGACTACAAGATCTACATAAATATCCTAAAAACACATTTAGCCAGTAGTGTGAATCTCATGGGTCTTAATGGGGATTATATTTTCACACAAGATAATGATCCAAAACATACTGCTCTAGACACAAAGCTGTGGCTGTTGTATAACATGCCCCACTGGATGCAGACACCACCGCAATCCCCCGACATTAATCCTATAGAGAATTTGTGGCATTTACTCGACAAAAACATCAGGAATCGTCAGATATCCAGTAGAAATGATCTACAGAACGCTCTACAAGAGGAATGGCGAAAAATTATACTGCAAACAACAGAATCTCTGGTGAAATCCATGCAATGAAGAATTCAAGCGATTATAAAGAGGAAAGGAGGCCCTACTAAGTACTAACAAAAACATTCTATGTTCAAAGTGTGATTTTCAGTACATTAGACGAATACTTATTTTGTGTCTTACATTGACTATATGTACTTCCGAATGCTTAACCATGTCTATTTAAAGTGCAGTCTGTGTTTCTTTATTGTATTCTCATTTTCACTGATCAATAAAGACGTCCTTGTCCCTGCTTTCTTCAATCTGCCAGTTTTCCACTCTTTATACACCATTAAACATACAATCATCTATTAAACGAATACTTTTTGGAGTAACTGTAGATTACGAATATATTTCTTGCAAGAGCTGTAGTTGGCGCTGTGTCCATTTCTTCAGGCATGCCATTTTTTTCGATAAACACCGACACTGCACATCGTATCATAGAAGTTGGTGTGATTTAACCACGCTGTAATGTTTCAGGGTATTTCCTCCAAGTGCTTAATTGTCATAAAAATAATGTTAACAGTGCCCCACTTAGGGTTGCTCAGTGTGTAGTGAGTCACGGAATTCTAATTCACGAAATTTTATCTCGTCATATTTTCTCAACAAAATTGATATTTTTAAAGGAAATTTGATTCACAAAGAAAAATTCGTACAAAATGTCGTCGAAAACTTGCAATGAAACATATCAGAGCCCGCTGTGAGGTCAGTGATGATCGTTTATTTCACGCAACTGTGTTTCATTCACCAACTGACAGGTACATGGGAAGGCACTTCATATTTTTTTTCCTTTTGGGAACGTTCATTCAATTTACGCTGTAAAATGCCAGCTGACAACATTCTCAACAAGATTATAATGCAGTCTTCCATACTGAAATCCATGATTCACTTTCTGTTGGTAATGGTACAAGTGTTTAAGGTAAGTCCAGAGCAAGTCCAGAGTGTGTCGTATATACGGTAGGAGTTTATTTCATTCCTTTACATGGCTCGTGCCAGACACTACAGAGCCCATTTCATAGTACGATTTATATAAAATACAGTGGCATTCTCAAGCCCCAAATAGGCAAATCACGTGGGAAGTCATGGCGTATCGTTACAGCCGTGAAGTTTTAGCAGCAGCAGAAAACTCAGAAACACAGGTAAGAACGCACAAAAATTAGGTTAACATAAATAACAGTGTCTTTAACAGTGAGCTTGAAAGCACAACTAGAACTCGGTTCAAATGAACATACCTACTCTGCTGCAGTATGACACCCAACTAACAGATACTTGTGCGATGTTTTCCTGGTCAAACTGACGGAATAATCACTGTGAATTTCGAAGTACGTGGCATGTAGCGAGCAGTTTTCCATGATCCCGACGAGGTGTGTTTAGCATTCAGTTGTCTATTAAGAGCAGTTAACAGCACTGTTTCATGGTTAAAACAGTAAGAGATAACGAGAAAATTGATGCTGGAAGTTGAAAGTGTAACTTATGTACTTAAAACTGCAACGACGAATTGCAGCGGTACTGGTCGCATAAAAGATGAGCATGCAGATACTCATTGCTTATAAATTCATAATCGAGATTTGCCTCCCTCCCTTGCTCCAAACCGAGTGTGAAATAAAAATTGGAAGCTACGGAATTTCTACACCCCTTGCACAGAAACTTCCTGCAGGTTAAAATTGTATGCTGGAACCGTGACTCGAACCTGGGATCTTTGCCTTTCGCGGGCAAGCGCTCTACCACTGACTTTTCCAGACACGACTCACGGTCCGTCCTCACAATTTTACTTCTGCCAGTACCTCGCCTCCTACTTTCCAAAACTTAACAGAAGTTCTCCTGCGAACCTTGCAAGAAGACTTTCTGGAAGAAAGGATATGATGGAGACGTGGCTTAGCCACAGCCTAAGGGATGGTTACAGAATGAAACTTTCACACTGCAGCGGAGTGTGCGCTGTTCCACAGACTCGATCAGTGCCGAGCGACCGCAGAATCATCCAATACCAAATGAGTCATTAGATGATGTATGGCGGTGTTGGAATCATACACCGCTCAGTTTTCGTGATTAGTAGCCGCCACCTCTCAGTCAAGGAGTCCTTCACATGAGTGGAGGCCACAACCACCACTTAGCTACTGAGGGGACATTTGACGAGTCAAGATGAGCACATTTAAGTAATAGAACCCGGTACGTTGTCCTCGATGTCGAGTCTTCGTCAAAGGAATGCCTCAAGGAAGTGTGGTCGGACTGTTAAAAAAATCTGTCTATATAAATGATCTAACGGACAGAGTGAGTTGCAATCTGCTGCTGTTTGCTGAAGATACTGTGGTGTGCAGGAACGTGCCGTCATTGAAAAATGTTCAAATGTTTGCAAAGTTACGACACCTGACTAAAGTGGTCATCGGTCTCTAAACTTACTAACTACTTAGACTACCTTATCCTAAGAACAGGACAAACACCCATGCCCGAGAGAGGACTCGAACACCCAGAACGCACACCGCAGCAAGGCGCCTTAGTGCGCTCGTCTATTTTACCGCGACGTGTCGCCATTGAACGACTTTAGTAAAAATCAGGTAAACTTGGACCAAATCTCTAGGTGGTGTGAGGAATGGCAGCTAATTCTAAATGTAGCAAAATGTAAGGCGGTGCAGATGAGTACGAAGAACGATTCCGTAAAGTTCCAATAGGGTAAGGTGGTACAATTTCGATCATTTCGGACAAATGTTATTGTAACTGGAAATATATTCAGAAAAGATGTAATTTTAATTATAGCACTTGTTCTTGGATGTTTAACTAATGTTGTTGTTTTGGTCTTCAGTCCGGAGACTGGTTTGATGCAGCTGTCCACCCTACTCTATCCTGAGCAAGCCTTTTCATCTCCTCATAAGAACGGCAACTTACATCCACTTGAATCTGCTTACTATACGAATCTCTTGGTCTCCCTCTGCGATTTTTACCCCACCTACTTCCCTCCAATGCTAAATTTACGATTCCTCGATGTCTAAGAATGTGTCCTTCCAGGCGATCCCTTCTTTTGGTCAGGGTATGCCAAAAATTCCTTTTCTCACCAATTCTGTTAAGTACCACTTCATTAGTTATGCGATCTACCCACCTAATCTTTAGCATTCTTCTGTAGCACCACATTTCAAAAGCCTCTATTCTCTTCCTGTGCGCACTGCTTATCGTCCATGTTTCACTCCAGTACAAGGCAACACTCCACACAAATGCCTTCAGAAAAGACTTCCTTACACTTAAATTAATATTCGATGTTAGCAAATTTCTCTTTTTCAAAAATGCTTTTCTTCCCATTGCCATTCTGCATTTTATATCCTCTGTACTGCGACCATCCCATGTTATTTTACTACCCAAGTAACAAAACTCATCTACCACCTTCATTGTTTCGTTACCTAATGTAATTCCTTCAGCATCGCCTGATTTTATAAGACCGCATTCCATTAATTTTGTTTTGCTCTTGTTAATGTTCATTTTATACGCTCTCTTCAACACACTGTCCATTCCATTCAACTGCTCTTCCAGGTCATTTGCTGTCTCTGACAGAATTACAATGTCATCAGCAAAACACAAGGTTTTTATTTCTTCCCCCTGAACTTTAATCCCTATTCCAAATTTTTCCTTGCTTTCCTTCACCGCCTGCTCGATGTACAAATTGAATAATATCGGAGAAAGGCTACAACCCTGTCTTACTCCCTTCCCAACTGATGCTTCTCTTTCGTGCCCTTCGAGTCTAATAACTGCCGTCTGGCTTTTGTACAAGTTGTAAATAACTCTCCTTTCCCTATATTTTACCCCTGCTGACTTCAGAATTTGAAAGAGTGTATTCCAGTCAACATTGTCAAACGCTTTCTCCAAATCTACAAAAGCTAAAAATGTAGGTTCGCCTTTCCTTAATCTATCTTCTAAGATAAGACGTAAAGTGAGTATTGTCTCTCGGGTTCCTACGTTCCTCCTGAATCCAAATTGATCTTCCCCGAGGTCAGATTCTACCAGCTTTTCCATTCTCCTGTAGATAATTCGTGTTAAAATTTTGCAACCATGACTTATCAAACTGATGGTTCTGTAATTTTCACACCTGTCTGCACCCGATTTCTTTGGAATGGGGATTATTACATTTTTCTTAAAGTCTGAGGGTATTTCGCCTGTCTCATACATCCTACACACCAGTTCAAATAGTTTTGTCATGGCTGGATTTCCCAGAGACTTTAATAGCTCTGAGGGTATGTTATCTACTCCTGGGGCCTTGTTCCGACCTAGGTCTTTCAGGGCTCTGTCAAATTCATCTCTCAGTATAGTATCTCCTGTTTCATCTTGATATACTACCTCTTCCCTTCCTACAACATCGTCTCTAAGTTCATTTCCTTTGTAGAGCTGCTCTATGTACCCTTTCCACCTTTCAGCTTTCCCTTCTTTGCTGAGAACCGGCTTCCCATCTGAGTTCTTGATATTCGTAGAGTTGCTTTTCTTGTCCCCAAATGTCTCTTTTATTTTCCTGTAGGCGGTATCTACTTTTCCCCTTCTTATACATTCTTCTACAAATCTGCATTTGGCTTCTAGCCACTCCTGCTTAACCATTTTACACTTCCTGTCAATCTCATTTCTTATTCGTCTGTACTCCATTTTGCCTGTTTCATTTACTGCATTTTTATATTTTCTCCTTTCATCAATTAAATTTAGTATGTCCTGTGATATCCAAGGATTTTTTGTAGGTCTTGCCTTTCTACCTATTTTGTCCTCTGCTGCCTTCACTATTTCATCTCTCAATGCTATCCATTCCTCTTCTACTGTTTTATTTCCCCCTGTTTCTGTCAATTGTTGCCTAAATCTCCCTCTGAAATTCTCCAGAACTTCACGTTCCTTCAATTTATCTAGGTCCCATCTCCTTATTTTCCTACCTCTCTGCAGTTTTTTCAGTTTCAGCCTACAGTTCATGACTAACAAGTTATGGTCAGAGTCTATATCTGCCCCTGGGTATGTCTTACAGTTTATAACTTGGTTCCGGAATCTATGTTTTAACATTATAAAATCTATCTGATACCTTCCGGTGTCTCCTGGTCTCTTCCAAGTATACAACCTTCTTTTGTGATTCTTAAACCACGTGTTTGTTACGATTAAATCATGTTCCGTGCAAAATTCTACCAGGCGGCTTCCTCTTTCATTCCTTTTGCCCAGTCCATATTCACCTACTATTTTTCCTTCTCTTCCTTTTCCTACTACCGAATTCCAGTCTCCCATCACAATTAAGTTTTCCTCTCCCTTAACTGTCTGAATAATTTCCTTTAGCTCCTCATATATTTCTTCTATCTCCTCATCATCGGCAGAGCAGTTGGCATATAAACCTGTACTACTGTTGTCGGTGTTGGCTTCGTATCTATCTTGACAATGATAATGCGATCACTGTGCTGCTCATAGTAGTTTACCCGCATTCCTATTTTATTATTCATTATCAGTCCTACTCGTGTGATACCCCCAACTGATTTTGTACTTATAATCCTGTACTCACCTGACCAGAAATCCTGTTCATCCTGCCACCGAACTTCACTAATCCCCACTATATCTAACTTCAACCTATCCATTTCCCTTTTTAAATTTTCTAATTTTCCTACCCGATTAAGGGATCTAACATTCCACGCTCCGATCCGTAGAATGCCAGTATTATCTTTCCTGATGACAACATCCTCCTGAGTAGTCCCCGCCCGGAGATCCGAATGGGGGACTATTTTACCTCCGGAATATTTTACCCGAGAGGATGCCATCATCATATTTTCATACAGTAGAGCTGCATGTCCTCGGGAAAGGTAACGGCTGTAGTTTCCCCTTGCTTTCAGCCGTTCGCAGTAACTGTGTGGCAAAGCCACATTAGCTGATGTTACAAGGCAAGCTCAGTCAATCATCCAGACTGTTGCCCCTATAACTACTGAAAAGGCTGCTGCCCCTCTTCAGGAACCACACGTTTGTCTGGCCTCTCCACAGATACCCCTCCGCTGTGGTTGCACCTACGGTACGGCTATCTGCATCTTTGGGGCACGCAAGCCACCCCACCTCGGCAATGTCTGTGGTTCATGGGGGTGGGTTTAACTAATATGTAACAAAAGTATTAGACAATTACAAATGTTGGAATAGACACACAAAAAAGTTACAGAATTGAGAAAAATCGATCGAAAATATACCACACTAGGTACAATTGTCATTACTTCCTAGTAGAATTTTGACTAAGGGCATCTTCCACGTAAAAGCACTTTTTCCGTCAGGCACCAACACATACTTCGTTGTACCAAACATTGCATTTTGGGTAGAGAATCTAGTCACCCTTAAATAGAAAATTTGTAAGAGCTCGTTAGCTTCGCTTACCTCCTAACGTGAAAAAATTTCTCTCTCCTTAGCACAAAGTGGTATATTCTTGGAAAAGACAGGAGGAGCTGTAGAAACCATTGTTTATGTGATTTGTCATGCTATGGATTGCTGAAGAAAAAATATAGGGTGTCCAATTAAAAAAAAAAAAAAAAAAAAAAAAAAAAAAAAAAAAAAAAAAAAAAAAAGAAAAGAAAACATAAGTTTGTGTTAAAAGACACATTTTCTTTCGTTTTAGAATGTTTCCAAATATGTACATTCATGGGCCCCAGCCGTACATTGATACCGGTGAAAGTTGTTTTCCAATAGCTGTTATTGTTCCAGAGATATTTTAGGTGGACGAGATAGTTGGGACACCATATATATATATATATATATATATATATATATATATATATATATATATATATATATATATATATGGGGCATTGATTATTACTAAAGGAATAAAATAACTGACATACATTTAAACAATATTAATGGTGAATAAACACTTTAGAATAATGAGTAACTAAAAATGGAACACGACCACACATTCAATGGACGTGTTTCAACCTTGAACGCTTGGAACTGCCTGAAACTATGCTTAGAATAACAAGAAATCATTAATCATTGGTGTGCGTCATTTGCATGCTAAACGCCGCACTTGTCTGCTAGTGCCGTAGACGGTGGCGTAGTGTAGCTTCACTAACCAGAGCTCCAGTTGCGTGAGTGGTGTAGCTGCAGGACAGTGTTCACAAGCGAGTTACTGTGAACAGTGAAATGATGTCGTGAAGATAATTAATCCTACGCATGAAGTCCCAATAATAGGGATCAAGATGTGGCGTGCTGGATATTTAACATAATAATTCAGAAATATAACGGCGATTGGATAGGGGATTTCTTGTCAGAGGGGACACAGTTCGTAGTAATCGATGGTAAGGCATCGACTAAAACAGAGGTGATATCGGGCGTTCCACAGGGTAGTTTTATTGGTCCTCTGCTGTTCCTTATTTACATAAACGATTTAGGGGAAAATCTAAGTAGCTCTCTTAGGTTGTTTGCAGATGACGCCGTCATTTACCGTCTATTAAAATCATCTGAAGATCAAAACCAACTGCAGAACGATCTGAATAAGATATCAGTATGGTGTAAAAATTGGCAATTGACTCTGAATAATGAGAAGTGTGAAGTCATCCACATGAGTACGAAAAGAAATCCGTTAAACTTTGTTTACAAGATAAATCAGTCAAGTGTGAAGTCCGTAAACTCCACAAAATACCTAGGAATTACTATTACTTCAGACTTAAATTGGAAAGGACACGTAGATATTATCGTGGGAAAGGCGAACCAGAGACTGCAGAACCCTTAAAACATGCAACAGAACTACAAAAGAGACTGCATACACTACGCTTGTGCGTCCATGTTTGGATTATTGCAGCCCAGTGTGGGATCCTTATCAGGTGGGTTTGACGGAGGACATCGAAAGAGCCCAAAAAATGGCAGCTCGTTTCGTATTGTCGCGAAGCAGGGGAGACAGCGTTACGGAAACGATACAGGATCTGGGATGGGAATCATTACAACAACGGCGCTTATCGCTGCGGCGTGGGCTACTTGCGAAACTCAAATCGCCAACATTCTCCTCCGAATGCGAAAATATATTGTTGACTCCCACTTACATAGGTAGAAATGATCATCAGAATAAAATACGAGAAATCAGAGCTCGAACAGAGAGATTCAGGTGTTCATTCTTCCCACGCGCTATTCGAGAATGGAATGGAAGATAAATAGTATAATTGTGGTTCGATGAACTCTCTGCCAGGCACTTAAATGTGATTTGCAGCGTATCCCATGTAGATGTAGATGACTGGTGCAGAAAACAGGATGTGGGGGTTAGTCCTAAGAAGACTGTTGTACAATTCACAAAGAAGCATATACAACATTCAAGTTGGAATCTAAAGCTTTTCAATGAAGCGCTACCTGTGAAGGGGACAGTGAAATATATAGGGGTTACCCTAGATGAGAAACTGACATGGACCCCTCACATTAGGAATATTTGCTCCAAGGCAAAAGGTACTCTAGTAGGTACCAGGAGAGCTAGTGGCAAAAATTGGGGTCTGAGCCCTAAGGGTATGCACTGGATATACATCACGGTGATTAGACCCAGGAGCACCTATGGGGCGGTCGTGTGGTGGAAGAAGGTAGAACAGCAGGTTGCTGCTAAGGAGCTTGGTAAGGTGCAGAGATTAGCCTGCTTAGCCATAACAGGCGGAATTAGCAGCACACCAACTGCTGGGATGGAAACCATGCCGGATATGCCACCATTACACCTTTGGATCAAGATGGAGACAGCGGCTGATGCATACAGACTCAAAACTGGCAACAACTGGAACTCTTTGGGATATCCAGAATCACACACTAAAATAGTGAGTCAGGTAAATATAGGAAAGGTTGGGGAAATGCCAGCCGACTATATTATAATCCGATGGTGCTTCAACAAGCCTTTCAATATAACAATTGGAAGTAGAGAGCAGTGGGAGAAAATAGTTCGACACCGTACGGGGGATATAGTCTGGTTCACTGACGAGTCAAAATCAGACCAAGGCGTTGGGGCCGGGGTATACGGGGTGCAGCCAAGATTGGAGGGCGTCATCTCTTTAGGGAAACTGTCCTCAGTATTCCAGGCCGAAATCACTGCCATCAGGGCACGTGTGGAGAAGAATTTGCGTAGGTGCTACAAAGATCGTAGCATCTATATCTATTTAGACAGCCAGGTAGCCCTGAGATCACTGGCAGCTCCTGCAACAAGGTCTAAAATTGTTGCAGAATGTCACAGGGTTCTGGTGGAGCTAGGGGAAAGCAATAGAGTAAACCTATTGTGGGTCCCTGGCCACTCGGGGATCACTGGCAACGAACATGCCGACAGATTAGCCAGGATGGGGGTAGAGACTCCATTTATTGGACCGGAACCTGTCCTGACAATCACCAAGGCAATGATCAAATTAGAGCTACGTAACTGGCTCAGAAGACAGCACGTAGAATATTGGACCAAAGTCCATCAACAAAAACATGGCAAGGTAATGATGCCAAAGCCATGTTTTAAAAGAAGCTCTGCAATCCTGGGTCTGAACAGGAGAGAGATTAGACTCATGGTTGGACTGCTGACAGGCCATGGGAATTTCAAAAAACACCTACATACAATTGGAATAACAGAAGAGGACTCTAAATGTAGGATCTGTGATGACGGTTATGAAACTGCATCACATCTAATCTTCGAATGCATTATATTGGAGAGTAAAAGGCACAGAACATTTGGGACAACCAGACCCGAAGAAATTGTGTCTAATAAAGAACTGGTAAAGGGACTCCTTGCACTGTTCAAGGGCATTGGTTGGCTTTACTAGATACCGCACAATAAACTTAGTTTCGGTGCGGGCAGTGGTGGTTTGGACCAAGACTGTTTTGGCTTCCCTGAAAAAATCAAATCAAATCAAATCAATACATCAGGGAGGGGTTCCCAAACTGTCTCGTAGACCCCTTGCAAAATTTGTCTGCTCTCAGTAGACCCCCTGCTTTTTGTGTACTTAATTTTTTATGAATTCTTAACTTTAAATGTATTTTCGCGTTTGATATGGTGCTACTAAATTTGGCAAGTTTAACTGTAAAATGGTGGAGCGAAATAATGCTTTACAAGTTAGAAGATATAGATCAAAATAGTCTGATTCTTCTACACCCCCCCCCCTCGCAAACAAAAAAGACTCACTACGGGCCTGCAGCAAGAGACCGAAAATACAGAATTCCTCCACTCTCTCGCTTAACCAATGAAGTGAGCAGGATCAAGCATGTGAGAATAATTCTGAATTTTAGTTGCGACCTTCCTAAATGTGAACCACTAACGTGGATGCCCATTTACAACAAATAGACCCCTTGCAGGTTTGAGTAGACCCCTGGGAGTCTAGGGTAAGGTGGTACAAATTCGATATTGGTACAATTCCGATCACAATTAGTTTTCGCGCCATTTGTCAATTTCATGGTGTCTCGTTGTGTGGCGTTGTAGCGTAGCAGTTTTCTACAGCTCCTCCTGTCTTTTCCAAAAATACACCACTTTGTGCAACGGAGATATATTTTTTTTTTTCCCTTTTAAGAAGCTACTTAGTCCAACGTGCTCTTACACTTTTTCTGGTTAAGGGTGATTGGATTCGCTGCGAAATATGCAATGTTTGCTACCACGAAGTGTTCATTGGTGCCTTAAGGAAAAAAGTGCTTTCTATGTGTAAGATTCCCATTATCAAAATTGTACGGGGAAGTGATCATAATTGTACCTAGTGTGGTATATTTTCGATCGATTTTTCTCAATTCTGTAACCTTTTCTAGTGTTTATACCAACAATTGTAACTGTCTGATATTTGTGTTATATATTCATTAAACATCCGGGAACAAGTGAAATAGTTAAAATTATTTATTTTCTCAATATATTTCCAGTTAAAATGACATTTGTCCGAAATGATCGAAATTGTACCATCTTACCCTATATAGACCACTTTGGGAATCACTGGTATAGATGCACTGCCAAACGACAACATATGAAAGTTTGTGGCGGGCTGGGACACGGGTTTCCTGTTTTTCGCGAGGGTCACCTTACCACTAGGCTACCCGAGCACGAATACAGGAGAGAACCAAGCTTTCATACGACACACTGACTGCCAAGAGATGAATGCGACTGACTGACATGTGCAGTCAGTGTGTGGTATGTAAGCTTGGGTCGGTCTTTGAGTCGTGCACGGGTAGTCTAGTGGTAAGGCGATCCCTCGCGAAAAGCAGGAAACCCGAGTTCGAGTCCCAGCCCGGCACAAATTTTCGTATGTCGCCGTTTGTTTGTTCATCTATACCTTATACAGTGAAACTGTGAGATATTCGCAACAGCGAATAAATATTGATAAAATATTTCATCACAGTAATTCGTCACCATACAGTAATTGTTACTGGTAGGCTCGATTAATGCGCGAGTGTTACTGAGATGCTTTGTGAACTCAAATGGGAGTCAGCGGCGGGAAAGCGACGTTCTTTTCGAGAAACACGCTTGAAGAAATTTAGAGGGTCGGTAATTGAAACAGATTGCATATCGTTTCTACTGCCGCAAACTTGTATTTCACCAAAAGGCCACAAAGATAAGATCAGAGAGATCAGGTTTGGTAAAGATGCATACAAGTATTCGTTTTTCTCTCGTTCTATATGAGAGTGGAACATAACGCCAGCAACTGGTAATGGTACTATGTACCCTCCACCTCGCATCTTTGGGTGAATTGCGGAATACTTATGAAGATATAGATGTAGATCCTTTTAAGTGAAGTTTCTCAGCTGCTCATGTTTCCTCCATCCTGAACATTTTGTATCTTACATGGACTCTATCGAACTACTTCAGCCCTTTTCCGTCAACATTTTGGAAAAAACGTCTTCTACTGGACCTAATGTGTTGAAGGTTCAGTTATACTTGCTGTAAACTATAAAGCATTAATTTATAAGCAGGATTGCATAAACAAAAATGTGAAAGTTTATTTAAAATTTTATCAGTGCCAAATGTGTAGAAAACGGTGTTTTGAGTTAGTACAGTGCTGCATTGATAAAATAGCTATTACGTTTGTGCTTTAGACTGTTGCACCGAGCCGCGGCGGAATAGCCGTGCGCGATAAGGCGCCTAACTGCTGTGCGCGCGGCCGTTCGACGATGGGGGTTCGAGTCCTTCGTCGGGAACAGTTTTGTGTGTTGTTGTTAAGATAAGATAAATTCAGAGACCAGTAACAACTGTAGCTGGGTCCCATAACTTTACAAATATTTGAATTATTGCATCTAGGTAATAAAAGTCATGGAATACCTGGTAATACACGCCGGAGAAAGCGCAGAAACTCGACATGGCATAGCAGTCGCCGCGGGAATCTTGAGCCACTCTACCTCTGTCCCAAAATGCCACTGTGTTGCATGTGCAGGATTCTGTGTTCCAATTGACCTTGAAAGACCACCGTTAATTGTAAAATTAACTCTAGCTGAAAGGAGCCAGTTAAAAGCTTACTTTAAAAATATAATTCTGGCCGTAAAAACCAGCTAAAGGATTCGCGTGAACTACTAACTACTTCCTGCAACAGAATCTTGTTCCCTGGCCCCAGAATTTAGAACTGACTCAAAATTTACTTTAGCAGCAGGAAGACAAAGAGACGGTGGTCAACACACGTCGTAGATCACGAGAATTACACACAATTATTTATATACAAGCCACGCCGAACTAAACCATTTCATGAAGAAGGCTGTGAGAACATTTAAGCGCAACGGAATTTGTTCTCAGCACTATGAATAACAACATTAAATAAAAGGGGAAGGTATTCATTAACATGTATACAAAAGTAGGATGAAATTTAACTGACAATAAATTATTTATTCAGTTCAAACATGAGCAAATGGGAGAACCAATTTTGTTAAACAATAAAAGTGCATCCCATTGAATAATTCACTTAAAGTAATCTGAACTGAACATCGTCGGGGGAGGAATTTACAATCAACAAGCATTCAACCACTCACACGCACGAAGCAGTGCTTAAAGATCGTATTTATTTCAACAACAACCAACACATTCAAAAATTACGAAGCAAGAATACACAATAGGAAGGCACTGGTGTGTGAGGAGTGGCGAGAACGCAAGTGTCTAGCTACAAACCCTTGAAGTTGGAGTTCGGAACCACATGGTTCCGAAAACCAGTAAAAATTCAAAAATTCAATTTCTGAAATATAAAGGAAAATAGCTACAGCATGCAATCCTTAGAAATGCGTAGGATATCATAAGGAACCTAAAGAAATGCAGTTAGACGCGATTGGGAAGGTTTTACACGGATGGACGAAGTCGTTTTCAATAGTCATAAAAGTGGAATAAATTCAAAGTCGGAGTAAATTAGCTAAGATATACGGCATGCAGCCCCTAGAAATACGTAGTATTTCATAAGCAAGCTAATCAAGGGGGTTGTACAAGGCTAGAAGAGAATTTACTGGGAGAGTCTGAATACAAAGTACAAGTTTCGAAACGAAACAACAATTTAAAATAGACAGAGAGGAGATCGCGATGTACTAAAGGAGATCAGAAGGATACATGCAGAATTTCTTGCCTGAAGGGCATAGAAACTGACACAGGAGTAGCTGAAGGCTTTGTTCTAAGAACAGACCACGTGGAGTACATATCACTCGCGGAAGGAGAAAACGGAAAAGAATGTTTCACATGCAATACACTGAATAAAAATATTCCCGCATTTTAGTCGCATTCCACAAAGCTAGAAAGAAATTAAACAGAGTCCATACACCGCCAGTTAGTCTCATACAGGTTACCGATTCCCAGCCATTATCAAACCAAATTAGTTGCATATTCACTGTGTTTACCTATGCAAAATTACCGAAATGAAATTGAATACATTTCCGTAGGTGATTGGAGAAACTTATCCTAAGAAATGAACCTAAGGTCTGAAGTCTAACAAACCAGAGAACGAATCGCTACCATCTCAAGGGAGAAAAGAAAATCAGACCGTTTCACCAGGTCGAAGTGCAGCCACAGTGTGTCGGCCAGGCAGTGAGCCGTTCGCCAGCGGCCAGAAATCAGCAAAACCCCAGAAAACAGTGGTGGTGGGGAGAGCCTAGACTCACACGTCCTATCGATGTTCGCTACTGCACATTGCCAACCCAACTTGTAACGAAAGGGTGGAGGAACCTCTTTGGTAGCAGAGGTTGGTAACTACTACCTATCGATACGAAGCCAGAGAAACACTAGTAGCGAGCAGCCAGCAGCCGATGACGAAAATTCTCATACATACACTCAGACTACCGTGCTAGAAGATTCTCATACATGCACATACAGAATAAAGCAAGTATACATTCTCACAGAGACAGTGGTGTCATGGAGAAACCGTTCATATTGCCACATTCCTAGACAAAATAAATAAATTATTAGCATAATAAAATCCCAGGAATATTAACAAAGTATTACAGAAACTAACTTTTAAAAACATGAAATGAAATGCTATTCCTCATGCCTCCGAACGAAAGGGGTTCTCGTTGAGCAAAAAAACCCGTCTAATGAACTTAGATAACATACAAAGTAAAGGAAGACGGCAGACAGCCGTCTTTCAACCTCTCGTTTATGTCTTACAAATGTTTGATGCGATTTATGTTTGGCGATCTGGGTGGCCTAATTATCCGCTGGAACTGTCCGGAATGTTGCTCAAACCAATCACGAAAAATTATGGCTCAGTGAAATTGCGTACTGTCATCCCAAAACAATCCATCATTGTTTAGGAAATGAAGTTCGTGGCTGTAAATTATGGTAGCTGAAGGATGACAAAGACCGTACCGCAGTTGATACACCGTTTTCATGTTAGATCACTTGAAGCTAAGCACTTTTGGGCTTGGCTAGCATTTGGATGTGTAACCGTCCGGTTCTGTCGAGCGCCGTTGACAAGTGGGGTGCACTCAGCCGGTGTGAGGAGCTACTTGATTGAGATGTGGCGGCTCCGGTCTGGAAAACCGACACAACGGCTGGGAGTGCGGGGCGCTGACCACGGCCCCCTCCATACCACATCAGAGCGGAGGATGACACGGTGGCCGGTCGGTACGTGTTAGACCTTCGAGGCCTGTGTGGGAAAGAACTGAAGATTATCGTTATCGTCTCTATGGGTTCACTTAGACCAGATGACAAAATTTATTCTATGTTAATACATCCCACAGCATTATGGAGCCGCGGTGGAGTAGCCGAGCGGTCTAAAGCATCTCGCTGCGGAGCGCGCGGTTGCTCACCGTGAAGGTTCGAGTCCTCCCTGGGACATAGATGTGTGTGTTGTCCTTAGGTTGGTTTAATTAGGTTTAAGTAGTTTGTAAGCTACGGACTGATGACCATGCAGTTTGGTCCGATAGATTTACAAACATTTGAACATTTTTTGAGCATTATGGAGGAACTGCTTTCTTGATAATTTGTATATATCGTTTCTTGCAGCCAGTGTCACACACTAACCCTACCATTACCAGCTGAAATCGCGATTCATAAAAGCCAAGGTTTTCCAGTTTCTAGAGTTCGAACGATATGGTCAAGAGCCAAGGAGAGGAGGCACTGTACGCAAATTCGCTATGTTAGCAAATCATTCGACTCGGTCGTCTGCTGCCATAGCCTGTTAACGCCAAATCGCGCCTCACTGCCTTAACGGACACGTTCGTTGTGCGTCCCACACTGATATCTTCAAAGATTTCACCCAGTGCAGCTTGTCTGTTAGCAGTGACAACTCTACGCAAACGCCGCCGCTTTCGGTTAACCCTTTAGTGACCAAATTATTTCCAGAAGTTGTAGACTTTTTATGAATACTATATTGGGCTAAGAAGCCCTACATAAAATCATAGTTTAAATGTTGAAAGTGAGAGTTTAGCCTGCCGGTATTAAAATATTAGTGGGAACTATTGTTGCCACCGAACTTTGCAGTCTTTGGTGTCTGAAAATGAACGGGCCTTGAGAACGGGACTTGAGAAGCCGGAGATGAGCAGCCTTGCCAAATGCAATCTAAATGTCAGCTGGTCTGCTTCTGTAACTTCACATAATATAGGCACTGACAACTGCGAAATATACAAGAAAGAAAAATAGTCTGTACCGCCACTTCCATGAACGGCGACCTACAGCATACCATTATCGCAATTGATCAAATCGATCCACCCCTCCAATATTTTATTGTACTCTGTCACAGCCAATGGACAGAATACACTGCTTCCATCTTTTGTTCAAAATCTGCGAAGTGTTTGGTGACTCAAAATCTTCATAAGAGTCAGCATCGACATCTGAATCTTCTACATCATCTGGTAAAGAGTACAAAATTCTCAAAACCTCTTCTGGCATGATTCCAGGCATTCTTAACAATAAGAAACAAACTACAATACTGATTGCACAGCCATACACACTAAACTTCACTCACGTTCAGTGGGAAACATAGTTCCCACTAACTTACATTGTAATATTTATGTAATTTTCATTGATATCCCGTAAATATAAAAGTAAATAGATAAAATACAAGTTCCTTCACACGCAAAAGAAAAGCACACAATACAAAAAAACGCTGTTATGGTCGAAATAGTGGCTTGTCTTCCCGCGAAAACTGCGCTTCTACATTGACTAACATTGTAGAAATACAACCACTTTCGCAAGCCTGCTGACAATATATATATGTAATTAGCACACTCTAACAGAGATGGTAGTATACCGGTAACACAAGTTAGAGGTGTGAAAACTGAACTTGTAGCGAAATAAATAAGTGGGAACTATAGTTCCCGCTGGTCACTAAAGGGTTAATAAGTGCTGGCCACCGGCCACTGCCTTCTCCATGTTGAGAGGTGATGCCTGATATTTGGTATTATCGGCACACTTTTTACACTGTCACACTCCGATTGTTGAAATCCCTAACGATTTATGATAGTGAATGCTCCCTGAACCTTACTCTGGCTAACATTTCGCGCTCGAAGTCTGGTTAATCACGTCGGAAACAGTTCCAACTGAGTAGCGCCTCAGCCAACATATCGTTCTTTCACTTCTTGTGTAAGCGATATTACCACTATCTGTATGCGTGCATGCTGCTATCCTTCGACATGTATACACCAGACATGGCCAATATTTCCGCCCGGTGGGAGCATCCGCGGCTCGTGGGAGGAGTACACTGTAGTTCGCCGCCCCTGCCGCGACCGTTTGTCGCTACTGTCGGCAACGGAGAGAGAGAGGGAGAGAGAGAGAGAGAGACAGCTGCTGAAAGAGTGATGACCGCACAGCACTGCTCTGCGCTGGACTGTCCCGCGGTCAGATCCGACGTAAACCAAGTAACAGGGGAAGCGCAGCTCTGTAATGTGGTCGAAGAACGGTAAAACAAGCAAACCGTTTACTGTTTACGTTAACAATTAGTGTTTGTATGGCAGAATCACTACGCAAAGCTTTAGAAAATATCTAAAATACGAAGAAGAACTTAGTAATTTTGTGACTCAGATTAGATACTATTAGTAATGTACATATATAAGTAGGCTTCTTCTGAAAGAAATGTGTTTCTTAAATCATCTAGTACCATAAATATGCTATTTTAAAAATAATCTTATGTAAGGGCTATACAGTCTCATTGTTACAAGTAAATATTTGTTTGTTAAAACACAAACTTCGAAAAAATATTGATTTTAAGTGCATTTTCTTCCAGTTCCTTTGTAATAATGCTACCGCAGTTCGGGTGCGAGCCGTTTTGACGGGCGCACTGCTTCCCCTACCACTGCAATGCCTGCAGCATGTGTGGGAGCGAGACGGCTATATGCCAATCGCTGCAAGGGGGAAACGAAGGAAGGCATTTTTTGCAACATATTGAGGCTACTAAGTGGAGATGGCAATGACGTAGAGTACATTTATATTCGGGATTTTAGCGCTAATATATATTTGCTACCTATTTCATTCAGCAAAGCAATAACTTTATTCTTTAATGAAATAAGCACATTACGCAGTATTCATATGATTAGCAGAAATACATACGTTTCTTGAAAAACAAAACCATTTGCATTAAGCTGTTTAACATAATTAGAAACCTTTATTGGATTCTGAATTGAACTGAACTGTGCCCATACGCCGCTGCGCACAGTGCGCGGGGCAGTGGAGCGGCAAAGGCGCCCGTGTCAGCAGGGCGGTGTTTGGCCGTGCCTGGTGTACACAAACATTTTAATGGTAGGGCTGCGCCTCATTTTCACCATTTACGCGAAGTACAACTGGCTACATTTTCCAGCTACACAGAAGAAGAATACAGTATTTCTTATATCCATAGCAATTAGTACCGTACATGATCTTCAAAGGATTGCTTCAGCACCCTTCCCTCATAACTTTAGAGGAGGAAGTACGTGTACTCTATTACCTCAGTAAGTTTGAGAGTCATATACAGATATTATAAACCCTGTATTCTATAAATTGATTTATGTAATCAAAAACGAAGAACTTTACTTAAATTTCTATCAAGTCAAATTCAAACATAATGGATGTTTTGAGTAAGTACGGTACTGTGCTGATAAAAATAGTTATCAACATATTTGTGTAATTCCTACTAGCTGGGGTACGTGACTTCGCTCGTAAAGTTGATGTGAGATTGTGCGATGGTTGGAATAAAATGATACGCTTTAAAAAGAATAATAGGTTAAAAAACACTTTCATACTTTGTTTTCGATTTATATTTAGTCACTGTATTATTTTCACTACTCACTCTTCACTGTTTGTTTTTATCATTTCCAGTTTTTCGAAGCCTGAACTGCTTTTTCTGGTTTTTCCTTCGTCACCGATAACAAACAGACGTGTCAACCCACGAGGGCTCTTACTGTGTACACCTCCACCAGATGGGTTGAACCACCAGTGGCGAATTCCAGAACATAACAGAAATGCTTCGAATGGTCCTCAGTGTTCCACAACATTTCACAATATACGTAACTGTTCTGGAGGATTACACAATGATCTAAGATATTCCGTTATGTTTCCGTTCCCGAATGTTCCACGCTATTCCCAAATACTCCAGAATATCCTGGATCACTGTCGAACAATCCGGAAAATTCTAGTATGTCTTGGAATTCTCTAGAATCATTTCGGGTGTTCTGGAACGTTCTAGAAACTTCTAGAAAGTAAATATTCCTTATTGTTAAATCTTCAAAAGAAGTCTCTTCAGGTAAAAAAGGGGAACTTCTCCATGGATGGGTGAAAGAGGGGCTACCACAGCGAGGACTGTATGGTACAAGGGCCCGTCTCTGAGTTTCAGTAACACGAACACGTTACACTTATATTTTATGTACTTCTCTTAAATTAAAAAAATGTAAATTTATAGATACATTTATCTCCGATTTCCGATTGACTGACTGACTGATTGACTGACTCATCACCGCCCAGTCCAAACCACTGAAGATAGAAACTTGAAATTTGTAGAGGGTGTTGACATTACTCTGTAGGCGTCATTTAAGAAGCGATTTTTCGATAATCCATACGTAAGGGGTGAAATAGGGGATGAAAAGTTTTTTGAAAATACGTTGCTATTTAGGCAATTTTGAAGCTAGAACTACAAAATTTCGAATTTTAATTCATGGTTCGAATTTAAAAGACACGTATTTCGACATTTTTTTAAATTCAACCAATAAGGGAATAAAATAGGGGACGCAAAAAATTTATTTTCAAAAATGTGTTGCTGTTAACCCAAATTTTGAGCTACAACTAAAAAACTTAGGATATGGACTCCTGATCAGGATTAAAAAGACACGGGTTTCGGTATTTTTGGAAATTCAACAACTAAGTGGTAAAATAGGTAATACAAATTATTTTCGAAAACACGTTGTTGTCAAGACAATTTCGAAGCTAGAGCGCAAAAATAGGTATTTGTATTTTTCATTAGAATTTAAAAAATACGCGTTTCGCTATTTTTGGAAATTCAACCATCAAGGGGGTTAAATTAAAGAGGGGATGTTTTTCGAAAATCTTTTGCTATTAAGGCAATTTCGAAGCTACAACCACAAAAATTGCTATATGGTGTCTTGGTCAAAATTGAAAAGATACGTGTTTCCGTATTTTCAGGAAATTAATCATTTAGAGGGTGAAATAGGGGATGAAACATAATCCAGAATTTAAAAAAAATGTTATTTGCATATATGGTTGGAATTTAAGACACATGTTGGCGTATTTTTCGAAATTCAACTATTAAGGGATGCCATAGGGGGTAAAATCAAACATTTAAATGTTTTTGTATCTTAAGAGACTTAACTACGGGGTCATCAGTCCATAAGGAATACAAGCTAATTAAACTAACTTAAACTAGCTTAGATCAACTTATGTTAAGGACAACTCAAACACCCATACCTGAGTGACGAATCGAACCCCCGACAGGGAGCAGCAGCGCGCACCGCAGCATGGTGCCTCAATACATACGACCGGTCTGCCGCCGCTACAAGTAGTATCACAACATTTCATTATGATAGTACTTACGCTATATCTATGAAAATTTATATTAAGAGGGAGAAACAACTGGTGCAGACCAACCAGCCTACGCATGCGAAGCAGCGGGCGTTAACGTAGTCTTCAAATAAATTAGTTAAATGTACTGATTAAAGACAACAGGCTATTTAATGCTGCAGCCTTGAGAAAATAGAATATAAAGACATCAGTGTGGGATCTGATAAATGGCGCTATTCGTGTATGAAGTGAAAGACTGACGGCACTGACATAGAGCTACCGTTGTCAATGTGTTCCTGGGGCGGTCCAATCCCGACAGTCCTACTATGACGTGGAGCAAGAGAGCGGTCCTAAATCGAGACTGGCAGGGGGCGAGGCTGCGTGTAAACCTGGCGTAAGCGACTACCGGCGGAAGACACGGCGAAGCGCACGGCGATCTTTACGACCAGTGCCAAGTAACGGCTAATAAAATTCGATTCGCTGCTCTTTTGTGGCTCAAAGGAGACTACTTTAGCAACCTGAGGTAGCAAAACTCCTTCAGATACGAAGTAAAATATTGACTTAGGCAGCTGCATACTTCTATATATACATCAACATGGATACTCTGCAGATCACATGTGTCTGAAAAGTTCGGTTATATTTTACTAACTGCGCTGGGGAGGTTAGGTCCCCGTTGTGGTAGGATGTTAACTTTTGAAGTCCACCACATTCATCATCACCTCAGTTTCGCAGGTAAATACTAGTGTAAAATAGTTGTTTCTGTGTGGTTTCTATTATTTTTAATTGTAGATTGACAGTTTGTGTGTATTTCTCTGTTTCATGTTCGCTTAGGTCGACGTAGCACACCGACTCTTCATCTTCGTCGTCGGCGCCAAAGAGATATTTTATTCCATTAAGTTTCGGGTGTGGAGCCGCAATAATTGTTCTTCTTCTAATATTTCGATTGTATAACTTTCAGCCATCTTCAGAGTGAGCCGAAAGACTGACGCTCTAGTGCTCGCTAGTTTGGCCCCATGGGGAAGATAACTTACAAGACTTTTTGAGACATCTGAACACCATCCATGATCAAATAAAGTTCTCGGTGGAAATTGAAAAGGAGGGATGCCTTCCATTCTTGGACGTTCTGGTTCGGCGCAGGGAGGATGGCACTTTGGGACATGAAGTTTATCGGAAGCAGACGCACACGAATTTGTATTTATATTTGTATTTACGTGCATCCTTCACAGACGATGAGTGTTCTCAGAACTTTGGTGCACAAAGCACATATTATTTCTGACGAAAGCAATCTGCAAGATGAACTTTCCCATTTACAGAGAGTGTTGGAAGACAATGGGTAAGCTCCACAGCAGATACAGAAGGCATTGCAAATGAAACCGAAAGAGGACACAAAGAGTACAAAAGAAGACGAAAAAACCTTTAAATCCATGGCTTTCCTGCCATATGTTGGTAGCCTCTCGTCAAAAATAGGACGGATTCTCAGCAGACACAAAGTGATAGTGATTTTTCGTCCTCCACCCAAAACAGCTGCACTCGTGGGCTCCATCAAAGATGATTTGCTGCTCAGAAAATCTGGAGTTTACAAATTTCCATGTGAATGTGGCCTTTCTTACATCTGACAAAAACTCGTTCTGTCCATGAAAGATATACACAACACCAAAGGTACACACGACTTTTACAACCTAACAAGTCGGCAGTGGCAGAGCACTGCATTGACACTGGTCACAGTATGTTTATGACAACGTTGGAATTTTGGCAACGACATCTTTATGGGATTCAATAGTGAATGAGGCAATTGAAATCCGCTTGACGATGAATTTAATTAATAGAGATACTGGTTTCAATCTATATAAATCATGAAATCCGGCACTTTCTGTAATAAACTCACAAAGACGTCGTCGCAGTGCAGCTCATAGTGATACATTGACATGCCAACACCGATCGACCTCGGAGTCATAGATTCAACTCGTGCATTATGCATGTCTTTGCTGCCGACCAACGTCTCTGGGGCATATGTATCTGTGGCCGCATGCGCAGTCGCGCGGGACGCGAGTATAAAGGGCCGCAGCGATCACTAGAGCGTCAGTCCTTCGGCTTACTCTGAAGATGGCTGAACGTTATACAGCCAAAATATTAGAAGAAGAAGAAGAATTCTTGCGACTCCACACCCGAAACTTAATGGAACAGTCTTTGCGCCGCCAAAACATGAAGATATTTTTTGTCCCTTGCCTGCTGTCAACCGAAGGCTGTCGCTGACGAGAATATGGAGAGAAGCTGCATTACGACCTAAGACGTTGAAATTTATTCTCAAAAAGGAATAAAGTAGTAAATAATGAAATTAACGTTCTGAATATGTTTTAAAAATGTAAAACTAGTGAGTCATTGTGGAATTCTAGCTCGTCGAGCATGATGTTAATGTACTGATTTGTTAATAAATGTAGAGAAGTTCGGGTAAGTTGACGAGGAGTCCAAGATGACGAATTATGAATTTCTCCGATAACTCTACAGATTTTGCAACGTGCACTATAGTATTGCTTCCTTACCGCGCTCTGCAGGCATGTCTGTTGAAATAGAACCGCTTAGTCATTTTGTCTGGTTGACAACAGAGGCTCGGAAGTGATGCTGTTTTTGTAACAATTTTTCCTGTGGTTCAAATAAGTTTCATGCAAATAATACTTTTGTATTAATGAATATGAGCTGACTTCTCTTAAACCTTATGGATTTAGTAATGTTTTAATAACGATTTAATGACTTTAGTGTGTAAGATTTTGTGCATATAAAAGTCTGTAGCCAAAATGTTAAGATGACGAATTATGCAGTTCATAAAGAAGACAGGAGCAAGAAATCATTGAAAGAGGCAATTCAGCTTGTAAGAAAAGGAAAGCTTGTTAAAACCGCCGCAAGGGAGTCCAAGTGAGTTCAACCATCGAAGAATTTTTATTGGCTGATTAATTTTGTGAAATAACACTTCGATTAAGTCGAAACTTTAAATTGATATGGACGATAATCGATATTAATGCTAATTGAACAAGTGAAAGGAATTAACTAAAACATACTTCGAATGATGAAAGGTATTTTCAAAGATCTTATTGAGTGTACTTTGTCTCGTTGAGAGCCTGCCTTACAAAAATTTAGCATTTTATGGGGATTACAACTTGCTTGTGTGTGTGATGGCACGCTTCGGATTAGTCCAAAAACATGCACGGTCATAAATTAAAACTTGAACAAGCAGAAAACTCGTAATTGTCACAGTCTTTCAATTGGACGCCACTTCGGAGTCTTGCGTGTCCCTAGTCTACCCCAGTTATTCAACCGGGGAAAGGGTAGCTACAGCTCAACGTGAAATAAAATAAAATAATAATAAAAGAACAGGTATTCTACGGCTTGAAGCGTGGAATATTCTAACCATTAATATGGTTGGTAAGTTGGTATAATGATAAGGCGAAGGTTTAGAAACCAGCTTTAAATTGTAAGACATATCCACGGGCAGACACAGATTCTTACCACAACTTATTGGTTATGAACTGTAGATTAAAAATTAAAGAGACTGCAAAGAGGTAGAAACTTAAGGAGATGGAATCTGGGCAAACTGAAGGAACCAGAGATGGTTGAGAGTTTTAGAGGGAGCATTAGGAAAGGATTGTCTGGAACGGAGGAAAGTAATACAGTAGAAGAATGTGGGTAGCTCGGAGAGAGTAGTGAAGGCCGCAGGGTATCATATAGGCAGAAGGACAAGGTCTAATAGAAATACTTGGATAACACAGGAGATACTGAATTGACGAAAGGAGAAAATATTAAAATGCGTCAAGTGAAGCACGCAAAAGGGACTACAAACGTCTGAAAAATGAGAGTGACAGAAAGTGCAGACTAGCTAAGCAGGAGTGGCTAGAGGACAAATGCAGAACTATAGAAGAATGTATAACCAGTGATATTTGGAGACAAGAAAAGCAGCTGTATGAATATCAACAATTCAGATGAAAAACCAATACCAAGCAAAGAGGGGAAAGCTGAAGGGTGGAAGGAATATATAGAGGGCCTGTACAAAGGAAATGAACTTGAAGGCAGTATTCTAGAAACGGAAGACGAAGTAGAGGAATATAAGAGATACGATACTGTGAGAAGCATTTGACAGAGCACTAAAAGATTAGAGTAGAAACGAGGTCCCTGGAGTGGATGATGATCCGTCTGAACTGCTGCTATCGTTAGGAGAGCCAGGCATGAAGAAATTGTTCCATATGGTATACAAGATGTATAAGACAAGAGAAACACCCTGCGATTTCAAAAAGAATAAATTGATTCCAATTCTGAAGAAAGCAAGTGCAGACAAATGTGAAAATTACAGAACTACGAATTTAATAAGTCATGGTTGCAAAATACTAACAAGAATTACTTACAGAGGAATTGAAAAACTGGTCGAATTTTTCCATGGGAAAGATCAGTTTGGATTTAGGAGAAATGTAGGAACACGGGAGGCAATACTCACATTACGACTCATCTTAGAAGATAGGCTAAGGAAAGGGAAACCTACGTTTCTAGCGTGTGTTGTACAAAAACCAGACAGCACGTATTAGAGGCAAAGCGCTTGAAAGGGTCGCAGTGATAGAGAAGGGTCTTACACAGGGTTGCAGTCTTTCCCCACGTTGTTCAGTTTGTACATTGAGCAAGCTGTGAAGGAATGCAAGAGGACATTTGGAGAGAGACTCCAAGTCCAGGCAGAGAGAATGCAAACCTTCGGGTTTGCTGATGACATAGTTATTCTGTCAAGGACAGCAAAGGACCTGGAAGAGTAATTATATGGAATGAACAGTGTCTGAAAAGGAAGATATAAGATGAAGAGTAAAACTAAGATAGTGGAATGTACTGTCAGAAAATCATGCGACGCTGGATGTTCAAAAGTTCAAATGTTTGTATAGCTTATGGAACTTAAATACGGCGCCATCAATCTCTAAACTTACAAACTACTTACGAACTAGCTAACACTAAGGACGGCACAAATATACATGCCCAAGGGGGGATTCGAACCCCCGACCGTAGTGGCCGTGCAGACTGTGACTGACGCGCCACCGCGGCCGTCTGGCGACGCTGAAGAAATTAGATTAGGTAATAACAAAATAAAAGTATTAGATGAGTTTTGTTATTTGGATAGCAAGATAACTTCTGATGGCCGAAGTAAAGAAGATATAACATGCAGAATGGCTATGGGAAGAAAAACGTTTATGGAGAAGCTAATTTTATTGACATCTAATATTAGTTTAAATGTTAGGAAGTCCTTACTGAAAGCATTTGTCTGGAGTGTAGCATTGTGAAACGTTGGTGATAAGGAGTTCAGACAAAAAGGTGATAGAAACTTTCGAAATGTGTTGTTACAGATGAATGATGATTAGATGGGTAGATCACATAAGTGTTGAGGACGTGCTCAACAGAATTGTGGAGAAAAGGAGTTTGTGGCATATTCTGGATAATGGAAGGGACAGGTTGGTGGGACACATTCTGAGACATCAAGGAATCGTCAACTTAGCATTAGGACGTGTGTGAGGTAAAAATCGAAGTGGAAGACAAAGAGACGAATACAGTACGCAGATTCAAAAGGATATAGGTTGCGTATGTATTCTGAGATGGAGAGGCTTGCACAAGTCAGGGTAGCATGGAGAAATAAATAAATCTTTTTAAACCTGTTTGTGACATGTTGCACATTGTATCAATTTGTTACAAATATGAACCGCGAAACATACAACTACTTCTAAATTATATGTGTATGTGTTAACAGTTCTCAGTGCTCATCTACAGTCAGATGTTTTCTATTTCTCTGTTAAGGTTCAAAATATCTCTTTTGAAGGAACAGCACATGAAGCTACATTGCCTAAGAAACGTACACAGGTATCCCTCGAACATCATTCGATAAAAATCACTACGTTACGCGAATACATTAAAATGTGAGAAACCGCTCTCATCGATAGCTTCGACACTGTTAGAAGTGTACTCGTCTTCCTGCTTAGAGGAAGGCCTTGGAATAGTTTATTCGTGGAAGTTGCCAGAACCGTGTAATGAAGTTTGATTCTCATCAGCGATAAAATGCTGATCTGGGTGTCCGTTATAGACGGTCACTAGGCGACACTATTCCTGTCTTCGAAGGCTAGCGCTCCTCTCGGTTATTTGTGGAGCTTTCTGGAAGACATTGCCTACTCCAGGTGATCCAAAACGTGAGATTCCAAATGAGTTATTCTCTGTGGGGTAGGAGTTGCCTGGAAGAAATGAGTTCGATGCACGTTGCAACACACATACATTTTAATCGAATTTGTACCTCAGGCCGCGTCTCTTATTTATTTCGTCTGTGCCGTTCATTTCTGTATATGGTCACACTGCAGAGAAATGCATTCACAGGCGACTGTCCAACTGAGATTTATTTTCGGTTTTGGAACATCTGTTGAAGAAATGTTTCCCTGTTGTTGCCATTTTAACTGATCTTCAAAGTCATTTTTCCATGTTACAGAATTTATAACGTTTCTCGCCTGGTCGATGTTTGTAAAAAATTAAATGAAAGATAAATATTGAGAAAAATCTATTTGAAATAATTATTCAACCTCGGCTTTTAATTGAAATATTTAATTATCGTTGTTTAATTGGGGCGGCAGGAAGCGTTATAATACGGCATCTTCGCATTACAACAATGTACGTAACTGTAAAGCCCAATTTACATTTGTGACTTTACTATGCAAGACAATGCCGCGAAGATTTTGAAAAAGAAAAGTTAACTGCAGGTTCGTTTGCAACAAAAGAATAAAGCGACTAATATTGATGATTTATGAATAAAGTTTTACCACATTTGTGACCGATCAATAATGGCGTCGTACTGCAATCCATAGAACCTACTAGAAAAAACTACGGAGGGTTAGATAATGAAATAATTAAATTATTGTTAAAGAATGAATCATCTTTTCATTATGCATTAAGTAATTAAAAAAATAATTATTCCCACTCACATTGCATGAAGAGTAGCCGGAAAGGAGAGCCTAATTGTCCGAAAGAACAATATCAATCGTAAGACAATCACAGACAGAGGCAAAGCAATGCCTTTCTCTGACACATTTTTCAATTGTAAAAAAAAAAAAAAAAAAAGATACTGGAGAGCGCAGGAGGTGTAATTCAGTACTTTTTAACCTTTTCAGTTCATTGCCAGGTGCACATTAGACATGATGTTGCAGTGGTTAAACTTCCTTCTGCACACTCGTGTGAGAGGAAGTTACAGGCGCCACAACACAAAGAAACTTGAGAGACGAGACCAAACTCTGCACGAATGAGAGCCTTCGAAATGACCGAGGCATCAGCATGAAAATCATAATTGCCAAATCGAAAGGACGCTTTGATATTTGCAGCAAAGTGACAAATTGAAATGAAAATAATTTACAAATTTGAAAATCCGTTTTGTAAGCGACTGGTATTCGTGAAAATATAAAGGTCAGCTTAGAGGTAAAAAAACAAACTCGTATCAATTACAGATGGTCATGCATCCCGTGACTGACATGAAAATAATAGTTTGATTATCAGCAGAATGGAGCATTTTGCGGGAGTTTTACTGTTTCTGACAGTCGCGGGACTGCGATTTGCTCTATTCTGTTTTTGGGCTACAAATTTTCAACATGATGCTCAACGAATTGCGCTGTTATTGAGCTCTTATTTGTGGCACGTGTTTTATAGATGGGCCGACAAATTAACACAAGTGAGATCTGTCTTTTTTAGACTGCGCCTCAAGTCCTCTTCTGCCGTTGAACCGCACTTCATCGCATAAAGTTAACTTTACATGGTCTTCAAAAATTACACATGTCGCCTTTACATCTCCCGTGTTTATCCTTCTTTTGTGATGATTCACAACAAGCATTATTTCTTTTTTCTGACAAGGCAGAAAAGGCACCGACTTTCAGCTTTGTCTATATTCAAAGTATGAATCACAACCAAGTTGGCTGAGAATCCACTACTTTAACATTGTTTGGTTGTCAAGGTGTTACAACTACCGAAGTTGGAATGAATTATTTGTAAAAATAATATTTTAAGTGTGTCATTAAAGCTTTGAGATACAAACATGAAAGGGTTGTTTTTAAATTTAGAAGACTAATGGTAATCTCATTTTAAATATATCGACATGTACATATCTACATATTTACTCTGCAAATCACAGTTAAGTGCCTGACAGAAGGTTCACCGAACCGAATTATAATGTTTTACTTCTGTTTCATTCTCTAATAGCTCGCGGGAAAAAGTAACATCAGGATCTTTCAGGTTTACAACTAATTTCTCTTATGTAGGTGGTAGCCAACAAAACATGTTCACATTCGGATGAGAAAGTTGGTCAAAGACATTTCGCAAGTAGACCTTGCTCTAACGAATATTGCCATGTAATGTATCCCCCTCTCTCCTCTGTGTCGCGATAATAAGAGAGAAGCTGCTCTTCTCTTAACTTTTCGTGTGCTCTCCTTCAGTCCATCCTGATGAGAATCCCATACTGCGCAACAATTCTCCAAATTGGGACGGATAAATGAAGTTTAGGCATTTTCTTTAGTAGAACTGCTGTATCTTCTGATAATGAAACGCAGCCATTGGCGCGTTTTCCCCATGATATTTTCTGCCTGTTCATTCCAATTAAATTTGTACTAATTGTAATTCCTACGTATCCAGTTGAATTTACGGCTCTCGGATTTGACTGATTTATTGTGTAAATAAAGTTCAACGGATTGCTTTCGGTCGACACATGGATGACATCACATATTTCATTAGTACGGGTCAATTACCAATTTTCTGACCATGCAGATATCTAAATCTTTTTACAACTGTTTTAGGTCTCCTGGTGACTTTACTACCAGATAAACGACAGCATCAGCCACGAAGAATATCAGAGAACTATTCACATTGTCTCGTAAATGGTTTGTAGAGACAAGGAATGGTAGATACCTTACTAACTCCCCATCCCTTCCCCACCTGGGAAGGCCAGACATGGCTAGGGTTCACTCCAAAACATTGGAACCTTTCCTTGATGAGAGTGTCTCCCGACACAAAGTAACTGTCCTTCTAGGAATGAAAGAACTCAGTCTACACCAGCAGTATACTTCCTTCCTGATTTTATGCCTTCAGTTAAAGTCCTAACCCGTGTTGGCAAATCCTTTGCACTGCTCATGCCTTGTTGTTCACATAAGTGTCCGGTTTGGTGACATCTGTGGACGATCTAAGGAAGTGTGGTTTAATACACACTTTGAATGCAATCTTTATACTTCTGAGGAAGTTTGCATGTGCTTAACAGGTGATTTGAATGACCTTGGCTTTACGATGCATTAAAATGGTATTTGAATTTGACAACAGTAGATCACGACATTATAAGGTGGACATGGAACTCAAATCGTCACGTAGAAAAGAGGAAAAAAATAAGATTATCACTTAAGTGTTGCGTTAGTAACAAGAACCCGTTTCTGCAAAAAATACAAAAATAATAAAAATGAAAAAAAAAAAATAAATAAAAAAGAACTGTATATAACGAATTTATTCAGTGACAATAAGTTTTTCTGGCCTAGTTATAAACGACTTCCCTAATGGGAAATAGTTTACATCATGAAGGTGTCTTTGGAGGAATTAAGTAATTATCTACACAACTAGTGTATTAAGTAGAAAAAGGAATAAAATATTCACTTAAATGATAGTATTTATGGCCCATGAGTGACAATCAACAATTGTTTGTGATAGGAAAAGTCCGATATGTATTTCTTTTTCCGTTTGATCGACGTGTCGTGAGAATATTGCGTCAATGCATTTGTTGTTTCTAGTCGAAATTGATTGGTCATTCTTCAGATCGTTGTCATATATTTCACGCGTGAAATCGACAAATCGTGCTCCATCAGTACCCCGCAAATCAAGATCACGTATGTCCCATCCGAGAAGATAGGAATCAGATGATACTGACTTTCTCTCAGCACTTCGAATACACAAGTTATAATACGATTGACGTTTCTTGACGTCTGATTCATTATGGTGTGGCCAAGTTTCAGCTTATAAATCCAGGCGTTCTTTCGGTGCACTCCGTAGATCGTTTCCAAACCATAGGCGATGCCATACAGAACAAGTGAAAGCAATCAAGTTGTCATACATACTCTTAGTGAACTCGGAGTCGGTTGCTTTATTATCGCACTTGAATATATGGCTCACTGGTTCTGAGATCTTTCCAGATAACCTTCTTGTTTCCTCTTGACCTCAAGCGACCGACGACCTCACGTTGTCGATGATGTCACTTCCGAAAGTTTGATGGCTCAAAATCTTTACTATCACCAACAGCATAGACATCTTCATGTCAAGAATTAGGTTGGCTCTAGATTAAGGTTTAATGAAACAAATCTAAAATATAGTAAGTTATTGTTTTACAAAGTTTGAGGCTTTATGTCTTCACTTTTGACAGCCAGAAATTCTTTGAAAGTCACTTAATATTCAATCAGCACCGTAATTTGGTTGTACTACCGTTGTGCATTAATGGCTAATTCACATAAACGAAATGATTTCGTTTAGTACAGATTATTTATTTATGAAGTTTCTCCCCTCCTGTTTATAGGTATATCAGTTCAACTGGACGTGTAAATGTATTCTTGCCCACTCTGTCATATCTCCCTCAGATACGCTGCGATTCCTGGCGACAGTACAAGGGGTGTGACAGTAGCGAGGTACTAAATTGTTCTCACCTTGCGATATCCGTGACTGCGCTACATTCTTCGAATCCATGGAACAGCGGAATAAAAAAATGCTAGCGACTGCGAAGCATAAATCGACCTTTTCCAGCACATTGAGCGGAGATGCTTAATCGCGCTCGAAATGATATTAATGTGCTGGAAGAACTGATCTTCGCTCCCTTGTCGGCGCGGCGTCCTTCCTTCAGTTCAGAAATTTGCGCCTGCGCTCTTTACACTGGCAGAAGGGTTAAGGGGAGGGGGGACGGAGGGAGGTAACATTCACCGATAGTCGTGGCCGCTGTTCCCGTGATTAATGGGGGTGGCTCGTTTGTTTGCTGCGACGCATCTCCTGGTAGCGCCTCTGAGGGAAACTGGGAGAGACGATTTAGGGGAACAGCATACCCACTACCAGGGCTGAACGGTATTTAAGGCGCGGCGGTATGGCCTCCGTCGTCGGCGGAGTGAGCAAATACGCGGGTTATCTAAACAGATGACGTTTGATCCTTGGCAGACTTATATCCTGGTGTTACCCAGGTATCTATTTATTTTACTTCATTCCTTTTTTTCCCCTCGCCTCTCTATACATTATAATTATCTTTCCATGCAACTCAATACGTATGACGTCATATCACATTAATAATATGCCTTACAACAATATAATTTCGAGATAGGAGAAGGTAGGGTAAGATGACGAGAAGTCTAAGATGACGAATCATTAATTCAATGAGATTGTCGAGACAGAGCAGCAAATTTAGGTCTTGCCTTGCCAGCGATTAGCACTCTACGTGCGCTAAAATATATATTAAAGCCCACCTTCATCATTTACCTCCGACACGCTATCATTTATGTTTACGCACATGTAGGTTGTCATATTTCAGTGCACCAAAATAGCATCTGGAACACGTGTCGTAAATTTTTCCAAGCTGGTTTCAGTTTCTTTCGTAAACCATAAACCACGCTGTTTATTAACCTCCAAAGAGAATTTAACGAAATTTTGTTCTTAGATTTAAATTATAAATGGCCGTTTCGGGTAAATTGACGCAGAGGCGCCGACTTTTGAAAATCAGTGTGGGTGCTCTATATCACGGTTCACAAATGTTCGAAACCAACCCTCCTGAAAATCATGTTCACGCATTTTTGAATGAGCAATATTTGATAAAAGTAAATTGACAGTTGTCTGGCCTTTTAAAGATAGAAGGAAGAAAGAGGAGGAAGAAAAGGAAAGTATGGCTGCATTAGGACACTATAATAGAGCGCTCTAATTGGCCGAAGTGGATATTTCGATATAAGTAACACCCCAAAACTTCCTCACGACCTAGGAAATAATTTTTCACTGTACACTAATCTAATACATTTTGTGCGAAGCTATTCTTTCTGACAAATCTGACAAAGAAATCTTTGAAATAGTTTGAGATTTTGAAGTCAGTTCCAAGCAAGAGCTGTATACTCAATTGGTTTACTTTAATATAACTTCATGACATCTCTGACAGTATTAATATAGTCCAAGACTTTTTTAAACCTGCGAGAAAAGCATTACAAATTTCAACTGAATCTATAATTTTAATAACAAGGGAAATGACAAAGATAAATGCAAAACGATTAACGTTAGCATCAGATTCTTCAAACTAAATTCCTGAATGAACACAATTGAATGTTCATAAATACGTACACCTGAAAGGTCAAAAGGGCCGACGTGCTTCAGGATGAATAAAGTTAGCATCGTGGCGAAAACACGGACACTCATTACTACTCGCTTGGGGACCCGCGTACAAAACTGATCATTTCTTTCACGTATGAAATATCGTCTCTCACTACGGTCAGGTTTTGCATTGTGTCTTGAGTCATAAGGTAGATTTTGATTTTCCCCTATTTTTTAAAAAATTTATACAATTTTATTTTCCACCTCAATTTGATGTGGGTACTCGGCACCCCAGAAAAATTCTTGGGGGGTGCACGAGCCCCGGAGCACCCACGGATTCGGCGCCCCTGAGTTGACGGATTTACTGGTCGGACGAGATAACGACCCGTCATCTTCCCCAAACAATTTGTAAATCCTTTTAATGAGCTTTTCATTCTAAGTTGCAATTTTGAGCGATTGTAACAAGTATAAATGAAGGACCAACAGGAAGAAACGGCCACAGGAATGCAGGAATGCAGGAATGAGGTACAGAATGGTGCAGTGGTGTGTGCAACTTCGAAGAGGAAGCAGAAGAAAAAGTTGTCTTCATTACGCATCACAAACATAAGTCAAACTGAAAGGGGAAAAAAGGCAGAGAAACTGAATGACAAATAGGGGACCAATTGGAGAAGAAAAAATACGTGATCTTCTCCTTAATGCCTTGATATGTCAACTACACTGAAGACGATGACGACGACGATCTTGGTTTCGTTAGAGTAGGACTTTGTGAAAGCAATGGCTGAGGAAAATTAGGCCATTTGTATAATTGTTCATGCTGCCCTAAATGGGCCTGTGCTGCTTATACCAAACCCATTGCGGTAGATACGAAGCGTAAAGCAAATGTATGCTACTTGCCATAAAATGATTTTTTTGTTTTTTGTTTAACCAATTATGTTTTCCTTCGTCAAATTACGCACCGACATTCGTCATCTTACCCGCAAACGAGGGTAATATAACGAGTTTGACATTACTTGAAAATAGTTAAAGTTATCGCCATGAATATTACATTTGCAAAAAAAAAAAAAAAAAAAAAAAAAAAAAAAAAAAAAAAAAAAAAAAAAAAAAAAATAATAATAATAATAATAATAATAATGTTTGTACAGTCTATGGGACTTAACTACGGGGTCATCAATCCCTAAACTTACAAACTACTTATGAAATACTTACGAACTAGGACGGCACAAATATCCATGCCCGAGGGGGGGGATTCGAACCCCCGACCGTAGTGGCCGTGCAGACCGTGACTGGAGCGCCTCAGTCTCCTCGGTCACCGCGGCCGGCCATGTGCAAAATACACGAAATCTATAGTTCTAAACAAAACTCTAATGGTTTATCTGAAGTACTAATGTGGGTAATAGGTCTAAAATAAAGGGATAAAAATATTTCGGAAGCTTGCTGTTGTCTCCTTACCCTCTTTTCCATTACCTATTTTGGAATATTAGAAACCCGTTCACGGATTGTGCTAAAAACAGAGTTGGTTCGAAAGACGTCATAAGCCGAAATCTCTTGCCTGATGGGGCGGTTTCTCACGAATCCTGTTGTTTACGACTTCACACCTCATGAGCCATATATCATACAATGAAATCATTTCAGTGATGTATATACATACAGTCTGATAAATTTTTCGCGAATATAATTAGTTGTTTGGAAGAAATCAACCATAGCGTCATGATGAGGTTCGTAGTTTTAGTGCATGAACAGCGGAAAAGTAGTTAGCGATAAATATCTTTCCTTTCACCACTTTTTTGGGGTTTTCAAAGAAAACAAAAAAGTTTCTTGAAGGTTTTGTATTATTTAAATTAAGTGTAACGATTTTTGCAATTCATCGATTAAGAAACACTCGGTGTTCAAGAGCAGCGTGATCTACATCTACATCTACATAGATACTCTGCAAATCACATTTAAGTGCCTGGCAGAGGGTTCATTAACCACTTTCATAACTTTTCTCTACCGTTCCATTCTCTAATAGCGCGCGGGAAGAAAGAACACCTAAATCGTTCCGTTTTCGATCTGATTTCTCTTATTTTATTGGGATGGTCATGTCTCCCTAAGTAGGTGGGTGCTAGCAAAATATTTTCACATTCAGAACTAAAAGTCGGTGATTGAAACTTCGCAAACAGATCACGCCGCAATGAATAACGTCTTTCTTTCAATGAATTCCACCCCAATTCGTGCAACATTTCCGTGACGCTTTCCCCCCCGTAACGTGATAAAACAAAACGAGCTGCTCTTCTCTGAACCTTCTCAATATCTTCCGTCAGTCCCTCCTGGTGAGGGTCCCACAAGGGGCAACAGTACTCCAGGAGAGGACGCACAAGTGTGATGTAGGCAGTCTCTTTGGTGGAGCTGGTGCATCTTCGAAGCGTTCTGCCGATGAAACGTAACCTTTGGTTCGCCTTCCCCACAATATTTTCTATGTGTTCTCTCCAGTCAAAGTTGTTCCTAATTGTAACTCCTAGGTATTTGGTAGAATTTACGACCTTAAGGTTTGACTGATTTATCGCGTAATTGAAGTTCAGCGGATTTCTTTTAGTGGTCATGTGTATTACCTGACACTTTTCTTTATTTAGTGTCAATTGCCAATTTTCGCACCAAGTAGAAATTTTGTCTAAATCGCTTTGCAGTTGCTTTTGATCCTCTGTTGACTTCACTAACCGATAAACGACAGCATCATCCGCGAACAGTCTAAGGGAGCTATTCAGATTGTCTTCTAAATCGTTTATAAACACGAGGAAGAGGAGGGGACGTATAACGCTTCCCTGTGGAACGCCAGATATCACTTCTGTTTTACTCGATGACTTACCGTCAATTACAACGAACTGTGTCCTTTCTGATAGGAAATCGTGAATCCAATCGCACAATTGGGGAGATATTCCATAAGCACGCAATTTCATTAGACGCCGCTTGTGGGGTACAGTGTCAAAACCCTTCCGGAAATCCAGAAATATGGAATCGATTTGAGATCCCTTGTCGATGGCACTTAACACTTCAAATGAATAAAGGGCAAGCTGTGTTTCGCAGGAGTGATACTTTCTGAATCCGTGCTGACTATTGGTCAATAGGTCGTTCTCTTCGAGGTAGTTCATAATATTCGAAAAAAGTATATGTTCCAAAATCCTACTGCAAATCGACGTCAATGAGATAGGCCTGTAATTTTGGGGAATACTCCTATTGCCTTTCTTGAATATTGGAGTAACTTGGGCAACTTTCCAGTCTTTGGGTACGGATCTTTCACTGAGTGATCTGTTGTAAATGCGGCATTATTTTGGGACATTTATTGTTTATGTGTCGTCGGTATGTCTTACGCCCACAGCTATTGTTGCTTAACTATAAAGAATATTTGTAGAAACTTTGGTTGAAATCGGTCAAGTACTTTTAGAGGTTTGGAACACACACATACACTCATTATTATAATGTGTTTAGATTTTGGTTAGGAATCGGGTTTGGTGAACTTTACTCAGAGCTCAATTTCATTTAATTTTTCGTTACTACAGTGTTGCAAAGCAGAAGTGCGAGAACATAAAAATGATCGCTAAATTAATCTAAAACATTTTTTTGGGTATCTAAGAACAGCCAGGCACATGATAAAAAAAGACATATACTTTGATTTATAAGTAAAAAAAAATTAGTTTCTAATCTTTAACTATGATTCTAACAGTTTTTAAATAATTGTCGTTGAGTGTAAGTATGTTTTTATGGACCTCTCCATTTGCATATCAATGTATTGACAATTAGTGGTGAAACTTATAATTTTTCTACCTGCCAAAGAAATTTAGATGATTAAAGGTTCTGCCCAGGTATCGAACCTAGGACTCCTGATTCAATGTACCTACCTGACCCATTCTTCACGCTTCCGCCCCTCTTAATCGATCTATCGCCAAGCAAGATAGAAATTAATGTATATAATGCATATACAGTTCCCTTGACATCACTGGTAATTGTTGATAAATAATTGTTGTTGTTATTAAACATTCATTACTTACAAACGGCATGACATCTACTGTTGCTCACCGATGATTTCCGGTCGAAAACAAAATGTTCTTTCTGGAAAATTGTTAATGCAAAAACGTAGGTGGTCGCAATTAAACTGATATGCCTATTAGGATTAAAAGACTTAATTGGGGGCTGTTGGTGGTGGCAGGCAGACTTCGTGGCCTTGGCAGTGGGGGCGGACTAGGGTGGATTCCTGGAAGGGCGAGGGCGTAATTAGCCCAAGTTGGTTTTTGCGAGATTTCAAACTCTTGTGTTAAGTTCAATATCATATTTGATGTTATCACTCATTGTTCCCGGTAAATGCATTGTCTAAAGGGCAGTTAGATGTTTTCTGTCTTTGGTCCATAAGAGTAACATTGATCTACTAAGTGAATGTACATGTTCGATTTCAATCATCCATGGCGGCGTCCTTTGATCAGTTGGCTGGACAAGAGTCCAATGGAGAAGGGGTGGGAGGTAACAGTACCTCACACAATGCGTTGTGGGTGTCCTGAGGCGAAACCGGCTTTGATATACTACTCACATGTCGACAGGACCTTAAACCCTACTATTCTTTTCCTCCTATTTCGAAGTAAAAATATTCTCTCCCCATTTCCTGAACTGTAATAGAACTATGTGTGTGATTTCAAAGGCAACGAATTTAAATTTATACTGTTGATATAAAACTTTTGAAAAAAGTGTAGTATTATTCATTATGAGATGAATTATTACTTTTCGGGGTGAACACATATCCTGATTTTACATGTACTCAGACATATTAACTTATGTTACATAACGAGACGGTCGAATTGCATGTAAGGTTTTGAAGCTAATTACGCTCGTTAAGTAAGATACTATTGTACAGTCAACTTGTAAAGAAATAGATATTTTTTTCAAATTCCTCAAAATTACTTATTTCATCTCGTTAATGTAACCATGGATTGTCTCCTAAAAACAGTTTTCTGGCTCTCTGTTTATCATCATTATATGGGGTGTTTATTATAAGACAGCCTACGTTCTTTTCAAAACGATGATAAAACTGGAATTACGGAACCCCTGGTAGTTGTATATGCACTAATCTGGTTGCCTTATGGTGCAACTACGTCTTCTTCTAACCTAGACCACTGCCTTTGTTGGTTGCGACCCATAGGTTGTGAAGCAACGATCTGTAATGATTTTTTTATGCTTTCCCTTTTATTTCTCGCTGTTGAAGTACTGCCAGGTGTAAGATTCTGTTGAGAGAATTTTATTCTCAAAATAACCCATAAAATTGATCCTAATATCCTTTGGCCATATTTGGAACACCTGTTTTAATTTATTATCCAACTTTATATTCTTCTTCCTATAGAAACCAAATGATAACAGTTTCTGGTAATATTCATTTAGTTTTAAGCTTGAATATGAAAACCATGAGGCTTTCAGACTCGGTGAAAATTACTTAGCAATTCACAATTGTTGAGGTACATCTATCTAAAACACTGGAACGAGTACCAGCGTCGAAACCTTACGTACTAATTGTCGAAAAGGAAACCATCAACAAAAGTAAATATAACAATTTCACATATCAATCATAGTAATGGCATAAGTGATTCTCAAACCTCAATTATAGATAAAAACCAATAAACCTTGTTTATTTAAAATTTCATTTGTAAAATACTGCAAATAACTACACGTTTTTCTAAAAAGCTTTTATTATACCGTTACTGGCTTCAGACATGTGCCTATAGTCAGATTTTATTTTTGACTATTTTTCATATTTTACATTTGAGTCCTAAAATATAGAATCCATTTTGTGATTACATAGACTACAAAATTGTGATAGCTTACGAAAGTTTTTACATTATATTACAACTCTCTATAGTACACTCACTTTATATGACAAAGGTTTGAATTTCTTTTTTGGTCTTTTAAAATGTTCAATTGTTTGTAAAGTCTATGGGACTTAATTACGGGGTCATCAGTCCCTAAACTTACAAACTACTTAGAAACTAGCTATACTAAGGACGGCACAAATATCCATGCCCGAGGGGGGATTCGAACCCCCGACCGTAGTGGCCGTGCAGACCGTGACTGGAGCGCCTCAATCCCCTCGGCCGCCGCGGCCGGCTTTTGGTCTATCCTTATACCTAAGTAGCACTATATACAAGGTGAGGGACGCATTTGCTTACTTTAGCAGCTGATATGATAAATCAAAGAACACCATGTGTGTACAGTTATGGCTACTTCTAGACCTATAGTGGATAACTGTGTAGATACTTACTTTCACATTACATATTATTACAGGTATGCCTTACATTATTTTCGTTTTAAAACTGCTGGTAATGGGTACTGAGGATAATTTCGCTTTCCTATAAATATATAAAATTCTCAGTCTGGAGTTATCGGAGGTAAGTTTCGTTTCTTAATTCTAGTTGATCATTCAGGTTGCAGTCAGGTTTGCTGTGGACAAGCTATATATAGTTATAGTTCTTCAAACGAATTCATTCTGCACTCTGTTTCACTGCAGAATGTCATATTTTTCAGTGTTCTTCGAGCTTGCTTCACCTAGGGCATGTCATGAGGGAAAGTTTATTTTACTTTGATTGTCAAGTCTGAGAGCATTCTTGCATTCTCGATATCATTCGCTGAAACATGCACCAGTTTGGCCGATGTATAATTTGAGGCTGCGATTACAATTTAGTTTATAGATATAAGACTAATTTATGTTACATTAATGACAATTCGCATTTGGTATTAATATTTCTAAACGATTATAATTTTAATCCGCCAGGAAGTTTCATATCATCGCACACTGCGCTGCAGAGTGAAAAGTTTAATTCTGGAAACATCACTTTTTTTTAATGACTGGAGCGCCTTTGTCTCCTTTTTTTGTTTTTTTTTCTTTTTTTAGATGTTATTTTTTATTTTTTATTCTTTTGACGCTTTAGGCCGCTTTTTTTTTTACCCTAAGATATAGTTTCTTCTTGGATTGCTTTATTCATTTATGTTTTTTTTTTTTTAATGAAGGAGCGACGCTCTCGCACCATTTTGCCCAGATGGCCGTTGCTGCACGAAATATCAGTACACCGACAGTTTCAGAGTTTTTTTTCTTCTCGTATGTCAGCTGTCGCTGGAAGTTCCGTGTTCTCTCAATTACGATGTGTTTCTGGCTTCGGTTGCCCGAGATGCATAGTCTGTAGTGTACTTCTGTGAACCCTGACGTCGTCAGTTACCATAATCGTGCATCGCCATTGATTTCTTCAGAACACTACACATATAACAAAAGACTCACATTTTAAATTAAAAAAAAAAAAAAAAAAAAAAAAAAAAAAAAAAAAAAAAAAAAAAAAAAAAAAAAAAACTGGAAAAAATTCCGCACTACATCCCATTTGCGGACTATTTTCGTTGATTCTGGTCGTATGCAGTTGATCGTTTGTTAAGGTTCGTTACGGCGGGCGTCCCCTATCCGGCACTCCCCAGCTGCGAGGGGGGTCGGTGAAGACACTACGTAGGTAATTGGCGAAGATCTGTCGGTATCGAGGTGTGGTCTCGAGTCTGTGATGATGCTCTTGGAGAAATTGCCAGTAATCAAGTACCGACTTCTCACCTTCTTGGAAAAGGTAGTAAATGGACATGCCTTTTATCCACGTGAGAGCGTGTGTTTTCGCGGCCGGAAAATATGTGTCCTCCGAGCATAGCAGGAGCCTGGGGTCAATCGCGTTAGGCGGGACGCGAAGGTAGCAGGCAATAATCTTCTGTACTAGCGTCCAGACTTCGACAACAGATTCACATGTTAAACGATGTTCATCATTGTCCATAAGCTGGCATTCCGGGCAAAGGGGCGAATCCACCATCCTGATTGCGTGCAGCCGGTGTCTCGTCGTAAATTTCCGATTGACGACGTGGTACCACGTGGCCCTTATTCTTGTAGGGAAGAACGGCTGTTGAACTGCCTTCCACACCGTTTACCATTGTGTGGCCGGTGGTTTACTTTCCATCACATTTAGAGGGACTGCCCTAAGCAACAATTGGTAAATGTCCCTTGCCTTTGGGGCTCGAGTGCTGGGGAGCTGAGTATGTAAGTAGCTATATTCGAGTATGAAAGTCGCAATGTGGCCAAGAGGGGGCGCGACGTGTCCAATCGCAACCGGTGGCAGGATCGACGTAGGCATCAGCTCATCTATCAGAACGCCCATTAGTGAGGTATGTCGACGTGTCCTCAGTTTCACCATCGAGGACAGGAACAGCGCCATGGCCCGCGCTTTGACATTGATAAGTCCGAGTCCGCCGTCACGCCGTTGAAGGGTAAGAGTGTCATAGCGGACTTTGAAAATGTATCCAGCAGTGACATAATATCCAAAGGCCGATTGTAGGTTGCGTGCCATCACTGTCGGCAGTGGGAGCACCTGAGCCATGTGTATGATCTTGGTCGCCACATAGACGTTAAGGTATTCGACACGTTGTAGTAGGTCCATTTGTCGGAGTAGGTTTTGACGTACCTCTGTGCGTACGACTTGCAGTAATCGTCTGTAGTTCATTGCTGTTGTGCGGCGCATGTCCCGTGTAAACGTGATTCCTAAGTACCTGAGGTCATCTGCCCGTGGAAATGGGGCCACACAATCTTCAGGTAAGCCTCTTCCAATGAACATTGCTGCCGAATTGTTGACATTCATGACGCTTTTCGCCACCAAACCATATTGTTGGATCGAATCAATCACTAAGCGGATCTCATCACCAGATTGTACCAACAGGAGAAGATCATCCGCATATGCCCTGCAGCGAAAGGTGTGACCCCTTAGAGTAATTCCTGTGAGTTTGCTTTTCAGTCCTCCTATGAGTGGTTCCAGAGCAATTGCGTAAAGGATCATGGAGAGTGGGCATCCTTGTCGAACCGAACGCCGAATTGGTAAAGGATCTGTTACACGGCCAATTACCAGTACACGAGATGTAGCGTCGCGTAGGAGGCGCAGTATGATGTTCTTAAAATCATTTGGAAAGCCCATCCGATCCAACACTGCCATGAGAAAATTGTGGTGTACCCTGTCGAATGCGTGATCGAAATCAATGGCGATCAACGCTGCCGCGAGATGACAGGATGCGGCGATTCCTATCACATCTCTACATTCACTAGTGGCTGTTTGCATGGTGGTCTCTCCTCCTCATGTAGTTTGTTCTATGGAAAGGACTACTCGTAGAACTTTCTTGATTCGTGCCGCTAGTAGTCGGGTGAAAATTTTATAGTCCGAATTTAACAAAGTTATTGGACGGTAGTCTTCAATCCTCTGTCCTCTTGATGGCTTGTGTATGGGAATAAGAAGTCCTTCGACGAAAGCCGATGGGATATGAAAACCAGGTGACATCAGTTCTCGGTACATATCGATCCAACGGGGCATCATCAAGGTGCGGAAATTTCGATAAAATTCGATCGGCAGTCCATCTGGCCCAGGTGCTTTGTTCAGCGCAGCTTTATCGATTGCATCCTCGATGTCATCCCACGAAACCTCCTCTAAAAGTGAAGCCGCAGACGTGGCGTCGACGGTGTGTGAGACGAATTGCAAGACGTCGTTTTCGTCTCCCTCCTCACTGTTGTCTTCCTGGTAGAATCGTCGATAATGAGCTGCAAAAGCTTCCACAATGGCCGCTTGGGTCGTTTCGTTTCGGCCGTCTGGCAAGGACAGATTCGTGATGAGCTGCCGTTTGCGTTGACGGTTTTCAAGCACAATATGATGCATTGTAGGTGGTTCTCCACTAGCCCTGTCTCGATGTCGTGATCTCACAACTACCCCTTCTAATCTTCTCCGCGTCAACGACAATATTTTTGCTTTAATGCGGCGACTTTCCATCTGTCTTTCCAGGGACAGGGGTTGGGAGGTAATTTCCCGAAGCATCGTATAGTAAAAGTCCAAAGTGTGACGGGTCCATGCTGCAACGTCTTTCCCATACTGTGTTAGCACCCGACGGCACGTCGGTTTTGCACACTCTATCCACCATTCCAGAGTTGACCGGTATCTTGGAAGCCGACGCTCGCAGTTTGCCCATGCCGCGGCAATCAGTTCCCGACATTCCGGGTCTTGGAGATGTGCCACATTCAACTTCCACAGCCCACGGCTTTGCCATACTTTCTGTCTCGAAAGGGTGACCGTGTATATGAAAGCGCTGTGGTCGGAGAAGGCAAGCGGTCAACGTTCGGCGTCTATCACTCGTGGACCAAGATCTCGTGAGACGTAGATACGGTCAAGACGACTGGCCGAGTGACTAGTGAAATAGGTGTGGCCTGGGTGGTCCCCGTGTATCTGCTCCCAAGTATCGACGAGAAGCAAGTCCCTTACAACTATCCGAAGTTCAGGACACGTCGAGAAATGTGGAACCTGATCCTTCTTGTGTAAAACACAATTGAAGTCACCCCCAAGGATAAAGTGATCGTAACGACCAAGAAAGAGGGGGGTGATTTCCTCGGCGTAGAACTGTGACCTCTCGCGGCGTTTATCGGTTCCTGAGGGAGCATAGATGTTGATTATACGCGTTCCCAACGCAGTGACCGCCACCCCTCTGCCCGAAGGGAGGTATGTCACTTCTTCAACAGTGATACCGTCACGAATAAGTATTGCTGTTCCACTGCCATTCGGTTCACCAGGTGTCTTGTACGTTCTATAACCATACATTTCTGGGAGAGTCGCTATGGAGACTTCTTGTAACAAAGCAAAGTCAACGTCGGACGCTCGGAGCATCTCTCGCAGCAACTGATACTTCACTACTGTCCTTATCGTGTTAAGGTTAATCGTTGAAATCCGATACGCTTGCAGGTGTGCTGCAGTTGCTAAGTTATTCATGAGAATGAAAATGTCTGTTGAGCGTCATGCAGAATCGACAATGCCACCAACCCCCATCATCTCTACCGGACCGATTCCTAGTCTGCCGCCGTCACCGACGCGGAGTCCGTCGGTGTCGTGTGGTCGTCTTCAGTGTCGTCTGCCCACGCCGTGGAGCGCGGAGGAGGGTCTTCGTCCATTGCGTCCTCAGGGCACAGATTGGGCGCGCGCCCTCCTGCACCGGTGGAGCCGCGTCCATCCCTTGTCTCGTCGTTCAGGCGTTCTACTGCGGGCATCTGTGAGGCAAGTTGATCGGTACCTTGTATCACCTTGTCAGCGGCGGTCGTCACCGAGGTTGTGTCGTCATTGTGAGTCGAGTCCTCATCGTCCTGCGTCTCGTCCTCCATCTTTTCTGCGGAAGATTTACGCCTCCGTTTGCGTCGCTTCGGCGATCGTTGCTTCCGGGTGTGTTCTTCCGCATCCGACGACAGCAACGAGTCGCGACGCTCCGGCACAAAGGCCGAAGTCGGCACAATCAGTGACTCTATCGCCATGCTGATGTCACGGGGTTGTTCCTCCGTCGTGGAGGGAGGTGCCGTCGGCAGTGATTCCTCAGTACGTGGAGTATGCGTTGCCGCATCGCTCTGCGTCGGAGGGTCGTGCATTGCACTGTTCGAAGCTGGCAGATGAGTCGACAAATTTGTATCATTTGTTAGGGCGGCAGCGTAAGTCACGGGAAGTATCGTTGGCTGCGACGGAGGCACTATGTCCGTCGAAGGCAGTTGCGTGATCCGAAGTTGCATACATTCGGATCGGAGGTGTCCCTCTTTTCCACATCCCGAGCAAGCCTTCGGTTGTCCATCATATATGACTATAGCGCGACAGCCGCCGATAGATATATATGAGGGAACATGGCGTCGAAGTTCGATACGGACCTGTCGCACGCCGTTCAAGACAGGGTACGTTTGGAACTGCATCCACTTCTCAGCAACGTGACTCTGCACCGTGCCGTAGGGACGGAGCGCCGCCACGACCTCTTCTGCTGGAAGTTCGAAGGGGAGTTCGAAGATCCTGATGGTACGAAGTCCCAATCCAGCGTGGTCGACTGTCACAGTACCCACATTGCCATCAGAGTGACAGAAACGAAGCTCTCGTTTCGTCTCCCGAAGAATTCTTTCACATGTTGCTTCATTGATGATCTTTACATAAGCTACACTGCTCACTATTGACAGGTGTATGCCGAAAACGTCGGCCGTCGGAATTTTCACTTCATCTCGAATAAATCGTTCTAGTTCGAGTGCCTTCGGTCTTGCAAATTCGTTTTGGAACGTGAATTTGAGCGTCGATTTGCGGTACTGGTTCGCCATGCTGATCTATGTAAATATGCCGGCACGCGTGGAAACGGCCGAGTACGGCGTAAACAAACCCGAACGCTGGCTCCGCGGCAGCGAACACAACGGCGTGTCCTCGCCGCGTCGCAGCGGAAAGCAGACTGAGCACCATGTGTGTACAGTTATGGCTACGTCTAGACCTATAGTGTATAACTATGTAGGTACTCACTTTCACATTACATATTATTACAGATATGCCTTAAATTATTTTCTTTTTAAAGCTGCTGGTAATGGGTACTGAGGAATAATTTCGCTTTTCTATAAATATATAAAATTCTCAGTCTGGAGTTATCGGAGGTAAGTTTCGTTCCTTAATTCTAGTTGATCATTCAGGATGCAGTCAGGTTTGCTGTGGAAAAGCTATATATAGTTATAGTTCTTCAAACGAATTCATTCTGCACTCTGTTTCACTGCAGTGTTCTTCGAGCTTGCTTCACCTAGGGCATGTCATGAGGGAAAGTTTATTTTACTTTGATTGTCAAGTCTGAGAGCATTCTTTCATTCTCGATATCATTCGCTGAAACATGCACCAGTTTGGCCGATGTATAATTTGAGGCTGCGATTACTAGTTTATAGATACCAGACTAATTTATTTTACATTAATGACAATTCGCATCTGGTATTAATATTTCGAAACGATTAAAATTTTAATCCGCCAGGAAGTTTCATATCATCGCACACTGCGCTGCAGAGTGAAAAGTTTCATTCTGGAAACATCCCTTAGGCTGTGGCTAAGCCATGTCTCCACTATATCCTTTCTTCTAGGAGTGCTAGTCTTGCATGTTTCTCAGGAGAGCTTCTGTGAAGTTTGGAAAGTAGGAGGCGAGGTACTGGCGGAAGTAAAGTTGTGAGGCGGCATCGTGAGTCGGGATAGCTCAGTCGGTGTGCAGTCTGCTGTCGGCTCGCGTGCTGTGTGGACGTCTGTTTACTTCCTCGCTGCGGCCGGACGCGCGCTTACAGTGTGTGGTGAGTTAGACGCTCTTGTAGCGTAAATAATAGCTTTAGGTTTAAAAATGTGTAGATCACCAAGATGAGTCAAACTACAAGAAAATATACTTTGAAGTTCTCTTTCGATGAACACTTTGCTCGGCCAAGAGCATTTGAAGTAGAAGTATTTTTACGAGATGTAGTAAAGCTCAGTTTTAATGAGATAGTCGGGATCCATTTATCGATTGTGAGTAGCACTGTATACGTCAAAATGATCAATGCTGAATGCTGTGAAAAGGTTATTGAACAATGTAGAGGCAAACTGAAATTGAATCATTGTGACGGCAATGTTGGTAACGTTCAAGTTGATTATGCTGGATTTGGAACTACAACCGTTCGTATGTTTGAACTGCCTTTCGAGATAAGTGAGGATGAGATTAATACAGCTCTCAAACCGTACGGGAGGGTTATCAGCAATATTGCGGAAAAATGGACAACTTTCCAAACGTTCCCGGTACTAAACGGTGTCAAGCAAATAAAAATGGAGCTACAAAAACATATCCCATCTTACATCTACGTTTGCGGATATAGAGCGATTGTCATGTACGACGACCAACCACGTACATGCTCGGGTTGTGGGCAGACAGGGCATGTTAGATCTGAATGTGTGCAGCGGAGATTGACGCAGGTGCCGGCCAGGGAGTCGGTCGCGCCACTAAAGATGACGTCACTGCCTGTGACGTACGCCACGGCCCTCCGAGTAAACACGGCTACCACGTCTAGCGCCGCAATAGACGGAAACAATGAGAGAGACGATGCTACCGTAAGCCTGGAAATGGATACCAGTAATAATGAAACTACGGCTGTCACTCTCTCCAACGCAACGGAAACAAACACTGGAGACGAACGCGATAAAACAGTCACGGAAACCTTTGAACAAGATGCACGGCGTGAGATGGAAGAAGTTAGTATTCAGGACAGTAATACCCAAGATCTCAGTAGCACTTCAGAGTGTGAAGACAGTTCAAAATCTGGACCCTCACCGAAGAAGCATAAGAAACGGCGTATAGCACCTCCTGACGCCAAACAGAAAGTACAGCAAGTGCGCGAAAAAGCAAAACAAATTAGTCAAAAATTAAGCGATGCGACATCTGGGAAGTCGCAACGGAGTCAACAGATGACAAATGTTGTGAGTATGGCCGTTTCGCCAAATATAGAAACGCACACCGAACGGGGCGGTGAAAATACTAATTCTACACCGAAGGACTCGCGAAATAAAGTTCCATCTCAACATGGTTCTGAGAAAGAGTTGCTTCAATGCACTGATGGAGGGAACTGGGCAGAGGAAACCGCACAATTCCCTGAGGATGAAGAAATGCAGGAAGTGTCAAATACAAAAAGAGACTCGTTCTCCAGACCGAGAGACGAGAAAACTAAGAGGACGCCACCTCCACTTCCGATTCATTAAAGACATTAGACGCCATGAGTATCAGTCGCCATATTCACCGATTTCGTCCATCTACCTTTTACAATTGCGTTGAAATCGTATAAAATAGGGACGATAAACATCAATAAGATCCGCAGCCATTTAAAACTTAAGACCTTGCAGGATATGCTTTATGCAGCCGATATTGATATTGCCATGTTGCAAGAAGTTACAGACATTCAACTTGATGATATCACAGGATACAATGCAATTGTCAATTCAGGGAACGACTCAGAACTCGGTACAGCAATATTAAGCAAAGAAGGCATTATTGTGCACGATGTTGTAAAACTGACAAACGCCAGAGGTTTAGCTGTTACTATCAACGGTACTCGCCTTATTAACATCTACGCACCCTCTGGCTCCAGTAATAGGCGGCGTAGAGCTGAATTTTTTAATGATGATGTTGTTCCTCTTTTCTGTGGACGATATGACAATATGATTTTTGGAGGGGACTACAACTGTGTATTGTCGGCTAAAGATCAAACGCCTAATTTTAACTATTGTGCCGAACTTGACCTTATAATCAAACAACTGACGATGACTGATACCTGGGAACTCAAAAACGGTGCGCTGCCAGGCTTTACTTACATTACAAGTCATTCTGCCAGTCGCATCGACAGGATATATGTGTCTGATCATTTAAAAACGCACGTTCTGCAGACAGAGTTATGGCCTACCATATTCTCAGATCACATAACATATATTTGCACCATTAACCTCAAAAGACAGGAAACATACCGGGGACGAGGCCTGTGGAAGTTAAATGTAGCACACTTGCAGGACCCCGAGTGTCACGACATATTCAATACTGTGTGGACTGAGTGCGAAAAAAAATTCACGTCAAACCCCTCGACACTTACGTGGTGGCTCAAATGTGCTAAACCGTCGATACGACGGGCGATGATGCACTACTCACGCGACAAAAATGATTGGCACAAACAGACAACTGAATTTTATTTTAAAGTCCTTCGAGACTTGTACACAAATGATCCATCAGTAATTAACAACCACTTGGATATAAAAAGAACTCAGGCGAAACTCTTAGCTTTGAAACGAAAACAACTTGAAGGTTGTAAAATACGATCAAGGCTTCAAAACGATGTCAAAAGAGAACAAACGTCAATTTACCACTTGATTACTGAAAGGAAGGGTCACCGAAAGAAAATATTAACTGAAATACAATCCACGGATGGTAGACTACTCACGCAGCAAAATGAGATTAAAAACGAAATCCATAAATACTTCACTGAGTTATTAAGCAATACCACAACTGACATTATGGCGCAAAATTTTATGACAATAGGACTGGCACGGAAGCTGGACCAGGATAAGGCAAATAACCTGCTAGTTGAAGTAACGCAAGATGAAGTTGAAGATGCCATACTACGAAGTCCGAAAAACAAATCTCCTGGGCGTGACGGACTTCCAGCTGAGCTATACCATACATTCCGAAGACGAATGATACCCAAACTGACGAGCATTTGCAACGAACTAATGAATGCCAGCAGTGATATCCCAAGTGACTTTCGAGAAGGAATAATAGTTTTAGTTCCGAAAAATCATGCAGGAAAATGTATAACAAATCTAAGACCGCTCACATTACTTAATTGTGACTACAAAATATTTTCCCGCATTGTGAACGAAAGTTTAAAATCTGTAATGAATACCGTCACCGGTTCGTATCAGTCGAGCGTAGGACGAGACAGATCTATCCACCACACACTGTGCGATTATAGAGATATCATATCGATTGCTGGAGCTTGTCAAATAAAAGGCGCGCTAGTATCATTGGATTTTGAGAAGGCTTTCGACAGAGTCAGCCATAATTATCTGTTTCATACTATGGGTTGCATGAACTTTCCGCAACGTTTTCTCGGAGTTATAAAGAATTTTTTAAGCAGAGCTACCTCCACAGTTATGGTCAATGGTCAAGCCAGCAAACCCATTACAATAAACAGTTCAGTGAGACAAGGATGCCCATTACCCATGTCCCTCTTCGCAATAACCATTGAGCCTTTGCTTTTCGATTTAAGTCAATATCTCCAAGGCATAACGATAAATGGAGAAAGGATAGTGTGCAAGGCTTATGCTGACGATGTCGTCTTTCTGGCCCGAGGTAACGAAGAGATATGCAATGCACTGGAAATAATAGATAAGTACGCACTTGCTTCCGGCGCAAAACTGAACAGGAATAAATGTGCAATAATGAATGTTGGGCGTGGTTTAGGAATTCCCATCCAAGGACCAATAAAGGAGACCTCCACAATCAAATGTCTTGGAATAGAATATGCTCCAAACATCCGGCAGACAATTACTTTGAACTATCGGAAATTACTGAATAACATACGTGCCAGCATCCACCAACACAAACTCAGGACGATCGATGAAAGACAGAGAGTGCAACTCGTCAACATCTATCTAACATCAAAAATAAATTACGTGGCGCAAGTCCTGCCCATGCCAAGAGACGTGGAAAATAGGATTCTGGCTGCTTTTGGTCATTTCGTCAGCCGTGGTCACATGTTCAAAGTTAAGTTTGAAACTTTGACCTTACCATTTACCGAAGGTGGCCTAAACCTTACAGACGTCTATAATAAAGCACAAGCGTTGTACACCTGCAAGACCTATAAACAGTGGAAAAAGTCACCGAATAGCATAGCAGCATTCTTACTTAATGAAATAGTACCAGCCAACTGCGATGCACCAATTGATGTTCATCACATCCCCAATCAACTGTACCAATTCAAGCATTTTCTAATAGAACACAGTTATCTAAGACTGAGGATTTCAGAGAAAGATGTATTTAGTGTTAAAGATGTATATAAAAACTTTATGAAGTTTCATAGCAAGAATATAATAGAAAAAAAGTACAATGCATTTAATTGGTCAAATATTTGGAAAAACGTCCATCATTTGCACTTACCAACCAACGTGCGAGCAACGTGGTACTACACAGTTAACAGAAAAGTACCAACAAATGAACGTCTTCATTCCATTCACATGGCAGACTCCTCTCTGTGTATTACCTGCAATCTCAACGACACGGACGAACACCAGTTTGTATGTAGTAAAGTCAACAACATTTGGCAGTCGGTTAGACGAAAACTAGCAATCATCCAGAGAACATCTCCGCATACAATCACACCCACGAGTTTTTTGTTACCCGATGAAAAACTTTATCCCAACACAAAGAATAATGCCGTCAACTGGTTAAAGGGACATACGGTATTTTATATTCTGACAAACAATGAAATGAGTGAAGAGGACTTTTGGACGTATATTACGACCCAGCACTAAAACCTACTACAAGTACATGATTATCATCGTCAATACGCCAATTTCCTAAAGAGAACTATCATGTAAATTGCACCTGAAACAACATGATTAGCGATGGAGTATGTAAAATAAAACTAACGTTAATTACATAAACAAATAAATCAATAAATACAATAAATCAAATGAAGAGAATATGAACAAATGAAGAACAAAGTAATAATGAAACGAGCAGTACCTCAGAATAAATTTTTGTTTTTGAAACAAGATATATCATTAACACCCTCTTTCATTTGTATATTTTATTCAAATAAATCCTATGCACTAGCCGACTGACGCGTTTCAGGGTTAGAGAAGCAACCATTTTATACTAAGTACATAGAAGAAGTACAAAGAAAATGAACTTCAAACGGACACGCAAAACTGCGAACACAATACGTGAAGACAAACTTTGAAATCGACGGTGGGCAGTGCCATGGAAAAAGAAGAAAACAGTTATTTTATCGAATAGTAAATAGGAGGAAATAGTTGTTTACCACTGAAGAAGTGACTTTCTTTTGGTTTGCAATATTTTCGTTATAAAGCTGTGGAACAGCGAGACGGAAATTCGTCAAATCAGCTTCATTATTATTATTATTATTTTCCAACGAACTCACGCAAGACGGTCTTTTATTTTCAAGTCCAAGAGAGACGTAAAAATTTTAATTCCAAGAAATGGAACAAAAAGGCCAATAGAAGCCGACGCCGAAGAAGGGGACTTAAAAAAAAAAAAAAAAAAAAAAAAAAAAAAAAAAAAAAAAAAAAAAAAAAAAAAAAGTCGATAGAGCGCTTGCCCGCGAAAGGCAAAGGTCCCAGGTTCGAGTCCCGGTTCCGGCACACAATTTTAATCTGCCAGAAAGTTTCAAGAAAATTTTTGTTGAATTCGCGTCCTTTGCGACACAAATTTTGATGCATCGCCAACTAATACTCCATCTCATTAACTATTGCTGACGTCGAAAGATTTTGCAAATTTTCAATATCTCAGGAAACTAATAACCCGCCGGAAACATCCCCAAAACCAACGTCTTGACAGTGTAATAAATTTATTAGTATAAAAGAAAACTCCACACTCATGTCAAAAAACTGATAGGTTGAAATGCAATACAATTTGAGCTACATTACGTCTAAGGATGCAACATTCTCGGTCACTTCATGACAACCATTAGGACTTACTTTACCAACACAAAAACCGAAAAATTCAGGAAATTGGCAGTAACAACAAATTTATGGTTTTGGATACGCAATGGAATTGAGTTACAGTAACCCGCAATGTCAGTTAATAATAGAACAGGAAAACGTTTGCGTCTGTTGTTTGTGTGTTTAGAGACATTAATCTGCGAAATTATTCGCTGGATTTCCATAGGGTCTTCACAGGTAAATAGAACTAAGAATGACCAACTTACAGGTAAGATTTTTTCAAAATTACGTCGTGCGAAAGGAAGATATTGTGATTCGAAGGTTTTTATATAAGGCCGTCGTGTCTGTATGTTTGCATGTTTGAACATACTAATCTGCAAAACCACCAGAGAAATTATTACGTGTTTTTCAGAGGTAGCTCTAACGTAACTTAGGGCAACATATAGGCTTCAATTCATCAAAACTGGATCACGGAAATAAAAAGTATTCTTAGATAAATTGTTAGAATTCTGCTCTGATTAGTTCCAGCGTAGTACACTAGAGAACGAAGTTTAGCAGTGTTAGTTGCGTAGTTTACTGAAGATGTAATACCATTACAAGTAAATATACTGAGGCTAATAACGATAATTAAAATTTTCCCTTTTTTGTATACTGCAACCACTATATTTATTTATTCTTCGGATGTCTATACTGTGTGAAACAAGCAAGTTTTTTTTTAATAATGTAATTAAAATATGTTTTGTGTTCTCTTATAGACATTCCGGATATATTCCTGAGGATTTAGACACAATGATGAGCTGGCTAACGTGATGTTAAATTTTGAATGTGTTGGATTAACGGTAGTAACCAGACGGCGAACAAATCGATTAGTTTTCGTATTCGTTTGTACCACACGTGATAAAGAAGATTGCAGATTCGTCTTTTGAAAGAATTGTATCTATTTAGCACTAGACTATCGAGAAGGAAATTGTTAAGCCAACAAAAGACTATAATTTATTGTAATTGTAGTACTCTACCACTTGAAATTTGCCTGTTCCTTAAAATCATGCAAAACACTTATACTGCACTTGAATAATTCCGAGATGTGGGAGGAATGATATAATTGAAGCTAATATACGTAGTCACCTTTAAAGGCTGTTTTATTTTGTAAGGAAGTTATGTAAATATTATAACAATGGAAAATACGATTGAAATGTCAATAATGAAGGATAGATAATAATTCACCGTTAAGAGGGTCGCAGATCCGCAGAGAGGAACGAAAAATAGACAATCACATTCACACAACTTAAATTTTCGGCCATGGCGTTTATCAGGAAAAGAAAAACATTTACAAAAATCACTCATACAACTAGAGCCACGCAAACACCATGTTCGGACGCTCCAGCGTCATGAACATGAGAAAAAAATGGATGATCGATATACATCAATGTTAAAAACATATCTATGTATGGAGAGAATTTCATTTGTACTGGATTCCACAGAGACCCACTAGTATGCCTTACCGGTAGACTAACTCGTCAGCGCTACATCGATGAAGCCTCTAGCTCTATCACATCTCCCGAGCTTGGTGTCAGCCACATCGTAACAGTATAATGCACAACCGCACGTGAGTAGCTGTGCCAGGACTTGTAACTATGATGCCAGTCGGTTTTGATTGTTACTGCGACCTCCTTCGCCCATCGAAAACGTCTGGTGCGATGATTGCAGGATAACCGGTCAGCGATATTCCACCTTCTGCTACAAGAGATCTACTTTGGCTGTACGCGGAAGCAAGCATGGATTGCTATACCCCAACAACGAATATAGAACCTCTTAGATTCAATGCCGAGGCGTGTGGCAGTTCCTGCAGCTGGAAATGGTGACCAAACTCAGTGATAGCATACTTTGCGCGGGACAGTGTTTCTAGTCATAAGATCATTGTAAACCATTCGCTGGGTGGGGGGGAGGGATTGTTATTAAATGTATTTGTGATATTTGTGAGTATATCGCATTATTTTATAGATCTTCGTATTAACCATGTTTGCGTATTTCATTTGCTGAACAGAAAAGAGATTGCAACACTCCATCAAGGAAGAGTACTTTCTTATTGAATATTGTACATTCAATGGTTGCTAGAAAATACACCAGTTTAAGAATTGAGTGGCACAAACCGAAATAGCGATTGCTGACGGATAGTCTAAATGGAAAAATGTTTTCATTTCTATAATACTTTACCACTCTGGACACCACTAAAACTCAAATAAAAAAAATGACACCAATCAACGCCATAAAATGACGACTGCAGACAGCCATCATACATACACTACAAACTATATGGAAACGACCTCCCTGGCGACACAAACTGACGCCAGCAGATGACGGCACAAGTACTGTCAGCTGTACTGCATGTGGACATCAGTAATGGAATAGAATCGACATGGCAACGTATGTCTACCTGAAACAACTTTGACTGTAAGCAGCCATGGTAACATAGAAACGGCGTCGCTGACGTCATCAACCGTCAACAGCAGACGAAGTCAACATCAGTCCTCGTTTTAACTTTTGAATGCATAGTGTAGCTGATCAGCTACATGCCTTATTTTCCCATTATCTCCCAAACTGATCAAAATTTTACCACAAATTTATGTGTATTTATATACATAGCGTTACATATGCTAGTAGCTCGTCCTAGTGCTAACTTCGACAGTTAGGTGACTGAGTTACTCCTGACAGGTGCGCTTGTTAGTATTCCTCCTTTGCCATGTAAAAGTAGTCAGTCACCTCCTACTGATGTATTACGAGTTACTTTCTAGAAAGATGAGAGACAAAATAGTGACATTTACTGCATAGGGTACATCATGGAAGTACTATACAGCTGACCAGCTATGAACGGTTTGTTGCTAGTAGTGCATCATAATTTTAAGGATTTGTTTTCAATATTTTTCTCAGTATATACACTCTATACATTAATTGTGGTATTTTTATAGCTTCAAATAAAAATTCATGCATTAAGGGGTTAAATGATTTTAATTGTTTTGAGCACTGTTTGTAATATTGTACAATATTCGTTTTTTACTTTATTAATGTCAAAAAGATGATACGTATTTAAATTTATACATTAATTTTAAGTTATTATGACTGTCAATTCCCAATGACTGGTGCTAACGTCATGAAGATATACGCGCGCGAATTTTAGCTTTTTAAACCACGGCAACTCAACCATCAGCAGCAGTTTCTTGACTATGAACGTCGTTGCTCGTGACCACCAGCAACAGCCAAATGGGTAATGCTACGCTTTTTATTCATCACTAGCTAAATTTCCGCTGCTTCGCACGCGTAGACTGGATGGTCTGCATTGGTTGTTCCTACTTCTAAATATAAATTTTCGTAGATTTAGCTTTAAAATGCTTTCCTAATCAAGTATTTTGATACAACTTGCCACTATCTATTGCACCATTGTTGGCACAATTCAAAACATCCCGAAACGCATATTTAAAGAAAATTATGACTGTGATTCCAAACGCAAATTTTCACATTTCCAGCTAAAGGATTTTCCCTAATTTCACCGCTTAATGATTGAATATCCAAAAATATCGAAACACGTGATTTTAAAATTACAATAAAAAATCTAAATCCGCAGTTTTGTATTTCTTCTTCAAAATTGCCTTAATAGCAACATATTTTCAAAAAAACCGTTCATCCCCTATTTCACCCCCTTAGGTAAGGGAATATCGATAAATCGCTGATGCCTACAGTGTAAGATAAACCACATCTACAAATTTCAAGTTTCTATCGCCTGTAGTTTCACTTTTCAGCGCCTTTTCTGTCTGTTAGAAACGGATCGAAAACTCGAAATTTCTTTCTTAGGCTTTGGCATCTCTTTTCAAACTGCAATACGTACTTATTTTTCTTTATTCGTACGCTTGCTGAAGAAAAACAACTGAAGAATGAGCATCACGTTTCGCTGTATATAACCTCTTCGCTATTATAGTGTCAAAAGTCATCGCTGGTCTTCAGTGCGAATTTTAAATAAGCCGACGACTTTCAACTACCCTCTCATAGCTATCGTCACGGAACTACTAATCCAATTGTCAGTATTTTGATCCTAAGCACTACAATTGCCTTTCCAGTGTTTATATTGAGATCAGTGGTGTATTGCCAGTGTAGTTAATGCTCAGTTAATGTATGTTTGTGTTTCCCAATGTTTTATCTTTGAGTCTTTTTATCTTTGAGCATCTGTTGATCGTCGTATTCCTCCACATTTTACGGATTTTTGTTCGCCACACTCACCCACCGCCGTACACCGCAACCAAAACACCATAGTCCACTCCGCCAACCAAAGTGTAATCTCATGCTTAACCGCCATTGGTCTGCAGTGAATAATTTGGGCTACCAAGTGGAATATACGGACACATGTCTCACGTTCCATTTTTAAACATGTATATTGATGATTTGTAAACAGTAAAATTTAGTTCTGACATTTGTTTGCTACGCAGTGTCTTCTGCATTTTATTTACAGTGGATTATATCTGAAGATGGGAATATATTGTTGCCAAAACCGGTCATTTTAAAAATACTATATTGCGATATAGACTGCTTAAATTTATCTTGTTATAACATATCGCTGAACTCCCACAACAATGTTTTCTAAAATTACTAAGCAAAAAAATTATGAAACAGGTTTCTCAGTGTTAGTTCCAGTTCCTTTACAATTCTAGACTCGAGTTTGCTTCGGCTGGCTATAATTTGTCCGTCAAATGACACCCTTTCAAGTATTTGTGAACGATTAGCGATCTGAATTCCCGTCTACCGTTCATTCAGCCTGCAAAGTTTTGACTAATTCAGCTCCCCAGAAAGTTCTCAGAGCAGCTTAAGTCTGTCAGATCGGCGACATTTCCAGCGGGCTGAGCCCATTACATTCCGCTTTAGCCGCTCGGCCGGTCGGGCAGCGTCAAATCGCCAATTTGGGAGACGAGCCGTTCGCTCATCTCTGCAAAAACAAAAACAGCGCTGCGATGGTAGCGCCGCAGTTATCTCTGGTGGGAACCGATAAAAGAGTCGGGTGGAAGCGTGGGGGGGGGGGGGGTGCCGAGCCGACAGGCCGCGCGGCGGAATCGCTGGCACTTAATCACTTAATTTCAATTACGATCAACAATGGGGGGCGCGCTAATTCTTTCAAAGGCCGCCGCCACCGCCGCTGGCCGGCCAAATCGTTTCGTGTAATGCCGTAATGTGTGGGATTATCGCCACGGAAACTAATCATTATCAGGCGTTAATTCGGCGGACGGCGCCCGCTCGCAGCTAACGAGGCCGAATTCGCTGATAGGCCGGAGAGCGCAGCGCCACGCTGCGGCCGTTTACCGAAGCTCCCAGGCCGCGCATGCGCAGTTCTGCCGTTGCGGGTCCAGTTCTATCAGTGGGCCGTTACGTTATGTTGTGAATTTCATTTGCTCTGTGTCATCATAAATTTGTACTTCACAACGTGTTCATAGAGAAAGAAATTTTTCAGTTTGACCTGCTTGTAGTACGGAATCTTTAAAAAAGTTTATCCGCAGTGGCGTATTATTGTAAATGCGACATAAAATCGTCGAGGAGGCGACGTCCATGATGAAATGAATTGGTAGTGCTGCGAAAAGCTGGTTAGGTCGCAAATTTTTTTATTACAGGTCATACTTCTTGTACAGAGCCGTTTCAATGACGCGTTTCGGCTGCGGTGCAGTAGCCGAGCGGTCTAAGTCGCCTCGCTGCGGAGCGCGCGTTACTAGCTGTCGGAGGTTCGAGTCCTCCCTGGGGCATGTGTGTGTGTGTGTGTGTGTGTGTGTGTGTGTGTGTGTGTTGTCCTTAGTTTAAGTAGTTTGTAACCTACGGACTGATGACTACGCAGTTTGGTCCAATAGATTTACAAACAACATTTGAAGTATTTCAGTATTACCATCATCAGATTAGTGCTATCACCCCAGTCCCGGCCGGGACGCCAAAATGTTCCGGTTTTTGCAAATCAAATCAAAGTCTCGATTATTAGACGTATCAGTAAGTAACTCCTCACATTTTTAGGTTGGGGTATTATATGGAAATAAAGTGTAAAAACCACTTTTACAAAAAAGTCTTTTACACTTTATTTCCATATAACAGGGATATTATATGGAAATAAAGTGTAAAAAACACTTTTACAAAAAAGTGTTTTACACTTTATTTCCATATAATATCCCAAACCTAACATACCACATTACAGAATGCGTTTACACGATCTGTTTGCTGCACGTTGAAGTTCGAGACTTTCACTGATACTTGCGTTGAAGTTGGTATTTCCCTAGCTGTAGCCCTTTTGTGATTGGGTGGCGTGAGAATAGTAGCGCGTACACACTGAAATCAGCTTTGCAATGTCCAAACGTCACTGCATTTTAAGTTCCGAACTCCAAGACAGTGAAGAGACGTAAGTAACGTATTCATAATATAGTGTCACAAACAGTGTGGTAACTCTGCTTTTAAATAACACTCAACTGCTATGGATTGTCTCTCAGAGAGCAACATTTGTTTTTGTATTGTAATACATGGCACATCCAAGCAAATCGTAGTGGGCTCTTCCTATTGGATGTGGTGCATGAATGTTAGAACTTTTTCCCTTACTAGCCGGCGACAGAAACAGAGGGGTGTGATAAGTTCAGCGTTTGTTTATATGCGTATGTCAGTGGCATCATAACTTCTAAACGAAGGGTTCAATTTTAATCGTTTCAGTTTTTACAAAGCAGGAAAAACAAAACAGAAAATCATAAAATTTATGTTCACCAAAACAGTTGTTTTACATAAAAGGCAGTCTGATATGCCCTTACGTAGTAATTGTACTTCTGTAGACATCAACAGATAGCAAGCAGGTTAAATGAAATCGAAGCGAACAAACCCACATACACTGTCATTTATTTACTTTTAAGAGAGGTATCCATTCATAATAAAAAGAGGGAGAACAGTCCACGATGTCCGTTGCACGAAATGTGGAGGAGAGTTTTCTGTTTCCCATGGAGGGGAGTATAACATAGAATATCATTTGAAAACGGCCAACCATAAGCCATCAGATAGCAATGCCACATCTTCCAGAACTTTAACAGACTTCTTTCGGCAAGTTGTTTCAATTGACCGCGAACTTTAAACTAGCCGCAGCGGAAGTCATATAGATCTTGCATTTAGTACAAGAGAACACTGGGACTGCGAGGTTCGCAGCCCCAGACTCCCCACCCCCCTCCCCCCTCCCCCCGGTCGCTGAATTCGTCAATGATGGGCACACATGTTGGTTCAGCTTAAGCTTCCAAAAATATGGTCACCTTAGATTAGAAACTGCCCTCCCTGTTGTGGAATACACTATTTAATTAGTCCAATTATGTTTTCAAACACAAGCTATCATTTATTCTTTAACACAAACATTGAAAGTGGATATTGCCGTTTTCAGCTCCTCGGTGGATTTTGGACGGTTTTTATGACAGTTGCTTTCGCTGCACCCCAGAAGAAAAAGCCAGGTGGTGTTAGGTCAGGCGATCGTGGAGGCCAGAGTCCCTGTGAAATGAGGCATCGCCAAAACTGGTTCTATTTGCTGATGTTTCAAGTGTAGTTATCACAATTTGTGATGTTACAAATACGGGGGGAAGCTGATTGTTTCCATGCGAAATGTGGGTTTTAGCAGGCTGTTGGATTCCCCAGCCGGCTAATAGTTTGAACCTACCGAATGGACAGGTAGTCAGTGTTTCCCTAATGTGCTCGGAAACCGGAAACGCTTGGCTGAGCGAGGGCGGCTATTCCAGATTGCATCTGAAATACAATGTAGCCACAAACATTATTCAGGGAACAACATAATCAGGGAATGATCATACGGCAAATATAATTATATGGATGGATTCAGGAGACTTAGGAGAATCAAATGCAGTAATTACAGTTTAAATATCCCTTACAGATAAAAAGCCAATAAATCTCAGTACTATAATAATAATATTATAAGACTTATGTTTACAATTATTGATCCATAGTGTTTATCAGTAACAATTTAAGAAGCAAATGGGCAGCACTGCACCATGCTACCTAACTTAAATGACGTACCGCGTTTTTTCAGTATTCTTTCAATTAACTTTGTTTTACTCTCTTGTTCTGCTTCTCATTGAGGTAGTAATATTCTTCTGTCAGAACGTCGATTCCACCACAAAAACACAAAACATGAACCCAGCAAAGCACATTACATTTATATATGTATTTTATTATATTTAATACTATTCTTAGTATCGTTCGTTTTTATTGTAGACTGCCACTTAAATATTTCATGGCCAACTAAAAGTAGTAGATATGCAGCAGATAATTTATATATAAACCATTATAAGTATTTGTGGACAAGAAGTGAATATATTTGTATAAAAAGCCATGATAAATATTAATTGTGAAACTATATTTCGACGGAGGCAGTATATTTGAACCGTGAGATGCCACGTTTAATGGCTATCTGAACAAAGAGCTTCAGTCTCAACCGTTTTTTAGTATTGTTAAATATATATTTGTTTGTTTAATGTAAATAACATTTGTAGGGAGGTGGTCAAAGCATTTAATTCTGTGATATTAAAATGTATAATATTTTGGAAGGGAAATTATATTTTAAAGATGAGGCGTTAGGATGCGCGGAAGATTACAAATTTGGGAGCAGGGAGAGCACGGTTTCTGAACGCTTGGGAAGGGACTCGTAACTTGGACGTGGTGGTGCAAGGTTGAGACGCTGGGTGGTCTGAAGCCGCGTTACGAACTTGTCATTTGAAGAGATAGGCATGTGTGGATTTATAAAATTTACGGGACTGTGACTGCAGAACTTAGTCTCTGCTTGAAAAGTGATAAACTACGCACGGACGTAGGTCTGTGGAACTGTGATAATTCAGAAATCGTGTACTCGTGTGATGACAAACTGTGTTTTATGACAAATACTTTTATCGTGTATTAACTTATAACTGCAAAGTTCGACGGACTACTGTAACTTATGAGTGATAATTTACTCTCGAGTGTGTGTGATACTTATTGTGCCTTTCATGGACAATAGTACCATCTCCGCGTTTCATGTATAATAAGAGTAGTAAACTCCATTTATAAAGAATTACTTCGTGAGTGAATCACTTCTTAGAATTCATTTTGTTGGTGATTTAGAGGATTAATTTATGTTTGTTAAATATATTTTCACGTCATCATATGCAGATTGATAGTCTGGCGAAATTACAGATTAATTATTGATCTTGTTTAAACAGTTTGGGTAGCTGTTTAGGGCATAGAAGCTGACATACATAACTCGCCCCTACGAACAGAGACAACGAGCCATAAAATTTTATTACCCTGAATTATCTTTGCCCAATTTTTATAGTCGAGTACTGATAGGAAGGTCGCAACCTGACAGACAAGAACTAACTGATGAAATTGTAAACGATGTTTTTCAGGAAATCGTTAAATGGTTCTTTGCAATTGAACTATCGTTAAATTTTGATACAACATTGTACATACAGTAAATGGAATGACACCATTAATAAATATAGACTTTTATCAGAAATTCAAAAATTTTAGGTGTATGCATTGATGAGGAGAGGAACTGGAAAAAATACATTGAAGAACTGCTGAAACGTTTGAGTTCATCTAGTTATGCTACTAGGGTCAGTGAAAAAAATCAAATGTGGCTATGTATACTTTCCTGGCGTATTGACTGATAAAATTCTTTTCGGGTTTCCAGCCGAATCGAACTGATATCTGTACACAATATTTCTACGGTCCAAATGGCCGCCATCATCAGGTGAGGAAGCTATGCCGCTCTTGCAGTGACTGAGTGTAACTGTTTCTTTCTTTCTTTTTTTTTTTTTTTTTTCTTTTTCTTTTTTAGCACTTTTGACTCCCATCCCTGTGGGGAACGGGAGGGCTATTATAATGCATACAGCGCACATATTAGGCAGAGGAAAGTTTACAGTTTTATCATATTTTATTGAAATATAATTGCATTAAGTGCTATCAATTGGATTTGGGTTAACAACTGCAGTTCTTTTTAACATCAATCAGTTAATTTTAACATTACTTAAGTAGACCTATACACAGTATTTTAGATTTTCTTGTAGTGACATTTTGGAATTAACATATTTGATAAATAATTACAAAAAATTGCTATATGCACATTTGATGGATATTTACAATTTACTTGTATAATCTAATAAATAGGTCAAGCAGAGAAGAGAAGGAAGGAAAGAGAAAAAGAGAGGAAGGAAAGATACAAATATATTATGTGTGATTTACAGGTAGTGCATGATAGCGGGTATTTGGTGTTGGAGTATTTACAATATTTACAACTGTTTTTTGTGTTATTTTAATACCCACACACATACATACAATCAGGCTGGCAGCAGCCTCCTACGCTACTCTTCAGCCTCATGACTTTACAGAATTAAACAAGAAGTAAGAAACAATGGTAATAAAGACGTTAAAACTGGTGAACATGATAGTTTAACATGGAGCAGTTTTGAAATTAAAATGCACATTGCTAGGAAGTTAAAACATATATTGGGAAAATAAAACCCTGCGCCGCAGCGACGTTTAAGTTGGTGAGAGCTCTGGAGAATGTGCTGGCAAGGGTAGCAGTCGAACAATTTCCGTATTCAGAAAGGCCCGTACAGGACATGCAATATGCGGTCTTGCATTATCCTGCTGAAATGTAGGGTTTCGCAGGGATCGAGCCATCTGAAATGTAACGGCCACTGTTCAAAGTGTCGTCGATGCGAACAAGATGTGACCGGGACGTATAATGAATGTTACCCCATATAATCACGCCCGGATACGCCAATATGGCGATGACGAATACACGCTTCCAATGTACGTTCAGCGAGATGTCGCCAAACACGGATGCAGCCATCATAATGCTGTAAACAGAAACTGGATTCATCCGAAAAAATAACGTTTTGCCATTCGTGCAACCACGTTCGTCGTTGCGTACCCCATCGCAATCGCTCCTGTCTGTGATGCAGCGTCAAGGGTAACCGCATCCATGGTCTCCGACCGATAGTCCATGCTGCTGCAAACGTCGTCGAACTGTTCGTGCAGATGGTTGTTGTCTTGCAAACGTCCCCATCTGTTGACTCAGGGATCGAGACGTGGCTGCACGATCCTATACAGCCATGTGGATAAGATGCCTGTCATCTCGACTGTTAACTGATATGAGGCCGTTGGAATCCAGCACGGCGTTTCGTATTGCCCTCCTGAACCCAACGATTCCATATTCTGCTAACAGTCACTGGATCGCGACCAACGCGAGGATTGGGTGCCCTATCTTAGAGCACATACGGTTGTCTATGCATCGTCTCCGAGTTGCCTTGCGTGAAATAAAGAGAGCATAAAAATTTGTTTAACTTTTCGTAGCTACTTTTTTTATTTATTTATTTATTTTATTTTTATTTATTTATTTATTTTATTTTTATTTATTTATTTATTTATTTTTATGAAAGAGCTTACTCATTTTGCTTTATATTCAGTTCGGTGTCTGTGTGCTGTTGTTTATTGAGTGGATTACACTAGATATTGAGATTTATGTGTGAGCTCTGAAATTTAAAGATTTATTTTTTTATTTATTTGTTAACCAACTGATATGAACAGTCAAAGGGTTTGAATGGAAGTGCCGTAGCATAGTTGTTTGATTATTTAAAACCTAATAAGCAGTCTTTTGTATGTTCCGATTCTTGAGTTTCTCTCGGCGTCCACGGGTTTAAGCTTCCAGAAAGTGGCATCACTGTTTGCTGTTCGACGTAATAGTCGGCTTCCAACAATGAGTAAAGCGCCGCCGCGTGACAAGCAGAGTTGCCAATATAGGGGATGAGTCATTAAATCTGACGGGATTGAATGACACTCTTAGCAACAAAAAAATATTTTTGGGATTAGCGACCTTTTTAGGATCATTTCAAGATTTTTGGGAGTAAATTTAGGGGATTTGTAGAGCATTCATTGAGTAATAACGTTTATTAATTGTGAGTTAAAGGAGAGTTTTCATCGAAAATTGCAACAATCTGTTACGTACCATGTGACTGGTACTCGATGTACTTTTCTTTAACACCGTCACACATCGCGTCGCTACCAACATAACAAGTCGAGACGCGGCCCAGTTTATGTAAACTAAAATTTAACCATAATATCTATTTTGTTAGCAATACAAGTAAACTCTAAACTTATTAAGTTGGAGACGAATCATGAATGTACATTTTTGTGTTTTCATCCCTCAACAGCAGCAATCTTTTCAAGTCCACACTTATTCCGATAGAGGTGTCATATATGATTGTTTCTTCGAAGGTTTGACACTACTTCCACCAGAAGCGTTGCAAAAGGCCTGTCGTTTTATAGTTTCTTTTCCTCTTTATTCTGATTCCATCCTGTACTCTCAACCAATAGGGTTATTACATCTTGCTCAAGCTAGTTAATGTTCCTAATCGTGTTGCCAACATTTGATTCGTATATTAGAGAATAAATCAATAACTAGTTAATCATCGTATATTAGTGTATAAAAACGGTATGAGACTCATGAAAACATCAAGGCATATAGCACAACCGAGTTCTTAACGTAATGTTATATTTGGGGGGTGGGGGGTCTAATACGTAACTTTTGCCCAATTACACTATATTAATAAATTCGTGCCAAGAACAGGGTTCTAAAAATGTTATTAAATTATGAAAAATTTAGAGTATTTTTACTTCAAAACTGAATATTTGTGAATAGCATTTAGCGGCTTTTGGCCGGAACGAGTTGACAACCCTGTTGCCAGTTGTGGCACTGTACGTTTAAACCTAGTGGTAGCAGTTCAACGGGCATTTACTACTTTGCGTTACTAGTTGTCCTGTGATTTCGTGTGTCCTTCCTTCCAATTTTCTTTTGCAGTAAAACATTCTTAGACGGCAGTCTGCAGTGAAGATCGTAGTAATTAATAATTTGACACTTACGCCTGCTTGCATGCTGCACGTTCTTCTTTGATTCTGGTTTGCCATCTCCGCTATTGTGGTAACAGTCTATTTACTGTGACAAGCCTAGAGAATTCTATGATATACTGCGGGTGGTCAGTTCGTATTTGCACACAAAAGTCACTTTACTAGTAGGTTTTGAGTGTAACGGTTTATTGTTTTTGAAAAGGTTTTTTTGACAAAGTTCAGGTGACATGCAAGTCACACGATTCTCATTTTCGGTCTCATTATTTCCCCATAATTGTTTAGACAAATATTTTCATAATATAGTTTACCATAAATCTCAGCTTATGCTCATGTCATACGTTAGTGCGAGGGTATCCTGTTTTACAGCAATACTGTTCCTCCCTAACATGTTGCTATCGAAAATAAGTTTTTTCATTTTTTATTCATACGACTAAGCAATCTTACTTACAATTTTTTTATATCAACGTTCAAGTCAAAAGTATATAATTTCTCGCTGCCTCTATTCGCGGTTAGTCAGTGTCAGTAACATGTGTTATATTTGGTGTATTGATTTTGTAAATAAAATCTCAGGTAATCAATTCGAAATGAAACTTATACATAAATAGGTAAATGACAATGAAAGACATTTGCAAGCACAGGCAAGGTCAGACCCGTCAGCAGAAGTCTCGTACTAATTACTACGAAAGTATAAAGATTACGAATTAAGAAGAAAGAGAGAAAGAGAAGAGGGCGTAATTATAGTCATAGAAATACCGCTAAATGATCACACAATATAAATTCAGCATATGAATTAAATATTTACAAAAATACCACTGATTACTACTACTAAGTACACTCTTGGCCATTAAAATTGCTTCTACACGAAGATGACGTGCTACAGACGCGGAGTTTAACCAACAGGAAGAAGATGCTGTGATATGGAAATGATTAGCTTTTCAGAGCATTCACAAAGGTTGGCGCCGGTGGCGACACCTAAAACGTGCCGACATGAGGAAATTTTCCAACCGATTTCTGATACACAAACAACAGTTGATCAGCGTTGCCTAGTGAAACGTCGTTGTGATGCCTCGTGCAAGGAGGAGAAGTGCGTACCATCACGTTTCCGACTTTGATAAAGGTCGGATTGTAGTCTATCGCGATTGCAGTTTATCGTATCGCGACACTGCTGCTCGCGTTGGTCGCGATCCAGTGACTGTCAGCAGAATATGGAATCAGTAGGTTCAGGAGGGCAATGCGGAACGCCGAGCTGGATCCCAACGGCCTCGTAACACTAGCAGTCGAGATGACAGGCATCTTATCCGCGTGGCTGTAACGGATCGTGCACCCACGTCTCGATCCCTGAGTCAACAGATGGGGACGTTTGCAAGACAACAACCATCTGCACGAACGGTTCGACGACGTTTGCAGCAGCATGGACTATCAGATCGGAGGCCAGGGCTGCGGTTATCCTTGACGCTGCATCACAGACAGGAGCGCCTGCTATGGTGTCCGCAACGACGAACCTGGGTGCACGAATGGCAAAACGTCATTTTTCGGATGAATCCAGGTTCTGTTTACAGCATCATGAAGGTCGCATCTGTGTTTGGTGACATCGCGGTGAACGCACATTAGAAGCGTATATTCGTCATCGCCATACTGGCGTATCACCCGGCGTGATGGTATGGGGAGTGATTGGTTACACGTATCTGTCACCTCTTGTTCGCATTGACGTCACTTTGAACAGTAGTTGTTACATTTCAGATGTGTTACGACCCATGGCTCTCCCTTCATTCGATGGGGTACCATTCATTATCCGTCCCGGTCACATCTTGTTCGCATCGACGGCACTTTGATCAGTGGCCGTTATATTTCAGAACGCTCGATCCCTACGAAATCCTAATTTCAGCAGGATAATGTACGACCGCAATTTGCAGGTCCTGTACGTGCCTTTCTGGATACGGAAATTGTTCGACCGCTACCCTGGGCAGCACATTGTCCAGATCTCTCACCAACTGAAAACGTCTGGTCAATGTTGGCCGAGCAACTTGCTCGTCACAACACGCCAGTAAATGCTCTAGATAAAACGTGGTATCGTCTTGAAGCTGCATGGGCATCTTTTCCTGTACACGCTGTACATGCTCGGTTTGACTCAATGCCTAGGCGTATCATGGCCGTTATTACGGCCAGAGTTGGTTGTTCTGGGAAATGATTTCTCAGGATCTATGCACCCAAATTACGTGAAAATGTAATCACATGTCAGTTCTAGTATAATATGTTTGTCCAATGAATACCCGTTTATTATCTGCATTTCACTTGATGTAGCAATTTTAATGGTCAGTAGTGTACTACGTTATAACATAAATAAATGTCTCTCTCAGTAAAGTTTGCCTCGCACGTCACTCCGCAACTTTCATGTGGCCTGACTCAATTCGAAATAAAAATGAGGCGTGCAGTGTCAGATAATATCCGTTTGAAAAACATCCCTGTGTCAGCGAATTGACATGTGAACTGTCTCATATTTGTAATCGTCGTACTTGAAGTGGCTGGATTGGTGTGTATCACGATCTAACGTAAATTGTTGAAAATAGTTTTTTTCTCTTCTGACGTTGCAATATCAAATCAAAGTTCTTCGTAGCGACACCAGTGACTCAAATCTCGTCGGTGTTGACTGCTGAAAGAGAAACCTTATTCTGCTGCTTATACTAATAATGATTGATCCTGAGTCGGAAGGTGACTTTGTTGCCGTAGTTTATACTGCTATCGAAGTATTTAACTTCTTTGTAGATATACGTGTGTATACATAATAATGTGGCACATAACCTTGTAAAATGATGTCATAATTAAATAAGGATTTATCTATGGGCATAAAATGTTATATTAAATTTAAGAAATCTCTAGAAAATCATGCACCTAGGAATTGTCAACATGCTTAAATATTCCTGGAGATTACATGTTTTCTGATTGTTAACAAAATTGTTAGGACCTATACTACCTCACAGCTGATCAAAAATTAAGTAATCTATTCCTAATGATTAATGGACATCTTACAGTTTCGCAAAACGTACTCTACATGTATTTTTTTTTCTTTTTAGCTAACTATAGTTGTGTTAAATACGCGCCTATCGTGCAGTACGGTTGTCTGCGATTGAGTGTGTGTGTGTGTGTGTGTGTGTGTGTGTGTGTGTGTGTGTGTTTGTGTGTGTGTGTGGGTGTAAGTGCATTTGTGGCTATATAATTTGTACCAAAAGCAGTCAGACAGTCAAATATAAATATCTCCTTATCACTTACAAAGACAAAATGAATAACTTCCTAATAATGCATAATTCTAGCCGAAGTGGGTACAATGTGAACTTGAGGTGTGCTTGTGCTCTCCACCCTGTAATAATAGCAGAACAAATATATATGGTGTCCCAGCTATCTTGTCCACCCAAAATATCTCTGGAAAAATAGCAGCTATTGGAATACCACTTTCACCGGTATCAATGTACGTCTGGGGCCCATGAATGTACATATTTGGGATCATTCTAAAACGAAAGCAAATGTGTTTTTTAACACAAACTTATGTTTCTTTTTTAATGTACACCCTATATTTTTTCTTCAGTAATCCATAGCATGACATATCACATAAACAATGGCGTTGATTGCATCGCAACAGTCCAATTACATCCCGAGATATTGCGACGAGAAGTTGACGCTTGAAAAACCCGAAATACCCGAAATACGCTGCTAGCGCACGTCCTGAGGCTCAGGCGTGAACCCCATGCTGCCCGTAATCGCAATGTGATTGACATGCGTAATCGCACTTCCATATTTATCAAGAGGTCCGAAACGAATAATACGGTCTGCTGCCATCAACTTTCATAATCACATACGACACAATCTTCCTGTTCTCTTGGACACCGTACCTCTGAACAGGAGAATGGTCATGTGGTATCAGCATGACGGATGCCCTGCACATAACGACTTGAGAGCACAACGACTTCTGAAGCGTACGTTCCCTGGTAGGTGGATTGGACGTGGTGGCCCAGTTAGGTGGCCTGCCCGATCTCCAGACCTTACACCGCTGGATTTTTTTCTTTGGGGAGCAGTGAAGGATGCTGTTTACCAACATGAATCAACAACACCAGAGGACATGAAGCAACGCATTATTGATGCTTGTACAGCCATCAAAGAGGAAACAGTAGCACGAAGTAGGGCATCCTTCATCTGCAGAGTGACCCTATGTATACAAGCCAATGGTTATCACTTTGAGCATGATACGTGAACGATATCTTAAGTATGTAGTTGTGGTATCACAGTGCAAGTTTCTACAAAGGACCATTTTACCCAGTGATGTTCAGAAACATTTGTTTGAAACAATTTGTCATGTAACGCATTAGATAAACATAACATTGATAATTATGTGATAATAAAACTAATTGGTTAAACATGTTTACATTCATCTTCTATGTCTTACCTGAACTTCCCAAATCAAAACATTTTTACCTAAACCACGATAAAATCTTTAGTCCACTTACTCGTTTCACTAAAGCCATCAACATGAATTTTACTATTATGAGTGAATGATTCACTATCACTTGCGCTAGATCTATAGTAAAGCCTACGTTTGCAGTAAAGTAAAGCTTTAACGTTGAACGGCATTACCATTTTAGTAACGGATTAACGATAAGCGAAGTTTGTGACTAAAGTTGCGGTACACAGTTATGTTACAGAACCGCATCACCCCTAGCCTACGGAATAAATACCTGCTGGAATGTACGACTTTAATGCAGGATGGCAGCAGACCGTATTATTCGTTTCGGACCTCTTGGTAAGTATGGAAGTGCGATTACACATGTCAATCACATGCCTCAGGACGTGCGCTAGCAGCGCATTTCGGGTTTTTTCAAGCGTCAACTTCGCGTCGCAAAATCTCGGGATGTAAATGGAATATTACGATGCAACCAACGCCATTGTTTATGTGATTTGTCATGCTATGGATTGCTGAAGAAAAAAATAGGGTGTCCATAAAAAACATAAGTTTGTGTTAAAAACACATTTGCTTTCGTTTTAGAATGTCTCCGAATATGTACATTCATGGGCCCCAGCCGTACATTGATACCGGTGAAAGTCGTTTTCCAATAGCTGTTATTGTTCCAGTGATATTTTGGGTGGACAAGATAGCTGGGACACCCTGTATATAACGTCTGGAACACTTTCAATTATTTGTTGCACAAGAACCAAACTTGCACAGATATCGTAAAGATAAACCCAAATAGTATTTCTTTCATGTAAACCGCCACAGCGTATAATTACGTAGGCTTCCGCGGCCAGAGTCAGATGACATAAAAGTTTTCTGGGTATGGTACCGCGTCATGATGTAAGGCTATTACTAAAATAACCAACGTTTCGGCCAACGTTACAGTGGCCTTCATCTGGGTAACTGATCAGTTACCCAGAAAACTTTTATGTCATCCGCCACAGCGTAGTTTGGTAATTTTCCGATAGTCAGCGATAGTTGCAAACAAGGCGAGTTTGGACGGGGCTATAGCGGCCATGGAGCGGCCCCTGGCGGCAAGCAACACTCATGGCACACTGGTGTACCGGGAAACACACTCAAGAGGCTGCAACATGTTGTTGTTTGTAAAGCTTATGGGACTTAACTACGGGGTCATCAGTCCCTAAACTTACAAACTACTTATCAACTGCTTACGAACTAGAACGGCACATATATCCATGCCCGAGGGGGGATTCGAACCCCCGACCGTAGTGGCCGTGCAGACAGTGACTGAAGCGCCTCAGTCTCCTCGGCCACCGCGGCCGGCACTGCAACATGTCCAAGAAGGAATATCCAGTAACAGTGCTCTCGGCAAAGAAGAATGGCACGTACAGTTTTCGACGTGACAAGGTGCAAAATACATTAAACTTTGGGAAATCACGTTCGAATTCAGTGCATTCCTATGGATTCTTTGTACCCCAGATTTGACAATTATGTCTGCTCACTTTCCCATTAGTGTGAAAAGTGACTTTGTAGCTAAAAATTAAGCGTTCAACAATGCCATACCCATCCTCATTCAGTTGTTGCAACTGCGAACTGCAAACCCTTGTCTTTGTCGTCGTCATTGAGCTTCTGCACCACCTCCAGCTTCTGTCGTAGGACTTTCCACACTGTCATCGGAGCCATTTCGAGTTTATGGAAGACACCGATTTCTTTGGACTCCTTATGAATGTCTCTCGTATGCGCTCCACATACACTTCACTCACACTTACACGTCCGCTTCTCTTTGCCTGGCACGATTTTGTTTTTTGTGCAATAAATAATTTAAAGTGTTCCTGGACTTCATGTACACTCGTATAATAGCAGTAATAATTATAATAATAGTTTTTGTCTGATGTAAATAATTCTAATTATTTTAAGTGTACTTTGATAAGCCTGCATATTTATCTGTTTGTTTTACATGGCAACAGTTCCTAGTTGTTGTCTGTACTTACAATAGCTAAAATTTAGTTCGGCTACCGTCGCTTAAGAGCTATCGTGTGTAGCATTTATTTACTACGAAAGTGGTCATTTCTTAGTTTACAGATCAGCTTAAAAACTAGGCATAAAAATTTCTCAAATCCTTGTGTGGATGTATAAGTCGTACTTTTGCTGAATGTACTGTTGAAAGTAAATAGCTTCTTTCGTGAGGTAACTGTAAAATTCTAAAGGGCCCAGAAAAGAGATGTTGCCACTTCTTGATGCGTTTTAATATTGCCGAGGACTTCAAATGGTTTCGCTTAGTGTCGAGGGCAAGACACGAGCCAATTCGGTTTGGCGTCTGTGTCCCATTAAAATCATTCTTGTGGTTGGTTCAGAACAGTCAGTTGTTATCATTGCGATAGGTAGGTATCTGGTTGACAATTTCGTTTTGGACTGGGCGAGTGGAAAAGTTACGGGCCTGCTGATTATTACCAACAGAGTAAAAATTCCTGTTGGCATTGTTGCTGTAATTGCCATTTAGCCACTGATTGTGAGGTTTGCTACTATAATTGTTGGAGTAAATGTGGTTGTAGCCGGGTAGGAACGTCTTGATTTGAAGGCGTCAGTAACAGTGTCCGCCGTTAGGGGCGTTGTGCAGCTCATTCCTGCCGTTTGCACTGCACGTGTTGCGGCCGCTGCTGGCCGGTATTGGAATAAATGACTGTCGCGGTTACATCTGTGGTGGGCGTGGCATGTTTTGATTATCGCCGGCTGCTGGCTGACGGGGATCAGCTGTTTACCACCCTCGTTTACGAATGTATTCCCGTTACTGTACGTGTTGTTACAGCGTGCTCGGTCATCCTCAAAGATTAATGCCAAGGTATCTATCATTGAGAAAAAGTTTGAAAGTCTTCTAAATTATGGACAGTCACGTGCGCGAGTTGCAGGCACAACCGCTTGGCAGTTTGCTTATTAACACATGGAGTACTTCTCTATTCGGAAGCGGGTCAGCAAAATATTTGGCTTTTAGGTATTTTTCGAACTATTTCCGTAAGCTCCAGTTTCTTTCATTACAAGGCTACGGATTGTACGCTTCATTTTGAAGTGTCTCCTGCACAGCACAGCAGGCGACGAAAGTTTGATAGAAATCCCTGCTAGAATTCACTAAAGGTGTCACAATATTGCAGGGCGTGTGCGGTCAAATAGCCCCTTCGCCGTGGATATATCCCACAACAAATCGTATCTATCTCTTTTCGGAGCAGGATTGTGGTAGTAGTCCTTTAAAACTGATAATGTTTCATCATACTCTCGTCGAACATTACAGAAGTGACACTATTCTCACATGAGTGGGAGTGCTGTAAATGCATGTCATCTGCAAACAACAAGACGTTTTTATTTACGATAACTAACTCATTTATTGTACATTCACCTGGAAGTCATGTTGAAACATCGTTATATGTGGCTAAACAGTGACATAGAACGATGTTTCAACATAAATGTACAATAAAAACGTCTTGTTGTTTGCGGATGACATGCTGTGAAAACTTGTCATTCCTTAATCAAAGAAGATACAAATCCGACGAATGACATAATAAGTATCGTAAATAAATTAGGCCTAATATCCAACAAAATTGTCATATCAAACAACTCGCCTAAATGACTGCATAACCAAAAATCTGTAACGTGTTATTCTAGAAAATAAAAGCCAAAAACCCACGGAAGATGGCACAATAAGCGCTGAAACATGTTTGGGTGTTACAACAAAACAAGGTGCCTTGCGTAAGGCGGATTTAACCACAAACCAAATAATCAGTTATTTTGCATGTTTGTTAACATAACTATTCTGGAAAGAGATGACTCAGTATGAGCTCACAATCGTGCCACAATCCCCTGTGCAGTCAAACAGCAGACAGCGCGAGCCATGAATTCTGAGTATGACCTTTATATAGGTCGAAAACGGTCACTGAAAAATATTTTGTGTCTTCTTGAACGTTATTTTATCCGAATACTGTTTGTCAGATCATATGTCTCCCTCAGCGGCGAAATTACGGCTATCTTGTGAAGCACGTACCATGCGTCATTAAATAGGGCTGAAACATTTGACGAACGGGCTTACATTTCCCTATCAAAGGCAAAGTAGTGTCAAGAAACTAATACGGTTGACTCAGGAGCTCAATAAATCGGTTGAAGCATTGTCTGATGTAATTCGTAAGCTATAAGGTTACAGAAAGAATATGATACGGCTCTGGGCTTTGGATATATTCATACCGGGTGTACTAGTGAATTGGTCTCAGTAATTATAGATATATGGATTGCGACTGAAAAGCTTAAGGATCAGTGTGTCTCTATCGTCTAACGTGAGGTCTATTCCTGTGGACCAATTTATATAGTGTTGCCAAACAAAATCCTGTTAATGTAGCGTGGTTGGGCACAAGGTATGTAAATACCTCAGTAGAAAGCAGGTAAAGCTGGGTGAAGGGGATAATGCCTTAAACATCTGAAGTAGTGCCTCAACAATCTGAGGGCATACCGAGTAAAACGGTACGCAGAAAGAACGTGTCCAGAGATGGAAGTTTGTCTGATGGGTGTAGTAGAAAATAGGGAGAATAAATTGTTGCTAGACACGGGTGCACATGCCAGTTTTTAGTCTGGACCTCTTGGGTAGGAAGATACACCGGTCTCCACATGGAGCAACAAATAATCCTGAGCTCATAACGAGTATCAAAACGGATGCAGGTATTAGTGAACACAGAGCTGTCGTAGCGAGATTGAATATCGGAAAAAAAAGAGTAAAAGTTCAGGAAAGCAGATAGAAATGCAGTACATTGCTTCTTACGGTCAATAGCAAATTTTGCACCATGCAGATGTCTTATCTAAATCGTTTTACAGTTTTTTTTATCTTGAGGTGACTTTAGTAACCGATAAATAACAGCATCATCCGCGGTCTAAAGGAGCTGCTTACATTGTCTCCTAACTCCTTTATAAGGATAAGGAACAGTAGGGGTCCTATAACACTTCCCTAGGGAACTTTAGATATCACTTCTGCTTTACTCGGTGACTTTCCGTCATTTAAAACGTACTGTGTCCTTTCTGACAGGAAATTACGAATCCAATCGCACAACTGTGGCAATATTCCATAAGCACGCAATTCTATTACAAGACACTTGTGACGTACAGAGTCAAAATCTTTCCGGAAGTCTAGAAATATGGAATCTACTTGAGATACCTTGTCGATAGCACTCATTACATCATGTGAGTAAGGAGCTAATTGTGTTTCACAAGAATTATACTTTCTGGATACGTGTTGACTGCGTGTGAATAGGTCGTTCACCTAGGTAATTCATAATAGGTTCGATCGAGTGGCACTCCAAACGATCAGAAACGGTTTGAGGCGTTCGAGTGGCTCTTTCGACTCTTTCTGACGAGACCTGACTGACCAATCACGTGTTAGAGTGGCGGACCTGATAGTTTGAAATTGTTTATATAAGTAAGCAGATTTTCGTCAAACCGTTTTCTGACTTCAAAGCGTTTAACAAACTTCCTCCGAAAGACAAGTCATTTACGAAGAATTTGTTTCTTCTGTTCACACGATGTAAAATATCTGTTATAAACTGAGTTTTATATATTAGACAGGCAGAAAACTTATGTGGCCTTCTAATACAGTGTATCCACTTTTTATCACATCCATACAGATTATAAATGACAGCGAGTTGTGGACACGAAATTGAAGGTGAATGCAGATGTTTTTATGGTTTGGATTGTGATGTAATGGCCTGAAAATGAAATCAAAATAGTCCCATTGAGAGTTTCTGTGGTATCTGTTAATGAAATGGTTGATACATGAGGATAATGTGTTGGGCAGTATTTCGTTCACAACAGGCATTGGCACTGATAGATTTTTATAACCAACATGTAGCTTTATATGTGCCACTGTAGCGTCTCACAATTACTGCTTCCTCCTGTTTCTCGTTTTGGTTATTATAGAAATCTATTAGTGCCAATGTGAGCGTTCCTACACCAAAACGTTTCCCGTGTAACTTCTGGGAAAATCATGTAAGATGATAATTTCTGCACAACACCTGCAAATTTTTGTACTTTTTTGTATATAAATTTGTGTATATTTCTTTTTTTTTTTTAATTTTGGACAACATAATGGGACAAAATGCATATGAAGTTGTATGTTACTGAAAATTCCTTTCACACGTCACTATCCTAATTGACCTCATTTTTCTATGTGGTTTTGTCAGGTTGAATTTGCTACATTATTTATAAATGAAGGAAATATTAGTGTGAAATACTGTGGCTTGCTGTTTCACATTCAAATGATTTATAATGTAAGGTGCAGTACGAAAAAATTAACAAGTTATCTGCATGGTTTAAAGTTGGTTAATTGATACGGTAAGACAAACACGTTGGGCGACTGCCAAAGAGAGCAAAGGTGCCAGTTAGCGCTGTGAGTGGCCAAACTGCGGAATAGGTGAAATAAGCGTTCGAGTTGGCTTCGGAGTTGCAAACTTTCGAAAAGCGCGCATGCGCAGTGGAGGGCTTCCAAACCGTCAGTAACTATCAGAAACTATCAGCGTTTGGGCTACTCGAACGAACCTAATATTTGAGGAGAGGATATGTTCTAAAATCCTGCCGCACACCGACGTCAATGATATACGCCTGTAATTTTGCGGATCACTTCTATTGCCTTTCTTGAATACTGGAGTGACCTGGACAACTTTCCAGTCTTTCGGTACGGATCTTTCGCTGAGCCAGCGGTTGTATATGATACCTAGTTATGGGGCTATTGCTTAAACATACGCTGAAAGGAATCAAGTTGGCATTCAATCTGGACTGGGAGCCTTAATTTTGCTATGTGATATAAGTAGTTTTAATAACTCTAAGTATATCTACTTCTAAAGTTTGCATACTGGCAGCTGTTCATTCAAACTCTGGAGTATTTGCTTCATCCTCTTTGGTGAAGGTATTTCGGAAAGCTAGCCGGCCGCGGTAGCCGAGGGGACTGAGGCGCTCCAGTCACGGTCTGCACGGGCAGTACGGTCGGGGGTTCTAATCCGCCCTCGGGCATGGATATTTGTGCCGTCCTTAGTGTTAGCTAGTTCATAAGTAGTTTGTAAGTTTAGGGACTGATGACCCCGTAGTTAAGTCCCATAAGCTATACAAACATTTGATTTTTTTTTTTTTTTTTTTTTTTTTTTTTTTTTCTTTCGGAAAGCTATGTTTAGAAATTTTGCTACAGGCCAGCTGAAGTCAGTAGCATCAACAATGCTATCGCGTATTGAAGGTATTGATTGCGTTTTGCCGCTGGTATACTTTACATACAACCAAAATGTCTTAAGATTATCTACCGAATTATGTCTTAAGATTATCTACCGAATTATGGGACAGGGTTGTGGTAACTATTGTAAGTTTCTCGTATTGAAGTTTGCGCTAAATTTCTTCTATAAAACATTGCCATTGTTGGAGATTTTTTGACTGTTTAAATTTGGCATGCATTTTTCTATGCTTTTGCAATAGTGCTCTAACCTACAGTCGGGCACTGAAATAAAGGTGGCAAGTGTAAATGTGAGCCGGGTCGGAATTCCAACCCGGTTCTCCCGCTTCGGCTTAGCGGCCGCCCTAACCACTCAGTTCCCAGCGCTCGCCGTGCATTCGTCTCAAATTCCCGCAAGTTGTACACTACGCCTGTGGCGCCCCTATTTACCATGCCCCCTACACTCGACATTTCGATTTCACGCACGAGGTCGATTAATGCATCTGAGGTGAAGTAATGCCCCTTAAGCCGTCATTGCGTTAAAAATATGTTCGATAGAACAGACACCACACAAGTCTGTATTTGTGTATCTGATTCATTATCTTGCAACTGAGCCGTGCTCGCTCGATTTGTTTGTACTGGCGCCAGTTACCTCGCTCCAACTCGCGTATCGATATCGATACCCCATTTTTCATAACTCCCCAATTAATTCCTCTAACTGGGGAGATCAAAAATGGGGTCCCACAAGGTTCGGTCTTGGGTTACTTGCTGTTCTTAATATATATTAATGACTTGCCATTCTACATTCACGAAGTTGCTAAGCTAGTACTTTTTGCTGATGATACAAGTATAGCTATCACACCTGACAAAGAAGAATTAACTGATGAAATAGTAAATGATATCTTTCAGAAAGTTATTAAGTGGTTCTCTACAAATTGACTCTCATTAAACTTTGATAAAACACAGTATATACAGTTTCATACAGTAAATGGCATGACACCAGTAATAAATTTAGACTTTGAATATAAATCTGTGGCTAAGGTAGAATATTCAAATATTTTAGTTGTTTGCATTGACGAGGGACTGAATTGGAAGAAACACATTAAAGATCTGCTGAAACATTTGAGCTCAGCTACTTATGCTATCAGGGTCATTGCAGAATTTGGTTATATACGTCTCAGTAAATTAGTTTACTACGCCTATTTTCATTCATTGCTTTCATATGGGACCATATTCTGGGGGAATTGAACATTGAGTATAAAAGTATTCATTGCACAAAAGCGTGTAATCAGAATAATTGCTAGAGCCCACCCAAGAGCATCCTGCAGACATTTATTTAGGGATCTAGGGATCTGCACTGTAGCTTCACAATACATATATTCACTCATGAAACTTGTTATTAACAATCCGACCCAATTCAAAAGTAATAGCAGTGTGCATAGCTACAACACTAGGAGAAAGGATGATATTCACTATTCTGGAATCACTCCGAGCGTGCTCTGTGTCTTCATCTCGTCCCATTAAGTACATCGTGGTGACTGCCGACTAATGTATTCATCACCGGAAGACGATTCTTTTGATTTTGAGTTATCGCATTGGAGTGGACCGAGTTACGGTTTTAGTGACTTTAATATGAGTATGCTGTCATCCTTTTGCAGTGTGTATTTCCAGTCATCCTAGTGTGGGAGTGTAGATATTGCTGTCAGTGACTCTGGTTAATGATACAATTCTGTTGTTTGTGTATAGTTCCCTGTTTTGAATTTCTGCTTAATGCTCCATCTTTACCCTAGTAATTTTTTGTCTACGTGTGTGCACGTCCCTATGACTAGGCCTCGTAAGCAAACCCCAGCAGTCGCCTTTGTCTAATGTTCGTGCGTCCTTTCATTATTGATTATCAAATTTGCATTGTCGTTCCTGAAGTATCAGTACTGATCGTTATCTTGAATTATTGATGTATTTAAATTAATTATGGAGGTGTATTACCGTCTTTAGCAACTAAATGAAAGGCGTTTTGTGTGTGCCATACGCGTTTCGCTTCTTTATTTATGAAGCATCATCAGTGGCATGTAATACATGTTATTTTTGTATAATATTGTAGTACAGTCATAATATTATAGGTATTTTACACAATATGACAGTTAACAGTTTGTTACAATTACTAAAGTTCGGATCTACTAGGTTAGAAACAACTTCTGTAGCACTAGCTTTTGGAAAGTTAATTTAATTATATAATTTTTGCCCTACTTAAGGTTTTCTGTTTTATTCCATGTGTGTCTTCATGGAGATGTTTGTGAGGTCTTCAGTTGGATGTGGTATTTTCGGTCTTGATGAAAACACTTTCAACACCACTTGACTGTGTATTCGTTTTTGACGTTTGTTTACAATGTTTAGTGTTGCCAACTGTCGCTTTTCGTCTGTCTCTTGTTTGTGTTCCTTGTATCTCTGAGTGTATCAGCTGTTTCTTGTTTCTTCTCTAACCTAGTAGATCCGAACTTTAGTAATTGTAACAAACTGTTAACTGTCATATTGTGTAAAATACCTATAATATTATGACTGTACTACAATATTATACAAAAATAACATGTATTACAGGCCACTGATGATTCTTCATAAATAAAGAAGCGAAACGCGTATGGCACACACAAAACGCCATTCATTTAGTTGCTAAAGACGGTAATACACCTCCATCAATTTCATATGCATTTAAGGACGACGGAAATCGAAAAAATGATGATTAAATTAATTAATTTCTTGATTGGTAAGTGGGACTGGTGTTTTTAATTGTCATATGGCCGTTTGTTACCCCGTTACCTTCCCAGGGGAACAGTCGTTCTATTTGGTAAGGCCTATTACTTCCACGCAGAGATACTGCCGCTATGTGGATGTATTTGTGCAGCTTACGTTTTTGGTTACCAATTACCTTCTCCTTCAATCGCCTCCCCCCCCTCCCACAGTTCGTAGTTGTGGTCATAAGCTGTTGTTTACTTTACACACCATTGGCTCCGTTCCTGCTTCACGTCATTTACACTACTGGCCATTAAAATTGCTACACCAAGAAGAAATGCACATGATAAACGGGTATTCATTTGCTAAATACATTATACTAGAATTGACATGTTATTACATTTTCACGCAATTTGGGTGCATAGATCCTGAGAAACTAAGAAATCAGTACCCAGAACAAACGCCTCTGGTCATAAAAACGGCCTTGATACGCCCGGGCATTGAGTCAAACAGACCTTGGATCGTGAACAGGTACAGGTGCCCATGCAGCTTCAACACGATACTACAGTTCATCAAGAGTAGTGACTGGCTTATTGCGACGAGCCAATTTTTCGGCCACCATTGACCAGACGTTTTCAATTGGTGAGCGATCTGGAGAATGTGCTGACGAGGGCAGCAGTCGAACACTTTCCGTATCCAGAAAGGCCCGTACAGGACCTGCAACATGCGGTCGTGCATTATCCTGCTGAAATGTAGGGTTTCGCAGGGATCGAATGAAGGGTAGAGCCACGGGTCGTGATACATCTGAATGTAACGGCCACTGTTAAAAGTGCCATCGATGCGAACAAGAGGTGACCGAGACGTGTAACCAATAGAACCCAATACTATCACGCCAGGTGATACGCCAGTATGGCGATGACGAATACACGCTTCCAATGCGCGTTCACCGCGATGTCGCTAAACACAAACAGACCCTGGATCCATTCGAGAAAATGACGTTTTGCCATTCGTGCATCCAGGTTCGGCGTAGCCTACACCATCGCAGGCGCTCCTGTCTGTGATGCAGCGTCATGCCATGCATGCATGCGTAGCCATGGTCTCCAAGCTGCTGCAAACGTCATAGAACTGTTGCTGTCTTGAAAACGTCCCCCTCTGTTGATTCAGCGATCAAGACGTGGCTGCACGATCCGTTACAGCGACGCGGATAAGATACCTGTCATCTCGACTGCTAGTGATACGAGGCCGTTGAGATCCAGCTCGGCGTTCCGTATTGCCCTCCTCAACCCACCGACTCCATATTTTGCTAACAGTCATTGGATCGCGACCAATGCGAGCAGCAATATCACGATACAATAAACTGCAATCGCGATAGGCAATCCGACCTTTATCAATGTTGGTAAAGTGATGGTACGCACTTCTCCTCCTTACACGAGGCATCACAATAACGTTTTACCAGGCAACGCCGGTGAACTGCTGTTTGTGTATGAGAAATCGGTTGGAAACTTTACTCACGGTAGCACGTTGAAGGTGTCGCCACCGGCTCCAACCTTTGTGAATGCTCTGAAAAGCTAATCATTTGCATATCAGAGCAACTTCTTCCTGTCGGTTAAATTTCGCGTCTGCAGCAAGTCATCTTCTTGGTGTAGCAATTTTAATGGCTAGGAGTGGAAATAAATCTTCTGATGATCTGCTGTATTTTAATAACCATCAAACTTTTTTGCTTTTAATCTGTTTTCTTTCCGCATTGTTGATTAAGTTATCTTCTGCATTTCTTATGTTATCCTATATATGATGCGTTCAGAGTTCACACCACGGTAGATTATCCATGCGCAATGGGACGCCATGCTGCGGTGGGCACTGTCGTTCGGCGTCGGAGGTTCGACTCCTCCCTCGTGCAGGGATGTTTGTATTGTCCTTATGTTAGTTTACCTAAGTTCAAGTAGTTTGTAAGCTATGGAGTAATAACCACGCAGTTGAGCCCTATAGATTTACAAACATTTGAACATTCTGAATACTTGAATCAGAGTTCACGCAATTGTTTGGAGGATTGCGGCTGCTAGTTTCAGTGTTAAGGTAAACTATTTGTTTATCAGCTTGCTCTTGGTGAAATTTTGTTGTAATTGCAGCTGCTAGTCGGGTCCTACGATTTTTATCTGTCACTTTCCACTTCTTTCACCTCTGGCAGTATTGCTCATGTGAAAAATACCGAGTAGCACCGTCGTTCGGAACCCACGTTAAACTGTAGGTCCCTCTATAACTGGCTTGGTAAGTCAGTTCGAAGGTCGGAGGAAGGCAACGGCATACCACGTCCAAACCGGGCCATGCCTAGTAAAGCACTGTGGTGTTCAAACCAATCTTCGGATTGTTGACTGCTTTACCTTCTTTAGTTTTCTGTGTCAGATCAATCTTGAACTGTATTGTAGTTGTTAATATCCTTGCGCTTGGTGAAATTTTGTTGTATCTGCAGGTGATATTTCTGTGAAAATAAATGACCGACTACCTAATTAATTGTAACCTTTCGCCTTGTGAAATTATTTACAAAAAAAAAGTAAAGTAGTCAACAATCCGAAGATTGGTTTGAACACCACAGTGCTTTACTAGGCATGGTCCTGTTTGGAGGTGGTATGCCGTTGCCTTCCTCCCTCCTTCGAACTGACTTACCCAGCCAGTTATAGGAGGACCTACAGTTTATCTTGGGTTCCGAACCCTGTAGCTACTCGGTGTTTTTCACATGAGCAATACTGCCAGAAGTGAAAGAAGTGGAAAGTGACAGATAAAAATCGTTGGACCTGGCGGGGACCGAACCCGCGACCTTTGGACTTGTAATCTGGCACTGTGCAACCGAGGCGCACTCTCTGTGACTTATTCTAACTGCTATTTTCAATTTTTTTATCTATGGGCTAGTGAGATACAATCTAAAATAATAGACTATTACTCAAGAGAACAATTATAGTTGTCAGCTACAATAATTTCTTGGGAATTATTAATAATCTTTTGTAGTTCAGACAAACTCTAACGTGTGTTTTTGTTAAATTTTATGTGGATTGTGCTGTTACCAGGAATGGAGTGTTGGGGTATCAGAACAGTAAGAAGCGAATTTCTATTTTAATTTCATTTAATTTAATTTTCTACTATTATTTTTTAAAAAAAAGGAGAGAGAAAATTATTATTAATAATAACAATAATAGACAATTATTAATTAATGTTGTGAAAAAAATCATCTGTGGAACTAAAAGAAAAAAGGCGGAAGAGCAGTATCTTTGCTTTTTAATTAGCAGTCAGTCTTGATTTGACTTCTCGAGCAGTTAGAAGTGATGAGCTGTCTCATTTTTTCTTCTATGTAAATTTTCAGTTGAGATGTAAATGTTTTTAGAAAAATACAAATGCTTTTCAAGAGTGAAAGGTTTCGTCTTAGTTCATTACTTCGGCCTTAAAGTGAACCACTTAATGACCCTGAGATGTGATGAAGCAATCAACAATAAGAAGACATTTTGAAAACTGTCGGTTTTTTTTTTTTTTTTGTTTTTTTTTTTTTTTACTTGAGTTTATTCTACGGTTTCTCTGAAGATCATTAATATTGACTCCAGTTCTTCTTTGCTAATTTTCATTACCAATTTTTAAATATATATATATTTCACAATATAAAAGTGTTCCACAATGGCGCCCAACGGGGTGTCCAAGTATGGTATTAATTACTAATCGATGTAAATTTTGTTACTTTTCCATGTATCGTACTTTATGGAGCCAGAAAAAAAAGGATATAAGGATTAGATCGACTCAGGTAACGGGAAAGGAATACACAAATAACAACGCAAAGCGGTATTAAGAAGACAACAAAAGGTAGGAGAAGATAATCTATTATATATATACTGGTACTTCCATGGTGGAAGAGGTGTCCTATCTATACTCCAACTCGAAAGAAATTTTCATTAACAATCTTTCTGGTAGTAAAAAAAAAAAAAAAAAAAAAAAAAAATTATATATATATATTTTGAAATTTCTCTTTCCACGTAGCTTCAATAGTTACTCAGAATTAACGTAGTTGGATGGTGTAACTTCACGTAGTTGCTGATGTAGCTTGAGTGTTAATCTAAATTTATCCTAAAATTAACTTCTTGTGGGATATAAGGCATGAAATTGGTTTTAAGTGTTCAATTGTGATTGTTGAAGCGTTTTTTTTTTAAATAGTGGTTTGAGGAAGGGAAAGGTCATTGTTGCCGAGGCCTTAAGTGAGAGTTTTCCAAAATGTCCGATAAACGTGAACAGTGTGAACTATCAGGAAAATCTTCTAGCAGTGATGGCGAAGTTAGTTTTGATAATCAGTTAGTCCAAAATCCCGAATTACAGATCCCAGACTTAAATTATGAATCCAATGGTGATAACAATACCTCTTTCATATCAAACAATGACCCGATGATGAATTCTCTGTTAGATTCAAAGAGTATAGATTTTTCTGGAATATCAGAGTAATTGTGTGGGGCTGATGATGAAGCTTCACAAAACGCCCACACAATTGAATTTAATAACTGGCAGACCCCCACTTCTTCAAAGGCACAAACCGTGCACCCGGCAGGAATAAAAAGTTCAGATAACACCCGAATAGAGACGGAAAATAAATCTTCGTCAGAAATGTACACTCTTTTTAACCGAATAATGGAACTAATAGACAAACAATCACAAAGTTTGCAAATGAAAATGGACAAACAATCAGAGCAAATAAACAAACAATCGGACAAACAATTAGAACAAATGCAACATTTGCGAACTGAAGTACAGGCTACCAAGGAGTCTGTTAAAAATTTACAAACACACGTCACGCAAATTCGAGCTGACATACAACAGGAAGTAAATGAAATCAATGTTAAATTTGAGGCTTTAAATGTTAGGCAAACCCGTTTGAGCACTCAAGTAGATCACATTGCCAAGGACACGTGAAGTAGGATCTTTAAAGGTAGAACAAAAGAATTCCAACATAGAATTACAAGAGATAAAAAAGCAAATGCAAGACGATGAATGCGACAGTAGCACTTCAGGGCATCGGAATTGTAGAGAGGAAGTGGAAAAATGGGTAAGTGAAAAAGGGGAACAAATACTGCGGGAAATAAAAAGGGAAGTTGGCAGTATGACCCGTCAGATTTACGGAGAAAACACACCGGCTCAATCATCCACATTAACAAGTAATACCATGCCACCGGGACATAATTTAGTAAATGAGCATAGGGAGTCTGTATCGTTTACAAGGTCGCAAACGACGCCGCCAATTTTCCAACACATTAATATGCAGCAAAGTCATGGATCACCTCTGGAACATTTAACTATGCCAACACAATCAAATGGGCCGCATACAAATACGGTCCCCGGTTTGTCCACAGTTGTAACCCACACCCAATCAGCAAAAAACGGGGACCAGGTTATCAATATTGTTATTGAAGACGGTTTAGGTGGGTCGAGAAAATTTCCCACATTTTCGGAAGAAAACAAAAAGAGTCATCCAATCATATTTTTGCAAACATTTCGGAATGTATTGCCACATTCTTGGTCGGATGCTCGGAAAATTCAAGAAATAGTTAGTCACATCGAAGGCAATGCTTCTGCTTGGGCTGCAAGCGCCATAAATAGGTGCCAAACCTATGCTCAATTTGAGCAGGAGTTCATTGCAAGATTTTGGTCACAGTCTGTACAAGAACGTCTACGACGGCAAGTTTTTAGTCCGGAGCCGTATAACAGACGCTCGGGCAGCCTACGTAAATATTTCGAAAAATATCTGAATAAAACCTTGTATTGGACGACACCAATGTCACACGTGGATGTAATTAGGATACTCAAATCAAAATTACCCGCTGATATTGCTGAAAAAATTATGTGGGTGCCTGAGTATAATTTGCCAAATTTTCTGGATGCTTTAGACGATTACGACCTGATCAATGAAGGGGAGAGAAGATTTGTTCGCAATTCTAACAGGGATAATTATGGTGACAATGTGAACCATGGGAATTCTGATCGTAACTCACCGCCTAGGCAAAATGAAACGAGTTCTAGCCGAAACGGTAATTACAACGGTGGTAGTAACAATAATAATAACAGTTACCGAATGCGGAACGACAATAGGAGGAGGAATGATAATAGGTATAACCCGGTCTACCAGAATGGGCAACAGCGTAATAATTTTCGCAATGGACAAAACCAGAATAATTCGAATCAGTCACGCGATAATTACAGAAGGCAGCCACACCAACAACAACAAAGATCCCAGGCACAGCCAGGTGGTAGATCGTGGGGTAATGCGAATAGGCAAAGGGAACAAAATAACCATCCGCGATCAAACAATGACTGGCCCCCAGACGGAAATCAGATTCAGATTATAGAAATAGAACCGGATACTGAGGCTAGCACACAGACCCAGGAAAACTTGAATCAGTCGGGTTAAACCCCCGTACCCCGACAATGCCTGCAAGTGAGGGGGAAAATTATTCACAAATCAATTTTATGAGGTATTCCTATGCAGGTGGGAAAGCTTTAGAAGATGAATTAATTAATGACCAATCTGAGGGAACAACAAAAACCGTTGATGTTGTTCAGGCTATGGTAAAGGGACATGTAGGAGAAGTACCAGTATATGTGGTATTGGACACAGGGGCGACAGTTAGCGTAATTTCTAACAACCTTCTCAAAGAAGTATCAAAATTTATGCAAGTTCCTTCTCTTCCAGTTCAAAATTGCAAAATACTTATGGCAGTGGGTCGGAAGGCACAACCTGTGAAAAGACAAGTACGTCTTCCATTAAAATTCGGAGAGAACACAACTATGTGTAATTTTTTTGTCTTAGAAGGGTTAATTGTTGATTGTATTCTTGGTATGGATTACTTTCGCCAGGTGAAGGCAAAAATAGATATCGAAAAGGGAGATTGTTATTTTGAATTTCAAGAAGGAACAATTGTTGTGGATCTTGTTAGGACGAGAGAAAGTATGAGAGAAATGTTGAATTCTGTTAACTTGCAAATAATTTGTCCTGAAGTTTTGTTTATAAAGGAATAAGTAAACATTGTTACCGAAAGCGAAGGGTTTGTGCATTATGACACAAATAAAGGTGCACCGTGTCTCATGGAAATCCAACAACAGGAATTGCAGGTATTGTTAGAGCAATTTCCGGAAGTTTTCGACAAGAAACCCGGAATAATAAAAGGGTATGAATACAAAATGGAAACAATACCTCATGAGACCTACTGTAACTACTCTTATCCGATACTATGGGCCAAACGGGAAGCAGTAAATACAGAAATTAATAGAATGCTAAAGTGGGATATTATAGAACCCTCTAATTCACCCTATTGCAGCCCCATCTTGGCAGTGAATAAAGCGGATAGCACTGTTAGACTCGTCTTGGATGCTAGGAAAATAAATCAAGTCATAGTACCTGTCCGGACCAGAGCAGAAAATTTAGATGAACAATTGTTAAAATTTTACGGTGTCAAGTATTTTACTGCCCTCGATTTGAGATTTCCTATTGGCAGATAAAGCTGCATGAAGAAAGCCGAAAATTTACAGCTTTTGTTTGTTTAGGACGTAGTTATCAGTTTTGTGTACTACCCTTTGGACTAAATGTTTCTGCTGGAATTTTTATAGCAGCTCTGGATAAAGTTTTGGGACCCGAGCTGCGTAGCAAAATTACATTATATGTTGACGACCTATTAATTGCAACAGCAACGTGGGCAGAACACATGAAGCTAATTACACAGGTGCTTGAGCGATTTAAACAATCTGGAGTAACTGTAAATTTGAACAAATCCCTGTTCGGACAAGAAAAGATCAAGTTTCTTGGTCACGTGATTTCGCAGGATGGTATTGTTCCGGACCCTGAGAAACTTAGGGCTATTAATCATGCTCCTTCACTACCGAATAAGAGACAATTGAAAGCTTTTCTGGGGTTGACATCATTTTTTCGCAAATTTCTACCAGATCAGTTATTAAATAGTGACAATTTGTTAAATTTATTGAGAAAGGGACAGTTATGGAGATGGTCACCGGAATGTGAACGGGATTTTAAGGAAATAAAACGTGCTCTCGTCAATGCTAACGTACTATACCATCCAGATCTGTCGAAGGAGTTTTGTCTGGCGACAGATTCGTCCCTCCAGGGCCTTGGTTCGTGTCTCTTCCAATGGAGAGAAGTAGACGGTGAAACAAGACCCTGTATAATCAGTTTTGCAAGTAGGACATTGACAGAATGTGAGAGAGCTTATTCGGTAACAGTGTTGGAAGCCTTGGCAGTAGTGTGGGCTTTCCGGAAATTTCAATTTTATCTATGGGGAAAACACACTCGTGTATATTGTGATCATCAAGCCCTCACTTTCTTACAAACTTGCAAACTCTTGCATAGACGACTGGCCAGGTGGATACTTTTTTTGCAAGAATTTAGCTATGAAGTGATTTACATAAAAGGGGAACATAATGTAATCGCGGATTGTCTTTCACGTTTGCCAGTAGGAATACAAGAATTACAAGAAATTTCGGACCAATTTGCCGACTACCGCATTCTCTTAATGCATGACGGCACTTTCCGCCCATATTATTTGAAAATGTGCAGAGAAATGGATGCTCTGCAAGAAGCAGACGAGAAATGGAAAGTGGTTAGGCTAAAACTTAAGGAAGACAATACTTCACTGTTAAGGGAACATTACAAGATACACGAGGGTGTTTTGTTCTATAGAAGCAAACCTAATTTGAATTTATGGACGGTGTGTATACCTAGTACTTGTGTGGAAAACCTAATTAGGTACACGCACAATGCTTGGGGGCACTACGGAGTAACAAAATGTGTGGGAAAAATCAGTTCTTATTGTTACGTACCCAATCTTTTCCGACAAGCATATAAAATAATACGAGCCTGTCCGGTTTGCCAAAAGGTAAAATACTCAAACATCTCTAAATTGACTAATTTGCACCCCATTGTTCCAAAAGGCCCCCTCGCGTTGGTTTCCATGGATACAGCAGGACCAATGCCAAGAGCAAGAGGTGGTGCAAAATACGTGGTGGCAGTGTATGACGTATTTAGTAAATACGTATGCATGTACGTCACGTAAACAATTACATCAGGTCCCATTATAAAAAGGTTAATAGATGACTATTTTGTCAATGTGGGCAAGCCGCAAGTTATAATCACTGACAATGCAACTAATTTCACTAGTGGCAAGTGGAAAGATTTTCTAAAGGAACAGGGGATTAAACACATTTTAGTCTCACTATATCACCCAGAGGCTAGCCCGGTAGAAAGGATATTTAAGGAATTTAATCGGTTCATGCGAACATACGCGCCCAATAAACAGACAAAATGGGTAGAGTTGATAACACCATTCTTACAGATAATAAACAACCTACCCCATCCGTCGACTGGACTAACGCCATCTGAACTAATTTATACTGAAAGAAAGGAAGACGAATGGGTGAAGCCCTTACCAAAGATACCTACACCAATTGTACCTATGGAAGACCGAATAATAAGACAAGCTCTTAATGTATTGAATGTGGAGGCACAGAGAAGAAAGCGTAGGTATGACAACAAGCTAGGTCGTATTCACAAATTTGAAGAGGGAAATATGGTACTTCTGAAAAGCCACCCAAGGGCCGATAAATTAAAGAAATTGAATGCAAAGTGGCATGTGGTATACACAGGACCATTTGTTATTATGAAGATACCACACCCAGGTAGCTATCTGTTAGCATATCCCGGATCGGGAAAAATAAAAGGACTGCATCCGCATAAGGATCTAAAATCATATATCCAATAACACTCAGACAAGATACATTCCTCTAATTTGATAAAGATGTTTATATGACGGTGTTAAGTATGCGTACGCCCACCGCTATGCACGCGAAAAATTCGTGCCACTAAGTTGAATTCTACTTTACGTGGCTATCATAAACACTGGCCGATAGCGCTGAGACAGCTGATGATCAACGCCCGCCAGCTGTCAAAGTTGATTTATACGGGGGAGTGTCAAACAGATGTATGGGCGTGCTCAGTTTGAACCGGTTCATATAAACAGGAGAAACACCGATATATATATATATATATATATATATATATATATATATATATATATATATATATATATATATATACGGAAATAAAATATGCTATGTACACGAGAGAAAACGAACTATGCACACGCGAAATTAAATACAAAAATTATATATATATATATATATATATATATATATATATATATATATATATATATATATATATATAAACGAAATTTAAAACTGTTTAAAAACAACGATACCTTACAGCTAGCCGGATATATACAAATCTAAACTACACTACTAACTACTGTTTAAATACTCCAACTACACTCACGACAGCCTAATTCCTCTAACTAAAATTTAACTAAATTGGATAAAAAAAAAAGAATCAACTATACTGCTTACTAACAATTAAAACCTCTACGGAAATTTTCTAAAGATAATAAGGAAAGCTGCGATAAGTATTAAAGTATATGTAAATGAGAAATTCAATAGGCATAGGTTACATTTTACGCGCTTCATGTCAGTAATAATAATAATGAGAATGTATTTGTGGAAGGTGTATTGCCTGACAAAAAAATTGTGGCTACATTGTACTTTGAGATAGGGATTATTGAATTGTTTTGTGCCAAGGCACGTGGCGCTTATTTGCGCTTTCGGTCGGATATTTGCGCGATGGTATCTAAAATGAATAATTGTGGCCTCCGCAACTCCGACTTATCTTTTCTCTTAACCCTATGCTACGAAGACGAATGAGGAAGAATGAATGTCATGATGAATGAATGCGAAGTGTCTTAAAACGAACTTCATGCCTATTAATTTACATTATGCTGAATTATTAAATATTGATTGAGAAAAACAAGAAATAACTGAGTAACATATTGAAGCAGGGGTTACAATGATACAGATACAGAAGGCATGGAACACACTTGAAATTCTGATTCATCAAACTTAATGGTTAACAGGTCAAACCATCCATATATAAATCAGTAGGTAAATGAATTTTGGGTTCCGTTTATACAAGAAAGTGGAGATTAATATTGCTATAAAGTTCTTCCGAACACGGACTTAGCCTCACACGGTTAGTGTTAATGAACAAGATGAATATTTTATGGCAGTTCAGTCAATTGAAGTCTAGAAAGTCTATATACTATATAAACATGTTCAGTCAATTGAAGTCTAGAAAGTCTGTATACTATATAAACAGAGATCTTTCCCAATTATGATCTATGCATATAGTAATTGCTTATCCATTGAAACACGAGTAGACAAAGTTCTCACAGCTATTCTCTACTACACAACTAACCACATTACACACGATAAATGATGTAGGATTCTTTCCTTCTATCGTGGTTGGAGGATAGTGTGGGCCGATTTCTTGTTTCCTTGGAGGATGTGTATATATATATATGTCTTTATACCTTCATGAGACGTTTACGAGTCTGAAAAAAAAAAAAGGAAAAAAAATTTCAATAAAAGCGAGACCAGAATCCTGGCCTGATCTCATATTTATATCCGAATAAATAGGTCTGAACATAAGTAGATTAAGTAAATCCATGGATGGCGTATAAATGTATAAGGAAAGATTTTTTTACGAGAGGTATTAAAAAAGTTAGAATACTATAGGTAGTAAAAGAGTGGAATGAATGTTTTCTTCTGGTTATGTATAATTTCTGATGAAAAAAAAAGGAGTAATATTATAGTTGTTTTAAGGATGAAATATATTTAAAATTCATAATTTAACAATTGTGAACATAAAAAAAACCATGAAGACTATTAAGTGTAGGAAGTATAAACCAAGGTCGACAGGACGATATGTATTGTTGAACAAATGTCTTGGTAAAATACTAATTATAACGAAAACTGTAGTGCCAAGATGACAAAACGAGCAGACGAGGATTTAAATTCATTAGTGAAAAATGGGTGATTCGTGTGACTGTGAGGGGATAGCAGATCGATGTTGTGCCGCGTGTGGAGTCGAAGAGGTGAAGTGATTCAATATACAGTACTTACCGCAAATCAGCAGCACGGCGTACACGGGCGGTGGTCGTGATGATGTCCCAATAGACGCTTTAGCATAAACGGCGAGAGCGGGATGTAACAACGACGCCAGCAGCATCTGGATCCTCCCTCACACAAGAGCACGAACTACAATATGCTCTCAACAGTGCAAGCTACTGAACTGAGCGCCAAGCTATCGAGCAAGACAACAAAGACTAAGGTACAGGTATTGTTAACTGCCGAGCAGAGAAATAACTGATCGCATTCTCTTTGCATGACAATGCAATATCGCTGGACACTTGTTGTGCGTAGCGGGACATTTGAGTGGAAAAAATGGACGATCACAAGTGACGATAAATAATTTAAACATACAATGGACCTGAAAAGGAAAAGAAAGAGACCAAAAGGTTACAACGCCCCGTGGCGTGGAAAATTTGTAATTTTTTTGCTTGTAAACAATTCTTTGTATAGGTATTGATCTATGTAATTTATGTGTAGATGTTTATTTCTGTGTAAATTTCTTATATGTGTGCTTTGATGATTTTTTTTCTTACCAGATTCTAAAATATGTCAATGAAAAGGTAGATAAACGGCCTCTCAATTAGATTATCAGCTAGTGAGCCAATCCATGGACAAATATTTCTTATTCAAGGTTAATCTTGCCAACAAGGAAAGCTATCTTACTGTTCTGATATATAACATACTTCTGCCCCATGTAACGGAGTACATTCGCTAAAAGTATGAGGGCGGATGTGCTGTTACCAGGAATGTAGTGTTGGGGTATTAGAACAGTAAGAAGCGAATTTCTATTTTAATTTCATTTAATTTAATTTTCTATTATTATTTTTTTTTAAAAGGAGAGAGAAAATTATTATTAATAATAACAATAATAGACAATTATTAATTAATGCTGTGAAAAAAAAATCATCTGTGGAACTAAAAGAAAAAAGGTGGAAGAGCAGTATCTTTGCTTTTTAATTAGCAGTCAGTCTTGATTTGACTTCTCGAGCAGTTAGAAGTGATGAGCTGTCTCATTTTTTCTTCTGTGTTAACTTTCAGTTGAGATGTAAATGTTTTTAGAAAAATACAAATGCTTTTCAAGAGTGAAAGGTTTCGTCTTAGTTCATTACTTCGGCCTTAAAGTGAACCACTTAATGACCCTGAGATGTGATGAAGCAATCAACAATAAGAAGACATTTTGAAAACTGTCGGTATTTTTTTTACATGAGTTTATTCTACGGTTTCTCTGAAGTTCATTAATATTGACTGCAGTTCTTCTTTGCTAATTTTCATTACCAATTTATATATATATATATATATATATATATATATATATATATATATATATATATATATAATGATATTTCACAATATTCAGGTGTTCCACAGGAATTTGTATAAAACTATCACAGTGCTTAAGTAATTATCACCTGAAAGTTTTCTGTACTGTCAGTTTCAATAACTATTTTTTATTGATTTGTTATTTTTTTAAATAAATTTTTTATATCCACAAGTGTTAATTATCTCTGATATCAGCCCTCCCACTCCCCTAATTAGCACCTTTCAGCAACAAATGCAATATGTTATGGAGGGCAATGGTGTGTAATCGTTGTTGTCTTAGGTCTACATCGACATCCATACTTGGCAGGCCACCTCCCAGTATGTGGCGAAGGGTACTTCGTATACAAATACCTCTTCCTCCACGTATTCCTTTCGCGTATGGCTCACGTGAAAAACGACTGGCAGTAACCCTCCGTGTGGGCCGTAATTTCTCTAATTTTATCTTTGGATCGTTTCGCGAGATCTACGTAGGAGAAAGCAATATATTAGTTGACACTTCGAGAAACGTACCATCTCGGAGTTGCGACTGAAGCCCGTACCACGACACAGAACGTCTCTCTTGCAGCGTCTGCCACTCGAGATTCCTAGTTACCTCTGTGAAGCTTCCGCGCTTACTAAATGAGCTCATAGTAAAGTGTGTTCCTCTCTCTGTCAGATGTTCCCTGTGTACTCTATCAACCCTACGTCGTACGGACCCCACACTAATAAGCTTCACGCAAGCACTGGACGAACAACAGTTTTCTAACCTCCTCGTGACGGACTGCACTTACCAAGGATTCTTCCAATGAATCTGTATGATGTCTGCCTTACCCACGATTGGTTGTTACGGTTGTTCCATTCCAAATCGTTCCGTGTGTTTAATCCTAGGTATTTTATGGAAGTGACTGCTTCCAGTGTTTCACCTGCTGTATTTCCTATGTGAACGGAACAGTTTACACTTGTTGATGTTGAGGCTCAATTGCCAGTCGCTGCACCATGCGTCGATACACCGCACAACCCCCCGCATATTGCAACTCTTTTCCAGTGTTGCACCTTCTCGATAAACTGCTGAATGATTCGGAAAAGCCTCACTGAGCTTCCGATGTTATCTACGAGGTCATTTGTATACGAGGGGGGACCCAAAAGAAACCGGATTTTTGTCATAAAAATTTATTGATGAACCTTTTTGCAAAAGTACTTCAGTCACCTTCAAAATACTCTCCATTACATGCGATGCACTTGTAAAAAGTCTCTTTTCCCACTGTTGGAAGAATGTTTGGAACTATTCAAGTTTGATAGTGTCCAGTGAAGTCGCACAGGGATAGGTCCGGCGAATACGGATCGTGGGGAATGACAGACCACCTCTGAGATGCCAAATAGTGGTTCACTCGTAAGGCCGTGTGTGCTGGAGCGTTGTCGTGATGCAGAAACCAGTCACCTAATCGTCAGTTCCGGGCGTTTCCTCCTCACATCCTCTCGCAGACACCTTAAAACATCCAAATAAAAGTCCTGTTTAACAGTCTGGCCAAGGGTACGAATTCCCGATGCACAATTCCACGAACATTAGAAAGACAATGATAATCGTCTTCACATTTGACCTCACTTGCCTTTTTTTTCTGGCCTGGGAGAGTTGGGAGTCCTCCACTGGCTTGACGCTTGCTTGGTTTCAGGGTCATACCCGTAACAACAACTCTCATCCCCTGTAACAACTTTGTTCAAGAAGTTTGGATCACGTGCAATCTCTTTTTCCAAGTACTGGCACACATTCATGCGGATGGTTTTTTTGTTTCTGTGTGAGAGGGTGCGGAACAAATTTAGCAGAAACACGTCTCATGTGTAAATCCTCACTCAAAATCCGCTGGCACGAGCTACAACTTATTCCTGTATCTGCTCAAATTAGGTCGATCGTTTAACGACGATCCTCGTTGATCTTTTGGCGGACCTTTTCAATATTCTCCTCGTTTCGCGATGTTGAAGGCCGTCCAGAACGAGCTTGGTCTTCAACACCCGTCTCACCACGTTGAAAGCGCCCAAACCACTCGAAAACCTGTGTGTGGCTCATAGCGCCCTCTTGGAAAGCTTTATGAAGCATTTGGGTGTGTCTCCATTGCAGTTTTTAAAGCAGGAAACAAAATTTCACACACACACACACACACACACACACAAACACACTTTGTTCTTTTAAAGTTGCCACAACGACTACGCAGGGGTAACCCGCCAACAGTCAGAGAAACACACCACACTTGGACGTTCAGCTCTACACTGACGCCGTCTGCACAGCTATTTCATGAAGGTCACGCCATCTAGCGTGAGAACCCTGTACTACGTCTACGAATGGCAGCGCCGTCGGAGTTCGGTTTCTTTTGGGTCCCCCCTCCTATACTGTGAAAAGCTCCGGTCCTGTAACACTCCCCTGGGATACGCCTGAGATCGCTGTAACGTCTGATGACTTCTCTGTGTTGAAAATGTTGATGTTAGCCTCAATCGAGCCACAAAATTGATATGTTAATCCATATGCTCGCAGTTTTTCGTCAGAGGACGGTGCGAAGAGGTATAGAACACCTTGCGAAAGTCAAGGTACACGGTATCTAACTGCGATACTGTATCTGTTGCCCTCTGGATCTCATGGATGAATAGCGTGGGTTCTGTTTCACACGATTGACCTTTCAGATCAGATGTCTGTAAATCTATCGGAACAAACTGCGTGGTCATCAGTCCGTAGCTTACAAACTACTTAAACCTAGGTAAACTAACCTAAGGACAACACACACACTCATGCCCCAGGGAGGACTCGAACCTCCACGGCGAGCAACCGCGCGCTCCGCAGCGAGGCGCTTTAGACCACTCGCTACTCGCTAGTCCACCGCAGCTTGACCTTTCAGATACCATATTGATTCCGACATAGCAGATTTCTGGTCTCCAGGAATGTGATAATACTCGAACCGAAAACGTTTTCCACTATTCTGAAACTGGCCTATGTCAGAGATACAGGATATAGGTCGGAGCATCTGATCGACGACCTTTCTTGGGAATCTACTCTTTTTTCCAATCGTTGGGAACGCTTCGCTCCTCAGAGACCTCGGTACACTGCTGTTACAAGGAGAGCTGCGGTGGAGTGGCTGACTGGTGAAAGGCGCCTTGCGCAGCGCGCGGTTGCTCGCCGTCGGAGGTTCGAGTCCTCCCTGCGGCATGGGTGGGTGTGTTTGTCCTTAGGTTAGTTTAATTGAGCCTAGGGACTAATAGCCAAAAAGTTAATTCCCATAGGTTAACAAACATTTGAACATTTCTTAGAAGGAGGGCAAGTTCCTTCGCTTTCCTCTTAACCTTTAACTGGGGATGTGGGGTGTCCACAGCACCCCATTTGTATTTAGTTAAACATTTTGGTCATACTGTTGAGCGGCTTGTTACCTTCGTTCAAAGACATGTACATTGTCCCGAAACATTTGTTAGTGTTTTTAAAAAGTGTGCCACACTTTACGTAACAGGATTTAAACGCTGTGGTGCTGATATAACGCCCCGCTTACCCAGTAGTGCGGCTTCTGTGTTGCGCAGTGCATATCATGTCATATAAGGAGCAGCAAAAACCTCTTAGAAGGGTGTTGGAGGAAGGTTTTAATGAAAATGAACACAGATTCCAAAGTTTGAGGACACACATGACAATGAAGAAAAAGAACAATGCGAAGAAAGTGATCATGCAACTGGAAGTGAACAATCTGATGACGGTGCTCTTGAAGATATGCATCCTCCTTTTTAACAACACCGGAGACGTTGCTCTGTTGCAAGTGTAACCAATTTGTGTGTAATCTTCAAGTGACGATGAACATGTTCAGTGCTGAAATGTAATTTTTCACTATACGTTTGACAGGAATGATTGTTTTAAGTAATATAAATGTGTCTATTGCTTTGTCAATATCTCTGTATGAATATTAAAATTGTTGAAGTTTTTCTTATTTTTATTAATTTGAAAAATAGTATGTATACGAACATATGAAACAATTTCATACTTTACAAATAAACGAAAAGCAATGAATGCCGCCGGGAATCGAGCCCAGACCTCCATACTTACTAGACAAACGTCTTACCGCAAGCCCACCGCATCACTAACGATTAAGGGTCCTCTGAATAGTCTAAGTACGACTTCCCTCCATGTCACAAATTTCAATTCAACTTCTGTGTTCCATAGGTAATTGACACTACTGCCAAGGCTCTCCATGCAGGTGAATAGCACCTTGTCAATGGACATGGTGGAACATTTCTCCTAAGATGATATAAATATCAATTTAAATATAAATTCAGTAACCCTGAGACGGTTTTTCGTCTCGAATACGTCCAAGAAATTACAGATAAAGGAGAAGCAATGAAATAAAATTTGTGATGCGGTCGGGAGAGCCTTGGCAATAGTGGCAATTATCTATGGAACACAGAAGCTGAATTAAAGTTTGTGACGTTGAGGGAAGTCGTACTCAGACTTTCTGAGGCGCCTTAATCGTTAGTGATGGTCTAACGGTAAGACGTCTCTTTAGCAAGCATGGGGGTCTGGGTTCGATTACCGGCCTCATCATAAATTTTAATCCATTGCTTCTCCTTTATCTGTAACGTTTTGGACATATTCGAGACGAAAAACCGTCTCAAGGTTACTGAGTTTATATTTAAGTTGATATTAATTTCATACTTGTTATTAATTTTTCATTTAGGGATAATTAATCAAGTACCATAGTGTTTGAAATTCTTCATAAATTAATTACTAAAAGACCATGCAATGTTTATTGAATAATAATCAATTTAAGAAAAAATCGAATCTTCGGTATCGAATTTATGTAGGGAGCTGCGAACACCCCATGTCCCTAGCTATGTTATGAATGCTCACCTCCACAGTTAAAGGCCTTTCCTCTGTTGTGCGCTTTACATTTACGAAATCGAAATATTTAAACATTTCGACCTTTTCGTGGGATTGAAATAAATACAACGAGAAAGTTGAAAACTAGTGCTGGGCCGGGATCCGAACCCTGATTTCCCGCTCGGTCGCCTTAACCAACTAGGTCTATCCAGGCACGCTTTCCTTCCAACCCAAATTCTCAACGTCTAGCCCCTTGTCCACTGATTCCTGTAGTTTGCAGCCTATACTGGATTCCTGCAAGGAATCGAGCATTTGATTGCACCCACATTTAAATTGTCATTGAATAGACACCAAATCAATAATATTTTTAATTTATTTTAATTGCAGTCATTTTGTCGTCCGTGCGATGGTTTAGAGAAGGAACTACAGTGCGATCTTCCTCCGTGAAACAGCTTGGGTACTGACTCGTTTGCCAAAATCTCTTTGGATTTTCTGCAAAGTGGTTGAACGCCTCTCCCAAGTCATTCCTTAAGGTGGTTTTAGGCTTCATGTAATTTTTTCATGCCTGCAAAAATTTGGCTATGTTTATATTTAAAGTCCGTTCTTGCAAATTCTTGTTCTCAAAATCGTTTTTGTCTGCAGTCATTCATCATTGGACGTGTACAAGACACGCAGTTCCCTAAATATGCGCACTCTATTGCCAGAAACAGGCAATTGCAGGTGTTACACATACTGCAGTTTGCTAGAATAATGCGCAGATGCACCGGAAATAATTATTCCGGAACATCTGTCGACGCTGGCGGCACTTTTATCACGTTTATCGCGTTGCGGCGCGTGTTAATTGCACGTATAAAAATGGTTTGAGATGAATTCCAAATATTTGCGAGTCGGCCTACGGCAAATATTATTTTGGCGAACCGACATCGGAACGCGGGGGGCAGCGCAGGCGGCGGGAAACCGCAGCGGCGCCACCGCGGTGACAAAACCGCCAGCTGGAGGGGAAAAAACGCGAGGCGAGGCGAGGCCTGGCGCCGCGCCGCGCTGCAAAATGGATGCGGGTCGCGAACGCTGGCGCGCTGCCGCCGCCCACCCCGCCGTGAGCCGCCACCCCGCGGCCGTTAATAATGCACCGGCTTTAATTGATTTAGCCGGCAGCCTCCCCTGGGTGTGCGCCCGCCAACCCTCTGCGCCCGCTGAAAGGGCGCGGAGCGAAGCTGGGGGGGGGGGGGGGGGCGCAGAAGTACTGTCAATCGCTTGGGGGTTCCCCGCTAGCTCGACGCCAGCGCCACAACTCGGAGCCACGATATGCGACTCACAGGGAAAACACAGCCGTACGAATGTAGTGACCCTCTAAGTGCGGATGCCAAATACCGAAAGTGCCAGAAACCATGCTGGATATGCCCCTATTACATCTTTGGGTCAAGATGGAGGCAGCGGATGGTGCATAAAGGCTCAAATTTGGCAAAAACTGGAACTCTTTGGAAGTGCGGACGCCAAATACCGAAAGTGCCAGATGTAGTATGCCGGAAACCATGCTGGATATGCCCTCATTACACCTTTGGGTCAAGATGGAGGCAGCGGCTGGTGCATAAAGGGTCAAATCTGGCAAAAAACTGGAAATCTTTGGAAGTGCAGACGCCAAATAGCGAAAGTGCCAGATGTAGTATGCCGGAAACCATGCTGGATATGCCCTCATTACACCTTTGGGTGAAGATGGAGGCAGCGTCTGGTGCATAACGGCTCAAATCTGGCAAAAACTGGAACTCTTTGGAAGTGCCAGAAGTAGTATGCCGGAAACCATGCTGGATATGCCCCCATTACACCTTTGGGTCAAGATGGAGGCTGTGGCTGGTGCATACAGACCCAAATCAGGCAAAAACTAGAACTCTTTGGATGTGCGGATGCCAAATACCGAAATTGCCGGAAGTAGTATGCCGGAAACCATACTGGATATGCCCCCATTACACCTTTGGGTCAAGATGGAGGCAGCGGCTGGTGCACAAAGGCTCAAATCTGGCAAAAACTGGAAATCTTTGGAAGTGTGGACGCCAAATACCGAAAGTGCCGGAAGTAGTATGCTGGAAACCATACTGCATATGCCCCCATTACACATTTGGGTCAAGATGGTGGCAGCGGCTGGTGCATAAATGCTCAAATCTGGCAAAAACTGAAGCTCTTTGGGATATCCAGAATCACACACTAAAATAGTGAGTGAGGTAAATATAGGAAAGGTTGGGGAAATGCCGGCCGAGTAGATTATAACCCCTTACTGCTTCAACAAGCCTTTCAATATAACAAATGGAAGTAGGGAGCAGTAGAAGAAAATAGTTCGGCAGCATACTGGGGACATTGTCTGGTTCACTGACGGGTCGAACTCAGACCAATGCGTTGGGGCCGGGTTATATGGGGTGCAGCCAAGACTGGAGGGTGTCATCTCTCTAGGGAAACCGGCCTCAGTATTCTAGGGCGAAATCACTGCCACCGGGGCGTGAGTGGAGGAGAATTTGCGTAGGTGCTACAAAGACCGTAGCATCTACATCTATTCAGACAGCCAGGCAGTCCTGAGATCACTGACAGCTGCTGCAACAAGGTCTGAAATTGTTGCAGAATGTAACAGGTTTTTGGTGCAGCTAGAGGAAAGCAATATGGTAAATCTATTGTGGGTCCCTGGCCACTCGGGGATCAGTGACAATGAACATGCCAACAGATTAGTCAGGATGGGGGCCGAGACTCCATTTATTGGACCGGAACCTGTCCTGACAACCACCAAGGCAATGATAATATTGGAGCTACGTAACTGGCTCAGAAGACAGCATGTAAAATATTGGACCAAGTTCTATCAACAAAAACATGGCAAGGTAATTATGCCAAAGCCATGTTTTAAAAAAAGCTCTGTAATCCTGGGCTTGAACAGGAGAGAGATTAAACTCATGGTTGGATTGCTGAGAGGCCATGGGAATTTCAAAAGACACCTACATGCAATGGGAATAAAAGAAGGGGACTCTAAATGTAGGATCTGTGATGACGGCGATCAAACTGCATCACATCTAATCTTTGAATGCACTGCATTTGAGAGAAAAAGGCACAGAACATTTAGGACAACCAGACCCAAAGAAACTGTGTCTAATAAAGAACTGGTAAAGGGACTCCCTGCACTGTTCAAGGGCACTGGTTGGCTTTACTACACATACAGGGAGCGATACCGCACAATTAACTTAGTTTCGTTGCGGGCAGTGGCAGGTTGGACCAAAACGATTTTCGCTTCCCTGACAAAATCAATCAGTCAATCAATCAATCAAACTCCGTCGTATTGTATCTTTGGTCACTTAAAGCAATAGTGTCTGCGGTCTCTGCTTTGCAGACGACATGTGAAAAGCAAATCATGACAATATACTATTTAATGCCATAATACATTGATTTATAACAGACTCTTCACCTTAGTTCATTAAATGTCAATGAAGAACAAATATCTATTAGTGATGCAATAACAATGAAACCTAAAGCAAGACATACGAATAGAAGTTTTACAACTTCAGATATGATATCAGTGTGGTCTTGTGGTTAGATGCATTATGTCATACTCTGTGCTAAGTAAAATTTTTGGGTCGAGTCCTGTGAGAACTGAAATATTTTTTTCTTTCGTAACAGAATCTGTGACATAATCTTAATGTATTACAAGTCTGTTACACCGTATTCGGCATTTTTTTCCGAATACTTTGCAATATCCAAGTGTCTCGTTATGCAGCAACCTAACAGTACAAGTTAAATTTGTGCGACTGAAACGAATGTTGTTTACATTCTTCCTTGCTGGCGATCTATCTCGGAATGTGTTGCGATTTCCAAGTTTTTATTAAAGTAGAAACCTAAGAAGAAAGTTTACATCACTGTGGCTGAAATTAGTAACCTGCAGATGACATTTAAATTCTGCATTTTCACAAACAGTTGGCTGTTTATAACCGAAATTGTGTCGATCATTTTCATTTGTAGAGGACAAGCCAAATATAATTTTTAAGGACATTAGATTGTCATCAACTATTTTTAATTCACTGTTACAATTTCTGTCTAAAAGTCCATTTTCATGTGCCACGTAACAATTTTAAATTGTCAGACATGCCTGAGAAACATCTCATCGTCACATCACCGTACATATAGTTCCATAATTGAGCACATATCGAAAATTTACTCCATCAGTACACGGAAACGAGACATTACTGAAAAGTAAACCCTATTTCGTGGTCAACATACCAATATGATCCTGGTTTACATTCCTTTACGCATCATGTAGCATCACTATACATAGTAATACACGCTGGAACCATAAATGTGAATTTAAAAACAACTGTTGACAGGTACCTGGCATTCCCTTAAAAGAAAAAGTTCGCAGTTTATTTCCGAATAAGAAGCGTTTTACGAGTTTGTGATTAGGTATGAACCTAACATCATATGCGAGTGAAATGTTCCAATGTCTGTAAAACTATCGGACCAAACTGCGTGGTCATCAGGCCGTAGCTTACAAACTACTTAGAACTAGGTAAACTAACCTAAGGACAACACACACACCCATGCCCCAGGGAGGACTCGAACCTCCACGGCGAGCAACCACGCGCTCCGCAGCGAGGCGTTTTAGACCGCTCGGCTACTCCACCGCGGCATATGCGAGTGAAACGAGTTGCAATAAAATTCATATTCGTGCATGTCACAAGTCACAAATCGTTGTCTGTTTTTTTTTTTTTTTTTTTTTTTTTTTTTTTTTTTTTTTTTTTTTTTTTTTTTTTTTTTTTTACTTCTATGTTGTGATCATGGCGTCGAGTGCCATGATTAGGCCACAAAACTCGATAGTCGACCTAAATGCAACCACTGGTGACTTCCCGCGTCACTCTCGATATTTAGCGCCGAGTCCCTCTAAGAACAGTTACTTGACCGGATGTAGTTTGACGTTTCGGCGGGAGGCGCTTCCGGACGTATTCTTCACCGACTCAGCAAATGTCATGGCATTTTGGGCTGTGGGAATTTCCAAAAAAAAATTTAAAAAGTTTGTAAATCTATGGGACTTAAATACTGTGGTTATCAGACCCTAGGCTTACAAATTACTTGAAGGACAACAAATACACACATTCCCGAGGGAGGACGGGAACCTCCGACGGCGCGCTCCGCAGTTAGGCGTCTTGGAACGCTCGGCCACTCCACTGCGGCGGGGCATTTCAGTTCTCTGGTACAAGGAGTTTATTCAGATCAGTTCCGTTTCATCATTTAAGACTGACAAAAAACACTGCAACTTTCAGGTACTGAAGATTGCTCAGCCAAAATCGCGTAACATTTGGTGAATAAACTGATTATTATACAAACTTTATGTATGACATAATTCACTATAAAACTCCACAAAAAGAAATGTACTGCAGAAACACTTTTACACATTACTACTTACAGAGCTTTGCAATGTCAAACAGCCACATGGAATAGCCGTGTGGACTAAGGCGTCATTCTTCAGACTGGACGGCTACTCCCGCCATAGGTTCGAGTAATCCCGCGGGCGCGTGTTTGCGCAAATGCTAGCGCGCGCCTGTGTGTGTGTGTGTGTGTGTGTGTGTGTGTGTGTGTGTGTGTGTATGTGTATACGCAAGTTGTCCGTAGTGTAACTTACTTTAAGGAGTTTGTAACTCAGAGTTTGAGCCGGCCGCGGTGGCCGAGGGGACTGAGGCGCTCCAGTCACGGTCTGCACGGCCACTACAGTCGGGGGTTCGAATCCCCCCCTCGGTCAAAGATATTTGTGCCGTCCTTAGAATTAGTAAGTTCATATGTAGTTTGTAAGTTTAGGGACTGATGACTCCGTAGTTAAGTCCCATAAGATATACAAACATTTGAACTCAAGAGTTTCATCTACATCTACATAGATACTCGGCAAATCACATTTAAGTGCCTGGCAGAGGGTTCATTAACCACTTTCATAACTTTTCTCTACCGTTCCATTCTCTAATAGAGCGCGGGAAGAAAGAACGCCTAAATCGTTCCGTTTTCGATCTGATTTCTCTTATTTTATTGGGATGGTCATGTCTCCCTAAGTAGGTGGGTGCTAGCAAAATATTTTCACATTCAGAAGTAAAAGTCGGTAATTGAAACTTCGCAAACAGATCACGCCGCAATGAATAACGTCTTTCTTTTAATTATTTCCACCCCAATTCGTGCAACATTTCCGTGACGCTTCCCCCCCCCCCCCGTGACGTGATAAAACAAAACGAGCTGCCCTTCTCTGAACCTTCTCAATATCTTCCGTCAGTCCCACCTGTTGAGGGTCCCACAAGGGGCAACAGTACTCCAGGAGAGGACGCACAAGTGTGATGTAGGCAGTCTCTTTGGTGGAGCTGGTGCATCTTCTAAGCGTTCTGCCAATGAAACGTAACCTTTGGTTCGCCTTCCCCACAATATTTTCTATGTGTTCTCTCCAGTCAAAGTTGTTCGCAATTGTAATTCCTAGGTATTTGGTAGAATTTACGACCTTAAGGTTTGACTGATTTATCGCGTAATTGAACTTCAGCGGATTTCTTTTAGTGGTCATGTGTATTACTTCACACTTTTCTTTATTTAGTGTCAATTGCCAATTTTCGCACCCAGTAGAAATTTCGTCTAAATCGCTTTGCAGTTGCTTTTGATCCTCTGTTGACTTCACTAACCGATAAACGACAGCATCATCCGCGAACAGTCTAAGGGAGCTATTCAGATTATCTCCTAAATCGTTTATAAACACGAGGAAGAGTAGGGGACCTATAACGCTTCCCTGTGGAACGCCAGATATCACTTCTGTTTTACTCGATGACTTACCGTCAATTACAACGAACTGTGTCCTTTCTGATAGGAAATCGTGAATCCAATCGCACAGTTGGGGAGATATTCCATAAGCACGCAATTTCATTAGAAGCCGCTTGTGAGGTACAGTGTCAAAACCCTTCCGGAAATCCAGAAATATGGAATCGATTTGAGATCCCTTGTCGATGGCACGTAACACTTCAAATGAATAAAGGGCAAGCTGTGTTTCGCAAGAGTGATACTTTCTGAATCCGTGCTGACTATTGGTTAATAGGTCGTTCTCTTCGAGGTAGTTCATAATATTCGAACAAAGTATATGTTCCAAAATCCTACTGCAAATCGACGTCAATGAGATAGGCCTGTAATTTTGGGGATCACTCCTATTGCCTTTCTTGAATATTGGAGTCACTTGGGCAACTTTCCAGTCTATGGGTACGGATCTTTCGCTGAGTGATCGGTTGTAAATTATAGCTAAGTACGGAGCTATTGCATCAGCATACTCTGAGAGGAATCTAGTAGGTATACAATCTGGCCCGGAAGATTTATTTTTGTTTAGAGACTTAAGTTGTTTTACTACTCCAGGGATATCTACTTCTAAGTTTCGCATGCTGGCAGCTGTTCTTGGATTGAATACTGGAGTGTTCACTTCGTCTTCTTTGGTGAAAGAATTTCGGAAAGCTGTGTTTAGTAATTCTGCCTTAGCAGTACTGTCGTCGGTAGTATTACCATTCCTATCGCGTAGTGAAGGTATTGTTTGTGTTTTGCCGCTAGTGTACTTCACATATGACCAGAATTTCTTTGGATTTTCTGCAAGATTACGAGACAGGATTTCGTTGTGGAAACTACTATAGGCTTCTCGCATTGAAGTCCGCGCTAGGTTGCGAGTTTCAGTAAGTGATTGCCAGTCTTGCGGATTCTGTTTCTTTTTAAATTTTGCATGCGTTTTTCTTTGTTTCTGCAACAGTGATCTGACCTGTTTTGTGTACCACGGGGGTCATCCCCCTCTTTTATTAATTTATTTGGTATAAATGTCTCGATTGCTACTGATATTATGTCTTTGAAAGTAAGCCACAACAGATCTACACTCGCATTTTTAGTTTTGAAGGACTGGAGACTATCACTCAGGAAAGCGTGAAGCGAATTTTTATCTGCTTTATTGAATAGATATATTTTTCGTTTTTTTTTTGTGTATTTGGGAATGTGGATATTTAGTCTCGCTACTACAACTCTATGTTCGCTAATCCCTGTATCTGTTTTGATGCTCTTTACTATCTCGGGATTACTTGTTGCTAGGAGATCAAAGAGTATTTTCGCAACCACGTATTATTCTAGTGGGTTCATGAACTAACTGTTCGAAGTAGTTTTCAGAAAAAGCATTCAGAACTAGTTCGGACGATGTTTTATATTTGCCCCCGGTTTTGAATACGTAATTATGCCAACATATCGAGGGTAAATTAAAGTCGCCACCGATTATAACAGTATGCTTCGGATACCTATTTGAAATATGATTCAAGCTTTCTTTGAACATTTCTGCAACCGCATCGTCTGAGTCAGGGGGCCGATAAAAAGATCCAATTATTAATTTATTCCGGTGGTCAGGTATAACCTCTAACCAGACCAATTCACAGGAATGCCAAGAACCTTGGTTTAGAAATCAGTGAGACAAAATGTATATGGTAACTGAGAGAGTTAGAAGAAACACCGATGATATACAGTTAAAAGGATACAGCTTTGAAAGAGTAGATAGCTTTATTTCTCTTGGCTCAGTAATAAAATCTGAAATCAAATTGGAATCAGATATAACAAACTGAATTGAGGCTGCTGACAGATCATATAGATCACTATATACCACGCTCAAAAGTAAGTAACCTAAGTAGGAAACTAAAGCTGAGACTTTACAAAACAGTGATCAGACTAAATATATTGAAATGGATAATACTGAGGAAGATTTTTAGGTCATTACTTTAATTACTGACCACATGTTCCTATACGAAATCTACTTATTTCGGTCGCTTCTACGCGCCGTTACATTTTTGAGATATATTATTGGTCCATCCTGTATGAAGGTTGTATTATTTATTATCTTAATTGGATCCCTCTCGCCACGGTGGAGTGGCCGAGAGGTCTAAGGCGTCTTGCTACGGTTGGTCGCCGTTGGAGTTCGATTCTCCCTGGAGCATGAGTGTGTGTATATGTGTGTGTGTGTGTGTGTGTGTGTGTGTGTGCTGTCCTTAGGTAGGTTCAAGTTAATTTATGTAATTTTTAAGTCTAGACACTGATGACCAAAGCAGTTTGGTCCAAAAGGTTTACAAATACTTGAACATTTGGATGGCTCTCCTTCCCTGTCAATGTCTATCTGGCGTTGTGAGGGTAGGAGAGCGACCTAATTCAAAGTAACTGGGACCCAGCAACTAAAAAAACGGCACACATTCGCTTCTAATAGGACTCCAACACCGCCATCCCGTTACCTACTTCTGTGTCGTGAACACCCTACTCTGGTCTCCCGACGCAGTGACCATGTGGCGTCACGTTATTATCATGAATCATCGCAGAACCGTTAGGATGATGGGAGGCCAGAAGTATGTGGGTATGGTCACTCCGCAGCTCATCATACAGCACCAAATCAAAGTCCCTTCCAGAACAACCAAACAGCCGATTCGATTGAAGAGAAATGCACCCCAGACCATAACAGACCTCACCTTCTTGGTAGTTGCGATCCATCGATTTATGTAGTTTGTGCGAACGCGGTGCCGTTGAAATCGTGGTTTGACCAAACACATCACGTTTCGCCATTGTTCTTGTGCCTACACCCGTTAAATGATGACATATGCAAGCCGCCATGTCCGATCACAGTGGCACGAAACAGGTTCCCACACTCCATGGGACCCACATTCCTAAGGACTGTCCACTGGTAGACGCGTCTGATACGTCCTCTGCTGAACTGAGCGGTGATGTGTCACACTGTTGCCCTTCTGTCACTGTGAAGATCTGGTCGCTATCATCAAGTTTGGCTGAACGGCCGGTATTTCGTTTGTTTTGGACCGTGACATTTTCATTCTAATATTCACGATACAATGAGTTTCGAAAATACTCTTTCCTTTTAGGACCCAGGGAACTCATATAATGTTTTAATATGAAATTAGTTATGTATATAGTTCGCAGAAATTATACACTTTATTTTATGTAAAGGTGACCGAACAAATCTTATAATTACATTATTCCAAGAACAGTTTTCCTGTAAAATAAAAGACAATATGCGTAGGATGGAAGCAAGTACAACAATGTACTAGCTATAGCATGTCACATAAATGAACAATAAGATTAATTAAAAAGTGTATCTCAGGTTGGTGTTGAGATGATGCGCGTGTGGTGACTGCTAAAGGATAATCCCTGCCCATCGCCATACCTATGAGGTATGTTATACTACATTTATGTACGTGGAAGATAATGTAAAAGTATAAATAACCCGTTACAGCTATAAAGTGACATTTTGTTATCTATAAAACTATAGTTGCTCTCTCATTTGTAAAGAGAAAAAGGAAGTATTTAAGAAGAAAAAGAAATTGGTTGTGTAAGACGTACCTTGGCATCTATTGGCAGTTCATATGGGTAAAATCTGAATGGAAGAATGGAGTCCGAATCAAAGAGTAAATGTAGCGACGCCAATGGTTACCGTGGATACGGCGGCAAGGAGACAGTCGCTACGTCGCCTGATTGGCGAAGCAGTCGATGTGATGTGCCAGAGATGTAGTGACCAGGGACTGCGTCAGCCACCTTGGAGCCAGGAAAAGACTGCAGCGATGACTGGTGCTTGCACGTGCATGGGTAACATGTCTACTGCTCGCCGATGCCGTATGTAGCGGGTAAGAATAACATTTAAAATACCCTAGTGCTGATGAGCAAAACGATAAGTCAGTAAATGTGTCGGTAACATATTCTGGTATTTTAAATTGTCACAACAGACAAATCTATCACAACACACATCACAGAGGAAAAGGAAAGGTAGCAAAAGAGCAGATATGCACTAAAGCAAGTCGTCAAAAAAATCGTAAAATATTCTCCCGAAAGTCGAATTGCTCATTTAATAGTGTCAATGTCTGTTGTTTTATGATGAGAAAATATTTCAACTTCTTCTAGGGCGTTTAATAAGGGCCCTTTAGATGCATTGTGCAAGACTTTTAGATTCGCTTATGTATCACCTTCAGAATCTTTGTTTTTTAGTCGGTATTTGTCAAACACAGATTTACTAGCTGAAACACCAGTTGTGAGTACTTTAAAGCGAATGATGAAATTATGACCTTGCACTGAATCTTACGGACACCTGAGTACATAAATTTGTCATCATTATTATCAAAGATATGTTTAAGTTTATTCTGAAGGGAATTGCTTGTGGTGAATGTGAAAGTTACATCTGTATTTTTGAATAATCTGTTAATATTTTCGGACTTATTACCCGTGTAAGTAATTTTGATAAATTTCGTATCAGCGTCATTTGAAGTTTGTGAAGACTTCTGTTTTAGCTTCTTTTGGAATTTCATCGTAACCTAAAACGAATTTTAATAATATAGGATCACAGAACAGAAGAAGTATCTTTTATATTTGGAAGGGTAACAAGAAGTGGCATTGATTATAGCATCTGTTACAGTTCGTTTCCTATATATAGCGAAGTAATGGTGAGGACAAGGGAATTGTTCCTTTTTTTCAGTTTCATGCTCTATGTGAAAAGTAATTTTGCCTGCATGTTGCCTAATGTCATACCTAGAGAATAAATATTTTCTTTTGAACTTCTGTAAAACAACAACGTATCGTCCACATATCTCCTGTAAAAGATAATTTTGTTAGCAATTTCAGGATTTTACATTGGATAATCTGCCCTCAATGTATTTGAGAAATAAATTAGCTAAGGTTCCTTCTAACGAAGTCTTCATTGCCAAGCCATCATTCTTATGATAAATTTTGTTATTAAATAAAATTAATTGAAAGCAAGAGAACACTCTAGTAGTTTCACGAGTTCCACTACTTCTCTTACAATCTTTTCTTTTATTTCAACAAATTATTTTTGATTATGTCAACTTTGGTTGAAATGCTGGTGTAAACATTTTAACATCCAGTGACGCAAATGTAGTATCTTCTGGTATGTCTATATTGTAAATTTCTTAGGCAAGCTCAAAACTATTTTTAATATTAAAATTGTCTTTATAAATGTACGCAAACTTTACAATCTGATTGAGTTTGGTGTTGATCTTATTAGAAGGACATGAACATTCTATTCAAGCAACTTAAACTATGACCTAAACTTTGGTGATTATGGGTTTATTTTTTCAGGGAGTTCTTTTCTTCTGGAAGGAGTAGAAATTATTATTATCGATTGATTCCTTAATTGTGTTTTGAAATTTAACATTTGGATCTTTGATTATTTCATTGATATTATTTTCATTGAAAAACTGAAAGGTTTTGGATATGTATTCAACTTCGCCTGTGATCACGAGAGCATTCCGTTTATCGGCAGTAGTTATGATTGCTGTGCTTTTTGCCAATGTGTCATTTATGCTTTTTATAATAGAGTATTTCTTATTTACCTTCTGCCTACTTTCTTCTTACTTGGTAAGTTCTACGGTTTATAGCGGTATTACACAAATTTCTATTTACTAAAATTAGCAGATTGAGTTGCAACTTAAACATCAGCAATTATACGTTTATTGTTAGTATGGTTTAAAGGTGACATTAAATTGCATTTTAGGCCTTTATTTAAAAGATTAGTTTCGTCTCTATTAAACTGTATGTCTGAGAGATTCACAATTCTAGCATAAAACTTGTTTATATCTTCTGTATTTTCTTTCATGACTTTATTTTGTCTATTTATCGGAGAAGTGATTTTATTTTGTTGTTTGACGGCAATTGTATTTCTCGAGACATTAATATTTTCATGTATAAATTTGAGCATCAAGGCAAATATACTGGAGAAATTGACTACTTAAATGCAAATGCAGATTATGCATTTCGTTATTTAAAATATCTTTCGAGTTGTAAGACTGTTTCATTTTAGATTTAATCCAAAATAGACTGCTCTTTTGGTGAACGCGATAGAAACATGAGCATTGATCTTGTAATTATTTTTTGGGTAATTTGGAACTACATGTTGAGCCAAACATTGTTTATTAAAATTAATTATCGTGTTAAACATAATTTTAGTCCTGATCGCTCTAAACTTCGTAAAATTTCGAGTAGCCAGTCTCTACAATAAGTTAATGAGTTTGGAAAATATTCTTTCCAATTGGAAGGCAGCGAACCCCTATTATGCTTTAATACGAAAATATTAGTATAGTTCGAAGAAATTATACACTTTATTTGATATAAAGGTGATCGGCTTTGATCTTCTAATATCGTCCTCAGACCGATTGGTCTATCAAATAAAAGAAATATCGTTAGAGGGAAACAGTTGTAACTGATTACTAACTATAGTATGTTACATGAATGAACAACAACATTAAACAAAACAGTATACCCCAGGTTGGTGCTGCCACGATTAGCGTGTGGCTTTTGTTAAACAGCGAGAAAACGATGCGAATTATAAAAGACAAGCCACACCCATCAGCACAGCGTGAACCAATGAGAGATGTCGTACAGTAGTTACGTATGTCAAAGATAATGTAAATATACGAATAACCCATTATGGAATTTTCCTACCTATAAAACGTAGATGCTATATCATTAATAAATAGAAATTACAAGTACTTCAGAATAAAAAGAAATTGGTTGGTCAGGAATCATATTTCATACAAAATCGTACGCACTTTTCGATACAAAATATGGAAGTAATCAAAATTATCCATGTAAAACGATCAAGAGAAAATCTTGTACGGTTTGGAACATCGCTGACAACAACCGAGAGCAATAAAATACGTCCCAGGGACTACGAATGAAACGTCATTCAGAACTTGCGTGGCAACTTTTGATTGACCTACGACATCGATATGCAAAAATTCTTGGAAATTACCCTAAAAGTTATGAGGTCGTGTAGTGAATCGCGCATGAGTAGGTGGGTGACGGGGCAATTGTCCTCGGAGAGACGAAGTTTCCAGTTTCGAAACCGGCGCGACACAGTTTTCGTGCCAGGTCGTTATAAAATCTGGGCAAAAATACCGTAACACGGTGAAAATTCATTACGGAGTATAGCTTTTATTTGTGAATTAATCGTTATATTAGGTAACAACGTAATCATCTTCGACTGTTGACGTTTCATTTAGGCAGCAATGATTAATTTGCACGCAACATAACAGGGCCAGTTTCTCTAATTAAACAGTAAAACATATTTTACCAATTATTGGTATCATCGACAGAGGGTTATAAAACTCGGAATTCATTGAAGTCACGATGAAAACTTCGAACTCTCAGTTTGCAGCTACACTTACATCTACTATGCACCAGCCACCTTCCAGTGCGTGATTGCCTCCTTCTCCCAGTCGCATATGGTTATCAGGAAAAGCGATTGCCGGTAAGCTGCGGTGTGGGCTCCGATATCTCCCAGTTCACTTTATGGCATTTTCAAGAAATATGTGTTGGAGGATGCAATGCATTGGTTGACTCTCCCAGAAACGTACAGTCTTGGAACACTGGTAGTAACCAATATCACAATGCAGAACGCCTTTGTTGTCACAGCGTCTGCAGTTTTAGTTAGCTTATATCTTCGTGACGCATTCACATTTTAAAAAAAATGAACCTGTTACTCATCATCTCGATATCATTTTTCAATCTTATCTGGCATGGATCACACAATGATTAGCAATATTCAATTGCTGATCGATGAATGTTTTGTGAGCTGTTTCATTTTTCTGATAGACAATATTTCCTGATGATTCTTCCAAAGGATTTCAGTACGGCTTCTGCCACGATTGATTATTTATAATCATCTGTAGCCGTACTTCTACATACATTGTGGAAGTAAACGACTTCCAGGGATTGTTCTGTCATAATCATAAAACAAAGGATTTCCCGATCTATTTGTTTGTAATCGAAAACGTTGGATTCTCTTGTTTATCTAGATAATATTGGGATCGGCTCTCCAAAATATTTCCAGTTTGGTTCACCATTGCCCCATTTTCAGCCTGCTGAGACATTTGGGTGATAAGAACTGCCACTGGGCGAGGCTTCAATATCCTTTCAACGAATCCAGTATTTATCCTTCAATCACATTCGAGGATAAACTGCAAACAACTGTTTCATCTTTGAAATACAACGTAATGGGTAAAACCTGGGAAACAAAATAAGAAGTGAAAGGCTACATATGTATGAGAATTAAGGCATTAGTAATTTTGAAGAGCTCAAACGTACCACAGACACAATTACATGGGGTATACGTTTCTGACGTAGGCTTAAGTAAAGAAATAGTCTACCTATCAAGTAAACCTGAAGTAAGGAATAAATTCATTGTAATGATAAAAGACGTAGTCTAGCAGTAGACACATGACTTGAAAACGACAGATTTTATGGCCTATGAGGAGAAAGATGAAGTTAGAAATATGAGAGGTATCATAGGCTGTCAATTTCATGGTAATAATCTGATGCCATAATTGAAATAAAAAAGTTTATTTAGAAAGAAGGGATACAGGGAACCTACATCTAGATATTTACTCCGTGCAAATCACATTTAAGTTCCAGTCAAAGGGTTCGTATGAACACTTTGATATTAGTTCTCTACCGCTCCATTCTCTAATAGCACGCGAGAGAAATCTTTCCAGTTTCGATTTTATTTTTCTTATTATTATGGTCGTTTCTCCCTATGTATGTGGCTACTAACAACATACGTTCGCATTTTTCTAAGACAACGTTGGCAAAAGAAATTTCGCAAATTGATCTTGCCTTAACGATGTTGTTTTTCTTTTATAGATTTCCATTCCCAATCGTGCATCATTTCCATGGCAGGTCTCCCCCCTGTAGAACAGGAACAGTAGAACAGTCGTACATTGTCATGGTTTAAAGTGTCGCCGTTTATTACGGCAAGGTTTGGTGTTCGTCGTCCTCTTTTCCGCTAAACTGGGACTAATGTAAAGAATCATGCTAGATGGCTGGGAACAGGAAAGGCATCGGATGGTCTTTTCGGGCGAATCCGAGAGTTGTTTGTTTAAAAATAATGGCAGAATTTTTGCTTCCCGCAAACGGGGACGGGAGGGGGGATATCACCATGACTGCATTGCAGAAGACGTACGGTGCCATCTCAAGGCCTTATGATGTGGAGAACTATTAGACACAACCACAAATCACAATTGATGCATAAATAAATTTGCTTTATAGGTTTGGTCCGCCTTGAGCATTCACAAATGTTTTTTCATTTCTCCCAGACATGTTTCGCTGGCGTTGCAGCATCATCAGTGGGATGTTTATTGTCTGTCAAATTAACAGTGGAATGATTATTACTTTTTTACATTAACAGTGAAAACTACAGATAATTGTGAGACTACTATACATAGTTTCTTATTTTTATAGGTATGCTAGGCCTACCTTAATACCACATGTTGTTATGTTTGTGGTTTTTCCACTCACAAAATGTCACTGATAGTTTTTGACAATTTGTCATCTGCAAACCAAAACGTGTGTATTTAATGTGGTGAATAGTTCGCTTGTAAATAAGGGATTTTTATAAAAATACAGGACGTAGTTTTTGTGTTTTGGTTTGATTTTATTGTAGCTACTGCTTCTATATCAAAATGTCTAAGTGTTTATAACAAGTTTTTGTCACTTACTTTGGTGGATATGCGCTTTTTCCGTGTTGTGGACAGGCACTGTGTCACTTTCACTTTCACTTTAAACCCCAAGATGAATTGATGCATAAAGTTTTTTGAAATGTTTGTAGTTCTGCGGGACCAAACTATGTTGGTTATCAGTCCCTAGACTTACAAACTACTTAAACTAAGTTAACTAACCTAGGGTCAACACACACATCCATGCCTGAAGGAGGAATCGATCCCCCGACGCGGGAGGCCGCTAGATCCGCTAGATCCGCTCGGCTACTCCCGCGCGGTAATTGATGCATATCCTGAGCAATGAGACTATTCTGATCTACGTACACGACATCCTGTGTCAATTAACCATGCCCTTCCTCTACGACAATCCAGAAAACGTTTTTCAAGAAGACAACGCACGACCACATGTTGTTGCGCCATGTGTCTTCTTAGTGTTATAAACGCCAGTCTTTAGATCTGGTCCGCCGGATCACAGCACGGTGCCGCACTACAGACTGCTAACGAAAGTACGAGCTTATGGATTAGGTACCAAAATATGTTGGTGGCTCGAAGATTACTTAAGTAATAGAACCTAGTAACGTCCTCCTCGACGGCGAGTGTTCATCAGAGACTAGGGTATCGTCAGGGGTGCCCCAGGGAAGTGTGATAGGATCGCTATTATTTTCTATCTATATAAATGCTCTGACGGGCAGAATGAGTTGCAATCTGCGGCTATTTGCTGATGACGCTGTGGTGTACAAGAGGGTAGCTTCATTGAATGTAGTAGGATGCAGGATGACTTGGAACAAATTTATAGGTGGTGTGAGGAATGGCAACTAGCGCTAAATGTAGAAAAAGTAAGGTGATGCAGATGAGCAGGCGTAATCTTCGAATAAAGCATTAGTAGTGTGCTGCTTGAGAGTCGCGTCCATTAAATATCTAGGCGTAAAGCTGCACAGCGATATGAAACGGAACGAGCATTAAAGGACAGTCTTGGGGAAGGCAAATGGTCGACTTCGCTCTATTGGGAGAATTTTGGGAAGGTGTGATTCATAAAAGAGTCCGCATATAAAACGCTTGTACGACCCCGTGTTGAACATCGCTCAAGTGTTTGGGATCCCAACCTGATCGGTTTAAAGGAGGACATAGAGGCAGTTCAGCGGCGGGTGGCGAGGTTTGTAACTGGTAGATTCGATCAATGCGCGAGTGTTACCGAAATGCTTTTGGAACTGAACTGGGAGTCGATGGATGGGAGTCGGCGTTTTTTTGGAGAAGCACTGATGAAGAAATGTAGATCGGAGGAATTTGAGGCGGACTGAAGAACGATTCTACCGCCACCGACCAACATTTCGCGAAAAGACCACAAAGATAAGGTTAGAGGGATTATGGCTCGTACGGTTGCATACAGGTATTCGTTTTTCCCTCGTACTATACGGAAGTTGAACAGGAAAGTAACTAGTAATGGAACTGAGTCTTCTTCGCCACGCACCTTTGCATGAATTGGGAAGTATTTATATAGATGTAGATCACCAGACTTGCTGCCAATCCAAATTGAGAGGGATATGGCAAACGACAAGTGCCGCGCTGCGACCCACTACCAACAACCATAGATGAACTTCGGTAAGCGGTGAATGCAACATGGCAGGCTGTACCACAGGATGTCATTAGAGCATTGTACGCTTCGCAGGAATCAAGTTATTATAGTCCCTGGCGCTAAGACATATCGTGGAATGAAACTCACAACCGTTCGGTTAATGGTAGAGTATGCCGTACATTACAACACCTTTCGATTGATCTCCATGAAAGTTGGTACAATTCCCATAGGCTGAAGAGAAAATGGAGTAGATTGTCTGAGAGAGGGGATGGAGGAGAGGAACAGACGAGGAGGAAGCTGTGTTCAAAGAGGTGGGTAGGATACAGGCCGAGAAAGGGGAGGGGCGCTGGAGATAAACAGAGAGGTGGCACAGGAGGTAATTGACGCAAAGACAAGTTAGATTGGGTAAACAACTGCCAGAAAATCCACTAAATACCTTGGAATTATTATTACTTCAGACTTAAACTGGAAAGAACCCATAGATAATGTCGTCGGAAAGGCGAACTAGAGACTGCATTTTATTGGCAGAACCCTTAAAAGATGCGACAGAACTACAAAAGAGACTGCATACACTACGATTGTTCGTACATTTTTTTGAGTATTGCTGCCTAGTGTGGGATCCTTATCAGGTGGATTTGACGAAGGACATCGAAAGAGTCCAAAGAATGGCAGCTTCTTTCGTATTGTCACGGTACAGGGAAGACAGCGTTACGGAAATGATACAGGATTAGTGTGGTGTCGCACAAGTACAAAGTGCGCGCCACCTACTTTCGCCGCGCGCCGCCATGCACGCACGGCGCGGCGTTCTTACGACGACAACCACGAGCGCCCTCTGCTGCAACTCCGCTCGTGGCCACCACTGAACGACATCGTTCACTTGGGACTGAGATAGGAACCAGTTAAGACTTCGTATTCAGATGGGCACCAGTAAAGACTTCGGAATCAGATAGGCACCAGTGAAGACTTTGCTATCAGTTAGGCACTAGGCAGGACTCTAGCTCAACTATTTATCAGCTATGTAAAAGTTAAGTATTGTATAAATTCTGTGCAATATATATCTCGTTCTAATTTACTCTAGTGTTTCTAGTTTCTGGCTGCTCCCCTCCGTACCTGCACCAGCGTGCTATCTTTATTCCTGTGTCGGTCTCATTCCACTCGGATACCGACACCTACGACGGAAACGAGACACAAAAGCGGCGACGAGGCTGGGACACAAAAATTAGGATGGGAATCATTACAACAACGACGCTTATCGCTGCGGCGTGGGCTACTTACGAAACTCCAATCGCCAACATTCTCCTCCAAATGCGAAAATATATTGTTGACTCCCACTTACATAGGTAGAAATGATCATCAGAATAAAATACGAGAAATCAGAGCTCGAACGGAGAAATTCAGGTGAGATAAATAGTATAACGGTGCTTCGATGAACCTTCTGCCAGGCACTTAAATGTCATTTGCAGAGTATCTCATGTAGATGTAGAGAGAAGGATGTGAACAGAGACAGGCGCAGGAGTATGTATAAAGTGACGAAGAGGAGTAAGAGGGGGGATGACGACGACGCGGAAGTAGATGTGTGAGGAGGTTGGGGAGTGAATGGACAAGGAGCTGCAATCACGCATGAAATGATTTAGTACTTTGTCTGACACATTATGTAATTTTAATTCAAAGTATTAATTCGTCCACCTTCTTTATATTTCTCTTTGGCCAAGTTTCCGCACCTGCTAGGTCGGCTTTTGTTAAGACCGGATTATATTCACGGGATGGCCTGATGCCTTCCTGTCGCCATCAGTGCCCCTCCGGTAGGGTATGTGTACCCCAAATGTCTGCGTATAGTGTTGTATGTGTGAAAGTGTAAAGTGTTACGAAATGTTTGCGAAGCATGTAACTAAGGCGGGACGTGGGGACCAGCCAGGTATTCACTTAGGGGGATGTGGAAAACCGCCTATAAACCACACCCAGGCTGGCCGGCACTCCGACCCCCTTCGTTAACCCGCAGGGCGGATTCGAACCGGAGCCGCTACGCGTCCCCGTCTCGGAAAGCGATGCGGTTAACCGAGCGGATCATTTATTGTTACTGCTATTATATTTCTTATTATATTTATTATATTCATCCCCCAACAGCCGTAAATCAGCTTTGTTTTAAGTACGCAACCGATTTCGGCATCAAATGTTTGTAAAGTCGAACTGAACTGCTTGGTCATTAGTCCGCAGCTTATAAACTACTTAAACTAAGGTAACTAACCTAAGGACAACACAAACACACATGCCCGAGGGAGAACTCGAACACCCGTCGGCGAATGGCCGCGCGCACCGCAGCACGGCACGCCAGTGCGCACGGTTAAACCGCCGCTGCGTTTTCGGCATCAAACATGTTATCTTACATGTTTGTTCAGGAACTGGGGGAAATATTATAAAGAAACCGGTATATTTTGACTGATCACGTAAATGTATGGATGGTATGACATGGCCTCAAGATGGCATTACTGTGTTACCAAAACTGGTTTCGTAGATTAAAAATGTAGTTTTACGGTTGTAGGCGGATGAATAAATACTTTCAATTAAAAACTTGATCAGCCGCAGTCCAAGTCTCCATTACAATATGGAGCTACACCATTTTATAATTTGCTAGTCGGTCGAGTAAAAATATTTTGAGTGAAGTAAACGAGAAAGTTGCCAGCAACGTAAGTTTCTCGGATCATCTCCTTCTATATCTATGAAAAATCACATTTAGCAGTTATCTTTCGTGGTGATCACTGGAACTGTGAGGCATGATGCAAGGTTGCCTTTACCATGCATCACACGGTGGCCTGAGGATTATAAACATCTTCCCAGTGAAATCATAGATACACGACCTAACTTTCACGGTAATTGGTGAAACATTTTCAAAGTTTATTGTAAGGTACCATCTGACATCCACCAAGCAGAATAATGTTTGGAGCCTACCCAAGAACATCCTGCAAACATTTATTTAAGGATCTAGGGATCTTCACAGTAGCTTAACAATATGTATATTCACTTTTGAAATTTGTTATCAATAACACAACGCAATTCAAAAGTAGCAATTTGCATATCTACAACATTACATGAAAGGATGATCTACACTATTCAAAAGTCTTTGGTCATTTACCAAATAACATAAAATGTATGACAGATAGCCAATTAACATTAAAAATGGTAGAATTTCTGAATGTCAACACCTACTACTCAATAGAAGAATTTAAAAAAAGAAATTAGTCTAATTCAGTCTAATCTAAACCTTAGTCTAGACACTGATCTTCTTGTTTTACTGATCAAGTGTGTAGTTTTTTTTTCAAGGTCGGAATAAAACTGTATTTTTTGTCAAATATTTAGTAGAGCTCATGGGACTTAACTACGGTGTCATCAGTCCCTAAACATACAAGCTACTTATGAACTAGTTAATACTAAGGACGGCATAAATATCCATGCCCGAGAGGGGATTCGAACCCCCGACCGTAGTGGCCGTGCAGATTGTGACTGGCGCGCCGCAGAACTCTTGGCCACCGCGGCCGGCCTTATATTTTGTCGAATCTTGTAATTTAAGTACCTTCTGCCAGGACATACAAAATTTTATGTAGACAGAAACCCTCCTCATTTTTAAACGTCAAGTGTGCAAAATTTCATCGATATAGAAATAAAACTCTAGATTTTGTAAATTTCCACAAGAATAGTGTCATGCCCCTCGAACCGGTCGAATTTTAGAAAGCTGTGTTCCCATTGTTTTTAAGGTCAAGTGTGCAAATTTTCATCAAGATCGGAATAAAATTATAGATTTGTATAATTTGCAAACAGACAAACACACAAAAGACGGTTTATCACGCATCTCATTGTTTATGACGTCATTTCATCTGAAATATGTGTCGTAGGCGGTTTTTACGCCCAAGGAAACCGCTACCTCATGGTATGGAATATGTGCACCACGTTTGTTTGAAATCGGTCCAGTGGTTTAGGAGGAGATTTACAACATTCTCGTGTGACGCAGCAGTTTGTCACGCATTTCTTTACTTATGACTTCATATCTCCTACACCCACATTGACCTCCCTCTTGTATTAAAGATCAATTATGCGAAATTTCATTAAGATTGGAACAAAACTATAGATTTGTATGGAATCTATTAAGATTGAGGTGTTTGTGCCTATATTTCACTCTGCAGCCAAAACTACACATCGCAAACGAATAGTGTTGACTGTGGTATGCCGGTCGCGGTGGCCGAGGGAGTGAGGCGCTCCAGTCACGGTCTGCACGGCCACTACGGACGGGGGTATTAATCCCACCTCGGGCATGGATACTTGTGCCGTCCTTAGTATTAGTTAGTTCATAAGTAGTTTGTAAGTTTAGGGACTGATGACCCCATAGTTAAGTCCCATAAGCTATACAAACATTTGAAACATTTGACTGTGGTATTAGGAATCAGTCTCTCATTGTGCACTATGTTGATAGAGGATCGTTAACGATGAGGGGGTGGAAGATGTGGTAGTTCGAAATTACCGACTTTTATGAAATTCTTTGTATGGGTGTCAATGGAGACGATCTCTCTTTGTTTTTGTAGTACAAAGTCTCACGTTGTGTACCATAGCAGTTCCGTGTCGATAGCTGTAAGAGGGTGGAAGCATATTGGTTGAAAGTCGTCACATTATATAAAATTCGGACTGAAGACCAGCGATGACGTTTGACACTATAATAGCGAAGAGGTTATGTACAGCGAAACGTGATGCACATTCTTCAGTTATTTTTCTGCAACAAGCGTACGAATTTTTAAAAATTCATATTGCAGTTCGAAAATTAGAACTACCAAGAGAGATGCAAAAGCCTAAGAAAGAAATTTCTCGTTCTCGATCCGTTTCTAATTAGGACAGAAAACAGCACTGAAAAGTGAATCTACAGACAATAGGAACTTGAAATTTGTTTATTGACGTTGTTTATTTTACACTGTAGGCATCAGCGATTTTTCGATATTCCCATCCTTAAGGGGTTGAAATAGGGGATGAACGGTTTTTGAAAATACGTTGCTATGAAGGCAATTCTGAAGCAAAAAATACAAAACTTCGGATTTAGATTTTGTATTGGAATTTTTAAAGGACGTGTTTCGATATTTTTGGAAATGCAACCATAGAGCGGGGAAATAAGGGAAAATCTGCTAAGAGTGCTACCAAATCTATATTGATGCTAGAAATGCGAAAACTTGGATTTGGAACCATGGTTGGAATTTAAGAAAATGTTTTTCCGGGTGTTATGAATTCTGCCATCAATGGTGGAATAGGGGGTGGCAAATACTTGATTAAGAAAGCATTTCTAGGCTAAATCGGTCGCGGCGGAACGGCCGAGCGCATTGATGCACTATGATGCGATGCGCGAGGTCGTTCCCCGTCGGGGGTTGGAATCCCTCCTCGGAAAAAGATGTTTGTGCTGTCTTTAGTATAATGTAGTGCGTAGGTAGTTTGTAACTTGGCGCGGCGGAGCGGCATTGAGGCGCAATGGTACAATGAGCGAGGCCGCTCTCCGTCGGGGATTCGAATCCTCCCTCGGCTATGGATGTTGTGCCATCCATAGAATAAGCTAACTCCTAAGTAGTTTGTAAGTTTAGGGACTGATGACCCCGCAGTTAAGTCGCATAAGCTTCACAAACGTTTGTACATTTGTAAGTTTACGGACTGATGACTCCGAAATTAACTCCCATAAGCTTCACAAACATTTTAACATTTTTAAAGCTAAATCTATGATTATTTATATTCAGAAGTATAAACAACCAATGCAGACCATCCAGTCTACCCGTGCGAAGCAGCTCGTACATATATAAAAAAGGCGGGTAACACAGTGGTGTGGAGATATCTACATCTACATGTACATACATACTCCGCAGTCCACCGTAAGGTGCGTGGCGGAGGTTACTGTACCACTACTAGGCATTCCCTTTCCTATTCCACACCCAAAAGAGGAAGAAAAGAATGCCTATATGCCTCCGCACGAACCCGAATTTCTCTTCTCTTATCTTTGTGATCACTACACGAAATATAAGTAAGCGGCAGCAAGATCGTACTACACTCAGCTTCAAATTCTGGCCCTCTAAATTTCCTCAACAGAAATTCACGAAAAGAACGTCGTCTTTCCTCCAGCGATCCCCAACTGAGTTGCCGGAGCATTTCCGTGACTCTCTCGCATTGGTCGAACCTACCAGTAACAAACCTAGCTGCTCGCCTCTGAACTGCTTCTATGTCTTACCTTAAACTGATCTGCTGGGGTCCCAAACACTTGAGCAATATTCAAGACTTGTTCGTACAAGCGTTTTATACGCCGTCTCCTTTACAGATGAAGTACATCCTCTCAAATTTCTCCCAATAAACCGAAGTCGGCTGTCCGCCTTACTCACAACTGTCCTTACATGTTCGTTCCATTTCATATCGCTCTGCAACGTTACGCCTAGGTATTTGAACGACGCGACAGCATCAAGAAGCTCACTACCAATGCTGTATTCTTACATGATGGGATTGTTTTTCCTACTCATGCGCATCACTTTACTTTTTATCTACATTGAGAGCTAACTGCCATTCTTCACACCAACTAGAAATTTTGTCTAAGTCATCCTGTATATAGATAGAAAATAATAACGGTCCCATCACACTCCCCCGGGACACGCCTGACTATAGACAGCAAATATTAAAATATTAACTTCCATTGCGTACCTTGAAACGTGTCCTAAAAAAAAAAAAAAAAAAAAAAAAAAAAAAAAAAAAAAAAAAAAAAAAAAAAAAATTGTAAGAAAATGTCTAATATTGTGTCTCTTGTTTTGTGTCGAGAAACTCGCTTGCAAGAAAATTTATAATGTTGCTTCTACTGTGTGTATGGATATGTGTACTGAAGTCTGTGAAGTTTCATCTGTGGCAAAGTTTATGTATCGCATAGAATCGTAGCTCGCGCAGAGAGAGAGTGGGACTTGTGGTTCAGCTCGCTTAGAGAGCGGTTGAGTTGTGTGTATGGCTCCAATGTAGAACAGAGGCCGCTGTGCCAGCAAGTTGATTTGATTGTATTTGTAATATATATATTGTATTTTTATTACTATGAAAACGTTGTACCACCGCTGGAATGAAGGTAATTGCATTTGATGCCATTATGAAAAGATTTTATTATGTAGGTAATGTAATTGTGACTATTTACGTAGTTACGTAGTTACAAGATTAACGTACTTCCTTTGTTTGATAATTAGTTATTTGTGGATTTAAAGTGCAGTATTGATTTTGGTAATCTTGAAGAACAGATTTCGTTATTTGTGCCATAGTAAATGATTGTAATGCAACACTGCAGTTAATTGATTATGATACTGCATTTTGATAATCAGGTACTGATCTGCATAAAATTCTCTCAGTCAAACATTAAGAAAATCGTTTGTGTTTTTAGTACCTTTCTCGCAGTCAAATTCTTTGAGTATAGTCAGTGTGTGTTTCATGCAGGTTACTTGTCACAGTTATTTCGTTAAAAGATCCGTTGCGCACATAATCAGTTTAATGCACTGTTTCTTATTTAACAGTATATACATCAATATCAGGGCCATAATTAAACCAAATTGCTGTGTTAATGAACAATTTATTGTCTGATTTAACGATAGGTTCAACATCAAACAACACACACACAGCTTTTAACCGAGCACGAATAGAATGAACGCTTTCAGCGAGAGGTACATGTTCACTTATTTTACTCGAATACCGGTAAACACTTGTTACCTGTTATGGGTGTTCGGCGTCCTTAACTCTCCGTCGTCCACGAGTGCGGCGGTTTTAACGGCAGAAACGCTGCAGTGGGAATGGCCGGCCTCGGGGAGGCAGATAGGAGTTTGTGCGCGGGATTGCGGCTCGTGTCTCTCGGCAAACGCCGATCGGGAAGAGAGATGAGCCGAGTATCAACAAGTGCTCAGCCGGTGGCGACGGCGCGAGCAAAAAAAGCGACGGCGCGCGTTAACAGGTGCCCAAGATACGGCCGCAATGTGTCACCCAGAGAGCGGGCCACGCATTTACATCCGCTATCTCCTGCCCTGCCCCGCTCTCTCTTTTTACGCCTCTCTCTCTATCTCCATCTCTCTCTCTCTCTCTCTCTCTCTCTGTCTGTCCGTCTTTTTGCGTCCGTCTCTGTGACGGAGATAGCGAGTGTGTGCGCGTTCGCACAATCGCCCTCGCAATTCAGATTCGCCTGCCGCTATCGCCGCGAATGTTTGCTCATTTCCTAAACGACTGTTCTCGCGCGGTCTGTTCTTCTGTCTAGATGATTCAGTAGCTGCAAGTGACAGGCGAATAAATGGTCGCCCGTTTCGTAACATCAGCTGAGGAAAGCACGCTTCCTAAACAGAATCCGTATGTGCAGTGGGACTGGCAACTGTGTCATTCTCAGTGCGGATTTTTCTGGACGTGGATTCTCATTGTACCTCTCTCCACTATCAAAGTAGGGGACGGCGGGGCAAGATGGGGAAGCTAACTTTAACCCCTTGCAAAAGGAACACGAATAACCAAAATCATTTTGATTATAATTTGTTTATTATATTAATTTGAATTATAATAAAATGCAAAGATAATTGCAAACTTGTTAATTTAGTTATATATATCGACATTTGGAAAATTAACAACAAATTCCCCGTCTTGCGTTTATAACACGCCCTGGTTTCCTACAAAAACTCATAATTACCACCGAGCTATGTGGCGCAGTGGTAACGCGATGGACTCGCATTCGGAAGGATGGTGGTTCAAATCCACCTCCGGCCATCCAGATTTAGGTTTTCCGTCATTTCCCTAAATTACTCCAGGCAAATGCCGGGATGGTTCCTTTGAAAGAGCACGACCGATTTCCTTCCCCATCCTTACCCAAACACTCTGAGCGTAAGCTCCGTCTCTAATGACCACGCTGTCGATGGGACATTAAACTCCAAGCTTCCTTCCTTCCTTCCTTCATAATTACCTTTTCATCACGTGCGGAAGACACCACCATTCCTTTAACTTCCCATGTCCCTAAGCCCATTTTTTACACAGTTATTAACAATCTGCAGGCTCGGTGACATGGATTCGGGACATATTAAGACGTACTGGAACAGGGGAGTATCAGTTATAATAGGCTACTGTCTGAAACAAAATATATTACATTAATAACAAGTACAAATAAGCATCAATGCACTTCACGCGCTATACACGGAATTGCACCTATTATAAGTACACTAAACAACGAGTATGTTGCAACAGTTCCACAAAAGAAACATGTTCGTGGCTACGATTAACACGAAATACAATTGTACCAGCTGCTAGCGGATGCAGATGGCGAGTGAGAGTCGCCTAGGCTCTGGCGGCCCGTTTGCGAGACTGCTCGCGTCCCCACCGACTGCCACCTTTCCATAGATGTTACACGGGGGAAGACGGTGAACTAGCATCAATACGTTGATAAAGCTGAAATAAAGATTGGAATAACGGAATAATGAGACGATACGGTTTCAGAACATGGATTTGAAAATTGTAGAATCAAGTCTTCTTTTTTATTTAGGCGCATTACTATCACATAGTATACAAATGTGGACAGTATCCTCATCATCACTTTCTATTCCTGCACAAGATTCGTCTTCCTCGTTGTCATTCGACCTCCTCAGTTTATGTTCTCCTGAGCATGAAGGGTTGTTAAAAAAAAAAAAAAAAAAAAAAAAAAAAAAAAAAAAAAAAAAAATTAACTGCGGGGTCATCAGTCCCTGAACATACAAACTACGTATGAACTAACTTGCACTAAAGACGACACAAACATCCATATCCGAGGGAGGATTCGAACCTCCGACGCGGGAGGCCGCACGATCCGCAACGTGGCGCTCCAGCCCCCCTTTTTTTTCATTCTTTTTGTTCAGCTTAAGGGACTTAACTGCGGGGTCATCAGTCCCTGAACCTACAAACTACTTATGAACTGCCTTATACTACAGACGACACAAACATCCATGCCCGATGGGAGATTCGACCCCCGACCGTAGCGGCCATGCAGACTGTGACTGGCGCTCCGCAGACCGCTCGGCCACTGCGGCCGGCCATATTTATGTGATTCTCCGTGTAGATTTTTGTTGGCATGAGACAATATGAATCGTCCGATTCCAATGTCGGTGGACTATCTTACTAATAGTTCATAAATATCTTATACCAAGAAAAATATGTCTGAGAATCGCATAAATAACATTAAGAACTTCCTGAAATACACTGTGCATGTATTCCCAAACTCAATACAACGCTACGTAAGAGAAATAGTTTGCTTGTGTCATGACTACCCTTGGCAGGCAGCGCACAGGCGGTGAAAGTTAACTGAGAAAGCGGGAACTGTAAATGCGAGTTTTGCCAACCAACGAATTATTCCTGCCTGTTTAAAGTAAATATTTTCTGCTCCCCCACCCCAACCCAAAGCAAGAAAGGCACTGATCAAATTCAGTAATAGAACTACTGCCTCCGAAATTTCCGCCTGATGTAGTGGTTGCGTACTGAATTCATAATGTGAAGGTCGCGAGATCGAATATCGAAAGCAGTAATTTTTTTTAAACAGCATTTTTTAGCTCCTTGCTAGTTCATGGTTGTGGTTTTTGACATGTTAGATTAGATTGGCTTAATACTTGTTCCATAGATCATATATACGACATTTCGTAATGATGTGGAACGTGTCAGTTTAGTAAATGTTGTCTTTACTTGACAATCAATATTTTAAGGATTTTTTTATTTTTATTTTTTTATTTTTTAAGTTTTATCTAAAAATTCATCTACATTGTAGAAGGAGTTGCCATTCAGACATTCCTTTAATTTCTTTTTAAATACTAGGTGGCTATCTGTCAGACTTTGATGCTATTTGGTAAGTGACCAAAGACTTTTGTGGCAGCATAATTCACCTCTTTCTGAGCCAAAGTTAGATTTAACCTTGAATAGTGAATATCATCCTTTCTCCTAGTGTTGTAGCTACAAGGTATGTTTTAACAGGGCTACGGGACAGGGGCGGGACTAATGACTATCTCTAGTGAAACAGCAGACAGACTCAAAATAGGTAACAGAATATCTACAATCTTTTTCCGATTTTCTGTGTTACATTGTCCCTAAATGTATATACAGAATGATGTTGTAAGATCGACAGCACACTCAAAATGCATTATATCGTGGCGGAAAGCGATATTACTGTACTAATTTCATTGATGGCTATTCAGACAGATATTTCTGTAATAGCATTATTTTCTTTGAGATACGTAACATGAAATACCTCACTATCTTATTAATGAACTTTAAAAGTAGGCCAGTGAACGAAATAAACGCTTAATTCTGTTAGGAAGTACCCAGATAAGAGTTTACTTTTATAGAAAAAAATTAATTTTAGCAGTAAAATTAGTAAACGGTCCGTGTGAACTGCCGGCTACACTTTGCTGTAAAACCTTGTTCCCTGGCCCAAATTGAGAACTGACTTGGTTCAAATTACTCTAATAACAGGAAGTTAAAGATACAGTGGGCAATATACGTAGCATCTCACACGAAATTACACACAGGCATTAATAAACAAGCCACCACAATTAGAATTATTTCATAAAGGTGGTTAAAGGAAACCATTTATGCCGCAACGGAACTTAAACACAAAAATTTAAATCTGAGCTTATTCTCAGCACTGGTGAAAAACAATATTAAATAAAAAAAGTGGGTATGCTGCTCGGCAACTACAATTTATAGGCAAGTCAAAATTATTACGAACTTAACTTGCTTATTCAGGTTGAACGCAAGGAAAATGGGAAACCAATATTGTTAATACAATAAAAATTCATGTCCTTTATATAATCTAATACTGAAGATGCCCAGCATTGAATTTAACCTAAATTACACAGAACTTAATGCTACTGGGTGGAAGGATACACAAACAACACTCACTCCCTCACACACACGCAATGCAACAGCGAAACTCACCAAATCAGCGTGCTGAAACGAGGCAGAAGCTGGCGCCACTATCGTAGGCGAAATTCAGCAAACTGCGAAGATGGCTCTGGGCTGTCGTGTTTTATTTGAGATGTTGCGTGAGTATAGCATAGTTAAGTTGCATTTAGATTAAACCGCGAGCAAACACGCTAACGGTCAGACACGGCTACCTTACATGATCGCACTCTACTGAAGGTGAAGTAGTTAAAAATCGGATTCATTACACAAAATCACGGCGGACTCTTAAGTTGCAATCTGAGAGTAAACTATCTAGGCACTCATTCTATGACGAATGGCGTGAATTCAGGTGACTAGCTGCAAACCCCTGAAGTCGGAGTTCGGACCAATGTGGTACCGAAAACCGATAAAAATGTATAAATTCAATTTCCGAAAAATAAAGGAAATTAACTACAGCAAGCAACCCTTAGAAATACAAAGAATTTCACAAGCGAGTTATTGAAGGAGGTTGTATAAGGCTCGGAGAGAATTACTCAAAATGTTCAAATGTTTGTAAAGTCTATGGGACTTAACTACCGGGTCATCAGTCCCTAAACTTACAAACTACTTATGAACTACTTACGAACTAGGACTGCACAAATATCCATGCCCGAGGGGGGATTCGAACCCCCGACCGTAGCGGCCGTGCAAACCGTGACTGGAGCGCCTTAGTCTCCTCGACCACCGCGTCCGGCAGAGCATTAATGATAAAGAGTGAGTGCATACTACAATTTCGGAGAAGAAACAGCAAAATTAAAATAGGTGGGGAGAGAAGATCTCGAAATGTTTGTGGAAATCAGAAGAATACACACATAGTTACTTGCCTGAGGGGCATGGAACAAACAATAGTGGAAGATGAAGGCTTTGTTCTATGAACCAACCACGTGCAACACATAACACTCACGGAAGGGAACGATAAGAAAGATTTTACACGCACTGTACAAAAATGAACATATCGTCAGTGAGAAAACGTGCCCCACAAAGCTAGAAAGAATTTACACAGAGTTCGTACACCGCCACATAATCACTAAAGGTTTGAGTATACCAGACCGTTATCAAACGGCTACACCGCATATATCTGTTGGAAAGCACTGGATTGAAAAACTAGAACACATTTCCGCGCACGATCGGAAAAAATATTCCGAAAAATCTAAGTTGAAGAATCTAAGTTAAACAAGCTAGACAACGAATCGCTACCATCTCCGTGGACACAAGAGCAGAACCAACCTTACCTCACCACGATCCGAGCACAAAGTGAAGACCAAACGGCCTCGAGAGAGCTCGCCGACTAACGTGTAAACATAGGGTGTAGAAACCTCTTTCATAGAATCAGCAGCGGAATTTGGTAATGACTATCAACTCTGAGCCAGAGATAACCATGCAAAGGGATCTATTACTACCCACATTCAGACAGCCATTAGATTCTCCCACCCCAACTTAAAAGTAAAACAAATACACATTCTCACAGGGACAATAATAAATTATTAAAATAACAAAATCCTAGCAATATTAAGTAACATTTCAGAAACTAATATTTTCAAACATGAAATAAAAATGCTTTTCCTCATGCCTCGACATCAAACAATTTAAAATTTTTTAAAAAATATATGGAAAACGACAGACGGTCGTCTTTCAAATGTCAACTCTCGAAATTGCCAGAACATGGTAAAATATGGTATTAACAACGGACAGTCATAGAAACTGTGTCACGAGACTTTAACCATGTGCTCATTCGTAAGAAGATGTGCTTTGGTGTTATGGGTGAATCTGATGCCTTATTTAAATCTTCAAGTGGTCGCACTTCTGCCAGGGGCGCTATGTAAACGCCCATCCTGCTCGCAGTCTGGTAAAAACGTGGCGGACACCGGCCTGAGCTGCCTCGTCTTCCCACCTGCCTTACGTAAATGAATACCCATAACCATCCGAACCTGGTACCTGCCGGGCATGCATGTAAGCCCATAGACGTGAAAGGGCTAAAATTTATAAAACCAGCCAGAACAGTAATGAAGGTATCACGTGAACTGCAGCGGTTTCTATTCAACATGCATCAGTTGCGACAATCTGCCTACGTATGTCCCAGCGATTGCCACAGACGAAGACGTGAACTTTGGGATTTCAATATGATTTATATTCTTCTCGATTACGGATAGATTTGGTAGCAAGTGGTTTTACTTATAAAGCGGTGCTTTTGTAAAGCTGTAGTGGCAGGTGAATATTTTAGTCAGTCTTTTCAGATTTCGAAAAGTTCTGGAACATAAGTTTTTAAAGGTTAGAATTTTCGCATTCAAAACGTCGAGAATTACCAGAATTTCACAGTCCTTCCATCAATTACTTCGACTTCGGGAAACGTTCCAATACAAGACGACGAAGCCGTCAACAAGGTAATTGAATAATTAATTTTTCAGAATTCTGTTTGTGAATGAGTACTTTGCAAGTAATTTCAAATTTATGAGTATCTGCTATGAAGACAAGATTCTCAACATTCGGCTTGAACAGTACAAGATATTCATCGTCATGGTTCGATAGACCACGTCTGAGTGTCGGTTTCACATCTGCAACTGACACACTTTCAGTATTTATGATTGTTCCCGTGTGACGTTTCCGTTGGACACTCTACAACATTTTTATCTGAATTGTAATGCGAAGGGTGTTCAAATGAAAAGATACGAAACGTCTAAACAACCAGAATGACTGAAATTTGAATATGCCACTTTGTGATAAAGAAGTATGACATTTAGTGACGCAAATGCAGAGTACGGACTCCTCCTAAAAAATCAAGGCTGCGCCCACAGCTGGCAAGGTGATGCTCACCATCTTTTTCGACGTCCGAGGTCCCATACTCATCGAATTCCTCGATTATGGAAAAACCATTAACAATGACGTGTACTGTGAGACACTCCGGAGCCTACCCAAGTCTATCAAGAGCAAACGCCCTGGGCTGCTTAATAAGGAAGTGATTGTGCTTCATGATAACGCGCAAACAACATATCTACAGGGTCACACAATGTGTATTGGCCATGTTCTAGTGCGAGCAGCTTAATTATCCACCTTACAATCCGGATATGTCACCGTGTGACTTCCATCTGTTCGATCAGCTAAAAACATCTCAAATGAAAGCTCTTGAACTCTGACAACGAACTGAAGGACGCAGAAGAGCCACAGGAATTCTGGGAGAAGGGAATTCTTCGGCTTGTTAAACAATGGGATAGTTGTGCTTACTTTTGAATACAGACTTAATTATACCTACAGTGTCGTTCGTACCGTTTCATTTGAACACCCCTCGTACATACAGGTTTAAAGAAAGGAGTACTTGCTCCTATTGTTTTGTAATTTGTCTGTTTACTCCCGGGTAAGAGAGCCATTCACATCCACCACGATTTGTTTCAAATTTTTCGTTGATGTCTTCATTCAGGTCGTTAGTGGTATCGTATCTTGAAGTTTGTTTCTGGTGATTTTTTTAAAGATTTTTATTGAGAGTTTTGTCATTGTCTACAATATCATGTGTCGATGCCAAATCATCGTTTGAAACTAGGTATTCTAGTATCATTTATTCTTTTACTTGAGAAAATTTGCATTAGTTCTGCAGTCATTCTTTTGATTATTACACTGCTGTTCCGCTTCAAGATAGAACTTAATCCGTGAGAATTCACCTTTATGAACTTGTATCATTATTACAAAGTATTACAATACTGACACTATGTAGTTTACTACTTCATGCGTTACTAAAAAAGAGAAGGGAAGACTTGGCTTTAACGTTCCGTCGACAGCGTGCTCATTAGAGACGTAGCAAAAGCAGGTCTATAGTCCGATTACAATTAGTTGGTGGTTGATGTTTGTCACTTGGTGCTACAGTTGCCAGATGGACATCCGGCTACCGCTCGGCTATAGGGGACACACGGTGGGCTACTTCACAAAGGTTGTTGTTGTCGTTGTTCTGGTCTTCAGTCCACAGACTGGTTTGATGCAGTTCTCCATCCTTCTATATCCTGAGCAAGCCTGTTCGTCTGAGAATACGAACGGCAACTCAGATCCATTTTAATTTGCTTACTGTATTCGTCTCTTGGTCTCCCTCTGCGATTTTGCCCCCACATTTCCCTCCAATGATAATTTTACGATTCCTTTATGTTTAAGAATGTGTCCAACCAATCTATCCCCTCTTTTAGTCAAGGTATGCCAAAAATTCCTTTTCTCTCCAATTCTGTTCAGTACCTGTTCATTAGTTACGCGATCTACCCACGTAATCTTCATATTTCTTCTGTAGCACCACATTTCAAAAGCCTCAATCCTCTTCCTGTCCGCACTGTTTATCGTCCAAGTTTCACTCCCATACAAGGCGACACTCGATACAAATGCCTTGAAAAGGGACTTCCTTACACTTAAATTAATATTCTATTCCAAAAATGCTCTTCTTCCCATAGCCATTTTGCTTTTCATATCATCTTTACTGCGACCATTAAATGTTGTTTTACTACCAAGTAATATAACTCATCTACCACCTTCATTGTTTCGTCAATTAATCTAATTCCGTAAATACTGCAAACCATTACCCTTGGTTTGCTCCTTGCAGCAATTTGTCCATTCCGTTCAACTGCTGCTCCAGGTCCTTTGCCATCTCTGACAGAATTACATTGTCATCAGTGAAATGCAATGGTTCTTTTTGTTCACCCTGAACTCTAATGCCTTCTCCAAATTTCTCTTTGCGCTTCTCCATAGCATGCTCAGTGTAAAAATCGAATAACATTGGAGAAAGGCTACAAACCTGTCATTCTCCCTTCCCAACCACTTCGTCCCTTTCATGCCCTTCATATTTAATAACAGCTGTTTGGTTAATGTACCAGTTACAAATTTTTCCGTTCCCTATATTTTACCCCTTCTGAATTCAGAGTTTGAAAGAGTGAATTCCTATCAACACTGTCAAACGATTTCTCCAAATTTACAAAAGCTGGAAATGTAGTTTAGCCTTTCTTTAATCTACGTTCTAAGATAAGTTGTAGGGTGAGTATTGCCTCTCGTGTTCCTACATTTCTCCTGAATCCGAACTTATCTTCCCCGAGGGCAGCATCTGCTCGCCTTTCCATCCTTCTGAAAATAATTCGAGTTAAACCAATGTTGTTAATGTACATATTTTATAAAGTGGAGCCGCAAGGGATTAATAGCGATAATGTGAACATCTTCGACGACAGCTAATTTCAAGTGATCAACGATTGAATGCAGCAGAAGACTCGCAATGCAATCCTCAATCCGATACCGTGTCTTAACCTAATGACAAGTGATGTACCATATAGCCAACGAAACGGCTGTCAGCTGTCTCCAGCAGAGCTAACATCGTAACTGAGTCGTTCCCGCCAATTAATGCTTACCTCTATGATCAAACCCAAAAATATATCATAATCAACGCTGAAAGAAAACTGCACTTTATTGTTGTCATTGGTTACTTGAAAATATCCGTCAGACTGGCAAGTTGTTACACGAGCTACCGTGCTAGAACGAATAAGCAGCTCTCCGTGGCACTTTGTCAACGACGTAAGCAGATTCCAGTCGAACAAGAAAATTAAGAGCGTAGAAAAAATTCAATATTATTATGAGAACACGTAACAAAGTATTGGAATTTAAAAAATATTTAAATAAATTAGTTTTACAAAAGCAAGAATGATAGTAACTTAGACTTAGAAATTAAAATTATTGTAGATCATAAGGTTTGAAGCAATGATCTTCCGTACGACAAGCTGTCACTAACCATTTAGTGACCAGTGGAAACTATAGTTACAAGGTAAGTTAGTGAGAACTGTTTGCCACTGAACATGTGTGAAGTTTAGTGTGTATGGCTGTGCAATTGGCATTGTAGTTATTGTTTCTTATTGTTTAGAATGCTTGGATTCATGCCAGAAGAGGTTTTGAGAATTTTGTACACTTTACCAGAAGATGTAGAAGATTCAGACGTCGGTGCTGACTCTGATGAAGATTTTGAGTCAGCACATACTTTCAGATTTTTAACAAAAGATGGAAGCAGAAGTGAAGTACTCTGTCCATTGGCTGTGGCAGAGTACAATAAAATAATGGGAGGTGTGGATCGATTTGATCAACTGCAAGAACAGCATGTTGTAGGTCGTCGGTCATGGAAGTGGTGGCACAGACTATTTTTCTTTCTTGTATATTTGGCAGTTGGCAATTTCTACATGATGTGGAAGTAATAGAAGCAGATCAGCTAACGTTTAGATTGCATTTGGCAAGGAAGCTCATCTCCGACCTCTCAAGTCGTAAGCGAAGAGGAAGGCCCGTAAGTTTTCAGACACTAAAGAGGCGTGTCTGGAGTTCCAGATGAAGTTCGTCTGGCGAAAGTTGGAACTCATTTGCCAACAAAAGGTACTACAAACAGAACGTGCCGTCAATGTAGTACCAAAAACAAGAAAAGAGGACAAAAATAATGTATCGCAACTGTTGTGCACCTTTGTGTGTACCAGCATGCTTCTCTAAGTGCCATAGTACGTCACGTTTGTGAACTCAATGGACAACATAAACTAATATAAAAGTAAATCAAATGTTTAATATGCTTTTTGTACTAAAAATAAGGGATGTACATTTTTTAATTGAGTCCAGTTACTGCGAAGTTCGGTGGGAACAATAGTTCCCACTATTTTTTTTTTTAACCGTAGACTAAACTCTCTTTCAAGATTTAAACTATGATCTTATGTATGACTTCTTAGCCCAATATAGTATTCATAAAAAGTCTAAGACTTCTGTAAATAATTTGGTCACTAAAGGGTTAACACTGAGCTGCGGAAACACACTTAGGAACATTACAGACCCAGAAACAGGACTGAATTGTAGCATTCGGAAAGCTCGGTTTCACATAAATCTTACGCTCGTGTAATGTGTTGAGCTCTCCGATATAACACCTCTATATGTGACATTAGATCATGGTTTATGCGAAAGGACACAGTAGCGTGTGCTTAGTGTTGTGTATGAGTACCTATTTCATTAGCACAGTTGTCCATGTAATGTTTTTTGTATGGTTATCATTAAGTGATGTGAGAAATGAAAAGGACGAAACCATGAATGTAGATCGGAACAGATCAAGAAAGAGAGTCAGACAAGGATACTGAAGTGACTTGACGAGCTGTTGCGGCAATTTGGAAACGGCGAACGGTTCGGGAGTGACGTTGAGGGCTCCGATTGGAGGAAGGCAGCTCAAGCGCATGAACTGTCAACTAGCGAGTAATTTTAATCTGACTGTCATTTTATTCTTAAGAATAGGGAAGGAAATCGGCTTCATTCTTTGAAAAGAATAATTCCGGGATTTGCGTGGACTGATTTAGGAAAATTAAAATGTTCAAATGTTTGTTAAGCTTATGGGACTTAACTACGGGGTCATCAGTCCCTGAACTTACAAACTACTTATGAACTACTTACGAACTAAAACGGCACAAATATCCATGCCCGAGGAGGGATTCGAACCCCCGACCGTAGTGGTCGTGCTGACCGTGACTGAAGCGCCTCAGTCACCTCGGCCACCGCGGCCGGCTAGGAAAATTACGCAGAACCTAAATCTGGATGGCTAGGGACCGTTTTAAACCGCTGTCCTCCCGAAAGCGAGTCCATTGTGCCAATCGGAGCACAACCTCGCTCGGTTTTGTGCGCTACTCTCTCCAGTCGTCTCGCACAATGGACATTGACACATTCCTTCGCTCAGAGTCACAAGCCTGGGTAGGAAGGAAGGAATCTTAGGGTTTAACGTCCCGTCGACAGCGTGGTCATTAGAGACGGACAAGCCTGGGTAGAGTCCAAGACGATCATTACCGTAGTTTTACCTATCTTGCGCCGGTATTTTAACATACAGTGTGTCCGCAAAGACTCTCCGTAGTGGCGATCTCCGCGTGTCTCGTGTTGCAGGGCGTGTAAGGTTGGCAGCACTGACAAAGCGCACCTGTACATGTTCCATGGACATTATTGGGTAGTATTGTGGGGGTAGTGATGCGCGTGCGCTACAACTTTTACTTGTGTTATTGCCTTGTTCTCGTATACGCTGAGTGTAGTAAGAACGCTTACTGTTGCAGAGAGAGAGACATTTCAGTGGAAGAGGTTTTCTGGGCAGGAGTAAACTTCACGACAATTTAGATTGCGTTTTCCTATGTCGAGGTGTCCACATCGCTACACTGTGCATGATCTAATTCGCAACTTCCTGACAAGAGGTTCTGTTCATGGTGCGTCACGTACTGGTAGATCCAAAGTTTTAACAGAGCGGAAGGTCGACGACATTTCGAATATCATGTTCGGAGTCCATCAAAATCAGTAAGGAAATTAACACAAGAGGCTAAAGTGTCTCGTACGACAGCATATAAGGCCGTAAACAAAGAACTGGTAAAATTACTACAGTGCAACAATTACATTGTATGGACCATACGAAGAGAATAGCATATTGTGAATGGTTTCAGCGATTTATTAACAGACATTGAATTGGTGTTTTAGGTTGGCTGGGTTGTGGAGACTAAACCACTGAGGTTATCATCCCCCGGTGGGGAGGGGAAGGAGTGAGGATAGGAACGGAGGGGACGGGGAAAGGAATTGCAGTCCGGGTAGTAAAGAAGGAAGGAAGACTGCATTAGCTTGGGGCCCCGTGCTCGCCACGCACCTACTCACGAAAGAACCGTGAGCCCACTGGGGGTTAGTGTTTTACATCGAATATTTTTCACTGGTGAGGCTTGGTTTCCCCCATATGGCTGCATTAATCCCAAAAAATCACGTATTTGGTCATCCGAAAATCCACATGCCTTAAGAAAAACGCCATCCCACGCAGAGAAAATCGGGGTGTGGTTGCTATAACACGAGCGCGAATTATAAGGTCGATATTTTTTTAAACTACTGTCACCTCCGAAATCTATTGTTCCCAGATAATGTATCCATTTATTGCTCTACTAATGAAGACAAGACAACGCTACTGCTCATACAGTACACCAATTTCTACGACCTTTAGGTGAAATCTTTGGAGACGGAATTTTTTGTTTCCTTAATGTTTCTGGCTCTTTCTTGCTAATTTAAGTATTCTACCGGCATTCGTTTTATTTCTTTTTGAGCTGACGTATTATCGTGGTGGTTAGCAATAGGAGCTGTGGAGGAAATGAGATGTAAATAATAGGTTTATATCTACACTCCCCCAGATATTTATAACGATTTGATTTAATTACAGTTCATGTAACTTATTTGTTAATTTAATACAATTATAATATCACATATTCGACGTTATTTATTAGAAACAAAAACAAACTCTGTCCACGAGATAATTTGTTGAGTTTTTCGAGCTAGGGCACAGAAATCAATAAATTTCGAGACAGTACACTACGTCACTTGGTTTTCCCCACGGTGTGTGAATTCTGTTGCAGTTCAATACACAGTTGTTACGAAAGCAGATATAGTGAAGGAAGAACAGTGTTCACGTACAATACTAAAAGTAAAAATGATCAAAACGAACACTGTCGAGCTGAGACGATGTCCCGCGTGTATTAACGTATAAAATGTATCAGGCGGAACCTATTATTTCCGAATGAATGCCAGAGTAATCATTTGAAGATAAAGAGTATGTACAACGTGAATAATGGGAATATAAAGGAGCAACACAAGTAGAGTTTGTGCTGATGATGTATTTCACGGTTGACAACTTTTCTTATGATTTACTGCCAAAAGTGATTTGGTCGTATATTTTGTTAACATTTATATCTGCTGTCAGATAAATGTACTTTTTTGTGTTTCTTGAATATATATTCCAGAAACACAAAAAGTATGTATATACAGGGTGTCCCAGCTATCTTATCCACCCAAAATATCTCCGGAACAATAACAGCTATTGGAAAACGACTTTCACCGGTATCAATGTACGGCTGGGGCCCATGAATGTACATATTTGGAAACATTCTAAAACGAAAGCATATGAGGTTTTTAACACAAACTTATGTTTCTTTAATGGACAACTGTATTTATGCAAAAATGTTTGTATAGTCTATGGGATTTAACTACGGGGTTATCAGTCCCTAAACTTACAAACTACTTATGAACTACTTACGAACTAGGACGGAACAAATATCCATGCCCGAGGGGGGATTCGAACCACCGACCGTAGTGGCCGTGCAGACCGTGACTGGAGCGCCTTAGTCTCCTCCGCCACCGCGGCCGGCAACTATATTTATTCTTCATCAATCCGTAGCATGACAAATCACATAAACAATGGCGTTGATTGCATCGCAATATTCCAATTACATCCCGAGATTTTGCGACGAGAAGTTGACGCTTGAAAAACCCGAAATGCGCTGCTGGCGCACGTCCTGAGGCTCAGGCGTGAACTCCATGCTGCCCGTAATCGCGATATGATGGCAGCAGACCGTATTATTCGTTTCGGACCTCTTTATAAGTATGGAAGTGCGATTACGCATGTCAATCACATCGCGATTACGGGCAGCATGGGGTTCACGCCTAAGCCTCAGGACGTGCGCTAGCAGCGCATTTCGGGTTTTTCAAGCGTCAATTTCTCGTCGCAATATCTCGGGATGTAATTGGAATATTGCGATGCAATCAACGCCATTGTTTATATGATTTGTCATGCTATGGATTGCTGAAGAAAAAATACAGGGTGTCTATTAAAAAAAAAAAAAGTTTGTGTTAAAAAAACACATTTGCTTTCGTTTTAGAATGTTTCCAAATATGTACATTCATGGGCCCCAGCCGTACATTGATACCGGTGAAAGTCGTTTTCCAATAGCTGTTATTGTTCCAGAGATATTTTGGGTGGACAAGATAGCTGGGGCACCCATATATATATATATATTTTCTGGACGATCGCTAACAGAGATATCGTGTAATTTGCGTCACATCCATCTTTGTAAAGTCCGTAACGGGAGCTGGAGAGCCCTGCGGTCGCAAATTAGGATGAACAGCACGTTTGTTCCGTGGAAAGTAGCGGGTCGTTTCAGAGCGTGCTGTAGCTAGGTAGACAGCACGTCTGGCCTGCGCTATGTTGGGACAACACGTCCCATGTGAGGACGACCTTACGTGCCCCGCAAAGCGAGATACGTGGAGCTCGCCGCTGCGGAGAGATTTTGCGCACACACTGTACTTTCGAATTCAAGACTCTGTTCGAGACAGTTCCTCGCCTCGACCACTCTGTTTTTGTTTCGTTAGTATGTACTGTACTTCCTTGATTCACGTCACCAACACAGATTTTCTGTGAAAGTTTGGGCAGGAATTGTTTCGTTAGTATGTACTGTACTTCCTTGATTCACGTCATCAACACAGATTTTCTGTGAACGTTTGGGCAGGAATTGTTGGTGATGTCGTGATTGGGCCTCATGTTCTTTCAACTACGGTCACTGGAGCACGTTATCATGATTTCATACGGGATACTCTAGCTGTGCTGCTAGAAAATGTGTCTTTACAAGTACGACACAACATGTGGTTCATGCACGATGGAGCTCCTGCACATTTCATTCGTACGCTTCTGAACAACAGATTCGGTGACCACTCTTTACGTGGTGAAAACACAGCTTGGGTGAGTCATCCAGTATTGTGCAACGGTCCCGTGTGGTGGACACCGTGTCCGCCTGGGCGAGACCCACCGGTTGGCTGGAGACGTCGGGGCGAGTATTCACAGATGTGGCATTGCTACAGAGGTGGCTGGAAAGGGTGGTGTCTGCCGCTGCCGCTACCGGAGGGTGCGTGCAAAAGGCACATCACCGTAATTACCGCCGCGAATTTTAATTTCATTTGGCAGCGCGCGGCTGCATTAGCGTATTAGCGGCGCCGCTGGGTCCCAGGTGCCAACTGCACACGACGCGTGTCCGGTGCAGCCCGATACCATCAGCCGCCGTCCGTTATTTGCGTATACGTCAGCCTGACTCACGCGGCTTATCGTAAAAGAATCCCGAGTACCGCCCACACGTGTACCGAAGGGACTGCAAACACTGATACCTGCCGTTTTTATGAAAATTAAGATACACAATTTCGTGTTCTATAAAGTAGTTTATTTTGTTACTCGATTTTCGGCTTATTAGGCCACCATCAGACATTTACTGAAGTTTAGTCAAAGAAGAAGGAATTAAAGTTCGGGGGGGGGGGGGGGGAATTAAAAACATTCGTTTTGCCGTAGACATAGTAATTCTGTCAGATACAGCGAAGGACCTGGAACAGCAATTGAACTGCATGGACAGTGTGCTGAAAGGTGCATATAAGATGAACATTAACAAGAGCAAAACTAGGGTAATGGAGTGCAGTGTAAGAAAATCAGGTGATGCTGAAGGAATTAGATTGGGAAACGAAGCAATAAAGGAGGTAGATGAGTTTTGTTACTTGGACAGTAAAATAACAAATGATAGTTGCAGTACAGAAGATATAAAATTCAGAATGGCAATAGGTTCTTGAAAAAGAGAAACTTGTTAACATCGAATATTGATTTAAGCCTAAGGAAGTTCTTTCTGAAGGCATTTGTATAAAGTGTTGCCTGGTAGGGGAGTGAAACATGGACGATAAACAGTGCGGACAGGAAGAGGATAGAGGCTTTTGAATGTGGTGCTACAGAAGAATGCTGAAGATTAGGTGGGTGGACCGCATAACTAATGAGGTACTGAACAGAACAGGAGAGAAAAGAAATTTCTGGCATACCTTGCCTAAAGAAAGGGATCGATTGGTAGGAAACGTTCTTAGACATCAAGGAATTGTGAATTTAGCGTTGGAGGGAAGTGTGTGGGGTAAAAACCGCAGAGGAAGACCAAAAGATGGATACAGTAAGCAGGTACAGACAAATGTAGGTTGCCGTTCTTATGTGGAGATGAAGAGGCTTTCTCAGGATAGAGTATTGTGGAGAGCGGCATCAAACCAGTCTCCGGACTGAAGACCACAACGACAACAACAGTCAAAGAACTTGCGTTGTCAATCAACCAGAAGAGATGTTACATACAGAAAAATAAATAATCTTTCTTGATGGAGCAGTTACAGTGTAAATAAATATTTACATGCAATCTGTGAATTAATAGTACTGCAGAGGGAAACATAGGTGCTATACGTCGAGAAAAAGTGCAAACATAACAAATTCTTACAACAATGACTACAGTCAATAAATTAAACAAGAATCTAATGTTTGAAGTGTTGTTCAAAACAAAAGGTGACACAAAATCTAAGAATAAATATTAGAAACCTGGGAGACTATTGTATCTAAATAAACAAATAACAAAAATATCGGGGTGGGATGGTAAGGTATTGCTGGGATGCATTGAAGTATTGTGAAGCTTAAGAAATCGGAGGTATGCATTCGAAATGAAAAACGGTGAAAATAAACATATAAAGTTATAGTGATCGAAATTAAGTAAAGAATTGCTGTAAGGACAGAGTACAGAATAATTTGCTCAGTTTTCCATTCTCGCAGGTTACAAATATATCTCACAAGATAAGCTATGCGATCATTACTGAATGCGGTTTTTTTTAAAAAAGAACGTAGTGCTGTTTTCGTAAATTACACTACACACATAATGCAACCAGCCACAAACATTTTTAATTATTTTATTGTGTTGTTAATAGTTTCGGGCATGTATCCATCGTCATTTGGCGGTACTGACTTCTTAGCAAGGTTTTACCACAGTCTAACATATACAGTCACGACACTCCCGCAGATTTTCGTTATACAATTTGATACCAGCGCTCCAACCGGCCGGCAAGCTACATTTCTGAATGCTATATTGAATGAGTGCGAATAGTATCGTTTATATTGAATTTAAGATACATTTTACATTAGAGAACGTATGTCCTGCCATTAAATACATAATAATTTTGAAATAGCTCCACATTTGTCTTTCTTAGGTTTCCTAAGATTCCCGACAAGGTACGAAAGAGTACATTACACGACAGTTTATTTACAATTATCTTGTAACCCATAGGTTTGTACTGAATAATTAGAAACAAAAAATGGCTAGGAAACACCACAGCCCGCCGCAGTCGCCGAGCGGTCTGCTGCGCGCCAGTCACAGTCTGCACGGCCACTACGATCGGGGCTTCGAAACCCCCTCCCCCTCGTGCATGAATGTTTGTGCATTCTTTAGTATAAGGTAGTTTGTAAGTTTAGGTACAGATGACCCCACATTTAAGTCTCTTAAGGTTAACAAACATTTGAACATTTTGAAACACCACAAAACCTGCCCTTTGGCAGAAAGATATTGCTTTTCTACTCAGGAACGGTAAGGTTTCTTCACAACAATTCCAGTAAAATCGTTGAGGGTGGAACCTAAGAAACGTAAATGGAATGCAATAACTGCAGTATTTGTTGTTGTTGTTATGGTCTTCAGTCCGGAGACTGGTTTGATGCACCTCTCCACCGTAATCTATCCTGAGCAAGTCTTTTCATCTCCTCATAAGAACGGCAACCAACATCCATTTGAATCTGCTTACTATATGCGTCTCTTGGTCTCCCTCTGCGATTTTTACCTCACACACTTCCCTCCAATGCTAAATTTACGATTCCTCGATGTCTAAGAATGGGTTCTACCAAGCGATACCTTCTTTTAGACAAGGTATGCCAAATATTCCTTTTTCTCACCATTTCTGTTCAGTACCTCTTCATTAGTTACGCGATCTACCCACCTAATCTTCAGCATTCTTCTGTAGCACCACATTTCAAAAGCCTCTATTCTCTTCCTGTAAGCACTGTTTATCGTCCATGTTTCACTCCCGTACAAGGCAACACTTCACACAAATGCCTTCAGAATAGACTTCCGTACACTTAAATTAATATTCAATGTTAGCAAATTTCTCTTTTTCCAAATGCTGTTCTTCCTACTGCCATTCTGCATTTTATATCCTCTGTACTGCGATCGTCATTTGTTATTTTACTACCCAAATAACAAAACTCATCTACCACCTTCATTGTTTCGGTACCTAATCTAATTCCTTCAGCATCGCCTGATATTCTAAGACTGCATTCCATTATCTTTGTTTTGCTCTTGTTATATATATTTTATACGCTCTCTTCAACACACTGTCCATTCCATTCAACTGCTCTTCCAGTTCCTTTGCTGTCTCTAACAGAATTACAATGTCATCAGCAAAACACAATGTTTTTATTTCTTCACCCTGAACTTTAATCCCTGTTCCAAATTTTTCCTTGCTTTCCTTCACCGCATGCTCGATGCACAAATTGGAGAACATCGGAGAAACGCTACAACCCTGTCTTACTCCCTTCCGAACTAATGCTTCCCTTTCAAGCCCTTCGAGTCTAATAACTGCGGTCTGGCTTTTGTACAAGTTGTAAATAACTCTCCTTTCCCTGTATTTCAAATCAAATTCCAGTCAACATTGCCAAAAGCTTTCTCCAAATCTACAGAAGCTAAAAATGTAGGTTTGCCTTTTCTTCATCTATCTTCTAAGATAAGTCGTTATGTGAGTATTGCCTCCCGGGTTCCTACGTTCCTCCTGAATCCAAACTAATCTTCCCGGAGGTCTGCTTTTACCAGCTTTTCCATTCTCCTGTAGATAATTCGTGTTAAAATTTTGCAACCATGACTTATCAGTTCAAATTCACATGTCTGTAAATTTATCGGACCAAACTGTGCGGTCATCAGTCCGTAGCTTACAAACTACTTAAACCTAGGTAAACTTACCTACGGACAGACACACACATCCATGCCCCAGGGAGGACTCGAACCTCCACGGCGAGAAACCGTGTGCTCCGCAGCGAGGTGCTTTAGACCGCTCGGCTACTCCACCGCGGCAAATAGTAGGACCTGGCGGGGATCGAATCGGCGATCTTTGGATTTGTAGTCTTGCACTCTACTACTTTGCAACCGAGGCGCACGACTTATCAGTAATGCTGCAGTATTTAATGTACCAAATCAGCCATCAGAACTTTAGCTGAACGAAAAACGTCACAGATGTAACAAAGAAACTGAAAAAACAATCAAAATGTTTTCAACAAAGAATAACTCTATTCCATAATTGTTGCTACAGTTGAACCACAAGTGGCAAGACTCTTCAAAAACATTGGCTTTTCAAGCTAAATTAATTACACGATAAGAATATGCACGTTTAAGAAAGCCGAATGAGGTGTAAAAATATGCAAATCATTAGACTTCACACTGAATTGATACGCATCCTAAAACTGCGTGTCATAGAAAGAATAGATCATAGTAGAAACTTACTTTTCTCTCGTGTTTATATTCTACTTACTTTTTGCAGAATAAGCTGCAAACATACACATGTTCGTAAGTATTTGTTCATGACAAAGTTGTTAGTTATATTACGGAGTCAGTTAAATTCTGCTGTTTTCACATTAATTTCCGTATTATGTATGTCTCTTGATGTTTTACTAATGCTTGGAAGGAAGGAAGGAATCTTAGGGTTTAACGTCGCGTCGACAGCGTGGTCATTAGAGACGGAGCTCACGCACGGATTTTTGGGTAGGAATGGGGAAGGAAATAGCCCGTGCCGTTTGAAAGGAATCATCCCAGAACTTGCCTAGAGTGATTCAGGGAAATCACGGAAAAACCAAAATCAGGATGGTCGGAGGTGGATTTGAACCCCCGGTCTCCAGAATGTGAGTCCAATGTCTTACCACTGCGCCACCCCGCTCTGTTTACTAATGCTTGTAACGCAAACATTATACTATTTCGTTAATTACGTACAAAAATAATTATAAACAAACATCACTCCTTCGGCGGGTTTCCCACTGCTATGAGCGCTTGTATCGTAGCAACTGTCAGTTTGTAACAACTTCCATAGCAGTGAATATAAGAAAATAATAAGGACGTAAGACCATCACAGTCAGGCACTCACGCCGCAAGGGAGTGGTGAAAATCGAAATTTGTGACACGTTACCAAAACTAAAATAAAACAAATCACCCCAAGGGGACAACAAAGGGACTGATGACCTAGCTGTTTAGTCCCCTCAAAACCAACAACAACAACAACAAAGAGAAAGGGAAAGTTGCAAGGGGACCGAGTGAAGGCATACCCCCAAGGCCTCCCAGATAATCCCCAAACCTGCAATGGCGACGGCAATCAACAAAGGGAAAACACAAAACACCATTCTAGGGTGAAAACAGCAGTTCGCCACAGGGGGAAAGAGAGGGGGCATGTGAATCCCTGAAATCACAGCGGAACAGTAAAAGAAAAGGGGGGGGGGGGAGGTTAAAGAATAAAACGCAAGAGAATTTGAACTTAAGGATCCGATTCTAACGAAAAAAAAAAAAATCTGGACTTATCACGTGCTCATTGATCGGTGGAATCCGTGATCGAGCACTGAACGAAGTAAATGGCCAACCAATGCCTGGTAATGCGGATTCATCCACACTTGCAGGTGCGCGTCCCACATAGAGCTGAGGAATGCAATGGCACTCGTGTGCTTCAGCTGGAGAACAGCATAAACCGTGTGCCCCAGGAGCCAGAGAATGACGTTGTGGGCGGTCTTGGACGCGATTTTGAAGTGTGGAGTAATGAGTCATCCAACGGGAATCACTGATGGAATCACCCCATTCACGAGCGTGACCATGCGTGTGAGACCTGCCGGCAAAGGAAGCGGTGTTTCCTGGTCACAGGCATCACAGGCTGCCAACTCGCAGAGGTGGATGGCGGCCAAGCGATTGTTTGAGACCAGTGTATCGTTGACCAGGAGATACCACACGACCGAGACGTCCGTTGACAGGGCTCGGTGGTGAACATTGGCCCAAACCTGTTGCCAGTTGGTTCTGGAGTGCAGAGCAACCAGTCTGTGGACGGGGGGCCGCCCATGCAAGATTTTGTACTGCCGACGGACCATCCTGTTTCTGTCCCGGGCCACATTGAGCACATAACTCCTGGCAAAATAAAATTCCCGCACAAAAGGCAGCCTATACGGGATCTCTGGAACATCCATTGGGGCACACTCCAACCATGGGCGGAACTGAGTGAGGTGCGCCGCAGTCGTACCAGTGGCACAATGGGCATGCAAGCTGGCTGTGTGATTAAGAAATAACGCTATACACTTCCTAGGGAAGTCTACCAGACCCAGGCCATGGTCTGGTCTGTCCAGAATACATGAGGCACCCCCGACATTGAAAATGGCATGGCGACAAAGAAGCCAATACAAGGCATGAGAAATGGATCGGGCAATCAATTTCGGCACAGGGAGGATTTGAGCAGCATACCTTCATTGGGACTATATCGACCTATTGATCAGGTTGAAGAAGGTTCAATCGTCGACTGGCATGTTGTTTGCAGATCCCTTGGATGGTATGCAGAAGTCTCCTCCAGCTCTTCGCCTGCATTTTATAAGGGCACGCATCCACATCGAGACCGAGAATGGGGCGCTCTACGACCAGTTGGTACCATGGCCTCTGAAGAGTGGGACTGCGGGTTCCAAGGGGCAAAAGGACCATCTTTCGAAGGTTGAGCTCTGCCCCGGAGGCACGTTCATAGGTGGACTGAACGTCGCGAGGTGTACTGAGATCTCCTGGCCCATGTACAAAAATGCCGACATAATCGGCATAGACCATGCACGAGAGCCACACGGTGTAAATGTGGATACCATCAAAGGAGTGATTAAGGGACCTCCAAAAAGGGTCAACAGCTAGGGTATCGAAAGCGGGCAGCCCTGGCGTACAGTTCGCCGTATGGGTATAGGAGGCGTGGTCCAACCATTGACGGTTAGAGAACACAACAGCTGTTTTCGTAATAATACTGTAGTAAGTAAATACCGCAACCAGGCACAAGATTTTTGTAAATGAATTTATTTCACCGTTTCTAGTTTCGGGCCTGAGCCTATCAACATACAATAGTGTTGATTTCATGTTTACATTGGTGTCCTAAAATGACAAAGTTATGTGAATCCATAGGATACAAGGTTACATATTTTTATCCTAAGTATAACAAAGTCTTCTTGCTTATATTGCTTTTACTTGAATTAAGATTACATCTATTGCATTTACACTGACACAGGAGAAACCATTGGTATAACAGTTGTAAATTGTCGTAGCTGTATTGGGAAAGTTCCAGAGCTCCAAGCACTGATAGAAAGTACTGTGGCACAAATCGTTATAGGTTCCGAAAGCTGGCTGACGCCTTAGATCAGTTGGGCCGAAATTTTTTCCAAGGGCCAAGGATAGAATAAATAAAAAAGGGGGGTGGCGTGTTTATTGCTGTTACTAACGGTTTATCCTGCAGCGAAATTGAGACAGATTCTTCCTGTGAGTTGGTGTGGGTAGAGGTTATTCCTGACAACCGGAATAAATTAATAATTGGATCTTTTTATCGGCCCCCTGACTCAGACGATGCGGTTGCCGAAATGTTCAAAGAAAGCTTGAATCACATTTCAAATAGGTATCCGAAGTATACTGTTATAATCGGTGGCGACTTTAATTTACCCTCGATATGTTGGCATAATTACGTATTCAAAACCGGCGGCAAATATAAAACATCGTCCGAACTAGTTCTGAATGCTCTTTCTGAAAACTACTTCGAACAGTTAGTTCATGAACCCACTAGAATAGTAAGTGGTTGCGAAAATACCCTTGATCTCCTTGCAACAAATAATCCTGAGCTAGTAAAGAGCATCAAAACAGATACAGGGATTAGCGAACATCATGTTGTAGTAGCGACACTGAATGTCGAAATGCCCAAATGCACCAAAAATAAACGAAACACATATCTATTCAATAAAGCAGATAAAAATTCGCTTTACGATTTCCTGAGTGATAGTCTCCAGTCTTTCAAAACTAAAAATGCGAGTGTATATCAGTTGTGGCTTACTTTCAAAGACATAATATCAGTAACAATCGAGAGATTTATACAAAAAATAATAATAATAATAAAAGAGCGGGTCTGACCCTCCGTGGTACACAAAACAGGTCAGATCACTGTTGCAGAAACAAAGAAAAACGCATGCAAAATTTAAAAAGACACAGAATCCACAAGACTGGCAATCTTTTACTGAAACCCGCAACATAGGGCGGACTTCAATGCGAGAAGCCTACAGTAGTTACCACAACGAAATACTGTCTCGTAATCTTGCAGAAAATCCGAAGAAATTCTGGTCATATGTGAAGTACACTAGCGACAAAACACAAACAATACCTTCAATACGCGATAGCAATGGTAATACTACCGATGACAGTACTGCTAAGGCAGAATTACTAAACACAGCTTTCCGAAATTCTTTCACCAAAGAAGACGAAGTGAACACTCCAGTATTCAATCCAAGAACAGCTACCAGCACGCGAAACTTAGAAGTAAATGTTTCTGGAGTAGTAAAACAACTTAAGTCACTAAACAGAAATAAATGTTCCGGGCCAGACTGTATACCAACTAGATTCCTCTCAGAGTATGCTGATGCAATAGCTCCGTACTTAGCTATTATTTCCAACTGATCACTCAGCGAAAGATCCGTACCCAAATACTGGAAAGTTGCCCAAGTTACTCCAATATTCAAGAAAGGCAATAGGAGTGATCCCCAAAATTACAGACCTATCTCATTGACGTTGATTTGTAGTAGGATTTTGGAACATATACTTTGTTCGAATATTATGAACTACCTCGAAGAGAACGACCTATTAACCAGTAGTCAACACGGATTCAGAAAATATCACTCTTGCGAAACACAGCTTGCCCTTTATTCACATGAAGTGTTAAGTGCCATCGACAAGGGATCTCAAATCGAATCCATATTTCTGGATTTCAGGAAGACTTTTGACACTGTACCCCACAAGCGGCTTCTTATGAAATTGCGTGCTTATGGAATATCTCCCCAATTGTGCGATTGGATTCACGATTTTCTAGCAGAAAGAACACAGTTCGTCGTAATTGACGGTAAATCATCGAGTAAAACAGAAGTGATATCTGGCGTTCGTAGGGAAGTGTTATAGTTCCCCTACTGTTCCTCGTGTTTATAAACGATTTAGGAGACAATCTGAATAGCTCCCTTAGACTGTTCGCGGATGATGCTGTCGTTTACCGGTTAGTGAAGTCAACAGAGGATCAAAAGAAACTGCAAAGCGATTTAGACAAAATTTCTGCTTGGTGCGAAAATTGGAAATTGACACTAAATAAAGAAAAGTGTGAAGTAATACACATGACCACTAAAAGAAATCCGCTGAACTTTAATTACGCGATAGATCACTCAAACCTTAAGGTCGTAGATTCTACCAAATACCTAGGAGTTACAATTACGAACAACTTTGACTGGAGAGAACACATAGGAAATATTGTGGGGAAGGCGAACCAAAGGTTACGTTTCATCGGCAGAACGCTTCGAAGATGCACCAGCTGCACCAAAGAGACTGCCTACATCACACTTGTGGGTCCACTCCTGGAGTACTGTTGCCCCTTGTGGGACCCTCACCAGGTGGGACTGACGGAAGACATTGAGAAGGTCCAGAGAAGGGCAGCTCGTTTTGTTTTATCACGTTACGGGGGGGGGGGGGGGGAGAAAGCGTCACAGAAATGTTGCACGAATTGGGGTGGAAATCATTATAAGAAAGACTTTATTCATTGCTGCGTGATCTGTTTGCGAAGTTTCAATCATCGACTTCTAGTTCTGAATGTGAAAATATTTTGCTAGCACCCACCAACTTAGGGAGACATGACCATCCCCCCTCCCAAAAAAAAAAAATAAAATAAAAAAATTAATAAAAGAGAAATTAGATCGAAAACTGAACGATTTAGGTGTTCTTTCTTCCCGCGCGCAATTAGAGAATGGAACGATAGAGAAAAGTTATGAGAGTGGTTAATTAACCTTCTGCCAGGCACTTGAATGTGATTTGCAGAGTATCTATGTAGATGTAGAACTCAATTCAGATAAAGGTTTTCTGTGTACATTATTGCAGGGGACAGATATGTGTATTTGTATCGCTCCATGTTAATCTGTGAGATACACTAAATTCAAGATGGCAGCGTTTGTTTCATCAGCTGATCTGATGCACCAAAGAACGTGGCATATTTACAGATATGGCATATTTCAGTGCAAGTTCAAAGACACTTAGGCTCATTGTTAAAAAATACATTAAATTTTACATTTGAAATCAGCTTCTAATAACCAATGAAGAAACTTTCCTATCAGTTAAATGTCATCTATGATGCTTCAAAATATAAAAGCTGCATGAAACTCTGACTTGAATAAAAAATGGCCGATTTAAAGATGTCGACCATGAATGACATTCACTCCAAAAGTTGCGGCCCCACATCAGACGTCTGTTCCCGTCATCACTTTTCAATTTTCCCTTTAATCTTCCAACTTATGAAGGTGTCCAAGGACTTTTGACCCGCCCTGTATTACGGTATTTCAATTTCTTAAAGCAAACTCAACTTTGAGTCACCTGCAGCATCGAACCATGTTCTTATGTGTTATTATTAGTCGCAGTGTACCTTGGACTTTTATTCGAATGTAACCGCTTCTGGCCTGTTGTTGCTTTTTCTGTGTACAGTTGTTCGCTGTTTTTCAATGAGGGCTTGCTTGGCACTAAAGCAGTGGCGTGTCACTATTTTATTTTTGACAACACACATTATTGTGCGTCTTTCACTTACCATCAAGAGAACCATCACTGAACATGTAACAACAGCTGATTTGAAGTTGCCAGCAGCAATTGTACAACATGTCCAACAGTTGTCTCACCCCCTCCCCCCTTTGTTATTGGTCGGCCAATAGGTAAACCACGAATTCGAGAAGTCTTTTCCTGCACATGTGTACTGTAGTTTTTAATGTAGGCCTGTCACTTGATAATGGCAATAAGTATTGCCGAAACTAGTAGTGAATGAAGTAAAGTAATTTTGCTTTAAATGTGATCTAGGCTACTCTTCTTTAAGAAGTGTATCATTTTAACCATTTAAGATCACTCTCCTACCGACAAATGTCGGCTGTTATTAAGGGGAAATAGTTGCTGCTATGGCTTACCATGTCCACCAGCACGACGCTAGAAAATTAGTGGTACGGACATAAGCCTTCTATGGAATGAATGTAGCAGCCTACACTTCACAGAATGGCTATCGTCGACGTTCAGGAAATCATGGAACAAACCATTAGCTTGCACCATGAACACCGAATGAAAAATGGCGCACCAGAGTGATCACAAAATTTGGCACCTTCGAATTCTAAGTCGAATTCCTAGAAAATTTTAAACTGAGCAAGACGTTTAACCAGATACCCACTCTTATTAAAGAAAGAATGGTAGAATCATATCGGTGTAAAGAAGTCATGTACTGTGATGGATACGTCTTAAAGAACTGCCGGTTTCACGATAAGCTCCACGACAGACTGTTTCGTGTTAGATCGCATCCATCAGTTCTTATCGCCCCGTCACATCAACATGATTCTGAATGTGTTCTCTATGACTAAAGATACCTAGCTGAACGACCTGCATATTTGTAACTTCGAAGAATTTTGCCTTAGATTTCGATGGTGCGAGCGTTTGTAATCACTGTTTCGCTCCATTTTTCATTCGGTGTTCGTAGTGCAAGTTAATTATTTTTGGTCTGAACATTTCGTGGACATTGAACGATGCCCACTTTGTTAAGCCCATAACAGGCTGATCACTGTATATATTTCGTATTCGCATTTGTCTCCCTTTTGATGAATATGGCGAGTCATTAGCAACAAATAGTTTTCTCTGCATAATTATTAACACCTTCGGATCAGACTTACGACACATTGTACTTGCGACCTCGGATTCATAGAGTTCCTTATGAGAATTTTCAGGTAAGTAATTATTCAGGAGACTGGTAGCTGCCACCGAAAGCTCCTGTAACAGTTCGCCTTGTATTCAGAGAGTACGTAAGTGATGTTCAGAATTGACACAAGTTATACAAACTGCTAACTAACGTCAGCAATGTACAGAATGTTTTGTGCAAATTTTCATGAAAAGGAAGTACTGGTGACGTAACGTACAGATGTTTTAGGCATGTCAATTTCTTCTTGAACCAGTCCTATGGTTCCACTGCAACGGAAAGGAGAATTGTGACTTCGACTGCTTAATAAGTACTAAACTTACCGTTGAGTTTGAAACAAGAAGAGAAAGCATCCGTCCAAAGGCTCGCTCTTGTTGAGTTATCGTTCTGTGCAATTTCTTCTGCTTCAGTAGTTAACCTGCTCTCGACTAGTAAACAAGAAAGTACTTTGTTATGAAGGATTGCTCTTACTATTGCAGAAGTATACTTCACGTAACCGTATTATAAATGGAAGAAAAAGAAAGGAAACATTGCAGCAGTTGCTGCTCTGATAACTTACATTATCCATGCATGAGTAGCAATTTTGCCACGGTCGAGTGGCTGAGCGCTCTAAGGTGCCTTGCTACGGAATGAGCAGTCGTCCGCCGTCGGAGGTTCGAGTTCGCGCTCGGGAATGGGTGTGTATGTTGTCCTTATCATAAGTAGTTTGTAAGCGTAGGGACTGATCACCGCAGCAGTTACGTCCCTTAGATTTGTAAACATTTTAACATTTTTAGTAGCATTTCTATTTCCTCTAAGTGCCCACAGAGACCTTAAACTGAAAGAAGGTGACTAATATAACTGGCTACATTTTCCCTGAGTCTCACATTGGTGACTGTCAACTTCAGCAGCTAAGCGTTTTACTTTAACTTAGATACCTTGCCACTTTACTAGGGATTGTATTAGAATCCAAAACCACTCTAGCAAATCAACTATAACTTTGTCTTACAAACCGAACTGGACGAAACTGCCTAAATTCATTTATTCACTTGACTAAGCACGGCTCTGTTTAAGAAGTATCTCCTAATCGTAGCATAGGGTGAATCTTACATGTTTACTTCAATGCCCTACAGCTTCACGCACTGCACTCAATAACTAGTACCTGTGATCCACCAGTCAAAGAGACTATGCATTGGCTAGAATTTCTAAATAATAAAATAATCAGAAATATTCGGTAAACATAAATTAATAATTAAGTAAAACGATTTTATTGTAACATCTGAAACTGATGTAGACGAGACCAGAGAATTGAGTTGAATAATGTTTATTCATATATGGGTCGGTGTAGTCTCGGTTCTTTCAAAAAAAAAAAAAAAAAAAAAAAGAAAAAAGAAAAAAAAAATTGTATAGTCTATGGGACCACGGGGTCATCAGTCCCTAAACTTACAAACTACTTATGAACTACTTACGAACTAGGACGGCACAAATATCCATGCCCGAGGGAGGATTCGAACCCCCGACCGTAGTGGCCGTGCAGACCGTGAGTGGAGCGCCTTAGTCTCCTCGGCCACCGCGGCCGGCTCGGTTCTTTCGGGCGTATCCAAAAGAGCAGACACCACACCAATATACATACGTATTGCTTCCCAACGACGCCGTATGGTTCATTACAGATGCGGTAATAACATTCGCCTTCGTGCGGGACGGACAAAGAAGGGCCGAATTGCTCCGCTCACCCATATTCACAACGTTACAACCTTCAAATGTGCGTCAACAAAAGAGTCAGTGTTGTGGAACATTTTCAATAACGTCATTTCTAAGTGAATGTTACTTTCTGATACGTGTTTAAACAGTCTTTACAAGAGTAAGTGGATAACTAAAATAATATGGAATTCTATTCGAAAAAAGTATTACTGCTATTCATATCTTCATGATTAACGAAGTTGTGAGAAAAATAACAAGTTTTATTAATCCACCTGGAAACGCAACAACTTTCAATTTTTTTCCGTAAGTTGCTTTTGGAAAAGGTTATTTAGAGTATTCCAAATAAAGAGGAAGTGTTTTATTCCAGAGTGAGTAGATAAAAATAAAGTTGTCCGCTCTTGTTTCTGGCAGTGCACGTAGAAGGCAAATTTTACAAATATCGGTCTGTAGATTAATATTAGGTTCATATTCACGGAATGTATGACATTAACTGCGAATTGGTGAAGTTGAAAATGTGTACACAGCCGGGATCGAACCTGGGTCTCCTGTTTTCTACGCAGTTGCGCTGACCTCTTCCCAATAGAGACACAGCCATCATCAAACAGGCACGGAATTCCCCAAGAACGCCTCCCGTCAGTTACAAATTCTCAACTTTACCCTGCGCACTAGAACTCAAACTCATAGTCACTTTTTACTAATTCCCGTAAAAGTAAGTGCCTAGGAGTTCCTCAGCACTGAAGAAAGAATCATTGCCCGTCATCGGCAAATTGTATAAATTTTATATATGTGGCGTCTGGCCGTGGTGGAGTGGCCGAGCGATCTAAGGCGCCTCGCTGCGGAGCGCGCGGTTACTCGCCGTCGGAGGTTCGAGTCCTCACTGGGGCATGGGTGTGTGTGCTGTCCTTAGATTAGTTTACCTTAGTTTAAGTAGTTTGTGACCTACGGACTGATGACCACGCAGTTTGGTCCTATAGATTTACAGACATTTGAACATTTTGTGGCGACTGTTCTTTCGGACATAGATAAAATATATAGATAAAAATAGATAAAAATATATAGATAAAATATTATGTTGAATGTAGTTCTGTGTCTGACGTATGAACTTTTTTTTGTGACGTCGTTGGTGAGATTCGAGTGACAGTTGACGTCAGCTTTGGATCGATAGTCCCTAGAAACGTGACACGTCTGGCCTGCTCGTTCCGCTCTGGCTACGGAATTGCCACCGTGATGGACTGGTCACTCTTCTGGTGTCATACGCGACCCTCCAGAGCGTGGCGCACGTCAAAACACTTGGACTGGCATGGGGGGCGCAGTATTTGTGAGACCAAGCGGGGGCCAGCGGAGAATGCAGGAGAGAGCCGCTGCGACTGCTACGTCTTTTGCCTGGCTGATAAAATCTAAAGTGAAAAATCTAACCACAATTGGTGATATTAGATTTTAAAAGAGATCTTACAAAACTTTACGTTTCTTAACGAGTTTGTTTGTGTGACCATCTTACGCAACAAGTAAAGAAATATTTCGTTTCAGAAATTAAACAGCCGTTTTCTTGCTGCAATCTTTTTATTTTCTCCGTAGGCGTTTCGCCCTTTATTTCACTGCATCATCAGTGGACTCTATACGTCTCCCTTTCTTAAAATGTCATGGTCTTTCTCCTACATGATTGCTGGCTGAATGAAGAAAGACTTACGTAAATAGTGGCGAAGCTGTGTGTATTCAGCCAATGAGTGGGTGGAGCACCACCATGAAAATCATGAGATCCTAAGTAGAATCCATTGATGATGCCCTAAAATAAAGGGCGACAAGCCTATGGAGAAAATAAAGATTGCAGCAAGAAAACAGATGCTTCATTTCCAAAAACATAAACTGTCGTCTCTTTTTCATTTCAAGAAATGGAAGGCATATATGACCTCAAGAGTCAAGATTTTTTTTAAATTTCTGATAAAACTCTGGAGAGTTTCTGACATCCTGTGTTAAAAGTATTGCAACGTTTTACCTATTGTTGTAAATGTTTTTTTTATCCAGAAAAATATCGTGCTAAACCTAAAAAACGAAAACAAAAATCTATTTCCAAGAGGAACTGAATCATTTGCGGACGATTTTTAAGAAATATGGTTATACTGATAACGAGATCGACCGAGCACTCCATTCAAGTAGAAAAGTGTCCGGAAATAGGAGACAGCAACAACCATCTGCTGGAAAAGTCTTTCTTCCATTCATCCATAACATCACGGACCGTATTGCTAAAGTACTGGCCAAGTTTCAAGTGGAAACTACTTTCAGACCTACTATGAAAGTAAATGAATTCTTAAGATCAGCCGGCCGCGGTGGCCGAGGGGACTGAGGCGCTCCAGTCACGGTCTGCACGGCCACTACTGTCGGGGGTTCGAATCCCCCCTCGGGCATGGATATTTGTGCCGTCCTAGTTCGTAAGTAGTTCGTAAGTTTAGGGACTGATGACCCCGTAGTTAAGTCCCATAAGCTTAACAAACATTTGAACATTTTTTCTTAAGATCAGCCGAAGATGCTCGACATCCCCTAGCTACCCCAGGAGTATATAAAATTCCGTGTAATCGTAGCATGGTGTGTATAGCGACAACAAAAAGAAGCGTCAGTACACGCTTGACGGAACACAAAAGGAACTATCATTTGGGACATATCGACGTATCAGCAGTAGCAGAACATGTATTTCAAAACGGAGATCATGAAATAAAATTTGTTGATACGAGCGTGCTAGCAAGGACTTCGTACTATTATACACGTATGTACAGAGAGGCTATTAAGAAACACAAACATCAAAACAATTTTAATAGAAAAGAAGAAGGTTTAAAATGGACAAGATATGACAGTCGACATTGCACCAATCTCGTGACAATCGATTAACTGTAATCGAGAGAAGTGACGATAATCACAGATAGTTGCATAGTTGACAGCACATGACGTGTAGTGGCGCCCTCTGTCTGTTCTATATAAGCGGCAGCTCCACCGCTTAGAAGCCACTCGTCGACTCACCTCAGAAGATGTCCGCAGTTGACAACGAAACGTCAGGGGGAAGAACTTTTACCGATCGACTATGGCAATTTAGCCCGGAAGTTTTAATTGACTAACGGTGCTACTCTGTTTTAGAAAGAGGAACAACGGAGTTGGATCAAGAGTGTATGTGTCAGTGTTCGTACAGCACGACAGCGCCATCAAGTTCTTCAAGAGGCGTGCGGGTAATCGGCATTGCCGAAGACTGGCAGGACAATGCGCGAGAGCATACAGCGCAAGCTGCGGCTGCTCTGTTCGGTCGATAGAACTGGAAAGTACTGTACCATCCACCATACTCCCCACACTTGAGTCCTTGTGACTTTAATTTGATTCCGAAGATGAACAAACCACTTCGTGGCATTCGCTTCAGAAGTGTTCCAGAGATTCGACAGGCAGTAGACCGCTCCATTCGCACCAACAACAGAACAGGCTCTGATAACGGAATACTACCTGGAAACGGGTTCTTACACAATGCTGGTGACTACTTTGAAGGACAGTAACAGGTGCAAACATGTAACGCTTTTGCATCGCTTGTGGGTAAGTAGTTGCCACTATTTAAGCTCCAACTCTCGTATAATTTGGTACTGTGGTTTCTCTGTACACTATATAACAGAGAATAGTAGGGGTTCAATCTCCAAGAATATATAGCTTTTGTGGATTACACTTTGCGGTGCAATCTAAATCACGGGACATGATAAGAGATTATGGCATTCCTCAGCATTTAATAAGATTCGTTAAGAGTCGATATACTAATAACAGTATCAATGTACGCGTCGTCTTAGCCATTAGTAAAGGAATGGGGAGTATAACACGAAGTGGCAGACAAGAGTTTTTAACTTATATATGAATGACATGGTCAATAAATGTATAAAAAAATAGAAGAGTGTGTGCCAACTGACATGTCAAATATGTTCAAATGTTTATTAAGCTTAACTGCGGGGTCATCAATCCCTAAACTTAACAAACTACTTATGAACTAGCTTATACTAAAGAAGGCACAAACATCCATGCCCGAGGGGGGATTCGAACCCCCGACCGTAACGAACTGACAAGTCGCTTATTTAACTCGTTCCTTTTTTAAAGGTAACCAGGCTATACATGCAGATACGGAAGACAATCTTCAGCGAGCTGAATGTTCGTTAATGCTTTGACAAAACAATATAATCTAAGCATATCTACAAAGAAAACAAAACTCATGGCTTTTTGTAGGAAAGAGCACCTTTGACCTGGAATCATAACAAATAATATATTGGTACAACTACCAAATTAGTCATTTATCTGATGCTTCAGACAATTATCCTGAAAACGAGCTACAATCGTACTTGAACATGGTAGGTACGATTAAGAGAACGTTACTGAATGAAACCAGGAGATTGACAGAACTCAAGTTTTATAAATATGTAGCCTTATTGTTATTAGTCAGAGGACCTGGAGTATGGATTTGTGACTACACCGAGCCATCTTTCTTTACCAGAGCCATATATGGCCCAGTAGGTGCATATTGTGTTTCACAAATACCGTATAGTTTGTTCAGTATATGAGGATAAAGAAAAATCGCAGATTCCCACGAGTAAGCAATCACAGAAACTTGAAGCGGTAGTACGAGACCTCTAACATCTTTTGCAGGATACAGATGACTGTGTCATCAGAGAAACATTGAGATTGCCTTCTATTGGCGTTTAAAAGAATTTCGTGTAATTTTTGAAAACATACTGGATAACAGTGACCCTGATTTTGTAAATCTCGTGTAGTATCTTCGTGGCAAAGATTGCTTTTAAACGCACACGGAGGTCAATCTTTACTGCCGTATTTGTACATTCTTTGTGTTAGATTCTTTAGTACTGACATTACGCGATGGGCAGAGCATCCATTACGTAACTCATAGCCCCACTGTCTTCCAGCAGTTGACGTTTGTCCGGCCTGCTCCATCCACCGCCACCGCCACCGCCTGCCATCATGGGTGTAAACATCTGGATTTTTCATTGCTATTTTAGATGTCCCTCTAGAATATATTGACTGCTGTTGCACATGTTGCCAGGATGGTATTGCAGTGCACTTCGTTTTAAGATGGTCTTTATGGACCGAAGTCGGTAACGAAATAACACATCTTCTATCTGGACTGTTTTTATAATTTTAATAATTACAATAAAGACGCAGTAACTTTTCAGCATGTTTTCAAAAATTACCAGGCTTAAAAATATTTATATATAACTTACAAAATGATATTACAGATATCTATAACTCTCTTGTCTGTATAAAAGTGTAGGGACACTCATTCACTCACTCACTGACTAAACACGAAATCTCGAAAACTACTTCACCTATGAAGCTGAAATTGGACAGTAATGTAGTTCATAAGTAAAAGACATCAGATAGGAAAGGATTTTTCGATAGGGTCGATAGTTCAGGAGATATGACGTCATAAACAATGAAAACTTCCCCGTCTTGCGACACGTGATAGTGTGACTCTATCAATCAACTATTTGAGAAAGAGAGCACTTAGCTTCTTGCAACAAACTTTATACAGAATTTGAAACACTTAGGAAATATTTTCTCGCTTACAACCGCAGCAAAATGATGAATGGAAAAAAGTTTGTCGCTTACTATTTTTCGGCGTTCATGCAGTAAAATTACGACATTTAGCATGACGTTACAATTTATTACTCGTACACTATTAACTGTATTCGCCAGAAATGTTAAAGACAGTACACACACATACCACTGAACAAACATTCGAAATTTTATCAATGTACGACACACAGTTCATGATATATGGAGTCATAAATAATAAAGTTCATGAAAAACAGCCTCATCACGTATGACTTTTGATTTATTACGTCTTTCCTAGTAACTCTTTTCGCGAAGTATTTTGCAGACATTTTACATATACACTACTGGATGTACCTTAGAAATAATATCTATTACGACATATAGTTCAGGTGCTGCGACGTCAAAGACAATGAAATGCATAAAAATTCGCCCTAATAAGTATGACGTTGTAATTCACCACCTCTTTACTACTCTATTTACAACGTATTTCGCAGGCAGTTTCTTAATATTCCACCTTACGAACTTGGTAAATGTTTTTGTAGGACACATAATTCATGAAATATCTCTTTATATGTATAAAAGCGAAAGGTCACTCACGCACTCCCTAACTCACTGACTAAACACGAAATCTCTAAAACTACTGCACCTACGAAGCTGACAGTTTGCCGCTATGTAGTTTATAGGCAGAAAACGTCAGAAAAGAAAGAATTTTGCGATAGAACAGAATTAAAGTGCATGGCAGAGGAGACTTTTCCTAGATACTGATAAAATCTACAGTTTCATTCCGATCTTCACGAAATTTTGCACGCTTGACCTTCAAAACAAGAGGTACCGTCTACCTAAAGTTTCATACGGTGCATGAGGGAGGGTGCCTTGCAACACAAAAATGGATCCCTAAATACCTTGATCGCGCCATAACTTGAGAACGGCTCGACCGATTTCACAGATCATTATCTTTTATGTATTTCTCTTTTTCATTTTTATTTTTATTTATTTATTTTTTCGTTATTCTCAGAATAAGGTTTGTATGAAATACAACTGGAAAATTTGAGAACAACAAAGTGCGTTTTTCAATGTGACCCTATGTTTCTATCCATAGTTTTACACACGTTAAAAACAGAAGGAATGTCACTTTCTGTATAAAATTTCGTTCGGTGTATGGTAGAGGGAACGTAACTTACAGACTTTGAGAAAATGGACGTTTGCACACATGATCTTTAAACCAGGAGGAAGGTCACTGGGTACATAAATTTTTGTATGGTACGTGATAGAGGGTAACTTGCAAAAATCTTTGCCGAGAGAGGGAAAGGTGGGAAGGAACAGACAGATGGGAGAGAAAGAGGTGGAAGCAGAGGGAGGAGTGAAGGGGAGGCAGACTACAAGAGTGTTGAATAAATAAATATACCCTGACAACGCCGGGTTTACAGCAAGTCATAGTATATGATTGCATAGAACTCACAATATACATTGTCGGGTAATAATTAACTGAAAATCATTCATAGTAACGATGAGCGTAATAATCTGTGGTGTAACAACTCCAGTGACGTGCAGAATAAACAGCATCTAGAAATATGAGAATTTCGACTCGTTGGCCTAATGATAGGATGCATTTGTAACTCAGACCTAGAAACACAGATACTTTTGAGATTTGATTCCATTTTCAGGATGGTGCTCAACGACCACACAACGATGAACACACCAGATGTAATGAGCAACATTGGCCGTTAATGTTTTATTTAGAAACAACAGATCGATTTCGATCACATAGTAATCATCTTCAGTGTATCCTTCAAACTAAACTACAAGATCATTAAATCAGTACGGAATTAAAAACAAATACAAAATGAACTTGAATATAATTTCAAATATACAGACAGTATACATACCAAGCATTGTGAATGCTTGGTATAATTGAAAGTGCATAAAAATTAGTGTTAGTGGAATATCTATATAATAGAGGGCGTTAATAACACCCATCCGTACAGCGTCGCTACATGTTGTTTGTAAGCAGCTCGCTTATTCCATCTGAACCTCTGGCACTACAATTTTATGTTTGCCGAAACTTATTTCGACACAGTTGCCGTTACATTCAGTGCATTCTCAATGCTTGGTATGTATTCTGTCTGTATATTGTATTTGAAATTGTATTCAAGTTCATTTTGTATTTGTTTTTAATTCCGTACTGATTTTATGATCTTGTTCTTTAGTTTGAAGGATACACTGAAGATGACTATGTGATCGAAATCGATCTGTTGTTTATAAATAAAACATTCACGGCCAATGCTGCTCATTACATCTGGTGTGTTCAACACAGATACTTCTTGCCAGTCGCAGAAAGCCATCACACTGTTTTCGTCGGGCTGACATGTAATTTATCTGTGCCTCGGTGGAGTAGCCGGGCGGTCTAAAGCGCTTCGCTGCGGAGCGCGCGGTTGTTCGCCGTCGGGGGTTTGAGTCCTCCCTTGGTTATGGGTGTGTGTGTCTTCCTTAGGTTAGTTTATCTTATTGATGGAGGTGCATTACCGTCTTTAGCAACTAAATGAAAGGCGTTTTGTGTGTGCCATACGCGTTTCGCTTCTTTATTTATGAAGCATCATCAGTGGCCTGTAATACTTGTTATTTTTATATAATATTGTAGTACAGTCATAATATTATAGGTATTTTCCACAGTATGACAGTTAACAGTCTTGTTACAATTACTATAGTTCGGATCTACTAGGTTAGAAACAACTTTTGTAGCACTAGCTTGATCAAGCTGGCCACAAAAACAGTGAAAAATAATAACGAAACATGAAATGCCCTACCTTCTCCCTCTCGCTCCCCTTCCCCTACTCCCATATTCACAAAAAACTAACACAAATAACAAACACACACAGTCTACACAGACACCAACACAAACAAAAAACAGCTGATACACTCAGAGATACAAGGAACACAAACAAGAGACAGACGAAAAGCGACAGTTGGCAACACTAAACGTTGTAAACAAAAGTCAAAAACGAATACACAGTGAAGTGGTGATGAAAGGGTTTTCATCAAGACCGAAAATACCACATCCAACCGAAGACCTCACAAACATCTCCATGAAGACACACATGGAATAAAACAGAAAACCGTAAGTAGGGCCAACTAAATAATTAAATTAACTTTCCAAAAGCTAGTGCTACAGAAGTTGTTTCTAACCTAGTAGATCCGAACTTTAGTAATTGTAACAAGACTGTTAACTGTCATACTGTGGAAAATACCTATAATATTATGACTGTACTACAATATTATACAAAAATAACATGTATTACAGGCCACTGATGATGCTTCATAAATAAAGAAGCGAAACGCGTATGGCACACACAAAACGCCTTTCATTTAGTTGCTAAAGACGGTAATGCACATCCATCAATTTGATATGCAACTAAGGACGACGGAAATCGAAAAAATGATTATAGTTTATCTTAGTTTAAGTAGTTTGTAAGGTACGGACTAATGACCACACAGTTTGGTCCGATAGATTTACAAACATTTTAACATTTTCATTTATCTTTTTATGCGTGTATTTTCTGTTGCAGTAAGATTTTTTGTCCGGCCCCCTAGGCAGCGAGCCCAGGAGCGGCTTTCTCTGGCCTCCAGAGAGGCGACTGTCTCCCCACAGTATCCTGGCAGGGTCGCCAGCACATCACTCAGCCGGCCGGCGCATTCCGCCCCCTCCCCCCCCCCCCACCTACTGCCAGCCCCCGGCCCCAACCCCAAACCCGAGCCGAACCCCAACCCTAACCCTTCCGGGCCCTCCCCTCGTGCCACGGCGGCATCAATTGCTCCCCGCGCAGAGCGGGCGGACGGGGGAAAAAGTGCAGGCCGCCCTGGCGTGCTCCCCTCGCTGATTTATGAATTTTAAAACGCGCCCTTTCGGCGTCCACACTGCTCCGGCGAGCCCTCTGCCATCGGAGATTTTCTTTTCCTCCTGTCACAATCCCCGAGATGTCTTCATTCGTAAGCGACTTTCGTGAGGTGGTTAGGACCGTAAGATTTTACGACGACCCTCGGAAAAAAAGCTCCATTATGAATCGCTAGCTACTGCAACTAAATCCAAGAAGGCTCTCTGGCGAACAAGGTACAGTGCATACGATGCAGTGTTCAACTGAACTGATGAAGTAAGTGTTTAATATTATCATAAGTCCCCTAGTCCAAAGTGAATTATTCAACGATTTAGATTGACTCTGTCATCTTTGTCTCGTACGAATTGCTTAAATTATTCTAGTTTCGTCCTATTTCTGCCAATTTTCAGATAATTTATTATGTTTACCGAACGTTATATGCAGATGATATCCACTTTGACAGGCATTAAAAATGATTTCTAATAAAAATTTTATGTGGAACATTATATGTTCTAATGTACTACCATGCGCAAAAATATCCGAACGACCTGAATTGCGTTTCGCCTGATGTGCAAGCAACCCAACTAACGTACGTGTCTTGCGGGTGCTCTGCTCGCTCCGCGGTATAGTCGTTCGACTATTCAAAATGGATCCACTACAGACAACTGCTCTTTATGGCAACCATTCCAGATGTAAATTAACACCACGATTTTGCAAATAAAAGGAAACACGTTATTAAGTTCTTAACGTTTATTCAATCCAATTTATTACAATGACATATCTTCAGTATTATCACACTTATTACAGTCTGATATAACAAACTCCGTCACATAAAACATTAATTAATCCTTAAACAACATTTACTATTGTTACAAACAGATTTTACTATAGTATCGGAAATCCTAAAGTCCTGTAGAAATTCGAAGTACTTTTGTTCTCTAAATCGTTTTCTCACAATTGCGAAACGTCGTTCCACTGGCGAGCGGATTTTTATTAACCAATTGTTGAACTAACCAGATAATAAAAACTCAATTAACAGCGGCAAATGCACTATGGAAACTTCAATATTAACTGCGTATCACCAACATTTTCTCCGTATTCATACCTGAACAAATATTTGTATACATCTTGTCAAGTTAAATCGGAACTTGTTAGGCTAAAGAAGAATGAAATTAAAAGGATAACTATGTTGGGTTATGTGCCAAAAAAAAAAAAAAAAAAAAAAAAAACCGGTTTTGCTCTCATATACTCTGAAAGTGACTTACAATGCTCAGGCGGTTTACCGATTCCGTGCGTGTGGAACCAATTTCTTTCGAGTTAAAGCTGTCGCCGAACCATGTTGAAGTTAATTTGTCCAGAAATACATTTTCTTGACAGTTGGACAACTACTTCCAAAAATGAGTAAAAAGACTTAACATGAGACTAGTATAATTTCTGTGTCAGATGCTTGCTTATAGTTGATCATTTCATTGAGCTCCAAATTGTCTTAACTGCGTCTAGTCGATATGCTAAGCGCAGTTTCCGCTACATTGCCGTAGTGGTCTGGTGGATCGGTTGTAGTGTAGTATCTGCCATGTGTGCGTTCGATTGCGCCCTATAGGTGTATATTTTTAACTGGCACGATCATATCTACTTCACCTCTGGTAACACCAAGTGAAGAAAGTCAATTTGCACCGTAGTTAACAATCCGTATTAAACCGAATTGTTTCGCTATCAACTCGGACAGAGCCGATTTATCGTTGCCAGTAACAGGCAGAACACACGGTAATCAGTAACTCTGTCGCTAGAAAGCCTTTCTTATATTACAAAACTTTATTTTATTTTTTAAACCAATGGTCCTTTAAGGTCACATGTCTCGTATTGAATTTAACTTGAGATGTTAAAAATTATGCTGCTGGACTGGGATTCTAATTCGGATCTCCTCTTTTTCTCACTCGACCCTCTCGGAATCATATAGTTGAATTATTTCGTTGCTTTCTCCGAAACTGCCGACTCCTCTAGGTTCCACGAAAGGCACGTTTATGGATTCGTATCCAGGTCCAGCTCAAAATATTCATAATTTCATTTGACGCCCTAGATAGAGCACACTGGACTACTAGTAAAAAATTATTTTGAAGGTGTCTTCGTGCATTATCAACCCGAACCTGGGTGTTGCGGTGGTCTTGGGGTAAAGCACTTGAATGATAACTGAAGGGTCGCGATTTCGAAACCTTGTCATATCACCGATTTTTTTCAATCTGTGTTTTAACACAGCATTCACGTCTCAACAATGTGAGGAGTCGTCATAAACTTCACGTGGTTTGGATTCCACGTTAAACTGTAGGTCGCCTTTCCCGGTTGGATAATTGGGGCAGGTTAGGGACATGCAAGTCTCTGAAGCAGCGCACAGTTGAATGAGTTGCGCCAGAACACTGAGCCACACGAAATTATTATTATTTTTATTATTATTATTACAACGATAGGTGCCGCTGTTACCTGTCAGACACGCACGCATCGTCATTCCTGCTGAGTTAACATTTGAGATATGACGTCCATTTTTGCTTAGAAAGGACATCGGTAGGTTCGGGGTTCGATTCCCGGTGACGCATAACGTAATTATATCCTGATTAGAGATTGAAACATCCCGCTGCTAGTGAAATAATTCGACTACTAACATCTGACTTCAATTAGTTATCTTACATTTAGATACCAGGTATGAAACTCAAAATCAAATGTTTATAAATCTATGGGACCAAACTACTGTGGTCATCAGTCCCTAGGCTTAGAACTACTTAAACTAATCTAAGGACAACACACACACACCCCTGACTGAGGAAGGACTCGAACCTCCGACAGGAGCAGCCTCGTATGTAAGTCCCACACAGAACTGAGTCTGGGCACTTGTGATTAGGGACATAACGGTGATTATTAAGTTCCTGGTTCAGTAAAAAATAAATAAATAAATAAAAATATTTTAAGAATTGGCATTTTATATGATTTGATTTGGGCGTTCTGATATTTGTGAGGAAATCTCCAATATTTCCCACATCTTTATGCTTCGTCAGCAGTGACAATCTTAGGCATAATCAAGTATCTATAAGACATGAATGCATTGCTTGGTTAGCTACGGCTACAGGTGGTTGGTTTGATTCCAGAACAAGGTAGTTTGTCATATCAGTTCCAGTTCAAAGACGTATACAAATATTTGTTCAGGTATGAATACGGAGAAAATGTTGGTGATACGCAGTTAATATTGACGTTTCCATAGTGCGTGTGCTGCTGTTAATTGAGTTTTTATTATCTGGTTAGTTCAACAATCGGTTAATAAAAATCCGCTCGCCAGTGGAACGACATTTCGCAATTGTGAGAAAACGATTTAGAGAACAAAAGTACTTCGAATTTCTACAGGACTTTAGGATTTCCGATACTATAGTAAAATCTGTTTGTAACAATAGTAAATGTTGTTTAAGGATTAATTAATGTTGTATGTGACGGAGTTTGTTATATCAGACTGTAATAAGTGTGATAATACTGAAGATATGTCATTGTAATAAATTGGATTGAATAAACGTTAAGAACTTAATAACGTGTTTCCTTTTATTTGCAAAATCGTGGTGTTAATTTACAACTGGAATGATTGCCATAAAGAGCAGTTGTCTATAGTGGATCCATTTTGAATAGTCTAACGATTATACCGCGGAGCGAGCAGAGCACCCGCAAGACACGTACGTTAGTTGGGTTACATGCACATCAGGCGAAACGCAATTCAGGTCGTTCGGATATTTTTGCGCATGGTAGTACATCTGTAAGGTCTGCTTCAATTTCATAATGTTTCCTCATGTTCTCCACGTGAACACCATCCGTTCGTTGTATAAATATGTTATATGAAATAAATCGAAATTTGCGATCAGTTATGGCTTCACTGTACTAGGTTTGGATGGAATACCAAAGTGCGGCGAATGAAAATTTGTGCCCGACCGGGATTCGAACCCGGGATCTTCAGCTTACTAGGCAGACGCGTTGGTCACTCCACCACCGATGACACAGTGACCATTCCGACTGCAGAGGACTCTTCCCTGCACGTCTCCTGCCACACCCAAATCTCCATTCGCCACGCTATTTCCTATATCACAGCCTATTTGTTCTTCCATCTAAACCTAGCACAGTGAAGTCATAAATTATCGCAAATTGCGATTTATTTCATTCACTGAACGCTGTAACGTCGTCAAAAATATATGATTAATATATTATATGTTGTGAAATTATATTCCAAGAACGCTTTTCAATACTTTATTCACGATTACCGGTTTTGACAAAACTTTGTTGTTACCTTCGGATCTGCAACTCTACATTTGAAAATACAGCACCTCTCCATACACCACTAACAATTCCTCATTACAGTAATGACGTATGAAGGTGCTGTATTTTGAAATGTAGAGATACAGATCAGAAGATGAAAACAAATTTTGTCGAAACCGATAATTCAAATGTTTGTTAAGCTTATGGAACTTAACTGCGGGGTCATCAGTCTCTAAAGTTACGAACTACTTATAAACTACCTTATAGTAAAGGTAACATAAACAGCCATGCTCGAAGGAGGATTCGAACCCCCGACAGGGAGAAACCGGTAATGTTGAATAAGGTATCGAACAGCTGTGTTGGAATATATATTTCACAACATATAATGTATGTTGAATGTTACTGATGTTTTTATAGCTCCCCTGGCTTAGCACTACTAGTCGCGAGTGACCTGAGGACATACTTGGAAAATATTGCGCGTGAATTTCCTAGTCATGTTAGAGTATTAGGATATGGACTGGGTGACTCAAAAGTTTAAGACGGGTGGTAGGACAGAGAATCGAGCAAAATTGTTGTAAGTGCTTTGGCCGAAAGTAACCTTCAGCCGTTTACTAGAGAACCGAATACTAGAGATAATATCTTAGATCTGCTGATAAGGAACAGACCGAAAATTATCGGTTTTGTTAGCGCAGGACAGGGACTCTGTGATCGTAAATAGGAACATCAAGAAAGATAGAAGGATCTTTCTCTTTTGCGAGAGTGACAAGAGGCAGAAATCAGAATACTTGACAGTTCAACACGAAAGTTTCGTCTACAGCTCTGACAGTGCTGAACATCAGTGCACGAAGTTTGAAAGGTATATTTATATGGGTGTGTTGGAAATAAAGGTTCAGGTAGGGGAGAAAAGGACGGTATGCAAATAGAATATGCAAATGGTTTGTTCACTTGATATCGCGGACCCGGAGATAAATCAGCTTCGTATTCAGAAGCAATATTTAACTAATATCAGTCAACTTCGACCCCGGCGGATCTTAATGCCTACGATCTCACTCGGTCGGCTATATTGTGCCACTACAGAGAATTAACGTGTGAAACACGAATGTACTGCAGGCAGAGATGACACCAGAACTGTGACAATCGCAATTAGCGCGTCGGAGGGTCTAATATCAGGCAGACTGACCTTGTTCTCGTCTTGCCAATACTCGGCGCTATTAGCACAGGTTTTGGAGCACTCCAAAAGTTGTGCCACAAACCCTAAGCACAGCTGCTCAAAGACAAGTATAAAACTGGGAGCAGAAGAGAAGCGTCTGCTCTCCTCGGCTGCCCAAACACCAGCCTTCTCCCCTTCTCAAAAATATCCTTCTCCTCTCTGCAAAACCTCCAGGCTCCGCCTATCTCTACTGAAACGCCTTAGGGACTGATGACCCCGTAGTTGAGTCCCATAGACTATACAAACATTTGAACTTTGAACTGAAACGCCAATCCACAGCTAGGCGCTAAAGTGCGGTCAATCACGGCTTGCGTTCGGGAGTTGGACAGCAGCCAATGGCCAGCTCTCCCGCGTTTCCACGGGCCGGGCCTCGCTCTTACGTCCAGCGGTCAAACGGTAGGGGTGGATGGCCTTCAGGCACCTTCGAAAACACGGCCAGCAAATTGTTCCCAGCAAACGGCCCAACTCCCTCGCTATTGTATGATTGTGGCGCCCGCCAGCTTGGCGCCAGAGACGTACAATGAACTAGCGGGTGCCACCCTGGCGTTCGCCAACTCGGCGCCAGACGTCTCAGCTCTCCCTTCGCAAAGCACCGTACGCCGTGTATTGTATTGCTCCAGACGCTCCCGCCTAGACGACCCCAGCGTCGGTGGCGCCAGCCATATGCTTTGATGGTTCACGCCACAGAGTAACATATATTTGTCTGTGCTCACGCCTCAGTCCTATCTGCCATGGCCTTCGGTCGTAAGGCGTCTTCCGGGACCGTGACACTCCGAATTACAGAGCCATCCTCGTGCTCGCCACCGGTCGCCGTTAGCTCTGAATGCGTGTTTTTCTCCCCGCCCCCCCCCCCCCTTCTAGCAGGAGCGTACCATAGGTCTCGACAACTTCTAATGAACATGCACTGTGATCTTTTATTATGCCATTTCTCGACACCGAAAATCTCCGAAAGGAACGATCATATGAGGCAGGCTTGTGAGTAGGTGCCATGTACCTCGACCTTGGAACACGGCTGATATGATTTGGTGAAGGGTTGCTATGTATATAACGTACTGTAGGCATAGGAGAGATTTCAAAAAAGTAATCGTGGTTCAGGTAGATAACAAACTAAGATTCATTGGAAGAATCCTCAGGAACTGTAATACATCAACAAGGAGTGGCTTGCAAAACACTCATTCGGCCGATACGTGAATATTGCTCCGTTGTGGAATCCATGTAGGACTGATAGAGGATATCCAAAGGAGAGGTGCTCGCTTTATTGCAGGTTTCTTTGGTGATCACGAAACGTCACTGAGATGATTGGAAAACTGCAGTAGCATACACTGTAGGAGAGACGGTATTCATCGCGCTATTGATTTCTTCTAACAGCACACAGTACTTGTAGAGTCAATATGTTGCTTGAAATTACAGAAATTAGGGCCCACACGGAGGTACATTTGAATTTTTTTTTCTCCATGATTCATACGTGAATGTAATAGCAAAAGGAGGAAGTGGTAACACCTTGAGATGGTTTGCTGGGTATGGATGAAACGGAGTAGATGTACAATTTGTTGTTGTTGTTGTGGTCTTCAGACCGCTGACTTGTTTGATGCAGCTCTCCATGCTGCCCTGTCCTGTGCAAGCCTCTTGATCTGAGAATAAGTTCGGCAACCTACATCCTTTGGAATCTGCTTACTGTATTCGTCCCTCGGTCTCCCTCTACGATTTTTACCCCACAAACGTCTTTCTAATGTTAAGTTGAAAATTCCTTGATGTCTCAGAATGTGTCCAACCAATCTATCCCTTCTCTTAGTCAGGACACTGTCCATTTCATTCAATTGCTCTTCCAGATCTTTTGCAATCTCTGACAGAATTACTATGTCATCGGCAAACCGCATTTTTTTTTATTTCTTCTTTAATGCCCTCTTCAAATTTCTCCTTCCATTCCTTTACTGCCTTTTCAGTGTACAGACTGAATAACATTGGGGAAAGGCTACAACCCTGTCTTACTCCCTTCCCAACCTCTACGTCCCTTTCTTGCCCTTCGACTCTAATAACCGGTGTCTGGTTTTTGTGTAGGTTGAATATAAATCTTAGCTCCCTAAATTTTAGCCCTGCTGCCTACAGAATTTGGAAGAGTGTATTCTAGTCGACATTGTCAAAAGCTTTCTCCAAATCGACAAACGCTACAAACGTAGATTTACCTTTCCTTAGCCTATCCTCTAAGATAAGTCGTGATGTGAGTATTGCCTCTCGTGTTCCTACATTTCTGCTAAATCCAAACCGATCTTCCCCGAGTTCGGATTCCACAAGTTTTTCCATTCGTATGTAAATAATTCGTGTTAGTATTTTGGAACCGTGACTTATTAAACTGATAGTTCTGTAATTTTCACACTTGTCTACACTTGCTGTCTTTGGAATTGTCATTAAGTTATTCTTCTTGAAGTCGGAGGGTTTTTTCCCTGTCTCATACATCTTGCAAACCAGGTGATACAATTTTTTCACGACTGGTTCTCCTAACGATATCAGCAGTTCAGACGGAATATCATCTACTCCAGGAGCCTTTTTGCGACTTAAGTCCTTCAGCGCTCTGTCAAATTCTTCTCTTCTTCGATTCTTACGATTCTTTATTTGCATTCGTTCAAATGAACGACTCATTCACGATTCGCCACAACTATACATTCTGCTATGTGTCCGTGTGTGGGCATCTACGTGAAATTAGGAAGACAGATTCTCTGCGTTGTGCTGACTGGTTGTGTTAAATTTCGTTAAGTACTCGTATTCAACAAAAGAGCATTTTGAACCAGTCATTGTTGCGACCAATATTGTCATAGTCCATGATAGTGTATTTTTCACCAAAGTGTTCGGGCTTTGCGAATTCCATATATAAATGCAATTCAGTGCCTTAATAGAATTGGTGACGTTTCAAAAGATTTCCAACAATTAAGTAAATAATTTGTTTCTCGTGATTAAAGTTTCAACTAATTCACGCACTTATGTAGCTATTATATTAGACCCTCGCAGTTACTACCGAGAGACTGTGAAAGGTTATCTTATCTATGTTTTTATTAAATCTGAATTCCGGTTTTCCTTACCCAAAATCAAGGCTTCTCTAACGCAGTCCGAAATGTATTTATGTTTCGTAGACGCCATTAATACTGCCGTAAAATTACCACCTTCCGTCGGTGCAAAAAGAAGTCGAAGATGTTCTTGTTTCAAACACTCTTTCTGAAGAAGCATCCTCATTCTTCTTTTCGGCTACCCCAACAATAGTTTTGGCATGCAAACTTAATCGCGCTTTTTAGCACGCAGCATGCTATTTGTTTTTAGCCATTTTTCCTCTCTAGTGAAGTCTTCATAGACAGTATCCCCCTTTCTCATTCCTCTATTTACAAATGTGTCTGACACTTTGTCTTGACTGTTCCTCCAACTGCCATTGCCTCTTTCTCGTGATCTTTTTCACCACTAATTTCACTGATTATCTGACATTACCTTTGTCCCTTTTCTTTTATCTGGCACTGACCGTTTCTTCCTCACAACCTACTGTCTGCCTCTTCAGTCACAATTTTCACACATCTGTATACATATTTCCGTAGATGATTTGCTCAGCTTGTAACCCCTCGAGCAGAAACCAACAAATGGGTTTACCCGCCGATGGGAGGGGGCGGAGGGGGATAGGGGTTTTTTTCATTTCCACTGTTTCCCCACTCCTTTGCTTCCACTGCTACATTCTTCAATTAGTCTTTCTCTTTTACTCCCACTGACTCTCACCTACTGTCTGCTCTCTCTTTTTCTCCGACTAGCACTGTTTCATCTTCCTTCTGTCTTCCGCGATCATTAACTCTCAGCTATTCGATTTCACCACATAGAAAGCAGAAATACGTCCATATGGCAAAACGTTGGATGGGCAAGGCAGAATGAGATCTCAGCGGAGACATAATCCCAAAAAAACGAATAATGTTCGCTCTTTCTTGTGCTCTGAAATGAGTCTTCTTCAGCTGATTTGCCTCTTAAGAAGCAAACAGATACTGTATCTCAGTAAAGTGTTGAAAATTTACTTCATTCTTCGATACAGTGTTTGACGAAAAAAGTCACTAATTTGTCGTTTTTCACCCAAGAGTTTGCTTAAAACGAAGTGATAAATATTTCACAACGACTGCTGAGTTCACATGGACAGAATTGAGCGCACTGCGTGAGAGAAATAAAATATAGTATTGTTCTTAATTTACAAAAAAGGAAAAAAAGGTGTGTCTTCTATATGCTATATACAGCTATGTTTCAGAGAAAATCAACCTTTGAAAACTCGGCGCGGTACGTGGAACAGTAAATGTAAGGAATAGCGAGAAAAGTTATTTCCACATAGAGGGAACATGTGAACTTTTTAACTGGTGCAAAAATCAATTCCTCCTCCTCGGAATAGTTTTATTAAAATCTGATGATAAGTTTGACATCTACCGAAACATACGTAATCTTTCTGCACATGCAATCACTGCGACAAGAAAGTCGCGATCAGCACAGAAAACATAGAGGCCGTCTGCTGCAACGAGAGGGATAAGTACTGGGGATTAGCACCACTGCAGGTAGTTAACGGACAGTGATACCGAAAGAAATTCAAGACTCACCGTGCGGTTTGCCAGATTTTTTTTTTTTTTTTTTTTTTTTTTTTTTGCACAAATCTTTTATCGAGCTGCTTTTATCTTTGCTGCTATTGATTATTTCGGATTAAATTGCTGTGATTTACGGAATTCGTCCGATCTTATTGTTAAATCGGAAACTGCGGTGCGAATCTTTAGAGGTCCTGTCCACTGACCATTAGGATGCTGTACAACGACATAAATACAGTAGTACCTTAATCCGAAGTGCAATGTTAAAAAAAATCGGCGTTCAGTTGACGCAGGAACTACTGCACTCTTCTCAATAGAACCTGCCCTTAAGGACGTTGTTTACTTTGTTCCAGGAGCTTGGGGTCACTTTTGTTTAGTCCTCGTCGCCATGTGCTTTGTCCTTCCCGGCTTATCTTTCAGGAAAGGATCTGCTCAAGACGCGTGGGATGCTTAGATATCTAAAACAGCTTTACATATTAGTAATACAAGTTTGATTTACTAATGTTTACACGAATTACTCAACTTCTAGAAAGTATGTCTTTCTGTTCTCGCGGCGGCGTCTTCTTGTACGATGCTAGCTGCGCTGTAGTATAGTCACTGCCTAGTTCGGAGACGAGTTCAGATGTGTCCTCCCAGATGCACGTCGGCCTAGACACAGCTGCTTGTAGAGGGCGCGCTTCTAGGTTGCTCCCTCCAGGAGGCGCGGCGCCGGCGTGTGGTTGGCTGCCGGTCATCCGTTGCCTTCTCGTGCGTCACAACAACTTAAAATAAAAGTATTGAGAAATTTTCTTGGAGACACATAATGAAATCGAAAAATATGTTAGAAGTACATTGGCATTCTACCAGAAGAAATGGAAAATGGACAGTTGTTAAGGAAACTCATTAGACATCTCTCCGCATGTTAAAATGCAGACAAGGAAGTGTAAATGTGTTTGAACCGAGCCGATGAGTATGAAGTGGAAACGGTGAATTAAGGATACCCAGATTCTGGTGATGAAGAGGAAGAGGACGATGTTGGATCCAACACAGTGAGTGATGGTGGTATAACGGCGGCATTAGAATCACCACAGCGCTTTTCACAAAAGCAATATGACTGTTGATTCTTTTTCCAAAAATAATTATGAGGGACGTTCAAATCAAAAGGTACGAAACGACACTGTCGATATAATTGCATTTTTTATTCAAAAGCCATCACAAGAGGCCTGGCCACAACTTTCCCACTGTTAACAAGCGGAAGGATTACCTGTTTCCAAAATTCATGTGGCTGTGACAAGAACTAGTCCTAGACTGTGTCCTTCCGTTCGTCGTCTGAGTGGAAGTGCTCTCCTTTTAGAGATCTTTTAGAGGACCAGGTGGATGTCTCAGGGCGACATGTCACTGCTTTGGACGGATGCTCAGGCTACTCATTTGAACACCCCTCGTAGTGACAGGTGCGCAGAAATTTATGTACTACGTAGGTATTTACAGTAATTGGTTGAGTTCCAGCAAGAGCATTATTTCTAAAATAAACCGTAAGTAATAGTTTAGGTGACGAAATTTTAAAAAAATGATATGTAAATATTAAGTGGTGGGCGCGGTGGAGTGGCCGAGCGGTCTAAGGCGTGTTACTGCGAAGCGCACGATTACTCTCCGTCTGACGTTCAAGACATCACTCGGGCATTTGTGTGTGTGTTGTCCTTAGGTTAGTTTAATTAGTTTCTAAGCCTTGGGACTAATAAACACAGAAGTTAAGTCCCATAGATTTACAAACATTTGAATTCTAAAATTAATTTCTGACTCTTTTTGTAAATAAAATTTATCCATCTTTATCTTTCTTCGTGTAATTTAAGATTTTCCAAATCCATAGCTACTTGTTTTTATTTACCTGGAATTTCCGAGTTTTTGCTGTACTGTGGAAAGAAAACTCTTAGTAGAACTTATAACGTCTGTATGATAGATAATTCTTGTCATAAAGAAAATAAGTATCGACTGTGGTCTGGCGAAGTAAAACTAAAACATCGATTCTAAAGAGCACGCATCGCAGACGATATCGCTAGACGACTTCATATCTGTCGGTGGGCAAGTATCTGCGAAACTAGAAGCGCGTGTGGATGAAACTTCAGGAATCAACAAAACTGATGGACAACGATCGTACAGCCCAGCAAAGTGAAAAAGCTATTTGCTCGCGACCATGCACAACCTACCTTCCACGTGCCTGCTGCTTGTGGTTACCGCTGTACTCCGTACTCTATTTGCTGGACAGTACCATCTATCAGCACCTCTCGAATACATTATCGGCAAGAAACAGCGCCTGGGAATTTTCACAAAAAGTAGGGGAGTGCGGAAGCAGGTTTTTCATTCAGTCCCTAGCACCGAGGGTGGACCCACTGAAGTTGCGCAGGGGAGTGGAACTTAATTCAACACTGCAGCACGGGTGGAGGGGAGATTCCCTCGTGCACAAGGGCTCCTGCCGGCACACAACCCTTGCTGGAAGCACCAGGGGAGCCACCACCCTTATGTCAGTGCCCGTCATTCTCTGCAGGCCGGCATCCTTCCGCCTTGCTTATTATTTCAAAGGTAATAGTTTCCCTCGGGTAGTGTAAAAGAAAGTCTAGAGTGGTGTTACTGATATTCTGTAAAAGATAGCCACTTGTTAGTTAAAAGAAAACACAGGGGCTAGTGACAAATGGAGCTCAGTATATTAGGCACACCGACGAGCTAATTGCGATTGTCACAATTCTTGTGTCATCTCTGCCTAGAGTACATTTGTGTTTCACACGTAAATTGTCTGTAGTGGCATGGCATTGCCGAACGAATGAGATCGTAGGCACTAAGATCCGCCGGGGTCGAAGTTGGTTGATATTAGTTAAATATGGCTTCTGAATACGAAGCTGAATTATCTCCGGGTCTGCAACTTGCAGCTATCGACACTCGCAGCCGCCGCCCAGCCGTCGTGTCCCTGACATCGCCAGACAGCACAGTTTTGGTACAGTATCGCGTGCATTTACTAGTGTTTCAAGGGGTATTCACGGTTTCGAACTGTTGAAAACGTTAGGTAAACTCACAGAAATTTGGTATCGGAATATTCCTCTCGATTACACCACGGTTTCCAGTTAAATGTGGGTTTTATTCCATAAAGTTTCGGGATTGCAGCCAGGTTCCGTCGACTTCTTGCCACGATATTTCGGCTGACAACCGTTCAGCCATCTTCAGGTGAGTGCGCTCCACTGGAGATTGTTAGTTCCCGACGACGCATATATAGCAAAAACTTGGCGCATAGGCGCGTGCGCATCAGAGGCCCGTCAGAGGCGCGCCCTCTTTCGAATTTACCGCCCTCTGTGAAAAACAGTTGACAAGCGGCGCGCGGGTGTCTGCGCGAAGTTGAAACTGCATGTCCGCCATCTGTCGGAACGCGTCAGTACTGCATAAGGTGGAAAAACAGTACGTGTCAGCACTCTGAATGCGCACTCAGTACATTGCTTGTCAGATGTATAATTTTTTTTTTTTTTAATTATCGCTAGAAGTGTCGTCCTGGATAAAATGTTTCCTCTTAGATGATAGTAAAGAAATGACCGTTGTGGGTTGTCACAAGTTTAGAATCAAATACAATTTTCTTCGACTGACCAGTCGCTTGCTGTAGGAGTGTTTATATTCCTTTGTAAATTCGTATAATTTGTTCTGTGCTCAATTGTATGTGTATCGTGCTTTCAACTCTGACGTTCATTTGACTTCAGAGAATAAAACGAGTCAAAACAAATTTCTTTACTCAAATCATTCAAATTAGTTAACCCCTTTTGCACAATTTTAGATTGGCTTTATTACTTGGAAACTAGAGGATAAATCAATTAAATGTTCGATGATGGGTCAGCCACGCCTATCCTTTAATATCAAGTGCACAAACCATTTGTATACTCCATTTGCATACCGTCCTTTCTCCCCGCTACCTTAACCTTTATTTTGAACACACCCACATAAATATACCTTTCATTGTTGACATCGAATATTGATTTAAATGTTGCGAAGTCTGTTTGGCAGGCGTTTGTCTTGAGTGTAGCTTTATAAGTGAGTAAAAAGCGGACAACAAGGAGTTCAGTCGAAAAATTGATAGAACTCTTTGAAATTTGGTGGTACAGGAGAATGTGGAAATTTAAATGAGTAGATCTTGTAACTAATGAGGAGGTGATGAAGAAACTTGTGGAGAAAGAAAGTTCTGACATATCTTGATCAAAGGAAAGGATCTATTGGTAGGACACGTTATAACACATGAAGGGAATCTCAATTTATCATTGTAGGGAAGTTGAGAAGGTGGGGTGGGGAAAAGTCGCAGAGGGAGACGCAGAGACGATGTACGCTACTATTCTTAGTCAGAGATGAAGAGTATTGTGCAGATTAGGGTAACGTCGAGAGCTGCAACAACCAGTCTTTTAAATGAAGACGACAACAACAACCCTAACAATAACACTTCGACACCTCTTTAATGGATTACTTATTAGTCGTTTGATGTTGGCTTGGGGCAGTTCTTCTTTATGACTACAACTGAATTCGGTAGCGGTAATGAAATTTTGCTGCATATGAAGTGCTCTGTACGTTTTTCATTCAGCTTCCTTTATGTTTTATTTTATAGTGTGTATTTTGAACTCAAACTTACGTTTTTTTAATGGATACCCCATATTATTTCGTAAGCACTCAATAGCATTAAAAATCACAAAAATAATGGCGTTGGTTGCATCGCTATGCGTCGTTACATCCGGAGAAACTGCGAAGCGAATTTGACGTTTGAAATACATGAGGCGCGGTTCTAGCGCGTGTCCGAGATTCAAGCGAAACTCACTATTGAGTCTCTGACACGCGCTAGCACCGCAACTCATAATTTTAAACGTCAAATTCGCTTCGCAGTTTCTCCGGATGTAACTGACGCATAGCGATGCAACCAACGCCATTATTTTTGTGATTTTTAATGCTTTTGACTCCTTGCGAAATAATATGGGGTATCCATTTAAAAAAAAACGTAAGTTTGAGTTCAAAATAATACTTCTTTACGTTTTAGACTGTCTCATAGTAACTACTCTCATAAGCCCCTGCTGTCGTTTTTCAATATCTCGTGTAGTTCCAGAGATATCTGGTTGGTTGGGTTGTTTGGTTGGGATAGGGGGACTAAACTACTAAGATTATCAGTCCCCAGGTGGGGAGGGGAAGGAGTGAAGATAGGAAAGGAGGGGTGGGGAGGGAAGGGGGAAAGGAAATGCAGCCCTGGAAGTAAAGAAGGAAGGAAGACTGCATTAGCTCGGGGTCCCGTGCTCGCCACGCACGTACTCACGAAAAAACTGTGAGCGTTCTGGGGAGAGAGATATCTGGGGTGAAACAGTTGAGCGGGACACCCTGTATAGTAACCAATAAAGTGCATACACACCTCGAATTTCATAGGTATACCATGTAAATCCCACCTTTGTGGAGCCAGATGGATCAAATTGCCAGTGTCGGCAGTTCATCTCTGATTAATCCACTAACGACTTCCTCATTCTATATAACAATTATGCAGTCTGACAACCACTATTATGTATTGAAATGTGTGATGTGAATTTCATTGACAGTATTAAGAAAGATTTCTTGTTGTTTAGAATGTATTACTGGAATTGTTGTATATAAAGGCGAGTTGCTAGTGTGTTATCAATTTAAGATAGTTGTTAGTGTCTGGAACAAATGAATTTCACTTTTTAGTTATTTGAAGTAAACTTGAGTAAAATTATTTAATTATTTATTAACGTTCGCAGTATAGTCTCATATCTTACGTCCCTCCCATCATGCGGTGACTCCAGAATGTGCTATTTCGACAAGATAATGCCCTTACCCCCCCCTCCCGAGCACACACACAAACATACACACACACACACACACACACACACACTCAAATATCAGGAATTACCTCAAATTTCCTTGACTGCTCATATTAAAAAAAAAAAAAAAACATCGTACTACCATTAATATAACTAGCCTACAAACCATAAATTACTCTTCGTCTCTGGGCGCTGTGGTACATCAATTGCTGCATAATTACAATCTACAGGTGGTGCAACAATACTGTAGCACAATAATTTTCTTTCACTGATACGGTTCATAGTTACAAAGTAAATAACTTGCAGTAGCCTTTCATACGGTATTCAGTGGATAAGAGTTCTGATTAATCCTCTCTGGTGTCAAAGCTTATTGGATACCCCACACTGTCATTTCTTTTTGGGAGTACAAAAACGGTGTCCGAGAAACGAAGCAGCGTCTTTTAAGTGATCTCAAGAGGTATTGCTTTTTCGTCGTCGTTGAGTGACATGATTTTACTGCACCAACTGTCGTTAGTTATCTTACGTAGGTTCTCACAAGTCGCGATAGAGCCTAAAGCAAAAGGTTGTCTAGTAGAAGGTGGAGTACCAATCTCGAAGGCTGACGAGCGTATTTTGTTTGCTGACGTGTCACGTACCATCGGCGTTCGGAAGACTCGCCCTGCACGGATTGGCTGTAAAAATTTTACAACTTGCGCCCAGGATGGAAATCTAAAGTTACGTTGCGTCTCCTACGAAAAGTAGTGTGCTCCTACGCCAAGTAAAACATAAAATGTTTTTGCAAAAAAAAAGTGAAGTGAGTTCTCGACATTTTTCTGCCGGTTTCCATAGAAAACAACTTCTCCTTGCTATTGGACAATCCCCGAGTAATTAAACTGATATTTGGAGAGCTGCATTCGAGCAACAGCACAGTATGAATATAGTGACAAGGGCAGTTTTTTCAAACAGGTACTGATTACAATAATTTTTTCACCCTCTCCTCGTTCGTCGTTTGTAACATGTAAAAATAATACCATAAGGCGATGGAATTATGACTTTCCTCTTTTTTTCTTCTATTTTGATTGAAAATAGAACTGCAAGAGTGCTGCTAATTTTATGTACGTTTTAAATTGTCTGTAAACGTCATCTGTGTAATTAATTTTTGTTGATTTTGCGATCTGTCACATTTAATAACATATAGTTACTTTTTAGCAATTATTTCTACGTTTCTATATTGACTATTCATGCAATAAAGATTAGAATGATTGTTACTGATATCCTGTTTGTTCTTTTCGGACATGTCCGAAAGAACAGACACCACTGGTTGACAATAATGTCCGTAATTTAACGTTCGAAATATTGAATTATTTAGATCCTTTCAGGCTCTGAAATTAATTCAATGAAGAAGTTGAAAATTTATGCTGGACCGAGATTCGAAGCTGGATTTCCTGTTTCGTGCCAACGCTCACCTTAACCAGTTAGTCTACCCAGGTACACTTCCGATCTATTCCACTGTCTCAATGTATAGCATACAACGATGGTAGTGCCCCCTGCCCACTATAGTTGGCGTCATGTAGACAGGCGCTTCATAGAGGCAGAGCGATAGGGAAGGTGTAAAGTGGAGGAGCTACGGACGAGCGCCAACAGTTGAGCCTGCGGGAGAAACATTGCGTAACTCGCGCTCACCCACGCGCCCACAGAATGAATATGATTGACTGCCAGTGGGGTAATGAAGTGGGGTTTGCAGACCGTCTGTAAACTGGACCGCCTTACTACGTGACGCGGACTATAGTTCCTCCTGCTCGCAGGCTACATGTATTAATGTGTGCGTATCGAAACTGTCAGTTGTCTGTTGGAGGCATATATACAGTTACTGATATGGTGTCTGATCGTTTCGGACAAGAAAGACTCGTGATATTTAGTCTAATTTTACTATTAGGCATCCTCAGCTTTTATTTATTATTACATGTAGACAGTGAACCTCACTGACGTGACTAAAGTCACTGTACGACGATATGCACAAATACAGACTGCGACAGTATCAAGGTACACAAAGGTATTAAGTAATGGTGCACTGGAAGAGCTGTGATTTGCACTCCAGTTATTAGTGTGAAAAACTTTCTGTCGTCAGTTTGTTCACACGACTGCAATTAACAGACTCTTAACGCGGTACGGTAGTTAGCTATATGTATGGGACATTTCTTTTTGGAAATCGTTAGTAAATTCAATGTAACTACACAAATCAATGGTGGACATACTATGTACGTGTCTGAGAGCAATTCTTCTCGAATATCTTTGCTAGTTATGTTTCGCAACTTCATTTGCAGCCATTAACGGACTTCATGTTCCAAGTTTTGTGGATTACACTCTGCCATGTCAGTGGGCCAACTATGAACAACCTTCTGGATAGTTCCAGGGAATGATTCGGTCACCAGATCGTTCGATATAAATGTAGTTGAACACTTATGGGACGTAAGGAAAAGGTTACTTCACGCACGAAATCCTGACTGGCCTCCACTTCGGAATTATGGACGGTTATGGAGCCAGGACAGGTCGATGCTGGGAACTACTTGATGAGTGTATAGCACATCGACGATATTAGATTGTACCACATATGGATGATGTGTTCTGTGAACCATTTTGTCTCTTGATGAGATATATTACTGCAATACAATCAAGACTCTCTACGAATAACGCAATGGTTTCTTGGCCGATGGTGTAGTTCTACGGGATTGTATATGTTTGAAACTTCTTGGTGGATCAAAACTGTGTATCAGTCTGGCACGCTTACCTGAGAATTCCGCTAACATGTGCCCACCGACTAAGCAATCCAAGCGCAACTCACGTTCCTTCTGCCATTACCTCATCTTATACCTTCCAAACTTCGTAGAAGTTCTTTTGCATATTTTATGCGAGTGTTGCTACTGGGAGAGTGGATATTGGGGAAACATGGCTTAGTCACTACCTAGTGGATGTTTCAAGATGAACTATTTTGGAAAATAGGGGGCGAGGTACTGGCGGAAGTAAAGTTGTGAGGCGGCATCGTGAGTCGTATCGGGATAGCTCAATCGGTAGAGCGCTTGCCCGCGAAAGGCAAAGGTCCTAGGTTCGACTCCCGGTTCCGGCACACAATTTTAATCTGCCAGGAAGTTTCATATCAGTGCATACTCCGCTGCAGAGTGAAAGTTTCATTTGGTTTAAGTAATTTGTAAGCTAGGGACTAATAACGAAATAGATAAGTCCCAGAGATTTATAAACATTTGAACATTTGAAAAATACAGGACATAATAAGGACATAATTAAGTGTTGAAATGTTTGTAAATATATGGGACTTATGGTTATCAGTGCCCAGTAAACCTAATTTAAACTAACCTAATGACAGCAAACACAGACAGACACACACACACACACACACACACACACACACACACACACCTCCGACAGGGAGCAACCGCGCACTTCGCAGAAACGCGCCCTAGAGCGCTCGGCGATTCCCCTGTTGCTGGGATATGTTATTCAGAAGGAATTACATCAAGAGGATTGATGTGTGAAAGGGGCAGAGAGTGGGAAATAAGGCGATGGATAGAGTGGGAAAAAGAAGACGGACTAACTACCATAAGCATAATTACTTACCAGGGCAACGCCGGGAAATAACGTAAAGAAAATATAAACGGAGACCGGTGATTGTCTACTTCACAAGTTCTTTTATCGTCACCGATATTTTGTAAATCTGTGGGGCTTACACTTCGCGTACTGTTGTACGCTCTAGCATGGACTAAATTTTCCCCTGAAAAAGCGCAAATCAGGTTTTGGAATTCGTAGGTTCGTCTGGAACGACTCTATTTTTTTCCTACCATTTATTACTAGTGGCCCCGGTGGAGTAGCAGAGCGCTCTCAACGGCATTGCTGCGGAGCGTGCGGCTGTTCGCCGTCGGAGGTTAGAGTTCTCCCTCGGGCGTAAGTGTGCGTGTATGCTGTTCATAGTGTAAGTTTATTTAAGTAGTTTGTAAGTCTAGAGACTGATGATCAAGTAGATTCATCAGTAGGTTTACAAACATTTGAACATTTTGTAACTAGTGCTGTAAAGTTATGAATTTGGTACAATTAATAAATTAGCTGACCTCGGGGAAGATCAGTTCGGATTCAGGAGAAATGAAGGAACACGTGTGCCAATACTAACCTTACGATTTATCTTAGAAGGTAGATTAAGGAAAGGGAAACCTACGTTTCTAGCTTTTGTAGATTTGGGGAAAACTTTTGACAATGATGTTTGGAATATACTCTTCCAAATTCTGAAGTCAGCAGATGTGAAATATAGAGAGCGGAAGGTAATTTACAACTTGTACCGTAACCAAACAGCTATTATTAGGGTTGAAGGGTATGAAAGGGACGCTGTGGTTAGGAATGAAGTAAGGTAGCCTTTCTCCAATGTTATTCAATTTGTCCAGTGAGCAAGCTGTGATGGAAAGCAAAGAGAAATTTGGGGAAGGAATTAGAGTTGAGGGTGAAGAAATAAAAACATTGCGTTTTGTTGATGACATTGTAATTCTGTCAGAGACAGCCAAGGTCCTGGAAGAGCAACTGAACTGAATGAACAGTGTGTTGAAAGAAGCGTATAACATGAATATTAACAAGAACAAAGCAAGAGTAATGCAATGCAGTCTACGAAAATCAGAGTGATACTGAAGCAATTAGATTAGGTAACGAAATAATAAAGGTGGTAGATGAGTTTTGTTATAAAATACTTTCCATTGTTACTTTATAATACAATAAAAAAGATGAAATACAGCAACACAAAATAAATTTAAGAAAATATGTAAGAAATGATATTCGTTACTTACGAGTACGTACTCAAATTTACATTTAGAAAACTACTTTAAGAAGATATACAGCCTTGAAAAATGAAACTTTGGACAATAGTCATTCATAATGCATATTCCACTAAAATTCCCATCACACCTAAGTTGATTTTAAAAGGCACTGTGAAAAAATGCACGTTCATAATTTTGAACACGACTGTTTTTTAATATGATGACGCATCTACATACCGCCTTCATGAAACTCAAAGGATTTTTAAATGGAGTTTACGTGGCACAAGAAAATTTGTCTAGACCCATTTATAGCATAGCCTGTAACTGCTCCACGTAACGATTTCAATTCTATCTTGCATTTTGCGAGCGCGAAATAATTCCAAATGTTGTGCATGGCTACCGAGAGCCGAGTTTTCGGGACCTTACTATAGAGGCTTTTGAAATGTGGTGCTACAGAAGAACCCTGAAAATTAGGTGGGTACATCACGTAAGTAATTAAGTGGTACTGAATAGAATTGGGGATAAGAGGAATTTTCGACATACCTTGACTCTAAAGAAGGGATCGATTGGTAGGACACATTCTTAAACGTCAAGGAATCGTGAATGTAGCATTGGAGGGCAGTGTGTGGGGTAAAAATCGCAGAAATGTTCAAATGTTTGTTTTGGGACTTAACTACGGGGTCATCAGTCCCTAAACTTACAAACTACTTATGAACTAGCTACAACTAAGGACGGCACAAATATCCATGCCCGAGAGGGGATTCGAACTCCCGACCGTAGCGGCCGTGCAGTCCGTGACTGAAGCGCCGCAGTCCCCTAGGCCACCGCGGCCGGCTAAAAATCGCAGAGGGAGACCAAGAGACGAATATAGTAAAAAGATACAGATGGATGTGGGTTGCCATTCACATGAGCAGATGAAAAGGCTTCCTCAGGATAGAGTATGGTGGAGAGCTGCATCAGACCAGTCTTCGGATTGAAAATCACAACATAACAGTCAATTAGCGGTAATTTATTAGTTCGTTTCCATAGTCAACATATGAGGAGCACCCAATCAAAACGTACATTGTCCACTTCTGGACAAAATTGAGTTTCTTGTGGTTTTCGTAGGTATTTTATGCGCTCTACACACTCCTGCTTTCAGATTTAATCTATGTAAATATTTAACACTGAAATAGTATGTTGAAAATGCATGGTTAAAACCAATAGTATATTGTCCATATCGCTGAATGAATCAGAACGCATAATGTCCATCATTTAAGTTTTTATTTTGCTTTCCTTTCATCCAATTTGGCAATACTGGCGAGTTTAACACATGTCACGGCTTACAATACTTCAAAGCATTATAGCCTACGGCATTGTCGCCTTCTGGCATTGTTTGGCACTACTTGAGCCCAATCGTTATTGTTAGCAGTGCACAGCGGTAGTATAGTGTTGTGGTTTGTGTGTATTGCTCCCAATGGATTTAGAAAAAGAATGTGTGGTTTTTGGGAAGGATGCTATAGATCATGGGAAAAAAACTGAAGAAGAAATCAAAAATAGAAATGGAAACTGCAATCAGGTAAATCTCCAGATTCGGCACACATTAGAAAGAGGAAAAAAACTTAAATTTTTCGTGTCGGCTTCAGAAGTTCCATGCAGCAGCTTTACTCCTGAACATATTGATTGTGATTGCTTACATGAATACCCTGGAATGGACAAAATGTAGTAAATTTACTGTACCCTATAATATTCTGCCTGTAACAGAATGTTGTGTTGATCCAGTTTTTCACAGTAATGTACAGCTTCATAGCATTCCTTGAAGAAAACATTAATCTTATGTTATTATAAATGATACAACTCATATGAATTGCGAATGTCTAATATAAGATAAAATTTTCAAATATAAAAATTAATGTGAAGTAATGAAGGTGTGTTACTAAAACTACATCAAAACGTGTAATGTCCTATATGATGGAAATGTAAATGGGAAATCTAACGTAACCAATAAAAAATTGATCTGTTGTAAGGTATATTCTAGTTCAGTACCTCAAAACGAATCTAACTGTGAAAACAGCTTAAAATTTTATTGAGTAGTTTAGCAGATACCAGTTTTTCGTTTCTCCTGAAAAATTTGATCCAACGTACATTATACGTTTTGATTAGTTGCTCCTCATATACGCCTGCATCACACATCACGAGTGTGATAACAATGTGGCTACACTGTCATATTTATGAGAAATGTTTTACTTGTCGTCACATTGATACCAGTACAGATCAATTACAGCTGATCTGAGAATCGTGTGACATGTGTGTATCACGTAATTAACACTGCAGATAAGCTTACGCGTGTGTTGAGTTTCCACTTACTGAATTGCGTTGCATTGTTCGGAAGTGACGAGCCTTCAGGAGCCTTCGGTCTGACGGCTAAATAAAACCACCGGCTCGACTATCGGAAACGGCTGACAAATCTAAAAAGATGGACTGGAATTTCGCCGTGCGCTCCCCGACGCCGGCAGGTATGAAGCACGTCGCTATTGACACTCGAATTAGACGGCAGCGGCGGCGCAGTTCGCGGGCCATTCACGAGTTAACATCCATATCGCCGGCTGCCAGCGCCCCGACGTCGGGGCGAGCTCTGCATTCTTTCCTCTCATCCCCCTTTGTTTTCCGCTTCTGTGGCCGCCTGTATCGCCGCCGGACAATAAGAGAGCGACACGCTGCGAGAGAAAGAGTGAGCAATGGAACACACACACGCGCGCTGGCAGAGAGAGACAGAGGCACGGCTACCGGCAAAGGGAACAGCGTCGGTCGACCGCCATTTGAATATATGGTAATTGGGCGCCGAAGCCTTTGATCAGCGCCGGCGGCCGCAAATTGCCGCGTTTTTTCGTCGAATTATTCTGTGCGGATTGTTTTCAATGCGATTAGGAGGCGGCGCGGACGAGCGGACGGACACCTGTTAAATTAATCTGACGGCCGCTGCCGAGACGCGGACGAGGCGAGGAAAAAGCGAACGCGAAACCGAACCACGGGGGAAGGACGGGGGCTCCAATCGAGGGCGCGCTCCGCTCGCGCCCTTTTCCTTTTTTCGCTTTTGCTTCCCTCTTTTTATTTCTTTTTATTTTGCCCCGTCGTGTCCCGGTGTTTAGCAGCTTTGTCGGCGCACACAGCACGCACCGCTCGCTGACACCTGTCTTCTGCCGGCAATTATCTGAGCGGACCGCGGCCTCTCCTCTGCGCTGACCAAACAGCGCCGGCAGTTCTTTCACTCAAACGAGTCTGTACCGAGATCGGGAAACATGCACTCCACGCGCGCGATAAATGTTTCCTTCGCTGCGTAGTGGTGTGTTTTCCTACCTCTTTTATTTTTGCAACGGCTTTTCATTAAGGATTTCGTCCTGATACAATACTTGTTTTACTGGGAAAGGGGAAGGGAATTACACACGTGTAACAGTACAAATTCGTTCCGAAGAGCTTGCAAAGCTGTTTTCTCTCAAATTTCATAAACTGAATGATCGAGACGTTTGTTCTGTTGCTGAGAGTTGTATTGTCCCTAGCATTATTCAATAATATAAAATTTAGGCTCACTTTAGGTTACGGTAGTAACACTAAAAGTGGGCCTTTGCGATCGTATTTTGACAGCTCGAAATTTAATTGAAAATAACGGCTTATCTATTCATCTGACACGAAAATTGAATAACCGAATTTGTAGAGGAGAAAATTCTCTACATCTTTGCTCTCTTATTTTTTTTTTCATATCTCGTAGCGTTTCAAAGATATTTGCAAAAATAACGGCGTTTTTGAGATGTATGTCTGTCTGTCTGTCCGTAACGTGTTTCCTGTTTTTAAGACGAACCGTTCAACCGATCAGCACCAAATTTTACAGACATGGTTGTAGGCCGCCAGAGACCAGAACCTCCTTTTCTTCAAATTTTTCGGACAAAAAATACGGTAGTAATACCAAAAAAAATCTTTTGTAATATAACTGTAATTGCAAACGAACCGTTCATCTGACACGAAAATTGAATAACCTAATTGGTAGAGGAGAAAATTCTCTAAAACTTATCTCCCTTATGTTTCTTTCATATCTCGTATCGTTTGACACATATTTGCAAAAATAACGGAGATTTGACACCCTCAATTGAATTGACGAAAACCAGCCGTTCGGAGATGTCACGTGACATTCCTCGCCCAGAACTTTGATGATTTTCTTATTGTAACTTACACGTTGCCATTTCAAAGCAGTGGCGCACTGAAGGATTAACAACAACACATCGTTCTTCGTACGATAAATGATAATCTAGTGTCTACAAATGCCATATTAGCATCAGTTAAGAACCGCCATCAATAGTATGAGATTAAAGGACTCATATTTTGATTAATAGCCGTAGTGTAGTGGACAAGACGTTGGACTATGACGTTAAAAGTCGGTGAATCAGAACCCACCACTACCTAAATTGTTTTCCCTAAAAGGGTTTCAGACACTCTTATTAATTATTTTTTCAATATTTAGATTATTGTTTTGGTCCAAAATGTTTGCAAAACTTATAAAACTACTAATCTAAAGTGGGCCGTAAAACACGCCAGTGCGATTTTTTGGAAACATTTGGTCTTTTTGGGATGACAGAACCCTTATAATAATTTTACATATAAAAACAATCCAGAGCGCAAGATTTATTGGAAGTCGCTACGTGTTATCATTTTGTAGTAATCGAAGATCAAAATTGGAATATTTGAGTGCCGTTAGCTTCAGATTTCTAACTTAATTACTTGTCTTATCGTGTTGAAGGTATAGAGGCTTATTTTAGTTAATGGATAGAATATGACAACATTTTAAATATAAAAAAAATGTTTTAAAAATCTAGAGCGCAAGAATGGTTATTCATTACCGATTAGTTTCAACTCAGTGCTGCGGCACCTTCAGGGTGTTCCTCCAAGGCCGAACAGACGGCCGAAACTACTTACTAATGAATAACCAGTCTTGCGCTATAGATTTTTTTTTGTATATAAAAATATAAAATGCTACTTTAGGTGTCCTGGATTTCTTGTTGCAGGTACTCTATTTGTCGATTTAAATGGACAACAACATACTAGAAAATTTTCAGAAAGAAATTCGCGTCTTTTACAGAAAATTCGGACAAAGTGCAAAAATCATAATTTTTGGATATATTGTCATAGCTGACGACGTGTTTGGTTTGATCGATCATCATCGATTTTCCCATATTTCTTTATTTTTTCGTCGAGAAGGTTTCTATGCTAGGCAACCCACAGTATGGTGCATGGTGGACGGTACCTCGCAACAGACTTCGATGCCATTTGAAAAACCAAAGATTTCTTCACCGTTTTACCGATCTCCATGAAACTTGGAATATGTACATATGAATTCATGGTTAAGTTTCTCTACCCTCTACAAGCCACTGTACGGTGTTTGGACACAGTTAGAGCACTGACCGAAATGTCACTAAACTGGCATGGCGCAGCGCAGAAGGGTGTGTAGTGGTATGATGGACAAAATCCAAGGCAGCCACATTATAGTTTCACCACAAACATTTATTTAAACCAAACTATTTCAACCACAAGAGACAAAGTTCATTTAGCCTTAATAAGCCTGAATACAATAGAATTTTAATAAAAATATGCAATTACATTTTTTCAGAGGAAAAAACATGATATTTAACTCAGAGAAATTTACTCTGGGTGGGCAAGTAACTAATTCCATTTAGTAGAATAATTTCAATCAATTAGGCACATTGGTTTTAAAATTTCCTACTCCAGTAACAATAAAGGAATTTAAAGCAACAATGAGGAAACCTTGCATATTTAAATAAAGTACCTTAAACTCTAGTAATTTGCCATAACACATCTACCACTTACTGGTCAAAATGGGCGTCTTCGATTGGCTTTTGCAATCTTACTTGCTACTGGATGGATAGACATGAGGGAACAGTCAGCATTTGTGGCCAGTAGCATACAACTCTTCACGGAGTCACAAGTGAAAAGTCAACCGGCAGACAATGACATTAGGAATAAAGCCCAAACTCACAGAGTGTACGCCACGTCCAACAGGCAGAGCACGCTGGCCGTTCCAGCGGCGTCCGCTCCTGCCACAACGTTGCAGTTCCGGGCAGGCGGTGCTCGCTCCACGTCTCTGCACAAGCTGGCGAGAGATTCCACTGTATCGGATCGATATCTCGAAGGTAGCCGCCACCGCTCACTCTTCCCAAAATTTGGCAGGTACATGCAATGCTTCACAGATATCGTGGAGGAGGAGATGCAAATAGGAGGAGGAAGTATACAGATGAGGGTGGAGGAAACAAGGCACGATAAGACCTTCTTGACGTGAATCTTTCATCCAGTGCAAAGTTTCAACGATTGGATATAGGCGCTGGTAACTACCGTGTATAAGAAAGACAAAACAACGGACCCACGAAATTACAGACCAATTCATTAACAACAGCTTACTGTAGAATTCTTCAATATATTATCAGTTCTGATATAGTAAACTAGCTACAAGTACCCGGCTTTGCCCGGGTTTAAAATGAGGCACATGGCCAGAGTGAGATTGGGATGGAACGAAACCTATTTAAGACCTTCTCCCGTGTAATTTTCTGTAGGTGTACCAAATTTCACGTTATTTGGTTGTCTAGATCTTGAGTTATAAGGGAACAGACAAACAGACAATAAATGCGTCTTACATGAATAGAGATTGCAATCGAAGTCTGTAAGTAAAGTACTCTCCTCCATGCACCGAACGAAATTTTATACAGACAGTAACCATCATCTTATAAAGGTGAATAGATGGGGCATAACAGCTTTCAGATAATTGCAGAACGACATGTTGACCATAACTGTTTATTAATTTTCAATGCTACCGGTTTCGGTTATTTACCATTGTCAAGCGTTAGCAGAGATTAGCTAATAGCTTAACATGTCGAAATACAAAAATACAAAATTATAACACAAGTATTGTGTTATAATTTCGTATTTTTGTATTTCGACATGTTAAACTATTATTATAACACAAGTATTGTGTTATAATTTCGTATTTTTGTATTTCGATATGTTAAACTATTAGCTAATCTCTGCTAACGCTTGACAATGGTAAATAACCGAAAACGGTAGCACTGAGAATTAATAAACAGCTATGGTCAACATGTCGTTCTGCAATAACCTTCATCTTGTTTTCAATGTCAAGTCTACAAAATTTCATCAACATCGAACTGTGGATTTTAGGGAAATCCGTAAGTACCCTTCACAATGCACTGAAAGGAATTTTATGTAGACAGTGCCCTTCATCTTATTTTGAAGGTCAATTGTGCAAACTTTCATCAAGATCAGTGCGAAGATATAGATTTACACGGACACATTGGAAACACACTTTCACTTTTTCTAAAATTTTCCGGTTGGTTTTCCAGAAAATGGAACGAAAACCTGTTTAAGAATCTTCCCCACGTAATTTTGTGTACGTGTACCAAATTTCACGTAATTTGGTTGTCTTGATCTTGAGTTGTAAGAGAACAGGCAGACAGTCGGACAGCAAATGCGTCTTATAAGTATAGAGATTTCCTGTCCATGGATCAGAACGGTTTCAGGAAGCATCGATCATGCAAAACTCAGCTTGTCCTTCTCTTATGATACCTTGCGCGTAGCCTGCTCATGGTGGTACGAGCTTATGGAATAGGTTCCCAAACATGTCAGTGGATCGAAGACTACTTAAATAATAGAACCCAGTACGTTGTCCTTGATGGGAAGTTTTCATCAGAGACTAGGGTAATATCAGGAATGCTCCAATAAAATGTGACAGGACAGCTATTATTTTGTGTCTCTATAAATGATCTGACGGACAGAGTAAGTTGCAGTCTGCGGCTGTTTGCTGGCTATGCTGTCGTATACAGGAAGGTGTCGTCATTGAATGACTGTAGTAGGGTACAGGATGACTTGGACCACATGACTAGCTAGCTCTAAATTTAGAAAAATGTAAGGTGATGCAGGAGAAACAATATCGCAATGTTCGAATACAGCATTAATAGTGTGCTGCTTGACAGAGTCTAGTCAATTAAATATCTAGGCGTAATGCTGTACAGCGATGTGAAATGGAACGAGTGTATAAGAGAAGTCGTGGGGGAAGGCAAATGGTTGACTTCGTTGTATTGGGAGAATTTTGGGAAGATGTGATTCGTCTCATATAAAACTCTTATTCGAACTTATTTTCAGTATCAATTAAGTGTTAGGGATCCCCACCAGATCGGTCTAAACGAAGACGTAGAAGCAATTCAGAGGTGAGCAGCTAGTTTTCTTACTGGTGGATTACATCAATGCGCGTATGTTACGGAAATACTTCGGGAACTTAAATAAGAGTCACTGGAGCGAAGGCGACTTTCTTTTCGGAAAATTTAGAGGTCTGGAATTTGAAGCGGATTGCAGAACGATTCTGCTGCTTCCAACCTACTTTTCGCGTAAAGTCCACAAAAGATAAGATTATAGAGATTAGGGCTCGTACATATGCATCCGAGCATATGGGTTTGGAACAGGGTAGCAAGTAACTAGTAGTAGAACTAAGTATTTAATGACTATCAGACTTTAATTAATACATCAGGAAATAAATTACTTTTCACTTGAAATTAGTGAAAAATATGTTATCCAAATCATCCAGTGATAAACATTTTAACTGCTATTACAGGCTGTCAGTTAAAACGATTCCGCATTACCTCTGGTGGTTATGATACCTCAGCTGAAGCCTACTACACTAACGGCAACCTGGCCACCGATTACGTCGGTCTAAAAGCAGCCAAATTATGCAGCAAACCGAGAGGCTGGCTTTTAATCATTTTACTTACATGACAAAACTGGATGATCAAGGCATTTTATCTCTGACGAGCTGATGGAAAGGGTGAGCTTAGTGACACGCTAGGTAAGCGTCGTGTTGACGTCATCGTCACAACTCGCAGACAAACTCGACTGTGGCCACGACCGGACGCTATCGATCCTTGTAGGTATAGAACAAACGAGTCCTTATTTCGACACGCAGAAATTGTCTTCGGCCAGTGAGATGCTGTGTGTTTTTTAACCGGAGATTCGGGATCTACGCACCCTCACGTACTAAAAAGACTTTTTGTTTAAACTAAACCTAACCTAACAGATTTTCACTTGTTCTTTCCATATCAACAGAAGCTATCTTGATTTGCCGTATACCTCACAGTTTTGGATTTATTGCTCGCAGTAAGGTATTTCAGGCTAACAGCGCATCAAAGATGAATAACAAAATCGTATCCGGATCAATTTGTTAAAACTAAATGTAAATAAAAACACACATTAACAATAAAAACATCTACTAACGTGTAATAAAGTACTGCTGGTATCTAACCATCGTAGCGTAGTGGATACCATAGTAGATCACCTAGCCAGAGGAACGGGGTTCAAGTCTCCCACACAGATTTTTTTTTTTTTTTTAATTTTGTTTGTACCACATTGTAGTAGTTACTTATTTATAACATATTGTGGGATTTTCTTATTCATATAACAGTAGTATGTTGCACAGTACTCGATGTTAATTGTAACAAAATGCCGTGTCAGGAATGGATGCCATCGATTTGGAAATTTGTGAGAGACTAAAAAATGGAGAGTGAAACTGCTGCAAGTCGCAAGACTAGCAATGATATTTCTGTTTTTACTTCACAAAAATATTTAACCTTTGTTTCAAATATGTTACGATTTCCGAGAAAATGGTAAGTGACAAACATATGGGAAACGCTTAAATTGCTGGTAGGTCTAGATGAAATAAGTATCAGTGACATCCACACTATTCGGTCGTCAGAAACATTTGGCTGTTTAGTTTCTAATATCTCATAATTTCCGAGAGTATGGTTAGGCCGATATTGCTTGTTGGTCCCCAATATTTTGCTGCTTAGTTTCGAATACGTCGTGATTTTAGAGTGTGCGGTTTTATTGTTATTCCTTTCTTGTCAGCAATATTTCTGAATATGTCACGATTATATAGTATGGGGTTAACAGTGATCCTATGAGTATAATTTTAATTTCTTTTGCAAATGTATACAGCATACTCAGAACACATCGTCGTCTGCTGGCATATGTTTGCCAGTATTATGGCGTAGCTCATTGGTTGACAGCTAGGGAGTTCTCATTGGCCGGAGACAATTTCTGCGTGTCGAAATGAGGACCGTGTCGACAGCTCGATGTATCGCATTCAGCTCCTGATGACGTCAGGCCGACGCTTGCCTAGCGTGTCACTAAGGTCCCCCTGAGGGAAAAATCAAGCGGATGGACCTAACACATAATCCGCGTTAGCCATCTTAAATGTCACATGTAAAAACCGTTGTATCACCTGAAGCTGCAACTTTAATTGTTGTGAAACCGGTTATTCGGTCTCCACGACTCCAAATAAAACACAGCTAATGTGGATGAACGGTCTTTCATTCAGTTATTTCCAATTTCTAACTGTTTGAAACTCCCTTTAATGATGTACAATAGACATGTTTTTATTATGATTATTTTTAAACGTATGACATTATAAAATTGAGGATGCTGTAAAGTTGGAAAGAAGAAGTTAGCAACAAATCGGCATTTCTCGTCCTTGGAACTAATCGTGAACAGGCTACTGGTTGGGATACTGAAGAAACTACACGTGATGATATTAGACAAATGGTTTAAAATGATTCATCAACACTCATTGCAGTAGATTGTTTCAGTCGTTTGTAATTCCGTTCTAATATTATCCATATCTTTCTTTCAGCGATTGTCAATTCCCACCAATTTTATCTGAAGAGCCAGCTTCTTTTCTCATAATGAAACTCTCGATTTTTCGGAGTCCCTTAATCCTCTGATTTAAATAAGCCTACTCCTCCAGAAATCAATCCACAATTTACCCCAACTTTTAATTAGAGATGTGATGAGCAGATAAAAATACGGGCGGGGACCATTGGCAATCTGGCAATCGAAAAAATTAAAAATTGTAAGAACGGAAACGAACCAGCTCCTTGGAGTGACCTTCTTTTATTGCGGTCCTCTAGGCTCGATAATCCGGGGAATAACGTCGGATACTGATGGTGTAACGAAGCAGCAGCTGAGTATAGACGCACTGAAAAACGAGATTTGAAAGCTAACTGCAGTATTACCACAACCGAATCATATTGTTTCAAAATAATTACACAATGAAACCTCTGTATGTGTCTTTAATGTGTTTGAATACATTTACTTGACGAATTCATAAGTGGCTTCGGGCAATATATGCACTTTAATTAATGAAAATTTTATCACGAAAATAAAAGATTTGTTAATTATAATACTTAATCTAAAACTGTCAATGTTGTTTCTTAGTCTTCTTCAACAGTTTAATGTCAGTAACTACTAGACGTGTATTGTGTTTTCACAGATTACTTGAGCAAATCTGCGGCAACATATACGTGTTACTACATCATAATGGGACCAGGAAACAGAGAATATCTTAATTTAAGAAATAAGAAATCTGTTCTACTTACTTAGTAAGAGTTGCAGCCAGAAAGCATGTTTCACTATTTTTTAAGACTAGATAGTTACATGATAACTTTATTGGAAACAGGTGCAGCAATATTTCAACTGTTTTTTTACATAGTCATAAAAGAAATGAGACACTTCTCATATCGTGCGACCAGCGTAAGTATTCCTGTGTTGTAGAAATCAGTCACCTGTGAATCGAACCAGCATGTGGCAGACATTTTTAGCTCTTCATCGTTGTCAAAACGCTGGCGAAAGAACAGGAATCTCTTGAGGGGCAAGATATGATGGAAATCGCTGAGAGCAAAATCAGACAGGTCCCAGCGAAACTTCTGCAAAACATGTAAACGAAGGCTTCCGCGGCCGTTGTCATTGTTGATAAAACTCTTCTGGGCATTGGACCGCATCGTCATTATATCAAATATTTCACCGACGTTTCGGCCACTATTGCAAGCGGCCATCTTCTGGGTGAAATATTTGATATATTGACGATGCGGTCCAATGCCCAGAGGAGTTTTATCAACAATTCTGCAATCAGTTGCTGTGCGCCAGGCGTATGGAGACGATCCTTGTCATGGAGCATCACAACGCCTGCAACAAACATTCGGCGCCTCTCGTTCTGAGTGGCACGGGGCAGGTTCCGCATCGATTCACACTGTGAGCTGAAGGCTGCGACTTCTGCGACGATATGACAAGCGTCTCAATTCTGTTGGTAACTATATCAAACAAGAGCTCAAAAATTGCTGAACCTGTTGCTACTAAAGTTTTTCATGTAACTGTTTACTTAGTCTCATTTTTTCAGCTTTTATTCTTTTTTTAATAGGGAAACTTACTTTCTGGGTTGTCCAAGTAGTATTACATGATATCCCAAAGAACCAACAATCGCCTTGTTACTATTTTTAGCTTACCGTCAGTGTCAGTAGTATTTTCGGAACTAATGTTAGCGACAGAATTAAGCGGCATAATGTGATCTTTACGAATACGAACTAATTTACTTAACAGGCCGCAGTGTAGTGCCCGAGTGCTCTAAGGCGCCTTGCTGCGGAGTTCGCGGTTGCTCGTCGACGGAGGTTTGAGTTCTCCCTCGGGCATGGGTGTGTGTGTGTTGTCCGTATGTTAATTTAAGACTTTCTTGCCCAGTTATTCGACCAAATAACGTCATATCCTGTTATTTAAATGTTCATATGTTTGTAGAGCTTACGGGACTTAACTACGAGGTCATTACTCTCTAAACTTACAAACTACTTATGAACTAGCTTATACTAAAGACAGCGCATGCCCGAGGGGGATTCGAAGCCCCGACCGCAGCGGCTGTGCAGACCGTGATTGGCACGCCGCAAACCACTCGGTCACCGCTCCCGGCTATCCTGTTATTTTACTACCGAACTGAATAGAAGCACATTACTGTATTTATACATTTTTAATTTCGTTATTTTTTGTAATTTTCTTTTTTAAAATTAAAAATAGCACGTGGGCCTTCATAGTCCCGACAGACATTATCAAATGCTTAGCTCTCTTTAGGACTTACTAGTAATACAGAGACATTAGAGTTCAAAACGCCATGGTAGATAATAATCTGAAGAGGAAAAATCAAACAAATTGCAGCTACCCCAAATCGTATTCATTTTCCGTAATTCATAAACAAAAGAAAACAAAGCTACACCTACTTATTACTGACTCGTAACAACAAAGACAGCTGCGAAAAAACATGCACAAAAATGCCTTTGACATACCGTTGAAAAAATGTCCAAAGCACGTTTTTGAATGCTACATAAATAAAAAGAGCTCCATTACTCGTATAATGTCAGTTTGCATTAGGTAAAATAATTCGAATTCAAATTACGAACATCATAATACTCGCAACACCTATTTTTGTAACAACAAGCCACTACATCTACATCTAAATCTACATTTACATGGGATACTCTGCAAATCACATTCAAGTTCCTGGCAGAGGGTTCATCGAACCACCGTTATACTATTTTATCTCCCATTCCCTTTCTCGAATAGCGCGCGGGAAGAATGAACACCTAAACTCAACTGACGAAATTGTGCACACACACACACACACACACACATAAGACAATCCGTTGTTAAACTGTCTCTGTTAGCAGGGATACAGTCTCGGCCAGTGAGTTTTCATCACAGTGATACTAATGTCCCATCAGGAAAAGAAGTCAGATGTCAGCTTCCACTTTGTTTTTATGACGCTGGAAATGGGCAGAAAGGGTTAAGTAGTACGTAAGCCTAGAGACTGATAACCAGAGTAGTAAATTCCCATAGTTTTACAAGCATTTGAACGTTTTTACTTGACTGGGATATACGAAATAACCGATTTTGCTTTGCGTATTAACGAAATTTATTGTCTGCTTTCTTGAAGTTTTATTTATTCATACAGGAGTCAGATAAGATCGCAATTTATTTTAGGGTAATCAGTTTATGCCATTTAAACCGCCAACCTCAGATCAGTACAGCCATAGTATTGGTCAAAGGTTGTGCTGGGTGGAAGCTCTCTGGATGATAAATGTAGATTGCTGTATTTTATATCTCGGCTAGGAAACGCAAATTATAAATGATGGTATTTGGTTTCCGATTCTACTGGCTGAGATACGAACCCTAAGAAGCGTCATAATGGGAAGACGAAGTACGGTCGTACAGTCGTTGAAGAATAAACCATGGATAAATGGTATTTCGCATTTTGCGACACATCTATTACTTCCGTTGCAGGTAAAGCTTAAATTTCAATGTTCATTATGACACATACAATAGTAGTTTGAATACAGGATATTAACACTGTAAATTCGAATATTTTTCTTACGTTTAGCCAAAATCTGGGCTGTTTCTAAAGAAGTGGCCAATTTAGACAGTAAATTTTAGCAGTCACGGCAGCTGCGGTTCCTGCAATAGCCTTAAACCGGCCATGTGTGCAGTCTTCAGTGTACCCGTGTTCAGCAGGGTTAACTACACAGATTGTGCCATCCCGTGAGAAAACATTGAGTGCTACCTCCTACCTCCGCCGTTTCCTCTTACTTGCACTTTCAGAAATAGTCAACAGTGTGCAAAATGGCACTCAGCTTCTCGTACGACGAAACTGAGTGAAAGTTCGTGCAATGCAGTGCCGTTTCTTTGGGTTTAATGTTTTCTCTTGTACGGTCTTAAGGAAGACGGAAGACAACTGGGCTCAAAAATTCGATTTTTAGATTTTAGCGTTTTTGAAACTCCTGGTATTTCCTGCGTGAAACAGTCTTTGTTTTATATAAATCCGACAATTTTTTCGTGAGTTATGATGGTTTTTCTGACGCTCTGTGCAATCTGGCGACTCCCTCCGTCTTGCGAAATGCGTAGAAAATGCACACAACATTCTTTTACTCCTTGCATATTATTTCATGCTTCTATTGTTTTTATCGCTTCAGTGTTTCCTGCCCTGTATCTACTATCGATACTATTTGTTCCGATCGTATTTGTTATTGTTTTCGAACGTTACGAAAAACTGTATCTGTTCAGATCACAACCCTCAAATTTGGTGTTTATGATGCTATTTTATGCTTAAATGACGGTGTAACTAGAAAATTGGATGTTTTGGAATTATTGGGCATATAATCTAGTGGAAATACTGCTAAATCCTTGGTGCAAATAGATAAAGAGAGAATCCGCAAAGCCGATATTGCTAATTTAAATTCCACAACAGAAGCTAGACAGAAAAGAAGAGGGACCAAGAGAAGAAAAGATCAGTATGATTCAGATGATGCTCAATATGGTGCAGAAAAATATTAGTGGTAAGTAATTCTCATCAAGAACTGTACTAAAATTGCAATATTAAACTTTAAATCAATTTTTCTCAAAACTACATTTTTTTAAAAATTTCAGGTACTATCATTTGATAAATTAATGGGGTTAGAAAGATGAAATTTGGTCTTTTTGTACTGAAAATGGCAATAAATCATTAAAAGTAAATTGAGAACCACGAAACAATCATCAACTGTTTTATAATAATTAATGTACTAAAAAAGTTTAATTTTACTGGTGAAAGAATTAAAATTTTTTCTTCAAAACCGTTAGAGTTATTATGTTCATTTTACTTGTAAATTTAAACATATATGTTATATATATATGTGCAGTAAAAATTTCGTTGTTTTATCTCTTATAGTTCCATTGAAAAGTGTACCTATTCAAAGGGTAAATAGATTGGCAGAATAGGGATAAAAATTGCCTTCCGTCTCCCCTTAATATCTTTTGATTATGGCTTAAACACCGAAAAATACGAAGTAGCGAATGAAACCTTCAAATATTAAAATGTTTATAAATCCCAGGGATAAATCTGCTAAGGTCATCGATCCCTAGACTTACAAACAAATTTAACTCACACTAAGGATAAACATGCCTGAGTCAAATTTAAGAATAGGAGAACCTAAGCAAATTACTCAGTCATTAATAAATCATTAAGTTGTGAAATGCAAGGATTTTCCAAGAGATACTTAGCTTTTCACTTTTTAAATTCTTTTTCAACATTAAGTTGTTAGCACTCAGCCACAGAAATCAAAGTTACTTTAAATAGATTTCACCCTAAACTGCAAACCGTTTCTTGTATTACATAATATTTTGTTTGCCATTTTCCTTCATACATGTGAAAGTGAAATTGGCTCACCGAGTCAGAAGTATACGATATACAACAGGCAATTCTCTTATGTTAAAAATCCTGTTTGAGGTGTTTTAATTCTGAACGGTTATAACGCGCAAAAAGCATTTTTTCTCATTATAGAGCGTCTGTTACTTTTCTGAAATTATAAAGCGTAAAAATACATAAATAAATAAATCATAATTAGGTGACGAGATCGAAAACGCTTTGTTGTTGCCTGTGTGTGTGTGTGTGTGTGTGTGTGTGTGTGTGTGTGTGTGTGTGTTATAGCAGTGCAATCAAAAATTATTTGATTTTTCCTTCCTTTTCCTACGTAGAATTAAAATTTTTGTAATGGAAAACTCAACTTTTATGTGAGAAGGGAAAATAATTTTGTGAAGTCTGCTAGTGAAAAACTACCGAAAGCTGATGCGTAGTTTAGATTTATATTGTTCAAATGTTCAAATGTTTGTTAAGCTTATGGGACTTAACTACGGGGTCATCAGTCCCTAAACTTACAAACTACTTATGAACTACTTACGAACTAGGACGGCACAAATATCCATGCCCGAGGGGGGATTCGAACCCCCGACCGTAAGATGAAGATTAACAAGAGCAAAAGTAGGGTAATGGAGTGCAGTCTAAGAAAATCAGGCGATGCTGAAGGAATTAGATTAGGTAACTAAGCAATAAAGGAGGTAGATGAGTTTTGTTACTTGTGCAGTAAAAAAACAAATGATGGTCGCAGCACAGAGGATATAAAATGCAGAATGTCAATGGGTAGAAAGGCGTTCTTGAAAAAGAGAAATTTGTTAACGTCGAATATTGGTTTAAGCCTAACGAATTCCTTTCTGAAGGCTGTTGTATGGAGTGTTGCCTTGTATGGGAGTGAAACATGGATGATAAACAGTGAGGACAGGAAGAGGATTGAGGCTTTTGAAATGTAGTGTTACAGAGGAATGCTGAGAATTAGGTGGGTGGATCGCGTAACTAATGAGGAGGTACTGAACAGAATTGTGGAGAAAAGAAATTTGTGGCATATTTTGACTAAAAGAAGGGATAGATTGGTAGGGCACATTCTTCGACATGAAGGAATTGTGAATTTAGCGTTGGAGGGAAGTGTGTGGGGTAAAAACCGCAGAGGAAGACCAAGAGATGGATTCAGTAAGCAGATTCAGACGGATGTAGGTTGCCGTTCTTATGTGGAGATGAAGAGGCTTGCTCAGGATAGGGTAATGTGGAGAGCTGCATCAAACCAGTCTCAGGACTGAAGACCACAACACAACAACAAGCTTCAATCCATGAGGACGGTCGCCTAAAGGGTAAGAATCACATACGATATATAGTTCACGAGATATGACGTCAAACAATGAGATGCGAGAAAAACTGCTGTATTTTGCGACAATGCTGCACATTTTCTCCTAAACCATTAGACCGATTTCAACCAAATTTGATACACACATTCCTTACCGTGAGGTAACAATAGTTGCATGGTTAAGAATCACATACGACACATTGTTCAAAAGATATTACGTCATCACCTATAGAAATAGCAAAAAATGCCATATAATGCGGCGAGACTTTCGAAATACACTGTATGAGAATGACAGGACTTAGTGACTTGCAACAAACTTTAAACATAATTTCAAACCTTTATTAAACTTTTTCTCGCTGGCAACCATAGTAAAATAATGAAAGGAAAAGGTTTCTCGCTTACTACTTCTCCGCTGTTTATGGAGTAAAACTACGGCTCTCGGTATGACGTTACAATTTATAATTTCTATACTACAAATTGTAGCCGCAGGAAATTGTGCAGACAGTGTATGCACATACAGCTGAATGTACTTTCGAAATTGTACCACAGTACGACACGTAGTTCATGAGATATGAGCACATAAACAGTAACGTTTATGGAAAATCGCCCTATCACGCACCAAGTTTTAACTTATTACTTCTTTACTACTAATTGTATTCGCAAAAGATTTTACAAACGTACAGCCATTATACAAATGAATTTATACCTGAAAATGTATATAATTGTACGACATATAAATCAATAAATATGATAAATATACTGCGATGGGTAAATATTTGTAACATTAATGTTGTAATCAATTTCTTATTTACTACTAAGATATACCTGTATTCCAGTCAGCTTAAGAAAATTCCTGAAAGCTGACAGTGCTATTGACAACTTTGAACTGCGAAGCGCTCACGGATACAAGGTAAAGCAGTTGCCTTCTACAGAGCTACAAGGAAAGGAAGAGAATGAAACAGTGTACACCTAACGAATACCCATTATATCCGACAAATCTACCTTTCAACTTCAAGAGACGGCAGTTTGCATTGGAACTTGCTTTTTCTATTACGATTAATAAATAACAGGGCAATCTATTAAATACTGGGCAATGGATTTGGCATCTCCACGTTGCTGACATGGCCAGGAGTGGGCCCACAAAAGAATTTATTCATATTAGATCAAATGTTCAAATGTTTGTATAGCTTATGGGACTTAACTACGGGGTCATCAGTCCCTAAACTTACAAACTACTTATGAACTAGCTAATCCTAAGGACGGCACATATATCCATGCCCGAGGGGGGTATATGAACCCCCGACCGTAGTGGCCGTGCAGGCCGTGACTGGAGCGCCTCAGTCCCCTCGGCCACCGCGGACGGCTATTCATATTAGAGCCTGGAAGATATACATATACCGTGTGTGTCTGTGTGTGTGTTTAGATACTGCACTTATAATTTTGTACATTATGCAAGAGAGTACTAACTGCCGGCCGCGGTGGCCGAGGGGACTTAGACGCTCCAGACACGGTCTGCACGGCCTCTACGGTCAGGGGTTCGAATCCCTTAGTATTAGTTATTTCATTAGAAGTTTGTAAGTTTAGGGACTGATGACCCCGTAGTTAAGTCACATAAACTATACAAACATTTGAACATTTAGAGTACTAACTCAAGAAAGGAATAAATAAATAAATATGTGGCGCCTGTTTCGAAAGAGCAGACGTCGCTTCTGATCCTGAAGTTGTTATTATTTAATATTCACAGAGTACATGACATCAACTGCGATTGGGAAAAGCTGAAAATGTGTACCCAGCCGGGATTCGAACCCGGGCCTCCTGCTTTGTAGGCAGTTGCGCTGACCCCTACACGACTGGGGACACAGTTATCACCCCACCTGCAAGGACTACCTAAGCACGCCTCCCGTCAGATACAAATTCCCATCTTCGCCCTGCCCACAGTACTCAAACTCGTAGTTATGAAACTAATTCCCGTAAGTGTAAGGGCTTCAAACTTGCCCAACCCTCCCCACTAACGATAGGATCATTGCCCGTCACCGGCATATATATATATATATATATATATATATATATATATATATATATATATATGGCGTCTGTTCGGAAAGAACATCGAGCGAGGTGACGCAGTGGTAACGCACTGGACTCGCATTCGGAAGGATGGTGGTTCAAATCCGCCTCCGGCAGTCCAGATTTAGGTTTTCCGTGATTTTCCTAAATCACTCCAGGCGAATGCCGAGATGGTTCCTTTCAAAAGGCACGGCCGATTTCCTCCGACATCCTTCTCCGAAAATCCGAGCGTAAGCTCCGTCTCTAATGACCAAGCTGTCGACGGGACGTTAAACCCTAAGCTTCCTTCCGAAAGAACAGACGTCACTTCTGATCCTGCAGTTGTCATTATTTAATATTCACAGAGTATATGACATCAACTGCGACTGGGCAAAGCTGAAAATGTGTACCCAACCGGGAAAGCAGGAGACCCGGATTCGAATCCCGGCTGGGTACACATTTTCAGCTTTGCCCCATCGCAGTTGATGTCATATACTCTGTGAATATTAAATAAATAAATACCAGTGCATCGCCGGGTTTTCAGCTAGTAATAATTAAATGAAAATAGTTTTCCCCAAACACGTTAGTAGTTTTTTATTTTTGCACGGACTTTTCAAACGCCCCTCGTAGTAGTCAGCAGCGAGCAACACGGAGCGAGCACGTGGCTGGAGCGGCGGCAGTGCGGAGCGGCTCGGCAAGGTGTGCCGGCGTGATGGCAGTATCTGGCGGTGCGGGCGGCCGCGTGTCGGCCAGATAGCGGCCGTGGCGTGCAGCCTGCCTGGAGTCGCGTGCGGCGCGTGGCGTGCAGCGTGCAGCGTGCAGCGTGCAGCCTGTGCCGTGCTCGGCGCCGCACGCCACCCGGCAGTCGCCTGCTGGCCGCTGGCCGCTGGCCGCCGCTATCGACCGCCGCCCTGGCACGCCTCCGCCTCTGCCGCCGCCGCCGCCGCCGCCTCCGCCGTGCTGCGACAAGACGCCGACGTGGGGGCGCTGCAGACGCGGGCCGCCCGCCCTGGACGCCGGCCAAGCCGCCCCCCTGCCGCGTCAATACGCGACGCCGCGCCGGCAGGCCGGGCACCTGCTACACGCGTACCACGAGACACCGTCAGGGGAAAGTTATTTCCAAAGTTCTAGGGGGCCTCGATAAGCCTGTGAAAGGCAACACAATATATCGTAACCGACTCGCGCTACTGTGGTCTTCAGTCCGCAGACTGGTTTGATGCAGCTCTCCACGCTCCCCTATCCTGTGCAAGTCACTTCATCTGAGAATACGTTCGGCAACCTACATCCTTTTGAATCTGCTTACTATATTTGTCCTTCGGTCGCCCTCTACGATTTTTACACCACACGCTTCCTTCTAATGCCAAGTTGATAATTCCTTGATGTCTCAGAATGTGTCCAACCAATATATTCCTTCTCTTAGTCATGCTATGCCAGAAACTCCTTTTCGTCCCTATTCGGTTAAGCACCTCCTCATTAGTTACGTGATCTACACATATAATCTACGTCTTTCAAACGTTCAAATGTTTGTAAAGCCTATGGGATTCAACTACTGGGTCATCAGTCCCTAAACTTACAAACTACTTATGAACTATTTACGAACTAGGACGGCACAAATATCGATGCCCGATGGGGGATTCGAACCCCCGACCGTAGTCGCCGTGCAGACCGTGACTGAAGCGCCTCAGTCCCGTCGGCCACCGCGGCCGGCTCTACGTCTTTCGAGGATGGTTTGATAAGCCTGTGAAAGGCAACACAATTTTTCTTAACCAACTAGCGCTACTGCGAAACCAGAGTTCCTCCTGGTGTATACATAGTCGTCATTTTTTTTTTTTTTTTTTTTTTTTTTTTTTTTTTTTTTGTGGTCTTCAGTCGGCTTACTATATTCGTCCCTCGGTCGCCCTCTACGATGTTTACACCACACGCTTCCTTCTAATGCTAACTTGACAATTCCTTGATGTCTCAGAATGTGTCCAGCCAATCTATTCCTTCTCTTAGTCATGCTATGCCAGAAACTCCTTTTCGTCCCGATTTGGTTAAGCACCTCCTCATTAGTTACGTGATCTACACATATAATCTAAAGCGTCTCGTTGCGGAGCGCGCGGTTGCTCACCGTGGAGGTTAGAGTCCTCCCTGAGACATGGGTGTGTGTGTTTGTCCGTAGGTTAGTTTACCTAGGTTTAAGTAATTTGTAAGCTACGGACTGATGACCACGCAGTTTGGTCCGATAAATTTGCAAACATTTGAACATATAATCTACGTCTTTCGTCTGTAGCACCACATTTTAAAAGCTTCTATCATCTTTTTATCTGAACTCCTTATCGTCCACGTTTCAATCCCATACAATGTTACACTCCAGACAAATGCTTTCAGAAAGGACTTCGTAACATTTAAATTAATATTGGATGTTAACAAGTTTCGCTTCTTCAGAAACGCTTTTCTTCCCATAGCCATTCTGAACTTTATACCTTCTTTACTTCGGCCATCAGAAGTTATCTTGCTACCCAAACAACAAAATTCATCTACTACTTTTATTGTCTCATTACCTAATCTAATTCCTTCACCATCGCCTCATTTTCTGACATTGCATTCCATTACCTTCGTTTTACTCTTGTTACTTTTAATCTTATATCTTCCTTTCAAGACACTGTCCATCCCATTCTATTGCTCTTCTTGATCTTTTCCGGTCTCTGACACTTTAATGCCCTCTGAAAATTTCTCTTTCCTTTCTTCTTGCTCATTGTACAGATTGAACAACATTGGGGAAACGCCACAACCCTGTCTTACTCCCTTTCCAACCTCTGCGTCCCTTTCTTGCCTTTCGACTCTAATAACCGCTGTCTGGTTTTTGTATAGGTTGAGTTTAACTCTTCGCTCCTTATATTTTATCCCTGATACCTTCATAATTTGGAAGATTGTATTCCAGTCGGCATTGTCAAAAGCTTTCTCCAAATCGACAAACGCTAAAAACGTAGGTTTCCCTTTCCTTGGCCCATCTTCTAAGATAAGTTGTAATGTGAGTATTGCCTCCCGACATCAGCAGTTCAAACGGGTTCAGGGCTCTGTCACATTCTTCTCGCAGTGTCATATCTCCTATCTCATCTTCCTCCACTTCGTCTTCCATTTCTAGAATACTGCCTTTATGTTTGACTGATTATCCTTTCAGCGTTCAAAATGTTCAAATGTTCAAATGTTTGTACAGCTTATGGGACTTAACTACGGGGTCATCAGTCCCTAAACTTATAAACTAATTATGAAATAACTAATTCTAAGGACGGCACAAATATCCATGCCCGAGGTGGGATTCGAACCCCCACCGTAGTGGCCGTGCAGACCGCGACTGAAGCACCTCAGTCCCCTCGGCCACCGCGGCCGGCTTTCAGCGTTCAATCTGGAGCATAGATGATTGATTGATTTACGCGATCAAACCCTATGGACCGCACGCTGCTTTGGGAGATTGCCTACACTTCAGCCTGTCTTCCTTTTTTTTCTGCCATTCTTCCAGCAGTCCTGCTCTATGACGGACTTTGGCTACGCAGTCACTCCATCGAGTTCTAGGTTTTCCCACGGGTCTTCTGCATGTTGGCTTGGTGTTGAGTACAGTTTTCGTCCATCGGCTGTCCCGCATTCGACCAACATGCCCTGCTCACTGGAGTCGTCTTATAGCCACGATATTAGGCTCTTTGTAAATACCATATAACTCTGTACTGTGACGTATCCTCCATTTTTCACTCTCATTGTCATAAAATGGTCCAAAAATCTTCCGAAGGACTTTCCTTTCAAATATCATCGGTCTGTTCAGATCTTCCTTGGTTGTACTCCAGGTGGCACATCCATATAGTACTTCTGGCTGAATGGATGGTTTCTAGACGTTTATTTTGAAACGTCTTGGCAAACCTCTAGTCTGGAGGAGACCATTAACGCTGTGGTAACAGCTATTACCTGCCTGTAGCCTTGTCTGTATTTTACTGGATGCTTCATTTCTGAATACTGCAACCAGGGCCGGCCGCGGTGGCCGAGGTGACTGAGGCGCTCCAGTCACGGTCAGCACGGCCACTACGGTCGGGGGTTCGAATCCCCCCTCGGGCATGGATATTTGTGCCGTCCTAGTTCGTAAGTAGTTCATACGTAGTTTGTAAGTTTAGGGACTGATGACCCCGTAGTTAAGTCCCATAAGCTTAACAAACATACTGCAACCAGATATTCGAACTCCCTAACTTGACAATCAGAATAGTTGTCTGTAAGGATGGAAGACGTTCTTGAGTTCCATTATGTCTACGGTGTATAACCAAGTATTCCGTCTCGTCACAATTGATTTGAATTTGCCTCACTGCTGTTTCCAGAATGTCCGCCATTTCTCCTAATTCTTCTTGTGACCCAGATAGAAGCACTATAATATCGGAATATCCGAGGTATTATCATATTTTCACAACCACATCCTGGGCTCCTCCGAGTTCATTAGATGTCATCTCTCGCATTATTTTCTCTAATGCGAGATTGACAAGAACAGGTTGTCACCTATACTAGCATAGAGACTGATCGAGCGTCTCATCCAAGAAGGCAAAAATCCAGAGGTACTGAGCAACATCGGCGACCATCTGGTTTTCTTTCCGTTCATTAGTAAAATTACAGTTTGCATTGGGAAAGTTGTGTCCATGCATGGGGTCGGACGATCTACAGATCCACTAAGAAGATCTCCTACCAACATTTCGGGATATACTAAATTCCATGCAGTTGGGGTCAAGTATATATTGTAACAACTAAAAGAAGTGTCAACACCTGGTTAGCCGAACACAAAAGAAACTGTCGTCTGGGACACACCGAAAAATCGGCCGTAGCAGAATGTGTTTATCGTGATGGAAAACATGAAATAAAAATTAGTGAGACAAGCGTTTTATCTAGAACATTGCAATAACATGAACGAATGTATAGAGAGGCAATAGAAATTCACAAACACCAGAATAATTTTAATAGAAAAGAAGGACATCATCCAGAGATAGCCACGCAGTCAGCATCACGTGATGAATGGTAATGCCCTCTATGCACTCTATATATGCGAAAATCTGTCGAACCACAGGGTCAGTAGCCGAGAAGACATCACATAATGTCTATCGCAGATGGAGACGAAACGTTAGGCAGACGTTTTATTCATCGGCCACGATCTCCCAGCACGGAAGTTTTATCTAACCTTACGTTCCCTATATTATTTCCCCTGATATTACTTAATTTGAAAGAGTATATTCCATAAACATTGCCAAAATCTTTCTTTAAATCTAAAACAGCTATAAATGTAGGTTTGCCATTCCATAGCCTATCTTCTAAGATAAGCCTCCCGTGTTCCTACATTTCTCTTAAATCTAAACTGATCTTTCCTCAGGTCAGCTTTTACCAGACTTTCCATCCTTCCGCAAATAATTCATTTTAAAATTTCGCAACCATGACTTAGTAAATTGTTCATTCTGTAATGGAATGGCCGTGCGGTCTAAGGCGTCATATACGACTGGGCGGTCATTCCCGCCGGAAGTTTAAGTCCTCCCTTGGGCATGTGTTTGTTTGTATAGGTGTACAAACAATTGAAAATATTTAATTTTCAGAAACTGTCAGCGCCGCTTTCTCCGGAATGAGGATTATTACATTTTTCTTAAAGCATGAGGGTATTTCACCTGTCTCATACATCTTGCATATCAGGTGAAATTGATTTGTCATGGCTGACTCTCCCAGAAGCTTCAGTAGTTTTGAGGTAATGTCGTCTACTCCAGGAGCCTTTTTTTGATTTAGGTCTTTCAGTGCTCTGTAATATTGTACGGTCAGTATAGTATCTCCTATTTCATCTTCATCTACTTCCTCTTTCCTCCCTATGTAGTGTCTCGAAGTTCATTTTCTTTGTAGAGCCCCTCTTGATATTCTTTCCACCTTCTTAGCTCAGAAATGATTTTCTGTGAGAGTTCTTAATATTCATAGGGCTGCTTTTCTTGTCTCCAAATGTCTCTTATTTTCCTGTGGGCGTTATCAATTTTTCGCCTAGTTATACATCCTTCTGCAGACTTGAATTTGTCCTCTAGCCACTAGTGCTCAGTCATTTTGCACTTCCTGTCAATCTTACTTCTTAGTCGTATATACTACATTGTTTCCTGCTTTATTTACTGCATTTTTATATTTTCTCATTTCATCAATTACATTCAGTATTTCCTGTGATATCCAAGAATTTTTTGTAGGTTTTGCCTTTCAATTTATTTGGTCCTACGTTGTCTTCACTATTTAATTTCTCAGAGATAGCCACTCATCTTGTACTGTCGGTTGTTGCCTAAATCTCCCCTTTAAACTTTCAAGAACTTCATATTTTTTTCAAAAAATGTTCAAATGTTTGTTAAGCTTATGGGACTTAACTACGGGGTCATCAGTCCCTAAACTTACAAACTACTTATGAACTACCTTATACTAAAGACAGCACAAATATCCATGCCCGAGGGGGGATTCGAACCCCCGACCGTAGTGGCCGTGCAGACCGTGACTGAAGCGCCTCAGTCTCCTCGGCCACCGCGGCCGGCTATTTTTTTTTTTTTTTTTTTCAATTTATCTAGGTTCCATCTTCTTATACTCCTACCTTTCTGCAGTTTTTTTTTTTAATTTATTTTTTTGTCTACAATTCTAGATGAAATTAATGATAAAAAAATTGAATGGTAAGGTCATTTGCTACGTATGGAACAGGAAAGGATGCCGTTACAAGCATGGAGTTGTATTCCACCACAAATAAAAAGCTAGGGAGAAAGTAAATATACAGCATTCAAGAAGCACCAAAGACTGGAAGAAGGAGATTGCACAGTCACGGAACGATGGCGCTTAGGATGCGAGAAGCGGTAGTAATTTTCTAATAACTCGCCATATATAAGGCGTTTTGTGCTGCATGAGTATCAATAGTATAGTTGTCTAGCAGTGGATTCCCATTCCGGCTTATGAGCAAGATGTATAGTACTTTGAGATTAGGTAAAATTGCCAGTTTTCGCGCCATTCATCCTGTGCATGAACTTGGGAATACCGCTACGCTCTTCTGTATATTGCTACTATATCCTTGCGTTGCTACTTTCTTGCTGTGGATAATATCGATGAATACTACCTTCCGCTGCATTGTACTAAAGTTTTCCCTGCTGCATTGTACCAGATATTTAATACACTCTGTAAACAATAATGTTCCTAAAACGTGTCCTTGTCGTACTGCGGAAATAACTTGTGATACAACAACACAGTGACCAACGGTGCTTTCCAGTCATGTGTGCGTACAGGGTGATATATAAAACGGTGATTTATGTATATTTCCTCATTATTTGTATTTTTTGTAATTTATTATGTATTTGTATATTTTGTTTCTGTAATATATTTGCATTGTCCTGCTAATTTCAATATATGTCAAAAATATTGTAAATGTAGTAGACACGCTGGGTTAGCAAGGGCTTTGCTATTGTATAGAATCATCTTTGAGTAGGAAGTTTTATCGCTGGTAGCGCAGAGGCGCACAGCGAGAGAGAGTGGGAGTCGTGGTTGTGACTTGGGAGAGGACAGACGGAATCGTGAGACGGTGCGCTCAATGGTGTATGGCAAAAGTACGTGAAGGAGGATGCGTGTTGGATTGGCGCTAGTGGAGTAGACGGCTAACAGGCAATGTTAGTTACTGATACGGGCACAGCTCAAATAATTAATAAATGCATCAAGAGGAATGCTGTGGGCTCTAAATTGTAATTAACATTCGTCGCCAAGAAGAGCCTGTGTTTGCTAATTCTTAAGTGCCAACAGTCTCCAATGAGCAGCACCACGTCGCACACCAAATTCAGTAAGATCTGTCCAGTTTGTCTTAGCATGTACAGCTAACCAGCGTATTAGTGATGATTGTTCAATAGTGAACACTGTTATTTGTGAACCTGTGTTTAAAAATCATTACCCATAGTCATTGTCCAGACAGGTTCCTTCCTCGTCCATTGTTTTACCGAGAATATTCACAAAGTTATAGAAAACTAAAAATCAAAGGCATTAATTCGTTCAGAAAAGCATTGCTAAATGTAGCTTATGCCAATGTTGCTGATCAATAGGTTGCTAAGTAGAATGAAACTGTTAGACTAACTTTCAAATTCAAGAGATATTTCAATAAATGTGCAAAAGATTAATTGTTTTCCATTGCATTTTATTTTGAGGTAAAGTTTTTTAACTTGCAAGTACTGACTCGTGGGAATAGTAATTGTTTCAAAGTGTTTGAAATGCTGATAATTCCTGGTTAAAGAAAGAGTAAAAGTTAATCAGAAGGTTAAATAATTCTTTTCTAAATATTCAGTGTTATCACGATAAGTCACTACTTAATTTTTGAACTTGCCATTAGTACAGTTAATAGTTCAGTTACAACTTGATTATTGCAGAAGCGCATGGCATACTCGCTGTCGAATAATTTCTGGTACTTATATAAACAATTAGTAATTTGAAGCTGTAAATAGTAAGTATTAAGGTGAGAGTTTTGTATGATTTGCTGCATGTTGCATTTGTGTGGCTATGGCTTGCATTTCGCTGTCTTAGTTAGTGAACTATTTCTCAGTGAACTATTTCTCAGTAATTAGTATATTTTTCAGTGTCTTTTGTACCGAATTTGACGCGCATACTCTGATTTTCTGCCCACCCAAATTATACGTATTCATTCAAGTTGTTAATTAACTTTGCTATTATTGAGATCCCACTAAATTATTTGCTCGTACAACGAGCTGGCGACCATAAATTCAATAAGTTATACACTTTTTCAAAATTAATCCCGGTGTTCCGTTTGTTCCGCATTTTTTTTCATTTAAACTTTAATCATTTTATTCCAAATTTTACTTACCACTTTCTTTACTTCTATCGATCGTTGTTGTCTACCAAAGAGGTGCAGCAATGTTCCGGTTATAGCCTCCGCTACATCATCAGCTTCAGTACCGATAGCTTTTCCACCAAATTAATATAATTAGGCACACGAGTAATTTTTCTAATTATCATATACTAACCGGTGGTGTAGGACGGGAAGGGTTATAAACTCATCTGTTTTCCCCTTTGTTTCCTCAAGAACGACATGACGAGTTCTGCCTGCTAGGAATTCTGAGATCCAGTCACAAATCTTGGAAACCCGTATTTTTCGCATAGTCGGCAGTGCGAAGGAAACATCTTACAAGATTTCAAGGAACACAGCGTCAACCTGAGTGCCAAAATCTACAGCGCAGTAAGTCTTATGGAGGGACAGACAGTACTAAGTTTCGCTAGATTTCTGTTCACAGCATCCATGTTAACTTTTATGGAGCAGAAATTTACTCGCCAAGGACGACATATATGTGAATAAAACATGTTCCACTAATCTACGACAGGTTGACCTCAATGACTTAGGTTTATAATCGCAAAGATTTGTCCTACCTGAATAATTTAAAACGGGAATGTTTTCTCATACCTGATCGTCGAATAGACGTCAGTTAAATGAGGACCAGCTATTCAAAATATCAAAATGTATAATGCCCGTTGATTCAAATTTTTCAGTAGAAGCAAAAACATGATACCTGCTAAACTACTCAAGAATGTTTAATGCTGTTTTCACAATCAGACAAGTTTTTATATACTGAACTAGAAGAGTAGGTTAGAAAACCTATTTACATTTTGGCCAATAAACGTTCTGATACGTCATACACGACATTACACGTTTTGATGGGTATCCAGCAACTTACCTTCTTTGCTTCACTTAACTTCTATATTTCAAAATTTTGACATATATTAAATATTCGACTTCACATGAGTTTTATCATTTAGAATAACATAATATTAATATTTACGTCAAGGGATGCCATAACGCCATATATTACTATGAAAAAGTGGATCAACACAACAATTTTCTATAGGCACAATATTATTGAGTGCAATAAAATTACTGCACTTTGTCCATTTCAGGTTCTTCATGTAAGCAATCACAGCCAATATGTTCGGGAACGAACCTGTTGCATGGAACTTTCTAAAGCTATCAAGGAAAAAAAAAAAAAAAAATATTGTTTTTCTTTTCCAGTGTGTGCCGGATGTTTCGGGAAGGTTGTGTTGATGGTATTATACAAAAACAAATATAAGATTAGTCCACAACAAAACTTTATTAATAAATATTGAAAATACTCAACTTGCTAAACAGTTTGACGTTGATTATGGAGCAGATCTTTCTTATTGAATGCTACATCTATTCATCTAACCTGTCTCGCCTAAACCTAATTCTTCTGTCGGTAGCTAACTGAAACAGTTCAGAATATGTCTGTTTGGTATCTTCGCGAAGTTCTGTTCTATCACAGGTTGCTGATTGAAACAGACATATCAGCGTGGAATTACTAACTCGACTTCAGTGACTACTATTCGACAGCAGACTAATTCACGAGGCGCAAGCGCATACTAAAATTACACGCTAATGTGTGCCACGCGCGGCATTAAGCGATGCACTGCTTCGCAGTTTTACTCGGAAACGTTTATTGGCGTAACTGGATTAATTCACTGCACTGAAATACAAATTATGTTATTTTAAAAATGTTACGCAGTATAGCTTTGGTCATCGAGAATAGGCCTGCAGTAATCGCAAGAATATTAATAAAGAAAATAAATAAATAAATAAATAATCGAAGATCTGAACACTACATCGATAGGAAACTGTATAGTGATTGTACTTCCATCACCTCAATCTGGCCTCAAACAACTCGCATCAAATCTCCACACTACAAAAGAAAGATAATTTTGACCACACAATGTAAGCTTTCATGACCGACGTTAACACCATTGAAAATTTCAGGGCTCACAGGCCGTGGTCGAATTGCACGAAGGAAGGAAGCTTAGTGTTTAACGTCTTGTCGACAGCGTGGTCATTAGAGTCGGAGCTAACGCTCTAAGTTTTGAATATAGTAAATGTAGTATGCAGCATTGGTCATATTTTTATTGTTTTAGCAGATCGATTTCCATCATATAATGATCATCTTCAATGCACCAGTCATCGTATATCAACTAAGCATATCATATGCCATATTAGATGAATTGAACGTAGATTGTTGAAAATTTAAGTATAGTGTCTAACCATGAAATGTTCAAAAAATCTATGTTCAATTCATCTAACATGGCATATGATGAGCTTATTTGATATTACGATGACTGGTGCATTGAAGATGATTATTATATGATCGAAATCGATCTGCTAAAACAATAAAAATACGACCAATATTGCATACTACATTTAGTATATTCATTATTTTGTGGTCGTTGAGCACAGCATTCCAAAAAATGGAATCAAACCTCAAATAAATCCTACTCTGAGTTTTGATTAAGGATGGAGAAGTAAATCCGCCGTGCCCTTTGAAAGGAACCATCTCGGTATTTGCCTGGATCGATTTAGGGAAATCACGGGAAACCTAAATCTGGATGGTCGGACGTAGATTTGAACCACCGTCCGCCCGAATGCGAGCCCAATGTGATACCACTGCGTCACCTTGCTCGATGAATTGCACAAGTAAAACTTTCCCCTTCAACTGCGGAAGATATCTTCAGCGGTAAATTGGCGAACTGCGATCAGAACTTGAAGGAGCGACTTATATAGAGGCGATATAGAAGTCATCCCGTGACGTCGGCTCCCAAACTGTCTCTGGTATTGCCAACATTATTGACAGAGAAGAATCGATTGTCGATCCGCTGATGCAAATTCTGGCCAATTTAACTGATTTCTCTTTCTGCTAAAATTATTGCGTGTTTTGTAGATTTCTTTTGTTACTCTATACGTGTGAGCATAGTAATGTGTGGTTTTTGAAATGACACTAGTGTCATTATATTCAATTTCGTTTTTGTCCTCTTGGTAAACATATTCCGCTACGGTCTATTTCTTAGTATGTCCCAGACGGCAATTCCCCTTATGTTCGCTCGGATGAGTGTTGACACTTATTTTTGTACTTTCAATGTATACTAAACAAACTACGACTTCAAATAAGCCAAAAGGTAATATCTGTGGAATTCTCCACCACATAAATGAAGAGTGCCTAGAAACGGTGAAACGAAGAAAAGTCATTATGAAGCGTTCACAGGAATCTCTGGTTCACCTAGTGCGCCTAGTGCATAAGGCTTTCTAATATTACAGTAAAGATAAATTAACTCTTAATTCGCATTATAGTAAATAAATATTTTTCGCAATATTTGTGTTCTTCTGTTAGAATAGATAGTTTTAACATTTAGAAAATTGCCCTCTGTGTCGCATTAGGTTACGAAGTAGAAATTCATTACAATGTGTATTCCAAATAAACTCCTAAACATACGTCGGGTATCTTTTTCTATGCCATTACGCTTGCACTAAGCAATTTGCCACTAGTCCAGACTATAAGTTGAAGCAGTGCTCTAATTATTAGATACTTACCCTAAGCAGTCAGCATTCCGAAGATTGGTTTGAACACCAAAGTGCTTTACTAGGCATGGTCATATTTGGAGGTGGTATGCCATTGCCTTCCTCCGACCTTCGAACTGACTTACCAAGCCAGTTATAGGGGGACCTACAGTTTAACGTGGGTTCCGAACTACGGTGTTCCTCGGAATTTTTCACATGAGCAATGCTGCCAGAGGTGAAAGAAGTGGAAAGTGACAGATAAAAATCCTAGGACCTGGCGGGGATCGAACCAGCGACCTTTGGATTTGTAGTCTGGCACGCTACCACTGTGCAACCGAGGCGCACCAAACCAAGATAAAAACATTTAATTTGCAATAAAATCAATATTAAGGTTATTAACGAGATAAAATGATCCTATATTTTACGTTGGACTCTATGTATGGATGGGGTAAAGAAAGATGGGAAAGCACATGAGACTTTACGTGCATGAAGTCTGGAGCTGAGTCGTGTGCATAGCACGATGTATATGGGCGCGTACACGAAAGAATTTATAGAATAAATATATACTCACGCGCGGCCAGACATATCCCACCTCCGCGAACACCGGCTCCTTCCCCTCTCCCAGTGTGACTTCTGACCTTCCTTCTCTGCCAACGACCGGCTCCTTCGCCTCATCTCCTTTCCGTCCAGTTAAACCACCGTCGCTCCACTGTCTTTGTCTCCCTCGACATCCAGAAACTTACGACCGTCTCCTATTTAAGCTCCAGCTCTACGTCCTTCCTATTAATTATGACCGCCTTATTGTGTCCTTCCTCACCCGCCGCCCCTCCTACGTCACTGTCTGCAACTCCAATTCCCGTTTCTTCTGCCCCTTTACCGGGGTGCCTCCGCCCTCTCCCCCCTCCTCTACCTCATCTAGTCCGCTGATATGCCCCAACCCCATCCTCCCGTTCATTTCCCTCAATATCCCTTCCTGGCCCTTGCCTCCCCCCTCGCCCAATCCCAACATTTGCTCCAGGCTCAACTCACTGAGTTCACTGCATGGTGGAACCGGTGGCTCCTTTCCGTCAATCCTGATAAATCACAGGCAATCATCATGTGTCGTACCACACCTTCCCTCCGCCTCCATGACTTCTACGTTACCCTCCACGGTCGTTCTACCCCTTAAGTACCTTGGCCTCACCCTTGACAGATCCCTCTCCTCGATCCCCCACCTCCGCACAGTTCGCCAAAGGCCATGTCCCACATTAACCGCCTAATACTCCTCGCTGGCCGGATATGGGGCCTCAACTCATCCGCTCTCTTCTACACGTATAAATCGATCATGCACCCCGTCCTACGCAGCTTCCATCCTACCTGGATATCCGCCCCCCCCCCCCCCCCCCACCTACTATCGAACCCTTCAAATCCTTGAAAGCACGCCTTCTGCCTTGCCTACCGCATCCACCTCCTTTCCCCCACGCGTATCCTCTACGACATCATCCCATACCCCCACCTCCTTCAGTTTTTTTAACATCTCTGGCGCGTATACAGTACGAGGAAAATAGAATCCTACAATCCTCTAGTCAATCTCATCCTTACCCATCGGGGGCCTCTGCCATGCCTTCACCAGTGTATCCCTCCCTCCCTTCACCTCCACACTCTCCACATTCTCTCCCAGGGTAACTTCGGCCATCTACCTCCCCCTCCTGGAAGATGCCCTCCGTTCCGAAACCTATCCCTTGTACCAGCCCTAATCCTTTCCCTGTGGATTGAACGCCCCTTCTCCCCCTCCTCTCCTGAGCCCTCCAACCGCTTGGCTATCCCCCTCCCTCTCCTCTTCCTTGAAGTCCCTACACACCTGCCCCCCCACCTCCTTTCCCCCTTCCACTGCGGGATTCTACAATCAGGCAGTGTTTTAAACATTAGTGCTCCATTTAGTGTTGTGTCTCTTCGTCGTCAGTGTGTGTTTCTAATAGTGCAACCGGCGCCGCGCCAGACAGTTGTTGCAATCGCCAGTTTTAAGTGTTTCTTTATGGTCAGTGCTTCGTCTGAAAGTGTGTTTTTAACGTCGCTGTGGCACAGGTTTTTATTTTCCAACTATATGTGTTCTCAACTTATCTTCTACTATATACGTTTTACCTCCATCATTGCTCCGTGTTCAATTTTCATTGTCACCATTTTTAACTTCTCATTTCTATTCTGTTTACTCCTTATTGATTTCTACAAAATCACGTGGCTGAAGAGAAGCGTTGGAGACTACTGGCAGCCTACCAGTATGTAAATGTATACGGGTGTGAAATAAATATTAAAAAAACCAGACATACGGTGAAGAAAACCAACGGAGATCAAACTGGACGAAGCCTGTGGGAGGGAAGGAAGAGAACATCATGCATCACATAATAGAAAAATATAAACAAATGCATAGTCAGAATCTGAGGACAACAACATTGCGTATGAATAAATATTGCATTAACAATTGTCTACATACATTATTGATTTGAAGCCTTCTAGGTATTGTCTACTTGCAAGTTGCAGTTCGTTATTAAGCATATTGTCATCGTTAATGATGAAGTGCTTAAAAATTTCATATTCTTCCCATAAATGTAGTTTCCTTCCATTTTCCCCCTTATGTAAAATTGTAGTTTCTTCTAACGACCTATGGGAAAATGTAAGTAGCTCTCTTAGGTTGATTGCAGATGACGCCATCATTTACCGTCTAGTAACATCCTCTGAAGATCGAAACCGACTGCAGAACGATCTGAATAAGATAGCACTATGGTGTAAAAATTGGCAATTGACTCTAAATAATGAGAAGTGTGAAGTCGTCCACATGAGCGAACAGACTGAGATGGTGGGGTCATGTTACACGCATGAGAGAAGCAAGGTTACCTAAGAGACTCATGAGCTCGGCAGCGGAGGGTAATAGAAGTCGAGGTAGACCTAGAAGAAAGTAAAAGGCATAACATCAGACGAGGCATCAATGTTAGCACTGAATAGGGGATCATGGAGGAATTTTATTAGAGGTACTATGCTCCAGACTGAACGCTGAAAGGCATAATCAGTCTCTAATGATAATGATGATGATGATGGTTTATATCTTTTTATCTCTACGCCTAACCACGCTCTCTGGCGCTGGAAATAGCGAACGAACTTTTGCGACCAGGACACGGCATTTTAGGGACGACCCCACCGCCTCAGAGCTTGAGCGGGCAGAGGGACGTCTACTGGCAGTTTTATCAGCTCCCAGCGCCTGCGGCGAACTCTTGGCGAGACAGTGGACTGCGCCTGGGCCTCGTGGGAGGCGGTCGCTTAACTTGGCGACTCGACTGTCTCCGGGATGTGGCGGGCAGACCGGCCACCGACCATTAATCAAAGCGTGGCGCCCCTGCCTGCTGCTGCCTCCCCCAGGCGCCAGCTAGGGGAGGGAGGGGCGGCCAGCCAGCCGTAATGAGCGAGGGGAGGCTCCGGTGGCCGAATGTGCTGGCCGGCCGGCGAGGCGCCTGGGCTCTGCTCTAGCGAGAGCGGACCTCTAAAACAACTCCCATTCATAAATCCTTAGAGCCTATATTCACCCTCTTCAGTCCCAGCGCCAAGGTTAATTTAAAGTTTTGAAAATTTCTGTATTTTTAAGAAAGATGTTGTCCATCCACTTAAGACCTATGTAGACCCTTTTTCCAATTCTGCTCAAGATAGTATGTAACAACTGCTCCTGTAACTACATAGGACTATGGGCGATTGAGGTGCGTAAGAAATAACAATTGTTAAGGAAGACAGGACGCAATGTGCATAATTCAACCTTTGCCGAGCATTTACTCATGGCAGATCATGTTCCTACATCTACATCTACTTGGCATACTCTGCAAATCACATTTAACTGCGTAGCAAAGGGTTCATCGAACCATCATTATACATTACATTATATACATTGTAATGTGGACGACTTCACACTTCTCATTATTTAGAGTCAATTGCCAATTTTTACACCATAGTGCTATCTTATTCAGATAGTTCTGCAGTCGGTTTCGATCTTCAGAGGATGTTACTAGACGGTAAATGATGGCGTCATCTGCAATCAACCTAAGAGAGCTACTTACATTTTCCCATAGGTCGTTAGAAGTAACTACAATTTTACATAAGGGGGAAAATGGAAGGAAACTACATTTTTGGTGTTCATTCCCAGGTTTTCTTTGATTTCCTCACTATGGACACCCTCCTGCCATTGTTCCCATCTATTGGTACCTGCAATCATTCTTGCTACTTTCATATCTGTAACCTCTACCTTATGAATAAGGTAACCTGTATCCACCCAACTTTCACTCCCATACAACAAAAGTTGGTCGAAAGATAGAGCGAGGCACTGCTAACTTAGTCTTGTTACTGACTTCCTTCTTGCAGAAGAGAGTAGATCTTAGCTGAGCACTCACTGCATTTAGCTTTGCTGCATCTCGATTCCAGTTCTTTCGCTATGTTGTCATCCTGTGAGAAAATATATCCCAGGTACTTGAAACTATCTACCTTTTCTAACTTTGTTCCTCCTATTTGGCACTCAATCTGTTTGAATCTCTTTCCCACAGACATTACTTTCGTTTTGGAGATGGTGATCTTCATATCATAATCCTTGCACCTCTGATCGAGCTCTGAAATATTGGTTTGCAACCTTCCAATCGGATCGGCCATTACAACTAAGTCATCATGGTGTGGGTTCCTGTAGTCATGTCCTAGTTCATGAACCACGGGCAACGTATGAGTGGCCAAGTATGTGATCCTGACAGTTGGGATACCAGTTACTTTGGAATAAGGTTGGGCATCTCGGATATATTCTGAGTCGTGTCCACCTTTGTGCTCAAATGCAAAGACTACCAAATCTACCGGTTAGTGCCTCAACCGTTAGGGGTAAAACCCAGTGGGGCCCTGGGCAAGTAAGGCTAGCAACCTGCTTGCCAGGTACTCCAATATCATGCTGGAAACAATCAGAGCAAAGAGATAAACAAAAATGAAAAAAGAAACTAAAAAAACGGTTCCAAAACAAATTAATGTGTACTAGAAAGTAATAGTTTCTCTTGATGACAAGATCAATAGTTTCTTTTCTACTGGGCCCGCAGCATATTCAAAGTCAAATTATGACATTTTCGTAATATAGATAATTTTTTTCACACCCTCGAATAAATACCCACTTGATATTCTCAACGTTCCCTATATTTGAGAGAGCATAAGTTTATTTGCAACATATACAAAAACCAGACAGCGTTTGTCAGAGTTGAAGGGCACGAAAGGGATGCACTGGTTGGGAAGGGAGTAAGACAGGGTTGTAGCCTTTCTCCAATGTTATCCAATTTGTACACTGAGAAAGCTATAAAGGAAAGCAAGGAGAAATTTGGAGAAGGAATTAAAGTTCAGGGTGAAGAATTAAAAACATTGCGTTTTGCCGACGACATAGTAATTCTGTCGAGACAGCAAAGGACCTGGAAGAGCAGTAGAACGAAATGGAAAGTGTGCTGAAGGATGCATATAAGATGAAGATTAACAAGAACAGAACAAAGGTTATGGAGGGCAGTCTCAATAAATCAGGTCATGCTGAAGAAATTAGATTAGGTAACGAAACAATAAAGGAGGTAGATGAGTTTTGTTACTTGGGCAGTAAAATAACAAATGGATATAAAATTCAAAATGGCAACGGTTAGAAAAGCGTTCTTGAAAAAGAGAAATTTGTTAACATCGAATATTAATTTAAGCGTAAGAAAGTCCTTTCTGAAGGCATTTGTGTGGAGTGTTGCCTTGTATGGGAGTGAAACATGGACGATAAACAGTGCGGATAGGAAGAGGATAGAGGCTTTTGAAATGTGGTGCTTCAGAAGAATGCTGAAGATTAGGTGGGTGGATCGCATAACTAATGAGGAGGTACTGAACAGAATTGGGGGGAAAAGGAACTTTTGACATACCTTGACTAAAAGAAGGGATCGATTGGTAGGACACATTCTTAGATTGTGAATTTAGCGTTGGAGGGAAGTGTGTGAGGTAAAAACCGCAGAGGAAGACCAAGAGATGGATACAGTAAGCAGATTCAAACAGATGTAGGTTGCCGTTCGTATGTGGAGTTGAAGTAGCTTGCTCAGGATAGGGTATTGTGGAGAGCAGCATCAAACCAATCTCCGGACTGAAGACCACAACAACATTCTCAACGAACAAACAGATTTAAAAGATAAAAATTATTTAGAGAACTTTCTTGAAATTTTGTGAAAGGAAAACGGATAAAAATTCACACAAAGATACGACGTTTTTCTCTGCTATTATATTATCTATGACACACGAGTACACCCTCTGAATAGCACAGATATATGTTAGTGTAAACATAAAGCATCAACAGAGTAAACAGTGGTTATATCTGTCAAATAAAAAAAAAATTAACGAGATATAATGGGACTATACCATCTTGTCACAAAAAGACACTAACTTTAATATACTTTATGGTCGTAATGAAAAATAGTATATTATAAACGTAGGTAATTATTTTATTATACATCACCAGGTCTACTTGAAAATGGCATAGGCCGAAACAAGCTTGTAGTGGAGTAAATTTGCACAAGCTGAAAAAATATTGTTAGCAGCAAACTTGGATATCTATATTAAATAATGTCATATTTTGACTAGAAAGTAAATATAGATAATATAGATCTTTTGGTTCTTTTCGACGTCCATGGAACCCTAAGAATTTTCCTCCAGCACCACAATTCAAAGGAGTCAATTCTTCGCCGTTCAGCCTTTCTAATAGTCCAGGTCTCGCGTCCATACATTACAACTGATGTCCACATTCAATTATCTCGGTTCCCAGATCTCTGATGAAGGCGACTGCAGCAACGAAATCAGGAGACGCCGCTTGTGGCTCGGAAGAAAGGTGATGTCAAACCTTGAAAAGATTATAAAGTCTAGAGACATAACTTTAACAACAAACATACGTACTGTGAAGGCTATGGTCTTGCCAGTTGTAATGTATGGATGCGAGACCTGGGCCATTAGAAAGGCTGCACGGCGAAGAATTGACTCCTTTGTATTGTGGGGCTGGAGGAAAATTCTTAGGATTCCATGGACGGCAAAAAGAACCAACAGATCTATATTAGAGCAAATGAAACCAGATTGCTCTCTGGAAGGTCTAATATTAAAACAGAAGCTGACCTACTTTGGACACACAATGCGAAGACATGCCTCACTGGAAAAAACATTAATGCTGCGTAAGATCGAAGGCACTAGAAGACGATGATGGCAGAGGATGAGGTGGATCGATGGTATCACAGAAGGAACGTGTTTTAACCTGGAAGATCTACGGGAGAAAGTGCAGGACAGAGGGAAGTGGCGTGATTTGGTTCATGGGGTCACGGAGAGTGGGAATCGACTAAACGAATAGAGAGAGAGAGAGAGAGAGAGAGAGAGAGAGAGAGAGAAAGAGGGAGAGAGAGAGAGAGAGAGAGAAAGTAAAACAATAATTGCGTATCCTCATACAACTTAATAATCAACTTACTTTTTCTACTCATCAATATGGAGGTACGATCTACGTGTTTACCACGCAATAAGATAGGTAGGTACCTACCCACTTTAAATATAATTCAACACGTACCTATGAATAACGAACAATGATCAAAATATTTTTAGAGTTATCCTAAGTAAAATGAAGTGAAAGATATTACACTACTTAAAAGTCAATCAAATTTATTACGATGATATAATGTAGTTACAATTATTGTTATTTTTGGAGTCGCTGTCAGCCAAGGAAACATCCGATCCGACTTCGTCTCAATTTTCTCGTATTAATTTTGCGAGGTATATTGTAGTATATCATTGGCTAACACCAACTCCAGAAATAACAATAATCGTAACTACATGATATTATCGTGATAACTTGATTGACTTTTAAGTAGCGTAATATTTTTAATTTCTTTTTACTTAGGATAACTGTAAAATATTTTGATATTTGTTCGTTATTCATAGGCATGTGTTAGATTTAAAGTGGGTAGGTACCTACCTATCTTCTTGCGTGGTAAACACACATATCGTACCTTCATATTGATGAGTAGAAAAAGTAAGTTGATTATTGAGTTATAGAAGAATACGCATAATTTTTTATTTTTATATTTATTTTTTACTTTTTAGTTCATATTAATTTGTTTTGGAATAGTTTTTAAGTAGTTTTTCGTTGCTTTTTTTTGTGGATCTGAAGTACACTAACAAACGTTTCTAAATATGGGTAGATCTACTGAACGTGCTGCTCATATGAGACAGCGGCGTTTAAATGAAACAAATGATGTCTGGGAGAAACGTCTATCTCAACAGAGGAAATCTATCTCGAGGACAGTTTCAAAAGAGGCTCGCGAAGAGCGCAAAAACAGACTTTCAAAAATGGGGCTTTACATTGAAAAAGTGTTAAACAGGAATTTACTTGGCCGTAGCGACGTTATGCTAGGTGACTCAAATATCCGCATAGCCTATAAAACGATTTCGGGCTACCTTGTATACTTCCAGATGGCTAATTTTTCATTAAATATTTATTTTTGTCAGCATCGTGTCGTCTGCTTCTTTGCTGCACAAGAATATGCAGAAGTTTAGTGCCACATTTGTTTCACAAATAAAAATAATATTTTGGCGTTTGTTTTTACTTGACTAAAAATTGAAACAGTTGTGTTCACTTAAGTTCTGCTGGATAGTAACGTTTTCTTTGGTGTTACTCCATGCTATAAACACTATTGCGTTCAGCAAGCACGTATATTTTAAATATATATCCTCGAGGCACACTTCACAACATTTAATATACCTGCTGGAGCAGCCAACATGCAAAATATACAACATGTTTTTATTTACGTGACAAGGAATATCGTTTATTGAAATATAAAGGTATTACTACTTTCATCAAAGATATACGCTATGTACAGTGATGCACGTAATGTGCTAAACTAACATTTAAGTGTCAGAAATACTTTGCTTTTACGAACTTACATAATACTCACAGGGTTTTACATAAAAAGGTTCAAGGAGCTACAAAATAAGATGTTTTTGATACATCGACAATGTATTAATATTTACGTGTTTGATCCCTTTAACAGATAACTTCATGTACAGATTTTGCTAGTTACTTGGTGGCATGTTTTAGTTACTGCTATAATGTTATTCTGACAGTCTTGATTTTCATGTCTACTTTCTGTTTACTATTAGGCTTCTCACTGTTTATTAGTTTAATCAGTGTGTGTTGATTCGTGTTGTAAAAACCTAAGGAAATATTATTTATTGATAAGCTTCAGGTTTTTTTTTTTAATTTTGGATGTGATGGGGTGAATTGGGGTTGTGAATACATATCCAAATCATCTACGAAATGTACCTTTCTATGATAGGTAATATCTGTAAGTTTACATAAATATTTAGGACAGTGCTCATTTTGGTTCATGTGAGTTCCTATTGCTGATTTACTGAAATAGTTTTAATCTACCATGTATTCTAGGTATCTTGTACTGCGACATCTGCCTGTCTGTCCAAGGAAAAAGTTGGGCAGTTGTTAAAAATGATATAAATTCCATATATTTTTCAATGCCTAGAATGTTGGTTTTGGTCTTGTGGATTATGTCACGTTGTGCCTCATTGTAGGAGTAGAAACGTGTCTGAATTCCTACTTTTGGGAAAAGATTTGAAACTTGGCTTGATATTGTGTCTAGGAAGGGAATGCTTTGCAAATAGCGCCTTGTTTACTGCAGGTGATTTTTAATTTCTAATTTTATTATTTAGTTGGGTAATAATTTGTCGCTTATAGCCTCAATTTTTGCGTAAATTTTTGATGATATTGATTCATTTTTTCTTGAATTATATATTTTCGACGACGTTACAGCGTTCATTTTAATGAAATAAATCGCAATTTGCGATCACTTATGGCATCACTAGTTTTAGATGGAATACGAAAGTGCGGCGAATGAGAATTTGTGCCCGGCCGGAATTCTAACGCGGGATCTCCGGCTTACGAGGCAGACGCGTTGACCACTCCGCCACCGAGAACACAGTGACCAGCCCGACTGCTGAGGACTCTTCCCTGCACGTCTCCCGCTAGACCCAATTCTCCATTCGCCACGCTGTCTCTTTCTTACCACAGTGTATTTGTTCTGTAATGCTCGCAGCCCCAATACTATTTTCCCGCATCAGGGAGAAACAGACCATGAGGTTTCGAGACACAATTAATTGTTGTCAGGAACGCAGCCTCGGCTTGTATACAATTGCATATTTTTGACGACGTTATAGCGTTCATGATCAGATAGTCTCACAAACGATTTGTCTTCTTATAGGGATATCAATCATAAATAAAAAATTATATCTCGCTCAGTTTTATCTCCAGAGAAGAATTATAGTGATACATGTACTAATAAATAATTATTTCATATAGAATAGGTAAATTGTCGTCTGTTGCACAAGCAATGATGAGTAAAGGTATTGAACGACGTGTCACCTCAAATCACGAATTGTGATCTTATTCATGTTCAAGATGGAACACAAGACTAAACTGTGTTGCGTAACTAAATAGAAACAGCTCGTAATGTTAAAAAAAAAAAAAATGCCTCAGTACGAGTTCTTCTGAATCGACAATTTTTCTTTGAACTAATAATTAAAGTTTCGGCCTTCTAGAATGAAGAGTAGACGCAAATCATGGTACCAAAACATTTTGACAGAGAATGCATAACAGAGGTCTTATCAGTAGACACGGTAATGACCAGACATTGTTAAACACATCCACTGGAAGATATCTTTTCAACAACAAAAAAAGGTTCGCCTCTGTCCTTTTAAATATCAACCTGTCTCTTCCTTTACTGAACATCCGAAATAAGTAATTAAATTTTTTTAAAATTTTTTTTTTATTTGGCCTTCTGAGTGTTAACTCAATGTGGCCATCTACAACACTCATAGGAAATGTACATATATTTAAATAGACAAAACAGAAGTACATTTTGTCAAAATGGTAAAGTGGAAACAAAGCGAAAACTGCATTAAATTACAATTTAAATAATATTGGAACATTTTCACATATTCACAACCAAAATCTTATATTACCAATACACTTGATGATTAAAGATTGTGTACAGTGCTCTTAATAAACTTAATAATGATTTTATACACACGAATGTCTTTCGTAAAAAAAAGGGAAGAAGCTGACTGGGGAAGGGGATATCCCATCTTCACCAATGTCTGCAAGAAGTTCAAACGTTCTCGGTCAAATTTGGGGCACCTGAACAGGATGTGGTTGACATCAGCTTCCGTTTCAGGATCACACTCACATGCCGCCGAATCGTAGATGTTGATCCGATGTAGATGTTTGGGATAAGAGGCGTGATTGAAGCGAAGACGAATAATGGTAGAAATCGCGGGTCGGTCCAGATGAGTCCTCATAAACCATGGCTGCGTAGAAATCTGAGGTTGCATCACAGCGTAAGAAGCGCCTTTCGTTTCTTGGGAAACGTTCCACATCTGTTGCCACTGTTGTTTTGCGTAGTCCTTGACCGTAGATAAGAAGTCTGTGTATGGTAGTTGTAGGTCCAAGACAGTGCCTAAGGATGCCGCTTGTTTTGCCAATGCATCAAATTCCTCATTATAGCAGATACCAGGGTGAGAAGGCACCCACAGTAAATTAACTGTCCGTCCCGTATTTGTACAGCGAATATATGTCGAAATCACATCCAGAATATAGCTGTTGGTTTTTTTGTTCCATCTCCGGTGTTGTAGGGTTTGAAGGACACTTTGAGAGTCAGACACAATTAATATTTTCGGGAAGGAAGTGGTAGAAGTAAACCTAAGTGCTTCCAGAATTGCCACTGTCTCCGCAGTAAATATAGAGGTATTCGTTGGCAGTTTGAAGGTTCTCCGAATCTGAATCTGAGGGCAGAAAAAGGCACATCCAGTACACTCTTCTTGTGGAATTTTGGACCCATCTGTATATACACAAAGAAAATCAGGCCACTGTTCTGCAACGAGGCGACTGAATCCGTTATTAACAGTGTTACTTCCTAAGCAAGTCATATTAAAATAGAAGACTGGAATCTGGCAGCCAAATGTTCGTATATCGTATTGAAAAGGAGGCGGATGAGGTGAACATCGTACAGAACGTATCATAGGAGACCAAGTGTCGAAGCTGGTACAAATGGCTGGAGGTATATTCCTTCTGTAAGTGGCAATCCATAGTCGATAAATGGTGTCTCTGTTTCTGCAAACTGAACTGTCCGTGAAAGCCATTCCTTGAAAGTAGAATTTATCTGACAACATTTGGCGCCTAATGCTCAAGGGCATCTCTCCTGCTTCCACTAAAAGGGCGTTGGTGGGGGTCGATCGCATAGCTCCAAGACAGGTTCGGATGGCTCTATACTGAAGAGTATCGAGTTTCGTGAGATGAACCTTCGGTGCATTGTGGTACAGTTGACAGCCATAGTCAAGCCGAGATCGAATAATCCCTCGATACATGGTGAGTAAAGTGCTCTGGTGCGCACCCCACCACACCCGGGTGAGTGATCGGATTACATTTAGGCCCTCTTCACACTTGGTAACCGTGGCTCTGATATGAGGCGCCCAGCTTAACCGAGAGTCAAAAATCATCCCCAGGAAACGTGCTTGAGGTTTTATCTGGAAAGTGTACGTTCCACACGTAATGTGGCCATCTATGAGATTCAGTGTTGACTTGTGAAATGGCACGATTACTGATTTATCAGCCGATATCTCCAGTCCGTTAGTAGATAGCCAATCATCGATGTGTGCAATGGATGAGAGTAATGCCGTTTTAGCCTGATGATACGTATCAGCAGTAGAATAGACACATAAATCATCTGCATACTGCAAGATTGTTGTGGGAGGCATTATCACACGTTCTAGGTCATGCGTATACAGAGTGTACAGAAGGGGGCTTAAAATCGCACCTTGTGGCAATCCCTGCGAGACAAGAAAAGGTCCCATCATGTTACCTTGGTACCGGACATAGATCGTTCTTTTAGCAATCAGGGTACTGATGCCATAAATCAACCGTGAAGGAATTCCGAATCCTGCCAGCTTGTCCAAGAGAATCGGTATCTGAACATGGTCATAAGCTCCCTTAACGTCGAGAAAAGCAGCGATCACTGTTTGCTTCATTTGAAAGGCTGAAGTGATATCCACAGTAAGCGAAGATAGATTGTCCATCGTCCCTTTGCCTTTCCTGAAGCCATATTGACTCCGAGGTAACAAGTTATTCGTTTCAAGCCACCATTCCAGCCTCTTTTTCACCATGCGTTCCAGCGTTTTTACAACACATGACGACAGAGCAATCGGTCGATAGTTTGATGCCGCATTTGGATCTTTGCCACTTTTCAGAATTGCAATAATTACTTGTGTCGTCCATGTGGCTATGAGATCTTGTTCCATCCAACACCGGTTAAAAACAGATATCAGCAATTCTTTCGCTTCCTCAGGCAGATTTTCTAACATTGAATAGTGAATACAATCAATGCAGGGACAGCTGTCGCTCGATGATTGAATAGCTTCGTGGAGATCTTCTTTCGAGAAAGGACGAAGGAGAACATGTTGACGATCTTCAGCAAGAGGGAGTGGAAAATTTGCAAACGGAACCGTAGGAGGAGCGAGTTTCGCTACAAACCCCTCTAACCAGTCCGCGGTAGAAGGAGCAGGGGATGGCAGTTGGTTTGTTCTAAAAGCCTTTGTCTTGTGCCAGATGCTTGCCATGGTCATTTCATTTGTGAGGGAGGAGCAAAATTTTATCCAGCTGTCCTTTTTCGTCTTCTTCAGGAAATTTCTAACTCCCGCAGTCACTTTTCTCACAATGAGGAAATTTTCCAATGTAGGATTTCGACGATAGGTTTTCAAGGCGAGTCTGCGTTTAGCAACTGCTCTAGAGCATTCAGGATTCCACCAAGGGGGGGAACGGTGCTTCACAACAGTAAATTCTTTCTTCTTAGGAATACTGACATCCGCAGCGGCATGTATAGCATTGACTAAAACTTGGTATGCAACTTCAACCGGTAAGGTATTGACGTGTTTGCGAGTTCCCGCCGAACTGTGTCCCTATATGCGTCCCATTTGCAGAGCCGTGCAGCGCGCCACATTTACCCGCCCGAGCTCGCCTGCGTCCGGCCGCTGCGCTCTGCTGCCCGCACCGCGGGTAGTCGAGTCCCAATGCACCGCTGTACACAGCGAGCGAGCTGCGGTGCGCCGTCGAGTCCCGACACTTGCCGGGCGAGCGGGTACCCGCCGGGCCCGTGCAACAGCGCTACACAAGGCGCTGCGAGCGGGGGAATGCAGACAGTTCTGAGCAAGGCGTTGTAATACTCACAGCGTAGGCTTCACGCACCTTTTATGTTACCTACATTGCCATTTATAAGTTATCGATCGTTATGTCTGAAATAAATAGCGAACAGGACAGATCGTACCAACGTGCAAGGAGTAGACGATCCGAGGAAGAGAAAAAAGACGTTTCCAGGAAACTCGCGGAGAGAATCTACAAGCGTTTAAAGATATCTGGAGACAGCATTGTATGGGAGCGTTTTATGCTGATTGTAGGTAATGAAAATAAACCTGTGGGATTTGCAGAGTGTAATGGCTGCCGTAAATTATTGGCGTTCTGTGATGGCAGTACCACTACGCTGTTATGGCACCTGAATAGCTGCAAAGCTTATCTTAATACTGATTTGAACGGTTGTAGCAATATTCCAGGGTCAGAAAAATCTTTTGTGCTGGAGAAATGTGTAAGAATGTGTGCGATAGATTTTCGGCCCTTCAGCACAGTTGCGGCAGAAGGATTTCGAGACCTCGCACAGACTTTGATGGAGATAGGAGCACAGTACCCCACTGCAAGTGCCAAAGACGTTCTTCCTCATCCTTCAACAGTTTCTAGAAACGTAAAAAGAATAACATACGAATACCTGTTCGCAAACAACTGGCTTTTTAAAGATTTCCTGCTTACCTTGGCAGAATTTTAGCTAGATAATTAGTTGGACAACCTTGAACAAAATTAAATATCACATCATCGTAGGGCATATAATTTTTTGTCACATACATGAAATACATAGATTTACTAGCAACAAGGAACTGAAGAGATTTAAGGAATAATCTTGTTCTTTATGTTAGAGCCATCACATAGTTTAATATGAAGTTAAAGTGAAACACTGTGTAAGTAAATACTGAGCAAAGTATAAAACTACCTACAAATTTGCTGGAGCCGGCTAACGCGAAGCCAACGACTTTCAACATGTTTAATTTCCGGCGCGAGCCGATTCGGCTACCGTTTTGCTTCTGCACCACAAAATTGCACGATCTGCTTTTACCAGGTGCATTACTGCACACGTCAATTTTTTTTCCCTCGCAACTGATACTACACTGACAATTCAGTCAGTGAGGAAAAATCACAAGTGTTTCAAGATACATGAAAGACTGTCCAGCGACTGCGACCTTGAATGTCACCTCTCGAATAGTGGTGACTCCCTCGGGGTTTCAGCTACCACCAGCCAAAGGGAAAAGGAGGAATATAAAATAAAACAACAACAATGGTCCACACGCCTGTATCGAGTAACAGTAATTAGTTTACTTCCCTTGGAGTGATTAAGCGTAAGCTGAACCTCCTAACATTCTACCAGTTAATCGTTTCTAATGACCTCGATTGCAACTGAACTTTTATTCTTATTTATATTTATTTACTTACTTTTTCTTAGCAGCAAGGAAACATCAAGCAATTTAGCGAAATGTCCACAGAAACGCTGTTCGAACACGTGCTGAATGCGTATACTTGCTATCGCAGCACTAATGCTGCTCATTAACTCGCAATTACTCACGATTTGAGACCGCTCTATTACACTCACGTTAATGAGTGTTCTAAAATGCATCGGTTAGTAAGCTTCCCGCTATCTAACTTTTTCAATACATGGTTTGTTAATGAAAAGTTGAATGCTTTGTTAGAAAGCTAAGTTGCTGTATTATCAGATGTCCAAAAATCAGATTTAACCTCATAGTTTCTTCATAATCGAGTGAAAAGCATTATGAAACTGAAAATTCACGGGGAATGAAAAGCAGACATGTTATTTTTTCCAAGGAAAGTAAAGATTTTAAGGTAAAACTAAGTTAATAAGCCGATGTGGGATGGTCGTTTGTAACGTGAACAGTTTTTACAGTGTGAAAATCGGAACAGTGTATTTCCCGCTAAGAATGCAGCGGCTGGTGGGCGCGTGTCCCGGCTAGCAGCAGAGCGCCACGGGCGGCCGGGCGGACCAGGGCTCGCGCGGGTAGTCCGGGTACCCGCGCTGCCCGCCGCCGTCCGGTGGGGCTCGAGCCGGCAGGCCGGGCAGCGCGTGGCCAGGCCCGCCCGGGAGGCGCGGCTACGGGCCCGGGCGGGTAGCGCAGGCCCGCTGCACGCCTCTGCCCATTTGGCCTCTTTGATTTTCCACCGACTGTTAGCATAATATATTTGTTTAGTATTAACGTTGACATTGATCTGGAACTCTATTGGGAGATGATCGGATCCCATTGGATCTGTTTGAACGCGCCATTTACATAGTTCAGTGAAACAGGGGGAGTAGAGCTTTAAATCAACTGCAGAAGGTCGACGGAAAGGTTATGACACCATAGTAGGAGTGCCGTCATTGAGTAACACAAGACTAAACTGTGTTGCGTAACTAAATAGAAACAGCTCGAAATGTTAAAAAAATATGCCTCAGTACGAGTTCTTCTGAATCTACAATTTTTCTTTGAACGAATAATTAAAGTTTCGGCCTTCTAGAATGAAGAGTAGACGCAAATAATGGTACCAAAACATTTTGACAGAGAATGCATAACAGAGGTCTTATCAGTAGACACGGTAATGACCAGACATTGTTAAACACATCCACTGGAAGACATCTTTTCAACAATAAAAAAAGGTTCGCCTCTGCCCTTTTAAATATCACCCTGTCTCTTCCTTTACTGAACATCCGAAATAAGTAATTAAATTTTGACAACAGAATGACCAAATCTTCAGAAATCTTGACATTATTTTATAAAACAAACATTTTTTGAGAAATATATAAGCCAGAATCGCTGTTGCTTATGTAATCTATTGGTAGAGTAAACACAAGTCAACAGCAAGCGCAGCAACGTTCTGTTTAATTACATTTCGGTTGCCATAGGGTTGTTGCCTCCACTCCGTAGAATCCGCAGAAAGCCGTCGTACCATTTTAGTTCACACTTGCCGATGACAATACTTCAAACCCAGATATTTCAACTGATCCCCTAATTGCTTTCACCACAGAAATACAATACTTTAGATTATTACTAGCTAAATTTCCGCTGTTTCTCAGGAGTAGACTGGATGGTCTGCATTGGATGTTTCTACTTCTAGATATAAATGTTCATAGATTTAGCTTTAAAAATGCTTTTCTAATCAAGTATTTGATACAATTTGCCACTCCCTATTGCACCATTGTTGGCAAAATTCAAAACATCCCGAAACGCATCTTTTTTAATTATAAATATGGTTCCAAACCTAAATTTTCACATTTCTAGCATCGAAATAGTCTTAGAATCACCCTTAAAAGATTTTTCCTTATTTCACCCGTTTTATGGTTGAATTTCCTGTAATATCTAAACACGTGTTTTTAAAATTCCAATCAAAAATCTAAATCCGAAGTTTTTTATTTCTTCTTCAAAATTACCTTAATAGCAAAGTATTTTCAAAAAGCCGTTAATCCCCTATTTCACCCCCTTAGGGATGGGAATATCGATAAATCGCTGATGCCTACAGTGTAAGATAAACAACATCTACAAATTTCAAGTTTCTATTGTCTGTAGGTTCACTTTTCAGCGCCGTTTTCTGTCTTTTAGAAACGGATCGAGAACGCGAAATTTCTTTCTTACGTTTTGCTATCTTTTTTGTTAGTTTTACTTTTCAAACTGCAATATGCACTTATTTTTCTTTATTCATACGCTTGCTGCAGAAAATCAACTGAAGAATCAGGTTTCGATGTATATAACTTCTTTGCTATTATAGTGTCAAAAGTAATCGCTGGTTTTCAGTGCGAATTTTGTATAAGCTGACGTCTTTCAACTACTATGTCATCCACCTTCTATCGACATGGAACTGCGAATCCAGTTGTCAGTATTTTGATCCTAAGAACTATAATTGTCTTTCCAGTGTTTATATTGAGATCACTGGTGTATTGCCAGTGTAGTTAATGCTCAGTAAATGTATGTTTTTCCCAGTGTTTTATCTTTGTATCTTTTTGAGCATCTGTTGATCGTCGTATTGCTCCACATTTTACGGATTTTTGTTCGCCACTCACACACCGCGACCAAAACACTATAGTGCACACCGTGAACCTGTAGACCACTGGCATAACTGCCAGTGGTCTACAGTGAATAATTTTCGCTACCAAGTGAAATATACGGACACACGTCCCACATTCCGTTTTTATATATTTATATTGATTTGACGGTACTTAAATCAGGTATCAGGCTTGCACGGAAACGGTACTGTAAAATCAAAATTCCATTAGGGCGTATATTTTCAAGACAGTTTTATCTAGAGCAAGTTATTACGGCACGCAACTAAGGTGTACTTGCGTCATGTTTTCAGTTTATGTCGTAGTGAGGAGCGTGACGTCACGATGTGACGCGCACACCGTGAGGTGACTCGGCGGCTGGTAGCCGCTCTGGCGCGCTGGTCCGGTGGCAGCGCCGTGTCCGACTGCCACCGCGGGCGTGATTAATGTGGCCGCCCACCCCCTCCCCTCCCCCTCCCTCCCCCTATGGTAACGTTCCGCGTCAAAAAAATGCGGCCGCTGCGGCTGGCCAGTGACCCTCGCATTTGTTCCACCGCCGTACGAGCCACACCGCAGCCGCGCCGACAAAACCGTAAGGGCTGCCTGCACTCCGACACTCTGGCCAGTAAACTCCGGCTGAGCGGATCGGTGCTTCGCTGTTATTTGTAATATCTCCAGGCTACCATTAATTAAACGAAAACCAACGAAATATCACGAGTACAGTTAGCGCACAAGTTTGTTGTTGTTGTTGTTGTGGTCTTCAGTCCGCAGACTGGTTTGTTGTAGCTCTCCACGCTACCCTGTCCTGTGCAAGTCTCTTCATCTAAGAATATGTTCGGTAACCTACATCCTTTTGAATCTGCTAACTGTATTCGTCCCTCGGTCTCCCTCTAGGGTAAGGTGGTACAATTGCGATCATTTCGGACACTTGTTATTGTAACTGGAAATATATTGAGAAAGGAAATAATTTTAACTATGGCATTTGTTCTTGGATTTTTAATGAACATGTAACAGAAATATTATACATTTACAAAAGTTGGTATAAACACAAAAAGAGGTTACAGAATTGAGAAGAATCGATCGAAAATGTACCACACTAGGTACAATTGTGATCACTTACTGGTAAAATTTTGATCACTTGCATCTACCACATATAAAGCACTTTTTCCCTCTGGCACCAACGCATACTTCGTGGTACCAAACATTGCATTTTTGGCAGCGAATCCAGTCACCCTTAGCGACTGATTCTGCACTGCAATAATTCAATAAACAAAATCCACAATTATTTTCGTTGTTTGCTGGCGAATTGTAGCTTGGTAAACTTCTTTCATCATTACTCACAGACGTACATTTCCGTTTATTGTTCTTGTTGCATTTGTTCATTGTTTTCCTTGTGGCCTGTTGAAAAAGTTTCCTCTTGCTGCGGAGGTTATCCAGGTTTTCATCTGAAGTTAGTCTAGCTGATGTCTGTGTTTTCCTCTTCCGAGACGATAATATTTTCTCTGGACATGGCAAAATGTACCTGACAGCATCGTGCTGAGAAATTGTACTGGACCCTGGCGTTACGGATTTGCCGTGTTCTTCAGTTACATCTTTTGACGATAGGGTTCTTCTCCCATAATGCTGTTAGTAGCTTCACTGGTGGAGATTGAAGGAGCAGGAGCCTCGAATAACGTTGAAGGTGCAAATTTCTCGTCGGGAACAATGTATTTGCAAAAGGGCATTATTCCTGTACATTGGAATCCTTCGACGGCGCACCCAATGGACGCAGCTTTGCCCCAGGCATCACAGAAAATAGTACAGAATCGTTGTTTAGTAATGTTGTCATTGGGATTGCGATGAATCCAGTTAGTTACATTTCTGTGATATTGAGCCTTTAGGGACTTGAAGAAAGTTCCGTCTAATGGTTGCAGTACATGTGTACTATGCGGAGGCAATCCCAAAAGTTCTATCCCATTTTCCCGACAATATTCTACAACATCTAAGCTGGTGTGACTGCCATGGTTGTCAACAATAAGAACTGTAATAGGGCTACCCATTGTTTTGTATTTGTTGAAGTGTCGCAGCTGGACTCCATTTATTGTAGATTTTCTTTTCTGCTCGTTTTCGTGGCATCTAGAAACTAGGAGGTGGCTTTAAAAATCGCGTAGGGAAATCTTTAAATATACAGAATTTATTTGCAATAATTGTGTATAATGTGTCTATGGTAACCAATCGTGACGGACTAAACTGAAAAACTGCATTGATCGAAATTGTACTAGGGTATTGAAATTGTACCATTTTTCTGATCGAAAATGTACTACTGGCGTAAGTGAATTCCCGAGTAAATAGTAGTGAATTCTGCCAAGAAATGGCAGCACATGTCACAGAGGCTTTCTCTGTAGGTGCCTCAGAACACACCCGAATGGAAAAGAAGTTTCTAACCTCACTAATATAGAATCTGCAAGCGCGTGCAAACTAGAAAATTTATAAGAACGCGTTAGACTAGGTAGCTCCACTTACCTCTTAACAGGAAAAAATTTATATCTCCGTAGTACAAAGTGGTGTATTCTTGGAAAACACAGGAGGAGCTGTAGAAACCTGCTACACTACGACGCCACACAAAGGCAAGTGCTACCAATACTACGAGACTGACAAATGACGCGAAACCTTATGTTGATCGTAATTGTACCTATATCGAATTTGTACCACCTTACCCTACGATTTTTACCCCGCACACTTCCTTCTAACGCTAAGTTGACAATTCCTTAATGTCTCAGGATGTGTCCTGCCAATCTATCCCTTCTCTTGGTCAGGATATGCCAGAAACTCCTTTTCTCCCCAATTCGGTTAAGCACCTCCTCATTAGTTACGTGATCTACCCTTCTAATCTTCATCATTCGTCTGTAGCACCACATTTCGAAAGCTTCTGTCATCTTTTTGTCTGAACTCCTTATCGTCCACATATCACTGCCATACAATTCTACACTCCAGACAAATGCTTTCAGACGGGACTTCCCAACATTTAAATTAATATTGGATGTTAACAAGTTTCGCTTCTTTAGAAACGCTTTTCTCCCCATAGCCACTCTACATTTTATATCTTCTTTACTTCGGCCATCAGAAATAATCTTGCTGCCCAAATAACAACTTTCATCTACTATATTTATTGTCTCATTACCGAATCTAATTCCTTCAGCCTCGCCTGATTTTCTGACATTCCATTCCATTACCTTTGTTTTACTCTTGTTAAGGTTCATCTTATATCTTCCTTTCAAGACACTGTCTATTTCATTCAATTGCTCTTCCAGATACAGATCTCTGACAAAATTAGTATGTCATCGGCAAACCGCAAACTTTTTATTTCTTCTCCCTGAACTTCAATACCCTTTCCAAATTTCTCCTTCCATTCCTTCCCAGCTTGCTCAATGTACAGATTGAACAACATTGGGGAATGGTTATAAGCCTGTCTTACTCCCTTCCCAACCTGTGTCCCTTTCTTGCCCTTCGACTCTAATAACCGCTGTCTGGTTTCTGTATTGGTTAAATATAACTCTTCGCTCTCTATATTTTACCCCTGCTACCTTCAGAATTTGGAAGAGTGTGTTCCAGTCGACATTGTCAAAACCTTTTTCCAAATCTTAATTTTTAAAAAAAAAGAAAAACATACAATCAATGTACTAACGTGTCGCAGTCGCTTTATTACTTATAATACTTCTTCATTTTGTACAATTAGTTTCAGTAAAGCTATTTCACAAAAAAAACCTCTGCAAAAAATTAAACTAAAGTACTGACCCCGTACTAATGCAAATGATTATAAAAGTAATAAAGTGAAACATTCTGTCTACAATAATGGATTCCTACAGCAGGAGGTTGTTACATCATTCCTGTAATAAGAGAACATGTCTGGACTGAATTATTGTAAGCTTTGTTCCTATGAACACTTGTTAGTTCTCTTGACTGGAAATCTGTTTGTTCTCATGGCAGGATTATCAAACGTAACCTTGCAAAATGGTTTCACCAATTTTGTAATTATTACAGAAGAGTGGAGGTTAAAATTATAAAAGTCTTCCTGTTTAGGGTTCCCCATGTTCCTGTCTAGCCATGTGGGAACACCTTTGTCATCTAAAGTAATCATTAAGCACAATAGCTCTCTGTGCAACAGTAGGAAACATACTATCTGGAACTGCAGTTAAAAGAAGACTGGATGTTTCATTTTATTATCTTTCAATTAACTTTCATTATACAGTACACAGATAATACAGAATATAAGTATGAATGTGTGGCTTTATTATACATTCTGATGTGTAACTCTACTTTTTATCCGCGGGTATTACCGCAGCTACACTCACGCTATATGTACAAGAGCGTGTTTACTTCTGGAAACCGGTAATGCGAACACGTAAAAATTCTATTCTCTGTAAATGTTTGGAAGCACTTAATGGAGATCGAGTTGATGACGCTGGGCCTCACCAACTAAAGACGCCGAGCTACATAATCGAAATGTCGTGTTCCGAAGATGCTCACCACGGGCCGTATAACCGATTTCACAACATTAAAACCACTGGTTTGTCTATGAAATGAGTTTTCCTGCTATCAGTGACGATTTTAATTTGCATTTTCCATGACGAATTTTGGGGTATAATTCCGTGTAGTTGCCATTTATTCGTAATGTTTCAGTTGGAGTGAATTACAGAAGGTGTCACCAAAGTTCGCCATTTACTCTGCATAAAAATTTAACATTAAGTTATGTAACAAGTGAGGGTGGAGCAGGATAGTTGGCTTCTACAAAAACTTAAAGAAGTCATCAATAAGGAGATTGGTAGTAGTAGGAAGTGGTATGCCTTTTGTCGTCCAGCGATCTTTAAACTGTCTTACCCAGCAATGTATAGGGGAACTAAAGTTTAACGTCGTTTTAGAACCACGGTAGAACTCGGCTACCACTTTCCTAAATTCCTTCACCAAAGAATACGGAGCAGATACTCAGAATTCCAATCAAGAACACCTGCCAGCATGTATAATTTAGAAGTAGATGTCCCTGAAGTAGTGAAACAATTTAAGTCACTTAACCAAAGTCTCTTGCGGTGCAGATTGTATACCAATTAGTTTCCTTTCAGAGTATGCAGATACGAAGCTCTATACCAAGCTATCATATAAAAACGCTCGTACAGCGAAAGAGTGGAAAGTTACCCAGGTCACTGCACTATTCAAGAAATGCAATCTAAGTGATCACAAAATTACAGACCCTGTCGTTAACGTTGGTTTGCCACAGTATTTTAGAACGTATACGTTTCAGAATATTTTGAACTAACTCGAACAGAATGATCTATTACCAACAGTCGACACGAATTCAGAAAGTATAGTGCTTGTTAAACACAGCTAGCTCTTTACTCACATGAAGTGATGAGCCCTATCTTTGATTTTCGGAAGGCTTCCGACACACTACCTCACAAGCGGCTTTTAATAAAATTCGTGCATGTGGCAAACCGTATCAATTGTGCGACTGGATTCATGATTTTCTGTCCGGAAAGATACAGTACGTAGTGACTGACGGACAACCATCCAGTAAAACACAAGTGATATGTGGCGTTCTTCAGGGAAGTGTTATAGGGCCCCCAATTTTCCTAATTTTTATAAACGGTTTACGAGACCGTGCTGGAGTAGGCGCGTGGTCTAAGGCGTCATGCTACGAATTGGGCAGCCACTCCCACCTGAGTTTCGAGCCATAATTCTGGCATGGATGTGTGCGTTGCTTTTAGTGTAAGTTTAAGTAGTTCGTAAAGTCTAGGGACAGATGACCATAGAACTGCGCTCCAATAGCTTTAAAATCTTCTAAACATTTTTTTTCGATTTCCGACACAGTCTGACCAGATCTCTTAGGTTCGTAGATTATGCTATGATTTAGAGTTAGTAAAATTATCAGAAGATCGCAAGCAGTTGCAAAACGGTTTCGGTAAGGGATAAAATTGCTGCGAAAATTGGCAATTGACTCTAAATAATGGAAATCTCTAAAAGAAATCCTTGAAATTTTACTTATACAATTAATGAATCAAATCGACAGCCCGTAAATCCAAATAATACCTAGAAATTACAATCATGGATAACTTCAATTCGAAAGAACACGCAAAAATGGTGTGGAGAATGCACACTATGGAATACGTGTCATTGCGGAACATTAAAAGATGAAATAGTTCTACTAAAGAAAATTCGTAAGAAAATTCGAAAGAACACGCAAAAATGATGTGGAGAAGGCGAACTATGGGATACGTGTCATTGGCGGAACATTAAAAGATGAAATAGTTCTACTAAGGAAAATTCGTACACAATAATTTCAAGTATTGCTGCGCACTACGTGATTCGCTTCATGTGGGACTGACAGAGGACATAGAAAAAAATCAGAGAATGGCCGCCCTTTGTGTATTATCATGATGCGTCATGCAATTGATGTACGACATGGAGTGTGACGAAATATATTTACAATATTTCTTTCACCAACTTTCTCCTCGGAATGCGAACATATTTTTTTGGCATCTACTTACACAGGGATATATCTACATCTACATAGATGCTCTGCAAATCACATTTAAGTGCCTGGCAGAGGGTTTATTAACCACTTTCATAACTTTTCTCTACCGTTCCATTCTATAACAGGGCGCGGGAAGAAAGAACACCTAAATCATTCCGTTTTCGATCTGATTTCTCTTATTTTATTGGGATGGTCATGTCTCCCTAAGTAGTTGGGTGGTAGCAAAATATTTTCACATTCAGATATAAAAGTCGGTGATTGAAACTTCGCAAACAGATCACGCCGCAATGAATAACGTCTTTTAATGATTTCCACCCCAATTCGTGCAACATTTCAGTGACGCTCCCCTCCCCCCCCCCCCCCCCCCCCCCCGGTAACGGGATAGAACAAAACGAGCTGCCCTTCTCTGAACCTTCTCAATGTCCTCCGTCAATCACACCTGGTGAGGGTCCCACAGGGGGCAACAGTACTCCAGGAGAGGACGCACAAGTGTGATGTAGGCAGTCTCTTTGGTGGAGCTGGTGCATCTTCGAAGCGTTCTGCCGATGAAACGTAACCTTTGGTTCGCCTTCCCCACAATATTTTCTATGTGTTCACTCCAATCAAAGTTGTTCGTAATTGTAACTCCTAGGTATTTGGTAGAATCTACGACCTTAAGGTTTGACTGATTTATCGCGTAATTGAAGTTCAGCGGATTTCCTTTAGTGGTCATGTGTATTACTTCACACTTATCTTTATGTAGTGTCAATTACCAATTTTCGCACCAAGCAGAAATTTTGTCTTAATGGCTTTGCAGTTGCTTTTGATCCTTTATTGACTTCACTAATCGATAAACGACAGCATCATCCGCGAGCAATCTAAGGGAGCCATTCAGATTGTCTCCTAAATCGTTTATAAACACGAGGAAGAGTAGGGGACCTATAATGCTTCCCTGTGGAACGCCAGATATCACTTCTGTTTTACTCGATGACTTACCGTCAATTACAACGAACTGTGTTCTTTCTGATAGGAAATCGTGAATCCAACCGCACAATTGGGGAGGTATTCCATAAGCACGCAATTTCATAAGAAGCCGCTTGTGGGGTACAGTGTCAAAAGCCTTCCTGAAATCCAGAAATATGGAATCGATTTGAGATCCTTTGTCGATGGCACTTAACACTTCATGTGAATAAAGGGCAAGCTGTGTTTCGCAAGAGTGATATTTTCTGAATCCGTGTTGACTACTGGTTAATAGGTCGTTCTCTTCGAGGTAGTACATAATACTCGAACAAAGTATATGTTCCAAAATCCTACTGCAAATCGACGTCAATGAGATAGGCCTGTAATTTTGGGGATCACTCCTATTGCCTTTCTTGAATATTGGAGTAACTTGGGCAACTTTCCAGTCTTTGGGTACGGATCTTTCGCTGAGTGATCGGTTGGAAATGATAGCTAAGTACGGAGCTATTGCATCAGCATACTCTGAGATGAATCTCGTTGGTATACAATCAGGCCCGGAGGATTTATTTTTGTTTAGTGACTTAAGTTGTTTTACTACTCCAGGAACATCTACTTCTAAGTTTCGCATGCTGGCAGCTGTTCTTGGATTGAATACTGGAGTGTTCACTTCGTCTTCTTTGGTGAACGAATTTCGGAAAGCTGTGTTTAGTAATTCTGTCTTAGCAGCACTGTCATCGGTAGTATTACCATTGCTATCGCGTAGTGAAGGTATTGTTTGTGGTTTACCGCTAGTGTACTTCACATATGACCAGAATTTATTTGGATTTTCTGCAAGATTACGGGATAGGATTTCGTTGTGGTAACTACTGTAGGCTTCTCGCATTGAAGTCCACGCTAGGTGGCGAGTTTCAGTAAAAAATTGTCAGTCTTGTGGATTCTGTCTTTTTTAATTTTTCATGCGTTTTTCTTTGTTTCTGCAACAGTGATCTGACCTGTTTTGAGTACCACGGGGGGTCAGCCCCCTCTTGTATTAATTTATTTGGTACAAATCTCTCGATTGCTACTGATATTATGTCTTTGAAAGTCTGGAGACTATCACTCAGGAAAGCGTGAAGCGAATTTTATCTGCTTTATTGAATAGATATATTTTTCGTTTATTTTTGGTGCATTTGGGCATTTCGACATTCAGTCTCGCTACTACAACTCGATGTTCGCTAATCCCTGTATCTGTTTTGATGCTCTTTAGTAGCTCAGGATTATTTGTTGCTAGGAGATCAAGGGTATTTTCTCAACCATTTACTATTCTAGTGCGTTCATGAACTAACTGTTCGAAGTAGTTTTCAGAAAAAGCATTCAGAACTAGTTCGGACGATGTTTTATATTTGCCGCCGGATTTGAATACGTAATCATGCCAACATATCGAGGGTAAATTAAAGTCGCCACCGATTATAACAGTATACTTCGGATACCTATTTGAAATATGATTCAAGCTTTCTTTGAACATTTCGGCAACCGCATCGTCTGAGTCAGGGGGCCGATAAAAAGATCCAATTATTAATTTATTCCGGTTGTCAGGTATAACCTCTACCCAGACCAACTCACAGAAAGTATCTGTCTCAATTTCGCTGCAGGATAGACCGTTAGTAACAGCAATAAACACACCACCCCCCTTTTTTTATTTATTCTATCCTTTCTGAAGACCATTTGGCCCTTTGAAAAAATTTCGGCCGAACTTATCTGAGGCGTCAGCCAGCTTTCAGAAACTATAACGATATGTGCCTCAGTACTTTCTATAAGCGCTTGGAGCTCTGGAACTTTCCCAATACAGCTACGAAAATTTACAATTGTTATACCAATGGTTTCTAGATCTGCTTTCTTCATGTGTCTGACCTGCCCCCTTTGAGACTGAAACCCATTATGTATATTCCCGAGGCCCTCTAACCTAAATAACCGCCCAGTCCACGCCACACAGCCCCCGCTACCCGTGTAGCCGTTTCCTGAGTATAGTGGACTCCTGGCCTATTTAGCGGAACCCGAAAACCAACCACCCTTTGGCACAAGTCGAGGAATCTGCAGCCCACCCGGTCGCAGAACCGCCTGAGCCTCTGATTCAGACCCTCCACTCGGCTCTGAACCAAAGGTCCGCAGTCAGTCCTGTCGACAATGCTGCAGATGGTGAGCTCCGCTTTCATCTTGCAAGCAAGACTGGCAGTCTTTACCACTTCTGATAGCCGCTCAAAACCAGAGAGGATCTCTTCCGATCCAAAGCGACACACATCAGTGGTCCCGACATGAGCCACCACCTGCAGCTGGCTGCACCCTGTGCTCTTCATGGCATCCGGAAGGACCCGTTCCACATCTGGAATGACTCCCCTCTTTAGCAGCCATTTTCCTAAGGGGCTCCATCACCCGCCTAACGTTGGAGCTCCCAACTACTAGCAAACCCACCCTCTGTGAGTGCCCGGATCTTGAAGGCAGGGGGGGGGGGGGGCGAGTACAGGACAAGCGACACCATCTGCGTCAGGAACATTCTCTGACACAGACAGCGCCTCGAATCTGTTGGCAAGACTAAGCGGGGAGGCCTCCACTTCGGTCCCCCTGGAACTCTTACGCCGCCTGACACGCGCTGAGGAGACCTCCCAATCCACCACGGATTGGGGGGCTACCTCCTCGCGGGCAGTGAGCGGGCTGGCCACAGCCGCAGGCTGATCGGAGGGCACAACAGACGCTCAGGGCGTCTGCTGCACCCCCGCGAACGGCCCACAACAGCGGCGCCCACCCACCGCTGTCTCAAGCGTTGCCAGCAAAACCAACGCCGCCTGAAGCTGCGAGCGAAGAGTCACCAACCCTGCCTCCATCCGTTCGCAGCAGTCACAGCTCCTAGCCAGTCTAAAAACCTATGTATCTTCCATGTAAGTACGTCTGAGGACACAGACGTTTGATAAACAGTGAGATAAAATAAAAATGAAAAAAAAATAATAAAAAAATGAAGCTAACACTAAACTGTTTATTAACGGCGGATCTGGTAAATAAATACGCGAGCTAATAAATCTAAGTAACAACTGAACTGACAACTAAACGCGATTCTTAGTAAATAAACACGCGAGAACACTAAATATTTAACAACTGTAAAAGAAAGCACACACGAAATTAAAATAAGTCGCTCCTATTAAGAAGCCGGTTATCTTACAATGTAGAGGAGCCCCTGCTGCTGCTGTCGCGTGTGTCCTGACCGGCGTTTACTGAGCAATATGATCATAATAATAAGAGAAATCAGTTCAAAAAGGGAAAGATTTAAGTGTTCCTGTTTTCTCCCGTGTGCTGTTAGGGAATGAAACAAGAGAGGAATATTATGAAATGTGTTCTGTGAACCCTCCGCCATACCCTTAAATGTTAGTTGCAGAAGAGATATGTATATGGAGATACAGATCTGTCATAGCCAGAGGTGAAGGAAATGGTTAGTGACAGGCAAAAATGCTAGTAATTATCATGAATCAAATCCAGGGCCTTTGGGTGAGAATTTTGATACTTTAAAACACCGCGAATAATACGTGATATACTATACGATAAAGTGTTGGAAAATGGTAATATTGTCCCAAAATATGCCATGAAACATATAAATCAAAAGGAAATCACGAATGGAGGGAGAGAAAGATATTTTTATATACGACTAGGAACATAAAAAAGCTGTTCCTTTGTAACTCTTACTTTTCCAGCTTCTTTGCTCGCAGCAACCCAATTTGCGGACTATCGACATTATTACCCTTCGATTGCCTTTGATTAGTGCCAGTCGTACAGATAAATAATATTCAATACTAAAATAAAAGGTAAAGTAGTCAACAATGCGAAGATTGGTTTGAACACCACAGTGCTTTACTAGGCATTCTCCTGTTTGGAGGTGGTATGCCGTTGCCTTCCTCCGACCTCCGAACTGACTTACCCAGGCAGTTACAAGGGGACCTACAATTTAATGTAGGCTCCGAACCACTGTGCTACTCGGTATTTTTCACATTATCGACACTGCCAGAGGTGAAAGGAGTGGAAAGTGACAGATAAAAATCCTAGGACCTGACGGGGATCGATAATAGCATTAATTGTCTTCGTCTCAGCCAGGCGAAACACAACGTTCAGCCTTAACGTACGGCAACACGCAACACGCCAGAGAGCTACTGTTGCCGCCATCAAGGGGTATACGTAAAAGTCTTAGATCGATTCAAATTATTCGTAAAACACCGTAAAATAAGTCTGCGAGAATGTAAGGAATGTGAAACAGGAATCACAGTCCTAGTAGAGGAAGGGAATTACTAAAATGGACCTTGCAAAGGAAATTAGGAAACGAATTTCTTGACAAGGTGTTTTAATGAAAGACATTCTTGAATGTATAATGATTTAAAAAGTGGGTTTTACAGCCCTTAATAATCATGTACTTTTTCTAAAGGCACATTCTGTTGTTGTGTTTGTATTAGTACAACAATTCGATATTTATAATAACATTATTTTATTGTATTATTATAAATATAGAATTGTTGTACTAATACAAGAGCAACAACAGAACTTGCCTTGGGAATAAAATACATAGTGGTCAAGTGCTGTGAAACAGACTTTTCTTGTGTGTTGGAAGATGGCGGCGCGTAGAGAAGAACAGTAAAGGGCTTAGATAAAATGTTATATACAGATATAAAGTGCATCCTATGCAATGAAAGACTTTTAAATGGGTTTAGGCTATGTTCAGCCAGTCAAAAATGATTTCATTCAAAATATGCCCCACGTAATTTCACGGTAAGCACAGAACGTGACTATGGTGAATTCGATATTTATATTACTCGACAGTTACGGAGGCATTCTGCCATTTCCTTGTAGCAGCAAACTATAAACGTCACTGAAAATTTTCTATATGAAGATTAAAATCAGATCAAACTCGAATTTTCCGAAGGAAGCAGATCGCATTATGCAATGAAAATACTTTGAACAAGGACTGTAACCACTCTTCGGGTAGCGTGTATGAGATTCCAGACATAAGCTACTGCTGATAACCATCGAAGGAAGGGATCGACACTACAGGCAGCATTGCTGATGTCTGATATAAAAGAAGACTTGGAATCTCTTAAATCTTTAATCTCTTAATATTCCTGTATTACTACGTGCTGATTCATTTGTTACACTACATTAGTCTGCCACTTCAGCATATCGACCAGTCTATAATCTCACCACATATTGTAGTACATAACACAATACAGACACACACACACAAGCGTTTTTACATGGATCTTCAACTTTCCCACTGTCTCACTGCTTGCTTTGAGCACTGCGATTGTACATAAATTAAATTATGCGTATCGTATGACTTTTATTGGACAGGATATTCGCATTGGGGTCCAGAAACTACAGCAAGTTTTGTAATTAACGGCACTGATGAGATTTTCGTATCGGTGATGATGAAAGTGATAATGTGGACACACACACGCAACATCCACTCCCCTGCCGGGAATCGAAACTGGGCCTTTTGCATGTTGGTCAGCAAAGCGCGCATTCAGCTACGAAAGTTGATTACGATTGTACTGCGACTCATTCGTCAGTAAGAATATTTGCGTAATACTAGTTGTTTATTACAGTCCAACTAATAGTAGGTCATTTGTACGTGTCTAGCCAAACCTTACATTACGTTTTTGACTGTCTTCCTGTCTCTTCCATTGTTCCACTGGATTCGAAACTAATTTGTTGCCTGCTGTTCATTGCATTCATTCACCTCATATGTGTGAAGAACGCTTCGGCTGAATGAGTTTCTAAGTAAAATGAACGAGATAATACTGTTCATTCCAAAACTAAGTGGGCCTTACGTTACAGGTTGTAATGCGGTTTACATCTTCCACCTATTCAGTGAATCCTAATGGCTTTAACTGGGTCTCAGTCCATGTGTCCCCCCCCCCCCCCCCTCTCACACACACACACACACATACACACCCATCTCGTATATCCGCAGCAGTTTAGTCGGAGGTATTTGTTTGGCGTGGCAAAAATGAAGTCTTTAGAAACATAATCGATAATATAGCGTAATTGTCGCTCACCAACTTCATGAATAACAGAGGTGTGATGATTCTTTCAGTGTCGATGCACAACAGGACCGGACTCGGTGACAATACAGGGCTTGCTGCGAAACATGGAGTGCAACATTGGAAACAGGAGGATATTTGAGAATTTTAATCGGGCGGTGAAGTACTTGCAGGTGTGTGAAGCCTATGTGTCTGATGATGCTTAGAGACTTAGCACAAATGCCTAGTAAGGAGGAGATCCCGGATTCGAATCCCGGCACTGGTAAAAATTTAAAAAAGAATGTTCCCTTTTCCGTTCTGAAACAAGTCTCTCTGTCACTTCTAATTTTACGTTAGTTGTACTGCACTAGGGATTTAGCTTCGTGTCTACCGGATATTGTTATCCTAAATCTTATAGGACAAACAACGCCTTCTGTATTGGTGTCTGACAACGATATCCTACATTTGGTCTTTGTAACTTTAAGATTTCCAGAAGTAAAAGCAAGCAGACGTACTTTTTGGTTTTTCAAATTTTTACTAGCGAAGTTCTCTCGTCAGAGGGTACATATATGAAATCATGTCTGGATAACAGTCGGGGCCTTTAATTCTGGTCACATTCAGTGCTTACTTGTTCCGTTTTTCGTCACTTGCCACAGATACGCAAGCTCCACAATGCTCGAAAATTTATTTCAAATATATGCCATCTGACAGCTAGGCGATTCAAAACCGGTTATTGTCAATATGAATTGAAGAATCACAAAAGGCGACTGGTTGCAGTTATTCCCAGAAATTAGTCGGTAAAATGCTCCACCTCTACTGAAGGAACTAGAAAAAATGAACAGATTTTAGTTTTATGCTCAGCCGCCGACCTAAATTAATCTTGGTGGACATATTAATTTTGAAGATATGGCTTAAAATGCAAATGGAACACTGACGCTGCTTTGATCTTAAATACATTTTCACGAGAAAGAGACGTTGTTGTTGTGGTCTTCAGTCCGCAGACTGGTTTGATGCAGCTCTCCACGCTACCCTGTCCTGTGCAAGTCTCTTCATCTGAGAATACGTTCGGCAACCTGGATCCTTTTGAATCTGCTTACTATACTCGTCCCTCGGTCTCCCTCTACATTTTTACCCCACACGCTTCCTTCTAATGCTAAGTTGACAATTCCTCGATGTCTCAGAATGTGTCCAACCAATCTATCCCTTCTCTAGGATATGCCAGAAACTTCTTTTCTCCCCGATTTGGTTAAGCACCTTGACATTAGTTACGTGATATACCCATCTAATTTTCATCATTCGTCTGTAGCACCACATTTCAAAAGCTTCTATCATCTTTTTATCTGAACTCCTTATCGTCCACGTTTCACTCCAATACAATGCTTCTCTCCAGACAAATGCTTTCAGATAGGACTTCCTAATATTTAAATTAATATTGGATATTAACAAGTTTCGCTTCTTTAGAAACGCTTTTCTTCCCATAGCCATTCTGCATTTTATATCTTCTTTACTTCGGCCATCAGAAGTTATCTTGCTACCTAAATAACAAAATTCCTCTACTACTTTCATTGTCTCATTACCTAATCTAATTCCTTCAGCATCGCCTGATTTTCTGATATTGCATTCCATTACCTTCGTTTTACTCTTGTTAATGTTCACCTTATATCTTCCTTTCAAGACACAGTCCGTCCCATTCAATTGCTCATCCAGATCTTTTGCGGTCTCTGACAGAATTACTATATCATCGGCAAACCGCAATGTTTTTATTTCTTCTCCCTGCACTTTAATGCCCTCTCCAAATTTCTCCTTCCATTCCTTCACTGCCTGCTCAATGTACAGATTGGATATTGGGGAAAGGCTACAACCCTATCTTACTCCGTTCCCTACCTCTGCGTCCCTTTCTTGCCCATTGACTCTAATAACCGCTGTCTGGTTTTTGTATAGGTTAAATATCACTCTTCGCTCCCTATATTTTACCCCTGATTCCTTCAGAATTTGGAAGAGTGTATTCCAATTATCATTGTCAAAAGGTTTCTCCAAATCGACAAACGCCGAAAACGTAGGTTTCCCTTTCCTTAGCCTATCTTCTAAGATAAGTCGTAATGTGAGTATTGCCTCTTGTGTTCCTACATTTTTCCTAAATCCAAACTGATCTTCCACGAGTTTTACTATTCGTCTGTAATAATTCGTGTTAGAATTTTGCAACCATGACTTATTAGACTGATAGTTCTGTAATTTTCACACTTGTATGCACTTGTTTTCTTTGGAATTGGAATTACAATATTCGTTTTGAAGTCGGAGCGTATTTCACTTGTCTCATACATCTTGCATACCAGCTGATACATTTTTTTTATGACTGGCTCTCCAAACGATGTCAGCAGCTCTGACGGAATGTCGTCTACTCCAGGGGCCTTGTTTCGACTCAAGTCCTTCAGCGCTGTGTAAAATTCTTCTCGCAGTATCATTTCTCCTATGTCATCTTCCTCCACTTAGTCTTCCATTTCTAGAATACTGCCTTTTTAAGTGTAATATGTGAAAATAAGACGTCATATATGAGTAAAGCTGACGAAGCCAAAAAATGCCCGTGGCGGGAGGTGGGCGGCGATTGAAATTATTGCACGGGGCGGCAAAATGCCTGGGGCCGGCCCTGATAGGTGCTATCAGAAGTATTTTTGCTTGTAAATGTTTACTTGGAAGAACGACGCGTATTCGAAAAGGCTGAAACTCACTGCTTTAGAGTGAATGAAGATTGGTAGAACGATAAATTAAATTTGAAACATGTGACTTTCGGTTTTTATTTAATACGACGCGTGACGATTATTGTGTGGCATCGCAGACACCGCCTGTCAGTCGTCCCCGCGGCGCTCTACCTGTTGAGCATTTTTGGCGGCGGCGCCTCAGCTGACGTTCAGCGGCGCTGCCCCCGCCGGGCCCCGCGCGGCGCCCCCGCGCTGCGACGCTCTGCCTCTCTCTCTCTCTCTCTCTCTCTCTCTATCTTCCTCTCCCCCTCCCCCTCCCCCGCTCGCGCGCTGCTGGCAGAGCCCGTGCGTTTTTTGCCGCGGCGCTCTCCGTCCTCGTCCCGCGGGCTTCGCTCTCGCTCCGCGCCATCCATTCTCTGTCCCCCTCCCCCACACCCTCACCCCACCCATCCCACAGCGCTGTCTCTCTCGCTGCCCTGCCCGGCTCTGTCGCTCTCCCCTTTAAAGGTGAGGGCGTATTAAAGGGGATGCCAACCGGCCGAACGTTGCTGCCCCTCTGCTCGACATCGCGCACTCTCCCGTCCTGCTGAATGGCGCTGTTTACTTCCGCGGCTACCGACAGTCGCATTCTTTCATTCTTGCTACTCTTCCGGGTTTATCATTCCACAATGCCCGCAGCTTTTAACAGCACGACGAATGCTGCATCGGCACACAAAAACTGGTTCTTTATTACTACCTTTAGTTCCCGGTGTCGTTCCGTTATGTATTTATTCCTTTCTTATGTTATTTCAAATCCTTCTTTCCACTCTGTCAATCGCTTTACAACCTTTCAATATCAGTTCCTACTCATGCATCTACATCTACATGGGACACTCTGCAAATTACATTTAAGTGCCTGGCGGAGAGTTCATCGAACCACCATTATACTACTTATCTGACATTCCATTCTCGAATAGCGTGCGGGAAGAAAGAACACCTGAAACTCTCCGTTCGAGTTCTGATTTCTCGTATTTTATTCTGATGATCATTTCTACCTATGTAAGTGGGAGTCAACAATACATTTTCGCATTCGAGGAGAATGTTGGCGATTGGAGTTTCGTAAGTAGCCCACGCCGCAGCGATAAGCGCCGTTGTTGTAATGGTTCCCATCCCAGATCCTGTATCATTTCCGTAACGCAGTGTCCCCTGTATCGTGACAATACGAAACGAGCTGCCCTTCTCTGGACTCTTTCGATGTCCTCCGTCAAACCCACTTCATAAGGATCCCACACGGGGCAGCAATACTCCAAAATTGGACGGACAAGCGTAGTGTATGCAGTTTCTTTTGTAGTTCTGTAGCATCTTATAAGGGTTCTGCCACTAAAGCGCAGTCTCTGGTTCGCCTTTCCCACGACATTATCTACGTGTTCTTTCCAGTTTAAGTATGAAGCAATAGTAATTCCTAGGTATTTTGTGGGGTTTACGGCCTTCAATTTTGACTAATTTATCTTTTAAACAAAGTTTAATGGATTTCTTTTCGTACTTGTGTGGAGGACTTCACACTTAGTGCACCATAGTGCTATCTTATTCAGAGCGTTCTGCAGTTGGTTCTGATCTTCAGATGATTTAAATAGACGGTAAATGACGGCGTCATCTGCAAACAACCTAAGAGAGCTACTTAGATTTTCCCCTAAATCGTCCTGACGTAAAGTATTCTGAACTACATGCGCTACAAATAAATAATTTTCTGCGTGATTGCGTGATATCTGGGTATCACATTGGACCGGTCTTTAACGTATAAACGTCACTTGGAAAACACAAGTCTAAAGCTAAAGTCCCGAAATACCATTATTAGGAAACTGGCTGGTACAACCTGGGGTGCTGATACATCAACACTACGCACTGCATCATTGACACTGTAGGCTAATTCTGCCCTCTAGTGCGGCAACATAGCACCCATACGAGTAAGTTAGACGTACAGCTGAACAAATCAATGAGGGTCATTACAGGTACACTAAAATCCACCTCGATCCTCAGGCTGCTTATCATCAGCAACATCCCACCACTTGAACTGGGACGCCAGGATGCAAAGAATAAACAGTAGAAGATACTTACCACCCGAACTGCCCACAAGATGTTCCTATTCACAAGCCTTAAACCAGGGGTCTCCAAAATACGACCCGGCCCGCGCACCAGTTTCAAGTAGGTTTCTGGCTGTATTTTGCTTGTATGAATTCGTCTTGTTTGTTTCGTTCGTTCGTTGTAATGTATCGCTTGTTACAGCAATATGCCTCTTAAATGTTCCTCTGAGATTTCTCCCATATTTAAGTATGGCAAATTTGAGCAACGAAAATGTTTGTTCGCGTCTGTGTGTAGTGCCAAATACAGATAACCAAATTCGTGAAAAGTCTTTGCTGAAGGGGTTGTTTTCTGTGGGAAGAAACATAATACTGTTCAATACTGCCATTCTTAAATTTTACCTTCGTTGACTCATCTGCTTATAGATCAATCATTTCCATTTCCAAAACTACAGGAACATCTTCCACTTAACAAGAGAAGGGTTATGTAAAATTTGTATTTCCTTCACGTATTCAAGACAATTCTTTCTTCAGATGTCTAAGAAATCCCCATGTAAAAGAGCGCGGAAAACTTGAACCACGTTTAGTGATTGGCAATTGGCGAAATGCGAAGCAATTTTCTGTTCGATTTTACTTTTAAAAAGTAATAGTTTCTATCGGAAAGGTAAAGGTAAAGCAGTCAACAATCCGAAGATTGGTTTGAACACCACAGAGCTTTACTAGGCATGGTCCTGTTTGGAGGTGGTATTCCGTTGCCTTCCTCCGACCTTCGAACTGACTTACCCAGACAGTTAAAGGGGGGACCTATAGTTTAACGTGGGTTCCGAACCACGGTGCTACTCGGTATTTTTTACTTGAGCAATACTGCCATAGGTGAAAGAAGTGAAAAGTGACAGATAAAAATCCTAGGACCTGGCGGGGATCGAACCCGCCACCTTTGGATTTGTAGACTTGTACTCTACCACTGTGCAACTTGGCCTTTCCGCCTTACCAGTGACGTCACAGGTCAAAGAAGGCGTTAGTATTACATTCTTCAGTAATCGCCAAATATGCCATCCGGCCCTCACTGCGATTCGGAACTTGAAATGTGGCCCTCGTGGCCTAGTAAATTGGAGACACCTGCCTTAAACGATCCTCCTCCAGATCGCCTAAAGTACTGCACTCCGCAGTGGTATAAAGAAAGGAACAACTTCGACATTAAAGAAGAGTGGCGCAAGAGGTGGAACGCGGATGCAACAGCACACTACGGTGTCCAAACTCAACTGCCAGCCTAACAGTGTTCCATCTGCAGAGAAATATGCGGACAAAATTAAACGGAATAAGAACTGGCCACGCCAGATGCAATGCTATGATACACAAGTGGGGACTCCGAGATTCTCCAGCCTGTGATTGTGGTTCCCAAGAACAAACGATCCAACATATCGTCAGAAACTATCCTCTGAGGAAATATCCTGCACCATTCAGTGACTTTACAAATCCTACACCTTCTGCGACTAGTTGGATTCAGTCACTCGATAACGAATTACATCTCTTAAACTCGCCACTGTATTTAATTAGTAAGCTCGAGAATTCAAACATTAGAAAATTTTAGTATTTGAACATATGTATTAAACTTGCATACAATATGAAACTAAACAACTTTTACATATGTAATTCTTAATGCTGCTGTTGTTGCCAAATGCTAAATAAAATTTTCTAGGTTCCTACTGTGGAATATTAGTGTTGCGAATAGAGTTGTAGTAAAGACGTAGTAAATTATTTTTTCATGTGTGTTCAGGCTAGGTTTCATGCATTTAATTGTTTCTGACGTCATATGTTGTGAAATACCGGGTGATCAAAAAGTCAGTATAAATTTGAAAGCTTAATACATCACGGAATAATGTAAATAGAGAGGTAAAAAATGACACACATGTTTGGAATGACATGAGATTTTATTAGGAAAAAAAAAAAGCATTGCTAGGGGCGTGAAAGAACTCTTGCGCGCGTCGTTTGGTGATGATCGTGTGCTCAGCTGCCACTTTCGTCATGCTTGGCCTCCCAGGTCCCCAGACCTCAGTCCCTACGATTACTGGCTTTGAGTTTGCCTGAAGTCGCAAGTGTATCGTGATCGACCGACATCTCTAGGGAGGCTGAAAGACAACATCCGACGCCAATGCCTCACCATAACTCCGGACTTGCTTTAGAGTGCTGTTCACAACATTATTCCTCGACTACAGCTATTGCTGGGAAATGGTGAACATATTGAGCATTTCCTGTAAAGAACATCATCTTTGCTTTGTCTTAATTTATTATGCTAATTATTGCTTTTCTGATCAGATGAAGCGCCATTCATCGGACATTTTTTTCTAATAAAACCCCATGTTATTCCAACCATGTGTGTTAATTTTTACCTCTCTATCTACATTATTCCGTGATTTATTAAGCTTTCAAATTTATACTGACCTTTTGATTACCCGGTATGTATCGTACTATGATATAATTTCGGAAATAAATTCAGTAACCTGCGTTTATACTGTCTTGACAATATCTTGCAAATACAATTAGAAGTTCAAAATGTTCAAATGTTTGTAGAACTTATGGGACTTAACTACGGGGTCATCAGTCCCTAAAATTGCAAATTACTTATGAACTCCCTTATAGTAAGGACGGCACAAATATCCATGCCCGAGGGGGGATTCGATCGTGACTGGCGCGTTGCAGACAGCTCGGCCACTTCGGCCGGCAAATAGAAGTACAGAAGTAATAAATTGTAATGTTATGCCAGATGCCTTAGTTTTACTGCATGAACAATAGAAAGGTAGTAAGCGATAAACTTCTTTCATCATATTGATAGTGTTTTAGCGAGAAAAGTTTAGTAAATATTTGGAATTATGTGTAAAGTATGTTGCAAGTCGCTAAGTGCTATATTTATCAGAGTATGGACGAATAAAATTTCCTTCACCGTGTGTGGTAGGCTGTTCTGAACCCCGATGCTATTGTTGTCTGATAGAAAGGAATGTGTGTACCAAGTTTGGTTGAAATCGATCCAGTAGTTTTTCGAGAAGATGTAGAACACTGTCGCATTATGCGCCAGTTTTCGCGAATTGTTTATGACGTCGTATCTCTTGAATTATGTGTCGTAGATGAATCATACCCCACAGCGATTGTTGACTCATAGCAAAAAATATGTTTACAAAAAATAGTTGGTTCAGTAGTTTAGGAGGAGATGCATAACACATAAATCCATTTTTGTAATGTGTGTAGATTACTGTTATAATTATCATAGAAAGTCCCCATTCGAGAACGATAAGCAGGTGATTTCCAATCTTTCTTATTTATCCGATATTTCTTCATGTCCTCCCTGGAGGCCTTCTTTCTATCTTCAGCCCGCTTTGATCGATTTGGTTTTGGTTCCGTTTCTGGAGTAAACTTCCATCTGTCAGTTTTGCTTATGAATGTATCTTTCTTCAGTTACTTGGCGTATCAATACTGAAAGGGGGTAAGAAAATAGCAAATCTCGCGTTCGCCGGCGACGTGGCCTTCTTGTCTAGTTCTAAGCAACGGCTGATATGGATGAGCAGCAACGTAGAACCAGTAGAGAGCAAAATGTGTCTCCTTGTGAATAAAACACAGACTCACTATTTGCTGATTAACAGCTGTCGTGTAAATTCAATAGGCGCTCTGCGACCGTAGGTAGTTGGGAACCGATCCTACGAATCGATAAAAAAATTCAAATTGCAAACAGGAAAAATAAATTGAACACCCTAACATACAAACACAAATCAACACACAAAATAGCAAACATACTAAAGAAACAAGGTTAACAAATTGCCAGCAGAACAAGAAAAGCCGGGCGCAGTGGCTGCGGCGCGCGCGCCAGTCACAGTCTGTACGGTCGCTGTGGTCGGGGGTTCGAATCCCACCTCGGGCATGGATGTTTTTCTCGTCTTTAGTATAAGGTAGTTCATAAGTAGATTGTAAGTTTAGGGACTGATGACCCCGCGGTTAAGTCCCTTAAGCTTAAACATTTGAACATTTTGAACAAGAAAAACACTTCTGTCGTATTTACAAACAACAGAAAATCCAGACAAATTTGAGAATGCCGAAAATGTAAATCAGTATATCTGAGAATGTCAAACTTAAAAAGCTGATATAAAGAACAAACAAGAAGCTGGACAGGGGGGCGGGTATGAAGGGGGGCAATTACCTTCGCAAACTCAGAGTAAAATCCAATTGGTACCCCGTCAGGTCTAGCGGCCTTTCCTCTGTTGAGCGATTTCAATTGCTTTTCTATCCTTCTGACGCTTACTTCAATATCCCCCATCCGTAGCTTACAAACTACTTAGACTAAGGTAAACTAACCTAAGGACAACACACACATACATGCCCGTGGGAGGATTCGAACTCCAGGTGCGGGGGGCCGCCCAATTCGTAACGTGGCGCTCCAGACCGCTTTCTTTCTTTTTTTTTTCCTTAGTTAGATCTAAGCTTGGCGGTCGTTCGTTCCGTTTGTTCTTGATTGTTCGTTGAATATTTGGCTCAGCTTTTTTTATTACAGAGAGCCGTTATCCCCCTGACCGGACGCGCTAAGCCACGGTGCCCGGCGACGGCTAGGCTACTCCCGCGAGGCATCTCCTGTGTCATTCGAGGATTTCTATTAGGCCTTGTCCTTCTGCTTATATGATCCCCTGCGGCCTTTACTACTCTATCTCTCAGAGCTCCCCATTCTCCTTCTACTGTATTGCTTTGCCCCGTTTCAGACAAACCTTGCTTAATGCTCCCTCTAAGACTCTCAACAACCTCTGGTTCCTTCAATTAGTCCAGATTGAGGCGGAACGACTCTGATGTATAGCTTGCAACTGAATATTGAAGCTTTAAATGTGGCCGTGTCAGACTCCGTAATCCTTGAGTCGTCCGCTCGTCACCATAAAAATTATTAACTTTGAAAAAAAAATCTTTCGAAGTTCTGATTCTTCTATATCAGGTCCTTGCGCATTCAAAGAATCATAGAAGAATTTCTTTTATTTAGACTCTCGCTGCTAATCGGATATATTTTTTAAATTATTGTCAAGTTTTAACTGTCAAATTGAAGTTTTATACTAGTAAACGCCATTTTGACCTCAGAGATACTATATATCTTTTTGACAGTAAATCGATCGATGTTGGCGATCGATTAAGAAAGCACTGAAAAATTATCAAATTCTTCCTTTGACTTAACTGTCAAATATTAGTTAAATTGATATAAAATATCTTCTAAAAAAACAAAAAAAAAAAAAAAAACAAAAAAACAAAAAAAACAAAAAAAAATTGAAACTTTAACAGGAAATAATTTTCAGTTCCTGTTAATGTAATATTTCTGGTAGATCTCTTCAAAATGAATAAATGATGTTGGCGAACACGTAGTTAAATGTTAAATACGACTTCTATTACACTTGACATTTTCAAGTCGGAAGTCAAGAATGAACTGACATAATGTATTTGGTCAAATTTTAGGAAGATTTCGTTGACAATGTACATAAAGGCGACGATAACCGCAGAGACCAACATCTTCTTGCCTTGTGGCCGTCGACCCGCGACTTGAAGTGGCCAGATGTTCTATTCCTTGAGGTTGGCGTCGAAGATGTTGCTCTTGTAGGTTGGATTGCCGTTATAGCACATGAAACATAAAAAACATACAAACTCTTTTAAGAATCATATAACAAAAACATTTACATAGAAAAATCATTTAAACATAAATACAAACACAGTCTGTTGCAAAACTGACCTGATATAAGGTAGTAGCGGGGACAATAATTCGTCCCACTACAAGGTGTCATTTTCTTAATTTTCTATCTTTCTGCAGTCTCTTAAGTTTTAATCTACAGTTCATAACCAATAAGTTATGGTCAAAGTCGATATCTGCCCCTGGAGATGTCTTACAGTTTAAAACATGTTTTCTAAACCTTTGCCTTACCGTTATAAAATCAATCTGGTACCTCCCAGTGTCTCCTGGTCTCTTCCACGTATATAACCTTCTTTCATGATGATTAACTGTGAAACAGCTTTTGTAAAAAGACATTTAGTATTTCGGCTCTTTATGTTTCAACCTCTGTTTCATCTTTATTATAGTCTCAGAGCGTCTGGATATTTGGTTTCGACGGGTTTATCGATTTGACGTAGGACCAAAATTTCTTAGTAGTTTCTACCGTCTGTACATAAAATGTAGCTCTCAATCACTGAACGCATCTTGCATGCCAGACCATATGCTAATCTAATTATGGCATTACTTAACTTTTGCTTGTCTGCTAGCCTTTGGTTCCGTTTATATTTGCAGTAAAATTCTCTGTGATTCGGAACAGTTTCCTATCTCAGTTGTTGAACCACAGTGGACTTTCTCATTTCTCATCATTTTATTTGGCACACACTAATCCAGCGGGTATTGAACGGTGAACTTAAACTTCGTTCACAATTGGTCAACACAGTCAGAGACGAAACTGTCGTGTTCATCAGTCATATACTCTGAAATTAGAGCATTTTCGCTTTTGCCAAATAAGAAAATCCTCCTGCTTTTTTATATATGTATATATTTACAGCTGTATTCATTGATGATCTAACTGCCTCATGATCGATTATTCTCTGATCTACGCTAACTGAATTGAAACGTTCGGCTTTATTTGTCATTAGTAGGCGTAACACGGTATCTTCACGATTTGGCTCTCTATTTAACAGTTCGAGATAATTTTCGAATACAGCACAATATTGCTCGATTCTCTGTCCCTCCCACTCGTCTTAAATACGTTCGTTTCCCAGTCTATTCCGGTAAGGTGAAATCCCCACCTAAAACTATAACATGACTAGGAATTATAAGGTAAATACAGTCCTGGCCATTAAAATTGCTACTCCACGAAGATGACGTGCTACAGACGAGAAATTTAACCGAAAGGAAGAAGATACTGTGATATGAAAATGATTAGCTTTTCAGAGCCTTCACACAAGATTGGCGCCGGTGGCGACACCTACAACGTGCTGATGTTTGTTCGTAAATGTATCGGACCAAACTGCGTGGTCATCAGTCCGTCAACGTGCTGACATGAGGAATGTTTCGAACCGGTTTCTCATCCACAAACAGCAATTCACCGGCGTTGCCTGGTAAAACGTTGTTGTGATGCCTCGTGTAAGGAGGAGAAATGCGTACCATCACGTTTCCGACATTGATAAAGGGCGGATTGTAGCCTATCGTGATTGCGGTTTATCGTATCATGACATTGCTGCTCGCGTTAGTCGCTATCCAATGATTATTAGCAGAATATGGAACCGGTGGGTTCAGGAGGGCAATACAGAACGCCGTGCTGGATCCCAACGGCGTCGTATCACTAGCAGTCGAGATGACAGGCATCTTATCCGCATGGCTGTAACGGATCTTGCAGCTCCGTCTCGATCCCTGAGTCAACAGATGGGGACGTTTGGAAGACAACAACCCTCTGCACGAACAGTTCGAAAAAGTTTGCAGCAGCATGGACTATCACTCGGAGACCATGGCTGTGGTTACCCTTCACGCTGCATCGCAGACAGGAGCGCCTGCGATGGTGTACGCAACGACGAACCTAGGTGCATGAATGGCTAAACGTCATTTTTCCGGATGAATCAGGGTTTTGTTTACAGCATCATGATGGTCGCATCCTTGTTTGACGACATTGCAATGGACGCACATCGGAAGCGTGTATTCGTCATCGCCATACTGGCGTTTCACCTGGCGTGATGGTATGGAGTGCCATTGGTTACACGTCGCGATCACCTCTTGTTCGCATCGACGGCACTTTGAACAGTGGCTGTTACATTTCAGAAGTGTTGCGACCCGTGGCTCTACCCTTCATTAGATTTTGCGAAACCCTACATTTCAGCAGGATAATGCACGACCGCATGTTGCAGGTCCTGTACGGGTCTTTCTGCATACGGAAAATGTTCGACTACTGTCCTGGCCAGCACATTCTCCAGATCTCTCACCAATTGACAACGTCTAGTCAATGGCGACCGAGCAACTGGCTCGTCACAACGCCTCAGTCACTACCCTTGATGAACTGTGTTATCGTGTTGCAGCTGCATGGGCATCTGTACCTGTATACGCCATCCAAGCTCTGTTTGACTCAATGCCCAGGCGTATCAAGGGCGTTATTACGGCCAGAGGTGGTTGTTCTGGGTACTGACTTCTCAGGATCTATGCTCCCAAATTGAGTGAAAGTGTAATGATATGTCAGTTCTAGTATAATATATTTGTCCAATGAATACCCGTTTATCATTTGCATTTCTTCTTGGTGTAGCAATATGTTCGGTAACCTACATCCTTTTGAATCTGCTAACTGTATTCGTCCCTCGGTCTCCCTCTACGATTTTTACCCAACACACTTCCTTCTAACGCTAAGTTGACAATTCCTTGATGTCTCAGAATGTGTCCTGCCAATCTATCCCTTCTCTTGGTCAGGATATGCCAGAAATTCATTTTCTCCCCAATTCGGTTAAGCACCTCCTCATTAGTTACGTGATCTATCCATCTAATTTTCATCATTCGTCTGTAGCACCACATTTCAAAAGCTTCTATCATCTTTTTATTTGATCTCCTTATCGTCCACGTTTCACTCCCATACAATGCTACACTCTAGACAAATGCTTTCGGAAAGGACTTCCTAACATTTAAATTAATATTGGGTGTTAACAAGTTTCGATTCTTTAGAATCGCTTTTCTTCCCATAGCCATTCTGCATTTTATATCTTCTTTACTTCGGCCATCAGAAGTCATCTTGCTACGCAAATAACAAAACTCATCTACTATTTTTATTGTCTCATTACCTAATCTAATTCCTTCAGCATCACCTGATTTTCTGACAATACATTCCATTACCTTCGTTGTACTCTTGTTAATGTTCATCTTATATCTTCCTTTCAAGACACTGTCCATCCCATTCAATCGCTCTTCTAGGTCTTTTCCGGTCTCTGACAGAATTACTATGTCATCGGCAAACCGCAATGTTTTTATCTCTTCTCCCTGCACTTTAATGCCCTCTCCAAATTTCCCCTTCCTTTCCATATTAGCAAGTAAACGCAAAGTAGGAGCTTCAACTGCAAGTTGATTTTAACTGGAAGTGGTGTGAGTACGCGCCCTCAGCACCGCGTCGTCAGACGTAATAAAAACGCCCGCGGCGGTCGCCTCGTCCGCGCTTTGTTCAGACTTCAGACAGCCGGCCCTCGTCTGAACGCGCAGTCTGGTGAGAGGGCGCTCGTGCGACACCTTCCGTCGCTCCGAGTCCGACCTCTTCTCATTTCCAGAGCGCGGCGCACCACAAACAAGTGGAGAGTGAATGCGATAAAGAGGAAAAGAGAAAGCGCTTCTAGGAAGTGGCTAAATGCCGCAAACCGCGGCCAAAGCTTTTGTACTGATTTGCTGCTCCGCCACGGAAAAAAGCTAGTGGCTCTGCACACACTTTGCTTTTTCACATTCCATACACTCCTCTCTGAGAGCCGTTCCGGTGGTATCCTCACGATACTTTACTGAAATCGTTATAAGCAGGACTTTATTCAGGAGTAGCTTAAACCCGCGGCTCCGCTCGCTTGTTAGTTGATTGTGGTAGATAATGCGCGAAACGTCAAATAAATTTTTTTAAAGAGATGTATTTAAAGAAATTTCTTTTTTACTGCTTTATTTATTTATTTTTATATTTCCTTATTCGTATGCTTATCCTTACCGAGAAAGAGCAGAAGACATTGTAGCACTCATAGACCAAAGATATGGTCTGTGGCATTACGTTTCGCTGTATGTAACCTCCTTGCTATAGAGTCGCAAACGTCATCGCTGGCCTTCAGTCCGAATTCTTTTCTTATAATTTGACGGCTTTCAACCCCCATATCTTCCACCCCCTTATAGCTATCGGCATGGAACTGCTATGGTGTACAACGGGAGACTTCGGACAACAATTACACACAGACCATTCGTTTGCGTTCTTTAGTTTTCGCTGCAGAGTGAAATATTAACACACACACGCGTAGCATTTTATATACACCGATAACTTTCCATCCCAATATACTCCACCCTTTTATTATTATCAACCATCAAGCAACAATGCAACCAATAAAAACATTTTCAAAGAGTAAATATAATTTTCAAAGAATAATTATTGTTCCGCATTTCGCGTTATATTCTTCAAATTATTAATATCTATCAGATCGCTATTAAACCATCCTCAGGTATAAATTAGTAACTGTAAAAATACTTAAGTCTCTGCGTCTTTTCATTCGGACGTGATAAGCGTACACCGTCAGACATTCACATTCTTCATTTAAAACTTCCGGGCTCATAAGCCGTGGTCGATTTATAAAACTTTCCCCTAACGTTTCATCTTCGGCTGCGGAAGACATCTTCAGAGGTAGAGTGGCGAACTGCGATGAGAACTTGAGGGAGCGCCGTATATATAGGCAATGTAGAGGGCACCACAGGACATCACGTGACGTCGGCTACGACACTATCTCTGGTATTGCCAACATTCTTGGCAGAGAAGAATCGATTGTCATTTCGCTGGTGTGAAGAAGAATTCCAAATTCTGTCTAATTTAACAGCTTCAGGAAAGAGGAAAGTATCTCGAATAATCTCATATTAAATAAGAAAAGTTAAACATTTTCAGCTTCTGCAGTACGAAGCATAGGCTCCAGCTAGATGCTTTCCGTAAGTCTTACAACGTTTCGTTGCTTTGTGTGGTGCACGGTTTAACATTCAACCCGCGATGTATTTGGATTCATGCTTATAAATGTTAATGTGTGCTGTGCTTTAACTAAATTATTCAAAATTCCTATACAACCAATCCTTTGTCCAAATTACAATCGTGGAATCAATTTTAACAACTTATGGCATCATACGAAAACAAGGGTAAAAGTTATACTTCCTATATAATAAACAACACCTATTTTATCTCAGTTGCCGCTTCAAACGTTACTCTTAAATACTGAAAGCCATGACACTTCCTTAAGACCGAAAGAACTGTTTGTCTTCGATTTATGGCACGGAACTCTTTGGGGGAAAAGTACAAAAAGACACATTTAGAGATCATTTTTGTTTCGATACATTATGTAACACCATGCGAGTTGACGCAGCACACTAGACACGCATTTAGGAGGACGTTGGTTCGAATCCGCCTCCGGCTATACATATTTTGGTTTCAGCGATTCCTCTAAATCACTCCAGGAAAATTCCGGGTTGGTTCCTCTGATAGGGCATGGTCGATTTCTTTCCCTATCCTTACCCAAACAGTACGAGCGTTAGTTGCGTCTCCGATGATCGTGATAGCGACTAGACTTTAAACCCAAATATTCCTTCTACGTAACCAGCAGGGCCTCTGATAGAAACCCAGGATCTTTTATTGCAAATTGTCGGCGTTCCTACGCTCATGACGACAATAGATTGAAGCGTCGTGTTCTCTGGTGCATCTTTATCAACGGTTCAACCCCTACATCACTGAATGGGCCGTTTCCTCATTTCATTATTACAAGTTGTACAAGTAACATGTTTGATATTATATATGCCGATTTTACAACCGAAAGAGATGGCGCAGTGGTAACACACTGGACTCCATTCGGGAGGACGGCGCTTCAAATCCACCTACGGTCATTCGGGTTTCCGTCATTTCCCTAAATCCCTCCACGTATGGTTCCCTTCATATCACGGTCGATTTCATTCTTACACAACAATTCCCGGCATCAACTGCGGCGCTAATGACCACGCTGTTGGCGGGTCGTTAAACTCTAATCTTGCTACCTTCACCCTTCTTTGCATTTTACAATAAAGTAAATACTTTATCACACACAGTAAAATTGTAAGGCAGAGGAAAAAAATAAAAACGAGCATTATTTCTTTTTAAACATGGATGAACGAGAAAAATCGTATAATCCTGAATTTAAAAATAAATAAATAAATAAATAAATAAATAAATAAATAAATAAATAATACAGCTACCCGGTTGCGTAATTATATGGTTCTTGACCTGGTTTCGTCACCTCTAGGGGTAACTTCATGAAAAGATTGAAATGTTTACATGAAAAACATGACATCAAAATTAAATATTACGAGCAACGTTGCTCAGGTTGCATAAGGTAATAAATAACGTCATGTTACTCGTAATATTTAATGTTGAAGTCATGTTTTTCATGTAAACATTTTAATCTTCTGCTGAAGATACCCCTAGAGGTGAAGAAATCAGGTCAAGAATCGCAAAATTACCAAACCGGTTGGCTGTATCACATTTTAAAAAAATCTTTATTTCTTGAAGAAAAATATTAATAGAAGATGGAACAGATGTAAATCGAGAAATTTAGATTTAAAATTTAAAATATATCGCCTGCAGTTTTATGGTTTGGTGTAGGTTGTTTAAATATTTAAATTTGTTGTGCAGATGAAGAAAAGTGATCGGAAAGAAGGATTACAGAAGACAGTGCAGGAAGTGATACCTATTTTAATTGGCCAACCAGTTCTGCAGACCTTGGTAAAACATCGAGCCATTCAGCCCTGGTTCGGCATTTCAGCCTAGTTAACGTTATCTTGTCCTACTTATTATAAATGCAAATTTGATAATTGTTCTCTGATATAGGTCAACGTGATCACTGTAGTTCTTAGCTACTGCTGTCGGCACTACGGTCCTCATTGCTGTCCTTGCTGTCATGGTCGCTATTACTCTATGAACCATGTAATACGTACTTGCTACGTTGTAGTACTCTATGATGTCTTTGCGAATTTCTGTTTGACACCTCATTATTTATTCCATCCCACTTGTCTTTGTCTCTATTCATCTGCTTTATGTCATACCTGTCCTACAACAATACTTGTATTTCTATTGTATGCTGTGTGTAGGGTAATACTGTGAGTTTAAGGGAACCTCATTACCCACATATGCGATTGACGTCATTACTAGTTCCCACGCGATTTAAATGCGCAGGGTACGGACAGGGTGCTGGCAAAATGTGGACCGTACCACGGCTAGGGTTGTTATGGCTGATTTGTATACGTGCCCTCGATCTTCGGGAAGACACGCGGTCCCTTGAGGATAGGCACAAATATTGAAACACACATAGCGCGCACGGTGCAGCACAGTATGCGGTTTTGTAACTGTCGTAATAAAATGAGACCGCGCAAATTGGAACGCGTAAGGACGCTTACGCGCCTCGCATAAAAAAAAAAAAGGAAGGAAGCTTATGGCTTATGCCGTCCTCTCACGGGACGTGGAAACGCGCGTGGAGGAAGACGTGGCGTCTTTGCAGCGTGGAATTCCACGTTCCGTTGCCCTGCGAAGCGTGGAATGAAGGATCCAGCATGTTAGACCTTTGCTTCGTGGAGTGGAAAATGGCCAATGAAAAGCGACCTGGTTTTCACGTGACAAGCAGAACTTTTGATCCGCCGTATTGTAAACGGAACTCCGTATTTCGTGCCTTCTTTCGTCTTAGCGTACGATGTATAAATATAATCTTTTTAAAGAGCCACAAAATTGAAGAACTTTTGAAAACGCACCATTTTAGGTATGATTTGTTACGATAAAATACCGGAAACTATATATTCGTAGTTTTAAAGGATACCGTATTTAACTTTAGTAGCCGGCCGCGGTGGCCGAGGGGACTGAGGCGCTCCAGTCACGGTCTGCACGGTCACTACGGTCGGGGGGTTCGAATCCCCACTCGGGCATGGATATTTGTGCCGTCCTTAGTATTAGCTACTTCATAAGTAGTTTGTAAGTTTAGGGACTGATGACCTCGAAGTTAAGTCCCATAAGCTGTACAGTACATTAACTTTAGTCAGTGTTATAATTTGTATACCGTGAAAGAATATCGTTCCTATGGTACGGTTCAACGTCATTGTATCAAAGGAGCGTCTTTATGATACTATGTTATAGATAAATAAGCTATTACAACATGTTTTAGGTGCATAGTATATCACAAATGCAGCGCACTTCCTCATTAGGAAAAGTAGCTTAGTCGGTAGCGCGATGGGCTGCGGAGCAGAAGTTGGGAGTAACTTGGGTTTGTAACTCCATATTTGTTAAATATTTTTGTTCCTTTTTTGTTTCTGGTTCTTTCTTATTAATGTAAGTGTGATATCCGATATTTGTTGTTATTTAAGACGACGGATTACCGTGGTGGTTAGCGTTACGACCTATGAAGGAAAAGAGATGTAAATAACAGGTTTGCATCTACACTCTCCTAGTTATTTTTAACCATTTCGTTTAATTATGGTTAATCAACTTATTTGTTAATTTAATACAATTATAATATTCGGTATTCCACGTTATTTATTAGAAACAAGAACAAACTTTGTCCACGACAGAATTTCTTGAGTTTTTCGTTCTAGGCCACAGGAACAAATAAAATTCAAGACAGTACCCTACGTCACTCGGATTTCCTCACGGTGTTTGAATTAAGTTGCAGTTCAGTACACTGTTGAAATAGTTCAGTTTCATAGTGCAAAGTGAACATGGCTAACGCGTTGTTACGCGTGTTTACGTACAATACCAAAAGAAAAAATTATATCACAACGAACATTGTCGAGCTGGGGCGTTGTTCCGCTTGTATAACAAGTAAAATATATGTCAGAAACTGTTATCTCCGAATATACAGAATATGTACAACTTGGGAAATGAGAATATAAGAGCAAGACAACTGGAACTAGTGCAAATGATGTATTTCCCATTGACAATTGTTTTTAAGAATTTTTGCCAAAATTGATTTTGTAGCAAATTTTGTTATCATCTCAACCGCTTTCAGATACATGTACCGTCTTTGAGCATCTTGAAGGGGAAAGAAAAATCTATAAGAGTATTGCATGCCACATGCAAGCATCAGAAAGCATTTAGTTTTTTTCCGACGATGGCTTGGAGAGATACCGTGTAATTTTACGCACATCCATCTTTGTAAACAGAATGATCAATGCGCCAGCCCCCAACGGGCGCTGGAGAGCGCTGCGGTCGCGAAGCAAGTCACGATTAGCAGCACGTTCCGTGGGATGTAGCGGGTTGTTTCAGAGCGTGCTGTAGTTGATAGACAGCACGTGTGGCCTGCGCCACGTTGGCACAACACGTCCCGTGTGAGGACGGCTTTAACGTCTCATCGACAGCGTGGTCATTCGAGATGGAACTTACGCTCGGATATTTGGGTAAGGATAGGTAAGGAAATCGGCCGTGCCTTTTCAATGAAACCATCACGGTATTTTCCTGGAAAATCACGGAAATCCTAAATGAGGATGGTTGGAGGTGGATTTGAAGCACCGTCCTTGCGCATGCGAGTCCAGCGTGTTAGCACTGCAGCTCATCGCTCGGCGCACCCCCCACACTCGCCGGTCTGCGTGGCGTTGTGGCTGAGGCAGCCATTTCTGTGCCCGCGCCGCGGGAGTGAGGCGTGGAGCGGGAGAGCAGTTTGCTTTACGCGGCCTTCGGCAACTCGAATGTAGCTGTTGGTGTTATTGGACCTCCGAACAACATTGTCTTACTACTGGCCTTTCAATTAGTCGTATAGTCGTGTTTCGTATTTCTCGATTTAAGTGCTCGTTCTTTTATATTAGTACGTTGTATTTTAGTCATTTCTGAATAGTTTTGTTAGTGAAGTAGTGTGTAATATTTTAACATCTTATTGTAGCGCCTGTCTCTTCGTATGGTAGGTTGTGGGAAGAAAGAGACGAGATTATGACTAACATCAATCTGCCTGACTTCCGCTTCCCAATTAACAGGTTACTTACCTGTTAATCTTCTGTTGCTGTGACCGTTGCCAGCATCGGACCTCCTCTCTTCTAGCAGGAGTTTATATCATTTTGTAAATGCATAAAAATGATAGCAACAGGGGAAGGCTGAGGACAAGAAGTCGGACAGTTCATTGAAATAACCTTTGTATTCTGAAAGTAGCATATAGAATTACGAGGTAGCTTTTACATCTTATTAAACGGTTACTGATTCTTGCTGCAGGACAAGACATGCAATAGAGAGCAAAAATCGAAAATAAAGCACATTCAAACAGTCCGACCAGACTGTAACAAGAAAGAAAGAGAGCGTATTGAGTTCCATGAAAATTTCCGTATGTCATAAGAACAGAAGACTTAGCCCGAATCAGGGGCGGCAAAAATACTAAAGAAACAGCATCTTATTAATCATGGCGCCTACCGCCCGATATGCAGACCGTTGCATCCAGAATGAAACTTTCACTCTGCAGCGGAGTGTGCGCAGATATGAAACATCCTGGCAGATTAAAATTGTGTGCCGGAACCGAGACTCGAACTTGGGACCTATGCCGAGCGCTGGCAAGCGCTCTACCGGCAGAGCTATCCCTACACGACTCACGATGCCGCCTCACAGCTTTACTTCCGCCAGTACCTCGCCTCCTACTTTCCAAACTTCACAGAAGCTCTCTTGCGAACCTTGCAAGACTAGCACTCATGGAAGAAGGGATATGGTGGAGACATGGCTTAGCCACAGTCTAAGGGATGTTTCCAGAATGAAACTTCCACTCTGCAGAGGAATGTGCGCTGATATGAAACTTCCTGGCAGATTACAATTGTGTGGCGGAACCGGGACTCGAACCTGGGAACTTTGCCTTTCGTGGGCAAGCGCTCTACCGACTGAGCTATCCCGACACGACTCAAGATGCCGCCTCACAACTTTACTTCCACCAGTACCTCGCCTCCTACTTTCCCTCAGGCTGTGGCTAAGCCATGTATCCACCAAATCCTTTCTTCCAGGAGTGCTAGTCTTGCAAGGTTTCGGAAAGTAGGAAGGTTCGGAAAGTAGGAAGCGAGGTACTGGCGGAAGTAAAGTTCTGAGGCGGCATGGTGAGTCGTGTCGGGCTAGCTCAGTCACGTAGAGCGCTTGCCCGCGAAAGGCAAAGTTCCCAGGTTCGAGTCCCGGTTCCGGCACACAATTTTAATCTGCCAGAAAGTTTCAGACCGTTGCATATCTATTAAACTTGCGATCGAATGCAATTGCTTCACTTTAAACACGAATACCTGCTCGATGGAACTGTGAAGTTCCTGTCGGTCAACGAAATATCACCAGGACTGAGCATGGCAGCTTCTGCACAGTAGGCAATCGCGGACCTGTCCTAAGTACTGCAAGCATCTGAACCAACTTCCTAACTGAGAGCGGCCACGCGAATTTCCCACCAGAGCACAGTTAAGAGTTCGGTTTCACGCCTCCTAGAGTGGCGGCCTGTCTTGGCGGCAACTCTTCAAAGACGGCGGGAACAGAAGTGTCCTTCCGCGAAGACGTTGGCTCTCCGGGTTTGAACTTAACGGCTCTGATAGCTTTTGTTGCTGATCGCCGTCTTGCCAATTTACTATATTAATTAATACAGGACATTGATATTTATCGCCCCCATGATATGATGGTCCTCTGGTCAGGCAAGCAAACGGTAATTTTAGATTTTCGGAGAAATTTAGTTTTATATGATTTAATTGGCGATTAATTTTACCAACTTCTTGAATATTAATCAGACCTGCCTTTGTAATACTTCAAAGGAATCGTCATTTTTCATTAAATTGGAATCCGTCGCCAGAAATTTTAGAATTATTTTATTTATACCCACTCCCTTTATCCTAAAGGCTGACCATGTGGTTCATGACACCTTTGTGCTGGTCTGGAAAAAGTTTTAGCTCTACATTATGATCAAGAAGCAAAGCGGAAAATTTTATTTGATGGTAAAACAGCATCGATACGGTAATGGATAAACGGAGGCAACATTTTTTAATTCTTTATATAAAGGACACTAATCACTTTGTTTCGAAGGAATTGGTAAATCCGAAGGTAATTTTGAAATATATGTCATGATCATTGTAATTAATGCTAAAGAATATTTGAATATTAACGTAATTTGGTCAGAACCTCAAACAAATACCTTCTTACAGCTTGAAGCATCATTCGATAGGTTAGGATTTTTTACTATTTTTCTTTACTCCTTTATCATCCTCAGAATGAATTATTTACTTGGAAATAGCCTTTATTAAAAACTGCTGTGAAATAACGCTTTCTTTCAGCTAATAAAAAGATGTTTGTGAGCTTTTACCATGGAACTATTTTGTTCAGTTGCAATCATCTCTTGCACATTACATCCATTTAAGTCAATGACTGGTGGAACAATCCCATAAAAACTTCATTAACCAGCCTTCTAGCCATTCTGTAGTAAAATGAAAAATCGGCATCACTTCTCTTTAAAATTTCAATAGACTTATATATTTATTTGGTGATTCATATTTTCTATTCATTAATGAATGAATCAATACTTCGTCTCTAGAGTAAGTATGAAATATGATGATAGTTACGAGCAAATGATACCTGAATTGCAAGAACGGAAATGGGATTGCTGAGGGCTACAGTTCAGCCGACATAGCTACCAGTCTCTCAGGACTGACCGAACATATCGTTCTCTCTCAATTCCAAATGAAAAATCGGAATCTTGTCGACATTCCATACACAGCAACGTATGAGTTAAAGCCAACTGTACGAAAAATACATTTAAATGTTTTATATGCCACAGGACCAGCAGCGTAGTAAATGTTAGCAAGTGATACAATAAAAATAACCAATTTGTTGTGAACTTTAAAATTCTCCCGGCGGATCGAATATTCATAGAAGTTTCGGGTATGCAGCCGGTCGTCGTCTAAAACATCACACGATATTTCGGCCAGACACCTGCTAGCCATCCTCAGGTGAGTCGATGAAGACTGAAGAGTGCGTCCAGCGCTCCACTATATATAGAAAACTTGGCGGTTACAGCGCATGCGTCAAAACATAAACAGACAGGCCACACTGCCGGACGGCAGCGCCCTCGCTGGTGGAGCCGCGGAGTTCAGCTGTCCTCTGCACTGCCACTGCCGCTCACAGCCGACGTCGACGCTCTCTGTCGTCTTCGATCTGAGCAAATTTTACTAATGACGGGATTCCACGCTTTGTCAAGTTGGTAGCCACTATCCCGATTCATCAACGGATATTCTAACCAGCAAATAAGTAAGGCACTCTCACTTAGAAAGAAGAACAAGAAAGTGGAGAACGAGGAGGGTACACCGGCAAAATCCCTCGCTTTTCTTCCGTTTGTGGGCAATATTTCTTTTAAAATAGCAAGAATTCTCCATAATTTTCAAGTGAAAGTAATTTTCCGCCCACCATCCAAAATTTCAGACTTGCTGGGTTCGGTCAAGGATGACTTGTTGTTACGTAAGGCTGGTGTCTACAAAGTTCCCTGCCAATGTGGTATGGCTTATATAGGCCAGACTACGCGCACTGTTGAAGAACGTTGCAGTGAACACAAACGCAACACACGCCTTTTACAGCCAAGCAAGTCTGCTATTGCTGAACATTGCATTTCCACCGGACACTCTATGGAGTATGATAAAACGGTAATTTTGACAACAGCAACATCTTTTTGGGACTCCATTATCAAAGAATCTGTGGAAATACGTGTAGCGGAAAATTTGATGAATCGGGATAGTGGCTACCAACTTGACAAAGCGTGGAATCCCGTCATTAGTAAAATTTGCTCAGATCGAAGACGACAGAGAGCGTCGACGTCGGCTGTGAGCGGCAGTGGCAGTGCAGAGGACAGCTGAACTCCGCGGCTCCACCAGCGAGGGCGCTGCCGTCCGGCAGTGTGGCCTGTCTGTTTATGTTTTGACGCATGCGCTGTAAACGCCAAGTTTTCTATATATAGTGGAACGCTGGACGCACTCTTCAGTCTTCATCGACTCACCTGAGGATGGCTAGCAGGTGTCTGGCCGAAATATCGTGTGATGTTTTAGACGACGACCGGCTGCATACCCGAAACTTCTATGAATAACCAATTTGTTGCTATGTAATATTATTTATTTTAACACGACGGTACCGTTTCGGCTTAAACTGCCATTATCAAATGGCGTATATGTCTAGATGGTATGACATACATAGAACATGTAACAAGGAGGCCACATGGGTATCGGACTTTAGAATTTTTTTAATATTTATGTTTCGTGAAATTCAGAACACAAATAACAATCAGCCAAAGCGAATCGACGCAACTCTCAAAAAGTTTCGAGAAAATCGACTTTGAAGTTTTGAAAGTACACGTAAGTACCAATTATTAAAACACTTTTCTCCCTCTGTCGGTGTAACTCAGGTGTTAGTGTTCTAGCCTTACAACCTGGTTCGAATCCCGCGGTGACAGATTTTCTTTTTTGTTTTTTCTAATATCTAATGGTAATTTTTACGAAAAATGCTCGTATTTTTGTTTATTCGTAATTTTTTATATTTTAATAAAGGTTATTAATAATCAAAAAACATCTACATTTTTTACAGTATTGGCTTCACTATTAGTTGATGACGGTAGCTTTTTTCAAGTTGTGAAGAGCTACGACACTGCTTTTGGAATGTAATCCCCATAGCTACTAATGGCTTTCCAAGCAGCTAACCTACTCAACCATCGTTTTAGGTGACGACAAAGTGTACAGCTTGTCTATATAGACACAAACAAAAACTGACACAACACGTGGAATTAGATATCTCAAAATATTTTATATAACTGAATTTGAAAAGAAACGAAAAGTATATTGGTGACAGCTTGAGTTAAAGCATCGACTCTACGGTTGTGACGCCAGATCGGTACCAGCTGAGCTACATAGGTATTTGCAAAACCTCAAAGTCGATTTTCTCGAGAATTTTTGAGAGTTGTGTCGAATGGCTTTGGCTAATTGTTATTTAAGTTCTCAACATTTCGTACCATAAATATAAAGAAATTATTAATTCCCGATACCCATGTACTCTCCTTGTAAGGCGCCTGCATATTAACTGTCAAAATACCAAATCGGGATTAAAATTAACAACAATTTTTGACAGTTAATATACAGACGCCTTAGATGTCCTATGTACGTGAGACATCTAGTAAACTTGCGCATAATAGTTCGCGATCGGGAGCGCTCACTTTAGTTCGCGGCTCTTCCGCGAACTAGTTCGTTCTTTTAGTTCGTCCGCTCCTAGTGACGGCTGAGCGGCGTGGTCTGCGCATGCAGGTGGAGGGAGAATTTCCCCCACCTCGGTGCTTCATGCGCTTGCTGCTTGATCCGCTAACGATATCACGCAAACCAAAGGAAACAGTTTGTGGATAATTTCTCGCGTTTAAGTTTATAGTTATCTCTATATCTTGGCATTATGGAATTTATTAGTCAGATATTGCAGAGTGCAGAATACTTCAAAGCAGAAATTTTTTAGCACTGAACTATGTAATCTAGCAGGCAGACACTAACCTCGAAATGGCTCTCATCAGCAGAAGGCAAACACGTGATTTTCAATTATGTTCGTGACCTATCACGCATATTTTAGTTCGCGACCGATAGCTCTCCTTTTAGTTCGCAGCTCGGCCGCGAAGTAGGTCGCTCTTTTTAGTTCGTCCGCTCGGTTTAGCTTTTGCTAACACTACTAAAACTACAGCTGAGATGCATCTCAGCTCGAAATGACGGCAACTGGCAGAAGGGAATCACGCGATTCTGCGCGCTCTCGCGTCCTCTCGCTGTTATCCGTCAGTCTTCGGAAGAGGAGCTGACGAAGTAATAGGCGAGGGATCTGCGAACTAGTTCGCGTAGTTCGCCTGCAGGAGCGGTCTTCCGAACTAGTTCGTTCGCGAACTACACAAGACTACCTTCTAGACATATACGTCACTTGATAATGGCAGTTTAAGCCGAAACGGGACTGTCATGTGAAAGTAAATATTACATAACAGTGAACTGGTTAATAACTATTATTATACCACTCGAATGTGCTTGTACCGCTGCATCCGCTTTAAAAATTCGTATAATATTTTACTTTGATGCTGCACAGTAACTGTGACGACTAACAAATATAAATTCAGTCCTTTATCGAAAGAAAATACCGAACTGAAACATGCGTAATTGTTTTTCAACGACCGGTTGTCTTAATGGGCTAAGAAGTATATCATAGTGATCGGAACGCTTCTCTGCGTCATTCGGGCAGGAGGGCACACGGGTCTTATGCCTAGTTTACACGACGATCGAAAGTTCACAAGGAAGATAACTGTCTGCTGAAGCGCTCCAGGCGTACTAACTCGGTATTAATGACGTGCGATCATACAGGCTTAGTTGCGTTAATACGATAAACCTCCGTCTACACGTCTGATTACAACTAACAGCAGCGCCTGTGCGAAACTACGGGCTTATTACTGTTTGTATACGTGTATTGTTCGCATTTGTGTATATGTCATAGCTGATAATATTCAACTTAAGAAGCTTACACTGTCGGCGGTTGCAGGAGCTGTGGCAATGTTTGTTACAACACTAAAGTGAAGAAGTAACAGAAGTTGGATGTGTCCTTGGTTGAGAGGAAAAGACGAAGAATGAGATGTGTAGTGCATGCAGATAATGAAGTAACTCATACCCCAGAGGACCTCAATGAATTCAAATTTTTTTTACGTGTATTAAGTGCTGAGTGTTTTACCAAGTTGCTTTCGTTCGTCGAAGGACAAAAATAGAGAGAGAGAGAGAGAGAGAGAATTTCGCCAATCTGAAGGTACAAAATACTTTTTACACTTGAGTTACATTTTCAGCTTTATTAAAGTTATGCATCAGTTACTTCTTGTAATTGTTATTTTTTGCAGGTTCGCTATAACACTGCGGTTTCTGGCGACAGGATAGTCATTCGAAAGCCTATCCTTTGAAAAAATGATTTCTGTACCGACTCTTACAAATATTGCTGTTGACATCTGCACAGCAATTTCAATTTCCGATCCATAATGGGACCTCAGTCAACTAAATTTTGCTTTGCTTTTAGCATCACACTTTCGAGATTATGTGCAACTGACTTTCTGACACACTAGAAATTATAGAATTTTAAAAATATGAAGTTAATCAACAAGACGTATTCAGAATTAATTTAAATCTACACTTTTCTGTTTTTTCTTCATAAATAACAGTCATTGTACCTTCTTACAATAGGGAGGATTTTCTGCAGCGACCCTGTATGCCTCAATCGAAAGCGCAATTCCTACCCTGTGCCACTCCACTGATACAAGACGTATCACTCCAACAAGGCAAGCAATTCGGTTAGGACGCGGCTATTTCTACACGTTAACATGAAAACCACACAACGAATTCACTTCTGCGCATGCGTACCCACTTCGCTACTACCAAATTTAGAACCTGTCCTAAAGCGTTTTATTTTATTGTATTTTTTATTTTTATGATCTATCGGACCAAACTGCGTGGTCATCAGTCCGTAGCTTACAAACTACTTAAACCTAGGTAAACTAACCTACGGACAAACACATACACACATGCCCCAGGGAGGACTCGAACCTCCACGGCCAGCAACCGCGCGCTTCGCAGCGAGGTGCTTTAGACCGCTCGACTACTCCACCGCGGCGTCCTAAAGCGTAGTAGCTAGTACTAAGGCCGGTATTACACTATCAACTTATTTGTCAAAGAATTGGACAAAGAAGAATTGGACGTAGTGTAATGGGAACATCGTCCAATATTTCACCCAATCTAAGGCCTCGGCCTAGATTTGATCAAAGAAATGAGAAATGTGACCGCTTGGAGCGCTAGTAGTATACAGCTTCGTTGCCACTACAGCTGTTTTATTTGGAGGTTAAATATCTGACATTACTTGGACATAACGTTCGTACTCGTAAACATGGCTAGTAGTGGAATGTTTGTGTAGTGTTTTCTAGCAACAACAAAATTAAAAAAAAAAAAAAAAAAAAAAAAAACAGATGGGGCGTTGTATAACAGGTGACAAGGATAATTCACTGTCCGTCACGTCAATTCGCGTAGCCCAATACCCTGCAACGAAAGTAAGGTTGAGTTACAATCCGTGATGTAAATAAGTCATTATATACTATCGGAATTGAAGAAGTAATACCTCTAAATCTTAATACGGCCGAAGCACATTTTAGAATGTATGATTTTGGTAACGTGGTGTGCTAAGTTCTGGGAAATGAAACAACTTTCAAAACATCGACATCTGTTTGCAAGCGAATCTATGTACATATAAATACGTCAGCCAATTTCTGTAAGGAAATAAATAGAGCCTATTTACTTTATCAGCAATGTTTCCCCCTTTACATTGTTAATAACGTCATAAACAATTTAAATTACCGGTATCCTCTTTGTCAGTGCTCACATTTTCCATTTAAAACGTTATTTAATGAAACTTGCTTTATCAACTTAACAATTTTATTCGTTTACACTGAGTCAGCCTTTTTGTTACTCTATTGTAAACTGTGAAGGATGAAGAGCGACAAAATAATTAGCAGTGAACGGCCTGGAGGAAAATCCTCCCGGTCCCGTAACAAATTTTATTTATCTCCCTCTGACACCCACGCTTTCATCCCAGTGCGTTTCTTTTTCTTTTTTCCCTCCTTCTCTTCTAAATGCTGACACAACGTAACTGTAGTATAAACAATAGCTGAGCATCACACCATTTTGAAGCAAATTTGACAAAATATTGGATGATAGTGTAATACCCACTTTTGCGTTTCATCCAATTTCTTTGTCAAAAAATATGACCAATATTTCATCCAATTTTTTCGACCAATTCTTTGTCCAATAATTTGATAGTGTAATACCGGCCTAAACGCAGTCTGCGCTCACGAAATGCAAATAGTACCGCCTTTACGTCGCTAGATGGCGCGCAACGTCATCCGTTCGTTACTAGCGCGATCATCGTGTAAACAAGGGCTTTAGCGCCGCAGTTCGCGCTGGTCCGAAGCAGCACTTGCGCAACGGGCGCATTGCGCTGTAACGTCGGATCGCTTAACACGTGCTGTAGCCTAGGCGTCTCATTTTGCACCTAGCCTAGTACTAATTTTTTGCAACGGCCTCTGGTGGCACTAACTCCCACACTACACACGTAATATGTGCAAATCAACATACGTGATGAAGCTTTATATTTTCGCACATTCGACTATCGGTGATGGATTCTTGGCGAGTGGTGGGCCAAGTCTGACGATGCGCGGGAGGTAGACGCCAGCCGGCTGTGCCCCACCAGCGCGTCACTGGGCCGTGTTCCGGAATGCGGCTTCCATAATGTGTGGGTAAACACCGCGGCCGTGGGAAGTCCGGAGAGCGCCGGCGGCCGGCCACGCACACAGGCGCACACACGCACACACGCACACACACACACACACACGCACGCGGTCGTCGACCCGCGCGGGCCGCGTCTGGCGCGGGCATTCCTCAGGCTCCGCGGCGCTGGCGCCAGCGTCTGTGTCATGTGACACTCCCCACCTGCTGAGCCGCAGTCTGCGCACGCCAAAGACATTCCGGCCGTGGGCTATGGCGTCAGCATTGTGCTTCTTATCGTACACACTTCATCGACTTTAACAACGTTGTAGTTCAGCTACTGTTCGACGGTAAAGTATGGAATGATTAGAATTAAGCGAGCAACCCGTTGCATGTATGGGTACGTACAGTAATTTATTTGCTTTTCTGTCGGTCCACAACAGAACATTATGAAATAATACCAAAGGAAAACACTCCCATATGTTATACAAACAGTACTTAATTTCCAGAATGAAACTATCACTCTGCAGCGGAGTGTGCGCTGATATGAAACTTCCTGGCAGATTAAAATTGTGTGCCGGAACCGGGACTCGAACCTGGAACCTTTGCCTTTCACGGGCAAGCGCTCTATCGACTGAGCTATCCCGACACGACTCACGATGCCGTCTCTAGACTTTACTTCCGCCAGTATCTCGCCTCCAGTGGCTAAGCCATGTCTCCACCATATCCTTTCTTTCAGGAGAGATAGTCTTGCAAGGTTCGCAGGAGAGCTTCTGTCAAGTTTGGAAAGTAGGAGGCGAGGTACTGGCGGAAGTAAAGTTGTGAGGCGGCATCGTGAATCGTGTCGGGATAGCTCAGTCGGTAGAGCGCTTGCCCGCGAAAGGCAAATATCCCAGTTTCGAGTCCCGGTTCCGGCTCACAATTTTAATGGGCCAGGAAGTTTCATATCAGCGCACACTCCGCTGCAGAGTGAAATTTTCATTCTGGAAACATCCCTTAGGCAGTGGCTAAGCCATGTCTCCAACCATATCCTTTCTTCCGGGAGTGCTAGTCTTGCAAGGTTCGCAGGAGAGCTTCTTTGCAGTTTGGAAAGTAGGAGGCTAGGTACTGGCGGAAGTAAAGTTGTGAGGCGGCATCGTGAGTCGAGTCTGGATAGCTCAGTCGTTAGAGCGCTTGCCCTTGAAAGGCACATGTCCCAGGTTCGAGTCCCGGTTCCGGCACACAATTTTAATTTGCCAGGTAGTTTCAGTACGTAATTTATATATATGTCCGAAAGAACAGCTGCCACACACACAGTTGCCGATGACGGGAAATGATCCTTTCTTCAGTGCGAAGGCACTACTAGGCCTTTACTCTTACGGGAATCAGTTTAAATAACTTCGAGTTTGAGTAATGATGAGCAGGGTAAAGTCTAGAATTTGTATCTGGCACTAGGTCTGTTAGAGTAATCCATTGCAGGTGTGCTGATCGCTGTGTCCCGAGTAGTTTAGGGGTCAGCGCAACTGCCTACAAAGCAGGAGACCCGCGTTCGAATGCCGGCTGGGTACACATTTTCAACTTTATCAATTTGCAGTGAATGTCATACATTCCGTGAACATGAATACGTAACATATCTGTTTTCGTCTTCCTAAGGCCATCTTCAGTTGTCAATCACTTGAAGATGCCCTGGGAAGAGAAACCCAGATGAAATAGTAAATCTCTATACATATAAAACCGAAAGGTCACTCACTAACATGAAATCCCGAAAAGTACTGCACCTGTGTGAAGTTCAAATTTTGCACTTATGTAGTTTATAGGTATAAGACGTCAGCTAAAAAGTATTTTGCGTTGGTGCCGAATAAATGTGCGTGGTGGAGGATTATTTTCCTGCTGACGAAATCTTCAGTTTCATTCCGATATTCATGAAATATTGTACGCTTGATCTTCAGAATAAGAGAAAGGTTACCGTCTAGCTTAAATTTCATTCACTGCATTTGGGAGGGTAAAGGTAAAGCAGTCAACAATCCGAAGACTGGTTTGAACACTATAGTGATGTACTAGGCATGCTCCTATTTGGTGGTGGTATGCAGTCGCCTTCCTCCAACCTTCGAACTGACTTACCCAGTCAGTTATCTTGCAATAATTCTAAGTACCACTTCCCCAGGCAACGCTGGGTTTTCAGGTTGTTTTTATAGACCCTATGTGTAAGAGATAAAGAACTACACGTTACCAGCTGTCTTGTTTTCTCCCATAGGTGGTGCAGCTAGTACGTTACTCTAGGGAATGATTACAATAGCTCTTCGGTTCAATAGGCTTACAAATATATTTTGATAACCTCTGCCATCAGATTTCCCTCCCATATAATAACGTTCGTTGATAGATTGAACGTTGCGTTGATGTACTGGTAACTTACTCTTGATACTGTCTGAAACACTTAAAAATGGGTTTTATCTACGAATTTTCATGGCAATGGGTGAAACGCTGTCGAAAATTATTCTACCTTATATTCCGCCATGCACCTTAAGAAATTTTGTGTAGACAGTGATGTTCCTACTGTTTGGAAGCTGTAGGGTGCAGAATTGCACCAATATCGAAAAGAGCTTTGATTGCTGTCGACCTTTGTTTAAGATCTTCTTCGCCCTGCCCTTACGAAATCTGACAGTGATGTTGTTCCTGTTTCGAAGTTCAATTGTACAAAATTTCATCAATATGGGAATAAAACTGTACGTTTGTACCCATTACAAACAAAGGTATTGCGTTTGTGGATGGATTATCATGTATCATTTTGTTTATTACGTCATAGCTCCTGAACTACGTGTTGTAGTTGGTCCCTTACCCCTACAGGAATTGTTACCTGTCAGTAAGGAATATGTGCCACAAATCTGGTCAAATCGATCCAGTGGCTTATATGGATAGGTGGAACATGTATTGCACCAGATTCTCGCGCATTTCATTGATTATTACGTCATAACCCGTGTACTATGAGTTACACGTGATCCTTACACTCAGAGTGACCTTCCTCTTGATTTGAATGTAAGCGTTTAAAGTTCCTCAAGATCGGGGCAAAACTGTTCATAAATAAGCACACAAAAACACAGTCAACCTGCTTCATATATAAAGGAAATCTGGGTTAAACAGAATATTTTTTATAATAAATGCGCCGTCTTAACGATGAATAAACGAAATCCTGAAAACTGTTTGCAAGTACCAATCGACAGCTATATTAAAAAAAAGTAACTGAGAAGTAACTGAGAAATTCGGAAAAAATGTGAACTTCCTTACAAATTTGCTTATACGGTGTGAAATTGCTTAACAAACATAATTCGCTTCTAAGTCTTGCCTTCAATGCAAAATATTCGTCATAAACATATTTTCCTGTCGGAATTTGTGTAAAAATAGGATAATGTGTTCCATTCTGGATAATTTTCCAACCATTCATCTTACAATGAGCAATAGTGTACTCTTTGTTACAATAACATTGAATGAACAGGATTCTAAAATCGTTGCCCTTGAAATCACAACAAATATATGTACGGTTCGGGTAGAGAGGTCGCCAGAAATGTTTCTTGGAAGGTTGACAAACACTGCCGCAGAAAATAAGAAAAGTAAACAGCTTTCTATGCATAAGTATCATTAACAAAGTAAATCGTTCTTATAATGAAAGGAGAGGTGTATTTTTGCAAGAAGTCCTGAATGATATACTTCGATGACAATCATTCGTATTAATTCAGATGGAACAATTTGAAATGTGGACCTTTTCTCCATAAGCAATCGCAGTACCTTCGAAATCATTTACATTACGTTCTACACATTTAGCAACAGAACTTGTTATATTTTCGTATACGTATACTGTTCAATAATACAATGTGTTTATCAATAGATTATTGACAAACACAAAAAGGCGGACTACACAAGAATCTTGTGGACTTCTCCAGTTTACAGAATTCCAGTTAGAAGAAGGCCGGTTCTCTCTTGGTCAACATAATCGTTTGTATTACTCAGGTATTACATAGGTATTTTTAACGCAAATTTCATTAACTCATCTATCCTGTATAACATTCTGCGTATAAAACTTTTTCAAGCAATGTGATACCTATCAAATCCTTCATGGCAACCAAATTTAGTGCTGTTTCTCGTAGTAGACTCATCTTCATCATCAGAGACGACAGGAATTCATCTCTAGTACAAACATTGTTTTCGGAATTCATTCTCATTTCAAGAAAAACAATCTCTACAGCAAACTTATCTATTTTTTCGCATTAGCGAATTTCTTACATCATTACTGTACCATCAAATAATGATATATCATATCTGAGCTGGGCCGGGACGGAACCCGGGTTTGCCAGCTTTTCCTGGGCGGTCGCATTACCATTAGGCTACCGGAGCACGACTCCAAAACCGACCCAAACTGTCATATGCCACACTGACTACGTAATATGAAACAGACATATGGAAGATTGGGTCGGTCTTGGGGTCGTGTTCAGGTAGCCTAATGGTAAGGCGACCGGTCAGAAAAAGCTGGGAAACCCGGATTCGAATCACCATTTGCTAGTACATCAATACTATATACAGTAAAGCTGAAGAAATTCGCTATTGCGTAATCAATACTTAAATTTTGATAACTGTAATTGATCACCATGTAGTAATACGTACAGAAAATCCAGAAGTATTCTGTATTTTTAAAGCATTTGATGTTGGTGGTACGAAATTTTGATTCAGTGCATTAAGTAATTAAAACTTCCGGGCTGAGAGGCCGTGGTCGAACAGAAGAAATTCTTTCTCCTGACGTTTCGTTGCCGGCTGCGGGCAACATCTTCAGAGGTGAGTCAACGACTGGCTGCTGGGCCGTGGAGGTCCTGCTTATATGGACGCATAGAGGGCGCCGCCACTCGTCACGTGATGTCAACAGTAAAACTATCTCTGGCTGGCGTCATTACTCTCGATCAAAGGTAATCGATTGTCACATCTTTGGTACAAAGTCAACCGCCATATTTTATCTTAGACTTTGTACCAAAGATGTGACAATCGATTACCTTTGATCGAGAGTAATGACGCCAGCCAGAGATAGTTTTACTGTTGACATTACGTGACGAGTGGTGGCGCCCTCTGCGCGTCCATACCAGCAGGACCTCCACGGCCCAGCAGCCTGTTCCCGCGCCGTGCATCGCTGCGGCGCAATTATCCTGGGGCCTTTTGACCCCACGCACTTCCCGGACCGAGGGGAACCCGACGTGCTCGACATTGCCCTTATGAAGGGCATCGGCCGCTTTGCACCCGCTTAGACGCGAAACGTCCTGAGCTCCGACCACGTACCGGTCATTTTCGAGTTGGACGTTATCGGCGCATTCCTCCGAGAGCAGCGCCCCAGCTACAAGAACTTGGACGCAGAGCGCTACCAAGAGGTAGTGCTTGCCGCACTCGAGGAAGCGCCTAACCCCGCCGAGGCCGGGGCCGACGCTACCCTCGCCTTCCTCTCCAGGACGATCCAGCTAGCTGCGGAAGACTCAACTCCGAGACCACCGTGCCAGCCGCGAGATTTCTCGCGACAGCTCCCACGCCACATTCTGGCAGCAATCAGCGACAAAAATCGATTGTTTCGTGAATGGCAGCTTACACGTCAACCAGAAACGAAGCGCCGATTAAATCGCATGAGGCGGGAAATTAAGGCCGCAGTTGAAAACCACCGGAACCAGGACTGGGCAGACGTCGTGTCAACGCTCAATCCAGACGACGGAAGCGCCTGGAGAGTCGCGAAGGCTTTCCTTCGCCGCCGCCAGCGCATTCCGCCCCTCCAGGTCGGGGACGACTACGCAAGTGACCCGGACGCGAAGGCCAGCGCGCTGGCTGACGCATTCGCGGCCAACTTCACGCCAGTTGAAGACGACATAGACGAGGAGCACACCCGCAGAGTCGCCGAGCAGCTGCCAGTGTTCCTCGCCGCCAAGGAAGAAGACGACGCTATCGAGCCGATCACGGAGAATGAGGTTGCAAAGCAGCTTCGCTCGTTGAACCAGAGGAAGGCGGGAGGCAGCGACAGTATCACTAACCGCCTGCTGACGAACCTACCTCAGGGAACGCATCGGCTCCTTGCCGACGTGTTTAACGAGATTCTCCGCTCGGGAGTCTTCCCCAACGCATGGAAACATGCGGAAGTGGTAGCAATCCTGAAAACCGGCAAGGATCCGCGCCAGGTCGCCAGCTACCGGCCCATCAGCCTGCTGTCGTCCCTCTCGAAAGTTTTCGAGAGGCTGTACGTGAAGAGACTGCTGGACCACGTCACGCGCGACAACATCATACCGGAAGAGCTTTTCGGTTTCCGCGCTGGCCATTCCACCACACACCAGCTACTCCGGCTGGTCGAGCCGGCAATGCCGGCACTGGAAACAAGGGAATTCCTTGGGGCAGTCTTCCTTGACGTCTCCCGCGCGTTTGACTCCGTCTGGCACGACAGACTCGTGTACAAACTCTTTGTGCACGGAATTCCGACGTCTCATGGGAGACTATTGCAGTCGTACCTGTCTGAACGAACCTTCCATGTGAGGGCAGAAGACGGTACATCGACGGAAAGGCAGATACGTGCAGGAGTGCCGCAAGGGTCGGTTCTCGGCCCCCTGCTGTACTCGTTGTACACTGCCGACGCACCTCGGGTACCACGCGTAGAATTGGCGCTCTACGCCGACGATACAGCGCTGTTCACCCGCAGCATGAACGCGCACACGATGAGACGCCGCCTGCAAGCTAGGTGCGACGTCCTGGGCGCATGGGCGACTAAGTGGCGGTTGAAATTCAACGCCGCGAAAAGCCAGGCAGTCGTCTTCACTAGAAGACGAGTGCCTATTGGGCTACCGCCGATCGAAATTCTGGGGGCTCCCATCCCCTGGAGCACGACGGCGAAATACCTAGGGGTTACCCTAGATCAAAGGCTCACCTGGAAACATCACGTCAGTGATGTAAGACAGAGAGCCATTGGGCGATTACGCGTAATTTATCCGCTGCTTAACCCGCAGTCGTCGCTGCCGCCGGAACATGGGATCACGATGTACTTGTCACTGGTTCGCCCAGTGCTCGAGTACGCGTCCCCAGTATTTGGAAACTCCGCAGACCTCCACATCGAGTCGCTGCAGAGGATGCAGAACCGCGCCCTGAAGACTGCCCTGCATCTTCCGAAGCGGTACTCCACCGCCCGGCTTCATGACGAAGTCGGCATTTTGCCCCTCCGGGAGAGGTTCCGCGCCACTGCCAGGAAGTTCTATGAGAAGTCGCAGCAGTCCCAAAACCGGCTCGTCCGGGACCTTGGGACACAACACTTCAGGCCAACGACTCGTTGGCCTGACCTGCTACGAGATTAATCTTATAATCTCGTAGCAACCGTGGAGGAAACCGTCATTATCTGACACACTAAGACCCTTCCTCCAGTCAGGCCACTAATTTGTCTTTCATATGTTTCAGGTACCGCAGGAACAGCAGTTAATGCTTAGCCTGCAACCCATCGGACCAAGGTCGAGGTCCGTCAAGAGAAGCGTTAGCGTGAGCGTGAGCCCAGCAGCCAGTCGTTGACTCACCTCGGAAGATGTTGCCCGCAGCCGGCAACGAAACGTCAGGAGAAAGAATTTCTACTGTTCGACCACGGTCTCTCAGTCCGGAAGTTTTAATTACTGAAGACGCCGGTCGTGAAAGCCTACACGTTATGATCAGTGCATTAACTTCATACACAAATGCACGTAAGTTGTAAATCTTATAGGTGCGTCCTTTTCAGGCCACCGCATTTCGTGCGGAGGGCACTAAGGCGCTAGCAGGAACTGCCTCCAACGAGGGAAATAAAATAATCGATAAAAGAAAGAGGAGGAACTCGAGTGTGTCGGATCGACCCGAACAAAAGAAAGCGCTGCGGGGTGGGTAGGAGGCGGCACTTTGTGGCCCGCGGCGGCGGCCTCCTCCTCTTTAAAAGAAATGAAAAATTGGCCTCATTACCGTCACGCGAGGCGGCTGGCGCGGCAGGGTCCCGGGGAACAGAGGAATGCCCTGGCAGGCAGCGGTGGCAAAGGGAGCGACAGCAGCCTGTCACTGCAGTCTGAAAAAACCAACGTGTCTGCGGCAGTTGACAATCGCTGTACCACGCACTGAGCGATTCACACTGACAGGGTAATGTTTCACGCAGCGGCTCAATAACGATCTCGAGATAAGAAGTTCTTGTGTTCTTGTTACATAGGTTGCAGTACACTGAAAGCTCATGAGGTAGCATTAGAGATGGCGTACATAAGGTATAAGGGATGATGCACCGGCAGGACTGTCAGTTGTAAACCAGTGATTCGTCTAAAAAGGTTTCCCACTTCTTTGTGGCTACTCGACAGGAATTTACAGGCATTAAACAAGGAATTTTAGTGTCCCCTGGAGAAATGACTGTAATATCAGTGACGCCCATATTGAATTATACTCAAATGTTCAAATGTTTGTAGAGCTCATGGGACTCAACTACGGGGTCAGCAGTCCCTAAACTTACAAACTACTTTTGAACTAGCTTATACTAAAGACGGCACAAACATCCATGCAATGCAGACCGTGACTGGCATGCCGCAGAAAGCTCGGCCACCGCGGCCGTCGAATTATAATCAAAAACGTGTGTTAAGTGCAGTAATTTAAAAGAGAAAGTTATATGGAAGAGATGTAATGTACATTTTTCAAAACAAAAAAATTTTACTGCCGTCTTAAATGTTCTCAGCTCTTTGTTCGAGCACTACATACACCACTGTATGATCTATGATCCTACTTGTGTGATAGCCGCGGTGGAGTAGCCGAGCGGTCTAAGACGCCCCGCTGCGGAGGGCTCGGTTGCTCGCCGCCGGAGGTTCGAGTCCTCCCTGGGGCATGAGTGTGTGTATGTTTGTCCTTAGGTTAGTTTACCTTAGGTTAAGTAGTTTGTGAGCTACGGACTGATGACGACGCAGTTTGATCCGATAGATTTACAATCATTTTAACATTTTGAACTTGTGGAATAGAGCTACAGAGTAAAATCAAATGTTTGTAAATCTAAAGGACTTAACTACGATGGTCATCAGTCTCTAGACTTACAAACTACTTAAACTAACGTAAAGTAACTGATGGTAAGGACAACACACACACACACACACACACACACAACCATGCCCGATGGAGGACTAGAACCTCATACGACGAGCAACCGCGCGCTCCGCAGCAAGACGCCTTAGAACGCTACTCCACCGTGGCTAGCTACTGCCTAAATCACTGTATTGAGATGGTGATATCATCGTGATATTTAGAGAGTTGCTGTTACATCGTTTTTTTCTCACTACTACATTTTGAGGTGTGTAAAGTTATTGTAAAATTTCAGATGTGATTTTAAATAGAAATGATAAACAGGATATCCTGTTCTTCGTCGTTTAACATCACCCAAGTAGACATTTTAAGAATTTTCAGTATTTTAGCCCCAGCTGCAGCATTGTCGCTGAACTGCACTCGCCGGCCACAATTTCTCGCATTATTCAAATTAATAATTATGAAATGATTCAGGGACGGGAACTGAATTGAAATAGGACTTTTAAGAATTATTTTTCACCTTGCACTACGATCCTGGACGGAGTTGGAATAACGTTTCATGATTCGGTTCTTTAATGAAATTTACGCAATTAGGTGTGATATAACGTGAGACTTAAATACTGAAATACATTTTGTCAAATGAGGAAACATATAAGTTTTTCTGTATTGTGGCGTTGGACATTTCTTCGGTCAGCAACTGTTAAATAACTGATAGACAATTCTCACGCTTCAGATAATTTACAGATTGAGATAGCCCATTATTAGCGAAATTTTTCATTTGATTTTGAAGCGTAAATTTCCGTCAGCATAATATTAAGTAATAGTTTGTGATAGCTATAAATATTTTCTTTATTAAGATCAGTTCTTTGACTTATGCATCCTACGAGTGTTGGAACTTAAATAATGGCAACTATTTATACATAACCGATAGAAAAGCGTTACACGTTTGCACCTGTTACTGTCCTTCAGAGTTGTGTATTACCCGTCGCTAACGATGTGGAAGGCGTAGTATACCGTTAGCTGTTAGCAGAACGTTTTCTGTTGATGGTGCGAATGGAGTGTCTACTGCCCGTCGAATCTCTGGAGCACTTCTGAAGCGAATGCCATGAAGTGGTTCCTTCATCTCCAGAATCAAATGAATGTCACAAGGACAAGTCAGAGGAGTACGGTGGACAGTACTTACCAGTCCCGTCGACCGAACAGGGTAGCCACAGCTTGCGCTGTATGCGCCCGCGCATTGTCGTTCAAAATGATGGGTGGGTTGCGCAGAAAGTGTTGCCGCTTCTTTCGCAAGGCTGGTCTTAATCTAAGACAAGTCGTGAGTATTGAATCATGTGTACCTACATTTCTCCTAAATTTAAACTAATATACTGGGAGAAAGCCATCTACCAGTTTTTCCATTCATCTCTAAATAATTTTTGATAGTATTTTGCAACCATGATTTATTACATTGAAAGTAGTGTAATTGTCACATCCGTCTGCAGTTGCTTTCTTTGGAACTGAATTCATTACGTTCTCCTTGAAACCTCGAGTTCATTTCACCTGTCTTACATACCTGTTGGAATAGTTTCGTTGAGGCCGGCTCTCAGAAACACATAAGCAATTCCGAGGGAGTATCATCACTCCAAAGGTCTTTTATCGATACACATATTACAGTACTCTGTTGCATTCTTCGCGCAGTATCGTATTTATATCTCAACTTCGCCCGTGCCCTATTCGTTTTCTACAATGCTGCCCTGACGTTTCCTCTTATGTAGCTTCTATATATTCCTTCTATCTTTCAGCTTTTACTTCTTTGCTTAGAACCGCTTTCCATCTTAGCTCTTGATATTCATAAACTGCTTTCCTTTTCACGAACTGTCTCTGTTATTTTCCTGTAGGCGGTATCGATCCTTCCCCTAGTTATACATTTTACTACGGACTCGTATTTGGTTTTAGACACTACTGTATAGGTAATTTGCAGTTCTTGTCAACCTTATTTTTAAGCCGTTTGTACTCATTTTTTACTGTTTAATTTGCTGTATTAATATATTTTTTCCTGATTGTAGAATGTAAATTTCCACGGCCGGAAATGCCATAGCTAAAATTTTCCGGGCTATTATGCCGTGGTCTTGTGGATTAGTTAATAAAACCCAACGTTTCGTTTTAATCTGCGGAGGACATTCTCAAGATGGATCGTGGTCTGTTGAACGTCCGATACACACCCTGACTATTAACGAGTAGGATGGAATCGAACTTTAAACACATTAGTTTTCAACATTTGTCCACATTTTTACTAATTATTGAACATTCTTAGAGAAGATGCAGAATACTATGACCACCAATATGATCGATTACTCTTAACCGTAAATGCAAAAAGAAGAAATAATTCAGCAATTAAGACTGACGAGATAATTTCATGGGCCCTAAGAAGACTCAAAGTTCATGGAAACCAAACCCATTTTCCGACTTGTGTGACCTCTACACAAGAATCGTCGAGGCTGAACGTATTGGAAAGCATGTGACTACTGAAAAGACGTTTAATGCAGTCAGTCTTGTAAATAAATAGTTAATATAGACTTTAAGAAAAGAAATACTGCCATCATTCAGCAGTAAATAGTTTTCATTCAAGAATCAGTAAAATATCGAACTTCTATTTCACTAGTGTCACGGTGTACTTGTATGTTACGTTTATATTCATTATTTCTATTTTGGTTACATGTTGGAACTATCGTGCTAGGGCTAAGGTTTGCTTGTTTTCCCTTTTTTTATCTTAGAATATGTAGATGTTGATAATGCGATATTCCTTTCTGTTAGTGCTGTGAATGGTTATATAAAACGAACGGCCTTGCATAGAAAGAAACAGAAATAAGTCCTATCTCACGATGGATGAAAAACCAACATGTAAATGGTGAATATCATCAGTTGCGTAAATTTGAGTAATGGATAGCAATGCTTTGTATATTGTTAAAAGCCACTTTTTCTTTTTGTCAGCGACATCTCAACCGTGAAATCCCGCCATAGTGGGAAAGTCTGAATGTCCTTTCGTTTTTTGGGAGGGAAGGGGGGAAGTTCTGTTCTTTGAGGTCGCTGATTGTGTGTCTTCGTTTTAGTTCGACGTTTTCTTGGCTCATATTTTTTATTACACAGCGCTCTGACCGAGTGCTCTGAGCCACGGCGCCCGGCTATTCAGCGCTCGATGCTGCACGGCAGGTACGACGCATTAACAGCACATCACAAGCTCTGCACGTGGCACTCGCTTCAATGGAGCTTGCCAATCGCAGCGGTGAGTGCGTCGGTGTAGCTACTAGTGACAGCGTTTGTCGCAGACTGAGGGTCCTAGGTTCTGTAGGTCTACACTAGGGCTGGGCAAGCGGATCTATGAAAAATCACTTTGCATGAGAGGTCCCAGTTTTCACAGTAACAAATTTACAGAATCTAACTGCGATTTGAGTCACTATTAACGATAGCAATTTCAGTGCATCATCATTGCCATCTATTGGTCGTGGTTTGTACTTCTGCTTCTCCCCTGTATCGCGCTATCGGATCTAACTGCGATTCAGTGAGATAGGCTGTACTTGCCAATATCTGTTGGATTCTACTTGTGACTAACAAGAGTTTAGCATCTACCACTCTAAATCTCAAAAATCACGGAAGAAGCAGAAGTTACAGAAATAGAAAAAGTCACCGGAATCGCAGTTATAACAGCAGTAGTAGAAATCGCAGTAGTAGCAGGAATCACGGAAATTGTATTTTTAATGCGGGGTATAGGCACAGCCAGAGGGAGGGGGGATTTAGGAGTTCAAGCCCTTCCCGAAACTTTGGAAAAGCTAATAAAAAAGTGACAGGGATGTAATAGTTAGGATAGGTTTGTCAAACAACCACATATTCAAACAGAAAGGAACGGAAAATGTGTGCAATGTGATCATCCGATAATTTATTTCGATTTTCCCCATCTTTCAATAAGCCTCATGAGACAGCAGATGTACTTTTGTTATATTTATTTGCGACTGCTTTCTTCAACTGCTCATTCTTGATATCAAACATCATTGTTCCCTTACAAGCATACGAAACTATTGACGTGTCTAGAGTATGAGATTAATGGATTTCTGGCATGATGTTCATTACGTCACGAAATTGAATAATTTAATTGTTTCAAGTACGTTTTAGGAAAGCAACAGTGAACCCACTTGTCTGGTTTATAAGCAGGTTGGCAATATATACAAAAACCATAACTCATTGGAATTATAAATACGAGTTGCGAACAGAATTAGGTGCCGTAAGGATAAGGAAAAATCGAAAGAACTACAGCAGTGGCAGTCTGTTTCGGCGATAACCAACAATAAGACATGAATTATGCTAAGGATATGCGCCTTAATGTTGGTTTACACCGAGAAGTTTATTTTGTTCCAGGTAAGGCTTCATGATTGAAAGCAATTGTGCTCAGCAGATCGACGTGGGCGATACAGAGCGGACAGTAAAACGAAAATGAGACAGACAGGAAAAGAAGTTTATAAACTGCGCATTATTAGGAAAATAATCGACATAACTGTTAACAGATTTATCCCACAGGGAGACAAGTCGGTCAGAGCCTCCAAGGAGAATTTCGATTGTTAATGGAACCACGAATGTACCCAGGAGTGCACCTGTTCATTCGAAGCAAATCGAGAGCCATGGAAATCTGTTTTGGGTCATTGATATAATAAATACGTCATATTGTTTACAATGCCCATTTGTTGAAAACCCCTCCCGCCTATGTGCGGGGGTATGTATGTTGTGGATTTGTCAACTGCGATTATAAACAGTGACAAATCCCAATTAAAATTACAGATACTTCCAAAGTAGCAGTTACAAAAAATAACTGTTATAGTAAAGTCGCAGTTTAGTCCATCCACAGTAGACTTGCGTATAATAGTTCGCGATCGGAAGCGTTCACTTTAGTTCGCGACTCTGCCGTTAAATAGTTCGTCCTTTTAGTTCGTCCGCTCCCAGTGACGGCTGAGCGGCGTGGTCTGCGCATGCAGGTGGAGGAAGAAGTTCAAATGTTCAAATGTTTGTAGCGTCTATGGGACTTAACTACGAGGTCATCAGTCCCTAAACTAACAAACTACTTATGAACTACTTACAACTAAGGACGGCACAAATATCCATGCCCGAGGGGGGATTCGAACCCCCGACCGTAGTGGCCGTGCAGACCGTGACTGCAGCGCCTAAGTCCCCTCGGCCACCGCGGCCGGCGAGGGAGAAGTTCCCCCACCTAGCTGCTTCATGCGCTTGCTGCTTGAACCGCTAAGGATATCACGCAAACAAAAAGATACAGTTTGTAGATAATTTCTCGCGTTTAAGTTTAGAGTTATCTCTATATCTTGGCATTGTGGAATTTATACGTTAGATATTGCAAAGTGCAGAACAAAACAGAACTTTTGTAGCACTGAACTATGTAATCTAGCAGGCAGACGCTGACCTCGAAATGGCACTCATCAGCAGAAGGCAAACACGTGATTTTTAATTCTGCTGCGCGCTCTGTCGCTATTGCCGTCGGTCTCCGGAAAAGAATCCAACTAACTAAGAAGCGAGATAAGTTTGGCATAATAGTTCGCGACGGGTAACGCATGTTTTAGTTCGCAACTGATTGCACATATTTTAGTCCGCGAACGATTGCGCAGATTTTAGTTCGCGACCGATCGCGCATATTTTAGTTCGCGACCGATCACGTATATTTTAGTTCGAGACCGGTAGCTCTCCTTTTAGTTCGCAGCTCCACTGCGAAGTAGGTCGCTCTTTTTAGTTAGTCCGCTCCTTCTGGCTTTTGCTACCGTTACTAAAAGAGCTCTTTCTTTTGTTATGACAGCTTTTTTGTATAATGATGTATAGTTTCTCGCATATAAATGCAAACAATGTTAAGTTTTGAGTTCTCTTTACTTCTTTACACTATGGAATGAGGGTTATATTTAGATTCTGCTGAATACCTTAGAAAAGAAAATTTGTGGCAGTGAACTATGAAACTACAGCTGAGCTGCAGCTCGAAATGACGGTGACTGGCAGAAGGGAATCACGCGATTCTGCGTGCTCTCGCGTCCTCTCGCGGTTCACCGTCAGTCTTCGTAAAAGGAGCGGGCGAACTAAGAGGCGAGGGATCTGCGAACTAGTTCGCCCGTCGGAGCGCTCTTCCGAACTAGTTCGTCCGCGAACTACAGAAGACTAATCCACAGTCCAGCTCCGTAGAAGAGTCGCAAACTAGCCTGGCTGGGCCGTGTCGTTTCCGCGACCCACGGCGTATAAATTGTCGCGCAGCGGGCGACGGGCAGCGGGCAGCGGGCGCACAAATGCCGGCCGGCCATGAATATTAATGCTTCCTGCGCGTGCGCGCGCGCGCGCGCCTGTGTTCGAGCGTGCGCGGCGCGCGCCCCCGCTGCACCAGTGGTTCAGTGACCCCCGCGGCAGGTTGCACTGTGCAGTGGCGGTGTGCACGCCGGCGCCGGCGCTGGGGTGCGGCCCTCCCTCGCCGGTCGGGTTGCAGTGGGGAGCAGCAGGGGCGGGCGGAGTCCATCACTCCCCAGGGCGCGCCATTATTTCACAATATCTGCCGGGGCCCGCCACCGCCTCCGGAATTGCCACCGCGCTCTATAGGCGCAGGTCTTGTGGCGGGTGAAATTCACGTCTAATGTAGACGAGAAGTATTTCCGTGTGAGCGCGTTTGATCGACTGATGCGATTCATATGTTCCGTCAGATATATTCACTTCGCCGAGCTAAAGAAGGTCGTCGCAGTACCGGATCAAGTGTTCGGTTATAGGGAATGGTTGGAAAGGGGAGAGGGTGAGGAACGCGGTCAGCGTTTCCTTATTGATTGCTACCCCTGTCATCTGTACACTGACCATGCTATGAAGGAAAGGATGTACTTTGTTCCACGAAGGACAAGATACTCATCAGGAGTATACAAGGTGAAATGCGAGCGTAGGCAAGTATACATAGGTGAGACAGGGAGAGCAGTGGCAACGCGCATATACGAACGTGAACGCTACATTCGATTAGGCCAACACAATAAATCTGCAGTAGCCGAACATCAGCAAGATTGCAGCAAAAAGATTCCGTCAGCAAAAGACCTGGAAGAACAATTGAACGGAATGGACAGTGCCTTGAAAGAAGTGTTCAAGATGATCATCAACAACAGCGGAACAAGAGTAATGGAATGTAGTCGAATAAAATCAGACGATGCTGAAGTAAAATTTTGAACATTGCTGCTATTCTCAGCGGTCATTACAACGTCAAAGGATAAAAATGCAGCCCTCGGTCGCAAAAATAAAATTCTTTATCCCGGTTTTTAGCAATTGTCGATTTGGAGAAAGCTTTTGACAATGTCGACTGGAATACACTCTTCCAAATTTTGTAGGTATCAGGGTAAAATATAGGGAGCGAAGAGTTATATTCAACCTATACAAAAACCGGACAGCGGTCATTAGAGTCGAAGGGCAAGAAAGGGACGGAGAGGTTGGGAAGGAAGTAAGGCAGGGTTGTAGCCTTTCCCCAATGTTGTGCAATCTGTACATTGAGCAGGCAGTGAAGGAATGGAAGGAGAGGGCATTAAAATGCAGGGAGAAGAAATAAAAACATTGCGGTTTGCTGATGACATAGTTATTTTGTCAGAGACTGCAAAATATCTGGAAGTGCAATTGAATGCAATGGACAGTGTCTTGAAAGGAAGATATAAGGTGAACATTAACAAGAGTAAAACGAAGGTAATGGAATGCAATATCAGAAAATCAGGCGATGCTGAAGGAATTAGATTAGGTAATGAGACAATGAAAGTAGTAGATGAATTTTGTTACTTGGGTAGCAAGATTACTTCTGATGGCCAAAGTAAAGAAGATATAAAATGCAGAACGGCTATGGGAAGAAAAACATTTGTAAAGAAGCGAAACTTGTTAACATCCAATATTAATTTAAATCTTAGGAAGTCCTTTCTCAAAGCATTTGTCTGGAGTGTAGCATTGTATGGGAGTGAAACGTGCACGATAAGGAGTTCAGATAAAAAGGTGATAGAAGCTTTTGAAATGTGGTGCTACAGACGAATGATGAAAATTAGATGGGTAGATCACGTAATTAATGAGGAGGTGCTTAACCGGATCGGGTCGAAAAGGAGTTTGGTAGGATACATTCTGAGACATCAAGGAATTGTCAACTTAGCATTAGAAGGAAGCGTGTGGGGTAAAAGTAGTAGAGGGAGACAGAGGGACGAATATAGTAAGCAGATTCAAAAGGATGTAGGTTGCCGAACGTATTCTCAGATGAAGAGACTTGCACAGGACAGGGTAGCATGGAGAGCTGCATCAAACCAGTCTGCGGACTGAAGACCACAACAACGACATCCCGGTTTCGGCAATAACTATCATTGCCTTTATCAGAAATTATAAATTAAAACAAGTCACATAATACAAGATACAACTCAGCTGTAGAGCTTCCGTCACAAAATTTAAATAACAAAAAATTAAAAAAAAAAATAGAAATAAATAAGAGTTGGAAAGAGCTAGCCACTATGGGCTGCTCCGCCCAGGCTTTACAGCTGTGTTGCTAATTTTATTTTTTCACTTGTTTTAATTAATAATTTCTGATGAAGCCAATGTTAGTTATTGCCGAAACCAGGTTAAAGAATTTGATTTTTGCGACGGAGGGCTGTATTTTTATCCTGTTTGGCGCTGAAGTAATTCTATTAGGAAACGAGGCAATAAGTATTGTACAAAGGTTTTGTTATTTGGTTACCTAAGCAACTGGCCGAAGAAAAGTAGATATGAAATAAAGACTGGCTGTAGGAGGAAAACCTTTTCTGAAGAACAGTAATTTGTTGCCTTCCAAATATTAACTTGAAAGTTAAAAATGCCTTTTCTGAAAGCTTTCTTCTGGAGGTGAGCATTGTACGAGAGTGAAACGTGGACGATAAGGAATTCAGACAAATAGAAGCATTTAAATTGTAGTCCTACATTTGTTTACATCACGTAACTAATGATGGCGTACTGAACGGAACTGTGGACAACAATTTCTGGAATAAATTGAATAAAAGAAGGTATCGATTGGTAGGACACATTCTGCGACATCAGGAAGTCATCTATTTAGCATTAGAGCGTAGTGTTTGGGGTAGAAATCGCAGAAGGATACAGATATAAAAATACCTTAATTGGGTTCAAAAGGATACAGGTTGCCATTCTTTTTAAGAGATGGAGAACAAGGTAGTCTGGAGAGCTGTGGACTCAAATCAACAACAAAGAAAACTCCTCTCGCAACACCCTTCTAAATATAACATGGTTCCACCCCAAATTTAACGTGCCCAAGAAGTTTGACTTAACAGTCGTTTCTCTAACACTGTCCACATCTACAACTACAGCTACACTCCTCAAACTACATCTTACTGTGAGAGAGAGTTGACCCTTCGTACCACTGCGCCGTTCTCGTTTCAGCTGAGCTAGTCGCGTATGAATCGCAGAAGAAAAAAATAAAACAATAAATAAGTAAATAAAATACTTACGACTCCCTTTGGGCTCTTATCTTTCTAATCTCATTATCATATTGTTCTCACGAAATATACATTGCAGAGAGCAAAATACTGTTAGGCTCATCGGAAGTCTGACAGAAGCCCACGCCGTGGGCGTCTTTTGCAACACTTGCGACGATCTCCGTCAAGCTATCGCGATTATTAACGAAGCCTTATATGTAGCTTGCTGCTAAATTAAAATTATTTCTTCTTTATCGTTGCCCTTATCCCACACTACGGGGGGGGGGGGGGGTATTCACCTGGTGGGCACATTGCAATCGGGTCCGGCGATCCTCCCTGTCCTGAAAGAAAGTGCTTTAACAGGCTTGGCTATCCAAGTGAGTATCTAAACTATTTTATCTATTATAGATCACATAAGATGGAATGTCTCAAAAATAAGCTTCAGTCGCAAAAGGCAGAACATTTCTTATGTTTTGTGATAAAACATACAGAGGTTGCCAACTGAGGAATATTTGGTTGCAGGTAACTTCACATACGTAGTAGATTGTCCGTTTGTGCGTATTTCAGACAAATCTACGGCATTATTCCGATCTCAATGAAATTTTTGGCCACTTTACGTTCATAACCAGACGAAGGTCACTGTGCATTGCCGGGAAGGTCCTTACAACAGACGTCAAAGCAAAACTACAGTACGACTCCATTTTGATAAAAAATATTTACAGTTGATCTTCAAAAGAGGAGAAAAGTCAATGTGGACATAAGCACAAGACAATTGTGTGATATACTACAATATTTTTATTATTGGACGAAGCGGAATTCAGCAGTTATAGCTGTTTCCGCCGATTAGATTAGATTAGTTCATCCTCCAATAAAAATATTTTACAATGGTTTCCAGCTAAAATCGCTATTTCTTTCAATTTGATGACCAATTTCGATGCTACTTAGGTATCATCTTCTGAATCCAATATTCGTCCTAACAGAAATTGTTGACACTACATCTTGCGTAGGACAGCAATACATTTCTCATCATAATAACAAACAATTTCTGTTAGGAAGAGTGATGGAGATCAATAAACGATGCCTACGTAGCATAGAATCAGGTCATCAAATTAAAAGAAACAGCAATCTTGGCTGGAAACAGTTGTAAATTAATTTAAGAGCGACCCAAAAATGCTCCATAAATAAAAATATTTTAGAATATTATAAAATTGTCTCGTGTTGCATTCATGATGTATCCAGTAGTCTAGCAAGAACCGATGGAATAATTTGTGTACATAACATTTCGTACAGTCCATACCTGAAGGTACTTTACAACAGGCTTTGATACCACAGTACAATTTAATTCCGAACTTCACGAAATTTTAAAAATTTGACGTTTCATACAGTGACTTCCTTATAGCAGAATTCGTTTCAGTGTTTAGCATGACAGCTGGAAAATGTGGGATTTGATGGTGACAGTTTTTATACTAATCCGCAACACTCGCTATGGTGCATGATAGAGTATATCTTGCAATAAAGTTCGCTGATATAAGTAGTTTTTGATGGATGGGAGAGGAGACTATGGAGTAGAGGAGAAACGGATAGAGAGAGGAAGTTGTTGGAGGATGCGAGGTCGCGCGGGTTGGAGTGGGGGTGAGAGGGAAGATGGGTATGGAGAATGGGTGAAGGAGAAAGACAAAAAAGGACAGAGGAGGTAGACAAACAAATGTATGGAATTAAGAAGACACCCCGGGATACGCCAGGTCTTCAACTAGTTAACAATATTAATAACCAGCCTCTGAATTGAAGACCACAGAACAAACAAAGACACAATGAACACCTTACTGCATTTTCTTTCAGTCTTTTTCCAAAAATGTTCAACTTTTTGTAATTCTTTCGGACGAAACTGCAATGGTCGTCAATCCCTAGATTTGCAAACCTCTTAAGTGAAACTAACCTAAGGAAAACATACCTATCCGTGCCTGAGGTAAGACTCATTCCTCCGACGCGAGAGGTCTCACGATTCGTAACGTGGCGCTCCAGCCCACACGGACTTTCCCGCGTGGCCGTCTTTTTCCGCTTACTCTCTCATCTAATGGTGAATGCTACATGCTCTAGTCCTCTGGGCTGTCTACCATATCTGTCACAAGAGGCAGTTACAAAATATGTCCTAATATGAGTTTGAGAAATACAAAAGTGTACGTAAACTGCCCAGTATGTAGTGAGAGGTCAATCTGCAGAGCAGTACGTCAAGTACATCGTCGTATACCCCGGCTGTTGCGGCCTTCAGTCCAAAGATTGGTTTGATGCGGCCCTACACGATACCGTATCCTCCGCAAGCTTGTTCACCTCTGAATAAGAATTGCAACCTTTTGAAACTGCTTAATGTATTCGCCTCTCCGTCTCCCTCTGCGACATTTTCCCTACACAAACTTCCCTCCAACGCTAAATTGACTATACATTGATGTCTGACAATTTGTCCCACCAGTCGATTCCTTCTTTTCGTCAAGATATTCCAGAAACTCTGCACAAAATAGGATCAGTTAAGAATTGCTCGAACTGTAGCACCATAGCATTAATGTCACTTGCCAGTAAAATTCTCCTACATAAAATTAATCAATCCCTAAAAAATTTCGTTCAGGCTATGGTTTTCGCAGAACAAGCGAGTCTTGTGTCAGGTAAAAGTTATTGAGAGGCAGTCTCGAATGTAGGGAAATAACTGGAAAGTGTCCCTGCCTACATCTGTTTCCTGCGTTCTAAAAAGGCCTTTATGTCGTGTGAGACAAGTTGTGGAATGAGTTCCCTCCACGCTCGAGATATCAGGTCCTGGATAAATATGTTTTTGCCGTTTAATATTGACATTAAACATCTTCTATTTCACGTTTTGTACATTGTTTTATAAAGCCCTCCCCACCTCCCCTACGCTGGCCAAAAGTACTAATTTTCCACTCCCCCCTCCCCCCAAAGAAATTTCAGTAACGCAATTTACGTCATGACTCCCCCCCCCCCCCCCTGTGGGCATCTCTCCCTCAGCTCTGTAACATCTATGCAGAGTATGCAATGAAGAAAGCACTGGATGGCTGGGACTGCGGGATTTCCATTAGCAGCATGAAAATCAACAATTTACGCTTCGCAGATGATACTACACGCATAGCAGGAAGTGAGGAAGAATTTTGTGATCCGATCTCCAGACTTACAGGTATTAGTCTGAATTTTGGCCTAGAGATAAACATTAAAATGTAAACAGATGGTTATAAATCGCCAAGGTATGGATCAAACCCAACTTACTGGATGCAACAAGGATCTGGAGATATTGAGTGACTGCATACACCTAGGCTATTTCATGAATTTCACAGGAAAGTGTCATAATAATAATAAAAAAAATTGAGACGACGAATCGTTCTTGACCGAGGCGCAATCGACAAACTCACTAAGATCTGTCAGAGTCGAGTAGTATCCAAGATACGAAAGCGCTGGTTTCCTGTATTCTTACACGGATTCGAGGCCTGGACCGTGAAAGGTAGTGATAAGAGCCGCATTGATACCTTCGACATTTGGTGTTGTCAGAAGATGCTACGTGTACCATGGGCTCAAAGGAGAAAAATTGCGTTAATAATAGAAGAGCTTTTCATTAGAAGAAGGTTATCTTCTCGTATCAGTCAAAGATACCTTCTGTTCTTTGGGCACGTCTTGAGAAGGAAAGGGGACAGTTTAGAGAAGAGCATCTTGCAGGCAAAAAAAAAAAAAAAAAAAAAAAAAAAATGAAGTCAGAAGACGACGAGGGAGAGCAGCAAGCAGATGTGAAACGTAGGTGAAGTTAGTCACATCTGAAGTCTGCCATGTTGAATGTCTGCAACTGACATCTTTGGCTCCGCGAGGACACTCTTTGGTTGACTGGTAGCATTCGTTGCCCCGCCACCGACGAGTTATCAGTGGCAAAGTGTTGTTCTGCAGGCAGCAATGGAGTTTAGTTTCAAAATTGCACTGTGAGCTTTCAATAGACTAATCTTTTGATGTGCAAGAATAGTGATAATTTTTTTGTTTTTCTACTGGAGATGAGGTAAACCGAGTTTGGAGAATTCAACGATGATTGAAAGTGATCAGATATTATGAAAAATTGGGGTAAGAAGAAACATCATTTTCTTTATTAGGCACTCCGCGTACTTGTTGTCCATCTGTGACAGACATTCAGCATGAAGGATTAAAGTTCACCTTTTTACAATCATTTTCTAAATAATCCAATTTGTAGTGCAGGTATTCAGTATGATTTTTCTATATGAAAGCAGAGAGAAAATACTATGAGGCTAATTTTGATTTTTGATTACATTTTTAACGTACTAGTTAGTTCGTGATCGTACTAGAGAGAAAGATTAACAAAAGGATAGCAAAAGAAAAAAGTCAGTTTGCAAATAAATGTAAGAGAATCACTGTTGCTAATTTTTCACGTCCATCATTCTTACGAAGAAACTATAAATTGATCCATTTTAAAATCAAACCCTCAGACTGTTTCATGTCGATCATTTATTCCTACCCACAATAATTTTTATTTTATTTTTTACTGCAAATGTGGAGAAAGTTTGTATTTGCCTAGTTAGTGGATTCGCGAATTCTGTCGTTAACTTTGACTTTGCAGCTGCTGCAGCTTTGGCAGTAATTTTGAGAGCAGTGTCACATATGCGTTGCGTTTCCTTGCGCACAGGTAGGCCGTAAACTAGCGCAAACTGGCAAGTGAGCGACGACAGGAATGATTATTGTATTGAGCATAAATTGCAATCAGTATCTTACACAGAAAATTTAATTCTTATTGCTCAGACAGTTTCAGTCATTAATGAGTCAGCCTGTTTTCTACCAGAGTTTAAATTGCTTACACTTAATGAATAAAGCCACAAGGTTAGAATTTGTTTTTATTGCGTATTTGTTTTTTGTTTAAAGTAACGTTGAATCACTTCAATAAAATTCTCAGTCAGGTTGGCGAAGTTAAAGTGCAGATTCATTAAGATTCACATACTACTCGATTCCTTAAGAAGCCATGCTTGTAAAGTTGAAATAATTTTTATCACTATCTTTATTTAATTGACAACTTTCAGATGGTTGGATCAACTGAAGAAGACTACCAATCTAACTCCTCACATGATATTAAGAAAGGCCGAGAACCGTTGTGGAGGCGACGTCTGACTGAAAATTGAACTATGTAAGAATGAATGACGCAATGAGGTTACGACAGTCAGAAATGAGTAAAACGACTAATGATAATGATGCCAGAAATCTCTTTTATCTCTAATTCCGTTCAGTACTTCATGATCTACATCTACATATTGTCTGCAAGCCACAATGAAGAGCATGGCAGAGGGTTCATCGAACCGCTTTTATGATGTTTCTCTGCGGTTCCTTTCTCCAATAGTTCGCAGGAAAAAGGAACACCTAAATCTTTCCGTTGGGATCTGATTTCTATTATTTTATTTTTACGATCATGTCTTCCTATGTAGGTGGGTGCTAGCAATATATGTCCGCCATCGGAAAAGAAACTTGGCAATGAATCTCGTCGCAACAAATAACGCCTTTCTTTCAATGGCTTCCACCCCAAACTGTACATCATTTCCTTGACACTTTCTCCCTCATATCGTGATAGTGAAAGATTGCCCCTGCTCCGATTAAAACTTTAGATTAGGCAAATATCGAAATTCGTCATAATTGAGCTTTTTGTAAAGACCATGGATGTGCGTCGGCATATTGCGCTATACAACTGTGAGTTCACTGAACACCTGTCCTGTCAGTCTGCGTGCTAAAATCCTTTGGTTCATAAAAACTGTTACTCATCAGTAAATTGCTAGTTAACTGCACAACGACCTCAACGTCTTGTTTGAGCAATCCAACACCATGACTGAAAGAACGTATAACCTTTGCATCAGTGTCTGTTACTGAATTACACACAACTGGTTTTTTTTTTTTTTTTTTTTTTTTTTTTTTTTTCATTTCCTTTGGCACCATCATCTGAAAAATATTGATCTCTATCAATCATCTGTTCTTAGTCATTAGTAATTTAATTTAGCTGACTGTGCACATGGAATATCCTGTAAATTAATTTTCTTTATAGTGCGTACGACGTGCAATGTAGCAAAATCACGCACATACCAAACAAGGTAAAATTAACCATTTTATCAAAATTCCTTTATCAATGATCTGAAGTTAATCATTAGTAATTCAATTTGTTAACAGACTGTAAATTAATTTCCTTTATAGTGCTTACCACGTGCAATGTAGCACAATCGCATACGTACGAAACAATGTAGCATTAACCAGCCATTTTATCAAAATTCTATGAAAGGGAAAATACATTACTACTCCCTAATAATTTACAATCTACGATTTGTGACATAATGATTATTAACACTTAAATTTTCCTTTACACACTAGTTTAACAATGTCTCTAAAATTTCAAAACTGACTAATATTATAAATACCTTTTAATGTCTCCACCTCTGCAAGTTTCTTACATAAACAGAAAAATCTCATATCTTCATCACAAAGACAGATGATTAATAATACTGCCTCCACTGCTTGGTAGGTCAGCCTACTCATTCAAGACATGTTACCATAGCGACTCTCTGCACACCATTGCAACTCACCACTATACTATACTACTCTCTCTCTCTTACCAGCGATAATGTATACCACCCAAAGATATGACATAAATATTTTGACATCCACACAGGTTACAATCACTTTGGCATACAAATTACAGACAGTAAAAATTGTTCATTAATTATATGAAAAGTAATTTATATATATTTTCTAAACAACCTAGAGAGAGATAGTAACCTTTCAATAGTACAAAACGAGCTGCCCTTCTCTGAACGTTCTTTGAAAGTCTGTCAGTCCCACTTGGTGGGGATTCCACAAGGCGCAGCAATACTGCAAAACAGGACGCACGATTGTAGTGTAGGCAGTTTCTTTAGTAGACCTGTCGCATCTTCTGCCAACAAAACGTGGTCTTTGGTTCGCCATCTAATCTTCAGGTAGCACCAGATCTGAAAAGCGTGAATAATTTTTCAGTCTGTTTCATTAGCGTTGTAGGCAAAATATTCTCTGGTATTGTTGAAAGGAGAGTGCGAGTATTAACTGAGGACAAATTATATGAAAATCAGTGTGGGTTTAGGCCTCTTAGAGGCTGTCAGGACCAGATCTTTAGCTTACGGCAGGTAATGGAAAAGTGCTATGAGTGGAACAGGGAATTGTATCTATGTTTCATAGATCTAGAAAAGGCTTACGACCGTGTCCCTAGGAGGAAGCTACTGTCAGTTCTACAAGATTATGGTATAGGAGGCAAACTTCTGCTGGCAATTAAAGGGCTTTACGTAGACTGTCAGGCAGCAGTTAGAGTAGATGGCAAATTAAGCTCATGGCTCAGGGTAGTTTCAGGGGTAAGACAAGGCTGCAACCTGCCACCACTGTTGTTCATACTACTCATGGATCATATGTTGAAAACACTAGACTGGCAGGGCGAGGTTAAAATAGGTAAAAACAAAATAAGCAGTGATTCTTCAGTTTCTCCCGGCGTATTTGATAATCAAAATATCCACGGGTGTACTGCCGGTCTATAGTGTCCAACGGGCACAATATTTCGGCGATCATACATGTCGCCATCATCAGGTGAACTGACGGACTGAGCTCCAGGAAACGCGCCGGCACGGAGATCCGCACGCTACGGCTGCTCAGTTCCCTTCGAGCAGGATATTTTGATCACAAAATAAGCAGTCTCGCATATGCGAATGACTTAGTTGTAATGGCCGATTCAGTTGAAAGGTTGCAAACTAATATTTCAGAGGTGCAAGGATTATGATATGAAGATCAGCATCTCCAAAAACGAAAGTAATGTCAGTGGGAAAAAGATTTAAACAGATTGAGTGCCAAATAGAAGAAACAAAGTTAGAACAGGTAGACAGTTTCAAGTACCTGGGATGTATTTTCTCACAGGATAGCAACATAGTGAAAGAACTGGAGTCGAGGTGCAGCAAAGCTAATGCAGTGAGTCCTCAGCTAAGATCTACTCTGTTCTGCAAGAAGGAAGTAAGTACCAAGAGTGGTGCACCGCTCTATCTTTCGACCAACTTTGTTGTATGGGAGTGAAAGTTGGGTGGATACAGGTTACCTTATTCATAAGGTAGAGGTTACAGATATGAAAGTAGCAAGAATGATTGCAGGCACTAATAGATGGGAACAATGGCAGGAGGGTGTCCATAATGAGGAAATCAATGAAAAACTGGGAATGAACACCGTAGATGAAGCAGTTAGAGCGAACAGACTGAGATGGTGGGGTCATGTTACACCCTTGGGAGAAGCAAGGTTACCTAAGAGACTCATGAGCTCGGCAGCGGAGGGTAAGAGGAGCCGAGGTAGACCAAGAAGAAAGTACTTAGATTTGGTGCAGAATGATTTTGAAGTAAAAGGCATAACATCAGACGAGGCATCAATGTTAGCATTGAATAGGGGATCATGGAGGAATTTTATTAGAGGTACTATGCTCCAGTCTGAACGCTGAAAGGCATAATCAGTCTCCAATGATGATGATGATGATCATGATGATGTTTCATTCATTCCATTACAAGGCTGTTTCTAGAGGGCGTGTATTGTGGCTGCGGCTGCGAGTGTTGTCGCTGTTTCACGGGAAGGTGCAGCGTTACACCTGCCGCCTCTGTTCTCTGCGTCTAAGGTTTCGGCTGCGTCGGCGCATTCCTCGGCGCGTGTACTGTAGCGCCGCGTGAGATGCTGGCGTCGTGTTGCGGCCGCATCATCCCCGGAACGTGAGCGGCTGACACGCGAGAGCTCCACGGGTGTCGGCGCCAGCAGGCGGGTCGCGTCCCGTCTCTGCAGCAAGAGGCCGCCTGGCTCCACCGCTGACAAGAGCTGCCTGCTGCAGCAACGCACCGCCACCAGCGCCATGCTCTTTCTGCCAGCTCTCGCGTGTAAATTAACACCGCATGAGACACTACTGATCTCATCCCTAAATGCATTCCAAAAACGTACCACATGAGTTTTAATTCTGCTTCGCGCCCTCTCGCTATTGCCCGTCGGTCTTCGGAAAAGAGTCGAACGAACTAAGAAGCGAGATACGTTTGGAATAATAGTTCGGAACCGGTAACGCATGTTTCAGTTCGTGACCGATTGCACATATTTTAGTTCGCGACCGATCATGCATATTTTAGTTCGCGCATATTTTAGTGCGAGACCGGTAGCTCTCCTTTTAGTTCCCAGCTCGGCCGCGAAGTAAGTCGCTCTTTTTAGTTCGTCCGCTCTTTTTGGCATTTGCTACCGATACTAAAAGAGCTCTTTCTTTTGTTATGACAGCTTTTTAATATAATGATCAGTGTTGCCCAAGCGTGTGCTATTACCCGTATTTTTGGGCAATTAGACATCAAATACTTAAGCAAATAAACCAGTTATTATTTAGACACTGCTGAATACATTAGAAAAGAATATTTGTGGCAGTGAACTATAAAACTACAGCTGAGCTACATCTCAGCTCGAAATGACGGTAAACTGGCAGAAGGAAATCACGCGATTCTGCGCGCTCTCGCGTCCTCTCGCTGTTCCCCGTCAGTCTTCGGAAAAGGAGCGGACGAACTAAGAGGCGAGGGATATGCGAACTAGTTCGCGTAGTTCGTCTGTGGGAGCGCCTTTCCGAACTACACAAGACTAATATATTGCACACGTACCTAACGCAGGCGGCTATTTTTGACGTGTAGAAATTTACCACAATAGTAAAGATTTGGCAAGATAAGTGTTTGTACTAATTTTTGTTTAACGTGGGTTGGAAATACGAGGTACGTCCAGAAAGTAAGTTCAGTTTCGTTGTATAAAACAAACGTGTAGAGATATAGAAAAAATATTTATTGTACAAAAATCTACAACTGTTAAACTACTTTTCTACATAACTGCCGAAATTTTGTAGGCACTTGTCATGGCGTGGCACAAGTTTCTGTATGTCTTCTTCATAGAAATTATATGCATTTTTGACGAATTACAGCGTTCAAATGAATGAAATAAATCGCAATTTGCCATGTTATGGCTTCACTGTATGAAGTTTAGATTGAATACCAAACAGCAAAATAAAGCATTCCAATACAAAATTTGTGCCCGGCCGGGATCCGAACCCGGGATCTCCTGCTTACTAGGAAGACTCGTTGACCACTCCGCCACCGAGGACACAGTGACCAACCCGACTTCAGAGGACTCTTCCCTGCACGTCTCCCGCCACACACAAATCTCCATTCGCCACGCTGTCTCTTTCCTATACCACAGCTTATTCATTCTATAATGCTCGCAGGCACAATACTGTATTCTCGCATCAGGAGCCCAGCCTCGGCTTGTATACAATTTTATATATATATATATATATATATATATATATATATATATATATATATATATATATATATTCATTCATTTGTACGCTGTAATTCGTCAAAAATATATATAATTGTATACAAACCGAGGCTGGGCTCCTGACGACAATTAATTGTGTCTCGATACCTCATGGTCTGTTCTCCCTGATGCGGGAATACAGTATTGTGGCTGCGAGCATTATAGAATAAATAGGCTGTGGTATAGCAAAGAGACAGCGTGGCGAATGGAGATTTGTGTGTGGCGGGAGACGTGCAGGGAAGAGTCATATGCAGTCGTGCTGGTCACTGTGTCCTTGGTGGCGGAGTGGTCAACGCGTCTTCCTAGTAAGCAGGAGATCCCGGGTTCGAATCCCGGCCGGGCACAAACTTTCATTCGACACAGTTTGGTATTCAATCTAAACCTCATTCAGTGAAGCCATAACATCGCAAATTGCGATTTATTTAATTTCTTCATAGAAGGTTGCCGCCTGTGTATTCAGCCATGTGGTAGCATGTTCTTTCAGCTCGTCGTCGTTGAAGTGTTGACAGGACAAATTTTGGGTGTAAGAAGAGGATTTCCATCAAAAGGTGGTGTTTGTTTCCACGATAGTGCCCGACCTCATGTGGCGAACGTGACCAAACAACTCTTACGGGAATTTCACTGGTACGTGTTTGATCATCATCCGTACAGACCGGGCCTCGCTCCTAGGCACTTTCACCTCTTCTTACACATAAAAATCTGTCCTTGGTGGTCGACATTTCAACGATGATGACGAGCTGAAAGAACTTGCTAGCACATGGCTGAATACACAGGCGGCAACCTTCTGTAAAGAAGGCATACAGGAACTTGTGCCACGCTAGGACAAGTGCCTACAAAATTTCGGCAGCTATGTAAAAAAGTAGTTTAACAGTTGTAGATTTTTGTACAATAAATATTTTTTCTGTATCTATACACGTTTGTTTTATATAACCAAACGGAACTTACTTTCTGGACGTACCTCGTATTTCCAACCAAAGTTAAACAAAAATTAGTACAAACACTTATCTTGCCAAATCTTTACTATTGTGGTAAATTTCTACACGCCAAAAATAGCCAAAATTCGAGACGCCTCAACCTAGTGATGAATGCCTGCGTTAGGTACGTGTGCAATGTACTAGTCTTGTGTAGTTCGCGTACGAAGTAGTTCGGAAAAGGGCTCCCACAGGCGAACTACGCGAACTAGTTCGCAGATCCCTCGCCTCTTAGTTCGTCCGCTCCTTTTCCGAAGACTGACGGGAAACAGCGAGAGGACGCGAGAGCGCGCAGAATCGCGTGATTCCCTTCTGCCAGTTTACCATTTCGAGCTGAGATGCAGCTCAGCTGTAGTTTCATAGTTCACTGCCACAAATTTTCTTTTCCAAAGTATTCTAAATAATAACGGGTTTATTTGCTTAAGTATTTGATGTCTGATTGGCCCAAAATACGGGTAATAGCAAACGCTTGGGCAACACTGATAATTATATAAAAAAGCTGTCATAACAAAAGAAAGAGCTCTTTTAGTATCCGTAGCAAAAGCCAAAAAGAGCGGACTAACTAAAAGGAGCGACCTACTTCGCGGCCGAGCTGCGAACTAAAAGGAGAGCTACCTGTCGCGAACTAAAATATGCGCGATCGGGCGCGAACTAAAATCTGCGCGATCGGTCGCGAACTAAAACGTACGTTACCGGTCGCGAAAAATTATGCCAAACGTATCACGCTTCTTAGTTCGTTGGATTCTTTTCTGAAGACCGACGGGCAATAGCGAGATAGCGCGAAGCAGAATTAAAAATCACGTGTTTTCCTTCTGCTGACGAGAGCCATTTCGAGGTGAGCGTCTGCCTGCATCTGACTAGTAAATTCCATAATTCTAAGAGCCGCGAACTAAAGTGAGCTAGTATGCGCAAGTCTACAATGTACTGTTGTACCACATAAGTGGCGCGATTTTCAAACGCTGTGTTTACTTCATCGATTTTTAGCCACCAGTGTCCCACGTTAAACACCTATCACCTTTCCACAACCGCAATACCAGATCGCATACGTCTAGCATCTTGGCTGTACCTTTACATAACACCAAAACTTTCTCTGTGTCGTTCTCCATCTCAGCTATACGACTATGGAACACAGTGCTATGTGATCTACGTCTTACCCTAAACCACTTGAAATAACATATTAACGACGCCAGAGCCTCTATTCTTATGCTTCTCTCAGTTCTTTCTCTCCAACATATAATTGAATATTATCATTATATTTTTCTTTCTCTATCCAATCTATTCTATATCTTTGTTATCACATTCTATCCTCTTTTGTTTCTGCACGATATGAATAACTCACAATCTGTAAGAACATAACGAGACAATTCCTGAATGGTAATAGGGTGGATATTCACAATTTGAAACATGCTTACTGTACTTTGCAGAGTCATTGTTAATATTGTCATTACTACTTTTATTATTATCATTCTTATAAATTATCTATATAATATTGCTCATAATTATATTCTAGTAATAATTGTTATTTTTTAACTGTAATGCTTTTAATACGTATGTTATGTCTATAATGTACTACACAAATTGTTGTATCGAGTAAGCCGAGTTAGGTGTCAGACAACCCTAATCTGTCCAGGTAAAATAAATGCATATATATAAATATATAATATACTGTTGGGACGGGTATCAATATACAAAACCGCATACACGAAAATAGAAGTACCGAACTGTATTACTACTATATACAAACAAGCCAATGAAACTGATATAATTCAAAATGGTCTTTGCCACACATGCGCGTAAAAGACTATATATTTATATATACAGGGTGCTCCACTAAGTCTGTTTGCCCAAACTAACAGTGATAGGAATGTAGTTTAAATTGGTTTGGACGCAGCTGGTTTCAACGATTCCAATGCACGATTGAAAAAAAAAAAAACTATTGTTCCGTTTCAAAAAATTATATCTTTGTGCTGTAACTCTTTGGAAAATGATACAATAAACTATGTTCATAGCTCCACAGAAAGTGTAACATTTCTTGTGTTGACCTACCGCATTAAAATTTCCCGTCACCTATTATTTTATAAGTTACAGAGGCAAACACACTTAGTGAAACACCATATATATATATATATATATATATATATATATATATATATGGTGTGTGTGTGTGTGTATGTTTAGCCGCCGGCCGATTAGCAGCAGACGCCGCCTTCTGTAAGTGAAACCGGTTTCTGATTAGAAGCGACATACAGCATTTTGATTTTTGTCGGCGCGTTTTCGTTTCAATTCGTAACTTTATACTGTGCTCTCGTGCATATTAGATTCAAATCCACGTTTTTAGATACAGTGTAGTCTTTCTTTGAGCGCATCGCGACTGTAGTTTTTGTTTTCTCGGTACTGTAATAAAAATAAAAAATAAAAATAAAAATAAAAAAATGTTCAAATGTTTGTAGAGCTTAAGGGACTTAACTACGGGGTCATCAGTCTCTAAACATACAAACTCCTTATGAAATAGCTTATACTAAAGACGGCACAAACATCCATGCCCGACGGGGAATTCGAACCTCTGACAACAGCGGCCGTGCAGACCGTGACTGGCACGCCGCAGACCGCTCGGCCACCTCGATCGGCGCACTGCAATCATGAATAGGGATTGCGACTGTTGTGTGCGGATGCAGTCTGAGCTGGTGACACTTCGCTCCAGTTTGAAGCTGTCTTAACCTGGGTTGCACAGCTGGAGGCTGCGATCGAGGGGCGTCGTTGTTGTTGGCCGGTAGTGGGGACCGAACGGACTCCCGTCGTCTCCACCAATCGGCCTGCGCCAGCGACACGACCTGATACTGCTAGCAGTGAGCGAGACACTTCACCCGTTGTTGCGTGGGAGGTTGCTCCAGTGCGTGGCAGGAGGCGCAAGACATTCTGGGGGACCGATCGTGATGCTTCCCAGGTTCGCCTTGCGAACAGGTTTGAGGCGCTACCTGTTCAGGATGGAAGACCACCGTTATTTGTAAAATTAATTCAGCTGAAAGGAGCCAGTTAAAAAGCTTACTTCAAACATATAACTCTGACCGTAAGAACCAGTTAAGGGGTTCGCGTGAAGTACTGACTACTTCCTGCAACAGAATCTTGTTACACGGCCCAACATTTAGAAATGACTCAAAACTTATTTTAGCAGCAGGAAGACAAAGGGATAGTGACCGACACACGTCGTAGATCACGAGAATTACACACAATCATTAATATACAAGCCACCGCGAACTAAACAATTACTTGAAGGTGGCTGAGAGAACATTTATGGCACAACGTAATTAACAATATGATAATTTGCACCTGAATTTGTTCTCAGCAATGGTGAAAAACAACGTTAAATAAAAGGGAGAGTATTCATTAACTAATATTCATAAGTAGAACAAAATTTCACTGGCAATAAATAATTTATTCAGTTCAAACATGAGCAAATGTGGGAATCAATTTTGTTAAACAATAAAAATGCATCCCATTAAAAAATTTACTTAAAGTAATCTGAACAGAACGTCGTCAGTGGAGGGATTTACAATCAACAAGCATTCAGCCACTCACACGCGCGAAGCAAAGCGAAAATCCCCAACTCAGCGTGCTGATACGAAGCAGAAGCAGGCGCCGCTAACGTAGGGGAAATTCAGCGAACCAGGATGTACCACACAACACAAGAAAAATAAACTTCGTAGGTGGACCTGGTCTGTCTTTCTTTACTTGAGATGGTACGCAATATTAGTGAGATAAATTTCCATTTAAATCAAACCGTGAGTATGCACAATTACTGAGACACACGGCACGTGTCTGCTACATTACATATTCGCACCCCACTGAAGGCGAAGTGCTTAAAGATCGTATACGTTTCAACAAAAATCAACGGAATCATAGATTACGAAGCACGAATACACAATAGTATGGCGCTGGTATGTGAGCAGTGGCGAAAACACAAGTGACTAGCTATAAACCCTTGAAGTCGGAGTTCGGAGCCACATGGTTCCGAAAACCAGGAAGAATACAAAAATTCAATTTCTGAAACATGAAGAAAAATAGCTACGGCATGCAATCCTTAGAAATCCGTAGGATATCATAAGGAAGCTAAAGAAATGCAGTTAGACGCGATTGGAAGGGTTTACACTGATGGACGTAGTCCAGTCTTGAAAAATCAGAAAAATGGAATAAATTCAAAGTCGGAGGAAATCAATTAAGAAATACGGCATGCAGCCCTTAGAAAAGTATTTCATAAGCAAGCTAATAAAGGGGGTAGTACAATTCTAGAAGAGGATTTACTAACGGAGTCTGAATACAAGCTACAAGTTTGGAAACGAAACAGCAATTTAAAATAGACGGAGGAGATCGCTATGTAATAAGGGAAGTCAGAAAGCTACATGTATTGAAGAGCCTAGAAATATACACAGGGGTAACTGAAGGCTTTGTTCTAAGAACACTCCACGTGGTGTACATATCACTCGTGAAAGGAGGAAATGGAAAGGAATATTTCATATACATGACACAGAATAAAAATATTCCCACACATTAGTCGCATCCCACAAAGCTAAAAAGAAATTAAATAGCTTTCGTACACCACCAGCTAGTCTAAGAAAGTTTACCGATTCCCAGCCATTATCAAACCGAATTCGTTACATATTCACCGTGTTTACCTATGCAAAATCACCAAAATGAAATTCGATACACTTCTGTACATGTTCGGAGAAACTTATTCCGAAAATGAACCTAAGTTCTTAAGTCTAACTTAAACATCAGACAAAGAATCGCTACCACCTCAAGGGAGGAAAGAAAATCAGAATGTCTTACCAGGTCGAAGCACAGCCATAGAGTGACCAGACTGCCAGGGAGTCGCCCGCCACCACCGGAAATCGGTAAAAAACCAGAAAGTCGAGGTGGTGGGGAGAGCCGAGACGTGCACGTCCTGCCGAGGCTCACTACTGGGCATTGCCAATCCAACTTGTAACCAAAGGGTGGAGGATCCTCTTTGGTAGCATCAAAAGCAGAAGTTGGTAACGACAACCTATCGACACAAAGCCAGAAAAACATGCAAACCAGTCAGCCAGTAGTCGACGACGAAAATTCGCATACAAACGCTCAGACTGCTATACTAGAAGATGCTCATTCATGCATATACAGAATAAAGCAAGTACACATTCTCACAGGGACAGTGGCGTCATGGAGAGACCGTTCATATTGCCACATTCAGAGAAACAATGATAAATGGTTAGCGTAACAAAATCCCAGCTATATTAACACAGTATTACAGAAACTAACATTTAAAAACATGAAATGAAATGCTATTCCTCATGCCTCCCAACGAAAGGGGTTTTCGTTTAGTAGGAAAGATCGTCTGGTGAACTTAGATAAATTACAAAGTAAAAAATCGCACTGACGTGTTTTACGGCCCACTTTAGATTGTAGTTTTATAAGTTTTTGCAATCATTTTGGACCCAAATAATAAGTAATTAATTAATAAGAATGTCTGAAACCCTTTTAGGAAAAAAATTAGGTAGTGGCGGGTTCCGAACCACCGACCTTTCGCGTCAAAATCCAGCACCTAGCCCTCTACGCTACGGCTATAATCGTATACCATTAATGGATGTTGTTAACTGATGTTAATATTGCGTTTGTAGACATTAGATTATCATTTATCGTACGAAGAACACTGTATTTTAGTTAATTCCTCACTGTGCCGTTGCTTTGAAATGACAACGCGTATGTTACAATAAGAAAATCATCAAATACGCGAGGAATGTCACGTGACATCTCCGAACGGCTGGTTTTCGTTAATTCAATGGAGGGTGTCAAATTTCCGTTATTTTTGCAAATATGTCTCAAACGATACGAGATACGAAAAAAAAGTAAGGGAGATAAGTTGTAGAGAATTTCTTCCTCTACCAATTAGGTTATTCAATTTTCGTGTCAGATGAACGGTTCGTTTGCAATTACAATTATATTACAAATGGCTTTTTTTGGTTTTACTGTCGTATTGTTTGTCCGAAAAATTTGAAAAAGGGAGGTTCTGGTCTCTGGCGGCGTACAATAATGTCTGTAAAATTTGGTGCTGATCGGTTGAACGGTTCGTCTTAAAAACAGGGACGTTATGGACAGACAGACTGACAGACATACATCCCAAAATCGCCGTTATTTTTGCAAATATCTTTGAAATGCTACGAGATATGAAAAAAACATAAGAGAGCAGAATTGTAGAGAATTTTCTCCTCTACAAATCGGGTTATTCAATTTTCGTGTCAGATGAATAGTTAAGCCGGTATTTTCATTTACATTTCGAGCTGTCAAAAGACGATCGCAAAGGCCCACTTTTAGTGTTACTACCGTAACCTAAAGTGGGCCAAAACCTAGGGAAGACGGCAGACAGCCATCTTTCAAAGACAGCATTCCTTATCCTGAGGTCAGCAAGCAGACTGCAAGATCCGTGCTTTCACTCTATGTTCATCCAGACTGGCGCGGGTCGGACATGGCTGTGGTGCGCTCCGCGACTCTCGCCACTTTCGAAAGTTATAAGTGTACGAATACGTTTCGGAACATCGCGTGTGTGTTCGGAAAGACCTCCCTGTGCCGTGTGTGGAATTTCAAGGTGAAAGGTTCGGAATTAAGCTGTAGAACCGTGTGAAAAGTGTTTGGCGTAGGTACGCGGTAGACTGCTGCAGACTGCTGTTCCATATGTTATCGCTAGAAACTGGTTTCTTGTGCTTTTCTTCCAAAGGAAAGATACTCGTGTGACGTTTTAAGGTGAACTATAACGCTTTACGTAGGAATAAGTGACCTTTCTCCAGAGCGTGACTGTACTATAATATTTCATTAGTACTGACATATTACAAGGATAATTTCTGTATTAAACATAGCGTGTGAAGCACATAGTGAGGTATAACACAGTATTTTAGACATAACTGTTTTCATTACATGGGCACAAAACCGATAATAACAAGTAAACATTGATTTAGTGTTAGTGTATGAACCATATGTTAGGCAAGTGGCACAAATGAACCAATACTGTTCACTGTAAGGTCATAGTGAACGCTACGTTCCATAGAACCTTTAGACATATCGTACAATTACTTTTGGTGTTATACTACAGTAACGCAATAGACTGAGAACTGCTAAGTCCGCTAAGTGTGCCAGTGCGCGGCGCGTCGTTGCTGGGTGCGAGGCATCGCGGCTCAGCCGCTAGAGGACGGGCGTGTTGTGTTGCTACGCAACTGCAGTGCTGCCATCGCGTGGCAAGTGCCGCGTGGCAGGCGCGGCGTATCGCTTCAGTCGCTGCCCGTCTGCGGTCAGCGGCGGACGACGACGCCGGAGGCGCTACGGTCTTGCGTCCAACATGGAGTCGACACCAATCACAAAAAGGCTTAGCACAAGAAGAGACTCATTTGATTCCGTCAAAAGCGAAACAAGTGTGTACGAGGACCAACTTGCGGATGTTGACGCCTACATCAAGGAACTAACAGAGGACCTAAAAATTAGAAAGTTAAGCACCAGTGTCATTCCACAAGTTAAAAAATACCTTATACAGGCTGCCCTCCGTGAAAACTCGAAGGACAAATCATTGAATTGAGAAACGAGATCAAAAGACTCAATAAGGCCCTTGAAATCGCCAATGTGCAAATCTGAAGACACGATTTGGACTCAGCCGAAAGCCTGCAACTTGCCAGGCTGGAGGGTCAAATTGATATACTGAAGGAGCAAAACAACAAACTGATCGGCGACCTGGATTCAAAGGATATGGACATTATCAGTTTAAAAGTTCAGAATGGAAAACTATAGGACGAAATACAAAAATTACAAGGAAAATCACAGACGAAGAAGAAGTTGCCAAGCTGGAGGCAGAGCTACGAGTATTAAAAGAAGAAAACAAGATAATCAGGACAACCAGTGAGGCACCCACGTATGCAATGATGGCAGCAGCCCCGTCGCAAACACCGAGACAGTCGTCGAACATCGAAACTGGAATACAGAGGGCTAAAGGAAAACAGGGAAACGTACTCTTTTTCAAGGCAACAGATAAAAAGTCGACTAAAGAGGTGATGGCCGAAATAACCAGAACCATCAATCGAAAAGAAGACAGGGTGAAAATCAAGGGAATCAGATCAACTACCAACACTGATCGTGGAAACGGCTACTAAGACTGATGCTGCTGAGGTTTCTGAGAAGACCGCCACCCTTCCAAACATACAATGCGAGAAAACTAGAAAGAGAAGACCAATGGTTATAATTCATCAGTTTCTCACATACCTTAAGGATGAAGAGTTTATGGAACAATTATACCAAATCAATCTCAGAGACCACATCCCCAAGGACGAATTTAACAAAGAGGCATGTCTTAAATTCAAAACCGAACGGAAAACAAGCAATAAGGCCAACAATGTACTTGAAGTTAGCCCCAGAATATGGTGCATCCTTGTCAAGGCCGAAAGAGTATATATTGATTTAGAATCCCTAAGAGTTAAAGACTTCGCTAGAGTATCAAGATGTTATACATGTGACCTGGGCCATTCAACAAAACAATGCAAGCTAAAAGAACCTATGTGCCAAACCAGGGCACATTAAAGCTGACTGTGAAAATGACGAAGTTCCATGCATTCCATGCATGTACCGTAAACGAACATGTAGCCACAAAGGGGGACCAGACTGTGTAACACATAAGCACCTCTTGGACAAGATAATAAATAACACCGATTATGGATTATAACCAACAACAAGAGTTACCAGGGAGCCACCACACCCCACAACCTCAACAACACCACCCCCCTCAACAGAGGAAGAAGTCACCGTCGACCAGGGCACGCTCCTGGCAGCGCGCCATCACGTGGCGGCGGCAGATGGGCTTCATTCCACCGCCGGTCGGTGAACTGGACCTCGACTGCATCCCGTCCCTGGTCGCCTCAGACGTCGCACAACAGCAGTTCCTGTGCGCTGCAGAATACGTCGAGGAACTGTGTAGACGCAGTGTCATAAACCATGAAGACGCCAGAATAATCAAAAGATGCTTTATTGATAGTATGATTGCACAAATATAACTTACAACACCCAAAGTCACAATACACCTAAGGATAGGATCACTGCCAACCCAAAAAAAACCTAGTTAAGCAAGTAGAAGAAATAGAAAACGGTATCGAGATCCTTGAAGTAGACATTAAGGAGGATCAAAAATCTAAAAGCCTTAACACCAAAAAACCAGAATCAACACTACACACAAACAGTAATATAGATTACAAATAATCAAGGGATCTATTCTCAGTCAACCTCAACAAAGTAGCCAAACGAGTAGTGGAAATAAAGGAAAGCCTGGAAATAACTGGTGAGATCATACAGGACGATGAAATAAATAGTACCACTAAAGAAGTAACACTCACTAAAAAAGACTACACTCTAAATGCTACCACACCAAAAATATATAACGTAGATAAATGTAAAAACAAAATAAGGCCGATCGCCTTTGTGTCTGGGGGTGTCATTGACTCAAGTGGTAAATACACACCTACACAAAACAACACAAATACACACCAATACACCAACACACACCCAAACCTGGAGGCACCAACAACGACAACTAATACAGAAATTACAACGACATAACCCATACTGACAAGGTTGACACAACTGTATCTGACACAGATTTTAATACCACACAACCAACAAACTTAATAATAGAATTAGACCTTGACAAACGACGACGAGCTGAATATGACTACCGGACAATGGAGGAAAATGCAAAACTATCAAGACTGGAAAATCTCCATACCTTTCAGGCAGCCCTAAGACAAGTGACAAGACAAATGCACCCTAAAAGAGCCAATGTCTGCTACCCAATGGCAGAACAAACAGACAGACTAGTCCTGAAGGCATTCAGTCTCCCTAAAGACGGACTTTGTGACATCCTTATAAAGACTTGCTCCAGGAGAGGCGAAAGCTTCAACCTAGAAGAAGCCTACCGAGACATGGCTCTGGCATACGGGAGGGTGTACCTATATCCTACACTTGAGGGTGCCAGATGCGTGGTTTGGACCCACTACCCATGAAAATTCTACAACTACATGCACAAGGTAGTACACTCGCCTGTATGGAACTAGCCAGGTTAATAGAGGAACAGGAAGTGGACATTGTGTGCCTCCAGGAACCACACCTAAGAAACGGCAAAATTACAGGAATGCCTCACAAATACACAATACGGACGCTATGGCAGCCATAATCGTCACTAATCCGCAATACACCATTACACAGATATCTCACCTCTGTACCATGCACCTTGTCACTGTGGAAGTCATCATAGGAAGGACTAAGTGGGTAGTTACCTCAATTTACGCGCAATATTCGCACGACATTGAGCCCTACCTACACTACATAGGCTGCCTAGCTGACATTACTAATAACAGGCACTTAATCATTGCCACGGACATAAACGCCTGGACCACTCGTTGGTTCTCTAACACAACTAATGTCAAAGGGGAAATGGTCAACCAACACCTTAACCTCAATAACCTATTCGTGGCTAACTCACCCAATCAACCGCCTACTTACAGAGGACCAGGTGGAACTAGCAGTCGTATAGCCATCACAATTGTCAACTCCAAAACCCTTCCACTAATGACGGGGTGGCGGGTACATGACGGTGCCATCCATAGCGACCACGATCCCATCATAATACACCTAAAATCTACACGTACACACATCGACGAGACACAACGACGACTGTGTTTTAACAAAGCGGATAGAAGCAAATTACAAGATATAATAGAGGACGCTCATATAAATGAACTAAGGGGATCCGTGGACCTAAGAGCTCATGCTCTGACGACCATATTGCAGATAGCGCAAAATTCCTCCGTACCGACTGCAAAACTAAACAAAAACAGGTGTCCTTGGAACAACAGACTAACTACACTGAGACAGGACTTAAGACGTAAGAGAACCTGGTACCAAAGGGCTAAAACCGAGCAAAAAAAACGATACTTGCAACAACTCCATTTGACAGCCAAAAAGACTTACAAAGACGCACTCTTGCAGACAAGACAACAACACTGGAACACACACATAGAAAAACAGATACAAACAAACGTATGGGGAGAACCTTTTAAAATTTGCACGGAGCGCATCAAAACACCTTTTGTCGTATCGATACTGAAACGTGAAGACGGCACAAACAGCGAGGGATGGAGAACTTCAGCAGAATATCTGCTAAACAAACTCCTACCTGACGACACCAACACAGATGATGATGCGTTCCACACAACACTCAGACACAGCACCAACACTGAATATGACAACGATGCCATCACCATTCGTTTTGCACAGGAAGAGGTTGCCATTGCAATCTCCAAACTAAAAAATAGGAAAGCACCAGGCCCTGATGGAGTTTACTCGGAAACCATCAAAATGGCCGCACCACAGATCATACCCTTCATGACCAACTTATTAAATGACGCCTTACGGCTGGGACGGGTACCTGCTCCCTGGAAACTGGCAAATGCAGTGATCATTAAAAAAGCACCTGACAAGGTCCCACTGAACCCCAAATCCTATAGGCCAATTTGCCTAAATAACAACCTGGCTAAAATCCAGGATCGTCTCTTGTGCGAACGTTTACAGTCGCACAGGGAGCTACTTGGACTTAATCCTACGCAGTATGGTTTCATACGAGGCAAGTCAATTGATGACGCCCTACATGCGGCAACTGATATGGTCCACTCAACAACAGTCAAATACGCTTTGGCCATCCTTGTGGATATTGCTGGCGCCTTTGATAACAACGCATGACGAAAATTTTGTGAAATCGTCAGAAGAATAAATTTTCGTAAAATATCCCTATTTAGTCATAATAATATGCTTCTGCACAAGAAACTAATATGTAAACATAGTTAAGTTCTTCCTGAACAGTAGATGCCTACTCCATATTTGTACACTGAATAATTTGCCGATTGAACAGCTGAATTGTGGCGGACATAACACTCGGAGAACTTAATCAAGAAGGAGGGGAACTAACGTGAATGAACTTCTAGCTCAGAGCATATGCTACGAAATTTTTATTCATGTGATATTGAGAACTTACTCAAAGAACGTTCTGCTGGGGCCGAGCAGTGGGTTCCCAGTTTTACGTCAGAATGAGGCGTGGAACCTGGTGGAGCGCCAGAGGATGCTAATAAAACAGAATTAAAGTTTACACGTTTATTCCGTGCTTTCAATAATTCTGATGAAGGCGCTAGCTCGAAAGAAGCTAGAGCAGTAGACGGCTTCGCCTTCGGGCGCGTCCTCTCGCCGTCACGCTGCGACCTCGGTGTTCCCACTGCTGTGAACCGTCTGATGGTAGCATCCACCCCACGACGTCCGGGAAACGACACAAGGACTGTTACCGAGAAGTGCTTTGTCCCTTCTCCAGTCTATGCAGCTACCAGTGGATCCATGCGTGGAGCCAAGTTGAATGCCGGACTGATACCCGACTCTGGATACCGGCTGGCCGGATTAGCACCTGAGTGCTAACTCGATGACAAGAACATTGGCCGTTGGTAACCTACCATTGAAGACTGCACTGACCTCAGGCAGCCACCATAGGGTTGTGAAGTCGACAGCACAGCGGATCACCATCTTCTCCAGATGATGCTTGGTGCGAAGTATGACATCAGACTCCATCTCGTAGCTGGCTCTAGCAGCTACCAGCAGCAGCAGCTGCTATCTGTCACAAAGACTGAGCACAATGATTAGGCCAGTGAATCGACGACTACCCCCTGGTCATCGTCGATCTCGAAGACCAAGTGACTGCTGCTTCTGAAAGCGGGAATATACATATATTTTCCTGAAGCTATGAAGTATGAAACGGTTCGTATGTGTTTCATTTGAAAGTGCAGTGTTCACTCGATGTACCTTTACCACTGACGCAACCGCTCTCTTATTCACTCTTGTTGTGTGTTGATTCACTTCTTTACTTCTTCGCCATCACACTTTTATTGGTTAAAGTGGAGCCCAAGTACTTTAACTTTTCAGCCCGATTAAAAGTACTACCTTAGACAACAACGGAAGGAGGAAGATCTCGGCAGCTTGATACAATAAGATATTTCGTTTTTATTATCATTCAGCAGCAGCGAAATTTATTTTTGTATTGTCAAATTCAAATGTTTCAAATGTTTGTATAGCTTATGGGACTTAACTACGGTGTCATCAGTCCCTAAACTTACAAACTACTTATGAACTAGCTAATACTAAGGACGGCACCAATATCCATGCCCGAGGGGGGATTCGAACCCCCGACCGTAGTGGCCGTACAGAACGTGACTGGCGCGCCGCAGACCGCTCTGCCACCGCGTCCGGCCCATTGTAACAAACCCAACATTGTGTAAAGTGCAAATCGGAGAAGTTTGCTCAGTGCATTTTCTTTAAGAGGGTCTGTACCTTATTTCACGTCAGGAAGATGATACGGGCAGTAATGGCTTTCAGACCGTAACCTGTGATAGAAAGCTGGGAAACAAGGGCCCGTGTGGTGCCGCGGGCGCCGACCCTAACAAAGCGGCCGATTCTGTAATTATACTGGGGCGGCGCGCGGAATTGTGGCGCGCCAGAGCGCTGGCGCCAGTGGCTGCCGCCGATTGCCTGCCCATCACAGCCGCCCCTGCTCCTCCCAAGGCTGCTGGGCCCCCGCAGCGATCTGACAGGTAGCAGGCGCCGCCGCACCACAGCCTCTGAGAGGAGCCGCCGGCCAGCTATTGTTGGGCGGCGGGCGATGCTGGAAACTGACGAGTCTGGGGGCGAGGGGGCGTGGCTGCCCGTCACGCGGACGCCGCCGTGCTGGGGGGCGAGGCGTCGCTCAAGGCAGCTGCGGAACAAACAGCCGACATTCCCGTTACAAGGAGCGTCTCCGCCGACGTTGGCGCGATGTGCGAAGCTTGCAATAGTTTCCACAACGAAACACTGCCACGTAAAACAGTAGAAAATTCCAAGAAGTTCTGGTCGTATCTAACGTATACTAGAGGAAAAACTCAATCAATACATTATGGATGAAACCAGTGCCGTAACTATGGGGGGGAGGATGAGGGGGATGGAATCCCCCCCCCCCAGAACCCGAAAAGGAAGAGAGAAAAAAGGAGAGAGAGAGAGAGAGGGAAAAAAAAGAAAAAAAAAGAAAGAAAGAAATCGTATAACAGCAATCTGGTAAAGGTAAAGATTTGAAACTTGGGGTGTTTTACCATAAGCTTTCATTGGAAGGGAGTGAATTAGTTTCTTCAATGGGAGTGGTAGATGGTAGTCTGTCTGGAAAGTAACTAAAATTTTGCTCGTCAAGCAGATCTATCCACTCCCAAAGCCAAGTCCTAGTTACACCACTGGATGAAACCTACAAGATAACTGTGAGATATTCTGCAAGTTTTATTGGTTTACGAATCGGTATTCGTCTGTTATTCTATCGTTGTTGTTGTTGTTATGGTCTTCAGTCCAGAGACTGGTTTACCGGCCGCGGTAGCCGATGGGACTGATGCGCGCCGGACGCGATGGCCGAGGGGACTGAGGCGCTCCAGTCACGGTCTGCACGGCCACTATGGTCGGGGGTTCGAATCCCCCCTCGGGAATGTATATTTGTGCCGTCCTTAGCAAGTTCATAAGTAGTTTGTAAGCTTAGGGACTGATGACCCCCTAGTTAAGTCCCACCTCTGCGATTTTTACCCCACACACTTCCCTCCAATGCTAAATTTACGATTCCCCGGTGTCTAAGAATGTGTCCTACCAAGCGAGCCCTTCTTTTAGTCAAGGTATGCCAAAAATTCCTTTTCTCACCAATTCTGTTCAGTATTCTTCATTAGTTATGCGATCTACCCACCTAACATTCAGCATTCTTCTGTAGCACCACATTTCAAAAGCCTCTATTCTCTTCCTGTCCGCACTGTTTATCGTCCATGTTTCACTCCCGTACAAGGCAAAAGTCCACACAAATGCCATCAGAAAAGATTTCCTTACACTTCAATTAATATTCGATGTTAACAAATTTCTCTTTTTTAAGAACGCTTTTCTACCCATTGCCATTCTGCATTTTATATCCTCTGTACTGCGACCATCATTTGTTATTTTACTGCCCAAGTAACAAAACTCATCCACCACCTTCATTGTTCCATCATCAGGTAAATATTACAAGTTTCAAAGATATTAAGTTGGTAGATAATTTATATCTACATTTAAATGGGATACTCCGCAAATCACATTCAACGGCCTGGCAGAGAGTTCATCGAATCAGCTTCATTTTATTTATCTCCCATTCCATTCTCGAATACAGTAGAACCCCTCTAACCGATCTTGGATGGTCCGTCACTCCGGTTATTCCGACCCTGCTCAGGCTCGCGACTAGTCGCTGACTGGAAGCCAGTCCAGCCATTGTTGCGGTGTCTATCGCTGTGCATATTGTTATACTGTACGTTACTGTGCAGTTTTATCCTTTGTTGGGATTACAAAACGTAGTTGTTTGCTTTATTCAGTGTTCTTTACAGTACTTATTACATTCATTGTGTGTACAGTTGTCTCTTTTTCAACATGTCTCGATTCACTAAATAAAAAATTAGTAGTGCTACAAAGCCTGGACACAGGAGAATCGCTCTGAAAAAATGGCAAAGGAACTGAATGAATCAAGGGTTGGAGGAAGAATCGGAAAGACATTCAATCCTATACAGTTACGATTGATAATGAAAACACCCTGAAGAATCGCAAAACATTAAAAAAAAAAAAAAAAAAAACGTGAACGTGAACTGCTTGATAACGCACTATGGATGTAGTTTTGTCAAGAAAGAAGGAAAGGGACTCCAATATCCGGGCCGGTTCTCAAAGAAGAAGCGATAGTTTTGCACATAAAACTGGAAGCCGAAAGTAAACTTTTTTGCCAGTGAAGGCTGGATTGATCGTTGGAAAACTCGTCATGGTGTCTGATTTGTTTCTATAGTAAGTACAGTACAGTACTGTAATTTGCCGTTTTTCCTTTTAAAACCAATACATATTATAGTGTATGTAGACTTATTTGAGTTAATATATTGTTTGACACTCTGTATAAAACATCTTTTTATATTACTGTAGACGTCTTTTAGTTCTTAAATCGTTTAACATTTTGTACTAAATGTCTTTTTATGTTTTTTTTTTGCTATAAGTATTAGATTTTTCGGATAATTTGACCATTTTTTCGTTCCGACCATGGTAACGGATTAGAGGGGTTCTACTGTAGCGCGCCGGAAGAAAGAACACCTGAATCTCTCCGTTCGAGCTCTGATTTCTCGTATTTTATTCTGATAATCTTTTCTACCTTTGTAAGTGGCAGTCAACAATATATTTTCGCATTCGGAGAAGAATGTTGGCGATTGGAGTTTCGTAAGTAGACCACGCCGCAGCCATAAACGCCGTTTTTGTAACGATTCCCATCCCAGATCCTGTATCATTTCCGTTACGCTGTTTCCCATGTATCGTGACAGTACGAAACGAGCTGCCTTCTTTGCACTCTTTTGAAGTCCTCCGTGAAACCCACCTGATAACGATCCCACACTGGGTAGCAATACTCCAAAAAAGGACGGACAAGCGTAGTGTAGACAGTTTCTGTAGTACTTCTGTTGCATGTTTTAAGGACTCTGCCCGGAAAATGCAATCGCTAGTTCGCCTTTCTTTTCGTATTCATGTGGACGACTTCACACGTTTCATTATTTAGTCATTTGCCAATTTTTACACCATAGTGCTATCTTATTTAGATAGTTCTGCAGTTGGTTTTGATCTTTCGATGATTTTACGAGACGGTAAATGACGGCGTCATCTGCAAACAACCTAAGAGAGCTGCTTAGATTTTTTCCCAAATCGTTTATGTAAATAAGGAATAGCAAAGGACAAATAACACTAAACTGTGGAACGCCCGACATCACCTCTGTTTTAGTCGATGCCTTACCATCGTTTACTACAAACTTTCCAGGGAGAATAGTGCTTTGGTTTATAACTAAGTGAGGGAAATTGTAACAATTCAGTTTGCGGTGTAAAATACTGAAATTGATAAAATATGAAACAATAAAATAAATTACTACATTATCCTAAGAAATATAAGTTTAAACAATAGAAACTGGTTGACAAAATTGACCAAAAATTTATCTTAAACGAGTCCAATGCCTGGAACATGGAAACGTGTGAGAAAGTTGAATGAAACATCTGTAAATATATGTTAAAATTACAGAGGAACACTGTGCTGTAGTTCCCTCTCAACTGTCACACAGATGAGAAAATGCCAGATATCGAAATAAATGACAGAGGGATAGAAAAACAATTAAAATCGCTCAAAATAGGAAAGGCCGCTGGACCTGATGGAATACCAGTTCGATTTTACACAGAGTACGCGCAGGAACTTGCTTCCCGTCTTGCAGTGGTGTGCCGTAGGTCTCTAGAAGAGCGTACTGTTCCAAAAGATTGTAAAATTGCCCAGATCATCCCCGTTTCCAAGGAGGGACGTGAAACAGATGTGCAGAACTATAGGTCTATATCTCTAACGTCAGTTGTAGAAGTTTGGAACACGTATTATATTCGACTATAATTACTTTCCTGTAGGAATCAGCATGGGTTCCGAAAAGGCGATTGTGTGAAACCCAGCTCGAGCTATTCGTCCACGAGACTCAGAGGGCCATAGACACGGGTTCTCAGGTAGATGTCGTGTTTCTTGACTTCCGCAAGTGGTTTGATACAGTTCCCCAGAGACATTTAATGAACACAGTAAGAGCGTATGGTCTATCAGACCAATTGTGTGATTGGATTGAGGAGTTCCTAGATAAGAGAAGCAGCATGTCATTCTCAATGGAGAGAAGTCTTCGAAGTAAGAGTGATGTCAGATGTGCCACAGGGGAGTGTCGTGGGAACGTAGCTATTCACAGCTCTTATATAAATGACCTTGTGGATAACATCGGAAGTTCACTGGGGCATTTTTCGGTTGATGTTGTAGTATATAGTTTTGTGTCCCGACTTCGTCGCCGCTTTTGTGTCCCAGCCTCGTCGCAGGTGTCGGTGGCCGAGTGGAACGAGACCGACACAGTAACAAAAATAGCACGCTGGTGCAGGTACGGAGGGGAGCAGCCAGAAACTATAAACACTCGAGTAAATTAGAAAGATATATATTTTGCACAGAATGTAACAATACTTAACTTTTATATAGTACTGCAGAATGTTGATACATAGTTGTTAGAGGCCTGCCTAGTGCCTGTACAATAGCAAAGTCTTCACTCGTGCCTATCGGATTACGAAGGTCCTAACTCGTTGCTATCTCAGTCCGAAGTGACCGGCGTCTTTCCGTGGTGGCCACGAGCGGGGTTGCAGCAGAGGGCGCTCGTGGCTGTCGTCGTGAGAACGCCGCGCCGTGCGTGCATGGCGGCGCGCGGCGAAAGTAAGTGGCGCGCACTTTGTACTTGTGCGACACCACACCCCTCCCCCCAAACCGCCGCGCCGTCGTGGCGTAGGGCTGAGGGCCACGGCGACGGCACTGGGAGGAGGGCCTGGGCGGGGGCGTTACTGGTGGGACGGGCGTCGTAGCTGAGGCCGGGATCGAGACGCCGTCCGCGCCCCGGCATCTGCCTTGAGATCCTCCAGGGAACCCGCCGAAACCTGGGGAAGGGCGCCCGCCCCCGCCCAGAGGGAGCAGGTCATCTTCTTCTGAGGTGCGTGGCCCAAGCTGGGGGGGGGGGGGGGGCCCGCACGGTCCCGGAGTCCCTCTCGGTGACGCTGTCATCTGCGGCGGCGACAGCGGCGGCGACGACTGCGTCGGATGTACGTCGACGTCCATAGGGATCTCGTAGTCCGGGGACGAACGATGTGGCTGTGCTCCCTGGCGGTGAACTGGGTCTGGAATCAAGAAACCGGAGACAGGATCGCGCGGCCTGTGCAGGCGCAATTGGTTTGCGTGGCGCCGCAGCTCCGACCCTGTGGAAGAACGTACAACAAACATATTGCGACCAAGCACGCGTTGAATGGTGCCCGGCAACCATGTCTTCTTGTTTCCAGCAAACACCCTGTACAGCACCGGCGTGGAAACCTGAAAACGCGTAGCGCCATACGAACCGACTCGGTGCGTGGGAGGCTGCAGCAGGTGAAGGAGAGTGCGGTGACGGCGGCCGTGTAGCAGCTCGGCAGGAGACGGGCCGTCACGTGGCATGCACCGATACGTAGACAGGAAAATTTGAAGAGCTTGCTGCCTGGAGTGCTGACCTTTCATCTTCTCCATGTGAGACTTGAATGTTCGAACGAAACGTTCTGCTTCACCATTGGACTGAGGGTGAAAAGGTGCGGTGGTGATATGCTGAATGCCATTCACACGACAAAACTGTTGAAATTCTGCACTAACAAACTGAGGTCCATTGTCACTGACGATAGTTTCAGGCAAGCCTTCGATGCAAAACACTGATGTTAAGGCACTGATTGTACTAGACGCCGTCGTTGAGTTCATGGCAATCACAAAAGGAAACTTGCTGAAAGCGTCTACAACAATTAACCAGCGCGTATTCCAGAAAGGTCCGGCAAAGTCAATATGTAAACGTTGCCATGGTCCCTTGGGGCGTGGCCAGTCTGAGAAACGCTGTGGAGGAGCCGCCTGATGCTCCGCACAAACTGTACACTGTGAAGTCATGCTCTCTATCTGAGCGTCCATACCAACCCAGGTACAATGACGTCTGGCCAGTTGCTTTGTCCTAACAATGCCCCAATGTCCTTGATGCAGGAGGCGTAACACTTCTCGTTGCAGGGAACGAGGAACAATCACTCTTGCTTGGTCGTTGTCGGTATGTAACAACAGAACACCCTGACTTAAGGATAATGCATGACGTTGTGCAAAATAACGTCGAACCAGAGGCCGATCAATGTCTTTGGCTCTGGCAGGCCAACCAAAGCGAACAAAACGTGCTACCACACTTAGGTCTGCATCCGCAGCTGTTTCCTGTGCAACCCGACGAGAGTTCAAAGGAAAGTCTGCGACAGCGGAAGCATCTCTGGAGTCTATCTGACAACATGCCATTTCCGAAGAATCAAATGATACATCCTGGCCAACCGGAAGTCGGGAAAGTGTGTCCGCGTTGGCATGTTTAGTGGTAGGTCGGTACAAAATCTCATACTGATAATTAGACAATATCAAGGACCATCTCTGAAGCTTTTGTGCCGTTCGTGGCGGAATCGGCTTTGTGGGTGAGAACAACGACGTGAGAGGCTTGTGGTCTGTCAACAAATAGAATTTTCTGCCATAGAGATAATGATGAAACTTTGTGACGCCGTAAATGATTGCTAAGGCCTCCTTTTCTATCTGACTGTAATTCTGTTGCGTCGGCGTCAGTAGCTTGGATGCAAAGGCAATAGGACGATCGTGAGAACCAATACGATGTGAGATTACTGCGCCCAGACCGTACTGCTAACACTACAGGCTTCTGTGGGTCAAATGGAATCAAACATGCATCACTGAGTAGTGCAGACTTTAGTTTGTCAAAGGCAACCTGACAATCTTTGGACCATACAAAAGGAACATTCTTCCTACGTAAGTGATGCAGTGGAGCTGCAATCTGAGAGGCATTGGGAATAAATCTAAAATAATAGTTAAGCTTTCCCATTACTGCTTGCAATTCATGCACATTCTTAGGAGGAGGCAAGTCTTTGATTGCTCGAAGATGTGACTGTAAGGGATGAATTCCTTGGGCATTAATCACATGGCCTAGGTACTCTATTTCAGTTTGAAAAAACGAACACTTTGCTTTATTGCAACGTAGACCTGCTGCAGTCAAAACTTTGAAAAGGCACTCCAGGTTTGCTAAATGTTCTTCAACTGTACGTCCGGATACCACAATGTCATCTAAATAGTTCGAGCAACACGGTACAGAAACTGTCAGCTGTTCCAAAAAGCGCTGAAAAATAGCAGGGGCGGAAGAACTGCCAAAGGGTAGGCGTTGAAATTGAAAAAGGCCCATGTGAGTATTAATGACGAAAAACTTTTTTGACTCGCCATTAAGCGGAATTTGTAAGTATGCCTCTGCTAAATCAATCTTAGAAAAGAAACGAGACTGTCCTAATTTGTCCATCAGTTCCTCAGGTCTGGGCAGGGGATACGTGTCCACAGTTGTTTGACTGTTAACTGTTGATTTTAAGTCCGCACAGAGACGAAGTTTTCCTGACGGCTTGGGTATAATTACTATAGGCGAGGCCCACTGACTCGCAGAAACAGGAGAAATCACCCCACTATCTTGCCAACGTTTAAGTTCTTCGGCAACTCTATCACGCAACGCGATAGGCACTGGTCTAGCTTTACGAAATTTTGGAACTGCAGATTCTTTTAAAGTTACATGTGCCACGAAGTCTGTTGCACAACCTAGTTCCGGAGAAAACAAGTCACTATATTTGTCACACAATGCATTGATTTTATCCTGAGGCACTATTGACGAAATTTGAAGCACATCTCTTTGAATTGATAAGCCAAACAAATCAAATGCATCTAGTCCAAAAATGTTCTGTGTCGATTTGGCCTGAAGAACTACAAAAGCAACTGTTTTTGTTACACCTTGGAAAGAGGCAGGCAGGCTACACGTTCCTAGCACGGGAATATTTTCACCTGTATAAGCTGTTAACACTTGCTGTGACGGCGACAATTTTGGCGAACCCAGAAGTTCATAAGTATCTTTATTAATTAATGTAACAGCGGAACCATTATCAAGCTGAAATTGCACAGTCTTATTTTCTATGGAGAGAGTCACAAACAGTTTTTGCTTGCGGCGCTCGACAGGTGCGCGAATGTGGGCAACGTCTGCTACGGTTTGTTTACTGCGCTCGCGCGGGCCGCGTAGTGAAGTAAGCGGCGCAGACTCGGCACGCAGCGGATGAACAACACTGTCACTAGAGGGCACTACCGCCGGATCGGCGTCCGCGCAATGCGAGGCTACTGCACTAAAATTACTTTCAGTATCTACAACAAGTCTACTGTCACTAGCTACACAGTACTGGGCACTATTACAAGGAGCAGTTGCAGAAGGCACTATTTTCACTACAGGAATGCACTGTTCATAGTCATTTTGCTTGTCCCGAACCCTTTTCCGTTGCACTGTTTTACGCGCTCGTCGGCGCTTGCTACGTGGTGCACTATATAGTTTTGGCAAAGGCGCAGAACTACTTTGTTGTAATTGAGAACCAACTAAAGCACTGTTCATCGTCACAGCCCGTATAACATTTACAGTATGAACCGTTCTCGCACTCTGCGAAGCACTGTTTCTAACGTGTCTGTTCTTTGAGTTTTTAATTTGCATACACACAGACTGTACATGTCCTGATTTGCCACATTGATAACAGGTTGCGTTGCGACTAGGGCAATGAGCACGCTTGTGGCGAGACACACACTGGGGGCAAGATTTACGTACATTTTTCTGAAATGAGCGTTGGCGCCCGTTATTCACATTACTGTTTCTACTGTTTCTACGGGGCGACCTTTGTGTCGCACTATTACACTGGCTACTGTTCACTGTCTGTTCAGCACGGCCGGTAGAAAAATAAGAATCACTAGTGCTATACTGAGAACTACGGCTAGGAAAGCGTCCGTTACGGCGCACTGAATTTACACTGTGGCTTTGCATTTCTACATCAGCTAAGTCAAAAGTATCATGCGCTTCTATAAGCTGCAGTACACTGTCTAAGGAGGGGTCAGACTGTTTCAGAATTGCTGCCCTAATTCTGGGGTCCTGAATGTTCTGCGTAATCGCATCTCGCAACATCACGTCACTATACGAAAGTCCACAAGAGCAAGTAAATTTACATTGGCGGGTTAAGCCCTTCATTTCCGTAATCCACTCTTGGTGTGACTGCTGCGGTAATTTTTTAAGTCTGAAAAATCGGTATCGTGCAGCGGCTACAAGAACTTTTCTCTCATAATGAGCATTTAGTGCCTCTACTATTTGTTCAAAGTCTACATCACGAGGAGATGCGTGCGGGAATAGTTTCTGCAGTAACACGAAAGTTTTGGGACCCACCACAGACAATAAAAGATGCTTAACAGTCTGACCTGTAAGTTGATGAGCCGCGACGAGTTCTTGAAACTGTGCGAAATAGTCGCTCCATTCTTCCTCACTTTCGTTGTACTGGCGAAACGTAGGAAGCCTTGCGGCGGCGGGTGTGGGCTGCTGAAGCGGCGGCTGTTGTTGTTGGTTAGCTGCTTGCGCTGTGAGCTGGGCCACAGCCTGGAGGAGCTGGGTAATTTGCGCCGTCTGTAACTGAATAATTTCCATTAAGTTTGGGTTCGGGGTAGTGGCCATGCTGACCGATTAGGCGCCGCGTATACAAGTAAATTATAACAAAACACAAATGCAATATGAAAGAGGACACTCTGCAACAAAAAAGTCCACAAAAACGTAACAAAATATCTTCCCCCAAAAATCTTATAATAAGGGTGGGTGGGCGGGAGCAATTTCTGCGTGCTCCGACTGCTGCTGTCTGGCTGCTGCAAGCGGGCTGGTCCAAGGTTCTATCACTCCTCGTCGCCACTTTTGTGTCCAGACTTCGTCGCCGCTTTTGTGTCCCAGCCTCGTCGTAGGTGTCGGTGGCCGAGTGGAACGAGACCGACACAGTAACAAAAATAGCACGCTGGTGCAGGTACGGAGGGGAGCAGCCAGAAACTATAAACACTCGAGTAAATTAGAAAGATATATATTTTGCACAGAATGTAACAATACTTAACTTTTATATAGTACTGCAGAATGTTGATACATAGTTGTTAGAGGCCTGCCTAGTGCCTGTACAATAGCAAAGTCTTCACTCGTGCCTATCGGATTACGAAGGTCCTAACTCGTTGCTATCTCAGTCCGAAGTGACCGGCGTCTTTCCGTGGTGGCCACGAGCGGGGTTGCAGCAGAGGGCGCTCGTGGCTGTCGTCGTGAGAACGCCGCGCCGTGCGTGCATGGCGGCGCGCGGCGAAAGTAAGTGGCGCGCACTTTGTACTTGTGCGACACCACATATAGAGAGGTGTAACAATGGAAAAATGTATTGAAATGTAGGAGGATCTGCAACCAATTTACGCTTGGTGCAGGGAATGCCAATTGAATGTCAATGTAGACAAGTGTAATGTGCTACGAATACATAGAAAGAAAGATCCTTTATCATTTAGCTACAGAATAGCAAGTCAGGAACTGGAAGCAGTTAATTTCATAAATTATCGGGGAGTAGGTCTTTGGAGTGTTTTAAAAGGGAATGACCAATAAAATTAATCGTCGGTAAAGCAGATGCCAGACTGAGATTTATTAGAAGAAGCCTAAGGAAATGCAGTCCAAAAACAAAGGAAGTGGGTTTACAGTACACTTGTTCGCCCACTGCTTGAATAGTGCTCACCGGTGTGGGATCAGTACCAGGTAGCGTCGATAGAGGAGGTAGAGAGGATCCAACGGAGAGCAGCGCGCTTCATTACAGGAACACTTAGTAATCGTGAAAGCGTTACGGAGATGGTGGATAAACTCCAGTGGAAGACTCTGCAAGAGAGACGCTCTGCAGCTCGGTACGGACATTTGTCGAAGTTTCCAGAACATACATTTAGCGAGGTCAAGCCGTATATTGGTCCCTCCTACGTATAACTCAAGAGGAGATCATGAAGATAAAATCAGAGAGACTAAAGCGCACACAGAGGCATACCGACAATCTTTCTTTATATATACATGTGGCGTCTGTTCCGAAAGAACAGATGTAACTTCTGATCCTGCTGTTGTTATTATTTAATATCCACAGAATATATGACATCAACTGCGAATGGGCAAAGCTGAAAATGTGTACCCAGCCGGAATGGATCTCCTGCTTTATAGGCAGTTGCGCTGAACCCTACACCACTGGGGACACAGTGATCACCGCACCTGCAAGGACTACCTAGGCACGCCTCCCGTCTTCACGTGAACGAAACTGGAATAGGAGGGAGAACCGATAACGGTACTCAAGGGACCCTCTGCCACACACCGTCAGGTAGCTTGCGGAGTATGAATGAAGATGTATATGTACATTTTATCCACTGTTATAACATTTAATTGTCACGTGTTCTCTTTTCTGTCAAAGAATTTGTGGTCTATTTTGCTGTATTGCAACTGTTGTAACCTTATGTGCAGTTGGTTAAATTATAAGCGTGGCCTTAGTTGTCAGAGAAAGAAAAATGAGCACTTTCTTACACCCAATCAAGTCTGGTGTAACTGAATTTTGTAAAGACACTTAAATCAAATTACTTGAACTGCCAACAGCAGGTTTTCAAAATTGTGAATAAATTAGTTAACGTAGAAATTGTTTTATGAGCACCTTTCCAGCTACTCCACTCTGTCTTGTTTGTAGAAATATAAATTCGAGGTCTCAGTCACATACTGCGATTTCATACTCGAGAAATGCGGCGAAGCTGGGCAGTAGGAAAGTTGCCCTAAGCACCATAAAAATTCCTCGCTGTAAAGAAGTACCTCACGTGCGTAAAGTGGAAGCACGAAACAAGTGTCTGACACCTCGCGCGTGAGCATGTACCTGCTGGGCGCAGTGCGATGTGTCTGGCTGCAGTGATCACGGGGAATGCCATCTCAGCAGGAGCCGCGGTACGCGGCGAGGCAGCGGCCGTATTGATGGGCGCGCCTCTCACATTTGAGCTTGTTGCGCCGGCAGCCCCCGTGCGTGCCGATGGCTATCGCCGGGCTACCGGCTGAGTTACGGCGGGCAACACTCGCGGGCCGCACAGTAGCCGAGGCCGCCGCCGTCCGTCTTGTGGCCGACTGCGACGTACGTAGGAAGGGCGCCGCCTCAAAGCCGTCCGATCGCCGACTCTCTAAAGCTCCGATTCTGTACGGGGCTTCAGGACTGTGAAAAATAATTCTCGTTTCCAGTAGAGGGCTGTCTACTGCTTATGGGAGGTGGTGACGAAGACCAAACAGTGGTTCCTGAAGACAGCTGATTTATTAACAAAAAATTACAAGAAGTCAGGCTGGCCTACATTGATTTGTCTTTCTCTACGTAATATTCCCCTAGTTAGCTGAGGCTGCGACCGGTTCAAGCCGCAACGAATCCAGTGACTCGGAGGGTCGTCTGACACGTCCAGAGACTGTGGCAGTCAGCCCCGGCTGAGTCAACACCGTCTAGATACAAGGCCTCACAACAAGCACGTGTTACGTCGCACCGATAGGCTGCCCTCGCCAGCTCACTGGCTGAAGCTGTGAGGCAGTGGGCTGTGCCCCAGCGGCCACCCAGTGAGCTTGCGAGGGCAGCATATCGGTGTGACGTGACACGTAATTTTTTGTGAGGCCTTGTATCTATACGGTGTTGCCTGAGTACACTCACATAACCCATCAACTTGACCAGACACCCGGTGCGACTCCGAGTGACGTCAGCGGCGAGCAGTCACCGCCAACCAAGAAGTGCACCTTCCGCGGTGAACATGAGGATCGGGGCCGTCTTGGCGCCCCACAATATCACCGTTTGGGTTGGCCACCGAGCGGCAGTATGGGGCTCAATGTTCGGGACTCGGTTGCGCCACGGGCTCCTCGATGACGACGGTTAAAATACAGCCTGACCGGCATACACATGGCTAGCTTACGTTGACGACGAGCGACACAGATTAGGTGCAGCTTTGCGCTCTCTCTGACAGACTGGCTGGTGACATCTAATGTTGTTGTTGTTGTTGTGGTCTTCAGTCCAGAGACTGGTTTGATGCAGCTCTCCACCCTACTCTATCCTGAGCAAGCCTTTTCATCTCCTCATAAGAACGACAACCCACATCCACTTGAATCTGCTTATTATACGCGTCTCTTGGTCTCCCTCTGCGATTTTTACCCCACACACTTCCCTCCAATGCTAAATTCACAATTCCTTGATGTCTAAGAATGTGTCCTACCAATCTATCCCTTCTTTTAGTCAAGGTATGCCAGAAATTTCTTTTCTCCCCAATTCGGTTCAGTACCTCCTCATTAGTTACGTGATCCACCCACCTAATCTTCAGCATTCTTCTGTAGCACCACATTTCAAAAGCCTCTATCCTCTTTCTGTCCACACTGCTTATCGTCCATGTTTCACTCCCATACAAGGCAACACTCCATACAAATGCCTTCAGAAAGGACTTCCTTAGGCTTAAATCAATATTCGATGTTAACAAATTTCTCTTTTTCAAAAACGCCTTTCTACCCATTGCCATTCTGCATTTTATATCCTCTGTACTGCGACCATCATTTGTTACTTTACTGCCCAAGTAACAAAACTCATCTACCTCCTTTATTGCTTCGTTACCTAATCTAATTCCTTCAGCATCACCTGATTTTCTTACACTGCACTCCATTACCCTAGTTTTACTCTTGTTAATGTTCATCTTATATGCACCTTTCAGCACACTGTCCATTCCGTTCAATTGCTCTTGCAGGTCATTTGCTGTATCTGACAGAATTACTATGTCGTCGGCAAAACGCAATGTTTTCATTTCTTCACCCTGAACTTTAATTCCTTCTCCAAATTTCTCCTTGCTTTCCTTTATAGCTTGCTCAATGTACAAATTGAACAACATTGGGGAAAGGCTACAACCCTGTCTTACTCCCTTTCCAACCACTGCAGCCCTTTCATGCCCTTCAACTCTGACAACCGCTGTCTGGTTTTTGTACAAGTTGTAAATAACCTTACGCTCCCTATATTTTACTCCTGCTTGCTTCAGAACTTGAAATAGTTTGTTCCAATCAACATTGTCAAAAGCCTTCTCCAAATCTACAAAAGCTAGAAATGTTGGTTTGCCTTTTCTTAATCTATCTTCTAGGATAAGCCGTAAAGTGAGTATTGCCTCCCGTGTTCCTACATTTCTCCTGAACCCAAACTGATCTTCCCCGAGGTCGGCTTCTACCAGCTTTTCCATCCTTCTGTATATAATTCGTGTTAATATTTTGCAACCATGACTTATTAAACTGATGGTTCTGTAGTTTTCACACCTGTCTGCACCCGCTTTCTTTGGAATGGGGATTATTACATTTTTCTTAAAGTCTGAGGGTACTTCACCTGTCTCATACATCTTACACACACTGTGAAACAATTTTGTCATGGCTGGTTCTCCCAGAGACTTCAGTAGCTCTGACGGGATATCATCTACTCCAGGGGCCTTGTTTCGACTTAGATCTTTCAGTGCTCTGTCAAATTCATCTCTCAGTATAATATCTCCTATTTGATCATCATCTACATCCTCTTCCCTTCCTACAATAGTGTCTCGAAGTTCATTTCCTTTGTAGAGCCCCTCTATATACTCTTTCCACCTTTCAGCTTTCCCTTCTTTGCTGAGAACCGGCTTTCCATCAGTGTCCCTGAAATTCATAGAGCTGCCCTTCCTATCGCCAAATGTTTCTTTTATTTTCCGGTAGGCTGTATCTATTTTTCCCCTATTTATACATTCTTCTACATCCTTGCATTTGCCTTCTAGCCATTCCTGCTTAGCCATTTTGCACTTCCTGTCAATCTCATTTCTTAGTCGTCTGTACTCCATTTTGCCTGTTTCATTTACTGCATTTTTATATTTTCTCCTTTCATCGATTAAATTTAGTATCTCCTGTGATATCCAAGGATTTTTTGTAGGTCTTGCCTTCCTACCTATTTTGTCCTCTGCTGCCTTCACTATTTCATCTCTCAATTTTACCCATTCCTCCTCAACTGTTTTATTTTCCCCTGTTTCTGTCAATTGTTGCCTGAAGCTCCCTCTGAAATTCTTAAGAACTTCAGGTTCCTTCAATTTATCCAGGTCCCATCTCCTTATTTTCCTACCTTTCTGTAGTTTCTTCAGTTTCAGCCTACAGTTCATAACCAACAAGTTATGGTCAGAGTCTATGTCTGCCCCTGGGTATGTCCTACACTTCAAAACCTGGTTCCGAAATCTATGTCTTACCATTATAAAATCTAACTGGTATCTCCCGGTGTCTCCTGGTCTCTTCCACGTATACAACCTTCTTTTGTGATTCTTAAACCAGGTGTTTGTTATAACTAAATTATGTTCCGTGCAAAATTCTACCAGGCGGCTTCCTCTTTCATTCCTTTTGCCCAGACCATATTCCCCCACTATCTTCCCTTCCCTTCCTTGTCCTACTACCGAATTCCAGTCTCCCATAACAATTAAGTTTTCCTCTCCCTTAATTGTCTGAATAATTTCCTTTAGCTCCTCATATATTTCTTCGATTTCCTCATCATCGGCAGAGCTAGTTGGCATATAAACCTGTACTACTGTTGTAGGTGTTGGCTTCGTATCTATCTTGACAATGATAATGCGATCGCTGTGCTGGTCATAGTAGTTTACCCGCATTCCTATTTTCTTATTCATTATCAATCCTACTCCTGTGATACCCCCAACTGATTTTGTATTTATAATCCTGTAGTCACCTGACCAGAGATCCTGTTCATTCTGCCACCGAACTTCACTAATCCCCACTATATCTAACTTCAACCTATCCATTTCCCTTTTTAAATTTTCTAATTTTCCTACTCGATTAAGGGATCTAACATTCCACGCTCCGACCCGTAGAATGCCAGTATTGTCTTTCCTGATGATCACATCCTCTTGAGTAGTCCCCGCCCGGAGATCCGAATGGGGGACTATTTTACCTCCGGAATATTTTACCCTGCCTCCAATCACGTAAAGACTCAGTACCGTTCTGCCCGGTTCTACTATACTAGATTCTACAACACAAGAACTTTACGCTATTAAAAGTAACTATAGCGTTTAATGTTTTATTTCAGCAGCTATTCGTCGTTTTTTCCCTCAAACTGTTTCCACTACTACAGGGTAGTGAATGTCAGTCACGCTGAGGTTGGCCAAGAGAATCCCAACACTTATGACCCCAGCCACTGAGGTTGTCGGGATATTAGGTATTTGCGTTTTTGACTGTTCCGGATACCACTGTCTCACAACCTGTCCCACCTCCTGGTCCCAGGAGTTCATGAAGATCACGGAGTCCTTGCAGATTATTTACTGAAAATTATCGTGATTCCCCTCGGGCCTTAGTGTGTATTTCGTCCGTAGCTACGATAGTTTAAAGAGTCGGAGTTTAGTGTTAGGTAAACTGAGTAGTTTGGTTTTTTAGGTCTTCCGCCAATTTTTATGACTTTTCCGGTCTCTAGTGTCATCCTCCACGATTTCCGTTCCGTTCCTTTAAGGATTCGCTCATCGTGTCCTTAGGTGTAATCTTCGACTTTGCCACACAGTGAGATGGGACGATTCAGTTAGGAAGATATCCATTCTCTCGAAAGGAGTGGGCAAACCAGGCTCTTCTACCACAATATTCGTCTAATTTGCGGCTTTCTAAACTGCTGGTACATATATTCTTTTTTTTTTTCGCTCCCATTTATCTTCCATCTCAGTGTAGACGCGTCCATAGATCTTTCAAAGTACCTACATGCAGGTCTTACAATTATATAAACGTTGTGTCCGTACTGATGTCGTGTAGAGGTGGATCCTGTTCTTTGATACCAGACGACATTTCAGGACTGTAAAAATAATTCTCGTTTCCAGTAGTGGCCTGTGTACTGCTTCTGGGAGGTAGTGGCGAAGACCAAACAGCTGATTTATCTTCAAAAATTACAAGAAGTCAGGCTGGCCTAAATTGATTTGTCTTTCTCCGCGTAATATTCCCCTAGTTGGCCGAGGCTGCGGCCGATTCAAAGCGCAACGAATCCAGTGACTCGGAGCGCCGTCTGACGCTGGTGAGCTTAGTGACAGGCTAGGCAAGCGTCGGCCTGACGTCATCAGGAGCTGAATGTGATACATCGACTTGTCGACACGAGTCCTTATTTCGACTCGCAGAAATTGTCTCCGGCCAATGAGAACTCGCTAGTTGTCAGCCAGTGAGCTACGCCATAATACTGACAAACATATGCCAGCAGACGACGATGTTCTGAGTAAGCTGCATACATTTGCAAAAGAAATTAAAGTTATCCTCTTAGGATCACTGTTAAGCACATGCCCTATAATCGTGAAATAGTCACAAATAAATTGCCAAATATTGGTTACAAGTAAGGAATATCAATAAAACCACACTCTCGAAAATCTCCACGTATTCGAAACTAAGCAGCAGAATACTGGGGGGCAAACAAGTAATATTACGAGATATTAGAAAATAAACAGCCAAATGTTTCTGACTAGCGAATAGTGTGAATGTCACTGATACTTATTTCATTTAGGCCTACCAGCAATTTAAGTGAATGCAGACTTTCTCGGCGGATCTCGATGAGGAAATCTTCTCGGGTTGACAGCCGAGTCAGTGCCTCGTTTTCTGGCAACGTTTCGGCAAGTTACTTACTTGCCATCTTCAGGCGAAGACTTCGCCTGAAGATGGTAAGTAAGCGACTCGCCGAAACATTGCCAGAAAACGAGGCACTAACTCGGCTGTCAACCCGAGAAGATTTCCTCAGCAATTTAAGTGTTTCCCATACGTTTGTCACTTACCATTTTCTCGGATATCGTAACATATTTGGAACAAAGGGCAATATTTTGTGAAGGAAAAACAGAAATATCATTGTTAGTCTTATCACTTGTAGCAGTTTCATTCTCCATTTTTTAGTCACACACAAATTTCCAAATCAATGACACCTATTCCTGACACAGCATTTTGTTACAATTAACATCGAGTACTGTGTAACATACTACTGTTATATGAATAAGAAAATCCCACAATATGTTATGAATAAGTAACTACTACAATGTGATACAAACAATAAAAGTAAAAAAAAAAAAAAAAAGTTTTCAGTGAGAAAGATTTGAACCCTACACCTTTGAATGGGTGATCTACTGTTCTACCGAATACGCTACAGCTTCCACATACTACAAGTGTCTATAGTAGACTTTAGTAGGTATTTTTATTGTTAATGTGTGGTTTTATTTACATTTAGTTATAGAAATTGATCTGGATACGATTTTGTTATACATCTTTGATGTGCTGTTAGCCTGAAACACATCAAAACAGCATCAAAACAGATACAGGGATTAGCGAACATCGAGTTGTAGTAGCGAGACTGAATATCGAAATTCCTAAATGCACCAAAAATAAACGAAAAATATATCTATTCAATAAAGCAGATAAAAATTCGCTTCACGCTTTCCTGAGTGATAGTCTCCAGTCCTACAAAACTAAAAATGCGAGTGTAGATCAGTTGTGGCTTACATTCAAAGACATAATATCAGTAGCAATCGAGAGATTTATACCAAATAAATTAATAAAAGAGGGGGCTGACCCCCCGTGGTACACAAAACAGGTCAGATCACTGTTGCAGAAACAAAGAAAAACGCATGCAAAATTTAAAAAGACACAGAATCCGCAAGACTGGCAATCTTTTACTGAAACTCGCAACCTAGCGCGGACTTCAATGCGAGAATCTTATAGTTGTTTCCATAACGAAATCCTGTCTCGTAATCTTGCAGAAAATCCAAAGAAATTCTGGTCATATGTGAAGTACACTAGCGGCAAAACACAAACAATACCTTCACTACGCGATAGCAATGGTAATACTACCGACGACAGTACTGCTAAGGCAGAATTACTAAACACAGCTTTCCGAAATTCTTTCACCAAAGAAGACGAAGTGAACACTCCAGTATTCAATCCAAGAACAGCTGCCAGCATGCGAAACTTAGAAGTAGATGTTCCTGGAGTAGTAAAACAACTTAAGTCACTAAACAAAAATAAATCTTCCGGGCCAGATTGTATACCAACTAGATTCCTCTCAGAGTATGCTGATGAAATAGCTCCGTACTTAGCTATAATTTACAACCGATCACTCAGCGAAAGATCCGTACCCAAAGACTGGAAAGTTGCCCAAATTACTCCAATATTCAAGAAAGGCAATAGGAGTGATCCCCAAAATTACAGGCCTATCTCATTGACGTCGATTTGCAGTAGGATTTTGGAACATATACTTTGTTCGAATATTATGTACTACCTCGAAGAGAACGACCTATTAACCAATAGTCAGCACGGATTCAGAAAGTATCGCTCTTGCGAAACACAGCTTGCCCTTTATTCACATGAAGTGTTAAGTGCCATCGACAAGGGATCTCAAATCGATTCCATATTTCTGGATTTCCGGAAGGCTTTTGATACTGTACCCCACAAGCGGCTTCTAATGAAATTGCGTGCTTATGGAATATCTCCCCAATTGTGCGATTGGATTCACGATTTCCTATCAGAAAGGACACAGTTCGTTGTAATTGACGGTAAGTCATCGAGTAAAACAGAAGTGATATCTGGCGTTCCACAGGGAAGCGTTATTGGTCCCCTACTCTTCCTCGTGTTTATAAACGATTTAGGAGATAATCTGAATAGCTCCCTTAGACTGTTCGCGGATGATGCTGTCGTTTATCGGTTAGTGAAGTCAACAGAGGATCAAAAGCAACTGCAAAGCGATTTAGACAAAATTTCTACTTGGTGCGAAAATTGGCAATTGACACTAAATAAAGAAAAGTGTGAAGTAATACACATGACCACTAAAAGAAATCCGCTGAACTTCAATTACGCGATAAATCAGTCAAACATTAAGGTCGTAAATTCTACCAAATACCTAGGAGTTACAATTACGAACAACTTTGACTGGAGAGAACACATAGAAAATATTGTGGGGAAGGCGAACCAAAGGTTACGTTTCATTGGCAGAACGCTTAGACGATGCACCAGCTCCACCAAAGAGACTGCCTACATCACACTTGTGCGTCCTCTCTTGGAGTACTGTTGCCCCTTGTGGGACCCTCACCAGGTGGGACTGACGGAAGATATTGAGAAGGTTCAGAGAAGGGCAGCTCGTTTTGTTTTATCACGTTACGGGGGGGAAAGCGTCACGGAAATGTTGCACGAATTGGGGTGGAAATCATTAAAAGAAAGACGTTATTCATTGCGGCGTGATCTGTTTGCGAAATTTCAATCACCGACTTTTAGTTCTGAATGTGAAAATATTTTGCTAGCACCCACCTACTTAGGGAGACATGACCATCCCAATAAAATAAGAGAAATCAGATCGAAAACGGAACGATTTAGGTGTTCTTTCTTCCCGCGCGCTATTAGAGAATGGAACGGTAGAGAAAAGTTATGAAGGTGGTTAATGAACCCTCTGCCAGGCACTTAAATGTGATTTGCAGAGTATCGATGTAGATGTAGATGTAGATGTAGATTACTGCGAGTTATAAAACCAAAACTGCGAGATATACGACAAATCAAGATGGCTTCTGTTGACATGGAAAGTACAAGTGGAAATCTCGTTAGGTATAGGTTAAACAAGAATTTTTTTATAGTACGTGAGGGCGCGTAGCGTCCGATCTCCGGTTAACAAACACACAGCATCACATTGGCCGGAGACAATTTCTGCGTGTCGAAATAAGGACTCGTTTGTTCTATAGCTACAAAGATCGATAGCGCCCGGTCGTGGACACAGTTGAGTTTGTTTGCGAGTTGTGACTGCGACGTCAGCACGACGCTTGCCTAGCGTATCATTGAGCTCACCCGTCTGACACGTCCAGAGAATGTAGCAATCAGCCCCGGCTGAGTACACTACATAACCCATAGACGTTGCCAGAGGTATCCGGACACTTGCCACGCCGGACGCTTGCCACACTTTTACCTGCTCTGAAGGGTCGGATGCCCCTGTCTCCTCCTTCCCCCTGCCCCCCCCCCCCCCTTCCCTTCCAACCGGCCTGAGAACTCGGTGGACGGTGTCCCGACATATGTACACTGGTCACTTCCGCATTTCGTAATACGACCGTCAGAATGGAAGTTATTACAATGGCCAAGGGCAGGCCTTTTTCCCACTACAATGGTTACGCGATAATGAGTGGATGTGCTTACGCCGAGAAGAGGATCATTGCAAGGGAAAGCTGCTTTCGAAGAACGGAGACGTATTGAACGTCGACAACACCTGTGAGGGCCACCTAACGATGCGACCTTTATAATATTTAAAAGTAAAAAGAGTGTATCAGACATCAGTGTCGTTAAATAACTTAATGGTCAAGCTAGATGGTCACAGTTCGGTTCAGTAGCGTTTAATCAATACGCGGTGAAATTTGACTCAACGAAGCAAATACATTAAACATCACTCAAATGATTCTCCTGCAAACAGAACTTATAGTTAAATCTACCGCTTTTCAATTTGCAATTTCCTATATAGGTAAAAATTCCTACAGTTGACACATTAAGAGAATTTTTTTCTACCTTCTCATATTATGGCCATACCGTCAATGATTGTGAGTTCTAAAATTATTCCTGTAACTTCAGAGCCGCACCTAGCTCCTAAAAATATCATTTTTATTAAACTGATAAAGTACACTTTAGGTTTTAAAAGCCTCTGAACATTAGAATTGCACCTAAAATACACACCCTAAAACAATCTGAATATTGACAAGTTCGGCAGCTGTAGTGTTGAAATAATTCCCATATCTCCAAAATTAGACAAGGATAGAAATAACACAATAGCAGACGTAGATCTCATGAAGTACATTTAGCTGTAGTTCTTAAAAATTAAAGTTTCTCACCATGTTGTTGATTATCTTCAATCGAGCCAGTAAAAGCTATGGAAACAAGGCAAGGAGCTTACTGTTGAAAAATAATTGTTACAAAAGAATATCATAAACAAATGTATTAGACGTATTTTTCTTATTCATTAGAAACTTTTGAAAACATATTTGATCATTTCGTCTGCAACATCACTTATTTGATAGGGTGATTTGCTTTGGATCACGAAGGGTATTTACTTTTATGTTAAGTTTGCAGCAGTTCTCATTTCGAATTGTGGAGTAATTACTTCGTCTTATTTCATGAAAGAAATTCTGAAAACTGCACTTAATAACTCCGCTTTAGTGGCACTGTGTTTAGTAACATTACCGTCGCTATCGCGCAATAAAGGCATTCACCTAGTCTTTCCGCTGCTGTAGATAACATAGGACCAGAATCTCTTTGAATTTTCCGCCACATTTCTACGAAGATTTTCGCTATGAAAAATATTAAACGAATGTCGCATTGAAGGCCGCGCCAAATTTCGAGCTTCAGTAAAACATCTGCAATCTTGGGGATTTTGAATTCGTCTAAATTTTCTGCAGAAGCTTTCTGTTCTGTTTTATGTGCCATGGGGGACCATTTCAGTCTCTTATTAGTTAATTTGGTAGGAATCCCTCCAATGCTGTTGATACTATTCCTTTGAATGTAAGCCACATATGGTCTTCACTTACATAGTTAATTTAGAAAAAAATGGAGACTGTCTCCTAGGAAGATGTCAACCGAATTTTTATCTTTTTTTAGTAGACGTATTTAGCGTTTAGTTTTGGTGAAAACCTTTGTCACAGATTTGAGCTCGCTGCAACTTTGGGTTATTCGTCGTGATGCTCAAAAGTATTTGTGACTAAGAGCTTAAGTGTGTTTCCGAAACCATTTACAGTTTTAATGGGCTCGTGAACTAATTGTTCAAATTAATTTAAAAAAAAGTATTTAGCACAATTTCGGAAGATGTATCTGGTCAGAAGTTGTATTTTTGTCTACATACGGATGGGATGGTAGATTTAAGTCAAGGCCAACTGTAATTGTATCAGTAGTGTACCTATTTGTGTTGAGATTCAAGTTTTCTATGAACTGTTCAGCGGCTGCATTATGAGAGTGCCTGGGTCAGCAAATTAAAATGTTCAAATGTTTGTTAAGCTTAAGGGACTTAACTGCGGGTCATCAGTCCTTAAACTTTCAAACTACTTATGAGATACCTTATACTAAAGACGACACAAACATCCATGCCCCATGGAGGATTCAAACCCCCGACGGGGAACGGTCTCGTGCATTGCAGCATAGCGCCTCAATGCGCTTGGCCGCTCAGCCGCGGCAATTATTAATTTATTTCGGTAGTCCAGTATAACATCTGCTCACACTAACTGACAGGAACTATCGAATTCAGTTTCGCTTGTGAGCCAGTACCCATAATATATTATGCTTTTTGTTTCTTTTGTAATGCAGATCATAGGAATTATGGCATTCCATTAAAAAACTAGGGTATTTCTTCTGCGACTCAACTAAACAATTTAGAACAACAGTGTACTTTACAAGCATAGAAGTCTATATACCTTCATTTCTTTCTTTATTTCAAATCTGTATGTCGTTTTTAGGTGATCTGTCAAACACAGACGCTCTTATCTATATTTTGTAAAAGTTTTTTTCTGTCATTGATTTGAACATTGTTCCAATTCACTTGATTAACTAATATTTCGCCACAAAAGAGTAAATTTATGGAGTGTATCGTTCTTTTTTTCACACAGTTGTAGCAATTAATATATGTACAAATGCAGTGATCAAACTTGAATAATAAGCGAACATTCGAATTACCTTTATATCGGTCCTTTAATGTTCCTTCCATGCCGGTGGACTGTTTCTACCGCAATCAGTAAGTGTGGAAGAAAGCAACCGTACAGACGGAGGGTGGATGGATCCATATTTGAGGTTGGAAGAACTAATTACGCAATGACATAGCCGACGGTATTGCTTTCGTTTCCCAAAAGTTATAAATATTTGGATTTCGGGATATTGAAAAGAAGCTGTACATTTGGGAGAGATGTCGAACAAAAATATCTCTTTCGTATTGGCTGTATCGCGTAAGATCGGAGACGGAGGTTTGGAAGCAAACAGCAGCAGTACGGGGAAGGGCGTCTCTTGCCTGAGGGGTCGCTAATCCGACTACCTGGCGAAGGGTCAGGCGTGGCAAAAGTCCGGTGTGGCAAAAGTCCGGCGTGGCAAAAGTCCGGCGTGGCAAGTGTCCGGCACCCTTGCCAGACACCAGCTGAAGCCTCGGAGCGACTCCGAGTGACGTCAGCGGCGAACGGTCACCGTCAACCGAGAAGTGTTCCTTCCGCGGTGGAGGGTCGGAGCCGTCCCGACGCCCCCACAATATCGACGTTTGGGTTGGGCACCGGGCGGCAGTAATGGGTTCCATTTTCGGGACTCGGTCGCGCCACGTTCTCTTCAGTGACGACGGTTAAAATACAGCCTGAACGGCATACACCGCCTTGCTGCATACGATGATGGCTGGCTTACGTTGGCGACGAGCGACGCAGATTAGGTGCAGCTATGCGCTTTCCCTGACAGATTGGCTGGTGGCAGCTAATATTGCTGCGTTTTGCAGTTTGTGGGGTAATTTGTTCATGTATCTTGTGTCTCTGTTCCCTTCTGGAGGAGAGAATATTTGCCTTCCGTTGCCAACATTTATGATTTTTTATTTAGATCCATGACTGCGGATCATTATTTAATTGTGTGCAGTTTCCTCTAAAGATTACAGTAAAGGTAGAACTGTTTGCTTAACTTATAGAATCAGAGTTTTGCTTAAGGGAACTGTATACTTCCGCCACTGTGTGAATATCGGCGTAATTAGATTTTGTGAGCAAGCAGTCAATAGTTAACTTGACAAACACGGCTAGTTAACAGCTAAAAGAACAGCGGGCGAGTTTCAAGTTTCTGCTGGTTTTGCAGGATGTCGCGCTACTCCAGTGTCGGAAGACGTCCGTAATGCGTCAGTTTCCTCACGCGAGCTTGCCTCCAATCGCGTAAAGGCTCAGTAACGTTCTGCCCGGTTGCGCTAACTTTACTGGATTCTACAACACAAGAACTTTACACCGCTAAAAATACATAAAGCATTTTGTGTTTTATTTCAGCAGCTATTCACCGTTTTTTCACTCAAACTGTTTCCACTACTACAGGGTAGTGAGTGTGAGTCACGCTGAGGCGGGCCAACAGAATCCCAACACTTGTGACCCCAGACACTGAGGTTGATGGGATATCAGGCATTTGCGCTTTTGACTGCTACGAAGGGTTGGATACCACTGTTTCACAAACTGTCCCACCTCCTGGTCTCTGGAGTTTATGAAGATCACCCAGTCCTTGCAGATTATTTACTTAAAATTATCGAGATTCCCCTCAGACCGTAGTATGTACATCGTCCGTAGCATTCGTTAGTTTAAAGAGTCGAAGTTTAGGGCTAGGTAACCTGAGTAGTTTGGTGTCTTAGGTCTTCCGCCAATTTTTAAGACTTTTCGGTCTCTAGTGTCATCATCCACGATTTCCGTTCCGCTCCTTTAAGGATTCGCTCGACTTTTTCCCACACACTGAGATGAGACGATTCATTTAGGGTGGGCAAACCAGGCTCTCCCGTCACAATATTCGTCCAATTTGTGGCTTTCTAAACTGCTGGTACACATATTCTTCTTTTTTTCATTCCCATTTATCTTTCATCTCAGTGTAGACGCGTCCATAGATCTTTCAAAGTACCTACATCCAGGTCTTACAATTACATAAACGTCGTGTCCATACTGATGTCGTGTACAGGTGGATCTTGTTCTTTGATACCAAACGACATTTGAAAATATTGTGTGCACTAACAAGTGACTGGTATTTGTTGTGTGTTGATCCACTTCTTCGCCATCACACTTTTATTGGTTAAAGTGGAGCCCAAGTACTTGAACTCTTGAGCCCCATGAAAAGTACTACCTTAGACAATAACGGAAGGAGGGAGAGCTTGGCAGCATGATACAATAAGATATTTCGTTTTTATTATCATTCAGCAGCAGCGAAATTTATTTTTGTATTGTCAAATTCAAATGTTTCAAATGTTTGTGGGACTCAACTACGGGGTCATCAGTCCCTAAACTTACAAACTACTTATGATCTAGCTAACACTAAGGACGGCACAAATATCCATGCCCGAGGGGGGATTCAAACCCTCGACCGTAGTGGTCGTGCAGACCGTGACTGTCGCGCCGCAGTCCACTCGGCCACTGCGGCCGGCTTTGTAATGTCGAAAAACCGGATAATATCAGCACCTGACTCCAGAGAGTCTCCAACAATTGCAACGTCATCTGGAAATGCCATAACCGTGTGTGCTAAAAATAAATAAATAAATAAATAAACCTCCAAACTCACGTTTCTGCTCTCGCCCTTTTTGAAACAAATTTATTACAGCACCTCCAAGTTGTAATGTTACGTCACTGCACCACACATTCAATCACGGCCACAGCTACATCGATGATGGTTTTACTGGTATGGGTATGTTGCTGTGGTGTAATGTATTTTTCCGTTCCTGACATTTACTCTTCTAATACTGAGCATATTCATAGGAACATTCATACATTTTGTTTGCTCGTAGGACTTGATCTGTATGATCAACATTGTATGTTGACTTGTTTAGTTCATCAATTTTCCTTTTTTGTATTGCCTTCATGAAATACTACAATTACGTAATCCAGACAAATGCCTTCAGAAAGATTTCTATCCGTTGTTTTGCCACATTCTCTACCTGAGGAACGTTCCTCTTGCCATTGTCACACTCAATTTTTTTTACCCTCTCTATATCTAGCATCATAATACTGCTTTATGTATCTCATTAATTAATCTAATTCTCTGAGTCAATTTACTTAAACCGATAAACGTTGTAAGGAGTCAAGTTTTCCTCACTGTCACTTCCTACATATTCCGACCTCACAATCACATTCTACTCATAAAGACGAATGTTTTGAATATAAACCCGATGGGGTATGGACATTTTCAATGATAATAATTACAGTTTGATATGCAAATCGTGAGATCATGTTGCAAGTGTGACAAGATAGTCAAGGCTGATGCGAAATAGTGAACAAACACTCAGAGTTAATGTAAAGCAGAGGCTAGGCACCAGTGTGCCGATGAATGGCGAGAAAGCGCAGGTGGTCAGAAGTCCCCACAACAGGCCGCCCTGGGTGGTCTTACACACAAAAGCAACTTAAAAATCCTCCTTCCACTTTGGGGAAACAGGGACGCTTTCAGAAACCCATCGAAAGCCGTTTAAATAGAGCCAGACAATAGCGTTTTTCTCTACAAAGAATTTTTACTTGCAACTTGTTAGGATGCAAGGGAAAAGTGAAAGCCAACCGGCGCTGTTGTTTGAGAAGAATACTTAAACGAGACGATAGCTGACTCACTATTGGTCGGCAATCTACACGATAATTCAAAATCACTATCCAATTGGTAGGCTTAGGGGAAGCACCAGTGTCCCTGAAACATATACACAAACAGAATGGAAAAAAATTAAAGCACACTCGCCCTCGTGCTGATTGTGTGTCATTACGCACTACTGGTGCAATACTCTTGCAGCGATTTCTTGAGCGAAGACCCGGCGCAGTATTGAACTGTACAGGGCACCTCTGTCATGAAGCGAATCTTACTGGATCTCCAGTGGAAAGTCCTAAGGATTGCGCGTTGTTCACAGTGTTGGCCGAGATACTTCATATCCAGTGTGAACTCAGACAGAAAGCATTAGTTAACACTTACGAGCGCATTTTTCAGTGACAACGCGGTGGATTGGACTGACACTAACGTACCACACCAATTTATAGGTCGTTCTTCACTTCATTAAGACGCAGGGAAAGTGCGATCGGCAGTAGTATATCAAGACAGACAATATTTAAGAAACTTCCTGGCAGATTAAAATTGCGTGCCGAAACCGGGACTCGAACCTGGGACCTTTGCCTTTCGCGGGCAAGCGTACTACCGACTGTGCTATGCCGACACGACTCACGATGCCGCCTCACAACTTTGCTTCCGCCAGTACCTCGCCTCCTACTTTCCAAACTTCACAGATGCTCTCCTGCGAACCATGCAAGACTAGCACTCCTGGAAGAAAGGATGCTGGCCGCGGTGGCCGAGGAGACTAAGGCGCTCCAGTCACGGTCTGCACGGCCACTACGGTCGGGGGTTCGAATCCCCCCTCGGGCATGGATATTTGTGCCGTCCTAGTTCTTAAGTAGTTCATAAGTAGTTTGTAAGTTTAGGGACTGATGACCCCGCAGTTAAGTCCCATAAACTATACAAACATTTGAAGAAAGGATATGATGGAGACATGGCTTAGCCACAGCCTAAGGGATGTTTCCAGAATGAAACTTTCACTCTGCAGCGGAATGTGCGCTGATATGAAACTTCCTGGCAGATTAAAATTGCGTTCCGGAACCGGGACTCGAACCTGGGACCTTGCCTTTCGTGGGCAAGTAAAGTTGTGAGGCGGCATCGTGAGTCGTGTCGGCATAGCACAGTCGGTACTGCGCTTGCCCGCGAAAGGCAAAGGTCCCAGGTTCGAGTCCCGGTTCCGGCACGCAATTTTAACCTGCTAGGAAGTTTCATATCAGCGCACACTCCGCTGCAGAGTGAAAGTTTCATGCGGGAGACAATATTTAGTTTCGGTTTCATCAAAGACGCAACTGTGTGGTCTACAGTTACACTAGATCATTACCTCTAATCTTGCTGTTGTTAATTACTCTGTTGCGAAATTTTGTTATTCTAGTACATGGTAGGAATTAACAACAGCGATAGGAGGAAATGCAGTGGTGTACGTGTAAACCAATATCTACAGGAAATTTAAGTGCAGATTTGTATACCACTACATCATACCTAAGTAGAATGTGACAGAACTATTGTAACCTCCACACAAAAAAATACCAAAATGTAACGATAAATAGTTTTTTAAAGAAATTGGTTTATATTTCAGACCAATTAAGGTGCCTTGGATACAGCAAAGACGAAACACGTATGTCAATAAATATATTTGTTTATTTCAATTTCAATACACAAAGCAATTATCAATTTATATCAAACAACTCTTTCTCCGCACTCCTATTTTCTCATTCATTATTAGGCCTGTGACAGCATTTTGCTGGCACTCCTGTACTTCCCTTAGCAGTTCATGTTCATCCTGTCAGCGAACTTTACTAATATCCATTATATAATATCTCAACCTGTCCGATCTACTTCGAAAATTTTCTAAAGTAAGTTTCAGAATAACAGATCTAACATCGCACATTTCTATCCAGAGAACTTTTCTTTTGCTTTTCTTGTTGCTGGAAACTTTACACGAAGTCTTCCTTTGGGATGTTTGTAGGATAACGATCGCGCACACACAGCCATTAGCGACAAACAATTCCTGTCAGAAAAGAGGGTGGTGCAAGTCGAACAACCACCGTATTCGCCGGATCTGAAGCCCCCAGATTTCCTTCTGTTCCCTCGGCCCGAGCTAGCCTTGAAAAGAAAGAGATTTCTCGGCATTCGGCATTTCTGACATGCAACGAAACGTCACGATACTTCTGAACAAAAACACTTTGTGCAAAGTTTCCGAGCCATGAATCGCATAGCTCAATGGTGCATAGTTGTCGGTGACTATTCCCAAGAATAGTAAGGTCACTGAAGTTCATAGGACATTTATGTTAATGTTACAAGACTATTCACTGAACATTGTTGTTAAGAGGTTGTATTACCTAAGGAACATTTCACTCAAGGGGAAGCCATAATCATTTTACGACACATTAAAACTGTCTGTCTTCTGGAAACTTTCAGCAACGCCATATGAGCTGATGTTGCAAAGGCATATTTATCATCCATACTGTTGCTCCGACAACAACTGAAAAGATTGGTGTCCTCTTCATTAACGAAATGTAGGGCTGGTATCTCCACAGACACCTTTCTCTTTTGGTTACACCTGCAGTACGATTTCTGTGTACTTGAGGCAACAACCCATGTGGTTTCTGCAGAAGTCATCAGTATTAATACTGATTATTCTTCAACAAGATTCACATCTGGCCTCAGTAAATAAAACTGCAATCATTCACCTACATGTGATTCTTTCCTTAAATCTTACCACTGTGAGAATTAATTTTATTACATTCCTCTATTCAGATTGAATAAGTTTCGTGATTGGGCTCTGTTGTTGACATGGGAATGATTTTTTTTTCTTTTACGATACGGCCACGTTTCATCGGCCTTTGCTTGTATTTGTTTGTGGTACGGCGGACGTTTGGACTGCTCCCGGCAGCATTTCGTGTGGTGGAGTGCGGTTACGTTTCTCTGGCGACACAGTCGGCGTTCCCATCAAACATTGAAGTCGATCGATCGTCGCCAGCTGCTGGTCTTCCACGGCCGGCGTCCCACAGCCACGGTTCAGAACAGACTTTCACTGTTCTCTGGTAACACTGACACACCACAAAAGCCACGTGCAAATGTTGTCGACATTATAGTTCACTGAAAGCCGGACATTGGTCGTAAATTATTAAAATTTCACAGGGAAAGCTTACGGGAGAGCTGCGTGCGGCATACTTAGCGTTTGATATGAATACGTAGTTGGTAGCAGTAGAGAAACCTCGTGCTTTGTACAATGTTGCCCAACAGTTGTAAAAGTTTCTCTCGAGATAGGATCGTACGTTCACGACAAATATAAACCCGTGAAGAAATAATAAGCACCTTGTCAAACAGCTACCTCGGTTTACATGCTTTACAGGGGGAGAAGTTTGAAAATAAATTTCCTCTGTTCGACTTTGGGCAGAGTTGTGTACGAAAGACACCAAAAAATAAATAAATAAAAATTGAATGAGACATTAAAGATAAGACAAATCTTCATTTTCTACATGATTTCCAAGTACTCGTAAATATTTTCGATCTTCTTACAACAGACCTGGTACATCTAAGAGAGTCATCATTCCGGAAAATATCACCAGGATGGAAACGGCCATGGAGACAGAAGAGTACGTATGGTGAAGCACATTGCCACAAAAGACCTATGAACAAAACTCAACGAGAAGATTTACACAGACTCGTAATAGTATATGGATCTGCGTTTTGATTTCTGTGTTTTCGAAAGAGTTCGTTTTCTATAGGCCTGGAAACACCGAGGTTATCGCTGTTTAAAAGAAAATTATTCATAGTTATTAATGAACAAAGCCATATACGTAGCCCTACCTTTCATGACGAATTCTTGAATGTCGTGTCGCTTCCGTTTTTCTGCCTTTCTCTTTCGTTTAGGAAATGTTCAAATGTTTCTACACCAGTTGGACCAAACTGCTGTGGTCTTCAATCCATATATTTAAAAACTACTTAAACTAACTTACACTAAGGACAATACATGCACCCATGCCCAAGGGAGGATTCGAACAGACAGTGGTAGAAGAAGTATCTGGTAAGATTAGGGATCATCGGCAGAATTTTATGGCTGAATTCACAAGAACATTTCAGGTCTTTAAGAAAACGTAACCTCAATTCAACCTGCTGTTATATCGCAGCACCGCTGATGTGACACAGCATCGGAGGAGCTGCAACTTGAACTTATTGGTATGCAGGTAGATCACGCAGTGAAAGAAATGTTTATTACTGTGGCATTAGTTGAGTCATACAAATCTTAATGAACTGAAAAATTTACATATATGAAAAAATTTGCTCGGAAAATATTCTCCATAGTTGGATATTTGTGAATAAAGTTTTTCTTACTTCAAGATCAACAAGATCAAGTGCCGAAGCTCTTTAGCAGATATTAACTTGCAGGCTGTGATTAGACTTTCGACTAGCAATCTCAGTCCACATTTAAAATAAATTGTGTAAAGTGTGATGTGTTGCATTTGTCTCATTTAAATTGTTCTAAAACTACTTGTACTTGCAGATATTATGAAATTAGAAAGGTAAATTAAACTGAAGAAAACTATGACTAGCTATATGTATTTATTGATTTTTATGGTGCAATTTGTACCTTTTTTGAAATGCAAACCGAACTAATGAATGCATTTTGGAAGTGCGGCCCTCCGCAAACCTCTGCAAATGTAATGCGGCCCCCCAGCCAAAAGTTGTCCACCCCTCCTCCTTAGAAATCTAATTAACTAAATGTTTCATTCGAACGCATAGAAAAAAGTCCGATGACGTCAAATTCATGGAGGCCACACGTTTGGACCACCTAGGCCAATCTATGGCACTCCGAATCTTTGGTACAGATGTCCCGAAAATGGTTTGAAAATTGAGCAAGTGCACTATCACGGTGATTTTCAGTGGTACAATATCCAAAAACACTTCAAAGTCTGGTAGTTGGGCCCCATTTCCGAAGGAATCAGTAGGTGGCACCCGTTACCTTATCTGGAAGAATGTACGTTTCAGTTACATGCCCACACACTGATGCGTTATCATTTGCCCAGACTTGCCTGTTTCGAAAACTGAGAACACAGTCCCCTGTAAATTTACATTTACCTGTGAAGAGAATGCGCTGTACAGTGCGCTTGTTGATGCAGCGACGTGTAAGTCACCCACAGAACTCAACGCATGGTGCAAAATCAGTTGGCGTAGTGGCTGTATCCATTGAACTTCTTATGGCTGTAGTTGTTGGTCCTGTAGAACATACTAGAGGGGATTTTACTCGTTCGTATTGACTCGAGTCGGTCACGCCCGAGCTTGTCTCGTTCGAGTATGAATGCTGCGAGTGGACTGGCCGGAAATAAATTAATCATTAATGGACGAACACGCAATACATAAACCAGACAGCGGTTATTAGAGTAGAAAGGTAAGAAAGGGACGCAGAGGTTGGGAAGGGAGTAAAACAGGGTTGTAGCCTTTCCCCAATGTTGTTCAATCTGTACAATGAACAGGCAGTGAAGGAATGGAAGGAGAAATTTGGAGATGGCATTAAAGAGCAGAGAGAAGAAATAAAAACATTGCGGTTTGCCGATGACATAGTAATTCTGTCAGAGACCGCAAAAAAGATCTGGAAGAGCAATTGAATGGAATGGACAGTGTCTTGAAAGGAAGATATAAGATGAACAGTAACAAGAGTAAAACGAAGGTAATGGAATGCAATGTCAGAAAATCAGGCGATGCTGAAGGAATTAGATTAGGTAATGAGACAATAAAAGTAGTAGATGAATTTTGTTATTTGGGTAACAAGATAACTTCCGATGGCCGAAGTAAAGAAGATATAAAAAGCAGAATGGCTTCGGGAAGGAAAGCATTTCTATAGAAGCGAAACTTGTTAACATGCAATATTTATTTAAATGTTAGGAAGTCCTTTCTGAAAGCATTTGTCTGAAGTGTAGCACTTTGTGGAAGTGAAACGTGGACGATAAGGAGTTCAGATAAAATAATGATAGAAGCTTTTGAAATGTGGTGCTACAGACGAATGATGAAAATTAGATGGGTAGATCACGTAACTAATGAGGAGGTGCTTAACCGAATTGGGGAGAAAAGGAGCTTCTGGCATATCCTGACTAAGAGAAGGGATAGATTGGTTGGACACATTCTCAGACATCAAGTAATTGTCAACATAACATTAGAAGGAAGCGTTTGGGGTAAAAATCGTAGAGGGAGACCGAGGGAAGAATACAGTAAGCAGATTCTAAAGGATGTAGGTTGCGAAACCTATTGTCATATGAAGAGACTTTCACAGGACAGGGTAGCGTGGAGACCTTCATCAAACCAGTCTGCGGTCTGAAGACCACAACAACAACAACAACAACAACAAAATTTTAGTATTTATGCAGATATATAAACATTTAAAACACCAAATGAAAAAATATGCTCAACGATCAGTAGATAACTCCTTTAGCACTTTTTATGATGTATTATAAGATCAGGAATTCCCCCCCATTCAAGGCGATAGGTACTATAGCCGAGCTATATTGGTAATTAAGAGAATTATCATAATCAATGTACGGCACCTAGTGATCAGTTTGATAAATGTCTTCTCCTGAAGCCATCGCGATCTCGCACAATAGTAAGTGGCCGCAGTGGAGTGGCCGAGCGCTGTAAGACGCCTTGCTGCGGAGAGCGCGGTTGCTCACAGAAGGAAGTTCGAGTCGTTCTTCGGGCATGGCTGTGTGTGTTGTCCTTAGCATAAATTAGTTTAAGTAGTTTGTAAACCTAAGCACTGATAATTGCAGCAGTTATGTACCTTATCTTTACAAACATTTGAACACTTTTTTTTTAGTTGTATGCGATAAGTCTGATTAATATGCCAGGAGGAAGCGTGTCAGTACCGATTCATGTTGTGGGGGCATTAAAGTGTTCATTTCATCATTTGATTAACAGATTTTATATATGACATATACCCAGATGAAGGCCACTGTAACGTTGACCGAAACGTTGGTTATTTAAGTAATAGCCTTACATCATGACGCGGTACCATACCCAGAAAACTTTTATGTCATCTGACTCTGGCCGCGGTAGTCTACGTAATTATATCAGATTTTATATAATTGTCGAACACGCAATACGCCGTCGAGACAGAAGCAAAGCATGTTTCCGACCGCGGTGGCCGAGGAGACTAAGGCGCTCCAGTTACGGTCTGCACGGCCACTACGGTCGGGGTTTCGAATCCCCCCTCGGGCATGGATATTTGTGCCGTCCTAGTTCGTAAGTAGTTCATAAGTAGTTTGTAAGTTTAGGGACTGATGACCCCGTAGTTAAGTCCCATAGACTTTACAAACATTTGAACATTCGAGCAAAGCATGTTGATAATTGTTGGACAATGTCGTTTCCATAGGTATGTAAATACTATTTTTACTGTGTTTATTAATATTTTAGTGTTTTCTGGCATTAGAGATAAAGGTGCATTTATTGCTCCTCTTCGTTATGTTTTTTTACTTCAAATAATGGAGAAAAGATCCGCTGTAACCCGTAAAAACAAGTAGAAATCTTGAAATGCGAACTTGGAAATAACATAAGTTATACTTAAACAACATATCGCGCATTTCTACCACAGAAACTGCCTACGACACGCTCTTCCATCCTATTTTGGGGTATTGCTGAGCTTTATAGATTCCTTACCAAGTGTGACTGAGGGAGAATATAGAGTTCAGAGAAGTGCAGCTCGTTTTGTATTATCGCGATATAGGTGAGAGAGTGTTACGGAAATGATACACCAGTTGGAGTGGACATCATTTAAAGAAAGGCGTTATAGGCTGCTATCTGCTTGCGAAACATCGTTAACCAACTTTCAAATGCTCAAATGTTTGTAAATCTATCGGACCAAACTGCGTGGTCATCAGTCCGTAACTTACAAACTACTTAACCTAAGGTAAACTAATCTACGGACAACACACACACACACACCTATGCCCCAGGGAGGACTCGAACCTCCAATGGCGAACAACCGCGCGCTCCGCTGCGAGGTGCCTTAGACCGCTCGGCTACTCCACCGCGGCTCACCAACTTTCTCCTGAACAAATATTGTTAGCACCCACTTCCATATGGATACACGATCATCATAATGAAATAATAGATATTTGATTTAAAACTCCCGGGCGCTATTAAACGATAGAGAACTATTATGAAAGCGGTTCGGTACTCTCTCTGCAAAACACTTAAATGTGATTTGCCGAATAGAGTGTAGATATAGTGGCCGGCACAGCATGTCTGCAGGTTGGTGCAACTTATCCTGTAATATGCCCTACCAGCTATGGAGAAACAATAACATCATTTAATTATGTTATACACAGTAGATCTCCACGCTACCCTGCCCTGTGCAGGCTTCTTCATCTGTGAATAAGAACGGCAACCTACATCATTTTCGTCTGCTTGCCGTATTTTCCTCTCGCTCTGCGATTTTTACATCACTCAATTCCCTCCAAAGCTAATCTGATGATTTCCTAGTGTCTCAGAATACGTCCGAACAGTCGACCCTTTCTGTTAGTCAAGATATGCCAAAAAATTATTTTCTCCTCGGTTCTGTTTAGTACCTCTTCATGCGTTCGCTATCTACTCAACTAATCTTGACATTAGTCTGTAGTACTACATTTAAAAAAACTTACATCATCTTTGTGTCTGCACTTAACGTGCACGTTGTACTCCCATACAATGGCACACTTCAGACAAATACTTTCAGAAAGTTAATATTGGATGTCAACAAATTTCTCTTCCACTGAAATGCTTTTCTATATCTTTTTTATATCTTTTCAACTTCGGGCCGGCCGCGGTGGCCGAGGTGACTGAGGCGCTCCAGTCTCGGTCAGCACGGCCACTACGGTCGGGGGTTCGAATCCCCCCTCGGGTATGGATATTTGTGCCGTCCTAGTTCGTAAGTATTTCATAAGTAGTTTGTAAGTTTAGGGACTTATGACCACTTAGTTAAGTCCCATAAGTTCTACAAACATTTGAACATTTGTACCAAAGATTCTCAAGGAGTCCGTAGAGTAGCTAGACAGCTCAATGTGTCCCGATATCCGTCTGGCGTGTGTTGCGTCATCTTTACACGTGAAACCATAGGAAGTTCAACTAATGCAAGTTTTTCGTGTCGATGACCAACAACGACGTGTGAAAATCGGTAATTTCGTATTTGGATAGATTGAGAATGATAGTTTTGTTCCACGCATAGTGTTCAGTGAGGAAAAAACATTTGGCATAAATGGAAAGTAAAACTTCCGTAAGGTGATAGTATGGGGTACGGATAGACCACATGAAGTACAACAAGAGAGGCCCTCTCCAAAAGTTAATGTTTTTGTAAAGTTTCATGGCAAAAAATGTCCTGCCCTTTTCTCTTTGGCGAGAACGCTGTCACAGAATGCACATATCTCGATATGCATGAGCACAATCTTTTCCCACAATTGGAGATTGATTCGAACGACCTCATTGATCAACAGGATGGGCCACCACCACACTGCCAGATTGAAGTGCGAGAATTTTTAAATCAAAGTATTACTGAACGATGGATTGGTTGCAAGTGTCATAATCATTAAACTTTACATTCTAGGCCTCGGAGGTCACGGAGCTATGTGATAATTTCTTGTTGGGGTTTATAGGAGACTCTGTTTCTGTGCCTCCTTTAGCAACAACAGTGAATGAATTGAGACATCGTATAACAGCTGCTGTCGAAGCTGTAACTCAAGGCTTGCAGGGTGTTGCGTGACCCCGAAGACGTGTGGATGCGCGTTATCGTGGAGCTGAAAGACTTCCTCCTGTGCTCGAGAAATTCGACGAGTATCGGACCTCGGACATCGAAAAAGACGGTGAGCATAACCTCGCATGCTGAGGGCACATCCTTGAATTTTGTATGGGGAGATGACGACGCGTGCTTCACGTCTCTAGAAGTCGCACTACGTTGTCCCAGATCGGCATATTCAAATTTTAACCATTTTGGTTTTAACACTTTCATTACCACAATATGAATTTTGCTTTGAAAAAATTAAAATTTTTTGTCTTCTGTATTAAAGCAATGCACTAAACATTAAAAATGTTCTGTTATATTCTTGAGCGATCAGTTATTATTTTTTGTCTATTTTTCATGAAAGTCAGACACTTGTATCGCGGTGTCTTATTAATTCGTATGCCCCACCAAGCGGCAAAATAGCCTTCTAGAAGTATATTATTCGTCAACGACAGTGCTACTTTAAGGATTGATATACACATAATACTGTGTAAACCAGCTTTTAATACGGCGTTGTATAGGAACAACATTGGGACATTTGAAAAACACCCTCTTAAGTTATGCAGTTCATCTCAATAGGGGCATAATGAATAGCTACGAAAAGGCGTTTAAGTTTTCTGTTCAAAATGTTCAAATGTTTGTAAACCTACTGGGCAAACTGGTATGATAATCAGTACAGACTTACAAAGAAAATTAAGTTATTTACTAGGCAGACGTCATACCGTTCGACCACCACACCACTAACAATTAAGGTGACTCGGAATAGTCTAAGCACGACTTCCCTCCACGTCACAAACTTTAATTCAACTTCTTTGTTCCATAGATAATTGCCACTACTGCCAAGACTCTCCATGCAGCAAAATAGCAACTCGGCAATGGATATGGTGGAACATTCTTGCTAAGATGATATAAACATCAATTTAAATATAAATTCAGTAACCCTGAGACCGTTTTTCGTCTCGAATATGTCCAAGACATTACAGAAAGGAATGTTCCACCATGTCCATTGCCGAGGTGCAATTCCGCTGCATGGAGAGCCTTGGCAATATTGGCAATTATCTCTGGAACAAAGAAGCTGAATTAAAGTTTGTGACGTGGAGGGAAGTCGTGCTTAGACTATTCCGAGGCGCCTTAATCGTTACTGGTGCGGTGGTCTAACGGTAAGACGTCTGTCTAGTAAGCATGAAGGTCCGGGTTCGATTCTCGGCCGCATTACAAATTTTAATTAATTGCTTCTCCTTTATCTGTAAAGTAACTTACACTAAGGACTACTGCACACATAGACACAAACACGCGCGAGCCTATGCCCGTGGGGGGACATGAACCTCCGGCGGGAACTGTCGCCCAGTCCGTATCATGACCCTTAGACCACGTAGCCATACTGCGCGTTATTCCCGTTTATGAAAAAAGCAAAAAGAAGTCAATAGTATATGTTTATTAGTTTCAGAAATACAGCGGGCAAAATCGGATGATTCTTTTTGATACACTCTGTACTTTACTTGCATGCGTCCAGAGTCGTTGATGTATTAACCCTCGCACCGCACACTGGGGTCCTAGGGACCCCACCGTAATTTGTGTTGTGTATTACAGAGAGTACGTTGGCTAAAAGTGTTTGAAACTTGGTGTATATTAGGCTGGTAACACTGCTTACACGTACATGATGTTAACTCAAACATCCGCATTGTTGTTGCACTACTGTCAAGCTGTAAAGATTGCTGAACGCCCGTGTGGTCTTGATTACCACAGTGTGCATTCCGTGTAGTTCATTTATGGTTCACTATATTCGAGAAAAAGGGACACAAAAACCAAAATGTGTTGCCAGGATTGTAAAAGGGCGATCTGTGATGATCATAGAGCCATAATTTGTACCGAGTGTGCTCACTGTCCATGTCAGTGACAAATATTAGTTAGTTGTTGACTTCATTCTAATATACATTATTTTCATCTTTCTTATATGTTTTGCACAAATATGCTGCAATAGTAATTTTGTAAACATCCTATGCCAAAATATACTGTAAATATCAAATAAGCCATTATATTATATTACAATATATTACTTTGTACATTGAAGTTCAGACTCAGGTTGAATTTATACATTATGTTGAAGTGTAAATACCATATGTTACTCATTGTAGTAACTAAATAAAGTCATTAAGATATTCTGTTGCATTATATACTTTCAAATATAAGAAGGCTAAACAAATAGAAATATAAAACATATTTTATTATTAATACTGTGCACATTTTATTAATATCATTCGTGACACATAGTTTTAATAATAGAAAAATCACTTCAGGTAACTAAATAGTTATTTACAATGTTCCAGATATATAAGACATTTCAATGTATATATTAATGAGCTTGGAACACTTGATATATGATAAAAATTTTCTGGGGTCCAGTAGACCCCAGTGTGCAGTGGAAGGTAATTGAAAACAAGTGTGCGGTGCGAGGGTTAACATTAGGTTTCATATAGTACGTTTTGCATAAAATATATCGTACCTGGAGAATTTTATGCTCCACAGCGGTATAAGCGGAGATGTTATCATTCACCGAGATAACTTTGTGAAACTAGCCTACGCTGTAATTTGCATCGCGTGACGTTTACAACCACTGCCGCTGCGCTGTGACGTTGCCGGGCTCCTGCCGCGATAACAACACGACGCCGGCGCCGATATAAGTAATACGCGGCGTGGGCCCTGGTGCACTGGCGCTCTGCGTTAGGTGGTGGGCGCTGTCCGTTTGAGCGGATGGCAGCAGGCGGCAGGTAGCAGGTAGCAGTCGCCGCCTGGCAGATTGAATGGCGCGCAATCGCCGATAGCGGCGGCGTGGGAGGCGTGGGCGACAGATGGCGGCCAAGCACGCCACCGCGCCACAGGTAGCCGCCGCCTCTGCCGCTCTGACACACTGGCTCTGAAAACTTTCACTCTGCAGCGGAGGGTGCGCTGATATGAAACTTATTGGCAGATTAACATTGTGTGCCGGAACCGGGATTCGAACCTGGGACCTTTGCCTTTCGCGGGAAAGCGCTCTACCGACTGAGCCATCCCGGAAGGTCAACACGGATTTAGAAAATATCGTTAATACGAAACACAACTAGCTCTTTATTCACACGAAGTGATGGGTGCTATCGACAAGGGTTCGCAAATCGACTCCGTATTTCTCGATTTCCGGAAGGCTTTTGACACTGTGTTTGACAAACGACTTTTAATAATCGATTATAAGAGGTAATCTGTCTTATGCTGACTGCAATTAAGAGGTTTATTTTTACACCAGACGCGTTTCGCTTTTTTTTTATTTTTTTTTAAAGCGTCTTCTGTGGTCTGTAAATGATACAAAGGTTTGTACAATTTGTTTTTGGTAAATAGATTAAAAACAGTTTTTAAAAAAACATTTTGCACGTTAGGCCTAAGTGTTTTTAATATTCGGTCTACTCACGGTGTTGATGTCTCTTCTTTACATGTTAGTACTGCTTCTCCGTCTTGTTGGCTGGAGTTCGTTTTTTCCTGGCGTGTGTTTCAGGGCTGTGTACAGCACTTTTTCGTATGTTTTTGTTTCTTTTTTTTTTTTTTTTTTTTTTTTTTTTTTTTTTTTTTTTTTTTTTTTTTTCCTTTTCATCTCAGCACATCACATCACTTCACTTTTTGAAATGTATACTGATTACATATCGCCTGTTATGTGTGGAATGCCTGTCTGTTCATTTGTCATTTCACTACAGTGTGGCTATGTTTTCGTGTGTTCATTTGTTTTTCTTTTGGTCTGTGAGTGTTGCCAACGTTATATATTTATAATATAAATACGACTTCATCCTACATGAGTGTGTGTGTATGTGTGTGTGAGAAAGAGAGAGTGAGTGAGAGAGAGACTTTTTTAATTTTTATTTTTTTCGTGAACAGGGTGTTAAGATGAGTAAATGCAGGTTTTATTGGCAACTTGAGTGAATGTGTGTGTGTGAGAGAGAGAGAGAGAAATATTTGATCTCGTGAACAGGGTGTTAAGATGTTTTTTCACATGAGTAAATGCAGGTTTAATTGGGTTGTAATGGCGAGGGGGGGGGAGGAGGTGAGGGTATCGTGATTTGTGTTTTTATGAAAGGTGGTTGACTCTCATGATGTTTATATTTATGTTAGGTGGTCAATAAGCTTGAAAAGTGTGTTGTTTGCTAGATTGGTTTGGTCATTTATGGGATGTTACTTTTCTGTTATTGTTTTTTGGATATGATAGTTTTCTTGAAGGGTGAGCAGGTGTTTTTGTTGTTGTTTATTCTTAATATTTCCATGTCTGTGTCTCTGGTGGTGATTTTGTGTTGGTTTTGGTGTAAGTGTTCTGCAAATGTTGAGTGACTTGTTTTATACTTCCAGGCTCGTACAAGCTCTTTATATCTGGTGTCAAATGTTCTTTTTGTCTGACAATGTATCTTCAATCACATGTGTTGCATTTCAGTTGGTATATATTGCTGATTTTCTGTATGGATCTGTACTTTCTATTGATTTTTGGAAAATATTTTTGAAGTGAGTTGTTAGTTTGGTGGGCTATTTTGATGCCTTGTTTTTTGAAAATATTGGATATTCTGTGTGTGTATTTGTGATTGTATGTCATTGTATACCATCTGTTGTTTCCTTCATTTTTCTGACTTTGTGTTGTTCTTGTGTGTGTGTTTTGTGTGTTTGTTTGTGTGGTATTGTGGCTTTGTGGTGGTGGTATTGGTGTGTTTATTTGTTTTTTAATTTTATTGTTCAGCTTTGTTACTAGGTTTTCTTTGTATCCATTGTTTGTGGCTATTTGTATTATGGTGTTCATTTCCTTCTGGTAGTTATCTGTGTCTAATGGGATGGTGTTTAGTCTGTGGAGCATGTATCTAAGTGCTGTATGGGCTATAAACACGGCCGCATGAATGACTAGCGGAGCCTCTGCAAAATCACAGCGGTTGCTTTGCCGCGGAGGAACCGAGGGCTATAAACACAGTCTTAGGTGTCTGTCTCCGCGGCACTCGCGGAGGGTACGAAATGGTTTCCAAAACAAGGTGACGTGGCCCTTACGATCTGTGGCCGGGGGAGCGGGGACCAGGTGCAGCAGCAAAAGGACGCCCAGCCGATAATGGGGGCACCAACAAAGGGACACCGACCGGGGTGGGGCGTCAACAAATTCGATCTCAAAGAAGGACCGGGGCACTATCAAGTTTGAGCCCCAGTTGCCTTAGATCTTACTCTGCGATATTAAGGCAATAGCGAACCATGCTTGGATAGATAGGCCCAGGGTCTTATTTTGAAACGAAGAAAATATTATTTCTACACTTTTCTTTGCGACAAGTGAAAGATTCAGAAGTAATGGTCTGTTACGATAAGAGCATTTGTAGAACATAGAAACCATAGTAAGTGATGTAAATAGAAAGGTTTCTAGTGCTTAGGCTCAAGGGCGCCTTCTTTTGTGTAACTGGGCAAGTCAGTGGTACACAACACTAAATCGGTACTGAGCTGTCATACACAGTGAAACCACGGAACTAACTACCTCTCCGCCCCACCGACGTCACACGGCTGAGTGCATATTAGTGCGTTTAAACAAGGCAGAATTGTTGTTCCCTGGGAGGTAGCTCTGTAGTTCAACTCCGCGTTTTACACAGGGCGCATTTGTATCAGTGCGGGGTGCACATAGTCGACAGGGTAGTGCAGGACACAATGTGCCCAGACCGATGGCCCTCGTCTCGTCCGCTTAGTCGCAATGGACACAACGGTTCGACCAATGTATTAGGGAAGGAAGGCACTGTGTGTGGCGCAGACCATATGAATCGACGGATCCCGCCTGCCAATAATTTATGGTCAAAGGCGATGGTACCAGTCTCCATTACGGTCTGGGGTGCCTTTCCCTGGTAATAGGAAAGGACCTTGTAGCCTGAGGATGTTAATGGAAGTAAATGTAGTTGAAATTTCTCGCTTTACGAGTCTGAATTAATAAATAAGTTCCTTTCAAGAAGGACCAACAAACATTCTCCAACAGATCAGTCACTTATGGATCTTCTGTCGCTGGCGATTTGACTTCGTGGCTTCCGTAGGTGTTTCGAAGCTTAGTAGATGATTAATAGAACAGTAAGAGAAGCTACAGACAATGAAAGTCCGGAGAGTCAGTTGGAAAGTATATTCAAAATACATTTAGAGGTAATCCTGTCACAAGTTTTCATGTACAGTTCCTCACTGAGTATAGCCGCTGGGCGGTAAATAGACTTTCTGCAGAACAAATCGGTAAGACAATGATTACCATATTAAGAAAATAAAAATCAGTCCTCAGAGAGAGCTCCTAGATTAAATACAACTATCCGTGGATTACGCGAACGATGAAATAAACAGCGATCGAAACGAGGTTACCAACATACCGTTTTGCTGCACCCGAACCTCACGGTGTAATTTCAGCAATAGCACGATGGCAGCCTTCGTAGTAGCGAAGTACTTCCGTCGCGGATGGCAAAGTCAGGTTTCTCCCTACCTAATGGAAAGAACGTGCTACTCGATGACGAAAACTTAATCACGCTGTTCTCGCGATGTTGATACTTTGAAGGATTAGCATTCAATTAATTGATCAGTCTGCTTTCGCCTTCAGTTTACTCGGAATGGATTTTGGAATTAGAACCTGTGATTAGAATTAAGGTACTATTTGTATAGTTCTCTCTTTCTTTGTCTGAGGACTGGTGTAAACAGCGGTTTAGTGTGCCCACGTGTCTCTCATGCTTTATCAAGTTACAGCGTTACACCTTGTAGTTGAAAATGTTCAAATGTTTGTAAATATATGGGACTTGTTTGATCGCAAGTTCCTACGCTTGCAAACTAATTAAACTCGCTTAAACTAACCTATGGAAAAAACAGACAACTATTCCCGAGGGAGGACTCGAACCTCTGACGGCGAGCAACAGTGGGCTCCGCAGAAAGATGCCTTAGACCGCTCGGCCAACCTGGAAGAAGGTACATCGAATAATCCGCAGTATGTAGAGGTATTCGGAGGCAAACTCAACTCAATTTTAACCTTCCAACACCCTCACCATATTGTAATGTTCAAGATGATACATGCCGTCACATCCTGGGTCCAAAGACTGAGACAATTACATTGGATGTACATTTAGTTCCCTACGATCACCAGGAGGAGACCCTCTTGGCAGCAGAACATTTCAGAAACAATACTACAAAATAAATACTTAAAAAATAAGAAGAGATATGCTAGTGTACCTTCCAGATAACCCAAACGAAATTACCCTTGTGGAGTCGGGCAAAAAATCTTAAGCATATTTACATTTAAGAAAAAGTACATAGGAACTTGTTACAATATATATGAGAAATTAAAAACTTGTTACGATACAATAAACGTTCAATTTACTTAGGTGCATAAGATAATTCCTACACTATTGCAGTCAGGCATCATCATTTAACACTAAAATAAAAGGTCAATTTATAACACTTATTTACAGTGATCACTTTACTGCACAAGATTTGTACAGGAGTTAGATTATACACAATATATGTGTATATTAGTTACATACATACAGTAATTGGTTCAGGTTAGAATTTCATCAGTGGCGAAGAAAGAGTTGGTCACTAAGAAATCCTATAGAATCTTCTCAAAACTGAACTTCATTATGAGAAAGTTTTTATGGCTGCTGGCATGTTTTGGAAAATGTGTACCACTGTATACTATATACTTTTTTCGACCAAAGTAAGTGATTTTAGAACTTTGTACAAGTTATTCTGCCGCGCGGAATTGGCTCCATGGTCTAAGGCTTCATGCTACGGCCTGGGCGGGTGATAACACCGGAGCCTCGAGTCCTCCCTCGGGCATGCATGTATGTGTGTGTGTGTGTGTGTGTGTGTGTGTGTGTGTGTGTGTGTGTGTGTGTTGTCCTCGTATACGTTAGTTTAAGTATTTTATAACTCCTGGGACTGATGACCATGTCAGTTTGGTCCAATAGGTTTACAAACAATTTATTCTTATTTCTAGTTCTGAATGCATCAAATATTGTTTTGAAAAACATATTATTTTTCCAGAATGATACTCTCACTCTGCAGTGAAGTCTGCACAGATATGAAAGTAATTGGCAGAATAAATTTGAACGTCGCACCGGAGTTCGAACCTGGGACCTCTGCCTAGCGCGGGCAAGCGATACAATGACTAAGTTATACCGTCTCGCTTCACGGCACGTTCTCACAGCTTTCGGAAAGTAAGAGGCAAAGTACTGTACTGAAGAAAGTAAAGTTGTGAGGACGGGCCATGAAGTATCCCACGAAAACTAGCCGATGCACGAGCCAAATACTCCACGAACAATCCAGAATGAACATAAATGACCGCAAAGCATCGATCTATCTCAAAATAGAAGTCGGTATATGGATTTCCACCGAAAGGCAAGGATTACAGGTTCATGTCTCGGTTCCGGCACACAGCTTTAATCTACCAGGAAGAATCAAATGTATTTTAATGACATATATCATTACATTGCAATGCAGTAGTTAGTATCCCCAATTGCCTAAACAACCCTATACAGGACGTACTTGAGTTCACACCATAAATAATTGATTTTACACGTTTTTTGTGCACAAAAACCTTCAGTTTGGCTTGCAGAGTTCCTTCAGAAAATAATCCCGTACGATTCTGTGAAACGAAAGTCAGTGTAGTATCTAGCCTTATTATTTTTATATTACCTATGTCTGACAGCATTCGCATGGCAAACAGAGATTCGTTAAGGAATTCTGTGGTACGCTCCTCAAAGTTCAATGTATTATTAAGCTGTAATACTATAAATTTAACATTGTCAACCTCTATTTACTTGTAATAATTTACTCATTTACTCTCAGGACACCTTATATATGTGTGCATGTAATACGTTTTCTTCAAGGTTCAGTTACTGAGAATTGGCTAAGAACTAATTATTAATACTCATGAAAATTTTAATAGGTTATCTTTCTAAAGCTAAACTGGATTTATTATTTATTTCAATTTTTGTGTCAACTGCAAAGAAAATAAACTTGTCATCATGTAATGTTACTGATCAAAGGTCGCTGATACACGGTACACAAGAAAGCGTAAGGGCCCTATAAGATAGAAACTTGGGGGATACCACATGTAATTTTTTTACCATTTGAATTATGTCTGATGGCTTAATAGATGTCTCCTTCCAATTAACACCCTATTTTTTCTGTCAGATAGGATCTGATCCATTTTGTAACATTTCCTCTTACAGAACACTTTTCTAATTACTTAAAATGATATGTATTTTACACAGTGAATGTCTTTGACAGATCACAAAATATACCATCAGCCCAAATTTACTGCACATGTTCGCTGTATGTATGGACAGCCATCTCAACATCAGAACCCTTAATAAATCCAAATTGTGACATTGATAGTATTTAATTTGTAGTCGGATGCTTAAAAAGATTATTGTATATATTTTTTCCCAAAAATTTTAAGAATGCGGGCCAAACTGAAATTGGGCGGAAGTTCGATGCTACTTTTTTGTCTCCTTTCTTGTACAAATGCTTAACTTCAGCATATTTTGATCATTCAGTAAATGTTCCACTGATAAGACTGGTAATACAAATAACTTAAAATGTCACTAAACTAAAATCAGTTTACTTAATAAACTTTAATGAGTTTTGGAAAACATTTTATCCTTTTTGAAACACAGCGAACTGATAAATTGTTTGAATATGAAAAAGTCAATCAAGTTCGCAGTAATTTCCTCATTCGCTTTAGAAGGCTCACGACTGATGTTTCATCTAGTAAATCTGTATTTGGCCAAAAATTACTACGAAGGAAACATTGTGAATGGCCAGTTCAAGCGAATCTAAAACTGTCAACAACAGACGTAAAGGCACTTTATTATATGCCGTTAACTGAAATATTTTCTCTTCATTAAAATAGTTATTGACACTTTTTAACGAGTAATTGGACTTTACGGGGAAACATTTTTATGAAACTTTTATCCATTGTGTAGGAACCTGCGACTGTTTATTGAAATAGGTTTCAGAAATTACAGCAACCAGTCGCCTTTTGTTTCTTCTTAATGAAGATTTATTTAGACCAAAATTTTTTTATGAAAAAAATTTTATGATATGTTTGACGACTTCTTGTAGTGCAAATATGCTGTTTTGCTTCCTTTCTTTTTAATTATTTCAAGATTCACTTTTTTTTTACATTTTAAAATAACAGAATATGTTACACAGAACATTTATTTTAACATTTTGTCAAATTATTGCTTTTATTAACAACAAATAAGGTATTTTAACCTTATTTTTATCCGTTTACGTGATGTATCGGTGAGTTTTAGGCAACTTAGCCTCGTACGTGTAAACAGCAGTCATCGCTGCAATGGTGACCGCCGGCGTCCCCTGCCATTATATCTTTGGCGCATCTTCTGCATCGCCACTGACGCGACGTATCGACTGTCTGTACGCCGCCGTATCCCAGGCAACCATTGGAGTCGCTACATTTCATGTTTGATGCGGACTCTGTCTTCGATTCAAATTTTACTGTTATCAACTGCCAATAGGTGGCAGGTACTTCTTATAAAACAGTTTCATTTTACTCTTAACATACTTGTAATTTCTCTTTACAAAGGAACTTAGTGATAATAGCTATTAAGATTAATTTTATTGATTACAAAATGCCATTTTACATCCGCAAAGATTATTCACGTTATTGTATTTTCTTTGACACATGTAACTACAGGGAACGTGTCTCATTGGTTCTCGATGTGCTGATGCTGTAGTCGATTGGTGGGGCTTATATAACTCGTAGGTTTCACTCGCTGTTAACAGTCGCCATACGCTCACCGTCTCAGCAGCAATTTGAGGTATACCATTTTTTTATTTATTCGAGGTAGACCAAGAAGAAAGTACTTAGATTCGGCGCAGAATGATTTTGAAGTATAAGGCATAACATCAGACGAGGCATCAATGTTAGCATTGAATAGGGGATCATGGAGGAATTTTATTAGAGGTATTATGCTCCAGACTGAACGCTGAAAGGCATAATCGTCTCTAATGACGATGATGATGATTTATTTATTTATTTTTCGGTCAAGTGTTAGAGCTGGTATTTCTACTGAATCTGTTTCCCTCCATGATACACTGTATTTTTATTTATTTATTTTTTCCTGAAAATCCGTTTCATGAAGGTCCTATGTAAGATCGAAACCGGTCACCGTTAATAATAAAGGTTACAATTTCTGCGAACTTGACTGATCATTTTAATATTTAAAACGAGTGAGAAAAAATGTGTCGTGGGATTGTTTTTAAAGTGAGGAGCTGTAGCATATGTTTTTAAATTACTACAATCTAGTTATTTGACGTTGTAGATATAATAAATGGGGAGCAGACGGAAATTCTTGTAAATCATGACACAACGCGACTGATCTGTGCAGTCATAAATAATGTATGGAGAGGTTCTATTTTTAAAAATGTATAGCTCTGAAGATGACAACTAAGTTCGTCGAATCCTGTTATCTGAAATAAAATACGTAACAAGCGATTTTGACACATACAGGATGAATCACCTAACACTTGCACCGCAAATATTGCGGAAACGGAAAGTGTGATTGATGTGCGTCTTTCACAGAATGGATTGGTAGTCAAGGACTCGTATTGTTAGCCAACAAACAGGTTGTAAAAATACCTAGAAAGTGTATTTTTTATGCAAACATACAATTTTTCAAATGTAACAGTGGTTGTTTCTATCATGCACTGGAATTTTTGACACCAGCTGACTACAAAGAATTTTGAATGACATTTAATCACGTTTAATTTGACAGCTACAACCATTCAAAGTTTTGGGGGCGGAGGCTACGACAGCGTACGTAACTGGCTGGTGGTCATGAGACAGTGGGCCGTGCCCCAGGGTCTAGCCACTCGGCCAGTCAGCTACGCTATCACAGCCTCCGCCCCCGAAACTGTGAACGGTTGTAACTGCCAAACCAAATGTGATAAAAATGTCATTAAAAATTCTTTCTACACAGCTGGTGTCAAAAATTCCAGTGCATGATAGAAAAAAACCATTGTTCCATTAAAAAAAACTGTATGTTTGAATTAAAATACACTTTATAAGTAATATTACAATCTGTTTGTTGGCTAAAAATACGAGCCCCTACTACCAATCCATTCTGTGAAAAGCGTACATCAATCGCACTTTCCGTTTCCGCAATATTTGCGGTGCAAGTTTTAGGTGCTTCACCCTGTAGGTATTTCTCAACAAACTAATCAACTTTGTTTGGTTGTGTTCTTCAGTCCACAGACTGGTTTGATGGAGCTCTCCACGCTATCCTGTCCTGTGTGAGTCTCTTCATTTGAGAATACGTTCGGCAACCTACATCCATTTGAATCTGCTTACTATATTTGTCCATCGGTCTCCCTCTACGATGTTTACCCCACACACTTCCTTCTAATGCTAAGTTGACGATTCCTTGATGTCCCAGAATGTGCTTCACAAATCTATCCCTTCTCTTAGTCAGGATATGCCAGAAACTCCTTTTCTCTTCAATTCGCTTAATTTTCACCATGCGTCTGTAGCACCACATTTCAAAATCTTCTATAACCTTTTTGTCTGAACTCCTTATCGTCCAAGTTTCACTCACATACAATTCTACACTCCAGACAAATGCTTTGAGAAAGGTCTTCCTAACATTAAAATTATTATTGAATGTTAACAAATTTCGCTTCTTTAGAAACGCTTTTCTTCCCATAGCCATTCTGCATTTGATATCTCCTTTACTTCGGCCATCAGAAGTTATCTTGCTCCCCAAATAACAAAACTCGTCTACTACTTTTATTGCCTCATTACCTAATCTAATTGCTTCAGCATCGCCTGATTTTCTGATATTAAATTCTGACATTACATTACTTTGTTTATACAGTAGAAAAGCAAATGGAACATTTTTATTTTAGGGCTTTTATTGTGGACATTTCTTCTACCGTTATTGTCAGATGGCGGAGTCCATGTTTGAACTCCACTAAGCACATCTGAAATGTGAGGAACGCAGGCTCCTTGCCCTGGAGCCTGTAACCACCAACAGCCTAGAATTGGCTGCCGCTCTGCAGACGAATTTGTATCAGGAGCAGCATCTTCTGGACCCACTTTTATGAGGGGCCTTACATCACATCACATGATTCTGTGTGGTCGTAACACGTGCATATGAAATTTCACGCCCACGTAGCCGCTGCGTGCAGTGCTGCAGCTGTTGGGAGAGCGTGCACTTGGTGCAGCTGTGGCGCGACTAATGAGAGCTGAGGCCAGCAGGTAGGAAGCGCCCAGCGCACACCAGCACTTCCGGTGTCTGTCGGGAGGAGGCCAGCGTTAATTACGGCGCTAGTACCTGGAGCGTGTATCTGAAGGAGTGTGGCCAACGCTGCGAGTTTATGACGTCACAAGGTGCGAACCACACGTTGGCGAGGCTTTCCCAACGTGTGGGGCAGTATCAAGCATGCCAGATATTCTCAACGTGCGTCTGAACGATCACCAGTGAGGTGGGACAATGCCACAGACGTCACACCACGTGGCCATCCGGCGAGGGGGGGCAGCTCTTTTCGGTAGAGAGATGAAGACGCCATATTGGCCGTCGTATGTCGTGGTTTTTATGTAATAACTTAGGTGTTATGAATGTCTGACATTTCAAAGGAAGTAAAATTAACTGTGTCAATTTAGAATCTCTCGAAAACCGGTCAATAGGTGAACTATTGTTGGAATAAATGACTGGTAAAGGCTTATATGTGGTTAAAAAATTTCCGTGTTACAGTAATCTGCCGCTTCAACGCAGGCGTTACTGAAAATCTGTCAACACGAATTGTTCTTTACATCATATATCTACCAGTAGTGTATACAACAAGTCTAATAGCTTCGTTGATGATTCCCAGATACGTTAGTGACCGTGGCCTAGGCAGCAAAGTCGTGCACTGGAAAGCGGAAGCAGTCTCATGGCGCTAGTTCAAAGTTCCTCAGAAGCAAAGCTTTTTATTCTTTCATTCTGGTTTCTTGATAAGGCCAAAGGATGTCCTAAAAAATTTCGTAGAAATATACTGCATAATATTCGATGCTCAGTAAACGTAAGAGCGCATCCTCTGAGGAGTGAGTTTGATCGATTCTTTTTATAAACAGGACAGTTTGCACCTTAGAGTAAAATACGCACTTTGTTGTTTCACTTCTTGCATTTACACGTTCTTAACATTCTTCTACTGAATAGTAACAATGATCCTGGAAGAATGACGTTTAAGTTTTACTAAAAAGCGAGACTCTTGCAATAATATTTAACTCATGTGGAGGCCTTTTCTAATTTCATATCGCACAATGTTATAAAACTTTTATTATTATTCGCTGCACTTATTGACATGACATGCAACTTTTATAAGAGTCTTATGTTCATAAATATTTTGTTGTTACTTATGTAGGCCTATATCACAGAACATAACGAACATATGTACAATCGCGTAAATAAGCTATTTAATAGAGGTAAAGCAGGAATTCCACTCTTTTGATTTCGTAAACAGTGTAAATCTAGAACCTGATGCCGCCGACATCTGTAGCTGGAGCGTGCTATGGTCGCGTGTAGCTCGTTGAGGCACACGCCTCGTACGCACAAGTCGCGCCGTCTCCGAGCGTTCAGCCGCACGTTGGATTCGGCGCGTTGACCACACACGTTCATACACACGTTCCGTGTGCCGACGGCTTAAGGCGCCATGCTACCGATTGTGCGGCCGCTGCCGCCGGAGATTCGAGTCCTCACTCGGCAATAGGTTTATGTCTTGTCTTTAGCGTAATTTAGTTTCAGTGGTTTGTAAATCTAGAACCGATGACAGTAGCAGTTTGGTCTCTCAGATGCGTAAATATTCGAGCGTTTAAATCTGCCTTCCATCACCTATACACCTGCTTGCCGACATCGATGACCGTCTTCGTGTATCATGAGTCCACCATGTCTGCTAATTATCACCGACATAAGTTTGATGGGCAATTCCACTACAACAACAACGCGAAAAGCCACTGTATCACGAGCCTCATAGTTTCATCTAAAATGTATTACGTCTTTACAAAGTAGCTAATTGAGCTTAATAAATGCCGTAACTCAAAAACGTAATGTCATTCTTGCAGTAGTTGTTTATGTCGTCATGGTTGAAGGATCTAAATCTACATCTACAAACGTACTCGAAAACCACCACACGGTGAATGGCGGTGGGTGTTCGTATCACTGCTAGGTATTTCATTTTCTGCTCCACTCCCAAACAGAGCGAGGGAGACTCAAGTGGTTATATGTCTCAGAATGAGCCATAACTTCTCTTACCTTCTTGGTACTTAAGCGAAATGTAAGTTCGCGGCATTACAATCGTTTTGCGATGAACATCAAGCGCTGGTCCTCTAACTTTCTTCAAATTCCTAGAGAGGAATGTGTTCTCCCTCCGAAGAGTCCCATTTGATTTGTCGATCAATCTAACCCACACTCGTGGTTTGGTCGAACCCTACCAGTAACAAATATAGAGCAGCCCGCTTCTCAATTACTTGTATGTCATCCTTTAAAGCGATGTGGTGGGAATCCCAGACACTTGAGCAGTGCACTCGTAATCTGTGCGCGGTTTCCTTTACAGATGAAGCACCCAAATTTCCCCCTGTACATACATGCACACATACAGCCATTTTCGCCATATATATAGGATAAATATAGATTACTGTCCATAAATATTTCAGATTATTACAATATCCATCAAGTTATTACAACATCGCTTTAGACACCTCTGTTTTCGTAATTTTACGTTTCTATGCCACCCTCACGAACCACGGACATTTCCTATTTGGGGTGGTTTGCGTGTCTCAACTATACAGACAGCCGTAACGTAGGTGCAACCACAATGGAGAGGTATTTGTGGAGAGGCCAGACAAACGTGTGGTTCCTGAACAGAAGCAGCAATCGTTTCAGTAGTTACAGGGACAACAGTCTGGATGATTGACTGAGGCCTTGTAGCATCAGCTAACATGGCTTTGCCATGAAATCACTTCCAACGGCTGAAAGCAACGTTAAACTACAGCTGTTAATCTTCCCGAGAACACGCAGAATGCCTATGGGGAGAAAATCGTTTCTGAAGAAGCGAAATTTTTTAACATCCAATATTAGTTTAAATGTTAGGAAGTCCTTTCTGAAATCTTTTGTCTGGAGTGTAGCATTCTATGGTAGTGGAACGTGGACGATAATAAGTTCAGACAAAAAATTCATAGAAGCTTTCGAACTGTGATTCTACAGACGGATGATGAAGATTAGATGGGTAGATCACGTAACTAACGAGGAGGCATTCAATAGAATTGGGTAGAAAGGAGTTTCTGGCATATCCTAAGCGAAGCGATAGCTTGTTGGGACACATTCTGAGACATCAAGGAATCGTCAACTTAGCATTAGAAATGAAGTGTGTAGGTCATATGTTAAATATACTATGGGCGCTGTCACTACGTGATAGTAATGGCGATACTGCAGATGATAGCGCTACTAAATCAGAGTTACTCAACATAGCTTCTAATAAGTCATTCACCAAAGGAGACGAAACCAATATTCCAGATTTCGAATTACAAACAGAGGCCACAATGAGTAACGTTGAAGTAGATATCCTTAACAAGAACATGTCTTCTGGTCCGGACTGTATACCCATTAGATTTCTATCTGATTATGCTGAAGAGATAGCTCCTTACTTAACAGCCATATACAGCCGCTCTCTCAAAGAAGGATCTGTACCAAAAGATTGGAAAGTTGCATAGGTCACACCTATATTCAAGAAAGGCAGTAGGAGTAACCCACTAAACTACAGGCCTATTTCATTGGAGTTAATTTGCAGCAGGATTTTGGAACATATCCTACATTTAGATATTATGAATTTTCTCGAAGACAATGATCTATTGACCCAAGGTCAACACAGATTTAGAAAATATCTTTCATGCGAAACACAACTAGCTGTTTACTCAACACAAAGTGAGGCTCTCAAATTGACTCCGTATTTCTTTTTTTTTTTTCTTTTTTTTTCAGAAGGCTTACAAACGGCTTTTAATCAAACTGCGTGGTTATGGTATATCGCCCCAAATTTGCGACTGGATAGGGGATTTTCTGTCAGAGAGGACACAGTTCGTAGTAATCGATGGTATGGTATCAACTAAATCAGAGGTGATATCGGGCGTTTCAGAGGTTAGTGTCATTGGTCCTCTGCTGTTCCTTATTTGCATTAATAATTTCGGAGAAAATCTATGTAGCTCTCTTAGGTTCTTTGCAGATGACGCCGTCATTTACCGTCTAGTAAAATCATCTGAAGATCTACAGCAGCTGCAGAACGATCTGAATAAGATATCACTATGGTGTAAAAATTGGCAATTGACTCTAAATAATGAGAAGTGTGAAGTGGTCCACATGAGTACGAAAAGAAATCCGTTGAACTTTATTTATAAGATAAATCAATCAGACGTGAAGACCGTAAAATCCGCAAAATATCTAGGAATTAGTGTTACTTCAGACTTACACTGGAAAGAACACGTAGACAATGTCGTGGGAAATGCGAATCAGAGACTGCCTTTTATTGGTAGAACTCATGAAAGATGCAACAGAACTACAAAAGAAACTGCATACATTACGCCTGTCCGTCCTTTTTTGGAGTATTGCTGCCCGGTGTGGGATCCTTATCAGGTGGGTTTGACGGAGGCCATAGAAAGAGTTCAAAGAAGGGCAGCTCGTTTTGTATTGTCACGATACAGGGGAGACAGCGTCACGGAAATGATACAGGATCTGGGATGGGAATCATTACAACAACGGCGCTTATCGCTGCGGCGTGGGCTGCTTATGAAACTACAATCGCCAACATTCTCCTCCGAATGCGAAAATATGTTGTTAAATCCCACTTGAATAGGTAGAAATGATCATCAGAATAAAATACGAGAAATCGGAGAGCGAACGGAGAGATTCAGGTGTTCATTCTTCCCGCGCGCTATTCGAGAATGGAATGGGAGATAAAATAGTATAAAGGTGGTTCGATGAATCCTCTGCCAGGCAGTTAAATGTGATTTGCAGAGTATCCCATGTAGATGTAGATGTAGATAATAGTCGGAAAGGGAGACCGAGGGACGAGTACGGTAAACAGATTCAGGAAGATGTAGGTTGCCGTTCGTATTCTCAGATGAAAAGTCTTCCACAGGACAGGGTAGCGTGGAGAGCTGCATGAAACCAGTCTGCGGACTGAAGATCACAACAACAACAACAACAATGTTTCGATGGTCGTAGTGTCATCGTCGGAAGTGTGAAGATAATTTAACATGGCTGACTCTGCCTGTGACGCATATAAATGATATCAGTTGTGATATTTGTCGTTGTATTGCAGCCCCGCCACGGTGGAGTAGCCGAGCGGTCTAAGGCACCTCGCTGTGGAGCGCGCGGTTGCTCGCCGTGGAGGCTCGAGTCCACCCTGGGGCATGGGTGTGTGTGTCCGTAGGTTAGTTTACCTAGGTTTAAGTAGTTTGTAAGCTACGGACTGATGACCACGCAGTTTGGTCCGATAGATTTACAGACATTTTTTATTGCAGCCCTGTTGTGTGATGTGGGGCGTGTGTAGACACAGCGCCAGTACCAGCAGACGGCGGGCGGCAGAAGCATCCTGGCTGTTGGTCGGCTCTCGTGTGGTGGTGGTGTGGCGTCTGCCGTGGGAACGGCGGCTCGGCCGCAGCCAGCGGGAACAGCGGCGGCGGCGGGACCAGCGACGGCAGCAGGAAGGCGAGCGGGCCGCGGCCGCAGACGCGTAGCCAAGCTGAAGCCCCGGGCGTGCGCTGTCGCCCTGGCAAGTAGCCACCGCCTAATACCGGCTCTGAACAACCGGCAGATTCGGTATTAAATCTTCAAATCTTTGTTAAGCTTATGGGACTTTAGATGGTGTACGTGATGTTTAAAGTTGAATCCATCGTTTAATCAGACAACAAAAGTAGTTTAAAGTTATTCATTCAAAACCTGATCTGATATTAGTTGCAGTCCAGATAGTTGTCATACACTCCTGGAAAATGAAAAACGAACACCATGAATTCATCAATCCAGCAGAGCGAATTTTTATTGACACATTCTTGAGGGTGTATACAACACACGATCACGCAGTCAAAATTATGCGCGCGTCAGTACAGTCACCAGAGCGTGCACAATGTCGACTCTAGTATCGTGTATACCCTCCTTTTGCAGCAATGCAGGGTGCAACTTTCTCATGAAGACGATCGTAGAGGTGCCGAATGAAGTCTTTAGGTATGGTCTGCCAAGCAAATTCCATCTTATGCCTCAGTTGGACCAGATCTCGTGCCGGTCGTGTAGACTATGCCAAGATGACGTTTCATCTGGTCCCAGAAATGCTCAATGGGGGAGAGATCTGGGGATAATGATGGGCAGGGTAGTTGATGTACACATAGAAGAGCACGTTAAGTTGTACGGGATACGTCTGGACATGCATTGTCCTGTTGGAAAAGCACGTCGCATTGTTGTTGCATGAACGGTGGCAGGACGGGTTGAATGATAGTTTCAATGTACCTTGTACTGTTCAATTATCCCACAGAGAGCACTAGAGGAGACCAGCCAGTGTAGGATATGGCTCCCAACACCATAATGCCAGGTGTCGGCCCCGTTTGCCTCTATCGTGTACACTCTAGATTTTCGCGCTCCCCTGCACGACACCACACACGCGTACGACCATCAATGGCACAGAAGCAGCGATGACTCTTATCACTGAAGATGACACGTCTGCATTCGTCCCTTCATAAGCGCCTACCATGACACCATGAAGGCGGATTGAACGATGTTGGGGTGTGAGCAGAGGACACTCCAACAGCACACATGATCGTGCATCATTGTGAGGGGAGCGATATTCTACACTCGACATTCTCCTCTAGTGATTGTCTACAGAACACTGTACAGTGCACGGTACACTGAAATCGACATTTAAACCGTCTTGCTACCACTCATGTACCAACAAGGTGATATTCTTTTCCAACAGGACAATGCAGATCCATATGTATCCCGTATCACCCAAGGTGCTCTTCAAGGTGTACGTCAACTACCCTGGCCAGCACGACCCCCAGATCTCTCCCCCATTGAGCATGTTTCGGACGGATGAAAAGTCATGTTGGAAGGTCTGCATGAGCGGCACGAAATCTGGCACAACTTCGCACCAGGTGGAAATTGCAAGGCAGGTCATTCCACAAACCACACATGGAACCTCTACGATCGTTTCCATGAAAGAATTACAGCTTGCATTGCTGCAAAAGGAGGGTATACACGATATTTAACATCAACATTGTGAACGCTCTGGTGACTGTACTGACGTGCGTACGGCTCTGCCTATGTGATCCTGTGTTGTATACAACCGAAAGAATGTGTCAATAAAATTTCCCTCTGCTGGGTCGACGAATTCATGGTGTTCTTTTTTCATTTTCCAGGAGTGTATATTGATGTTTAACAGTCAAGATCACTAAGTCACCAGATAACTTCATCAAAATTTAACTGAACACGTACATTGTTCATTAACACCGTAATTTGGTTTAATTATGGCCCTGATATTGATGAATATACTGTTAAGCGAGAAACAGTGCATTAAACTTATTATGTGCGCAACGGATCTTTTAACAAAGCAACTATGACATGTAACCTGCATGAAACACACTCTGACTATACTCAAAAAATTTGACTGCGAGGAAGATATTAAAAACACAAACCACTTTCTTAATGTTCGACTACGAGAATTTTATGCAGATCAGTACCTGATTATCAAAACTCAGTATCATAATTAACTACAGTGTCGCATAACAATCATTTACTATGTTACTAATAAAGAAATTCGTTCAACAAGATTACCAAAATCAATACTGCACTTTAAATCCACAAGTAACTAATTATCAAATAAAGGAAGTAGGTTAATCTTCTAACTACGTAAATGGAATAGAAAAGAAACGTCAACTTAGTTACTTATTATTAATAATCACCACTACATTACCTAAATGATACAACCTTTTCATAATTGCACGAAATGCTATTACCTTCATTAAAGAGGTGATACAACCTTTTTCACAATTATAAGAAATGCAATATATTACAAATACAATCAGACCAACTTACATTGTTCATTAACACCGTAATTTGGTTTAATTATGGCCCTGATATTGATGAATATACTGTTAAGCGAGAAACAGTGCATTAAACTTATTATGTGCGCAACGGATCTTTTAACAAAGCAACTGTGACATGTAACCTGCATGAAACACACTCTGACTATACTCAAAAAATTTGACTGCGAGGAAGATATTAAAAACACAAACCACTTTCTTAATGTTCGACTACGAGAATTTTATGCAGATCAGTACCTGATTATCAAAACTCAGTATCATAATTAACTACAGTGTCGCATAACAATCATTTACTATGTTACTAATAAAGAAATTCGTTCAACAAGATTACCAAAATCAATACTGCACTTTAAATCCACAAGTAACTAATTATCAAATAAAGGAAGTAGGTTAATCTTCTAACTACGTAAATGGAATAGAAAAGAAACGTCAACTTTGTTACTTATTATTAATAATCACCACTACATTACCTAAATGACACAACCTTTTCATAATTGCACGAAATGCTATTACCTTCATTAAAGAGGTGATACAACCTTTTTCACAATTATAAGAAATGCAATATATTACAAATACAATCAGACCAACTTGCGGGCACTGCAGCCTTTGCTCTACATCGGAGCCACATACACAACTGCTCTCTAAGCGTGCTGAACCACAAGTCTGACTCTCTTTCTCCCCGCAAGAGCTACAGTGCTATGCGATACATAATCTTTCCTAAAGACGAAACTTCACAAATTTATGTACACATATCTATACACACAGTAGATGCAATATTATGCATTTTCTTGCAAACAAGTTCCTCGACACAAAACAGGAGGCACAATATTAGACATTTTCTTACAAATTCAGCAATATACATTTTATATGGACACGTTTCAACTTAACTGTGGGGACATCAGTCCCTAAACTTGCAAACTACCTATAAACTAACTTACACTAAATACAACACAAGCATTTCGGTATTTGTTTTTTCACGCTTTTTTTCCATTAACGAAGAAAGCGCGAAATTATTTTTGGTTTTATTTTTATTTCTAAAGGTATAAATTACCTTCTTATGACTTCATGAAAATGTTTCAAGTTTTTACTTTTTTTTTTCTTTTTCACAAACACACCATTAGTTTTGGGATATGGCCCATTTCTGGAAGGACATCAAAATGAATGTTTTAGAATTTTCCTTTGATGTATCATTATTATTAAAACACTATTTAAAATAAAACATATGTATATAAATGTCGCAAAAATTAAAGAATGTTCAAGAAATATGAACCCAACTATGAGGAAATCTTCAATATCACACGTATGAACATCAACTTTGCAGCCGTATCCTACCACTTTGCAATCAACAATACAAACTAAAATCTATCTACAATGGAACGAGGAGACTCAAAGAAATAAAATAAGACACATTCCGCACACCACTTTCAAGAACAGCCTTCCTTTTTCTAAAAGAAGTCGTCAGGGTATGTTGACTTATTTCAGCAAATAACACAGCGAAAGACAATAATCAATACCAAGCACATATCAACAATACATTGAAGATGCCTACCGCGTACAATGCTGTTACGAAGTAAGGTTAGTAGAGAGCATAAACATTCCGTAGACACAGGAACTCAGCCGAAATCCGCCGAACACAGAGGGGCAACGAAAAAGTGCGTGATCTGTGTCTTATAGGTATTCAGCCAATGAAAGGCAGCCATTGATACTCCATGCCTGCGATATATGCTACGTGTTCTTTCCAATAAAAGTTGTTCATATTTGTAATTGAAAGGAAATTAGTTACGGCCTGTAGATTTGACTGACTTACCGTATACTTAAGAATAACGGATTTATTTTAGTGCTCATGCGGTTGACTTTATACTTTTTTAGTGCCAATTACAAATTTTCTCACCATGTCGATATATTTTCTAAATCACTCTGTATTTGCTTTTGATCCTTTTTCTACTTTACTATCCGATAAATGACAGCATCAACTACGAAGAGTCTAGTCTAAGAGAGCTGGTCATATTGTTTTTCAAATCGTTTATGAAGACAAGAAATAGTATGGGTCCTACAACACTTCCCAGAAGATTGCAAGATATAACTTTGTTTCACTCGATGACTTCCCATCAATGACTACCTAATGTGTACTTTCTGACAGGAAATCTCAAATCGATTCCTTGACTCAGGTGATATTCCATAAGCAAGCAATTTGTTCAGTAGCCGCTTGTGAGATAGAGTGTTAAAATCCTTCCTTAAATCGAAAATTATGGAATCGATTTTAGGTCCCTTGTCGATAACACTCAGCTTTTCATGTGAGTAAAGACGTAGCTGCATTTCACAAGCTGAATCCGTATTGACTATAGGTGAATAGATCGTTCTCTTCGAGGTGGTTCACAATGTCAGAAATGAGTAAATGTTCTAAAATCCTGATACAAACCAACGTTTATAGATCTATAATTTTGATAGTCATTGCTATTCCCTTTGTTGAAAATAGGCCTAACTGCTAACTTCCGGTCTGAGTGAGCGATTCTATACGATAACTTGGTATGCATCATAATACTGCATCATCATAAACCAAAAGGAGCCCTATTCGTATACAATATGGATCAGAAGACTTGCTTTTGTTAAGTGGTTTAATTTGATTTGCATACTCCAAAAGTATCTACTTAAAAAAACGAATACTGATAGCTTTTATTGATCGAATTCTGGAGTATTTGCGTCGTCTTCTTTGGTAAAGGAATTTTAGTAAGTTGTGTTTAGAAATTTTGCTAGAAGAATAAAGAGAGAGAAGGAGGGAGAGAGGGGATATGGAACGGGAGGGGGAGAAGCAAATTAGAAGGGACATTCCACTGTGAAGCGTTGCCATGTTTATTAGTTACTTTACAAATACCAATACATTATCAAAAAAAAAAAAAAAAAATGTTCAAATGTTTGTATAGCTTATTGGACTTAACTACGGGGTCATCAGTCCCTAAACTTACAAACTACATATGAACTAGCTAACACTAAGGACGGCACAAATATCCATGCCCGAGGGGGGATTCGAACCCCCGATCGTAGTGGCCGTGCAGACCGTCACTGGAGCGCCTCAGTCCTCTCGGCCACCGCGGCTGGCCCAATACATTATAATGTAGAATACTATGTAACTTTTGTCAGTGATGCGAAAGGCATTCGATGTGTGGTATTGTACGCACTGAATATCTTGTTGGCAAAGAAACTTGTTCTATTCACTCACACCCAAGGGCAATATACCCTAGTGGCCATTAAAATTGCTACACCAAGAAGAAATGCAGATGATAAATGGGTATACATTTAACAAATATATTATACAAGAACTGACATGTGATTACATTTTCAAACAATTTGGAAGCATAGATCCTGAGAAATCAGTATCCAGAACAATCACCTCTGTCCATAATAACGGACTTGATATGTCTGGGCAATGACTCAAACTTGGATGGCGTGTACAGGTATAAATGTCCATGCAGCTTCAACACGATAGCACAGTTCATCAAGAGTAGTGACTGGCGTATTGTGACGAGCCAGTTGCCCGGCAACCATTGACCAGACGTTTTCAGTTGGTGAGAGGTCTAGAGAATGTGCTGGCCACAGCAGTCGAACATTCTCCGTATCCAGAAAAGCCCGTACAGGACCTGCAACATGCGGTAGTGCATTATCCTGCTGAAATGTAGTGTTTCGCAAGGATCAAATGAAGGTTAGAGCCACGAGTCGTTAGACATCTGAAATGTAACGGCCACTGTTCAAAGTGCCGTCGATACGAACAAGAGGTGACCGAGACGTGTAACTAATGACACCCCATACCATCAAGCCAGGTGATACGCCAATATGGCGACGACGTATACACGCTTCCACAGCGATGTCGCCAAACACGGATGCGACCATCATGGTGCTGTAAACAGAACCTGGATTCATCCGCAAAAATGACGTTTTACCATTCTTGCACCCAGGTTCGTCGTTGCGTACACCATGGCAGGCACTTTGTGATGCAGTGTCAAGGCTAACTGCAGCCATGGTCTCTAAGCAGATAGTCCATGCTGCTGCAAAAGTCGTGGAACTATTCATGCAGATGGTTGTTGTCTTTCAAACGTCCATCTGTTGACTCAGGGATCGAGAAGTGGCAGCACGATCCGTTACAGCCATGCGGATAAGATGCCTGTCATCTCGACTGCTAGTGATACGAGGCCGTTAAGATCCAGCTCGGCGTTCCGTATAGCCCTTCTGAACCCACCGATTCCATATTCTGGTAACAGTCATTGGATCGCGACCAACGCGAGCTCCTATGTCACAATACTATAAACCGCAATCGCGATAGGCTACAATCCGACCTTTATCAAATTCGGAAACGTGATGGTACGCATTTCTCCTTCTTACACGAGGAATCACAACAACGTTTCACCAGGCAACGCCGGTCAACTGCTGTTTGTGTATGAGAAATCGGTTGGAAATTCATTTGCATATCACAGGTCTTCTTCTTCCTGTCGGTTAAGTTCCGCGTCTGTAGCACATCTTCCTGGTGTAGCAATTTTAATGGTCAAGAGTGTAATACAGACTAAAATCATAATAATAAGAATGGTCCGGAGAGATGTTTCAGATATTGAGAGGCAAATTACAGCTTTCGTAGAGCAGAACAAGCAGTTCGTCTTTCCATGCTCGAACTGTTAATGATACAAGAAGAAACGTTAGTAGTAAGTACGTTACAATGAATAGTGCCCTCCAGCACTGACTGGTAAGGCACAAGCGAATGTACCGTAACTACGACGCCTGCAGCGGCGGTTCGCGCGACCCCAGGAACGCGTGAGGTGTCCGCTGTATGGCTTCGCAGACGCGGCCGGGCGGGCTGGCACGCATCTCCGCCGTGGGCGTCGCCGGTTTTTTTATAACGGCGCTGGGATTGGCTGGCCGAGCGCAGCCACTGAGGCAGCCACCGCCAGCCGCCAGCTACCAGAGGCATGGCCGGCCTGAGGCCAGCCGCGCGACCTCCAAGGCTGCCAGCTCAAAGTGGCAGCTGCAGACCCGTTGCCTGCCCCAAACAGCTTTCTTTTCCTTTTATACCCCTCGTTTTTTTTGTGACTTCCTCTCACCGGCCCATGTTGGCAAAAACACGCGGAAAATCTCGGTTCCCATGCAACCCCACAGGATTTTGCATTATGAAATTCTACTAATGTTAGAGGGCATAAATGTACGCACTCTCACCAGCCACAGTTAACTCTTGTTGTGACAATCAGAATCAACAGAAAATAAAATTTAGATTTTGTAAATATGCCTTGTTGTGTTGATTTACATATAGGAGATGAAAGGTGTCGCATAAAGAGCGTGCCGGCCGCAGTGGCCGAGCGGTCTGCGGCGCGTCAGTCACAGTCTGCACGGCCGCTATGGTCGGTGGTTCGAATCCCCCCTAGGATGGATGTTTGTGTCGTCTTTAGTATAAGGTAGTTTATAAGTAGTTCGTAAGTTTACGGTCCGATGACCCCACAGTTAACTCCATTAAGCTTAACGACATTTGAACATTTGTAAAGAGCGTCCAGTGAAACTACCACGAAAAACAGGCCGAGAAAATAGTCTTTACACCCAGTAGGAACTCTGCCACTTCCCCTGCAGTTAGAAGAGTGAGTTGCGCAGACGTAGTATTTCGTAGATGGAGAGCACAGAAGATGCTTGAACGAGAAACGTATATCAGTTTTTATTTATTTATTCTTTATTACAATCGGAAATGACAAAATTTTGTTTTCTGTCTGTCGGAACTGCAAAATTATGTTTTTAACTAAATAGTTGCAGTTAAGGTGGAGCCAAGATGTCCTACATTAAAAATGTTGCGGCCAGTGGCGTATGCTGCTTGGGCTATCTCATTCTCTAAGGTTGTGCCGAGAAAGAAATGCTAAGGAAAAAAATCGATGTCTTGAGCTGTTCCCGAGATATTGATACTGACAGTGCCAAATATCTCAAGACATTAGCAGCAAACGAAGAAACGGTTACCTGCAAATGTTAAAGCGTTGAGGGCGACATCCAATGACAATACACACACTTCAGCTGCGAGAATGGTCTTTTCAGTAAACCGTTTAATTACACATTACGCGCCGTTGGAGGTTCGAGTCTTTCCTCGGGCATGGGTGTGTGTGTTGTTCAAATGTTTATAATTCTATCGGACCAAACTACGTGGTCATCAGTCCGTAGCTTACAAACTACTTAAACCTAGGTAAACTAACCTAAGGACAACACACACACCCATGTCCCAGGGAGGACTCGAACCTCCACGGCGAGACGCTTTAGACCGCTCGGCTACTCCACCGCGGCTACTTAATTTGAGTAGTTTGTAAGCTACGGACTGATGACCACGCAGTTTGGTCCGATAGATTTACAAACATTTGAACATTTTTGAATTAATTACCAGTCATGATTTCTTAATATTTTTATTTCTTTGTAAAAAAGGCATTTTCGTACAGTATATTCATTACTAGATGAAATATTCAAAACGTTCTCCGAATCTCCAATACATGAGTTACAACGAAAGAAGGCATTGAAGTATTACATCTTTAGACGTGTGTACCAACTTGTCAAATACAGAAAAAGAAGTTTCAAACAGAAGTCGATATCCAATCCTGAAAAACTTTTACTATAATCTTGTTTCCAATCCGACGCTTAACAGCTGAAATAGGGCATAGTGCCGCGCTCTAGTCAAAAATGTTCAAATGTCTGTTAAGCTTATGGGACTTAACTACGGGGTCATCAGTCCCTAAACTTACAAACTACTTATGAACTACTTACGAACTAAGACGGCACAAATATCCATGCCCGAGGGGGGATTCGAACCCCCGATCGCAGTGGCCGTGCTGACCGTGACTGGAGCGCCTCAGTCACCTCGGCCACCGCAGCCGGCTCGCTCTAGTTGCGTTCGGTTATATAGGGAAGAAGATTTGGTCTCTGTTGGCAAAAATACGTCTGTATATTTTAGTGCCGATCGGTTGAACGACGCGGTCTCAAAATTGGGAACACATTACATACACACTGCCCAGTACTCCTTATTTTTGCAAATATTTTTCAAACGGTGCGAGATATGACAAAAACATAACTAATCGATGTTGTAGGGGATTTTGTCCCTCACAAATCCGTTGTTCAATTTTCTCCTCAGATAGTAGCTTAAGGTGCAGTTTCAAGTTAAATTTCGAGCCGTCAAAAGGCCATCAGAAACTACCTACTTATAGTGCCAATAACCTGAAGTGGACCAAACATCAAAGCTCGAACGGAGAGATTAAAGTACTCTTTTCTCCCGTATGCTATTGGAGAAGGTAATGATAGATAAATGGAATTGAATACACTTGAAAGTGATTTGCTGGGTACCCGTGTAGACGTACATGTTGGACGGCTGCTACTTTGCCAGTTTCTGTATCTCGTTTGGTCAGTAAAGCCCATTTTAAACGATGAACGAAAGTGAACAAGGTAGTTAATAGTCTACTGAAGCGCTCCTAGCGTATGTTTTTGGTCAATTTAGTGGGTAAAGTGCTGCGAAGTAAAACAACATTTCAAAACATCGACATCTATTTTCAAGCGAAAAAATAAACAGATGAACTCATCAAACAATATTTATAAGAACTTAAACAGCGCTTGTTTACTTTATCCACTACGATTTGCCCGCTGGCATTGTTAATACAGTCGTGCACAACTGAATTTTCGTCCTTCATATGGACTGACATTTTCATTTAAAATGTTATTTAAAGAACATTACGTCATCAAATTACAATCTTATTCAAGTAAACAATTGGTTTCAGTCACTTCTGTTACAATAATGCAAAACCTAAACCATATTTCGGTTCAGATATACGACCTCGTTTTCAGGAGGTCACTCAATTGAGAAAAATCTTTTAAGTCGTATTTGCAATTTACCCCTAAACCAAAGTATAATAATACAATAAGTATTAATGAGACACATTTGCTTGTAAACTGTGTATTCGTCGACTACAACGTGGAAATCGCGTGACGAAAATAGGTTAACTTTTGAAGTTAGCAGAAGGCCCTTCCATCAAAACATTCTTCTCGACGAAGCTTAACGTGACGTTGACGGAAGGTAACGGTCCGGTGACGGACAGTGTGAATGCCTCCATTAGAAATACATTGTGGAATACATGATCATAAACTTTGACAAAACGCAAAATATACGCAAATAGGATTGAAAATGGCGGATGAACAGGAGCGGTGACTGCAGCAGACTGCTAACAGCTCGCGCATGCGCAGTGAACCGACCGAATTTAGGATTGGCCTAAGCCTCCAAATAATACAAATCCTGCTCACTAGCAGAGTACCTCCGATGAGCAGCGTCGCCGCTTTAGTTCAAACGTCTTCCGCTATTGGCGCCACAATCCAACCTAATTCCATATAGATTCTTATGGAAGCCAATAGGAAATAAGACGTAAAATATGTCCGTATAGCACAACGGTTCATTTTGATCACTGATGTCAAAAACAGTTATTGAAGTTCATGTTACTGTCTTTATTTAACAATAATAACATCGATTGTTTCCTTGTTATCATCATGTACACTGATTTTAGGCATAATTGACTGAAATTGTTTTGCGGCTTTTCCTAGAGTGCTTATATGCAAAATTTTCATTTCTTTTCGCAAAATATTCCCTGTGAACCTGGTCTGTCATATTGTTCGTGAAATTAGTTAAGTAGGGCCGCAGAAATTTATGCAGTATTATTGTGCTCAGTAGCTCTGTATGTGAATCCTTAGCGCACTGCAATGCGGGGTTACGACTTAAACGGGGCAGTAGCATATTTAACAGTGTGAACAGTACATTTGGCTAGTCTATAACTGATTCCAGTGACTCGTTAGCCACACTGTCTAGTCTTGCCATGAACATGACGAATGTTGGTTTCGGCTATCGAAGAGCACCTGTGTCTTTTCCTTTTATTTAAGGCCATCATTAGTGACGGAGGTTGTACACTGCTGATCTTGTTGACACAGTCCTCATAATGTATATTTTCTTCGACGACACGTCTCTTTATTATGAGGTTGAGAAATATGGCTTTCTTGGCAAACTTCTTTGATTATATTTCATCGCTTGTCTGTAGCGATTTTATCGCCCTTTCGTTTCACAGATTTTGTCTCAGATTTTACAGTTTCTCTTTTCGGTTCTTTCAGCTTAATTAGTTTGCTTTTGGATACATTTCGAAAACACTAGGAAGTGCATTAGGATTCGATTTCCTTATTTTCAGGCCGGATTTAAAGTCTGTGGTAAGAAAATCGTTATTACATATCACAGAAACCTTATTGGGCTGCCAAAACTTATCCTTTGTGTCGATTACGTAAGAAATAAAAATTATTTAGGCAACAATAAAATATACAAGCACTGATGTCCAAGAAATACTCATACCTTGTCTACTTATTGATGCTATTCATAATATTGTTTCGTGGATTCATTGCTCGAAAAATTCGTGACAACTAATTCCAGTAGCTTTATTTCTGGAGCCCTGATTGCAAAATGGCACACAAGAATGTACAATTTCCCGCAGCACACTTAATAAGTTGTAGATTCTCAAATAAAATCAGTAAGTTACATTCTTTTAGGATGCACAATGAGGATTACAATGTATTGTAGCAGAAGGAACTTCATCTACAGCAACATACATACTCCGCAATCCACTGTAAGGTGCGTAGTGGAGGGTACACTGTATCACTTCTAGGCATTTCCTTTCCTATTCCACTCCCAAACAGAACGAGGAAATAAATAATGCCTATATGCCTCCGTACGAGCCCTAATTTCTCTTATCTTGTCTTTGTGATCTTTACGCGAAATGTAATTAGGTTGCAGCAAGATCGTACTACACTCAGCTTCAAATTCCGGCTTTCTAAATTTCCTCAACAGAAATTCACGAAAAGAACGTCGTCTTTCGTCCAGCGATCCCCAATTGAGATGCCGGAGCATTTCCGTGACACTCGCGCATTGGTCGAATCTACACCAGTAAGAAACCTAGCTGCTCGCCTTTGAACTACTTCTAGGTCTTCCTTCAAACTGATCTGCTGCGGGTCCCAAACACTTGAACAATACTCAAGACGTGGTCGTACAAGCGTTTTATACGCCGTCTCCTTTACAGATGAAGTACATCTTCCCAAAATTCTCCCAATAAACCGAAGTCGGCTGTCCGCCTTACTCACAACTGTCCTTACATGTTCGTTCCATTTCATATAGCTCTGAAATGTTACGCCTAGATATTGGAGCGACGCGACTGCACCAAGAAGCTCACTACTAATGCTGTATTCGAACATTATGGGGTTGTTTTTCCTATTCATACGCATCACCTTACTTTTTTCTACATTGAGAGTCAACTATCATTCTTCGCACCAACTAGAAATTTTGTCTGAGTTATCCTGTATGCTCTTACAGTCAGTTAAAGACGACACCCTCCCATATACCACAGCAACATCAGCAAATAGTCGCAAATTAACAAGTAACTCTGTCCATCATATATAATAATAATAATTTCGTGTGACTCATTGGCCTGGTGCAAGTCTTTCAATTGGACGCCACTTCCGCGACTTGATGTCCGTGGCCTACCCCAGTTATCGAACCGGGGAAAGGGGACCTACAGCTTAGCCGCGGTGGAGTAACCGAGCGGTCTAAAGCGTCTCGCTGCGGAGCGCGCGGTTGCTCGTCGTGGAGGTTCGAGTCCTCCCTGGGGCATGGGTGTGTGTGTGTGTGTGTGTGTGTTGTCCTTAGGTTAGTTTGTCTAGGTTTAAGTAGTTTGTGAGCTACGGACAGATGACCACGCAGTTTAGTCCGATAGATTTACGAACATTTGAACCTACAGCTTAACGTGGAATCCGAAGTACGTGTCGTTTCGGCGATTCCTCACATCGTTGAGAGGTGAGGCATGGGTTAAGGTGCAGTCTGAAAAATTCCGATGTCCGACCATGTTTCGAACCCGCAACTCTTCGGTCTATCAGATCATTTATATAGTTAGAAAATAATAGCGATCGAAAATTACGGGCACGAGGTTGTTATGTGGCGCCTCTAGCGGCCGCAGTTTCAACAAAATGTTCAAATGTTTGTTAAGCTTATGGGACTTAACTACGGGGTCATCAGTCCGTAAACTTACAAACTACTTACGAACTAGCTAACACTAAGGACGGCATAAATATCCATGCCCGAGGGGGGATTCGAACCCCCGACCGTAGTGGCCGTGCAGACCGTGACTGGAGCGCCTTAGTCTCCTCGGCCACCGCGGCCGGCGCTGTTTCAACAAGAGCGGCGACATACGTTTACTCCCAGTGAGAAGGCTTTTATATTATTGGAGGTTGAGGACTGGCCCTACTTCTTTATCGCTACGATTATCGCGCGACAAAAAATGTTCAAATGTTTGTAAAGCTTATGGGACTTAACTACGGGGTCATCAGTCCCTAAACTTACAAACTACTTATGAACTACTTACGAACTAGGACGGCACAAATATCCATGCCCAAGGGGGGATTCGAACCCCCGACCGTAGTGGCCGTGCTGACCGTGACTGGAGCGCCTCAGTCACCTCGGCCACCGCGGCCGGCTATCGCGCGACGATACTAGCGCGATCATACTAGTGAAGCCGTTCAGACAGACGGCCACCATTAACGCAATTTCTTACCGATCTATTACAAGTTCGTTCATAATTTAGAACGGACTTTTAGAGTGTTGGTGGAGAGTCGAGTGCAGAGCTGTCTGTGGCATGGTAAGTAGCGCGGCGGCGCCGCAGGTGGGCGAGACGCGGCAACGGCGCCTGCGGCCGGCGCAACCTTGAGCGAGAGCTGCGCCGCCTGCATGCACGGCTCTCCGCCACCGCCTCCAGCTCCCTGTCTGTAGTCTGTACCTGCCTCTGCCTGCCCCTGCCTCTGCACCCGAAACCTGCCGGATCTACAATCGCTCCAAAAAGTATTGGCACACAGCGGGGCTTCTCGCTGTATTGCTGGGATTTCAGCTACCGGAACGACATCTACTGACGCAATACACACAGCGTGTTGTTGACGGCCGAGTCTCTAGTAGTCTTGTGTAGTTCGCGAACGAACTAGTTCCTAAGAGTGCTCCCACAGGCGAACTACGCGAACTAGTTCGCAGATCCCTCGCCTCTTAGTTCGTCCGCTCCTTTTTCGAAGAATGACGGGTAACAGCGAGAGCGCGCAGAATCGCGTGATTCCCTTCTGCCAGTTGCCGTCATTTCGAGCTGAGATGCAGCTCAGCTGTAGTTTTAGTAGCAGTAGCAAAAGCCAAAACGAGTGGACGAACTAAAAAGAGCGACCTATTTCGCGGCCGGGCTGCGAAATATGCGCGTTAGGTCGCGAACAGAATTAAAAATCATGTGTTTGCCTTCTGCTGATGAGAGCCATTTCGAGGTTAGCGTCTGCCTGCTAGATTACATAGTTCAGTGGCACAAAATTTCTGCTTTGAAGTATTCTGCACTCTGCAATATCTGACTAATAAATACCATAATGGCAAGATATAGAGATAACTCTAAACTTAAACGCGAGAAATTATCCACAAACTGTTTCTTTTCGTTTGCGTGATATCGTTAGCGGCTCAAGCAGCAAGCGCATGAAGCAGCTGGGGGGAGAGGGGGGGAGGAACTTCTCCCTCCATCTTCATGCCGCTCAGTAGTCACTGGGAGCGGACAAACTAAAAGAACGAACTAGTTCGCAGCAGAGCCGCGAACTAAAGTGAGCGCTCCCGATCGCGAACTATTATGCGCAAGTCTAGTCACTAGGTATGTTGCGCGATAGTGGTCAGCATGGAGCCGAAGATGAAGGAAAATTCAGTGGCGTTGCGTGAGAGAGTGGTATTGCTCCATTCACAAGGGAAAAGCTATCGACAAATCGGAGCAGAGGTGTCTGTTATCTACACCACGGTACGAGCCGTCATTCATAAAGAGACTGGAACAACAATGAATAAGTGTCGTCCTGGACGTCCAAAAGTGCTTACAACCCGAGAGCACGTATTTTCATTAGATACTTCAGCGATAATTGCTGCACTTGTAGCAAGTTCCGTCCGAGCAAGTGCGATGAAACGATGAAGACACCACACCAATACAATAAGTATTTATTCGCGACGACGACTTTTGCTTCACCTACTTCACCGCAGATGCGGTAATACGTCCGACCTCGCACGCGAATCCGTAATAGCGAGTGTAAGAGGACATGGACAATAGGAGCGCTACAACCGTAGCGTGCGTCTTGTGAGAATTTAAGAAGGGGCGAGCTGGGTTGGCCAAGTGGTTAAGGCGACCGCTGGCCCGAAGCGGGAGACCCAGGTTCGATTCCCGGCACGGCACACACATTCACATGTCGCCATTGCTTAATTTCAATACCCTAATGCGGCCACTATCAATCCTTTCTTTCCTATCTTTAGGTCCTTTACCTATCACTTGCAATAAATTTATGTGATTGCTGAAATTCGTCACCATGTAATAATGTCCAGTTTCTGTTCGCGAAAGCTGGGTGCCGAGGTCATTGGGTCCAAGATTTCTTGGTGTACCATATGAACATCTTCCCTCGAGATTCTGACTGTTAGTCGACCCAATCATGCTAGACGTTGACTAATACTTTGAAATACTTTGATTCCGACATTGGTCCACTGTGATATTTAAATGGTCTAGATAACTGACAATTACAAAATACTACTACCCCGCGTCTCTCAGTCCAACAATGCAGCCTCTATTAAATGCATTCGGTTGATGGATAAGCTGTCTACGTGAATTGTTGGTGCTTCGTTTCCTACGCAAATGTCTTTCTTTGTTATTGTACGTAAAATTCTTGTTTCATTGTCTGACTCACGGCAGTTGACTGGTAACAACTTCACAATAATCGGAATGTACTCTGATAGGCGTTCTACACATTACAGAGTTGTCTGAATGTTGTCATTTACTCACATATCAACGTAATGTATGGAAACCAAGTGGGTGTTACATTAGGCCACTACGTTTGGTTGCATCACGTTTCTGTCAGGCAGAGTATCTAAATATAAGATTAAAACAATTCACAATATAAAATTCATTGTGTTGACGGCCTTCCCCCGCGAAAACTAGTAAAATAATTTGTGACATTAAGTAAAGCATACGTTTGCTAGAAAGGAGGCTAGTTGATGACAGCCTACAGACCCGACGTGTGAGTGCCACACTAATCGTTTGCGTGAGAATAATTTGCACGTTATGCAACCAGTACGAAACAACTGCAAAATCGTACAACTGTGAAGTAAACACTGTTTGCAATAGAATGTTAACGAAACAAAAGGCTTAATGAAGTAGGATTGCAAGGCACATCTTTGAGATAGTAAAATATTGTAAAGACAGGATAAAACGTATCACTGAAACAGAAGAAGTCGTTAAAGAACTGGGAATAGCACAGGATAACATAAACAATTGAGATCAGTTCAGAATCATCATAAGTGAGCTTACATTTAAACGGAAATACTTCGAAAAACGAACAGGAAATAAATGGTCACAAATAGCCCAAAAAAGAAAACTGTGAGCGAATGAAGAGAATTGGGGAAGAGCGGAAGAAGAAGAAATGATCCTGACTACTCAAGTTCAATCGGTTTCTTTATACGGCATAGTCGAAAATATTTGTTAATAAATCACTTCCTTTGTGTGATCTGATACTAAAGAGTAAAAGAAAATACTTCTGGAAGATATTGTTGACACTGCTGACTTCAAATGTCATTACAGGAGTATTTCCAGTATATTCGTGATGTAGTTGCAATTCTTTTATTACGGTCGAGCTTTTTGTCTACCCAGTGCTCTCCGACCGGTAGGAAATTTCTTGTTTTTTCTTTACCGTTGTTATGCCGTAAGTGAAGGGCAATTTTTTCACATCCTGAAATGCTATCTTCCATTTGCGTGCCCGGATGTCCTTCCTGTTTTAAGACCACTATAACGAACGCCGCGGGGTGTGGAGGTGGGGGAATCGAGTGCCTTATCTTGCAGCGCACCACATAATTTTTGTGTATTTCCACTGTATGCACACCAGCTAGCAGGGTTGGAGTGTACACATTGTTACGCAGTTACAGTTTGGTCACTGGAACGTTTGTAGTGTGGTATCTATAGTAAAGAAAAGAAGAATTCTTTTTCTGTCCTGCACATCCAAAAACATGGCATAATTCACGGCGAATTCGTAATCAACTAACCCACCTGCGTTTTGAAGGGTTATTTTCCTACCGCAGTTGTGTCTTTACGTTACCATTTCGCAAAATTTGAAATTTTAGCGCTCCGGTAATGTAAAACATCGTCCTACCAGAGACTGGATTAGTGACTACGAAGTCGTCATAAGCGCTAAGTGATATCCACGTCACCACAGAATGATACACAGGTTTTTCCAGTGCGGCCGGAAGTGGTCTGGAAGCTGATAATAAGTACACAAGAGGCCATTAAAATTACTACACTAAGAAGAAATGCAGATGATAAATGGGTATTCATTAGACAAATGTATTATACTAGAACTGACATGTGATTACATTTTCACGCAATTTTGGTGTATAGATCCTGAGAAATAAGTACCCAGAACAACCACCTCTGGCCGTAATAACGGCCTTGATACGTCTGGGCATTGAATCAAACAGAGCTTGGATGGCGTGTACAGGTACAGATGCACATCCAGCTTCAACACGTTCGTTACCACAGTTCATCAAGAGTAGTGACTGGCGTATTGTGACGAACCAGTTGGTCGGCCACCATTGACCAGACGTTTTCATTTGGTGAGAGATCAGGAGAATGTGCTGGCCATGGCAGCAGTCGAACATTTTCTGTATCCAGAAAGACACGTACAAGATCTGCAACATGCGGTCGTGCATTATCCTGCTGAAATGTAGGGTTTCGCAGGGATCGAATGAAGGGCAAGGCCACGGGTCGTTGCGAGGGTGAAGGTCGGGGTGAGTGTTTAAAATAGGGAAAAGTTTAATTTTTAAAACTCACAACCACCAGCTGCAAACCAAATTCCAAAACATGCAAAAACACTGAAACTTTGCGACTGTTTGACTCGTTTTCTAGGGGATGATATCACACGTTCGCAGCTTTCCATCCCTGCATATGATTAACAAAACAAATTCATAATAAAATCAAGTTCATGAGAGAAAAGGGTGTTCTAACTACTATTTTTGAAAACACGTGAAAGTTCACTTTATGTTGTTTATTTCACAATCTCAGAACCCTGTAGCTGATACGTCTGTACGTCGGTACATTTATCAAATAAAGTTATAGCTCGTGAGCCCCCAGACAAAAATGAATATTTGTCGCAAATTGTTTTATCACCATGTGGCTGTCTGAAACACCGTTTATGTTCATGCCTATGCGACGACACGTGTTACATTAACAAATCACAGTCACTCGATTTAACTTGGTACAGTCTACGACGAGCAACCACACGTGGCGATTGCCACAGACAAATCTAAAGTCACCACCTCGAGATCCACATGCCGACTGATGCAGAGCGACGCCGCCCGGCCAGCTACCCCCATGTGCTCCCAAGTCATCACTTCCTGCCCCCTGCGCGCACGCGCAAGCCAAAAGCTCAACTGCCGGGGCTTTTTCCCCTACGTCATCAACTTCCCCATGTGAGCTGTTCTAACCTATTTGCCAACGTACAGCGCTCAGCCAATACATTTCTAAAACTTTACTTAAAATCAAAATAATTACACTACACATTAAATAAATTGTCTTCTTAGGTTTTTATATTGGTATAAACATACTTTGTACTATTTATCATAATCGTGCAATTTCTTATGTCACAGATAAGTGATTTAACTGAATACTTCAAGATAAAATACACAAGGTTAATTGAAAATAAAATTAGAAATAGTTAATATATTATTTTTACAAACAAACATTGCCATACTAGTTGTGTAACTGTCTTGTATTCAGTGATAATTTATTACTTTTCATTGTCAATTAAACATATTACGTCAGATGTAACTATATCAGCTAATGTATTGTTTATTTGTCAACAGGCTATTTTGTAATGAGGGCCTTAAAGGTTCCTAACTGCAGCGTATTACTTCAAATTCAAGTAGTATTAGAATATTTTATTTCACGCTGTGCACTGCACTGTGCCTGGCACTCGCCATCGTCCCTCTCTCCCCTCACCAGAAACAAACTGGAAAATCCTAAGCTGGAACAAGCCACCAACGTCGGCCCACTCGCTGGCCTCCCGTCAGCTACAAGCACACAGCAAATCTCAACGTGGAGAATTTCTACCTATGGCCTAACTATAAATGTTGTCACCCAACTGTGTACATACATTGCTACCATAATTAATAAGGTTACAATTGTGTAACATTTAGTGCATTGGCATGGTCAATGTATGCAGTAAACATCATACTATTTAATTATCAAATGCTATTAATTACCAATATTTCTATTGGGCGGTAATCTTATATCGTACACATCTGAAATGTAAGGGCTACTGTTCAGAGTGCCGTCAATGTGAACAAAAGGTGACTGAGACGTGTAACCAATGGCATCCCATACCATCACGCCGGGTGATACGCCAGTATTATGGCGATGACGAATAAACGCTTCCAATGTGCGTTCAGCGCGATGTCGCCAAACACAGATGCGATAGTCATGATTCTGAAAACAGAACCTGGATTCATTCGAAAAAATGACGTTTTGCTATTCGTGCACCCTGTAGGTTCGTCGTTGCGTACACCATCGCAGGCGCTCCTGTCTGTGATGAAGCGTCAAGCGTAACCGCAGCCATGGTCTCCGAGATGATAGTCAATGCTGCCGCAAACGTCGTCGAACGTGCAGATGGTTGTTGTCATGCAAACGTCCCCATATCTTGACTCAGGGATCGAGACGTAGCTGCACGATCCGTTACAGCCATGCGGATAATGATCTCGACTGCTATTGATACGAGGCCGTTGGGATCCAGCACGGCGTTCCGTATTGCCCTCCAGAACCCACCGATTCCATATTCTGCTAATAGTCATTGGATAGCGACCAACGCGAGCAGCAATCACGATAGGTTACAATCCTCCCTTTATCACTGTTGGAAACGTGATGGTTCGCATTTCTCCTCCTTACACGAGTCATCACAGTAACGTTTCACCAGGCAACGCTAATCAACTGCTGTTTGTGTATGAGAAATCGGTCGGAAACTTTCCTCATGTCAGCACGTTTTTTGTACGTGTCACCACCGGCGGCAATCTTGTGTCAATGCTCTTAAAAGCAAATCATTTGCATATCACTGCATCTTCTCCCTGTCGATTAAATTTCGCGTCTGTAGCACGTCGTATTCGTGGTGTAGCAATTTTAATGCCCAGGTTTGTAATTTTACTAGTGACATAGACCTTGTTTCTTCCTGCAGGCGGGGCCAGTTTATCTTGATGGCTCCGAAGAGCATCAGAAGATTGTGGGCGTGTATCCAGAAAGAAGAACACCCAGGTGTCAACCGCAGCTCCGGTGACTGGGTACAGCTATTTTTACAGCCGAATATCTCGCTGGAAGGTTGGCAGCGTGGCGTAACGAAAGGGAGGGGAGGGAAAAGCACACAAGTATAACTTGTCTCTCATGTGTTTATAAAATTCGTCTGTCAAAGTTCGAAAGCAAAGCTGCGATACTTTGTTTAAAAGAAGCGTTACGTTTCTCCAGAAGAAAAGCTGATGGTCATATTCTGACAGTAGTTCCTGATACAATAAGTGACAACGGCAGAAGCGTCAGCATCTCATATCATGTTTGCACCCTTCACCACCGGTTATCTGGTCTTTTTTCCCGACTTAACTACATTACCATCAGTCCCTAAACTTACAAACTAACTTATACTAAAGGCAGAACAAACATCCAGCCAGCGTGGGAACGGCCTCGCACATCGTAGCATAGCGCGTCCATGCGCTCGGCCACTCCGCCACTCCTATCTGTGTCATCTGTATGAACGGTGCCATGTAGTCGTCTGGTTCGGTAGGAATTTTTTTCTATATAACTTACCATAACTGTATACAGTTACACAGCTACAAGACGGCGTCAGTCCAGAGAAATTTTCGCCTAAGTCTCCAAGAAAAAAGACCACTACACCCTCTCGGCATTGCTTCGAAATATTCCCGACCGATTTTTTGCTTTGTAATAACTAATAATGATTCTCGAACAACGCCTGTAATAAAATCAGATGTCATTATGATTAATCCTGCATAAATGTGGATAATTACGTAAGGTGCACAGAAACTTCAGCGTCATACCGTTTTGATTGAGACCGGATCTTCAGAAACTAGAATGGAACACATAAAAACCAAATTACAAATATTGAAGTCTGGTATACTATCTTTCACATGAAACAGATACATGCTCTTGTTGTTTTGTTAGTTAATAATACAAAAATTAGTGAAATATGTTCTTTTCGTCTGACGTTTGCACGAATAGGCCGGATGTATATTCCAGAAAACACTCTACAGCTTTTCAAGGTCTCATTCCTGAAAGACGTGTAGTTTTATTTGCCGATATGAGTTTCTTTGGTATGAGGCTGTACCTCTTGGTATAATCATCTACCTACCGTTTCATCTTCCATTGCTGAAATATCTACCAAGACTTTAAAGACACGGAAGGCTGATACACACTAACGTCAGATCAGGAAACCAAAGTGTTTATGCGTATCCAAGCAATGTTCTGTTTGTGACGTTAACATACTGCTCCCTAATGCCTAGTAAAAGTAGAAATTATCCTTGTTTCTGAAAGTCAAGGTGATATATATATATATATATATATATATATATATATATGTGTGTGTGTGTGTTGAAACCTGACATTAGCTTGCAGAAACACAAACAAGTGATGCATACTAACAATATTATTTAAATCGTACAGTACGTTTAGTTGTTGAATGTGGCATATCTGTTACATAAAGAATAAGGATTTCAAAGCGAAATGCGCTTGACACCACTATAAATTCATATCCTCTCATAAGACAGCGTGACTATCATAAAGAAAATAATAATAACAAAAAAAGAACCTTTCCTTCGTCAAATTATGACGTATGTTGTTCCTACGTTAGTGCCACTTCTGATGGATTCATAGGACGATCTTTGGCGCTCAGGAAAATAATTTTATTTAAATTTCACTTTTATGTCATCCATGCATACAAATTAATTACTCATATTCTTACAGATTGTTTGTCTAGTATTATGCTGTGATCTCACCTACCAAAAGCACCATCTAGCGTATTTTTCTTCCTTGTTAGTTCTGGTCCCGCCACACGGTCTCATGCCTTCTACGATAAGGGTGTCGTTTACAGATACCGCGTGTCAGAAGCTAAGTTCGAAGTAAACTACCTACTGAAACGCCCTACTCAAGTGAATATTCCGTCAAAAATAGGCACAGATCAGCCTTGAAATAAGGAAGAATGCTTGAATGCTTGAAAACATAAGCAAACTGTAACCAGTGGACGCTCCAAGCTGCGAGTAGAAATTAGAGTTGTTTTGTGGACTGCGAAGTGGAAAATCTTTAATCAAATCTCCTCCATGCTCCCTTTTTGCCAAAATTACGAACTGCCTGTCCCGTCTTTGATGTGTTTGCTTTCTTTCGTTAGTCTTGGTAGATGTCATACCATATAATTGGCATAAGGCATGAGTCACGTGATTTGAATATGTTACCGTCGCAAATAATGCGATAAACCGTTACGCAGGAGAGATAGCAGATACATCTCTCACATCCCTTGTGCATCCGTTCAAGGTGTTTAGCTGTACATTCTGAAAATACTCTAAGGTTTTGCAAAGCAGCACAGATACATAAATCAGTATTGTTTCCGTGATCGTACGTCTATTATCAAAGGTAACCGAAATTCCACGACATGTCGAGATTTGCTTGGACGTATGCAGATTTGGTGGTGTATACGTGGAAAGCTACATAAAAATGAAAAACGTATGTTTGAAGAATGAGCCGGGAAACTGTGTGATTGTGATACGCGTTTATTTGCTGCATCTGTATGACAAACTGTTATCCTTGGTAGTGCTCACACCCACAACCTTAAAAAGCGTGAATCAGGCAAGGAAGCATGTCTCACTCACTCATTAGGCACACAAATTGTGCGCGTCGGTAAGAGGGGCGCATCATATTAGGATCAAAGTATATTAAAAATGTATAAACCAACAGCCGTAACAATAATGATTTTATTATCTGGCAACCAGTTTCCGCACCTCATTACTGCCGTCTTCAGGCCGTAAATGAACAAATAATCAGCAGTAAAATCTGTAAATCCCATTACACATTATTTCTTCTATTTATTTAGGGGCTGAAGATGGCACTAATGAGGAAACTGGTTGCCACATAATAAAATCTTTATTTTTACGACTGTTGGTTTATATATTTGAACATACATTGGGCATAATTTCAACCTGGCGTTGTCCCACTCTCCACATTAGTATGGAGCTACATCTGTTCACATCATATGACACACACACACACACACACACACACACACACACACACTGTCCCCAATGTCGTGTTCGGCACACCAGACCGTTTTCTGGCGGAGCATTCGGTACAACGTGTTCTCGTCAAACGTTTGCGTTTCTCATTACAGAGCTACTACCTCTCAGCTGCTAATAGACGTGCAGAAACAACTTTCATTTTAAGTGACTCATTCACACCTCGCTCTTGCAAGCGGGCGTTACATCACGACACAGACACAAATTGAATGCAGCAAAAAGATATGCCAACGACCGTAGCATTAATTAAGCTTGACGACAAAACTTTCACAAGAAAATGAAGTGGTGAACATCTACTAAATTTGGAAAGCAACTCGGTCGGAATCGACTAAGTCTACGCAATTAAGATAAAACCTATGAAGAAGATACAGGATCATATGGCATATGCTAGGTTCTGACGAATCAGAGGAGCTTATTAAAGCCACATTGCTTTCCCTATTTTTTACAGTTGTGTAATTTTATGCAAAAACTTTGGTCAATGTTAAGTCAATGTTTACAAGTGCTATGTACCACAAATGACGTGGAAGAGCGATGAAGCGATGTCGTTCAGAATGGCGCTTTGACTCCTCATAGGTATAGAAACGAGATCATTAGACCTTTTACTGACCCCACGCTGGTGTCATAGGAGATGAATTCCTTCTGGTGGACGACAAAGCTCGTCCCCAAAGAACTGTACTGGTGGACAGCATGCTTGAAGCTGAGGCGAACGAATGTAGTGGCCAGCTTGTGTACCGGACATAAATCGGATTGAGCATGTCTGGGATGGACTTGGCAGACGTATTGCAGCCACACCAGCACCTCCCACAACGGTTGCAGAGTTGGACATTGCACTCTTGGAAGAATGGCCAAATATCCCTCAAGAGCTGATTACTAACCTTATACTATCCAAACTATGCAAGTGTGCAATTGCACTCGCCAGCAGACGTGATCACACACCACATTAGAGGATAACGAAAATAACTCCTCAATGTTCTGGTAGCGCTATGGTACCTCGCTCTAAGTAAACGCCATGTAAACCTCAAGTAAATATTTGAGGTAGCAAACTATTGTAATGTATCATACAAATTACAATTGTAGCTAATATCTGAATAAAATACCTGACCATGCTTATATTGTGTACATATCTCACCTGATCCCCTAATTGTTTTGAGCAGTGTACGAACGTGTAGCGCATACAGAACAGCACCTAAGAAATGATGTATAAACTGTTAATGTGAAAAAATATCGCAATGTCTTGTTGTTGGCCTATAGCGACCGAAGAGTGGCTTCATACAGCTCTCCACACAACCCCATGCTGTACATTAATCTTTGAATAAGAACGGCAACCCACATCCTTTTGAACCTGTCTAATGTAATCGTCTCCCTGTGTCTGTCTACGATTTTTCTCGGCACACTTCCTTCCATTGCTAATGAAATTGCAAAAAAAAAAAAAAAAAAAAAAAAAAAAAAAAAAATCATGTGTCTTAATGTGTCCTATCAATCGATCCCTTCTTTTAGTGAAGATATGCCAATAATTTCTTTCATCCCTAATTCTGTTCAGTACCTCTTCATTAGTAACACTATCTAAACACGTAATCTTTACCATTTTCCTGTAGCACAAGGTTTGAAAAGCTTCCATGATCTTTTTGTTTGAACAACTTTCACGTTTCAGTGCAGTACAGTGCTACAATCCAGCCAAATGCTTTCGGAAAGTATTTCCTAACATTTAAATTAATACCAGAAGTAAAGAAAAAAAAGTTTCTTCTTCAGAACTGTTTTAGTTCCCACAGTAATTCTACGTTTTATATCTTCTCTACTTCGACCATCCTAAGTTATTTCAGTGCCACTATAATAAAAGTCTTCCACAAATTTCATACACTTTTGCCTGATACATTTCATTCAATATTTTTGGACTATTTTCCATTCACTTTTATTGCTCTCGTTAATGTTCATCTTATACTTCCCCATTTCACTTCATCGCTCTTCCACGTCATTTGTTTTCTCTAGCACAGAAGGAATTCATCTCCTGTGACACCAGCTTAGGGGACAGTAACAGGTCTAAGGATTTCGTCTCTATGCCTCTGAGCAGTCAAAGCGCCATTCTGAACGACATAGAGGTACGTACGACCGCTAATGCTGACTCCTGTCCACACCATTCATCCAACACTATGATATGATGATGTTTCCTGGACACAAGCAGCATTGTTCCGAGTTCGACGTTCTCTCCAGATGTGGGAACGACGATTGTTCGGCTGAACTCAGAATCTTGACTCATCTGTGAGCAGAACCCGGCGCCATTCTTTACGACTCCAATCCTAATGTTCTTCCGCCCAGTTTCTGAGGGCGAACCGGTGTCGTGGTTTTAATGGGACACATACGATAGGCCGCCGTGCGTAGTGGTCACATTCCTGAAGGTGATTTCGGACTGTGTTGATATTGTGCGTCCTGTTGCTCGCTGGAGGGTGCGTTAACCGAGCTGTTAACCGAGATATCGGTTATCTCTTGCCGACGTTATCCGTGGCTGCCCTTGACCATGTCTACTTTTAACGGTTCCTGTTGTCCGAAATTGTGTCCAGGTCTTGAAATTACACTTTGGGACACTCCAACAGCTGCAGCCACCTCCGTCTGTGCCTATCCCGCTTTCAACTTTCCTATGGCTATGGACAGAGGTGGTTGTTCTGCGTACTGATTTCTCAAGATCTTTGCACCCAAATTGAGTGAAAATGTAATCACCTATCAGTTCTAGTATATCATATTTTTCCAATGAATACCCGTTAATCGTCTGCATTTCTTCTTGGTGTAGCAATTTTAATGGCTAGAAGTGTAATTGAGAGTCAGAGTGACGAGGCGCCCCTAAAACCGCAAAGCAGTCAGCAATCCGAAGATTGGTTTGAACACCGCAGTGGTTTACTAGGCATGGTCCTGTTTGGAGGTGGTATGCCGTTGCCTTCCTCCGACCTTCGAACTGACTTACCCAGCCATTTACAGTGGGACCTGAAGTTTAACGTGGGTTCCGAACCACGGTCCTACTCGATATTTTTCACATCAGCAACACTGCCAGTGGTGAAAGAAGTGCCTGACGGGGATTGCAACCGCGACCTTTGGATTTTCAGTGTGGCAGTGTACCACTGCGTTACCGAGCCGAAGCCATACAGACGCGAAAGGCGACCGTTAGCGATCTCTTGGAGAGGTGGGCGGCCCGGCAGCCGAGTCGGGCCACCTGTCACTGACAGCGGCCACCGGAACCGGAAGTGGCAACGGCGGGCCGGGCCTGGCCAGACCGCAACAGGCCGCCTATGCAAATGCGGCTGAGCCGTAGCTCTGCTGCTGCCGCTACGTTGTGGCCTGGCACCACGCTCCCTACAAGCTGAGAGGCAGCACACTGCTCACTGTCCACCGCTAACGGAAAGCTCACTAACATCAATTTACTGGCAAAAGTTCAAACGTTACAGCCTGGATTTTAAGACGTGGTTACGCCAATCTATATATGAATGTTTGTCTGTATGTCCTCTATGTATTCATAAACCATTCGTTCGACTGAAATGAAACTTTGGTGAACTGTTCACCGTACGCCCATGAAGGTTCCTGACCCAGAACCAAAAGAGCACGACACGTAACTCAGGAGATATGACGTCATAAATAATGAGAGGCCACCGCGTGAGAATACCCAGATTTATGCGTCAATTATTTTAAAACGGGAGTAGTTAGGGATCTGCAACAAAGTTTACATGTAATTTCGGACGTTTATTGAAGCGTTTTGTAACTGAACACCCCCCTCCCCACAAAATCATGAAACGAAAAGAAGTCTACCGCTCACAACAGTTTCGCTTTAGATGCCGTAAAACTGTCGCATCAGGCATGACCTTTTATCAAATGAAGTTACCATTACAAATTTGCTTGATACTATTTATTTTTGTCTGCAAGTCTCCGTTAATTCTCTTGCATCCAAAATTAAGCAATCTGTTCTCTTAATATCTATCTATATTAAAGCGACAGGTCACTCACTCACTCACTGACTAAACACGAAATCTCTAAAGCTACTTCACCAATGAAGCTGAAATTTGGATGGAATGTAGTTTATAGGTAGAAAACGTCAGCTAAGAAAGTAATATGTGATAGGTGCATGGCGGAGCATACTTCTCCTACTGTCTCACGATATCTACAGTTTCATTCCGATCTTCACGAAATTTCGCACGTTTGACCTTCAAAACCATAGGGAGGTCATCGTCTACCTTAAGTTTCATACGGTGCGTGGGGAGGGTGCTTTGCAACATAAAAATGGATCCCTAAATACCTTGGTCGCGCCATAACTTGAGTACGGCTCGACCAATTTCACAGTTTCTTCTTCTACTTTTTATTTATTTATTTATTTATTTATTTTTTTTTTTTTTATTTTTTTATTTTTATTTTTTTTTTTTTTTGAGCAAGGTTTGTATGAAATCAAACTGGAATATTTGAGAACAAGAAAGTAAGTTTTTCAATGTGACACTGCATTTCTATTCCATAGAAATCTATAGTTTTGTTCCGATACTGATGGAATTTTGCACACACCACCTTTAAAACAAGAGGAATGTCACTGTCTGCATAAAATATCGTTCCGTGCACGGTGGAGGGTACTTAGCTTACGGAATTTTACAAAATGCATAGTTTTGCTCCAATCTTTATGAATTTTTGCACACATGACCTTTAAACCAAGAGGAAGATCACTGGGTACATAAATAATTGTATGGTAAATGACATAGGGTACCTCGCAGAAATTTTACGGAGAAAGGGAAAGGTGGAAACGAACAGAGAGATGGGAGAGAAGGAGATGGATGCAGAGACAGGAGGGAAAGGGAGGTGGACTACGAGAGTGTAGGATAAATACTCGGGCTACGCCGAGTTTACAGCTAGTCTTCAATAAACTGAAGTCGCGTCACTGAAACATCTCTTTCCTGATTTGAAGTCACAAGCGTTAGTTTCCGGTACTGATAATGAAATATTGACCCAAAGTTGTGTTCACAGATGAATTTCGCGTATGTCTGATACCACAGGACCGTCGACAATGTGTTGGCGAGGAGGAGGATCCAGCAGACACTGCACGTTAGAGGCACACCGTCTATCGAGTACAGGAAGAGAGCGGATCAACGACGTCCTGGTCGGGCATCATGTGGAGGTTTTAGACGCCATTGTTAGACGTCAGAGGCAACCTGAAGTCTGCAAACGACAGGAAGGCATCCTCCAACCCATCACGGAAACGTTTCATTAACATTTCTGGGAACAAGTCAGGTCTAAGCACAATTGCCGAGTCCGTTGTGCAGGAATCGTTAGCGATTTTATCAGTCCTGGCGGTGTTTAACGATTTTATTGGCCTACATATAACCCGGATATGCGTCCAATTGAACATGCTTGGGATCAATTGAAAATAGCTGTGCCAGCACAATCTGACCGGGACCGTGGCGTGAGGCAGTGGTTGAATGAGTTCCAGGCCGGCATGCCATCACGTAAGGTGCATGCTTGTATTAATTCTTCATTGAACGGAAATGTTACATAATGTGCTTGACTCAGCAGCAGTAATTTTAGGTTCTGTTGAAATACAAAGGAAGAGAATTAGTGTGTTTTGTTTGTTACAAATGGCAAGATGAAATACTTTATAAATACCGAATCACGACAATATAGATTACCATAGAACTTTTGTTTGGTGTGATTTGCAAAATGTTTTTGGTGTGTTTATATTATGTAGGAAATGTTGATATGTATTAAATGTAGCATTATTTGTATCAAATCGAGGTGAAGAGCAAATCTAAGGCGACATTTTGAATAGACAGAGGAGAAGGAGGAGGAGATACAGGAGGAGATACAGGAGGAGGAGGAGCTGGACGATTGGGGAGGGGGGAGGAGGAGACGGATCAAGAGAGGAGGAAGAAGGAGATGGTACAAAATAAGTCGGTCTAGTAGGCATGGAATACCTTAAGAGCTATGCCCACCTGTTCTTGTTCGAATGTGGGAAACAAATTAACAGCGTATGTTTGCTGGAGTTTTGTTGTTCTTTCGTCTGTACTGCTCCACCGAAACTAAAACGGAGAGATTAAGTAAAAGAGATGTGTTACCCTGTATCGAAGGCAGCACATGCTCGTAGCGTAAAGGTATGGGTTTCAGAGTTACTAAACATCACTACATTTTTCCTTGTTTTACTGCTAGAAACCTGTTTGTCAGTGGTTTTTGGTACACCCTGTGTGTATATGCTTGAGATTTACACATTTCTGCGCCGTATCACCGAATTCCATGAAACATGACGCTGTTTGTTTTGTCGTATAGCGTTTCAATGAATCTGGATCGGATCACTATTTAGTATCAAATACATGTTAACCCTTACTTGAGTTCTTCAGCAGATCAGTTCACATTGCTGAATTAAATACACAAATTTAACATCCCGTCTGAAGTCATAAGGTGTGAAACAGCAAGAGACACACATCGTGCTGTATCTCACATCAGCATAAGTTCAACATCTCATTCTAAATCTCTTGCACTATTTCAACAAGACATATTAAATTTTTTATTTAGTATCTAGAATGAAATACTGTGAGGGTGAGGTGTGAGTAACGACTGTGGGACGCATGAGGAGGTGGACATAGGGGTGTGAGGAGATGCGGGGAGAGGGGTTAACAGACTGACAAAAACAATGAGGCGAGGATAAAGGCATGTAGAAGGTAGAGAAGGTAAGATAGATGGGGGAGGGACAAATTTGAAATAATTCGATAGAGTGAGGGAGTTTCAGAAGAGGATGGACAGTAGGGAAGGAGGCTTTTGGCGAAGTTGGTGATTGGATAAAAAGAGAGACGAGGGAGAGCACGAGGGCGTCGTAATAGGATACTGAAATAAATAAGAACCTCAGAAACGCCGGGTTTTCAGCTGGTGTGATGCAACGATGCCTTCAGCTTCTGTAATATACTCATTCGATAAAAATGAGAGTCCTCAAGATTTTATTATTATTAGGTTCCAGAGAGCTGACTAGGTGTCGACTGCTACGATCCACCCCCTCGTGAGACAATCCCACACTTTTGTGTCGTATTAAGGTCGGAGGATGTAGAGAGCCAAGTAAGAGAGTACGTTACTTCAATAATAGTTCAAGGATATATTAATCAATTAATTACAGAAATAAGTGAAAAGAAGTAAATTACGGGGATGGAAACACTTTCTGACATTGACGCTGAAGTGGTGAAGGTGCTCTGCTCTGCACCAAGACGAAATAATCTGTGTGGGGGTATGATTCAAACGTCGTACCATGCACGCTTTCAGCTGGGTGTCAGCTCGAATAGTGTTAAGATTAATGCGTTTATTGCAATGTCAGCTCTGCTGGTGTGCAGAACTTGCGAAATGAACTAAGTGTGATCGCAACCAGCGATCAATCTTCAACGTCTCTTTCTGGAAGTTCCGGTTGTATCCATGGAACCTTGGAAGTTTCAGTGGTCACTTTTAGTTCAAGCTACCCAGTTGTTTGCACATTTATTCGTTATCTTTTTACTGTTATTTTTTGTTTGTCTGTTCAGTTTGTAATACATGTTTTCCAAATGCATTGAAAAACAAATGGTTACATAATGTAATCCATGTTTTCCAAATACATTGAAAAACGAATGGTTACATAATGGTTAAGGCATTCGTGACCACTTGTTCCTGAATTGCCTGTTTACATTGTGTGCATCGTGTACCCTTTAGATTTGAACAATCAATGAACACCAGGAACATCGAACAAACCCGATATTGTAATGTACGTTACGTGGAGAAAGCGTGCTTAGAACAACACGTACAGTGTGATACTGGTCACATAATAAAATTCTCGCTGTGGAGAAAAGATGGCACGCTCCCTTGTTTAGGGAAACCATTGAAATCCAGGAACATGAGATTATTTTCAACAAAAAACACGAAAATCCTAAGATAAACGTAGGTTTCCGCCCCGTGCTCCCGCAAAGGACCATTGTATGTAGCAAGGGCAGAAACGCAGCGGAAAATGACCACAGAAAAGACCCCTGACGTTAGCGCGACAGGTATTCATAATTTGCGGCCGCTAGCTCGACTTCATTCTACCGTCAGCTATAAAGGGTGACGCTTTAAAAGTGTCAATCATTCCTGCCAGCGAAACGTCAGAAACACTGTCGAACAAACGCCGGCTGAAAAACCCGAGGCAGAAGCCAACTTCAAATTTCGCAGTAACGTAGATGCTTTCTCACATTTTTCAAATTATACTTATCTTGAAAACCGTGATACATATAATACTCTCCGTTTATTTAGTGGTAATAATCGTACATCATTTCCGTCATATATTTATAAAGTTACATTTTCAATTACTCTGTGTTTATCTGATCTTTTACACATTTCAATTATTAATCCCAATAGAAAAAAAAAATAATTTGAACGTTGTTATTCCGCCAGTATTGAGGCATAATATCATCAGTTACTAGATATTTTTAGGACAGATTGAAATTACCGATCAGTACCTTAAGAAATGAGGAAAGCGTAAATTTTCGTCGTGAACTGTCCGTAAGGTCGTGGAAGGAGGAAGGAAGATTAGTGTTTAACGCCCCGTCGACAGCGTGGTCGTAAGAGGCGGAGCTTACGCTCGGGTTGCGTAGATAAGGATAGGGAGGGAAACTGGCCGTTCCCTTTGAAGGATTTAGGGAAATCACAGAAAACCTAAATCTGGATGGCCGGAGGTGGATTTGAACCACTATCCTCCAGAATACGAGTCCACTGTGTTCGTAAGGTCGTTTAGGCTAGATTTGCTGCTCCAAAGTCAAAGAATACACTGATATCCATGTTCCGAATGGAAACACTTGTAGAGAAGTTCAGTGAAATCATAAAGAAGTGTTAGATTTGTTGGAAGATTGTATTTTTATCACGTCCTCAAAACTTACAATTTAATTGTTATTGTAAGAGGTGTTGGGTGCTATTTACAATGCTCTGAAAATTCATTTAAGGCATATACCTTCTCTCCTGCACACACCTCTCAATTAAAAGACGACGGAATAGTAAAGCTATTCTGTGCCAAAATTTGTAGTTTTGTTTCTTGTAAATCCACTAAAATACAGTGTAATACAGTTTATTTCGTTTATTAAGATATATATTCAATCTGAAATTAATCTGCTGTCGCAGATTCTTTCTCTAATACATCAGGCAGGTTTTTAAGAGCATCGAGGTTGCCTGTAGCCAACTAGAGTCTGAACATACAAGCAGAATTATTTTGAGTTTTACATTTGTACAATTTAGTAAGAGTCAGTGGCACTACAAATGAAGCTTTAAACTGATAATAACGCTTGCTTGCTCACACAAGAATCTTAACTGTGAATCGTCCAATTAAAACATCATTTAGTTTCATCATCTGCATTAACCATTACGTACTCATGAAAGTTTTATACAAACTAGACTCACTTCAACTGTGGCACAACAGATCATACCCTACTTAGAGCAAAGCACTTTGGATATGTCTTTGAAACTGCATATTTTCATTATACGCAGACAGAAATACGGAAACGTCAAATTCGGAAGTAGAATTTTAAGCATTGACATCCAGTTGGCGGCTGATTTTTTTTTTATCATTATGCCACTCGTCGGTGGAGAAAAGAAAGTAGCGTAACAATGTTAAGCAACTTAAACATTCCTGACATGGATGAAAGTGAAATAATACGAATTCAATATTGTAAATGAGACATGTAGTCGTGGAAGAGGCAGGCGAATATGATGAAATAAGTGGATAGTGTTGTCGAATTACTGGCTAGGTCACAATTATGATTTGTTACCTACTCAGTCTGCATACGTGTAGCTAACAAATTTTTAAATCTGTTTATCTACAAATGTGTTGCTATATCATAATAGAGATACAGATCTGATGATAGTAATTGCGAACGCGTCATTGAAGTCACGACATACATCAAATATGACCCGTAATAAAAATAAAATTGTGTACCTAGCCAGCTTTTCCGCAGCCCTACCCATTTATTGAATTCTAATGATGCCACAAGACTGAGGGTATTCCCACTTACAATTGGATCGCCGTTAATCGCATGAAGACCAAGTGTCGTCACTTGATACTCGTAAACATGTAAAGTGACGTCTCTTACATTGTCACTCACTTTACTGCAACATATTATCTTATCAGTAAACTCGAAAAATCCATATTCCAAATGAATTCCAAACATAAAATCTAAATAAAAACTGGTAATACAAATTGAATATTTAGAAAGCTGACTGCGATACCTCGGATACAATGACCAATTAATGCCCTCACAAGGGCACATAATTTCATTCTACGACAAAAAATATCACTCTGCAGATAGTTGTATATTTTGAAACAGCTTCTCTTTCTCACAATTATTAACGATTAAATTCTCTGATGATCATAAGGTAACTCAAAACGTACAAATTTTTGTAGCACTATGGGATGAAAATGTAGTGGTAATTATAACCCTATACTTACAAACTACTCACACTAAATCAAGCTAAGGACAACACACACACCCATGCTCGAGGGAGGACTCGAATCACCGACGGGGAGCCGCTTCGCACTCCACAGCAAGGTGCTTTAGAGCGCAGGGCAATTCCCGTGTAACAAGCGTCATTGATTATCCATTTCTCTGAAATTGTAGTAATTTTTCTATACATGTGTATCACATGTACCGATTTCCGTCTCATTCTTATAATTCCGTCGCCAAGGTTGATTTGGCAATTCATTTTATTTTTATTACGTCGTAGAATGTACGAATTGGTGTAACCAGTGACGGCTGAAGCGTGCGGTGGCCCGGGTTGTAGCCCAGCGTGCCTGGGCCTAGGGGCGTCAATGAGAGTCTGTTCCTATTGCCTGCATCCATCCATGTCCCACGCGAGCTTTATTCGACGTCTTTAGCGGCCAGCCAGTGGAAGTCGACATAACCACAGCGCCTCTCTTATTCAAGAACTGCAGCAAAGTAGCACCGATGTAGCCGCACATGTCTTTTGGAACACAGAAATGGAAATCATTGACAAATGTTACTCTTATTTGCAAACATAGAAACAGGATTCGAACAAGTTTTTGTAACAAAACCTGAATTGTCATATCTTGATGTTGTCCTGAGCAAGCCTCTTCAACTCCACACAAGAACGGCAACCTAAATCAGTCTGAATCTGCTTACTGTATCCCTCTCTTGGTCTTCCTCTGCAGTTTTTACCCCAAACACTTCCCTCCAATGCTAAATTCACAATTCCTTGATGTCTAAGAATGTGTCCTACAATCGATCCCTTCTTTTAGTCAAGGTATGCTATAAATACCTTTTCTCCCCAATTCTGTTCAGTACCTCCTCATTAGTTACGCGATCCACCCACCTAACCTTCAGCATTCTTCTGTAGCACCACATTTCAAAAGCCTCTATTCTCTTCCTGTCCGCACTGTTTATCGTCCATGTTTCACTCCCATAAAAGGCAACACTCCACACAAATGCCTTCAGTAAGGACTTACTTAGGCTTAAATCAATATTCGATGTTAACAAATTTTTCTTTTTCAAGAACGCTTTTGTACCCATTGCCATTCTGCATTTTATATCCTTTGTACGACGACCATAAATTGTTATTTTACTGCCCAAGTAACAAAACTCATCTACCTCCTTTATTTATTGTTTCGTTACCTAATCTAATTCCTTCAGAATCACCTGATTTTCATTTACTGTATTCCATTACCCTTGTTTTGATTTTGTTAATGTTTTACTTACATGCACCTTTCAACACACTGTCCATTCCGTTCAACAGCTCTTCCAGGTCCTTTGCTGTCTCTGACAGAATTACTATGTCATCGGCAAAACGCAATGTTTTTAATTCTTCACCCTGAACTTTAATTCCTTCTCCAAATGTGTCCTTGCTTTCCTTTATACCTTGCTCAATGTACAAATTGAATAACATTGGAGAAAGGCTACAACCCTGTCTTACTCCCTTCCTAACCACTTCATCCCTTTCCTGCCCTTCAACTCTGATAATCGCTGTCTGGTTTTGGTACAATTTGTAAATAACCCTACGCTCCCTGTATTTTACTCCTGCTTGCTTCAGAACTTGAAAGAGTTTATTCCAATCAACGTTGTCAAAAGCCTTCTCCAAATCTACAAAAGCTGGAAATATAGGTTTGCCTTTCCTTAATCTATCTTCAAGGATAAGCCGTAACTTGAGTATTGCCTCCCGTGTTCCTACATTTCTCCTGAACCCAAACTGATCTTCCTCGAGGTCGGCTTCTAGCAGCTTTTCCATCCTCCTGTAAATAATTCGTGTTAATATTTTGCAACCATGGCTTATTAAACTGATGGTTCTGTAGTTTTCACACCTGTCTGGGAATTCTAACATTTTTCTTAAAGTCAGAGGGTACTTCGCCTGTCTCATACATCTTACACACCAGGTGAAACAGTTTTGTCATGGAGTAGCTCTGAGGGAATGTCATTTACTCGAGGGGCTTTGTTTCGACTTACGTCTTTCAGTGCTCTGCCAAGTTCATCTTTCAGTATAGTAACTCTTACTTCATACTCAACCACTACTTCTTCCCTTCCTACAATATTGCCTCTTAAGTTCATTTCCTTTTTAGAGCCTATCTATATACTCTTTCCACCTTTCAGCTTTTCCTTCTTTGCTGAGAACAGGTTTTCAATCTGTGTTATTGATATTCATAGAGCTGTTTTTCTTACCTCCAAATATATCTTTTATTTTCCTGTAGGCTATATCTATTTTCCCCCTACTTATACATTCTTCTACATCCTTGCACTTACCTTCTAGCCACTTCTGCTTAGCCATTTTGCACTTCCTGTCAATCTCACTTCTTGGTGGTCTGTTCTCCGGCCGGCTGCGGTGGCCGAGGGGACTGCGGCGCGCCAGTCACAGTCTGCACGGGCACTACGGTCGGAGGTTCGAATCGCCCCTCGGGCATGGATATTTGTGCCGTCCTTACTCTTAGCTAGTTCATAAGTAGTTTGTAAGTTTAGGGACTGATGTCCCCGTTTATAAGTCCCGTAAGCTAAACAAACAAACAAATCTGTACTCCATTTTGCTGTTTCATTTATTGCAATTTTATATTTTCTCCTTTCATCGATTAAATTTAGTATGTTCTGTGATATCCAAGGGTTTTTGTAGGTCTTGCCTTCCTATCTATTTTGTCCTCTACTGCCTTCACTATTTCATCCCTCAAAGCTACCAATTCCTCCGCTACTCTTTTATTTTCTACCGTTTTTGTCAATTGTTGTCTAAAGCTCTCTCTGAAATTCTTAAGCACTTCATGTTCCTTCAGTTTATCCAGGTCCCACCTCCTTTTTTACCCACCTTTCTGCAGACTTTTCAGTTTCAGCCTACAATTCATGACCAATAAGTTATAGTCAGAATTTATATCTTGATATGCAGCAATTATTTAATGCACAAATGCGATTAAGACGTACTAAACATAGTTTGGGGGAAGAGGCCGTTGAGGATCACAGAAATGACCCAAAATAAGAAATTAGAATTAGAGTTTCTCAATGTACCTTTCGACACCGTTGACGTATTTACGAAACCAAAATTCGAATAGGTGCAAGTCTTTTCTGAGACGTGGAATATCTCTTTTAAAATCGTAAAAATTCAAAGTAAAGAAGAAGTAATACAACATTGTTCTAAATTAGAGGAAAAGAAAATTGTAAAAATCAGATACTGATGGCGATCAGTTGTTCAACAAAGTTTTAGGCCTGAAACATTATCCCGCAGTCAGTCAGGCAACGCCCATCTTCAACAGTTACATCTCAATAGCTAGATAACGTTGCGTATTCTAATAACAACACCACTGACTGTTGCAGGTGGCGAACAAGATCGACCAGTTTGGGCTCCACTGTCCATTGAAAATGAAACATGTTTCAATGACGTTGTACTCCTCGTTGTTTGGAACACGTTTTTTAGAGTACTTATAAATGTATTTGTACAATGTGATGCTACTGAGTATTTTAGACAATTTTACCAAACGGGAACGTCCAAACAATATAGCACTGCTGTACTGAATGTTACGACAGCGGCAGCACTATGTTCGACAGTGACGTCACATGTAACACACGACTCAAATGGAGCGTCCACTAGTACCTTATGTCAGCTAAGTTTCGCAGAAGATTATGTTTATATTTTATGTTTTTAAATGAGTTTTATGTAAATATTTCATGTTGTATGATTCTTAAAAGAGTTTTCGTATGTTTCTTGTGTTTCATGTGCGGTGACGGCGATTCAACCTTCGAGAGCAACAACTTCGATGCCGAGCTCAAGGAGTAAACATCTGGCCACTTCAAGTCGCGTGTCGACGGCTACGAGACAAGAAGATGCAGGTCTCTGAGGTTATCGTCGCGGATATTGACATTATTATAGAAAATTCCGTGGAAAATCAAAAAGACGATAAAATCAGTCTTTGTATAACTATCATTGGCTCATGATCTGTATTGTGAGAGCAATAAATGTCATTGTGTCTCGAAAGTTAACCAAGTGTCAACGATAATTATTTTGACATTTATAGAAATTTTACAAGAAATATATTCACTGACAGGAGTGGAAGAATTATTTACTGTCAGACCATTTTACAATTTGAAAAAGACATTTATTGAAAGTTATTTTGTTTGACAGATAAAGCAAGAAGACTTTTATCAAATTATAGTATTTTAATCAATCGATCTTATATATCAGTCGATTATCAGTAAACAGGACTTGTAATATCTGTGTCTATAGCAACCAGAACAACTACGAGCTTCTGTTTGACAGTTCGATCTTTAAGGGAACTTTAAAACATTTATTTCAAAGTGACAGTTTAAAGAAATGCAAACCTAGAATTATATGCTTCTTCTATCTGCGCAAGGAACTGTCATTGAAATTTTACAATACAGGAAGATTATATTATTTGAATTTTTTTCTTGTTGACGATGTTCAAATGTTAAAATGTTTGTATATCTAAGACATTATTGATAGAGCTGAAGCATTGAATTAAAATTTGTGGTGCGGCCGGGAATCGAACCCGGACCTCCATGCTTACTAGGCAGACGTCTTAACCGTTAGACTACCACACCACTAACGATTAAGGCGCCTCGGAATAGTCTATGTACGATTTCCCTCCACAACACAAACTTTAATTCAGCTTCTTTGTTCCAAAGATAATTGCCACTACTGCCAAGGCTCTCCATGCAGCGGAATAGCACCTCAGCAATGGACATGGTGGAACAATCCTGTTATGGTGATATAAATATCAATTAAATACAATGTATTTAATTGATATTTATATCACCATAACAGGATTGTTCCACCATGTCCATTGCTGAGGTGCTCTCCGCTGCATGGAGAGCCTTGGCAGTAGTGGCAATTATCTTTGGAACAAAGAAGCTGAATTAAAGTTTGTGTTGTGGAGGGAAATCGTACATAGACTATTCCGAGGCGCCTTAATCGTTAGTGGTGTGGTAGTCTAACGGTTAAGACGTCTGCCTAGTAAGCATGGAGGTCCGGGTTCGATTCCCGGCCGCACCACAAATTTTAATTCAATGCTTCAGCTCTATCAATAACGTCTTTGACATATTTGAGACGAAAATCCGTCTCAGGGATTCTTTCATTGTATTTAATTAGTTTGTATATCTATCGGACCAAACTGCGTGGTCATCAGTCCGTAGCTTAGATACTACTTAAACCTAGGTAAACTAACCTAAGGAAAAACACACACATCCATGCCCCAGGGAGGACTCAAAGCTCCACGGGAAGCTACCGCGCGTTCCGCAGCGAGATGCTTTAGACCGCTCGGCTACTCCAACGCGGCCTTGTTGACGAGCGAACGACTTTCTGATCTTGAAGTCTGACACTGCACATTAAAAAATTTGGTATTTAGTTCCATGCAAGAAGAGGTCGTACCGCCGCATACCCTATGAGAGCACTGCCAGGTTACTTGTTCAAATACGGGGCGCGTCCAGAAAGTAAGTTCCGTTTGGTAATAAAATGAAATTCTACACAGATACAGAAGAAATTTTTATTGCACAAAATTGTACAACTGTTAAACTTCTTTTCCACATAACTGCCGAAATTTTGCAGGCATTTGTCATAGCGTGGCTCCAGGTTTTGTATACCTTCTTCATAGAAATCTGCCGCCTGTGTCTTCAACCAATTTCATGCATCAGTGATCGTAAAATTTGAAGGACGTCCATAGCGAGAGCACTTATTGTAAACCTACAGTTTTTCTGGATCTTGTCATCTTGAACCAGTTCTGTAACCAAAGGTGGAAGGCCACTTCGTTCTTCATCGTGCACATCACTACCCCCGCCATTGAACTGTCGGACCCATCTTCTCACCATCAAATCACTCATCGCATTTGGTCCGTAAACATCGCAAATTTTCCGATAATTTTCACTTGGTTTCACTTTCCTCGCATTCAGAAACAGAATCAGCGATCTGATTTCATAGGCGGCGGGATTTTCAATCAACGCCGACATTTCAAACAAGAACAACAAAGCGTACGTTACTGACAGCGATCTCCAAATGGCGAACGTTCTTCTCCTTGATACACATCGTCTACTTCGCATGTTCGGAACTGCAATCGCATCGTTGCAGCGGAGATATATTGAAACGGAACTTACTCTCTGGACGCGCCTCGTGATAAGGTCGCGAAGTGGGCGCCTGTGTGGTTAAGCGAGGTCCTGGGAGCAACCACGGTTGAAAGCCTGATAACTCGTGAGGTAATGGAGCTGCGGAGACCTCGAGACGTGTCCCGTGTTGGGAAAAGCGAGAGGTTGGGCAGCGCAACGCGGAAGGCGTCGACTGCCGCATCCCAGAGAACTGTGCCTCCGCAGCGCCACGTAACACCGGAATTACGCGGTTTGCATCACAACCACGACCACAGATTGTGGGAGGCGCGTCGCCGAGATTGCTGGCGACAGTGAAAGTATTTGCGTGGCTTAATAGAAATTCATCGCAGAACTGTGCCGCCACCGAGGAATCCGGGTTTCTCTGCAAGTAGAGCGCCGCCAGAAGACTGTTTTGAAACTAGGAAGGAGCTGCTGATTCGCCCGTCCGTGAGATTCTCCCTGAGTTGCATGGCCCGAGGCCTACCGACAAGCGAGAAGCGTATCGAGAAGGGCCAAGTTGGCCTCGCTGCACTAAACGTTGTAGGAGTAATTCATTGGTACTGGTTGCTGGTATTCATTGGTGTACAAAAACATCTAAACTGTTCCATATTGCGAATACATACAGGTGGATAAGCAGAAATTCAGTCTAGGAGATCACTAGTTATACAGACTGCTGACCATCCAAAATTCACCAAGAAGTACCAAATTATGACAGCAAATATTCTTTTGGAGATAACAAGTTGAACCTAGGAAAACCGTGAAATCACAATTTGGGGGTTGTTGCAATTGCTAGCAATAGTCGTTGCTACGTGCCTTTGAATAAAAGATGCTCTGGTCGTTGGGGTACAGGAGTCCATGCTGCTTCCAGATATTGTCAAAGTTTATCAGGTATAGTAACGGGTGATGTATTTAGGACAGGTGAGTCTACACTCATGTATCATCCAACAGACGTCTCTGATAGGTGAGAGACAGGGAAAACAAGGGAATTCGTAGATGCAGTACAGTCCGATATGTGATGGAGAAGTCTACAATATGGCGTGCCACGTGTAGTCGCACATTATACTGCAACAGCTCAGAGTTGCATTGCTGGCTGGTTAGTGTGCCGACAGTGCGCACTAGACAGGTGCAGGAGTAGAATCCAATACGTCCCAACTATAAGACGGTTGCAGGACCATTATGACGAATTATTCCTCGGTTCAACAGTCACTCACAACGGTCTCTCCGGCCGTATTCCCACCATCGTAGTAGTGAAGGCAGATTCGTAATTCGTGGATAAAAATACACTCCTGGCCATTAAAACTGCTGCACCACGAAAATTACGTGCTACAAACTCGAAATATAACCGACAGGAAGCAGATGCTGCAATATGCAAATGATTAGCATTTCAGAGCATTCACACAAGGTTGGAGCCGGTGGCGACACCTGCAACGTGCTGACATGAGAAAAGTTTCCAACCGATTTCTCATACACAAACAGCAGTTGACCGGCATTACCTGGTGAAACGTTGTTATGTATCGTGTAAGGAGGAGAAATTCGTACAATCACGTTTGATAAAGGTCGGATTGTAGCCTATCGCGATTGCGGTTTATCGTATCGCAACATTGCTGCTCACGTTGGTCGCGATCCAATGACTATTAGCAGATTATGGAATCGGTGGGTCCAGGAGGGCAATACGGAACACCGTGCTCGATTCCAACGGCCTCGTATCACTAGCAGTCGAGATGACAGACATCTTATCCGAATGGCTGTAACGGATCGCGCAGCCACGTCATAATTTGTGAGTCAACAGATGGGGACGTTTGCAAGGTAACAACACAGAGTAACATATATTTGTCTGTGGTAACAAGCATCTGCACGAACAGTTCGACGACGACGTTTGCAGCAACATGGACTATCAGCTCGGAGACCATGGCTGCGACTACCATTGACGTTGCATCACAGACAAGAGCGCCTACGATGGTGTACGCAACGACGAAACTGGATGCAGGAATAGAAAAAGGTTATTTTTCGGATGAATCCAGGTTATGTTTACAGCATCATGATGGTCGCATCCGTGTTTGGCGACATCGCGGTGAACATACATTGGAAGCGTGTATTCGTCATCGCCATATTGGCGTATCACCCGGCTTGATGGTATAGGGTGGAATGGTTACACGTCTCGGTCACCTCTTGTTCGCATCGACTGCACTTTGAACAGTGGCCGTTGCATTTGAGATGTGTTACGACCCGTGGCTCTACCCTTCATGCGATCCCTGCGACACCCTACATTTCAGCAGGATAATGCACGACCGCATGTTGCAGGTTCTGTACGGGCCTTTCTGGATAGGAAAAGTCATTTAAGCAGGATAATGCACGACCGCATGTTGCAGGTTCTGTACGGGCCTTTCTGGATACGAAAAGTATTCGACTGTTGGCCTGGCCAGCACGTTCTCCAGATCTCTCACCAATTGAAAACGTCTGGTCAATGGTGGCCGAGCAACTGGTTCGCCACAATACGCTAGGCACTACTCTTGATGAACTGTGGTATCGTGTTCAAACTGCATGGGCATCTGTACCTGTACACGCCATCCAAGCTCTATTTGACTCAATGCCCAGGCGTATCAAGGCCGTTATTACGGCCAGAGGTTCTGGGTACTGATTTCTCAGAATCTATGCACCCAAATTGCGTGAAAATGTAATCACATGTCAGTTGTAGTATAATATATTTGTCCAATGTGTACCCGTTTATCGTCTGCAGTTCTTCTTGGTGTAGCAAATTTGTTGGCCAGTAATGTAGTTCCCTTCCCGAATGTTGCTGCATCACTCGTCTCTGATGAACACTCGCCGTCGAGAATCACGTACTGAGTTCTATTATTTAGGAAGTCTTCCAGCCAATCACAAATCTGTGGTCCTATTCCATATTGTTCTATCTTCGTTAGCAGTCTGCAGTGCGGAACCGCGTCAAATGCCTTTTTCGTATAGAGAAATATACAATCTGCCTGTTGCCCTTCACCCATCGCTCGCAAGATGTCATGTGAGAAAAGGGTAAGCTGAGTTTCAGAAGAAAGATGTTTCCTAAACCCTTGCTGATTCATAGAAAGAAGCTTTTTCCGTCCCAAGGAAATGTACTATATTCGATCTGAGAATATGCTGCAAAATTCTACAGGAAACTGATGTCAACGATACTGGCCTGTAATTATGTGGGGTCAGATCTTTTACCTGCGCTTTTTTGTATACAGTAGGAACTTTCGGCTGAATAAAAGATTCATGTAAATGTTAACGAAGTAATGTGTCAGTGCCGCAGAATCCTCTTTGTGAAACTGAAGTGGTATTACATCCGGACCAGGAATTTCTAACTGAATATTGTTTCGCAGATTACGAACGTAACCAAGAGATGAGAGACCTGGCGGCCAGTTTGTTCGGTTGTGCAGCATGCGAGTAGCGGCGACTCTGTGTCAGTGCTACTCAACTGTCCATGTCTGATCGTTCCCACATAACTGCACATGCCGCGTCTCCTGGTGTGAAATCGTTTCCGTCGCTCGATACTCGAGTGTCCCCGTGTCAATAGAGCTGCAGTGTTTCCCGGTTCAGTCCTCTTTCCGACAAAGGGCTTTAATCACTCGCGGTGGAATTTGTGATCCAATTTTAAATGTAGAAACGGCTTGACAGATCAGCTGCAGACATTTTGAATACTAACCTGAACGAATATTGAATCTCCCCTACCAGAAGGATACATTATTTACGCCGCTGCACCATTGAAAAATATCTGCGGTTGATACGTGCTATCTGGAATGGAAATAAATGAAAAGCCGAGGCAGGTGGCGCCAGTTGTGGAGAATCGTGAAGGCTGGTCGCTGGTCGCTGGCTGGCGCCCTCCCACAGCAGCTGAGCGGCGGCCGCGCGCGGCTAGCAGGCACTGTAACCAGCCGCGCAGGGTAACGCCTGGTATACGGCCCGGCAAAATTTCCGCTACATCACCCACGCACCGCATTAAAAACTTTAATGCGCCTACTCGGACGCCGCCTGCATCGTAAAAAAAAGAATATACCCCCGGCAGCCGAAAGGGTGGGCGATGGGGAAGGGAAGAAGGGATTCACTACCTGCCATAACGTCGACGGACGGCCAACAAAAGGGAAGAAGAACAAAAAGAAATTGTGGGGACCAACAAGCGGATCTGGCGGTTCTGCTAAGCCGCTCACCTAGCGAGCGCCGCATGCAACGCGAACCAGCGGGAAGGAGCGTCACCGGGCTCCACTAACCTCGCGACGTGTCTACTTGTGATGCGCTGTACTATCCGTGCAAACTACGTTGACAGTCGACTTACTGGCTGATGGGAGAGACTGTAAATGTGAAGTGCATTTATTGGAGCTCCTTCCCATCATCCTCCGCGCCGAATATCAAGTTAGTTTGCGCTGATAATAGAATATTAATAAAGGATAACTCTAAGTTCACTGGCACATCACCGGCAATATCAGGCAGCAATGGCTATAGAGCGATTGTGTCATGAATAACAGGGCCGCAGATGAGTCCACATCAGCTTTCCAAACAAAGAGATCAAAGCATTCAGCAAAACATCCATCAATAGAGAAATACAGAAAAACCGTGCCCCCCTCCACTCCACCGATCGGCGATCGCTGCCCTGGACAATACCTCTTGTAGATATAATTTTAGAAAACATTGTTGCGGGAGTTCAGCGATATGTTATAGCAGGATACATGAATTAAGCGGACTAAGATCGCAATATTTATTTTTAAAATGACCGGTTTCGGCAAAAATCTTTTCGCATCTTCAGATGTAATCCACAAATTGGCATTTGCTCGTGGTCATGAACAGCGACGTTCCGTCACAGTCGGTTTATTAACTGTGATGGAACGTCTCTGCTCATGACCACCAGCAACATCCAAATGGTGAATAATATCTGAAGATGGCAATAGATTTTTGCCGAAACCTGTTACTTTAAAAATAAATATTGCGATCTTAGACTGTTTAATGAATTTAATTTCTTCTAGACCCTCTGCGAATATGCCCGGGGCACATATTCCGATTTCCAACCCCTTCACCGCCTAGCATCCGGGACTGGTAACATTTCTTTTACGCACACTACTTGGGATGCAACTCGAAGAGAGAACTAACGTTGATATTCAGGAATTATTAAGCAAAAGTAGTGAGACAAGGATCACTGACAAGGCACAGGCAGGCACGACGACTAGAGCCTCTCGTTGTTGCTGGCAACCAGTCTTATAAATTGGCAAGCTTTCCGGCACTTAAACTCAAGGTAGTTGGCCATTCACTTAGATGGCGTTCATACCTGTAGCAATAGATTCAGTGATTAATGCAGTGTAGTGAAGTTTTTGGGTTAGATGTTACACTACGTTCATGTACGTCTTGTACCGTGGTGAGTTGAGTTGCTCCAAATAGTCGTAACCTACTGGTTGGGATTTAAGACTGTTCATTGCTACAATTACCTGAAAAATCTATAAAATGTTGATAAAAAAGTTCAAGAGGATGTTGTTAGCCAAGATTTATTACACAATTCTTTATTTTCTTGATTACTAGTTTCAATGAAGCCTAGTTATCATCATCAGGACTGGTTATGTCTTTCAGAGTAGATTCTGGAGCATAGTCCCCTCGTGTGGAATTCCGCTATGTTAGCACTGATGCTTTGCCTGAAGTTAAACCTGACACTTCGAAATCATTCTTGGACGCTGTACAGGCTGAGCAGAGACGCAATGCCTCTGCAGGTCAGCGCACACTGTACGCAGCACTTGTAAAGCAGAGCAGCGCATAGTGCTTGCACCTTCTAACGTCCATCACCTCTTTTCGGAATGACTCAAACTGAGCCCTAATATATTCCTGAATCACGGAAATGTTTATTAGTTCTCAGTCTATAACGAAATCATTCCACTGTAGGTGAAGTTGAACTTATCTTATATGCTGGCTGAAGTCCATTGCGTTGTGATTTGTCTTCGGCATTCACTAAAGAATTTGATTTTACAGGATATTTTCATAAAGTAAATCCATCTTAGTTGATATGGAAACGATTTATTTCCACTTAAACATTGCACAATCAAGAAATGCAGCAGCAAGCCAACAGAGCTGCTTACAGGTTTCTGGCCACTCACAAACTCTATAGCAGACACTATCACCGACTAAACAAAACAATGGTTTCTCTCCAACATCTTTCTGCCTAACTATGTAATAAGAATGATGACAAAGTTTTGTAAATCACAATTAAACAATATTATTTTACATTAAATATTCCAAAATACAGAAATTAAAATATTACATTTAAGCTTTGACTATTTATGTCAATGTATGTACTTGTTTCATGAAATTTGTATTTAAATGTAGTACACAAATTTAAAGTCATCCTTTTGACTAGTGTTTACAGTCGTCAAATTATTTACATTATGTGTGTTTTCGAAATGCACACATATTTGTTTTGCCAATAGTGTGTAGGCGTACTATTATTATGACCTGGTATTTTAATGTGTTTCGGTTTGCGGCCAAATTATTTATTAATACGGATTTGTATATGGTTGTCGTAGTTTTGTTAATTTCGAAGATAGTTTCTTAGTACCAAACGGATTATTAATTTTAGTGCATGAACAATTATCAGTATTTAATTTAGGATCTAGTGATATATAAAATATGGTCTGCCCTAATTTATTTAAACAAAAGGTATATATGAAATCATGTTGTGCAATAGTTTATAACATGTAGCATTATTGTTTTTATACAAATTAGTATCTATATAGGTTCAGCAATTTCCGAAACTAAGTGTAATGCGTTTTTAGTGTTTGCAGCTATTATTTACGAAAGTATTAAAATCTGAAAATTACGTAAAAGGATAGCCAAAGTTATAGTTAAATCAATGTACTATTTCTTAAAAGCGTTTTACTAATAGTGTCAATAGACTTTCAATCTGAAGGCGAAAATGTGAAATATCACATGTCAGGTAATGAAGTTTTACTTCAGGTATCAGATCTTTCGTGTTTCTATGTTGGCAACAGATTTTTAGGAGTTCGCAACATAGCAGAAACGTTACAACCTCATCGCTGCGGCGTGGGCTACTTACGAAACTACAATCGCCAACATTCTCCTTCGAATGCGAAAATGTATTGTTGACTCCCACTTACATAGGTAGAAATAATCATCAGAATAAAATACGAGGAATCAGAGCCCGAACGGAGAGATTCAGGTGTTCATTCTTCCCGCGCGCTATTCGAGAATGGAATGGGAGATAAAATAGTATAACGGTGCTTCGATGAACCCTCTGCCAGGCACTTAAATGTGATTTGCAGATTATCCCATGTAGATGTAGAATCCGTGATGCATGCACAGCACAAACTTCTTGATGAACTTACATTTAATTCCTGAGATCGATTCGAAAGTCAATTAATTTAATTCTACTAGTGGATGTGCGTGTACCGAAAAAATGCATATAAGAACAGTTAAAATTCTCTGTTTAGCAACAGGCGAGAGTTACGAATATATGACAACCTTTTGTTGTCTACGGAAGTTCCTTATCAACTCTGCAGGGAACGATTCTGACTAAACAGATGACAGTTCAAAGAGGTTCACATGTTCATCGAGGACGTCGCCATACCCATAAAATGAAAAATTAGGCATTTCTTTTAGTCAATTAATCAGATTTGCTTTTCTCTTTGATCCTTTATAAATAAGAGAAACAAGTGTCAGTACAACAATTGAAAGAAACCTTATACTCCTGACATACTTAGTCGTGAATTGCGAGTAATTTATACGATGAGGACAGTTTTCTTCTCAGTGACACCTAGCAGGCTTTTGACATGACTTTGGTTGAGAGATACATCGAAATGAGAAAAAATTACGAAAATCATAGTTCCCGCGGCGGAGCGGCCAAGCGCATTGAGTTGCTAAGCTACGGTACGGGAGGCCGTTCCGCGTCGGGAGTTCGAATCCCCCCTCGGGAATGGATGTTTGTAAGTATAAGGTAGTTCATAAGTAGTTTGTATGTTTAGGAACTGATGACCTTGCAGTTAAGTTCCTTAAAAAAAATAAAAAATTAAAAAAGTATGAAAATAATAGTTTCTTTGTTTAACGGCATTTGCACGCAAAGTGTCTCATTCCTTAGCTCTTTATTCGCAGCTTTCATGGCCTTGTATACTATGATATTGGCCGCGGCCGAGTGGCCGAGCACATTGAGGCGCTCTGCTCCGATGCGCGAGGTGTTTATTTATGCAATAACTTCTCAGTATCACTCGGAGTGTTGAAATGAGTGAAAATCGTAGTATATATTGGGTATAGGATTCGGTAATATATGAAGCATCGTTTGTCTTAATTTATTTAAAAACAAGGTAAATATGTAATAATGTTATACAATAGTTACAGTGTATAATGTTGTCATACGTAATTGGCAAGCGAATTTATGTGAACAACATATTCCGTAACTGTGTGTAATATATTATTAGTAGATGTCATTGTTATTTACGAAAGTATATATGGCAAAATATTAAGTAGTGAGATACAAAAGATTAACAGGTTCTTTATATAAACACATGTGTTTCACGGCATGTGTATGTGAATCATAGTAGTTAAAACAGACTACGAGAATATTACAAACTATTCTTCCGGTGGTAGACTTTTACTTCAGGTTCCTAATGATTTCGTTAGTAATGTTTGCAGTGCTGAATGTATGCTCGCTAAGTATGGAGTGTTTCCAGGTACTATCTAGCTTGAAAGAATAAGACTTTAATATATGTATCTTTAAAAGACTCTGACCATAACTTATTGGTTATGAACTGCAGATTAAAACTTAAGAGATTGCAGAAAGGTAGAAAGGTTAGGAGATGGAACCTAGACCAATTGAAGGAACCAGAGGTGGTTGAGAGTTTCAGAAGGAGCATTTGGTAAGGATTGGCTGAAACGGGGGAAAGTAATACAGTAGAAGATGAATGGGTTGCTCTGAGAGATAGGGTAGTGAAGGCTGCAGAGGAGCATAAAGGCAGAAGGAAAAGGCCATTTTACAGAGGAATAATATTTCACGTCATATGAGCTCAGAGTTTGACACAGTATACAACAGTCTTAAAAGATGCTATTTGTCCATTTTTTGCGTCAGTAACAAACCGGCGATCGCGAGAAAACATCCAATTACGGCAACTGGCAATCTTGATTATAACTGACGATAGAAATGACATAGTTGACATATATCCATTAATACAGTTTATCCGATTGCGATGAAATTCTGCGCATTTGACCTGCAAAATAAGAGGTATGATACTGTCCGTAATTAATTTGCATAGTGCATCGCAGAGGTTATTTTACAACAGAATTCAAATCTAAAATTTTTATTTCTATCTCGGTTACATTTTTCACCTTCAAAAGAAGAAAAATGTCATTGTTTACATAGGATGGTGCATGGTGAAGGTTTACCATGCCCCAGTCTACGACACTGTGACTTATCAGCATGAAATTTAGCACATAAATGTAATTCTATGTATACGGGGGAGGGTGGAATTTGGCAGAGGACGGGGTAGGTAACGACTACGACAGGCTGATGGTTGGGTGCATGTAATAGGAAAGGAGACGAAGAAGGAGGAGGCAGACGTAGATGTGAAGAGGGAGAGGACGGCAATAAGTACATAGATATAAAGAAAGGAAAGGAGGATATAAACAGAGAGGTGGGAGACGAGGAGGCGGATTCAGAGTGGGATAAGAGATGCCTAGTGAGTGGGGTGAAGGTGATGGACGGAGTAGGGGGAGGAGGAGGAGCGAGAAAAGTGGGAGAGGGCCGGAGGAAATGGAGAAAAAAGAGAGGAGTAGGGGGAGAGAGGCAGAAGGAGTAGGGAGGAGGAGAGGGTTAAAGATAGGGAATGAGAGGGAGGTCAGTGTGAATACTTCCCATGCATATTACCAATTACGAAGCATTGGCGCGTTCGCTAGTAACAATACAGTTTTCAAATGTTTGTTACGCTTAAGGGACTTAACTGCGGGGTCAACAGTCCTTAAACTTACAAACTTATTATGAACTACCTTATACTAAAAACGACACAAACATCCTTGCCCGAATGGGGATTCGAAACGCTCAAAATGTTCAAATGTTTGTATAGCTTATGGGGCTTAACTACGGGGCCATCAGTCCCTAAACTTACAAACTACTTATGAACTAACTAATACTAAGGACGGCACAAATATCCATGTCCGAGGGGGGATTCGAACCCCCCGACCGAAGTGGCCGTGCAGACCGTGACTGGAGCGCCTCAGTCCTTTCGGCCACCGCGGCCGGAAACCTTTTTTTTTTTTTTTTTTTTTTTTTTTTTTTTTTTTTTTTTTTGAGCTTGAGGAATAATATGGAGAAATGGCTTTAGAACTACTAGTCACCATCGACGATTTCTTACTGGGTGGGAAACTGTGTACAATGAGGCAAGAGTCAAGAAAAAGAAAAAGCCCACGACGATATGGAAACACCCATCCTGTGCTTCTCGACTTCGCACAGCTGCTTCATCGTAACACGAATGTAGCTTTCAGAACTCTCTTATGCTCGTCGCGAAGTTTCCTGGAATAGGGGAATACAGACTTAAAAACCATCCATTCAGTATCATCAGATAATGGGTCCTCATGTCTTTTCATTTTATTAAATTTTCATTTCCAGCCTTGCTCTGTATCAGCAGTATTGCAGGCAGTAATAGCTTCACGTGTGACGCATGGCTCATAGACTCATTACGCGAAACCTCCAAAAGAGTCCACTAATCTTCTCTAGAATGGAAAAAGCTAACAGCATCCTGAGACCTGCAATTTACCAAACGTAAAATGGCTAGCGACTATATTCTACACCGAAAACTTCCCCAAATGTAAAATATAAGTTTGGGTAACAGTAAAAAGAAAACTAATTCTTTATCAAGCAATCATGTCGGACTGCTAGATGTGAAAATTTAATTTTGTAGCAAATAGCGTGGTTTCAATCGCACGAGGAAGCTTGCACAACAAAGAATACATGTGACGCTACCATAATTGGTTTTCAATTGTTTTTGTTCTTAAAATAAAAGGTTCGTCGAGATACTACAGGGTGTCCAGCAAAGGACTATCCGATTTCAAGATTAAATGTCTCAGAAACGAAGATCAATAAACGAGTGCATCAAGGAAATCGGGTGTGCCCTGTTTGATGGAATCATCCAGGCATTTTCCTGGTGTAATTTAGGGAACGCACTTTAAACCTAAATCTCTTTGGCTTTCGCTGGATTTGAAACCAACGTCCTCTGGAACGACTCCAGAGTGTTACGTTACACTTACGTTTGGTTAAGAGTAGCTACAGTTACTGTCATTTTCGTCAGCACTACCAACACAGCGTCCAACTACACTTGGACAACGACATGATGATTCTGCGCCTGCATTGGCGCGGAAGCTAGTTAAGGAAACGATAGACTGCAAGAAGAAAGAAACCTCCACAGAAGAGACTGCTTGTATATTTCTCCCCAATAAATAGGTAGTTTCATCATAGGTACAGATCGCGGTTCGCGATACGTGATAGATATATTGAGAAAATGCTTTATACCATTGCTTGGATTTGCTAGAGTGGTTTCGAACTATTTGTTTTCATACGCTTTCTTACAACTATACTTCGCATTGCTCCGCGTACCCCTGTGCGTAGACACATGATGTGCATCTGGTCTAAGATATTCGGGGTTTTTACTTAGTGTTCACAGTCGCATCCCGAATAGTCTTCTTTGGTAGCATGAGAAGAGTTGAAAAGACCTCGGTGAATTAATTACTACCCAAATGCCGTCTCATGGTCCAAAACACTACTCTCCTTTTGTTGTTGTTGTCTTCAGTACACAGAATGGTTTGACGCAGCTCTCCACGCTACGCTGTCCTGTGCAATCTGAGAATACGTACGGCAAACTACATTCTTTGGATTTTGCTCACTGTATTCTTCCCTCGGTCTCCCTCTACGATTTTTACCCCCCCCCCCCCCCCCCCCCCCCCACAATTCCTTGTTATGCTAAATTGAAGATTCTTCAGAATGTGTCCACCAACCAACCCTTTTCTTAGTCAGGATATGCCAGAAACTTCTTATCTCCCCAATTCTGTTGATCACCTCCTCGTTAGTTACGTGATCTATACATCTAATCTACATCATTCGTCTGTGCACCATATTTCAAAAGCTCCTGTTATCTTTTTGTCTGAACTCCTAATCGTCCACGTTTCAATTCCAAACAATGCTATAATCAAATGCTTTCAGAAAGGCCTTCCTAACATTTAAACTAATAATTGGTGTCAAAAAAATTTCGCTTGTTCAGAAGCGCTTTTCTTCCCATAGCCATTCTTTACTTCGACCATCATAATTTACTTTGTTACTCAAATAACGAAACTAATCTGTTATTTTATTGGCCCATTTCCTGATCTAATGCCTTCAGCATCGCCCGATTATCTGACGCTACATTCCATTACCCTTATTTTACTTTTGTTAATGTTCGTCTTAAAAAGTCCTTTCAAGTCACTGTCCATTCTGTTTAATTGCTCTTCCAGGTCCTTTGGTGTTCCTGACAGATTTACTGTATCATCAGCAAACCGCGAAGTTTTTATTTCATCTCCATGAACCTAAATTCCTTCTCGAAATTTCTCCTTGAATTCCTTCACAAATTCAACAACATTTGGGAAAGGCTACCACCCTGTCTTACACGCTTCCCAACCACTGCGATTCTTTCATGCCCTTCGACTATAGTAAGTGATGTCTGGTGTTTGGGCAAGTTGAATATAAGCATTCGCTCCATATATTTTACCCTGCTACCTTCAGAATTTGAAAGTGTGTATTGCAGTTAACATTGTCAAAATCTTTCTCCAAATCTACAAATGCTATAAACGTGGGACTCCATTTCCTTAATCTATCTTCTACGACAAGACATAATGCCAGTATTGCCTTGCGTGTTCCAAACTGATCTTCCCCAAGGTCGGATTCCACCATTCGTCTGTAAATAACTGGTTTTAGTACTTTGCAACAATGACTTATTAAATTGATAGTTCTGTAGTTTTCACATTTGTCTGATCTTTCATTCTTAGGAATTGGAAATACTATATTCTTCTTGAAGTCGCAGGGTATTTCCTCATTCTCGTACTTCTTGCATGCCAGGCGACACAATTTTTTTAATGAGTGGCACTTATAAAGATATCAGCAGTTCAGACGGAATATCATCCACTCCAAGGGCCTTTTTTCTACTCATATCTTTCATTGCTGTCAAATTCTTCTCGCAATATCGTATCTGCTACCTTATCTTCCTCTGCGTCGTCTTCCATTTCTAGAATTCTGCCTTCAAGTTTATTTCCTAAGTATGGGCCCTTTACATATTACCACCTTTAGATTTCCCTTCTTTGTTTAACACTAGTTGTCCATCTAAGTTCTTGATATTCATATCGCTGCTTTTGTTGTCTTCAAATCTCTCGTTTATATTCCTTTACCCGGTATCTATGTTTCCCCTTCTTATACATTCTTCCCTAGTTATACATTCTCCCCTCAGTGCCCAGTTAATCAGTTACTGGAACTCTACCGTACATACTCGCCGACTTCGTTTACATTTAATGGGTCCGCGTCTCGTGACGTATTCTGCTGCAGTCCACATTACATTATGCTATCTGGATATACTTTTTTTTATCTTGTGTAGTGCATTTATCTTGCCGTTTAGACTAGCCACGCGTGCTGTACGCATTGATTAGTTGTCGACTGCTGTGGCCGGCACGAATACAACATTTTATCCGCAGCTGCGAGACAAAAAAAAAAAAAAAAAAAAATGATGATCTACGGTTGCGTCGCTGCTCTGGCCAGAGCATTTGAGTTGAAAGTGCGAACACAGAGCGACGGACACTTCATTAGGCCGAACTGAATGCTCCTGCCAAAGGCCAATTGAACATGTCGCTAATTGAATTTCGCTCGCGACTATGTCATCACGCGAAATTTTAACGAGGTCATTAGCGTAAGAGGCTGGCGCCGGCAGCTGTACGTGCGATCGTCAAACAGTGACACGTGGCAAGAGGGCAAAAACCGAGGCGCTGTAAATAGGCGAGCAGACCGCATAAAACTTGTTTGTGTGATCCACAGGTTTTGCCGTCAGCCTAACAGCGACATAAATCTATGTGAGACTGACTTGTGGCCGGTTGTTACATGCGCGTATTGGCTTCTTGTTAATTATGTCATTAGATAAATTTTAACGAGGTCATTAGCGCTCATGTGGCGTTCTCATATCATCACCATACGATGCCGCGAATGGCATGAAACGGCGCCGGCAAAAAAAGTGAACAATGACTTCATTGATCACGCAAGCTGCAACACAGACTGTGCTTGCGCAACATCTGAAGCTAGCCGGCAAAAGACGAATCATAACAGTATGTCTCTATCTCTCTCTCCTTGTCACACTAAAGCTTCCTTATTTATTATCCCACAATGTTCCGCTTCAATGATGTTTCTTAGGTCGTGTACAGAGCCGTTTTAGTCAATGTATTATTATTATTTTTTTTTATTTTCGTTAATTTCCTTTAAGGAGAGCCAGTAAACACAAACAATTTTCATGGCATTTTTTCCGTTTTTTCTTTTTCCCTTCCCAAAATCTTCTCATATATTCGCTGTTTCTTCTTTCTCTCTTCTGTCAACTTCTTTCCTGGTTTCTTCTGCTTGGGTGTTTGTTTAAATTTCTGTTTTCTGACCTTTTCTCTGTATGTTTTCCTGACATGTCTTCTGTAGATACATTTAGTGTCTGTAGTCTCCTATAGTTTCCTTTATCCAGTTGGATTTTTTCGCTGTACTGCTTGCCACTATGTTAAAAATATTCTTCTTAGACCTGTTATCGTTCAGCCACTGTAGTGTCTGTACAACTTCACCATTCTTTTCCTGATGTTTGTAATTGTATCTGTTTGTCTGTACAGTTCTTTTGTAGGTCTCTTTTTCTATATCCCCTCTCTTTGAACCGGCCAATAGATCTTTCTCATTATCTTACTCTCTTATTTTTCCATGTATGTTTTTTTCGTTATTTCCTTGATTACTGTTGTTTCTGGCGCGTACAAGGCCTCTCGTAGGACGACTGTGTTATAGTGTTTTAATTTGGCATTGGTAGAAATACTTCTTTTGTTGTAGTGGTTTCATATAAGTCTCTAGGCTGGGTCTGTAGGCTGTTTGTAATTTTGTGGTCCTTTCTCCATTGGATGTTGCGTTCAATTCTGTTTTTTTGTATAGCCTCCTCAAAGTACTTGAAACTTTCTAGTTGTGCATATTTCCGTACATCGTTACCAGTGAGTGTCCATCTCTGGATTTTGTGCCTATGTACTGCGTTTTTACGTAAGTGATTTGTTGTCCTGTTTTAGCCGAGATGTCATGTAACTTCTCTAGAGCTTGTTTAGCTTCTTTTCTGTTATTTGTTGTGATGGATTTGTCATCAGCAAATGCCGGCCTTTTTTCGTTGTTGACAGTTCTGTCCTTCTGTCTCTCATGTTTGTCACAACGACCTCCTTTTTGGCATGTCCAGAATAATTACTCCAAAACCGTGTTGAACAGGATAGATGACAGGCCACCTCCCTATCTTACTCCTGTCTTGATTTCGAATGGTTTTGAGATCTCTCCCACGAACTTCACCTCGGATGTTGTATTTGTATTAGCTTCCTGGTCTTCTGGTCCACCTTGGTTTCTTCCAGTTATCGAATAGTGTTTCTCTGTCTATGGAATCGTAGGCCTTCTTGAATTCGAGAAATGTTATGGCGTTGTTTCTCTTTCTCGTTGTTAATATCGTTATCAGGCACCAGATTTGTTCACTACATGATATTCCATTCCCGATACCTCCTTGTTTTCTCCTATCTCTGGATCTAACTGAGGCTGTAGACGATTTAACAAGGCTTTGCATAGAATTTTGTACGTCACAGGTGATGAGTGAAATTCCCCTGTAGTTATTACGGTCTGTTTTGTCTCCTTTCTTGTGGAGGGTGTATATTAGGACTGACTTCCATTTTTCTGATAGCTTTTCTGTTTCCTGCTTCCGATTATCCTCTGAATTTTAAGTGTAATGTTTTCGTGATCTACTTTCCAAATTTCTGAAATCAATCAATCTTCCCCAGGTGCTATGTTATTTTTCAATTTATTTTTAATTTTATTTTCACAGTTTCTTGAAGTGTTCGGGGTTTGGAATTTTGGTTAGGTTCTGGATTTTCGAACTCTAGTCTCTGTGTCAGTGCATCACAGTTCAGTATTGTGATGAAGAATTGGACTAATAATTCACAGTTCTTTTTCGGGTTTGTCTCCAATGTTCCATCTTGTCTTTTGAAGCATGAGCTCGGTGGTTGATATACTGTCATATTTCCTCTAAATTTTCTGTAAAAATTTCGTGCATTGATACTGTCGAAGTCTTCTTCTATCCCTTTCAACCTGTTCATTTCGTCACATAGTCAATATAATTATAATTTTATATTTGTAATATTATGGCTGTTGCATATATCCATTCTGTCAGCTTCTAATACATGGTATCTTACAAATTAATAGGTACAACCAAGCAAAGTTATGTTGAGCACACATACACCCCAATGACAAAGAATGTTTGCTTTGATTCCAACATGACTATGCACTCAGACGCCTAAAATGACGAAAAAAAAATTAGTACACTTGAAAAGCCAACGCCGATTTTGATTCTTTGACGTCAGATGACACAACGCAGTAAACAGCTACGGGAGCGCGATCTCTATGTGCTCTTGAACAGGGCATGTTTCCAGCCCTTAGGTTCAATGTGGTATCAATGTGTTGAGCAAAATTTGTGTCATTTCACAGATACGAATTCCTGCTTCCTACAGCTAACAGAGTGTTTACAAGGGGTAAAATTGTGGCCGCCACATGGGAATGACCACGAGGTCAGGAGCGCGATATTAAGGATTGCACAGCCGCTCCCGTCGGAGGTTCGAATAAAAAATAAAAAATAAAATGTTCAAATGTTTGTTAAGCTTAACTATGGGGTCATCAGTCCCTAAACTTACAAACTACTTATGAACTATTTACAATTAAGGACGGCACAAATATCCATTCACGAGGGGGGATTCGAACCCCCGACCGTAGTGGCCGTGCAGACCGTGACTGAAGCGCCTCAGTCCCCTCGGCCACCGCGGCTGGCAGGTTCGAATCCTGCTTCAGGCGTGTGCGTGTGTACGTGTTTTTATGTGTGTATGTTTTGAAAAACGGCTGCTTGTTGTTGAAACGTGAAACTGCCTGCATTTGAACAATAATGTCTCACTGGTCATGCACGACGTAACTGTTAGTGATTAGATTTTTTTAAATAAATGAATAAATAAAAATAAAAAACAAATAAAGTAATGGCCTTGGCTGATAAATTAACTAGTTAAAGTATGAATATTAGTGTGATTCTGTTCTTTAAATAAATTAAACGCATCTGACATTAAAATCTGTAAAATTACGTGTGTGTGATTTTTGGCGCGCACGGATAACACTGTAAATGAAAGTAACACTGTTAATGACAAAACTGTAATTGAAATCGTAATCTAATTGAAGGTTATTACAATATTATTTTCAACGTGCACAGTATAGTGGATAAGCAGGCTACATCCAAACAATTCAGCTACATAAGCCAAGAAAAATATGTCTCTCTTTCCTGTTGGAATTTTTTATCAGTTTAGGTGAATTAATATCTCCCTTTAATTAATCTAAACTGGTTAATCATCAATGCCACTGAAATTGATGGCGTACAATGAACAACAATCGCAATACTGTTTCATTTGTACCTACGCAATTTTTTAAATCAGATTAGCTTAAAAGGAACACAACTGAATGCAAATATTAAAGATAAACTTGAAGCAATGAATTAAATTTGTGGTGCGGCCGGGAATCTTACCGTTAGACCACCGCACCTCTAACGACTATGTCCATTGCCGAGGTGCTATTCCGCTGCATGGAGAGCCTTGGCAGTAGTGACAATTATCTTTGGAACACAGAAGCAGAATTTAAATTTGTGACATGGAGGGAAGTCGTGCTTAGACTATTCCGAGGCGCTTTATTCGTTAGAGGTGCGGTGGTCTAACTGTAAGATGTCTCCTAGTAAGCATGGAAGTCCGGGTTCGATTCCCGGCCGCACCAAAAATTTAATTCATTGCTTCACGTTTTTCTTTAATGTGTTGGACATATTCGAGACGAAAAACCATCTCAGGGTTTCTCAATCTATATTTGAATGCAAATACTATCTTTCAAACAAGTCAAATGAATTTGCTTGTAAGTATTAAGCTCATTAATTGATCTAAGAGTATGATCTTTCAGCAATACAAAAGAACTGTTGGCAATTTGTTTTTCTACCGACCGATGACATTAGCAGTTTGATTCCTTAAGATTACAACTTTCTGAACATTTCTAAATGTGATCTTACGAGTGGTGAGATGATCCTTTCTGGAATATTGTCTCACCAGTCAGGTGCGTTGCATCAGCTGTGCTACGATTGCTGATTGCAGTGCTCACATGAACATTCTCCCACACGTGGTGATGGTTCTGGGCAGTGGCGTAACTATGGGGGGGATGAGGGGGGTAGAACCCCCTCAGAAGCCCCCTGCACCCCCCAAAAAAATCGTATAATAGCAATCTGGTAAAGGTAAAGATTGAAAACGTGGGGTATTTTACCTAATCTTTCATTGGATGAGAGTGAATTAGTTTCTTCAGTGGGAGTGGTAGATGGTGGTTTGTCTGGAAACTAACTAAAATTTTGCTCGTCAAGCAGATCTATCTCCCCCCCGCAAAGCCAAGTCCTAGTTATGCCACTGGTTCTGGGCATCCACACGGTACATATGTCGGCGAAGATCGTCATTCTGTAAGGGCAGAAGGGGCAGATCCTACAGGAACTACAACACGGGTAAGAGGATTTGCTGGTCCAGGAATGTCAACACGAAATTTAGCCAACCAGTTACTAGCAGTGGGACTAAAGGCACGAACAGCCCTAGCTATGTATGATGTAGGAAGAGATTAAGAAGAATCTCATCGTCTGAATCACAACTTACTAGCGGAAGTAGGATCAAACATAAAAATAAAAAAAATTGAATTTACTGTCATCTCCCATGGTCCGTAGATTATAACATCCAGCGACGTGATTTCAACTGCAATGGACTCAGTGGCGCAGCCATGGGGAGGGGGGGGGAGTAAATGGGCCTGACCCCCCTCTCCACCCCCCTCCGGCACATTAAAAAAATGTTCAAATGTTTGTAGAGCTTATGGGACTTCACTACGGGATCATCAGTCCCTAAACTTACAGACTACTTATGAACTATCTTATACTAAAGATGGCACAAATATCCATGTCTGAGGGGGGATTCGAACCCTCGACCGCAGCGGCGGTGCAGACCGTGACTAGCACGCCTCAGACCACTCGGCCACCGCAGCCGGCCAGGCACATTCCAAAGATTTTTTAATAATTAATATTTTCTATTGTTTTCATTTTTTAATATTTTTAAACAAGTCGGTACCGGGAATTTGAAATAGTACACATGTAATAAATCACAAGGTAACTATAATTTTTTATTTTTTTATTTTTAGTGAATTTGAAGTACACTAATTTTTCTGAATATGGTTAGACCTACTACATGCTGTTTATATGAGACAGCGACGTTTAAAAGAAACATATGAACTCAGAGAGAAACGCCTATCTCAACAGAGGAAATCTACCTCGAGGACAATTTCAAAAGAGCACAATCAAAATGTTTGTATAGTCTACGGGACTTAACTACGGGGTCATCAGTCCCTAAACTTACAAACTACTTATGAACTACTTACAACTAAGGACGGCACAAATATCCATGCCCGAGGGGGGATTCGAACCCCCGACCGTAGTGGCCGTGCGGACCGTGACTGGAGCGCCTCAATCACCTCGGCCACCGCGGCCGGCAAAAGAGCACAAAAATAGACTTTCATGGAAAAGTTTTGAACAGGGCATTGATTACTTGGCCATAACGTCGTTACGGTAGGGGACTCAAATATTTGGATAGCCAATAAAAGACTGGGCCGTGTATCGTTAATTTGCTTCTAAGAATTGAATAATTCCGTTGCTTTGTCATTGATCCAATAATCAGAACGTAACCAAACTCTCATCAAACAACCCTTGGAGTACATCCTTTCCAATAAAAAAAGAATGATGGAAATCGGTTGAGGTATTATTGAGCTATTCGTCCATTTGTCGCGCACATACTTAATGCAAATTTAAGACATAAGTTTTTCTTATGGTTGCCATTGTCAGAACTGGACCAAACTAAAATGGGACTACACAGGAAGCACCAACTTTCAAATGAAAAAAGAATCATCAAAAACGGTTCACACATTCTTAGGTAACAAACATTAAAAAAATAAAAGTAGAATTGAGAACCTTCTCATATTCTGAGATCTGTTAAAATTATCTTATGATTCTGTGTCCACAAGTTCTTAACGTATTTAATTCCTTTTTCTCTCGAAAAATGGTAAAATCAGTGGCGCAGCCAAGGGGGCCGGGATAATGTGGCAGAAGCCACCCAGCCGCCCTCCAAACATTTTTTAATTTTATTATGTTTTTATTGTTTTAAACAGGTCGGCACCAGAAATATGAAATAGTACACATGCAGTAAATCACAACGTAACTGTAATTGCCAAGCACAAGTGAACGTGACAGTGGGTCGCCAACGTGATGCCGCCACTGAGAACGTGTGTTGACGTGTGCTGCTGTCGGTGTGAGCGGTTTTAATGCCGCCGCGACCAGCTTTGATGATGCCGCTATTGTTACTGCTATGCTGAACTCACGAGCCGACTATTCATATGCGGTGACCTGCTTAGCAGGTCAGCGGCGCCATCGAGTGGAATCTTATGAACAACAAGTGTTATTTTAGTTCCATTTGTATACATAGAATCTTATGTTAATTAAACTGTAAACACCTTTCTCTTTGGCTAGTAACCTGCTACTTTTTATTTATTTATTTATTTATTTATTTTTTTTTTAATAAGACCCCCCCGCCCCCAAAATCAAATCCCGGCTGCGCCACAGATGGTCGTACAGTTTTTTTATCCTGCTATAAAAGATCCTGCATTTTACGTCGTAATACCTGTGCCTATATGAATAGACAGTATAGTCACAGTCGAACATATAGAGTGTTGACACTCACTGCTGTGAAAATTGTTATCAACTTACAGTTGCAACAGCACTAGCGCTCATAGCGAAGTAGTTAACATAATTTTTGCGTTACATGCAATGGTAAAATATCAAGAGACCTACATTATACGGAAATTACTGTCAAAACAACCGAATGTAGCTCTTTCAGTGGTCTAAAGAATTTGGTCATGAACAAATACTTATGAATAAGTGAATATTTTCAGCCTATTCTGCTGAAAGTATGTAGAATACAGACATAAGAGAAATCTAAATTTCTGTTCTTAGTAGACAGGCTGTTTTATGACATGTGTAGTATATAATGATTCGCCAATTTTTACACCTCACTCGTCTTTCTTATATCCACATATTCTTCTGAGTGATAATACTTTAGCTTAAAAACACTCTTGCCTTTTGTGATTCAGCTATAGCAACAATATTGGAATTAGGTTCTTTTTTGTTGGAGCTGATTTTAAACACTCCATTTCCACCACGTTGCTCCTCTTCCACTTTCCAATTAATGCGAGCCTACTCATTTTATTTCTTGTGCAATTGTTGCGTAATATAATTGCTTAAATTATAAAAAGTGTAAAAGTAAGTCGTCTATATATATATATATAAATGAATTTCTATTCGTTAGTCTCGCTAAAACTCAAGAACGGCTGAACCGATTTGGCTAATTTTAGTCTTGAAATATTCGAGTAAGTCCAGGGACGTTAAAACGATGATAAAATATGGAAAAGTTATCCGGAAAAGTGGAAAATCGGGAAAAACTGAAATAGCTTTTTCCAGTGAGCTATCAATATCTTTCGTCCAATTGCGATAAAAGTTTGGACATTTCATGTTGAAAGCAAAAGGATTGTTCGCATCAAAAAAATTTGGAAAAGTCGCCCGAAAAGTAGGAAAATATAGGAAAAACCGAAAGCGATTTTTTTCTATGAATAAAAATCAATTGCAACATGGTTGTAAGAGCATCACTTGAGTACCGCTTGACAGGACGAGGTTTGTATGAAAGTCTAACTCTAAGTTCAATATTAATTGAAGTACACTATAACACTAACTGTTAGTGTTATACTGTACTTAAATTAATATTGAACTTAGACTTTGAAACTATATAGTTTTCCCGCCTAAGAGTTAGTGTTATACTGTAATTCAATTAATATTGAACTTAGACTTTGAAGTACCTCACTTCAGACCCATTGGAAGATGGATGTATATATTTTATATGGGACTAGAAATTTTATTTTTGGTGACGCCTCAACCGGATGTACTCTTATATTATGTAAAAAATGTTGTGAAATTATGTAAAATACGACAGGTCTGAAGATGGCAACGAGCACGCCGAAACCGGTAACATAATAAATGAAAAATGCGATCTTGGCTGCAAAATCATTATTAAACAACTATAGATCGGCCCAATTCCATTGAACAATGAGTTCCTTATATGAAATAAATTTCTTGGAAAATCTACCGGAAAATTGGAACATTTGAGAAAAACTGAAAGTGCGTTTTTCAAACTGATTGAATTCAGCACTATAACTGACTATTCGCAGGACGGAGAGGGGTAATTCGTTTTCTTGTTTTGTTCATAATGGTCTTGGAAAAGTTTTGAGTAATAAATAAATAAATTAATTAATAGTGTCAGTTAAAAACGAAAGTCGCAAAATTCGAACCAAGTTCCTTTTTCAATGTGTTTCTAAATGTACTCAACACTATAAGCTAAAAACCGTTCATCCGATTGATATAAAATTTTGATAATATGACGTTTAACGAAAGATGAGCGTTCTTATGAACTAAAATTTTGGGTAAGTTACCCTGAAAATTGGAAAATTCGCGAGAAACTGAAAGAGCTTTTTTCAATGGGATATCTATATCATTCATCTGATTGCGATATAATTTTGCATTTTTGACGTTCTAAGCAAGAGTAACGTTCTTACGAGATAAAAATTTGGAAAAGTTTCGAGGAAAATTGGAAAATTCAGAATAAAATAGCAAGAGATTTTTCTATGAATTATCAATACCATTCATCTGATTGCGATAAAGATTTGCACATTTGACGTTCAAAACGAGAAGAAGGTTTGAGTGAAGTAAAAGTTTGGAATAGTTGGCCAGAAAATAGGAAAATTTCTGGTACTTTTGTTGTTCTGTCCTTCTATCCACTTTTTACAAAAGGGACAATGCATTTTTAAAAGTTAATTATAACTTCTGAAAAATAGTTAAGAAGTTAGAGTAAACAGCTTTTCCAGGGAGTAACTATTGTTCTATATTTCACTTTATATACTTCAAAAAATATCTTGAATTACACACTTTCTAAAGTATCTTATCCGGTTCTTCAGCGCTCAAGGTATCTCCACACCAGACTTCATCACAATAGATTCAGTGGTTTATGTAATGATATACAGCCAAATCGGTTCAGCCGTTGTCGAGTTTTAGCGAGACTTACGAACAGCAACTCATTATTAACTTTGTCAGTTCATATACGGGTTCAAATCGTGTAAAGCGAACTTTACTCTTTCAAAGTATATTTCTGAACGCACCCAACATGTTTTAAATCTAAATACTCCTCGCGATTTTTCCATATTTTATCACCGTTGAAACCTTCCCTGAACTTCTACGAATGTAATATACATAGAATATATGACATCAACTGCGATTGGGCAAAGCTGAAAATGTGTACCCAGCCGGGATTCGAACCCGGGTCTCCTACTTTCCAGCTGGGAATTTGTATCTGACGGGAGGCGTGCCTAGGTAGTCCTTGCAGGTGCGGTGATCACTGTGTCCCCAGTGGTGTAGGGGTCAGTGCAACTGCCTAGAAAGCGGGAGACCCGGGTTCGAATCCTGGCTGGGTACACATTTTCAGCTTTGCCCAATCGCAGTTGATGTCATATATTCTATGAATATTAATAATAACAACTGCAGGATCAGAAGTGACGTCTGTTCTCTCGCAACAGACACCACATGTATATTCTACGAATGTGACATGAATATTATCCTGGACATGTGTGCGTGATTTGTACACTCTTTCCACTCACTATCGAGACGATACTAAAATTAAGAGGTAAGTGACACGAAGTTCACCGGATCATCTAGTAGATTAATAAATTCAATAGGCTAATTTTTTTAAAAAAAAACTTGACCTCCCCCTAGAACCAAATCCTCTCTGCGCCACTGGTTAAGTGAGACACATTGTTTTATCGTGGCGGGGGCGTTTATATTTTTAGAAACCAAGTCATTCGCCGGGCGCTCTGGCATCCACAGGCGGGGCGCGACCGCTGACTCGAGCGCTCGTCGGTGCGTGGGAAAGGCACGTCCCGCCACGCAGTGTCCTTTTTATGCGCGCCGTTTTTGCCCTTTTTGTGGCCCCGGTTTGTTTACAGCGCTCCGCAGTGAGTCAGACCGCTCTCTGGCAGAAACACAGCTGGCCACAGTACAGCGCCGTGTGGAGGAGCATCTCGCCGCAGCGACCGCTGCACGCGGTGGCGGCCAGAATTGATTAATTGCACGTGAGGGGCCGCCATCGGGCGCGCTTACTTTCAATTGGCGGCCACATAAATCACGCCGCTTAACCTGTAATTCAGGAGAGACCGTTCCTCCCTTTTTTATGAGCCATTAATTTTACTGCTGCCGCGGTTTTCGTTACGCTAGTAATTAGGCGCAATCATGTTTACTTATGTACTCGCGTTTCCAGGCCGGCCGTTATCTGGACATTCGGCCTGAAGTATGGCATATTAAGCGACGCCGCGTGTACACAAACGAAAGCCGAGCTCTAGCGTTCTATTTACTGTAGCTCTGTTATTTTGTGGAAACAATGCCGCAGTCTCTCTTTTGTATCTCATAAACCTTGCTATAACTGTCCGTTAATCTCCACGGACGCACTTGGCGTACAACGATTCCATTACTTATTACTGTGCTGACAGAATGTATGTATCGCCAAAATCTCGGGTCACATCCATCTCACGCAGAAGTAGAAAATATTCTATATAATCAAAGTTATCCTACATCTACATCCATTCTCCGCAAACCATCAATGGTGTGTGGTAGAGGGTACCATGGTACTTCCCGTTCTATTCCAGTCGCGTATCGTTCGCGGAAAGAAATGATTGTCTTTATGTCTCTGTGTGCTCTCAAATCTCCAGTTTTACCCTTGCGATCTTTTCGCGACTTAAACGTAGGAGGAAGTAATATATTGAGTGTGTTTTATCATTTCTCAAGCAGGGTTGAGAATAAAGCCCGCTACCACTCATATTAAAGATCTTATTATTTCTGACATGACCGGTTTCAGGCTTGTGCCCATCTACAGATGCTTAAAACATTCAGAATTTTACATGTGTAGCATGTTGCTAGGATCTACTGTTTGAAAACAAATTATTTAGAATTAACAGTGGCGAAACCAATGACTGAGATGACATGAACCAAAACAATGTTTACTTACATTTAATATTACTTGCATTTAACATTGTCACATAGACAATCGCGATTTGGGTACAATATTAAATGTAAGTAAACAGTTTTTTTTTTTTTTTTTTTTTTTTTTTTTTTTTTTCATTTCATCTCACTAACTGCAATTGGTATCGCTATTATTAATACAAAATACTTTGTTTTCAATCAGTGAACTCCACCAACATGCTACACACGTAAGATTTAAGCACCAGAAGGTGGGCACAAGCACCAAACCGGTCGTGTCATAAATAAATAACACGCTCTTCAATGTGACTAGTAGCGCATTAGGAATTAGATCAGGTAATGAGACAATAAAACTGGTAGATGAATTTTGTTATTTAGATAGCAAGATAACTTCTGATGGCCGAAGTAAAGAAGGTATAAAATGCAGAATGGCTATGGGAATAAAAGCGTACCTGAAGACGAGAAATTTGTTGACATCCATTATTAGTTTAAATGTTAGGAAGTCCTTGCTGAAAGCATTTGTTTGGACTGTACCATTGTATGGGATTGAAACGTGGACGATAAGGAGTTCGGACAAAAAGATAATAGCGGATATTCGAAATGTGGTGCTACAGACGAATGATAAAGATTAGATGGGTAGATCACGAAATTAATGAGGAGAGGCTCGACAGAATTTGGGAGAAAAGAAGTTTCTGGCATATCCTGATTAAGAGAAGGAACATGTTGGTGGGACACATTATGATACACCGAGAAATAGTCAACTTCGCATTAGAAGCAAGTGTCTGGGGTAAAAATAGTAGAGGGTGACCGAGGGACGAATGCAGTAAGCAGATTCAAAAGGATGTGTGTTGCCGTACGTATTCTCAGATGAAGAGCCTTGCCCAGGACAGAGCTGCATCAAACACGTCTGCTGACTGAAGACCGTAACAAAAATGTTCAAATGTTTGTATAGTCTATGGGACTTAACTACGGGGTCATCAGTCCCTAAACTTACAAACTACTTATGAACTACTTACGAACTAGGACGGCACAAATATCCATGCCCGAGGGGGGATTCGAACCCCCGACCGTAGTGGCCGTGCAGACGGCGACTGGAGCGCCTTAGTCCCCTCGGCCACCGCGGCCGGCAAGACCGTAACAACAACAATAACAACAACAGTAGAGGATTTTATTCTGAACCCAGCAATATATTGGTTGACTCAGCGAGAAACGCAAGCTTTCGGAAAATTGACAGAAACCTGTATCGTGATACAGAATGTCTCTCTTGCAGCGTATGCCACTGGAGTTTGCAAATCATCTCTACGACTCTATCTCCATTACTAAATGCGCCTTTAACGAAGTGAGTTTGCGACACCAGAAATGACGTTAATTTTTCAATATTGCTGTTTTTCATCAAGATGTACAAATTTATTGTATATCGACTTTTTCCCAGTGATTATATTAATTTATGTGAAGTAATGTTATAGGGATTAATGTGTAGATATGTCTTTTTAAACACAAACTCTTTGTATGCAAGGGCGTTTGTTTGAAATTTTTATTGATGTATTTTGATATAGTGTATTTTTATCTCATGTGGATTGTAATGTAAATGATATTGTGAATCCTTTATTGTAATAGCTTTACAGAGGATGTGGAATAGGTATTCCGTAAATATCGTATCAGTACAGGAGTAGCACCAGTCAAAGCAAATCTAGTCACATGGGGTTTCAAAGAAGGAGACGGCAAACGCGACTGCGGTGAAGTTCAAGATATGGAACATCTTCTACAGTGTTCAATCTGCCCCACGAGGTGTACCCTCGATGAACTATGGCTTGAGAAGAGAGAAGCATTGGACTTATTTATTTATTGCTTTTTATGTTCCGCAGAACCTAATTGAGGAGTGAGACTCCATGGTCATGGAACAAGTCAGTACATTAATTGTTACACAATAATGGTAATAGAAAAATTTTAAGTAGTCCTTTGCATACGACAATCTTAAGACAAAGTGAAAAGAATCAATAAAGAAAAAATGAATTAGCTTACTTGTTTAACTTTTCTAGGAGTTCCTCGACAGAATAAAAGGAGTGAGCCATGAGGGAACTCTTCAATTTAGATTTGAAAGCGTGTGGATTAGTCCTAAGATTCTTTAGTTCTTGTGGCAGCTTATTGTAAATGGATGCTGCAGAATACTGCACACCTTTCTGTACAAGTGTCAAGGCGGTGTGATGGAAATGTAGATTCGACTTCTGTCTACTATTCACCGAGTGAAAGCTACTAACTCGTGGGAATAAGCTGATATTATTAACAACAAACGACATTAAAGAAAAAACTTATTGTGACGCCAGAGTCAAAATTCCCAGACTACGGAAAAGGGTGCGACATGACGTTCGTGAACTTACACCAGATATTGCTCGAACCACCCGTTTTTGAGCCAGAAATATCCTTTTTGCATCAGGCGAGTTACCCCAAAAAACAATGCCGTACGTCATAAGTGAGTGAAAGTAAGTGTAATAGACTACTTTTCCTGTTGAAAAATCACTTATAGCAGATATTGTTCTAATGGTAAATATAGCAGAATTTAGTTTTGGAGCAAGATCCTGAACATGGGCTTTCCATGAGAGCTTACTGTCTATATGAATACCTAGAAATTTGTTTTCAGTCTCACTTATCATATGCCCATTATGTGTAATCAAAATGTCAGCTTTCGTCAAAGCTGAAAGACTTTGAAACAAATTTCCGGACACGAAAAGTGTAAATATTGGTGCAATGTGGAACGAACTGTAAAATAGACAGAGCGTGCGTGAATGGAAAAGGTGGGAAAGCGCGCCAAAGTAGCGCTATTGCGCGCTACGAAGGTTCTAGTTGAACAGAGTAGTATCTGAGCCTTTCACGGGATAGCAGCGTGCAGCGGAGGCAGTTCTGTATCAAGGCCAATATTGCAGGAATTTTATGGAAATTGCCTTGAATGACGAATACTGCATATTGTGGGCATGGCGCAAATATTGGTGGCTTAAATTGTTTTGAATTTCTGACTCCAAGAAGGTTGTAAAAGCTACAGCACTGTAGGACCCGGCACTTGTACGATTGCATAACGGCCAACTGCACAGCTGCTCTTCTCTGCGAACACAGGCAATGCAAACTTTATTAGTTTTGTAACTACAGCCAGAGACTCAGGTCTGTGTGTGATATGAATAACAACTGAATTTCATTTTAACTTCTGTTCCACCCATCATTTTCCTAAGTCTCTGACCTATGTAGGATCTCATTCTTACAAATGCAAAAGACTACCCGAGTGTCGTGAAATGTCAGTGGAATGTAAAGAAACTTATGTTTATTCTTCAGAACTGTGTTCTAAACAAAACAAAATACGTGTGAAGTTTCTTAGGTAGTGTAGAAAGCAGTTTACATTAAAAGATTTTGATTCAAATTACATAACTAGACGATTGTTAGAATTGGTGGCTTATTAGTAATAATCTTGATACTATGTAAAATATTCAAAGACAGTGTTAGATTTGTGACCATTTAGCAATTTAGTTTGTTAAGTGAGATTTTTACTGCTTACTAATTCAGTTTAGAGTATTTAAAACATAAAAGGAACAACAGAATAATTTTTGTACTTCAGGTTCTGTTCAGATTTTGTATATCAGCGTAAACTTTACTGCTTTTCATATTAATTATTCTGCAGTCATTTGAGTTTACTGAAGGATAACTGTAAGAATTACTAAAGATAAATACTGTCTTATACTGCAAACAGTTATTTAGCTTGGAAATCATTTTATATCAACGAAATGAAAAGCTTTGTTCCATTTAGGAATATTATTAATGTAGGGAAAGTTCTTAACGGCTAAAGTACAGAGCCTACATTAAAATATATATTTATCATACTGTTGAAAAAAAAAGTTCAAATGTTTGTAAATCTATCGGTCCAAACTGTGTGGTCATCAGACCGTAGCTTACCAACTACTTAAACCTAGGTAAACTAACCTAAGGACAAACACACAGACCCATGCCCCAGGGAGGACTCGAACCTCCCGGCGAGCAACCGCGCTCTCCGCAGCGAGATGCGTTAGACCGCTCGGCTACTCCACCGCGGCTATACTGTTGATACTAACAAGTTTACTAGTGTTTATGCAAGCAGCCAATTTAGGCCTAGAAAGTACAAGATTTATCATTCATTACAAACTGGTTAGACTTACAGTCAAATACTTGTCACAACAACATAGGAACAATGTATATTACTGTAAGATACATCTTTTACTTTCTGATTACAAAAAAATGCAATACAAATTAATTATTTTGAAATTAACTTTGATAACAGAGTGCATTCTTGGGTACTGAGATGCCTTTGCTCTTTTGTATGCCTGTTACAAAGTTACAAACTTGCTCACATAGTTGACACTACTGCTTTTTAAATCATTTGAAACATTAATTCGACTATATAGTCTAGCGACCGTATTGTTACAAAATTTCTTGCTTCTACAGTACAAGTAAGCATTAATTTTCACTTCAGTATTACATTATATTATAAAGTTTTCCCAAGTATAAAGTCTTCGGGAGACGAAACGTAAGGTCTAATGTCATTATCCGTTAGTAAGCACACGGTAATAGTCTCGGAGGGACGCGTTACTATCTACCGAACTTTATGTAATTTTGGGAAGTGGTTGGGAACAGTGATTTAGGTTGACTTTAACAGTGTAAACATATAAACCGTAACTTGCCGTTTTCTATAGATTATTTCAGAGTATCCTAGATAGCAGGAGCGTTGCAAGTTGTCCACCGCTGGATTTTCTGTAAATCATATCCGCCACGGATTTCACACTGATGAACAATACTGAAGGCTTGCCCGAATGATTATACTGTTACCTACTTCCTTTGCTCACGGTCTACACGTCTTGAGTATTCTTCCAATGAATCTCAGTCTGGAATTTGCCTTACCTTCGAATGACTTTGTATGGTCGTTCTATTCCACATCGTTCGTCATATATATTCCCAGATATGTCATGGATGTAAGTGCTTCCAGTGTTTGTCTTCTATCGCCTAATATATATGGCTACATTTTTATGTATATTCTACATCAACTTAGAAAATAATGGATAGAGTCAAACCAAATTTGGTACACATCCTGCTTACAACACAAGAAGCATCACCATGGAGTTTATAACCTCATAACTCCAAAACAAAAGGACATGTTTTCCTGCCGGCATCATATAGTCTGCCCTACACAACCAGCGTGTTGTGAGGGAGAAGTAGCAGTCTGCCTTATCGACCAGCTCTCCAGGGCAGTGTATGTGTCAGGGGCAAGGAACAGTGGGAGAAGTCGAGGACGAGATACAGAGAAAGAGGAAGATGAGGTCGACATGAGAAGTTGGACAGACAGAGAGCAGACAGCTGGAGATGAACAGAATGAAGGGTTATTAAGAAATAGCTAGAGTCAGAAGAGGGGAGGAGATATACAGATAGGGGCCGGTGGGAATTAGTCTGAAAGGTTGGGGTGAAGAAGAGGATGGTCAAAGAGAGAGTCAAAGATTTAGAGGGAGAAGGGGAAGAAGGGATGGACAAAGAGTGGGGAGACGAGAAGATAGACACACGAGAGGATGAGGATGGAATGAAAGAAAGATATGTACAGACAGTGGTTTGGAATTACGAGATGGGCATAGGGAGAGGGGGATGAGGAGATGGAGAGATAAAATGGAAAGGACGAGATAGATATAAATGAAAGGGGGAGACGGATCAGAGGGACGAGGAGGAGGTGATGAAACATAGAATGGTTAGGAAAAGAGAGAGATGGAGGAGATTTTAACATGTGAAAATGGGGAGTAGAAGATTGGCAGATAGAGTGGGGGATGTAGAGAGAGAGAGAGAAAGGGAGGGAGGGGGCAGGAAAGGTTGTAGAGAGATGGACAGGAGGTGTGAGGATGAGATGTAGATTAAGGGAGGATAGGGTGGATGATAGGGAAGAGGAAATGGGTACAAAAAGTATATAGAATACAGTGATAAGTTACATTTGCAGTTAAACATGGCTGTTCACAAAGAGGTGGGGGCAAGAGATAAAGGGCGAGACAGAGGGAAGGATTATGTTGATAGAGAAAGTGGAAGAAGGAGACGCGAAGGAGAGGTGTAAACAGGAGACACGTTCAGTATGCATTGTGGAGATACATGACTGGTAAAATATATCCCCTGGCAATGTCGGGTTTCGCAGCTAGCTGTACAGTAAATAACCTTCTTTTCCATTTAAAGGAAGCCCTTTATGCTGAGCGTCTTTTTACCATTTCCTAGACCATGTTCCGATACGCTGCAGACATGTCTGCACTTCGCTACCCCTTTCCAGCGTCTTGATTTCTCGATAAACTGTCGCATCATCCGCGAAAAAGTGTCACTCAACTTCCGACGTCATCTATGAAGTAATTTATATACATATTGTGAAAAACAACGGTGCGGCTACTCTCTCTTCCGGCACGCCAGAATTAGCTTTCACTTCAGGAAACTGCCCTTGAGAATCACATACTGCGTTGTGTTATCTAGAAACACTTCAACCCAGTCACACACTGTGACTCATATTCCATATGCTGGCACTTATTTCATTAGATGACGGTGAGGAATCGCATCGAACGCCTTGTGGAAGTCAAGAACCACGCCATCTGCCTGTGAGTCGGTATCTCCAGCCCTTTGGGTCTCATGGAAGAAAATAACGCCAATAGCGAATTACATGATCTTTGTTTTCGGAACGCCGGCCGCAGTGGCCGAGGGGACTGAGGCGCTTCATTCACGGTCTGCATGGCCACTACGGTCGGAGGTTCGAATCCCCCTTCGGGCATGGATATTTGTGCCGTCCTTAGGATTAGCTAGTTCGAAAGTAGTTTGTAAATTTAGGGACTGATGACCCCGTAGTTATGTCCCATAAGCTATACAAACATTTGAACTTTTTGTTTTTGTTTTTCGGAACCCCTGTTGGTTCCTACAGAGAAGTAACCCGGTCTCCAGAAATTATGTGATACTCGAACATCAACGTCTTCCAAAATTCTGTAGCTGACCGACGTCAGAGAAATAAGCACATAGTTTCCCGTATCAGTTCGACGACTCTCTTGGAAAACGGATATGACTTACGGTTTTTTCCAGTACTTAGGGACGCTTCGCTCCTCTAAGTCACAATACTGCAATGAAGGGGACATGTTACTTCGTATACTCCTTGCAAAATTGATATGATAATTCATCAGGGTTACTTGGACAGTAAAATAACATATGATTGTCGCAGTATAGAGGATATAAAATGCAGAATGGATATGAGAAGCGTTTTTGAAAAAGGGGAAATTTGCTAACATCTAATATTATTCTAAGGAAGACTTTTTTTGAAGGAATTTGTGTAGAGTGTGCCTTGTACGGAAGTGAAACATGGACGATCAATAGTTCAGACCGGAAGAGGATAGAAGCTTTTGAAATGTGGTGCTACAGAAGAATGCTCAAGATAAGATGGGAAGATCGCGTAACTAATGAAGAGGTACTGAACAGAATTGGGAAGAGAAGGAGTTTTTGGCATACCTCGACTAAAAAAAGGGATCGATTGATAGGACACATTCTTAGACATCAAGGAATCGTAAATTTATCATTGGAGGGAAGTGTGTGTGCGTGTGTGTGTGTGTGTGTGTGTGTGTGTGAGGGAGACCAAGAGACGAATACAGTAAGTAGATTCAGATAGATGTGGTTTGCCGTTATGAGGAGATAAATAGGCTCGTTCAGGTTAGAGTAGGGTGGAGAGGTGCATCAAACCAGACTTCGGACTGAACACTACAACAACCATTCATCAGGTCCAGCGGACCGTTCTCTGTTGCAATTTATTGCTAGATGTTACGGGAGGTGGATCCTGCAGAATAAATTGAGATGGGGACATGCACAACACTAGCGTAAAACGTTTTCTCCAGGGTTCTACCCGGAACAAATCCCGCCCATTCACCATCCATTCACTGCAAATCGGTTTCTTAATATCTAACGTTCGCTAGTCTTGACACGTCTGGGGAGGTGTAAATGAAATTTGGAATGCACGTAGCTCAAATCCTGCATTCAGCCTTCATATGGTAAATGATAAAGGGTGCCTTGTAACAAAATCCTCTTCTAATCCACGGAATGTATCCCATTAAATGCGAAAGGGTAAAGTTGAAAATGTGCTCCCAGCCGAGACATGAACCCGGGGCTCCTGCTTATTAAGCAGTTGCACTGACCTCTACACCACTGAGGACACAGCGATCATCACACCCGCACGGATTTACTCAAGAACGTTTCTCGTCGGATACATATTCTCAACTTTACCCCTGCCCACTAGAACTGAAACTCGTAGTTATTGTAAACTAATTCCGCCGGCCGCGGTGGCCGAGGTGACTGAGGCGCTCCAGTCACGGTCAGCACGGCCACTACGGTCGGGGTTCGAATCACCCCTCGGGCATGGATATTTGTGCCGTCCTAGTTCGTAAGTAGTTCATAAGTAGTTTGTAAGTTTAGGGACTGATGACCCCGCAGTTAAGTCCCATAAGCTTAACAAACATTTGAACATTTTTGAAACTAATTCCCGTAACATTAAGGGCTTAGGAGTGCCTCCGCACTGCAGAAAGGATCATGTTCGAAGGAACAGACTCCACGTATATATAACTTATATAAATGCCGATGACGGGCAATGATCCTTTCTTCAGTGCGGGGGCATCTACATCCATACTCCGCAAGCCACCTGACGGTGTGAGGCGGAGGGTACCTTGAGTACCACTATCAGTTCTTCCTTTTCTAGTCTCGTGTGTTCGCGTGAAGAAAGCTTGTCGGTATTAGTCTGTGTTGGCTCTAATATCTCTGATTTTATTCTCATGATCCTTTCGCGAAATATAACTACGTAGGAGGGAGCAATATACTGCTTGACTCCTCAGTAAAAGTATGCTTTCGAAACTTCGACAAAAGCCCGTACCGAGCTACAGAGCGTCTCTCTTGCAGAGTCTTCCATTGGAGTTTATCGATCATCTCCGTAACGCTTTCACGAGTACTAAATAATCCTGTAACGACGCGCGCTGCCCTCCGTTAACTCATCTCTACTTCCTCTACCAACCACACTTGGTACGGATCCCACACCGGTGAGCAGTATTCAAGCTGTGGGCGAACAGGTGTACTGTAACCTACTTCCTTCGTTTTCGGAATGAATTTCCTTAGAATTCTTCCAATGAATCTAAGTCTGGCATCTGCTTTACCGGCGATTGATTTTATATGGTTGTTCTATTTTAAATCACTCCTAATTCCTACACCCAGATAATTTATGGAATTAACTTCTTGCAGTTGCTGACCCGCTACAGTTTAGCTGAATGATACAGGATCTTTCTTTTTGTGTATTCGCAGCACATTACACTTGTCTACATTGAGATTCAATTGCCATTCCCTGCACCATGCGACAATTCGATGCACATCCTCCTGCATTTCAATACCATTTTCCATTGTTGCAACCTCTCTATATACTACAGCATCATCCATAAAAAGCCTCAGTGAACTTCCGATGTTATCCGCAAGGTCATTTATATGTTTTTTGAACAGCAACAGACCTACGACACTCCCCTGTGGCACAGTTGACATCACTCTTACTTCGGAAGACTTCTCTTTATTGAGAATGACATGCTGCATTCTGTTATCTAGGAACTCCTCAATCCAATCATACAATTGGTCTGATAGACCATATTGCTCTTCGTTCATTAAACGTTTGTGGGGAACTGTATCAAACGCCTTGCGGAAGTCGAGAAACACAGCATCTACATGAGAATCCGTGTCTATGGCCATCTGAGTCACGTGGGGGAATAGCCGGTGCTGGGTTTTACACGATCGCCTTTTTCGAAACCCATGCTGATTCCTACAGAGCAGATTACAAATATTTCTCTCATTGTGATTAAAAGCTTCTAAAATTCATGCCTGTTAATTTGACGTTCAAATTAAGTTTTTATGGGTGTCTTACGTTGTCAAAAATCCGATTTTTAACTATTACATTTTTCCAGTTCTATAAAACCAAACTGCTAAGAGTTGCTGTGTCAGCCTAAGTTTAGGAAAGCTTATGATAGGACGCTACTTGGTGTTCGTAAAGAAAGAGATTCCGATCATGAAGATAGGATACGCATATGGCAAGATATGGCATAGGTGTTTGTAAATCTATTCTTTAATTTGTGATGTGCCGATGAAAGTTAATAAAGTAATATCAGTTTAAAATTCTTTGAGGTTTTCATGTAGTACTTCCGCAGTTTCAACAAAATCTGGACCTCTACTTAGGTGAGAGCTTCCCTGGTAACATCGAGACCGACTTTACATCAGTTAATCATCTCGCAATAGCATACTGCAGAGATATTGTGCTTTCCGACTGCGAAAGTTACTCGATGTGCGACTTTGTTCAAATGTTTGTAGAGCTTATGGGACATAACTATGGGGTCATCAGTCCCTAAACCTACAAACTACTTATGAAGTAGCTTATACTAAAGACGGCACAAACATCCATGGCCGAGGTGGGTATTCGAACCCCCGACCGCAGTGGCCGTGCAGACCGTGACTGGCACGCCGCAGACCGCTCAGTCACTGCGGCCGGCTGTTCCATTTTTGACAGTGATTATCTCAATTAGCACTGTAATCAGCTGTTTGGAATATTTCGACATGTTACGAGTGTGGATGTAGTCTGGAAGATTGGCAGTATCGGGAATGCCACAGACTGAAACGGCCGGTTTAAAACCTTTGTGATGGGTTAAACGAGTAGCTGGCACTAATCTAGTGTAGTTCCCGAACGAACTAGTTCGGAAGAGTGCTCCCAGAGGCGAACTATGCGAACTAGTTTGCGGATCCCTCGCGTCTTAGATCGTCCGCTCCTTTTCCGAAGACTGACGGGAAACAGCGAGAGAACGCGAGAGCACACAGAATCGCGTGATTCCCTTCTGCCAGTTACCGTCATTTCGAGCTGAGATGCAGCTCAACTGTAGTTTTAAGTAGCGGTAGCGAAAGCCAAAACGAGCGGACGAACTAAAAAGAGCGACCTATTTCGCGGCCGAGCTGCGAACTAAAAGGAGTGCTACCGGTCGCGAACTAAAAGATGCGCGATAGGTCGTGAACTAAAACATGCGTGATAGGTCGCGAACTAATATATGCTCGATAGGTCGCGAACTAAAATATGCGCGATAGGTCGCGAACTAATATATGCGCGATAGGTCGCGAACTAATATACGCGCGATAGGTCGCGAACTAAAATATGCGTGATAGGTCGCGACTAAAACATGCGTGATAGGTCGCGAACTAAAACATGCGTGGCAGCTCGCGAACTAAAATATGTGCGATAGGTCGCGGACTAAAATATGCGCGATAGATTGCGACAGGATTAAAAATCACGTGTTTGCCTTCTGCTGATGAGAGCCATTTCGAGGTTAGCGTCTGCCTGCTAGGTTACATAGTTCAGTGCTACAAAATTTCTGTCTTGAAGTATTTTGCACTCCGTAATATCTGTCTAATAAATTCCATAATTCCAAGATATAGAGATAACTCTAAACTTAAACGCGAGAAATTATCCACGAACTGTTTCTTTTGATTTGCGTGATATCGTTAGCGGCTCAAGCAGCAAGCGCATGAAGCAGCTAGGTGGGGGAACTTCAACCTCCACCTGCATGCGCAGACCACGCCGCTCAGCCGTCACTGGAAGCGGACGAACTAAAAGAACGAACTAAGAGCCGCGCACTAAGTGAGCTCTCCCGACCGCGAACTATTATGCGCAAGTCTAGCTGGCAGCGATGCGCCTACGGTTTCCCGGCCTGGCCACGCCGCGGTAAGCCATATGCGGGCGCCGCAGCGGCCGGCCGCGGGTCATCAGCCAGCGGGACTCCACTTGAACCCTGGGGCGGCATCTCGCCCCCACTTAAGCGGGCGCCCGCGTCCAGTTAAGGCTAACCCGACAGCGGGCCGGCCACGGAAATAGAACTCGGGGAAATGCTCTCAATTGGCTGATGTAAGCTCGAAACGGCGCCACCGCTCGAGGCAGCCGCGCCGCAGTTGACGGCGGTAAACAGTGACGTCAGGGCCGGCGTCTGCAATCACGTACGCGCTGACCTAGCAGACGCCGAGGATTAGAGGTGCACAGGAGCACAGGTGTGCTGTCTGCACATCACACTCCTCCTCTGCCAGCTGCAGGGACTTGCTGAGACACGTTTGCAGTGTTGCCAAGTCCTTCGATAAATCGAAAGATCATACGTTTCCTTTTTGGCCTACTTTAAGTTACGGTAGTAACACTAAAAGTGGGCCTTTGCGATCGTGTTTTGACAGCTCGAAATTTAAATGAAAATAACGGCTTAACTATTCATCTGACACGAAAATTGAATAAACCGAATTTGTAGAGGAGAAAATTCTCTGCAACTTTGCTCTCTTATGTTTTTTTCATATCTCGTAGCGTTTCAAAGATATTTGCAAAAATAACGGCGATTTTGGGATGTCTTTCTTATATTTTTTTCATATCTTGTAGCGTTTCAAAGATATTTGCAAAAATAACGGCGATTTTGGGATGTCTGTCTGTCTGTCTGCCTGTCTGTCCATAACGTGTTCCCTGTTTTTAAGATGAACCTTTCAACCGATCAGCTATGTCGCTAAGGGTCGGTGGTTCGGAACCCTCAACTACCTAAATTTTCTATTTCCTAAAAGGGTTTCAGGCACTCTTATTAATTAATTTTTTATTATTTAGATTATTATTTTGGTCCAAAATGTTAGCAAAAACTTATAAAACTACAAATCTAAAGTGGACCGTAAAACACGTAAGTACGATTTTTTTTATTACTCTTATTATTCCAAAAAATAAGAAACTTCCGGTGAATCTTCAGAGATTTTTCAAATCTTCCTGAAATTTCGAGTCAATCTTAAGAAATTTTCTGAAACTTCCTGAATTTTTTGGCGAATCTTCCGAAATTTTACACATTTCATTCGCCGACAGTATATTCTGCTGCGTAACACTTTACCTTGTGTGTATGTTACGCAGCAGCCTGTACCATTGGGGAAGGACGTTTGAAAAATTTTCTTCAGTTTTACCGTTTGCCGCGGAGGAGTGGCCGAGCGTTCCAAGGCGCATGGCTGCGGAGCGTGCCGCAGCTCGCCGTCGGATGTTCGAGTCCTCACTCGTTCTTGGGTATACTTGTTGTCCTTAGCATAAGTTGGTTCAAGTAGTTTGTAGGCCTAGGGACTGATGACCGGGACTCGAACCGGGGTTCGAACTCGAACCTTTGCCTTTCGCGGGCAAGCGCTCTACCTACTGAGCTATCCCGACACGACTCACGATGCCGCCTCACAATAGTACTTCCGCCAGTACCTTCCCTCCTAGTTTCCAAACTTCACAGAAGCTCTCCTGCGAAACTTGCAACACTAGCACTCATGGAAGAAAGGATATGGTGGAGACATGGCTTAGCCACAGCCTAAAGGATGTTTCCAGAATGAATCTTTCACTCTGCAGCGGAGTGTGCACTGATATGAAACTTCCTGGCAGATTAAAATTGTGTGCCGGAACCGGGTCTCGAACCTGGGACCTTTGCCTTTTGCGGGCAAGCACTCTACCGACTGAGCTATCCCGACAGGAATCACGATGCTGCCTCTCAACTTCTGCCAGGAAGTTTCATATCAGCGCACACTCCGCTGCAAAGTGAAAGTTTCATTCTGGAAACATCCCTTACGCTGTGGCTAAGCCATGCCTGCACCATATCCTTTCTACCAGGAATGCTAGTCTTACAAGTTTCGGAGGAGAGGTTCTGTGAAGTTTGGAAAGTAGGAGGCGAGGTGCTGGCGGAAGTAAAGTTTAAAAGCTGTACGTGTGTTGCGTGGATGTTGAACCTGTCGTTAGATCAGACAACAAATTGTTCCTTGACACAGCAATTTAGTTTAATTATGGCCCTGATACTGATGTATATGCTATTAAGTGAGAACCAGTGCATGAAACTGATTATGTGCGCAACGGATATTTTTAACAAAACAACTGTGACATGAGGCCTTTTGAAACAGACACTGACTATACTCAAGGATTTTGACTGCGAGAAAGATATAAAAAAAAAAAAAATAAAAATAAAAAAAAAAAAAAATCACTTTCTTAATGCTTGACTGTGAGAATTTTATGCAGATCAGTTTCTAATTATTGAAATTTAGTATCAATTTAGTATCATAGTCAATTAACTATCATTTACTATGGCACCAATAATGAAATACGTTCAACAATATTATTCACATCAATACTGCACTTTAAATCCACTAATAATTGATTATTTAATGAAGGTAGTAGGTTAATTTTCTAACTACGTAAATGAGAGATGAAAGAAGGTTTAAGTTACTTATTATTAATAATCAGCATTACATTACCTACATAATACAACTTCTGACTTGCTGGCAAAGCAGCCTCTGCTCTACATCGGAGCTATACACACAACCCAACCGCTCTCTAAGCGAGCTGAACCACTAGTCCTACTCTCTCTCAGTGCGAGCTACAATGCTATGCAATAAATGATCTTTGCCAAAGATGAAACTTCATAAAGGAATCAGCATTACATTACCTACATAATACAACTTCTGACTTGCTGGCAAAGCAGCCTCTGCTCTACATCGGAGCCATACACACAACCCAACCGCTCTCTAAGCGAGCTGAACCACTAGTCGTACTCTCTCTCAGTGCGAGCTACAATGCTATGCAATACATGATCTTTGCCAAAGATGAAACTTCATAAAGGACACATATCGATACATACAGTAGAAGCGATATTATACATTTTCTTGCAAGCAAGTTACTCGATACAAAACAGGAGGTACAATATTGGACATTTTCTTACAAAATAATTTTTTTATGGACACGTTTCATCACCCCCCTCCTACCTATTAAAATTTTGTAGGGTGGGTGATGCCAATGGCATTGCCTAGCCAGCAAAATTACTGAATTTCAAGTCCAAAAATCCATTAATGACATCCAAAATATAACATGAAACATATGAAAACCTGATAAACATTTTATACAAGATATTCAGGATCAAAACAACAGATGAAGTTCATAGAAAATTTAAAAAAAAAACGTTACAGTCATAAATGCATGCAATTTTACAGACGAGTACCAACAAGAGTAATGCTTGGAGTGGTACAGGATGTGACAGGCATAAGCAAATGTTAAAATGTACAGCACATCAGCAATAAATGGAATACATGACAAATATACATAATGGTGAACATAAGTATATATAGAATTTTACATAATATAGTTTGACAAATGATATAGTGGAGAAAATGAGATAGCTAGAAGTAATAGACAAGTGAAAAAAAATACAATAATAAACATGAACATATACAAAGTTTTACAAAAGGTAGTTTAACTAATGTCATCATTCTTTAAAGAAAATGAAGTAATTACAAGTAATACACACAGTAGTGTAAGTTCCATGCGTCTAAATTTTGTACAAGAGATCAGTATTTTTGGGAACATAAAATGAACATTTGTATCTTGTGCACAATGTAGTCTATGTAAATTTTTAGTGCACTTAGTATAATATAAAGTGTCAATTTTGTATTCTGTGATGCATTTAAGATGCCATACTTTCATGGATGCTAGAACATACATGTAAAATTTTTGACTACATAGGTTTCTGATCATGTACAAAATAATGTCACTGCTTCGGCACAATAGGATTTCAATATTACGTTTGTCAATCGAATAGTTACAATGACAGTTCAGACTAAAGTGTATTGACTCATTATAGTTCTGAAAGCATATTTATCTATCAAGAGCACAATTTTATTTTGGTCACTCAATGTAAAAGAACCATGAAATATACCTACACACTTGTAATGAACCTGTGGACAACGTTTGCAATGGGAGGCACTGAATAGTATAAGCACACGAATAGCACATTAGCTCCTAACATTCATTTTAGGTCTTCACACGAGTAGCCAATTATTCCCTAACATTCATTTTAGGTCTGCACACGATTAGCCAATTATCCCCTAACATTCATCTTAGGTCTGCACACGAACACAAAACACTGTAAGATTACACCACACTGTAGGCGAGCTGGCTGGTTGCATTGAAGTTGAAGTCATGGGGAAAAGGTTCTGATGTATTCCTCCATGCAATTCGACAACCAAGTGTGCTCCAACCAACGGGGCTACTAGCAGACTGCATCAGCATAGCCAAAATTAGAGCAAAATTATGGTGGTTGGCCAAGGCTGCAATGGACAGTACTATGTGGCCAAACATCATCCAAAAAACATCTTCATTAAAAGGCCCAAAATCAGTGGTGTATAATAACACGTCCATTGTTCTGTGTGCATTATGGAATCTCGTGTGCGAAATCGCCAGTTCCCATCCGTGTCCAAAGTACATGAAATAAAGCATTTTACACACAAATTAGTAACATAGTCATGATATTTCAGTTTACACTGAAAGAAAAGTCGTGGATTATTAAACCATATTTTTACATTACAAGTAGTGTCTTGAAGACGGATACATTTGAATAGTAATGAGTAATTTAATTCTTATACTAGAGTATCTACAAAATTAGTGTCATTTCACATAGGCATAAGGCTTTACATACTATGTACATATTACTTTACAAACACATAATCGTATGAAATACATTCAGGGTGCTAGTCATCAATTTGGCATTAGGTCATGTAAAGTAAATTTGTTGTCATAATTAGAGCAATTAACGTGAAGCCACTTCAAATAACTTGACATTCCAATTACCACTAGTCAATTAAATTGACATACATCACTATGGTGGGGATTGCATTACCACCAAATTATAACAATTAAATTACATATGTTGCCATGGCCAGGCTTTTGTCTGAACTGAGTTACATATTTCATTGCCTTGAGGTATAACACATCAGGGTAGTTTCGTGAGAATATCAAAAGAGGTTCAAGTCATCAGGTCATGTCTGTGTCTGTCTGAGTCAGCAGTAGGGTCAGACAAAACAATTAAGGCAAATTTTGGCACAGTAATAGATGTACATCACAGTAAATCATCCGATAACGTACACTACTTGTTAGGCATAGCTGCAGATTTTCATCAATAAGATCATCAATAAAATTTTGAAGATAGCAGTAAGCAAAAGCAAGGTATCTCTGTGCATTAACTAGACTTAACTAGGCGTAATTTATGGCAAAACTGCAAGTTTGCAAGAGAGATGGCTGTATGCAACGTATAAGCATAACCATACATTTTCATGAGCTTCATTATAAAATTAATTAGCATAGTGGTAGGGCTTAGGTATATAATTAGTGAGCATAGCGGTAAGCTTTGATTACAAGAGCAATAAGCATAGCTGCAAGCATAATTAGAGATATTCATTACACATAATTCCAAATAATTACAGAGCATCAGAAGGATATGATTCTCACCAATCACACATGCCATTGAAGGCACAATGCATCAACATACAAAATGGTGCACATAAGCACAAAGAGAAAACACAAAAGCGCAGTGCGAGTAAGCACATAAGAAAAGAACAGAGCATAGCATCATTAGCAATAGAGCGATTCTCCTCATAATTGCTTCATAATCATTGTATACTCTCGTCCACATAATTACATTTATCAAACATCTTTGACTGTTACCAATACCTTCCTTACCATCATTTATCCATAAACAATAGTGCATTTTAAAGACCACCATGACATATTGTGTATTGCCTTACTCATCATCCTCCAGAATGTCCTTTTTCTTTTTTACTGCTTAATTGGCTTACAAAATGCTTATGTCAACTCAAAATCTTCTTCACTCGCTCCGAAGTTCGTAAGTTATGCAATTAGTAATACAGAAGAGAAATCTGATATTTTCTGAAACATAGGAACTTAATTAGATTAATCAATCAAAAATTTCCATTAATTTTATTTGTCTTGCACAGCCACAGAGTTCGTTATATGTAAATTGCAAGATAGTCATAGTTTTGTATGACAATATCCCAGCGTAGCACAGAGCATAAGTATTCAGAGTTAGAGAAAAGTAACAGTGAGAAAAAGATGTAGATAGAGCGCACTAAGGAAAAGCGGAAGAATAGTGACACTCAGTTCGAGAACGGGGCACCAATCGCCACTTGGTGTGTCCAAAACAGATTAATGGACTCTCTACCCCAATTTTATGCCTTGAAAATTTTAATATTGGAAATGTGGTGTATGCCTTTCGACTTGTGCGTCTTTAAAGTTTCTACCTCAACGACGTTGTCGTGGATGATACGTTTGATTCGATACGGACCATTGTACAGTAAGAAGAATTTGTGAATCATAGATCTTCCCTTGTGGGATAAGTGGTGGGATCTAATTAATACTTTTTGTCCTACATAGAGTTGTTTAGCATAACAATTATGTTGGGAGCGTTTCCTTTTTTCAGCTGCTTTCTTAATGTTTTTAAGCGCCAATTCAATGATCTCATGATGACGTAGTCTTCTGTGTTTAGGAAAAGGTATCAATTCCTTGATACGGTCGGGAGGTTGCTTGTTTTTCAGAACCAGAATTGGTGAAAGACCTGAAGAATCATTAGGAAGTTCATTTATAATATTTTGAAATGACAGAAGATATTTATCCCATGTGTTATGTCGTCGGTAGCAATACAGCCTACAAAGTTTTCCAAGCTCTTTCATCACTCGTTCACAAGGGTTAGAGGCAGCATGATAAAGTGATATGAACACAGGTTTGATGTTTCTGCGCCGCAACATCCGTGCCCAATCATGAGAACGGAATTGAGGTCCGTTATCGGAGATGACTTTATCTATATGGCCAACATCTTTTAGGAAGTTTTTGACAAAGGCGTTAGTTACTGTCTTCGCCGTGGCACGGCGGAGCGGAGTAAAAGATACAAATTTTGATGTGAGCTCAATAGCAACGAAAACAAAAGAGAAACCATTGTTAGTTCTCGGAAGAGGTCCAAACAGATCAACGGCTGCTAACTGCTTTAACTTTGAAGGTATAATCGGAAAAAGTGGAGCAGAATGCGATATGGTCGGCGACTTTGCTTTCTGACACAATTTGCATCGAGATAGCACATTGCGTATACGTTTCTCCATGTTGATGAAATAACAAGAGTCGCGTAATTTCGCGAAGCACTTCTTGGCACCATAGTGTCCGTAACTGAGATGAATATACCAAATCAATTTGTTCACGGATTCCTCCGGAACACACACTAACCAAAATTGACTGTCAGGGGCTTTACGTTTGAAGAGAATGTTGTTATGGATAATGTAGAATTGTCTGATGGAAACATTATATTTATCGTGCCATTTTGTTTTAATATCTCGCCAGATTGGATCTTTATCTTGTTCTTTAGCAATGTCAGAAAATGTGGCAGATATGTAATTTTCGAAAGCAACTTGCTGCATATAGAGGATAGTAAAGTTATTTTCTAAGTATGCCTCTTCTGTCGCCTTGATGAGCCCAACAAGCGAACGAGATAGCGAGTCTGCAACGATGTTTTGTTTACCAGGAATGTAAATTACAGAGAAATCGAATTCTTGAAGGAACAAAGCCCATCGTCTAAGTCTATCATGGTTAAGTTTTGCCGACATGAGGAATTGAAGTGCACGGTGATCCGTGTAAACTTTAGTGTGTCTGCCAAACAAGAAATAACGGAATTTTTCGAATGCCCAAACTACTGCCAAAGCTTCAAGCTCAGTGACGGAATAGTTCCGCTCTGACTTGGATAATATGCGACTAGCAAATGCAATGGTTCTCTGTGTGGCAATGCCATTTTCTTCATCTTCTTGAAACACGTGAACGCCAAGTCCGAATTTTGAACTATCGGTAGAAATGCAAAAGTTCTTAGATAAATCTGGGTGCAAGTCATTCGGAGAGTTTTTGAATGTCTTGAATTTACGTACAGTCAGGAAATGCTTGTAGTCAAACGCTTCACTTCGCCTGTGCGGTGTAAGTGAGCGTAAACTACGCATCGCGCCTTCATTGTTGTTGCTATGAGGTACACTTCGTTCACGTACCAAGCGACCTACTTGAGTCGAATCATCATTGTCATTTTCGTTCAAATTTTCCTCTACGTCTTCGTATGCATTTCCATAAGTGTGGTCAAATTTCCTCTCTATTCGCGCCACGCGATCATCTAATTTTCTGACCTCAGCCTTGTATTGCTGATTAATGGTCATTTGACCTTGTCTGAAACGGTCAAGGGCGAGATATTCATTAGTTTCATTAAACGGGGTAGGATGCGTTACATCAGAACTTTTGTCACTGTTATCACTGATTTGGGTAATTTTAACAGTAATATCCTCAACCTGTTTATTAATTTTATTGATCTGTTCAGTCGTGACTGACTGGAAGTTCTGCAACTTTTCATCAAATAGATTACTCTGTTGCTTCAACTGAGCGAGTTCAGTGGTTTCTATATTTTCGACTCGTGACGCAAGGCTTTCCATAACCGGATTAATCTCGTCGCGAATATCTTGTTTTATTTGCTGAGATTCACATTTGAAAGTATTGAGCAGTTGTTCCCTGAACCGATTGTTGTCCTCATTTATTCTATTAAAACTACTTTGAATACTCGCAAACCTCGAATCGCACGTCTGTTCTATTTTCTCAAGTTTTTCATTTAATTTCTGAGATTGTTCCTCAAGTTTTTCATTTAATTTCTGAGATTGTAATTGACTATTCTCAAGTTTTTCATTTAATTTCTAAGATTGTTTCTCAAGTTTTTCACCTAATTTCTGAGATTCCTGAGATTGTAATTGACTATTCTCATTTAACTTAGAGAGCTGTGAGAGTAAAATCTGCATGAAGTCATTTGGTAATACGTTTTCCGTAGCTGTTGCACATGTATTTTTTGTAGCAGAGCTAGGCGGAACCGATGCATTATTTTCCGCAACCACGTTACAAGAATTGGAATTCTGTATTGTCGAATCCTGTACTGTATCGTTATCCATATTGTCTATTCCTGAACTAATCTGTTCCGCATTTTCGGACACGGTATTTACTGTCGTACTTGTATTAGTGCAGTGAGAAGACTCTTGTAAAAATTCAGCTTCTCTCCTTGCATCATTCGAGGTCTCATTTTCGGAAGCAGATTTAGCATCAGCGCGGACTCTCCTATTCTTCGACATTGTTAACAGAATTCTACAGTAAAGTGACCACTAATATTTATTTTCACCTACTGCAAAATTTTTGAAAATTACACACGGTAATTATGAGAGAACAATAGGCTGAATTGGGCTAGTGCAACATACAATCACAATCGAGATTACGCGAACCGTTAATTATCACACGAGTTCCGCGATACTAGAACTTTCATCACAACAAACATCAGACAATATAAAAGAGAGACTTGTTCAGTAGTAATGCAATTATTTGTATATTCAATTAATCTACTATAAACAATGCTACACACTATCAAGATTGGTAAGTAACAAACTACAGAAACAATTACTACGCTACTGTTGCTATAACAAAGGATGGTGCTACAAAAATTAAATTAAGAGCCAAAAGATAAGTTGGTTAGTGGAAAAGACAAACTAACTGAAATAAGACTACGTATCTAACTACGTCACGATCCTGTTTGTGAACTATCCTGGCAGGGTCGCCAGATAAAAGCTGTACGTGTGTTGCGTGGATGTTGAACCTGTCGTTAGATCAGACAACAAATTGTTCCTTGACACAGCAATTTAGTTTAATTATGGCCCTGATACTGATGTATATGCTATTAAGTGAGAACCAGTGCATGAAACTGATTATGTGCGCAACGGATATTTTTAACAAAACAACTGTGACATGTAGCCTTTTGAAACAGACACTGACTATACTCAAGGATTTTGACTGCGAGAAAGATATAAAAAAAAACAAAAAACAAATAACTTTCTTAATGCTTGACTGTGAGAATTTTATGCAGATCAGTTTCTAATTATTGAAATTTAGTATCAATTTAGTATCATAGTCAATTAACTATCATTTACTATGGCACCAATAATGAAATACGTTCAACAATATTATTCACATCAATACTGCACTTTAAATCCACTAATAATTGATTATCAAATGAAGGTAGTAGGTTAATTTTCTAACTACGTAAATGAGAGATGAAAGAAGGTTTAAGTTACTTATTATTAATAATCAGCATTACATTACCTACATAATACAACTTCTGACTTGCTGGCAAAGCAGCCTCTGCTCTACATCGGAGCTATACACACAACCCAACCGCTCTCTAAGCGAGCTGAACCACTAGTCCTACTCTCTCTCAGTGCGAGCTACAATGCTATGCAATACATGATCTTTGCCAAAGATGAAACTTCATAAAGGACACATATCGATACATACAGTAGAAGCGATATTATACATTTTCTTGCAAGCAAGTTACTCGATACAAAACAGGAGGTACAATATTGGACATTTTCTTACAAAATAATTTTTTTATGGACACGTTTCAAGTTGTGAGGCAGCATCGTGAGTCGTGTCGGGATAGCTCAGTCGGTAGAGCGCTTGCCTGCAAAAGGCAAAGGTCCAAGGTTCGAGTCTCGGTTCCCACACAATTTTAATCTGCCCGGAAGTTTCATATCAGCGCACACTCCGCTGCAGAGTCAAAGTTTCATTCTTTTTTAATAGACGAAGGCCTGAAACAAAGATGTGTGTAGAAGATGAGATAAAACTGAAAAGAAATATGTTGAAATCGACTGGCCAGATGTGTTTCAAGTTTACAATCGACATTTGAGAGGGACTGACAAGATGGATTTTATCGGAATATTCATCAGATTGCGAAAGTGTACGCTTTCGTGTTTGCTCTTGCAGTTGTTATTGCAGGTGTAAAAGCGTGGCTCGATTACAAGAAAAACGCATCAGAATTAGATGTTCCTGAAAATAAGACCCTTGATTCGCTGCAAGTAACGGCAAGTGTGGCCAGAATACTGACAAAAAGGTCAGCTGCCACGAAAAGGGGGTGTCCCGCTAATGAGAGTTCAATGCCATCTCCAAATATTTCAAAACGAGCCGTTGCGGAAGTTCGTCCAGAAGCTGATGTTCGTTTGGACAGCTTTGGGCATCCTCCAATGATCCACGTAAAAAAATAATTTGACAGATGAAGAATCAATGGCAAAACCAAATTTTAGATCGTAAAATGTGACATACACGTCTAGATAAAAATAAATGTTTCTTTTATGATACAGAGTCCATAGTTTATGTATAGACCTTTGTGTAATTTACGTATTTTGGTGGAATAAAATAAAATCAAATACTTTGATACTTTTCGACTTATACTGCACCCACTCAAACACAATGTCTTCATTTGTGGACGCATTGTGTCATGTCAAAATATTTTATACATCTGAAAAATAATAATTAAGAACTTGATATCAAAGGCATGATATTTGTTTTCATGAGAAAGATATTTCGTGACCTGAAAGGTAAAAGGAGACGCAACATGCTACGCCATCTGTGTGACAATTTGCTAACATAATCTGAGGTTGTGCTAAAAGGTGGCATCAGTAGAACTACTACAGTATTTGAAATTATTTATTGTCTGATTATCAGTCAACAGTTGCAACTGGTTTTATTACATTAACCGGTTTGGATCCTTGTAATTGTCAAAACATAGGCGAGACGTGATTCAGTCGCAACTACAAAGATTCTGAAGATGATCCTGAAGAATCGAAACATGTTAATGTAAAAAGAAAACTGTTGCAACTGTTGACTGAAAATCGGACAATAAATTATATCAAATATTAGTGCAGTTGCTGATTCTCGCAAGAAGATTATGTCGACTATTGTAAAAATTACTACAGCATTGTTTCGACGCAAGCGTCCGCAGAGCCATTAAAAACGCAGATTCAAGTATACATAACATAATGCGATTGTCTTATTTTCACTCCTGTAGTTCTGAAATAAATGCCTAGGCTCTCTTTCTCCCTTTAATTTTTCTGTATTTTTATGACATCGTATACCTTCCGATTTTTTCCACATCTTCCGAAATTTGTAAGTTTCATCTTCCTAAAAAGAAAATTTTGGACCTTGCAACAATGCATGTTTGTACAAGCAATATGTGTAACACGCGACGAGTTCATGTGCTGACGAATTAAGAACGGTGCATGGTGGTCTGTACATGACGGATGGGATCAAACAAATAATACGAGGGAGATAAACGGCTATTCCGCCGCGGCCAGGATTCGGACCCGGGTCTCCCGCTTACTAAGTCACTTAATCCACTCCTCCATCGCGTCATTATGGATAATGTGAATGGATGGATTACCCAAATAGTTTTCCTCCCTCCACAATTCAAACTTCAATAATCCTTCGATGTTCACCTTTCTAATTAGTATCAACATAGCCGAGGCTCTAAAATATCGAAATTGCACCCCACTGATGAACCTGAAGAGGACTTCCAGACTGACTTAGGACCTAGTTGATACATATTCCCGAGACTGCTCTAGTTTCAACAAATGACAGATAGTCATAAGGCACAGCACTGCCTAGCAAGAAGGAGACTTGTTTTCTAATCCTGGCCGTGGAAAAAAAAAAAAAAAAAAAAAAAAAAAAAAAAAAAAAAAAAAAAAAAAAAAAAGAAAAAAGAAAGACAGAGCCTGATTTTAGAATCTACCCGTGGATGGAAATTCTGATGTTGCCAGGGGTGCAGGAATTTGGCCTCTCACGTTCAACTGTATCCTGTGTGTATCGTGAATGTCTGACTGAGGGTGTCATAGACCACAATAGGCGATCTAACGTAAGTCCAGCTATTCGCGTTGATCGTGCTAGCCGATGACGTCGTTCGTCAATAGTGACAACAGGACAGCAGTAGAAAAAATGACTGCTCAGTTGAACACAGGACGAGCCAGTAGACAATGCGTAGGGAAATCGACAAATCACGGGATCCGCCGCCACATACTGGTGTCACTGTTAACACAACGACATCGGACACAACGGCTTGCATTTGTCGCCAGTTATCCGTGATGAACACTGGAACAATGGCGGACGTGATGTGGCCGCACGAATTACGGTTTCAGCTGCGCCATCTCAATAGAAGACACGGTGTGTGGCGCAAGCAACATGAATCGATGGATACTTTTTACCAACAATGTGTGGTCTAAGACGGTGGTGTCTCTGTTATGATCTCAGCTGCATAGCCCTGGAGTGAAATGGGTCCCCTACTTGTTCTGGAAAGAACTGCTCTGTCAGCGGTACGTCTCGCTTCCCCGAACAATTTCCACCCATTTGTGGAGTTCCAGCACCCTAACGGTTAGGCGATGTTTCAAGAAAATAACGCGCCACCACATGGTTCCCACACCGCTCGGGAATGTTTCCAGGAACATGCAGCGGAAGTTCAAAGACTGAGATGGCTACACTGTAGTTCGTATTTGAACCCTTAGATGCAGCGCACTCTACGTGGAAGTGGACCTTGTACTCAACAACAAGCCATATTTGACTGCCGCTCTGCAAACTATTTGGTGTCAGCTGAGCACATAGGTATACCAGAGACTTGTAGACTCACTTTGGAAGCGTCACACTACTGTCCGCAGGATCAAAGGAGGCTCCTTATTAGGTGCGTCTACCATGATGTTTGCTAAGTCTGTATACGTCTCCACGTGTAATGTGATTTTGTGGTCTTCAGTTCGAAGGGACGCAGTGGTTTGGAGGGAGTAAGACGGGATTGTAGCTTTTCCCATTGTTACTCAATGTATACTTCGAGCAAGCTGTGATAGAATGCGAGGAGAAATTTGGAGAAGGAATTAAAGTTCAGAGTGAAGAAATAAAAATCTTGCGGTTTGCCGATGACATTGAAATTCCGTCAGATACAGCAAAGGGCATGTAAGGGCAACTGAACGGAATGGACAATGTCTTGGAAGGAAGGTATAAGCTGAAAATTAACAAGGACAGCAGTATTTAGTATAAGACAATCAGGCGATGCTGAAAGAATTGATCTAGGTAATGACACAATAAAAGCAGTAGATGAATTTTGTTATTTGGCTAGCGAAATAACTTCTTATGGAAGAAGTATTGTAATTCTGTCAAAGACAGCAAAGTACCTTGAAGGGCAGTTGAACGGAATGGACAGTCTGTTGAAACGAGCGTATGAGCATCAACAAGAGTAAAACAATGGTAATGGAATGCAGTATTAGGAAATCGGGCGATGCTGAAGGAATTAAACTAGGTAACGAAACAATGAAGATGGTAGATGTGTCTTGTTACTTGGGCAGTAAAATAACATTGATGATCACACTACAGAGGATATAAAATTCAGAATGTCAATGGGAAGAAAAGCTTTTTTTATATAGAGAAAATTGCTAATACCGAATATTAATTTAAGCGAAAGGAAATCATTTCTGAAAGAATTTGTGTGGATAGTTACCTTGTACGGAAGTGAAACTTGAACGATAAATGTTTTAGACAGGAAGAGGATAGAGACTTTTGAAATGTGGTGCTACAGAAGAATGCTGAAGTTCAGATGGGTCGATCGCTTAAGTGATGAAGAGGTAATGAATAGAATTGGGGAGAAAAGAAATTTCTGACATACTTTGACTAAAAGAAGGGATCGATTTTCATGAACACATCCATAGATATCAAGGAATCGTAAAATTAGAATTGGAAGGAAATGTATGGGGTGAAAAATCACAGGAGACTAAGAGCCGCGGCAAAGCGGCTGAGCGCATTGGGGCGTTATTATTGCTCTGATGCGCGTGCCGCTCCCCGTCTGGGGTTCGAATCCTCCCTCGGGCATGGATGCTTGTGCTGTATTTAGTATAAGGTAGTTCATAGGTAGTTTTTAAGTTTAGTGACTGAAGACCCCTCAGTTAAGTCCCATAAGCTTAACAAACATTTGAACATTTTAACATTTTTGGAGACTAAGAGACGAATAAAGTAAAGAGATTCAGATGGATGCCGGTTGCCGTTCTTATGAGGAGATGAAGAGGCTTTCTCATGATAGAATAGGGTAGAGATCTGCATCAAACCAATCTCCGGGCTGAGGACCACAACAGAAAGCAACAACAATAAACTCACATCATGTAACCAAGAAAACAACCGAGCGAGGTGGCACAGTGGCAACACACTGGACTCGGATTCGGAAAGTCCGTGGTTCAAATCCAGCTCCGGCTATACAGGTTTAGGTTTTCCTTAATCTCCATTAATCACTCCAGGCAAATGCTGGGATGGTTCCTTTCAAAGGGCACGACAGACATTTTTCCCCATTATTGACAAACACTTTCCGATTGTGTGCTCCCAGTCTAATAATCAAGATGTCGACGAGACTTTAAACCCTGATCTTTCTTCCTTGCTCATTTCTTGAAGGAGGATTTGAAACGCAAGACAGATGCTCTCAAGATACTTCAGGACACACAAAAACTACCAATAAAATTAATCAACAAAGACTGGGAAGTGTAATTTAGTTTCAGTAGAGAAGGGTACGTTTTGAAAAAGTATTGGGTCAACGTAAAACAGAAGAAACTAATGCGTGATACTGCCAAACGAATCCCAATGTTGGCCATAAAAAGAGAGTCCATAATATTCACACTTGCCAGTACGTTCTTTCTTACGATTTGCGATTATCACATTCTTCTCTGAGATTATTTCAAATGTTTCATACTTCTTGCACACCAGGTGGTATTGTTATAATTCATATCTACCTATTTCAAGCATATTAGTAGAACTGATGGAATGCCGCCTACTCCAGAGATTTGTTTCGGATCAAATGTCTCGGAGCTGTGACAAATTATTCTCACAGTATCACACCTCCCAACTCTACTCGACTTCGCTATCAACAAAATTTCCAAAACTATCTTGTACAGCTTATCTATAAATTTCTTCCACACTCTTTGCTTGGTATTGGTTTGCCACTTGCGTTCTTGGTCGCCCTTGTTCCTACAGAACTATATTTATCCTCTGGCCAATCCTACGTAGCTACCTTCAGTTTCGGTATACCCAATTTTTAGGCTTCAACATCCTCTTTTGCCTTATTTCCTGCATATTTATATTTTCTTCTTTCATGCATTACATTCATCTACTAACATATCCAAGGATTTCTACTATACCTTGCCTTTTTATACATACTTGATCCTCTTCCTGCCTGTATTATTCCATATGTCACATTTACTTAACAATTTTCTACGGTATTCTTTTCAACCGTTGCAGGCAATCCTTGCCTAACGCTCCCTCCTAAACTCTCAGAAACCTTTGGTTAATTCAATTAACATTTTCTCACTTTCTGTCTATGGTTCATAACCAATTTCAGGATCTTTGTCTCACCATTGGACAATTACTATGAAAACTTTCAGTGTCACCTGGTGACTACAAGTTTCAATTGATATACAACTTTCCTTTAGCATCGATTAGATTATGCGTTCTGTCCATATGCCCAATTTCATGAAAATCCGTTAACCGGTTTAGTCGTGAAAGCGTGACAGAACTTGTTTCGTACTTATATTATTGGTATGGATTCCAGGCGTCAAGTTTGACCTCTACCCACGGGAAATATCGGTTTGAATTTCGCCACAGGCTAAACAGCTCTTACAGAAATAAATGTGCCACCACTTATCCCAACTGGTACTTTGTAAAACCGTTTGATTTCTATGTTTATACAGAGAAAGAACCTTCCTAATGAATCCCTCTACCTGTTACTGAAAAACACATCAAAACATCTAGGAGCAAGGCTTAAGATCTTTTTTCTCCTTACCAATTAAAAATTCAATTCCAGCACGTAATGGCAATTTATCAAGTGATGTAATTACATTTAAAAAAATCTTCGTCCTTTTCCCCTTAATTTGTGGTCTGAAATCTTATGTTTTGCCGACGTTCTTGAGTTTAGGTCAATGAAAAGTACCCTAAGGCCAAATAGATTTCAATGATGTTCAATTATGCAAAAATGATAGTACCAGTGACTTTAATTGACTTTGTTGCTTAAAGTTTTTACGGCGCCAAGTGACCGTAGACAGTAGAATGTGTCAATACTTTCAATTTGACACTTCTACCTGCTCCTGTCTTAACGGAGAGACAGTCAGACAGAGAGACACATGTATGCAATTCAGAGTCCGGATCCGTTTTTGCGATTACGGTATTAAACCCTAAAAGTATTCCGAAAAATATATTTTATCTGTAGACACTAGTGACAAAACAGTCAGACGATCAATGATTCCCTTTTGTACGTTAGCTGATTCGTTATTTAGTGGTAATTACGTCGCACACTCCAGATTGTTTCTTGTCGGTTCTCTTGGGACGGGCTATTGGCACAATGATCTTCGAAGCTGATCGATTGAGAGTAATATTTTTACGTTTAAGCTCCGTTGCTTGTGAAAGAAACTTTTTTGTGACTCCTAAAGGATGTGAATACTGCTCCAAGCCGGTCGCGGGGAAAGAAATCATCATAAAGTACCACCACCTATCTGAGCGAGTCTCCTTTTTTCCCCTCTTTCCTTCCTAAAATCGTTTTCTTTTTGAGGGGGGCGGAAGAGTTATACATGCGGCTTGCATTCACGGACCGTCGGCGGTGCAACGTCAACTGGACTTTTACAAAGATGCAATTTAGATTGGGGCCACAGTTAACCGACTTCGCGCATTCCCGGGACCGGTTAAAACGCGGCACGGGACTATAAATTGGGCGCGGGCAGTTTGTTTGAACGAGCCAGCCGAAAAACTGGAAATTCCTGTCCGGGCGCCGGCGACCGGACCGCAGCGTAGATGGACGCCGCCGGCGACTGTTCGGCCCAGGGGTCGAGCTGCGGTCCAGGCGTGAGTCGCTGGGGTCTCCATGTGGCTCACGTGCTGCTGCTGAGACGCCAGCCTTGGCACACAGTGTTCTAGTGCCATGTATTTTCCAAGCGTTGATGACGTAGGAGCCAGCATGGAATTTACTAACTGTATAACGTCTAGCGCACGTCCTGAGCGGTATGGGGTTCTTTGCCTGAGTCTCAGGACGTGCGCTAGCGTATTTCAAGCGGCAACTCCGCGTCGCAGTATCTCGGGAAGTAATTGGAATATTGTGATGCAATCAACGCCATTGTTTATGTGATTTGTCACGCTATGGACTGCTGAAGAAAAAATATAGGGTTCCCATTTGAAAAAAAAAAACAACATAAGATTGTGTTAAAAAACACATTTGCTTTCGTTTTAGAATGTTTCCAAATATGTACATTCATGGGCCCCAGCCGTACTTTGTATACCGGTGAAAGTAGTTTTCCAATAGTTGTTATTGTTCCAGAGATATTTTGAGTGGACAAGATAGCTGGGACACCATAAGTAAAATCTTTTTGCCAACTTGACTGACGTTTTCATTTCCAGTCAGATACTAGTTCGCTGCTTTCCTGATAGGAAACAATTATTTCGAAACTTATTACATTCTTAATTAATTAAAAATGTCCCCCTCGTCTAGCACATGTTGTAAAAGCTTCGCTTCATGATAATGACATGGCTAGATTATAGTAGCCTGAATGTGCTCCAGACATGAATCCTGTCAGACATGCCTGGATTACTATCTGGATGACAATAACCAATTACAGTCAAGTGCTGGCCATGTAATTAGAAAAAGGGGATATTAAATTAATTAGTACCGAAGAAAATATTCACTACACATATAAAAAATGAGTACATTGTAAGCTGTCATGTGTTAACTTATCTATTTTTATAAGAAGACTAAGTGCTATGTTGCACTTATTATGTTATCTCCATTTTTTTAATAAGATGACCAGCTTATAAAATGTATATTACCAGATGAAAGTGGCACAGTCCTCCGGAACGGTCGTCATTAAATAAATTATTAATTCGCGACCTTGGCGTTTAATTTGAAGACTATGACACCTATAAAGGTTTTGAAGAAAATTGTATAGTAAATATACTCCGCAGTTAGAAACCATTATGAGACTGTTAATTCGAGTGGCACGTTGAAGTTGAACTACGGCCTACTGGCTAATCCTAAAGTATCGAAAGAGATTCCTATTACAGCGGCAGCTAGGTTTCAATGATCGGCTGCCTTCGAAAAATAAATTTTAAAACTGCCCGGTGAAGACGGGCAGGTAGCACTGTTTGTATTACTGAACTGGCAGCTCTGAGAAAATTAATTTTCTGTTGTTTTCACATGCCTCTAATGCAACAGCGATCTCTTTTTTTTTTTTTTGTTGACGCCAAAGGAGGGTGCGAAACAAAAGCATGGACTTCGATGATCTGTATCAAATTTCATAGAAGAGTGCGGTCGCACTAAAATCCCAAGGAGTCGGATCACGTTAAATCGAGTTGCAACCCCATGATGTGCTCACAGAAGGGTTTATTTCTGCGGTGGGTATCTGGAGTCTCAGAGGTCATCACGTAGGTCGCGCTGTTGCTCATCGCTGGACGAAATATCGTTTCCGACTTCGGAGACTGTCGGGGTTCTGCATATACACCTGAAATTACATGGATTCTGTACAAATCACATCTGAGTGTCATCGAACAACTTTCACACAAAGTCTCCACAGTTCCGTTGTCTAACAGAGTGCGGGAAAAAAGAAAACCTAAAATTCTCCTTTCCATAATTTATACTGATCATGCCTCCCTAGATAGGTGGGAGTCAACAGTCCATTTTTGCATTCATAGGGGGAAGTGGCTGATCAAAATTTGTAAGTAGATTTTGCCGCAACGAGTCTTCCACCTGATAAAGATTTCTATCCACGCGATTACTCCAAAACATAATGAACAACAGTAGTGCAGGCAAAATTTATTCATTTATGTTGTTGTGATGTCCGTAGTTAATGTACAATTATGAAGCGTATTTCTGTCCGTTGATACAACTCCAGTAAGACGCGATCGTTGATCACCATTGAAACAAAACGAATCTGTTGACATACAAGCGCAACTTATTGTGCAGTTACGTGGACGGACAAAAATACCGTTCGTAACGTAGACAGTCTCTTTGGTAGTTACGTTGCTTCCTCTAAATGTTCTACCAACAAAACGCAGTATTTGTTTCGCCTTTCCCATAACATCTGAAATCCATCACAGGGACGTCTAAAGAAGGGGTAAAACGTGAGTACGAATATGTATGACGACCTGCCCAGGGTGTGGCACTTTCACAGTGGCGTTGGGTAAAATTGTGATTAAATCAAGTCCCATTTTTACATAATTAAATCTAACATTAAATTTTAGGCTCTTTCCCTTTCTTTGAAATGAAATGTTTGTAGATCTTATGGGACTTAACTACGGGGTCATCAGTCCCTAAACTTACAAACTACTGATGAACTAACTAAGACTAAGGACGGCACAAATATCCATGCCCAAGGGGAGATTCGAACCCACGACCGTAGAGGCCGAGCAGACCGTCAGTGGAGCGCTTCAGTCCACTTTTTTTTTAATTTTTTTTTATTTATTTTTTTTCTAACGGCGAGCTTCATTTGCTGTAGTTTGTCAATCAGATGTGTGGTTGATTAAACAAGTGTCTTTTCTTTAGAAATCGTAAATTTCAATGCAGGCTTGTTACAGTTGATGAAATTATTTGATCTTTCAAACTTGTGATAATTCTCAATTAAAAAGTTGTTGCATTTTTCTGCGTTATACAAATTTAGTACATAATTTTGTCTTCATTAAAATGTTGTTAAGAAACCTTGGATATGTTATGCGGATTAGTGGCAGTTTATGTTTTGCCTAGTTAGAATGTTGTAAGCTTTCTCTCTTTACCGTTTGGCAGTTAGTACCTTACTTTATCTAATATCACCTTTTACCCTATGCCTTTCCTGCCAAACGCTATGTGCAACATATTGCCGAAGATTTTTGTGTGGTTTTGGTATTTGCACGTTTTTTCATATTCGTTTTCCATATAAACTTTAAAATCCATTATGCTGTCTGATCCCAGTTTGTTAAAAACGTTACTTACATACTTTCCTAGTAACCAGACCACTGTGTTGTTTTTCGCCTGAGGAAAGTACTTAATGTCAGGTTTGTCCAATACTGCAGTTGTTATGTCCTTGGCTGCGTGTCTGGTAACGATTATTATTTTCTCCTTAATCCAGTTCCAGCAATGAATGCGGTTTCCACATGTATATCGTTGTTGCAGTGTGTCGATAAGCTGACAGTTGCAACAGAGGTCCGTGTTACATTTTCCTATAGCATGGAGTCTTGAATTTGTGGCTATAACACCATTGACTACTTTATACCATGCAGAATTAACATCAGTTGATAGGATTGTGGAGCTGATATTTTCCCACACTATGTTCCACACCACACCCCTGTGCTTCTCTTCTATTTTATTTTTCCCTTCATTTTTCCTCCGGTCTTCTAAAATTGCTCTTGTTGTTACGGCACTACTATTCCTGAGCTTCCTGCTGAGGTAGCTTTTTTCCAGGTAGTAGTCTCTAACGTGTTTCAGCTGAAAATTTATTGTCTGAATATTTACCGGTGATTCCAAACTTGCTGGCCTCACTGCATCAAAAAGTTTTGCTGTAATGCTGTGTGGGTGTTCTGCTATTATTGCGGTAGTTCTTTTTTATGAATAAGGCTGTGGCTTTATTGCTGATATCAGTTAAACCCATCCCACCGTTTCGTGGATCCAGAGTGACCGCTTTTACACCAACTCTGAAGATTTCCCCTTTCCACAAAAAGTTGGTAAGTGTTGCCATTATGTTTTTTGCAACCATTTTATGAATAGGGAGAATCTGCGCTGTATAGAAGGCCTTGGATAAAACATATACATTAAGGTATCTCACTCTCTGAAACTGGTCTATGTTTCGAAACATATTGTCAAGAAGCGAGCCCTTAACTTTCACTGACACATTTCTCCAGTTTACAGCTATCATTTGTAAGATGGATGCCGTAAGCTTTATACCGAGTGTCTTATGTTCAGTTGTCAATTTAGCCCACTCGATGTGAATGTCCTCAAACCCTTTAATATTCAGGAACTTACTTTTGGCAGTATTTATTTCCGCTCCCGAAACAGAACAGTATCGTTTCAGTTCGATATGTAGCTTTGTTATATCGTCAACTTCTCTAATAACCAGCCCTACGTCATCTGCATAAGCGCCAACTACAGTTTTCTGTCCAGAGATGGTTAAGCCAGTGAGTTCAGTCTGTACTCTCTGCAGGAAGGGTTCAAGGGACATCACGAACAAAATCATTGAAAGAGGGCTGCCTTGGGGAATACCCCTTCTTATCTGTATAGGTTTAGTTAGTTGGTTATTTACTGATATTTTAGCTGTTAGACCGAAGGCCACATTTTTTATTACGTCTAAATTGCTTTGCGAAAAGCCCATCCTCCTCATTGTTTCCAATAGATACCCATGATCAACCACATCAAAGGCCTTATGAAAGTCAATGAATAGTAGACCACACTTTATATTACTCGTACAAGTGACAGCTATAATGTCTCTATATTGTGCTGCAGTTTGAAATATAGACCTTTTGTGTGCACAAGTTTGATATCGGCCGATTATTTTAGCGGTGAGTGGGATGATAGACTTGTGAAGTGCACGTGTTACAATCTTATAATCGGAGTTGAGCAAGGATATTGGTCTGAAATTGCTTATCTGTTTACAGCCTCTTTTTTTAGGAATGAGCACAATGTTACATTCTTTGAATTCTGCAGGTACAGTCTTCCCTTGTAACACTTCATTTACGATCACAGTTATTTTATCTCCTATCAGTTTCCAGTAACGACGGTAAAATTCAATTGGTAACCCATCGGGACCGGCAGACTTTTTAGTGCGGGAGTTGCGTACTATTTCAAGGACATCGTCCTTACTGAGTTCAGAAACAATGGTGTCATTATCTTCCAGGGTGATTGCTGAAGTAAAAGTACTGAAAAGCTCGCCGCAGTCATCTTCATTCGTGTGGTCTGCAGTATACATATCTTCAAAATATCGGTGTATTTCATTTACAATGTCCTTCTGCATAGAAATTATTCTCTCATCTTCACACTTAATTTCCTCCATGAAGGTTTTCCTCCTGTTCCTAGCGTGCTTCATAAGATGGTATAAGGCCGCTGATTCTTCGTCACTGACGGATTTAACTTTGGATTTTAGTTTCAGCCCTTCGAGTTCCTGTCGCTTCAAGAGATTAATTTGGCTTTTATTTTTTTAAATATCTTTTAGTCTTGCTGTTACTGCACCTTCTTGATTGTAGAGGTCTCTTAGTACACTATAATAAAATTCCATAGTGTCTTTTACCTGTTTCTTTCGCTCTATACTGAATGATATTAGGACCTTCCTCAGTTTGGGCTTTGCGCGTCTCACCCACCACTCCATCACGCTTGGGAAGTTTGCGATGGAGCGTAGGCATAAATGCCAAGCGTTCGTCAGGGCGTCTTCTAAATCACTATCCTGTAGCAAGGATGTATTTAAATTCCATTGATTTCTAAACCTCCGGCATGGTTGCGGCGTTAAATTAATGCACGCAATAACAGCGCTGTGATCCGAAAAAATAGCAGGAATTGTCTCCACAGTTGACACATTAGTAATAAGACTATCGGACACATAAATTCTGTCTATTCTGCTAGAAGAAGTGTGCGTGATATATGTAAATTTAACTAGTGTTGGGTATTTAAGTTCCCATGCATCATGAAGCTTTAAATCACCAACAAGCTTTTTAAGTTCTTTTGAGAAATTAAAATTTGGCATCTGATCCTTGCGGTTTAAAACAGAATTAAAATATCCCCCTATTATAAGGTCTCGTGGGTCTTTCCTTAGTAAATAGATTATGCCATTTTTAAAAAAAGTCAGATCTCTCCGCACTACGCGAGCTTCCAGAAGGGGCGTATAAATTTACTAAGGTAACACCTTGTATATTCACACCTATACCCCGTCCAGACTCAAGCCTTTCAACACTCGTCACTGGGATGCCTTCTCTTACTAAGATAGCTGTGCCGGTTGTCATCTCGGGTGCGTAATTAACTATTGCAATAAAACCGGGTATATCAAGCTGTGGGAGAAGTACCTCTTGCAAAAGTGCAATATCTGTACAGGAATCGTAAAGAAACTGTTGGAGTGCGGCTATTTTAGTTTTTGATTGAATAGTATTAATATTTACAGTCGTAATTCTATAGGTCTGTAACATTTTAAATATATGGCAACAGTAAGGAGTAGAGACTGCACAAAATTTTAGGTATCACATTAATCATGAAGAGGAGCTCTTTCAGATCCTAGAATGCGTTTTACACATAACAGCAAAAACAAGCAGGAATTTAAAACTTGACATTGACGAGTGGAATTTGCAATTGCTGCACATTAATCGCTACTTCTTGAGGAGGGAGCCCCTCCAGGTTTTTTAGTTTGATCTTCTTCGTAATCTTCCCTTACAATTTCATAGCTGACATTTTTAGGTTGCGTGTTTGTTGTCTCCATGTTTCCATTTTTTGATTGCATGTCTGATTTGTCTTTTTTAGATTTGCTGTGAGGTCGCGCAACAGAAGGGTTTGGCTGTGGTTTCACCCTCCGCTTCGTGCTCTCTTGAGATGCGGGAGTCGGTGTCGATGTATCTGTTGGTGTATCGTCATTTGCTTGCTGCTTGGCATGGGCTTTATCCTTCTTGGTTTTTCCTGTAGCCGGCTGTGCGGCTGTGTTTTGACACTGCCGTGCGTCACTTTCCTCGTGCCGGTCGCGCTGCAGCGGCTGTTGTGCTGCGGCTGCGGCTGCGGCTGCGGCTGCGGCAGTCAGCGCGGCCGCTGAGTCCTGCTGTGCGGCCGTCGTGTCCGCTTCCATCACCGGTTCACTAACTACACTATCAATTACAGAATCCACCTGCATACTTTCTTCCTGTACTACTTCGTCCTCATTGGAAGGCTTTAATTTCCTCGCTTCATGACTTCCGGAAGTCGTTTCGTCATCTGAACCATCCTCTACATGTTCGAGGGGCTGTTTCTTTTTCTTGAACGTCGCTATCAGACAAAACAGTTTCACAGATCAGTTTAGTCATCAACGGTGGAAAGTCTTTTTGGCTTACGATCGGTAACTCAAGAGGACTTGAATTAACAACAACTGTTTCTGGTTCCTCAGGGACATTTGTATTTGTCGCCAGAATTTCACTTAAAGTTAGTTTCCGCCGCTGCATCAAATTCGTTTTTAGAACGAACGGACGACGGGGGCAGTCTTGCCGAAAGTGTCCCGACTCATTACACACGTGGCAAGTTGGAGTTTGACCACTGTATATAATATGAGCCTTGTACCCTTCAACAGTAATATACGACGGAATATTTGTTTTGATCTCCATTTCAACCTGTCTTACACCGTTAAAGCATTGCAATTTAAACTGCGGACCCCACCTTTCATTCACGATTTCCTTCACGTCACCAAACTTAGAGAGAGCATCTCTAATTAGGTTGTTGTCAATTTCAATCGGCAGGTTTAAAACACGAACAGTTCTAATAGCAGAATCAGCAAGTTTAACAGCTACTACACTCTTACTACCATCTCTATGAAGATACTCTAAATTTGTACCAATTTTACTACGTGCATTATCAAGGCCAGCAGGAGTCAGGAATTTCAGGAAAACACAGTAATTGTCAGAGTCTAGTTGGGTGGTGTGGACAGAATCAGGATCAATTCCGATTACCTCAAAGAGCCAATCGTGGATCTCCACAGCAGTGGGTTGAACTCGCAGATATTCCTTGTCAAATACAAAAACCAGGTTGTTCTTCCTTACGGTCTTAGCCATGATTAACGGTTGCCGATGGATTCCGGTCAATACCGAAATTCCAAGTATATATGACGAGAACTCGTCGAATGAACGATAAACACACAATACACAATACATGAGAGCACTCTAGACAACACAAGATACACAATAACAACGAAAACTCAACAAGAACGCTGGCGTAAACACTGACAAGACGGAGCGGCAGCGGGCACTTCCGAACGCGTCAGCAGCTCGAGCCAGACTGTCCACTCGGCCACCGCGGCCGGCTTCCCTTTCTTTCTTCTGCGAGCTATAACAATGTGTCACCAAGCTGAAGGACGACTTCAGAGCACTCTACGCTTTTGCACCATTACAAAATAAGACTGTATGAACTTTTGAGGCAAATTCCGAACTGCTGCTTCGTAATAGGAGACAATCGTATGACTTGTTGCGGTGTACGTATGCTACACTACAGAGCAGCGACAAAATAAGTGGGAAATAATTCAGAACAAGAGGATGAGTAAGGTGGAATTAACTACACATTGACGGGTCATCGTCCAGTACGAGATTTAATGCTTCACACATGAGGAAAATAAACTGTGCTCCATCAGTACTCCGCAAATCAACATTTATGTTCACTCCGAGAACGATGGGTATCAGTCTTCCTCATCAATTCCAATACGCAAGTTATAGGTCTGACATACCCTGAAGTCGGATACGTTCTCATCTGGAAAACTGTCAGCCAATAAACCCAAGTTTTCTTTCCGTAAATGCCGTAGATCATTTTCAAAACATAAACTGTGTCATACAGAACAAGCTTCACCAAACCCCTCGTCACAGAAACGCTTTTTTTTTTTTTTACAGACGGTTGGAAAAGCAGGTAGATGCTGAACTAAGTGACGTTACGTTTGCATTTAGGAGAAATGTAGGAACACAGGAGGCAATACGTCGTGTCTTAGAAGGTAGATTAAGGTAAGGAAAACCTACATTTTTAGCTTTTGTAGTACTGGGAAAGCTTTTGAAATGTCGATTGGACTACACACAAAAACCGGACAGCAGTTATTAGAATTGAAGGCTATGAAATGGAAACATTGTTGCGAAATGAGTAAGCCATAATTTTAGCCTTTTTCCAATGTTATCCAATATGTATACTGAGAAAGCTGTGAAATAAAACAAGGAGACATTTGGAGAAGGAATTGAAGTCTAGGGTGAAGAGAAAAAACCATTACTGTTTGCTGGCCGGACTGAGGCGCTTCAGTCACGGTCTGCAAGGCCACTACGATCGGGGGTTCGAATCCCCCCTCGGGAATGGATATTTGTGCCGTCCTTAGTTGTAGGTAGTTCATAAGTAGTTTGTAAGTTTAGGGACTGATGACCCCGTAGTTAAGTGCCTTAAGCTTAACAAACATTTGAACATTTTTTTAACTGTTTGCTGATGACATTGTAATTCTGTCAAACACAACAAAGGCCCTGCACAGCGTGTTGAAAGGAGCGTAAGAAATGAACATTAACAAGAGAAGAACAAGGGTAATGAAATTAAGTCCAAGAAAATCACATGATGCTGAAGGAATTAGATTAGGCAACGCAACACTAAAGGTGGTAGATGAGTTTTGTTACTTAGTCAAAGTACAGATGATATATAATGCAGACTGGTAATGGAAAGAAAAGCGTATATGAAAAAGAGAAATTGCTAACATCGAATACTAAGTTTAAGGAACTCTATTCTGAAGGCATATGTGTGGAGCGTTGCCTTGTTCTGGAGTGAAACATGGATGATAAATAGTTTAGACAGAAAAGAATAGAGACCTTTGAAATGTTGTGCTACAGAAGAATGCTGATGATCAGGTGAGTAGATAACGTAAATAATGAGGAGATACTGAACGGAATTTGGGAGAAAAGGAATTTCTGGGGTACCTCGACTAAAATAAGGTAACGATTTCTTGAAGACATTCTTAGACATCAATAAATCGTGAATTTAGCATTGGAGGGAAGTATGGGGGATAAAAATCGCAGAGGGAGACTAAGGGACGAATACAGTAAGCAGGTTCAAATGGATGTGGATTGTTCTTATAAGGACATGAAGAGGCTTGCTCAGGATAGAGTGGGATGGAGAGCTGCATTAAACTAGTCTGTGGACAGATAACCACAACATAAACAATTTGCTTACTTGTTTATTTGCTGGTTAAGTTCGTGAGTAATAATGTTCAATAGCTGTATTTTATGATTTATTCCATTAACATGCTCCAATAATACCATCTTCAGTCCCCGAGGGCGAACTGATAGTTTCAAAAGAACAATCGCCATTAAATAGGGGCCAATTCGATGAGGTACCACATTCATATTGAAGATTTCGACAGTAGCGGATTATCATAGGAAACTCTATTTAATCACGATTGTTCATCTGGAATTATCAGTTTGTGTGTGCGGACTGTAGAAAGAGCTATTGAAGCACCGAAACCGGTAACATAATGCAGTAAATCTGAAAATACCGATGTTGAATGCTGTCTCTTACTATTTTGCTTACTGGGTTTGAGGTCTCTTGAAGTATGGGTCCCTGATACTGTTGACATTAATTGATCCATGAAGTCACGTTATTGATAACGTCAGATGATGATGAAGGAATTAATCGCGTGAGACCACTCACGCCACGTTCATTGATCACAGGAATTTTTGCTGACCCTCAGAGCATTAACATCTTCATGTCAAAAATATACGTTTCATTCCGTTCCATTTTGGGTGGTGGCGGCTGGTGCAGCAACAGTGTTGAATAATAAATAATTCTCAGTCTCTGTTGCAGCATTCTTTATTACTCCAATTACGCGTTTCGCGCTATTAACGCATCATCATACTGGAAACAGACAAATGTTTTATTACAGTCCGTGTACTTGGCGGGCAGCGAATCTATTGTGGCTAAAGTGAGTATATTTTGAAAAGTCAGACTTACTTGGGCGGAGATGGAGCCACGGAACTATCTAAAGCTGTGGTGGAGGTAGCTTCACAATTTGTGATTTGTCATTGGGCCCCTGCAAAGAGGTAAACGTAACGGCTATTTGAAAGTAGAATAACTATACGCTTACATTACAGGTAACGATTATGGGAGTGGAATGACTTTTGAGTGAGAGACGGAGGGGTGCGATATGGAGCGGAGGCAGATGGAGAGACATAAGAATGGAAGTGGATTGGAAGAGAAGGCAAGTGTGCCGCAATATTACCCTGGCAGTGTCGGCCCCGGTGGTCTTGGGGTAAAGCGCTCGACGGAAAACCGAAGTGCAGTGGGTTCGAAACCCGGTCGGACCTCGGTTTTTTTTCAGTCTGCTCTTCAACCCATCCTCCACCTCTCAACGATGTAAGGAGTCGCCAGATACGACACGTGGTTCGGATTCCACGTTAAGCTGTAGGTCCCCTTTCCCTGGTTGGATAACTGGGGAAGGCTAGGGACACGCAAGGCGCCGAAGTGACGTAATTGAAAGACTTGTACCAGGCCAAAGAGCTACACGAAATTATTATTATTTTTTATTAGCCTCGCAGTAGTAAGTAATAGGGTAATTTTCTTTCACCTCTCACCAGTGTCTGACTACCACAGCGAATATAACTAATGCATACTAAGCCGACAGTGGTGGCCGAGGTGACTGCGGCGCGCCAGTCACGGTCTGCACGGCCACTACCGTCGGGGGTTCGCATCTACCCTTGGGCATGGATATTTGTGTCGTCCTTAGTGGTAGCTAGTTCATAAGTAGTTTGTAAGTTCAGAAATTTGGTTCGGATCGATAAAGTGAGAAGCAGAATATCGCAGGCGTTCGGAATAATCTACTGGAAAGAAAGAGGTGACGTGCCGAACTCCTCCGTCTTCAGAGGAAGCTCGACCGTCAGGAGCGCGGTCAACTGTCCCAAAGTGGAAGCCGGCGGCGGAGGGCGGCCGGTGGGAGAGATACTCCGTTTATCGATATCGCAGTTTACCGTCTGGCCGGCATGTATAATGCATGCGCCGGCCGCATAATGGACGGCGGTGGGCGCCTCGGCAGATGCCGGTCGGCGATACGATGGGACGCGCGCCTGCCGATTTCATTGGGGCCGCTTGTTTATGGGCCAGCCGCCGCCAGCGCGACCGGTTCCCAGGGGTCGCCCCAGAGGCAAAGTGGCCGCGAGCCTGCGGCTGCGGCGACACGCGACGCCCGAGCTGCAGCAGGTGCCAACCTACTGGGCTGGCTGGGCTCCTTACTGTCCGCCAAATATACTTCACCTGCGTACATCAGTGGCGGAAGGTGCCTACAGTCACTGTAAACTACGTCCTACAGTACTCGAGAGGCACAAAAGGTACCGACCGGTCGCCGTGTCAACCTTCGCTCGAATGTCTCAGCGGATGCAGTCTTGAGGGGTTGTGGTCAGGGTGTCCTGCCAAAAGCACCCAGTGACATTAGCAACCAGTTCTGGTCGAGCGGCGGCCCGCTAATCTCCCCGTCCGGTCTCTGCCCGGCAGGTAGAAGAGCCGAGGGCTGTGAGGTCACATTGACACAAGGTCGTACTTGACGGCAATAGCATTGCTGCAATTTATAATGGAAGCGAGCCTAAAGAACAACCAAGACATATTAATAAGATTTGTGACCTGGAAAAAGTCTTCGATAATGTAAGGTGCTGGATGATGTTCGCAATTCTGAGAAAAATAGGAGTAAGCTTGTAGGGAAAGCGGAAAATACATAGTTTGTATAAGAACGACGTCGATAAAATAAGCGTCGAAAGTCAAGAACGAAATGCTCATATTAAAAAGAGGATAAGAAAAGGTTGTGGACTGTCGCCATCACTGTTCAACTTTCACAATGAAGAGACTTAATGTAGAAAATAAAGAAGATGTTCAAGGCTCTGATAAAAGTTCTGGGTAAAAGGATATCAGTGATAAGATTTGCTGATGACATTGCTATCATCTGTGAAAGTGAAGGAAAATTACAGGGTCTATTGAATAGAATGAAAAGACTAATGAGCACAGACCATGGACTGAAGGTAAACCAAGGAAAGATGAAAGTCATAAGAAGTAACAGAAATAAAAGTAGCGAGAAAATAACATCCGAATTGGTGATCACAATGCAGTGCTGTAGCCGGTCACAATGGCCGTGTGGTCTGCGGCGTGCCAGTCACGGTCTTCACGGCCGCTGCGGTCGGGGGTTCGAATGCCCCCTCGGGCATGGATGTTTGTGTCGTCTTTAGTATAAGCTAGTTCATAAGTAGTTTGTAACTTTAGGGACTGATGACCCCTTAGTTAAGTCCCATAAGCTCTACAAACATTTGAATTTGATCACAATGTACACCAAGTCAATGAATTCTGCTACCTTTGCAGTAAACTAACTCACGACGGAAGAAGCAAGAGGGACATAAAAAGTAGATTAGCACAAGCAATGAGGGCATTCACGGGAAAGAGAAATCTACTGCTGTCAAACATCGCCCTGTACTTTAGGCAGAAATTTCGCAGTATAACATTGTATGTAACTTGGACTGCTGGGAAATGAGAACAGAAGAGAATTGAAGCATTTGATATGTAGTTGTACAAAATATCACGTAATTTTTTTGTAGGTACTGCTTTTAAGTTTATGTTTTAAAGCCATAAATGCCTGGGTATTTATGAATTTTGGGTATTTGCCCAAGAATTCATTCTAGGCATTAGCCCCAACTTGCAAATGTCGAGGCATTTTACATCACTAGGGGAAAAACAGAATGGAAACATCAAGCAAATAATTGAGGATGTAGGTTGCAATGGTACTCTGAAATGGAACGGTTGGCTAAGAATTTGGTGGCAGGTCGCATCAAAGCAGTCAGAAGACTGATGACTAGGGATGCAAACGATAAATCTACCTTTTGAAAACATCGACGTTTTGCCCCAAAACATCGATGTTAACAGCGATGGTTTGAATATCGATATATCGCCTATGTATCGGCGATAGAAGTCGAAAACTATCAACACCGTCAAATTCTGGTTCCAAGCCTTTTTACTGTATATGAAAAGGATGTTCTGCAGTATTCTATGTTACGTTTAGAAAACAAAGGAAGAAACAAATATTTGAGTTTTTTTTCCGAAAAAGTGATAATTTGCGAATGTGTGGTTACGTTATAAAAAAATAATAAAAAAATTTAACATATTCACAGAATATATGACAACTGCGAATGGGCAAAGCTGAAAATGTGTACCCAGCTGGCACAAATACACAAATTGCACGAACCGAACACTACGATCTTCATAATCGTACTGACAGTTAGCAGTCATCCGCTGAGGTGGACAAGGACCTCGGAACTGCAGGCAAGCCGGCCGCGGTGGCCGAGGTGACTGAGGCGCTCCAGTCGCGGTCAGCACGGCCACTACGGGCGGGGGTTCGAATCCCCCCTCGGGCATGGATATTTGTGCCGTCCTAGTTCGTAAGTAGTTCATAAGTAGTTCGTAAGTTTAGGGACTGATAACCCCGTAGTTAAGTCCCATAAGCTTAACAAACACACTAAAAACACTAACTGCAGGCAGACTGTGTCGAGAGAGCGTTTCCGGTGAGCGAGGACTGGGCGGCGTGGCATTACCGCGAAAACAGGGACGGCTTAGGGAGGGTACGGGCTGCAGGTAGGTCGTGACGTAGCAAACAGGTCAGACTGGGTGCAAATGTCGCAGATTTGGGGTTGGGTGCAAATGTCACTGGGTGCTTTTGTCACATATCCGTGGTCAGCGGCCCATACTCCCGCCCACTGTGTTGGATTCCGTGACCGGAGCTGCTACTTCTGAAACAAGAAGTCGTTTGGCCTCAGTTCATCCCACTTGCCAACAGAGCTAGGCAAAGCTAAACTTCGGCGATCTAGCCGTAGGGTGACCTGATATCCTGCATTTCGCAGGATACTCCTACTTTAATAATAAACAACAGAAGGTAGAAAATCCATGTAATTTCAGGTGTATATACAAAACCGCGACACTCTCCGAGGTCGGAAACGATATCCCGTCCAGCGATAAGCAACAGTACGACCTGCGTGATGACCTCTGAGACCCCAGACACCCACCGCAATAATAAACCCTTCTGTGAGCACAACATGGGGTTGCAAATCTTTTAACGTGATCCGACTCCTTGGGATTTTAGTGCGACCGCATCATTCTATGAAATTTGTGTAGAAGATGGCTACAATCCCAATGGGCACAATTAAGTGTGGGGTGTTTTGGGACCATTGCTGTTTCTTTTTTATATAAATGATATGCCTTCGAGTGTAACAGGTGACTGTAAAATATTTTTGTTTCCTGATGATACCAGCTTGGTAGTGAAAGATGTTGCTCGTGATGTTGACACAGTATCAAATAATGCAGTTCAAGAGATAAGTTCATGGCTTGTTGAAAACATGTTGATAATCACAGTAAAACTCAGTTTTTTACAATTACTAACACATAATTTGACGAAGGCTGACATTTTGATTACACATAATGGGCATATGATAAGTGAGACTGAGCAGTTCGAATTTCTAGGTGTTGATATAGATAGTAAGCTGTCATGGAAAGCCCATGTTCAGGATCTTCTTCCAAAACTAAATTCTGCTATATTTACCATTAGAACAATATCTGAAATAAGTGATTTTTCAACACGAAAAGTAGTCTATTACGCTTACTTTCACTAACTTATGACGTACGGCGTTGTATTCTGGGGTAACTCGCCTGATGAAAAAGGATATTTCTGGCTCAAAAACGGGCGGTTCGAGCAATATCTGGTGTAAGTTCACGAACGTCATGTCGAACCCTTTTCGCTAGTCTGGGAATTTTAACTCTGGCGTCACAGTACGTTTTTTCTTTAATGTCGTTTGTTGTTAATATCAGCTTATTCCCACGAGTCAGTGGCTTTCACTCGGTGAATACTAGACAGAAGCCGACAATCTATATTTGCATCACACCACCTTGACACTTGTGCTGAAAGGTGTACAGTATTCTGCGGCATCCATTTTCAATAAGCTGCCACAAAAACTAAAGAATCTTGCCACTAATCCACACGCTTTAAAATCTAAATTGAAGAGTTACCTCATGGTTCACTCCTTTTATTCTGTCGAGGAACTCCTAGAAAAGTTAATCAATTAAGGTAATTCATTTTTTCTTCTTTATTGATTCTTTTCACTTTGTCTTACGATTATCGTGTGCATAGGACCTCTTAAAAATTTTCTATTACCATTCTTATGTAACAATTAATGTATTGACCTCCTCAATTGGGTCCTATGGAAAAGAAAAAACCAATAAACAATAAATAAATAAATAAACTCTTTTTTTAGTCTTATCCTCAGTCCCGCCATGACGTTAGAAAACCTTAAAAATATCTTGCATTTCAATATTATCCTGCGAAATTCCATTATCGTCTCACTCAAGGAAAATCAGTAGTTATACAGTTAATGAAGAAATGAACGTGAAGGAAACAGTGCCTCGTTGATACTGTAGCGTCCGCCACGTATGTCGTCTGCTATCATAAACCTAAACACCGTTCACACCGATCAAAAAGGCAAAGTGTCCGACAATAGTAATATTATGATGAAGGGCTGCTGGTAAAACTGATAGTCACAAGTAATGCTACCGATTTTTTTAAACTCTTCGTGCGGTTTGAAAGACGGTGCAAGTCGTTACTGCGTAAGCTGTAGAATGACGTTGGCGGTGTAATCATGCCAAAAGTGTAAGAATAATGAATGTTAATGCCGAATTGTGACCTTTATATGCCACGGCGGAGTGGCCGAGCTCACTGAGGTGCTATGCTCCGATGCGCGACACCGTCTCCCCTCGACGGTTCGAATCATCCCTCGGGCATGGATGTTTGTGTTGTCTTTAGTATAAGGTAGTCTATAAGTATTACCTGACAATGCGAAGTGGTAACGTGGCAGCGGCAGGAACTACTTGGTCACGAGACGAGGTACAGCCGGGCTACGGTTACACTACCTGTAAGTGCGAGAATGGAAGGTGAGGTGGAAAGTGTTTTCGTCGACAGGCGTGGCAGCTTGCGGTTAAAGTAATTACATTCGTTGACGAAGAGAAACAGAAGGGATTCACAGTGCCGGTGCAGAAGGCGACGGAATGTGCTGCCAACAAGTTGAAGTTCAATAAAAGGATGGTTTCCAAATTACATGAAGAAGAAGACGATGCTGAGCAGAGTGGAACTCACGTTTCTACGCCAAAGAAGAGGAAGCAAGAATCTCAGAATAAGTATGTGATCGATGACAGGGTAAATGAATAATCAGGCAGCAATTTCAGTGGTATTACGAACAATATAAAGAAGTACAAACTTTGCGAAACTGCACAACTTTTGTCAAACAGAGCTGAGTTTCAAAGGCAGCAAGGAAACTCTTAGAAAAATTGTTTGGGATTTCGTTTTATATGGTGCCAAAATAAACGTTTTGTGCAAACGAGAGGACATTGTTGCTAAAAAGGCTTTCTTTCTGAGGTTTTTACGTAAAAATCCACCATCACAATCAAAGCGACCAGTGGTTTACTTAGATAAAACATGGATTCACACGCATTTTACCGAAAATAAATGTTGGCAAGGTGTTGTCAAACAGATGTGCCGGTCACCGTTTAATTGTTGTTCATGCAGACGGAGACATGGGTTTTATTACGGGTGCACTTATCATATATGATTCAAAAACCAAAACGTTCGACTATCACTCAGAAATGGATAGCAGAAACTTTCAAAAATCAGTTGAAACTCAACTTATGCCAGGTTTACCTCCAAGAAGTATTGTTGTTTCTGATAATGCTCCATATCACAATAAGAAAGAGAATAAACCGCCTTCCCTCAGCTCTCTAAAAAGTGAAATTCAATCCTGGCTGACCAATAAAAACATACTTTATGGCTGCGACCTACGGAAAGTCGAACTTCTGGCACTAGTTAAGGGGCAGCAAACGACTCCTGTTTATTGTACTGTCAAAATTTTGCAAGAGAATGGATTTGTACCCCTCCGTACCATCCAGACGTGAATCCCATCGAATTAATCTGGAATATTGTAAAAAATAAAATCCGTACTCAGAATATCTCAAGCGTTTCGCTCACGGGACTTATCAAAATTGCAGCTGATGCTTTTACTGCTGTGACATTAGGAGATTGGAGAAGGGCGGTATGTCAAGTAGAAAAAGTGTGCGAGGATTATTGGAGAAGAGATGCTCTGAAGGACGAAGAAACAGAAAAAATAATATCAGTCGGGCTAGATTCAAGTGACATCTACATCTACATAGATACACTGCAAATCACATTTAAATGCCTGGCAGAGGGTTCATTAACCACTTTCATAACTTTTCTCTACCGTTCCATTCTCTAATAGCGCGCGGGAAGAAAGAACACCTAAATCGTTCCGTTTTCGATCTGATTTCACTTATTTTATTGGGATGGTCATGTCTCCCTAAGTAGGTGAGTGCTAGCAAAATATTTTCACATTCAGAAGTAAAAGTCGGTGATTGAAACTTCGCAAACAGATCACGCCGCAATGAATAACGTCTTTCTTTTAATGATTTCCACCCCAATTCGTGCAACATTTCCGTAACGCTCCCCCCCCCCCCCCCCCGAAACGTGTTAAAACAAAACGAGCTGCGCTTCTCTGAACCTTATCTTCCGTCAGTCCCACCTGGTGAGGGTCCCACAAGGGGCAACAGTAGTCCAGGAGAGGACGCACAAGTGTGATGTAGGCAGTCTCTTTGGTGGAGCTGGTGCATCTTCGAAGCGTTCTGCCAATGAAACGTAACCTTTGATTCGCCTTCCCCACAATATTTTCTATGTGTTCTCTCCAGTCAAAGTTGTTCGTAATTGTAACTCCTAGGTATTTGGTAGAATTTACGACCTTAAGGTTTGACTGATTTATCGCGTAATTGAAGTTCAGCGGATTTCTTTTAGTGGTCATGTCTATTACTTCACACTTTTTTCTTTATTTAGTGTCAATTGCCAATTTTCGCACCAAGTAGAAATTTTGTCTTAATCGCTTTGCAGTTGCTTTTTATCCTCTGTTGACTTCACTAACCGATAAACGACAGCATCATCCGCGAACAGTCTAAGGGAGCTATACAGATTGTCTCCTAAATCATTTATAAACACGAGGAAGAGTAGGGGACATATAACGCTTCCCTGTGGAACGCCAGATATCACTTCAGTTTTACTCGATGACTTACCGTCAATTACAACGACTGTGTCCTTTCTGATAGGACATCGTGAATCCAATCGCACAGTTGGGAAGATATTCCATTAGCACGCAGATTCATTAGAAGCCGCTTGTGGGGTACAGTATCAAAAGCCTTCCGGAAATCCAGAAATATGGAATCGATTTGAGATCCCTTGTCGATGGCATTTAACACTTCATGTGAATAAAGGGCAAGCTGTGTTTCGCAAGAGCGATACTTTCTGAATCCGTGTTGACTATTGGTTAATAGGTCGTTCTCTTCCAGGTAGTTCATAATATTCGAACAAAGTACATGTTCCAAAATCCTACTGCAAATCGACGTCAATGAGACTGGCCTGTAATTTTGGGGATCACTCCTATTGCCTTTCTTGAATATTGGAGTAACTTGGGCAACTTTCCAGTCTTTGGGTACAGATATTTCGCTGAGTGATCGGTTGTAAATTATAGCTGAGTACGGAGCTATTGCATCAGCATACTCAGAGAGGAATCTAGTTGGTATACAATCTGGCCCGGAAGATTTGTTTTTGTTTAGTGACCTAAGTTGTTTTACTACTCCAGGAACATCTACTTCTAAGTTTCGCATGCTGGCAGCTGTTCTTGGATTGAATACTGGAGTGTTCACTTCGTCTTCTTTGGTGAACGAATTTCGGATAGCTGTGTTTAGTAATTCTGCCTTAGCAGTACTGTCTTCGGTAGTATTACCATTGTTATCGCGTAGTGAAGGTATTGTTTGTGTTTTGCCGCTAGTGTACTTCACATATGACCAGAATTTCTTTGGATTTTCTGCAAGATTACGAGACAGGATTTCGTTGTGGTAGCTACTACAGGCTTCTTGCATTGAAGTCCGCGCTAGGTTGCGTTGCAGTAAAAGATTGCCAGTCTTGTGGATTCTGTGTCTTTTTAAATTTTGCATGGGTTTTTCTTTGTTTCTGCAACAGTGATCTGACCTTTTTTGTGTACCACGGGGGGTCAGCCCCCTCTTGTATTAATTTATTTGGTATAAATCTCTCGATTGCTACTGATATTATGTCTTTGAAAGTAAGCCACAACTGATCTACACTCGCATTTTTAGTTTTGGAAGACTGGAGACTATCACTCAGGAAAGCGTGAAGCGAATTTTTATCTGCTCTATTGAATAGATATATTTTTCGTTTATTTTTGGTGCATTTGGGCATTTCGACATTTAGTCGCGCTACTACAACTCGATGTTCGCTAATCCCTGTATTTGTTTTGATGCTCTTTACTATCTCCGGATTATTTGTTGCTAGGAGATCAAGGGGATTTTCGCAACAACTTACTATTCTAGTGGGTTCATGAACTAACTGTTCGAAGTAGTTTTCAGAAAAAGCAATCAGAACTAGTTCGGACGATGTTTTATATTTGCCGCCGGTTTTGAGTACGTAATTATTCCAACATATCGAGGGTAAATTAAAGTCGCCACCGATTATAACAGTATGCTTCGGATACCTATTTGAAATATGATTCAAGCTTTCTTTGAACATTTCTGCAACCGCATCGTCTGAGTCAGGGGGCCGATAAAAAGATCCAATTATTAATTTATTCCGGTTGTCGGGTATAACCTTTACCGAGGCCAACTCACAGGAAGTATCTGCCTCAATTTCGCTGCAGGATAAACCGTTTGTAACAGCAATAAACACGCCACCCTTTTTTTATTTATTCTATCCTTTCTGAAGACCATTTGGCCCTTTGAAACAATTTCGGCCGAATTTATCTCAGGCGTCAGCCAGCTTTCAGAACCTGTGACAAATCATTATCGGCAGGCTAATCGACAGAGACAGCTGAGGAAGACATCAGCATGGGAGGTAGTTCTGCAGATAGTGCCAGCGAAGCTCCTTGAATAGCTGAGGTAAGTTACTGCCAGGAATATATCGTAGAATCAATATCCCAGCTATTGTTTTTAACTGAAATTGAATTTCAATGTTGTTCATTGGAAGAAATACTTTGTTTTGATTACTAGCTTTGTCTTTACCCCTCCTGAGTACTCGCAACGTCTTTATCCATTCGGAACACTTCTAGCCATCGTAGGTGTTGGTCATGCTTGACTGCAGTAATGTTCAACCAATAATTGCTTCTCAATTTTTTTCATAATGTGAGAAGAATAAAACACTCGGAAACCGCCATTGAAATGATTAGTAAAATCGATGCAGGCTTAACATCTAACTACAGCATCGAACATTGCATTCGAATTTCCAAGTTACATTTAGTCTTCCGCAAAATAAATCGTGAGTAAAAGCGCTGCGTGTAATAGGCTAGCAGCGGCCCACTTACAAGAATACAGGAGCGTACATGTACGCCATACTGCTCCCCCCCCCCCCCCCCCGTGTGTTTCTCCGGCCTAAACACGAAGGTACTGCACTCGTCGCGAGATTACCACTTGTCTTTGCCGAGTAATAGTTTGTAAGTTTAGAGACTGATGACCACGCAGTTAAGTCCCATCAGCTTAACGAACGTTTTAACATTTGACCTTTTTATCAGTTTATTATAGGCGTTAAAGAGAAATCGGATATTTTTGAATTGGAAGTACTGTGTCGGGCTCACCTCAATCCTGTTCGAGTGGTTTGGCGTTAAAAGAGCTTTGAATTTTTGACATTAATACACTAGGAAGAAAATTAATGACACGAACTTTTTGATACATTTTCATGTGATAGACAATATGTTACTAATACTACTGTAACGGAATACTATGCAAGTCAGAAAATGACTCATTAAAGGTGAAATACAATCTTTAAAAAAGTTGATGAGATAAATATTGATTATCGTATTGTTGGTAACATTGCAAACTTTATTCTTTACCTGCCTATTACAAACAAGGAGCTTACAATCTCCTAGGTTAGAAATGCGCCAAGAAAACGAATAATTTCTGTAATGAACAGTATATGGACCCATGAAAAATCCAGGCTCGAAACAAACATTTGATTGAAAGTGTGTTGAGGTCTATAATACACTTCTGAGAAATTCTAAAATTTTAAAAGTAATTCATTCAAGAAAAAAAATCCTTATTTATGTTTACCATACACAGATCACTGAATTCATCATAACTGTATTTCACCATTATCATTTGTTTCGCCATTTTTAGAGTTATAAGATGTTGAGTGGATGACTATTAACTTGTTATATGCGAGGTAAATTAGGTATTATTAAGTTGCATAACCGGTAGATTCTGCTTTTTGCGTTTGAAAACATGGCCTCCCTATCTAGAGGGAACAGGTGAATCCACCGTGGCGGTTCATTACGTTCACTGTATTGTGTACACGAACACTATAGTACAGTAAATACTCTGTTAGGTCGTTGTAAAAAGCTAAGTGTGTTACTATGAAAAGACGCAGTACAGAACACGCACTTTTTCGTGGCCACTTTGTGATCGGCGGAATTCGGCTGAGTTCGTGTGTCTACGGAATGTTTATGCTCTCTACCAAAGTTGTGTGAGGAATGTTAATTACGATTGTTATTCATTTACGACAATAAAAATAGGCAGAAAACATTGCTACACCCGCTTAATGAATCTCTAAAAAAAATAATTTTTAGTAGATATACGTTCCAGTTTTTTTATTACTCAAACATTAAAGTGATAATTTCGTGTTTCATCTGTGACGCTTTAACCTCGTACACATGTTGTTTCTTTTTAAAACCTGTAAGCTACAGGCCATAAGCTGGCGGCACTGGGAGGAAGAGGTGGGGCTTGTTCTAGCAGCCAATGCGTTACGAACTGAATGCAAGCCCCTAACATTCTCCTCTCAGGGGCCACGTTTCAGTGCGTGATCTGTAACTTCCAGTCACGAGACGCTGTAACTAGCAGAAGCACCTCACGTTATGCCTAGTTTGTTAGAATACAGTAGCAAAGAAGAATGAAAAGATGAATGCGTCCTTGGTTAAGAAGGAGGGTCGAAGAATGAGGTGTCTACTGCAGGCTAATGAAGGAACTCATGCCTAGAACCCCAATGAATTCCGAAGCGTTTAACGAATGAATATTGAGTGTTACTAAGTTAATTTCGTTCGTATAAGGACCAACCCAGGGCCAAAATAAGGCGATGATTCGCCAAGTACAAGATACAACATACTTTTTACACTTGGTTTGCAATCTCAGCTATGTTTAATTTGTGCGTCGGTGACCATATTTCCTGTAATTTTTCTTTTTTTTTCTTTTTTTTATTTTTTTAAATTTTTTTTTATTTTTATTTTTATTTTTATTTTTTTTGCCGCCTCTCTTTAACATTATATTTCTGGCAACAGGGGAATCTTTCAAAAGTCTGTCTTCATACAGAATTTCTGTACCGACTGTTTCAGACTGTTGAGGTGTTGAAGTTTGCATAGTTTTAATTAAATTATGGAACATTTGTGAACTAAATTATGATTTGCACATTTGCAACCTAAATCCTGGCTTCACAGTTTCTACTTTTCGTACAACTGTCTTAAGCGTCTCCTTTCTGTCATTATGGACTGTATATTATAAAACAGCAAGCAACGAGACTTATTCAAACTTCATTTTAAATCATCTCTTTTCTGTTATTTTCTTTTTGTATCTTACAATGAAAGAGAGGATTTTCTGCATGGAACAACATTGGTTCGTATGCGTAAAGCCTCAGTCAAAGGCCAATCAAATCTCTGTTCCACTCCATTTATATGCCTCCAACTCAAGCCATTTCAATCCGGAGGCCTTTGATTCCACACGTAAACATGAAAACGGCACGACAAGCTCACTTCTACGCATGCACACTCAGGCTGTTACTAGCAAATTTAGAACCTGTTCAGAGCGTATTAGCTAGTATGAAATCCTGGTAGCTCCGTGCTTACGTCGCTAGATTGCTCGCAATGTGATCTGTTTCCTAACTAGCTCGATCATGTTGTAAACTGGGCTTTAGTATACGTATAGGTCGCTCTCCTCCGCTGCTTCTCAAATAGCTAAATATTTGTCACAACAAAGAATATACGCGTCATTGACCTTCGCGATATATTTGGAAGAAACGGCCAAATATTTGTGGGAAGTAACAATATAAAAGTCATTTATGGTTATAGAATCTGTTAAGTCGCGAAGATTGGAGAGGGAGAGGTGGGGGGGGGGGATGAAATATATTCCACAACGTTACGTCTTTACCTACATGACGATTTTGGCAATTTGTGAGTAAATAATATAATTGTTATCCATCTTGGAATTTTTACAGTTGATATCGATATTAATAAAAGAAAAATTCCTGGGTTGTTCAAGTCTGAATGAAGTCACTAATTGATGACAGAAAACAAAATTTATTTATGCAAAACACAGACTTTATTTTCATAACTTTCGGCAGAACACATATTTTACTTCCATGGCTTAAGCCAGAACGCAGACGGAGAAAAACAGACAGAAAGACTGACTGAGGTACGAAAGCTGCTTGACTGCCTTCTGCTGTACTGGCATATGTATTTATAACGTTACAGGTCCATCATGTGACCTCTTCATCTTAAAGTTCTTAAAGTTTTAGAGCAACTAACATGTCATATAAATTTATTATTAATATTCTTTCAATATTTGATTATATTATTATTATGGTCTTCAGTCCGGAGACTGGTTTGATGCAGCTCTCCACCCTACTCTATCCTGAGCAAGCCTTTTCATCTCCTCATAAGAACGGCAACCCACATCCACTTGAATCTGCTTACTATACGCGTCTCTTGGTCTCCCTCTGCGATTTTTACCCCACACACTTCCCTCCAATGCTAAATTTACGAATCCTCGATGTCTAAGAATATGTCCTACCAAGCGATCCCTTCTTTTAGTCAGGGTATGCCAAAAATTCCTTTTCTCACCAATTCTGTTCAGTACCTCTTCATTAGTTATGTGATCTACCCACTTAATCTTCAGCATTCTTCTGTAACACCACATTTCAAAAGCCTCTATTCTCTTCCTGTCTGCACTGCTTATCGTCCATGTTTCACTCCCGTACAAGGCAACACTCCACACAAATGCCTTCAGAAAAGACTTCCTTACACTTAAATTAATATTCGATGTTAGCAAATTTCTCTTTTTCAAAAATGCTTTTCTTCCCATTGCCATTCTGCATTTTATATCCTCTGTACTGCGACCATCGCATGTTATTTTACTACCCAAGTAACAAAACTCATCTACCACCTTCATTGTCTCATTACCTAATCTAATTCCTTCGGCATCGCCTGATTTTCTAAGACTACATTCCATTATTTTTGTTTTGCTCTTGTTTATGTTCATTTTATACGCTCTCTTCAACACACTGTCCATTCCATTCAACTGCTCTTCCAGGTCGTTCGCTGTCTCTGACAGAATTACAATGTCATCAGCAAAACGCAATGCTTTTATTTCTTCCCCCTGAACTTTAATGCCTATTCCAAAATTTTCCTTGCTTTCCTTCACCGCCTGCTCAATGTACAAATTGAATAACATCGGAGAAAGGCTACAACCCTGTCTTACTCCCTTCCCAACTGATGCTTCCCTTTCATGCCCTTCAAGTCTAATAACTGCGGTCTGGCTTTTGTACAAATTGTAAATAACTCTCCTTTCCCTGTATTTTACCCCTGCTGACTTCAGAATTTGAAAGAGTTTAGTCCAGTCAACATTGTCAAATGCTTTCTCCAAAACTACGAAAGCTAAAAATGTAGGTTTGCCTTTCCTTAATCTATCTTCTAAGATAAGACGTAAGGTAAGTATTGCCTCCCGGGTTCCTACGTTCCTCCTGAATCCAAACTGATCTTCCCCGAGGTCAGCTTCTACCAGCTTTTACATTCTCCTGTAGATAATTCGTGTTAAAATTTTGCAACCATGACTTATCAAACTGATGGTTCTGTAATTTTCACACCTGTCTGCGCCTGATTTCTTTGGAATGGGGATTATTACATTTTTCTTAAAGTCTGAGGGTATTTCGCCTGTCTCATACATCCTACACACCAGTTCAAATAGTTTTGTCATGGCTGGCTCTCCCAGAGACTTTAGTAGCTCTGAGGGTATGTCATCTACTCCTGGGGCCTTGTTCCGACCTAGGTCTTTCAGGGCTCTGTCAAATTCATCTCTCAGTATAGTATCTCCTATTTCATCTTGATCTACTTCCTCTTCCCTTCCTACAACATCGTCTCTAAGTTCATTTCCTTTGTAGAGCTGCTCTATGTACTCTTTCCACCTTTCAGCTTTCCCTTCTTTGCTGAGAACTGGTTTCCCAGCTGAGTTCTTGATATTCGTAGAATTACTTTTCTTGTCCCCAAATGTGTCTTTTATTTTTCTGTAGGCGGTATCTATTTTCCCCCTTCTTATACATTCTTCCACAGATTTGCATTTGGCTTCTAGCCACTCCTGCTTAGCCATTTTGCATTTCCTGTCAATCTCATTTTTTAGTCGTCTGTACTCCATTTTGCTTGTTTCATTTACTGCATTTTTATATTTTCTCCTTTCATCAATTAAATTTAGTATTTCCTGTGTTATCCAAGGATTTTTTGTTGGTCTTGCCTTTCTACCTATTTTGTCCTCCGCTGCCTTCACTATTTCATCTCTCAATGCTACCCATTCCTCTTCTACTGTTTTATTTCCCCCTGTTTCTGTCAATTGTTGCCTAAAGCTCCCTCTGAAATTCACCAGAACTTCACGTTCCTTCAATTTATCTAGGTCCCATCTCCTTCTTTTCCTACCTTTCTGCAGTTTTTTCAGTTTCAGCCTACAGTTCATGACTAACAAGTTATGGTCAGAGTCTATATTTGCCCCTGGGTATGTCTTGCAGTTTATAACCTGGTTCCGGAATCTATGTTTTACCATTATAAAATCTATCTGATATCTTCCGGTGTCTCCTGGTCTCTTCCAAGTATACAACCTTCTTTTGTGATTCTTAAACCACGTGTTTGTTACAATTAAATCATGTTCCGTGCAAAATTCTACCAGGCGACTTCCTCTTTCATTCCTTCTGCCCAGTCCATATTCACCTACTATTTTTCCTTCTCTTCCTTTTCCTACTACCGAATTCCAGTCTCCCATTACAATTAAGTTTTCCTCTCCCTTAACTGTCTGAATAATTTCCTTTAGCTCGTCATATATTTCTTCGATCTCCTCATCATCGGCAGAGCTAGTTGGCATATAAACCTGTACTACTGTTGTCGGTGTTGGCTTCGTATCTATCTTGACAATGATAATGCGATCACTGTGCTGCTTATAGTAGTTTACCCGCATTCCTATTTTCTTATTCATTATCAGTCCTACTCCTGTGATACCCCCAGCTGATTTTGTATTTATAATCCTGTACTCACCTGACCAGAAATCCTGTTCATCCTGCCACCGAACTTCACTAATCCCCACTATATCTAACTTCAACCTATCCACTTCCCTTTTTAAATTTTCTAATTTTCCTACCCGATTAAGGGATCTAACATTCCACGCTCCGATCCGTAGAATGCCAGTATTGTCTTTCCTGATGATAACATCCTCCTGAGTAGTCCCCGCCCGGAGATCCGAATGGGGGACTATTTTACCTCCGGAATATTTTACCCGAGAGGATGCCATCATCATGTTTTCATACAGTAGAGCTGCATGTCCTCGGGAAAAGCAACGGCTGTAGTTTCCCCTTGCTTTCAGCCGTTCGCAGTAACCTTGTGGCAAAGCCACATTAGCTGATGTTACAAGGCCAGCTCAGTCAATCATCCAGACTGTTGCCCCTATAACTACTGAAAAGGCTGCAGCCCCTCTTCAGGAACCACACGTTTGTCTGGCCTCTCCACAGATACCCCTCCGCTGTGGTTGCTCCTACGGTACGGCTATCTGCATCGTTGAGGCACGCAAGCCACCCCACCTCGGCAATGTCTGTGGTTCATGGGGGTGGAATATTTGATTATTAATAATAATAAAAAATCTTTTTAATAAAAACAGTCAAATACGTAATGGAATTGTAAGTTGACGATCGGTTGACATATGATCGCCAACTGTCATATTTTCCCATGTTATTTGAATTTCACATGTAATCATTAACAGCATGGGCGGGCTCTGACCTGAAATTCAAATCTTTACACACGGTTTCGTATAATGCCTGGCATCAATCTTACGAAATCGGTATTTACAAGTGTAAATTATTTGTTTATAGTATTAAATATTCAACAAAAATAATAAAAATTGTCGGAAACATCATTATGGATCGTTACATACAGAAAAGAGCCACAGTGGTTAAATTCCTGAAACGCGACGTCAAAGATACAGGTCCTCTCCGTACAATTCAACAACCTGGTAACAGTTTGTGAGACATGTCATAATAAACCGTGGACTATGGGCGGGAGAGCCATCACGTTGGCACCACAAGTTCCTCCTAGTCTTCTTGCAACCATGTCAGATGGTATGTTAGAAAGCTGCGATACTTGCTTGTGTTCAGTGAACCGTTCTTGTAAAATGGGCCCAACCCACAAAACACATTTACACTCCATGGAAGCTGACGTTCTACCTGAGGAAGTCAAAGGCGATTGTCAACAAAGCAATATTGCATCTTTCGGTGGCTTACCTTGTCATGATTGGTAAATATGAATTCATCATTAATTAAGATACATAATGCATCTCGGATATCCTGTCGTAGTGCCCAAGTATAAACGATAACACAATTCTCATAATCGTTTCCATCGAGATCTTGATTTGCAGTGCAAGTTTTTTGCAGTGCAAGTGATTTGCAGTGCAGTCATCCGAATGCCGTGTATTATCGCATTCGGATGAGAATTTCGGCGTCGAATTTTCCTAAGGAGATCTCGCCGCAATGAAAAATTATGTAGTGACTTCCACCCCAAGTCTATCGGGGCAGTACAAAAAGAGCTGCCCTTCTTTGCACTTCTTCCATAGCCTCCGTCAGTCCTACCTTACAAGGTTCCCACACTCGCAGAAATACTCAAAAAGTGAACAGACAAGCGTACTGTCGGCAGTCTCTTTCGTACTTTTGTTGCATTGTCTAAGTGCTGTGCCAATTAAACACTGCCTTTGATTCGCCTTCCCCAAGAAACCATCTTCGTGCTATTCCAAATTTAAGTTCGTCGTAGCTGTAATTGTTAGGTACCTACAAGTATTTACGATCTTCCGCGGCTACTTCTGACTATAGTTGTATTCCGCCCTAACGCAAATAAAGCACTTTAGATTGATTGCTTTGTCTTATAAACGAAGTTCAACGAATTCATTCCGTAGTCATGTACATGACTTCAAAGTTTTCAGCCGCGGCGAATTAGCCGTACTGCGGTGCGCGCGGCCGTTCGCCTTCGGGGATTCGAGTCCTCCCTGGGGCATGGGTGTTTGTGTTGTCCTTAGGTTAGTTTACCTTACTTTAAGTAGTTTGTAAGCTACGGACTTATAACGAATCAGTAGAGTCCGATAGGTTTACAATCATTTGGACCCATTTTCATTATTTGGGGTCACTTGCCAAATTTTTCCACGACACAATTATCTTACCTAAATCGTTTTGTGGTTACTTTTGATCTTCAAATTACTTTATTTGACAGCGATAAATAAAGGAATCATCCGCAAACGACCTAACAGAATTGCTCATATTTTCTACCAGATAGTTTATGAAGATAATGAACTGCAGACGACCGATAACATTACATGGCGAACACCAGATATCACCTTTGATTTCATCAATGCCTTTCCATCAGTTACTACGAACTGTGTCATCTCTGACAGAAAATCCCCAATCCAATCACATATTCCATAACCACGCAATTTTACTAAAAGCCGTTGAGAGGGACGATGTCAAAGTCCTTCTGGAAAAAAAATGTTCAAATGTTAGTAAAGCTTATGGGACTTAACTGCGGGGTCATTAGTCCCTAAACTTATGAAATAACTGATACTAAAGACAACACAAACATCCATGCCCGAGGGAGGATTCGAACCTCCGACGCGGGAGGCCGCATGATCCGCAACTTGGCGCTCCAGAACGCTCGGCTACTACCACGCGGCAAGGGCATCTGAAAATCTAGAAATATGGAATCAATCTGAGATCCTTTCTCAACAACATTCATGTAAGTAAAGAACTAGATGTATTTCACGAGAATGACATTTTCTAAATCCTTGTTGAGCCCGAGTCAATAGATCGCTCTGTTCGAAGTAATTCATAATGTTTGACAACAGGATATGTGCCAAAACTCTGTTTGTAAATCGACGTCAAGAATACAGATCTGTAATTTAGAGGGGTTGCTCCTGTTGCCTTTCTGTAATATCAGTGTGACCTGTGCGCCTTTCCATTTTGGGGTACAGATCCTTCGTTGAGCGTGCGGTTATATGGTGCTGTCGGATCAGCGTACCTGGTAGAAAACTAATCAGTATACAAAGAGATTCGGGGGACTTATTTTTAATGAGCGACTTGAGTTGCTTCAATACTCCGAGGATAACTACTTCTTGCTCAGATATTTGGTCTTTTACTGTTGTGAAAGCTACAAGCTAAAAAATTTACAGGCGACCAAAAAAGGTATTCACTAAGCAAGAGTAATTTTGTTACTTGTAAAAAGAAACGTCAATACGTTACACCTGGTGTCATGAGAAAACGATGACCAACACACTAATGTTAGGAATTTCAGTGTACCACTGTATGTGTGTGGTAATGTAAGAAGTCTTTTGTCGTTGAAATCAATGCTTGGTATCAGCTGTAGCGTAGTGAGGCTACGAATGTAACTGTGACAACTCCGTATCACATTTCTCGCAATGAAAAATCGGCTTCCTGACACAGGCGACGTGAGTTAAGAGTTTGGTTTCAGTGTAACGACGTTATGAGCAGTTTGTGTCCTCTATAGTCTAAGCCGTGTTGATTAAATGCGCTGTTCACTTGTCAGGATGGCGCTTGGACAATGGCAGGCCAGTTGCTGAGCAACAGCATCCAGGATAGACCTCCTGCCCAGAAGCGCGTGCAACCAGAGAGCGGACATCCGTGGTGCTCCCGACTGCAGAAAAGACATCGTAGCCGCCGACGCAGAGCGGGTTGACGTCAATTCTTTTAACAGCAAACCCTCAAATAACGTAACGTGTTCGCTGCGGCCGTCTGTACTTATTGTGGTGAGTACAATGATTTATTTTCAGTCTTCAATTTTTACATGTCTTGGAACCTTCTGCTGGACGGAAATCTTGAGTGACAGTGTCATACGGCAGTGGGAATTATCTGCGGTTTCACCTGTAGCTTTTACTTCATCAGCAGCGGTTAGATCAAGAAACTTTGGTCAGAGATCGTCTTCCGTCTAGCTTTCTATCCGTTCTTCCTGAGAGAAAAGAAGGAACGGTTGTTCTACAAAATCCGCAAACTTGTAACAGTAACTGTTTGCACACTGGTTACTGGAGATAACTGCATGATACCAACGGCAGTCACGGCGGTGTTTCTGAACAGCCCGCAGTTTGCGTAGACATCGGTTTCACGTAACCAATAAGGCAATTTATTTCTAACAGTGAAATGGAAGTCCAGCGTTTTTCGGTTAGTATTTGTTTTAGTGTTTTAGAGAAGAGCGAAATTTTATTAACACTGCATAGTTTTTATTACGGTCTTGCGAAGGCGCATTCTATGAAATGCATTGAATTAAGTGATGCTTTTCAGCAGTTTCGAATTATAAGTCAGGATATTTAATTACATGCTTAGGCAGGAAACCAATCGCGCAGTTCAAATTGTTGTTTAACTCATTGTCTGCCTTTTGCTCCTTCATAAGATATATAAAGTGATATAGACTTCCGTTCCCATCATACCGCGAGGCAAGCGCTGACATACCTGCATGAAATATGTAAATACGCCACTGGCCCTAATCTGGACTTTCACTAATTACTTAAATGAAACAGTGATAACAGAACAAGATAACATAATTTGTGAAAGCTGCTGCAAAATGTCCTGCGGTGAATTATTCTCTGGGTTGAGAAAATAACTAGTATTAGCCCATCTTTTTCGCATCCGATAATGTTTATTCTCTGTTATTGTATACATGGTGATGCAGATGAAATAACCCGACCCAAACAATTTTATGGTTATTAACTTGCTCAACATCGTTACACTGACGGTACGGTAGTGCATCAAACAACAGTAAGTTGCAGACATCACTAAAATGAGAAGAAATTTTAAATGTACATTACAGCAACAAGTACCCTCTGACATGTACTTTCTAATGACAGCACAGTATAGATGTGGGTACATAAAATGAGACATTTGACTCCGGAATGTATTTATATTGTTACGGTCCATGGGTGATTCGTGCTGCTATTACTTAAACGAACAAGACTGGAACTGATGCGTGAAATCGCTTGGATATACCACAATCATATGCGTTCTCCACTGTATAACTGTGTTCTTTTATTTCAAGTTTCTTTAGTTCGCTATTTCAGTACCAAGAGATATTTTCGATAACAATGGCTAAGTTGTAATAGAATTATCACCTTGAGAATTGCTCTAGAGAAGTAATTACAGATTACAAAGACCTCCAAATAATCAGCAATAGCCGCGGTGGAGTAGCCGAGCGGTCTAAAGCGTCTCGCTGCGGAGCGCGCGGTTGCTCGCCGTGGAGGTTCGAGTCCTCCCTGGGGCATGGGTGTGTGTGTTTGTCCTTAGGTTAGTTTACCTAGGTTTAAGTAGTTTGTAAGCTGCGGACTGATGACCACGCAGTTTGGTCCGATAGATTTACATGAATAAGAATTAATGACACACAAGAGCTTTCTTTCCGTCTGATTATGATGACGCATACTCTACATGACTATTAACAGTCGTGCTACTTTCTGTAACCCTTTACAGTGGCTGTAATACAGACGGTGTTTAAACTATTTGAACTGCCAGATAATGCAAGTCCATTTTTCACAATCAGAATGTCTCAGTGGCGAGATCATGCCATGCACCGGCAAAGAAACTCTGGCGCAAATTTAAACTACTTTTTCATCGCATATGTTAGACTAAATCCCCGTTTTACTAACCTTCATCACTGACTTCTAGTTTCATGTAACACCGCATTTCGTGGTGTAGTGACTGACGTCGTTGGCTCTAAACCGCGCGGTCCCGGGTTTACGTCCCGGCCGGTTTGGTGACACTCTGCTACTGTTGACCTGATCATCTGATCTACATTCATTGACGAAAAAGTTCCCGAAGTGACGTGAAGTGCAAGGACTTGCATCAGGGGGCCCGATTAATAGTGTCAAACGATCATTACTTTCCATTCTCATTCTAGTAGAAGATATAGCCTATCGAGTGAGGTTGGAAATATCTTTTTGAAACACCCTGTGTTAGTTCCACCGAAGAAGGTCATGTAAATGTTAAGACAACCGACTTGAACACCATACTGGCGTTTCGAGAGCTCCGTTACACCGATTCAGATGTAGTATTTTTCGCTGTTGTTGTACACTGAGGAGAGGAAAGCCTTGAGATACCTTTTAATTCCGTGTCGCATTTCCTATTGGCGGGATAAGTGTAGCAACTCGACGTGGCGTGGGCTGAACAAGCCTTTCGAATTATTCCACTAGAATATTGAGTCATTCGCCAGTGGAGCAGTCTACGGTTCTGAAAGTGGTGCCGGTGCAACATTTTTTACGCGAACTGACCTTGGATTATGTGCTGTAAATAAACGAAAGGATTCCTATTGGACGACGTGGGTAGTTAAATGCTTCAATAAAATGGCTCAGAATGTTGTTCAAACCAGTGAAAACAATTGTGGCCCATGACATGGCCCACTGCCAAACTGAAGAAATCCATCGTTATGCTATTTTGTCAAAAACTTACATTTTCAGCCCGTGGTTGTGTATGAAATACAGAATGATTCTTACAATAAAGAAGACTGCAACCAATCACTGTTAATTATGCTATTTATTAACTAAACAGCGCCATTACAGTTTTCGAACCTGTAATTTTTCAGGAAAATTATCTGCATCAGAAAAATGCTACATTTGTGTGGACGTGAAAAGACGTCTGATGATGAACTGAAAGGTTCTAAGCCGGTAACGGCGCTATTTAGTTAATAAACAGCATAATCAACAGTGGTTGGTTGTTGTCTTATTTATTGTAAGAGTCACCCTTAATTCTATCGTTGTTTGGAAATTTGAAACTCCATGAATGGTTGAAAATGTTCTACAATATTTTATACAAACATAACGGTTTCCAGTGAATGGTCGGTTCAGATACATCAGTGGACCATGTTCTTTCCTTATAAGAAGACACCAATATCGACCCACTAGTAGCTTCCACATTACCTTGGTGACAACAAGGCCCCATTGTCTCGTGAGGTCTCGGTGTCCTTGAGTTCTTGCCAACTGAAATCGGGAGTCATATGATTAAGTCAAGGTTTTCAGTGGCGTAGATTCCAACCAACATGGTCAAGGGCCCGGGAGAGTGTCTGCAGTCGCTGTGACGCTTTTAACTTTGAACATGAGTCCATTGTCTGTTGGAAAATCCTATTTTATCCAAATTCCGCCAGACTCTTTCACGTCCCACGTTGAATTCTGGCGTTATTTCAAGCAAAGTTGTTCGTATGTTGGCAGTGACAAGCCTACGAAAACGTCTCTCCTTTCTTTTCTTTATGTGCAGGCCGTTGGTCACTGCGTGATACGTTATCAAAGATAATGCCTAAAACACATGGTCGTTGACGCTATGTTAAGCTTTTCATGCCGGCCGCGGTGGCCGAGGGGACTGAGGCGCTGCAGTCACGGTCTGCACGGCCACTACGGTCGGGGGTTCGAATCCCCCCTCGGGCATGGATATTTGTGCCATCCTAGTTCGTAAGTAGTTCATAGGTAGTTTGTAAGTTTAGGGACTGATGACCCCGTAGTTAAGTCCCATAAGCGATACAAACATTTGAAACATTTTTGAAGCTTTTCATTTCCTTTGTAGTCTATCTAGATTGTATTACTAACATTATTTCTGTTGTGGTCTCAAAAAATGAAATGTTTGTAGAGCTTATGGGACTTAACTACGGGGTCATCAGTCCCTAAACTTAAAAACTACTTATGAACTAGCTAATACTAAAGACGGCACAAATATCCAAGCCCTAGGGGGGATTCGAACCCCCGACCGTAGTGGCCGTGCAGAACGTGACTGGCGCGCCGCAGTCCGCTCGGCCACGGCGGCCGGCTATTGTGTTCTACATGCGGTCAATAGTTTACACAAAGGAGGGGGTGGGCATTTAATTTAGGAATATTTGGAAAAATATAAATCGGATTAAAGAAACGTTCTAATAAAAGTTGTTCATCTCCAAGAGGGCCAACCACTAACAAAAACCTCGAACTCCCTGGATCATCTCCGGTGGTGGGAGGGGGCGTGACTTTCAAATCTTAAATAGGAACCCCTATTTTTTATTGCAGGTTTGGATTCTCCGCGAAAAAATATGTAGCTTTTGTATGAAACATCTCTTTGTTTCATGAAAAATGGCGCTGTAATCGACTAAAATAAAAAAAAGAGTTGAAAAGTGTTGAAAAACGGTAATATCTCGAACAAATAGACATCCAACTCTTTTCCAGGTTTAACACTTCTAAGTGTTGGCAAACAGTTGGGCAATACTGCGAAAAGTAGTTGGACAGGAAGCACTCCTTTCAGGAAACAGATTAGCATACCTTTCATTAGTTTAGTCATTTTTGTCACCTTCAGAGTACAAGAAAATGATATTTACTCCGTCAGCTACCGTAAACGACGTGGAACAATTGCATGGAGATGTTCATAGTCCGAATCATTAAACAACAATGAATAGTCTCACCACAGACTTAGAGCATGATCACAGTGTGTGCTTCATTCGATTGTGGGAGTTGTCATATGGTAGCAATACCAACATTATCGAAAACTGTACTTTGTTTTTACTAATCTGGTGTGTATTTGAAACTTCCTGGCAAATTAAAATTGGGAGCTGGAACCGGGACTCGAACCTGGGACCTTTGCCTTTCGCGAGCAAGCGATATACCACTGGAAAGTAGGAGGCGAGTTACTGGCAGAATTGAAGTTGTGAGCACAGACCGTAAGTCGTGTCGGGACAGCTCAGTGGTAGAGCGCTTTCTCGCGAAATGCAACGCCGGGTGCCGGGTGCCGTGGCTCAGCGCGCCCGGTCAGGGGGCTGAACGCCCTCTATAATAAAAAAAGGTGAGCCAAATATTCAACGAACAACCAAGAAGAAACTGAACCAACGACCGCAACGCAAAGATCTACCCGAAGAAATAATAATAATAATAAAAGTAGTAGGCGAAAGGCAAAGGTCCCAGGTTCGAGTCCCGGTTCCGGCACACAATTTTAATCTGCCACGAAGTTTCATATCAGCGCACACTCCGCTGCAGAGTGAAAGTTTCATTCTGGTGTGTATTTGTTTGCGATATTACGGTTTTTCAACAAATTTCAACCCCTCTTTTTTTTTGCCGATTGCAGCGTCTTATTATGAAACGAAAAACAGATTTCATACAAATTTACATATTATTTAACAAATAATCCAAATCTGCAAAAAAATATGGGTTCCTATTTAAGATTGCTACGTGACCTTCCCTCCCAAACAGGGGTGGTGTTGAGGGTCGAACTTTGTGTTAGGCTGTCCCTCTTCGAGGTGAACAACTTTTCTCGGTACGATATATATTTTTCCATATGTTCTGAAAAATAATTTTAAGGGCCTCGCGCTCTATTTTCACGTTTCGTGAGGTGCACAGTTATACGTCTATATATTCAAGAAAATAATCGCCACTCTGTCTACCACACCACTAATTTATGAATATGTAACGGCACACATTACTACCTGTACAGGGAAAAAATTGAGTGTTTTAACGGTATCACACTAAAAATGTTTACCGGGAGCTCCATACGCAGGTGAGTGACTATATGCAATATACTTGAGAGGATGGTGCCTGTAACTGCTGTAACATTTTTATATAGCCATTGCCCCTGATGTAGATCAGACTCTGTGTAACGTACGTAGGAAGAGTTGGGCGAAGAGTTAATGGCTACGGCTGTTAAGAACGTAACAACCGCGACACATCTTTATGGTGCTAAGCAGTAGTACCGCTGCTTGTGCAAGGAGCGCTGACAGGGCACCAAGCAGTAACTGACGTCGACGTCCTCTGTTGGTGGTAATAAGAGAAAGCAAGACGAGTAGTATACAGTAGAGACCATTTCGTTTTGGAAGAGGTGGTCTTCGCCAGACGCAACCTGTTGCGACACCAACTGTTAGTTCTGCACTCCAACTGTTCCACGGTTACCGTCAGACTGCCCAACAGGAAATGTATCAAAGAATCAGATAATTTCAACACTTTGTCGAATCTAGTTAGTATGATCATCGCCAAGTACAAAGAAACTGATAATAACTGATCCTTGTGAATCACTACTACTTGAGGAATAACTGTACAGGCAGCCAGTAAAGTGTAAACATAACTTTTCAGGCAGTTTACATGACAAGTCTGACGGCGTAAAATCCTGGAACACACGTGACCGAAGAGAAAAATATAGTTATTAGCCGACAGATTTACTAGATACCAGCGAATCAGTAAGTCAGCTCTGGGATGAAGAACACCGTTCGACAATTTTATCCTTCAAAGCAGAGTTCGAAAAAAATAGATTATCTGACGGCCAGGCATTTTCAACTCTGTTTATGTTCAAATATTTGTAAATGTACGGGACTTAACTACTGTGGTTATTAGTCCCTAGGCTTAGAGACTACTCAAAGTGATTTAAGGGCAACACGCACACCCATGCACGAGGGAGAACTCGAACTTCTGACCTGGAGCAACTGCGCGTTCCGCAGCAAGAAGCCTTAGAACGCTCGTCCACACCACCGCGGCACCTATATAATCTACAGAGCGTTCCGGCTACACCTTCACAATATCTTCACGGCAGAAGGCGATTCTGTTTACGAAGAAAAGTTCAAAGTTTGTGTAACTAACGGACCAAACTGTTAAGGTGATCGGTCTCTAGATGCTCACACTACGTAACTAACATAAGCTAAGAACAGCAGACACACCCATGCCCGAGGGAGGACTTAAACCTCCGGCCGAAGTGGCCAGCTGATTACATCCAAGATTTTATTTACCGAAGAGAAAAAGGAAAGTTTAAACATTTGTAAAGCTGTGGGACCAAACTACAGTGGTCATCTTTGAACATTAAAAGATTTTTAATATCTACGACCTGTCTGTATTTGATGGTCAGAGCATTTATGTGTTTTAGATCGTGGGTCGTAGGGAGTGTATAGGAGTTCGGAATGTGGCTTGGCACTGGAGACCACTGCTTAGGGATTGTTCTGTAATACCACTGTAATTGATGTTATTTAGTTGGGCTTCAAGTTTTCTTTATATGTGGACTGTTTCACTCGACGGATGAGAAGACACGATCCAGGCCAGAACAGCATAGGGTAGATTCCGCTGTTCCCCAGCCTTGTACCACGCAGCTCATGTTAGCATACTGTTAACGGTGATTTGCTAGGATTTACACGAAAACGCTGGAATATAAAAGACTTTACAGTGTAGCGTAAGAAGCTAATAGGTGAATTAATGATGCTGTGATTTCAAATTTTATTTGAAATCAAGTTCCACATAGATGATGCGACATAGCATTTGGTTTGGGCGGCTTGGTTTCGGTTGAAAACCTGAAGCTCGTCCAAGAACATTTCAAGTAATCCTTTACTTACAGTTGTCAAAACGAGTGTACAGATATTTTAAATTGATGTATAACAGCCCACTGGTTGCGATGTTAAAAACTGTAGTACAGTACCTAAAAAATAAGTATCTCTCCATCAGAATAACGTTTAAAATTTGCATGTAAAAGAATGAAACATTTGTCAGCGCGGTTGCCTTCTAAGCAGGAAACCCAATTGTGGAATCCCCATTGGGTCCAAATTTATAATTCCCTTGTTGAATTATTTCAATTACAAATAGTAGCTAAATTTCTAGTGCACAGTGTTGGAGAGTAACTTACTGGTAATTTTTTAGGAATTATGACTTTTCTGAAATTGGTGTTGAATCATCCCCATGCTAAACGATACTTAGAAGTGTTACTAAATAGAATTACAAAAACAGAAGCATAATCATTTCATCATTGAGTTCTTCTAATATTTTTTTAAATATTTTGTTTCAATTTTCTTAAGTTAGTATTTGGTTCGTTAAAATTTTTACATCACTTTATCCGACATCGTATTGTAAAATGTTAAAAATATCGTTATTATAAAAAAGAGTAATTTTACCATAAATGATTATAAACCCGGAATTTTCCTACACGAAATCTCCTACTGGCTAGTAACTCGTTGATTCAGCAGTCCTCAAACAATATAATTTTCTTCTTATCATTGAATATTCTTGGAAACATATCATCGCATAGTAAATCATATTTCCTCGTCGCCTGTGTGTTTTCTCTTAAAGCTTTAAGTCTGTAACCTAATTACCAATATCACAAACTTAATATTTATGACTAGTTTCGTCATTGTAATTTCAGGATTTCGACCTTCTCTTGGTACTCTTCATTTTATTTTCATCTCGTGTATATCTTGAATCCATCGTTTGACAAAAGTGAGAAGGGGAAGAGGTTTCTGCAATCTGTTCTGCACTTTCTAAATTAAGTTTTCCCATTCAGCCTAAAGGTACAGATGTGGTACCTGAACGCAGCTTACAACGTAGATAGTAATATCAGTTGTGTCTATGTGTACAATTTAAAATGTAGCCCTTTTACTTTATGATATTTATTTATGTATATGTGTATGAGTGTACCACAACACTTCCTAAACTACTGGACCGATTTCAACCAAACTTGGTACATATATACCTTATTTCCACACAAAAACTCGCTGTGGCGGTGAGAACCTTCTACGACACATTGTATAGGAGATACAATGTCACAGGAATGAAAACTGTCTCATAAAGCGACGCGTAACTAACGAGTATATTCATGTACTATTTGAGCCGCGGTGGAGTGGCAGAGAATTCTAAGGCGGCTCGCTGCAGAGGACGTTGTTGCTTGCCGTCGGAGATTCGAGACCTCCTTGTGGTATGGCTGTGTGTGTGTGTCCTTAGGTTAGTTTAAATAGTTTGTAGGTCTAGGGAGGGATGAAAATAGCAGTTTGGTCCAGTATGTTTACAAACATTTCTACTATTTGAGAATGAGAACACGTATCGGCAACAAATTTCACACTACGTTTCAAACCTTTACGAAACTTCTTTTAGCTAACAGGTCGAGCAAGATGGAGCAGTGCTTAACACACTGGACTCGCATTCGGAAGGACGTGGTTCAAATCAATCTCCCGTTATTCAGTTTTAGGTCTACCGTGATTTCCCTCAATCACTGTAGGCAAATGCGGTAATGGTTCCTTTGGAAGGGCACGGTCAATTTCCTTCCTCATCCTTACCCAAAATCTCTAATGACCACGCTGTTAAGGGGATGTTAAACACTAAGCTTCCTTACTTCCATCTCACTGAAAATCCCAACAAAATGATAATAATAAATATTTAGTTTGAATATGTGGTCTGGGAGAGGGAACAAGTATCGTTTACTACATTTTCACTGTTAAACCAATTAGCAATCGGCATGACTTCACAATTTATTACTTCTCGATACATTTTACAGGCAGTATGTAGATTTGCAACTAAATTTACCTCCGAAATTATATTATAGTCATGAACTGTGAGGTCATATGGAATTTGGTTAATAAAGCACCGAATCGTCACGAATGAAGTTTCGATTTATTACGTCTTTACAACTGACTCCATTAGCGTCATATTTTGCAGACGTTGTTGTGGTCTTCAGTCCGCAGACTGCTTTGACGCAGCTCTCCACAATACCCTGTTCTGTGCAAGCCTCTTCATCTGCGAATACGTACGGCAACGTACATCCTTTTGAATCTGCTTACTGTATTCGTTCATCGGTCTCCCTCTAAGAATTTTACCCCACACACTTCCTTATAATGCTAAGTTGACGATTTCTTGATATCTCGGAATGTGTCCCACCAACCTATCTCTTCTATTAGTCAGCATATGCCACAAACTTCATTTCTCCCCAATTCTGTTGAGCACCTCCGCATTAGTTACGTGATCTACCCGTCTAATCTTCATCATTCGTCTGTAGCACCACATTCCAAAGCTTCTATCATCTTTTAGTCTGAAGTCCTTTTTGTCCACGTTTCACTCCCATACAATGCTACATTCCTCACAAATGCTTTCAGAAAGGACTTCCTAACATTTAAACTAATATTGGATTTCAGCAAATTTCGATTCTTCAGAAACGCTTTTCTATCCATAGCCATTATGCATTTTATGTCTTCTTTACTTCGGCCATCAGAAGTTATCTTGTTACCTAAATAACAAAACTCATCTACTACTTTTATTGTCTCATTACCTAATCTAATTCTTTCAGAATCGCCTGATTTTGTAACTCTACATGTCATTACATTTGTTTTACTCTTGTTAATGTGCATCTTGTATCTTACTTTCAAGACGCTCTCCATTCCGTTTAATTGCTCTTCCAGGTCTTTTGCTGTCTCTGACAGAATTACTATGTCGTTAGCAAACCGTAAAGGTTTTATTCCTTCTCCCTCGACTTTAAACCCCTTTCCAAATTTCTCCTTATATTCCTTCACAGCCTGCTCATTGTATAGACTGAACAACATTGGGGAAAGGCTACAAGCCTGTCTTACTCGCTACCCAACCACTACGTCCCTTTCTTGCCCTTCGACTCTAATGACTGCTGTCTGGTTTCTGGATAAGTTGAATAAAGTTCTTCGCTCCCTATATTTTACCCCTGCTATCTTCAGAATTTGAAAGAGTATTTTCCAGTCGACATTGCCAAAGATTTCTCCAGCTCCACAAATGCTAAAAACGTAGGTTTTCCATTCCTTAATCTATCTTCTAACTTAAGTCGTAATGTGAGTATTGCCTTGTCTGTTCCTACACTTCTCCTAAATCCAAATTTATCTTCCTCAAGGTCGGATTCCAGTACTTTTTCCATTCGTCTGTAAATAATTCGTGTTAGTATTTTGCAACCAGGACTTATTAAACTGATAGTTCTGTAATTTTCACTTTTGTCTGCAGTTGCTTTCTTAGGAATTGGAATCACTAAATTCTTCTTGAAGTCTGAGGGTATTTCCCCTGTCTCATACATATTGCATACCAGGAGGAACAATATGTTCATGACTTGCTCTCCTAACGATAAAAGCAGTTCAGACGGGACACCATGTACTCCAGCGGCTTTGTTGTCACTCAAATCTTTCAGTATTCTGTCAAATTCTTTTCGCATTATAGTATTTCTTATCTCATCTTCTTCTACTTAGTCTTCCACTTCTAGAATACTGCCTTCAAGTTTATTTCCTTTCCTTCTTTGCTTAGTACTGGTTTTCCATCAGAGTTCTTGATATTCATACCGCTGCTTTTCTTGTCTCCAAATGTCTCTTATTTTCCTGTTGGTGGTATCTACTTTCCCCTAGTTATACATTCTTCTACGATCTTGCACTTCTCCTCAAGCCACTCCTGCTTAGCCAGTCTGCATATCCTGTCAAGCTCATTTTTAAGAAATCTTTACTCCCTTTTGCCTACTTCACTTGATGCATTTTTATATTTTCTCCTTTTATCAATGAAGTTCAGTATATCCTCTGTTAACCAAGGATTTCTATTTGGCCTTGTCGTTCTGCCTATGTGAGCCTCTGCGACCTTCACTACCCTATCTCTCAGAGCTACCCACTCTTCGTATATTGTATTACTTTCCCCCGCTTCAGACCATTCTTCCCTAATGCTCCCTCTAAAACGTTCTACTACTTCTAATTTGTTCACTTTATCCAGATTCCATCTCCTTAATTTTATACGTTTTTGCAGCCTCTTAAGTTTTAATCTACAGTTCACCACCAATACGTTATAAGAGATAACTTATTTTGCAGACACGACGTACAAATACTTTCCAAATTATATCGTAGTAACACACTTTCCTCACATGACACGACTTGAAAACCAATGACAAACAATGAAATCTGCTACAATACGCCTGAGATTGTGATTAATCACTTCTTCACTATCGATTCCATTCGCAATGTAGGTCTCACATTTTTTTCTTATTAAACTCTAATTACATTATTGTAGGACATATTGCTCAGGAGAATAGCGTCATAACGATTGAGCGCCATGACAAAGAAGCTGAAATGTAGCGAGAGCAGTGCAGATGCCGATGGACAGAGAGGGGAGAAGGAACTGGAATAACATAATAAATGAATGAAGAAAATCAGGTAATGCTGAAGGAATTAGATTAGGTAACGAAACAATAAAGGAGGTAGATGAGTTTTGTTACTTGGGCAGTAAAATAACAAATGATGATCGCAGTACAGAGGATATAAAATGCAGAATGGCAATGGGTAGAAAAGCGTTCTTGAAAAAGTCATTAGTGTGGAGTGTTGCCTTGTATGGGAGTGAAACATGGACGAGCGCGGACAGGAAGAGGATAGAGGCTTTTGAAATGTGGTGCTACAGAAGAATGCTGAAGATTAGGCGGGTGGATCGCGTAACTAATGAGGAGGTACTGAACAGAATTGTGGAGAAAAGGAATTTCTGGCATACCTTGACTAAAAGAAGGGATCGGTTGGTAGGACACATTCTTAGACATCAACGAATTGCGAATTTAGCATTGGAGGGAAGTGTTTGGGGTAAAAACTACAGAGGAAGGCCAAGAGATGGATATAGTAAGCAGATTCAGACTGATTTAGGTTGCCGTTCTTATGTGGAGTTGAAGAGGCTTGCTCAGGATAGGGTACTGTGGAGAGTTGCATCAACCAGTCTCCGGACTGAAGACCACAACAACAATATTCGAGGGGCGATCAAATGAAAAGGTACGAAACTACACTGTAGGTATAATTGAAGTATTCATTCAAAAATAATCAGCATAGGCCTGAGAACTATACCACTGTTCAACGAGCTGGAGGATTCCCTGTTTCAAGAATTCCGGTGGCTGTGACAAGAGCCAGTCTTGTACTGCGACCTTCAGTTCGTCGTCCGTGTTGAAACGCTCCCCTCCGAGTTGTCTTTTTAGCTGCCCAAACGGATGGAAGTCACAGGGCGACATGTCCGGGCTGTAGGGCGAAAGCTGCTTTAACTTGAATTTGGTCAGCACACCGTGTGTGACCCTGGAGACGTGTGGACGCCCGGTATCATGGAACAGGATCACTCCCTCAGTGATGGATCTGGGTAGGCTACGGAGTCTCTCAGAGTACGCGTCACTGTTAATGGTTTTCCGTGCTCGAGGAATTCGATGAGTATCGGACCTCAGACTTCGAAAAAGACGGTGAGCATCACGTTGCCTGCAGAGGGCACAGCCTTGAAGTTTTAGGGAGAGGTGAGACGCATGCTTCGCCTCCATAGATGCCGCACTACGTTATCCCAAATCGGCAGATACAAATTTCAACCGCTTTGGTTGTTAAGACGTTGCTTAACTTTTTATTTGAACACCCCTCGTACAATCGGACACCACCGGGAACTAACGCCAGTATTACATACTTAAAAATAAGTTAAATCTAGGAATGCACAGCGAAAAATTCGCTAGACACAAAATTGCAACACACATGTGCCGTTTCATCAGAATACTCGTTTTATGTGACTAAACTGGTATGAGTCGCGTGCGTGCTAGCGCTTTCAAAGCAGCCTGTGACTGGTTAACGGGGTCCCGGCCCTTGATTTATTCGCTGGTCCTCGCCTGCCTTTACTGGCTACCGGCTACTTGCGCCGCTACCTACCCTCTACCGGAGAACCACGCGGCCATAAACTTGACGTCACGGTCGCTAGGCATTCAACGAGCAGAACCAGATTACTCGGATAGACGCAGCTCTGCCCAGCTGCCTTCATATCAGGCGGGCCGCATAAAAACGCCCACGTAAAAAACACGACACCTGGAAAGGGTAGATGTACAGTACTGTACATTAGCATAATCTGCAGAAATAATTTGCATTTGTAACATGTCTGCCCGGAGGTTCAAGGTCACAGGGCTGCACTATCAAATCTATATATATATATATATATATATATATATATATATATATGAATTGCTGTTCGTTAGTCTCGCTAAAACTCGATGACGGCTGATCCGATTTGGCTAATTTTAGTCTTGAAATATTCGTGCAAGTTCAGGGAAGGTTCAAACGGTGATAAAATATGGAAAAGTTCTCCGGAAAAGAGGAAAATCGGCAAAAACTGAAACAGCTTCTTCCAGTGAGCTATCAATACAGTTCGTCCATTTCCGATAAATTGTGTGTACATTTCATGTTGAAAGCAAGAGGAGGGTACGCATCAAATAAAAATTTGCAAAAATCGCCCGGAAAGTAGGAAAATTTAGGAAAAACCGAAAGCAATTTTTTTCTACCAATAAAAATCAATTGCTACACGGTTTTAAGAGCATCACTTGAGTACGGCTTGACAGGACAAGGTTTGTATGAAATAAATTTTTTGGAAAATCTACCGGACAATTTAAGGACTACAGAAAATGCGTTCTTCAATGTGTTTTTGATTGGATTCAGCACTATAACTGACTATTCGCTCGACGACGAGGGGTAGTTGTTTCTTTGTTTCGTTCATTATGGTCTTGTAAAAGTTTTGAGTAAAAAGAAAGAGGGACAGTTAAGAAGGAAAGCCGCAAAATTCGAACCAAGTTCCCATTTCAATGTGTTTCTAAATGTACTTAACATTATAAGTTGACAACCGTTCATCCGATTACGATAAAATTTTCATCCTTTGACGTTCAACGAAATATGAACTTTCTTATGAACTAAAAATTTCCGAAAGTTACCAGGAGAATTTGAAAATTCGCGAGAAACTGAAAAATCTTTTTTAAATTGAATAAAAATATCATTCGTCTGATTGCGATAAAATTTTGCATATTTGACGTTCAAAGCAAAACTAACGTTCTTATGACACAAAAATTTGGAAAAGTTTCCCGGAAAATTGGAAAATACAGAAAAAATAGAAAGAGATTTTTCCTTGAAATATCAAAACCATTTATCTGATTGCGATAAAATATTGCACATTCGACCTTTCAAAGCGAGAGTGAGGTTTGAGTGAAGTAAAAGTTTTGGAACAGTTGGCCAGAAAATAGGAAAATTTGTGGAAAACTGAAAGAGATCTTTTCTTTGGGATATCAATATAATTCGTACGATTGCGATAAAATTTTGCACATTTGACGTTCAAAGCAAGAGCACATACATATTAGCAATTGCGAAACATTGCCAGGACGACTAGTAGCTCATAAAGATGATAGCAGAAACTCTTCGTTGAAACGTGCGACAACGCTCCCGAGCACCTCCTAGCGCCGTGAGTTGTAAACTAAAACTGCGTGTCAACGGACGATTTACACTGTGAGATTCACTTATATCATTCGTCGGCTACTTTGTAGAAGTAGGAAATGATTGGAAGAGGGAGTGTATGTGCTACATAAGGCTGCAATAGGTAACTACAAACAGCAATGCACTCCGAAATCTTTCTTCAGGTTCCAAAACAATAGAGAATTCTAAATAAGATAGTTTACGGAGGCTACTATCAGGCCTTCTGATATCGTTTACTTCTAATAAACAGTGTCTTTAACGCTTTGTTTTATCTTTCTTGTAAGTTGTTTATAGATACAGTGATTCATTCGTAAGCGAAGAGCTGACTAGCACAAAGTTTTAAAAAAGAAGCGCCCAGAGCATTTGAATAAAAGGCATGCATTATGAGCAAACCATTTTTTGGAGAAAGATTTCAGAAATAATTTGTTCATTGTTGTAGTTTTAAAGAAATGGTGGTTAAAGTTTAATAACAACAAATGTATAACATCAATTTTTATTTGAATCCCTTCATTTATAGCGTACACGAGGCTTCAGACACAGCAGAATACCTTTACTGTCAGCCGTCTGTATTTAAGCAACAATTATATTTTACGAAACACAAGGCTAAACAGAAAATTAAAATAATGTCTAACATTTTCATTGCCATTTCCAGTATTTGGCCTACATACTAATGAACACGTCCTTCGAATAAAACTCTTCAGGAGTGCATCCTGTGCAACCAGTGTGGACATGTATACTGTAGATCCAACTTCACCATCAACGTTTGTATACAAGTACTCCACGACAAATGTAATGGAAAGTTGTACGTAAAACCATATAAGATATGACATTGTAAATATAGGAGATCAGAAGATGACGTCTGTGAACGTCGAAGCCTGTCATCCACAAATAAAAAACGCGATATTGACTGAAACTTATATAAATTAATTTAGATCGCCCCAAAGAACAATGAGTTCCATACATTTTTTTTTCCTACTTCTTCTTTTTTTCCCTTGCACGTGTACATGTGCACGCGTATGACGGCCACCACACTTCTTCCCTTATTCCAAAAGTTTTATGAGCCGTGCAACGGAAAAAAATTGACGCAAGTGAATTTACGTTATTCTTGCAGAGATTTAATCTAAACAGGTGTTACAACACATATTAATTCTTAAGTTTTTACGAGAAAATTTATAATTCAACGCATCTGAGAAAACATATATGATTGTTGACGTATTCATCTAGATAACGACTTTTCACGTGGAGACTCAAAGCACCGTCTAGTGATGATTCGCCACTGATAACTCCTTCCTCACCGTTGATTCTCTGATTAATTGTTGCATATGGCTTTTTTTTACAAGCACCCGCTTTAATACAAAATAAGTTATGCAGAAGAATAGCTGATTTTCGGAATTAAAAAGTTAGTTTCATTAATTTTAGTTTATTCAGGATATCAACAAACTTAATCTTCACTTGCAATATTTGTTTTCATAGGACATTTGACACAAGTTCACAATACATTAATGCCTGATTTCACATGAAGCATTGAACATGATATTATACAGAACATATCTATATAATATATTATCATAGTTGGGTATTGTGAATATTGACATGGAAAATGAGAGAGGAAACAGCTGACATTTCTACTCTTCCACAATGTAAATCTTTTTCCAACACGATTAACAATGAATGTGCATTTGTCATTCCAAAACACATAAATACGCAAACTACCAAGAAATCGTCGCATAGTCAGAAATGAGCGAGACGCTCGCAACAAGTTTCTTTAAGAGGCCGAAGCAGCAGCGGCGTGGCGACGAACTGACGCGAAGTGTCGGCTTTACTGTTGCATTTCGCATCTGTATTTACCACTGACCTCTACACTACCTGGATGATGAACTATTGATTCTGAGCATGCTATCCAATGGCTATTAAGTATCACAAGAAAACGAAAAGGAAATATGTTACGATTACGTACTCATGCGAGTCTGTTAGTGCACATATTGACATATATTTCAAATCCAGTAGTAATAAAGCAATAATTTGTCACGTAATAACTGAAAAAACTAATTGACTAATTACAACATGGCAAACAGTGTGAAATTGTGTGCAAAACATGTGTTGTTGTGGTCTTCAGTCCGCAGACTGGTTTGATGCAGCTCTCCACGCTACCCTGTCCTGTGCAAGTCTCTTCATCTGAGAATAGGTTCGGCAACCTACATCCTTTTGAATCTGCTTACTATATTCGTGCCTCGGTCTCCCTCTACGATTTTTACCTCACACGCATCCTTCTAATGCTAAGTTGACAACTCCTTGATGTCTCAGAATGTGTCCAACCAATCTATCCCTTCTCTTGGTCAGGATATGCCAGAAACTCCTTTTCTCCCCGATTCGGTTAAGCACCTCCTCATTAGTAACGTGATCTACCCATCTAATTTTCATCATTCGTCTGTAGCACCACATTTCAAAAGCTTCTATCATCTTTTATTTGAACTCCTTATCGTCCACGTTTCACTCCCATACAATGCTACACTCCAGACAAATGCTTTCAGAAAGGACTTCCTAACATTTAATTTAATATTCGATGTCAGAAAATTTCGCTTCTTCAGAAACGCTTTTCTTCCCACAGCCATTCTGCATTTTATATCTTCTTTTCTTCAGCCATCAGAAGTTATCTTGCTACTCAAACAACAAAATTCATCTACTACTTTTATTGTCTCATTACCTAATCTAATTCCTTCAGCATCGCCCGGCCGGCCGCGGTGGCCGAGGGGACTGAGGCGCTCCAGTCACGGTTTGCACGGCCACTACGGTCGGGGCTTCGAATCCCCCCTCAGGCATGGATATTTGTGCCGTCCTTAGTCTTAGTTCATAAGTAGTTTGTAAGTTTAGGGACTGATGACCCCGTGGTTAAGTCCCATAAAAAAAAGCAGCATCGCCCGATTTTTTGACATTGCATCCATTACCTGTGTTTTACTCCTGTTAATGCTCATCTTATGTCTTCCTTTCAAGACACTGTCCATTCCATTCAGTTTCACTTCCAAATCTTTTGCAGTCTCTGACTGAATTACTATGTCATCAGAAAACCGCAATGTTTTTATTTCTTTTCCCTGCACTTTAACACCCTCTCCAAATGTGTCCTTCCATTCCTTTACTGCCTGTTCAATGTACAGATTAAACATATGAATGTGCAAACACCCAAGTTATACATCCAGATTGTATAGAAATCATTGGAACGATTTTAGTACTTACCGGTAACAACAGACTCTGGAACTGTAGATTACGTCTAACCTTCCCTAAGCGGAAATTAGGTTCTGAAAATGGTATCATAATTTGCTTCACAAGGGCGATGGTATACGTCCGTCAGCAAATAAACCCTAACCTTAAACTTCGCACAAATTACATGAAACAGAATCTCGCTAACGGAGTAAACATAGTCAGTAGGACTACTATTCGTTAGATTTAGTGATCCTGAGTGAAGCTCGTAATTATCCTGCACTTGAGTTAGGCTCTTCTATTAGGATTCAAGAAATTAAATTCTGTCTTCATCCATTTGTAATCTTAATCAGACTCTGTTAATCCACTACTCAGCGAGAAATGTATCTGTCGACGCAGAAGAAACAAATTCTGTCTACTGGGCAATATATAACACCAGGACATTTCTTCTACCACACATATACAAGCAGAAGTGGTCAATGATCAAATACCAACACAGAAATTATCTGCATTTTCAAAGGATCACGGGGACCGCCGTTCGATTCAGTAAGATGAGAGACCAAGTGCCATCTTGCTTACTGGTCGAGAGAAGAAGTAGAAGTGAAGTAAAACGAAACTCCCCTCTTTCCCTTGCCAATTACAGATGCGGATACAGACCAAGTTAGCTTATTTAGAAAAATAAAAATAATTCCTCCAATCATGGGATCCATTACTATTTTTGTTGCTAGAGTGGGAGCGAGAAAAATTCTCCCTTCACGTCATACCATCTTATCCCATTACATTTCCTCTTACGAGACTGGTGTTGTCTGGCCCTACCCAGTACTGGGCGAAGGAGAGAGAAAGAGATAACTTTAGAGTGAGATTGAAAATTACAAATATCACAGACCTAGCAGCCCTCTTACTATATGTTTATCTGCCAATTGAGTTCCGCGAAGGCCTGAGGTTGCCCATGTGAAAAGTGGAATTGTAAAACAGAAGTTTATGTTTGTCCACAGTTCTTGAAAGTCAGTCCTGACAAACTCCTTTGTTCTCTTTTGTGGGCTGGTCCTTCCACTGACACCGATAAACATTGACAATGCATGTTATCGTTTCAGCGGAAAGTTGTCCACAAAAGAAACGACCTTTTCTGCGTACTGCAGACAGCAAGGCACATAAAACATGCGTTGCGCTATCAGCCTACAGTGCAGCGGGTGAGTGACGATAATAAAGAAGTGGCACCTAAATCTATGGCCTATTTGCCTTTCGCAGGAAGCATTTCCAACAGACTTGTCGTATTTTCGAAAATATGATACGTAAAGTGTTTTTCGACCTTCTTCTAAGACAATGGCTCTGTTAGGTGTCTATCGATTCCTTGCAGTTGTGGCATGTCATCTATTGATCAGACAATCAGGACTGTGGAAGACCGATGTATTGAACACAAACGTCAAAAAAATGCTCAAATGTTTACAAAGCTATAGGACGCAACTGCGTAATTATTAGTCCATGGCTTACAAACTACTTAAACTAGGGTCAACTAACCTAATGACAACACAAACACCCATGCTCGAGGGGGGACTCAAACCCCCGACAGCGAACGGCCGCGCGCGCCGCAGCACGGCGCCCCAGTGCGCACGGCTAATACGCCGCGGCACACAAACGTCACACACGCTTACGACAGCCGAGCAAATTCGCTGTTGCAAAACACTGTTTTGGCACCGGTCATCCTATGCAATACAACAGCACAGATTCTGGCATGCACTTCCACGTATTGAGATACTATTATTAAGGAAGCTGTTGAAATTAAACTAGCAAGCGACCTTATAAAAAAAGATGGTGGTTTTTGCTTAAATTATGCAATGGAGTCCGGCACTTTCTCTCGTCAGAAAACAGAGGTATAAAATTAATGCTGCCTCGCCTGTTGATTAACAGTCACTATCGAGATTTTTGATGTTTTATTATCTTTGGTTGTGTTGACTCTATAGGGACTCGTACTGTGTGTTTTACCTTCCTTACTTAACCTTTGCAAACCGAGGTATTAAATTCGCTTGCACGTTGTTTCCTTTAGTGCAGTTGTGCCTTGAGAAGGGCAGGGTGTGCTTCTGCCGAAATATCGGCGGTGGTCGACGACGTCACCCGATAGCATACCCATAAGTTGTTTGAACATTCAGTACGCCAGGAAAAGTTAAGGTATCCCTGCTTGTCTCTATCGACCACATTGTCGAGGGGACGTTAAACCCTAATCTTCCCACAATGTTGATAGCCATAAAGCCAAACACACACAGGCGCGCGCGCGTGCTTTGATCTTCATTCCTTCTTCGGTAGAGCCATGGTATGCAAAGAAATAAGGATATTTTCTTTTTTTATTTCATTTTGAAGAATACCATGCGTATCATGTAGAATTTGAGTAATTATAAAATATCTGATTACTGCTAGCATCTTTCAGCTCAATTTCGAAGCAAAAATTATCCACGGATGCTGAAGGATACAAACGTGGGACAGGAAAATGATTCAGTCACCCGGGGCTGTGTACCACAACATGGCAACAACAGAATGTTTAGAAGACATCCGCCAGTCAGATCTCTTTTAGCCACTGAAAATGATAAAATTCGCTTTGATTGGCTGAGTATTGCATATCGTTAAGCCGGCCGCGGTGGCCGAGGGGACTGAGGCGCTTCAGTCACGGCCTGCACGGCCACTACGGTCGGGGGTTCGAATCCCCCCTCGGGCATGGATATTTGTGCCGTCCTTAGTCTTAGCTAGTTCATAAGTAGTTTGTAAGCTTAGGGACTGATGACCCCGTAGTTAAGTCCCATAGGTTCTACAAACATTTGAACTTTGAACATATCGTTAACACAAATCATAGGGCCACGATGTTTTTTTTTTTTTTTTTTTTTTTTTTTTTTTTTTTTTTTTTCACGGCAAAAGTTCCGACTAAACGGAAGTTTGTTTGGAAGTGATGAAGCGATTGTTGGAGCTTGAGAACGTTGGTTCAGTTGGTGCTAAAACAGCACAGAACCATGGTGATTTGCTTAAGGGCATTTTTGGCAGCGTGATTATTACTGTTGTGACCGAACTGACGAGTTCACAGGCACACGGAAGAGCGCACTCTGGGATTTGTGGCTGAAGGAAAGAGGTGGGAGTTATCCAGTCTGAGTGTTCCACACTCGAGCGGCTTTAGGGACACCCAAGGCGCCACCAAAGATGGAGGCTGTACTCCGACCTGAGGGCCAGAAATGTAGAGTTTCGTATTTTATTCTGGCACAGTGAATCTTTAATAATAATATTAACTACTTTGTGTTGAAGTATTATATCACTGTCAGTGGAGAATTCATTTCCACCAGTTCTTCGGTTAAGCAGACAAAGACTGCTACTGCTTATTGTGTGTTCACTATCACAGTAAGAGAGGGTACAAATAAATATTCCGACCATTAACCAAATATATTATCAACTGCACGTTTGCTAATGACGTTGTTGTTGAGTTCTTCAGCCCAAAGATTGATTTTATGACCTAAGTTGTGCAGCCTTCTTCATCTGTGAATAAGAACGGCAACTTAAGTCCTTTTTAACCTGCTCACTGCAGTCGTCTCTTAGTCTCCCTCTGCCAGTATTACCCCAGAATCTGTCCCAACACACCATCTCATTTTTAGTCACAAATTTCTTTTCACTCCATTTCTGTTCAGTACGTGTCCATTACCTACACGATCTGCGCATCTAACCTCCACTATACGTCTGCAGTACCACATTTGGAAAGTTTCTATAATCTTTTTATCATCCAAGTTTTCCCCCCGTAAAATGCTACACTCCAATCAAATGCTATCAGAAATGACTTACTAACATATAAATTAATATTGGATGTCTTCTTCAAAAATGCTTTTCTTCCCATAGCCGTTCTACATTTTATATGCTATTTTTTTCGGCCATCAGAAGTTATTTTGCTACCCAAATAACGAAACTCGTCTACTACTTTTAATGCCTACTAACCTAATCCAATTCCTTCAGTATTGTCTGATTTCTTATACTGCATTCCATTACCCTTGTTATGCTCTTGTTAATGTTCGTCTTATACCCTCTTTTAAACACAGTCCATTCTATCCAATAGTTCGTACAGGTCTTTTTCTATCTCTGACAGAATTACAATGTCATGGGTTAACCGCACAGTTTTTATTTTTCCCCGTGAACTTTCACTCATTCTACAAATTTTTCCTTGCTTTCATTCACAGCCTGCTGAATGTAGGGACCGAAGATCATTAGGGAAAGGCTACAACCCTGTTCTCCTACTTTCCCAACAACTGCGTTCTTTTCTTTGCCTTACATTATTGTAATAACTGTCTGTTATGTGTACAATTTGTTTATAAATTTGCGTTCGCTATATTTTACCCAAACTAACTTCACACATTAAAAGAACTGATTCCAGTCTGCAGTTTCGAAAGCTGTCTGCATATCTATGACAGATAAAAACTTAGATTTACTTTTTCTTAATCCATCTTTTAAGATAGGTCGTAATATGATTACTGCCTCAAGCGTTTCTACATTTCTTATAAATCGAATCGGTTCAACCCTGAGGTCCATTTCTGTGAGTTTTTCTATTCGGCTGTAAATAATTCGTGTTAGTTATTTGCGACCATAACTTCTTAAACTGATAGTTCCTTGATTTTCACACTTGTCTGCACTTTGTTTCTATATTCTTCTTGAAGTCGGAGGGTATTTCTCCGCCGCGGTGGAGTAGCCGAGCGGTCTAAAGCGTTTCGCTGCGGAGCGTGAGGTTGCTCGCCGTGGAGGTTCGAGTCCTCCCTGGGGCATGGGTGTGTGTGTTTGTCCTTAGGTTAGTTTACCTAGGTTTAAGTAGTTTGTAAGCTACGGACTGATGACCACGCAGTTTGGTCCGATAGATTTACAAACATTTGAACATTTTTTTTTGTATTTCTCCTGTTTCATATTTGTTGCACACAAGACGGAGCAGTTGCTTCATTACTGGCTCTCCAACGACGTCAGCAGTTTAGCAGAAATATCAACTACTTCAGGAGCCGTATTTCGACTTTAAGTGCTCTGGCAAATACCTCTCGTACTACAGCATCACTTAACTTAAACTAGTTTCTCTTCCGATTCTACAGTACTCCCTTCATGTTCATTTTCCTTGTATAGCTCCTCTATATATTCCTTCCAGAGTGAGATTTCCCTTCTTTGTTTTTGTGCTGATTTGCCGTGTCATGTCTTGATATTCCTGCAGCTGCTTGCCTTGTTTTTAAACATCTTCATTTTTCTGTATATGATGTCTTTCATCTAATTATCCATTCCTCTACCGACTTGCATTTGTCCTTGAGCCACTCCTGCTCAGTCAATCTGCGCTTCCTATCAAACTCATATTTTAGCCTTCTGTACCCTGTTTCACTTGCTTCACGTGCTGCATTTATATATTGTCTTCTCATATCAATCTAGTATCCCTTGCATTCTCCAAATTTTTCTGTTAGGCCTCGTCATTCTATCTATACGATCCCTGTTGCCTGCACTATTTCATCTATCAAAGCTACGTATTCTTCTCCTAATGCATTACTTTCCACTGTTTCGGTCAATCCATGCCTGATACCCACTCCAAATCTCTCGACAACCTCACGTTACTTCAGTTTTCTAATGATAGTTTGTCTTGTTTCGTTAGATTCTCAGTCAACACCCATCACTTGTGCTATCATATAATTGTGTTGCAAAAATTTATACTTTGGGGTAATGTAGTATTTCGTAACCTTGTTATTAAATATTTAATTGCAGTAGTGTTACTGCTTCATTTCATTATTTTTTATTGGATTAATGTTTTGTGTTTTGATGTCCATTACTCAAGCAAGTGCACGGTTGCTTAGTGAGAGGGGTCAAGTCTTACATAGCGTTGAACTTACGTTCGTACAACACAGTAATGGACATCTTGCGATGGTGCAGCTCCTGTATCTTCCGTGCTTGCTGTATTAGATGTGTAGTTAAATTCGCCTTATGCAAGACACCTTGTTTTGTTTTAGCACCCAAACATGTTTCGGCTCTTATTGTGCCATCTTTCGTGCGTTTTTGGCTTTTATTTTCTAGAATAACATGTTACAACAATTTTTAACAATTTTTAATTATGTAGTCATTTAAACGAGTTATTTGATTTGACAAATTTTTTGTGGTTATAAGAGTAATTGATTTACGATTCTTACATCATGTCATTCGCAGGAATTGTTTCTTCTTTGATTGAGAAATAACAAGTATTCTCAGCATGTCATCTGCAAACAAGACGTTTTTGAACACTAATAAAAACACGAAAATGTTGTAATATTAAACAATGTTTATTGTTTAGTACAAACTAGTTTTTGGCCGTTTCGCCATCATCAGGTACATCGGTTACTATATACAAACGCAAGGCAAAGATTTGCGACATGTGCATCAAAGAATGACATGGATAAGCGAAAGATAAACGTTGTTAGGAAGGTATATTAAGAAATGTTCAAATGTCTGTATAGCTTATGGGACTTAACTTCGAGGTCATCAGTCCCTAAACTAACAAACTACTTATGAACTAGCTAATCCTAAGGATGGCACAAATATCCATGCCCGAGGGGGGATTCGAACCCCCGACCGTCGTGGCCGTGCAGACCGTGACTGACGCGCCTCAGTACCCTCGGCCACCGCGGCCGGCGGTATATTAAGAAGTGGTCCAAAATTATCCAGGGGCAGATATTGACTCTGACCATAACTTATTGGTTATGAACTGCAGATTAAAACTTAAGAGACTGTAGAAAGATAGAAAAGTTAGGAGATGGAACCTGGACAAACTGAAGGAACCAGTGGTGGTTGAGAGTTTAGGAAGGAGCATTAGGCAAGAATTGGATGAAACGGAGGAAAATAATACAGTAGAAGTATGAGTAGCTCTTAGAGATAGTATAGTTAAGGCCGCAGAGGGTCATATAGGCAGAAGGACAAGACGTAATAAAAATCTCTGGATAACACAGGATATACTGAACTTAATTGATGAGAAGAGAAAATATAAAAATTCAGTAAGTGAAGTAGACAAAAGGGAGTACAAACGTCTGAAAAATGAAATTGACAGGAAGTGTAGACTGGCTATGCAGGAGTGGCTAGAGGACAGATGCAGAACCACAGAGGAATGTATAACTATAAGAAAGATAGATACCACCTGCAGGAAAATAAAAGAGATATTTGGACGCAAGAAAAGCAGCTGTATGAATATCAAGAACTCAGACGGAAAACCAGTAGTAACAAAGAGGGGAAAGCTGAACTTTAGAAGGAAATGGAGGGCCTATACAAAGGAAATAAACTTGAAGGCAATATTTTAGAAATGGAAGACGAAGTGGACGAAGATGAAATAGGTGATATGATACTGCTAGAAGAATTTGAAAGAGCGCTGAAGGATTTGAATCGAAACAAGGCTCATGGAGTAGATGATACTCTGTGGGAACTGCGGATATCGTTAAGAGAGTCAGTATTGAAGAAATTGTTCCACCTGGTATGCAAGATGTATGAGACAGGGGAAATACCCTCCGACTTCAAGAAGAGTGTCGCAATTCCAATTCCAAAGAAATCAAGTGCAGACAAATGTGAAGTTTACAGAACTATCAGTTTAATGAGTCATGTTTGCAAAATGCTAACAAGAATTATTAACTGACAAATGGAAAAACTTGTGGAATCAAACCTCGGGGAAGATCAACTTGGTTTTAGGAGAAATGTAGGAACACGCGAGGCAATACTCACATTAAGACTTATCTTAGAAGATAGGCTAAGGAAAGGGAAACCTACTTTTTTTAGCGTTTGTAGAATTGGAGAAAGCTTTTGACAATGTCGACTGGAATATACTCTTACAAATTCTGAAGGTAACAGGGGTAAAATTTAGGGAGAGAAGAGTTATATTAAACCTATATAAAAACTAGGCAGCAGTTATTGGTGTCGAAGGGCAAGAAAGGGACGCAAAGTTTGGGAAGGGAGTAAGACAGGATTGTAGCCTTTCCCCCAATTTTGTTCAATCTGTATATTGAGCAAGCTGTGAAGGAATGCAAGGAGAAATTTGGAGACGGAATTAAAATTCAGGGAGAAGAAATGAAAACTTTCCGGTTTGCCGATGACATAGTTATTTTGTCAGAGACTGCAAAGAATCCTGAAGAGCAACTAAATGGAATGAACAGTGTCTTGAAAGGAAGATATAAGATGAATATTAACAAGAGTAAAACAAGGGTAATCGAATGGAATGTCAGAAAATCGGGCGATGCTGAAGGAATTAGATTAGGTAATGAGACAGTAAAAGTAGTTGTGAGTTTTGTTGTTTGGGTAGCAAGATAACTTCTGATGGCCGAAGAAAAGAAGATATCAAATGCAGAATGGCTACGGGAAGAAAAGCGTTTCTAAAGAAGCGAAACTTGTTAACATCCAATATTAATTTAAATGTTAGAAACTCCTTTCTGAAAGCATTTGTCTGGAGTGTAGCATTGTATGGGAGTGAAACGTGGACGATGAGGAGTTCAGACAAAAAGATGATGGAAGCATTTGACATGTGGTGTTACAGACGAATGATGAAAATTAGGTGGGTAGATCACGTAACTACTGAGGAGGTGCTTAACCGAATTGGGGAGAATAGGAGTTTCTGGCATATCCTGACTAAGAGAAGCGATAGATTGGTGGGACTCATTCGGAAACATCAAGAAATTGTCAACTTAGCATTAGAAGGAAGCAGTGGCGTAACTAGGACTTGGCTTTGGGGGGGGGGTGGGATAGATCTGCTTGATGAGCAAAATTTCTGTCAGTTTCCAGACAGACTACCATCTACCACTCCCGATGAAGATTAATTCACTCCCATCCAATGAAAGCTTATGGTAAAACGCCCTTTACCAGATTTGTCTTACACAATTTTTTTTATGGGTTCTGGGGGGGGGGGCGTTCTATCCACCTCATCCCCCCCCCCTTAGTTACGCCACTGGAAGGAAGTGTGTGGGGTAAAAATCGTAGACGGAGACCGACGGACGAATACAGTAAGCAGATTAAAAAGAATGTAGGTTGCTGAACGTATTCTCAGATGAAAAGACTTGCTCAGGACAGTGTAGCGTGAAGAGGTGCATCAAACCAGTCTGCGGACTGAAGACCACAACAACAACCAAAATTATTAACTATGGACTAAGTAGCTAAGAAACGTAAGTGACAATTCCAAAAATAAATTACACAGTATTTGTTTCACGTTTCTTCACCGTGTCCGTGAATAATTTGTCATATATATATATATATATATATATATATATATATATATATATATATATATATATATATATATATATATATATAGTTTACCAATAGGCGTACAAACTTTTATGAATAGTTACATTTACCTTCACCCTATCTGTGAATATTTTGTTGTAATCCTATTTGTTTCGTAATAGTCTTACAGCGCCACACACATCTTTATCACCTTTTCGAAAAGTTATCAAAGGCACTATAGGCCAAATTATTCCATTACCCTTCTTTTACAATCAAACAACCGTGTACCAATTGTCATGTTATTAACTTTTCCAAATAATCACTAATTTTAGTAACAAATACCATGTAATTTATTTTTAAACTGTCACGTACATTTCTTAGCTACTCAGTCAATAATTAATAATTTCGGACCACTTCTTAATTTACCTTCCTAACAATGTTATCTTTCTCTTATCCATGTCATTCTTTGATGCACACGTTGTAAAATTTTTGCCTTCACGTTTGTTTATAGTAACCTTTGTACCTGATGATGGCGTAACAGCCGGAAACTAGTACTAAACATTGTGGAATATTGCACCATTGTCGTGTTTTTTTATTAGTGATCATGTATCAAATATTCTACCAAGAACCAACGGAGCTGGCCGCGGTGGCCGAGGGGACTGGGGCGCTACAGTCACGGTCTGCACGGCCACTACGGTCGGGGGTTCGAATCCCCCCTCGGGCATGGATGTTTGTGCAGTCCTTATCATTAGCTAGTACATAAGTAGTTTGTAAGTTTAGGGACTGATGACCCCGTAGTTAAGTCCCATAAGCTATACAAACATTTGAACATTTTTGAACCAACGGAACATTCTATCAACAAGACATTTTTATTTACGAAAAGTAATTGATTATTACAAATTCGCCTAGAAGATACGTTGAAACATCGTTACATGCGGCTGGTTAATGAATGACTTACGTTCGAGTTGTGGTGTTGCTGCTTGTTTATTTGTGGCATGAACTACGTTTTATGGTGTTAAGTACACTTTTTGTTGTGAACTTGCATTGTTTATGTAACAATTTGTCTTATTGTGTTGGCTGCCACGGCGGAGCGGTCGGCCGGCCGCGGTCGGTCGGCCGCGGTGGCCGAGGAGACTGCGGCGCGCCAGTTACGCTCTGCACGGCCACTACGGTCGGGGGTTCGAATCCCCCCCTCGGACATGTGTATTTGTATCGTCCTTAGTATAAGGTAGTAAATAAGTAGTTTGTAAGTTTGGTGATTGATCACCCCGTAGTTAAGTCCCATAAGCTTAACAAACATTTGATTTCGGAGCGGTCGAACGCATTGAGGCGGTGTGCTGCTATGCGCGAGGAGGGGAACCCTCAGTGTTTTTCAGGGAAACACAACAATAGAACAATAGAGGTTCCTTAAAGTAACTTATGCGAACAATAACACACACAACCTTGTCTGAGATAGGACTCCAACCTCTGATGGGAGCGGTCGCACAGTCGGTAGCATGGCGCCTTAGAGCTGGCGGCTATTCTCGTATGGGTACTGACGAGGTAACGAAATGTACAAATGTTTGTAAAGCTTAAGGGACGTAGCACGGGCTATTGTGAGGCCTTGTTTCTAGGTGGTGTTGAATGAACTGAGTTTGTCAGCCGGCGCGCTGCGGCTGACGGTAGAGCACGAGTTGTCAGGGGAAGCAAGTGGAGGCACGAATCCCAACACAGTCACTTCACAACAGAGAATCGTCCGCTAGTTTGAGTCTGCGGCCACTGTTAGCAGCGCGGGAGTAGCCGAGCGGTCTGGAGCGCCACGTAGCGAATTGCGCGGCCACCCGCGTCGGAGTTTCGAATCCTCCCTCGGGTATGAATGTTTTTGTTGTCTTTAGTATAAGTTAGTTCATAAGTAACTTCCTGGCAGATTAAAATTGTGTGGCGGAACCGGGACTCGAACCTGGGACCTTTGCCTTTCGCGGGCAAGCGCACTACCGACTGTGCTATCCCGACACGACTCACGATGCCGCCGCACAACTTTACTTCCGCCATTCTGGAAACATCCCTTAGGCTGTGGCTAAGCCATGTCTCCACCATATCCTTTCTTCCAGGAGTGCTAGTCTTGCGTGTTTGCAGGAGAGCTTCTGTGAAGTTTGGAAAGTAGGAGGCGAGGTACTGGCGGAAGTAAAGTTGTGAGGCGGTATCGTGAGTCGTGTCGAGATAGCACTGTCGGTAGTGCGCTTGCCCGCGAAAGGCAAAGGTCCTAGGTTCGAGTCCCGGTTCCGCCACGCAATTTTAATCTGCCAGGAAGTTTCATATCAGCGCACACTCCGCTGCAAAGTGAAAGTTTCATTCTGAGTTCATAAGTAGTTTGTAAGTTTAGGGACTGACGACCCCACTGTTAGGTCCCATAAGCTCTACAAACATTTGAACATTTTTTGAGCCACTGATATGTTCTATGAAAATGTAAGATTTCTCGGTGGTTGAATAAGCTATTCTGTGGCAAATTAATTGTATGAAAATGATCTACAAAGAGAAACTATAATTAAATGAATCTTAAATTTCAGTTTGTTGAAGGGAAGAGCATGATATAGCTAAGAAACTTATTTTGCTGGACCGATACACATATGATGAACACCGTGTCTGAACAAAATTTCAACTTACATAACATAAAATTGAAAATCATTTTTATGCATACCTTGAAGATAAAAAGAATATTACTTGTTTTACTTTTTAGTAAAATACCAATGTCCGGAACCACTTCCTGAGCGCTGAAAATTCGGAGGCAAGCTTCTAATTTCACATCTGCCAGCGAGCCTCTGTGTCTAGATTTCCTCCTTTTCATTGCAGAAAAGAGCTGGTCGCACAAATGCGTGGAGCCAAACAAAGATATAATTACGGCTGCGGATGTATGAAGTCTGCACGGCCACTACGGTCGGGGGTTCGAATCCCCCCTCCGGCATGGATATTTGTGCCGTCCTAGTTCGTAAGTAGTTGATAAGTAGTTTGTAAGTTTAGGGACTGATGACCCCGTAGTTAAGTCCCATAGACTTTACAAACATAAGAACATTTTTTTGTATGAAGTCTTGGACATTTATTTTGAGGAAAGTTTTTATAAAAGCACAACAGGCAAACTTCATCACCATAAACTAAAGGCTATGACTTACCGTTTTAGCCATGTCCCTGTCTCCATTGCCATCCACTTCAATTCCTCATATGAATTTAGGCCCGTTTTTTCTTTGATGTTATAAAAAGTTGCTCTTGGCCTCCATCTTGGTTTCTTCCAGAAAACTTTTCCTTCAAATATATTCTTTAGGAACTGGCTGTGTCTTATCATGTGCCCTATCATTTTTGCTTTTCTTCTTCCTGTATTCTTAAGCAGCGTTCTACTCTCATTCACTTCTGTTAGCACCTGATCATTGCTTTTTCTCTCCACCCACCTTGTTTCTGTAATTCTTCTCCAAGTCCACATTGCCGTTGCCTCCCGTCTCTTTTTCTTTCCGTTTCTCAGAGTCCATGCTTCACAATCATATGTTAAGACGCTCCAATCAAACATTTTAACAAACTTTTTTTTATAATTTCCAGTTTTATATGTTAATAAATTCCTTTTATTTTGGAAAGCTTACTTTGCTTAGGCTCTTCTTCTCTTTATATCTGTAACACATTTATTAGTTTCAGTGACTGAACCTGTTCTCGAATGTCACCTTCTAGTTCAGTATCAACTTTAGCGTTTTCTTTTGTCTTCCCTCCTACCATAGTTTTTGTTTTCTTCTTGTTCATTTATAGATTCTGTCAAATGTTAGCAACATGAACTCCGTTTCTTTTACTGATTCAGCAAATACTACTATATTACCTGTAAAACAGAGTAACTTTTTTACTAAATTTATCACGTAACTGCCTGTCACACTATAGGTCTATAAGTTCTAATTGTAGCTCAGCTTCCACAGTATCCACATCAACTGAAAAGGGAAGTGAAAATGCATTAACCTTTTCATTCAGCTACACAAAATCCTGGAAATTTATTTTCAATTCTTTGAGTAGATCAAGCAGATGAGTTTGATGCTGATAATACCGGCACTTCTGTTCCGATCTCATAGTTAAAGATGACAACTTCCAGAAATGTGCTGTATTTCCATTTCCCAGTTGCCTATTTCACAATGAGAGATTCATCTTACAGGCCTGAATGCAGTCATACATTTCTGAAATTAACATACTTTTGCCTTGCAGAGCCAAAACGTTCATATAATGCGTGATGTCACAGAGGAAGGCCAGATCTGCTCTCCACTATTCATTCTTGAGTCCCGCGACAGGTTTACCACACATGACCATAAATATAACTATTTCACTCAGAAGCTCAAAAAACCTATCAGGGACTTTTCCTCAACTCAGCCAACGTATTTCACCATACCTGCTTTCCATATCTTCCAAAAAGTTTTTGAACTGGCGATGTTTGAGAGCGTGACTGCGGATAAAATTCGTTGTTCGAGTCACCACACCCATCACATCCCTTATGTTCACACTCTTAACGCATAAATTCTTCTGGTGCAGCATGCAATGAATAGCAAAATTCTGATGTAGAACGGGTAACAATTTCAGCATCTTCCTTAAAAGTGCCACAAAACCGATATTTCGTCCACCATAACCGTTGCACTTTCACTAGGTAAAAAAACAAGGTTGTTCCATTGCAGGCCCATATTGTCAACACTTTCTTGCACACACCAAAATAACTTAGTGTCTTTCATTGGAACTAATGTAAATAAATCTCATGTGACAACAAGACTACTATCTAATCCACCAATGTAAATCGCCAACCAAGCTGTATCAGAAACGACTGTGCTCTCATACACCTTTTTACAAGAATCATTAACTTATCTGGATTATTGTTAACCATAACTTGAATTCTGCGACAAAAAGTTGAACGAGATATACTAACTGCCTGAAACGCTTTAAGTCTCTCAAGAGCTATATGTTCAGCAGCAGATATTAACCATGTTTTTTTTTTTTTTTTTTTTTTTTTTTTTTTTTTTTTTTTTTTTTTTTTTTTTTTTAAACCTTTCCTGAAACTGTGCAATACTTTGGCAATCCGGAAAGCAATGTGGTAACTAGTTCGAAATACAGATGCATTTGTCGAGTGTTCCTCCTGGAAACAAAGATAAAGTGGAGTATTAAAAATGTAAAATTATTTCCATTTCATGGTACGCAGCAGCCCAAGAAAACCTTCTTGGTTGCAGTGTGTTTTATTATTCATTAATGGCGCGTTACGCCCTTTCGTAGGGTATCCTCAGATTATCTATGTGGCAGAATTTACACGCCGGCTGCGGTGGCCGAGGGGCCTGAGGCGCTCCAGTCACGGTCTGCACGGCCACTGCGGTCGGGGATTTGAATGCCCCCTCGGGCATGGATATTTGTGCCGTCTTTAGTATTAGCTAGTTCAGAATCAGTTTGTAAGTTTAGGTACTGATTATCCCGTAGTTAAGTCCCATAAGCTATACAAACAATTGAACATTTTTATTTATTTATTTATTTTATTTTTTTAATTTATACAAGAATTACAATGGGGGTATTGGGACATGAGGTTATTTTGCGCTAAGTAGATAGTATAAATGGTAAACCACTTACGAAGCCATTTCCGTGGTGCAACACTGTACCTTCGTTTCTGGTGTCTAAATTTTTTGCAGCTTTGGATTTCTTCGTAGTCTTACAAATGATCGAGTCACGAGAAATAGAGATGGGACAGACTTGTCACTTATGTGTAAAGAACAAAACCGATGTTAATTTACTTAGCAGGAGCGGTGGACCCTGGAAACACAAGATAAGTCCATGTTTACAATTTGAATCACGGGCAGCGGGCTGGGGTGGTGTCACAGAGTACCATATATATATATATATATATATATATATATATATATATATATATATATATATATATATATATATTTTTTTTTTTTTTTTTTTTTTTTTTTTTTTTTGTGGTGGTGTGCTACTCTGATAACGTGTACAGATCTACTGTGGGTAAGGAGGGGCGCAGGAAGCCGGTGTAAAAGACGGGACAGATGCGCTCTAGTTGTATGAATACAAAAATAATGATAAGGACATTATTAAGCAGCCCAGAAATTAATAAATTGTTTGTGTTGGTACTTATTTTTATTTTATCACGCTTACGTCTCCTCAATCGAACTATCGTCGAACATGCTTGAATTTAATGCACATACAGTTCCCTTGATTTTACTAGTAATTGTTTATAAACAATTCTTGCTAAACATTACTTTTGAACAGCATTATATCTGCTTTTGCACTCTACGATTTCCGAGAGACGAATCGTTCTTTTGGGAAAATTGTTAATTCAAAAACAGAGATTATCACAATTAAACTGGTAGGCAAATTAGGATTTGAAAAATAGTTGGGAGTGTTAGCGGTGATGGCGGACTGAGGCGGACCTGGGGGCGATTGGAACTGATCTGGGGCGGGTTCTTGGAAGGGCGAGGGTGGAAGTAGCCTAAGTGACCAGTTGTGGGTGCGGTCAACTGTCCAAAAGTTGTTATTGTTTACGAGATTTCAAACACTGGTGTTACGTGCAATATCGTGTTTGATATTATCGGTCGTTGTTCCTAGCAGCTGCATTGTTTTTAAGTGCAGTTAAATGTTATCTGTCATTCGTCCTTCAGAGTGTCTACGTTCTACTGAGAGCAAGTACTTGTTCGATGTCAAGCACCATTAACCGCGGTAGGAGGTTCCGGGAAGAGTGCTATCGTTTTGATCAGCTGTCGCGCAAGTGTCCGAGGGTATAGCGATTGGGGGGGGGGGGGGGTAACGGTACCTCGCCCAATGCATTGTAGTATGCAGGAACAAAACTAGCTTTACTGTTCTACTTACGCCTAACAAGGGGAACACCAAGTACGCTACCAACGGAATTTGATGGGTCGTAGCTATGTTGTGAGGGAATTCCTCCAGACCATCACGCTAAAAGGATTTGTTCCAATGTGCCTTGATTTCCAAGGAAATCGAAATCAAATTCGCAGCAAATTACCACGCGTAACGTGTCTACTTATACATGGCGGTTACCGCTCAGCGAGACAGCGTGGTGTAATCGGCAAGATACTTGGTGTTCCCCTTGTAAGTGGTAGGATCCTATATAAACGGGACACTATATTGACAATTATGCCCCTCACGTGTACTCCATTGCTGTGTAACGGAGGACAGTCGTAGCCAATTGGATGGGTGTGGGGAAGTGGCAGATGAAGACTCGTGGTGCCTGGGAAAACACTATTTATTTCTTTATTAGTCTCTTGTGGTTTTTGGTTCCTCTGCCTGTGACTCGGGCAGGCTTTGCGAGTGACAGGCGGAAGCGCCAGCTGGGTCGCCAGGCCGGCTTGCGGACGCACTGCACGATGCAGCCGATGGAGACACTCGCCGCCCTGACGTACGCCCCGGAGTCGACGACCCCGCCCAGATGTAGGCGATGACGTCTCGCTGCTTACCGGCGTCGTGGTGTCTGGCGGCGCCCGATGAGGGAACCTCCCCCTCCCCCCCCCCCCCATCCGGCCCAGCCCGCGTGATGACATCGGAGAAGCGGAGTGGAGTGGCAGCCTTCCAGAGCCGCTCCGGTTGAAAGTCTTCACTTACAAGGGGAACACCAAATATGGTACCAACGGAATTTGATGGGTCGTAGGTATGTTGTGAGGAAATTCCTCCACACCATCACGCTAAAAGGATTTGTTCCAATGTGCCTTGATTTCCAAGGAAATCGAAATCAAATTCGCAGCAAATTACCACGCGTAACGTGTCTACTTATATATGGCGGTTACTGCTCAGCGAGACAGTGTGATGTATTCGGCAAGATGCGAGGCTGCCCTGCAGGCGACCTGGGTTGAAGTCTGACATGGGTCAATTACTTTCCACACCTGTCCGATGATTGTGCATAATTATGTATTTTTATAACCACTCTTGTGTACACGTTTGCAGTAAATGGTCAGGATAAAAGCATGTAACATTCGCTCTCTCATACATATATTATGTATTGCGCGACGATTATTTTATTCAATTTGTTGTTTCGAAGTACACTTTTAAGGCGATTGAAGCATATTTCTAAATCAGTAAACAGCCTTTTGTTAATACCTATAATATTTGGGCAACATTTAATACCCATATTTACAGTAAATAACACTGCGCAATAAATAAAATAATGAGTTGCTACTGTGTTATTTGCTATTATCCTGACTGTTTACTCAAGCTGTAACATAGGAGTAGGTATAAAGGCATATAATTATGCACAATAAAAGAAGAGAAATGCAGAAAAGTGAAAAATAAATGACCCGAGGGGGAAGTTTTTATTTTTTTAATTTTCTTGGTTATTTTTTTAATCGTTTGACTTTTCCTCATTTTTGTTTTTCTTTCTTCATGTCTTTTGCTTTGCTTAATTATTATTATTATTTTAAGTATAAAAAGAAGCAATTAAAATTTTTAAAAACTGTTCTGCGTTAGGTATCGAACCCGGATCTCCTGCAAGGGAGTCTAGCACCTTGCCGATTTTTTTTTTTTTTTTTTTTTTTTTTTTTTTTTTTTTTTTTTTTTTTTTTTGGCCTTGCGGACACTGATCCTGTTTCTTCGTTTGGTTCTACGTGTTTTTTGGCTCAGATTCTTTATTACAGGGGGTGTTTAGTGTTTACCTCTCTGACCGGACGCGCTGAGCCACGGCGCCTGGCACCGATTACACCACGCTGCCTCGCTGATCAGTAACCGCCATGTATAAATAGACACGTTAAGCGTAGTAATTTGCTGCGAATTTGATCTCGATTTTCTTAGAAATTAAGGCCCATTGGAACAAATCCTTTTAGCCTGATGGTCTGGAGGAATTCCGTCACAACATACCTGCGACCCATCAAATTCCGTTGGAACCATAGTTGGTGTTCCCCTTGTTAGATGCCCCCTGTCGGTGGTGTGCTGCCCTGTTAGGTCGCGGAGACGACATCAGGTGTAGAGACGTTCCCATCGCGGCATTCTACTTCACCGAATGCCCACTGCCCATTACAGCGCCTATAAGTACTGCTTTTCTGCTGTGGTGGTGTCAGGTATGTCCCACTTGAGTACACTGAGCTCCGAGGCTCTGCATACCGTCGGTCAATGATCTCAGGGCGACGACGGTGTCGTCCTAGTTTCCGGTTTACTGCCATCAGCACACTCGTTTCGACACCTTCTGCTTCTGCAGCTAGAACATGTACTCGCAAAAACCACAATAAAAATGTTCAAAAGTCTGTAGAGCTTATGGGACTTAACTAGTCATCAATCCCTAAACTTACAAACTACTCATGAACTAGCTTATACTAAAGACGGCATAAACATCCATGCCCGAGGGGGGATTCAAACTCCCGACCGCAGCGGCCGTGCAGACCGTGACTGGCACGCCGCAGATCGCTCGGCCACTGCGGCTGACAAAACCACAATATAACTTCACTTGCTGCTTACTAAAATTAACAAATATCTCCTTGCCTCTACAGCTGGTCCAAACAGTGAGGCGTATCTTAAAAATTCATTACAACAACAATTTCCAATCTTATGATTGATTCTGCTTAAAAAATCTTCAAATGTTTGTATAGTTTATGGGACTTAACTACGGGGTCATCAGTCCCTAAACTTATAAACTACTTATGAACTAGCTAATCCTAAGGACGGCACAAATATCCATGCCCGGGGGGGGATTCGAACCCCCGACCATAGTGGCCAGGCAGACCGTGACTGGAGCACCTCAGTTCAAATGTTTGTATAGCTTATGGGACTTAACTACGGGATCATCAGTCCCTAAACTTACAAACTACTTATGAACTAACTAATACTAAGGACGGCACAAATATACATGCTCGAGGGGGATTCGAACCCCCGACCGTAGTGGCCGTGCAGACCGTGACTGGAGCGCCTCAGTCCCCTTGACCACCGCAGCCGGCGAGCACCTTAGTCCCTTGATATTTGAATTTATGCAAAAGTAAATAAACATGATTTCTGGACAAAGTGAATAAACAGTTCTTGATATTTGAATTATCCAGAAGTAAATAAACATGATTTCTAGACAAGTCCACTCGGCCACCGCGGCCGGCTTGATTCTGCACTGCCCGGTAAGCCATACACGATGTGGAGTCTTTTCCTAGTCGTCGATGTTGCACATTTGGAGCTAAGAGAGTGCAATGTTCCTACTTTGCTTCCTTTTTCCACACCTTCTTCCTCTTTTCATGTTTGACCTGTGTTCATTTTTTGAAGAGCTGTCCTCTGGGTCATCTCATCACTAAATTTGAGAAGAGGTGTGATGGTGAGAGAGAAAGGGTTTCTTACTACTGTTACGAATTCCTAGTGATATTGTAAAACGCTGTAAAGTGCTTGTAGATTAGACGCGCCACATTAGGACGCGAGAATGTGTGGGAGGCAGGGACCGGGCGCCGGCCTTAACGACAGGTCGGAAATGAAACGCGAGCGGCCTCGCCCGCGATTATTTACCCAAATTAAGGCAATTTATCCGGCGGCGTCGCGGTAATTGCGAGCCGGCGGGCGTTTATTAGGGTCCCACCGCGCCGAGGTCCGGCCAGGCAGCGACGTGCGCACGGCGCATGCGCACCAGCGCGGCTGCAAGCTGCAAAAACCGCCGACCTGACGTATTTCTTCCTGCGGGTGGAATTGCGCCCCCGCGCCGTTTAATTACTGCGGAATTTAATTACGTGTCTTGGCAGGAGTGTGTCTTCCATACAGATTCCGGGACCGCCGGGAGATCGGCGCCGGCGTTCTTGCGTGTTCTTCCCGATGCAGTAAGAATTACCACCCCCAGAGTAACGGCGGGAGCGGTCGCGAGATTTCGACGCCTATTTATCACTCTGGAGACTTGGCGGTAGAAGCGCGAGCGAAACTTGTTCGAGAAGGAAGTCCTTTCTGTGTACGCTGCTCTCTTCGATGTTACTGCCTAAGTCATAGACGTAAGCAGGATATGATTTCGGGAGGGATTTTCAATAAATGGACATTGTAATATAGTGGACTCTTAACAGTACTGTAAGCGGCACTAATTCATTCAAACGGACTGCATATTAGAGTCACCATGGTATAGAAAAAAATTATTAAATTCATTGCCGCAGTGGAGTAACCGAGCGGTCTAAAGCGTCTCGTTGCGGAGCGCGCGGTTGCTCGCCGTGGAGGTTCGAGTCCTCCCTGGGGAATGGGTGTGTGTGTTGTCCTTAGGTTAGTTTACCTAGGTTTAAGTAGTTTCTCAGCTACGGACTGATGACCACGCAGTTTAGTCCGACAGATTTACAAATATTTGATTTGAGTAAATTCATTGGCGTATACAATGCCCCCTCCCCTCCCACGAAAATATGTGCTATATTCGCCACGAATGAACTACTTAAGAATCTACATACTCTCCAAAATATGAACAAGGCATATCATATCACGAAGATAGAAAATGCCGATCGAAAAACGGAAGACAGTCAGAAAAGCAGTGGGGAGAGGGTTTCAATAACTTCTGAAGCACTATCAGAGGAGCACTCCCAAACTCAAATTTCTGAGTCGGCAGTAGCGAAAAATAAGTGCACAGATACCCTCTGACTAGACAGGAACCATGATTCGTTTATTTAGAAATATCAATAAATGTTGATAACTGACATTGTAATTACTAATAGTGGTGTTGAAGAAACCTCAAATGTCTAAAACAAAATAAGGCCCAGGCACCGACAAGGTCTCTGGCAGTTTCTACGCAGGACTCCGCCGATTTCAGTTTCTCTTTTTACCATAATTTATCGTGGACACCTAGAGCAAGGAATTGTTCAAATGTTTGTAAATACATCGGACCAAACTGCGTGGTCATCAGTCCGTACTTACACTGAGGTAAACTAACCAAAGGACAACACACACACACACACACACACACACACACACACACACACACACACACACACACACACACACATATATATATATATATATATATATATATATATATATATATATGTGTGTGTGTGTGTGTGTGTGTGTGTGTGTGTGTGTGTGTGTGTGTGTGTGTGTGCGCGCGCACCACGAGGACTTGAACCTCCGACGGCGAGCAATCGCGCGCTCCGCAGCGAGGCTCCTTAGACAGCACGCCTACTCCACCGCGGCGAGCAAGAAATTGTTCCTAGATATTGGAAAACAGGTAATTCACACTCATCTATAAGAAGTAGGAAAGTCAGAAGAGGACGCCTGGCGAAAAACTAAATTGGTACTTATTTCAGTAGTAATTAGCGTAACTGTTATTAAATTTAACTAATTGTAAGACAAGACGGTCAGTTCCCCCATATACAAATGTTTCCAGTCAACCACAGGATGATGATCTCTACTCAGGTGTGCACCTCTTCAGCTGAAACATACTGACAGCGACGAATGTCTTTCTTCAGGACTCCAAAACATACGGAAATCACGTGTGGAATAATCGTGACCGTATGGAAAATGTATAGTGTTTTCAAGTCTTGGCAATATGAATGGAGGATCTATCCAGATACAGCATGATGCAATTCTTTGTTAGATTTGCCAAAATTTTGGAAGGAGTTTGAACCTAAAAATCCCCTCACTGACTACTGCTAGCGTGAAGGTCGGGGTGAGATTTAAAATAGAGAAAGTTTAATTTTTAAAACTCACAACCGCCAACTCCGAACCAAATTCCTAAACGTGCAAAAACACTGGATCTGTGATTGCTACTGTTTGACTCGTTTTCTAGGGCATGATATTACACGTTCGCAGCTTTCCTTCCCTGCATATGATTAACAAAAAAATTCATAATAAAGTCAAGTTCATGAGAGAAAATGGTGTACTAACTACTATTTTTGAAAACACATAAAAGTTCACTTTATGTTGTTTATTTCACAATATTAGAACCCTGTGGCTGATACGTCGACACATTTATCAAATAAAGTTATAGCTCAGACAAAATGAATATTTGTCGCGAATTGTTTTCACACCACGTGGCTGTCTCAAACACCGTTTATGTTCATGCCTATGCGGCGGCACGTGTTACATTAACAAATCACAGTCACTTTAATTCAATGCGATGCACACCTTGTTCTACCGGCTAAATATTCACAACACACAGTAGCACTCGATTCAACTTGGTGCAGTCTACGACGAGCAACCAAACGTGGTGATTGCCACACACAAATCTAAAGTCTGCACCTGGAGATACACATGTCGACTGATGCAGAGCGACGCCGCCCGGCCAGCTACTCCACGTGCTCCCGAGTCGTCACTTCCTGCCCTCACGTCATCAACTTCCCCATGTGAGCTGTTCTAACCGATTTGCCAACGTACAGCGCTCAGCCAATACATTTCTAAAACTTTACTTAAAATCAAAATAATTACACTACACATTAAATAAATGTCTTCTTAGGTTTTTATATTGGTATAAACATCCTTTGTACTATTTATCATAATCGTGCAATTTCTTATATCACAGATAAGTGATTTAACTGAATACTTCAAGATAACATACACAAGATTAATTGAAAATAAAATGAGAAATAGTTATTATATTATTTTCACAAACAAACATTGCAATGCTATTTGTGTAGCTGTCTTGTATTCATTATAAATTTATTACTTTTCATTGTCAATTAAACATATTATGCCAGATGTGACTATATCAGCTAGTGTATTGTTTATTTATCAGCAGGTTATTTTGTAATGAGGGCCTTAAAGGTTTCTAACTGCATGGTATTACTTCAAATGCAAGTAGTATTAGAAGATTTTATTTCACGCTATGCACTGCACTGTGCCTGGCACTTGCCATTGTCCCTCTCTCCCCTCACCGGAAACGAACTGGAAAATCCTAAGCTGAAACAAGCCACCAACGTCGGCCTGCTCGCTGGCCTCCCGTCAGCTCAAGCACACAGCAAATCTCAACATGGAGAATTTCTACCTATGGCCTAACTATAAATGTTCTCACCCAACTGTATACATACATTGCTACCATAATTAATAAGATTAAAATTGTGTAACATTTAGTGCATTGGCGTGGTCAATGTTTGCAGTGAACTTCATACTGTTTAATTATCCAATGCTATTAATTTACCAGTATTTCTATTGGGCGGTAATATTACACTACCCCCATGGCCTTAGTACTAACTCACTTTACTGACAAATCTCTAAAACAGAGAATCCCAAACTGCGGGTCTTCAAACTGTGAGGTACCAAGAACTAGCATCAAGTCTGTCACAACACTAATTAGATCATAATCAAAACGTAATTAAACAGTTATGAAAATAGCACAAAATAGGAACCTCTTCGTTAAGTGTAACTAAACATCAGGTATACGGAATGATACTTTCACTCTGCAGCGGAGTTTGTACTAGGTAATTTTGTAAATCATGTAATGAAGAATGTTTCTTCTGCTTCCGTATTTTGGCATTCTCTATCCATCCATTCCTTAACAAGCTCTTTGAGCGAACATAGTAGCGGGTGACCCACTTTCCTTCAGTCTGTTTATCATGATATTGCTGATATGTGTCTATTACTTACTTCATTCAAAATGATATCATTTGTGACAAGTCATCAAAAATGGATAAATATTCTGTGAGAAACAGGCAGTTAATGAGATGCAGAGCATCACCAGGTAACTTATGCAGATCACAGAGCAACAAGTAAACAATGTGTCTCAAAGAAACGTGCTTTCTTTGCCAAAATGCAGTAGCAGATATTAGTTTACGTACAAGAGCATTCATCGCTTCGCTGTAGTTTTCTGCATCATATTCAAGTCAAAGTACATTTTCTCTAACCACTGATACTAAGGTAGTTAAACATCTTCAAAAATGTTCAGATGTCTGTGAATCCGTGCAACTTAAATACTGTGGTTATCAGGCCCTAGACTTTCAATCTACTTAAACTTACTTAAACTAACCTAAGGACAACACACATACCCATGTCCGAGGGAGGACTCGAACCTCCAACGAAGAGCAACCGCGCACTCTGCAGGAAAGTGCCGTAGAGCACAGAGCCATTCTGTCGTCGTCGTCGGCTGATACTTGGAAGGAGTCAAGAATTGCTGACCTCCTTACATGCCATTTTTGTGAACACGACCAGAACCGCCTTGTTTTTCTGATTAACTTGATACCCCACTCATGGTATTTGTGTTGGTAATAAGAGATAGAAATTGCTACATTTGTAAAAGTCATTGTGTCTAAGTTCACTGCATATATTATGAGGATGCCGTAGGACAGACACTTTAAAATTGCATGGCTTATTATGGAAGCCCCTAATTTGTTTTCGAAGGAGAGGTCATTCACTGGGAAAAACCGTGGTTGGACCCTCACAGCGGGTGGAAAGAATCCATTCTGGCTGCTGCGTGTGTGTTCACAGGACGGCACAATGTCTCACTCACCCCCCATCCACCGTTTCTCATAGGAAATACCGCCGCGCAACAACCAGACTCCGAGAGAGATTGCGTCAGCTTTTAAAACATACCTAACAGGTTTCTAACAGTAACTCGCACTGGAAGAACGGGCTGTGAAGAGACGACTGGCGTTTTTCTACATCCCCTCTCATAGGCCACTTGCAGCAATTGTGCTTACCCTCAAACTGGAAATGAATGCTGAAAGATATATACAACTGACGGTGCTACGAAAAGACACTCAACGCATAGACTAAGAAGCAGTATCCCATTTACGTTGCAGTTTCCGGCTCCTCGTTTACCCATGATGTCTCTCCAAAATCGGTTTTCCCTTTCCAAGTCGCCAAGTAAGATTAATTTGTGTTTAATAGGTACCTGAGCAAGAATACTGTTGAGTTGGTGGTAGAACTGACTTTGAATCTTAATCATCATCTAAGGCAGGAGCATAAGCAGAGACGATAATGATGAAACTGTATGAGCCAAGGGGTATTCTGAGGCTCATAAGTATTTGATTGGTTGAAACAGGTAAAAGGCAACGTTCGTTCACTATTTTTGTCTTTACAGCAAATCTTACACCATGGATGCATGGTTCTCAAAATGTTCAAATGTTTGTAAGGCTTAAGGGACTTAACTGCGGGGTCATCAGTCCAAAAACTTACAAACTACTTATGAACTACCTTAAACTAAAGACGACACAAACATACATGACCGAGGGGGGATTCGAATCCCCGACCGTAGCGGCCGGGCAGGCTGTGACTTGCGCGTCGCAGACCGCTCGGCCACTACAGCCGGCATGCGTGGCTCTCCTACAACCTTACCAAGTACAAGTGTGACTACTGATCTTTATCCCACATTTTCTGGGACATCACCATTGACAGTGGGCATTGGTCATCCTAAATAGGCCTGCCTAGTCTAAGATACAGGAGCATATTCCTGAGTAGTCATACGGATTCTCAGGGAGGCGACTATCAGATACCCGACGCCAGTCTACTAGCTTCCAGCCTCAGTCGGGAAGGAAGGAATCTTAGGGTTTAAAGTCCCGTCGACAGCTTGGTCATTAGAGACGGCAGCCTCAATCAAACCTTGCTACCACCGTCCTTATCTCATCGCCATTGGGCATGAAAGAAAATGACAGGATCAATTGCCATTTGTGTGATTTTGTACATTGTGGGTTAGAAGTTCATCAAAACACATATGAATGAGACTTATGTATGAGAACTCCAATGAACTGCTCGAGCTCAATGATGGCTGAGCCAATCCGTCTGACGTGACCTTGGCCGAGTTCACGATAGTTGAGAACTTCAGAGATAGAAGATTCTTCTTCCCCTCTCTCCGCCATTGGCTCGAAGGGTAGATGGTAGAGAGGAAAGTGAAAGACATCCCCCATGAAGCTTACGGTTCTTTCGTGAGTATGTGCGTGGCGAACACGGGGCCCTGAGCTAATGCAGTCTTTCTTCATTCTTTCCTCCCTGGTCCGTATTTTCTTTCTCTTCCCCATTTTTCCTGTCCTCGCCCCTTCTCCATTCCACTGGGAGGCCAATAACCTTAGTAGTTTGGCCCCCCTATCCCAAACAACCAACCAAAGACAGCCTTGGGCCTCATAACCTCATACCGCAGGGGTCGAAAACACCATGAGTTTTTCAATGCAGGTCGATAGGAAAGAAAACAGGAGAGGCCTGACACAACTAAGTGGAAGTAATGCCAGACTTAGATAAGGGCCCATGTAGTTGACACCCACATACTCCCAAAGCGCGAGAGCCCCCTGGTGGGAATCTCACCAACTGATCTGTCTGGCATGGGTGTCCCTACCAGAAGCACTGCTCCCACGAGCGTAACTCAGTCGATCGCTGATACACGCAGACCTCTCCACGAGAGTTAAAGTGGTAGTCTTTGTAAAGGACGGCCATCTCATCGTGGCAGTTAAACGTCTAAGACTGAGGAAGTTGAATTAGGAAATGCATCTGAATGTGCCCTACAGCTGAGATAATTTAATAACGATTAGCAGTGTAAAGGAGACGTCTACCATTTTAAAACTTTGTTGTTGTGGTGTTCAATCCAAAGACTAGTTTCATGCTGCTCTCCAAGCTACTCCATCCTCTTCAAGCCTCGTCACCTCTAAATAATAATGTTGACTCATATCCATTTTAACAAGTTCACTCTATTCGTCTCTCGGTATCTGTTTAGAATTTTTACCCACCACCCCCATCCCCGCCCCCGCCACCACCTCAACAAACCCACTTCTCTCCAAAACGGGGAAAAAAAAATCGTTGACATCTTAGAAATTGTCCTACGATCTGATTCGTTCTTTGAGTCAAGATATGCAAGAAATTTTCTCTCCGGTTCTCTGCTTAGTACCTCCTCATTAGTTACGTTATCTACCAGTTAAATTTTCACATTCTTCTTTATCCGTTATTTTCTAAAGCTTCTACACTTTGTTGTTGGAATTATTGATGTTTCGCATTTCACCCTCATTCCAAGGCAACACGCCAGAACAAATGTCATTACAAAAGACTTCCTAAAGCTTAAATATTATTCTATATCTATAAACTCATCGTTTTCAGAAATGTGTGGATTCCCATTGGAATTCTGCTTTTTATATCATATGTACTGAGACCAATGTACGTTATTTTACAGCCAAGTAGCAAAACTCATCTACCACCTTTACTGATCGTTACACAACATAATTTTATTTATTTATTTAATTTCTTTATTTATTTTATTTTTTATTTATTTTATTTATTTATTTATTATTTTTTATTTATTTATTTATTTATTTATTTTTGCCTAGTTAATGTTCGTCTCACCTTCCTGAGCCACCACAAACGTTTACTGCGTGCCTCAACGCAGCCTTTTCAAAAGTTGCAGGGGCAATAGCAGTGACGCAGCCACGGGAGGGGCTAATGGGGCTGATGCCCCCCCCCCCTCCCCCAGCATCCCAACAAATGTTTTTTAATTTTATTATTTTTTTAAACAGGTCGGCACCAGAAATTTGAATGTAATATATCACAAAGTAACTATAATTTGCCAAGCACAAGTGAACGTGACAATGGGTCGCCAACGTGATGCCGCCACTGAAAACGTGTGCTGTTGTTACTGTGAGTGGTTTCAATACTGCCGCGAGCAGCTTTGATGTTGCCGCTATTGTTACTGCTATGCTGAAGTTACGGGCCGATTGTTCATGTGCGGTGACCGCTACTTAGCAGATCAGTGTTGCCACCGAATGGAATCTTATGAACAACAATAGTGCTATTTTACTTCGATTATTACGCATAGAGTAAATATCTTTCTTTTTGGCTAGTAACACAGAAGCTGCTTAATTATTGTACGAGCTGATTATATACACTCCAATTCCACCACTTTGCTCCTCTTCCACTTTCAAGTAAATGCGAATCCACTCATTTGATTTCCTGTGCGTTTTCGTAGTATAATTGATTAAATTATAAAAAATGTAAAAATATGCCATAGATTAATAAATTCAATAGGCTTTATTAAAAAAAATAGCCCCCCCCCCAGAACCAAATTCTGACTGCGCCACTGAGCAACAGTATGGATGATTGACTAAGCTGGCCATGTAACATCGGTTAATGTGGCTTGCCATGCATCTACTGCGAGCGCCTGGAAGTAAGGGTAAACTACAGTTGCTACTTTTCTCGAGGACACGCAGCTATACTGCACACTCCGCAGGTCGTATAGTATCACATTCTGATCTCCTGGCGGCGACCATTCAGGATATCGTACTCAAGGAAAACTAAACAGGCATTCTACGAATCGGAGAGTGGAATGTTCCATCTCTTAATCGAGTATGCAAGTTCGAAAATTTTGGAAAGATAAATGGATAGGTTGCAGTTAGATATGATGGGGAGTAGTTAAGTTCGGTGGCAGGATCAACATGTTTTTTGGTCAGGTGAGTTCGCATTTATAAATACAAAGTTTGTTGGTGGTAATGCAGGAGTAGGTATGATATTGTATAAAAAATAGGGATGCTGGTAATTTACTATGATCAGCATAAGGAAAGCAATATCTTAGCAATGACAGACCCGAAACCAACGCCGACCACAGTAGTACAAGTTTATACGCCAACTAGCTCTGCAGATGGTGGGAAGGTCGCAGAAGTGTTTGAGGACATAAAAAACAATTACGTAGACAGCTAAGGGGGAGAAAACTTCATTGTGATGGGAACGGCAACTAGGTGGTTGGAAAAGAAAGAGAAGGAAAAGGACTAGGCTAATATGGACTGAGGAAAAGGAATGAAAGACGAGGTCGCCTAGTAGAATTTGGTCCAGAGCACAATTTAATGATCACCAAAACTTGGTTTAATCATCATGAAAGAAGATTGTAGATATGGAAGAGACCAGATTGACTTTATAGTGCTAAGACAAAGGTTTAGAAACAAGTTTTTAAACTGTAAGACCGATCTATGGGTAGATAGAGACTTTCCCCATAACATATTGGTTATGACCTGGAGATTAAAATTTAGAAGACTGCAAAAAGGTAGAAAATGAAAGCTATGGTGCCTGGACAAAATAAAAGAACAGCGGTTATAGGGAGTTTAATAGGGAGTAATAGGCAAGGACTGACCGAAACGTGAAAAGTAATACAGTAGAAGAAAAATGGGTAGCTTTGAGAGATAGAGAAGAGAAGGTCGCAAGGGATTATACAGGTAGAAGTGAGTCCCTTAATAACACAGGAAATACCGATCTAAATTGATGAAAGGAGGAAATATAAAAAGCCACAAGCAAAGCAGGCAAAAGGGAATACAAATGGCTACAAATTCAGATTGATAGGAAGTGGAGACTGTATAACCAGAAGTGGATAGAGGAGAAATGCAAAACCGCATAATAATGTATAACGTGGGGAAAGACATATACTATCTACAGGAAGACAAGAAGAGCTGCTGCTTGAATAACAAGAGCTGACTTGCAAAACCTGTGCTAAGCAAAGAAGGAACTTGAAAGGTGGAAGGAATATATAGAGGGCTTATACAAAGGAAATAAACTTGAAAGCAGTATTCTAGAAATTGAAGGCTAAGTTGAGGAAGATGAGTTATGTGATAAAAGAGAAGAATTTGACAGAGCACTAAAGGATCTGAGTAGAAACAAGGCCGCTGGAGTAGATGATATTCCGCCTGAACTGCTGTATCGTAGGGAGAGTTAGTCATGACGAAATTGTTCCACCTGGAATGCAAGATGTATGAGATAGGGCAAATACCCTTAGGATTCAAAAAGAATATAATATTTCCAATTTCAATGAAAGCAAATGCAGACAAGTGTGAAACTATCAGTTTAACAAGTCATGGTAGCAAAATACTAACACGAATTATTTACAGACGAATGTGAAAACTGGTAAAATCAGACGTTGGGGTAGATCAGTGTGGATTTTGGTGAAATGTAGGAACAAACGAAGCAATACTCACTTTATGACTAACCTTAGAAGATGTTTGAAGGAAAGTCAAAGCTACGGTTATGGCGTTTGTAGATTTGGATAAAACTTTTTAGAGCGCTAGGTGGAATAGACTATTTCGAATTCTGAAGGTAAAAGAGGTAAAATATAGGGAGCGAAAAGTTATATTAAACTTGTACAAAAAGCAGATAGCAGCTGTAAGAGTCGAAAGTCATGAAAGGGAGGCAGTGGTTGGGAAGGAAATGAGGCAGGGCAGTAGCCTTTCCGCATTGTTATTCAGTCTGCACTTTAAGCAAGCTGTGAAGGAAAGCAAGGAGAAATTTGGAAAAGAAAATTAAGAGTTCATGGTGAAAAAGTAGAAACTTTGCAGTTTGCTGGTTACATTGTAATTCTGTTAGGGACAGCAGAGAACCTGAAAGAGAAATTGAACAGAATGGATAGTTTCTTGAAAGGAGGAATAAGTTGAACATTAACGTGAGTAAAATAATGGTAATGGAATGCAGTGTAAGGAAATCAGGCAATACTGAGAGAAAATTTGTTTACGACATGACAGTAGAATATGAGTTTTGTGATTTGGGTAGCAAAATAAATTCTGATGATGCCGCGGTGAAATGGTCGAGCGCTCCAAGGTGCTTTGCTGCGGAGCGCGCAGTTGCTACCTGTCGGGGGTTTGAGTCCTCCTTCGGGCATTGGTGTGTGTGAGTAGCCCTTAGATTAGTTTAAGTAGTGTGTAAGCCTAGGGGCTGATAACCACCGTAGTTAAGTCCCATAGTAATATGAACATTTGAATTTTAACTTATGACGGCCGAAATACAGAAGTTAAGAAATGCCGAATGGCTATAGAAAGAAGCGAAATTTGTTGACATCCAATATTAGTTTAAATGTTTGGGAGTGATTTCTGAAAGCATTTGTCGGAGTTTAGAACTGAAAGGAGTCAAAGGCGGACGATATGGAGTTCAGACAAAAAGATAATAGAAGCTTTTGGAGTGTGGTGCTAGAGACTAGATGGGTACATCACGTAACTATTGCGGAGGTGCTAACAGAAATTCTGACAACGGTGAGGGTATTCTGCCGTATGCAAGATACTTAAATGTTGTTACATTCTCCAAACATGTTTCAGCATATTTTGTGCCGTCTTCAGTGGGATTTTTAATTGTTTGACTGAACACTATATTAGGAATGTACAAAATGACCTTTCAAAATACATCTAAAAAGTTTTTTACCAGATCTTTAAGAGTGTTGTAGGTTGAGTTTACAGACAGAATTATCTATTTTAGTTTTTCCGAATATTAGGCCAGCAGTTTTGTGTCTATACATACCTTACATTAGGCTATGCTAAGGTCAGACAGTGAAGTACTTTTTACTTCTTGTATTAATTTTGTACAACTTGTTATCTACAAATCAAAACAATGTAAGGACAGTTTATACAAGAAAAAAGTGAAAGTTGTATTTCTACGTCTAATTTTCGGGAAAAGTAAAATAGATAATTCAGTCTATAAACTTAACCTACAACATTCTTAAAGATCTTGTAAAAAAACATTTTACATGTATATCAAAAAGCCATTTTATACAACACTATTATAATTTACAGACAAACAATAAAAAGGTCCCACTGAAGAAAGCAAAAAATGTGCTGAAACATATTTTAGATATGTACCAAAATTGAAGTGTCTTGCATACGGCGGAATATACGCACCATTATTTAAGCAAGCAAGGAAGAAAGAAGAGCAGCAACAACAAAAGATGATGTAATTTCTGGTTTATCTTGACTAAGAAATGGTATATGTTGATGGGACATATTCTGAGATATCCAGAAATCGTCATTTTAGCATTTAAAGGAAGTTCGTGGGGGTAGAAATCGTAGAGACGAATACAGTAAGAAGGTTCTAAAGAACGTAGCTCGCCGTTCTTATTCGGGAACGAAGAGGCTTGCACAGCACAGGGCAACGTGGTCAGCTGCGCCAAACCTGTCTGGAGACAAGAACAACGGTAATAATCTTATACGCTCTTTTCAAGACACTGTACATAAGTCGACCGTGGCATTACTTTCGAAATGGGACGCGTATGAAGCCGGGGTCTGCTGAGGTAGGAGTTCTTATATCTCAAGCAAAAATTTCTTTCTCATGAAATTCGCTGTTACATTAGCCGATGAACGATGACTTTGGAAAGTGACGTGAAAACGATATTCACTTGTCCCTTGCATGTCTCAGACGCTAGCTTGATTTGCCGCATATCTCTTGGTATATAAATCATGTAGGGACACCCTGTATCGAGTTGCTGTAGCGTAGTGGTTACAGTAGTGGATCACCAAACAAGAGGTTCTGTGTACAAACCTCTTACCTATAATTTTTTTTTTTTTTAATCTTATCGTTTGTAACACATTGTAGGAGTTATTTTTCCACGACACTCTGTGGGATTTTCTTATTCACATAATAATATTATGTTATTCAGTACTCTTATGTGATGTCTCAGGAGTTAGTAACATCGATTTGGTGATTTATGTGTGAACGGAGAATGAAATTACTGCTGCAAGTGGTACCATCAGCAATGACATTTTGTGTTCTTCCTTCTCACAAATATTTGACTTTGTTCCAAATATGTTGCGGTTTTCGAGAATATGGTTGGAGTTAAACTATGGGAACATTTAAATTGCTGGTACAGTAAGTGAAATGAGTATCAATGACATTTAGGCCTACACTATTCACTACTCAGAAAGAATTCGCTATTTATTTCCGAATATCTCTTGATTTCCGAGGGTACGGAAAGGCTGATATTTCTTGTTTCTCCCCAATATTTTTCTGCTTAGTTTCGAATACATCGCGATTTCCGAGAGTGTGCTTAGATCGTTATTCCTTAATTGTCACCAATATTTGGTAGTTTGTTTATGAATATGTCACGATTACAGTGTGTGAGATTATCTAAGATCCTAACAGGATAAATTTAATTTTTGTTGCAACTGTATACGAAATACTCAGAACAACGTCGTCTGCTGACATCTCCACGTCCGTACTGCATGAACGTTTTTAAATATTTGTCTGAGTCAACAGGTAGTATCTCCGGGAAAGATTTTGGCCCACTTTAGGTTACGGTAGTAACACTAAATGTGGGCCTTTGCGATCGTCTTTTGACAGCTCGAAATTTAAATGAAAATAACGGCTTAACCATTCATCTGAAACGAAAACCGAATAACCGAATTTGTAGAAGAGAAAATTCTCTACAACTTTGCTCTCTTATGTTTTTTTCATATCTCGTATCGTTTCAGATATATTTGCAAAAATAACGGCGATTTTGAAATGTATGTCTGTCTGTCTGTCTGTCCGTAACGTGTTCCCTGTTTTTAAGACGAACCGCTCAACCGATCAGCACAAAGTTTTGCACACATAATTGTAGGCCGCCAGAGACCAGAAACTCCCTTTTTCAAATTTTTCGGACAAAAAATACGGTATTAATACAAAAAAAGCCGTTTGTAATATAATTGTAATTACCAACGAACCGTTCATCTGACACGAAAATTGAATAGCCTAATTGGTAGAGGGGAAAATTCTCTACAACTTAGCTCTATTATGTTTTCTTCATATGTTGCATCGTTACAGAGATATTTGCAAAAATAACGGTGATTTGACGATGTCGTGCTGGCTGTAACGTTTTCCCACTTTTTAGGTCGAACCGTTCAACCGATCGACACCAAATTTTACCTGTCATAATTGTTGACTACCTGAGACCAGAACCTCTCTTTTTGAAATATTTCGGACAAGAAATACCTTAGTAATACCAAAACAAGCCGTTTGTAATTTAATTTTAATTGCAAATAAACTGCTCATCTGACGCGAAAATTGAATAAATGAATTTGTAGAGGAGAAAATTCTCTACAACTTTGTTCCCTTATGGTTTTTTTTCTTCATATCTCGTATCGTAGTTGAGAGATATTTGCAAAAATAACTGAGTTTTGACACCCTCCATTGAATTAACGAAAACTAGCCGTTCGCAGATGTCATGTGACATTCCTCGTCCAGAACTCTGGCATACGCCATCTTCCGTTGCGTATTTAATGATTTTCTTATTGTGATTTACACGTTGTCATTTCAAAGCAATGGCGCACTGAAGATTTAACAAAAGACGTCGTTCTTCGTACGATATATGATAATCTAGTGTGTACAAATGCCATATTAGCATCAGTTAACAACGAGCATGAATAGTATGAAATTAAAGAATACGATTTCTAACGGTCAGCTGTAGCATAGTGGGCAATGCGTTGGATTGTGGCGCTGAAGGTCAGAGGTTCGAAACCCACAACTGTCTAATTTTTTTCCTAAAAGGGTTTCAGACATTCTTATTAATTAATTTTTTATTATTTAGATCATTATTTTGGTAGAAAATGTTTCCAAACACTTGTTGTTGTTGTGGTCTTCAGTCCGGAGACTGGTTTGATGCAGCTCTCCACAATACCCTATCCTGAGCAAGCCTCTTCAACTCCACATAAGAACGGAAACCTACGTCTGTCTGAATCTGCTTACTGTATCCATCTCTTGGTCTTCCTCTGCGGTTTTTACCCCACACACTTCCCTCCAACGCTAAATTTACAATTCCTTGATGTCTAAGAATGTGTCCTACCAATCTATCCCTTCTTTTAGTCAAGGTATGCCAGAAGTTTCTTTTCTCCCCAATTCTGTTCAGTACCTCCTCATTAGTTACGCGATCCACCCACCTAATCTTCAGCATTCTTCTGTAGCACCATATTTCAAAAGCCTCAATCCTCTTCCTGTCCGCACTGTTTATCGTCCATGTCTCACTCACATACAAGGCTACACTCCCTACAAATGCCTTCAGAAAGGACTTCCTTAGGCTTAAATCAATATTCGATGTTAACAAATTTCTCTTTTTTAAGAACGCTTTTCTACCCATTGCCATTCTGCATTTTATATCCTCAGTACTGCGACCATCATTTGTAATTTTACTGCTCAAGTAACAAAACTCATCTACCTCCATTATTGCTTCGTTTCCCAATCTAATTCCTTCAGCATCACCTGATTTCTTACACTGCACTCCATTACCCTAGTTTTGCTCTTGTTAATGTTCATCTTATATGCACCTTTCAGCACACTGTCCATTCCGTTCAATTGCTCTTCCAGGTCCTTTGTTGTATCTGACAGAATTACTATGTCGTCGGCAAAACGCTATGTTTTTAATTCTTCACCCTGAACTTTAATTCCTTCTCCAAATTTCTCTTTGCTTTCCTTTATAGCATGCCCAATGTACAAATTGAATAACAATGGAGAAAGACTACAACCCTGTCTTACTCCCTTTCCAACCACTGCATCCCTTTCATGCCCTTCAACTCTGACAACCGCTGTCTGGTTTTTGTACAAATTGTAAATAACCTTACGCTCCCTATATTTTACTCCTGCTTGCTTCAGAACTTGAAAGAGTTTATTCCAATCGACATTGTCAAAAGCCTTCTCCAAATCTACAAAAGCTAGAAATGTAGGTTTGCCTTTTCTTAATCTATCTTCTAGGATAAGCCGCAAAGTGAGTATTGCCTCCCGTGTTCCTACATTTCTCCTGAACCCAAACTGATCTTCCCCGAGGTCGGCTTCAACCAGCTTTTCCATCCTTCTGTATATAATTCGTGTTAATATTTTGCAACCATGACTTATTAAACTAATGGTTCTGTAGTTTTCACACCTGTCTGCACCTGCTTTCTTTGGAATGGGGATTATAAAATTTTTCTTAAAGTCTGAGGGTACTTCGCCTGTCTCATACATCTTACATACCAGGTGAAACAGGTTTGTCATGGCTGGTTCTCCCAGAGACTTCAGTAGCTCTGAGGGAATATCATCTACTCCAGGGGCTTTGTTTCGACTTATGTCTTTCAGGGCTCTGTCAAATTCTTCTCTCAGTATAGTATTTCCTATTTCATCTTCATCTACATCCTCTTCCCTTCCTACATTACCGTCTCGAAGTTCGTTTTCTTTGTAGAGCCCCTCTATATACTCTTTCCACCTTTCAGCTTTCCCTTCTTTGCTGAGAACTGGTTTTCCATCAGTATCCTTGATATTCATAGAGCTGTTTTTCTTATCTCCAAATGTTTCTTTTATTTTCCTGTAGGCTGTATCTATTTTTCCCGTATTTATACATTCTTCTACATCCTTGCATTTTCCTTCTAGCCTCTCCTGCTTAGCCATTTTGCACTTCCTGTCAATCTCATTTCTTAATCGTCTGTACTCCATTTTGCCTGTTTCATTTACTGCAATTTTATATTTTCTCCTTTCATCGATTAAATTTAGTATCTCCTGTGATATCCAAGGATTTTTGTAGGTCTTGCCTTCCTACCTATTTTGTCCTCTGCAGTCTTCACTATTTCATCTCTCAATGCTACCCATTCCTCCTCTACTGTTTTATTTTCCCCGTTTCTGTCAATTGTTGCCTAAAGCTCCCTCTGAAATTCTTAAGAACTTCAGGTTCCTTCAATTTATCTAGGTCCCATCTCCTTATTTTCCTACCTTTTTGTAGTTTCTTCAGTTTCAGCCTACAGTTCGTAACCAACAAGTTATGGTCAGAGTCTAATCCAGAATGGGCCGTAAAACACGTCAGTGTGATTTTTTCGCTTGGGATATAGGCGCACATGGCTGAGGTGGACGAGTGGGCGGGGATGTGGTTTTGGGGGAGGGGGCAGAGATGCAAACTCTGGCCTCGCTTCCCTGGGGCGTGTCTCTTGTGCGGCGGACAGGCGGCTTCGCAGCCAGCAGGTGCCCCGCTAGCGGCTTAGCGGCTCAAAGCCGGCGGCCTTCTCTTGTTTTACTGCTGCCCCTCTTCCTTAGCGCGGCCGTCTTTCATCCGCGGAGCCTTTGACAAAAAATAAGGAAGGAGAAGGGGGAGAAGGAGGTGTGGTGGGGGAAGGAGGGAGGGGGGGCTGTGCGCATCCCGCGGCCCGTCCCCTAAACAATGACGGCTTTCCCCCGCTTTTTCCCCGCTGCACCGCAAGGCCCTCGCTTCTTTCACCGTTTCATCTTTTCAATTTGTCACAGCTTCCGCTTTAGCGTAAAGTCGCCTTCTCCTGCAGAGTCCTCCGCCGCCGCAGCTGTTGTGAGCTCTTCACAGGCTTTCTTTTTTTTCCTTTTTCTTCTTTTTCTGTCTCTTTCTCCGCTTTCTTCCGCCTCCGCAGAATGGAAAACTAATCGCGGCGAATCCGCGAGCACTCCGTCGCCGCCCGCTGTTGTTCCGCGGAGCGGCAGTGTGGATTCGCACCGCAGTCTGTAGACAAAACGCGACGAGAACCTTTCTTTTCGCTCCTTTTATTCCGAGTGCTCGCTGCTACCACGAGCAAATCCGCCGGCGCGACGGTCGCTAAATTATCCGTGTGTCTTCCGCAGCCGACAAGCGGCTCGTCGCTGCTGCTGAAGCCGAGCGATTCTATGCTGGCTGGAAGCTTCTTTCGACGTAGACCGACTTTCAGCGTCGTATGTAGGTGGGCTCCATTCTCCGCCATCCCTACCTGTTGACGGAATACTCTCGCAGAAATTGTCCGTTTCTTTAATTGTCCACACGTTCCATCCTATCTCCTTCGTTTGATATGATCCTTTCTCCCTTTTAAACTCCCCAACTCTGTGCATCAGTTTCCTGTACTATCGATTTCGATTTTTTGCTAATTCATTAACAGATTTCTGTTGTGGTTTTGTCCACAGTTCTGTGCTGTATCACGTCTGTTCTGTAAGCCACATCCTACATACTTTCTTACGCTGTCCTTTACGAAGCTTTTCTTATTAACATTTCTCAAGATTAACTAAATTTCTTTGAAATGGTTGGCGGAAATGATGTTTCCGTAACTCCGTGGTTCATTCTCTAAACATGTAAACCCCTATTCCATACAATATCAAGAAATTTGTTTGTTGACGAGCACACCTCACATGTTCTAAAGTCATACACTGCGCTTCGTCATCTTATGAAATATATATATATATATATATATATATATATATATATATATATATATATATATATATATATATATCCATTCAACTCGAGCATAAAAATTTATATTTTATCTCTTGATATTTCTTATAAATGTCAGGTTTCAGTTTACAACGAATAATACCATCCACAACAGCAATAGAAGAACACAAAAGTTATTGATTTGTCATGGTTAAGTTGACACACAAAGGAGAGGATAACACTGCTATCGAAATGTTTCATTATTTACCCGATTATGTTGAATGACTGACAGACTAAGGAGAAAATGTACCTCCATACAAGAATTCTAGTTTTGAAAACCGTAAGTTAGTTACTGCAAACCTGTTTTATACTTTGTGGCGTTCAAATAGTGTTTCTGTCACATTATTCCATCTACAAACGGTTGGCATGCATCTGATTGAGATCAAACTTTGTCAACATTTTACTTTCACTTTCGTGAAAGTTATAGGCATAATTTATCAATTTACGATATATAGTTCAGGAACACTGAGACAAATGAAAAACTGCTGCATTACTAAATGTATTTACAATATATTTTGCAAAGAATATTTCATTGTGAAAACGAATGCAATTGCAAAATTCTTTCATTGTGCCACTGACGTCTAAGGGGATATGACGTCGATATAAACTGAGAAGCTTGGGAACTGGCGCATCCTGCTTGCTTGTTTTTAATGCGATGAAACTTTACACAGTCGATGTCCAAACCTAGACGAAATATACTGTCTACGTAATATTTTGTATGGTGCATGGCAGAGTACTGTTCCTACGACCTTCAGATTCATTCAGATCTTGATGAAATTTTTCAGACTTAACCTTCAAAACAAGAGGAACATCATCGTATACAGAGACGATGACGTTATTGGCGGAGTTAGGGGAAGGTGGAGACGAGCAGAGAAAGAGGTAGGAGAAGGTGTACAGAGAGAGGGGAGATGATGAGATGAACTGAGAGAGACAGGGGAGACACGGAGAGACGGAAAGAGAAGATGGACAGAAAGAGAAAAAGGAAGGAGAGTATGTTGACAAGTAGTTAAGTGACATCTTTCGAAAGTTACTGATTCGTCTTAGTTCAGGAAATACTCAGGAGATGGAGGCACCGGTCATCAGTTAGACGGGCATGTGGCTGGTCGCGAGTCTATGAATAACTGGCTGGGAAAACCCGAGCGGTTACAGACCGAATGACGGAAAGCAGGAGAGCGCCCGATTGACCTTGCTGAAATATGCAAAAAACTAATTGAAAATTAATAATAATCAATCTATGTATGGTACAAAGGTGTACGTAGGCTCATTTTAAAGATAAAGACTAGAAGAATGGGCTGATATAAACGCGTCTCCTGTCACTCTAATAGTTTTTGAGTGATAACAAATCAGAAATCATTATAAAATAACAATTTTGTAAACGATATATCCTGAAAACAGCTTAACCAAACATTACGTATAAAATGTCAAATGATAGGTCTAAGTGAGTACTATTAAGATGTATATTTAATGTTTTGCGCAAATTCAGCTAATTTTAATTACAGGCCAGTAACATGGTTTCCAGATATAAAAGCTGGATTTCTAGTCAATAAACAATAATTACTGTAGTATTAGCGGCAGAATGGTAAACTAGACTTAGGTAAATAGTTGATGAAACCACAGGATCAATAGTACATTGAATAATCTATGTTTAAATACTGAAAAAGCAAATGTAGAAAAGTTTAATTTTTTTATAATGGAAAAGCTACGATAGATACATTAATTTTGATGCCATATTCTGTTTCAGCGGAATATTTCCGTTAAATACTATCATATCATGTATTTATTTCATTTGTATTTTATGTAAAAGTTGTAATTTTGTGAAAATAAGATACTGATTTCACTTTATAGTAAGCCAGCGAGGGTACTTAAGGCGGTCATTTTGGCTTGTTAGGGGCAGTTGTTAGTGTCAGTTCGACAGATAAGACGTGTCATTACGATGGACGACTGTGGAGTCGCTTGAGAACTTCTAAAATTTCAACGAAGTGTTCTAGTGTGGAACTTTGTTCCGTGGTGCTTCGAGAACTTGATTTTATTCTGCATCTGTAGGACTTTGAAAAATTCTTCAATGGTGCTTCGTGGACTCTATATTCTGTGACAGTACAACTTAAACTTCCTGGCAGATTAAAATTGTTTGCCGGAAGCGGGACTCGAACCTGGGACCTTTGCCTTTCGCGGGCAAGCGCACTACCGACTGTGCTATCCCGACACGACTCACGATGCCGCCCCACAACTTTACTTCCGCCAGTATCTCGCCTCCTACTTTCCAAACTTCACAGAAGCTCTCCTGCGAACCATGCAAGACTAACACTCCTGGAAGAAAGGATATGGTGGAGATATGGCTTAGCCACAGGTTCGCAGGAGAGCTTCTGTGAAGTTTCGAAAGTAGGAGGCGAGATACTGGCGGAAGTAAAGTTGTGGGGCGGCATCATGAGTCGTGTCGGGATAGCACAGTCAGTAGTGCGCTTGCCCGCGAAAGGCAAAGGTCCCTGGTTCGAGACCCGGTTCTGGCACACAATTGTAATCTGCCAGGAAGTTTCATATCAGCGCACACTCCGCTGCAAAGTGAAAGTTTCATAGTGGAACTTAAAGTTTCTCAGGGTTGTTGCTAGACTTTAATTTTTATTTAGCGACTGTGTGACTTAGAAACTATTCAGTGAAATTCCCATTTATTGGTGTGGTAGCCTTAAGGAACTCGGCATTGGTCTGAAGTCTCAGGTCTAACAAATATTCACTGATGGATATTAGGTGAAATAAACATCAGTTTAGTTAAAATTGAACATGTCGTTTGTGCATTTATTATTATTATTTTCTGCCTACATCATTTATTTAAAGCCAAACATTTTGGGGACATTGTTGCAGGTTTGGCTGGCCCATAGGCACGACCAGCCATTTTGTGTAGCAAATAGTGTCTATAGCCGCACTTCACAGAGCCTGAAGCAAACACAAGCTGTGAAAGGGCGTTTTTTGCTGTAGCACTTGGGGCTCGAGCCAACTGAAAGATATAAATGAGGAAATTTTGTATAACTTTATCACCCTGCACAGAAAAGTTTGTTTTTTCCTAGATTGTTTTTGGAAATTCCGTGTGTAAGCACGCAAGTGTTTTACAAACCAAGCAAAATTACAAGAAGAATATCCAGTTTTTTCTTCCAAACTACACAGCACTCGTCACAAATGAACTGATCGGAATACAAGCTCCTTATCCTCTTTGGCACTTTTATACCAGGATGCGAGGCACAGAGCTATGCGCTAATCCGGTTTCGTTGGCGAGCTCACGAATCGTCTGCCGTCGATCACTGTCATCTAATGCGGCAACAGTATGCACTTCTTCTTCATAGACAGTAGGACGACCTGCCCGATTCAAGTCTACCACAGTTTGCCGACCTTCGTCGAAGGCTTTTTCCCAACGTGCCACTGTTCCCTGCGGCAATGCACGCCTATTGAAGACCTTGATGACACTTTCGTGCTGTACGACCCCTGGCACATTCACTCTTGATCCAACTCCGTTGTTGCTGTTTCGAAAACATAGTGAAACCGTTACGTTATGCCGCTTGCTCACAAGGTTCCCTCGATTGTGCGCACGCTGGTGCCGTGGGACGGCCTAGTCCATTTGCTCGGAGGTGAGGTAGGTATGGCAACAACGTGTGCTATCAGCGGCAATAGTAGATTCCATTGTATAGTTTCTCGAAAACAGTGTTGTCAATATTTAAGTTCCAACCCTCGGAGTTTGTATAGGGACTGACGACCATAGCAGTTTGGTCCAAAAGGTTTACAAACATTTGAAGTCTAAAAGGTGGGAGACGAGGTACTGACGAAAATACTGCTGTGAGGACTAGAGAAAGGGTGGAAGAGAATTCCGACAAACATTTCTGATGTTCTTAGCGGGTGTATCGTATATACTAGTGAACGACCTCAAAGGGTTTGTCGGTGGAGTTCGCTTCCTCGCTGCCTCTCATCCTCACAGCTTTATAGCCGCTATTACCTCGCCTCCTATCTTCCAGACTTCCCGAAGTTTAACTACAGGAGCTGTGAGGACAGGCCGTGAAGCGTGCGCAGGGAGCTCAGTCGTTGGAGCGCTTTCTCGCGAAAGGAAAAGATCCTGCATTCGATTCCGTCTTGGCAACCTATTGGACCAAACTGCTATGGTCATCAGTCACTATACAAACTCTGAAGGTTGGAACTTAAATAGTGGCAACGCTGCTGTGGAGACACTATGCAATGTAATCTACTATTGTTGCTGATAACACAAGTTGTTGGCATACCTCGGAACAAATGGACTCGCGTGATCCACGGCACCAGCGTGCGCACAATCGAGGGAAACTTGTGGGCGAGCGGCATAACGTAACGGTGTCACTATGCTTTCGAAAGTTTCATATCAGTGCATAGTCCGCTGCAGGGTAAAAATTTCATTCGAAATAAGTGGTTCGACTCCAATAACTTAGAATCAAAATCAATGGAAGAATTAGAACGAGCTGCTTGATCAACTCTTCTTAACGTCTGTATCAAGAAATGCTTTTTATTTTTTATTTATTTTTTTTTTTTCCGAGGAAGTACAGAATGGTCTGACGCTTAATGAAGGATCCTGGAATTAAAATTGTACCCCACTGCCAGATCTGTCGGTTGTCACTTTAATAGTTGGTGTCACGCTTTGAAGAGCTTGTTTGTGATGACAGCTTTGTTCGATGCCGAGGGCGGCAGAACGCACAGCACAGCCTTCGAGGACTGTCTTGGCGCAGAGCGCGGCTGCCAAGTCTCGGCCGGCAGAGCTGCGCGTTGTTTAACTTGAGAGGAGATAACAGCCCCATAAACATGTCTCTCTGCTTGCTGCCATTGTTAGCTCCGGCAATTTAGCCTACCTCTCCTCTGCCTGTAGGCTTCTTCCGGGATATCTCGCCGCTGGTGTAGCATTAATTGCAGGCTAACGGATAATAAAATAATACGTGCACTTTTCTAGCCTCAAATAAACGGCTGTGGGTCGTCGCACTTTTGTTAGTTCTGATAGAGTACGGTGTTCTTCCGGCGTCTACGGTTATCTGCTCTGAAGTAGATCTAGATGCCGCGGCTTGTTGCGTCTTATCGGGGCTCACTGTTGCCTTATGTCTTCATTTATAACGTCAAACAGAGCATGGCGGGTCCACTTAGTGCAGCCACACAATTCCCTCCTTTATATTTTGCTATAACCCTGTAATGTGTCTAACCTCATTACTCTGATACGTTTTAGATATGGATGAACGTAGATGTAATCGTAATTTACGATTCTCTTTGAATCTAATCGTGAAACTTTTTAATCCATTACAGTCCCAGCGGTTGTTGGCTGGAAATCATTGCAGTTATAGTTAAGGAATGTGATTAATATTTAATGTTCTACCTATGTTGGTGAATGTCATTAAGAACCTGAAGTCTCTTTTCCGCGAGTCTCTTAAAATCTTCTCTATCTGACGCCTCCTCCATACTTCTCTGTGCCACTTTTTCCATCCCTCTGCCTCTATTCATTTCCTTTTCTACTTCATCAGATATAAACAACGTTACATATAATTCTCAATAACGTTCCTTACATTACGCATCTGTTACAATCGCCCATCAGTCCGCATCTTCCTTCTCTCTGCATCTGTTCACTTGTTCTGTCCATTCTGCCTGTTCACGTATTCATTTCACTTGTTCATTATTTTCTCCCCGCGCTCTTCATGACTTTCCTCTTCTCTCTGTTTAATTCCTACTCGTCTCTGTCGGCCCCTTCTCCTCTCTCTGTCCATCTCCTACGTTTACGAAAACTTTCATACATCTACCACTTTCCTTGTGGTCGGTGAAACGGCGTTGATTGTCTGTTGTAACGAACCCTAAGCCATTCATTGTATGAAAGCGTATTTAGAAAGTGATCTTCCTCTTGTTTCAAGGATCAAATGTGCAAAATTTTATCAAAATCGGAGTGAAACCGTAGATTGGTGTCGAAATTCATTGTAAAGGACCCTTTGCCAAGCACAGAAAGAAATTTAAATTTCATTACTTTTCCTTCGGCGATCATCGGTCCCTAAACTTACTCAGCACTTGAACTAACTGATACTAAGGATACACACGTGTCCGAAGGAGGACTCTGCCAAGCGTATCCCGAACATGCTCAGTCGGGTTTAAGTCCGGTGAATAAGCTGGCCACTCCATTCGTTCAATTCCCTCAGCTTCAAGTATGTTGTCGACCAGTGCAGTTCTGTGGGGGGGCCAGTGTAATCGTCCACCAGAAGGAACCCACCTCCTATGGCACCAGCGTAGGGCGCAACAAAAGGTCGAAGGACCTCATCTCTATACTCAGAGCAGTCTAAAGCGCCATTCTGAAAGACGTATAGATCCCAACATCTGCCAATATTGACTCCTGCCCATACCATTTGTCCACCACCTTGATATGGTAAAGTTAGCTGTGCATAAGCAGGACTATTCCGAGTTTCACATTCTCTCCAGATGAGGGAACGACGATTGTCCGGATGAACGAAAAATCTTGACTGATCTGTAAACAGAACACGGCACCACTCGTTACGACTCCAATCCTGATGTTCCCCCACCCAGTTTCTGCGGGCTAAACGACGTCGTGGTTTAAATGGGGCAGACACCATAGGCCTCCGTGCGTATAGGCCACATTCCCAAAGGCTATTTCGGGTTGTTTGTATTGATATTCCGTGTCCTGTTGTGACCTTGAGGGTGAGTTGCAGCTGAGTTAGTCAGCCTACTGTCCAGACGAGCTCTTAACCGTTGATAACCTTTATCTCCGAATGATGTTACCCATGGTAAACTCCACATCTCACACAGTGCTGAGATTTAGTAGTAAGTTGGACCAGTAAATAGCCCGTCAAAAGTTGAACAAAAATGGACCATTAAAACAAGAAGAAGCGCTACGGAATTGTGAGGAAAAAGGCGAATTGGAAGCAATGGAAGGTCCAAGCGGAGGTATGTAACATAGAGCTACCATCCAGAGACTTTGCCACACGGAATGCTGCTGGACCAAGGCGTCATGCGGCCGTTCCTGCTGGAGGTTAGAACCCTCCCCTGAACATGGATTTGTGTTTATTCCTTAGTGTAAGCTACTTTGCCGGCCGCGGTGGCCGAGGGGACTGAGGCGCTTCAGTCACGGTCTGCACGGCCACTACGGTCCGGAGTTCGAATCCCCCCACTGGCATGGATATTTGTGCCGTCCTAGTTCGTAAGTAGTTCATAAGTAGTTTGTAAGTTTAGGGACTGATGACCCCGTAGTTAAGTCCCATAAGCTGTACAAACATTTGAACATTTTATAAGCTACTTTAAGTAGTTTAGCAGTTTTTTCCAGAGACATGCCGTAGTGGTTATGCAGGGATGGTGTTCTGACTATTAGTGTTCTGAACTTTCTTTTCCCAACGTAATGATTTCTGTTTTTCTCAAAATTATGAACTGACAGTCTAGTGTTTGACCGCTGTATTCATTTTTATGCCTGGGTTGTGGTGTAATGTCCGTGCCGAGCAAATGTTCTAACTACAGCCGAAAGAAAGTGGTTCTCGAATGGGAGGCGTAGACGTTGATGACTAGGCAACAAGTCAATAGAATCCTCTACCAGTAAACACGTCTAGTGTATCATAACGAACGTTCGTGACCGAAAGTGTGTCATACGATAGCCATCTCTATTTGATGTACCTAACTTGCAACCCTAGTGAGTGAGTGAGTTTTTCCTCCTTGCCCAGTTTAACGGTTCGTATGAATGGGAATGTGATTACTCCCAAAGAAAAGATGAAAACATAACGGTTTATCACATCTACTGCAGTAGTTTCACAAGCAAACAGATTTCTCCATGGTCTGAAAAAAAAAAGTTTGAACGTTTTCGAAGATTTCAACAGGTACACTATTAAACGCTTTCTCTCCAAGCAAATTTGACATGTCCTGGCATTCCAGTGAGCGAAGTTTGTGTTTATGTGAAAGCTTAGACGAACCTGTTTCGCATACGTTTGTTTGTTTTCGTTTCCGTGAGAGGTCTGTGAAGCATCTCTTCTGCACTCAATTCATAACATTTACTTGCGACGGAAATACATTCTTATCATGAGACTCATATTCTACAACTAATGTTGTTGTTATGGTCTTCAGTCCGGAGACTGATTTGATGCAGCTCTCCCCCCTACTCTATCCTGAGCAGGCCTTTTCATCTCCTCATAAGAACGGCAACCCACATCCACTTGAATATGCTTACTATACGCGTCTCTCGGTCTCCCTCTGCGATTTTTACCCCACACACTTCCCTCCAATGCTAAATTTACGATTCCTCGATGTCTAAGAATGTGTCCTATCAAGCGATCCCTTCTTTTGGTCAGGGTATGCCAAATATTCCTTTTCTCACCAACTCTGTTCAGTACCTCTTCATTAGTTATGTGATCTACCCACCTAATCTTCAGCATTCTTCTGTAGCACCACATTTCAAAAGCCTCTATTCTCTTCCTGTCCACACTGCTTATCGTCCATGTTTCACTCCCGTACAAGGCAACACTCCACACAAATGCCTTCAGAAAAGACTTCCTTACACTTAAATTAATATTCGATGTTAGCAAATTTCTCTTTTTCAAAAATGCTTTTCTTCCCATTGCCATTCTGTATTTTATATCCTCTGTACTGCGACAATCGCATGTTATTTTACTACCCAAGTAACAAAACTCATCTACCACCTTCATTGTTTCGTTACCTAATCTCATTTCTTCAGCATCACCTGATTTTCTAAGACCGCATTCCATTATTTTTGTTTTGCTCTTGTTGATGTTCATTTTATACGCTCTATTCAACAAACTGTCCATTCCATTCAACTGCTCTTCCAGGTCCTTTGCTGTCTCTGACAGAATTACAATTTCATCGGCAAAACGCAATGTTTTTATTTCTCCCCCCTGAACTTTAATCCCTATTCCAAATTTTTCCTTGCTTTCCTTCACCGCCTGCTCAATGTAAAAATTGAACAACATCGGAGAAAGGCTACAACCCTGTCTTACTCCCTTCCCGACTGATGCTTCCCTTTCATGCCCTTCGAGTCTAATAACTGCGCTCTGGCTTTTGTACAAGTTGTAAATAACTCTCCTTTCCCTGTATTTTACCCCTGCTGACTTCAGAATTTGAAAGAGTGTATTCCAGTCAACATTGTCAAACGCTTTCTCCAAATCTACAAAAGCTAATAATGTAGGTTTGCCTTTCCTTAATCTATCTTGTAAGATAAGACGTAAAGTGAGTATTGCCTCCCTAGTTCCTACGTTCCTCCTGAATCCAAACTGATCTTCCCCGAGGTCAGCTTCTACCAACTTTTCCATTCTCCTGTAGATAATTCGGGTCAAAATTTTGCAACCATGACTTATCAAACTGATGGTTCTGTAATTTTCACACCTGTCTGCAACTGATTTCTTTGGAATGGGGATTATTACATTTTTCTTAAAGTCTGAAGGTATTTCGCCTGTCTCATACATCCTACACACCAGTTCAAATAGTTTTGTCATGGCTGGCTCTTCCAGAGACTTCAGTAGCTCTGAGGGTATGTCATCTACTCATCTCTCAGTATAGAATCTCCTATTTCATCTTGATGTACTCCCTCTTCCCTTCCTACAACATCGTCTATAAGTTCATTTCCTTTGTAGAGCTGCTCTATGTACTCTTTCCACCTTTCAGATTTCCCTTCTTTGCTGATAACTGGTTTCCCATCTGAGTTCTTGATATTCGTAGAGTTGCTTTTCTTGTCCCCAAATGTTTCTTTTATTTTCCTGTAGGCGGTATCTACTTTTCCCCTTCTTATACAATCTTCTACAGACTTGCATTTGGCTTCTAGCTACTCCTGCTTAGCCATTTTGAACTTCCTATCAATCTCATTTCTTAGTCGTCTGTACTCCATTTTGCCTGTTTCATTTACTGCATTTTTATATTTTCTCCTTTCATCAAGTAAATTTAGTATTTCCTGTGATATCCAAGGATTTTTTGTAGGTCTTGCTTTTCTACCTATTTTGTCCTCTGCTGCCTTCATTATTTCATCTCTCAAAGCCACCCATTCCTCTTCTACTGTTTGATTTCCCCCTGTTTCTGTCAATTGTTGCCTAAATCTTCCTCTGAAATTCTCCAGAACTTCACGTTCCTTCAATTTATCTAGGTCCCACCTCCTTATTTTCCTACCTTTCTGCAATTTTTTCAGTTTCAGCCTACAGTTCATGACTAACAAGTTATGGTCAGAGTCTATATCTGCCCCTGGGTATGTCTTACAGTTAATAACTTGGTTCCGGAATCTATGTTTTACCATTATAAAAACTATCTGATACCTTCCGGTGTCTCCTGGTCTCTTCCAAATATACAACCTTCTTTTGTGATTCTTAAATCATGTGTTTGTTACGATTAAATCATGTTCCATGCAAAATTCTACCAGGCGGCTTCCTCTTTCATTCCTTTTGCCCAGTCCATATTCACCTTCTATTTTTCCTTCTCTTCCTTTTCCTACTACCCATCACAATTAAGTTTTCCTCTCCCTTAACTGTCTGAATAATTTCCTTTAGCTCCTCATATATATATTCTATCTCCTCATCATCGGCAGAGCTAGTTGGCATATAAACCTGTACTACTGTTGTCGGTGTTGGCTTTGTATCTATCTTGACAAGGATAATGCGATCACTGTGCTGCTCATAGTAGTTTACCCGCATTCCTCTTTTCTTATTCATTATCAGTCTTACTCCTGTGATACCCCCAACTGATTTTGTACTTATAATCCTGTACTCACTTGACCAGAAATCCTGTTCATCCTGCCACCGAACTTCACTAATCCCCACTATATCTAACTTCAACCTATCCATTTCCCTTTTTAAATTTTCTAATTTTCCTACCCGATTAAGGGATCCATCATTCCACGCTCCGATCCGTAGAATGCCAGTATTTTCTTTCCTGATGACAACATCCTCCTGAGTATTCCCCGCCCGGAGATCCGAATGGGGGACTATTTTACCTCCGGAATATTTTACCCGAGAGGATGCCATAATCATATTTTCATACAGTAGAGCTGCATGTCCTCGGGAAAAGTAACGGCTGTAGTTTCCCCTTGCTTTCAGCCGTTCGCAGTAACTGTGTGGCAAAGCCACATTAGCTGATGTTGCAAGGCAAGCTCAGTCAATCATCCAGACTGTTGCCCCTGTAACTACTGAAAAGGCTGCTGCCCCTCTTCAGGAACCACACGTTTGTCTGGCCTCTCCACAGATACCCCTCCGCTGTGGTTGCACCTACGGTACGACTATCTGCATCGTTGAGGCACGCAAGCCACCCCACCTCGGCAATGTCTGTGGTTCATGGGGGTGGACAACTACATCTACATCTACATCTACATCGATACTCTGCAAATCACATTTAAGTGCCTGGCAGAGGGTTCATTAACCACCTTCATAACTTTTCTCTACCGTTCCATTCTCTAATAGCGCGCGGGAAGAAAGAACACCTAAATCGTTCCGTTTTCGATCTGATTTCTCTTATTTTATTGGGATGGTCATGTCTCCCTAAGTAGGTGGGTGCTAGCAAAATATATTCACATTCAGAACTAAAAGTCGGTGATTGAAACTTCGCAAACAGATCACGCCGCAATGAATAACGTCTTTCTTTTAATGATTTCCACCCCAATTCGTGCAACATGTCCGTGACGCTCCCCCCCCCGTAACGTGATAAAACAAAACGAGCTGCCCTTCTCTGAACCTTCTCAATATCTTCCGTCAGTCCCACCTGGTGAGGGTCCCACAAGGGGCAACAGTACTCCAAGAGAGGACGCACAAGTGTGATGTAGGCAGTCTCTTTGGTGGAGCTGGTGCATCGTCTAAGCGTTCTGCCAATGAAACGTAACCTTTGGTTCGCCTTCCCCACAATATTTTCTATGTGTTCTCTCCAGTCAAAGTTGTTCGTAATTGTAACTCCTAGGTATTTGGTAGAATTTACGACCTTAAGCTTTGACTGATTTATCGCGTAATTGAAGTTCAGCGGATTTCTTTTAGTGGTCAAGTGTATTACTTCACACTTTTCTTTATTTAGTGTCAATTGCCAATTTTCGCACCAAGTAGAAATTTTGTCTAAATCGCTTTGCAGTTGCTTTTGATCCTCTGTTGACTTCACTAACCGATAAACGACAGCATCATCCGCGAACAGTCTAAGGGAGCTATTCAGATTATCTCCTAAATCGTTTATAAACACGAGGAAGAGTAGGGGACCAATAACGCTTCCCTGTGGAACGCCAGATATCACTTCTGTTTTACTCGATGACTTACCGTCAATTACAACGAACTGTGACCTTTCTGATAGGAAATCGTGAATCCAATCGCACAATTGGGGAGATATTCCATAAGCACGCAATTTCATTAGAAGCCGCTTGTGGGGTACAGTATCAAAAGCCTTCCGGAAATCCAGAAATATGGAATCGATTTGAGATCCCTTGTCGATGGCACTTAACACTTCATGTGAATAAAGGGCAAGCTGTGTTTCACAAGAGCGATACTTTCTGAATCCGTGCTGACTATTGGTTAATAGGTCGTTCTCTTCGAGGTAGTACATAATATTCGAACAAAGTATATGTTCCAAAATCCTACTGCAAATCGACGTCAATGAGATAGGCCTGTAATTTTGGGGATCACTCCTATTGCCTTTCTTGAATATTGGAGTAATTTGGGCAACTTTCCAGTCTTTGGGTACGGATCTTTCGCTGAGTGATCGGTTGTAAATTATAGCTAAGTACGGAGCTATTTCATCAGCATACTCTGAGAGGAATCTAGTTGGTATACAATCTGGCCCGGAAGATTTATTTTTGTTTAGTGACTTAAGTTGTTTTACTACTCCAGGAACATCTACTTCTAAGTTTCGCATGCTGGCAGCTGTTCTTGGATTGAATACTGGAGTGTTCACTTCGTCTTCTTTGGTGAAAGAATTTCGGAAAGCTGTGTTTAGTAATTCTGCCTTAGCAGTACTGTCGTCGGTAGTATTACCATTGCTATCGCGTAGTGAAGGTATTGTTTGTGTTTTGCCGCTAGTGTACTTCACATATGACCAGAATTTCTTTGGATTTTCTGCAAGATTACGAGACAGGATTTCGTTGTGGAAACAACTATAAGATTCTCGCATTGAAGTCCGCGCTAGGTTGCGAGTTTCAGTAAAAGATTGCCAGTCTTGCGGATTCTGTGTCTTTTTAAATTTTGCATGCGTTTTCCTTTGTTTCTGCAACAGTGATCTGAACTGTTTTGTGTACCACGGGGGGTCAGCCCCCTCTTTTATTAATTTATTTGGTATAAATCTCTCGATTGCTACTGATATTATGTCTTTGAATGTAAGCCACAACTGATCTACACTCGCATTTTTAGTTTTGAAGGACTGGAGACTATCACTCAGGAAAGCGTGAAGCGAATTTCTATCTGCTTTATTGAATAGATATATTTTTCGTTTATTTTTGGTGCATATGTATAACAAGACTATTGCTGAGGCTGTAGCAAGAGAACAGAAACGTTAATCACCAGATGGTTTGTTCACAATCTTGTGAAAAGCAAAAGATTAAAGTGAGCTTTGAACACGTATCTTCCGTGTTGCAGTCCAACATTATAAGAACATAAGAACGACCCGTTGTCTTTGGTAGCTTCCTGGATGTTCCACATTTTTCACTTGAAGAGTTTACTGTTTCTATTTGGATCTGTCTTCTCACTCTTTTCGTGCGTGATTTGTGTTTACTTTTTGACGACCTATCAGCTACGTCACCAGACAACGGTGTTTGAGCGGAGATGCAATGGAGAGTTTCATTTTTAAATGCTTATCTATTCACTACTTTATTATTTGATGAACTGTTATTACGTCAGAGATGGGTGGCACTATCACCCACAATACGACCACAAGTAGTAAAGCATTAGATTTATAAGAGAAACTCGACTGTTACAAAGAATGTTCAAACATTTGAAAACTGTGGGACAAAACTGCAATGGTCATCAGTCCGTAGACTTACAAACTACTTCAACTGATTTCTGCGAAGGACAACACGCAGAACCATGCTCGAGGAAGGACTCGAGTCTCCGACGGGGAGCATCCGCGCACTCCGCAACAAGGTGCTCTTAAACATTATAAAAGAGAAATGCAGTTTTTCTTATTTTTTCCCTTCTTTTTTACGTTCCCCAGACAAGGATATAAAAGGTATAAACGCCAGAAATAATAGTGGTTAATGACAAAACGATGAATGTCACGAATTACACGTATGAGCGTTCCCTTGAGCGCAGCAGAATCCCCGAACTAACTTCCACACGGGGAATTTTTTGTTTTCGCCTCTGCCCTCCGGCGCAGTAGCAAACGCGATCGCCAGTTGTGTAATGATATTGGCCGAAAACAAACAGGACAATTAATTCTGGCGAAACTGCATTTCGAGGAGGCAAAAGAAGCGAAAAAAGGGACAAAAAAAAAAAAAAAGAGGGGCTGTGTATAGCGGCAAGCAGGACAGGCCGCAGTGAAATCGCTTTAAGAGTAATCGGATTTCGATACTCTCCTCTGGCGCATTACGGATTCAACTTCGTTATCGCTGGCAAGGGAAAGGGCCCGTGTGTGTGGCGTGCATGTGGGGGGGGAGGGGGGTGCACAAGGCTGGCTGCGATATGGCACGCACCGTCCGCGTTAAAACAGCCCGCGTTAGGGCTTTTGGTTCTCCCCCACGCCCTCTTGCGGTATCTGTTTTATTTTCTCCACCGTGTCGTCGTACATAGGAGGGCAATTATTTTCCCCAGCCGAGAGCATTTACCTTTCCGTATTCCTTTCTTTTTTTTACGTAAGTACCGCGTGATTAAATTCTGCGCAAATGAAATTATTGTTCTCGTCTATTCCAGTGCAGCAGATGTGTCTCCCGCCCCAGTGGTCCGTTGCTTCTGCTACGATGCTCTCCGCCCCTGTTTATTACAGTTTATGAAGGAGTGTGAATTCTGTTTGCATGTCTTCTTTCTGAGCACGTGTTGCAGACGAGTATAATAGAACCTGTTTTTCTGGATGGTCTCTATGGACCACATAGATGGCTTCAGAGTACAGTTAGGCTTTCTCACCCACGTTAGCAGTAGGACTGTGTATGGATATTACCAGTGCCACCTTTCCTGTATCATATTAGAATGCTGCCTGGAATAAAAATCAGAATAAAACTTCTATCAAATCAAATGTTCAAATGTTTGTATAGCTTATGGGACTTAAGTACGGGGTCATCAGTCCCTAAACTTACAAACTACTTATGAAATAGCTAACACTAAGGACGGCACAAATATCCATGCCCGAGGGGGGATTCGAACTCCCGACCGTAGTGGCCCTGCAGACCGTGACTGGCGCCCCGCAGTCCCCTTTTTTTATTTTTAGGGCCTCCAACCTCCCCTAACAGCCCCTCCTTTCGCTCTCCAAATGTGGCCTTCTTCGGTGTGTGTGTGTGTTTTTTTTTTTTTTTTTTTTTTTTTTTTTTTTTTTTTTTTTTTTTTTTTTTGTCCTCCAGCGTCTGTCTGACCTCAAAGCTCGTCTTCTCGAAAAGTGAGCTGCCTGTGCAGTAAGATTCCTGGTCGTTTTCTCTTGACTATCAATAATATTAATTTTTTTCTTTATTTTTGTCTTTTCTAAAACTCCGAAGTCGCCAGTTGCTGATATTTTTTTAATTTTTTTAATAATAACTAAATAATTATTCTCCGTAAATGAGGTCGGTCATGCTACTATCGATTTACATCAGGAAAGTAATTTCTTTAGAATAATATATTTCTGCTAGCATGTTATATTTTTTATACCAACCAAGATTCCCATGGTGCTGTTAATTTCTTCTTGACAATATAACACAATACATTTTTCTGCATTAAACAAAATTCTAATTTTAAAGGAAAAAAGTTTCTTACGATTTGAGAAAAATTAAACGAGAAATTAAGTCCAGCATCTCTACCGTGATGAAACGAAATGTCATTGCCATGACCAACACAAAAATATGATACAACTACTTGTATAATTGAAATTGTTTTCCTTGTAATATGATTGAAATTGTTTTCCTTGTAATATGTTTAATATATATATATATATATATATTAAACATATTACAAGGAATATGATTGAAATTGTTTTCCTTGTAATATGTTTAATATATATATATATATATATATATATATATATATATATATATATATATATATTAAACATATTACAAGGAAAACAATTTCAATCATATTACAAGGAAAACAATTTCAATTATACAAGAAGTTGTATCATATTTTTGTATTGGTCATGGCAATGACATTTCGTTTCATCACGGTAGAGATGCTGGACTTAATTTCTCGTTTAATTTTTCTCAAATCGTAAGAAACTTTTTTCCTTTAAAATTAGAATTTTGTTTAATGCAGAAAAATGTATTGTGTTATATTGTCAAGAAGAAATTAACAGCACCATGGGAATCTTGGTTGGATTATTTGACATATAAAAAATATAACGTGCTAGCAGAAATAAATTATTCTAAAGAAATTACTTTCCTGATGTAAATCGATAGTAGCATGACCGACCTCATTTACGGAGAATAATTATTTAGTTTTTATAATATATATATATATATATATATATATTTGGATCGATTTCAACATCAATGGTTTCGTCATTTTTTTTCCTCCTACTTCGTCTTACATTATCTTTTTAACCAATTCTCTCCTTCTCGAACACTCGGCCACCGCGCCGGCAAACTTTTATCCATTATGGATGAGGACAGTGCAACTGTGTTGAAATAAGGTACCTTGAGTGTCAGCAAGCAGTTGCCTTTTATGCAAAATGTTTTTATTACATTTCTCCCATTACCGGTTTCGATATGCCAAGCATATCATCATCAGATGGTGAACGGTTTTTTATAATACAGATGGTGTGTAGTGGGACTTTTGCATCTGTTATAATTACAAAAAACAAAACAAGCTAACTTTGTGGCGAGCATAACTGACTTAGGCCTAAATGTTGCTACTTACAATTTGTGTTATCCATAAATCCACTATCACAATTGGTAACATGCACACATTAATTGTGCTGCTATGCACTTCACATATTACACAGCATAACTGGTAGCATGCACATATTTATTGTGATGCTAAACACAAACATCTTCGCCAAAGATGTTGCACAAAGATTTTGTATAGCTACATCACAACAAGAGTCAACCAAAGGGTGATGTACCTATTCAATTTACGTTTCTTTTTTCTTTTTTTTCTGCTCCTTTGGTTTTTTAATCTACCCGTGAATAATAGCAACATGACAAAAAGAAATTCAAAATTCGAGTTTTAGCGAGACTAAAACACAGTAATTGATTTTTGTATATACACACAGATGGTTAGGGTGATTAAATAAACGCATACGAACTGACACGGCACATTAGGCATACAACAAAATTAGTATTCTCATAGGTACTGGGAGTCGCATAGGCAATCCAGAGCAATTAAATAGCGTTACAGTCATTTAGTCATATGGTAGAAAATGGTCAGCTACAACAGGAGATGCTCAAAGTTTTGTGCAGAGGCATTGAGACACGCCTGGTATCAATGCTGCAGTGAACGGTGCAACCTCTCAAAGATTCCTAGTGTCCTCGAAGATTTCGTGCTGCCACAACAATCCTGTCCACTAAGTCATCCGGGGACGTAACTGGTTTCTCAGACACGACCATCTTCAGATATCCTAGTGGAAAAATCAGATTGGAGAAAGATCGTGTGATCGTGGTGTCTACGCTACTGATAAACCACGACCAATCCAGCGGCCGGGAAAGGTTGCCTCCACACGTGTCCTCACTTGTCTGCTGAAATAATATGGCGCTCCGTCCTCCTGAAATCCAATGCTGCAACGCATAGGCTTGCCAACATCATTCAGCATGTCCTACAGACCTCTCGCTGGAACACAGATAGGTGTGACCACAACTTTATCGGTGAGCGTGAACGGCCAAATTAAACGGTCTCCGAATACGCCAGTTACAGTAGTGCGTTATCGTGTTGTTTACAGTCAACGCATACTGGGTGATTACCGATCCTCGGTTTGTGCCCAATGTGCCCCGTGTATGGTATGGTAGAGACTAAAAGAAAATTATATATTCCTTTAAAGTATCTTTGAAAGAAGCAGCCTCGATGAGAAAAACCTGCGAGTTCATCTTTCAAATGTTTTCCTTCTCCTCAATCCTGTTAAGCACTTAAATGGATTAGACGCTTTTGTTTCCCTGTTGGTAGGCGTTGTCTGGATGTCCGTGATCATCCTGCCATCCAAACTACAGGGTGTCCCAAAGTTAGGACCAGACTGGTGAGAGGTAGGGATGGGGTTGACATAGATACGAACAAATGGGGTGGGGGAAACGATTTCGGTGACTCGTGAGAGCCGTCCACCATCTTGGTATCCACCACATTGGATTCAGCTCACATTTCTCCAATGGGAGGGGAATCATGTGATACATGTTTTAGGGATAGAATTTGACGAGGAACACAATGATGAAGTTCGTTTTCCAATATCTTTATTAGGGAATAAGATATAATTCATTTAACATAATAGGTGTAATTTGTCATGAATCACGACAGTAATGACTCGAAACACATTTCATACTAAAGTGCACTACATAGAATGTGTTCCACGTGATGTCCGTGTACCTGTAAACATTAAAATAATAATAATAATGATAATATAAAAAATACCGAGATCGTTTGTGCATCAGAGCTGGGAGTTTGTGAAAGATATTAGCGTCTACTTAAAGTGACAGAAAAATGAAACCCCAACAATATCCAACTTTTCCTGCTTTCTGATTAGAAATGGAATGACCCGTGTATGACAGCGATAGTCAGAGATACACATGGCGTTAGTATCGTGTACAGAAGGTATAAAAGGTCAGTGCGCTGGCATAGCTGTCTTTTTATTCCAATGATTCATGTGCATAAGTTTCATACGTGATTATGGTCACACGAAATTAAATAAGATACTTTGATGGCAGTTTGGTAGTTAAAGCTAGGCGAATGCGACTTTCCATTTTGCGAAGTGTTAGCAAATTCATTATTAAAAGATGCATGGACAGTGTCGAGAGTTCCAATTTTCAGACATTACTTCTACACATGCGCAACGCAGTGGCCGAAAGACTCCTCCTGACCAACGGCAGTGCAACAGACAAGCAACAATATGCATGATCATTACAGAGATCAGTAGCTGTCACCGCTGACAGACAAGCACCAATGTTGTTGATAAGCACAGAGATGAGTCAGCTGTCACTGCTAACAGACAAGCAACAATGTGTGTGATAATCACAGACATCAGTCAACTGTCACCGCTAACAGACAAGCGACAATGTGCGTTATAATCGCAGAGTGCAGTTGTCACCGCTAACAGAGAAACAACAATGTGAGTGATAATCACAGAGATAAGTTAGCTGTCACCACTAACAGCCAATCAACAATGTGTGTGACAATCAAAGAGATCAGTATGGAACTCGTGACGAACATATTTATCATGAAATTGCGGTGAAATGGGCTATGGTAGCTATTACTTACTCGAGTGCTTTTGATACCAGCACGACATAAAGTGCAGCGCCTCTCCTGCACTCGTGACCTTATCGGTTGGTCTTTATGTAACTGGAAAACTCTTGTTACTTCAATTGGGTCCCGCTTTCAGTTGATACAAGCAGAAAGGAGAGTTCGAACGTCATGCATAACCCACAAAGCCATGTACTTAAGTTGTCAACAAGGCACTGTGTAAGCTTGTGGTGGCTCCATAATGGCATGTACTGATTTTACATGGAAATGGTCGAGACTGAAAATGGTCGTGTTTAGCTAACTGTAGAGCAATTGCAACAATTCACGTACCTAATATCCTGAAACAATTGTGGAAATTTTTTATGAATGACAACATATTCTGTACAGTTCTGGCCTCGCCGATCGCCGACATGAACTCCATCTACTATTTATCCGACGTAATCGAGAGGTCAATTCGTTCACAAAATCTGACACACAGCACTTTCGCAATTATGGACGACTGTACTGTTTAATATTGGAGTGGTGGGATTCCAAATAATCGGTTAAGTCCATGCCATTATCTACTGGATGATCAAAAAGTCAGCATAAATTTGAAAACTTAATAAATCACGGAATAATGTAGACAGAGACGTAAAAATTGACACACATGCTTGGAATGACATGGGGTATTATTAGAACAGAAACATGCCAAGTATAACTACACGCATGAAAGGTCTCTTGCGCGCGTCGTTTGGTGATGATCGTGTGCTCAGCCGCCACTTTCGTCATGCTTGGCACCCGAAGTGTCCAGACCTCAGTCCGTGCGATTATTGGCTTTAGTGTTACCTGAAGTCGCAAGTGCATCGTGTTGACCAACATTTCTAGAGATGCTGAACGACAACATCCGACGCCAATGCCTCACCATAACTTCGGACATGCTTTACAGTGCTGTTCAGAACATTATTCCTCGTCTACAGCTATTGTTGAGAAATGATGGTGAACATATTAAGCATTTCCTGTAAAGAACATCATCTTTGGTTTGTCTTAATTTGTTATGGTAATTATTGCTTTTCTTAACAGATGAAGCGCCATTTGTCGGACATTTACTGAACCTGATTTTTTTTTTTCTAACAAAACCCACTGTTTTTCCAAGCATGTGTGTCAACTTTTACCTCTCTATCTCCATTATTCCGTGTTTTGTTAAGTTTTATAATTTATACTAACTTTTTGATCACCTGGTAGATGCTCAGCTTCGTCGGTGAAACGTCTGTCTTGGTCATAAATCCTAAAACTTTTGACATCTACATCTACATACATACTCCGCAATTCACCGTAAGGTGCGTGGCGGAGGGTACACTGTACCACTACTAGGCATTTCCTTTCCTATTCCACTCCCAAATTGAACGAGGAAAGAAAGAATGCCTATATGCCTCCGTACGAGCCCTAATTTCTCTTATCTTGTCTTTGTGATCTTTACGCGAAATGTATGTAGGCGGCAGCAAGATCGTACTACACTCAGCTTCAAATTTCGGCCCTCTAAATTTACTTAACAGAAATTCACGAAAAGAACGTCGTCTTTCTTCCAGCGATCCCCAATTGAGTTGCCGGAGCATTTCCGTGACACTTGCGCATTGGTCCAACCTACCGGTAACAAATCTAGCTGCTCGCCTCTGAACCGCCTCTATGTCGTCCTTCAAACCGATCTGCTGCGGGTCCCAAATACTTGAGCAATACTCAAGACGTGGTCGTACAAGCGTGTTATACGCGGTCTCCTTTACAGGTGAAGTACATCTTCCCAAAATTCTCCCAATAAACCGAAGTCGGCTGTCTGCCTTACTCACAACTGACCTTACATGCTCGTTCCATTTCATATCGCTCTGCATTGTTACGCCTAGATATTTGAACGACGCGACAGCATCAAGAAGCTCACTACTAATGCTGTATTCGAACATTATAGGATTGTTTTTTCTACTCATGCGCATCACCTTACATTTTTCTACATTGAGAGCTAGCTGCCATTCTTCGCACCAACTAGAAATTTTGTCTAAGTCAACCTGTATGCTATTACAGTCAGTTGCAGACGACACCCTCCCGTACACCACACCATCATCAGCAAACAGCCGCAAATTACAACTTACTCTGTCCATCAGATCATTTATATAGATAGAAAATAATAGCGGTCCTATCACACTCCCCTGGGGCACGCCTGACGATACAGTCGTCTCTGATGAACACTCGCCGTCGAGAACAACGTACTGTGTTCTATTACTTAGGAAGTCTTCCAGCCAGTTACAAATCTGTGAACCTATTCCATAAGCTCGTATCTTCGTTAGCAGTCTGCAGTGTGGCACCGCGTCGAACGCCTTTTTGAAGTCGAGAAGAACACAATCCGCCTGTTGCCCTTCGTCCATGGCTCGCAAGATGTCATGTGAGAAAAGGGCAAGCTGAGTTTCACATGAACGATGTTTCCTAAACCCGTGCTGATTCATGGAAAGAAGCTTTTCCGTTTCAAGGAAATTTACTATATTCTAACTGAGAATATGCTCCAAAATTCTACATGAAACCGATGTCAACGATATTGGCCTGTAATTGTATGGGTCAGTCCTCTTTCCTTTCTTATACATGGGAGTCACCTGCGCCTTTTTCCAATCACTAGGAGCTTTGCGCTGAATTAAAGATTCGCTATAAATGCAAGCTAAGTAGGGGGCCAATGCCGCAGAATAGTCTTTGTAAAACCGAACTGGTATTCCATCCGGACCAGCAGACTTTTTCGTATTTAGCTCTCTCAGCTGATTCTCAGCTCTCAGCGTCGATACCTTCTTCACGAATTACATGGGTATATGTATGGATGGGGTGGGGGATAGTGATGGGGGAGGGGTTTTAGTGAGGCCTGTTACTGTACAGTACTGTAGGCAACTATTCAAGTAACACTTTTAACGAGCCGTCGATTTCACGCAAATAATGCGTTTCCCCTGGAAAGTTGTTCTGTCATCTCGTTAGTAGTAAGTTACAGTATTTAGTTCTAACTATACCGTCTTTCGTGTGACCGCTGTTATCTCAGCCTCCACGCAGTCGAGGTGTTGGCGGTGCAGCGTGAACGTTCTAGGCCTGTGTATGCAGTTACACGCAGCCGCCGGCTCCAGGATTCGCCACGCGCGCAAGCCGGCCAGCAGTGGTGCAGTGCTGCGCCACGTTTACAGCTCCAACTCGGTGGCGGCCAGTGGCGGCTGGTGGGCCATTTATTAGGAGGGGCGGCATGCCTCTTCAATTGTACTCGACATTTTGTCCCTTCAGAACATTTCTTGAACGGGGAGAATATAGCATTAATTTTATTAGCTAGTTACGTAAGTTAACCCTTCATCTAACACGACTTTTTCCTCCTATACCAAAATACGAACAAATTTACGCACAAATATGTCGTTTTTAATATTTTCTGCAGGCAATGGAAACCTTGTAACTCCATTTTATTAGCTTTCACAAGAGACCCAAAACTGTACCTTAAAATAATATAAAGTAAGAAGTAAATTCGTTGTGTGTGTAACTATATAAGCGTTGAGAGAACACAAATGCTTCGTCACGACAAACATATGTTACTGAAATTAGAAGACTGTCACCAACAAATGTAGTAATACCATTGGTATGCTTATATATTGGTGTGTTTATATGAAGCAGGATTAAATTTCCTAGTGAAACTACTTTTGCTTTTGCACACATTTTGTGTCTGTACAATGTTCAAATCATGTCTCGGTGGTGCTATACTTTTTAATTCCAACTTTTCTTCAAAAGTCAATTTTTCACTACCAAATGTTAAAATGTAGTTAACGCTATTTATATTATTCATTCTAAATAGGGAACTAGAAAAACAGGCAACAACACGCACCTTCACAACAACGACACTAGTATCACACGCAGGGCACCTGTTAGAAACTGCCTGACCGGTGCCGGTGGGCCTTTGTATATTTCGCGCCCTGGGCTCGGGCGCCGTCCTAAGCGCCCCGGTTCAGCACACTACCCCCACCCAACCCCCAGTACCCCCACTCACCCCAAGCGCCCGTAGCCATCCTTTAACGGCGCGGACGGATCGCGTAGAGTCCGACAGTCAGTCCATTCTGAAAACATTCGGTGAGCCTGGCTGGCAGACTACCAAGACTAAAAACATTGGTCATTCACATACACGGGTTGCTGCTACACGAAAATTATTCAAGTCGATTTGTGATTAACGATTGGTACGTATTCCGTGTTGGATATTTTTGGGAGGGCGCCGCCCCAGAGTCCTTAAGGAGTAGCCGCCACTGGTGGCGGCGTACTGCCTACTCCCGCGAACAAACCTGCTCTCACGCACTGTGCAAACTTCACGTGCCATTGCGACGTCAGGTGCAGTGAAACGCGTACAAAGTAGAACATATTACGTATCACAAACTTTTATTGTCTGCTATAATTCAACAGAAAGAAGGTGGAATGGTAAACTGATAATATTAATAAGCAGAAGAACAAAAGTATGATAATTGTAGTGGCAAAGGAAACTTTCTAGAGAAAATTTGAATTTCTTGGTGCACCACTAAACAAAGATTTTAGGACAACTTTTGGTAACAAGGGATCCGTTCAATGCGAGGTCGTAACTTCAGTTTCTAGTAAGGTTCATTTCAAAGGGTTTTGTTAACAATTAAGACTGGCGAAATACACTGAAGAGCCAAAGAAACTGGTATAACTGCCTACTATAGTGTTGTGTCCCATGCAAACACGCAGAAAAGCCGCAACACGACTTAGTCGTCAATGTTTCTTAAGACTTTTATAACTGTTTTTCAACTTGTCTCGCCCAATTTTTGCGTGTGATATGAAATTTCAATTGAATTACATTGTAAAACTTTGGAAGTGTTCCATCAAACACTATTTTCTCCAGAAAGATTCTTTATATATTTTCAAGATATGGTGTTAATCGAACGTGAGTAATTTTGGTCGATTACGGTCATTTGAGTGTACAGTTTGCGGTTCTATTACGTGATAATTAGAAATGCGTATCATCATGTTTGTATTGGTCTTATGATCCTCACAAAGGAGACGTAAACTTCTATAAGAAATTCATATTCGTTCATCTCCTTGTTAAAAGTGTCAAACTGTGTCGTTCATCTTGTGACAATCGTTTTTTTGAAGAAGTAAGTGGTAAGTCCTCATATTCGAGCGTGGGATGCCAGAGTTAATGTTCTGATCTGGGTTTCATCGGTGTATTCATAATTTCGTTTTATATGTGTCACATTCGCTGTATGTTTCATAACAGGGCTACATTGTTGTTTGTCTTATTCAACCTTATAAACAACATAACAAGGAAAAACAGAACGGCAACGTCCTGCAATCTCTATAGATAAAAGGTAATGTCCCGACTGACTGACTGATTCATCATCGCCCAAACCAAACCACTGAAGATAGAAACTTGAAATTTGTAGAGGGTGTTGATCTTACTCTGTGGGTATCATTTAAGAAGTAATTTTTCGATATTCCGTCCGTAATGGGGTGAAATAGGGAATGAAAATACGTTGTTATTTAGACAATTTTAAAGTTAGAACTACAGAATTCCGGATTATAATTCAGGTTTCGAATTTAAAAGACAGTTGTTTCGGAATTTTTTGAAATTCAACCAATAATGGGGTAAAATAGGAGACGCAAAAAATTGATTTTCAAAAATATGTTGCTGTTAAATTAAATTTTAAGCTACAACTACGAAACTTCGGATAAGAAATATCAGTCAGGATTAAAAAAAAAAAAAAAAAAAAAAAAAAAAACACGAGTTTCAGTATTTTTTGGAAATTCAACAAGTAAGAGGGGAAAATAGGGGATGAAAAATTCTTTTTGAAAACACATTGCTATTCAACAATTTTGAAGATAGAGCTGCAAAAAATTGATATTTGTACTGTTGGTTAGAATTTAAAAACTATGTGCTTCGGTATTTTTGGAAATTCAACCATCAAGGGGGTTAAATTGTGGGGATGTTCTTTCGACAATATTTTGCTATTAAGGTAATTTTGAAACTACAAAGACATATATTAGTACATATTTTCTTGGTCAAAATTAAAAAGAGAGGTGTTTCTGTATTTTCAGAAAATTAATCATTTATGGCGTGAAATAGGGGATGAAACATTTTTTTAAATACGTTGCTGCTAAGCCAATTTTGAACCCAGAATTACAAGAAATCGTATTTGCATACTGGTCGGAATGTAAAAGACACATGTTGAGGTATATTTCGAAATTCATCTATTAAGGGATGCCATAAGGGGAGCCATAGGGGTTCCAAATAGAAAAATCAAATGTTCAAATGCTTGTAAATCTAAAGAGACTACACTACGGAGTCATCAGTCCCTAAGACTTACAAACTAATTAAACTAACTTAGATTAACTTTTGCTAAGGATAACACAAACACCCATGCCCGAGGTGCGAATCGTACCCCCTACGGCGAACAGCAGTGCAGACCGCAGCATGGCGCCTCAATACGCACGGCCATTCTGCCGCGGCTACAAGTAGTATCGCAACATTTCTTTATGGTAGTACTTAAGCTATATCTATGAAAATTTATATTAAGAGGGAGAAACAACTGCTGCAGACCAACCAGCCTAAGCATGCGAAGCAGCGGGCATTAAAAAAAAAAAAAAAAAAGAAAAGAGAAACAAAGTTAGAACAGGCAGACGGTTTCAAGTACCTAGGATGTATTTGCTCTCAGGATGGTAACATAGTAAAAGAACTGGAATCATGGTGTAGCAAAGCTAATGCTGTGGTGCTCAGCTACGATCTACTATCTTCCATAAGAAGGAAGTCTGTGCCATGACTAAGTTAGCAGTACACCGCTCTACCTTCCGAATAACTTACTGTGCGAGAGTGAAAGCTGGGTGGATACAGGCTACCTTATTCATAACGTTGAAATTACAGATATGGAAGTAGCAAGAATGATTGCAGGTATTAATGGATAGGAACAATCGCGGGAGGATGTCCATAATGAGGAAGTACTTGTAGTGTATCTGTTTTAAAGTAGATGCTGTGATTTTTAAACTAGATTTACTTCTCCTATCAACTGAAATTTCAGTGAATAATATGAACTCATTACAAAATCAGTACTAATTCTTGCTGAACTGATACATGACTATCAAAAATTATGAAACCCTCATGTAAATTTCCCTAAACTTGGACAAAGTTCTTTTGTTGGAGTCATCCATACATCATTTATAGAATGTGAAGTCTGTCCTGTTAGGGTTTTTTTTTAATTTTTTTTTATTTTTATTTTTTTCTTTTTTTTTTTTTTACTAAGTGTGGTGGCGTAGTGGTACGATCTGCGCTCACATTCGGGAGGAAGGCGATTCAAATCCACCTCCGACCATCCAGAAATAGGTTTCCTGCGATTTTCCTAAATCACTCCAGGAAAAGCCACGCTTATTCTCTTATTAGCTTCTTCCATTGTGTTCAGATTGTCCTACATTCTCAAATATGTATTTTAATCATACTATTTGTATGTTTTGCTGTTCGTGAATAATAGTGGATGTTGTAGCAAACCCTAAGTCTTGTAGCTGTTTTCTATATTTACAGACACAAATTAAGTTCTTCTGTCAACACTGATGATTATATGTGCCAAGTGAAAAAAACTATTTGATATGTTTTCCCTTTCCGTTGAAAATTATTATCAATATTTATAGAAATATTGCCACAAATGAAAACAGAAGTGAGTATCAGTATTGTCTAATGGATAAAACAGTTGGACTATAATTCAAAGGATCATGTTTACCCTCTGCCAGGCACTTAAATGTGATTTGCAGAGTAAATATGTAGATATAGATTTGGAAATCCAAGAAAAATTGGGAATGGACACGATAGATGGAGCAATTAGAGCGAACAGGCTGAGATGGAGGGGTCATGTTACACGCATGGGAGAAACAAGGTTACCTAAGAGACTCATGGGCTCGGCAATGGAGGTTAAGACGAGTTGTGGTAGACTAACGAGAAAGTACTTAGATTCGGTGAAGAATGATTTTTAAAAATGAAAGGCTTAACACCATGTAATGTTAGGGCCTCAGCTGGTGAGATTGAATGTACGGCCATATCGCTAATTTGCGTGTGTTTCACCAGGCTTACGGTATCATTACGATAATAAACATGAATCACTCCTTTTAATTAGTCAATTATCGATACAAAAACATTTTGTTTCAATCTTAGACATTTATTATCACTAGGGATAGCTGGGATTTCTAATCCTAATTAATAAGAAGTCGGAGCATTTAATGTTCCATACTAATTTAATTATTAAAACACGGTGCACTAATACAGGGATGAATTATGATGCAAAAGAAATGAATCTCTAACAAGGATGGCACAACTTCTACCTTTTATGGAAAATAATTGATACTGAGGACGTGTTAATGGTTTTAAAAGAAATTAAAAATCGCTATCCAACTCGGTAGAGCATACAACCAGAAGCTCAAGAATACAGCCAACTAGTGGAAGGTACAAGGTACATTTATCTATAAATGCGCTGTAGCAAATGCAATGTGCATATATCACCAGTTCCAGATACTGCTCTGATAAGACGATCAGCGGCTGGCCACCGTGGATGGGTCGGTTCTACGTGAAACTGAAGCTTTTTGACGATGGCTACACAGTGAACGAACTACTTCGTTCAAAAAAAAAAAAAAAAAAAAAAAAAAAAAAAAAAAAAAAAAAAAAAAAAAAAAAAACTCCTAAGTTGAAGTCACTCAAGTATCAAAGTCGAACAAGAGGTTCTCGCAAACTGCTTACCTCACTGACCAGAAGCAGAAGAGAAACTCAATTGTAAGCTTGTGAATGAGTGCTTCGAAATACAAATACAATGCTCTGAAGTAATAATTTGTTCCTCTGCTCACAGAGAAACAATTACGAATGCTTCAAGCAATGCTATCTGCACTTGCAACTAATTGAGGGTTAAGTCACCAGCAACTGCCCACCTGCGTCATCGCACCACGAGTGTAATTAGCCTAATTCTCGACTAGTTTTTCAGCAAGCCACAACTCTATCGAGACAGTTTTCTGAAGAGCCAATCACTGCTATAGCTTCATTTCTCTCTCCCCCACCTTTGCTTCCTTCCAAACATCTTTACCGTGAAAAAGAAGCTTCTAGAGGCTTCTAGAAAGTTCTAGAACATTTCGACCATTTGGCGGTTCAAATCAACTCTCAATCGTAGCGTCACCCGCGAGTTTTGTCGCGAAGTGGCATTGGCCGGTCAGTAACCTGAGACCTCACACCACCTGGTCAACACGCCGCGCCCTCGAGGTACCGTTAAGACTCCCTCGTCATTTACCGGCCTCCCTCCCTCACTGACCTGGCTGCGTTCCTATTTCCAACCAAGGAAAGTACTACACGCAAAAAGTGTCAATAGTAACCCGCAAGAACTCGCGCCTTCAAAAGTTACACGATCAAAAAAATGTTAAAATGTTTGTAAAGTCTATAGGACTTAACTACGGGGTCAACAGTCCCTAAACTTACAAACTACTTATGAACTACTAGGACGGCACAAATATCCATGCCCGAGGGGGGATTCGAACCCCCGACCGTAGTGGCCGTGCAGACCGTGACTGGAGCGCCTTAGTCTCCTCGGCCACCGCGACCGGCAGTTACGCGTTCGATCGCGTGTATAGCATTTTTATGACAGCCAAAGAAAAGTTTGTAATGTACTTAATATGTGTAAATAAGTATTTCTAGTTGCATTTATAAGAAAACACTATTATTTGAATATTTAAAATTTATAAAATGCCGATTGTTTTAAAATTACTGTGAGCAAAATGCTCACGCGCGAGACCTCGCGGGTTAAATGTTGCCTGCCAGCATCAACCAGTTTTCTCAGTGACCTAGTCAACATTAATATTCCCACTCTTCCTACGTATTTTTGCATTCAGATTATCTGGAATCAAACTGATACCAGTAATTACATTAAAAATAAATGCACGTTATCAGTTATTAATATGTAAAGATAGCATGTAAGGAGGTGAAATTTCCTGCTGCCTTACAACCAGACGAGGCATCAATGTTAGCATTGAATAGGGGATCATGGAGGAATTTTATTAGGGGGCCTATGCTCCAGACTGAACGCTGAAAGGCATAATCAGTCTCTGATGATGCTGATGAAGTACAACAGAAGGCCTTATAATATTACATTCATACAGCAGTATTATTATGATGTAGTGGTTAAGCATTTGCGATTCTCATGAAGAGAATGGATTGAATTGTTAAAGATATTCGTCCTTGTCTAAAAGTGTAATTAACCACTGTAAAATGAACCCTTGTTATTCATAACATTATTCTCTTACTTTTCATCAAATGAGAGATTTCCTGATTATATTTTTGATGAAACTTCCTGGCAGATTAAAATTGTGTGCCGGAACCGGGACTCGAACCTGGGACCTTTGCCTTTCGCGGGCAAGCGCACTACCGACTGTGCTATCCCGACACGACTCACGATGCCGCCTCACAACTTCACTTCTGCCAGTACCTCGTCTCCTACTTTGTAAACTTCACAGAAGCTCTCCTGCAAACACGCAAGACTAGCACTCCTGGAAGAAAGGATATGGTGGAGACATGGCTTAGCCACAGCCTAAGGGATGTTTCCAGAATGAAACTTCACTCTGCAGCGGAGTGTGCGCTGATATGAAACTTCCTGGCAGATTAAAATTGTGTGCCGGAACCGGGACTCGAAACTGGGACCTTTGCCTTTCGCGGGCAAGCGCACTACCGACTGTGCTATCCCGACACGACTCACGATGCCGCCTCACAACTTCACTTCTGCCAGTACCTCGTCTCCTACTTTCCAAACTTCACAGAAGCTCTCCTGCAAACACGCAAGACTAGCACTCCTGCAAAAAGGATATGGTGGAGACATGGCTTAGCCACAGCCTCGAAAGGCAAAGGTCCTAGGTTCGAGTCCCGGTTCCGGCACACAATTTTAATCTGCCAGGAAATTTCATATCAGCGCACACTCCGCTGCAGAGTGAAGTTTCATTCTGGATATATTTTTAGCGCCACAAATGATTATAAATTCTTTGGTATTTCGAATGTGCTGGTTGCAGTCCAAATAGACATTCAATACAGAACTGTTTCGTGGTGTGCTTTTACGACCCAGCCGCGTGGTGGCACTGCAGTTGCGAAGTTGCAGAAAATCGCTGGCAGTTTCGCTACTCTTACGTTAGAGTCTGACTGCACGCTGCTAGTGCCACAGCGACGAAGGAGCTAACACCGACATGTTCGCTGAGTAACACGTGTGCCGAGCGAAGGGGGAACCCAGATCACGTTTCTAACACGCCTGGGAGAATACTAGTGGCGACGGTGAAGGTGTTGCAGCTCCACGCTTGTCCCGTTTAACGCCCGCAGTAAGGGCCGGTTCACACCAGGGGCTGCCGGCAGGACTTTGTTGTTGTCGATGGCATTTCCGTGGGTCCCATCTATAGCTCAGCGAAAGCTCTTATTGGTTACCGCTAATGCCTCCTCTCACGGGACATGGAAACGCACATGGAGGAGGAAATGGTGACGCCGCAGCACTGTAGTGCTTTAGCGCGGAATACCACGTTCTAGTAACCTGCGAAGCGTGGAATGAACGATATAGCATGTTAGATTTTTGCTTCGTGGAGTGGCCAATGAGAAGCGACCTCGTTTGACGTGACAAGCAGAAATTTTGAGCCGCCCTATTGCAAACGGAACTCCGTATTTCGTTCCTTGCAGCGTACAATGTATGAGTTTAATATTACAATGTTTGGTTGTGTGGCCATATTCCGCAGCAGCTGTTAAAATTGATTATAGAGGTAATCTGTCTTATGCTGACTGCAATTAAGAGGTTTACTTTTGAACCAGACGCGTTTCGCTTTTTTATTTTAAAGCATCTTCTGTGGTCTGTAAATGATACAAAGGTTTGTACAATTTGTTTTTGATAAATAGATTAAAAAAAGTTTTTAAAAGGCATTTTTCACGTTAGGCCTAAGTGTTTTTAATTTAATATTCTGTCTACTCACGGTGTTGATGTCTCTTCTCTACATGTAACTACTGCTTCTCCGTCTTGTTGGCTTGAGTTCGTTTTTTCCTGGCGATTGTTTCAGGGCTGTGTACAGCACTTTTCGTGTGTTTTTGTTACGTTTTTTCCTTTTCATCTCCGCACATCACAGCACTTCACTTTTAAATGTATACTGATTAAATATCGCCTGTTATATGTGGAATGCCTGTCTGTGCATTTGTCATTTCACTACAGTGTGGCTATGTTTTCGTGTGTTCATTTGTTTTTCGTTTGGTCTGTGAGTGTTGCCAACGTTACGTATTTATAATATAAATACGACCTCATTCTACATGAGTGTGTGTGTATGTGTGTGGAGGAAGGGGGGGGGAAGAGAGAGAGAGAGAGAGAGAGAGAGAGAGAGAGAGAGAGAGAGAGAGAGAGAGAGAGAGACAGAAAGAAAGATTTTTTTTCCTCTCGTGAACAGGGTGTTAAGATGTTTTTTCAGACGAGTAAATACAGGTTTTAATGGCAACATGAGTGAGTGTGTGTGCGTGAGAGAGAGAGAGAGAGAGAGGTAGAAATATTTGATTCAAAGAACAGGGTGTTAAGATGTTTTTTCAGATGAGTAAATACAGGTTTAATTGGGTTGTAATGGTTGGGGGGGGGGGAGGAGGTGAGGGTATCTTGATTTGTGTTTTTATGAATGGGGGCTGACTCTCATGATGTTTATATTTATGTTAAGTGGTCAATAAGCTTGAAAAGTGTGTTGTTTGCTAGATTGGTTTGGTCATTTATGAGATGTTTCTTTTCTGTTATTGTTTTTTGGATATGATAGTTTTCTTGAAGGGTGAGCAGGTGTTTTTTGTTGTTGTTTATTCTTAATATTTCCATGTCAGTGTCTCTGGTGGTGATTTTGTGTTGGTTTTGGTGTAAGTGTTCTGCAAATGTTGAGTGACTTATTTTATACTTCCAGGCTCGTACATGCTCTTTATATCTGGTGTCATTCATAAAAACACAAATCAAGATACCCTCACCTCCTCCCCCCCCCCCACCATTACAACCCAATTAAACCTGTATTTACTCATCTGAAAAAACATCTTAACACCCTGTTCTTTGAATCAAATATTTCTACCTCTCTCTCTCTCTCTCTCTCACGCACACACACTCACTCATGTTGCCATTAAAACCTGTATTTACTCGTCTTAAAACACATCTTAACACCCCGTTCACGAGAGAGAGAAAAAATTATTTCTTTCTGTCTCTCTCTCCCTCTCTCTCTCTCTCTCTCTCTCTCTCTCTCTCTCTCTCTCTCTCTCTCTCCCCCCCCTTCCTCCACACACATACACACACACTCATGTAGAATGAGGTCGTATTTATATTATAAATATGTAACGTTGGCAACACTCACAGACCAAACGAAAAACAAATGAACACACGAAAACATAGCCACACTGTAGTGAAATGACAAATGCACAGACAGGCATTCCACATATAACAGGCGATATTTAATCAGTATACATTTAAAAGTGAAGTGCTGTGATGTGCGGGGATGAAAAGGAAAAAACGTAACAAAAACACACGAAAAGTGCTGTACACAGCCCTGAAACACTCGCCAGGAAAAAACGAACTCAAGCCAACAAGACGGAGAAGCAGTAGTTACATGTAGAGAAGAGACATCAACACCGTGAGTAGACAGAATATTAAATTAAAAACACTTAGACCTAACCTGAAAAATGCCTTTTAAAAACTGTTTTTAATCTATTTATCAAAAACAAATTGTACAAACCTTTGTATCATTTACAGACCACAGCAGATGCTTTAAAATAAAAAAGCGAAACGCGTCTGGTTTAAAAGTAAACCTCTTAATTGCAGTCAGCATAAGACAGATTACCTCTATAATCGAGTTTAATATTGTTTAAACCGTCAGAATATTTAAGAACTTTTGAAAACGCGTCATTTTAAATATGATTTGTTACAATAAATTACCGGAACGACATTTTCATAGTTTTAAAGGTCGTCGTATTTAACGTGTGTCAGTGTTATTATTTGTATAATCTGGAAGAGTATCCTTCCTTTGCTATGGTATAACGCATTCTATCAGAGAAGCGTCTTTGTGATGCTATATCATACATGAGATATTACGTTTTAGATGTGTAGTATACCTAAAATCAGAATCATATGCTCAAGTTCAGGAGTACCGTAGTTGGAACGTCTGCGTCGGGCAGCGGCGCGGTGAGGAGGGACCTGTTTACGTCCCGCCGTAGCGTGCGCTTCGCGGTGTTTACGTGCTTCAGCAGCTTTCGCGCTAGTAAGTGATTTTCGATTATCATGGCCAACTCATACAGGAAATCGACACTGAAATTCACCTTCTCGACTGAATATGCACGACCGAAAGCGCTAGAAGTGGAAAGATTTCTTAGAGAAGATGTAAAGATCCCTTGTACCGACCTTATTGGAATCCACCTCTCCATTGTGAGCAGCGTCGTTTACGTTAAACTTGTAAATGAAGCTGCGTGTACCGCGATATTAGAGCGAGCGAAAGACAGGCTTAAATTTCGACACAGTGACGGTAACATTGGCACAGTGAATGTGGATCATGCGGGTCTCGGTCTCCGAACGATTCGCATATTCGAACTCCCTTTCGAACTGCTGGCAGAAGAAGTAGAGATTGCTATCAGGCCTTATGGAAAAGTCCTCAGCCACGTTGCAGAGAAGTGGACACAATTTACCACCTACCCGGTGCTAAATGGAGTCCGGCAGGTACGCATAGAGCTCACTAAACATGTGCCATCCTACCTTAACATTGCAGGATGCCGAGCCATCGTAATATATGACGGACAACCGAAGACCTGTTCGGGTTGTGGCAAAGAAGGCCATATCCGATCAGAGTGTCTACAACGAAGGATTGCCCAGCTTCCGTCTACGGATCCACTGCCTGCTACCACATCGACAATCCTGCCTCTTACATATGTAGCGGCAGTACGAGGAGACATCGGACACAGCCACGACCCTGAACTACCGCAGGATCTTTCACAAATGACGGTGTCAGGACGAGAAGAGGAGGAACGACTGACAACCAACATGGTCCCCCCTCCCGCTCCACCGGTGCTGGAAACAGTCGAAGAGAAGAACTATGACAAAATGGAAGTGGATCAGTTGGTAGTGCCCACGGCCGCCTTTGTACCTGATCGGCGAAACTCAATTCCGTCGTCTGACACGGAAACACATTCCCGGAAACAACGATCTCCAAAGAGGCATAAGAAGCGAAAGAAGTCTTCATCCGATGAGGCATCGACACAATCACAAGACAACGAGGCCTCTCTCCCTACCACACTGACCTGGTGACCAATGATTCAACGACGCATTGTGGCATGTCCTCTACGACAGGTCCCGACACAGTACCGCACACACAAAGTGTGCAGGAGACGCCTGCCGATCAACTCGACGAACGGCGCCTCGAGTACAGCGAAGGGCCAGGAAAGGCCTCGGAAGACGCAAGCACTCATCCGCTAGCATGGGCAGACGATCTTGACCCTGGGTCTTCTGCCGAGGATGCAGCGTCAACTGCCGCCTCGGCCACATACGACAACCAAAACGTTTAGCGCAGTGAGGGGGCGACTTGACGTGGTCGTTCTTATGCTGCGACTACGCCGCTTCCCCGAGTAGTAATGAGTGTCCCACTAATTGCAGACCAACCGCAAACTTGCAGAATGGCTTCCATCAATCTTAACATGATCAATTCACGTGTCAAAATTCAATTACTACGTGATATGCTCCGGGCGGCTGACGTGGATGTTGCGTTAATGCAAGAAGTTCGAGTGGACGCTATACCAGTCTTTTACGGATACACTGCTTATGTTACCCCTCCTGATGAGAGAGGCAGCGGAACGGCTGCGCTCGTTCGAGATGGTATAGAGGTCACCAATGTAATGTACTTACCGTCGGCGCGAGGACTTGCCTTCGACATGCAGGGAACACGAGTTATTAACGTCTACGCCCCTTCTGGGACAGATAAAAGACGGGAACGGTCACATTTTTATGCAAAAAAAAAAAAAAAAAAAAAAAATACGCCTCTCTTTATGGGACGTTACAATAACCTCATCCTAGGCGGAGACTTCAACAGCGTACTCTCTCCGAAAGACCAACAACCCAACTACACACCATGCCCCGAATTGCGCCTTTTGGTACAACACCTACGTCTTGCGGATACTTGGGAGGTGATACATGGTGACCGCCCTGGTTTCACTTACGTAACCAGCCACTCAGCCAGCAGACTCGACCGCATCTACGTCTCCTCCGACCTCGTGACAGGGACTGTACAAGCGGAGACCTGGCCCACGGCCTTCTCGGACCACAGCGCATACATTTGTGCGGTTCATTTACGGAGACAAACCATGTGGAGAAGTCGGGGAACATGGAAACAAAATGTGGCACTCCTACAAGATGAAGAGTGTCGACAATTTATAGAGAGTACCTGGACAGAATGTGAGCGTCGGTTACGGAGGTATCCGTCAACGATTCAATGGTGGCTTGACTGCGTCAAACCGGCCTTGAGACGTGCGCTAATACGTTATGGAAAGGAAAGATCGCTCTGGCATCGACAAACAACGGACTTCTACTACACACTCCTTCGAGAACTTACTGCACTTCCACCATCCCCAGATCGACAAGCAGAGATTTGTCGCGCCAAAGCGCAGATTCTCACCCTCGTCCGCCACAAACTTGAAGGTGTCGTGGTGCGAACGAGATGCCAAAATAGGATTGTCGGCGAACCACCCTCTATGCATCACATCATTTCTGAACGACGTCAAAAACGACGAATACTGATACATGCACTAGACCTACCAGATGGCTCTAGAGTGACGACACAAGCGGCTATAGCACGTGCCTTTGTCGACCACTATCATCAACTATATCGGGACGTGCAACGTGATGAAGAGGCTTTCGCTGACGTCACCCACACCATCACCAACACACTTGATGCTGCGGCGTCAGAATCACTTTTAGAAGATATCACGAATGATGATGTTGCAGACGCCCTTGCCAAAGGAAAACTTAATAAATCACCAGGGCCTGATGGTTTTCCACTAGAATTCTGCAGGACATTCAGGGATGTGATGGCCTCACGATGGAAAGACATGTACAACGAAATACTATCATCAGCAGTTCCCATACCACCGACTTTCATGGAGGGCATCATCATTCCTGTACCCAAACCATCTGGACGTACCCGAACTGAACATTATCGCCCAATCACACTCCTGAACAGTGACTTCAAGATATTCACCAGAATCTTGGCGCTACGGATTAAGCGCATATTACGCCAGGTTATTTCACATGAACAAACGTCTTTGGGAGGAGATAGCAATATCCAGACGACCCTTAGTGACTATCGCGATGTGATTGCCATTGCTTCGGCGTGTCGGCTGCGTAGTGCACTAGTCTCCATAGACTTCAACTGTGCTTTTGACCATGTGAGCCATTCTTTCTTGAAAGCTGTAATGGATCGAATGGCTTTCCCGGCTGCATTCACCGAAATGATCATGCATCTTCTCCATGATGCCACTTCTAAGGTGATTGTGAACGGACGAGTTGAAGGGCAGATTCCTATCTTACGTTCGGTACGACAAGGATGCCCACTCTCAATGATCCTGTATGCAATAGCGACGGAGCCTCTCATCTGTGGGCTGAAACAACGACTAACAGGGATCACGTTACGAGGAACTACCTTTCAATGCCGGGCTTACGCGGATGATCTCGTTTTCATCGGTCGCTCAGAAGAAGATATCCGGTCAGCACTGAGATGGATCGAACCATATGGGGACGCAGCTGGCAGCAAAATGAACTTAGTAAAATCACGAGCCATGGAAATAGGCAGAGGGCTACCGGAGGGAACTGAAAGCCCTTTGCAGATGACGGATAAATTGCGATGTTTGGGCGTCACCTTTACGAAAAACGTTCGTCGCACTTCGGCGCTTAATTACAAACGCCTACTACAAGTTCTCCGCGTCACCGTCCGTGGACACCTTCTCAGAGCATTGGATATGGTCCAAAAGGTCTCTTTCATTAATACCTACATTGCATCGCGATTACCTCACATGGCGCAAATCCTACCGATGGCTCCAGTGGTGGCACAGCGAATACAGGCGGCCTTTGGATATTTTGTGAGTCATGGACTTCTCTTCAAGGTACGGTAAGCAACCCTCACCCTCCCCCCTTGTAGTGGAGGATTGGGTCTTATCAACGTCCGCGCGCGAGCAACGGCCCTCTATGTCAAGACCATGCTCAAGATGTGGACCCATCGTCAGCACAGTTTCACTGGGCACCTCATTGACGAACTCGCCCCTGCGTCCTGCATGCCGCCGCCGGCACTCGGGCACATCGCGCCTACGCTCTCCCACATCCAAACATTCTTTTTGGAATACAGCTATATACGGACGGAACTTCCCAGAAACAGGACACCGACAGCACGTGAAGTGTACAACCTGCTGATGAAGAATCATCATCAGAATAGCGTAGAGAGACGACACCCAGAAGTGACGTGGCCAAAGGTGTGGCGAGCGATTCACCAAAAACACTTAACGACGGAGATACGTGCCACCTGGTACCTCGTCGTCAACGACAAATACCCGGCAAGGAGCAGATTGCACGACATTGCACTGGCCGAGTCTCCTATGTGCGTGCGATGTCGTGTGCCTGACACAGATAACCATCGCCTGGAATGCGGATCTTCAGCGGACGTGTGGCTTCTAATCCGGAAGATACTTGCCTTTTATCTCAGAGTGCCACCACACATGATAGAGCCTAAAATGCTCCTCCAACCGGACCAAACGTACTTTCCCCAATCAAAGTCACACACAATAAACTGGATAAAAGGACTGTCCGTGTATTATCTCTTTCGTGACGGTCTGAAAGATGTCCTTGATTTTTGGATCTTCTTACAGGAAAGACACGATAAATTGCAGTACTTTTCTAGATATCGACAGAATTTTGCTAATTATTTAGGTAGTATATTCAATGATCCCCCTCATAGCTGGAGGGTCCCGGGTAAGAGAAGATGAGTCAATGCTCACTGATTCGCAATTAGAACAGAACACGGATCTTGATGATAATACGAGAAGACGTACTCGGATCCTCGCTATGAAGAGTTGGGACAAGAAAAACTTTGCTTTCAGATACTTTGAATCGTCATCATTTTAATACCAGAAGGGTACCTTCAGTTTCACTCTCTTGTGTTTACTTATTTAGTATTTTATATTCCTTATGTAACTGCCATGAAAGAGTTCCTATAGTTCTACTGTAATTTACGTTAAAAAAATAATGTAAAAAAATAAATAAAAAAAGGGGAAAAAAAAGAGCGTCGCAGTCTCTGGTATATATTTTACTATCGGGCAGGTTTGCGTCTGTGCACTTTGGAAATATTTTTATTTCTTCCATTTTTGTTTCCTTAACTTTCCTGGTTCTTTCTTACTAATTTAAGTATAATATCCGATATTCGTTTTCATCACTTTTAAGGCAACGTTTTAGCGTGGTGGTTAGTGTCAGGAGCTGTGGAGGAACAGAAAGGTAAATAACAGGTTCGCATCTACACTCTCCCAGATATTTTTAACGATTTGGTTTAATTTCGGTTTGTCTAACTTATTTGTTAATTTAATGACCGGCCGAGGTGGCCGAGGGGACTGCGGCGCGCCAGTCACGGTCTGCACGGCCACTACGGTCGGGGGTTCGAATCCCCCTTTGAGCATGTATAATTGTGCCGTCCTTAGTAGTAGCTAGTTCATAAGTAGTTTGTAAATTTACGGACTGATGACCCCGTAGTTAAGTCCTTTAATGCAATCATAAAATCCGGTATTCGACGTTATTTATGAGAAAGACGGCCGGCCGCGGTGGCCGAGGAGACTGGGCGCTCCAGTCACGGTCTGCACGGCCACTACGGTCGGGGGTTCGAATCCCCCCTCGGACATGGATATTTGTGCCGTCATAGTTCATAAGTAGTTTGTAAGTTTAGGGACTGATGACCCCGTAGTTAAGTCCCATAGATTATACAAACATTTGAACATTTTTTAGAAAGACAAACGAACCTTGTCCACGTGAGAATTTGCGGAGTTTTTCGTTCTAGGGCAAAGGAATAAATAAAATTCAAAACTGTACCCTATGTCACTTGGTTTTCCCCGCGATGTTTAAATTAAGTTGCAGTTCAGTGCAGTGATGGAATAGTTCAATTTCACAGAGCAAAGTGAACAATGGCTAGCGCGTGGTTACGGAAGCAGATGCAGTGTAGGAGGAACAGTGTTTATGTACAATACTAAAAGCAAAAATTAACTAACTTTGTCGAGCTGAGGTGTTTTCCCGCTTGTACAACACGTAAAATATATGGTCAGAACTTATTATCTCCAAATATGCAGAATATGTGCAACATGGAAAATGGGAATATAAGAGCAAGATAACTGGAGCTGGTGCAAATGATGTGTTTCACCACTGACAATTTTTAAGGATATTTGTCAAAATTGATTTTGTCGTAAATTTTATCTCTACCGCTTTCAGACACGTGTACCGTCTTTGTGCTTCTTGAAGAGAAAGAAACACAATTTCTGTGAGAGTATTGCTACCACATGCAAGCATAAGAAAGCATTTAGTATTTTTCCGACGATGGCTAAGAGATATACCGTGTAATTTTACGCACATCCATCTTTGTAAGCACAATGATCAATGCGCCAGCCCGCAACGGGCGCTGGAGAGCGCTGCGGTCGCAAAGCAAATCACGATTAGCAGTACGTTCCGTGGGATGTAGCGGGTCGTTGCAGATCGTGCTGTAGCTAGGTAGACAGCACGTCTGGTCTGCGCCACGTTGGGACAACACGTCCCGTGTGAGGACGGCTCAGCAACTACCGATGTTCTACCGCGCCGCTGCCACGCAGTCTTGCGCGGCGCAGTTCTTGCGTCTTCACCACCCAATAAAAAAATTAAATAATATCGGCGAAATACCGTTACTCATATGTAGTTACTGGTTTCTTCAGTTTGCTGTTGTAAACCGTTGGTTGGCGAATGAACCACCTCTGCCGCGGGCCGCGGCAGCGCGGCGTGTGGCGGCTGGCGCGCAGGTGTTGGAGGCGGCGGCGGTCGCAGCTCGGTAGTTGGTAGGCGGGCGCAGCTGTCGGCGCGGCGCGGCGGCTCGGCTTTCAGCGGCGCGTCCGCGGCCTGCCAGCCTGCCGGGACGTCGCGTTGCGCTGCGCTGCCGCCCGCGCTTTTTGCGTTGTCTGCGCGCGCTCACTCAGCTGCGGACGCATGACGGCGTAAGCTGCCAGTCTGTAGCAGCAGGCAGCAGGCGGGAGGCCGAAAAAGTGCCGGCAGGCGACCCAGCTGCACCAGCGCCGAAAAAAGGCGGCGCCAGATGCGCGCTTCTTACTGGCAGCACGCCGTATGGAAGGCCCATAAAAGCGAGGGCCCCCCAAAAAAGCAGCCATCTGCAGTGGCAGTGCTTTGTTCACTGCAAGTCGACTAATTATTTTCAGCAGTTCCTCGCGTCGTCAAACGCTCCACGGAAATCAATACCACGTGGGCGACAGTTGATCCGTAACCGTGTGTCCTCGCGATTCGATAACCTTCCCTGTTTCTCGAGATCGCCAGATTTCTTCGTTTGTCATTTCTTCTTGTGGGGCTACATAAAGAGCAAAGTCTGTACCACTCGATCAGGAACCCTTCTCGCACAAGAGTTTCGCTTTAGATGCCGTAAAAATGTTGCATCGGGCATGACCTTGTGATGTTTCATTTGATTATTATTAACTGTCTTGTTCAAAAATGTTCAAATGTTTGTATAACTCATGGCACTTAACTACGGGATCATCAGTCCCTAAACTTACAAACTGCTTTTGAACTAGCTAATCCTAAGGACGGCACAAATATCCTTGCCCGAGGGGGGATTCGAACCCCCGACCGTAGTGGCCGTGCAGACCGTAACTGACGCACCTCAGTCCCCTCGGCCACCGCGGCCTGCAAAAGCTGTCGCATCGGGCATGACCTTGTGATGTTTTACTTGATACTGCTGACTGTCTTCGCAACATATTTTGCATATAGTATCGATATGTATCCCTAAATGTGTTATCAAATTTATATCACTGTGCGACACATACTTCAGGACATATGCGAAACAATTAATTGATACTGGAAATGGTCCAATGCAAATTGATGAATTTACGCAATGTATCACCTTCCCAACAAACTTCTGGAAGATCACAGTAAGCATGGACGAATTGGTGCAAAATGTTTTCCCAAACATTGCACAGAACTACAAAAATCGTCAATGGCTCAGTATGCGCGCTATATTAGCGGTCAAAAACTTCAATGTCATCAACTTCAACATTTAGAATGAAATACCCGACGAAACGACAACATATAAGTCCATCGATACTAAGGTGAATCAAGACGAAGTTGTCAAGTATCCGATTACTGGAATTCTCTCGATTTGCCAGGCATACGTTCTTACATTGAAAATTGGCGTGCACATCATTCTTCTTCGAAACATAAAAGCCCATAAAAGCGAGGGCGCAAAAAAAAAAAAAAAAAAAAAAAAAAAAAAAAAAAAAAAAAAAAAAAAGCCATCTGCAGTAGCAGTGCTTTGTTCACTGCAAGTCGACTAATTATTAGCACTAATCAATAGCATGTGTGCTGCAATTGTACCGTAATCGTGTGATCTCGCGATTCGGTAACCTTCTATGTCCCTCGAGATCGCCAGATTTATCCGTTTGTCATTTCTTCTTGTGGGGCTATATCAAGAGCAAAATCTATAGGACTCGCTCAGGAACCATTCGTTAGGGATAAAATACACAGTATTCCAGCCGATATGTTGCTGAGTCTAATTACGAATCTCCAAAGAAGTTTTCGTAAACGATGCCTCCATCTAAAGGTTGTAATTTCCAAAATTAAAAAGGAAAAGAAACAATTATAACACACGACAGATCAGTGGCGCAGCCATGGTGGGATTGGGGCGGGGGAAAAAAATCTGCAGCAAGGAAAATGCCTACTGAAAAGCGCAGAAAAGGCAAATATATTGCAGTCTAAAAGAAACTAGCAGGGCAGTGGGAAGCAGCTGGCTCAGGTCTCATTCTGCCTGCCACACCAAAGAGTTTAACACGCGACACACATGCGCGCTTTTTGTGCTGAAATGGAACAGCAGGAAGTGACGGTGGAAGAGAGACAGTGCTAGTGGGAGAGGAAGTGAGCAGAGATTCGAGGCGGTGTTACAGGTTTTATTCAATTGAATTAACCATATTCACTGACTGTTCCATCGGTTCTGAACAGAATATTTGATACATTATGAATGAAACACACAAGATGACTGTGAGATATTTTGCAGATTTATTGGTTTACGAACCAGTTTTCGGCTGTTACACAATCATCTGCTAAACATTACAAGTATAAGTTTCAAAGATCTTAAGTTGGTACATATAACTGTCAAGGGAGACTAGTGCTTTGATTTATAACTAACCTCAAGGAATTATTACAGTTCAAGGTGTGGTGAAACTTCGAAACTGATAAATTATGTCACAATATAATAAATTATGATATAATCCTATGAAATATAAATTGAAATAATAGAAATTAGCTAAAAAATTAGACCAAAACTTATCTGCCGGCCGTGGTGGCCGAGGGGACTGAGGCGCTCCAGTCACGGTCTGCACGGCCACTACGGTCGGGGGTTCGAATCCCCCCTCGAGTATGGATATTTGTGCCGTCCTTAGTATTAGTTAGTTCATAAGTAGTTTGTAAGTTTAGGGACTGATGACCCCGTAGTTAAGTCCCATAGACTATACAAACATTTGAACTGTGGTGTTGAAACTACAAGAAGCAGCTCATTTACTCAGGAAGGGAAAACGTTATGGTGCCCGTAAATTTGAATGGTTTTATCTCTTGTAGTAACATACATTTTTTGATTAAATGTTAAAATCCAATATACCAGAATTTTGTTTTTTCTAAACTCAGTTGCAACTTTTTTGTCGAAATTTTTGCAGGAAGTAGTCTTGACGTGATTTCATACTACTATGCATTAATATTATCAAACATGTAATTTGTGTCACAAATTGCGCGTCCGGTCCGGTCGGAGGTTCGAGTCCTTCCTCGGACATGAGTATGTTTGTTTGTACTTTTCCTAAGTTATTTTAAGTAAGATTAAGTAGTGTGTAAGTCTAGCGACTGATGACCTAAGTAGTTTGGCCGCATAAGACTACACATACACACGTAATTTATTTCGTCACCACATTTAAGTACTAATAATTAAAGAAACTTAAATGTAGAAATTTGAAATAAACACTGAAAACAAATGATTGATATTTCTCATAAGATGAATGCATAGAATCGTTGAATTATGTCTTGTGAATGTACCTACAAAATCTGCCATATGAAAATTGTAGTGTGAGTACCAAATTTGTTTTCTTCTATAATAACATTGAAACCATATTAAAAATTCAGAACTCGAAAACCAGTGAAGTTATGGACTTGAAGCGTTTTGTGTTGCTAAATCTTTACATAATAGACACGATATTAAAATTTGGTTGCTATCGCCAAAGTAGACGAAAAGTTAAATTTTTTGGTGTAATCTTCGCCGTGTAGACTGTATGTTGTAGAAGTCTAGGCCGAACCTAGATTAGAGCTTAACGTCCCGTTACTACTGCTCCACCTCGTTCGGTGGGCCTTTACTTGAATACGGCACAGGTAGCGGCTGGAGGGCGTGGAGTAGGGGTGGTGTATCCCTACTTCTGGAACACCCTGTTCACTACTAGCAGCGTCCGGGTCTCCCCGCAAGTGTCTACACATTCCCTTCCCCCGCAAGTGTCACTCCCCGCAAGTGTCACAAACTCGTCCCCGCGTCCACCGCGGCCGGCTCTATCATTGTTAACGGCAGTGCTCACTGAGAGGGTTTCGGAATTAGTACACATACTGATTTCGTCAACTGTCATCCTTGTCATTTGTCGTTAACAATAACATTTGCACTTCTTCTCCGTTGTTCCGTCTTTCTACTCTGAGTTCACGGCATTCAGAAGAACCTGTCTTGGCTACGTCGATGCACTTAGGCAGCTTCAAAGTAGGGATCGCATCTGCCTTTAATATACGTTTCAATGGAAGGTTTAAAAGTTCATTTTTCAAGTCTCGAACATAACCAGACTCTTTACAATGTTCTGAACATACACGACCAGTATCAGGGTTGAGAGCATTTAATCGCTTACACGCGTTTATCCACTTTAACCTTACCTCTTTATCTCTCAGAAATCTGTGTAATATCGCATTCTTCGGCCGCCGTGGTTCGTAAAGCACGCAACAGCATAACACACCATCGTCACTAATAAGCCATCTCTTATCATTTACACTACTCAGTACATACACAAACCATAAGAGCCAGTGGGAAACCATTTCTGTGTAGATACACTCATAATAGCAACGCCATGGTCGCGCGGGAAAACTGTGCTGGTCTCCTGGTGACGTCAGTGGTACGGAATACGATTGCGCATCCGGCGGTTGACCCCTACCGTCTATTCTAGTATCCGTGCTTACAACTGTATCTAACCTAGAGCGATGTTTAGTGTTATGCGCAAAATCTATAAGCGCGAAAGTTCTTGACAGAATGTTTTGAAATTTTGACACAAAGTTCTACTGGAATATGCGCTTCATTTATATACTAGATTTTCCAGTACATGTGATATATGCTATTTATTTATTATTTATTTTTGTTACAACCAGCTATGGGATACGTTTACACAACTTCCCTCACTTTCTAAAGTTCTTTTCCTTCCTCTTTCGCCAGTACTCCATCCGTTGGCTCACTCGTGAATGTTCTTCTGCCAAGAATACTACGTTCTTCCCCGTTTTCTCCTCGAAGAAATCCTTCACCACCGCAACCTTTTGCCTAAAGATCTACCTGTTTTTTCTTCTGTTGTGATCCGGCATTTTTTTAGGTCGCCATGCACTTCTTTCACCGATGGAACTTGTGTCTTCCTGTTCTCCTGGAAGAGAAGAATCTCGTTGGCGAGCCTCTCTGATTTCATTCTTTCAATATGTCCATAGAAAGTCTTCTTTTCTTCATTGTGATGGCGATATTTTCAAATCGTTGATAAAGGTTTTGATTTGATCTTAGGCGGAAGGTAAATTCATTTGATATTTTTCTGGGCCCCAGAATCTTTCTTAGGAATTTCCTTTCTTTCTTTTCCAAGTCTGAAAGTCCCTTCCTGGCTATTGTCTCAGATGCATATAAACATTCAGGTTTCACGACTGAGTTGTATTGTTGGAATTTGGTCTGGTATGAGAGTGATTTAGATTTGTACGTGTCCTAAAAAACAATATGAATGCTATTTCCATTTTTCTTGCCCGTTCTTCAATTGCTGGCTTTTCATTGTTATTTGGAGTCAAGATCTCGCTTACGTACTTGAACCTCTGAACTCTTTTGATGCCGCCATACTTGGTCCTCATTGTCCAGACTGGATCACTGGTATTTACGTTCATATATTGTGTCTTCTCAAAAGAAATTTGCAATCCTGCCTTCACCAATGTTTTCTTGAGAACTTCAATCTGTTTAGTTGCAGTTTGCAGATTCTCTGCAAAAAACACTATATCATCTGCAAACGCGAGGCATTCCATGTTAGTGACGGCTGTGATATATGAATTATATAAATACTGTGATGGGCAAACACTGATACGAAAAATCGCAAAAGCAATATACCGGGTGATAAAAAAGTCAGTATAAATTTGAAAACTTAATAAATCACGGAATAATGTAGACAAAGAGGTAAAAAGTGACGCACATGCTTGGAATGACATGGGGTTTTATTAGAACCGAAAAAACAAAGTTCAAACAAAATGACAGAGTAAAAACATTAATGAGAATCGCAGCAGATGACAGGCACCCACTACTAAAATCCTTCTAGGTCATAGGTTTTACATTCGATAAATCTGGTGTTGAATGGTTCGGTAACAGTGTATGAACTGGTGTTATAATACAGTTGTTTACACAAGACTGGCGTTCAAGTGAATCTTCCGATAGGAACTGATAGTGCCTCTCCATAACTCCGGACATGCTTTACAGTGCTGTTCCCAACATTATTCCTCGACTACAGAGCTCTATTGTTAAGGAATGATGGTGAACATATTGAGCATTTCCTGTAAAGAACATCATCTTTGCTTTGTCTTAAATTTGTTATGCTAATTATTGCTTTTCTGATCAGATGAAGCGCCATCTGTTGTACATTTTTTGAACTATTATTTTTTTTTTTAATTATTTATTTAATGCTCTAATAAAACCCCATGTCATTCCAAGCATGTGTGTTAATTTTTGCCCCTCTATCTACATTATTCTGTGATTTATTAAGTTTTAAAATTTATACTGACTTTTTGATCACCCGGTACATATAGGTTTTATCCAGTATATTCAAGAAATATGTATCTAGAAACTTTCTTGTATTACAATGCAACGTTGTGTCAAAATTTCATTTTTTCGAAATTTCATAGTAATCGTTCAAGAACTATTGGAGATTAATGGCTATACACAGCCGGCCGCGGTGGCCGAGGGGACTGAAGCGCTCCAGTCACGGTCTGCACGGCCACTACGGTCGGGGGTTCGAATCCCCCCTGGGGCATGGATATTTGTGCCGGCCTTAGGATAAGCTAGTTGATAAGTAGTTTGTAAGTTTAGGGACTGATGACCCAGTAGTTAAGTCCCATAAGATATACAAACATTTGAAACATTTGGCTATACACAAACGAACAGAACATTTTTATGTCTAAAGATTACTGACTACGGGGAGAGGGTAGGGAAGTAGAGGGGGGGGGGCAACATTTGGACAAGTAACCACTTCTAAAAGATATGAATCGCCGGGCCTGTTACCACACCGACCCAGACTTCCACGTGCCATACATAGCCTACTAACAATGAGTCCTCGTACAGTTCATACCGTACGTCCCGCATAGGAAGAGATGTACATTACAATTGTTGCAAGCGTTCTATTTCATTTGATAACTGTTGTTGCTGCAGAGTCCGTATCTTTACACGTGCATGCATGTCTGAAGGACATTTGTATTGGTTCCGCATATAAACAGGCACAGCGCACATCGTATTTCAATGGTTGGTGCTTGGAACAGGGGGACCAAACTGCCTAGGTCATCAATCATCCTGTGGAGAGTGGAAGGAGTTATTATAGGAAAGGAGGGAAAAGAAGAGGCAATGCAGTCCAGGTAGAAAATAAAGAAGAGAGACTGTGCTAGCTCGCGGCCCGCGCTCGCCACCCATGCACTCACGAAGGAAACGTGAGCCTCCTGGGGGCCGTATTTAATGAGCACCAGTAACGCTTGCGAAAATTGTAGGAATCGTCCCTCTCTGTGCAGGACTTACACAGAGGAATGTACGAGCAGTCATGGACAGAAGGCAGTGTGTGGCATATGGAAGTCTGGGTCGGTCCGAGAGGCGTCTGTGTGTAGAGTAACGGTAACGCTAGCGCTGGAGTAAAGTGGCAAGTCTGGGTTCGAGTCCTGCTCCTGCAAAAATTTTAGTATGTCTCCATTGAATCATAAGCTGAAGCTGACTCATATTCGCAAATTCGAATAAATTTCTTGTACAAAAACATGACTTAGGAGTGCGCTGATAAGGAAGGTTTCGTATGCTTCAGACAACACAAAGAAATGCAAGCTTGTTTCTCTGCTCAAAGAGAAACAGAGTAACTTGCCCATAATGGTGATAACAGCATCAACCACTAGCAGCGATGTCTCAACGTCCTTATAGCCACAGTTATGAGTCCAGGTCGAGTCACCCACACACTGTATGCTCCGTTCCAGCGGATTTCTAGTCGATCGCGTGTGTGGCTCATGCGAACAATCGGCGCGCCAGTGATAATGGAGTTACGACCCATAAAGAAGTGGTCATTCAGTTTCAGCTCTTATGCAGTTTGTGGAAACAGAAGGAAGTTCCAGTTGTTTGAACAACGAATACAGTCTCAGCCAAACTCCTTAAAACATTTCAAGGTTTATGGAGAGCGCAACGGATTATTGCCGCGTAAGAAAGAAAGGTGTTAAAATTACAGCCTGCGCGACACTATCGGTGCTGCAATCATTGAAGCAGTTCACACCGAATGACGCAAACCCAAGAGTACACATGTACCGGAGCACAATGTGTAAGCCTGCCGACTTCGGTTCCCGCAGTCCTGGAAATATTCGCGGGAACTGTTCAGCGTGCCGTATGAGGCAACAGGTTGCACTGTGCAGCTTACGTGAATGCAGAGTAGCCAGGTTACGTTTGCCTATTTACAGGTATTCTAACGAAAGTAGACAAAGATCGAACCTAACTATTTATTTTCCCAGCACTACTTTTTTTTTTTTTTCTTCTTTCTTCCAGTGCAACAATTCAGTGACTATATTTTGTGAATATGGAAGCACTTCTGTTCCATTGCTAAAATCCGCTTCTTTCGTCAAAACAACAGAGTTTACAAATATTCTTCTCACAAACGTTTTATGCATTTGAAATTGCAGCAGAGTATTGAAACTGCATTTAGTAATACTGAGGGCAAGGCAACTTAGCAGTCTATTAAAATGACCATACTCGGTATAAAATTAAACAAATAACTTGAGCCGGCCGCAGTGGCCGAGCGGTCTGCGGCGTGCCAGTTACGGTCTGCACGGCCACTGCGGTCGGAGGTTCCAATTCCCTCTCGAGCATGAATGTTTGTACCGTCTTTAGTATAAGGTAGTTCGTAAGTATTTTGTAAGCTTACGGACTGATGACCCCGTAGTTAAGTCCCATAAACTCTACAAACATTTGAACATTTTAAATAACTTCATCACTTATATTGTAAAAATAACCGGCAAATTTAGTTTTACCGGCTGTTACTCGTAAAAATCCATTACTTCATACAATAAACTCTGTGCTCGAATAGCGCGTCTTATATGCAAGTTTCGTAAATTAATCACATAACAAAATAATCTCCTCTTTGCATCCTATCATTAGATAAAAAAATTTCGACACATCCATTCATTTATTTTATATAAGGGATGTTACGAAAATTTCTTGCCTTTTGTACGCTGACACGCCGGATTAGGTGCAAGCGCTTTACATACAACCCGAGATTGGTGATAGATAGCGACATCCTTCCAACTTCAAAAAATAATTCGATATTTTAGCTATGACGTAACATTCACTAAACCCAAATTCGTATCATTTCAGATGCAAAATATCCGGATTTCTTGTAGTACTGTATTAAAGCCCAAAATATCACAACTATGTCCATTATCAAATTAATATTCTATTAATATTCTGAAGAACGCATCTAGACGTTGTGCGAGAATCATATACTTTTAATGGATAGTTTCTTTATAACCGTTTGAAAAAGACTGCACTTCGCTGGCGGGCCTATGACACTGCGATCCATCTGGAGGTTTCACTGTGAGCTCCCGACTTGCCGGTTGCAAGGTCACACACCAAACGCGACTCCTCATTTCCAGAGCAGGTAGCATACGGGGGAACTCACGAGAAAAATAGGACAGGAGTTATCCCAATATCTTACAGGAAACAATCAGCCAGCAGTCAGCAGAGCAGACGTATCAGCAGGCATGCTTACAGCAAATCCTACTCTGTGTAAGAAGGCCTTAACCTAAATAACTATCAAGTTGCATTTTACTACTTATTGGGAACGTACTGTGTGCCAGGAGCGAGTCCTCCTCCACTTAAAAAAATTCCACAATTACATAGAAATCAGCAGAAGCGAAATTATTGACATTGGCCGTCGATGTCCATTACAGGCCTCCGAAGTATGCAAAAAACAGAAGGCGACGCTTCATGTTGATCTATTGTCTTATGCATCGCCATATTTGTATTGGATTCCATTGCCGCACACCTACAACACACAGTGAAGTACAATAAGCATCCAACATTACATCTCTTAAGTGTTGGAGCCTATTGTCTCTCCATACCATCTGAGCTTGCTTACGATCAGATTTCAGCAGGATAACGGGTTGCGGCACACACAACAATCTAAGCTGGCCTGCTGGTGTTCTTCATCCATTGCCCATCGAATACGTCTGCTCGACGACTACGAAATGACTGTTTTTTATACACACCTATTGTTATATACTAGATCAACTATGGCAGTTTGTAGGAGCAGCACAGACTGCTGTCCCACAAAAACACACCTTGAGTCTCTTTGATAAACGCTTGTAGCAGCGGTCATAGCCAGCAATGGCGGCTACAGACAACACTGATTTCATCATCGTTCGTATTTCACTTGGGGCTGTAGAGTCATATAACCTTTGCACACCGTGTTATCTCCCAAATCAGTTTGGTTATGATAACATCCATCATTCCTGATATTGCATTTCAAATCACAAGGAGTGGAGCTTTGAATGTGAACCAATTCGTGTCTTCGTGAAGAGCTCTCCTTTACATGCTATACCAGAGGTGTTGATTTTCTTTTGTAAGACGATGGTTCTCAGGCGCAATATCAGGAAGAATACAAAAAAGTCATTTCTGTAGTATATGACTGGTTGCAGTATTTCGTAGAGTGAACCATATCGTTCTGGAAATGTAAATGAAAATAAATCCCTTCCCTGCCTGAAACGTAATTTTTTTACTTTTCTGTGCTCGAATTTTCGTTGCCCACTGCACCATATCTCAATGTAGGCCGTGAATTAAGTTCTTTGTCACGAAGCTGTAAAGGAGATGGAGTAACATTTACGTCGGTAGATTTCCTTAAAACAAAACGAGAGCTCTTCTGAAATTAACGGGCTCGAAAAACCACGACGCGAACGTAAACTTTTGCTGCTTTGAGCGGAGATTTAAATTGCCGAGGGTAGTTATGAAAGGGAAAGCAAGTACCCCTCCGGGCTCGAATAAAAACGAAGTAAATAGACAAAGGAAAGTACAGCGGATGAAGCACGGCACAGATGACTGTGGAGCGAGTCTGCAGCAGGATGCAACCGGAGGCGCGCCGATGCTTCCGAGAGCTGCGTCGCGGGAAGCGAGGGCGCGAGTCGCGTGTCTTAGGACAGGACAGGCAGGTAATCCATTAGGGCGAGATGCGGCCCGCCGCGGCCTTTGTGAGGCTGCGTGCTTTTGTTCTGGACCAGGAGCGCGCTGCTGGCGGCCGCGGCCGCGACTGCGACTGCGCGTCCCGAAACGGTTTAGCGGGGACTTGCGGCTTCTCCGGTCATTGTCAGGCGCCCCACTGCACTTGGAGGACGCTGAGGTTTCCTCGCTAATTAAGCAGAGCACTCTGGTAATTGCGCGTCAGTCGCGATGAAAACGTCTCTGCCGTTCTGAATGCAGATGCGGCAGCCGCTGCTCGCCGTTAGAAAGCTCAAGGGACGCTTACAAGATCCCAGTTGTGCTCAATCACGCAGTATTTTTGTTTTACTTTTTTACACGATATGGTCTAACTATCCGCAAGTCGCATAGGCGTTTCGAGGACACCTACATGCACATAAGAGAGCAGATATGTTCCTCCTCTCTGCTCTGTGCGAGCATGTAGATGTCCTCAAAACGCCTGTGCAACTTTGGGTACCTGGTTGTCAATGCGAGACACAACCACATACTCGCTCTCTCCCACACACGCAGATTGAGAGAGAGGTAGATAGATAGAGAGAGAGAGGTGAAGACATACTAATTATATCGCCCCAGTAATGAATTAAAAAGATCTCGATGCCCCCGACTCCGTCCAAGATTTCTGGCAGATTTCCCTTGGGTATCACACTACTTCCAGAAGAATTAAGCCTGAAAATTCCTGGCAGATTAAAACTGTGTTCAGGACTGAGATTCGAACTTGGGACCGTTGCCTTAACTGTGCAAGCGCTCTGCTGACTTAGCTATCCTGGCACGCTTCATGGTATGTCCTCACAGCTTTACTGGTGCCAGTACCTTGCCTCCTACCTTCCAGACTTCACAGACGCTTTCCTGCGAACGTCGCAGTAGTCGCCCTTCTAAATTAGGCTGTTGCTAATGATGTAATTCCTGCCTCTAAGTCACGACACAAGAACTGCACGCCTGTACATCGACTGCAGTCAGTGCGCAAGGGGTCTGTTAACGCCTAACCTAATGATAAACAAGATTATCCCAGAATAAGGGGTGCAAAAGCAGTTCTACTAGAATGAGGACAATCCCCAGAATTTGACAATATTATTCATTTACTAAAGACAGCAAAAACGTTAACAACACTAATTCAACAGGTGAGTGATGCTTATAGTATTTAACTAGAGTACGAAAAAAGATAATAAGGAATGGGATAGAAAGGTAAATTATTTAGCCTATTTCCCTTTGTCAATTCAATACTAAAAATAAACTGGAATTGTTACACACGATTGTCACACTGCGGATCTAACTACTTTTTACCAAATAACATTGTGAAAATTACACAACAGCGGCACGGAACCTGTTATCAATTAAACCGGCAAAATAAAGTTACTTAGATCCTCATCGTAGCTGTGAGTACGTCACCTTTTTGATGCTGATATAAAGCAGCGATGAGCACCAGACTTCGAAGTCGTACTAATGCGTTGCCAAGTTGTGAATGGCGACTAAGTTGCGGTCTTGTTGGCGCGTTGTCCCAGAAAAGAGACGCGTCCCTCACCTTTGGCGGCAGCAACTAGAGTCGTGCTCGCTTCTACCGCTTTCCACGTTCTACACCTACATCTACATAGATACTCTGCAAATCACATTTAAGTGCCTCTCAGAGAGTTCATTAACCGCTTTCATAACTTTTCTCTACCGTTCCATTCTCTAATAGCGCGCGGGAAGAAAGAACACCTAAATCGTTCCGTTTTCGATCTGATTTCTCTTATTTTATTGGGATGGTCATGTCTCCCTAAGTAGGTGGGTGCTAGCAAAATATTTTCACATTCAGAACTAAAAGTCGGTGATTGAAAAATCGCAAACAGATCACGCCGCAATGAATAACGTCTTTCTTTTAATGATTTCCACCCCAATTCGTGCAACATTTCCGTGACGCTTTCCCCCCCGTAACGTGATAAAACAAAACGAGCTGCCCTTCTCTGAACCTTCTCAATATCTTCCGTCAGTCCCACCTGGTGAGGGTCCCACAAGGGGCAACAGTACTCCAAAAGAGGACGCACAAGTGTGATGTAGGCAGTCTCTTTGGTGGAGCTGGTGCATCTTCGAAGCGTTCTGCCAATGAAACGTAACCTTTGGTTCGCCTTCCCCCCAATGTTTTCTATGTGTTCTCTCCAGTCAAAGTTGTTCGTAATTGTAACTCCTAGGTATTTGGTAGAATTTACGATCTTAAGGTTTGACTATTTTAACGCGTAATTGAAGTTCAGCGGATTTCTTTTAGTGGTCATGTGTATTACTTCACACTTTGCCTTTATTTAGTGTCAATTGCCAATTTTCGCACCAAGTAGAAATTTTGTCTAAATCGCTTTGCAGTTGCTTTTGATCCTCTGTTGACTTCGCTGACCGATAAACGACAGCATCATCCGCGAACAGTCTAAGGGAGCTATTCAGATTATCTCCTAAATCATTTATAAACACGAGGAAGAGTAGGGGACCTATAACGCTTCCCTGTGGAACGCCAGATATCACTTCTGTTTTACTCGATGACTTACCGTCAATTACAACGAACTGTGTCCTTTCTGATAGGAAATCGTGAATCCAATCGCACAATTGGGGAGGTATTCCATAAGCACGCAATTTCATTAGAAGCCGCTTGTGGGGTACAGTATCAAAAGCCTTCCGGAAATCCAGAAATATGGAATCGATTTGAGATCCCTTGTCGATGGCACTTAACACTTCATATGAATAAAGGGCAAGCTGTGTTTCGCAAGAGCGATACTTTCTGAATCCGTTCTGACTATTGGTTAATAGGTCGTTCTCTTCGAGGTAGTACATAATATTCGAACAAAGTATATGTTCCAAAATCCTACTGCAAATCGACGTCAATGAGATAGATCTGTAATTTTCTCCGCATCATTCACATGGAGTGCTCGAGCAGAAACAGTAGACAGACACTGCGTTTTGCCGTTGCAAAAGCAACGCCAATCACCAAATCTTCCATGGCCAAGAGCCAATCACACCGCCACTTATATATGGCACCAAACAGCCGCCATATGAGCTGACGTCAAGTCATTGAGCATCCCTGATACTTAGAGGCTTTTCATAACAGACAGTCACCAACTTCCCAGGGCATGCGTCGCATCAGCGATCGCGACTCCCGCTGACACATATCTTTACAAAACGTGTTCCTTTCCGCCGTCCAAAACCATGTATAGCTCCACATCCGTTCCTTCTCTGGAGGACTCGTACTCTCCTCTGTCATACAAGAAAATCAATACATTGCTCCCTGGACAGCACACAGCCGCCTGCCAGCTGCCCCTTCCGAGAAGGCTAGCAGGCACAGTTCTGCCACGGTTCCCAGCTCATCCGCTTCGACTGACCAGATGTTCTACTGTCTGGTTCACAATTTTTTGCACTTGCTCCCTTTGATAATTAATAGCTGCATCTCACTCTCAGTCGTAGGTATACTGCAGCTCATGCCATACTGTCAACATTAGTTTCCATAATAAACAAGTCGAAATTATACTCATTGTAAGTCCCTGTCACCCATTTACATATCCCGCTCTCCTATAAATCTATATCTCAATTATATCTTCTCAATAGCTAGAGGATAATACTGCTATCTTCCAACCTTGCAGGACTAGTACTCCTGGAATAAAGGATACTGTTGAGACATGGCTTAGCCACAGTCTAGGGAATGTTTACAGAACGATATTTTCACCCTACAGTAGAGTGTGTGCTGATATGAAACTTCCTGACTGAGTGGTCAGTTGGCAGAGCGTTTGCCCGTGAACAATGTCAGATATAGGGTGGTCACTGTAAAACACACGGCTTTGTCAACATCTCACCGAGTTCAGAGTATAATTACTTTTGATTATGAAACGAATGTCTAGAAGATTCTTGCCGTTTGTGATTCAGATGTACTAACAATTGTGGAATTGGTTTCTCCTTTGTTGGAGAACTGTGTTTTTACTTTCGGTGTGTTCATTGTCACGTTTGTGAGGATTTCCCTTCAGCTACAACCGTAGTGGCTGATATGGTACTTTTAATAATGCAGGTATTGCATTCCATATCAGTTTCATTTGTTCGATACTAAACAATTTGGCTGGAATTGTAGTGAAGAAATTCTCACGTTTCTGAATAGAAAACCGACGTCTTTCTGTAGAAGGTTGGATCTTCTGTTGTTTATTAGTAATTTTTGCTCTTAATAGCAACTGAAATCCTTGAGTAAAAAATCGTAGACTTCAATATAATGTTCAATAAACTGTCCTGCAAAGTACCGGTTCATACCTCCCAGTGGTTCTTAGGAAACCTAATATTGGCAAATGTAGAGTTATTTTCTGGTTATTACTCATTTTTATGGCATGTTAAAATCAATTTAAACGACACTATTCACACTTCCCGGATTCGTATTCAGAAACGTACCTCGCCAGCAGCTTGGAGTGCTGCTGTCATGGCAAATAACAAAAATTAGTGGGAGTGTCGTGATTTTATATTTTAGACTGCGACTTATCTGTGCGTCTCATCGTAGTCTGCAGGAATGCAACCAATTCCACACATTAAAATATTTTTTTCATTATCCACCAGAGAAAAGTTATATAGTATTTTATACAGTTGTAATATAGTGTTTATAAATCTTATAACCACTCCCATGAACCACAGACATTGCCGAAGTGGGGTGGCTTGCGTGCCTCAACGATACAGATAGCCGTACCGTAGGTGCAACCACAACAGAGGGGTATCTGTGGAGAGGCCAGACAAACGTGTGGTTTCTGAAGAGGGGCAGTAGCCTTTTCAGTGGTTACAGGGGCAACAGTCTGGATGATTGACTGAGCTGGCCTTGTAACATCAGCTAACGTGGCTTTGCCACACAGTTACTGCGAACGGCTGAAAGCAAGGGGAAACTACAGCCGTTATTTTTCCCGAGGACATGCAGCTCTACTGTGTGAACATATGATGTTGGCATCCTCTCGGGTAAAATATTCCGGGGGTAAAATAGTCCCCCATTCGGATCTCCTGGCGGGGACTACTCAGGGGGATGTTGTCATCAGGAAAAACAATAATGGCATTCTACGGATCGGAGCGTGGAATGTTAGATCCTTTAATCGAGTAGGAAAATTAGAAAATTTAAAAGGGGAAATGGATGGGTTGAAATTAGATATAGTGGGGATTATTGAAGTTCGATGGCAGGATGAGCAGGATTTCTGGTCAGGTGACTACAGGATTATAAATACAAAATCAATTGGGGGTATCACAGGAGTAGGATTGATAATGAATAAGAAAATAGGAATGCAGGTAAACTACTATGAGCAGCACAGTGATCGCATTATCATTGTCAAGATAGATACGAAGCCAACACCGGTAACAGTAGTACAGGTTTATATGCCAACTAGCTCTGCCGATGATGAGGAAATCGAAGAAATATATGAGGAGCTAAAGGAAATTATTCAGACAATTAAGGGAGAGGAAAACTTAATTGTGATTGGAGATTGGAATGCGGTAGTAGGACAAGGAAGGGAAGGGAAGATAGTAGGTGAATATGGTCTGTGCAAAAGGAATGAAAGAAGAAGCCGCCTGGTAGAATTTTGCACAGAACATAATTTACTTATAACAGACACCTGGTTCAAGAATCACAAAAGAAGGTTGTATACGTGTAAGAGACCAGGAGACACCGGGACATACCAGATAGATTTTATAATGGTAAGACATATATTCCGGATCCAGGTTTTACAGTGTAAGACATACCCAGGGGCAGATATAGACTCTGACCATAACTTGCTGATTATGAACTGTAGGCTGAAACTAAAGAAACTACAAAACGGTAGGAAAATAAAGAGATGGGACCTGGATAAATTGAAGGAACCTGAGGTTCTTAAGAATTTCAGAGGGAGCTTTAGGCAACAATTGACAGAAATGGGGGAAAATAAAATAGTAGAGGAGGAATGGATAAAATTGAGAGATGAAATAGGGAAGGCAGCAGAGGATAAAATAGGTAGGAAGGCAAAACCTACAAAAAATATTGGATATCACACGAGATACTAAATTTAATCGATGAAAGGAGAAAATATAAAAATGCCGTAAATGAAACAGGCAAAATGGAGTACAGACGACTAAGAAATGAGATTGACAGGGAGTGCAAAATGGCTAAGCAGGAGTGGCTAGAAGGCAAATGCAAGGATGTAGAAGAATGTATAAATAGGGGTAAAATAGATACAGCCTACAGGAAAATAAAAGAAACATTTGGAGATAAGAAAAACAGCTCTATGAATATCAAGGACACTGATGGAAAACCAGTTCTCAGCAAAGAAGGGAAAGCTGATAGGTGGAAAGAGTATATACAGGGGCTCTACAAAGGAAATCATCTGCGAGACAATATTGTAGGAAGGGAAGAGGATGTAGATGAAGATGAAATAGGAGATACTGTAGTGAGAGAAGAATTTGACAGAGCCCTGAAAGACCTAAGTCGAAACAAGGCCCCTGGAGTAGATGATATTCCCTCAGAGCTACTGAAGTCTCTGGGAGAACCATCCATGACAGACCTGTTTCACCTGGTGTGTAAGATTTATGAGTCAGGCGAAGTACCCTCAGACTTTAAGAAAGATGTTATAATCCCCATTCCAAAGAAAGCAGGTGCAGACAGGTGTGAAAACTACAGAACCATCAGTTTAATAAGTCATGGTTGCAAAATATTAACACGAATTATACACAGAAGGATGGAAAAGCTGGTAGAAGCCGACCTCGGGGAAGATCAGTTTGGGTTCAGGAGAAATGTAGGAACACGGGAGGCAATACTCACTTTACGGCTTATCCTAGAAGATAGATTAAGAAAAGGCAAACCTACATTTCTAGCTTTTGTAGATTTGGAGAAGGCTTTTGACAATGTTGATTGGAATAAACTCTTTCAAGTTCTGAGGCAAGCAGGAGTAAAATATAGGGAGCGTAAGGTTATTTACAACATGTAAAAAAAATCAGACAGCGGTTGTCAGAGTTGAAGGGCATGAAAGGGATGCGGTGGTTGGGAAGGGAGTAAGACAGGGTTGTAGTCTTTCTCCATTGTTATTCAATTTGTACATTGAGCAAGCTATAAAGGAAAGCAAGGAGAAATTTGGAGAAGGAATTAAAGTTCAGAGTGAAGAATTAAAAACATTGCGTTTTGCCGACGACATAGTAATTCTGTCAGATACAGCAAAGGAACTGGAAGAGCATTGAACGGAATGGACAGTGTGCTGAAAGGTGCCTATAAGATGAACATTAACAGGGTAATGGAGTGCAGTGTAAGAAAATCAGGCGATGCTGAAGGAATTAGATTGGGTAACGAAGCAATAAAGAAGATAGATGAGCTCTGTTACTTGGTCAGTAAAATAACAAATGATGGTCGCAGTACAGAGGATATAAAATGCAGAATGGAAATGGGTAGAAAAGTGTTCTTGAAAAAGAGAAATTTGTTAACATCGAATATTGATTTAAGCCTAAGGAAGTCCTTTCTGAAGGCATTTGTATGGAGTGTTGCCTTGCATGGGGGTGAAACATGGACGATAAACAGTGCGGACAGAAAGAGGATTGAGGCTTTTGAAATATGGTGCTACTGAAGAATGCTGAAGATTAGGTGGGTGGATCGCGTAACTAATGAGGAGGTACTGAACAGAATTGGGGAGAAAAGAAATTTCTGGTATACCTTGACTAAAAAAAGGGATAGATTGGTAGGGCACATTATTAGACATCAAGGAATTGTGAATTTAGCGTTGGAGGGAAGTGTGTGGGGTAAAAATCGCAGAGGAAGACCAAGAGATGGATACAGTAAGCAGATTCAGACATATGTAGGTTGCCGTTCTTATGTGGAGATGAAGAGGCTTGCTCAGGATAGGGTATTGTGGAGAGCTGCATCCAACCAGTCTCCGGACTGAAGACCACAACAACAAGAACAAATCTTATAATTTATTGATAAACGAAAGCCTCAAATCACCACTTTTTCTTCCAACAGAAAATCAATTCAATTTTCTCGAGGTAAGCCCAGTGTGTACTAACTTCCATCGACAAATAGTTGCCTGCCCTCTAGAATGGATGCAAGCCTCCACACTACGTGGTATGCTGTCCTCGGGTTCATATCATCACAGCTGGTGTAGTTTAACCCACTCTTCACTGGTAATCCTACTGAAGACACATCACTTTTTGTTTCGACAGGACGTAACAGCACAGCTCATTCCGATTTTTTCCCATGAGTGTTGAGTCGGGGTAGCATGCATGCCAGGCCATTTGTCGAATACCAGCACTGTTGATGAAATCGTTGACGATGCCTGTAAGATGGACTCGGGGTTGTCGTCCATAAACTTGAATTGTTCCTAGAAATTTTGAAGAAACGGAATGAAACGATTAAACGATTAGTTGGTGGAATACCCGTATATTGTGGAGCATTGAGCTTCCATTACAGTCGGGGTTTCGAATCCCCCCTCGGGCATGGATATTTGTGCCGTCCTTAGGATTAGCTAGTTCATAAGTAGTTTGTAAATTTAGGGACTGATGACCCCGTACTTGAGTCCCATAAGCTATACAAACATTTGAATATTTGAACATTGAGATTCCCCTTGATGGGCAACAATGGCATGTTACCCAACCAGAACATCATTGTTCTAAAGTCCATGCAGTATGTCTCTGGCATCCGCATTCCGATACTCGTTGCCGATGATTGACTGGTTCATGGAGGAAGAGACCAAACAGATAGGTTATCAGTCCTACACGTTACCGACTGTCATCTGGTATCAGACATATGCGGCATTCATCTGTGACAAGAACTTTGGAGCACGTTTCTGTAGTTCATTCCTGGTGACGTTGGGTCCAACAGTATCATATCTGAGCTGGACGTCTCCAAGGCCACGTGGGTTACAGATAATAGTTCTGAATTCTGTTCTGTACCGACTGGATATACACTTGCCTTTCGGTGACCCTCACAAGGTCATTGTTTATCGTGCTAGCAGACTGTTCGAGTATCATTTGGCTAAGAAGTCGCTGATACAAGCTATGGTGACGAGTACGGGGCAAGTCATGAACAGTACCTGCCGTTTGGAAAGGATCAGTATGACAGGAGTATTCGCCTTGTTACTTCTTTGGCAAAAATACCTTATTGACATTAAGCAACAATCTGTGTGTTACCAAACTTTGACATTCTTCTTCTGGCCAGCGGAGAACGTCCGTAAAAAGTCTACATTCGCCCTGTACAGTTCCTACGGACTGTACTGAAGAAACGGACTGTACTGAAGAAAGTTACTGTACTGCCTCACCTACACCCACCACCGAAAGATGAGCTATAAGCATGTCTGTTTACATTTATATGACATTTCATACGATCAAGTTTTACGAATTATGCCAACACAGGTCCGGGTGGAATGTGTTTATGGTAAACACAGGTGATGCAAAACTTTTTTTGATGTCTGTAGCGCGTAGTGTAGTAAGTAACGGATTTTCTGGCAACAAATTCAAATTCCCTGAACGAGTCTCGCGTGCAGCGGCTACACAAGAGGGTGACCCCCGAATCAGTCGGCGCATCGGGCTTGTGATTACACGCACTTCCTGCGCATGCGCGAGCAGCTGTTTCCGCGACCAACGGCTTGGCCGTAGGCTCATAAATACGGCATGAGGACGGCAGAACCGAGTGACTCCGAAACGGAACGCCCGCTGATTACAATAAAACAACGAAGTTAGCGGCGCGCACTTTGGCCGACAAGTCGCGTTAAATACCGGACAGACGGCCACGTCGGGCGCCCGCAGCGCGTGTCAGATAGCCGTTTCCGCTGCCTCGTAAAGTCCGCCGCTGACGGGCTCTCAAGCTGGGCACCAGATACCGCGTATCAGGCAAAATGCGCTTATTTATTGCCACAACCAGTGTATGCAGGTAGGCTGCTTTGCAAGGCATTACGGCTTACCTCAGTCTTGTACGACATCAACATCTACATAGATACTCTGCAAGTCACATTGAAGTGCATGGCAGAGGTTTCATCGATCCGCTTTTATGGTATTTCCCTACCAATACATTCTCTAATAGCTCAAGGAAAAAAATGGAACATTTAAATCTTTCAGTTTTCGATTTGCTTTCTCTTATTTTAGTAAGTACATCATGTCTCCCTATGTAGGTGAGTGCAAACAAAGTCTGCTGGCATTCAGGAGAGAAAGTTGGTGAAAGAAATTTCGCAAATAGATTTCGTCGCAACGAGTAACGCCTTTGTTTTAATGATTTGTACTTCTACTCGAATATCATTTTGGAGACAATCTCCCCCCTATATCGCGATAATACAAAAGAGCTGTCCTTCTCAGCACTTTCTCTGCATCGTCAGTCAGTCCCACCTAGTGTGGATCCCACAATGCGCAACAATACACCAGAAGAGTAATGCAGGCACTTTCTTTATTACAACTGTTGCATCTTCTAAGTGTTCTGCCAGTGAAAAGTAGCTTTGGTTCCCCTTCCCTACACTATTTTTGTGTGTTCTTTTCAGTTTAAGTAGTTGGTAATTGTTATTCCTGGGTACTTAGTTCAATTGACAGCCTGTAGATTTGACTGATTTATCGTGTTTCTAAAGTATAGCGGATTTCTGTTAGCGGTCATATGAATGACTTCAAACTTATCATTTTTGCACCATGCCGATATCTTATGTGAATCATTTTGCATCTGTTTTTATTATTATTATTATTATTATTTATCTTCTCGTGACTACTAAATGATAAATGACAGCATCAACCGCGAACAGTCTAAGAGAGCTGCTCACATTGTTTCCTAAATCATTTATAAAGATAAGGATCAATACGTGCCCTATGAAACTGCCTTGGGGTCGCCAGGTATCACTTTTGTTCTACTCGATGCCTTACCGTCAATTACTACGTACTGTGTCCTATCAGATAGGAAATCACGCATTCAATCGTGCGATTGTGGCGATATTCCATAAGCACGCAATTTTATTATATTGTGAGGAACAGTGCCAAAAGCCTTCCGGAAATCTAGAAATACGGAATCAATATGTCATCCCTTGTCGATAGCATTTGTCCAATCATGTGAGTAAACAGCTAGCTTTGTTTCACAAGAACGATACTTTCTGAATCCGTGTTGACTAGGGGTCAATAGGTTGTTCTCTTCGAGGTAGTTCATAATATTTGAGGGAAGTATATGTTTTAAAATCCTGCTGCAAACCGACGTTAGTGATACACGCCTGTGATTTTTTCAGGGTTGTGGTTTCCGTGGTTTACGATAGTCGAATAAAGGAAGGGATGATACTAAAAATGACCAGCCATAGTTACCCGAAATATCTAGTGTTCTAATGCACAATGCCCGTGTGCTGAGTGGCAGACATCTCCACATGGCAGCAAACACTGACTCCCGCTTATAGTTCGCTGGCATGCGCCACGTATTAGCAGACGGCGAACATTTGCTTACTGGCGGCTTCTCGTCAAAACCCTCCTGACAATTTCATTTCACTCTCAACGAGATTTGAAAACCGCATTCCTGTTGACAGCCATGTTTCCAGTAACAAGGTAAGTTCATCATCTTTTCTCGTGTCTAAGGAAGCGGAAAGTACCTGCAGCATTCCTACTGTTGTTTAGTAAAATTCAAATTCCAGCTCTGCGAGTTTATTGTTAGTATTGCTATTATTAATTCTAATGTTGCAAACTGTTTTTCTTCTAAGACGTTTTGCAACGAAATGTGTCTTCGACTAGAATTTAGTCATCAGTGTTTCAATATACATAATTACTCGCGCGCGCTCCAGTCACGGTCCGCACGGCCACTATGGTCGGGGGTTCGAATCCCCCCTCGGGTATGGATATTTGTGCCGTCCTTAGTTGTAAGTAGTTCATAAGTAGTTTGTAAGTTTAGGGACTGATGACCCAGTAGTTAAGTCCCATAGACTCTACAAACATTTGAACATTTGAATTACTCGCGCAGTAGCCAAATACTCTCCCTTTTGGCAAGAGGCAAGCCTCTGACTGATTACTGAGCCCATTGTATATTCGACGAACAGAACTAATGGATTTGTATCTACGAAGATTCTTATGTAGCGTAATGCTGATACATTATTTAGGAACTTTTGATAACAAACCTTGGGTCTAAAATTTAGCAATTGCCTCTACAATTTAAGATTGTTATTTAATTTCGCACTAGTTATATTTGTCGTGTTTAACGAGATGAGTATGATAGTCTCCATATGCCCGTGCTATGCTACACTATGTAATGAAAAGTATCCGGACAACCAGATAAACATACGTTTTTCATTGTGCTGGCACCTACTGCCAAGTACTCCATATCAGCGTTCTGAATAGTTATTAGACATCGTGAAAGAGAAGAAGAGGGCGCTCTGCGGAATTCATGGACTTAGAATGTGGCCAGGTGATATGGTGTCACTAGTGTCAGAAGTCTGTACGCGAGATTCCCACACTCCTAAACATCCCTAGGTCCACTGGTTCTGATGTGGTAGTGAAGTGGAAACGTAAAGGAACTTGTACAACACGAAAGCGTACAGCAGATCTCGTCTGTTGATTGACAGAGGCCGCCTACGTTTGAAGAGGGTCGTACAGCGTAAAAGGCAGGCATCTATCCAGACCATCACATAAGAATTCCAAATTGTATCGGGATCCACTCCATGTACTATGACGGTTAGGCGGGAAGTGAGAAAATGCGGATTTCATTTTCGATCGACTGCCCCTAAGCCTCACATCACGCAGGTTAATGCTAAACGACGCCTCGCTTGGAGTAAGAAACGTAAACAATGGACGACTGAACAGTGAAGAAACGATGAGTGGAGTGATGAATCACGGTACACAATGTGACGATCCGATGGCAGGGTATGGGATGGCGAATGTCCGGTGTACGTCTCTGCCAGCGTGTGTAGTGCTAACAGTAAAATTCGGAGGCGGTGGTGTTATGGTGTGGCCCTGTGTTTCATTGGGAGGGGGGCGGGGGGTTGCACCCGTTGTTGTTTTAAGTGGAAATATCACAGCACAGGCCTACACTGATGTTTCAAGCAGCTTCTTGCTTCCAACTTTTGATGAGCGATCCGTGGGTGGCAATTGCATCTTTGAACACGATCAGCACCTGTTCATAATTCATGGCCTGTGACGGAGTAGTTAGATGACAGTAACACCACTGTAATGTACTGGACTGCACAGAGTCATTATTGAATCCTATAGAACACCTAAGGGATGTTTTGGAACGCTGACCTACATCGATACCTTTCCTCTGTGCAGAACTCAGTTAAGAATGGCCTGCCATTCCCCAAGTTACCTTACAGCACCTGATAGAACGTGTGCCAGCAAGAGTGAAAGCTGTCATCGGGGTTAAGAGTAGGCCAACACCATAGTGAATTCCAGTATTACTGATGGAGGGCGCCACGAACTTGTAAGGCATTTCAGCCAGGTGTCCGGATACTTTCGATCACGAAATGTGGATGCAAATTTTGAGCTATATGTACTTGCACAGTTGCTAAGTGCACATCCTTCCTCCACGAAATTCACGGTGGTGCGGCCTCTGCACTTACGGAGAACGAGCATTTCAGATGAGGCTTTATTGCAACCAAACTGAGTGATGGTATTTACTGAGTTCACGTACTGTCATTAAAGGTAGGATTGTGACTTCCATGTCAATGACTTTCATGCCGACTCATCACGTACAAACAGCAAGCACCATGTACATGTTCTCAAATGTGCAGATGGTTGGTGAAAGAAAGGAAAAAGTCTAGCTTATTGAATTTTCTCGATCAACCATTTGATCCTCAGATTCATTTAAAAATGTTTAACTCATCGAATTTCATAGAGCATCGATTTGATTCTGATCCGGATTTAGTCATAGTTCATTATTTACGGTGAAAATCTGTAATATTACTTTTGGATCGCTTTTATTATCTATACGACCAGTTACGGACCAACTGTAATCTTTAGGTTGTTAACAAGAATTAAGTGACAATTGATTGTAAGCTTCTTCAAGAAAGTTAAAAGAAATAATATATATACAACACACCTGTTACAGAGTAGCCTATTACTTTCTGAAGAAGATATTCACTGTTATAGCTAAAACAGACTAGCAGCTGACACTTGAAATTACAGATTTACAACTTTTTTTTTTTTTTTTTTTTTTTTTTTTTTTTTTTTTTTTTTTTTTTTTTTTTTTTTTTTTTTTTTTTTTTTTTGCTATGGCGTCCTCTTTTCCGATTGTGGTTGGAGCTACCCTGCTGAGGCCGCTACAGGCGGAACGCCGCGGTTTCCTCAGCCTCCGCTGCTGGTGTTTGGCAACGTCTCCTGTTCTAGGTATGACTGTAAAATATCTATAACTATTTAGTAAAAGATCGTAGATATTAAATCACTGTTTTACGTATTTTCATGCTATCAACATTCTTCACATTAGCTCAGAATCAATTAGCATTTATTTCTTTTTAACCGATCTGAAGATGAGCACCTGGCCCGAAACCGGTCACACAAAATTCAAATATTCATATGTTGGTGAATCTATGGTAACAAACTGTTGTGGTCATCAGTCCTAGGCTTACGAAAAACTCAAAGTGGCGCAAGGTCAACACAAACACACACCCATGCCCAACGGAGGACTGGAAAATCCGGCAGGAGCAGCTTCGCAGTCGCTGAAAAGGCGCCGACGACCGCTTGACCATACCCGCGCGGCCGTGAGACTCGTACGTCTAGTTTTGATATTGTATACAATAACCAGCTGTAAACCCGGAATTGCCCGGGTGTTTGTTTTTCCGACACTCGTAGTCTACATCCCCTTCCCCCCTTTCTCTGCATCCACCTCTTTCTCTCCCATCTCTCTGTTCGTTTCCACCTTTCCCTCTCTCGGCAAAGTTTTCTGCAAGGTACCCTCCGTCACGTACCAAACAAATATTTATGTACCCAGTAATCTTCTTTATGGTTTAAAGGTCTTGTGTGCAAAAATTCATAAAGATTGGAGCAAAAATATGAATTTTGTAAAATTCCGTAAGTTAAGTACCCTCCACCTTGCACCGAACGAAATTTTATACAGACTGTTATATTCCTCTTGTTTTTAAGGTAGAATGTGCAAAACTTCATCAATATCGGAACAAAACTATAGACTTGTATCCAATAGAAACGCAGCTTCACATTGAAAAACGCGAAAAAAAGTATCTATGAAATCGGTCGAGCCGTTCTCAAATTATGGCGCGACCAATGTACAAGGTATTTAGGGATCCATTTTTATGCTGAAAACTAGCCTCCCCCATGCACCGTATGAAACTTTAGGTAGACAGTGACCTTCCTCTTGTTTTGAAGCTCAAAGCTCAAGAGTGCGATATTTGGTGAAGGTGGGAATGAAACTGTAGATTTCGTGAGTCTGTAGAAGAGATATGCTCCGCCATTCACCTATCACAAAATACTTAATTAGCTAACGTTTTATACCTATAAACTACATTCCTGCCAAATTTCAGCTTTATACGTGAAGTGTTTAGTCAGAAATTCGTTAATAACAATCCGACCCAATTCAAAAGTAATTGCAGTGTGCATAGCTACAACACTAGGAGAAAGGATGATATTCACTATTCAAGGTTAAATCTAACTTTGGCTCAGAAATGGGTGAATTATGCTGCCACAAAAGTCTTTGGTCACTTACCAAGTAGCATCAAAAGTCTGACAGATAGCCACCTAGTATTTAAAAATAAATTAAAGGAATTTCTGAATGGCAACTCCTTCTACAATGTAGATGAATTTTTAGATATGACTTAAGAAAAATAATAAAATAAAATAAAAATTAAAAAAAATCCTTAAAATATTGATTGTCAAGTATATACACAACATTTACTAAACTGACACGTTCCACATCATTACGAAATGTCGTATATATGATCTATGGAACAAGTATTAATCTAATGTAATCTAATCTAATCCACAAAATCGAATGCTGTAGTTACTGGTCCACACTGTGCTATCAAGCCTTGAAAAGTAAGTGCGGCAATATTTTCGCAGCCAGCAGGTCCTGAGGTCGGCAGGCGTGGGGCGGGCGGTTTACGTAAGCGGGCCTGCCCTGGCATCGGCCATTATCCTGCCCTCTCACCCCTCCTCACCTCTCCTCAGGGCGGCGCTGGCCTTCACGCCACGAGCAACACGCAGCTTCCTTTTCAGGACTTTCACGGGAAACGCCGAAGGTCGGGAGTTAATTTATGGCTGCAATAGCTGGCGCCTGTACGCGACAAGTCTGGCTCATAAACTGCGTTCTGTGGCGCGGCGGCGTTAGCGTGGGTGCACGCTCATGCATCATAACTGACACCCAAGGTGGCAGCACGAGCTTTTTCTCTCGACACTGCGATTAGAAGGTTCTGGTCTGTGAGGAACTAGTGACAAATCAAATAACTGCTACTACCGGCCATCTCTTAAACAGGAGAGACGGATTAATGCGCTTTTGTCCCAAGATGTTCAACATAAAATTTTAATTAAATTGTCAAGATACCGTGTTTTAGAACGTGATTATGGCTACATAATTTCAACGTGGAGTAGTAATTAACAGTAGAAGTACCACGAGGATAATTTTTCACCCACGTGAGTCTTCGATTGCCCTGTACCCCACCATAATCATCATAGGACCCTCCCGTGACTTTTAATCAGTTGTGCAACTCACCAAACTTTTATCCTTCTAGGCCACACAGAAGTATGAAAAATTTATCTGTTATACCAGTAGTAGGGTGTGGGTCATTTTTGACCCATACACAGTTTTCCACAATTTAGAGTCAGCAACGCCAGTTCTTAGGCACAAAATAATTTCTAGGCTTGCCTTTACGTTACTCAGGAGACGCTGGAGTACATAATGTCACCGTAGGCCAAAAAGAACGTGAAATATGAAAAATTTGGAGTTGGGACGAAGCCTCATATCAGTGTGGCTTTCGGCTTTTTGTGAACTGGCGCCGTGCAGACATATGAAATAGCACTGGGGAGTCACAAAAGAACCACTCCCCTGTCTGACGGGTGTAGAATAGTTCTGTGCCATGACAGAAGAACTTTCCTATCCGTATATCTCTATCCTTGTTCAAGCTGAGTGAGCTGAGGCATTCCTGGTGGCAGCGACATGAGATTGTGGTTTATTTTGGAAATTTTGCGTCATTGAAACTACGAAGCCAACTAATGAGTACCATGTGGAAGCAGAGCCTACGTAAGATTCATCGTAAAGGCCAAAAACTATACCATACTTTTAGGCCTCCTTTATTATAAAAGCTTCTTTGGCACTTATACTACTGTGGACACTGATTTGATTTCATTTTAAGATTTAAAAAAATCTATAAAATGGAAGGATATTTAATAAAGATATCATTTGTACAATATGTACTTAGGCCTAATTTACATGGTTTTCTTTAATGTCGAGTATTTATGATTTAAAAATTTGGACTCGTGAAAAAATCATCATTATCTCAAAACTTTGTAAAAGGCACTTACGTCATAATTTAATACTGGTCTTCATATTGTGTGGGCGTATTTTACATGCAACGTTCATCGTCCTCTGGTCCAGCTGAAGTGAACAGACACTCAGAATTTTTATCATCGGCTGCTGCAACCATTCATGGCCGGGATATTCTCAAACAATGATGGCATTTTTAGTGCTGAAGATTCGTCAAGTCTCCTGGCCATAATTGTTCCAGATTAATTTGAAGAACATTCTGGGAATTTCCAACAACTGATCTGGCTACCCATATCGTGCGCGGGGCCGTTCGCCTTCGGGGGTTCAAGTTCCTCCTTGGGCTTGAGTGTTTTTGTTGTCCTTAGGTTAGTTTACCTTGCAGTTAGTAGTTTGTAACCGACGCAATAATAACCAAGCAGGTAAGTCCGATAGATTTACAAACATTTGAACATGATTTTTACACCCATGTCCGAGGGAGGACGCCAATCTCCGAGCAACCGTCGGCTCCGCACCTAAGCGCCTTAGGACGCTGTGCCATTCCACCACGGCAGTTGTTAAGCTAAGACAGTGGGCCATGTGGAGATGTCTGCACTGTGCACTGGAACACGTCAGTATGCTCGGTTCTTCTACAGCTGCTTCGCGTCACGTTCAGTCAGGGTTGCCGGACCTAAAGGACCATTTCCCCCTAAACCTCATCTCAAAATCCTTTAAAGCGAGCCAAACTGTCCTAAATACCCTATAACTGTCAGTTAAGTACTTTGTTTTATCGAAACTATGTTGTAATTAATATTCACATTACTTCTACCAGTCAGTTTATTGTATTTCATTGTGAAACACTGCAACGTGTTTCGAGCATGTTGTGTTCACCAACAGGCGTTTTTCATACAGTACACACACACACACACACACACACAAACTATTCACATACACTGTGTCTGGAAAGCAAGATGGTCGACTGTATGTTTATACTAGTATCGATTATCGCATGTGCAGTGATATCTTTTAGATGTTGACTGTCTGGTGGTGTTCTGTTTTCACTAGCACATTTTTTTAACTATTGTGTTATCATGGACTTAAATTACACGTGCACACTGAGGCGCCGTGCTGCAGTCCGCTCGGTCTTCGGAGGTTCGAGTCCTCCCTCGGGCATGGGAGTGTGTCTTGTCCTTCTGTTAGTTTAATTTAGTTTATGTATTTGTAAGGTAGGGACTAATAAACAAGCAGTTAAGTCCCATATATTTACAAACATTTGAACATTTTTAGATTTAAAATTACTAGAGTGTATTGACTCTTTAAACTTGCAATTGTGGTTTTATCTGCGATGCTTGATGTCTGGTAGTTTTTATTTTACCACTGGTACATCTTAAACCATTGTATTAGTACTGGTTTAAGACAATACACATCACATACGCCAGCAAGACCAACAAAATGTTCAAATGTTTGTATAGCTTATGGGACTTAACTACGGGGTCATCAGTCCCTAAACTTACAAACTACTTAAGAACTAGCTAACACGAAGGACGGCACAAATATCCATGCCTGAGGGGGGATTCGAACTCCCGACCGTAGTGGCCGTGCAGACCGTGACTGCTGCTCAATATTTTATGGCCATTCACAGGCCCTCCCATCCTCCCTCATGACCCCCACGAAAACCACCACAACAACGAAGAACCACATTAGTACAGTTAATTACATAGTAGTGTAACCAATTTTCTCTATGAACAACGCCTGATTATCACAACATGCCCGTAACTCGTTGCAGTGTCTTAAATTACACAAATGCAAGAGGTGATCACCAAACAGAAAATCTAACATTAACTTACAATTAACGAATATTAATTATTTCATACAGTCAAGTTCCTGACACTTAGACACCATGCCTACAGTCAGCGAAATTATGTTATTGTTTATACTTACATAGCCAACGGCCGTGCCACAGCGGATACACCGGTTCCTGTTATATCACCGAAGTTAAGAAAATGATTGATAAGTAGCGGCTCCGGTGTGACGTGGACACGGCTTATTGTGAGGCCTTTTCTTCTAGCAGGTGTTGGCATACCGCATCCGTTGACGCCCTCTAGGAGTGGATGACACGGCGGCCGGTCAGTACATGCTACACCCTCGAGGCCTGTCGGAAAGAAGTTTAGTTTACTTATACCTACAAGTGAAAGTGAAAATAGTGCAATAAAACGAGAAAGATCAGTGGCATATCGAACAAAGCAGATAACAGTGCAGTCGAGACTATCGAGAAATACGCTGCATGGTTGGCAACGAATATCTGCAACTCAGTACTCCCGAAGTCTCCAGACTGAGGAAGAGAGCTTTCTCAGAAGCATTTTAATAACTTTTAATAAGTTATTTATTTTGACTGTGAGGTCGAAAGGTATACAGACACTTGTAACGACGCAATTCTCTGTAATTTCTTAAGTAGCAGACGGTTTCTATAAGCTTCAAGCATGGAATGCCAATATTTGAAAAAAATGTGTACATTCTTCACCACGAGAATCAGCGGTCAACAATCTGAAAATTAACGAGGCGGGGAGGGGGTGAAGGGTGGCAGTTACTAATTAATAATATGCACCTTATTATATGCATTAAACACTCAAAGAACAGCAATTAGTATTTATATTTGACGATATAAGCTCTTCATGACGAGTAATTTATTCGTGCAATGATTCCAAAAAGCTAAACAACACTCATTTTTAATGTTCCACACGTTAGTGTTCACTGAAAGCTTTGGCCGCCTTTTGTAACTGAATACGGTTCCAGAGGCTTTGACAAGCTTCCAATACTAGCTTTGATTGTACAATGGAAAAATAGTAGCCTGAAATACTAGTGACAAAAATCCACCTTCATCTACCTTTCTTTACATTGGACCAAGCGAAACAAAGCTCACGTTTCTTGCAATGACCTTTTCGTTCAGTTCACCTCCTGTCTTTGTGTAGAGAAACCTAATGACTCTACTTCTCACGCTCAAGCAATTCATCGAATAGAAAATCTAACGTTAACTTACAAACTGAGTTGTGCAATATACCAGACAACCAGACCTCTGACTCGAGGCCGAACATTCATGGTTTATTTGTCAAAGTTAGACCCGAGCCACCAGGATTCGCTAGAAAGCTTCCATCTCCGTATAGACGAGTCCATGTGTCCATAGAATATGCCTTAAACCATTCTGGTGTTGACATCGATGGTGCACAGTGAAAAATAGATTATATAGGTAACTGAGCATTTGGAAAGCATATACAAATGTGTTGAATGAGAGCTTCTCAGAAGAATTGTACTATTAGCTGAGTGAAACTTAACATCTTTTGATTACAGTGAAACGACACCAATTGGTCATAGGTGAGAGCCAGTAAAAAATCCCCTCTGAAATCGATTCTACCACTTGAACTCTCAACAATTTCTTAATTGTACTTCGATAGCGTGGCTTTCCTCTTGGTTATTTATCTGTGAGGAAAACCCCCTCACCTTCTTCTGTTTTGGTCCTAGGATTCGGTGAGACAGTTTTTTTTTTTTTATTATTATTATTTTTAAATCTTAGACCTATTCCCAGAGGTGTACACAGAAAAAAAGAATATATATATATATATATATATATATATATATATATATATATATATATATATATATATATATGTGTGTGTGTGTGTGTGTGTGTGTGTGTGTGTGTGTGTGTGTGTGTAAATTAACATAAATATTTTCACTTAAATTTAACTTCCTGGTCAGTGTAATCTCGTGGAGTCTCGCAATTTGTATTGCTGAATGCACGTTAATTTACAGTCGTAAACAACTTATTCAATGCTTTTTGGTTCATGTTTGGTGTTTTGTTTTTATTTTGCGTAATACATATAATTTCACTACTCATACAACAGATTTTGATCTCATCCATGCAACGACTTTTCTTCCTTCCTCTACTTCCCACTACTTCCTATCACCAAGACGACCTCTCGTTTCTATCCACAGACTAACAGTGCCAAACATCGCTTTTCTCACGTTTTACCGTGACATGAGAATTTATTACGCAGTTAAAATTTAAGTTCAAATGTTTGCAAATCTATCGGACCAAACTGCGTGGTCATCAGTCCGTAGCTTACAGACTACTTAAACCTAGGTAAACTAACCTAAGGACAAACACACACATCCATGCCCCAGGGAGGACTCGAACCTCCACGGCCACCAACCTCGCGCTCCGCAGCGAGACGCTTTAGACCGCTCGGCTACTCCATCGCGGCAAAATTTAAGTGGACCTGTCAAACATTACCTTTACAAATTTAATATTTCAGTTTCTTGTTCTAGCCTGTGTGTATTGTGGTACCTTCTTGTAAATGAATTTTAAATTGTGTTGCAGTTATTATGTTTATTTTGACTATGGTCAATGACAACCTTCCATTTACACAATAACAGTGTATAATTTTGTCAATTTATGTGACAGGTAGATAAGTTCACATGCGGTATTTTATCGAGTGTATTATGTTATAATTAGTTTATCTGCTTGTGATCGGATTTTACATTAGTAAGATTGTGTAATTACTCGTTTTTATTGAGTAATCCGTATTACTTGTGTGTATCTGATTCTTTATCAGTGCTCCATAATAGTTCTAATGACGTATTAGGTTCCACTGGCATATTTTCATAAATGATTTTTGTAATTTCGTCGTAACTGACTACAAAATGTAATTTTGATATTTTAATTAAACAAGGTAGGTGTTGCGCCTATAAGGTATATACATGAAATGTGAAGTTATAGTTTAAGATACTTGTTTGCAACAGCTTTGTGAAAATCAAAGTTAATATAAATTATGCATCGTCTATATTAAAGTCGTAGTATAGGCATCTTTAACACAGCTTATCAGATGTGTTCCTATTGGTTTAATTATATATTTATAAATGCTACGGTACTTTATACCGATGGTATAGCTGCCTGAGGTATCACATCTTACTGGTGATCTCCTGGTAAAGCGGTTCACTGGAAAACCAACAGGTCTTTTTTTTTCCCTTTCAGCTATCACCTATCAAGGTTACGAGGAGTCGTTACAAACGATAGGTGGTTTGGTTCTCACTTTAAAATGCAGGTTTCCTATTTCCATTTGGATAACTGTGGTAGGTTAGGGAAATGTAAGTCAGCAAAGTGGCGTCCAGTTGAGAAACTTGCACCAGGCCACTGAGCCACACGAAATAATTATTATTACGTAAAATCAGGAGGAAACATCAAAAACTCGGAACACAAACAATGAAAAACGCATCATATGGATTCATGAGGTAGCTACTGGTTTTGAGGTTTCTCCCCATGGAGATACTTGTGCCCTCCTTTTAAGAAAAAGTGAAGCTTTCTGAAGCTCCAACGGTGAACAGCTCAGAAATCCGTTTTACTCCATTCTTGCAAGCAATTGTGCAACTTTCCACTCCCAGCACATGTTCGAGAAAGTTCCTTTGTAGGTCATTGTAGAGGCAATAATTGAAAAGGAGAATTGTTTATTTCAAAAGAAACTAGCAAAGGATACAAATTTAAACTATATCAGGAATAATTCTGTAAACGTTCTGTACCGTTCCCATAATGAATAGTAACTAATTCAATTCATGAAATGCTGATACCCCTTGTCATCTATCTACAATACGAAGAAAATACTTAAATCCTATTTTCATAATATAAGTATGCCTCCCAAACGAATGTATTATCTGTTGAAGTTGTATTTTCATAAAGCTATCTAATGTGTACATTTGCGTTTCTGGAGCCACGTTCGTTGTTGATGTTGTTGTTGTGGTTTGATGCAACTCTCCACGCTACCGTGTCCTGTGCAAGTCTCTGCATCAGAGAATACGTTCGGCAACCTACATCCTTTTGAATCAGCTTACTATATTCGTCCCTCGGTCTCTCTCTAGGATTCTTACCCCACACGCTTCCTTCTAATGCTAAGTTGACAATTCCTTGATGTCTCAGAATGTATCGCACCAGTCTATCCCTTCTTTTAGTCAGAATATGCCAGAAACTCCTTTTCTCCCCGATTCGGTTAAGCACCTCCTCATTAGTTACGTGATCTACCCATCTAATTTTCATCGTTCGTCTGTAGCAGCACATTTCAAAAGCTTCTATCATCTTTTTATCTGAACTCCTGATCGTCCACGTTTCACTGCCATACAATGCTACACTCCAGACAAATGCTTTCAGAAAGGACTTCCTAACATTTAAATTAATATTGGATGTTAACAAGTTTCGCTTCTTTAGAAACGCTTTTCTTCCCATAGCCATTCTGCATTTTATATCTTCTTTACTTTGGCCGTTAGAAGTTATCTTGCTACCCAAATAACAAAATTCACCTACTACTTTTATTGTTTCATTACCTAATCTAATTCCTTCAGCATCGTCTGATTTTCTGACATTGCATACCATTACCTTCGTATTACTTTTATTAATGTTCAAAGTTCATTGATAAAGTTTCAATTGTGTAATTATAAACAACAATACGATGTAACTGTACTAATTGTCATAAAGATATAAATATTTTATCTGCCGCTATTGTGGTCTTAGTCAGTCAGTTTTGTCAAGTTAGTCTTAGAAGCTCAGTAGTGGAGTCTCTCTGTTGCATACAGTGAAGCAGAATAATTGTTAAGTATTCTTTTCATAAAATAAATGAGTATTTTATCTACGAAATATATAGATATCTTACCACCCGCAAGGACATCGACGGAGTGTTAGTGCCGGCCGCGGTGGCCGAGGGGACTGAGGCGCTTCAGTCACGGTCTGCACGGCCACTACGGTCGGGGGTTCGAATCCCCCCTCGGGCATGGATATTTGTGCCGTCCTTAGTTGTAGCTAGTTCATAAGTAGTATGTAAGTTTAGGGACTGATGACCCCGTAGTTAAGTCCCTTAAGCTTAACAAACATTTGAACATTTGATTTTGGAGTGTTAGACATTGTTAAAGAGCAATTCAGGGATGGCGATTGCATCTTTGAACACGATCAAGCAGTTGTTAATAATGCACGGCCTGTGGCGGAATGGTCACACGACAGTAACATCAATGTAATGGACTGGGCTGCCCAGAGCCCTAACTTGAATCCTATGGAAACGCCGCTTCGAGACAGGCGTCACCGACCTACATGGGTACCTCTCTTCAGTACCGCACGCCGTGTGAAGAATGGGCTGCCATTCCCCAACAAACCTTCCAGCACCTGATTGAAACTGTGCCTGCGATAGTGGAAGCTGTCATCAAGGCTAGGCGTGGGAAAACACCATATTTAATTCCAGCATCACCGATGTTAGGCGCCACGAACTTATGTCATCTTCAGCCATGTGTCCGGATACTTTCGATCATGTAGTATATAAGGGACAAATGAAATTTAGGCGGAGGGAAAATGTGAATTAATACACTGCTGGCCATTAAAATTGCTACACCACGAAGATGACGCGCTACAGGCGCAAAATTTAACCGACAGGACGAAGAAGCTGTGATATGCAAATGATTAGCTTTTCAAAGCAATCACACAAGGTTGGCGCCGGCGACGACACCTACAACGTGCTTACATGAGGAAAGTTTCCAACCGATTTCTCATACACAAACAGCAGTTGACTGGCGTTGCCTGGTGAAACGTTGTTGTGATGCCTCGTGTAAGGAGGAGAAATGCGTACCATCACGTTTCCGACTTTGATACAGGTCGGATTGAAGCCTATCGCGATTGCGGTTTATCCTATCGCGACATTGCTGCTTGCGTTCTTCGCGATCCAATGGCTGTTAGCACAATATGGAATCGTTGGGTTCAGGAGGTCAATACGGAACGCCGTGCTGGATACTAACGGCATCGTATCATTAGCAGTCGAGATGACAGGGATCTTATCTGCATGGCTGTAACGGATCGTGCAGCCACGTCTCGATCCCTGAGTCAAGAGATGGGGACGTTTGCAAGACATCAACCATCTGTATGACGACGTTTGCAGCAGCATGGACTATCAGCTCGGAGACCATGGCTGCGGACCCTTGACGCTGCATCACAGACAGGAGCGCCTGCGCTGGTGTACGCAACGACGAAACTGGGTGAACGAATGGCAAAACGTCATGTTTTCGGATGAATCCAGGTTATGTTTACAGCATCATCATGGTCACATCCGTGTTTGGCTACATCGCGGTGAACGCACAGTGGAAGCGTGTATTCGTCCTCGCCATACTGGCGTATCACCTGGCTTGATGGATTGGGTGCAATTGGTTAGATGTCTCGGTCACCTCTTGTTCGCATCGACGGCTCTTTGAACAGTGGCCGTTACATTTCAGATGTGTTATGACCCGTGGCTCTACCCTGCATTCCATCCCTGCGAAACCTTACATTTCAGCAGGATAATGCACGACAGCATGTTGCAGGTCCTGTACAGGACTTTCTGGATGTGAAAAACGTTTGACTGCTGCCCTGGCCAGCACATTCTCCAGATCTCCCACCAATTGAAAACGTTTGGTCAATGGTGGCCGAGCAACTGGCTCGTCACAATACGCCAGTCACTACTCTTGATGAACTGCGGTATCGTGTTGAAGCTGCATGGGCGTCTGTACCAGTACACGCCATCCAAGCTCTGTTTGACTCAATGCCGTTATGAAGGCCGTTATTACGGCTAGAGGTGGTTGTTCTGGGTACTGATTTCTAAGGATCTATGCACCCAAATTGCGTAAAAATTTAATCACATGTCAGTTCTAGTATAATATATTTGTCCAATGAATATCCGTTTATCATCTGCATTCTTCCAACGAGATTAGCATATTCTTAGAACTCTGAAGAAAAACACTCGTACTTATTTCAGTATTTTCAGTGATTCAGGCAGCAGTTTCATTATTTGACCAATTTTCTATAATTAGATTCGAGGTTGCATAGAAGTCAGGTTTATTTTATTTTTGGTTACCGGTTTAGGGCATTTTAATCCTTTTCAAATCAAACAAGTAAGTCCTGCAATATAATCACGTGTTAACAGGCCTCTATGTATGAAGCCTACACCAGCCTGTTAACCCACGACAAAGAAACGCTGATATTGTAGAACTTACATGGTCGAAATGAAAATGGACTAAAATGTCCGAAATCAGCTCTCAAAAATAAAAAAAGAAACTTTATTTCTATGACACTTCGACTGATAATGTGGAAAATTGTTCAAAGACATTCCTGGCAGGCAGTTTGCTTCGGATTTAGATGTGCACGCCTAGGTACAACCATGTAGTCAACCGCAGCATTTATTTTATTTATTTTTCATTTTTCTAGATCAAGGCTGTTCTTTCTCACAATGGGATAATTGTATTGACAGTGATGTCGACGACTCTTGACACAACTCACACTTCAATTTTTTTTTCTGTTGTATCTGGCTCGTTTTTGCTGGCCCTTATTAGCCTGATTTTGAAGGAAAATTGCTAACTATAAATTTGACGTGGGGCGTTACAAATTTCGTACATTAATACAATGCATCTTTCAGGTGAAGAACTAATATGCGAAATATAGTATTCAGTGCAAATTGAAACCGACTCTGAACCATGTCAGGGGAGGGCAGTAGGTGCAAATTTTCTCTTCGCGTGTATTAATCGAAAACACTGAAATATAGTTAATGTGCTCCACATGTAATTAGTAAGAGAGAAATTGCCAAACAAACTCTGAAAATATAATTAGTGATGCAAAGGCGATATTTTCCGCGAAAAGTTGGTAATTAAAGCATTAATAGTTCAGTAGCGCGGCCTTACATAGTTAATGAGAACATGCGTGAAAGAGATTCATTTACCGTGTATTGCTGAGTTATACAGTATTATTAACGAATGTGTAATGAATGTCAACATGGCGAAAAATCTTCATTCATTAACAAAATTGTCGGCGAGGAGACATTACGGCGGCCACTACGGTCGGGGGTTCGAATACCCCCTTGGGCATGGATATTTGTGCCGTCCTAGTTCGTAAGTAGTTCATAAGTAGTTTGTAAGTTTAGGGACTGATGACCCCGTAGTTAAGTCCCATAGACTACACAAACATTTGAACTTTTTTGGACATTACGGGTATAAAGATAACAATGAAGTTTGTGCTATCAGTTTCTTATAACGCTTCAGATTTAAGAACAGCATTGAATACAGTAAAATCTTCCAACATAGACGGCCAATCTCGTCATCTGACAGCACGCAAAAGTTTCATTACACTGCCGACTTTCTCGTCTGGAGGAGTATGAGTTCTCTCACTTTTAAATACGAAATCACGTATAATCAGTAACACCATTGGTCTTCGTTGTGTTTTTATGGACATGTAGTGTTTCAAACTGTCTTCTTTTAAGGTACAAAAATTATTTCATAAAATTAAATTTTATTCCAAAATGTAAAAACATTCCATGGTACAAAATGGGCAAGTATCTTGGAATAAACATTAGCTTGTTATTGGAAACCGTTACTGTAGAGAAAATGTTGTCAGAATTATATTTAGTAGTCTGTTTGTTACTCTATTACACAAAAAAGAATAACATGCGAAATACTATTAAAAAGACATATAACCAAAATGCAGTTAGTAATGAAATGCATTTCAGAACTGAAGCTACAAAACACCAACACAGATTTCCATTTCAATACAGAATACAATGTTACGTTACTCTGGTTTTCGGTCTAAAGACTCGTGTGATGCAGCTTTCCACGCTACCCTGTCCTGTAGAAGCCAAATCATCTCTGAACTTTTGAACTTTCTTACCGGTGTCCCTCTGCGATTTTTGCCCCCACACACACTTCCTTCCAGTGCTAAATTTACGATTTCTTGACGTCTAAGTTCGTGTCTTACCAATCGGTCCCCTCTTTAAGATACGCCAGAAATTTTTGTCCTCAATTCTCATTACTTACATCATCTACTCATTTAATCTTCAGCATCCGCCCGCCGCACCACATTTCAAAAAACTGCACCATCTCTTGTTCTAATCTCACTATAGTCCATGTTTAACTCCAGTACAATGTTACTCTCCAGACAAATAATTTCAAAAGGGCCTCCTAACATTTAAATTAATTTCACATGTCAACAAATTTCTCTCTTTCTAATATGATTATCTTCCCTCGGCCATCTTCTTTACTTTGTCCATCACAAGTTATTTTGCCACCCAAATAACAAAACATATCTACTACATTTTTCTGTCTCATCAACTAATCATCTTCCTTCAAATTGCTTTACATTCTTAGACTATATTCCATTACCCATGTATTTCTCTCGTTAATGTTCATCTTATATCTTCCTTTCAAGGCACTATTCACTGTGTTCAATTGCTTTTCCAGGTCCTTTGCTGTCTTTGTCAGGATTATCATGTTATCGGAAGACCTGAGAGTTTTTACTTCTTTTCCCTAAATGTTAATTCCTTGTCCCAATTCCTTCTTTATTTCCTTCAGAGCTTGCTCAATGTACGGACTGAATAACATTGAGAAAAAGCTACAACTGTGTCTTACTCCCTTCCCCACCTCAGCGTCTCTTTTGAACACTTCTAAACTGCTGTCTGATTTATCTACAAGATGAACATAACTTTTTGTTCCCTATATTTTTCCTCAACCTCAACCCTCGTAATTGAAGATTCCACGGTGACGTGGGACGGGTGTATCCATTTGCTCGGAGATAAGGGAGGAATATTAACATCTCGTACTACCATCGACAAAGTAGATTTGATTTCAGATTGTCTCCACAGCAGTGTTGTAACTATTTAAGTTTCAACCCTCGAATTAAAGCTTCCAATTCTCATTCAGAATAACGATTAATGCAACATCGTTGAATATGAAACCAAAAGGAGAAATGTCACAAATAACAGGCGTGTTTTTTTAAGTAAGGTCCGTGTTGTTGTAGACAGTATCAGTTCGCAAAAATACCGCATCGAGCGCATGCGTAGTGTACCGGCATGTCTCGGGAAAAACTGTGCTCAGTATCAACTCTTTAGCTAACATGTATAGTTCTGTCCTGTGTTTTCAAAATCTTTTAAGACTATCAACTTGCTCGCCGCGTATGAGATTCGCTCAGTGATACGGTTTCTGTCAGCAAGGAACCTGTCTGCTGAAGAAATTCATCAACAAATTTGCGAAGTTCAAATGGTTAAATGTTTGTAAATCTATCGGACCAAACTGCGTGGTCATCAGTCCGTAGCTTACAAACTACTTAAACCTAGGTAAACTAACGTAAGGACAAACACAGACACCCATGCCCCAGAGAGGACTCGAACCTCCACGGCGAGCATCCGCGAAATTTGCGAAGTGTACGGTGATACTGTTAAGAGTGAAAACAAAATGCGTAAGTGGTTACGAGAATTCAAAAATGGCCGTGACAACGTCCATGATGAGGGCCGCTTCGGTCGCCCTTCTTCGATTACAGACGACTTGGTGGCTTCAGTTGAAGCGAGGATTCCTGAGAATAGGCACTTCACCTCCACCTCAAACCACACCTCAGTTGCAACCTTTAACCCTCCTACTACCACTGAGGTCAATATGACCCCATAAGCACATTTGAAATATATATCTCCCTTATTTTCAATGCGATTATTTTCAAAATTTATGACTTTGTCTCTCTAACTTGCTTGTATGCAATGACATATTATTCAGTTTTACATTTACAACATATTAAAATTTATTCATGGTCTATGCACTGAGTACCACTGGGGTCAGCATGACCCCAATCTAAATTTTTTTGTTTTGTTTCTTGAATGTAACATGAAAACAGAACAGTGAATATTATGTTGAACAGATGTTATAGGAAACACCTGCAACAATGAAACTAACACTTTCCACCTCTTATTTATACCCATTGTTGTCGTTTCTTGCCTCAGCAGTTGTTGTGTGTTGCCTCAGTTGTTGCTAGTATTTTGTCTCAGCGTGTGCAAGAACTACACTATGTCTAGAAAACGTCTGAGTCCTGCTGAAATACAAGCAATTTTGAATGAAGAATAGGAATGAGGAGATACAGCGTCTGATGACGACGAAGAGATTGATGGTATTATTTCTGGAGGTAGTGAATCAACTGAAGTTCTGATGAAGAAATTGGAGATTTGGAAACTCCTGAAGCTGATGGCATATCAGATCAGAATGTCTTCAAGTAGGTATAAATAATCTGCCATATGTTTGCAAAAACCGATACTACCACTACTACTACTACTACTAATAATAATAATAATAATAATAATATGTAAGTAGTCCAATTTTTTCAGGTCGAGAAATGGAAATGAAACATGGGGAAAAAATCCTGTTACATTACAGGGGAGACAGCCAGCACGAAATATATTGAAGACAGCTCCAGGTCCCATGAGAAAAACTGTAAGGAACATAAATACTGTGCAGTCAACATCTGAATTAGTTATGAAGCCCAGCATTTTCCAGATTATTTTGAAGTGGAGCAACAAAGAGGGTAACATTACTTTCGGTACCAAATGGACAGATATTGATAGAGAAGAATTTGAATGCTTTCTCGGCCTGCTTATTCTTGCGGGGGTGTACAAAGGTCACAATGAGGGCATAGTGAATTTATGGAACGAAGAGCATGGCCGACTTTTTTTTCAATAGTTATATGGCTAGGAACTGCTTGACAGAAATATCATGCTTTATTCGGTTTGATGATGCTCAGCACCGGCGGCAGAATCGTAGCCCTGATAAATTGGCTCCGATAAGGAATTTATTTGAGCAGTGGGTAAGCACATTGCATGATGCATACGAACCACATGACAATATTACAGTTGATGAACAACTGGTAACTTTCAGGGGTAGGTGTCCATTTCTCCAGTACATCCCTTCAAAACCTGGAAAATATGGTATAAAGATTTGGGCTGCATGTGACAGCACTAATTACTATGTCACACACCTGCAGGTGTACACAGGAAAGGGCGAAGGCCAGCATAGAGAAATAAATCAGGGGAATCAAGTGTTGAGACAAGATATGTAAGTGCTTATATATCTACTTCACCTGGTTTCAATCATTAATGTATGCTTATGTGTCAGTTCATTAAAAAAAATTAAATACTGCCAATATATCCCGTGTTAATTACTTGGGGTCATATTGACCCCAACGGTACTCAGTGTAACAAAAAATTTCTGGTAGTAGGAGGGTTAAAATGATGACGACGACGTGAAAACGGCAGTGAACTCTTGGTTTTTGGAGCAGGCGCCAAGTTTTTATGAAGAGGGTATTTTAAAATTGGTTGAGAAGTATGATAAATGTTTGAACAAACTTGGCAACTATGTCGAAAATTTAAATATGTATGAGGTGCGACGATAAAGTAAACAGACTGATGTGAAAAAAAAATGTTGCTTACTTTTTAGTCAAGTTTAGTATTGCCTCCTTCAAAGTAGTTCCCTTCCGATTGCACATATTTTTCCAGCGCTTCTGCCACTGATGATAACATTTCTGCAGCTCATTTTCTGTGAGACCCTCGTCACAGCTTTTTGGACATCTTGTGTTGTTTGAAAATGAAGTCCCTTGATCTCATTGTGCGGAGCGATGTCTGGTGAATAAGGTGGCTTGTTTTGAGGTTAAAAATTACTGTACTGGTACAGCAGTATGGGATGGTGCATTATCGTGATGCAGAATCCAATTATCAGCATTGTTGGCACGGACACGAAGAACTCTTTTACGAAGTCTTTCTAAAATTTCTTTGTAATAATATTGGGTAACTGTTTGTTCAGAATGCACCCATTCCTTATGAACAATTCCCTTAGAATCAACGAAGCCCACAAACATGCATTTCACTTTTGACTTTGACATGCGAGCTTCTTTCGGTCTGGGTGATCCCTATGAGCACCATTGCGAACTTTGGCGTTTTGTCTCTGGATCGTAGTGAAAAAACCAACTTTCATCGCGACCGATAGCACGGCTCAGCAACTCTGGATTGATTTCCGTTTGCTCTAACATTTGCGGTCCCATATCTGTGAAGAGAGACACAAACACATGTTAACGTATTACAGCACAATTCACGACTTGGCAGTTGCAGCGATGTGCCTCTTGGACATCCAAAGTAAATCTCTCCCTCCAGTTCCAAATTGTTCTATACAATCCACAAATCATTTGGTAAAAAGTTACACCATTTTGAGCGTCTGGTTTAGGAGAGAAAGGTGAACAGTTGCAAATTAGCAGTTTTTATCAATTTTTCTTTAATATTTAGAGAACTTTATGGCTTAGCGCAAAAAGTGCCAAACAGGAAAAAATAATCTAAATTAAATTACCAAGAAAATGTTCCTGTGTGTAATCTGAACGGTTTCAGAGTTACAGTGGTTGTAAAAGTAAAAAAGTTTCATTTTTCTTAGATTTTCTGGAAACTCACCAACGAAACAATTTTTTTTAATACAGGACTGCGATTTATAAAATCAAATTGCGTTTCTTTGTGGTCTTTGGTATGTTAGTGATAAGTCCCTGAAGGGACGATAACCTCACCCCCTTCTCAAAGGCGCTACTTTTTGAGGGAAAAGAAGCTTCCACAGGCCTAAGCCCTATTAACCTGTGGTTCGGAGAAACCAATGTTGAAGTTTCTCTGGACAAAGCCGCATTAAGACTGAATATCTTTCCAACATAATTTTAAATTATGAAAATATTATATGTGTAATAATAATATATAATTATATCATTTTAATCCTAATACTCTAAAACTGAAGCTTTTGGAGGTTTTTCTTTAGAAAATAGCCTTAAATAGCCTTAAATAAATCAGTCACCTTCAAACATACCACCCTCCTCTTCTAGATCTTCTTCTATGATGTTCGTGCCTCTGTTATCACATCCTATGCCTGAGCAATTACCGCATATGCTCGAGCAGTTTAGACCAGTCTTTCTGCACTCGCAATTACGGACACATTCGTCTTTCCATGCGCACACTATGCGGGAAAGTATTTCTTGGGGAGCTGCAGGACGTACTGTTGTGATAAATCTCAGGTGTTCACCAATCTTCATCCACCCCCACTCCAGCGGATTCTTCTTCTCATTCGGAGACTGCTGCACCTGGTGGTACGTTCGACACGAATGCCGATGAAAGCTGCTGAAGTGCGGGGAAGTGCAGCCAACTTGAACAGTGAATGTATAATAAGCTGCTTTGCAATAGCCTGCAAGTAACATTGGTAGCGACAGTAATCTAGATCTTCAGTGTTCTTGTCTCCAAATATCGCAAAATGAAATGGTTCGCATCGTCAGCCACAGTATACTGGGGCAGCTTTGGGGTCGTTGAAAACTGGGAGTTCCGTACGAAGTGCGTTGATGGCTTGCGCTTTCCTGTATGATGCAATTTATCCCTCCGTCTAGGTAGCTGATACAGTGTCACATCCCGTGAAGGTTTATATCGCTAAGAGTACACCTTTCCTTTCCCCAATGCTTCGCTGAATGTCAGAAATAGTGTATACGTCTTCCTGCTGATTGCCTTTCTTTCGAACCACCATTTCAATTTGTTCTCTGATGGTGCGTCGATAGTCAACAACACTAGTATGTCCGTGTCATTGACTATTACACAAGATTCAACTCTTTTCTTATCTTTATCAATCGCTGTTAAAACTATTTATAAGTGAGCATCACCCGATGCTTGATGAACAGTGCAACCACTGTTTTGCAAGGGCAATGTAAAGAAAGAGATAAGGCCCATTTTGTTCTTGGCATTAACTAGACATTCACTACATTGATTGAGTCTTCTACTTTCACATCAGTGTTCGTGGTAGAGCGTGATCTGCGTAAGTGTTCCTTATATTTAGTATTTCTTGTAAATATCCATAAAAAACAACAGTTGATGCCACATAATGAGTAATTAAGTAATTTTTGTGTTGCGCGCAAATATGTCTGAAAACGCAGAACAGGGAATCAGCGATCATAAAGTGGTTACAGCATCGATAATTTCAGTCGCAAATAGAAATATTATAAAAATGTAGGAAGATTTTTCTGTTCGGAAAAAGTGACAAAAAGCGTATTTCAGGGTACTTGACGGCTCAACTCTGAAGCGAAATGTAGCGTGAGGAAGGCTATGCGAGAGGCGTTCAACGGATTCTAATGTTAAGTTCTATGTACTGACTTGGCTGAAAATCCTAAGAATTTTTGGTGGATCAAAACAAAATGTCCAGACATTCTGTGGTGAAAATGACACTGAAACAGAGGATGACACTCTAAAGGCTGAATCACTAAATGTCTTTTTCCAATACTGTCTCACAGTGTGTGTGTGTGTGTGTGTGTGTGTTTGTGTGTGGTTCCATCTTTGCCTGTTAATCAAAGCCGCGGTGGAGTAGCCGAGCGGCCTAAAGCGTCTCGCTATTGAGCGCACGGTTGCTCGCCGTGGAGGTTCGAGTCCTCCCTGGGGCATGGGTGTGTGTTTTTGTCCTTAGGTTAGTTTACCTTAGTTTAAGTAGTTTGTAAGCTACGGACTGATGACCACGTAGTTTGGTCCGATATATTTACAAACATTTTTATTAATCAAAAACGTTGTAGAAACCCCCTCCCCCACTCCCCTCAGCATCATTCAGTTCACTCATCTTTTCTTTGCTTCTCTTCTTTCTTTTCTTTTCTTTTCTTTTCTTTTGTTTTCTTTCCTTTCTTTTATTCTCTTTACTGCTTGATCTTTCCTATCTGGTTATATATATATATATATATATATATATATATATATATATTTCTCATGGCTCAGTACTACTGCCGGCCGCGGTGACTGAGGCGCTTCAGTCACGGTCTGCACGGCCACTACGGTCGGGGGTTCGAATCCCCCCTCGGGCATGGATATTTGTGCTGTCCTAGTTTGTAAGTAGTTCATAAGCAGTTTGTAAGTTTAGGGACTGATGACCTCGTAGTTAAGTCCCATAGACTATACAAACATTTGAACATTTTTTTTTTCAGTACTACTACACAGTATCTCTGAATTCCAAAATTCTAACACCTACCTCATGACCTAGGTCGTGGATTACCTTTCCTTTCCCTTCCTTTCCCATTCCCTTTTTCTTTTTTCTCCCTACTCTCCACCCGAACAAGGAACACAGTTCCGAAAGCTCATTTTTCTGAGTGTAACTATTGGCAGTACAGCAAAATGGTAAGTACTGTCCAGAGAATCTAGCTCTTTTGAATAATAATTTATCATCTCTGTGGAGAATTTCCATATTAATCGAATAATTTTTACCTTCGATTATTCTCAAACCAATACTTTTCACCCCCTCCCCTCTCCCCCAAACCCTACGATCAAAACGGTGTAACTTTTTACCAAACAATATGTGGCTTATATAATTACGTAATATGTGGTTTGTATATAACAGTTTAGAGTTGAAGGGAAACGTTTAAGCCGTTTCCTGGGCTAATTGCACCGTACTATAGAAGCAGCTTATTGACCAAGATCAAAGATATTGTGCCTATAAAAGCCTTCAGTGTTGCCACATCTTGCAAAGAAAATCTGTCTCATTACTTTATTGTCGCACCTCGTAGTTTCTGAAAATAAATTTACTTTTTTGAAATATCCTTTCTTTGTGTTCTTATGTTCAAACGGACCCACGCCTCGTAGTATCGGTTACAGCTACTGTCTATACGAGTTTGAAGTCTTGGAACGTACTGAATATTTAGTACTAGCTTAAACCCGCGGCTGCGCTTGCGTGTTGGTTGATTGTGATAAGCCATCTTTCAGTAATGTGCTATGAGATTGGTTTTGAAGCATGAAATGAAACACAATACCTCCTTCAGAAACAAATATTTTCAATCAACATTATCAGGAAAGTAAGTAGCGTAGATAAAATCACACGTAAAATGCACTCGTTTCGAAGAATACAATCGCGAAATTCAACAGTAATCATTGTAATAATATCACAGATCGATCACCTGATGTAATGCGCGAAGCGTCAAAACTATTTTCTTTTTAAGAGATGTATTAAAAGAAATTTCTTTTTTACTGTTTTATTTATTTATTCTTATATTTCGTTATTCGTATGCTTATCCTTACAGAGAAAGAGCTGAAGGCATTGTAGCACGCATAGACCGAAGATGTGGTCTGTGGCATCACGTTTCGCTGTATGTAACCTCCTTGCTATAGAGTCGCAAACGTTATCGCTGGCCTTCAGTCCGAATTTTTTTATAATTTGACGACTTTCAATCACTATGTATTCAACCCCCCTTATAGCTATCGGCGTGGAACTGCTATGGTGTACAACGGGAGACTTCGGACAACAATTACACACAGACCATTCGTTTGTGTTCTGTAGTTTTCGCTGCAGAGCGAGATATTAGCAAACACGCGCGCGCGTAGAATTTTATGTACACCGATAACTTTCCATCTCAATATAATCCACCCTGTTATCATTATCAACCGTCAAGCAACAATGCAACCAAAAAATCAATTTTCAAAGAGTAAATATAATTTTCAAAGAGCAATTATTGTTCCGCATTTCGCGTTATATTCTTCAAATTACTAAATATCTATCAGATCGCTATAAAACCGTGCCTAAAACATTCCTCAGGTATAAATTAGTAACTGTACAAATATTTAAGTCTCTGCGTATTTTCGTTCGGACGTGATAAGCGTACACCGAACAGACAGTCACATTAATATATATAGATAAATAGCTATCCAATCACCAGAAAACCGTACCTAAAGGTTTCCCCGGATGGAGATTAGTAACTGTTCAAATTTTTAGCTCGTTATGTCTTGTGGTTCAGACGTGATAAGCGTACACCGTGAAGACATTCACATTTATAGATATAGATGAGGAGTAGAAATTCTGAGAATAGAAAGTGGTCGGCTAGACTGTAATGGTGGCGAGAGAAAGAGTGGGCTTGGAGGGCGGGGGGAGGAGTAAGAGCAAACGGGCTTACGTCAGAGAGGGGAGGGGGGCGGCGCCTTTTTGCTGGCGTTGCGGAGGCGCGCCGGCGCCAACCGGTACCTTGCACCGCGCCGGAAGCGAGAAACTTCTGCCAGAAAAACAACTCGCCGGGAAATAAAGGAAACGGCCAGGGGCTTAGGAGCGGCGCTTTTGTGGCGCGGCTGCGGTCTGGCACGGCGGCCATGGCCGGCGGCTGGCGGGCGAGCCACCGCGTCGTCATCGTCGTCGTCATCTCCGCTTCCGCCGACGACAACCGTCAAACACCTGGCGGGACGAGTCTCGTCAAAGACTGGCCGAGTAAGGCGAACACGACTGTCACTTCCACCGTCCATTTGCTGCAGAACGTCACACATCCGGTGTATGATTTCATGTGGACCTAACGTCATACTCCTCACTGTTTTCTACGACTGTAACTCAAACAAAACCCTCAATTACACTGCTCAAGAGAATTACGGGATCAGGATTTTAGAACATATACTCTCCTCAAATACAAGGCGCGTCCAGAAAGCAAGTTACGTTTCAATTTATCTCCGCTGCAGCGCTGCGATTGTAGTTTCTCACAAGCGCTGTATACGATGTGTATCAAGGCGAAGAACGTGCGTGTTTTGGAGATCGCTGTAAGTTACGTACGCTTTGTTGTGCTTGTTTGAAATGTCGGCGTTGATTGAAAATCACGCCGCCTGTGAAGTCAGGTCGGTGATTCGGTTTCTGAATGCGAGGAAAGTGAAACCAAGTGAAATTTATCGGCAAATTTGCGATGTTTACGGACCAAATACCATGAGTGATTCGATGGTGAGAAGATGGGTCCGACAGTTCAATGGCGGTCGTAGTGATGTGCACGATGAAGAACGAAGTAGGCGTCCACCTTTGGTTACAGAAGAACTGGTTCACGCGATTGATGGCAAGAGCCAGATTTCATCTGTTCATACATCTCAAGTCTTTCCTTGGCGGTCATCACTTCACCAATGACGACGAGCTGAAGGAAACTGTTTACAACTGGCTGAAGACACAGGCGGCAGATTTCTATGAAGAAGGTATACAAAACCTGGTGCCACGCTATAACAAATGCCTGCAAAATTTCGGCAGTTATATAGAAAAGTAGTTTAAGAGTTGTAGAATTTTGTGCAATAAAAATTTCTTCTGTATCTGTGTACAATTTCATTTTATTACCAATCGGAACTTTCTTTCTGGACGCGCCTCGTATTATGAAGTACCTCGAAGAGAACGACCTATTGACCCATAGTCAACACGGATCCAGCTACAATCACTCTTATGAAAAACAGCTAGCTCTTTACTCACATGATGTGATGAATGCTATCGACAAGCGATGTCAAATAGATTCTGTATTTCTAGATTTCCTGAAGGCTTTCAACGCTGTAACTCACAAGCGTCTTCTAATCAAACTGCGTGCTTATGAAATATCGCCACAATTATGCTATGGGATTCGTAATTTCCTGTCAGAAAGAACACAGAACGTTATAAGTAACGAAAAGTCATCGAGTAGAACTGAAGTGATATCTACCGTTCCCCAGGGAAGAATTATAGGGCCCCTACTATTCCTTATTTTTATAATTGATTTTAGGAGAAATCTGAGTAGCTCCGTAAAACTGTACGCGGAAGATGCTGTTACTTACCGGTTATTAAAGTCACCATAAGATCAAAAGCAACTGCAAAATGAATTATATAAGATATCAGCATGATGCAAGAAATGACATTGACCTTTAATAATGAGAAGTATGAAGCCATCGATATAACCACTAAAAGAAGCCCATTAAACTTCTTTACCACGATAAGTCAGTCAGAACTACAGGCCGTAAATTCAACTAAATACCTAGGAGTAACAATTACATACAATTTAAATTGGAAAGAACGCATAGAAAATATTGTAGGGAAAGCGAACGAAAGACTACGTTTGGTTTGCAGAACACTTACAAGATGCAACTGCTCTACTAAAGAAATGCCTACACCACACTCGTGCGTCCTATTTTCGAGTATTGTTGCACATTGTGGTATCCCCACCAAGTGCGATTGACAGACGATTTAGAGAAAGTACAGAGAAGGGCAGCTCGTTTCTTCTTATCGCGATATAGGGAAGAGAGCGTCACAGAAATGATGCACGAGTTAGGGTGCAAATCATTAAAAGAAAGGCCTTACTTGTTGCGACAAGATCCTTTTGAGAAATTTCTTTCACCAACTTTCTCTTCAGAATCCGAACACATTTTGTTAGCACTCACCTACAAATGAACACGGTATCATCAAAATAAAATAAGAGAAATCAGATCGGAAACGAAAAGATATAAGTGTTCCTTTTTTCCGCGAGCTGTTAACGAATGGAACTGTAGAGAAACACGATAAAAGCGGTTCGATGGGCCCTCTGCCATGCATTTCAATGTGACTTGCAGAGTATTTATATAGATGTAGATGAGGAGAAGAGCTATCATGCACGGTATAAATATGGTATTTTATTCAGATATTGCTTACAATTGTAATTTGTTTGTGATACAGTACGATATATTGCTGTCTCAACTCTTTACTTGAGGTTCACATAGCGGCTACTTGCCGCACGGCATCTTGGGGCTACCATAATAGTGAAACAGTCATTCTGGTTGTCCACTAATATGGTGAGTGATGACCTCAGAGGGCCAGTACAGTTTCACTCCTGTGTGGCAAGGACAGTTGAGTACAATATCCAGCTCTGCGATTGTTGTGACGGGGAGGGGGAGGGGTGATTTTCTGAATGAAATGCGTCTGCTAAGTGCAACCCAGACATGCTCAGTTGGGGTAAGTCCGGTGAACTAGTTTGTAACTCAGTTCGTTCAATTCCTTCTGATTCAAACATGTTGTCCATCAGTGCAGCTCTGAGAGGACGGATGTTATCATCGAACAGAAGTAACCTGCGTAGGGCACAACAAAAGGTCGAAGGATCTCGTCTCTATATCACTGATTTGTCTGGCCAAACGCAAAATCTTGACTCATCTGTTAAGAGAACCTGGCGCCATTAGTAAGCCGCGGTGGAGCGGGCAAGCGTTTCAAGAAGCTTAGCTGCGGAGCACGCCACTGCTCGCCGTCGGAGGTTCGAGTCCTCCCTACGTCATGGGTGTATTGGTTGTACCTATCATAAGTTTGTTTAAATAATTTGTAAGCCTAGGTACTGCTGGCCAGAGTAGTTATGCCCCATAGATTTACAAACATTTGATCATTTGAGCCATTCGTTATGACTCCAATCAGGATATTCCTCCGCAGTTTATGCGGACTAAACGGACTCATAGTGTCAGTGGGACACACACCATAGGCCTCCGTACGTAGAGGGACATTCCGGAATGTGATTTCTGACAGTTTGTATTGGTATCGCGCTTCCTGTTGCTGTCTGGAGAGTGCGTTGCAGCTGAGTTGCATTCAGCCTCCTGTCTCGACAGGGTATTAACCGGAGATAACAGAATTTCTTGCTGATATTACCTGTGGAGGACCCTGGCATTGGCTTCTTTTAACGGTTCCTGTTACCTAAAATCGCGTCCAGGTCCTGAGAATTACATTTTGGTACACTCTAACAGATGCTGCCACCTTCCTCCTGTGTCTGTCCCATTTTTAACCTTCCTACGGCTCTCCATGACATAGCGTCGGGTAAATCTCGTCGTTGTTGCATTGCACTGCCTGCTTACTACACTGAGCTCAACTGATAGTGTAATCAGTTTGGTAGAGAAAACCCAAGCCGCGGTGGAGTAGCCGAGCAGTCTAAAGCACCTCACTGCGGAGCGCGCGGTTGCTCGCCGTGGAGGTTCGAGTCCTCCCTGGGGCATGGGTGTGTGTGTTTCTCCGTAGGTTAGTTTACCTAGGTTGAAGTAGTTTGTAAGCTACGGACTGATGACCACGCAGTTTGGTCCGATAGATTTACAAACATTTGAACATTTGAGAAAACCCAAGGTAACACCTACCCCGTCTGCAGTCACTTTCTATTACTGCCACTATCTCGGTTGCCATAATGCTGTGGCTGAACTCCCTAGAACCGACCTAACGACTTCTAAACATTTTATCTCATTCTCTCGATGACAATACTTAAGATCCTAGATGTCTCAACTGATTCCCTAATTGTTTTGAACAAATTATATTAACATTTGTTCCATGGGTCATCAATAAGGCATTTCATAATGTTTCCAGACATGTCATTTTGATATTATATATCCTGACATGATATTACCATACATTGTTTTTTCTTCATTTAATTTCTTTTTTGAATTACTAATTTATATCTTAGAAATGCATCTACTGAGTGGAAGGAGTTTTCATTCAAAAAATTTCAAATTGTACCTGCCTACCTCTCACAAGGGGAGGCCGCCAATTGTGAAATTCAGATTCGATTCATACTGCGCATAATAAAAGCTCATGGCCAGTGGTGTAATTTGGCGAAGCACGAAGATGCACTTCTCAGCCGTTGTCGAGAAAACCGACAGTTTAAAAAAACCGTTGCGTTTAAATACTCTCTACGATTAATAATTTTCTACAGCGGCGTGGCGCAGCGGTAAGCGCTCGCGTTCGTAATCCGAAGGTCGCCGAATCGAATCTCGCGGCATGCAACATTTTTATTGTTTGTTTTTTGTTTTCTAATGCATGTATACACACACACACACACACACACACACACACACACACACACACACACATATGGCAATCAGTACCAACAGTTATGCATATAATAAGTTGTTTGAAAGTCGTTTGTCGTGTACAAATAATACTTGAAATAAAACACAATATCATAAATAACATTCAAGTGGATACAATTTATTGAAAAGTTGGTATACACTCGCACATAATTAACAATTAGTTACCAGAAGTAGCTGGAGTATCGCACGAACCAGAATGATAGTTATCATAGAAACATCGAAAGCTGAAAACAGCACGACATCGAGCACATCTGGTAAACGATGCGTTTTTACAAGAACAATTGTTATCTAAATTACCTGTTGGGAAACACACCTGGTTGACATTCTGAAAAATTGTTCTATCGTTCGTCAGGTTTGATGCACATCACGCGTATCGTATCATATCGGCAAAAATCGGAGAAGACAGTTGGTGGTGGACGAGGGATTGGACTTTTATACAATCCTCTCAGGAGTTGATGTCACGGTTTCGTTCGATTAAAAAAGCACAATTTTGAAGGCGCTTGACCAAATTTCTTACCTGCCTGTAATATATATATATATATATATATATATATATATATATATATATATATATATATATATATATGAATTACAAAAAACAAATAATTAAAAAAAAGTTGTACGCCGAGAGATTCGATCCGGAAACCTTCGGATTACGAACGCGAGCGCTTACCGCTGCGCCACGCCGCTGCAGAAAATTATTAATCGTAGATAGTATTTCAACGCACCCTTTTTTTTTTAACTGTTGGTTTTCTCGACAACGGCTGAGAAGTGCATCTTCGTGCTTCGCCAAATTACACCTCTGGCCATGAGCTTTTGTTATGCGCAGTATGAATGGAATCTGAATTTCACAATTGGCAGCCTCCCCTTGTCAGACTTTTGAAACTATTTGGTAAGTGACCAGCGACGTTTTTGGCAAACAAAAGTCATCCCTCTCTGTGCGATAGTGAGATTTAACCTCTAAGAATGAAGATAATCCTTTCTAGTAGTGTTATAACTACGTATACCGCTATTATAATTGAATTGGGCTGGTTTATTAGTAACAAATTTCTTAAGTGGACATATAAATTGCGAGGCTATTGTAAAGATCTCTAGTTTCTTAAATATATGTCTGCAATCTGATTTTTAGTGGTCTGCAGCATTTATTCTTGTACGCTTTTGTAGGATGTGTACTTTTCTACTTAATGATGAAATACCCCAAAATATGGTGCCATGTAAAAGAATTGGATGAAAATTTGTGTATTGAGCTAATTTACTAACATGTTCATCACCAAAACTAGTAATAACCATAATAGCATAAGTAGCTCACACAAACGTTTCAGCAGGTCGTCAATGTGTTTCTTCAATTCAAACTCTCATCAATGTACTCACCAAAATTTCTTTAATATCCTGACTTAGCTACTGCGTTTTGTTTAAAGTCTATTTTTATCAATAGTGTCTTACCACACTGTGCTTTATGAAAATATAATGAGAGTCCATTGCAGAGAGAAAAAGTAAATAATTTTATGAAACACATTATTTACAACGTCATCTATTAATCCTAGTTTGTCCGGCTGGTTGCAATACTTTGCATCTTCGACAATATAGAATTGCAAGTGATTAATGTACGCACGTAGAAAAGCCTTGCTCCCCACTTCTCTGCGGGTTAATGACCATTTGATGAAAAATGCGAAAAAAATTCAGTTGTCTTTATTGTTCATGAAAACATAATCCCACATATTGTACAACAATAACGTCGACATTCTGAATTTGTGTTCCAGATTGCAGCATATACCAGTACACCTAACACCCAGGAACACATGCTCTTTTCCTGATGCATGCGTGCATTGGTCGTGGCATACTGTCCACTAGATCATCGAGGGACTGTTGCTCCAGATACCCCACTGCTCAACAGCGATTCTACGTAGATCTCTGAAATTGGTTTGTGAGTCGTCTCGTCAGAAGAAAAGCCTATTTCAATTTAACTCAGTCATATTATATAGGGTTTATGTCTGGATAGAATGTCGTTATTATAAAGGAAAGCATTCAAAACATGAGTACGAGACTTGTCGTCCATTAATATGAATACCTCGCCTAAATAATGCCGGTACGTTTGCTCTATACGTCAGAATTGCAGTTCTGCATAGCCGTTTCATTGCTTTCTACGATCACCAGCCGCGAGCGGTGGCCTGCCCTGCATATTGCCACCCACCCCAAAACATGATGGAACAACAACCGTACTGCACTCGCTGGACGGTGTGAATAAGACTTCCTGGCTAATCAGGCTGCCTCCAAGAAACGTCACGGGAAAGACATTTGTGAGTCTCATTGCACTTGTTGCGAATTCTGATGAGTAGTCTTGTGTAGTTCGCGAACGAACTAGTTCAGAATAGCGCTCCCACAGGCGAACTATGCGAACTACTTAGCAGATCCATCGCCTCTTAGTTCGTCCGCTCCTTTTCCGAAGACTGACGGGCAACAGCGAGAGGACGCGAGAGCACGGAGAATCGCGTGACTCCCTTCTGCCAGTCACCGTCATTTCCAGCTGAGATGCAACTCAGCTGTAGTTTCATAGTTGACTGCCATAAATTTTCTTTTCTAAGGTATTCAGCAGTGTCTAAATATAACCCTCATTCCATAGTGTTAAGAAGTAAAGAGAAATGAAACGTAACATTGTTTGCATTTATATGCGAGAAATTATGCATCAGCCATTTTCTCTCGCCTGCATGATACTGTTGACGGCTCGCGGGGTAGAATGTTGAGGGTAACGTCGTATAAGCGGCACTAACACTGTAAAGTAACGAACCCGTATAGAATTAATTAGCTACAAAACTGTAGTTTACTGCCTGTCGTCAGAATGTAAAGGTCGAAACCCATTGTCATCAATGTCACTAGCGTGATGATCAAAAATTTCTTCTATTTCATTTGTTAATACAAAATTAATTTCTGTAATAAGTGTGAGGTTGGCCGGACTGGCTTAACTTTCGACGCAACTGAGGCGGTCGCCCCTCCGAAACAAAGGATTGGAATCGCCCAGCACCGAAGACAAATATGCGTTTCTGCGCGCAGGAACTTGGTTGAGAGGGGGTCGATTCGTGTAAATAACTGGTTATTTGCTTAAGTATTTGATGTCTAATTGCCCAAAAATACAGGTAATAGCTCACGCTTGGGCAACACTGATCGTTATATAAAAAAGCTGTATTAACAATAGAAAGAGCTCTTTTAGTAACGGTAGCAAAAGCCAAAAAGAGCGGACGAACTAAAACGAGCGACCTACTTCGCGGTCGACCTGCGAACTAAAAGGAGAGCGACCGGTCGCGAACTTAAATATGCGCGATCGGTCACGAACTAAAATATGTGCAATCGGTCGAGAACTAAAATATGTGCAATCGGTCGCGAACTAAAACATGCGTTACCGGTCGCGAACTATTATGCCAAACGTATCTCGCTTCTTAGTTCGTTGGATTCTTTTCCGAAGACCGACGGGCAATAGCGAGAGGGCGCGCAGCAGAATTAAAAAATCACGTGTTTGCCTTCTGCTGATGAGAGCCATTTCGAGGTGAGCGTCTGTCTGATAGATTACATAGTTCAGTGCTACAAAATTTCTGTTTTGAAGTATTCTGCATTCTATTTATTTGACTAATAAATTAAATAATGCCAAGATATAGAGATAACTCTAAACTTAAACGCGAGAAATTATCCACAAACTGTTTCTTTTGGTTTGCGTGATATCACTAGCGGCTCAAGCAGGAAGCGTATGAAGCAGCTAGATGGGGGAACTTCTCCCTCCACATGCATGTGTAGACCACGCCGCTCAGCCGTCTCTGGGAGCGGACGAACTAAAAGAACTAGTTCGCGGCAAAGCTGCGAACTAAAGTGACCGCTCCCGATCGTGAACTATTATGCGTAAGTCTACTGACGAGTCCATTCAGCACGCTTTTGGACCTATCTGTATCGCACTGTATGGTGTGTACGTGTCAGAGCTGACCCTCGACATGCGAAATGTCTCAGCATGTAAGCTGAACACTTCATGCAAATATAACTGTATACACTAACTAAAAAGTCAATTGTTAACTATGTTTATAAATCGGGATAAAACTACCAGAATCTTCTATCCATACTGCACTCATAAATATTCTTCAGAAGACAAACAACTTTTATTTAAACACATATAGTACATAAATCACAATTATCTTCTTTGTTCGGTCCAAATTACAATTTTAAATTGACTTTCTATCAATCAGATATCACCTCCGTTACAAAGTCCAGAATAGGTTTCATATTGAATATTGACATCAGGTAACCTCTCACAGCATTCGCGAGTCACCCATTTTACTAACGTAAAATATTCCTTGCTAGTTTAGTTCACGTATACTGACGAAATACGTCAGTCACTTATTCACTGGTTCTGTCAGATCAGCATATAAACTTCATAAGCACATAGACAATTTTCGCTATACCAGTGTACCTATATATAATATAGTTTACGTCATAATTACGTAACGTCATGTGACAAACTAATCTCATGCTTATGGCATATTACGCTTCATATAATACCTACATATATTTGTGTTAAATTGAGTCATTCCAAGTATTTTGTGAATACAATTACTCTTAATCATAAAAAATTGTAATATAAGTTAACGATCGGCAAACATAGGATCGTCAGTATTCATTTCTTCTTAAAAATCTTTGAAATAAATCTCTTGCAATAGTAAACAAAATACAACATGGACCGATTCCGACCTTAAGTGGAATTTTATACTAACTTTCATGACACATTCAACCTCAAATATACACCAATAACAGTAATAAGGTGAGTTCGACTATATTCCGTTCTTTGACTACAAAACAAATGATTAGTTAAAAGTTTCTAAAGAATTATGTATCGTCACACTTGGATGTCGGAGAGAAGTTGCGTGTCATGCAGCCTATTACGTACAGTTTGAGTGGAAACACGACGTCCTGAGGCCTCGCCAATTTTATTATGCAGCAGTGTTTTTCCGACGTGAATTCCGTAAGTAAAGTTCATCAGTTGCTGTGGTTACCTTTGGGCGTCCAGAACGAGATAAATTGACAGTTCCTGTATCTCTTTACCTCCTCTGCGTCCGGAAACATTGATTTGGATCACTCCGAGACGTCTGAAAACTTTCGCTGATGTGAGTCTCTCTCGACACAAAGTAACAATGCGGGTATGATCAGACTTCATACATGATCAGACTTCTAGGCGTGGCATAACCACAGCCAACACAAGCAAAGTACTTCTTTCCTGGTGTTGTGGCTGATCGACCATCTTACTCACTCCGTCACAGTGGTGCAGCTCTTGTGTTCTTGTTCACATCTTAGTGCGGGATGAGCGGCATCTAAGGAACTGTGTCTTTGATGCAATATAGACATTCAACGTCAGAGGTCAGGACACCGTCTAAGCAAGTTGATGCATCAATTTTTTTTATGTATGTATATTAAGATTTACATCTACATACATAACTCCAATTTACCCAAAGGTTAATGGCGGAGGGTACCTTGAACCACTACCATTAACTTGCTTCCCTGTTCCACTCCCATAATAAAACGACGAAAAGAAAAAGTAGATTGTATATATCGGTACGATCCGTAATCTCTCTGATCTTATCTTAGTGGTCTTTACCACAAATGTAGGTTGGCGACAATACAATCATCCATTTCACAGTCCGCTTCAAATTCCGACCCTCTAAATTTCTTCAACTGCGTTTCTTGTAAAAAAAAAAAAAAAAAAAAAAAAAAAAAAAAAAAAAGAGAGAGAGAGAGAGTCGCCTTTCCTATAGAGACTCCCATTTGAGAACACGAAGCATCTCAGTAATACTCGGTCACTGTTCGAACCTACCCAGTAACAAACTAGATAGACGTAGATGGCATCTCCTATAAGAAGAAATCTTAAAATCAATAAATTGTAACTAGTGAGGATCACTTCGGGTACTAAAGTGATGTAACTAGTTACTGAAATAAAAAAACTGATTGTGAATCACTTCTTTTATAATTTAACCCACCCCCTCCCCAGGGGGCTCACGGTTCTATCGTGAGAACGTGCTTGGCGAGCATGGGGCCCCGAGCTAATGCAGTCTTCCTTCCTTCTTTACTTCCCGGACTGCATTTCCTTTACACCTCCCCTCCTTTCCTATCACTCCCTTTCCCCTCCCCACCGGGGGACCGATAACCTCAGTAGTTTACTCCCCCTATCCCAACCAAACAACCCAACCCAACCTCATTATTTAACCTTTTTAGAAAACCCAAATTTATAAAAACAATAAATTAGATATTTTAATTTCCAAGTTCCGGATAGGTTGACAGGATAGATGAATCGTATAAGCAATTTCAAAATAAAATAAAGTTCGTAGAATGGCTCAACAACCGCACCTACTTGACTTTAAAATTAATTCAATTTCGTCAGTGTACCTTCAAGGCTGTCGCAAAGTCCGAAATGTTACTCAATAGTAAAGAATGTAATTGTTATTGCTGTTTGGGGATGCGTGGAGTTCGCCTAAAGCGTTCGCACACAATACCGTAAACTGCGTTGACAGCTGCTAGCCGCGTTTTCGCTGAAACCGAAACTAAAAATTGTCTGTCTTGATCGACTACTGCCAATGGCACTATCCCTGCGTCTTGATGAAGTCAAGAACTACTTATAAATGCTATTCTAGCTATAAACTAGCGTGGTACGTCAGTCTCAGACTAACCCACCGATATGCCACTCAAAAATACGCTCGCAAGTGTTAACTAATGCACTCTGTGTTCACACCGGATATGAAGTGTCTTGGCCAACACTATGAACAACTCGCAACCTTTAGTACTCTCCACTGCAGATTCACTAAGTTCTGCTCCGTGACAGAGGTGCTCTGTACGGTGCAATACTGCACGGAGTCTTTATCGCCTCTTCGCTCAAGAAATCGGTCGCACCGCTAGTGCGCGCCGACACGCAGAGGGCACGAGGGCGAGTCTGCCTTAATTTCCTTCGCTCCGCTTGTCTGTATGTTTCGGGGACGCTGGCACTACCGCAACAGTAACCTGGCTGCCAATGGGATAGTGCGATTTAAAACGCCGTATGGCACGCTAGCCAATAGTGAGTCAGCTAACGACTCGTTTAGGTATTCCTCTCATACAGCGCCAGCTGGAATTCACTTTCCTCTTGTGTTCCAACAAGTTGCAAATAAACATGCTTTGTAGAGAAAAACGCTATGATCTGGCGCTTTTGAAACAGCTTTCAAAGGGTTTCCAAAAGCGTCCGTGTTTCCCCAAAGTAGGAGGATTTTTAAGTCGCTTTTTGCGTAAGACCTCCCAGAGTGGCTTGTTCTGGCTTCTGCCCACCTGCGCTTTTCTCGCCAGCAGTCGATACACGGGCACCTAGCTTCTGCTTTACAAAAACTCTGGGTGTTTGTTCACTAGTACGCATCAACCCTGATTACCTTGTTGCACTTGCAACATTATCTCATAATTTGCATTTCAAACTGTAATTATTATCATTGAAAATGTCAGTACCCATCGAGTTTATTTTCAAAGGATTCGTCTTGATGAGTAGAATGTGATTGTGAGGTCAGAATATGCAGGAATTGACAGTGAGGAAAACTTGTCTCCTTACAGTGTCTCAATAAACTGAAGTCGACCATTCAACTTTGTCACAACTGTTCTTATACACTTGTTCAATTTCATATCTCTGTGTATCATTATGCCTTGATATTTAATTAGTGCCACTCTGTTAAGCAGCACAGTACTAATACTGTATTCAAACATAACCGAATTTTTTCTCCTAGTCATCTGCACCATCTTACAATATTCTATGTTTAGAACTAGCTGCTATTCATCAAACCACCTAGAGTTTTTTACAAGTCGTTTGGCTTCCTAGTACAGTCATTGAATGACGACGCTTTTCTGTATTCCACAGCATCATCAGCAAACAGCTGTAAATTGCAAGTCACTCTGTTCGACAAATCATTTTTATAGATGGAAAACAATAGGTGTTATATCACACATTCCTGGGACACTTCTTACGATACCCTGTTCTTTGATGTACATTCACCATCAAGGACAACGTATTGGATTCTACTACTTAAGTAGTCTTCAAGCCAATCACATATTTCGGTACCTATACCATATGTTCGTACCTTTGTTAGCAGTCTGCGGTACGGCATCGTGCCAAACGCATTTTGGAAATCGAGAAATGTGCATTCTTCCTGTTACATTTCATCCATATGACGCTAGATGTCATGAGAGAAAAGGGCAAGCTAAGTTTCGCATGATCGATGCTTCCTAAAGTGGTGCTGTACAGGTTGAAACATACACATGTTTGATTCAGTATCTCTGACTCATATCTTTGGCTCCACGAGGGCAATCTTTGGCTCATGCTGTGTTGCGTTTGAGCAGTAGTCGTTGTGGCCTGTGAACAGGAAGAGTGTTATGCAAGAAGTAAAGGAATGAAGTTGAAATTTGTTGGACGAACTTAGCTCTTTGGCTTTTTTCTTCTTTTTTCAATGTATCGAAGTAAATAAAATAATTGAATTGGTCTGTTTTTGGAACATGATGAAGATTAGGAACTGAATAAACCCCTTAAAAGCCCAGAAAGTAAGGATGGTTTTGTTTTAAAATTATGGTTTCAATGAAAAATTTAATGAACAGACTTGTAGGAAGTTAATTGATAATATTGTAAGATATTGTCTAACTTATGTTTGCCTTATGTTATATTGGATTTCAGTTATATGAAGGATTATACTTCAAATTTACTTCATATCTGTGTCGACTTGGTCATTCACCAAAAGACCCCTTTTGATTTAATTTTTATTTGAAGACAACAAACATGGACTATAGTTTGTGTGGTAGTTAGTGAATTCGCATGGCATCCCCGCGAATTCCATAGTTAGTGTTATCTTACAGTAATTTGGCGAGGAGGTGCACAGATAACAGCAGCTTATCCTTACGCACAGATCGGCCATAAAAAAAGGACAGTGTTAACAGTTGAGAGAAATATTTCAGTAATTATTGTCGTACCTCAATATTCATGTCAATCAGACATTTCCGAACCTATCTCTTAGCATATTGTTTAACTCATGTTTAACAATTATTACCAGAGGTCAAGATGCATATTTCATGAACACAATTACATGATCTGAATTTGATTTATTGCGTACTACATTTTATTGTTTGCTTTTCAGGTATTCTTTAGCCAACCTCAAAACAGATTGACAAGTTGTAGTTGAAGTACAGAATTTGTCTCCGACCTATACATATACAACAAACAATTATAATACGTAGCACACGTGTAAACTTGTTTGAGAAGTTACGAAAGGCGAGTCAGATAGCATATTATTTATTAATCAACTGCAATTGCAACACTAATCATTTGATAATTTTGTTAACCAATTTCATTAGTATTTAACAGGTTCCTACAACAAAGGCAAAGCTTTTAAGATTATTTAACAGGCAGCTCTCACTTAACAAATGCAATACAATTACTTTTATTACCGTCATCTATACTTTTTATTGTCAACTTTGACTCAGCAGAAGCATATTATTGTATGGCCTTCCTAAGGTCCACAAAGAGAACATTCCTTTGAGGCCTACAGTGTCTAACATTGGTGCTCCGACATATTGTGTACCTAAACATCTTGCTAGTTTGTTGAGTCCATTGGTAGGCAGGTGTGAACACCACATTAAGAACTCGGCGGATTTCTTACGTCGATTGCAGGGATTGCGTTTGAATGACTGATATTTTAGTGAGTTTTGATGTTGTCTCTCTCTTCACTCGCGTACCTCTGTCAGATTCGTTGCAGCTAATTGAGGTTATGTTTGGTGTCTAGTAAACAAACATTTTTCGACCTGTGTTGACTTCCAATTACTTTTTATTCAATGGTCAGTACTATGAACAAACTGATGGAGTTGCAATGGGAAGCCCGTTGTCACCTATTGTGGCCTATTTGTTTATAGAGCTGTAGGCTTTCACGGCCGGCATCTTCAGTAATTAAAGCTTCGGGGCTGAGAGGCGGTGGTCGAACAGTAGAAATTTCTTCCCCTGACGTTTCGTTGCTGTCTGCGAGCAACATCTTCTGAGGTGAGTCGACTCACCTCATAAGATGTGCCCGCAGCCGGCAACGAAACGTCAGGGGAAGAAATTTCTACTGTTCGGCCACGGCAACTCATCCCGGAAGTTTTACTTACTGTTAATAGAGGATTTCAAGGAACGTGCTTTAGTGTCAGCGACTCTGAAACCTGCATGTTTTTCAGATATGTAGACGACACATTTGTCGTTTGGCCTCATGGTAGTGAGAATTTAAACGGTTTGGAACACTTAAATTCAATCCACCCGAATATTCAGTTCACTATGGAGTGGAAACGAAGACTGTCTTCCTTTCCTTGATGTATTGGTCAGAAAGAAGGTTGATGGTACATTGGGACATTCTGTTTATAGGAAGCCTACTAATACTGATTTGTATCTGCGAGCTGATAGTTGTCACCATCCAGCTCAGCGTGAAGGAGTACTTCGTACCTTGGTTCACAGGGGACATGACCATGAAAGTCTGTCAGCTGAGTTGTCCCATCTCGAGGAGACCTTTCGTCAGAATGGTTATAGTGAGAGACAGATAAAACGTGCATTGCGCTATCAGCCTTCTGTGCAACGGGCGAGTGACGATAGTAATGAAGTGGCACGTAAATCTATGGCCTTTTTGCCTTACACAGGAAGCATTTCCAACAAGATTGGTCGTATTTTGCGAAAATATGATGTGAAAAGCGTTTTTTCGACCACCTTGTAACATAAAGGCCCTGTTGGGGTCCGTAAAGGATGAGCTTGGTTTGCGTAACGCAGGTGTATATCGTACTCCTTGCAGTTGTGGCATGTCATATATTGGTCAGACAATCAGGACTGTGGAAGACCTGTATTGAACATAAACGTTCACGCGTTTACAACAGCCAAACAAATCCGCTGTTGCAGAACACTGTCTTGGCACCGGTCATCCTATGGAATACAACAACACGGAGATCCTGGCATGCACCTCCACCTATTGGGATAGTGTTATTAAGGAAGCTGTTGAAATTAAAGTAGCAAGCGACCTTGAAAACAGAAATGGTGGTTTTTCTTTAAATTCTACTTGGAATCCGGCACTGTCTCTCGTCTAAAAATAGAGGGAAAAAATTTAATGCTGCCTCACCTGTTGATTAACAGCCACTATCGATATTTTTTTATGTTTGGTCATCTTTGGTTGTGTTAACTCTGCAGTGACTTGTACTGTGTGTGTTATCTTCCTTGTTTACCCTTTGCAAACCGAGGTATTAAATACATTTGCTCATTGCTTCCTTAAGAGCAGTTGTGCCTTGAGAATGTCAGGGTGTCCTGTTGCCGAAATATCGGCGGTTGTCGACGACGTCACACGGTAGCATACTCGTAAGTTGTTTGAACATTCATTACGCCGGGAAAAGTTAATGTTTTATATTATTACCATCATTTCGGGCTCGGTGGTCTTGGGGTAAAGCGCTCGACTCGAAATCGAAAGGTCGCGCGTTCAAAACCCGGTCGGACCTCGGATTTTTTCAGTCTGCACTTTAACCCATCCTTCACCTCTAAACGATGTGAGGAGTCACCACAAACGACACGTGGTTCGGATTCCACGTTAAGTTGTAGGTCCCCTTTCACCGGTTGGATAACGGGGGTAGGCTAGGGACACGCAAGACGCCGAAGTGGCGTCCAATTGAAAGACTTGCACCAGGCCAATGAGCCACACGAAATTATTATTTATTATCATCATTACTATCATTTATGACTTTGTATTAGCAACTTCCAAGAGACAGAAGCATTTCCTACTCAAGGAAATTTACAATATTAGAACTGAGAAGAACAGCAACGGACACAAGGCCGATCACTGTGTGACACCTTTATTAAATTTCCCTTTTCTGCGGAAACGGCTGGTTTTTGCGCATTATGTATGATTCTGTTACTGCAGTAGTGTTGGAAACAGTGCAGATTAATACACCGGCTGCGGCAGAGTCCGTCCCTCCGGCTACGCTGCGGGTCCCTGACAGAGCATTAGGCGGCTGCCCCGTCAAAGTTGCGGAGAGGGCGGCACGGCCCAGTGGGTAGCGAGCCCAGCCACTGCGGGCCGTTAACGCTAGAGACATAAATTTCTAGCCAAGTAATTAGTTTTCAACGAAACTTTAATTAGGAAACCGTAGCGCAGGAATTTATAGCCCTTTGCGGTGCGGTGGCCAACTTCTTCCATTCCGGGCCGGGCCGGCGCGCGCTGGCTGGCAGCCCCTTTCTCTCAGGTGGTGGCACACCTCACCCCCACCCTCGCCGCCCCTTTTATTCGACCACCGGCGCCGCCGTCGTCTCCCGGAATTTAATTTGAGCGCCGGCGTCGCGACGTGGATTCGTAATCAGCGACGTCGAGACGTCCCGAGCAAAGACAGACGGGCAGCAGCGGCGTCTCGCGCTGCCACGGCCGGCTAATTGTAGTCGCAGCGCAGGCGCCGTATTACACCGCGCTGCCGGACGTCAAGCTCCCTGTAGGTACGGATCATCCTCGAGCCGTCGGCACACGAACCGTGTATCTGAACGAGTGTGGCCAACGTGGCGAGTTCCTGACGTCACACCGAGCGAAGCGCACATTGGCGGGACTCTCCCGACGTGTGGGGCAGTATCAAGCATGCCAGATATTCTCAATGTGCGTCTGAGCGATCACACCACGTGGCTATCCGTGGAGGAGGCAGCTCTTTTCGCTAGAGAGATGAAGACGCCATATTGGCCGTCGTATTTCATGGGTTTCTTGTATATAATTTAGGTCTTATGACTGTACTAGCTTATATGCCCGTGCTTCGCAACGGTTGGTAAAGAAGGGCCTGTGCGTATCTTGGCTTTTTAGGGTTCCGGACCTCAGTCAGTTTCAAACATAAACTATCTGTAAACCCGGGTGCTTACTTATCCTGCACTCTCGTAGTCCACCTCCCCTTCTCTCCTGTCTCTGCATCCATCTCCTTCTTTCCCGTCTCTCTGTTCGTTTCCACCTTTCCCTCTCGGCAAAGTATTTTACAAGGTTACCCTCTGTCATGTACCATACCAACATTTATATACCCAGTGACCTTCCTCTTAGTTTAAAGGTCATGTGTGCAAAAATCAATCAAGATGTAAGCAAAACTATGCATTTTGTTAAAGTCTGTAAGTTAAGTACCCTCTATCATGCAACAACCGAAATTTTATACAGACAGTGACATTCCTCTTGTCTTTACGCTCAGATATGCAAAATTTTATCAGTATTGGAAAAAAACTATAGATTTGTATGCAATAAAAACAGGGTCACATTGAAAAACGCACTTCGTTGTTCTCAAATTTTCCAGTTTTAATTCATACAACCCTTGTTCTGAGGATAAAAAAAATAAATAAATAAAAAATAAAAATAAAAAAACCCAAAAAGATCTGTGAAATCGGTGGAGCTGTTCTCAAGTTATGGCGTAACCAAGGTATTCAGGGAAACATTTTTATGTTGCAAGATACCCTCTCCCATGCACCGTATGAAACTTTAGGTAAACACTGGCCTTCCTCTTGTATTGAACGTCACGCGTGCAAAATTTCGTGAAGATCAGAATAAAACTGTAACTTTCGTCATTCTATAGAAAAAGTATCCTCTCCCTTGCACCTTAATTCTATCCTATCGCAAAATACTTTATTAGCTGACGTCTTCTAACTATAAACTACATACCGGCAAAATTTCATCTTCATAGGTGCATTAGTTTTAAAGATTTCGTGTTTAGTCAGTGAGTGAGTGCGTGACTGACCTTTCTTTTATATATATACAATACCTCCTGAATTATGTGTCCAACAAAAAAATTATGAATCTGATTCGTACAGTAAAATATTAGAAACTGACTACGAAATGTGTTGTTAATGGAGTTGCTAGTAAATACGTAGTAAATTACAATATCATGCATATTAGAGCGAATTTTCATGTAATTCAAAAATGTTCAAATTTTTGTAGAGTCTATGGGACTTAACTACGGGGTCATCAGTCCCTAAACTTACAAACTACTTATGAACTAGCTAATCCTAACGACGGCACAAATATCCATGCCCGAGGGAGGACTCGAACTCCCGACCGTAGTGGCCGTGCAGACCGTGACTGGAGTGCCTCAGTCTCCTCGGCCACCGCGGCCAGCTCATGTAATTGATTTTCTTTGATGTCATAGCACATGGACTATATGTCGTAATACGATATTATTTCGAAGGTACATCCAGTGGCGTATATGTAAAATGTCTGCAAAATACGTCGCGAACAGAGATAGTAGGAAAGACGCAATAAATCAAAACGTCATGCCTGATGAGGCGGTTTTCCATGACCCTAATTGTTTATGACTCCATATCTCATGAAATGCGTGTCGTACTACGACAAAATTTTGAACGTACCTTCAGTGGTATGGGTGTATACTGTATGTAAGATTTCTCACGAATACAATAACTAGTGTACGAGTAAGAAATTGTAGCGTCATGCCAAACGCCGTAATTTTACTGCATGAACACCGAAAATGTAGTAAGCGAGAAACTTTTTTCCTTTCATCATTTTGCTATGGTTGTCAGTGAGAAAATGTTTCCCAAAGGTTTGAAATTACGTTTAAAGTTTGTTGCTAGTCGCTAAGTGCTCTCCTTCTCAAATAGTGGACTGATAAAGTCACAGTATCACGTGCCGCAAGACGGGGATGTTTTTACTGTTCATGAAGACATATCTCCTGAACTATCAGTCCTATCGCAAAATCGTTTCTTAGCTGACGTCCACTACCGATAAACTACATTCCTGCCACATTTTAGCTTCATAAGTGAAATAGTTTTCAAGTTTTCGTGTTTAGTCAGAGAGTGAGTGAGTGTATGAATGAGTGTCCTTTCGCTTTTATATAAGTAGAGATGACATTTCAGAGCAAGTAAAAGTAACTGAGTAAATTGAGAATCTCTCGAAAACCGGTCAGTTGAGGTACTATTTGTTGGAATAAATGACTGGAAACGTCTAAATTATGTGGTTAGAAAATTTCCGTAGTACAGTAATCTGCCGTTTCGAGACAAGGTGGACTGAAGATCAGTCAACACGAATTGTTCTTTACATCATTGCTGTAATTACATATCAGCTAACGACATACCTACCGGTAGTGTGTACAACACGAATAATACCTCCGTCAATGTTACGGAGGCACATTAGCGTTCATAGCGTAGGCAGTAAAAATCGTGAAATAGAAGATGTCCGACAATGCTGGTGCAAGACACCTCGGAAACAAATATTTTTTCTTCGTATATTCCTCCGTATATTTCCTATAAATTCCGAAGAGGTATACTGCATAATATTCGATGCTGTAGAGGGTGTTACAAAAAGGTACGGCGAAACTTTTAGGAAACATTCCTCACACACAAAGAAAGAAAATAGGTTATGTGGACATATGTCCAGAAACGCTTAATTTCCATGTTAGAGCTCATTTTAGGCTTCATTCCAACGTGATCAAATTATAAATTTTCACAATCAACATGTGTGCGCTGACGAGAATCCACACGCAATTGGACAATCACGTCATCAACATAGATTTTCTGTGAACGTTTGGGCAGGAATTGTTGGTGACGTCTTGATTGGGCCTCATGTTCTTCCACCCACGTCCACGTGATGGAGCACGTTATCATGATTTCATACGGGATACTCTACCTGTGCTGCTAGAACATGTGCCTTTACAAGTACAACACAACATGTGGTTCATGCACGATGGAGCTCCTGCACATTTCAGTCCGCCTGTTCGTACGCTTCTCAACAACATATTCGGTGGCCGATGGAATGGTAGAGGCGGACCAATTCCATGGCCTCCACGCTCTCCTGACCTTAACCTTCTTGACTTTCATTTATGGAGGCATTTGAAAGCTCTTGTCTGCGCAACCCCGGTACCAAATGTAGAGACTCTTCGTGCTCGTATTGTGGACGGCTGTGATACAATACGCCATTCTCCAGGGCTGCATCAGCGCATGAGGGATTCCATGCTAACGGAGGACAATTTGAAAATTTCCTGTAAAAAAGTGTTTGAAGTCACGCTGGTACGTTCTGTTGCTGTGTGTTTCCATTCCATGATTAATGTGATTTGAAAAGAAGTAATAAAATGAGTCGGTCGATCACGATACACTTGCGACTTCAGGTAACCCCAAAGCCAATAGTCGCATGGATTTAGGTCGGGAGACCTGGGAGGCCAAGCATGAGGAAAGCGGCGGCTGAGCACACGATCATCACTAACGACGCGCACAAGAGATCTTTCACGCGTCTACCAATATGGAGTGGAGCGCCATCCTGCATAAAAACCGTACGTTGAAACAGGTGTTTATCAGCCAGGCTGGGGATGATGCGATTCTGTAACATATCGGCGTACCTCTCACCCGTCACGGTAGCAATCACGGACGTTTTGCGGTTCAGCGCCATGTGTCGGACATTGTTTAAACTTTCCTTTCTTCTTTTTTTTTTTTTTAGTTCTAATAAATCCCCCATATCATTCAAGCAGGTCTGCCAAATTTTGCCTCTCGGTACACATTATTCCGTGATTTCTTAAGTTTTCAAATTTATATTGACCTTTTGATCACCCTGTAAAACTGCGTCGACGACAGTTGTTTGTTGGTGGTAGTCACACTATTAAACAACACTGATGCACTGAAAACTCGAAACAATGAACGATGCACTATGAAAATCGGTTACGGGAAGAGCGGGAGGGAGGGGGTGGGGAAGGTGTGTAATGACTCCAGGGAGGGGGAGGGGCAGGGGATAGCCAAACGTGGGGAGGGAAAGGGAGACGGAGAGGGGACGTTGCATCCACGGGCAGGGAATCAGGGTTGGTGAGAGGGACAGATGTCGGGACGGAGAGTGGCGGCATCGTGTAAGGGGAGGTGGCGGAAGCTACTCTGGGAGAGGATGGGAGCGTGTGTAGCTGAAGCGTGGGAGGTGTGCACTTGGTAAAGGCGTGGCAGAGGCCCGGGATTGGTCAGGATTGGGTAGACCAGAAGGCTACGGAAATCTATTTTTTGGGTAATGTATAGGATCCGGATGTGCTCTAGGTACTGCAGGAGATGACGTAACTATACTGTAAAGGATCCGCATCGGGAGAGATGAAGATGGTGGAGCAATGGGAATCAAGCTGCACGGAGAGAAGGTGAGTGAGGTGAAGGAGGGGATAATCGGCAGAGAAGGATGGTCGAAAGCCACGTTCGGATAGGGAGAGACCCGTTCAAGCTCTGATTTATTTATTTATTTATTTACTTTTTGTGACAATCAATTACATGGGAGTCAAAAATATATTTTCGTATTCAGAGGGGAAAGCAAAATACGCCACTACAGTAACGATTCCGACCCCACCTTGTGCATAATTTCCCCTCTAACATAAAATGAACTGGTCTTTATGGTGTTGTATCAATATCCTCCATCCATCCGATCTGATAAGGACCCCACACCGCGCAGGAATACTCAAAAAGCCGCGGTGGAGTAGCCGAGCGGTCTAAAGCGTCTCGCTGCGGAGCACACTAGACGCCGCACAGGTCGAACAGAGGCAGAGGATAGGCGGCCAGCCGTTTCTAAAGCTCGCTTTCCAATGGAACAGCATACACTTAACGCAGCCGAGGCGTAGGGCAGGTGTTTCTTCGGTCAGGCCTCTGTCCGGTTGACCAAGGTGCACAGCACTCCTGCGCCTCTGTTCCACCTCTGCAGCAAAGTGAAATTTCAGGTCATCCGATATGCCTCAAAGAAATTGTTTTATGTAGACTAATATAAGCTACATCCTTCTCTGTATTTAGTTTCTCTCTGAGACTATCTTGAGCGCCCTCCATTCATCATCATCTGAGACTATCACTTATGCGTAAAAAAAAAAAAAAAAAAGCATAGTTGTCGCATTTTTGCCTATTATGCGCTATCGCATTTTCCTCAATCTATTTTTCAGGAACTATTCGGCAGAAAAAAATATTTTCTGTATCTTACAGCCAAAAGTACTGCATGATATTGGACTTGTTCAATTTCCCATAGTTATTCAGAATGAAACTTTCATTCTGCAGCGGAGTGTGCGCTGGTATGAAACTTCCTGGCAGATTAAAATTGTGTGCCGGAACCACTATTCGAACCTGGGACCTTTGCCTGATTCGGGCAAGAGCTCTGCCGTCTGACCTATCCCAACACGCTTAACGGTCCGTCCTCAGAACCAGTACCTCGCCTCCTCCAAACTTCACAGAAGTTCTCCAGTGAACCATGCAAAACTAGCACTCCTGGAAGAAAAGATATAGTGGGGCATAGCTCAGCTACAGCCATAAAGGATGTTTTCAGAATGAAACTTTCACTCTGCGGCGGACTGTGTGCTGATATGAAACTTCCTGGAAGATTAAAATTGTGTGCTGTTCCCTGGTTCGAATCCCAGTTCCCTCACTTATAGACTCGAAGACGGCTGGAGCAATTTTGATGAAATCTTCATAAAATCTTCAGATTGGCCCAGTGGGTGATCCTGAGAAGTTTGGTAGTGATTGGATCAATATATTTATTAATAAACACGTAAAAGTCTATGTCTAGCTTTTCGAACGTCAGTAGACTACTATCGGAGAAAGAGCCAACTGTCACTCTTCTGTAACTATACTGCTGCCTCTTGCAGAACTAGCGTGGATTCTGTGACTGTTCGTGTTGAATATTTGTAGTAACCAGATACGTTTATTAATTACGACAGCACCCAATAACGATCTAACGTCTCTAGTTTTTCTCTCAGCTGGAGCAGCATTAATTATGCAGTTCGTAAAAATATATTTTACTACTGATCACACCCTGTCATGCCATGAGAACTGGATGCACATTGATGATTAAAACAAACCTACGCTATTATGGATATATTGTTTTGGAGTATGCAACAGGCGGACATGGTGATAGCTCAGTGCGCTTGGTTAGAGAGCTCAATGCTTCCTGGAAAAAAAAAAAAAAAAAAAAAAAAAAAAAAGGTAACACCACTACCATACCATAACACACCACTGTCTTACTCAAGCATATTGTAACTTCTATGAGCATTCTAGGGTACTGTTGGGCAACAGTACCCTACAAACATTGTTTTGGAATATGCGGGGCTTACTGTAAAATAACATACACCGTAATAGTTTTAAATGAAACTAAAAATATCTGTTCATTTGCAAGTGTTTCGTGTTCCTTTTCTTAGCATTTTCATAAGACAGTTTCAAATTCTATCATCAGTTGCGATATTGAGAGAAATAAAATCAACAGAAACTTATATCCATGCCTGTACCTTCCAGGCCATATTATCTTTTTGTCACATTGCCTCAAAACACGATTTTCAGTAATAAATTTTTTTTCTTCTCGAGATAAGTTTCAATGTGGCTATTTTTCCTGTTTACTTCATTGCATCTTTACAACATAAAATTATTGTGTATCGATTAATATCTACGGTCGAGGTCCAATAATTACGTCGATAGACGACTTTAGCGGTGTTCCGAAGCATGTGACGTGCTGATTCATATGAACGTTGAATAAGCTTCCGCTGTTTTGCATTGTACAATAGAGCAGAGCATTGAATAACGTCAGATTCGACCTCCAGTCAGCGATGTTTATACAAACGGTCCATAATCTTTTAAATATACGTTACACTGTGACATTAGTGTGTAAATGTGGATAGATATAGAATACAAATTCCTCCCGTGCGAAGTCGGACGGGTAGCTAGTTATCCATATAAAGCTTGTTTTATTTACAATCACCGCAGTATTATGTTTATTCAAAATTAATTTTTTATGTAAGTTGGGTAAGTATCCAATAATTAACGCAGTTCCTCAACAGGAGATCTAACGAAAAGTTCATTAAACATCGAAAGGTCATGGGCTTGAAACTCGCTGATAGAAAGTGTTTTTGGTACTTTGTGCTTAACCTAACATTCACCTCTCAACGATGTGACAAGTCACCAGAAACGACACGTAGTTCGGAATGCAGGCTAAACTGGTGATTCTCTTTGCCTGGTTGGGTAATTGTGGTAGGTTAGGGACATGTTACGCGTGAAAGTTACGTCCAAAGGAAATACTTGCACCAGGTCAGTGAGAAATATGAGTTTATTATTATATTCGATTTTAGGTCGTTTCCCATACTACAATATATCTCAAATTACAATATATCCCAAATTTATTTAAGGCATTATCGTGCTTTTTTAATTTTTCCAGTATTTCATTTTATTCTAATTTTGCTCTGTGTAATCTACATATACAAGGTGCGTCTCATATTTTACAATCCGCGCTGGCGAGGATGAAGTGCCGAGCATAAGCATGGAAGGGCATGTCAACAAGCGCCTTCTACCGTGCAAAGCACTGCAGTGGAGCGGAGGTACTCGCTGCCACCCAGCTAACAGGGTCAGTGTGAGAACTCGTGTCATTGCAACATGGAACGCAAAATGGAACAACGCGCTAAAATCAAAGCTTTGTTTGATATTAGGCGAAACGGCGACGGAGAACCATGGTATGTTAGTGTAAGTACATAGCATTGAAACAGTGAACACAAAGCGTGTGTTTGAGTGTTGTAAACGCTTTAGAGACGATAAGAAAGAATGATCCACGTTAGGGTCGGCCGTCGACAATCACAGTCCCAGACAACATCGAACGAGTGCGACGGATGCTTGCGGATTATCGGCGGTTGTCTTTGAGAAAGATAGCAGACGAGTTGAAGGAATTAGCGATGAAAGGCTTACTCTTCGCAGCGGTAGCGGAAATCCAACAACGCGAGACCACTTTTAAGGCCATTAAAGGTATTCTGTTTGTAAGTACTGTTACCTGTATTTCCGTAGACAATTCACCGAACTTTTCAGGCGCACCTTGTATGGCAATCAATTACTGGGCGTTACTCCAGCGAAAATTCAGAACCGCTTCACCGATTTGAATATTTATTTTTGTTCGATTTAATATAGTGGTGGCCTAGAAAAAATAGGGAAAATCCAAAGGGGTTGTTGCAGAATCGAAATTTGTAATTTAGTAAGGGGGCCATCGCTACCCAAATTCGTTGGTCGTGGGAAAACTTTGCACGCTTCATCTTTGAAACAAGAGAATTCACACTGTCTGCATAACAATTTGCACAGTGAATGGCGGAGAGTACCTTTCAACACATCTCGGCACCAATATACAGTTTTATTCGTTTCTTGCCGGCCGCGGTGGCCGAGGGGACTGAGGCGCTCCAGTCACGGTCTGCACGGCCACTACGGTCGGTGGTTCGAATCCCCCCTCGGGCATGGATATTTGTGCCGTCCTTAGTATTAGCTAGTTTGCAAGTAGTTTGTAAGTTTAGGGACTGATGACCACGTAGTTAAGTCCCATAAGCTATACAAACATTTGATATTCGTTTCTTAATGAAATTTTGCACTCTTGAGCTTCAAAACAAGAGAAACCTCACTGCGAACATACGAATTTGTACGTTGCATGGCCGAGGGTCTGCTTACTCCAGTCTTTGACGCCCTTTGACTTATCAACATGTATTTGACAGGTACTGTATTTTTGTTGGGTCTGATTTTGTGTTTTGTGCTTTCGTTTTAGTTTTTATTTTGTTGTTTAGATTTGTATCTATGTCATTACTGTATCCGTTGTTTTCAGCTATTTGCATTATTAATCAATTACTTTTTGACAATTTTCTGTGTTAAGTGGTACTGTATTTAGTCTGTGGAGGGTGTGTCGGAGTGTGACCTGCTTTTGTGAGAGTTCGTAGTTGGAGGATAAGGGGATAATAATGACTGATGCTGTGGGTTTACGATAGACTTCAAATATGTGTATGTTGTTTTGTTTATTGATAGTCATATCCAGAAAGTTAATTTGGTGATCTTGTTCTCTTTCAGGTTGTGATTTTTATACTTTCATTTTTTTTTTAAATTGGTGTCCGTTTGTAATTTTTTGATTTTGGTTAGTGGTTCGTCTATTAAGCGGATGATGTCATCCATATCACCGAACCAGTATATGATATTGTATTATTTTTCTGAAAATGCTTTGTTCCAGGCATTTTATAAGTATTTGCTAATCTTCTGAATTTGGGGACCCCAATGGTAATCCGTCCTCTTTTATTGTATATAAAATTCATTACTGAATTGGAAGTAGTTTTGTTCTCTTATGGGCATTAATAATGTGGTTGTTTCAGATACTGGTCTGTTGGAATACATGTTTTTAAGTTCAAACGAGAGGAGTCTTCCTGTGTCTGAGACATTTATATATTTTATTTGTTGTATTAGCTATTGTCTGAAGTTTTCTGACAATAATTTTCACATGTAACTTGCTAGCTTGTAAGTGGTTGCTTTCCTGAATGCACAAGAGATCTGACGGGGATCTTTTGTTTATGGAGTTTTGGTTGGCTTCGGAGGATGGATGCAGTGGGAAAACAGAAAACTAACACAGAATAACCCTAAATGGTGTTTAAAATCACTGTGATACCAAGAATTTCTTTAGTAAATACTTCTGCGTGGATGTCTGTTTCGAATTTTTTCAGAATATTTTTATCCAGAATATTCCTTTAGGAATGTTATGTAATATTTGTAGGGCGTTTTTATGTCTGTAATGGTGCGTTTGTCGGTTACCATTTGTGTTTCACCATCATTAGAAGGGCACATCTTTATCTGTAATATCGTATTACGATATACAGGTGAACCTTGTATATGAGCAATAGAGGAAGATATTCACTTGCTGCAAATAAACTACAAAAACGATTTTTTTATGTTAACGAATAAAACATTGTTTAAAGTCTAAAGGAAGTGAAAATGCGAAATAAAGATTCTAGGGAAAGGAAGGGGAAACTTAAACCAAATAGATAAAAAAAAAAAAAAAAAAAAATTGCATTTACATGTGTTTGTGTAGCGACACCGCTCACCGCTATTAGTGCCATCTGTTGATACGAGTTGTAGGCTATACTTGCCTTGACATCTCCGATTCTGTATTTTATTTCGCTACGTACCAAAATTACTTTTCAAGGTATACGTTTCTTACGCCATTTAAGACATTATGTTAGATCGTAATTTCTTTTAAAGTGTAGGGCAGAAAAAAACTAAAGTAATCGTTTCTTCCATGAACTGTACAACACCATGGACCTTCATGAAGTTCGGCGAAAATCTTACATAAAATTTACGTAATTAAAGAAAATCAACATTCTGTAAGTTTTTAACGAACTGTTTTCGATCTATGAAAACAAATCAAATTTTAGATAGCTCTCATTTCAGACCACTCAAGATATTTTGCATTCAGTGAAACGAAACGCGTCTGTTGAGAAACAATGGCACTTGTTGTAGTTACATAGACAGGAAAATAATATCCTTCATCAGGTGTACATTTTATTTTGATAGAATTCTAACTGAAAGTAACACAATACATAACGTAAGTTTTATCCATATTCATAAACGCTGTTTTAATGAGCGGTTAGGAGGCCGAATACTGGAAAAGACAATGCAAATGTAACATTCTAAATTTCCGTTCAGTCTTGTTTTTCATAAAATATAATTTTTTGCTTAAATAATAACATCTGACAGTTAAGATATTGTGTTGATGTTTCTGAAGCCTCGTCTACGCTTCAAATTAAGAGATTCAAATAAAATTCGTTGTTATGTGTTTGTTGTTATATTACATTTACCACATTTTTTTTAAATTATATGCAATGAGAAAGTTACATTTACCGTTGGCTGCACAATCTCATTTCTGAAATCTTTCTCCACAAAGTTGTCTGGACATAATACATAGGTTTTATTCATATGTTCTGGGCCCTCTTTTCTCAAAATTTTATTCAGTCAGCTCTTCGCTTACGAATAACTTACTGCCTGTATCTATAAACAACTCATGCAAAGGAGTAAATCACAGCATTAAAGACAGTTTATTAAACGTAAACGAGCTCAGTAGGCCTAATAGTACCCTCCTTAAACCTACATATTTAGAATTCTCTATTTTTTGGGAACTTGAAGAAAGATTTTGGAGTGCATCCCTGTCAGCTGTTACAGCCGTATGTAGCACATACACTCCGTTCCCCTCCGTACTTCTATGAAGTACACCGACGAATGATGTAAGTGTTATGGGATCACAGTATTAACCGGCCTTCACTCACAGTTTTAGTTCACAACTCACGCCGCTAGGGGGTGTTCGGAAGCACTGTCGCACGTTTTGGCGAAGAGTGTACGCTATTATCTTTATAAGCTATTTGCTTTAACAATGTGCACTTCCAATTCTTCGCTACAGCGTAGGTTTCAAATGTATTTCATCCAATCAGACTCCTAAGCGATCGTGTAAGGGAAAATCGCAATTAAGCTGCAATGTACGTAAATCTATATAACTAAACACTAATCTCCGAAGTATCATAAATTAGGTCATAGTTGCAGTTTAAGTATTTGTGCGTAACTAGCCATATATTGACAAATTTTCCCGAGTGTCAGATTCACTGGGTTGACACATAGTTCTTTCGCCGGCACGGCGCCACCAGAGAAGCGGACTGATGTATTTCTCTCGAGCTTTCCTCGTTGTCATTACCATGTTTACCAAATATTTACTACGGTAGCACACGGGTGGGCGCTCCTCATTTGAATTGATTTATGAGTGTTTACATCCCCACGGCAAGCGCACTGCTCTTCATAAAGTTTTGTTTACAGCGACGTCTCTTTCTTTACTGTACACAGTGACTCATATTCCTGTTTGATCGTGCCCCTATCAAATGCGTCCTCGTAAACTAGTAAATTAAGTATCGAAAGTAATAAAAAATGACATCAGATGAATTTATATAATAGAGTAACGCTCTGTTTGAATGCACAGATAAAAAATTTCAAAATCATTATCCCAAATATGCAGTGCAACATTTTTATTTTCTTTTAATGATGAACCTATTATATTTCTCAAGGTATAATTATTGTTAGTAGTTATTATTATTGTTAATATTTGTTAGTCGTTGTTGTTTTCAGAGGTATATTTCTGTCTTGTTTGATTTTCCTATTCCTTTCATAATTGATTTAATTTATTAATTATGATTTTGAACAATTCATTTTGTTCTTCTAGATGCTCACTTGCTATTAATCCTCAGTCGATGTTGTGAATGTTTTACGCAATAAACTGTGTCATCGGGTATTTACATACCCCACACAATTATCGTAGTTTCTAGACAAGCATCTGAATATAAATGTAAAATAGTGAATACAGACTATACCCATTGCTATTTCGTATTTATTGACATCAAAACAACTTTACAAAAATTAAAAAAATACAAAGGCCTGTCTAAATATTAATATATTGGTAGCGCATCAGGTCCAAATTCCAATGTATTTCTTAATTACTGAAAACAAATAAAACTCTAATTCGGTAATTAATAGTACTTTAGTTATGTGCATTAGTGTCTAAAATATAAAATAAAACAGGGATTTATTAGGTAAGGTACAATTTTACGTAATTTTACAAACCAAGAACATGAGGAAATTTTCATTCATTCACACACTTGTAAGAGGTTGAGTACCTGGTGGATCTAAAATATATATTCTTTGCAGTTCATACAGAACATTTTAGTCTTCTTATCAGACGATCGACGGCACAGGAAACAACCTCCTCCGTTACAAGGTATTTTGTATTGACTAACGTATCAATTAAATAACATCTCACACAGTTGCCTTGAAAGATCCTTTAGGTAATCGAATCTCGAGTATCCAGTATCGTGTTCACTTTTGCGTTCACGATCACTCTCACTGGCAGTTTCAGCATTACTGTCTTCATTATCTTCTGCCTCATCTAATCACTGAGTGATAAGAGACCGAAAATAGTGATCACAAACGCTCACTCTGTCGTTGTTAGCTATGCTGAGTGATATTTCTGTAAACAATAAAAAAGCGTTTTAAACTACTGAGTTCGTTACGTAAACTGTGTGGCGGGGTCGCATCATACCCCAAGTAAGTTATTCTGCTTATCAAATCAAAATAACAGCAGCTCATAACGACGATTGCTGTGTACAATATTCCTCATAACAATCTCAACGAAAACCAAAGAGCCGAAATCCGCAGTACACAAGATTCCGGTGTTATGTGCATTGGAATGTTGCAAGGGGTATCCTCATACCACACGACACCAATTGAGGGTTAACTTTGATTTTTTAAATAATTTGTTTTCTTTGAATATATTTACATTAGTAAATTTGGTGGAAATGTATAATTTCAACTAAGTTTGTATCTATCGGTACCTTCAAAGGCGGGTTGCCATTTATTGAAGTTATTTAATTATGATAAAGGGGAGTTGTTATCTGGTCAAGTTAATATAGTTTCTTTATATAATAACATGCATTATCTATCCTCTAACACACTTGAAGGTAAAAATAAACTTAATCGCAAACACTTCCCATCTATCAGCACATTTTGAAATCAAACAATGTTGTGATTTGATAATGTGCTGCAAGATGGAAGTTCGTTTTATTTTACAGAAGTAAAATAGTCACGGAATAATCACTGACAACAATGGACTGAATTAAATAATATTTCAAATTTCATAACGACAGTGAACAATAGAAACATGATTTTAAATGATTAATGAACTTTTCGCCAGGTAATCGTTTAATTTCTTTTGGTAGGGCATTGAAATAATTTGTGTCTTTAATGTATCAAGTGTTGGTCGTTTCATTCAGCCTCCTGAATACGTGAAAATTATACATCTAACTGGTGTATTATTCATGAATTTCTGCTTTACCAGTGCAATCGTTTCATGGTTATAATTTTAAAGTGTACAAACAAACCCTTCCAAAATGATGTGGAATATTTTTTGCACATTATTGTCAATGATTATTTGAGCTGTTTGAAAACTCGTTTATACAGGAGTTTTGAAAGCGCCATCCCATAACAGAGGACCATATGTTATAAAGGGATGAATTAAGACCAAAGTAGATCATTTGGTTCTTGATTAATGGAGCAGATCTTCTCATTACATATGAATTAGATGTTACTGTTGTAAAAATATTAACCAATTTCTTGGGTGGATAAAGGCTTACTGTCAATGAAAATACCTAAAAACTTACTCACTGCATGTTTTCCCTTATCAATAGTTTTGAAACTGGCCTACATTGAAAGCGATCATACTTGTTTTTCGTGACTTGCCTTTTACATTGATATCTTCAATTTTTTTATTTACTTATTATTTCTGCTTTTGCAATACTGATACACTTACTTACTTCTAAGCCACCTCTATAAATACCAAACGAGGCCAGAAGTGTTTCTGCATACATTATAACGAACTTATCATTATTAAACGCACTTGGGAAGTCATAAGAGATCAATAGAAGCAACTTATTATTGATCCCTGGGGCACTCCACATTTAATATTCTTGACGTATGATGTGAAAATTTATAATGTATCTCCATTATTGTGTATGACTGAGATGTAATGTATTATGTTTTTAAATATGATATATTTTATGTATTAGTTTTTCACTGTCACCATCTCTGGCCAATTTTAGCAGAAGAACCAGTACCATTGTTACACTAAGGCCCGGTTGTACCATCTCATGATAAATCTAGGGATAGAAACGTGAGTGAGAGGCTAACTACAGCACAACTTTGTGTGTGCATTGTACGGCGCTATATTATTTGCACGTTAGTTCTTCTATGATTAACGGTCCCATCCACGTAATTTGGCAACAACATAAGTGCAATATGAATGGTTTCGTGCGCACAATTCAGTTAGTTCACATTTTGAGTTATTGCCGTTTGCTAAAGAAGTTGCATTAGCAGGAGCGATAAGCTACTAAGATCACACACCTATCCACTGGAGGGTGTATTAAAACTTGTAAGTATTGTACACGACTTCAGAAACGTTACAGAGAACACGAAAACAGGTGCTGTATCATGCAATGAAAAGTCTGTGCACAATATCTAAGTATTAAAGTATTCATAATAAATTATCAATGTTGAATTTCGTTAAAGGATTCAATATTTGTTGTTTGACCAATAACAGATCTTTCCACATTTCAGAGCAAACCATTTGAGAAAATACGTGATGTGTATCATTCTCAAACAACGTTCCACAGAAACGTTACGTGTTACTCTATATGTCCACTAAAAGACGAAAAGTTGTTCTGAAACTTGTAGGGTGCTTATAAAAATATTATTTCTACCGTAAAACAGAGGAGAGCATCATTTTCTGTTGATCTCGATGTGTGTGTTAAATCGAGACACTACTATTACAAGAAAACTTTTACAACATGAAAAATCATACCTTTTGTCAATACTGAAGAAGGTATTGAAACATTGTGTTCACAACTACTGTCTTTTCGATATGGTTAGGTCTATTATGATACTACCTACATTTAAAACGGAACAGTTTCTTTGAATATTGCAGCAACTGTAACACACGGCAGATAAACAAAATTATTTTGCCCGAGTTATCTTTTTATGTGTACGATTTACATAAGAACCGCACAGGAATTTACTAGCTACTGAGATCAAAGACATATTATTACAACTAAATAGTATTATCTTAGGAAACAAAGAAATAGTCTGTTGCGGTGGAGTGAACGAGCAATCTAAGACGGCTTGCTACGTAGCGCGCGGAAGCTCGCCGTCGGAGGTTCGAGTCCTCCCTCGAGCATGGGTGGGGTGTGGGTGTCTGTGTTGTCCTTAATCTAAGTTAGTGTAAGTTGTTTGTAAGTCTAGGGATTGATGACCTAGCAGTTTGGTCAGACATGTTTAAATTCAATCGTCTGTCTCTCTGACCGTCCTGTGCTTGAGTTTCTCACGTGCAAGATTCAAACGAAGAAGCTCTGCATCTTTTGATAGTCGGAATCTGGATATAAATTCGGCACCGTCGAAGTCAACGAAATAATTTGGTCGACGTCTCATTTTCTCTTCTTTTCTCACTCGAATTAAAAGCGTGATTAAAGCGGGATTAAAATAGGTGAAAACAATATAAGCACTCTCGCATATGCGGATGACTTAGTTGTAATGGCCGATTCGATTGAAAGGTTTGCAAACTAATATTTCAGAGCTCGATCAGAGGTGCAAGGATTATGATATGTAGATCAGCATCTCCAAAACGAAAGTAATGTCTGTGGGAATGAGATTTAAACAGTTTGAGTGCCAAATAGGAGGAACAACGTTAGAACAGGTAGACAGTTTCAAGTACGTGGGATGTATTTTCTCACAGGACGGCAACATAGTGAAAGAACTGGAATCGAGGTGCAGGAAAGCTAATGCAGTGAGTGCTCAGCTAAGATCTACTCTCTTCTGCAAGAAGGAAGTAAGTACCAAGACTAAGCTAGCAGTGCACCGCTCTATATGAGTGAAAGTTGGGTGGATACAGGTTACCTTATTCACAAGGTAGAGGTTACAGATATGAAAGTAGCATGAATGATGGCAGGTACTAATAGTTTGAAACAATGGCAGGACGGTGTCCATAATGAAAAAAAAAAAAAAAAAAAAAAAAAAAAAACTGGGAATGAACACCATAGATGCGGCAGTTAGAGCGAACAGACTGAGATGATGGGGTCATGTTACATGCATGGGAGAAGTAAGGTTACCTAAGAGGCTCATGAGCTCGGCAGCGGAGGTTAAGAGGAGTCAAGGTAGACCAAGAAGAAAGTATTTAGATTCGGTGCAGAATGATTTTGAAGTAAAAGGCATAACATCAGACGAGGCATCAATGTTACTTTGAATAGGGGATCATTGAGGAATTTTAGTAGAAGTACTATGCTCCAGACTGAACGCTGAAAGGCAGACTCAGTCACTAATGATGATGATGATGATTAAAAGCGTGGATAAAATCTCGTCGTAACTATCTGAATGTTGTTCGTGCCATCTTGAACTTATTCGCTTGTTAAGATCATTATCAGAAGGAAAATTTCCGATTAAAATTACCACGAATTTGATCTGTCTCACGCTATTCTGAGAATGGAGCTTAAGTCGCTACTAACAGGAGAGTCTACAACTGGTCCTAAGTACCCTCCGCCACAAGGGCCTGCGGAATAATGATATAAATGTAGTGGTAGATCAGAAATATTAGTTATAATGCATCAGGGTTCACCGGCGTGGCTCAGACGTGTGACTTTGCGGAAGTAATGTCCGCAGAGTAGCGCAGTTAATGTGAGTAAAGCTTTTGTTTGTAAAGATGGAGAACCGACGTTGGACGCGATAGACGTTTATAGTGTTTCCCTTGGCGGCCGGGTGGTATCGGGTTAAACCACGTATCTGGTCGGGTTTTGTCCAAATCATCGGAAATGTTGGAAACGCCCGCGCTTTGCACTCTAAATTAATGAGGGCTGTTAGACGAGCGTTTCTTTAGGGGTTTCTGGAGAACGTCTATAACAGCGGTCGGCAACTGGCTGACCGCGCTCCAGATCCGGACCTCGGGAGGCCGAACACTGGCCCACCAAACATATTTTGAAACTGTAAGTAACATACTCAAATTATAGAAAAAACTTTTTCTGTGGGTAACAATTCGTATGAGAGCCATTCTTATAATTTTTCTAGAATTTTACCGTTATCTGCTGAATAATTAGAACGCTTAATGATAATTATAGGTAGCTTAAATAAATGGTTGTCATGCGACGCTGCAGGTAAGCTGACAAGCGGCGGCAAAAGGGAGCAAGCTGGTCGGTGATCCGCATAAAAGCTCTGTACACACGAGAACAAGGAAATTCCATAAATAGACTTCATACTCTGACAGTCTCTGAAACCTCTATTTAAGCGGTCAGAGCATATCCATTTAAACACCGTTTGTATGCTATTAAAAATCACCTTTTGAGGTTTCTCCAGCAGCAGAACGGACGGATGTGGCTGCTAAGTTGTTCCACCTTTCAAAGTCTTTACTCCAAATGCAGATAACAGACTGGCAGGACGACATTTCCTTGCAAACAAATAAAAAGTAATCCACTGACGAACTGTAGAGTGAACATGTCCCGGAAAAATATGAAAAATGCAAAACATTAGGAATCTACCTGGCTACAATGTTTGGCTCCACACACATTTGTCAAATTTCATGTAAAAAAACTAATTTGCTGAAGAGTAAGTATCGCTCAAGATATACGGCAACCCACTTTTGATACACTATTCACATAAGTGAACTTTAAGAAACTGATTGAAGTCCGCAAATGTAATTTCTTGCTTTGATTTTTTAACATAAATACCTACAGTTTACTGTATTTCCTAATTGTTTAGTGAAAATTAAGCAAAAAATAGTATGTTTAATGTATGACCTGTTACTGGATTTTTCAGTAGAAGTTTGAGTACAAATTTTATTTAATACTTTTTGCGAGTGAAAATAAAAATAAATAGCAAATAACATAAGTTTTACGGGATTATTATACATTTTTATTTTACATCTTTTGTATTTTATATTAATTTGAGACTGAAAATTAAAATAAAAAATTGATAAAGAATATGTGGTTTTACTTCTGGACCTCGATAAAAATTTTCAAAAGTATCTGGACCACATCCAAGATTACTTGCCGACGTCTGGTCTATAAGTTCCACACTACAGTAATTCAGAATAAAGTAATGTATAAAATTATTTACCGTCAACAATTAAGACATCTACGATATCGAAATAATTACGCACATCTCATTAACCTGGAAATAATTTCAATATCTCAAAATTTACAAATGTTCATGACTTCTAAATCAAAATATAGAAGAATCAAGCTTAGAATAAATAACTTCTGAATGTATCATGCAAACTTTGGTTTAGATGATAGCTTATTGTCTCTATCATCTTGAAAGCGTCACACTTGTATTTATTTATTTAATGATTGATTTCAATTTATATAAATTTATAATGGAAATATAAACAGATCATCATATTTTCCACAGTAACACTGAAAATGCAAGCAGCATGATTTACCTCTCCTTTGTTTAATTTTGTGTGTTGATTTATTCTACAATTTGCCAGTAATCTACGTAAATATTGTGTGGAATGAGCGGTCAAGCTTATTAAAACTGGTTTGTCTATTTATTTATGTGAGCCTTTACGTAATAATAGTTAACAGTCTTATTACGTAAATAATGTTATATTAGTGAGGAAGCGGTTTCAGGTGGTCAGTTTTTACTTAAAGAAATATCCTATTTCAAGATATATACACTTTTGGAAGGGATGGTGATCGGCCAATAAGGAAGCGGCCAAGGGACAGAACTGTTGAGGACTGTGTGTTTAAATAGGGAAAAGATGAGCGAAGGGTGTACACGGGAATGGAACTCCATGTCTGCTCTTGGCAGAAGGAGGAGCCTCCTGGACGATAGGAAATCTAAATTTGGCGAGAACAAGTGTACGCCAGAGCAGCTGGTGTGTGTTTATGTTTTTACACAACAACTTACGAGTGTATAAATAGTGCTCGCGGAACTTAAACTATTTGAACTATTGATAATTTCATGTTGAGTGCTCGCGAAATATTTACTGTGTTTATGTGTTCCTTAAAGTTACGATTACATAGTTGGGGGAAGGTGCTGCCAATTTGTTATTGTAGGCAATGCAAATGTTTAACCGTTTTATTCTATTTATCTCTATACTTATAAGACGCATTTGTTTTCTGTCTGTCTGTCTGTTCTTTTATAACTCAAGATCCAGACAACCAAATAACGTGAACTTTGGTCCACGTACACAAAATTACATGGGGAAGGTTCTTAAACAGTATTCGTTCCATTTTTTGGAAAACGAACCGGAAAATTTGAGAAAATGTGAAAGTGCGTTTTCAATGTGTCCGTGTAAATCTATATCTTCGCACTGATCCTGATGAAATTTTGAACAATCGACCTTCAAAACAAGAGGAAGGGTACTGTCTACATAAAATTTCGTTCAGTGCATCTTGGAGGGCACTATGGATTTCGCCAAAATCCACAGTTTTGCTCCGACCTTGATGGAATTTTGTACACTTGACCTTGAAAACAAAATGAAGGTTACTGTCTACATACAACAACAAATGAGATATTTTAGTGTTTTTTGTGTGTGTAAATGATGAAGGAACTATTGTTTGTGCCATATACTACTTGACCTGTACCTAACAGCAGTATTATTTTTTACTGATCACTTTCAAAACTTTATATAAATTAAGTAGTCAGTTATTTATAAAACAGTATTTTTAGTTACCAAAATAAACACATTTAGCTATGTTGTAGATAATGCTTCTTGGATGACCTAATAAATAAATAAATCCATTTTAAAAATAAAATACTACGAGTACTCTGTATGTAAAGTAGTTGAATATCATTGTTGTGTCATCTATTTGTGTAAATAACTGGTTTGTTAGCCTATTTGATGTGTAATTGCCCAAAAATACGGGTAATAGCACATGCTTGAACGACACTCTTTATGAAAAAGCTACCATAACAAATGAAAGAGCGTTTACAGTAGCGGTAGCAAAAGCCAAAAAATGCTAACGAGTAACGATCTTTTTCGCGAATGGTAGCTGACGAACTAATAAGAGAGACCTACTTCGCGGCGGAGCAGCGAACTAAAATGCTGCTGGTCGCGATCTAAAATATGCGCTGCCGTTCGCGAACTACTATGCCAAACGTACCTCGCTCCTTAGTTCGTTGGACCCTTTTACGAAGACCGATGGGCAACAGCGAGAGGGCGCGCAATTGATGTTGAAATGTTTGTTAAGCTTAAGGGAACTAACTGCGGGGTCATCAGTCCGTAAACTTACAAACTACTTACAAACTACCTTATACTAAAGACGACACAAACATCGGGATTCGAATTGCCGACCGTAGCGGTCGTACAGACTGTGACTGGCGCGCCGCAGATCACTCGGCCAGCGCGGCCGGCCGCGCAGTGGAGTTAAAAACCTCATGCGTGCTTGCCTTCTGCCGATGAGGACCATTTAGAAGTGAACGTCTGTCAGCTAGAGTTACATAGTTCAGTGCTACAATATTTGTTTTATGCCAATACACAAAGATAAATAAAAACATAAACGAGAGCAATTATCCACAAACTGTTGCTTTTGCTCTGCGTGATATCGTTAGCGGCTCACGCAGCAAGCGGATGAAGCAGCTAGGTGGGGGAACTTCTCCCTCCACCTGCATGCGCCGATCACACCGCTTAGCCGACAGTGGGAGCGGGCGAACTAAAAGAGCGAACTAGTTAGCGACAGAGCGGCGAACTAAAGTGAGCGCTCCCGGTCGCGAACTATTATGCGCAAGACTTAGGATAGAAAGCGTAAAGTCTCAGACGGTAGACGGACTAGAAGTTACTGATCAGGCAAAGTTCTGAAAAGTGTCGTGGGGACGGAGGCTGTAATGTGTCAGAGAGAACGGCCAGAGGCTGTTGTCGCTGTTGGCGCGCCTGGCTGGCGTCGACGCCTTATCACTGGCGGGCCAGTGCATTGTCTGCGGGACTCACTGGCGCCAGTGATAACGCAACGGCGCCGGAAGCGACGACGGCCGAGGGTCAGGGGTGCCGAATTATCATGCCGCTGTCCGCTGCCTGTCAAGTCGCCGTAAACATCACAGGGGCCATGTTTTACGCGGCGGCAGTGGTACTCTGCCGGCGAACTTCAAGGAAGAACAACAACTGGCACATGGATGGCTACGTGGCTGGGTTGAGAGTCGTCGTTAGATAGCTCAGTCAGTAGAGATATTGGTCGCCAAGGGCAACGTTTCCTGATTTGAGTTTGGGCCCAAAATGAAGTTTCAATCTGCCAATAACCCTTAACATACCAAGTGAGGTCCTCTACTTTATAATGTTAGTGTCGCTTGTATTAAGTTACTCCTCAAAATTCTACCACGCAAGCCGCCAACATTATTATGCGGGAAGAGAAAAGGTTTGATGCATAATTTCTCGCATATAACTGCAAACAATATAAAGTTTTGAGTTCTCTTTACTTCTTAACACTATGGAATGAGGGTTATATTTAGACACTGCTGTATACCTTAAAACAGAAAATTCGTGGCAGTGAACTATGAAACTACAGGTGAGCTGCATCTCAGCTCGAAATGATGGTAACTGGAAGGAGGAAATCACGTGACTGTGCGCTCTCGCGTCCTCTCGCTGTTCCCCGTCAGTCTTCGGAAAAGGAGCGAACGAACTAAGACGCGTTGAATCTGGGAACTAGTTCGTGTAGTTCGCTTGTGGGAGCGTACTATCCTACACTGTATTGATCACAGCTAAGATCTCCTTTATAAGAAAGTAAAAGAACTGACCTACATAATTACAGGCCAATATCATTGACATCAGTTTCCTGCAGAGTTTTTAAGCATATTCTCAGTTCGAATATAGTAAATTTCCTTGAGACGGAAAAGCGTCTTTTTTTCAGTCAGCATGGGTTTAGGGAACATCATTCGTGTGAAACTCAGCTTGTCTTTTTCTCACATGACATCTCGCGAGCCATGGATGAAGGACAAGCCGCGGCGGTTAGCCGTGCATACTGGAGATCCGTGCTGCGGTGTGAGCGGCCGTCCGCCTTCGGGGGTTCGAATCCCCCCTAGGGCATGGGTGTGTTTGTTGTCCTTAGGCTAGTTTAGCTTAGTTTAATAGTTTGTAAGCTATGGATTAATGATTCCAGAGAGTGTTTCTTTGTGATACATCTGCAACTATAAAAAAAATTCATTCTTGATTTTTATATGTGTTTTGCAGCCAAGATACATATTTCATAATTTCATCTGTGATCAGTTTGATAAAAACAGTAAAACAAATAAAAACATACCTCGATCCTGGCGGGACCCCACTTGGTAGAGTACGGTACACATTTCTTTTTTTCTCTTTTGCAGTCTAAGAGCGTTGTAAATTTATAAAAATGGCCCACAATCAAATCTCAGACGATGAAATTCGTCAGATGCTAAATGAAAGTGACGTAAGTGACCCAGAAGATATCTTGAGCGAATCTGAGGATTTTATTCCGCAACAATATGCATCAGAATCGGAAGATATCACTGAAGTGAATTGAGATGAAAGTGACATTATCGCCGAAACGTCTGACGGGGTTCACTGCAAAATCAGGACGAAAATGGGTAAGTTCTGTGCCTCCAGTGACTCGTTGTCGTCAGTGTAACATTGTGAATGGATCTCCCGAGACAACGCGAGCATTTCATTCTGCAACCACAATGTCTGTTGTTTTCAACAAGTTTTATTATGAGAACATTGAAAATACTATATAAACCTTCACCAATGCTGAAGCGTCAGGCGTTGTTCAGCATTACAAGGCAAATGCTGCTGTGGCCCGAATGAGAATTTTGGCAGACGCACATTCTGTTGAACTGTGTGCTACTTGTTGCTGGAGCTCTCCGACTCAATTTCTGACATCGCAAGAACCTAATTAGAGTAACCTTATGCACTACTATTTTGAGAAATTAAAAAAGAACGTGGGGCCCTCAGAGGACACCAGCTTGATAAACAACATTGATGCACAGGCCTGGTATGTTAAGGCTTAAGCAGTTGATGCTCAGCTTTTATGGTTGCTGAACTTTATGACGAAAAAGTATGTTCTGTGCACACTGAAACTCGCGCTAGAACCCCATGCCGCTCAGGAAATGCGCTAGCCGCACGTTTCGCGTATTTCAAGCGTCAACTTCACTTTGCAATATCTCAGGATGTAATTGGCGTATTGCGATGCAATCAACGGCATCGTTTATGTGATTTGTCATGCTATAGATTGTTGATAAAATAATGTACGGTGTCTATTTAAAAACACGTAAGTTTGTGATTAAAAAACAAATATGCTCCATTTTTTGAATGTTTGGGGCAAACTGGTAACGGCATCCTACGCCGTTGTTCAGCTACATGTATTTACATGACATAAAAGTTTTCTGGGTGTTGTACCGCGTCATGATGTAAGGCTATTACTTAAATAACCGACGTTTCGGCCAACGTTACAGTGGCCTTCATCTGGGTATACTGATGTGAGCTGGTTGTTACTACACTTTATATTACTTTCATTTAGACATTACGTCATAGTTTTTCTAAAATAAGCAATGTTATTGGTGAATTTGTGGTGGATGAAGGGAACTTTATTTTGATAGGATGCTGAGGTGGAGGGAGTGGGGGTTAGCCGTTGCTTTTTGCATAGCGAGACATGATTGGTGTGTATACAAGGTGGAATGCGAGTGTGGGGAAGTATACATAGGTGAGACAGGGAGGGCAGTAGCAACATGCATACGTGAACATGAACGGTACATTCGATTAGGCCAATACAATAAATCTGCAGTAGCCGAACACCAGCAAGATTGCAGCAAAAAGATAAAATTTAACGATACCAGAATACTCGCCAAGCAACCAGGGATGGTTAAACGCAAGATAAGGGAAGCCATCGAAATTGTAAAACACCCTAATAACATGAATAGAGAAGATGGACTCAGGCTTGCCCCTCTTGGCTATCAGCCATCACAGCGAAATAGGCCGCACTGACAACACAACACGCTAGCGTCACTAGTAAGCAACTGCCGCCGCGCGGCCCACGGCCAGCAGGAGAGAAACGGAAGCCCTCACCCCATTCGCCGATGAACACCAATCATGTCTCGCTATGCAAGAAGCAACGGCTAACCCCCACTCCCTCCACCTCAGCATCCTATCAAAATAAAGTTCCTTTCTTCCGCCACAAATTCACCAATAACATCGCTTATTTAAAAAAATTATGACGTAATGTCTAAATGAAAGTAATATAAAGTGTAGTAACAACCAGCTCACATCAGTATACCCAGATGAAGGCCACTGTAACGTTGGCCGAAACGTCGGTTATTTAAGTAATAGCCTTACATCATGACGCGGTACAACACCCAGAAAACTTTTATGTCATCTGACTCTGGCCGCGGAAGCCTACGTAATTATATGTATTTACATGTTAAAAAAATAGAAGAATAGAGTAAACTTGGTGTTGAAAATGGTGGATAAATACAATTGACATGGTGACAGATCGGAGAAACTTAAAAAAAAATATTCTGAATTAAAAAGTCCCATATTCATTTTCAAAAACGGTCACGGAGTTTAAAATATACACAGACACAATCACAGTTGCATAACGACGACGGAAACATGGATAAAAAACACAGGCAAAATTTGTTTTGTAGTCGGTGGCGGCTGCAACAAACTAAAATGACGAATTTCTGACGGAGCGTTGCACTATCACACACGAAGCACTTGTCAAACTTCACTGCACTATGACCCTGCAGGAATGGGTGGGTAAGTCGCGGTAGAGAAGGGGTATGTAGAGGAGGAGACGAGTACTCTACTAGGGCCGCGGAGGATTAGTCGTGCGCACTGAGGCGCCGTGCTGCGGTGTGCATGGCCGTTCGCCGTCGGGGGCTCGAGTCCTCTCTCGGGCATGGATGTATGTGTTGTCCTTAGGTTAGTTTACCTTAGTTTAAGTAGTTTGTAAACTAGGGACTAATAAGCAATCAGTTGATTTCCATAGATTTACAAACATTTGAACTCTAGTGTGAGGAGGGAAGGCGAAGCCAAGCATGGCGAAGGAAGAGGAGGGGGGGAGATAGGAGTCGCTGTACGTACAGGGAAAGGAGAGGGAGAGGATTAGAGCTGGTAGGAGGGATAGATGTCCCTAGAGAGAGCGTCATCCTGGAGGGGGGAGATGGGAGAAGGAACCCTTGGAGAGGAGATGAGCGTGTGGAGATGAAGGGAGGGACGGATACTGTGGTGTGGACATGGTAGAGGCCTAGAGTCATTAAGGATTGTATATACCTGTGCGTCAGTAGCGGGAACCTATTTTGCGGGAGATGTGAACGATGCAGATGTGCTCCAGGAACACCAGTAGATGGGGCAAGAGCGTGAGGACATACAGGATCCATGTGGGAGAGAGGAGGAGATACGGTAAATGAAGTGAAGGGTATGGCGTTCAAGGATCTCAAGGGACTTGTAATAGGAGGGGTAGGTGGAGACCCAGGTGGGGTGGAAACCACTGAGGACTGGACGTATAATGGAGCATTATTTGTGGAGGATGGTGGAAGGGTGATTGCCCCACGTCTGGCAAGAGAGGAGCTTCTGGATGTCCAGGCGGTTAAGCCATTTCTGATGGACAGTATTGCAGTGAGGATTCCAATAAATGAAGCAGTGTAGGATGACGGAAAGTAACTTGAGCGTGAGATGGATGGGGCAGTCAGGGAGGGTAAGACATTGTGTACGTGAAACCACTGCTATCTCTACCTGTCGATTCTGCTACCGCATTACTGTCATTACCTCAGAATAAGTACACTGATATGACATATATCTGATTTGATAGAAATTTTGAAGAAATTTATGGCACTGTCTCAAATCAACACATACACACCATATTAAACTACTTAAATCCATTTCATGGTGGAGATATCGAAATGCATTGTGGATGTAAACCCCAAAGCAATACATTACGCGGTGCGTGATGTCAGCAGAAACCTTTCAGTCGACCGATGTGCCATAGCCCTTTAATAACTGATTGCACTGTCCTAACGTATACGATCATCATGCATACATGATTGATTTCTGTGATTGTTTTATGCAATGTTACTTTTGCTTATGTGTTAGCACTCCAATTCAGAGCAAACTTCGCTTCTCTCGGTCATTAAGTAGGCCGTCGTGATTCTTGAACGAATCGATGGTGGTAAGGCTGGCGACAATACCGGAACGGATATCTTGTTGTTTGAAGTATTTTTTGTCCAGTGAGACACAAAAATATTCTGGTGTAGATTTCGAAAATTTTTGGGCTGTGTTGAACTTAGCCTCCGGCTCAGTAGCCGGCAGTTGGTTTTATTTTCACTTCTGTAATTCATATCTGTAAACACAGTCGAGCTAATGGAGAAAGCGCGTCTGAAAAGTTCGTTGAATGGTCCTACATTTCACGAAACGCCCTGGCGAAGATGAGGTGTCCGCGCATACGCATTGAGGGACATGTGAACAAGAGCAAACTATCGTGCAAAGCGCAAAATGGAGTAACGCGTTGACATCGAGCTTTGTTTCAAATTAAGGAAAACGGAGATCTGTGGGATGCTAATGCATGTGTATGGTGTCAAAGCAGTGAGTAAAAAGTGTGTGTCTGAGTGGTTTCGGAGATACAACAACGTGTGACCTCAGTGATTCGAGCGATTCCACAAGAAGCGTTTGCTGGCAGTTTTCAACAGCAGTACAAACGATGTCAGAAGTGTATTGTAGCCTCTGGCGATTACTTTGAAGACCTGAAAAGGTATTTTGTTGGTAAGTATTGATTCCTATATTTCCTGAGACTATTCACCTTGAATTTGGTAATTATAGTGAGCTGTATGCACTATATTGGCTCATGAGATATTATCAATTCGTCATAGGAATATGAGTTGATCACTATTCAAGTGATTAGCATCAAAAGGAACATATAAACTGCCTCGTTTCAATCATAAAAACGTATACAGTTGATTACATGATTTGTACAAGCACCTAACTGTAATCTAGCAATCATCAGACATCAGCTCTCATTTCCAGTATCTAAATTAATCAGAAAAGTAGGATACTTCAGGAACATTTTGTCTACCGCTAGACGAACACACAGAGCCGAAGATGGAGAGGTATTCATTTTTTTATACTGGCAGTAAGCTACCAAAGTGTTTCCAACCTTAATTTCTTATAAACAAAGGTCATCGGGTTAATGCAGGCCGCGCATGCGCATCAGAAAAAGTTCCGAGAGTGGTGGGGAGAGAGCTACTGGCTGGGAGGTCAGGAGGCAGGCAGCTCGCACTAAAACGCCTCGGCGCTTTGCTTTGCTGGTGGTTTCCCAGCTCGAAGCGAAGGCGACGTGTGCGGCCCGCACGATGGAAGGCCCGAGTGTTTGCGTGAGCGGGCCGAGAGTTCTGCAGTCTCACCGTCGCGGAATGCTGAAGCGAGTGATGGCTGCACGCTAATAATTAGGGGCCTGCTGAGAAAATTATGAGGACTTCCGCAGCAAATGCAATTAAGCGGCAGGTCGCTGAACTCTTAACGAAATTAGGATCCTCATGTGGGAATGAGATGCACGTGAGCTGTTGCTGTATGGAAGCTTCGTGTTGAAAACGCAAACCAGCAAAACGCACTTACTACTGAACTCAAACGAGCGTATAGGCAAAGGTATTTAGCTGGTAAGTATGTGTTGTTTGTTATTAGTCGCCCCCGTAACGCCAGACAAATCATAAATTCGAAAATACGATTCCAAAATGTTCAAATGTTTGTAAAGTTTATGGGACTTAACTGCGGGGTCATCAGTCCTAAAATTACATATGAACTAACTTATGATAAAGACACCACAAACACCCATGCCCGAGGGGGGATTCGAACTCGCGACGGGGAGCGGCCTCGCGCATCGCAGCATAGCGCCTCAATGCGCTCGGCCACTCCGCCGTGGCAAGACGATTCCAGATTAATGAGTTGAGAACATGAGAACACTCACCTTACGTGGTATTGAACTAACGTATGTTATGCGATCAGTTTATTTTTACTTATCCGTGTCAGAAACCTATATACTTTAGGGCACATATAACAAGAAAAACAAGACAGTAAAAATACAAAACAAACTAAAATAATCAAACACTGCTACTATAAACGTAATCATTTCTGGGCATAATTATGGCGTACTCAAATGTAACTAAATGTGCCGCTATCAGTATGAGACAAGTTTACATTCCTCGCTGGTAGCGTCAATCACATTTTGTGGAGAGAGCATCTCGTTGTTCAGAGTTTGCATTCAAGAAGATGGCTCATTGTGTGTTCTTCGCCACATATGTTGGTCTTCGCTCTTCCAACTCCTGAACGCAGTTTGTTAAGCACCTTCTACGTTGAGCTTTCCTCGTGATGAGGAAGGAGGCTTTCTGAGGGCATCATCCATCCGGCGAAGTGGCTACATTTAGAGCGCTATGAGTTATCTCTGAAGTTTGATGGTACTTCATTGAGAGATTCTGTTGGATGAAGAAAGTTTATCCTTGATCTGAGCCTTTGGTGTGCTGGTTGCTATCAATATGCACTCTCACGACGGATATCTGGAGGTGGTATACCTGCTAAACAGTAAACTTCATCAAGTGGTGTGGAGCTCAAACATTCTGTAATGAGTCTGCAGGTCACATTTAAGGTGGCAGCCACTTGTTTGGCGTTACTAGACTTGTTCCAGACAGGGAAAGCACATTTTGCGGCTGAACTGCAAAGGGCTACAGCTAATGTTCTTAAGGTACTGGGATGTATTCCCCAGTTTGTACCTGTTAATTTCCGGAGAATGTTGTTCCTTGCAGGTACCTGCCCTTTGCTGTGTAGAGCCATGGAGATATTTGTTAATTTTATCAGATAACAAGTGAAGTTATATTGTGGTTTTCGCGAGTACATGTTCAAGCAGCAGAAGGTGGCATAAGCAGAAGGTTTTGAAAAAAAGTCTGCTGATGGCAGTAACCCGGAAACTAGGACGATGGGGTCGTCACCCTGAGACCATTGACCGACGGTATGCAGAGCCTCGGAGTTCGGTGTACGCAAGTGGGGCATGCCGGACAATACCTCAGCAAGAAAGCAGTTCTTAAGGGCACTGTACTGGGCAATGGACATTCGGTGACGCAGAATGCCATGACGGGAACGTCTCTACGCTGGATGTCGCCGCCGCGACCTAACTGGGCAGCACGCCACCGGCAGCGGGCGTCGAAGTGAGGACCTTCAGCAGTGTGGCTCTGGCAGGCCGCCACTCCTCCGACGTCATCACGCGGGCTGGGTCGGAGGCGGGGTTTCCACAAAAATGTTCGTAAATATATCGGACCAAACTGCGTGGTCATCAGTCCGTAGCTTACAAACTACTTAAACCTAGGTAAACTAACCTAAGGACAACACACACACACCCATGCCCCAGGGAGGACTCGAACCTCCAACCGCGCGCTCCGCAGCGAGACGCTTTAGACCGCACGGTTACTCCACCGCGGCGGGTCCCCTCAGCGGGCGTTGCCTGACACCACGACGCCGGCAGGCAGCGAGACGTCATCAGCCTACATCTGGGCGGGGTCGGCGCCCCCGTGGCGTCCAACGAAGCGGAGTGTGTCTCCGAACGGCAGCGTCGTGCGGCGCGGTGGGGCGATGTCCGCCGTCAGCTCGACTCAGCGGAATCCGAGCTGTGTCCGCAGCTTGTGCCTCAGCAGGCGCTTCCGCCTGCCACTCGTAACGACTGCCCGAGACAAGGGCACAGGAGCCATTCAAACGCAAGGAACTAATAAAGAAATCAATTGTATTTTCCCAGGCACCGCGAGTCTTAATCCGCCACTTCCCCACACCCATCGAATCCACTTTGGCCGTTCATGCAGTGTGTTCTATAAGTAAGTGCTCAGTCAAGAGGTACTCTTAACTATTTTGGGGTAAAACAGTGCTCTAATTCTTTACCTTCCCAGGTCATTTGTAGCTTTCTTAATGCCTATTGCTTTTGAGGTGAAAGGGACAGACTTATCTTTTTGATACATTTGGCTCCGATTGGTTGTCATGATAGCAACAATTTAAAATTTGTAAGGCATGGGACAGCATCTCTTCTGAAAGTTCATCTGCATATACATAAAACTCTTTGTCTCATGTGGGCGAGATTGGTGTAGATGTTGGAATGAATGGGAGCTAGTACACTACCATGGGAGAGGCCGTTGTTTAGGTCCCTCCACCTGCTCCTCCGATCCTGGAGTTCTATACAAAACCATCGGTGATTTTAAGGGATTCGTCTTTAAGTAACTGTTCGGGTCAACTAACTTTCCACATTGCTGTGTTGTCCTGCACTTTGCGGTGGCTTCATATCTCTTGTCTGCATGAAACACTGATTGACAAGTGAATCGGAACGAAATATTACTTTTAAGAGCAAGATGTATTTAGTATTCACGAATGACTTCAGTGCCATAAGGAAGATAGAGACACACAGTTAAGCCTGCGGCCAAAGAGGAGGTAGAGATAGCTTAGAATATTGACACTGAGTGAGAAAGCACTGTGCTGTTCTAAACAGACTTACCTTCTGTTATGGTGTCGCTATTCGCCACAACGCTAGCGATCCACGCAAGCCGCCGCACCACTTCAAGAAGAGCGATAAGTCGCTCCATACTGCATCGGCCGCCAGGGGCGCCCGCAGTCTCTGTACCGCATTGCTCGCTTCGCGCGCAGGCCAATAGGAAGAAGTGGTCGCCTACATATACCGGCGCACCACAGACAGCACCACCCACACAGTAGGAGACAGTTCCACTCCATATGAGACAGTTCTACGATTCAGAAATTACGATCCAAGAGTTCCATCGGCTAAAGCCAGCAGTCTACAGTACAAATGTCAGACGTTGTAGTAGTGATACGATGCAGAAATGTATATACACTACTGGTCATTAAAATTGCTACACTAAGAAGAAATGCAACTGATAAACGGGTATTCATTGGACAAATATATAATACTAGAGCCGGCCGCGGTGGCCGAGGACACTGAGGCGCTTCAGTCACGGTCTGCACGGCTACTACGGTCGGGGGTTCGAATCCCCCCTCGGGCATGGATATTTGTGCCGTCTTTAGTATAAGGTAGTTCATAAGTAGTTTGTAAGTTTAGGGACTGATGACCCCGTAGTTGAGTCCCATAAGCTTAACAAACATTTGATTTTTATAATACTAGAACTGGCATGTGACTACATTTTCACGGAATTTGGGTGCATAGATTCTGAGAAAACAGTACCCAGAACAAACTACTCTGGCCGTAATAACGGCCTTCATACACCTTGGCAGTGAGTGAAACAGAGCTTGGATAGCGTGTACAGGTACAGATGCCCATGCAGTTTCAACACGATACCACAGTTCATCAAAGAGTATTGACTGGCTTATTGTGACGAGCCGGATGCTCGGCCGGCATTTACCCGACGTTTTCAATTGGTGAGAGATATGGTAAATGTGCTGGCCAGGGCAGAAGTCGAACATTTTCGGTATCCAGAAAGGCCCGTACAGGACCTGCAACATATGGTCGCCCACTCTCCTGCTGAAATGTAGGGTTTCGCAGGGATCAAATGAAGAGTCATGGGTCGTAAGACATCTGAAATGTAACACCCACTGTTCAAAGTGCCGTCGATGCGAACAAGAAGTGACCGAGACTTGTAACCAATGGTAACCCATACCATCACGCCGGGTAATAAACCAGTACGGCGATGAGGAATACATGCTTCCAATATGCTTTCACCACGGTGTCGCTAAACACGGATGCAACCATAATGATGCTGTAAACAGAACCAGGATTCATCCGAAAAAATGACGTTTAGCCATTCATGCACCCAGGTTCGTCGTTGCGTACACCATCGCAGGCGCTCCTGTCCGTGATGCAGCGTCAAGAGTAATCACAGCCATGGTCTACCAGCTGATATTCCACGCTGCTGCAAACGTCGTCGAACTGTTCGTGCAGATGGTTGTTGTCTTGCAAACGTCCCCATCTGTTGACTCAGGGATCGGGACGTGGCTGCACGATCCGTTACAGCTATGCAGATAAGATGCCTGACATCTCGAATGCTAGTGATACGATGCCGTTGGGATCCAGCACGGCGTTCCGTATTGTCCTCCTTAACCGACCGATTACGTATTCTGCCAACAGTCATTGGACCGCCACCAATGCGAGCAGTAACGTCGCGATACGATAAACCGCAATCGCGATAGGCTACAAGCCGACCTTTATCAAAGTCGGAAACGGGATAGTACGTATTTCTCCTTCTTACACGAGGCATCACAACAACGTTTCACCAGGCAACGCCGGTCAACTGTCCACATTTGTAGGTGCCGCCACCGGCGCCAACCTTGTGTGAATGCTCTGAAAAGTACATCATTTGCATATCACAGCATTTTCTTCCTGTCGGTTAAATTTCGCGTCTATAGCGCGTCATCTTCGTGGTGTAGCAATTTTAATGGCCAGGAGTGTAGCTAGGACGAAGTTGTCCCAACACAAGCACATCAAAGTTAAGAATTTATCTCATTGTGTTAATAAATATATATGGACTGTTCAATTCTTTTAGTTAGAGGCCTATGTCCACATCCTTGCTAGTCACGGCCCACCTTCTGAACCCGCTACCACGGAGAGATACAAAACCTTCTATTTTCAAGCGTCTGGGCTTCAGGGATCTTCCCGGATGGTGACTTAGAGTGCTCGTAGTTTCCTGACATTGTTTTAGGGAAATTTCGAGGCGGTTCTTATGGCCATGGTCGATTTCTTGGAAAGATATATACAAATGACGTAAGATTAGTGTGGTCAATTCGTTTTGTTCAGGATGGGGAGGGGAACTGACCTTGTTATTTGGTAGGAATCATCCCAGCATTCGCCTGGAAAGATTTACGAAAATCGTGGATTACCCGTATGGATGGCCGTGTAGACGGAGCCACACGTTATTGGTATCAGTAGACACACCACAGTTGCACGGGTATGAATATACAAAAAATAAAATGTATAACCTGCGATTTTTAGCGCAAATGGGTAGTTAGTGGTAGGTACGTTGACTGATCTTCTCCTTTTATAGACCTGATGATGACTGCGAGATCAGCTGAAACCGGTCATTGTGGTAAATAAATAATCGATCTTGGCAAAACAGTACGAAAGATTCCATATTATTTTATTGTTGGGGTTACAGACACAAACAATCGACAATGTTTTGTAATCTCGAATGATTTCCCAGCACATCTGCTATTCTGCTGTTACTATTGCCATTATATTATTCCATAACTGAACAAATCTGTTGTAACATTCTTCGATATGATTGAATCGTTCTCTGCTTTGCCGATATCAGACAAACAGTCCAGCTCAGGAAGTGTTTTAAGTACACAGTGACTGTATCGTGTTGCTGAAAGCGCCTCTTCAGATCTGGTAGGTACTCCACAGAACATGTTTTTTGTTCCTGCAGGTGTTATGCAACAGGACAAACGAAGCGTTGGCAGGTCAGAGGAACGCGCGCGTGGCACAGGCAAAGCGGCGCCCGCCAGCCAGGCAGCCAGCACCAGCCAGACACGCGAGGAATGCCGAGCCGACAGCGGTCCGGTGGCGCCACAGCTGCCCCACTGCAGGCACGGCAGACCCCGTGGTCTACATGCGCCAGCCTCTTCTGTCTGAGTGTAAGCCGTGCGAAAGACGAAGCACTAGGAAGCTTCTGATTCCCACAATGCTCAAACAATTAGGGGACCATGTGAGTTATCATCTATATCTATAAATGTGAATGTCTGTTCCGTGTACGTTTATCACGTCCGAACCACAAGACATTAAGAGCTAAAAATTTGTACAGTTACTAATGTCTACCTGGGGAAGGCTTTAGGCACGGTTTATGGCGATCGGATAGCAATTCATCTATATATATTAATGTGAATGTCTGTTCGGTGTACGCTTATCACGTCCGAACGACAAGACGCATAGACCTGAATATTTGCAGTGTTACTAATTTATATTTGAGTAAGGTTTTAGGCCCGGTTTTACAGCGATATGAGAGATATTTAGTAATTTGAAGAATATAACGCGAAATGCGCAACAATAATTACCCTTTGAAAATTATATTCACTCTTTGAAAATGGTTTTATCGCTTGCATTGTTACTTGAGGGTTGATAATGATAAAAGGGTGGAGTATATTGGGATGGAAAGTTATCGGTGTATATCAAATTCTACGTGTGTGTGTGTGTGTGTGTGTGTGTGTGTGTGTGTGTGTTTGTGTATGTTAATATTTCGCTCTGCAGCGAAAAGTACAGAACGCAAACGAATGGTCTGTGTGTAATTGTTGTCCGAATTCTCCCGTTGTAAACCATAGTAGTTCCATGCCGATAGCTATACGGGGGTGGAAGATATGGTGGTTGAAAGTCGTCAAATCGTTAAAAAATTCGGACTGAAGGCCAGCGATGACGTTTGCGACTCCTTAGCAAAGAGGTTACAATACAGCGAAACGTGATGCCACAAACCATATCTTTGGTCTTTCGCTCTTTCTCTGTAAGGATAAGCTTACGAATAAGGAAATATAAGAATAAATAAATAAAGCAGTAAAAAAGAAATGTCTTTTAATACATCTTTTTTAAAAATCGATTTGACGTTACGCGCATTACATCAAGTGATCGATCTGTGATATTATTACAATCATTATTGTTGAATTTCGTGATTGGATTATTCGAAACGAGTGCATTTTTACGTGTGATTTGATCTACACAACTTAACATAATTTTATTCGAATGTTGATTAAAACTGTTTGTTTCTAAAGAAGGTATTGTATTTCCTTTGATCCTTCAAAACCAATCTCATAGCACACTACTGAAAAATAGCTGATCAACCAACACGCGAGCAGAGTCGCGGGCTTAAGCTAGTACCCAGTATATGTGTTACAGCCAAAGCCCGAATAACGGCCAGATCGCGAATTAGCCGGCCATTTCGCACTTTGGCCGAGGGGATTGGCCAAACTCAGATTACTTGAAAGAACTGACGTATATCCGACTTTGGCCAGCCAGTTGGCGACTTGGCCGGAGGTTCCTGGCCAGAACGCGATGTGACTGCACGTAAGGAATCCGCGTCTAAATAGCACTGGGTGCTGTCATGTGGCATTAATGTGTGATAGCCAGCATATGTCTCGCACTCAGTGCTGACTGTGCCGTGCGCGTGGTGGGCGCTACTTTTCCGCCTGCGCCTTGTTTTCCCTTGTGACAAATTGGATTAAATGTGAGTACCGCTACGTTTTGTGGCATTTTTATTTGTGGTATTACTGCATCTTTCATATGAGGCAAGGGAACGTCGGTTAATTACGTGAGTAGCTTCTTCGTCTATCTGTTATTATCATTATTATTATTATCCCCCCCCCCCTTTGCCCTACATCTACATTCATACTCCGCAAGCCACCCGACGGTGTTGCGGAGAGACCTTGAGTACCACTAGCGGTTCTCCCTCCTATTCCAGTCACGTACTGTTCGCGGAAAGAAAGATTGTCGGTATGCCTCTGTGTGAGCTGTAATCTCTCTGATTTTATCTTCATGGTCTCTTCGCGAGATATACGTAGTAGGGAGCAATATACTGCTAGACTCCTCCTTCGACAAAAACCGGTACCGAGCGTCTCTCCTGCAGAGTCTTCCACTGGAGTTTAGCGATCATCTCCGTAACGCTTTCACGATTACCAAATCATCCTGTAACGAAGTGCTCTGCTCTCCGTAGGATCTTCTCTACTTCTTCTATCAACCCCACCTGGTACGGATCCTACACCGGTGAGCTTAAAAAAAGCACCAGGTTCTTAAAAATTCAGATGCAAACTCTCCACCTGCAAAAGTTGGAGGCAATGTTCGCATCCGTATACCACACGTTGATATAGGTCACGGAGATCTCAGAAGCGTTCTCGCCGTTGTGATGAATGTCGAAGGCACGTTCTACGAGAGGGAACAGTGCATGATGTTCTGAAAACAACTGTATTACAGAAACGAGTTCTGTGTTGTGTGGGAGAAAGTTGGAATCCGTGGCCAAAGAAGAGAAATCTTTACGAACCATCTCGTCTTTACAGTCACTGATCAGTGGCCAAGGATACAATCGATGAAACTGCTCTAAGTGCGCCACAAATCTCTGCAAATGCAGAAATATAAAATATTGTGTTATTCCAAACGTCATAAAAGCTTAATTTGTAATAGGTGTATACTGGTTGTATTAGACCTGTCCATAAAGTAAACGGATTGTATAATTTTTATAGCTGATAAATAAATTGCATTTTTGTATCCTATATTTATATGATTTCGATTTTGGCCGCTCTGTCTACGCCACTTCGTGAACTGGCCAGCCAAATCCCGAAATCATGAAAAGATCGGACATTGGCCGGCCAATGAAAGCGATATCGGCCACTTCGAGACTTTGCTGGCCAATTCCCTCTCTGGCCGATATCGGGCTCTGACTGTAACATATATATCGTAAAGTATTTTATTCGTATATTGGTGACAAACATAAATTGTGTGTGATACATTGCAAAATCTTGCTGCCTCAACTCTTTATTTGAGGTTTACGTGGCGTTTACTTAGAAATAAACGCCATATGCTTACCACAATAGTGACAAAGTCCTCTAATATGCTGTGTGATCACTGATCACCTCGGACGGCCACTACAGCTGTACACCAACTTGGCATGGAGACTATGAGGTTAGCAATCAGGTCTTGAGAGATATTTGGCGTCATAGGCCGTGCCGCAGTGATACATCGGTTCCCACCGCATCACCGAAGCACCAGAGCACCGTCGAAAGTGGCCAGTACTTGGATGATTCAACGTCTGGGTAGGCCTCGCGCCTTACTGCATAAGCGACAAGAGGGGTGGTGGTGCAAAGTCCCTGATCGCCAGTCTTTGCGCCAAAGTCCTGGACTGTCTTCCAAACCTCTCCACCGTGTGTCATGGAGTGAGGGCATGGGACACTGTTGATGGTGACCCGTCCGTCGGATAGGGACGTTAAGCTCGGCGGCCCCTTTGGTGCTTTTCGAGAGTTGTAAGCTGTGTGCCGGCAGCGCTTTCCACCCTCTCCCTTCTCCCATAATCTGCAACAAGAATACGACACTACACTACACACGCATCCATTACAGACATCCACACTTAACACAGACACTTTAACACACAATTCTCATACTTCGCGAAGGAAAGGGGCTTCCGGGCGCGGAAGATAGGGAAATCCTTTCCAATTAGGCGGCTGAACCAGCCCTTCGGGTCTCCCAGCAATTCATGCCATACGACTTTACTTACCAACTGTCAAAATCACTTACAAGTAATCTAGTTTCTGTTTCTGGAGTAGATGTAAGTTTTTCTGATTGCTGGAAGTCGGCAATAATAGGATCAGGACAAGTATTTGTTCACTGTGTGTGTAAGAGGGCGTGTTTGTCCAAAAGGTGCTTTTGTAACGTGTGTAACTCGAAATGCCATGACAGTTAGCCTTGCAATAACATATAATCCAGATTTAATGCTCATTTTTAATGATATGTTTGTCTTATATTGAAACTGGCACTTCTGTTAAATGCATGAGTAGTTAATGTACTTTTGCTGTATAATTTTGTTTTTTTTTTCCACTTCATTAATTAATACTGTTAATATGCCTCTGTAATGCTCCTTAACATACACGATCACTGTATGATTACTTCTGTGCCACTTCAGTTAAAACTGATAACATAGATGTATGATCATTATTGTCGATAAATATCTTATTAGTCAACACATTTTTTTTAGTTCCAGTCAACAAATAATTGTTGTTCATTTTATTATTTACGACCAAACAAGTATCTCTAATTAAAACTAGTTATCTCTAATGCGAAACCCGTTTCTAGGTAGAACGTTTTCTTACTAGTTGTTACTGATTGCATTTGTAACAACTAGAATTATAAATAAATGACAATTCAAACCGATTTTAACTATACAAAACGAGGTTTTCACAAAATAGTGTTAACTAGCAAAAAACGCGTTGTAACTAAAAGTGGATTTTTACGTAACATACATATTTGCTAATGAAATTCACCGCAAACAACCCACTGAAATCTTGAAAAATAGTAACTTCCACAGCAACTAGATTAGAAGTAAGAGAAATAAACTTGTATGCCTCGCTAGTAAACCTGTCACTGCCTCACACACCATATTTACAATTACAAGAATCTGTTATCCGATATAACTTAATATGTAATTAACACAAAATGAAATTGGATTTTAATCGTTCCTCTTTACAATCTAGTACAGCAGGCATACATGTTTAACTGTATGTTAACTTGCTGTTGACTAATAACAAGATTTGTCACGAAGACTAATTTCGTTCTTTGAACGAAAAGTGGATAGTATCTTAGCTTTTACTGATTTTACACCTCTGGGGCATTCTACAATATTCAAACAGTCAGCTCGTAGCCATGCGCAGAGGAAAAAAAATTATGTATACTGTCTGTTCGTTTCTGATATTTTTAATAGAAGTCAAGCAGTTTATGATAGAAATAGTAATTAACTAAATGGGCCACCACCATAATGTCAGTGTAATATAGCTTTAGATATTTTCAGACGTGAATAATTGATTGGAAATTCGCGTGTTAATATAGGATACGTTGCTAGTAAACGCAGTGGTATATTTCTGAGCACAATTTCCGAAAATAAATGCATGTTTTAGATACGCCTTTGCTCTATATCCCTCTACAAGCAGGCGAAAGTTCGTGTGTAGCGTGGGTTCACGCCGTTTATTTAACTTCAGCGCTTTCTACAAGACCAATAGATTAATGTTTTATTTCTCACTGCAAGCAACTGAGACACGCCATATAATAAGTTTTCGCTATTCGTCAACACTCCCATTACATGTAAACTGAGATTTATCATCACCTCGCTTAGCCATTCCTCATTTTGATTTATAATTTTGTTGGTATTGACTTTCTTGTTGCCCTTTACTACGCCAATCTTGTTATCACTGTATTCAACATTAGTACCTCATGCAGAAGCACATTTCATCACCTATAAGAGTAATCGTCCATTATTTTTCCTGCTCCCGAATTTACTGTTACTAGCGGGCTTACCTTTTTTTTCTGTATAAGTAGCAGCCAATATTTGCATTAAATTTGGTTTAATTAATATCTTTACTTACGTTTCGACAAAATTTATTTTAATACGTTGCTTGTAGTGGCCATTTGAGCAGCAGCTGAATACTATGTATTTCACTGTTTCATTATAAGTGTGTTGAAGGTATCTGTGTGTGTGTGTGTGTGTCTGTGTGTGTGTGAGTGAGTGTTTGTATTACTTTTTTTTTATCTCTTTTTGTATCTTTTTCAATGAATCAGTTGAATTTCAAATAATTAGAGAAGATTGGCAACACTACAAAACAAACTACAGTGGACACAGTATGGCAGCAGATGACAGTGGAACCAGAAAAATGCCAAGTTTTTCAGAAAACAGCAGAACCTTTCGACCTGGTTGCCGGAAATAGACTGATATAGAGTAGCAAGTGCTGTAAGTACACCATTTTATAGCAAACAACGAACTGTTTTAAATCAGAAACGAAATGTTTTGTGCATATGTTGCCTTTATGTGTAAACAGAAACACGTATCAGGACACCCACTGATGATGCCTTGTGACAAAGGCGAAACGCGTATGGGTGAATTATAAACATAAAACCCTTCACTTGCAGTAGCAAAAGGCGCCTTCTTTAAAAACATTACAGTGAAATACATACAGTTTATTTTGTCCTCTTCAGAAGTCGGACTAATCATGTAAACGTTGTAACAAAAACAAATGCTCTTATGAAGCGAATAAGTTAAAATAGACATGTAAAATTTAAAACTGTCGAGTAATGCCGCACACACCGCGAGAGCTCCGCCTCTTACGATTAGGTTCTCATTAGGTCCTAGTATCACTTTCAGTAAATCACGTTATTGTTTCTAAAGCTCAGATAAGTCCGAAAAGCTAAGGACTAGGTCATCTCCATCTGAAACATTCGGTCTTAATCTAACTTTTTTTTTCGTTAGATTCTCAATCACACTCACACTAATCACTATAGAGTATTCTATTGTTGTACGGAAATTTCATTCTCCGTGCAGAACGCTTTCACGTGACGTACCACCTTCGTTTCCCCTACGCCCACATTACATAGTTGCGCTACTCATCTAGAAAATTCTGTTCATGAGACTGGAATCGCCCTTCCGAAGTCATAACTCCTCTCGTTTCAACGAAAGATTTTTTTCAGTGGTTGTCGCTATGTATCTTTCCCATGAAAACTCACAGTATATTCCTACAACAAATCGCAACAGATACCCGCAGCATCCTTACGCTGTCCTATCACAAGACGTGAAAATGCTCATGGAAGAGAAACAGGTGACGTCACAGCGTGATATTTCACATTCCGTAACACTGTGAAGCGTGAAATGAAAACCCTGGCAAGTGTAGTTTTGCTTCGTTGAGTGACCATGAGATACGACATGATATCGACATTTCCAGAAGACTTTGGAGCTCCTACATTCCGTGGAGTCAAACTCGGTAAAGATTGTCTCCTTTCATTATAAAATATGTGGTATGAATATAAGGTGTCTTAAAGCATAAGAAAATTGCAGTAATTTTGAAAATGCTTCGTTTTAGGTGTGATTTGTTACAGTATAATAACAAAAAAAGCTACATATCGATAGTTCATGGCATCTTCTTCTTGCCGTTCTCATCGTTGCGAAGCGGGTGCGCCGTCACGAACCTTAGCACCGTAGCGATTGCATTGAATCACCGTTCAGATGATCCATAATTATTTACACGAGGGTTGGAACTTAAATAATGGCAACTATTTACAACCGATACAAAAGCGTTACATGTTTGCACCTGTTACTGTCCTTCAAAGTAGTTACCAGCGTTGTGTAGAACCAGTTGCCAGCGAAATGCAACATGAAGTATAGCTTTAGCAGAGCTTGTTCTGTCAATGGTGCGAATGGAACGGCCTACTGCCTGTCGAATCTATGGAACAGTTCTGCAGCAAATGCCAATAAATGGTTACTTCATCTTTGGAGTCAAATAAAACTCACAAGGACTTACGTACGGGGGCATGGTTTTGGTACAGTACTTTCCAGTCCCATCGACCGAAGAGAACAGACACAGCTTGCGCCCGCACATTGTCGTGCAAATTGATGGGTGGGTTAAGCAGAAAGTGTTGCCGCTTCTTCCGCATAGCTGTTCGCAGGTGATACTCCAAAAACGATCAGTAACACTGTGCATTGACGATCTGCTGTGGACAAACGTAATGCTTTAGGATAACACCTTCACAGTTCTACGCTAGAATCACCATAACTTTCAGCACTCTAGAGCTCTGAGGCACTTTGAACTATCGCGGCGACACTTAATGACGCCATACTTTGGATTGGTGTTTCAGTTTTGTCTCGTACGATGTGGCCCATGTGTCATCCGGTGTTACGATACGACGTAAGAAACCCTCTCCTTCGCTCTCATAGCGCTCCAAGTGCGTCAGAGCAGCGTCTAAACCCATCGTGATGCAGTTCTTCGCATGCTCAGCCGTTCCTTCAGGACACGAAGCACAGTCGTATGGGCTAATCAGGTTTCGCGAGCGAGTTCACTATGCGTATCTACTTCTTCTTCAGATGACGACCTGCCCGATGCATGCCTGCCACAGTTTGCCGACCTTCGTTGAAAGCTTTTACCCAACGTGCCCCTGTTCTGTGCGGCAATGCCGATTCCCCGCAAGCCTCTTTACGACCTTGATGACACTGTCCTGATGTACGACCTCTGGCACATTCAATCTTGATCCAACTCCATTGTACCTATCTTTATGTTCGACCGCTCGGTGACGACTGTGTTTTCCTCGATTGTGTCCACGGCGGTGACGTGGGACGGGCGAATCCATTTGCTCGTAGGCTTGGAGGTGAGGTATGTATGTCAACAAAGTGTGCTATCAGCGACAATAGTAGATGCCATTGCATAGTGCCTCCACAGCAATGTTGCCACTGTTTATGTTCCAACCCTCGTATAACGTCAAGTGCATTATTTTCTCTTATTACTATTTACTTAATTCGGTTCTTAGTTTACAAATATATTATCTGCCGTAGCCTCGTACTACTTAGTCATAACTCCGTGGGGCGTATGAGAAATACCGCACCGCTTCTCACTTGTGGAGGAATTAAATATATCTGTGCCCAGTTTTTTGGTAGTGACGTTACATGGACCAAGATTATTTTTACTAACCAGAGATATTAGCAGACCTAATTTCTGCAGGTACTAAGTTACACAACACGTGGTGTGGAAGAAGGCCCCATTAACCACCCCTAGTGTGAGACCATCCCTTCAATCTGTTTCTTACTCCTAGTACAATATGAGAAATGTAGAACATTGAATGGGGAATTACCTATTACATGGAAAATCAAACGATTTTGAAAGTCTTATTTATCAAATCAATAGAAACAGCGTAATACGAAAGCGAAAATCCGGACGCAGTACAAAACATCATTTGCTCTTTGGCATCTAAAGCAAAGCTGGTAAGGTTAGCGGTTTGGAGGACCGTAGAAATCTTTATCTAACCTCAAAAGAATATTGCATAATGCGTCTGACTGTGTATTTGAAATTATTTGGCGTATTTACAGTGGTGACATAATCACATGCAAAGTACAATATCAATGCGGATGACTGTAGAAAGACCCACAGGTCGTGCCCCAGATTCGCAGAAGTAATACTTTGCCCTCCTGCTACAGTGCCCAGCTTGGCGGTTGGGTGAGTAGCTCTGCATCTGCGGCTTAGTTGAATCTTATCTTGGTTGAAACTGGTCAATTTGTTTATTGCCTGTATTGCGAAAACGTCTTTCATTGTTTCTCATTTTGACACCCTGATTACCAAGTCGCAGTAGGCCTTGTAATGTTGCAATTCGCGAGTTTTAATATTAATCAGAAATAGTTTAGACAATTCGTAATTTACGTGTACTGTGAAAACTATGTAACTGTGTTCCGTTACCCTCATTTTAGTCTTTTGCATTGCCGCTGTGAAGTGGGGCAGCGCTCTAAGGCACCTTGCTGTGGAGTGCTCGGTTGCTCGCCGTCGGAGGTTCCAGTCCTCCCTCGGGCGTGGGTGTGTGTGTTGTCCATAGCATAAGTTAGTTTAAGTAGTTTATATTTAAAAACTAACTGAAAACCCGGCGTTGCCCGAGTATTTATTTATTCCAGCTTTGAGTTAGAACTCTTATTCCTTCTCTCTCTTCCTTTCCTTATAACTCTATAGAAGTCTGTTGTCATCGCCTGCATCCGTACACGCTTCAGAGCTCAAAGTTGTCAACACAAAAGCGTTACATGTTTGCACCTGTTACTGTCCTTCAAAGTAGTTACCAGCGTTGTGTAGAACCAGTTGCCAGCGAAATGCAACATGAAGTATAGCTTTAGCAGAGCTTGTTCTGTCAATGGTGCGAATGGAACGGCCTACTGCCTGTCGAATCTATGGAACAGTTCTGCAGCAAATGCCAATAAATGGTTACTTCATCTTTGGAGTCAAATAAAACTCACAAGGACTTACGTACGGGGGCATGGTTTTGGTACAGTACTTTCCAGTCCCATCGACCGAAGAGAACAGACACAGCTTGCGCCCGCACATTGTCGTGCAAATTGATGGGTGGGTTAAGCAGAAAGTGTTGCCGCTTCTTCCGCATAGCTGTTCGCAGGTGATACTCCAAAAACGATCAGTAACACTGTGCATTGACGATCTGCTGTGGACAAACGTAATGCTTTAGGATAACACCTTCACAGTTCTACGCTAGAATCACCATAACTTTCAGCACTCTAGAGCTCTGAGGCACTTTGAACTATCGCGGCGACACTTAATGACGCCATACTTTGGATTGGTGTTTCAGTTTTGTCTCGTACGATGTGGCCCATGTGTCATCCGGTGTTACGATACGACGTAAGAAACCCTCTCCTTCGCTCTCATAGCGCTCCAAGTGCGTCAGAGCAGCGTCTAAACCCATCGTGATGCAGTTCTTCGCATGCTCAGCCGTTCCTTCAGGACACGAAGCACAGTCGTATGGGCTAATCAGGTTTCGCGAGCGAGTTCACTATGCGTATCTACTTCTTCTTCAGATGACGACCTGCCCGATGCATGCCTGCCACAGTTTGCCGACCTTCGTTGAAAGCTTTTACCCAACGTGCCCCTGTTCTGTGCGGCAATGCCGATTCCCCGCAAGCCTCTTTACGACCTTGATGACACTGTCCTGATGTACGACCTCTGGCACATTCAATCTTGATCCAACTCCATTGTACCTATCTTTATGTTCGACCGCTCGGTGACGACTGTGTTTTCCTCGATTGTGTCCACGGCGGTGACGTGGGACGGGCGAATCCATTTGCTCGTAGGCTTGGAGGTGAGGTATGTATGTCAACAAAGTGTGCTATCAGCGACAATAGTAGATGCCATTGCATAGTGCCTCCACAGCAATGTTGCCACTGTTTATGTTCCAACCCTCGTATAACGTCAAGTGCATTATTTTCTCTTATTACTATTTACTTAATTCGGTTCTTAGTTTACAAATATATTATCTGCCGTAGCCTCGTACTACTTAGTCATAACTCCGTGGGGCGTATGAGAAATACCGCACCGCTTCTCACTTGTGGAGGAATTAAATATATCTGTGCCCAGTTTTTTGGTAGTGACGTTACATGGACCAAGATTATTTTTACTAACCAGAGATATTAGCAGACCTAATTTCTGCAGGTACTAAGTTACACAACACGTGGTGTGGAAGAAGGCCCCATTAACCACCCCTAGTGTGAGACCATCCCTTCAATCTGTTTCTTACTCCTAGTACAATATGAGAAATGTAGAACATTGAATGGGGAATTACCTATTACATGGAAAATCAAACGATTTTGAAAGTCTTATTTATCAAATCAATAGAAACAGCGTAATACGAAAGCGAAAATCCGGACGCAGTACAAAACATCATTTGCTCTTTGGCATCTAAAGCAAAGCTGGTAAGGTTAGCGGTTTGGAGGACCGTAGAAATCTTTATCTAACCTCAAAAGAATATTGCATAATGCGTCTGACTGTGTATTTGAAATTATTTGGCGTATTTACAGTGGTGACATAATCACATGCAAAGTACAATATCAATGCGGATGACTGTAGAAAGACCCACAGGTCGTGCCCCAGATTCGCAGAAGTAATACTTTGCCCTCCTGCTACAGTGCCCAGCTTGGCGGTTGGGTGAGTAGCTCTGCATCTGCGGCTTAGTTGAATCTTATCTTGGTTGAAACTGGTCAATTTGTTTAGGGGGTATGCAACATATACATATACTTACATATATAACTATGTACATATATTTTTATAATATTTATAGATAGATAAAAGGCTGGTTGATAATCCAGGACGGGTGCAATATTCGCTGTCAAGAAACAGATCACCTGTATTGCGAAAACGTCTTTCATTGTTTCTCATTTTGACACCCTGATTACCAAGTCGCAGTAGGCCTTGTAATGTTGCAATTCGCGAGTTTTAATATTAATCAGAAATAGTTTAGACAATTCGTAATTTACGTGTACTGTGAAAACTATGTAACTGTGTTCCGTTACCCTCATTTTAGTCTTTTGCATTGCCGCTGTGAAGTGGGGCAGCGCTCTAAGGCACCTTGCTGTGGAGTGCTCGGTTGCTCGCCGTCGGAGGTTCCAGTCCTCCCTCGGGCGTGGGTGTGTGTGTTGTCCATAGCATAAGTTAGTTTAAGTAGTTTATATTTAAAAACTAACTGAAAACCCGGCGTTGCCCGAGTATTTATTTATTCCAGCTTTGAGTTAGAACTCTTATTCCTTCTCTCTCTTCCTTTCCTTATAACTCTATAGAAGTCTGTTGTCATCGCCTGCATCCGTACACGCTTCAGAGCTCAAAGTTGTCAACACCACTGTCCACCAGAGGTGCCCCCCCCCTCCACTTGGCCAATGACTCATCCCCCCCCCCCCCCCCAAACTGCGATCAACCCTCCACATTCGAGATATTAGGTCCTGTTTTGCCATTTAATATTGAAATTAAATATCTTTTATTTCAAGTTTTGTAAACTGTTTTAGAAAGCCTCCTTCCCCCAGGCTGACAAACCAAAAGTACTAATTTTTCACCCCCACTCCCCAGAAATTTCAATGACGCGGTTTGCGTCTTAACTCCCCACCCTCAACCCTCCCCCTCCCCGGACCCAACCGCCACCCCACGTTGGAACCTCTGCTACTATCAACTTTCCAGGAATTTCCTTAAGCTGAGTGGAATATATGTTGATGTAACGGGATTTTACCCATCGCGGTATACAGGGTGTTACAAAAAGGTATGGCCAAACTTTCAGGAAACATTCCTCACACACAAAGAAAGAAAATATGTTATGTGGACATGTGTCCGGAAACGCTTAATTTCCATGTTAGAGCTCATTTTAGTATTTCTCTTTAAATGTAAATTGAAATAATTCGTGAAAACAATTGTCAAAATACCCAATTGTATCGTTAGTATGTACTGTACTTCCTCGATTCACCGCCAGTTGGCCCAATTGAAAGAAGGTAATGTTGACTTCAGTGCTTGTGTTGACACGCGACTCATTGCTCTACAGTACTAGCATCAAACACATCAGTACGTAGCATCAACTGATTAGTGTTCATCAGGAACGAGGTTTTGCAGTCAGTGCAATGTTTACAATTCGGTGAATCGAGGAAATACAGTACATACTAACGAAACAATTGGGTGTTTTGACAATTGTCTGCAAGAAATTAATTCAATTTACATTTAAAGAGAAATACTAAAATGAGCTCTGACATGGAAATTAAGCGTTTCCGGACACATGTCCACATAACATATTATCTTTCTTTGTGTGTGAGGGATGTTTCCTGAAAATTTGGCCATACCTTTTTATAACACCCTGTATACAATCTTATTTATTGAATTATATGTTGTACAACTGTATAATTTTGCAGTTATATATTCATTTATATAAGTGCTGTATGTCGGTAAAATCCGTTGTGAGCAGAGTTAATTGTAAAGAAGTAATACATTAAAATCTGATGTGTTACATTCTTGTCCTTTTATCTCATGAACTATGTGTCGTACTGTGATACAATTTCTAAAGTTCATTCATCTGTATGTGTGTATACTGTCGGTAAAATTTCCTGAGAAATTATAAACTTCAACGTCATACCGAATGCCGTAGTATTGCTCCAAGAACAGCGGAAAAGTCGTAAGCGAGTAACTTTTTTCTTTTCGGTATTTTGATGTGGTTGTCAGCGAGAAAAAGTTTAATAATGGCTTGAAGTTATGTTTAAAGTTTTTGGCAAGTCGCTAAGAACTGTAATTAACATATAGTGTATTTATAAAGTCTCGTCGCATTATGTGGCAGTTACTTCAAACTATATTGTTTATGACGTTATAGCTCCTGAACCATGTGTCGTATGTGGTTATTATTCCTACAGCAATTGTTAACTCAAGTAAGGAATATGTGTCTCCAAATTTGATTGAAATCTGACGAGTGGTTTAGGAGAAAATGAGCAACATTGTCGCTTAATGCAGCAGTTATTCGCGCATCCCTTTGTTTATGACGTCATATCTGCTGAACAATGTGTTGTGCGTGATTCTTACACTTTCGGTGACCGTCCTCACGGATCGAAGCTTACGTGTACGTGTACAATAAAGATTGGAACAAAATTGTAGATTTGTATGCAACACGTACACACAAACAAGAGATCACTCGAGAATTTTATCCAAGAACAGCTGCCCTCATGCGAAACTTGGAAGTAGATGTTCGTGGAGCAGTAAAACAACTTAAGTCACTAAACAAAAACAAATCTTCCGGGCCAGATTGTATACCAACTAGATTCCTTTCAGAGTATGCTGATGCAATAGCTCCGTACTTGGCTATAATTTACAACTGATCACTCAGCGAAAGACCCGTACCCAAAGACTGAAAAGTTGCGCAAGTTACTCCAATATTCAAGAAAGGCAATAGGAGTGATCCCCAAAATTACATGCCAATCTCATTGACGTCGATTTGCATTAGGATTTTGGAACATACACTTTGTTCAAACATTATGAACTACCTCGAAGAGAACGACGTATTAACCAATAGTCAACACGCATTCAGAAAATATCGCTCTTGCGAAACACAGCTTGCCCTTTATTCACATGAAGTGCTAAGTGACATGAACAAGGGATTTCAAATCGATTCCATATTTCTGAATTTCGGGAAGGCTTTTGACACTGTACCCCAGAAGCGGCTTATACTGAAAAAATGTTCAAATGTTTGTATTGTCTATGGGACTTAACTACGGGGTCATCAGTCCCTAAACTTACAAACTAGTTATGAACTACTTACGAACTAGGACGGCACAAATATCCATGCCCGAGGGGGAATTCGAACCCCAGACCGTAGCAGCCGTGCAGAGGGTGACTGGAGCGCCTTAGTCCCCTCAGCCAACGCGGCCGGCGCTTATACTGAAATTGCGTGCTTATGGAATATCTCCCCAATTGCGCGGTTGGATTCACGATTTCATATAAGAAAGGACACAGTTCGTTGTAACTGACGGTAAGTCATCGAGTAAAACAGAAGTGATATCTGGCGTTCCCCAGGGAATCTTTATACGTCGCCTACTCTTCCCTGTGTTTATAAACGATTTAGGAAACAATCTGAATAGCTCCCTTAGACCGTTCGTGGATGATGCTGTCGCTTATCGGCTAGTGAACTCAATAGAGGATCAAAAGCTACTGAAAAGCGATTTAGACAAAATTTTTACATGGTGCGAAAATTGGCAATTGACACTAAATAAAGAAAAGTGTGAAGTAATACACATGACCACTAAAAGAAATCCGCTGAACTTCAATTTCGAGATTAATCAGTCAAACCTTAAGGTCGTAGATTCTACCAAATACCTAGGAGTTACAATTACGAACAACTTAGACTGGAGAGAACAGACAGAAAATATTGTGGGGAAGGCGAACCAAAGGTTACGTTTCATTGGCAGAACGCTTCGAAGATGCACCAGCTCCACCAAAGAGACTGGCTACATCACACTTGTGCGTCCTCTCCTGGGGTATTGTTGCCCAGCGTGGGACCCTCACCAGGTGGGACTGACGGAAGATATTGAGAAGGTTCAGAGAAGGGCAGCTCGTTTAGTTTTATCACGTTACGGGGGGAAAGCGTCACGGAAATGTTGTAAGAATTGGGGTGGAAATAATAAAGGAAATATGTTATTCATTGCGGCGTTATCTGTTTGCGAAGTTTCAATCATCGACTTTTATTTCTGAATGTGAAAATATTTTGCTAGCACCCACCTACTTATGGAGACATGACCATCCCAATAAAATAAGAGAAATCAGATCGAAAACGGAACGATTTAGGTGTTCTTTCTTCCCGGGCGCTATTAGAGAATGGAACGGTAGAGAAAAGTTATGAAAGTGGTTAATGAACCCTCTGACAGGCACTTACATGTGATTTGCAGAGTATCTATGTAGATGTAGACATACGGACACTCTGCTTTATACATTAGACATTTGAAAATTTGAATCGTTAGTAACGACGTCTTTGCCGCCTGTGGTTGGCAGCGCTGGCCCACTGGCAGTTGTTTCCCAGGCGCGACGCCTCGCAGCCCGCGCAGCCCCTGTACTGCGCGGCCAGATTGGCGGTGAGCCCGGCTGATGAATGCGACGGCCATCAGCGCCCCATATTTCTCGCGGCCGCCGGAGCTGCGTGCGCCGCGTGGCGTGTGGTGGCGGCCCTGATTTCGGCGGAGAGCCGGCCTGTCGCGGGGAATCCCCCGCGTCTTGGGGCCGCGTGATGGATGGCCGCTTATCGCTTAACAAACTGCCGCCGCCACATCCTTCATAAAAGGCCGCCACGCCCCGGACGCCCGGCAAACGCACGCAGCCGGCCCTGTCAACCGGGGCGAAATATGACAGCGGCGGGCCCAGGTTACTCGTAAAGGGACTGCCGCATATTCCGAATACTGCTCTTTACAGTATTTCCGTGCAAGAAACGAGATAGGCAATTAAAACTTATGGAAATCGGAACTCATTTATTTTTGTCAATAAAAATGTTCAAATGTTTGTAAAGCTTAAGGGACTTAACTACGGGCTCATCAGTCCCTAAGTTTACAAACTACTTTTGAACTGTTGTTGTTGTGGTCTTCAGTCAGGAGACTGGTTTGATGCAGCTCTCCAACCTAATCTATCCTGAGCAAGCCTCTTTATCTCCTCATAAGAACGGCAACCTACATCCATTTGAATTTGCTTACTATATTCATCCCTTGGTCTCCCTCTGCGAGTTTTACCCCACACACTTCCCTCCAACGCTAATTTCACAATTCCTTGATGTCTAAGAATGTGTCCTACCAATCGATCCCTTCTTTTAGTCAAGGTATGCCAGAAATTCCTTTTCTCCTCAATTCTGTTCAGTACTTCCTCATTGTGTGCGCCTCGGTTGCACAGTGGTAGAGTGCCAGACTACAAATCCAAAGGTCCCGGGTTCGGTCCCCGCCAGATCTTAGGATTTTTATCAGTCACTTTCCACTTCTTTCACCTCTGGCAGTATTGCTCATGTGAAAAATACCGAGTAGCACCGTGGTTCGGAACCCGCGTTAAACTGTAGGTCCTCCTATAACTGGCTGGGTAAGTCAGTTCGAAGGTCGGAGGAAGGCAACGGCATACCACCTCCAAACAGGACCATGCCTAGTAAAGCACTGTGGTGTTCAAACAAATCTTCGGATTGTTGACTGCTTTACCTTTTACTTCCTCATTAGTTACGCGATCCACCCACCTAATCTTCAGAATTCTTCTGTAACACCACATTTCAAAAGCCTCTACCCTCTTCCTGTCCACACTGTTTATCGTCCATGATTCACTCCTAAACAAAGAAACACTCCATACAAATGCCTTCAGAAAGAACTTCCTTATGCTTATGTTAACAAGTTTCCCTTTTTCAAAAACGCTTTTCTTCCCATTACCATTCTGCATTTTATATCCTGTGTACTGCGACCATCATTTGTTATTTCACTACCGAAGTAACAAAACTCATCTACCTCCTTTATTGTTTCTTTACCTAATCTAATTCCTTCAGCATCGCCTGATTTTCTTAAGCTGCACTTCTTAATGTTCATCTTATATGCTCCTTTCAACACACTTTTGAACTAGCTTATACTAAGACGACACAAACATCCATGCCCGAGGGGGTATTCGAACTCCCGACGGCGGACGGCCGCGCGCACCACAACACGGCGCTCCAGTACGTGCGGCTAATCCGCCGCGGCGTCAATAAAATTCTTCGGAGTTTTTGGCTGCATTGTTAGTGTATAAAATCCGACGTTTCTGCCACCATTCCAAGTGGCCTTTGTCAAGCTGTTTGACTGAATGCAAAGAACTTCTGGTACTTATGTAATAGTGGGAGAAGCTGTTATCGAGAAGCACGTGTACTAACGGAACTGCCATTTCAAACGAGGTGGAACATCAGAGAGGCCATTGAAACTGTAAAGCGACCCTCAACCTGAACAGAGAGAGGACGGGTACTGGCTACCGGCGTCCTGGCTGCCAGCAGTGCCAACACTTCCCGACGACAGCGCGCGAATCATCTCATGAGCTGCGGGAGACCACTGCGGCTGAATGTGCACAGAGTACTAGCGCGCCCCAGCCAACGCCAGGAAGCAAGTAAACAGCGTGACGTCATAACCGCTGCCCGCCTCTCATTCGCCAATATCACCAATAGGAATAAACAGTGAAAACAATGAAGTACCTCTATTCCCTCCATCACAGGCCATAATATAACGACCAATAAAGAAAGCCTAATACTTTGCTAACAGCTTCTCCCACTAGCAACATTTCTTCGCTTCTTTCAACAGACCTCGTTTACACTCCTTCGCTTTTATCGGTAAGTTTTATTTACATGGCTAATTTTTGAAAGGAATATATAATTTATACAGGGGAGGGAGAGGATGAACAGGGAGAGGCGAAAGGAGAAGTGTTGGGGAGGTAATAACAGAGGTAAAGGGGATAGGTGGATTGAGGGGAGCAGCGAGAGGGGCAGGAGCTGCGCCGAATCGCCGCGTAGTCCAAGGCGTCACGCTACGCACTGGGCGGCCGTTCCCGCCGGGTTTGAGACCTCCTTCGCGCATAGGTGTGTGTGTTGTCCTTAGTGTAAGTTAGTTCAAGTAGTTTGTAAGCATAGAAACTTATGACCATAGCAGTTTGGTCCAATAGGTTTACAAACATTTGAACATTCGGAGGAAGAGCGTGAGGACGGAGCAAAGGAATGTAGACAGTGGCCCAGAGATGAGGAGTGGGGGGGGGGGGGGGGGAGTACGTGGAGAAATGAATATATGAGTAAAGAAATAACAGAGCAACGCCGGTTCTCGAGAATCCAATACAGTGAGAAGCCCAAGAGGACGAAGAGGTAAGAATCAGGCACAGAGATTATGGTCATCAAGAATCAGGAAAGAAATGTAAGATGTACGTCCAGTTGCCATGGTTAATCAGCAATGCAAAGCATTTTCAGGTTCGCTACTTTTACTATAAATGATGCTAATATTAATTACATTAATCAAAGGAAAATTAGAAATTATAACCGGCTCTAAAAACTTCAGAACAAGACACAGAAAGAATATGATTTATGCAAAGATTTTATATGTAACATATAAAGAGAAAATTTGGCGCACCTCTGTGACTGGCGGCAGGGGAAAGTGCCACGGTTTGCTAATTTTAATCTTCAAATATTCGTGTAAGTCCAGGGAAGGTTTAAACGGTGATAAAATATGGAAAAGTTGTCCGGATAAAGAGGAAAATCGGTAAAAACTGAAAAAGCTTTTTCCAGTGAGTTATCAATACCGTTCGTCCAATTGCGATAAAATTTTGTAAATTTCATGTTGAAAGCAAGAGGAGTTTCGCATCAAATAAAAATTTGGGAAAGTCACCCAGAAAGTAGAAAAATTTAGGAAAAACTGAAAGAGATTTTTTTTACTATGAATAAAAATTAATTGCCACATGGTTGTAAGAGCATCACTTGACTACGGATTGACAGGACAAGGTTTGTATGAAATAAGTTTTTGGAAAATCTACCGGAAAATTGAAAAATTTGAGAAAAACTGAAAGTGCATTTTTCAATGTGTTCTTGATTGAATTTAGCACTATAACTGACTATTCGCACGACGGGAAGGGATAATTTTTATTTTTTTTTTTCATTATATTCACTATTCTTTCCCAGAACAAGTACCTCTGTTCTGCCTTGCTATCCAATTTTTACAAAAGGGACAATGCGTTTTCAAAATTTAATTATAACTTCTGAAAAATAGTTAATAAGTCAAATAGTATATAGCTTTTCCAGAGAGTAATTATTGTTTGATATTTCGCTTTATGTACTTCAAATCAAAAAATATATTGAGTTACACACTTTCTAAAGTATTTTATCTAGTACTTTTGCACTCAAGGTATCTTCACACCAGATTTCATCACAATAGATTCACTGCTTTATGTAATGATATATAGCCAAATCGGTTCAGCCGTTTTCGAGTCTTAGCGAGACTAACGAACAGCAATTCATTTTTACCTTTGACAGTTCATATACGGGTTCAGATCATGTAAAGCGAACTTTACTCGTTCAAAGTATATTTCTGAATGCACCCATCACAATAGCCAAGTCATTATTATACATGTTTTAAATCTAAATTTTCCTCACAATTTTTCCATATTTTGTCACCGGTTAAACCTTCTGTCAATTTCCACGGATGAGACATGAACATTATCCTGGACATGATTGCGTGATTTGCCCACTCTTTCCGCCCTCTATCGAGCCGATACTTAAGGCCGGTCGCGGTGGCCGAGGAGACTGAGGCGCTCCAGTCACGGTCTGCACGGCCACTACGGTCGGGGGTTCGAATCCCTCCTTGGGCGTGGATATTTGTACCATCCTAGTTCGTAAGTAGTTCATAAGTAGTTTATTAGTTTAGGGACTGATGACCCCGTAGTTAAGTCCCATAAGCTGTACGAACATTTGAACGTTTCGATACTTAAGACTATGTTATGATGCCTTTATAAAGCTACTGCATCTTGAAACCGGCCGCGGTGGCCGAGGGGACTAGCCGGGCGCCGTGGCTCAGCGCGCCCGGTCAGAGGGCTCGACGCCCTCTGTAATAATAATGTTGTTGTTATGGTCTTCAGTCCGGAGACTGGTTTGATGCAGCTCTCCACCCTACTCTATCCTGAGCAAGCCTTTTCATCTCCTCATAAGAACGACAACCCACATCTATTTGAATCTGCTTACCATACGCGTCTCTTGGTCTCCCTCTGCGATTTTTACCCCACACACTTCCCTCCAATGCTAAATTTACGATTCCCCGATGTCTAAGAATGTGTCCTACCAAGCGATCCCTTCTTTTAGTCAGGGTATGCCAAAAATTCCTTTTCTCACCAATTCTGTTCAGTACCTCTTCATTAGTTATGCGATCTACCCACCTAATCTTCAGCATTCTTCTGTAACACCACATTTCAAAAGCCTCTATTCTCTTCCTGTCCGCACTGCTTATCGTCCATGTTTCACTCCCGTACAAGGCAACACTCCACACAAATGTTTTCAGAAAAGACTTCCTTACACTTAAATTAATATTCGATGTTAGCAAATTTCTCTTTTTCAAAAATGCTTTTCTTCCCATTGCCATTCTGCACTTTGTATCCTCTGTACTGCGACCATCACATGTTATTTTACTACCCAAGTAACAAAACTCATCTACCACCTTCATTGTTTCGTTACCTAATCTAATTCCTTCAGCATCGCCTGATTTTCTAAGACCGCATTCCATTATTTTTGTTTTGCTCTTGTTAATGTTCATTTTATATGCTCTCTTCAACACACTGTCCATTCCATTCAACTGCTCTTCCAGGTCCTTTGCTGTCTCTGATAGAATTACAATGTCATCAGCAAAACGCAATGTTTTTATTTCTTCCCCCTGAACTTTAATCCCTATTCCAAATTTTTCCTTGCTTTCCTTCACCGCCTGCTCGATGTACAAATTGAATAACATCGGAGAAAGGCTACAACCTTGTTTTACTCCCTTCCCAACTGATGCTTCCCTTTCATGCCCTTCGAGTCTAACAATTGCGGTCTGGCTTTTGTACAAGTTGTAAATAAGTCTCCTTTCCCTATATTTTACCCCTGCTGATTTCAGAATTTGAAAGAGTGTATTCCAGTCAACATTGTCAAAAGCTTTCTCCAAATCTACAAAAGCTAAAAATGTACGTTTGCCTTTCCTTAATCTATCTTCTAAGATAAGACGTAAAGTGAGTATTGCCTCCCGAGTTCCTACGTTCCTCCTGAATCCAAACTGATCTTCCCCGAGGTCAGTTTCTACCAGCTTTTCCATTCTCCTGTAGATAATTCGTGTTAAAATTTTGCAACCATGACTTATTAAACTGATGGTTCTGTAATTTTCACACCTGTCTGCGCCTGATTTCTTTGGAATGGGGATTATTACATTTTTCTTAAAGTCTGAGGGTATTTCGCCTGTCTCATACATCCTACACACCAGTGCAAATAGATTTGTCATGGCTGGCTCTCCCAGAGACTTTAATAGCTCTGCGGGTATGTCATCTACTCCTGGGGCCTTGGTCCGACCTAGGTCTTTCAAGGCTCTGTCAAATTCATCTCTCATTATAGTATCTCCTATTTCATCTTGATCTACTTCCTCTTCCCTTCCTACAACATCGTCTCTAAGTTCATTTCCTTTGTAGAGCTGCTCTATGTACTCTTTCCACCTTTCAGCTTTCCCTTCTTTGCTGGGAACTGGTTTCCCATCCGAGTTCTTGATATTCGTAGAGTTGCTTTTCTTTTCCCCAAATGTCTCTTTTATTTTCCTGTAGGCGGTATCTACTTTTCCCCTTGTTATACATTCTTCTACAGATTTGCATTTGGCTTCTAGCCACTCCTGCTTAGCCATTTTGCACTTCCTGTCAATCTCATTTTTTAGTCGTCTGTACTCCATTTTGCCTGTTTCATTTATTGCATTTTTATATTTTCTCCTTTCATCTATTAAATTTAGTATTTCCTGTGATATCCAAGGATTTTTTGTTGGTCTTGCCTTCCTACCTATTTTGTCCTCTGCTGCCTTCACTATTTCATCTCTCAATGCTACCCATTCCTCTTCTACTGTATTATTTCCCCCTGTTTCTGTCAATTGTTGCCTAAATCTCCCTCTGAAATTCTCCAGAACTTCACTTTCCTTCAATTTATCTAAGTCCCATCTCCTTATTTTCTTACCTTTCTGCAGTTTTTTCAGTTTCAGCCTACAGTTCATGACTAACAAGCTATGTAATAAAAAAAAAAAAAAAAGCTGAGCCAACAACACACCGAACAAGAACGAGCAAAAACGATAAGCGTCCGCAACGAAAAGAACTACCCATTGGAAAAAAAAGGGGGGGGGGGTGGGACTGAGGCGCTCCAATCCCGGTCTGCACGGCCACTACGGTCGATGGTTCGAATCCCCCCTCGGGCATGGATATTTGTGCCGTCCTTAGTTGTAGGTAGTTCATAAGTAGTTTGTAAGTTTAGGGACTGATGATCCCGTAGATAAGACCCATATGTTATACAAACATTTGAACATTTTTTGCATCTTAAATACGTATGATTTAAATTAATATGGTTTATATTAAGAGGTAAGTGATACGAAGTTCACTGGGTCAAAAAAAAAAAAAAAAAAAAAAAAAAAAAAAAAAAAAAAAAAAAAAAAAAAAAATAATAATAATAAACTGTGCGCCTCGGATGCACAGTGGTAGAGTGCCGGACTACAAACCCTAAGGTCGCTGGTTTTTAATCTGTCACTTTCCACTTATTTCACCTCTGGTACAGTTGCTGATGTGAAAAATACCGAGTAGCACCGTGGTTCGGAACCCACGTTAAACTGTAGGTCCCCCTATAACTGGCTGGGTAAGTCAGTTCTAAGGTCGGAGGAAGGCAACGGCATACCACCTCCAAACAGGACAATGGCTAGTAAAGCACTGTGGTGTTCAAACCAATCTTCGAATTGTCGACAGCTTTACCTTTATAGTGAAAATCAACGTTCCTGTAACAGGCACTTGCGGGACGATAGAAATCGCTTTGGCGTGTGAAGGTCTGTTAAGAATGACACAGTGCGTTGTGTTTGCAGTGAGGCCTGGGCGGCAGAGGCAGCGCGTGCCTGGGGCGTTGCGTGCGCGCCTGCTTGGCCGCTACCGCCAGGTGGCCGCGTGCCTCTGCCGGCCGTTCGTTGCCGCCAAATTACACCAGCAGCAGCAGCAGCTGACGGCTGACGGCTGACTGCTGGACGGCACGAGACGACGCCGAGGCTCAAAAGCCGCCGCCAGCCATTTCCTCTCGACTCCGAATTCCTCGCGACGGCGACCTTCTCAAATAAAACATACCCCGACTCGTGACGCGACACACAAGATCAGGATGCTGAAGAAATTCCGGCATTAAAGATTAAAACAGAATTTTGTCCAGGAATCACGTGAGCTCCACGACTGTTAGGCCGTCCGCACACGGGTCGATTCCCACTCGTCGCATCTGCGACTCGTCGTCGACGCGATTCCGTCCCCATGCGACTGCCCACGCAAGTAAATGGGAGGCCGCCAACGGGGAGATTTGCACACGTCTCGTAATCGTCTCGAAGTCGTTGCGAGCGACACTCGTCTCTTACGACCTGTAGTGCGGAAAGTTCGAGCGTGACGAGCGGATCGTACTTCATGGAGGTAATTTACCAGTCTTTTTCTGTATTTCCAGTGCAGAAAACACTTTAGAGCCCATGAGATCTACATAAAATCACTGTAATGAACTTTTAATAAATAAATAAGTATAAAAATATATAAATATTTTCAGTATTTCGAGTCTTGGCAGCTCGCAAATATTCAAGAAATGACCCTTTTCATTATATCTCAACCAGAGCTTCTGATGTTTATCTACTTTTTTTTTTTTCGACTAGTTCCGGGCATGTCCCATTTTTTCAAGCCACGTTATTTATATTCTGAAATGCTAAAAATTTTGCATCAGTCTCTTGAAATTCTCCAGCACCAACCATCCAATGATGGCGACCTTCTCAAATAAAACATACCCCGACTCGTGACGCGACACACAAGATCAGGATGCTGAAGAAATTCCGGCATTAAAGATTAAAACAGAATTTTGTCCAGGAATCACGTGAGCTCCACGACTGTTAGGCCGTCCGCACACGGGTCGATTCCCACTCGTCGCATCTGCGACTCGTCGTCGACGCGATTCCGTCCCCATGCGACTGCCCACGCAAGTAAATGGGAGGCCGCCAACGGGGAGATTTGCACACGTCTCGTAATCGTCTCGAAGTCGTTGCGAGCGACACTCGTCTCTTACGACCTGTAGTGCGGATAGTTCGAGCGTGACGAGCGGATCGTACTTCATGGAGGTAATTTACCAGTCTTTTTCTGTATTTCCAGTGCAGAAAACACTTTAGAGCCCATGAGATCTACATACAATCACTGTAATGAACTTTTACTAAATAAATAAGTATAAAAATATATAAATATTTTCAGTATTTCGAGTCTTGGCAGCTCGCAAATATTCAAGAAAAGACCCTTTTCATTATATCTCAACCAGAGCTTCTGATGTTTATCTACTTTTTTTTTTTTTTTTTTTTTTTTTTTTTTTCCGGCTAGTTTCGGGCATGTCCCATTTTTTTCAAGCCACGTTATTTATATTCTGAAATGCTAAAAATTTTGCATCAGTCTCTTGAAATTCTCCAGCACCAACCATCCAATGATGAAAATTTCGTTCTGTGTACGGATGCACCCATAACTCTCTTTGTGTCATTTTTTTTTTTTTTTTTTTTTTTTTTTTTCGCCAGTACTAGTACAACATCACAGCGTCCCCCTAATCACTAGAATTGCCCAATATAGAGTAATCATTGGAGAAAATAACCAACACCGTTTTGTAGCTCCCTATTGGAACTGGCAAGCTGACTGAAGGAAAATCGCGACCGCGACGAGTGCCAGTCCATCCGAGTGCGGACGGCCATACGATTTGTTGGTGAAGAACGAACCCAGCTATAGACTCATACATCGAAACATGCGTTGCATCACCGTGATTCGAGGGTCTTCGCAACACTGATGTTGAATCTGTATAAGGCTTCAAGGACACGGGTTCCTCAGGTTGTCCATGCATGTTACTCAGCCTGAAAAAAAGTGTAAACAACTAAGCACGAGCAGTTCGAATGCAACGGAGTGGGTAAGACGTGGTGGTCAGCTCCAGTCATAACATCGGGATGGAAGTTGTTTTTGTTGGGTGTTTAAAGGGGACTTAACTGCAGCTGGGTTATCAGTCCTGGGGAAGGAAGTACACTGCTTGTGTTGACTGTTCTTCTGTCATGCTTAGGAGATCAATTCCGGACTGAACAAAATCAATGTTATTTGGACGTGAAGGACGTACTGTCGATGACTAGCCTCGCTTTGGGCACCGAAAGGCTACCACAGCAGCTGATGACCACTGATTACGGATTTCGACTAGGGGGAACCATGAGAGGAATGTCACCAAGCTCAATAATAATTTTCGTGCAGCCATTGGACGTCACGTTTCGGCTCAAACTGTAGGCAATAAGCAGCATGACTCGGAGCTGCAATCTCGACGTTCATTGCGAGTTACAGTGTTGACATGTGTACATCATGCTGCGCGGTACAGATGCACAGTGGGACGGATTCCCCAAAGCGTGGCTAAAACACCAAGAATACGTTTAATTCACACAAAACTCATCACATGTTTGTTTTTGAGCTCGCTAATTGCGGATTTGTAGGTAAAAATTGTCTAAACAAAATGGCGCAACTAATACAGGTACGAAACCCATGAAACTCCATAACAATTTATTAATAATAGCGCAAATAGTATTTAGACACTAATAATTAATACACTTCCAACGTGATTTGTTTATTATAACAAAATAGAAAATTATTTCTCAAAAATAAATCTGAAAAAATTTCTTCGATGCCACACACATTGTTATCTATACTAATAATAAATCTGTAAATGTAGGCTTGTCGCTGTTCCCTTCAATCTTCAAAACTACTGCACGAATCTTCATGCGGTTTTCACAGGAAACATGAGAAAAGTTTCGGTCAACATATAGACATAATTTTATCAAAATCGGATCACGAAAAAAAAAAGATATCGTAATTTTAAGTGTTTTCAGTAACCGTCGTGTCTTTTTTTCAACTATTTAAAACCTCTTATCTCCAAAACTAGCTGTATCCCGCATGCCATGGGAAGAAAAAAAAGTGCTTCTTTCTGCGGGTGACATTTGAATTTAAAACATAACGACATTCCTTCGCGTCTATCGATGATCTAATTTACATAAAAATTCTTAGCAAGAAAAATGGAATTTATGATTTCGGTGTAACCTCATTACATTTTGCGTGCGTTCTGTTTAGGAATGCCTCGAAAACGCCATAGTACAGGAAAGGACAAAGTGAGGCGACGTTAGTTACATAGTACACCAAATAACTAATTATGGCGTCGCTGCGTTTTTGTCATTACCATAATTATGGTGTAATACACTACAAGAAGGGGTACAATGTTACTTACGGCGGCGGCGTTATGCGCTGATGTTGGCAACGGCCGTTGAATGCTTTTCCAAAAATCAAAAAATCAGTCCCGTAGAATAAAGAGAATAATTCTTTATGTTCACGATGAAAAAAATAAGTTATGCTGTTTTGGTCATTAAATTATTCAACCTTCTAAAGCGATGGTTCGTTGTCAACGATAGCAAACTAAACCGCTGCCACTGCAAGTAAAGTTCAGCCCAGGTAGGACAAAAAAATTTTTTTTTCTTGCTAGCTGTATCCCATATGCTTTGCAAGTCATGGAAAGAAGTGCATCTTTCAACGGGTATAACCACTAAATTATACATAGAGTAGAAATATCTATGGAGTGAGCATTGGCTTCTGTGCATCTTCTCAACATTAAGCTGGAATTATCAAGTGATACTGAGACAAATCCACTCTTTCCACACATTTATTTGCTCATAGAATTGGTTTGTACCGTATTACATGCAAAGAAGGCCCAACCCCTTTTCGCAGAGCAACCACATAACATGAAATAATATGTAAATAAATATGGCACAGAAGCAACAAGAAAGTTGAGGAAGCGTCGCTAAAAGGGCCATTTACACATTGTCATCCGTCTTAAGCGAACAAAAAACGACCAACATGAAGTCATCGATTTGTAGATTTTTCCCAATATCAGGTGATATTTTCACCTTAATGATGAAGACAGAAAATCTGTTCTGCGCATCTGAATGCTCACTCCAGAGATATTTCTGCTTTGTGCCTGCCACGAGAGATAATATACATACAAGAGCGACAAACTCATCAAAAAACACCTGCTTTCATAATTATTCGGTTGTGATTAAAATTTCAAATTACTTACTTTTGGTGCGAATTACATTAAGACGTCTTCTTTTGTTAGTACAAAAATGTTCAAATGTTTGTACAGCTTATGGGACTTAACTACGAGGTCATCAGTCCCTAAACTTACAAACTACTTATATACTAACTTATACTAAAGACGGCACAAACATCCATGCCCGAGGGGGGATTCGAACCCCCGACCGTAGTGGCCGTGCAGACCGTGACTGGAGCGCCTCAGTCCCGTCTGCCACCGCGGCCGGCTTTTGTTAGTAGAAGTTAATCACAGTCACTTATTATTCACCTCTTTCAGACTATGAGTAACTTCTACGTAGTAGATAATAACAATATCACCAAGAATAGACAAGAATCAAGGTCTTGTACTATAAACTGTTCAGTTTTTGACGTACAATAATGACAGTAATTTGATTAATAGATAACATCATTAAACACAATATTAGTACAATAGATAATTAAGGTTATAATAATAAGGTAATGCAAGTGTAATAGTTCCTAAATTGCAAGGCAAAAGTATTTTATTCCAATATTAAAATCGATAAACAGAGACCTGTAGTATCATAATGGTTTGTCTTCAGTGGTGTAAAAACTTTGGAATCAGTAAAGTACTTGAAAATGGGCTCATAACCCGAAACCTAGGTCGTAAAAATCAAGTTTCTGAAACAAGGCAATAACAAGTGTTCAGTTATTTAATTATTTTTATTTATTTGTTTGTTTTTACAACACGAATCTTGCGTGCTGTCGCTGCACTGAGTCTTCAAAACTGTGAGACTTTTGTTTGATTGGGCGTGGGGAAAAGGGGTGGCCGGTACTAGAGTCTTTCTACTGAGCCAGAATTTAGTTGACGATGAGAATTCTTTCACCGCTCCCCAGCAGGCTGTCCTGGATCCGCCCCTGTGTAGTACACACTGACACATAAAACTGATTGGGAACCACTGCACTAACTAATACTGATGGCAACAAGTGAAGCAGCTGTTGGGCATTAAACTGCTCGATAAGAGGCCGGTGCAGTCCCCGCCTGGCGTGTATCACGAGCCTGCGAGGCGCGGTGCAGTAACGGGAATAGGCCGGCGGTAAAAACGCTTCCCACGGGCTAATTTACGGCCTGGTGACACCGCCGCCACTTGACGGTTCGCAGAAGCGGCCGCGGACGCCGCAAAAACGCGCCCACAGCGGGCCGCGGACTCGCTTTAATCGCCGTAAACTTAGGCACGCACTGCCCGGCCGAGCTGAAATACCTACTGCCGAGATTTTACCGAGAAGGCGGAGGAATATCTTCCCTCCAGACCTACATCTCGGTCCACACGAATTGCCTATTAATCATTTGCGATGTTCTTTGGCGATTACTCCGACAGCAAACTGGCGTGGACGCACAGTGTAGCGCTATCTCATAGACAAAGTGCATAACAGTGCCGGAGTTTGGTGGGGTGCGGAACCGACAGTCCTATACTCTAGCGATCTCATGTATTACATGACGTTCCTTCACATTGGGTGTTGTGGTTTTTTTTTTTTTTTTTTTTTTTTTTTTTTTTTGTAAAAGTGCCGACTGTATCGTATTCGCTACAATGCACAGAATGACGAGGCGGCCTATTCGTCGTTCTCCTTTAGCGTTGCTCACGCTTGGGCAGTCTCATACTGTCTAATCCCTTACCTCCCCTTTCGGCGCAACAGTAACGCTTGTCGTGTATTTCTTTTTGTTGTAGCCCCTGAGGCAAGAGAAGTCCCCCAAAATAGTGGCTAGCTGAATTCTTATGCTGAACTGGTACCACTTTAGCCCCCAAAATCCCCAAAATCGTATTCTAAATGGGCCTGCCGGGTCAGGAGTGGGTTTGTTTATGGTCGAACTGATACTAGAATTTTTTATAAAACAAAATTACGTTTGAATTATTTATGTAAAAATAGAAAATGAATGAATGTCAAGATTATGAACATATACACGAATTTCACAGGCTTGCAGGCGCAGAATAACAGAATAAGGTAAAGGATAGTGTTCCATGAACGTAGGAAAACGTCTGATCTCGTGTACCTGTCACAAATTAATCAGTAAATTACAAGTGGGGGTCACAGAACGCGGGCGTCGCAAACGAGTAAAAATTCGCGGAAAACACGTCAAACGTAAGCTGAGTTCAGTGGAAATAAGGGAGCCCTGAGCAATTAGCACAATGTACAGTGTGTGGGCTCGTCGTGGGTGCACCTGCTTCCAACGGTGCTAAAAAAAAATAAAAAATAAATAAATAAATAAAAAAATAAAAAAAAAATAAAAAAAAACCTGAATAACTTTGCGAAGACTCTCGCCAAACAGCCGGTACGTTCCCTGCCTATCTTTCCCTAGTCTATTAGTAATTTGGCGTGGTACACCGGCTTCCGCCAGTCCACCGTTGAGCCCTCGAAATATGCTCGCAAGCTTTAACTACGAGAATGGACGTATAAAGTCCCAAACACGATCTGCATGTATCATAGCCAGACGAGAAGCGTCAGACTCGGCACTTTATACCGCTTACGACTCACCCTCAGAGCACACGTAAGACTCGCTTATTATGCCGATCGCTATGCGTCGTTTCGTAATTACGGAAGTACCGTATGTAACGTAGCAACAAGTGCGCTACAGCTCCTGCAGACAAAAGGTCTATTTCTCCGACGACGAGCATAAACTCGGCCGCCGAGATACAGCGCAGACGCTGAATCTCTAGAGAGAGAGAGTGAGCCCTCCACGAGGAGTCGCTGGGGGTGTGTCTAGACGCCATAGGAAATTCAGAATCACTTCAGCCAATGAGAGGATTCCACGTTGGCCGTGCTACGCACGCCCTCCAGTCAGCGTGCAGCAACTCTATAAATCCCGTCGCCAAGTGGACGAGTCCACTGTGAGGCCTCCCCTCTAAAAAGCCAACAGTGTAGAAGGCGAGTCCACCTCCCTGACACCCCTCGAGCCGTGCCCCGTTCGGAATGAGGAATGTTCGTTCTCTCGGCCGGGCGAAAAACTGACCGACATAGGCAGCCCCGCTAATGTTACCGTATGAATTTATCCCAATAAAATAAATGTGAGGGTGCTTCCCACCTTACATTCCGAATGACCACAATCTGTTAAAAGCAGTCAGTGACAAGTGTGTTTCGGATGAATAAACATGGCCACAAGAAAGAAAGGTTAGTATTGTCAATTCCTTAATTATTTCTTTTAAAGAAGTACTAAAATGTTGATAGCGGATACCTTACTACAATTCTATCAAGGAAAGTGGCGTGAAAGGCGGGTTTTCTTCTGAAAAATCGTATTTTAGTATTTGATCTCTGTGACTACATTTCATATGTCTGTGAGCAAATGTCTGATGTCTGCATTTTATGTTGTTAATTCGTTATTTTAATGTTATTTTATTGCTTTTAGCGCGTATTTCATGGCTGCCATACACGTGATAGGCGTTACTAATGCTTCCAGTACAAATAAAACTTCAGGAACGTGTATTAAAAATCTGAATCGAAATATTATTGACAGCTCTATACGATTCAGAAATTGCTCAGCATCTGGATGAGACCTTTGTTGCTAATTGTTCTGATATCGAAATTGATCATGACTGTGGTCATGATGATGATGATGATTATGTTGGTAAAGTTCACAATAAGGGGACGCTGTTAAGAGCATCTGAAGACGATTAATTCTTTAGACAGCGAAACTTCAACACACCCAACACAAATTCATGAAACTCAATCTCCTAGCGAACCATAGCTGACGCCTTAGAACAGAGTACATAATGGTTTTAGTAGTTTTAATAGGCATAAGTGTCAACTACTGCAAAAAGAGAGAAGAGGCAAAGGAAACAATTATTTTTCCTTTAAGATGGATATTACTGAAAATCTGATGTTCAGCAGCACTGAAAGAAACACAAACAATCCCTATCCATATGAAATAGACGGCGATGAAGAGGTTGGTGTTGGGTGTTTAAAGGGGACAATGAAAAGAAGAAAAGTTCAGTTCAGCCAACAACAAAAGATACAAATGTGCTTTCCACATGCCAGAAATGGCTGCCAAGAAAAAGAGTAGATCACGGTGCAGAGCAATGGGCTGCTCAAAGTTAACGAATGTGAGTTGTTCTTAATGTAAGGTCTTTTTGTGCTTCACTTCAGAAAGAAACTGTTTCAAAATGTTTCATACTTCATAATTTGTAAATTTGTAGAAAAAGAATGCAATTTTTCATTCTTCACAAATTTTTAAAAACGTTTTAAAACTTTTTTGTAACGTCTTATTTTTATATTTTTCTCAAAATTTTATTCCAATAAGAACATGCAATAAGTTAATTTATAACAATTTTGTGCATTTTTTGGCATTAGCAAGTGTATATATCATTTAAATAAGCAAAAATAAAGTAACATTTAGTTTTTCACCGTGTGTCATATTGTCTCGATAGCAACCCAATGCATCGCATATGATACATGGTCAGAAAAAAAAAAAAAAAAAAAAAGAAAAGAAAAAGAAAAAAAAATCATGAATATTTTACCATCAGTGATGCCAATCAACACATCAAGATTTGTTTGGTACAACTTACTGTACAAATCTGGCTTCAGGTCCTTAGGGGCTATTGGCTGTGTGTAATGTTCTGATCTACTCTGTTGTCGATTATGATAGCATCGTCTACTGCACTTAAAAACGTATTGCAGGGTTTTCGTCTAGAAAATCAAATGTTTAAAACAATTTATTTCTGAAGTAATGTAGAAAACGCAGTAGATTCAGAACACTTCAAATTTATTAGGTTTCCTTCTCACAGGCACATGAAACGTATTCAGAGAGACCAAATGATATACCTAAGAAAATATGATTCTTTGTGTGGAAAATAGTCTTTATCCTCACTAATTTCATAGAATTGTAGTCGAGGAACTTGTAAATATTTCTGAGATTAGTTAGTACTGGTTCTGAATGAAAGAAATTATTAATCAACAACACTAATCTTTCTTCTTGTAGCCATGTTTAGTCTCTTAAAACTTATTGTTCCTAACACTAAGCAGTCACTCTGCGATACGACTTATGTCCACAAAGTAAGTTCCCTTGGTTATATAAAACAAACGTGTACAGATACAGAAAAACAATGTATTGTACAAAACTCTACAAATGTTTCACTATTACTTTTCAACATAGCTCCCGAAATTTTGTAGGGACTTGTCATAGCGTGGCACAAGTTTTTGTATGCCTTTTTCACATAGAAGGTTGCCACCTGTGTATTCAACCATGTGGTAACCTTTTTTTTTCAGTTCGTCATCATCGTTGAAGTGTTGACCACCAAGGACAGATTATAGGTGTAAGAAGAGATGAAACTCGCTAGGAGCGAGGTCTCGGCTGTAAGGAGGATGATCAAACACGTCCCAGTGAATTCCCGTTAGAATTGTTTGTTCACATTCGCCATGCGACGTCGGCCATTATCATGGAAAAAAAAAAAAAAAAAAAAAAAAAAAAAGAAAAAAGAAACACCTTTTGACAGTAATCCTCTAATCCTCGGCGCCTGTGATGTATTCATAATGGTCTCTCAGTAACCAGGTGCATTGGTTGTTTGCCCTCGTCGAAAGAATTTGCGGGCACAAGGTGTAAACTTAGGGTAGTGCTTAATCTTCTCTTCAGTTGTGTGAACCAGGCCGTCAGTAATCACAGACGGGCGTCCACTTCTTTCTTCATCGTGTACTTGATCACGTCCTTCATTGAACAGTCTGACCCATCTTGTAACCATTGAATCACTCAGAGCATTTTGTCCTTAAAACTCGCAAATTTGCCGATGAATTACCTTTGGTTTAATTTTCTTTGATTTAAAAACGAATCACAGATCTGATTTCCCACGCAGCGGCATTTTCAATTACGGCTGACATTATAAAGAAGCAGTACAAACCACACGTTAGCAGCGGCGATCTGAAAATGGCGCACATGTCTTCTCCTTGAGTCAGAGTAACGGTCGTGCATGATTGGAACTGCGATCGTAGCGCTGCCGCGGATAGAAATAGAACCGGAACTTACTGGTATACGAGTAGGTCTATTACTTTTTCTGTGGACTGTATCAAATACAACACAGTCGCATTTTTTAAATTTTTTTTGTCAGTATAGAAAAAATGTTAGTAGCTTGTGGGTGGTACATATCTGCGACTTAATTTTTGAAGAAATCTTGTTAATTACACTGAAAGAAAGTTATTGTTGAATAATTTTAGATATTATCTTTACAATACTATTAAAATCACCGCAAACATATTACATCACAATTAATATTGTTCATAGGGCATGAAAGGGAAGCATCAGTTGGGAAGGGAGTAAGACAGGGTTGTAGCCTTACTCCGATGTTATTCAATGTGTACATCGAGCAGGCGGTGAAGGAAAGCAAGAAAAAATTTGGAATAGGGATTAAAGTTCAGGGGGAAGAAAAAAAAAACCATTGCGTTTTGCTGATGACATTGTAATTCCGTCAGAGACAGCAAAGGACCTGGAAGAGCAATTGAATGGAATGGACAGTGTGTTGAAGAGAGCGTCTGAAATGAACATTAACAAGAGCAAAACAAAAATAATGGAATGCGGTCATAGGAAATCAGGCGATGCTGAAGGAATTAGTTATTAGGTAACGAAACAATGAAGGTGGTAGATGAGTTTTGTTACTTGGGTAGTAAAATAACATGCGATGGTCGCAGTACAGAGGATATAAAATTCAGAATGGCAATGGGAAGAAAAGCATTTTTGAAAAAGCGAAATTTGCTAACATCGAATATTAATTTAAGGGTAAGGAAGTCTCTTCCGAAGGCATTTGTGTGGAGTGTTGCCTTATACGGGAGTGAAACATGAACGATAAGCAGTGCGGACTGGAAGAGAATAGAGGTTTTTGAAATATGGTGTTACAGAAGAATGCTGAAGATTAGGTGGGTAGATCGCATAACTAATGAAGAGGTACTGAACAGAATTGGTGAGAAAAGGAATTTTTGGCATACCCTGACTAAAAGAAGGGTAAACTTAGTAGGACACATTCTCAGACATCAGGGAATCGTAAATTTAGCATTGGAGGGAAGGGTGTTGGGTAAAAATCGCAGAGGGAGATCAAGAGGCGCGTATTGTAAGCAGATTCAAGTGGATGTGGGTTGCCGTTCTTATGAGGAGATGAAAAGGCTTGCTCAGGATAGAGTAGGGTGGAGAGTTGCATCAAACCAGTCTCCGGACTGAAGACCATAACAATAACAACAACATCTATATATGTAAAAATTAGTCTCTGTTCCCCTTCCTCATGGCTCGACATATTTGGCTATTCTTTTTCTTTCTTACTTTGTTTCTTCTTTTAGTCTCTTGTGTCTTTGTAATTCTTAGGTCAAGGTTTGTATGAAGTCTACCAGAAAATTTGAAAAATTTCAATGATCTCTTGTGTTACTATCGCATACATATCAATAGATTTGTTCTTATCTTGATGAAATTTTACACACTTTACTTTCAAAACTAGAAGAACGTCACTGCCTACATAAAATTTCATTCGGTTCATGGAGGATGGTACTTATGAAATTTTGCTCTGAGCTTCAAGAAATTTTGTACGCTTGAACTTCAAAACAAAAGTAAGCTTACTCTCTGCATTAATTTTCGTACATTCTTTAGTGGAGGGTACTTTACTTACGAACTCTAACAAAATCCATAGTTCTGCTCTGACCTTGATGAATTTTTTCCCACTTGCCCTTTAAACAATTAACTCCACGTGTAAGAGGTCAGTTGGCCCTACTGATCTCCCCAGCCAGGTAGAAACAGTCATCAAGTCACTGCATCTGAACCACACGCTATGTAGTGATAAGCAGATCTTCCACAAAATTAGATGGCCTCCATTTGGACCTCTAGCACTGCAATTTTATATTTCCCAAATTTATTTCGACACAGTTGCAGATGATATGTAAATTTACACTCAGTGCATTCACAATGCTTGTTTGAAGATGCATTGAAGATGATCACTATGTGATCGAAATCAATCTGCTGTTTTAAAAATAAAATACATACGACCAATGCTGATTATTACATCTGGTGTATTCATCATTGTGTGGTAATTGGGCACCATCCTGAAAATGGATTCAAATTACTACTATTATTACCATCAGCTCCTATCAAATGGGATTGGGGCTCATCGGAGAAAGCCACGAGTTTGCAGCAATCTAGGGTTAAACCAACATGATCACAAGCTCAGTAGAGGCGCTAAGGCGATTCGTGCTGTGAATAAAACCACTTGACTAGTCCAACATTTATTTCAGTGGTTACTTCACGAAGTGTTGCTTTTCTGCTAGCTATAACAAAGCAAACGCCGCATTCTGTGTTGGTCATCAACCTCTGTGTTGTGCATGGAGAGAGGTAATGCCTGATATCTGGGATTATCGTCACACTCTTGATGCTCTGCATTTCAGAACATTGAAATTCCTACTACTTCCCGGAACACGATGACCTATTGTCTCAAATACCGTTCCACTTTAAAGGTCACTGAATACCTGTCGTTGAGGCTATAATGAAATTATCTCATAACTTTTAGTGACCGGGATATCCCAATTGGGGTTCGGCTGCCAACTGCAAGTCTTTTTAGTGTCGCCACTTCTACGACTCGCATGTCAATGAATATGAAAGTGGTGATGATGACACACACACAACACACAGTGCCCCGCTAGGATACGAACCTGGGCCCCTTGTATGGTGGTCAGCGACACTGCCATTGAGCTACACTGACGGACTGTGCGGCTATGAGGACGTTGGAAACCTTTTCACATGAATCACCATAATACAAAGTGCAGCTCTGCCTTTTCATACCGCACGTAAGCAATAAAAGTTCAAATGTTTGTAGAGCTTATGGGACTTAACTACGGGGTCATCAGACCCTAAACTTACAAACTACTTATGAAGTAACTAATCCTAAGGACGGCACAAATATCCATGCCCGAGGGAGGATTCGAACCCCCGACCGTAGTGGCCCGTAAGCAATACTACCGCCATCTGTATTTGACTATATCGCTATCTGATGAATTTTCCCACCTCACTGTACATTCCATAGCAGCACGGGTCGCGCCACTCGGTGTGAACCCCCTGATTTGATGTCCAGCGAGCTGTAGAACGCTCAGAACCAAACCGGTTTGTGCATACGGCACGTGTACCTTAACGCTGTATAGAGAAGCACAACGTGCTGCAGCCATGAATTACTCCTTCCCCGTGACGCTAGGGAGCTACACACTGTGTACGAGTTGTCGAAGTAAGCAGACGTAGCGTAGCTGCGATAGCTTTGAGGTGACATACACGGGACGAGGTAGCTGAAGCAGACATGGATGAAAACACTAAACCCATCTGCACCACACTGGGTCACACTTGCCATTCTGGTTACTTGACTTACCTATGTAAGAAGGTTCCCCAGAAAGTAAGGAACCGCAATTTTTTGTTCTCGACCGTAAACAACAACGTAAATGTCAAGCGTCACATATAAATTATTTGTAAACGTCACACATAATTAAAGTTTTAAAAGTGCGCGCGCAAAATTTCTGGCTCTGCCCATGGAGAGCGTAGCTACATAATCGTTTGAAATTGGCGTCTGTAAATGATGTACATCGCAAGCAATATGCAGTCACTGAAATTTCTGATTCCATATAAAGAAACTGTGAGAGACGTTAACAAATGTTTGTGGAAAGCCTATTGAGCATCTGACGCCGACAAGAGTAATCTGCCGGGCACAGAGGGCTCAGTCATGCAAAGGCAATTTGGCGGAATTTCAAAATTTTCAGCGATCGTGGAAACCATCTTGGGGTTTCACACCTGACTGCTGCAGAGATCTGATATCATTCGTGAGAAACGACGATTTAAAATCGTCAGTTGGCGCTCAATCTGTTAAACAGCGCATAGACTGTGCTTGAATACTCATAATTGTGTGCAAAAGGGAGTGGCGCGATAGTGGGCACAGGCATCATGCTACGGATTTGGCGGTCGCACACACCGGAGATTCGAGTCCTCCATCGCGCATGTGTGTGTGTGTGTGTGTGTGTGTGTGTGTGTGTGTGTGTGTGTGTGTGTATGTGTGTGTGCGTTGTCCTTAGGTTAGTTTAAGTTTAAGAAGTTTGTAAGACTTTGGACTGATGACCATAGCAGTTTGATCCAATAGGTTTAGAAAAATTTGAATTTTCACTACTGAAAACATCACAAAACAGGGTTGACTAGTGCTACCCCAGCCACCTTACAGTCTGATCTAAACCCTCGAACTTCCACTTATTTGGGCCATTGAAGCATGCCATTTGTGGAAGACATTTTGGGGAAAACGTGGAGGGCGTTCTCACAGTGAAGAAACGGCTTTGTAACCAGAGGAAGGATTGGTACCCATCGTGCATGCACGCCCTTCTTCCGTGATGGAGGAAGGCCACACATGGTAAATAGGGTGTGTAGATGAAACACATTATTCCGTGTATGTAATGCCCATTATATGCAGAAAATAACTGTAGACTATTTCTCTCCGGGCTACCTCGTTTCCCGGTTATTTGTCACTGAAGCACTCTCCGGTTGGAGTTGTCTGCCGCATCTGGCTCGCAAATTAGGTAGTGCGTTAATAAATTTAAAGGACGGAAAATTCTTACGTTACCACTATAAAGTATTGACTTCCTGTCTGGTCCTTTTGTTAGTCACGTAAATATTAGGTATCACAGCATTTAAATAAAATGAACTTGAATGTCGTTGGTCATTGTGACGATCCTATCTATTAGTTAGAGCAGAACCGTCACAACCCAAATACTAGTTCTAATAGTTAAAATATTTTAAATTTCATCGCCTGCTTTGCTGATGCAGACATATCTGTTATGTTGATCAGCTTCTTCGCAGTATCAACGTTGTCATAAAACTAATTAATTTGGCTGCCTAGGTTTTTCGTAGTAAATGATAGTACACTGCTGCACGTGTGACGTCTTTTTATTATCTTCCAAAGAAACATAAATGCATCTGTCTATAAAATAAACAGACACTAGATCATGGCGTCATAGTCCAAAGCCGACCGCGGTGGCCGCGGGGACTGAGGCGCTTCAGTCACGGTCTGCACGGCCACTACGGTAGGGGTTTCGAATCCCCCCCTCGGGCATGGATATTTGTGCCGTCCTAGTTCGTAAGTAGTTTATAAGTAGTTTGTAAGTTTAGGGACTAATGACCCCGTAGTCAAGTCCCATAGACTATACAAACAACAACAATCATAGTCCAAACTGAGACTGGAATAAACTAAAAACTGACTGTGATGCGTCGCATTCGTATTTTTAGATAATGCTAGGATCTGGAGAGTTCCAGGATAAAGTTGCTATAACATTCCTGAATGATGTTTTCCTAATTATATAAGGCGATTTTCAGAAATGAAATGTACATCAGATTAATCAACACACAAAGAAGACAATTTTTGAAATAGTTATGGATCAGATAAAATTATATACAGACATATGAGCAAAATATAATTACTAAAGTGTTGGTTTGTGTACATAATTGACATTGTTAAATAATTAAGCACTCGCATAGTTTCGTTACAAACTGATTATGTTAAACCGTTTAGGATACATTACAGAACTCAAGAAAATGATAGTAGTTACAATCTTGTAGTAATATGAGTAATTCCATTACGTTCCAAGACAACAATGTTATTATTACACGATTTTTAGAAACTGCAATTAAACGGCAGTATTTGACAGATAAGTGTTAAGAGAGTAAACATTAAGGTGTGACAAAGTATTTTGAAAACATTACTAGCTTAAACCCGCGGCTCCGCTCGCGTGTTGGTTGATTATGATAGAAAATGCGCGAAACGTAAAATCGATTTGTTTTAAAGAGATTTATTGAAAGAAGTTTCTTTTTTACTGCTTTATTTATTTATTCGTATATTTCCTTATTCGTATGCTTATCCTTACATAGAACGAGCTGAAGACATTGTAGCACGCATAGACCAAAGATATGGTCTGTGGCAACACGTTTCGTTGTACGTAGCCCCCTTGGTAAAGAGTCGCAAACGTCATCGCTGGTCTTCAGTCCGAATGTTTTTTTTATAATTTGACGACTTTCAACCACCATGTCTTCCACCCCCTTATAGCTATCGGCATGGAACTGCTGTGGTGTACAACGGGAGACTTCGGACAACAGTTACACATAGGGCATTCGTTGGCGTTCTGTAGTTTTCGCTGCAGAGGAAAATATTAACAGACACACACATACAATTTTATATACACCGATAACTTTCCATCCCAGTATACTGCATCCTTTTATCATTACCAACCCTCAAGCAACAATGCAACTAATAAAACCATTTTCAAAGAGTAAATATAATTCAAAATGTTCAAATGTTTGTAGAGCTTATGGGACTTGACTACGGGGCCATCAGTCCCTAAACTTACAAACTACTTATGAACTACAGACGACACAAATATCCATGCCCGAAGGGGGATTCGAACCCCCGACCGTAGTGGCCGTGCAGACCGTGACTGAAGCGCCTCAGTCCTCTCGACCACCGCGGCCGACTAAATATAATTATTGTTCCGCATTTCGCCTTCTATTCTTCAAATTACTAAATATCCATCAGATCGCTATAAAACCGTGCCTAAAACCTTCCTCAGGTGTAAATTAGTAACTGCAGAAATATTTACGTCTCTGCGTCTTGTCGTGCGGACGTGATAAGCGTAAACCGGAGAGACATTCACATTAATATATATATAGATAAATAGCTATCCGATCGCCATAAAATCGTGCTTAAAGCCTCCCCCGGATAGACATTAGTAACTGTGCAAATTTTTAGCCTTTTATGTCTTGTGGTTCAGACGTGATAAACGTACACGGAACAGAGATTCACATCAATATATATAGATAAATAGCTATCCGATCGCCATAAAACCGTGTCTATAGCCTTCTCCAGGTAGACATTAGTAACTGTGCAAATTTTTAGCTTTTTATGTCTTGTGGTTCAGACGTGATAAACGTACACCGAACAGACATTCACATTTATAGATATAGATTTGCATTAGAATATAACTATCAAAAGACTTATGTAAGAGGTGGGGCCATTGTATGGCGTGCCACGTGCGGCATGGCAATACGAGCTCGCTTCCCAGACAGAGCAGCAACGGGAAAGAAACGCAGGTAGGAAGGCCGCGCGCACCAACATTCCCAGAAGCAGCCGCGGCATGACATCACGCCTTCCGCGCAGCAGGTCGCGTGTCACACTCCTGGGATGTCACATCGCACCTTATGGCGTGCAATACATCTGCTGATGCATGTGCGTAAGTCTAACAGGCGTGGCGACGTCTGTACCGCAAATGACAAACATCGATGCCACTACTTGCTGTGATGGGCGCCGATGACCGCGTTGTTGAGCGCCCTAAAGCTCCAATAACAACAACTTGCTGTGAAATCGAAATTATTTCTTTCACCACCACATGGCTTAAGAGTTTTACCACCGAAAATGAAACGCCGGAAAAACGTTTGACTACCTTCACAATTAAGTGATACATTCAGAGAACTGAACTTATGAAGCTAAAAATTGTAGTTTGTTGTAACTGATTTACGCTGCCAACTTGCAGAAAATGAATTATTGTAACGGCAGCGAGATATATTCGCAAAACGACGAGAAAAGCTTCTGGAGGAATAAACCTGAAGGTTCACGTCAACCCTAGGAAAACAACGTCTTAAGGGGACCTGGACGTAAAAATGACTGAAAAAAAAAACCCTTCCATCTGAAAGACAAATTTCTCTCGTTTCCAAATACGTATGATTTATTTACTATTAAACAGTCCTTACAGTCTTAAACGTTCTTTGAACAAATATCTGCAGACTGGCCACGTTGATTCTTCGGGAAAGAAATATCAACATAAATATTCCATATCTGTCACACTCATGGAACAATATAGCCAATATACAGGGACCTTGCAGATAAAAAAATTCCTGATGAGAGTTTCAACAGCTGTGTGTGGCAATGAGTACCGAAAACAGTGTTTGTTGGATGGACAGTACTCAAAATAGGTGTGACGGATGCTGTTACCTTTTTCAAATGTTTGTTAAGCTTATGGGACTTAACTGTGGGGTCATCAGTTCCTAAACTTACAAACTATTTATGAACTACCTTATACTAAAGACAGTAAAGACAGCACAAACATCCATGCCCAAGGGGGATTCGACCCCCGACGGGGAACGGTCTCGCGCATCGCAGCATAGCGCCTCAACGCGTTCGGCCACTCCGCCGCGGCATACCTGTTTCAATGATGGTATAATTAGCAGGACAAAAGTAATGGACATATTAGGCATCCAACCAGGAAATAATATATCTGCTCAGACTGCCATAGATCATCAACGACTAGTTGAAGCTGAAAGGGCTGCAGAAAAGTTCAGAGTAACGAAAACACTCCTGAAAAAGTCTGCAGAGGATAAAGAAGCAACTGGCTAGCAAGATTATGCTACTGGAATGTTATGTAAGAGACATACGGTGAGTCAAAACCCCAGGGAACATTCTTTTCTCATTTTCTCAAAACTACATTTTCAGGACGTGAGGTAATAATGGTTTTAGCTATGTCTACCAGATTTCTCCCAGCTGAATAATGGGACAGTATCTTTGTATTATGTCTAATACAATGCAGAAATGATCTGCGTTTGTCATTCTGTATATAATTTTGACGGTAATTTTTAGGCAAAATAATAATGAAGTGTAATAAGGGTTTTTCTGTTTCCTCAGATATACTCCAGTCTACAAAACAAGAGTCATAGTGTGTTCCTACGAATTTTGACAGCAGCCTACCATAGTCTATATGCTATCAGACTATCTGTGCACCAAGAAATGGTTCCAGAATGCGAACATCTATTAGGCAAAATATTGTAGTCCTTAAACTATAACAGATATTTCAATAAATTTTCTATTGCAGCTTCAGTTAATATCATTCAGTGTCGGTACAAAACGAAATTTCCTCTGGATTGGACATCAAGAGTAATGTGCACCGAAAGCAAGGAATGAAAATGCAGCCCGTTTAAGTCTAGGTCCCCTTAAGCTCAATTCCTATAGACATGGCAGGGAAGTAGCGCATGTGGTACGTTAGCAGTTCTGGCGGAAATGGCGTCCAGGCAGGTACTTGACGGTCGCATATGATCGAGTTCTTCCATTAACAAGAACAAAGAAGTGACTTGTGACAGAATATCGCAGCTTAAAAACTAAATGCCTATGAGCAACTACTTGGTTAACACAGGAGGCACAGGAGGGCCCACAGGTTTTCATGTCAGTTGAGCCAAAACAATTTCGCCGCAAATGTATTTAAAGAACCTGCTCGTCATAATTTCCTATTGATTTCTACAGTGTCCTCTTTTGCACTTGTTCAATGTTGAGAATACATAATCTAGAAATTTTAATATTTTACAACCTTTTTTTTACATTTCCAGATCAGTAAACTCTTCTTTACCTGCTGTTGTGATATGATTCATACAGACAAAGGATATTTGTCAGGATACGTCAGAATCTTGTTCACCGATCTTCTGCTTACACCTAGGTTGATTTCCGTCACTTTTAGTGCATCTCATAAGATAAATGCAAATGGTACTTCCACTGTGTCATAGATAGTATTTGCAGTTAACTGTAACTACAGTAAATAAAATGGTAGTCATTAATGTGATTGTGTTCCTATTATCTCCATGAGCTGATTTGTATGACCTCAGGTCTCCAATCTCAAATTGTTTAGTGGCTCTTCCTCTATCGCTGTTCATTTTTTTTGCACGCTCTTACAGAAACACATTGTGCATGAATGTATCGATACAAACTCAACACTAAGATATTATTCATCACTGTGTAGGCTTCCGTATCATGACACATTTGTTCAATGTCTGCGGAATTATTAGCCGAAATTTCTGTTTTGACATACACTCTCTACTAAATTAATGTTACTTGAGTATACTCCGAATAGCCGTTGTGAAGCAATTTGCATGCAATCAGAGAGCGCAGAAACAACATTATGAGTAATCAGCAGCATGTTGGTAAAAGTATGTGTGTGGAGAGGCTTCTGGGTAGGAAGTTTGGGACGGTTGTGGGTGGTGGTGGATAGTGCTAGCGAACGACTGACCAGTTGGACATCTGTCTTTTCCGCCGGATATGCGCCCCAGGCAAGTAGGGTCCGACCAATGTGCAGTTCCTGCCGGTGTCAAACCTACCGTTACTGTTGGTTTGCTTGCCACTTAAAATTTTCCCACAACTTGTCCATGTTCCACAAGGCGTATTGATACGTAACATATACTTAGCAACATGTTATGCATGTGGTATAGAGTCAACGCCATACACGACTGTGTGTTAACACGTCATCAGGCTAAACGGCTTGCGTTTGTCGTCAGTCACCTGGGGCACTTAAACAATGGTAAAACATAATATGGTCGGACAAATTACGATTTCACTGCTCCCTTCCGATGGGAGGCGTCATGTCTGGCGTTGTCCAGACGAATTGATAAAAACCGGCAGGCAAAAAGGTGTGATGGAAGACGACGGTGTCTATGGCGTCTCTGTTCGAGTCTAGAGCGTAATTTCCAGGTATCGTGGTGTGGAATTGGCATCCTAGTTGTTCTAAAGAGAACTCTGAATGGTCCGTGATAGGTTGAGATGATCGGGGACCATTTCTACCCGTTTTGGACATTTCTACGGTGTTTCTGGGTGATAACGCGACGCACATCGCTATCCTGGAATGGTTCTAGGAATATGTAGGGGAAATCCAAAGACTGATATTGATACCCCGGAGCACAGATCTGGACCATGTCGAACATATGTGAAATATCATAGAAGATTGAACGTTTGCCATGGATCTCTAAACCACGAACAGATCACAATTGGCTCCCTTTCTGTAAATGGTATCGTGGCAGCTGCAACGAGAGGAGTACCAGGGACATGTAGACTCTCTTCCGAACACATGACATTTGCTGAGTCACTGAAGTTCACTAGAAGAAAATGTCTGGATGGTTCCTTTTAAAGGGACACGGCCGATTATAACGTGTGCTCTGTCGCTAATAACATCGTCCAGGTGGGGCTTAACAGCTTTGACATAATTGCAAAACGACATATTGACCATAGCTGTCTATTTGTTTATCTCAGTGCTACCAGTTTCGGTCAGTTTACCATTATCAAGCGTTAGCAGAGTTTAGCTGAAAGCTTAACATGTCGTAACACAAAAATTCAAAATTGTAAGATAAGTATTTGTTGTCATTACTTATTTTACAATTTTGAATTTTTTCGTTACGACATGTTAAACTTTTAGCTAAACTCTGCTAACGCTAGATGATAGTAAACTAACCGAAATTGGTAGCATTGAGATAAAAAAAAAATAAACAGCTATGGTCAGTATGTCGTATTGCAATAATAACATCGTCGTTGCCGTCAGTCGGAAGACTGGTTTGAAGCCGCTCTGCACGATAACTGTGCAAAACTGTTCATCTCTGAAAAAGAATGTCAACCGGCATCGATTTCAACCCTCTTACTGGATTCGTCATTTCATTTCCCCATGCTATTACCCTTCCCCCCCCCCCTCCGTCCTACTACCCATCAATACTATGTCTTAGAATGTGCCCGATCAATCGATTTCTTCTATTCTTTTAATGAATAAAAGTCATAAGTTTCTTTTCTCCCTAATTCTGCTCAGTCCCTCCTGATAAGTTAAGCGATCTATCCATTTAATCTTCAGCATTCTACTGTAGCACCACATTTCAAAACCTATCCTTTTCTTGTATGAAGTATTCATGGTCCACGTTTTACTCACGAACAAGGCTACACAGTAGACAGATATCAGTTTTCTCCCAAATAACAAAACGCATCTACGATGTCTCATTTCTAATCTAATTCGAATAAATTCCATTACCCTTGTTTTGCTCTTGTTAATATTCATCTTGCATCCTTCCTTCCAGGACACTGTCCACTGCATTCCAGTGCTCTTCCAGGGCATTTGCTCTCTTTCCTGACAGAATTACAATCTCATCGCCAACCTGCAACGTTTTTATTTTCTCCCTGAACTTTAATACCGTTGCCAAATTTCTCCTTGCTTTTCTTCATAACTTCCTCAGTGTACCAATTGAATTGCATTGGAGAAAGACTACAACTCTACCTTGCGCCCTTCCCAAACACTGCTTGCCTTTCATGCCTTTAGACTTTTATAACTGCTATCTGATTTTTGTTCAAGTTGTATATAATTTTTCGTACCCTATATTTTACTCCTGCTGCCTTAACGGATTTTTAAATTGTATTCAACTCAAAATTTTCAAATGCTTTCTCGTAATCTACAAAAGCTAGAAAAGTACGTTTGCCTTTTCTTACCCAATCTTTTTCGATAAGTCAAGGTTAGTACTGTGTCACGTGTTTTTATATTTTCCCTAAATTCAAACTTATCTTTCAAGATGTCGTATTTTATCTGTTTTTCCAGTCTGCCGTAAATAATTCAAGTCACTATTTTGCAGCCATGACTTACTAAGCTGACAGATCTATATATTTCTCAAGTTCCTGCTTCTGCTTTCTATGAAATAGGAATTTGGAATTTTTATATTCTTGTCACTTAATTCATACGAATCATATTTTGCAAATAGTACTCTTTTATGCCAATGAATGTAACTACAAAATTATTGCTGAGAATTTATGAGATGTGACCTCATAAACACTGGGCCCGTGGGAAACTGCCACATCAAGTTTGTTCGTATTTTATGCGCTGCCGTACCGTTAATCTGATTGCGATTAAACTTTTCACACTTGATCTTCAAAACAGGAAGGAAGACACTATCTGCTTAAATTTTGTGTGGGTCATAGCAGAGGGTACTTTACCTACGAACTTCAAAAGTGTCTACCGTTTTATTCAGATCTTGAAAAAAATTTGTACACTTAACCTTCAAAATAGAGGAAAGTAAACATCTCAGTAAGATTCCGTACGGTACGTGGTGGAGGGTACCGTGCTATATACTTAGAAACCACTTGAGTGATCATGTGAAAGTTAACAGAGTTATGTAATTTTTAGCAGATGAAGCTGGCAAAAAATGGAAGTAAAGTCGAATGTTCACGTATAGCTTTCTTCAGAATCAATAAATAAAAGTGTTTAAAAGCGCAAAAAAGGAGCTTGATCCGCTGATTGTTGATAGGTGAAAAAGAACTGCGTACCTTCATTAGAACCGAAGATATCGTAAAACACACCGATTAAAATATTCAATGTAAGGACAGAAGGATACCGCGTTTCAATAAATATAAAGGATGGAGAGACTTAATTCTGATACTTGATGACAAATCTGCGAATGAATACCTTTCGTTTAAAGAAAAAATGAAGGAAATCGGTCGTATAGAACGGCCTGACCGACTGACGTTAGTTGGGAAAAATTGGAAGAAAAGTCGAATGTTCACGCACAGCTCGCTTCAGAATCAATAGATGCAAGTGTTTAACAGCGCAAATGAAAGAGCTTGATTCGCTGTGTGTTGATACGTCAAAAAGAACTGCGTACGTTCATTAGAACCAAAGATATCGTAAAACAAACCGATGAAAATATTTAATGTAAGGACAGGATTTTGCGTTTGAATAAAAAATAAAGAATGGAGAGATCTGACTTAATTCAGAAACTTGATGACAAATCTGCGAATAAATATTTTTCGTTTAAAGAAAAAATGAAGGATATCGGTTGGGTAGAACGGCCTGACCTACGGACTTTAGTTTAGAACAAGGACATCCCCTTAAGGAATATACTGAAGGAAATCGCGTTTCACTGTTGAAAAAGAAAGGTGAGAGTTACATCAATTATGATACTTGAGGACAAATCTGTGTATGAATACCTTTCGTTTAATACGCAAATGAAGGAAACCGGCCGGGTAGTTTGGTCCGGCGACTCACTTCAGTTTTCGTAGATTCTTTTAAAATATTAGATGTTTTACTAAAGTTGTGGCACATTTGTATTAAAGTGTACCAACGCATGCCAACCAAATATAAATCGCACACCAGGTATCGCATACTTAACAGGAACGATATTTGAGTTTTGTGTTTGTTATTCGCGTGGCTTGGAGAATTGTGAAGGTAGGCAGTGGGTGGCTGCCAGTACATGGGGAGGCAGACCAGCCTGTGAGGACGGAGCGGCCTCTGCTCGCCGGAGTGCGTGGGAGCGTGGACGGCGCCGCACAGCCGCCTCTGCTTGTTTGGTTGTTGTTGTTGCTGTGTTGTTGGTGGTGGTGTGGGCGCGCGGCGATGTAAACACGGCCGGGCGGTTGCCTGGCGTGTGTACAGAGGAGCCCCAGTGTGCGTGCGTACGTGTGTGTGTGTGTGTGTGTGTGTGTGTGTGTGGGCCGCGCTCAATCGATACGGCGTGGACTGACTGCGGCGGCTGATGGATGGATTGCCCGCGCTGTGCCGGCGGTACGGCCGGCGCCGCCGAAATAAAAGGCCCGCAGCAGCAGGGCGCCAGCGCCGGGCTCACAGAGGGACAGCGCCGCGCGACCGGCGCAAACACTTGCCACTTTGTATACCGCGCAGAATGGCACAGAAAACGGAAATCTTAGGACTAGGGGGTCGATGCAGTCATGTCTGTTTTCTGCCCACGTTAGTTTTATATGAACTACAAACAAAACGCCTAGATACATTATTTGGACGCACGGCACAGAACCCGCCGAGTGCAAAGTCGTATCACCTTTCTCTCGGAGCCACTGACGCCACTGTAGACCCTCCCAGTATGGGGGAAACCCGGGATGTCTGCCCTGGTCGGGAATGACCGAGGTATGCCAGATAGTCTCCAAGATGAGGTGGCGTGCATCTGAAGAGGCGAAGAGGAAAAGAAGAAAAAGTTGTAGCCAAGACGAGGAATACAGAGTTGAGGACAGTGCAAAAAGAGGATCATCGAATAGGTGGGGAGTGTCAAGAAGAGTGTCATTGAGTGGGAAAGGGTGGGTGGTTACCATGAAGAGAAATGGCGAATGGACAACTGTCAAGAAGAAGGGCATCGGGTGGGCAGAGGGATGTCAAGAGATCAGACAAATGTTCAAATGTTTGTTAAGCATAAGGGACCTAACTGCGGGGTCATTGGTCCCTCAGACACGGAGGGGGTGCCAAGAAGATGATGCTGAGTTGCAGAGATTGACAAGATAAGGGAGGTTGTGCATTGTGGCATCAAGAAGAGGGGGAACAAGAAAGTGGACACTGAGTGATCGGAAGAGGGTGTGCCAAGAATGGGGAAGAGTGTGGGCAGTGTACCAAAAGGAGGAACGTCGAGTGTGGGGCCACCAAGAAAGGTGCCTCAAAGTGCAGGGGGAGCCAACAGTCAGGTGATTGGAAGACAAGAAGAGAGATGGCATATGGGGAATACAAAGAAGAGGGACGTCAAGTGGGGGCTGCCAAAAGAGGGACATCTATGGGGTAGGGAGATGAAGAGGAATGTCGAGAGGTCAGAGGCCAAGAAGAAGGACATCGAGTGGGCAGGGGGGGGGGCGCCTAGAAGCAGAATACCAATGGGGAGAGGCACCAGGAAAAGGCATGCCAAGTGGGAGGGGATAAAAAGAGCTTTGTCGAGGGTGTAAGGGGTGCCAAGAAGAGGGACATCAGGAGGGAAGGTATGTTGAGTGTACAGGGGACACCAAGAAGTCAGGTGGAGGATCCCAAGAAGCAGGATACAAATTGGGTGAAGGTACAAGGACGAGGCAAACCAAGTGGCAGTGTGCAAAGGAAAGGGACACCGAGTGGGGATGACGTGCCAAGAAGAGGGAAATCGAATGATGGAGGTCCCAAGCAGGACACACCTGGGAAGGAAGACACCAAGAAAAGAAATGCGAAATGGGACAGCGCTAAGAATACGGAAATTGAGTTGGTTGTGGGGGCGGCGCGATTTGAGGGTGGGTGTGGAGGCACCAAGAAGAGGGGCGCCAAATAGAGGGGTGTGCCAAGAAGAGGGACGTGAAGTTGGTGAGGGAGCACCACTATCAAGTTTGAAGGTTAGTTTACTGGTTGGCACTGGACACTTTTACCTCCCTTCCTTGTCCCTTGTAACTTCGCTGTGGATACTAGGATCCTCAACATTCAGGGACCAAGATGAAATACTATAACTAGCAATAATCCAAAATTAATAATTTGATGCCGCACGAGAATGGCTGTTCGCTCTAAGGCACCTTGCTGAGGAGTGCACAGCTGCTCCCTGACAGTGGTTCGAGACCTCCCTCGGACATGGGTGTAAGTTATTTTCAGAAGTTTGTAATTCTAGGAATTGATGACATACAAACATTTGAATTTGAATAATTTGAAGGTAAGAGCAATGAACCTTAAACACGACCACTCAGCCCCTCACAGCCACGTAAAGAAGACTTAATACACAGTATTTATCACTGAGGGAAATCACATTATAATCTCATAATCACTTATGCACACATAACCGCCATCTCTGGCCGCTATAGCGAGATGTGGCGGACATGTGCGCATTAGTTGTGCCTCAGTTGTTATGTGATTGCTGTGTTTTCTGTGACGATTACTCTGTCTGAATATTTTAAAATTGTGTGAATGTGATTGTCTTCCTTACACGTCTTTTCGGCGTGGCTGTGATCGTCTGTACTGTGAGTTGCTCTTATCCTCATATTATTGGCATTCCAATTTGGACCATCCATTGTTATAATCGCAAATTACGATTGTTTATACCTGACAGTTTATGAACTGTTACCATTTGCAGCTCTTTAATTTTTGCACTCATATAGTCGATCCCTCACTTACTCAGTGATCATCAAAATTGTATGTACTCCTAGCAGACAAACAAACTTCAAAATTTTATCAGTGTTTACCCTATAGAGGAATAAAAAAAGTGAAAGATCCCAATATTTCCGTTTGCTATCACCCGGTCCTATATTATTTGCGGTGCGTAATAGGCAGTGTATTGGTGCTCTTGCCACAGAGTTGGCTATCTGCAACATGTTAAAAATAATGACGAAGACCATTACGACCTTGGTGCAGTCAAAATTAATTAAAAAAATGTTTGTTAAGCTTATGGGACTTAACTACGGGGTCATCAGTCCCTAAACTTACAAACTATTTATGAACTACTAACGAACTAGGACGGCACAAATATCCATGCCCGAGGGGGGATTCGAACCCCCGACCGTAGTGGCCGTGCAGACCGTGACTGGAGCGCCTCAGTCCCCTCGGCCACCGCGGCCGGCCAAAATTAATCTTCAGATTATAAACAGCGCTCATGTTCTTAAGGAAGAGGTTCCGTTACTTATCTAACATAATTTCATTAGAATAATAAGTAATCACATAAGAGTAAAGTGTATGAAGCAGCAGATTATATAGCCCTGCAACTACCAAGTAATTATACTTATAATACGAGCAGTTATGTTTAATACTGACACGGTCACTGCAATGTTCGTAGGTAAATAACTAGATAAGAATTTGTGACAATGTAATTCAATATGTGCTTCCGGATATACTACGTAAAATAACTGGTTTGGTTGCAGATGAGAGCTTACAAGCTTTTCTTGTGAAAAGACATTGAGAGACTTGCATTTATTTTCATTAACGTTTGTCATGGAACTTTCTGATGTCCCATAAGTACGTCAAAACTTGTAACAAACGAAAGGCGCAGCATGCTTTCTCGGAAGCAGCATAATCGCCAAGAAGAGAAGTGACTTCAGACATTCACTATCGACGTCAACAACGCGTAAGGAGCGCAGAGAAAGATGAACCACACCAAGCACCAATGAAGCATACTGATTCAAGTAATGTTCATTATTTTCACTAATGTCTATCGTCCTTCTCCATAGTCTAGAGGGCAACGTAGTGGGTTGCCAAGCAGGGTACCCCCCACCCCACCCCAGCACCTCCCAAAGATTTTTAAAATTTTTATTTTTAAACTGTTCGGCACCGGAAATTTGAAATAGTATATATGTAATAAAACACAACATACCTACAATTTGACAGGCACAAGTGAAAGTGACAGTGGGTCACCAACGTGATGTCGCCACTGAGAACGTGTGCTGGTGTCACTGCGAGCGGTTTTAATGCCGCCGCGAGCAGCGTTGATGCTGCCGCTACTGACACTGCTATGCTGAAGTTACGAGCCGACTGCTCATATGCTGCGATCCTCTGCTTAGCAGGTCAGCGACGCCACCGAGTGGAATCTTACGAACAATAGTACTGTTATTTTAGTTCCATTTTAACACATAGAGTTTCATGTTAAATAAACTATAAAGACCTTTCTGTTTGGCTAGTAACATAGAAGCTGCTTAATTATTTTATGCCGCGGTGGAGTAGCCGAGCGGTCTAAAGCACCTCGCTGCGGAGCGCGCGGTTGCTCGCCGAGGAGGTTCGCGTCCTCCCTGGGGCATGTGTGTGTGTGTGTGTGTGTTGTCCTTAGTTTACTTTACTTAGTTTAAGTAGTTTGTAAGCTACGGAATGATGACCACGCAGTTTGGTCCGATAGATTTACAGACATTTTAACATTTTGAATTATTTTATGGGCTGATTATATACACTTCGTTTCCACCACGTTGCTCCTCTTCCACTTTCAAATTAATGCGAGGCAACTCATTTTGTTTCGTAGTACAATTGCTTAAATTATAAAAAGGATAAACAGAAGCCATAGATTAATCAATTCATTAGGCTTTATTTTTAAAAAGTAAGCACCCCCCAGAACCAAATCCTGGCTGCACTGCTGTACGCTAGGCAGGTTGAACACGATCCGTCCGGTTGTGGTCTTACGGCCAGAAATGCCACACGATCATCATCATCATCATCATCATCATCATCACTAAGTATCAGGTGGATGTTTATGTAAACCATCTATGCAACTGAATTATGAAAGTTTTATATTGCCGCATCCATTTCGCCTTTATTTGGAAGGCATAATCAGTGGCCTGTATTATATACTTGTTTATGTTATACAATATTTCGTCTTTACGTTTTCAGTATTTTAGGTTGTAAACAATTCTGATGTGTTATCTAAGTATAATTAATGATATTTTGATGTTATTACTTAAAATTTTTGGTGGAAATTGGTTTACATTTAGTGCTCCTTGGTGACTTCAGATTTACTCTTAATTACCCCAATCGCTGGTTCTCAAGCTTTGCTAAGATTATAGCCACATACGCACTAGGATTCTGATACAGACGTCGAGATACTGGGAATGCGTCATTAGAGAGGCCATTGAAATTCGCACTAGTGACGACCTCATAAACCGTGACTGTGGCTCTAATCTCAGAAAAGCTTGGGAACCAGCGATTGGATTAATTAAGAGTAAATCTAGCAAACGTAACGTAGTGACGACCACGGCGGACAGAGCCCTCACACCGACGTCATCTCAGACGCCGTCGCAATCGGTTTCACTGCGCGACCGCGGCGCGGGGCGCGGACCGCGGAGGGGTCGCTCCGTGGACCGAGGGTATTTACATCGCCCGCTACCAGGCTAGAACCCGGTTCCCTTTGAGCCACTGTAGCGTGGGGATCTCCTTGCTGACGCGTTTCCAGGAGCTCAGTCCGTCAGTTCACCTGATGATGGCGACATGTATGATCGCCGAAGTATTGTGCCCGTTGGACACTGTAGACCGGCAGTACACACGTGGATATTTTGATAATCAAATACGCCGGGAGAAACTCAAGAATCACATTCCGATGTTTGTTCGGATGCAAGTTCTCTTCTGCAGGGATTTTCTCTTTATAACTCATGTGTTGCTACTTCAAAGTAAAGGCACTCTGAAGAGGTACCAAAGACACGTCCTTAGTGCAATTATATAATTTTAATCAAAACTGTGTAGAGTTCTACCATACATTTCTGAGAAAGTTGAGATATTAAAAGTAATTCATACAGTTGAAAAATATACTCGACCATGTTTCATTATACTCAGATCATAGTATCCACCACAATTGTACTTCACCGATTTCAGTTCTTTCACAAAATTTGGAGTGAATGTGTGAGTGGATTATTAACTTGTATTTTTCGTCAATCAGTTTCAGAAAACAACCGAAACAGATGACTTAAATTAGGTATTGTTATGTTTCATTACAGGTAGATGCTGCTGTGTCTGAAAATGTGGCCACCCTATTAACAGTCAATTTGGTTACGTAGAAATTACTTTCACATTAGGAGATTTCTCTCCATTGAGAATGACGTGCTGTGTTCTGCTCGGTGTTTATACCCTGTGAGTAAAACACATCCCGCTACTTCTGCGAAAGTCACGTATCGGTTGCGGAGGTAGAGTGGGCGAGCACTCTAAGGCGCCGAACTGCAGAGCGCGGCTCCTCTCCGTCGGAGGATCGAGTCCTCTCTGGGGCATCGGAGTGTGTCTTGTCTTCAGGTTAGTTTAAGTTAGTCCTAGTATCTAAAATAATTGGATTCGCAACAGTTGTTAATTTTGAACTTTATAATTTTTATTCAATACCCGAGTTTAGAGACCTATGTCTCATATTCAAGTGCATCTGGAATTTACAATCAAATAAAATAGTGACGTCTGTCATATAATAAAATGGCTACGCTACACCTTTATTAAAATGATTAGTACAAAGGGAGTATATGTACTTAGCGAGTCTGGTACATGCAATAAAAAAGGAATCTTAGGGTTTAACGTCCCGTCGACTGCTTGGTCATTAGAGACGAAGCTAACGCTCGGATTTTTGGGGAAGGATGGGGGAAGGAAATCGGTCGTGCCCTTTGAAAGGAACCATCCCGCCATTTGCCTGGAGTGATTTAGGTAAATCATGGGAAACCTAAATCTGGATGGCCGGAGGTGGATTTGAACCACCATCCTTCCGAATACGAGTCCAGTGCGTTACCACTGCGCCACCTCGCTCGGTGGTACATGCAATAAGCCGGGTGGCGCTGTTGGCAACTTGGGCGCGACATAGCCACTCACCAGGCAGGGTCTGCATGTAAAACAATATGTCCCATAATTAGAAAGAGGAACAATGAAAAGATAGAAAATCGGCATAATTAAAAACAAAAAAATGCTGCATATTTCCCCGCACCTAACCGTACCGAACCAAAAATAAAAATAAGGCTCATGTAGAAATGCAACTTACAGAAACGCCAGATCACCCTGTAAGCACTACAGCGGCCACCGCAACAGTTGAACTGCAGGCATGCAGCGGTGTGATCAACTGAGCGCTAGTGCAACGTCTTGCTCTCAGTTGTCTTAGGCAAAGTCAGTGTTTTTCAGTCTGTGGGTCGCAACCCCAGGGGTGTCGCAGAGTCTTGTTCTGGGATCACTGTCACACGAGGAAGTACTTGTACCATAAAAAAAAACTATGGAGTTCAGTAATAACAATCGTATGCCTAAGTGATATTTATTTAATGTTAAAATTGCAGAAAAATGTTTGTTAAACTTATGGGACTTAACTTCGGGGTCATCAGTCCCAAAACTTACAAACTACTTATGAACTACTTATGAACTGAGGACGGCACAAATATCCATGCCCGAGGGGGGATTCGATCCCCCGACCGTAGTGGCCGTGCAGACCGTGACTGGAGCGCCTCACTCCCCTCGGCCACCGCGGCCGGCTAAAATTGCAGAGTTTCTTGTGTAATAGTGATTATGAATTAAATAGATCATAAATTGCTTTATGCTATAGTGAGTTAATGATGAAAAAGCGGAAAGTCTGCAAAGTGTTTCAGGAATAATCAATAGGAAAAAGAACATCATACAACAAGAACTCTGAAAAATTCGAAAAAGTTTTACTTGAACATCATAGAACAAGAACTCTGAAAAATTCTAAAAAGTTTTACTTTTTTACAAATCGTGGAACCTTTCTCAATGAGCGTAATTCACGTGCGAAGCTTGTCTGAAATGTGTAAGACTTGTTAAGCAAATTACATATTTCTGTCGGAAATCTCATAAAAATTCCGGATAACACACAAAAAAAACTTCGCCCAACAATTAAAAAAAAGCTGTAGTGAAAGAAATAGCACTATATTTGTTTTCTTGGAGATTATTTTGTTTTGTTACGGCTCCTGAGGAGGGAGTTTCCAGAAAATTTGTATTTGGTAGAGGATCGCCTCAGTATTATTACTTGAAAGGCGGTCCCACATTCGAAAAGGTTGGAATACTTTAGTCTACGTAAAACTTCCTGACATATTAAAATTGTGTGCCAGAACCGGGATTCGAACCGTCGACCTTTGCCTATCGCGGGCAAGCGCTCTGCCGTCTAAGGTACACGGTCCATCCTCACAACTTGACATCTACCACTACCTCACCTCCTACTTTCCAAACTTCACAGAAGTTCTGTGAACCTTGCATGAATAGCATTCCTGGAAGGCTGCAAGAAATTCTGCTGCGAAATTCCGTGTTGAGAGGCGGGATAGCTCAGATATATCTACATCTACAAGGGATACTCTGCAAATCACATTTAAGTGCCTGTCAGAGGGTTCATCGAACCTCCATTATACTATTAATCACCCGCTCCATTCTCGAATAGCGCACGGGAAGAAAGAACACCTGAATCTCTACGTGCGAGCTCTGATTTCTCGTATTTAATTCTGATGGTCATTTCTACCTATGTAAGTGGATATCAACAATAATTTTTGCATTCGGAGGAGAATGTTGGCGATTGGAGTTTCGTAAGTAGCCCACGCCGCAGCGATAAGCGCCGTTGTTGTAATGATTCCCATCCCAGATCCTGTATCATTTCCGTAACGCTGTCTCCCCTGTACCGTGAAAATACGAAACGAGCTGCCCTTATCTGGACTCTTTCGATGTCCTCCGTCAAACCCATCTGATAAGGATCCCACACTGGGCACAAATACTCCAAAACTGGACGGCCAAGCGTAGTTTATGCAGTTTCTTTTGTAGTTCTGTTGCATCTTTTAAGGGTTCTGCTAATAAAACGCAGTCTCTGGTCCGCCTTTCCCACGACATTATCTACGTGTTCTTTCCAGTTTAAGTATGAAGTAATAGTAATTCTTAGGTATTTAGTAAAGTTTACGGCCTTCACTTTTGATTGATTTGTCTTGTAAACAAAGTTTTGACGGATGTTTTTCATACTCATGTGGACGACTTCACACTTCTCATAATTTAAGAGTCAATTCCCAATTTTTACACCATAGTGATATCTTAATTTAGATCGTTTTGCAGTTGGTTTTGATCTTCAGATGATTTTACTAGACGTAAATGATGGCGTCATCTGCAAACAACCTAAGAGAGCTACTTAGATTTCCCCCTAAATAGTTTATGTAAATAAGGAACAGCAGAGGACCAATAACACTGCCCTGTGGTACGCCCGATACCACTTCTGTTTTAGTCGATGCCTTACCATCGATTACTATGAATTGTGTCCTCTCTTGCAGGAAATCCCCGATCCAATCGCAAATGGGGCGATATACCACAACCACGCAACTTGATTAAAAGCCGTTTGTGAGGCACGGTGTCAAAAATGCTTGCCCGCGAAAAGGAAAGGGCCCAGCTTCGGATCCAGATTCCGACACACAATTTTAATCTGACAGGAGACAAGTGTTTTTCAACCTTTTCGAATATGCAGCCCCCTTCCAAGTAAAAATATTCTGGCGACACCCCTCCTCAGAAGCCTTAACAAAACAGTGATATCTCAAAGGGGGAAATATAAATGCTCTTTCTTTTACTATAGCTTTCTTTTTAAATTGAGGACGAAGTTCTTTTCGTGTATTTTTCGGAATTATTTACAAGAGTGAAAGTTTCATACTGGTTTAGTAGTTTGTAAGCCTAGGGGCTGCCAGCCACAGTAGTTAGATTCCACTGATTTACAAACGTTTGCCTCTTGCTTTGCCTGAATACCCCGCGTATAACGCGCCGTGTGACAGCAGCAGGTCGCGTCGCGGCTCCAGGGCGTCGACCCCTGGCTGCGCCGCTTCCCAGTATCGGCCGCCGGCTGTCAGCCGAAAAATACGCCGCGTGTGTTTAGGCGCGGTGCGGCGCCGCTATCGGAACCTGTTTGAGGCGAGGTGGCTGTAATCGGGCGCGCACAATGAGGCCCGTTCTTCGGGACGGCGCTATCTGCGACCCCAGCACGGCGAGGCCGCCTATCTCGCCCGCCTTTGTCCTCTGTGCGCCCTCGTCGCCTTAATGGCCGCCAACTGCACACTCTGGGCGAACGCCGGCTTGCTTACCTGACCATAGGTGCTCGCTCGGACTGAAAGGTGCACTTACTTCCGTGACAGCCCGGTAGATGTCAGAGTAGTCGCTAACCACGTAACGCCCTGTATCAATAAAGGGAGAGTATAGGTTCACCGTATATTGCTGTCAACAACTCTAATTCCCATTTGCTTCATCAGGGTGGCCCAGGGCTCCGTCCTCTCGTCGCTACTTTACTTCATTTATTCGGCCGATATGCCTCAACCTCAGCCTCCCGTCCATCTCCTCCAGTATGCTAACAACACCACCTTCCTCGCTCTCGCCCCTTTCATTGCTCATTCCCAGCAACTTCTTCAATCTCACCTTTTCCAATTCGCCACTTGGTGTAACTAGTAGCTCCTTTCTGTCAACCCCAATAAATCCCGGGCAGTCGTCATAGGCCGTACCGCACGATGCTTCTGCCACTACAACCTCTACCTCATTCTCTGTAGCCGTCCTATTCCGCAAACTCCCACCCTCAGATACTTAGCCTCACCATCGACCGTTCCCAAAAAAATGTTCAAATGGGACTTAACTATGGGGTCATCAGTCCCTAAACTTACAAACTACTTACGAACTAGCTAAGACTAAGGACGGCACAAATATCCATGCCCGACGGGGGATTCGAACCCCCTTGACCGTTCCCTTTCCTGGACACCCTCACCTCAAGACTGTCAACCAGAAAGCCTTTTCTCTCCTCAACCTCCTCAAACTTCTGCCTGGCCAGACATGGGGACTCAGCCTATCCACAATCCACTACACTTGCCGCTCCCTAATGTGTTCTGTCCTTCGCAGCTTCCACCCTGCCTGGATATCCTTCCTCCCCCTACCTGCCTATTCTAAATCCAAATCCTGGAGCCCCACGCTCTCCGCCTCAGTTACCACATCCCCCTCTATTCCCTCACACAGATCCTCTACAATCTTATTCCTTTCCCACACCTTTCTGTACATATCCCAAAAATAGAATCCCATCATCATCTGGTTCCTCCTCTCCTACTAAACCCTTGGCCTCTGCCTCGCCTTTTCCAATGCATCCCTTCTTCCCTACACCTGCACACTCTCCACATTTTCTCCGAGGGTAAATTTCGCCACCTTCCTCTTCCAGATGATGCCCTCCGTCCCGAAATCTATCCTTCCTGTCAACCCTGGTCCCACCCCGTCCTCATATATGATACACCCTCTCTCCCCTATCCCTTCCTCACCCCTCCCACGCTTGGTCTCCCCCTCCCACTTTATCCCTATGAGTTCTTCCGCCCTTCTCTCATATCTCCTCCCTCTCCTTTCCCCACACCTCCGCCCATCCTCTCCTTCCCAATCCCCTGCCCGCCCTTTTAACCAACATAATTTTAGCAGTGTACAGTGATGTGGTGCTGGTCTCTTCAGTGCCGTTAAACGGCAGAACCAGTGTTGTTTGTGATATTTTCCGTCTTCATCACCGTTTCAGTGTTGGTTTCAACATCAGTGTTTTTAGCCAGCGAGGCACCTTTTCAACTGAAAACGTATGAACTTTGCACAATTTTAATTCATTTGTTCGCCCAACCCTCCTTTGTATGTCGATATCTTCGTTTGTTTCATATTTATGTATTTATTTCACTCTGCTCAGCAGCTCGTAGATCGGCCGAGGTCGCTGCCAGCGAACCCCATATGGGGCACCGAAATTAAAAAAAAAAAAAAAAAAAAAAAAAAAAAAATGGTTTACCGTAATCATCCACCTGCGTGAGGTCATTTTAACGTATACAGCTCCTAAATACCCAGGGTGAATCATTCTCCATGTTTTCCCCATTAAGGTTGGAATCGCGCTGCACTAACAGCAAAGAGACGCATGCATTTCCACCTTCCACCAACGATTTCGCAAAAACGAAACGGTAGAAATAATCATCTTGAAGTTCAAGCACTTTTTTGGTCCGTGTTGGCTTTATACATTTTTAAGTTAGTTTCTTCTGGGCAGTGGTGCTGTCAGGATTTGGTTCTGGGGCGGGGGGGGGGGGGGATGATTTTCTTTTTATTTAGCCTATTGAATTTATTAATTTATGACTTATTTTTATTTAAGCAATTATACTACGAACACAATTGCACAAGAAATAAAATGAGTAGGCTCGCATTAATTTGAAGGTGGAAGAGGAGCAACATGGTGGGAATGGAGTATCTCTATGTGTAAAAATTAAAATAAAATAACACTATTGTTGTTCATCAGATTCCACTCAATGGCGCCGCTGCAATCATGGATGTTGTAAATGTCATGCTCAAACAAATAATTTTATATACACATTACGTATTAGAGTTTTGTGGCAGCTGACGTTCCTCAAGGACACTGAAGTGCCTTTTTTTTTTTTTTTTTTTTTTTTTTTTTTTTTTTTTTTATTCTTGCGATCTATACGTACTATTTGTAGGATAAGTGTGCTAGTACTGAAATTCACGGAACGCAAGAGTTTCATCTATATTCTCTAGTCAATGTATGAAAAAGGCATTTACAGTATTCTTTATTACAGTGCGTCCGCAGTTCATTTGCAGGTAGTTCAGGAGAATGTTTACGTGCAGGTAGATCTGAAAACAATATCTGCAATTCGTTGATCCATATTTCACGGCATATTAACTAAATAGAACAAATACACTTTTAAGAGAAAACGGTATTACTTGAAATAAGTCGAAATATCACAGAACGTAAATGATATTCAATTAATTATAGTTTCAGAAAACTCCTAATCAAGATAAAAAAAGTCAGTAGCGGAAAGCGAAACATTATCACGCCTTCATCCACATCGCTACAGCGGCTACCAGCCTGGAGTGTTCCTAACTTACCGAGTTACCCGCCCGTGTGGCGTTTGTCGACTTTAGATTTCATTTAATTGTATTAAAAACGATGTATGTTTGTTACCTCTTCAGTATTTCATTACTTTGAAATAGCAACACGTGTGTTAAAAGGGAGGGGAGGGGTTATGAAAATACGAAAAGTAAGATGGCGTCTCTGCAGGAGAGAGATTGCACGTCAACAAATCTCGCTCAGTCGATATACACAATCGAAAGTCGAAACTGGGGATGTTTACGTCATAATGACTTCCGCAGTGGTATGATGGAAGTGAACCTATGCTCTCCAATAAAGGAAACAGCTCCAACTCTGCAGCGGCCGCCATTTTCTGGCCACGCGTTTGGCGTTCTGCCGTAGCGTTCCACAAGTCAACTACGTTAAGAGTTTATAGTCACTCTACAACGTAAGTGAATATGCAAATAATAGCGTAGTAACAAAAATATTCACCGAAGCACAGTTTTGTATCAGTGACTTCCAAAACACCCGACGCAAGCAGTCAACACGACAGAATTTGTAAACCAGTCTGCTAGAGAAAGTTGATAGACATAGGCATTTGCGGGTCAGTAGGTATAATTACCAATAAATTTTTGTGCAGACAGTGGCGAAGACGGGGGATGGCTATAGGGCTGCATCCCCACCCCCTTACAACTGCCTTCGTGCTACCCCACTCTGTGCCTCTTGATTAAAAATAAATACGTAAATAAAATGTTTGTAGATTTTATGGGACTTAACTACGGGGTCATCAGTCCCTACACTTACAAAGCACTTATGAACTAGCTTATACTAAAAACGGCACAAACATCCATGCCCGAAGGGGGATTCGAACCCCTGACCGCAACGGCCGTGCAGACCGTGACTGGCGCGCCGCAGACCGCTTGGCCACTTCGGCCGGCATAAAATAAAATAAAAAGAGTAAAGAGAAAGAGGGAGGGAGGAAGAAAGAAAGAAAAATCACTCCTTAATCTACCCTTGTACGAAAGCTCCCCTCGTTTCTGTGTTGTTTCCTTAAATATAATACAACATTTTTAACAATCATTTATAATTACTCTGAAATAACGTGCATTGTGATAACCCTTGCGGAACCACACGTTCATGACAAATATGTCACCGAAATATTTGTATTTCACATACTTGTGCTGTTACTTCTGTAGTGTAATTTGATTACCGACGAAACCAATTATGCTATTTCAAAAGTATGTAGTCATTCCACCTAGAATAGCGTACTAAGTACGTGTTAATTTTAACCATTACCTCAAATGCAGAAAGCGAAATCACTTCCTGAAGTAACACACCAGTATTATGCACGTGTGGTTTCTTACCTCATACAGTTTAGCTGATTGATAAGAGACTGTATGCAGTCACACCCTGCGATATTTTTGTATTGCTTTTCCTTTGTGAGATGTTAACCAGTTTGTGTCCTTGATCTACAATTAGCGCAACGTTAATGAGTCAATATTCCTGAAAGAGTAATAAGAGAAAAAAGGTTACTTTATCGTACCGGCAGCTGTATTAAAATGTTCGTAAACCTATGAGACCAAACTGCAGTGGTCATCAGTCGCTAGACTTACAAACTATACAAAGTAACGTATGGTAAGGCTAACACACATACCCATGCCCGAGGGAGGACTCGAACCTCCGACGGGGAGCAGACGCGCACCTCCACACCAAGGCGCCTTATAGCGCACGCCCACTCCCTCGCGGTGGTAGCTGTATTAGCTATCTCTCAAACTTAGTTATTGTAAACTGTCTCATAATATGTACTGATTAAATGAAAATTCCTCTTGCCAGTAAACTGTTATTAGTTGGCACTGTTACATATGTGACAAGTAAAAGAAAAGAGACGTCGGTAGGAATCGAATCCTCGACCATTCCTACCTCACATGAAAACGCAAGAATCAACAAAATTACGCTTCAGTAACTTCGACACCGCGCAATTGCTACCTAAGACATTGTAATGAAACTATGGAACTGAAAGCACTCTATTAAACATTTAAAACTCTGGCATTTTATAATGGTGAGACATAGATTTCAGAACCAGGTTTCAAACTGTAAGCCATACCCAGGGCAGAAGTAGACTCCGACCATATCTTATTGCTCATAAACTGTAGGCTGAAACTGAAGAAACTGCAGAAAGGTAGAAATATAAGAAGATGGGATCTGGATAAATTGAAGAAACCTGATCTCGTTGAGAATTTCAGAGGGAGCTTTAGGCAACAATTGACAGAAATAGAGGAATATAAAATAGTAGGGGAAGAATAGGTAGCTTTGAGAGATGAAATAGTCAAGGCAGCAGAGGACCAAATCGGTAGGAAGGAAAGACCTACAAAAATCATTGGACACCTCAGGATATACTAAATTTAATTGATGAAAGAAGAGAAAATAAAAATGCAGTAAATGAAACAGGTAAAATGGAGTACAGACGACTAAGAAAAGAGATTGACAGAAGTGCAAAATGGCTAAGCAGGAGTGACTAGATGGCAAATATCTTTAGTAGAATGTATAAATAGGGGTAAAATAGATACAGCCAACAAGAGAATAAAAGAGACAGTTGGAGACAAGAAAAACTGTTCTATAAATATCAAAGTCCCAGATGGAAAATCAGATCTTAGCAAAGAAGGGAAAGCTGAAAGTTGAAAAGAGTATACAGAGGGGCTCTACAGAGGAAATAAACTTAGAAATAGTAGTGTTGGAAGAGAAGAGGAAGTAGATGAAGATAAAATAGGAGAAACTGTACTGAGAGAATTTGACAGGGCCCTGAAAGCCTAAGTCCGAACAAGGCCCTTGCATTAGATGACATTCCCTCAGAGTTACTTAAGTCTCTGGGAGAACCAGCTATAACAAAATTCTTCTACCTGGTGTGCAAGGTGTATGAGACAGGCGAAATACCCCCAGACGTTAAGAAAAATGTGATAATCCCCAGACCAAAGACTGCAGACGCAGACAGGTGTGAAAATTACACAACCATCAGTTTTATAAGTCATGGTTGCAATGTTTTAACACATATTATTTACGGGAGAATGGAAAAGCCAGTAGAAGCTGACGTAGGGCAAGCCCAGTTTTGATTCAGGAGAAATGTAAGAACACGGAAGGCAGTACACACATTACGACTTATCTTAGAAGATATATTAAGGAAAGGCAACCTTCGCTTCTAGCTTTTGTAAATTTGGAGAAAGCATTGGACAATGTTGATTGGAATACACAGTTTCAAGTCAGCAGGAGAAAAATGTAAGGAACAGAAGATTATTTACAACTTATAGAAAAACCAGAGAGTAATTATTAGACTCGAAGGGCATGAAAGGGAAGCGTTGATTGGGAATGGCATAAGACAGGGTTGTAGACTTTCTCTAATGTTATTCAATTTGTACACTGAGTAAACTGTAAAGGAAAGCAAGGAGACATTTGGAGAAAAACAATTCGTTTTGCCGATGACATTGTAATTCTGTCAGAGAAAACAAATGATCTGAAGAGCAGTTGAACAGAATGGACTGTGTGTTGAAAGAAGCATATAGGAAGAAGAGGAAAAGAAGGGTAATGAAAAGAAATCAGGAAAATTCAAATGCTCAAATTCAAATGTTCAAATGCTTGTTAAGCTTATGGGACTTAACTACGGGGTCATCAGTCCCTAAACTTACAAACTACTTATGGGCTAGCTAATACTAAGGACGGCACAAATATTCATGCCCCAGGGGGATTCGAACCCCCGACCGTAGTGGCCGTGCAGACCGTGACTGGAGCGCCTCAGTCCCCTCGGCCACCGCGGCCGGCGTCAGGAAAATCAGGCGATGTTGAAGGTATTAAATTAGGCAACGAAACAATAAAGACTGTAGATGAGTAATGTTACTTGGACAGTAAAATAACACATGATGGATGCAGTACAGAGGATATACAATGCAGAGTGGAAATGAGATGAAAAGCGTTTTTGGGAAAAGAGAAATTTATTAACAACGAATATTAGCTTAAGCATAAGGAAGTCTTTTCTGAAGGCATTTGTGTGAAGTGTTGCCTTGTACATGGGCGATAAATACTTCAGACAGGAAGAGGACAGAGGCTTGTGAAATGTGATACTATTGAAAAATGGTGAAGATCTGGTGGGTAGATCCCATTGTTAATGGTGAGATACTGGACATAATTGGGGAAAAAAAGAATTTTTGGCATGCCTTGACAAAAAGAAGGGATCGATTGGTAGGAGATATTCTTAAACATCAGGTAATTGTGAATTTAGCATGTAAGGCGGAAATTGTGGGTTAAAAATCATAGAGGGAGGCCAAGAGACGAATACACTAAACAGACTCAAGTGTATGTGTGTTGCCGTGCTTAGGAGGAGGTGAGGAGGCTTGCTCAGGACAGAGTTGGATGGAGAGCTCCATCAAATCAGTCTCCGCACGGAAGACCACAAAGACAACATTTGTAGTACCAAACTGCTATGGTCATCAGTCACTATACGTACAAACTACGTAAACTAATTTCCAGTAAGGATAACACACACACACACACACACACACACACACACGCACGCACACACACACGCACACACACTCGTACCCAAGGGAGGACTCGAACCTCCTACGGAAACGGCCGCCCAGACCGCAGCGTGATGCCTTAGACCACGCGGCCATTTCCTGTGGCCTCTATTAAATGAAACGATAAAATTCCACATTCATTTGTTTATTATACAAAAGACAGCATAGAGATGTCATACTAAACAGTAGATACACGTGAATTAACTACAAGTTTCTTCATATTTAGCAATACAAAGATTATCACTCAAGGCGCCCCAGTAAATGAAAGGAGGAGGCTTAGTGTTCAACGACCCGTCGACATCGTGGCCATTAGGGACAGAGGTCACGCTGGAATTATTTATATAAGGATGGTGAAGGAAATTGGCTGTTCCCTTTCAAAGGAATCGTCCCGACATTTGCTTGGAGTGGTTTACGGAAATAGCGGAAAACCTAAGTCAGGATGGCTGAAGTTGGATTTGACCCTCCGTCCTTCAAATGCGAGTGCAGTGAGTTACCACTGCACTACCTCGCTCGGTGGTAACTTGAATAAAAAGTTGATATGTGTAGATATGAATTCTATACCACAAAACCGGTCAGTAAGTTCTTTAGGTAATAGAAAACGTCCTTGTAAGAGACACAACCGTCGTATTGGGAAATAAACCGTAAATTAGTACATTTCTACCATATATGTAGTGGCTTACGTTGGCTCGGAAATGGCTGCTCATTAACATGTGTCGTTGAAGTGACCATTGGTAAGTCGTGATTGTTGTCAACCGACACATAAAAAGTTATAGCTACTTTCGGTATGCAGCGTTTTATTAGCACATTACGAGCTACTGTATGCCATTTTCCCAGTGCTCGCTCGACCACACCATGCTCTAATTGCCCGATAGTGTACTCTGAAAAAGGAAATAAATCTGCTTTTCTGATTTTCATACTGTAAGAGCACTAGTATATATGTAATGGCTTATTCTTACTGCAAGTGAAATGTAGCTAAAGCTATAAAAGGGTTTTCGAAAAGATACTGATGTTATTTATTACAAGAAAATGCGCGTTATTCAGTGACGGTAATGCCGTGTTTGGAAGCTAATGGGAGTCTAGCGGCATTAGCTAATAGAGTCAAAGTTTGAACGAGACTAAAGCGAAAAGTCTTAAGAAGTAACGAATTTTTCTATCGGGATGGTGCAGAATCAGCTACCTACAGAAGCACATACCTTATATCAAAGAAGTAATAAATTCTTTGCGTCTTCTTAAGACTTTGAGAAAATCATTCTTATGCCAAGGTTATTCGTTACGTTCAACCGGTTTCGGCAATTTCTGCCATCAACAGGTAATCAACAAATCTTAAGACGTTGCTGAAAGACTGTTTACTGACTCTACAAATTTCGTGACATGTTTCTGATGGACGAACTTCCGGATTCCTAAATGTATGCAACGGCGATAATGACTGATATTCTACAGTACTTCAGTGACAACAAAATTTTACTTTTGTTCTAACCGCCGTTTCATTCCACTTCTTCCTTTCTCCTTCCTCGTTACATTGCATGAATGCATCTCTCCACAAGACATTCGAATGCAACAGATTTTCTTCGGCTCCATTAGCCTAGTTTTATTGTTGTTGACATTCAGCTTATACATTTCTTTCAGGGCACTGTCCATACCGTTCAAATGATCTTCCAGGTCCCTTGCTGTCTCTGTGTTTGTAAATCTATCGGACCAAACTGCGTGGTCATCAGTCCGTAGCTTACAAACTAATTAAACTAAGGTAAACTAACCTAAGGACAACACACAGTCACCCATGCCCCAGGGAAGACTCGAACCTCCACGGCGAGCAACCGCACTGTCATCGGAAAACAGCAAAATTTTTATTTCTTGACTCTGGTCTTAAATTCCTCCTCGAAATTTTTGTTTCCTTTCCTTTACAGATTGCTCAGTTTACAGTTTGAATTACTTTGGGGTAAAGCTACAACCCTTTCTTGCCACCTTCTTAACCAATGCTTCCCTTTCATGTCATTCGATTCTTATTGGCCCTGTCTGGTTTCCGTTCTCTATATTTTAGCCCCGCTGACTACAGAATTTGAAAGAGTGTATTTCAGCCTATATTGTCAAAAGCTTTCACCGATTCTGCGAAAGACAGGAATGTTCGTTTTCCTTTCCTTGATCTGCCTTGTAGGATAAGTCGTAATGTGAGTATTGCCTAACGTGTTTCTACATTTCTCCCAAATTCTAACTGATCTTCCCCAGTTTTTCCATTCTTCGGTAAATAATTCGTGTTGAATTTCGCAACGATTAGTTATTAAACTGGAGATTCAGTAACTTTCATACTTGCCTCCACCTAATTTCCTTTCAGTAGATGTAATTGCGTCTGGCGGTATTTCGCCTGTTTCATAGGTCTTGCACACAGGGTGGAATACTTTTGTCATGGCTGCTTCTCAGTAGCTCTGACGGAATGTCGTCTACACCAGGGGCCTTTTCTCGACTTTAGTCTTTCAGCGCTCTGACAAATTCTTCTCTCAGTATAGTATCTCCTGTCTTATAGTCTTCCTCTTCCCTTTCTACAATTTCGTCTGCAAGTTAATTTCCTTTCTACAGCCCCCTTATATATTCTTTCCACCTTTGAACTTTCCCTCATTTGTACAGAGCTGGTTCTCCATCTGACTTCTTGTTAATCATAATGCTGCTTTCCTTGTCTCCAAATGTCTCCTTTTTTTCTCTAGGCAGTATCTACATTCCCTTAGTTATACCATCTCCACTATATCTAACATTAATCAATTTATTTCCCTTTTCATAATTTTCTAACTTACCTACCTGATTAAGGTATCGAAAGTTCCATGCTCCGATCCGTAGAATGCCTGTGTTTTCTTCCCTGATGACGACATTCTCCTGAATAGTCCCGGTTAGGAGATCCAAATAGGGGACTATTTCACCTCCTAAGTATTCAAGCCAAAAACACGCCAGCATCATATATTGATACAGTATAGCTGCATGGCCTCGGGAAAACTAACGTCTGCAGTTTCACCTTGCTTTCAGCCGTTCGCAGTAACTGTATGGCAAAGCTACTTTAGCTGATGTTACAAGACCAGGTCAGTCAATCATCCAGACTGTTGCAGCTGCAACTACTGGAAAGTCTGCCCTCATTCTTGAACCACATGTTTGTGTGGTCTCTCCACAGATGTGGTTCCACCGACGGTACGGCTATCAGTATCGTTGAATTACTTAAGCCACCCCACCTAAATGCAGAATGAATGGGAAGAAAAGCATTTCTGAAGATGAGAAATTTGTTGACGTTGAATATTAATCTAAGTGCTAAAGGCTTTTGTCTGGAGAGAAGCCTGGTATGCGAGTGAAATGTGTACGATAAGGACTTCAGAGAGGAAAATTATAGGAACTTCTGAAATTTGGTGCTACAGGAGACTACTAAAGATTAGGAAGATACATCGCGTAATTATTGAGTAGGTACTAAACAGAAATGGGAAGAAAAGAGGTTCCTGGCGTATCTGGACAAAAAGAAGGGAGTGACTGGTAGGGCATTTTCTTAGACATCGAGAAATTATCAATTTAGGATTGGAGGGAAATACGTATGATATAAATCACAGAGGTAGACCGACAGAGGAATAGAATACGTGTGGAGAGCTGCATCAAAACTGTCTTTGGACTGAAGATAACAACAACCGATTTATAAATTGTCATGCTATTCAAGTTTTAAAGATAACGTCGGGTAGATGGTGACCTACTACGTCAATACACGTTAAAAGTCTTTCTTCGAAGTTTGCCATGCCTGTCGTCAACATGTAACGAGAAACAGCAGCAGTTTATTATTTTTCTGCAACGATTAGAGATTGGTTGAATGAGAGTTTTCCTCGCTGGATTGGGAGGACAGCTGAGATGGAAAGCTCCCAATCTTTCTCATCTTCATATATTTTGCTGGGCAATGCAATATATAAAGTTTAGTCCATGAACATTTCAAATTTTAAACACCTGACACACCGCATTACCAGTCAGCATGCTAATATCGACGAAATATCAGACCTATTCCATCGAGTTCGCCTTAATCTCATAAACGCATCAAAATATTGGTAGAACAGCATGGATGTAGTATTGGAAATTGTGTTGTGGTAGAGTGCCACACTACGAATCCAAAGGTTTGATCCCCGTGAAGTAATAGGATTTTTATCTATCACTTCACTTCTTTCAAGTCTGGAAATGTTGCTGATTTGAAAAATATCGAACAGCACCGTTGTTCGGAATCCACGTTAAACCGTAGGTCCACTAATAACTGACTGAATACGTCAGTTAGAAGATCGTTGGGAGGTAAAGGCACATCACATTCAAATAGGACCAGGCATAGTAAAGCACATTTGTATTCAAATCAATCTTCGGATTGTTGACTGCTTTACATTTTTTAACATTAAACATTAACATAATTCCCTACATATCCAGACTTTATGGCCACGTTATAGAAAAATCCCTAAAAGCTGGAACAGCTACATAATATGAAGGAGAATTTATACTGTTCGATTTCCCATACATCAACATAAATCTAGTGATTCTGAGATTCACTGGAAGAATCCTTAGTAAAGGTAGTTCATCACAACGGCAGTAGCACGTAAGACGCACATTGAATCTTTCCTTACATTCTGCTCGTCAATTTGGGATCCGTACCAGGTAAGGCTGACAGAAGAAATACTGATGATTCATAGAACAACAATGAATTTCGTATGTCGTTCATTTACTAAGCGGAAAATGTCAACTCCAGTGGAAAATGCCGCAAAAAAGACATCCCGCATCATAGAGGATTTACTAGAAAAGTCAGCGAAGAGAATGCTTCTTCTTAAGTGTCAAAGTCGTAACAGTGAAATAGTGAATTTGAGGTCTGACGCAGGCTTCCCAGCAGCAATATTTCCGTGAACCATTAGTGACCGCAAAGCGGAATGGCGGAGGGGAGCAGGGGTGTGAGCGGCAGTGGTCCACAAAGACCCTGCCCCAAACAATGTCAGGTGGCTTCGTTTCCGAGTAAATCTAGATATAGAAGGGCCCTGAAAAGCACTGAAGGATTCGCCGAAACCTGTGCAGCAGCCATAAAGTTGTAATTAGCTCCTTGGAAAAAACAAGCAACCAGTGTGCAACTGGGTGATGCTGGTAGTTGGAGAAGCTTGCAGTTCGATAGTTCGTTCCGAAAAGTCAAGTATCATGTGCTGTTCATGACTGGTTCTATGTAAATTCTGTGTGAACTTGGCATGTCCGAAAGAAGAGTGGTGGCAAGCCAGACATCCCTCCAATCAGATGAACACAACGATAGAACTTATACACGAATCAGGGAAAGCCTGTGAGTAACGAGGACAATGGGCAGCACATGTCAGCAGTGTGTGGATGAGTTGAGATGCAGCGTCAAGGGTAACCGCAGCCATGGTCTCCGAGCTAATAGTCCATGCTGTTGCAAACGTCGTCGAACTGTTCGTGCAAACATCCCCATCTGCTGACTCAGGGATCGAGAGGTGGCTGCATGATCCTTTACAGCCATGCGGATAAGATGCTTGACATCTCGACAGCTAGTGAGATGAGGCCGTTGGGATCGAGCATGGCGTTCCGTATTGCCCTCCTGAACCCATCGATGCCATATTCTTCTAATAGTCATTGGATCGTGACCAACGCGAGCAGCTATGTCGCGATACGATAAACCGCAATCGGTACAGGGTACAATCCGACCTTTATCAAAGTCGGAAACGTGATTGTACGCATTTCTCCTCCTTACACGAGGCATCGCAACAACTTTTCACCAGGCAATGCCGGTCAAATGCTGTTTGTGTATGAGAAATCGGTTGGAAACTTTCCTCATGTCAGCACGTTGTAGGTGTCACCACCGACGCCAACCTTGTATGAATGCTCTAGAAAGCTAACCATTTGCATATCACAGCATCTTCTTCCTGTCGGTTAAATTTCGCGTCTGCAGTACGTCATATTCGTGGTGTAGCAATTGTAATGTCCAGGAGTGTATGTAACCCTAATATGAAACTTTTTTTCGCTTCATGATAGATAGCTCTTTAATCGGCAAAAATAAAAATCAGTAATATGTGGCTCAAATATACACCGTATTGTTTCTGTAGGTTTGACACCTTCAGTTTCAGCAAACAGTTGCACAGTACTGCGAAAGTCGTTGCAGTAGGAACATTCCCATCGGGGAACAGATTAGCGTACCTTTGACGAGCTTCATTAACGTTTATATGAGCCTCAAAATATCAGGAAATTATATCTACTCTCTCTGCAACCGTTAACATAGTGCGGGAATTGCGTTGAAATGTGTACACTCCGGATCATTGAAGTACAATGGATAGTCTGACCATAGACTGAGAGCGTGATCACAGTCCATGCTTCATTCGATCGTGGGAAGTGTCGTATGATATCTTTATTAAAAATATCAAAACCTGTACTTTTAGTTTCCTAATCTGGTGTGTATTTCTCAGATATTACTGCTCTCCACGTGCTTTTTTATTTTTGTGTATTACGGTACGATCTATAATGAAACGAAAAATATGTTTCATACAAAAGTTACATATTTTTTCGCGGTGATTTCAGATATGCAATAATGAGCACGAGTTCCTACATCATATTTCCGCCCACAAAAGTGGTGCTGGTGGGGGGGGGGTCGATCTTTATATTAATTGATGCCTCTCTTGGAGGTGAACAACTTTTATTGCAACTTTTTTGTAATCCGATTTGTATTTTACCAAATATTCCGAAATAAATTTTTAAGTGTCTCACTCTGTACATGAGGTAATTGTGAAAGTGCACTTATATTCGCAAGGAAGACTTCGACGTTTAGTACTTCATACAAGATGAGAATAGAAGCTTTTGAATTGTGATACTACAGATTGTTGAATATAAAATATGTAGATTGAGTAAGTAATCAGGAGATACTGAATCGGACTGTGGTAATATGTTCGAATGCAGCATACAAGTTCAAATGGATGTGGTCTGCTGTATTTACACATGAAGGTTGGAGATCTACGTCAAATCATTGTTTGGATTGAAGACGTTACAAGGTCCCGTTAAAACATTGTTACATAATTGATAAATAAGGGAAGTTATGAGCACTCTATTTGACATTACCTCCCTTTTGTTTTGACGAGAGCGCAGCTGTTACTATGTTTAAGTTTCGAAGGTACAGTTACTTACATACTAGCATTTTGTAAGTGCAGCTCAGTTGCTTCTTGATCAATGAAAAATCGGTTAATAATGTGTAGATATTAGTACAACAAATAGTGTCTGCTTTATAGTGTGGAGCGCCGCGTTAAGGACCGCATGGGCACTCGCGTCGGAGGTTCGTATCCTCCCTCGGTCATGGGTATGGGTGTTGTCCTCAAGTTCAACCTAGTTTAAGTAGTTCGTAAGTCTAGGGACTGATGAGCACAGTAGTTTGATCTCATAGTGTTAAAAACACTTAAACATTTTTAAGATTCCCCTGGTTTAACTAAGACTGTAAGCAAATGCCGGATGATTCCCTTGAAAAGAAAGTGGTCATTTTCCTTTCTTATTTCCAGATAGTTTCACGTCTTTAATGTCTTTTTCTGTCTATTTTCCTACCAGTAATACTGACTGATCAACTACTGCGAGCCTCCTTATATATCTGTACTCATGAAATATATTTATACACGTTGCATGTGTTCTTAAAGACATGCGTATCAAAAATAACAGGCAGTGTACGTTTACACATACGTGGACGTTGCAGGTAACTAGTATCTTTACTGTGGGATAATCTCTGGCTGGAATATGGCGAAGCTGTAACCAGTGAGAGTTGTATAAGTCGGGACTCCCAATCTATAGTGCAGGAAATTTGGGAATTTGGGTTGGGCGGAAAGTGTCCACGGTTGTCGTAAGTGGTCAATGCGAATGTTGCCGACAGGCGATTCCGTACTACCTTCAGATTTCATTAGACGCCACAGGAGCTATTTCAGAAGCCGTTTGCAGCAGATGTTGGAACTTTTCTTTCTTTACTTTTTTCGTAGCTGAAATCATACCGTGAAAAAAAAAATTGTTTACTACTCGCTCCAGTCAAATACGAGTCCAGTGGCGTAAACAATGCTACATTAAATTACTGTATGGTGACGAATTACAGTGATGATAATATTATCAATATTTTCGCGCAGTAGCGAATTTCTATTAGCGTCACTGTATAAGGTATAGATGTTCTACCAAGTGGTGAAAATTTGTGTCGGGCCGGGACTCGAAACCGGGTTTCCCGCTTTTCGCGAGCGGTCGTCTTAACCACTAGGCTACCCGAACAGGACTCCAGGACCGACCCAAACTTCCATATGCCACACTGACTGCAGATATGAGTCAACTGCATTCATCCCTTTGCACTTGCAACTTAATCTGTATTCCCGCACCAGGGAGAATGAAAATAACGAGGCATTAACCTACGCTGTTATCGTCATTGCCTCGCTTAGGCATCTGTTAAATTATGCTATATTAGTTCGATCTCGCTAAGATTGTGCTTCGAAATTGCCGTCAACTTAAATAAAAGCTATACTCGAAGACAGGTTACTACACTGATTGGGAAAACTATGGCAGGAGCAGAGATCATGCCTCAGGAAACTTTGGTTCCGTCACCTGGGAAAAAATGGAAACCATAAACAGTGGCGGCGCTACACGAAAACTGGGTGTCGGCGAACTCGTCTTTGCGAGGCCCCTTTAATTTTTTCAGTAAGGAATTAATTAGAATGAGCTTAATTATACATCAGTAATCATTACACTAACATTTCATTAGTATAATATACAACTATTATTGCAATGACAAAAATTACAATAAACAAATACAAACTAAAATAGTAAAAATTTTCGGCTTTTCATATGACCTTTTTTTTTTTAAAGAAATCCCATCTTAATTAATACTAGCCGCTATTTCGGCTTCAATTGATAGTACTGACAACGCAGATAGTCTTTCTTGGCCTATTGTGCTTCTTAAGTTAGTCTTAATCAATTTTTTGTGAAGCTTCTCTCGGCCGAACCTGTACTGACTGGAACTGTGAGCGTAATTCTGATTGTTATTCAAACATTTGGATATACTTCTTCCAAATTGTTTTCTACAATGTACTCAAGCAGTTGTTTGACAAGTATTTAACTAAAAATTCCATCACGTCTGCACTCATACGGACAACTAAATAGCTGCCTGCCGAGAATGGCCGAGCGCACTAAGGCCTCATACCAGGGTGAGTGAGATCGCTCTCGTCGGGGGTCGAATCCCACCCTTGGATACGGATGCTGTCTTCGGCCTTTAGTTAAGCTAGTGTAAGTTAGATGTAAGTCGTCGCTCCATAACCTAGCAGTTGAAAAGCGCCGTTAAACATCAAATATAAAAAAGAGCAAAGTTTGAATAATGTTTTGCGAGGCCCCCACAGGTGCGAGGCCGTCGGTGGTGGACGACGTCGCCGACGCCTAGCGCCGCCACTATCCATAAAGCAGGGTTACGATTACGTGTGCATCTCACACTTATTTCTGACAGCGTTTTGGAAGACACACTTGAAATGTGGCTTACTCGTTCACCAGATACAGCCCGGTAGAGAATTTGGTTTGAGCATAAGGCAAGAGTGACGCCTAGTTATCCCGTGAGTATACCGGTAGCAGACGACGGTAATGGCCGCCAGTTGAGGGGTCCCTCGAAGATGCAGAGGAAGAGGCGGCGCAGGGCACAGGCGCTGGTTGGCTGTCGTGCCGTATCCTGCCGCCACGCCGCTGTGAGTGGCCACCCGCTCCTCCAGGAATGGCGTCCACCACCTGCGGGAGGGCATAGCTTCAAAGCATCCTACTGCGTGACGTCATTGTGACGTACAACTGTCCAGTTTCGACCTTCAATGGTGCACATCGACTGAGCGCCTTGAGACTGCTGCAACAACCCATGGAAGTGACGTAGTGGACCGCACCTGGCAAAATTTCCGATGTTTGTTTGGGTACAAGCTCTCTCCTGCAGAGACGCCATCTTCTCTTTCGTATTTTCGTGACCTTCTCTTTAATAACTAAATTGTTACGTGTCTAGTGTGTTCAAAGGTGTTTATAAAATGAACATTAAGAAGAGTAAAACAAGGGTAATGGAGTGCAGTCTAAGAAAATTCGTCTCTCGCTCTCCCTCTACGATTTTTACCCCAGACACTTCCTTCTAATGCTAACTTGACGATTCCTTGATGTCTCAGTATGTGTGCCACAAACCTATCCCTTCTCTTAGGATATGCCAGAAACTCCTTTTCTCTCCAATTCTGTTAAGCACCTCCTCATTACTTAAGTGAGCTACCCATCTAATCTTCATCATTCGTCTGTAGCACCACATCCCGAAAGCTTCGTTGATCTTTTTCTCTGAACTCCTTATCGTCCACATTTCAGTCCCATGCAATGCTACACTCCAGAAAAATGCTTTCAGGAGGTACTTCCTAACATTTAAACTAGTATTGGATGTCAACAAATTTCGCTTCTTCAGAAATGCGTTTCTTCCCATAGCCATTCTGCATTTTATATCTTCTTTACTTCGGCCATCGGAAGTTATCTTGCTACCTAAATAACAAAATTCATCTTCTACTTTTATTGTCTCATTACCTAATCTAATTCCTTCAGCATCGCCTGATTTTCTGACATTACATTCCATTATCTTCGTTTTACTCTTGTTAATGTTCATCTTAGATCTTCCTTTCAAGACACTGTGCATCCCATTCAATTGCTCTTCCAGATCTTTTGCGATCTATGACAGAATTACTATGTCATTGGCAAACCGCAATGTTTTTACTTCTTCTCTCTGCACTTTAATGCCCTCTCCAAATTTCTCCTTCCATTCCTTCACTGCCTGCTCAATGTACAAATTGAACAACATTGGGGAAAGGCTACAACCATGTCTTACTCCCTTCCCAACCTCTGCGTCCCTTTCTTGCTCTTCGACTCTAATAAGTCGTAATGTATTAGCTCTCGTGTTTCTTCTTTTAAATCCAAAATTGATCTTCCGCATGGTCAGATTCCATAAGTTTTTCCATTCGCCTGTAAATAATTCGTGTTAGTATTTTGCAACCATGACTTATTAATCTGATAGTTCTGTAATTTTCTCACTTGTCTGCGCTTTCTTTCTTTGGAATTGGAATTACGATATTCTTCTTGAAGTCGGAGGGTATTTTCCCTGTCTCATACATCTTGCATACCAGGTTGAACATTTTTTCATGACTGGCTCTCCTAACGAAATCAGCAGTTCAGACGGAATATCATCTACTCCAGGGGCCTTGTTGCGATTCAAGTCGCCTTGTTTGTGATTTGCGACCCATGCAAACTCTTGTACTCCACCACCCTCCTTGTTGCTTGCCGGCCGCGGTGGTCGAGGGGACTGAGGTGCTCCCATCACGGTCTGCACGGCCACTACGGTCGGGGGTTCGAATCCCCCCTCGGGCATGGATATTTGTGCCGTCCCTAGTCTTAGATAGTTCATAAATAGTTTGTAAGCTTAGGGACTGATGACCAAGTAGTTAAGTCCCATAAGTTCTACAAACATTTGAACATTTGATTTTGTTGTTGCTTTGGCGTGCAGTACACCGATTGCCAGTACAGTCGTGCATCAGAGTAATCTAGTGACGGCACGGAGGTAGTACACATTGTGAATAAACATTGTGTTGTCGAACTCATACTGTATCATGTACAGATATGAAGATATGGTAAAAATGCTGCTGATCTATGGAGAATGTACGTTGACGTGAATTATTCACTGTCATTTGCGCTAGATCTACAGTAAAGTTTTAACGTTGAACGGCATTACCTTTTTAGTAACGGATTAACGATAAGCGAAGTTAACTTTGTGACTAACATTGCGGTACACAGATATGTTACAGAACCGCATCACCCCTTGCCTGTGGGATAAACACCTGCTGGAATGTACAACTTTAATGCAGCATGGCAGCACAACGTATTATTCGTTCCGGACCTCTTGGTAAGTTTGGAAGTGCGATTACGCATGTCAATCACATCGCGATTACGGGTAGCATGGGGTTCACGCCTGAGCCTCAGGACGTGCGCTAGCAGCGTATTTCAGGTTTTTCAAGCATCAACTTCTCGCCGTAATATCTCGGGATGTAATTGGAATATTGCGATGCAATCAACGCCATTGTTTATCTGATTTGTCATGCTATGGATTTCCGAAGAAAAAATATAGGGTGTATATTTAAAAAAAATACGTTTATGTTAAAAAACACATTTGTTTTCATTTTAGAATGTTTCCAAATATGTACATTCCTGGGCCCCAGCCGTACATTGATACCGGTGAAAGTTGTTTTCCAATAGCTGTTATTGTTCCAGAGATATTTTGGGTGGACAAGATAGCTGGGACACCCTGTATAAAACATGGTCTGACCTAATTTACTTAAACAAAAGGTACGTATGTAATCATGTTGTTCAATAGTTATAACATGTAATATTGTTGTTTTTATACAAATTAGTATCTATGTAGGATCGGCATATTCCGTAACTAAGTGTAATGCATTTTTAGTTTTTGCAGCTATTATTTACGAAAGTATCAAAAATTGAAAATCATGTAAAAGGACATCCAAAGTTATGTTTAAATCGGTATACTATTTCTTAAAAGCGTTTTACTAAAAGTGTTCATCATATTTCAAACTGAACGCGAAAATCTGATATTTTACATGTCCGGTAGCGAAGTTTTATTTGAGGTTTCTCAGGTTTCTGTCCGTAATGTTGGCAATGAAACTGTAGGAAGCGTGCAACATAGCAGAAACTTTACAAGTACAAAAGTGGAGGCATATTGGTGCCTCGCAGTAAGTGCTGCAAAGCTCGCCGGCTTTCCAGATGATTGCAGGTGGCTGATTTAGTGTCCGCCCTGAGGTGAGAACGAGTACGGCGCTGCGGGCAGTGGATGTGCGGCAGAATTTCACACCCTGCCAATCGAGTGGGCCATTCCGCCGAATTGATGGGGGCCGCGCGCCGTAGATCGCGACGCGGCGCGGCTGGGAAATAAGCGAGTGGGCGGCCGCCATCCGTCACCGCAGGCAGATCCAGGGCCGGCCGCCGCCCCCTTGTTTACGTCAGGCAGCGCGGGGGCGGGCGCAGCGTGCGGTCGCTGCCACTGCCTGCTGCCTTCCACACTCGAAAATTTGATATCCACAGGTGAGAACGTGACGATTCGACTTTACTGCTGTGTTACGAGATCTATAGTAACAAATGGGTAAATCACTTAACTATACCTAATTGCACTTGTCTATTTAAAGACTTCTTGTAGGGGATGCGAGAGTGAAGGTCGGGGTGAGAGTTTAAAAAAATTGAAAGTTTAATTTTTAAAATTCACAACCACCAACTGTGAACCAAATTCCTAAACATGCAAAAACACTGGAACTGTGATTGCTACTGTTTGACTCGTTTTCTAGGGGATATCACACGTTCGCAGCTTTCCTTCCCTGCATATGATTAACAAAAAAATTCATAATAAAGTCAAGTTCATGAGAGAAAAGGGTGTACTAACTACTATTTTTGAAAACACGTGAAAGTTCACTTTATGTTGTTTATTTCACAATATTTGAACCCTGTGGCTGATACATATGTACGTCGACACATTTATCAAATAAAGTTATAGCTCATGAGCCCCCAGACAAAATGAATATTTGTCGCAAATTGTTTTCACACCATGTGGCTGTCTCAAACACCTTTTATGTTCATGCCTATGCGACGACACGTGTTACATTAACAAATCACAGTCACTTTAATTCAATGCAATGCACACCTTGTTCCACTGGCTAAATATTCACCAACACACAATATCACTCGATTCAACTTGGTGCAGTCTACGATGAGCTACCACACGTGCCGATTGCCACATACAAATCTATAACCTCCACCTGGAGATCCACATGTCGACTGATGCAGAGCGACGCCGCCCAGCCAGCTACGCCACTTGTTCCCGCCTCGTCTCTTCCTGCCCACACGCATGCACCAAAAGCTCAACTGCCGGGTTTTTTCCCTACATTATCAACTTCCCCATGTGAGCTGTTCTAACCGATTTGCCAACGTACAGCGCTCAGCCAATACATTTCTAAAACTTTACTTAAAATCAAAATAATTACACTACAGATTAAATAAATGTTTTCTTAGGTTTTTATATTGGTATAAACATCCTTTGTACTATTTATCATAATCGTGCAATTTCTTATATCACAGATAAGTGATTTAACTGAATACTTCAAGATGAAATACACAAGATTAATTGAAAATAAAATGAGAAATAGTTAATATATTATTTTTATAAACAAACATTGCCATGCTAGTTGTGTAACTGTCTTGTATTCATTGGTAATTTATTACGTTTCATTGTCAATTAAACATATTACGCCAGATGTGACTATATCAGCTAATGTATTGTTTGTTTATCAACAGGCTATTTTGTAATGAGGGCCTTAAAGGTTCCTAACTGCATCGTATTACTTCAAATGCCAGTAGTATTAGAATATTTTATTTCACGCTGTGCACTGCACTGTGCCTGGCACTCGCCATTGTCCCTCTCTCCCCTCACCGGAAACGAGCCTGGAAAATCCTAAGCTGGAACAAGCCACCAACGTCGGCCTGCTTGCTGCCTCCCCTCAGCTACAAGCACACAGCAAATCTCAACGTGTATAATTTCTGCCTATGGCCTAACTATAAATGTTGTCGCCCAACTGCGTACATACATTGCTACCATAATTATTAAGATTAAAATTGTGTAACATTTGGTGCATTGGCATGGTCAATGTTTGCAGTGAACTTCATACTGTTTAATTATCAAATGCTATTAATTACCAGTATTTCTATTGGGTGGTAATCTCACAGGGGTTAGTACTTTTTACTATTTCATATTGACATAATAACTATCCGTATTCAAGAACTTATAATGCTGTTCTATTGTACTCATTAAAAGCTACTAAAGAGAAAATGAAAATATTTATACAGGTTGAAGCATTTATTGAAATTTTTTTATAAAGTTTGGGAAGCAAACCACGGTTTTTTGGTTGATATTACATTAGTTATTCGTTCCATAGATCAATACTCAGGAGATCCTCGTGGTTTTAGAATATGTTAGTATATAATTCCTTTTTGTAAGCTGATATAATGGTACTACAAGGCGCGTCCAGAAAGTAAGTTCCGTTTGGGAATAAAATGAACTTGTACACAGATACAAAAGAAATTTTTATTGCACAAAATTCTACAACTCTTATACTACTTTTCCACATAACTGCCGAAATTTTGCAGGCATTTGTCATAGCGTAGCACCAGGTTTTGTGTACCTTCTTCATAGAAATCTGCCGCCTGTGTCTTCAACCAGTTGGAAACAGTTTCTTTCAGCTCGTCGTCATTGGTGAAGTGATGAGCACTAATTGTAAACCTACGGTTTTCCTGGGTCTTGTCATCAATCGCGTGAACCATTTCTTCTGTAACCGAAGGTGGACGCCCACTTCGTTCTTCATCGTGCACATCACTACGCCCGCCGTAGAACTGTCGGACCCATCTTCTCACCATCGAATCACTCATCGCAATTGGTCCGTAAACATCGCCAATTTGTCGATAAATTTCACTTGGTTTCACTTTCCTCTCATTCAGAAACCGAATCACCGACCTGATTTCACAGGCGGTGGGATTTTCAAACAACGCCAACATTTTAAACAAGCACAACAAAGCGTAAGTAACTGACAGCGATCTCCAAATGGCGCACTTCTCCTTAATACACATCGTCTACAGCGCATGTGCGGAACTGCAATTGCAGCGCTGCAGCGGAGATAAATTGAAACGGAACTTACTTTCTCGACGCGCCTCGTATTAGTATAAATACATATATTATTTGGTTCTATTCAAAAATTAGCCAATGGAGTAGAAGGACTTTAAAAACCATTGTTGTGCCAGAGCTGAAAAATACTTTTATTTGTTATATACGACCGGATTCGGCGATTGCTGCCTCCAACAGGAGATACACAAAATATTTTGCATTATCAGACCAAGATAACACTTTTTCTTAACAAATCAACGTCAAATGTATAGTAAATATTGCGAACGTTTCAAAAACAAATAAAAATAAAATAAAAAATAAAAAAAGACTGTCAATTTTACATCATTTAGTAAGTATTACATAATTTGATCCACAACTATTACTAATGAGGATATCAATTCTTCACAACTGTTACTAATAGTACTAATATTACTAATAGTACTAATACTCATAACTATTACTAATGAGCAAATTATTTCGTCACAGACTGTGACAAAATGATTTGCTCATTAGTAATACTTATGGATCAAATGAATTAGTACTTACTAAATGTTGTAAAATTGACGGATTTTTAGAATGACTTCAAATATTTACTGTAAATATGACGTTGCTGTATTAAGGAAAAATGTTATCTTGTTGTTGTTAATGTAAAAATTATGTTATCTCCTGTTGATGGCGGCAATTGCCGAAACCGATCGACTATAACAAATAATAGTTTTTTACAGCTCTGGCACAAGAATGAAGTTTTTCAAAGTACATCACGGATGTAGACTGCCACCTAAAAACAACATTAGGAGAAGAAGGAGTTGCCACTGTTAAGTCTTTTAGACTCTTCTTAAACTGATTTTCATTTGCAACAGATTTTTTGTGAGTACTGGTAAATTATGGAAACTGTATATTCCTGAGTAATGGACCTCTTTTTGAACTAAAGTACGGGCTTTTAACTCCTTGTGTAGATCGTTTTTGTTCCGAGTACTGTACGTATGAATTGTGCTGTTTCATGGAAGAAGGGATGTATTATTTATGAGAAATTTCGTTAAGGAATAAATATCCTGAGTGGCAATAGTTAGTAGGCCCATGTCTTTGAAGAGGCTTCTACAGGATGTCCGTGAATTTACTACACAAATTATATATATTACACGCTTTTGGACTCTGTAACTTTTGTTTGATTTGAAGAGTTACCAAAAAATATGACGTTATGGAATGAAAGTAAGCGAAGTATCAAACTTTTTATTTTTATGTCACCTACGTCAGATAACACTCGAATTGCAAATACAGATTTATTAAGCCGCTTCTGCACTTGTGCGGTGTGCTCCTCCCAGCTGAATTTGTTATGAAGTTGTAATCCCAGGAATTTAATACTGTCAATCGCTTCTATCTGCTCTGCTTCATACTTTATGTATATGCTGGATGGAAAACTCCTAGATGTTGTGAACTGCATGTAGTGAGTCTTTTCATTAGCAGACATTTCTAGAACTTTAAGTTATTTAATGCAATACTTGTATCAAAAAAAAAAAAAAAAAAAAAAAAAAAAAAAAAAAAAAAAAAAAAAAAAAAAAAAAACATTCTGCTTTTAGCAGTGTAACTTGTCAGAGGTTATTAATGTACACAAGAAAAAGCAATGGCCCTAAGATGGATCCTTGTGGAACACCACATGGGAATATCTTCCCAACCTGATGACGACTGATGGCCTCAATCTCTAGTCCCTGACACTGACAACCTTTGTTTCTCGTTAGTGAGTTATGACAATTTTGCAGCATTGACCACGACGCCATAGCGTTCTAATTGACTTGAAAGCATGATATTCAGCAGCCAGTTCCGTTAACCAGAGTGTCTTCCTGGATCAGTACCGTCACACAACCCCACTACTTCCTCCGACGCCCTCCTTAGCCCTAATCTTCATCTCCAACTCAATATACATCACTTCCCCGTTATAATAGAACTTCTGCACATGTGTTTACCATTTGTAAACATCTAGCACTGAAAGGAAACTGTCGTATAATAATACATACGAACATCCTAACGATATAATAAAAATTTCGTCATATCTACGCGAAGTAAGGTCAAACGTATTTGCGTAGCAGAAAGTTCAGTAAGCTTATGAGAGATTGCTTGAAAATTGCTTAAGACCGAATCAGCTGTTGCAATAAAAATAAAATAATTAGCATTATCGAAAGGACAAACCTGATTTATAATGTTGCTTTACGATGCATATTTCTCCGGGTGCCCAATATTGAAGAAGATCTCTAAATCTTTTGGCACTCCACCCCCACGTACAACAAAACTTGCGCCTGCCATGAAACATTCCTCCTGGTTCTGCGTTGACATGATTCGAACAACCTACTTCTTTGAACTGTCATAAAGTTTATTTATAGCCCCATTTGTCGAAAGCACATGCATTTCGTTGAATGTAGGTGAGGCAGTAACATTTGTACCTTCATTCAATACACCATGTAGGAATACTGTAGGGAGTCTGTAGACAATGTACGGACATTTTTCGCGGTGCCAAGGAGAAGAATGTCAACCTTCGATCACAGTGAATTGTTGTTTCCAGACTACACGTGTTCCCTATGAATTGTCCCATACTGGTCGCCCTGAAGCAACAACTGCGGCACCCGACCAGTTAAATTGGTCATATATTTGTAAACCTATTAGACCAAGCTGCTACGATGATCAGTCCCTAGACTTCCAAACTACTTTAACTTACACTAAGGACAACACACACAGACACACAACACACACACAAAGCCCTCCCCCCCCCACACACACACCGATGGGAACGGTCGCACAGACGGAGCATGACGCCTTAGACCACGCTACCATTCCGCGCGCAGCAGATGGCCGATGTCTGCCACTTCTCGCCAGTAGCAACTCCGACCTGACTGCCAACATGATAAACAATGACTTTGTGAGAGCCACCGGGAAGAAAGTGTCAAAAAAAAAAAAAAAAATTGCGAAACAGATTCAACAACTGCTTCTTTTCCAGATGGCCATCGAGAAGTGCAGGCTCCAAGCTGCACGCCACTGGTTGACCCAAAATCACTAAGAATTGACTAACGAAAATTGGCATAAAGTTCTCTTCAGAGGTGATTGCCTCATGCATCTGGTACTAAACAACCGTCGACAAAGTATTCATTGTACAAATATATTATACTAGAATTGATATTTGATTACATTTTCACACAATTTGGGTGCCTAGATCCCAGAAATCACTACCCAGAAGAACCACTTCTAGTCGCAATAACGGCCTTGATACGCCTGGGCATTGAGTCAAACAGAGCTTGAATGGCGTGTACAGGTACAGATGAGCATGCAGCTTCAAAACGATACCACTGTTCATAAAGAGTAGTGACTGGCTTATTGTGATGAGCCAGTTACTCGGCCACCATTGACCAGACGTTTTCAATCGGTGAGAGATCTGGACAATGTGCTGGCCAGGGCAGCAGTCAAACTGTTTCCGTATCCAGAAAGGCCCGTACAGGACCTACAACATGCGGTCATGCATTATCCTGCTGAAACGTAGGGTTTCTCAGGGATCGAATGAAGGGTAGAGCGACGGGTCGTAACACATCTGAAATGTAACGGCCACTGTTCAAAGTGCAGCCGCTGCAACCAAGAGGTGACCGAGGTGTGTAACCAATGGCACCCAATACCGTTACGCCGGGTGATACGCCAGTATGGTGATGACGTTGCATATACCATCGGCGGCGCTCCTGTCTGTGATGCAGCGTCAAGGGTAAGAGTAGCCATAGTCTCCGAGCTTATAGTCCATGGTGCTGCAAACGTCGTCGAACTGTACGCGCAGATAGTTGTTGTCTTGCAAACCTCCCCATCTGTTGACTCAGGTATCGAGACGTGGCTGCACGATCCGTTACAGCCACGCCGATATTGATGCCTGTCATCTCGACTGCCGTTGGGATCCAGCACGGCGTTCCGCATTGCCCTCCTGAATCCACCGATTCCATATTCTGCTAACAGTCGTTGCATCGCGACCAACGCGAGCAGCAATGTCGTGATACGATAAACCGCAATCGCGGTAGGCTACAATTCGACCTTTATAAAAGTCGGAAAACTGTTGATACGCATTTCTCCTCCTTACTCGAGGCACTAAAACGTTTCACCGGGCAACGCCAGTCAACTACTGTTTGTATATGAGAAATCGGTTGGAAACTTTCCTCACGTCAGCACGTTGTAGGTGTCGCCACCAGCGCCAACCTTGTCTGAATGCTCTGAAAAGCTAATCATTTACATATCACAGCATCTTCTTCCTGTTGATTAAATTTCGCGTCTCTAGCACGTCATCTTCTAGGTGTAGCGATTTTAATGGCCTGGATTGTAATGCAAACCGCTAAATAACATATTTTAACAAACAGAATTACCTATCACTGAGGTGGCAGCGCATCAAATTACCAAATTCAATAAAACAGAACTTTTAGAACAGATGTGGTAACTGTTTCTCAAGAATGGGGGGCAACGAAGTCAATGGTAAAACCTAATTTACCCGCGCGATGCTTTGTTTACTCACCTAAAAGACGCTTCTTGCCACAACCGTGGACTGTTTCCGCGCTCGTGTCTTGCTAGTAACTGTTCAACTCTGCGCGTCAAAGGTGCGCAGAACGCTCGTAGATAGCGCACTTGTGTGCGGAGACAGCTACAGATTTGCACGCATGATGTAAACAATTTTACCATCGGTAGCAGCCGTTACTGGCACATGACCATCATTATGTCGAAAAAGTTTTGATGTTTCGACAAAATTTGGCGTTTAAAAGGTTCCGGGATTTAAAAAATATGTATTTGGATATTTCAAATTTCTCCAACGGATTTAATTTGTGGCCTTTAGTAGCCACATGAAAGATTTTTAATTTTCCAGGCTTCAGGACTGATGGCCTGAAGATGTAAGATGATGGGCAAAGGTGAAGACATTGTTTAACTGACCTTTTTTAGTCAGTAGTTGCTGGATAAACTACCGGCAAAGGATTTTCCTGTTTTACCGACATATTCAGCTGAACATACTGTACATCCCTTGACTTGGAGAACAACTTCTTATTGGGCTGCTCATTATGAGGGAGTGAATATTGTATAAGGGAACCTTTCAACGTCTGATGATGCCCAGAAGAAGCGAAACGTGTCATGTATTAATAAATGAAACATCGCTTTTGTGCAACCAAGACCTTTTTTTAGCAAAATAGACTGAAACTGGTAATGAAATTAAAATAATAATTTTGCGATCTGGAGTATTTTCAATTTTAATTTTAACTATTACATTAAGATTAAAATTAATGAAGCAACTACACTCAGTCGGAAAAGTATTCGGACAGCACGTAAATGTGCATAAATTTGCAGTTCGCCGCATTAACAAATACAGAAATTTCACTTTGTAATGTATTTGGGACTCCGTACGATGTCGCAAGGTGAACCCTCGTCAAATACGAAGAATTGTTGTTGGACATGTGTCTGTTACGTAATATTTCCTGAAAACGCCATGGGAAGGTGCAACAGAAGTATTCGGACCAAGGCTGACAACGTGAGAGAATAGTTCATTCCGCGACTGCAGTGTGTCCGACATTTCCGCAAGACGATAGCTATGATTAGTAAACATGTATCGCGAGCCTGTGCAGGTCGACGATGGGAAGCAGAGGGAAGTGTTCTACGTTCGAGCAAAGGCAACTTGTCGTTTATCATCACGCGAAGGGAAAAACCTGCAGGGAAATTGTCACAATAGAGAACATGAAAAAAAGTACAGTTCACGACATTATAAAACGGTTTGAGAAAGAAGACAGATTGGAATTCCGTTGCAATACAGCACGACCACGGACATTTTCACAGAGACATGAACGTGTGATTGTGCGAAAGGTGTAACAAAATCTGAAAATATCTGCCACACGAATTGCAACTGAGGTGGAGGGAGACCTTGGTATAAAAGTTCATCCTGAAACCTTGCGGAGAGTACTACGACGATCGCAGTACCATGGTCGAGTGGCACTGCGAAAATCCTTCATAAATACAGTGAACCAGAAGACAAGTATGCAGTTTGCGAGGGAATACGCCAAATACGATCAGATTGGTGGAATCGGGTGATATTTTGCGACGAATGTAAAGTTACATTATGGCAAAGCGAGGGAAAGGCAAACGTGTGGCGAAAGACCAATGAAGAGCTGAATCCCAGGAACCTCAAACCAACAGTAACGTTTGGAGGTGGGAGCATCATGGTGTGGGGATGCATGTGTGGCAATGGTGTGGGTGAGTTAGTGATCAATGATGATACGATGAACAAGGAAGCGTATTTGAATATATTGCGAGGACATTTGAAGCAGAGTGCACAACATCTAGGTATTGCGAACAACTTTCATTTTTTCCCAAGCATACCGCGCATATTGTACAAATGTGGTTGCTCTTCAATTACCAGAAAGTATGGCACCCCCCTCCCCAATCACCAGACCTTAACCCAATCGAACATTTGTGGGATGAATTGAAACGGACCCTCCGCGCGGTCAACATCTATGCGAAGGAGACCTTGAAAGAGAAAATGCGCCAAGAATGGACAAATATAGGCCCAGATTTCACGAAAAAACTGGTGGAAAGTATGCCTAGTAGATCGGAGGAGGTATTGTAAAGAAAAGGTGGACCTACAAGGTATTGACATTTTCGTCGTACAACTTATGAACATTTATTGGACAGTGTCCGAATACTTTTGTAGCAGCAGGGTGTGCAGGTTATTTCATTTTTGTTGTTAATTTTTTTGTTATTTATGTTTTGGAAACGAAATAGTACAATAATTCTTTTGTAATTAACGTTGTTACGCATATATATTGCTAATAAATATATTTGGGTTTCATAGTCAGTGTTTCTCAAGTACTCATTGTGAAACTTCCCACTGTTCGAATACTTTTGCGACTGAGTGTATGTTTAAAAATCAAGAACTAAATAATCTAAAACTATATTAAACCAATTGGTATTTGCCGTTACCGTAAATATTCCTACTGTTTTCCAACTGTCGATTCTACTTTCCGGAGCAGTTTTGTGGTTTGCAAACATGAACTCGTTGTTCCCGTCGGCGGCAGAACTCGGGCGATTTAAAACGCAGGTGCGGCGTAATGTATCGGTGGTCCGGCCGCGATTGAATGCGCAGTGTTTACCTTCAAAAGGGGACAAATTGACGCGATGGCCGGCGATTAACCGGCGTTTTCAGGGGCAGCTGCTGAATGGGAGTCCGTTCAATTGCTATCTGAGCGCGGCCGGCCCCAACGAATCGAATAACAGCTGTGTTCTGAAGATCAACAGACGCCTTTGTGCGCCGCATTCAGTCGCAAACCACACAAATTCATAAAGGGCCTTTACAAATTTATCGCGAGGTACGGGCTAATACAGAATCACGGTCCGAACAATTTATCAGCATTAAGAGTAAGCAACTGAGCAATTTTCTGAATGAAGCCTATAATTAATTCATACGAATTTCTTATCGACTAATACGGTTACAATTTTCAAATTAGCGACATTATTGTCAGACTCGGTTCAACGTTCCTGGCTAAATTTGATGCAAATTTTGATAATCTTTCTCCCTTGGGCATAACTATGTGTTATCCTTAACATAAAAATGTTCCAATGTTTGTAAATGTTTCGGACCAAACTGCATGGTCATCAAACCGTAGCTTACAAACTACTTAAACTAAGGTAAAGTAACATAAGGACAACACACACACCCATGTCCCAGGAACGACTCGAAGCTCCGACGGCGAGCAACAGCGCGCTCCGCAGCGAAGTGCCTTAGACCGCTCGGCTACTCCACCGCGGCTATCCTTAACATAAACTAGCTTTAAATAGACAGGGGAAGACGGCTGCACTTGCTGTGGAGTGCGTCGGTCATTACATGTCAGTACTCGCACACAAGTTTCTGTAAAAGACTGCCAGTCTCGAGGATTATTTGTCCGTTTAAATTTGGCATGTTTTATTCTTTGCTTTTACAAGCGTTATCTAACCTGTTTTGTGTACCACAGAGGGTCAGATCCCTCTTTTGTTAATTTGACAGGGATAAATTTATCAATGGTTGTCGATATTATTTCTTTGAACGTAAGCCACATCCAATGTACACTAACACTGTTAGTTTCGAAAGACTAGAGATTCTCACTCAGGAAAGCATTAATCGAAATTTTGTCTGCTTTTTTGAGTAGATATATGTTTCTCGTTTACTTTTGGTAGATGAAATCCGATATTCATGTTCCCTACAACCAATTTGTGTTCACTAGTCCATGTGTCTGTTTTGATACTCTTTCTTAGCTCCGGATTGTTTGTTGCTAAGAGGTCAAATAAATTATCACAAATGTTTGTAGAGCTTATGGGACTTAAGTACGGGGTCATCAGTCCCTAAACTTACAAACTACTTATGAACTAACTAAGACTAAGGACGATACAAACATACATGCCCGATGGGGGATTCGAACCACCGACCGCAGTATATTTTCACAACCATTTACTATTCTAGTCGGTTCATAAACTATTTGCTCGACATACTTTTCAGTACGATTTCGGACGATGTTTCATGCTTGCCTCCGCTTTTAAATTTGTATTTTTGCCACTACATCGACGGTAAGTTAAATTCGCCACAAATTGAAATTGTATGGTTTGGATACGTTTTCCAAATTTGGTCAAAGGGATTCGTTAAAAAGAGCCAATTATTAATTTATTCTTGTTGTCAGGTGTTAACGTCTACCCATACCAACTCACAGGAACTATATACTTCAATTACGCTACACGATAAACCACTTGTGACAGCAATAAATACGCCACCACCAGTTTCATTCAATCTATCCTTTCTGAACACCATTTGCCCCATAGTAAAAATTTCAACTGAACTTATCTCCGGCTTTAGCCAGCATTCGGTACCTATAATGATTTGAGATTCAGTACATTCTATTAGCACTTAGAGCTCTGGTACTTTCGCCACAGAGCTACGACAGATTACAACTGTTAGACCAATGGTTTTTAGATCTGTGTTCGTCCTATTTTTGACCTGTACTCTTTGAGACCGAAAACCATCCTGTTTGTTCCCGAGGCCCTCTAACCTAAATAAATAAATAAAAAATAAAAAAAAAAACACCCAGTCCACGCCAAAAGGCCCCCACTTCCCATGTAGCCGTTTCCTGCTTGTGGCATCTGTGGTGCGGTTGGTGAGCTCTGCTTTCATCTTCCAAGGAAGACTATAGCCCAGTATATAGAGGGGTCTCAGCTTACATTAATTGGAACGAAAGATTTTTTTCTAGGGTCGTTTGGTATGGTGTGGGCATACCAAATCTAAGTTTTCTTCCTCGAAAGTGCGGGGGACAACTTTTGGTGGCCGAAAAACCTTGAAATTTTCCGGTTTCTTGCTTATAAAACGAAAACGTTCGAAAGTTAGGACAATGTAATCAACAGTGAAATAAAGACGACAAAATTCTGCTTCGAAAAAAAAAATAATTGAGAATCGATCTAATAGTTCGAATTTTATGGCGTTTCAAAAAACAGCGATTTTCCAATTTTGCAAAAACTGTGTTTTTCCAATTTTAAATGTGCTGTAATGTCCCAGCATCAAATGTTATCAATGCCCCATTACTTTAAAGTTGTAAAGCATCAATCCATGTATTTAAAGAACTTTTTTTTCAATTTGGGCAGAATTAGAAAACAAATTTTGAGCCACTGCCTTACTGGGCAGTCACCCCACAGTCCACTACACGCTCCTTTACGAAGAGTGTCCTTTTCCTGACAACGCTTGTAAGGCCTAAATCTTCATACACCTATCACCCCCTTGAAATTCAGAACACTCTAATCACCAAACTGCTCCTGACCATGATTAATGTACAGGCAACTTCGGACCTGTTCCCTCTTCTTTCACATTGCCCTCGCTTCCCATTACAATGTAACTGTAAGACCTCTTGAAGTTTCATGTCCCCAAAACTGACAAAACTCCGTTGCAGACTTCATCCTACTGTCCCATCAGTTTCACCTCCATGTCTAACAAGGTCCTGGAAACCACCCTCTCCCATCAAATCAATCAGCACCTCTGCCAACACTAACTACTTCTCATTTCCAATTGTGGCTTCCAACTTACCTTCTCTGCCGTTGACCAGCTCCTGCGCTTCATCCACCACCTCTCTCCCCAACTTCACTCCCATTGCTCCACCATATTTGTCTCCCTCGATATCAAGAAAGCCTACAACTGTGTAAGTCATTGTGGTCTTCGTTTCAAGCTCCAGACTTATGCCCTTCCTATTAATTATTAATTATTCCTCATTGCTTGTTTTCTCACTCATCGCCTATCCTAAGTCCCTGTCTGTAACTTCAATTCCTGTTTGTTTATACTTCTGCTGCGGTGCCACAAGGCTCTATCCCCTCTCCCCTCCTCTACCTCATCTATTCCGCAGACTTCCCTCAACCCCAGCCTCCTATGCATCTCCTTCAATATGCTGACGATATCAACATCCTAGACTTTGCTCCCTCTGTCGCCTGCTCCCACCACTTACTCCAGTCTCACCTCATTGAGTTCGCTGAATGGTGTAACTGGTGGCTCCTTTCCGTGAATCCAGATAAATCTCAAGCAGTAGTTATGGTCGAACCACACCCTCCATCTGCCTTCATGACTTCTACCTTAACCTCCATGATCGTCCTACCCGTCACACCCCCACCCTCAAATACCTTGGCTTCGCCTTCCATGGATTCCTCTCCTGGACTCCCCACATCTGCACTGTCAGCCAAAATGCTCTATCCCGCCCCAACCTTCTAAAGCTCTTGTCTGGCCAGATGTGGGGACTCCCTCCACCATCCTAACGTTCCATCATGTTTCCCACACTAAGCAGCTTCTACTCTACCTCGGTTTCCACTCCTTCCAGCCACCTACAAATCACTTCAAATCCTAGAAGGTCACGCCTTCCATCTCACTTACCATAACCGTCTCCGGTCCCCCAGGCGGATCCTCTAAAACCTAATTCCTTTCCGTCACCTTCTACAATTCCTTGAAAATATACGTATCCTGCACATCTCCCGTAAAATGGAGTCCCGCAACCTGCTAGTCTAACCCATCCTCATCAATCCTGGGCCTCTGCCACGCCTACACTACTGTATCCCTCCCTCCCTCCATCTGCACTCTCAACATATCCTGTCGCATTGTCACTTTTGCCACGTCCCCCTTCCGTAAGAAGCCCTCCGCCACCTCCTATCAACCCTAACCCACCCAGTCCCCTTCCAATAGATTGGAAAATAATAATAGTAAATAAATAAAATTCAAATGGTTGTAAATCTATGTGACTCATCTGCATGGTTATTAGTCCGTAGCTTACAAACTACTTAAACTAAGGACAACACAAACACCAATGCCTGAGGGGGTACTCGAACACCCGACGGCGAACGGCCGCGCGCACCGCAGCACGGCGTCCCAGTACACTGAGCATGGCAAATCCGCCGCGGCGATTGAACGTTCCCTCTCCTCCACCCACTCCCTTTCCCCTCCCCCACTTGGCCTCCCCTTCTTTTCTCTTCCCCAGAGTCCTTATGCACCTCCTTCCCCTCTTCTCCTCTCCCCCATCCCTCCCAGGCGCTTTCTTCCCCTTTCCTCCCTCCTCCCACACCCCCTGCGGGGCCCTCAGTGCATCGGTTTTATCGCATGTATCGTTAACAGTACTGTGCAGTACGTCTTTTCAGTGCCTTTTAAATTGTTGCAACCACCGCAATAAGTATAAGCGTCGCCAGTGTGTTATATCTAATGCATCCGTTTTATTTTTCGTTACCAGTGTTTATGTTCATCAAATTGTTTTTCAGCCAACGTGACCATCATTTTAAAGACTGCATGTATTTTATCGTGTATGTGTTTTAGTCTTCTACAGTTTCCCATTTATATTTTAAATTCCCCGTTTTTAATCTCCATTGTACATTTTAACATCTTCTCATCCATTGCACAAATTCTGTTGGCTGAAGGGCGGCGTAGAATACTGCTGCCACCCTGCCCCGTATGGGCATTAAAATGGCGACAAAAAACAAAAAAAAGTTACTGAGTGTACCAAAGATGAAATATTCCACAACGGTTGTAGTTAAGGGCTACTCTTGTTTAACACCAAGGAGGTGGCAGCACAGCAGGGAAGGCGATGAAATGTAAAACAAAAATCAACATATCACAGAAAATAATTAATATTTTTAAATTTTTCGAACAAGTCCTTTTTTTAATTATCTCGTTGTGGCGTGATTATTCGCGGGTTATAAATAATGTAGTTTCTGAAAGTTTTCAGTGTTTTCCCGATATATTTCGAATCGTGACAAAGCAATCGATATACACAAAAAATCAATCGATACATAATCTTAAGGCCTATAACTTTCTAACATAACATTTTTCCAGCGGACTTATCGTTTCTTTTTATTTATTTAAGGAAAACAGTTTTTTGCATCATCGCGAATCTTTTTTGTCAAATTTCGCTATCTCGCTTAGATTTTCTTGGAATGGAAACTCTATTTAAAAATTTAAAGTCAAAATGTTACAAATGTTTGTATAGCTTATGGGACTCAACTACGGGGTCATCAGTCCCCAAACTTACAAATTACTTATAAACTACCTTATAGTAAAGACGGCACAAATATCCATGCCCGAGGAGGGATTCGAAACCCCGACCGTAGTGGCCGTGCAGACCGTGACTGGAGCGCCTCAGTCCCTTTTTTATTATTTTATTTTTATTTATTTATTTATTTATTTATTGTTCTTCAGTTAGATCTATGTTATGCGGTTGTTTTTCATTGTTCGTTCTTGGTTGTTCGTTGATCATTTGGCTCAGCTTTTTTATTTACAGACGACGTTCAGCCCTCTGACCGGGCGCGCTGAGCCACGGCGCCCTGCCTTCCCCTCGGCTACCGCGGCCAGCAATTTAAAGTCAGTAAACTAGGCGAAACACTGGCAGTGTCCTGAAAATGCTTTGGAAACTATTCCTCTGTTTCTTCCAAAACTAAAACGAATTTTACAAAATTTCTTCTCGCGTGAAAGTTCAGGAAATATCTACATCTACATGGGATACTCTGGAAATAACATTTAAGTGTCTGACAGAGGATTCATCGAACCACCTTTATACTACGTATTTATCTCTTTTTGTCTTGTAAACAAAGTTTAACGGATTTTTTTTTTTTCGTATTCATGTGGACGACTTCACACTTCTTATAATTTACAAGTCAATTGCCATTTTTTACACCATAGTGATATCTTATTTAGATCGTTCTGCAGTTGGTTTTGATCTTCAGATGATTTTATAGACGGTAAATGACGGCGGCATATGCAAACAACCTAAGAGAGCTGCTTACAACAGGTGTTGTAAGAATATAGCACGATAACCCGGAAAAACACAGCCGCATTGCACTGCAAAATGAAATGTAGCGAAGTAGCGGGTACTTCCGAGAAATGCCGACAAAACCCTAGACTCCGAGACTCACTTGGCACGCCCGTGGCCCGTCTAGCCAACACCGCCTAGAGACAAGTCCTCACAACTGTCAGCGTCACACCGCAATCGCTAGGTGACTGGCTGGCCGCTATGAGACAGTGTTCTGTGCCTCAGAGGCTATGCGCTCAGCTAGCGATCGCGGCCTACTCGGTATGACGTGACACAGACTGTTGTGAGGCTTTGTTTCTGGACGATGTTGGCCTTATCTGGATCACAGACCACTTGACCCTTCGTGGCCGTCCCTGAAATAAAGGAAGACGACCTTACACTGTAAAAGTAAAGCCTTTTTCTGCCATATTTCTTAGCCTTTAAGAAGTGCTCAAGTGTGTCATTCATTAAACAAAAAGGACTGAAACGTCCGTTTCGTATGCTGTGATGTACACAATGTTAAACGAGTGATATTTTGCAGTAAGAATTATATTTTCAGTTATATAATGACTAGTATATGTCCATGAAAGTATATTGTTCCAAAGTACATTCTCTATGCTTATTATCAATTGTACACATTAACAGTAGGAGGGTCAATTTATGTGCATAGGTTTAACGAAGAAATAGCATTTTACGAGTGGCCAAATGGTGGAGAGCTTTCAACTGACGATTGTGCTAGGTATGGATAACGCCATCTCACCTTCATTTTAACGTCCTTGTTTAAAATAGCATCGAAGACTAAAATAAAATTTATCGCTAACTTGAAGCCAAATGATATAACTAGTAAACGGATTGTACTTAAATCGTTATTAACGATTTTAATTGAAGAGCTTGATCCATAAAGATAACAGCAACAAAGTCTTTGCATGATTTTGGAAGTGTATCAGTTGAGATTGAAAAAAAATGTTCAATTGTTTGTAGAGCTTATGGGACATAACTAAGTTTCATCAATCCCTAAACGTACAAACTACTTATGAACTAGCTAATACTAAGGACGGCACAAATATCCTTGCCCGAGGCGGGATTCGAACACCCGACTGTAGTGGCCGTGCAGATTGTGACTGACGTGCCGCAGTACGCTCGGCCACCGCGGCCGGCGCTGAGTTTAAGCAGAAGTACTTGAAAGATAACAGAGATCGGTGGTACAAAATCCAGATTGAATGCTTTCTTTTGCTGAAATTATAATTCCCAATCATTCCTAATACAGTATAGGGTGACGTAAGTCCCGTATTTTACAGGGACGTTCCTTATTTCTCCAAGTGTCCTATTGTCCCGACAAAATATGTATGAGACACATATTGTACCGTTTTTAGTAACCGTTCCACGTATTACGACGTAATGTGTTTTAAGTAATGTATAATGAAACCAAATGAAGAACAAATGTGGTCATAATCAGACCATACAGAAAACAGGCCTTGACTTAAAGGAATGGAGCAGGCGTTTCTTTGGTTGGTACTACTTTATGCTTTCGCATGACATCTGCAGCTTAACAACCATAAAAATTCCGTCGTTGATATATACATCTCAAGAAGATCGTGTGCTGAAAGAGAGTGATTTCCTAGACATTTCATGTTTAACGATACGTTAATTGATTATATTGAGAAATGGGTTCATCCACTTTGTGCGTCGAAAACATTTAACTGGGTTCAACTCAAATATCCTCTTGTTTGAAAGTCTGTTCACCAAAGTTTAAAAAATTTACTGGAGTTTGATGAAAACATTTTGAAAGAAAAATGTGGTCATTTTTTTGATGAAGTTAACTATGTTAAAAATATAATTATGTAAAAAGAAAATTTATTCATTTTGATTTGTAAACAGAGTTGGTAAAAAGTGGTTCCTCATGTACAAAATTACTTGCATCTGAAGATATCTGGTGCTATAATTTGCATCTCAGTATTTTGTTTGTGCCAGCTGTACCTCCACCACAAATAGTTTATCGCCCGTGAAAAGTACATATTTAGTAAGTAAACTGTAAAGGAAATAATTATAACCTGCACTCATATGTGAAAATTATGAACTAGTATGAGACATACATTCTTCCGCAAAATGTAAGTAAACTGCTTAAGTAATAATAATTAATTTTGTAAATGTTTCCGTTTGTCAAGTAAAAAACAGTAAAACATTCCTTTAGTTAGTTGTGCTATTTATTTACCCTTTTGATGTGCGAGTATATTTGGTTATTTTTTTATTACCATTCGTCTCGGTATGTTCTCGTTATTGTGTTTGTCCTACATGTAGTTTAACCCCTCCCAAAAGCCTCAAATGTTCAAATGTTTGTAGAGTCTATGGGACTTAACTACTGGGTCATCAGTCCCTAAACTTACAAACTACTTATGAACTACTTACGAACTAGGACGGCACAAATATCCATGCCTGAGGGGGGATTCGGACCCCCGACCGTAGTGGCCGTGCAGACCGTGACTTGAGCGCATCAGTTTCCTCAGCCACCGAGGCCGGCCCAAAATCCTCTTAATTCTTGCTTCTGTTCCGTAGGTTTAGTGTTTTTTCACAGTAACTAAATGCTTTTCGTATTGTAGTATGTATTTTTTACTAACAAAAATAGTACTTTCTTCACACAAATTATAGTACTGAAAAGAAGTAAAAAAAAGTACTAAAAAGAAGTAATTATTTCGAGAAAGCAAATGTAATTCGAGAACCAGGGAAGGTAAAGGAGTTAAGAGAAACATTGGCTTTGTTTCTCACTATGCTGTGTATGTTTATGTCTGCGTTAATGAGTGACACCAAAGTCGTCGTATTGCATAGTCTTTAAGGGGTAACAGTCATGTTGATGATTGCACAGGTAAAGACAACATTTGGTATCGCAGTCTTTGGTACCCATGTGTGACCCGTACTTTTTTTTTTTTTTTTTTTTTTTTTTTTTTTTTTTTTTTTTTTTTTTTTTTTTTTTAAATCCGGTCTCCCTATGATAGATCGCACCATACATTCATGCGACGTGAAATATCGCACTTTCTAATCCCAAATGGCGTATGCAAATTTCACTGGTTTGACTGTTACGACTTTCCGTTCCCGTTCATTTGAACACTCCTAACAAATCTGTAGGCCGTCATAAATAACAAGTTTGTTTGTGTGGCCATCTTCCGTAGCAAGTATAGCAATATTTGATTTCGGAAATGAAACAACCGTTTTCTTGCTGCAATCATTTCTGTTTCGCCCTTCATTTTAGGCCATCATCGGTTTATTTTACACATAGAAATTACATTTTTGCTTACTGGTGTAGCCTCAACAGATTATAGACGGCTCACCACTTTGTTTTAATCGAAGTAATATTGGCTTCTCGCGTTTTATAGTCTCGTGATTTTCATGGTGTTCTTCCCATTGGCGACAAACAGTACGATTGAGTTCCGATAACAGGATCTCGTCACATCTTGCACTGGCGATAACTGCGACGAACGGCGCATCTTATAAAAGTAGTTACTTTAATTTGAACTGATCATTATTACAAGCACCTGCGCATATCCATATGAAACCAGATGTATTGATGTGGCATGTCACAATGTCATAATGAAGTACAATGAATATTGTAGGAATAGTAGGATTTAAAAATTATTTTTAATGTGAATCCCCTTAAAATGACGATGAGTGGTACACATACCCTATTTCAGTGTTACTATTTCACAGGCTTGGAGGTGTATCTCGTTGAGAAATTCGTTTGTTAGCATCATGAGCTCCTAACTTATCTGAGTCTCGTGTTTTGTGTGTGTACGGGAAAGGTGGCTTGTGTGTGTTGTGTGTAATGTTACAAGGAGTCCGCACTGGTATTGGATTTTAGAATATTTTATATTAATGGAACGTGAAATACAGAACTCAAATAACAATCAGCCAAAGCCAATCGAAGCAACTCTAAAAAATTCTCGAGAAAATCGAATTTGAAGTTTTGCAAGTAAGCAATAAATTGTAGCAGATGTTGGTGTAGTTCTGGCCGTACACCCGTAAGGTCGGTGGTTCGAATCCTGTCGTGACAGCTTTTCTTTTGCGTGGTGTTCGAATACCTACACAGTTTATATAACCAATGGTTATTTTTACGCAAAAGTGCATAAGCGGATCCAAGGAATGGGGGTGGGGCGAATGGTAGTTGCCCTCTCCCCCCCCCCCCTACCCCAGCAGCTCTATTTTTTTTAGAATGCGAAGCTAACGCACTTCCAATGCACTTCACGTATCATATATATAAATATATTCTAAAATCCGATACCCATGTCATCTCCTTGTTAGATAGTAGTAGAAATTGTGATACACACACACACACACACACACATAAAAACCAACTTTTTCGTACACACACAAAAATACAGACGTCTACTACATCTACATGGGATACTTTGCAAATCATATTTAAGTACATTTCATTCCATTCCATGATGGTGGTGATGGCGGCTGGTGCAGCAACAGTGTTGAATAATTAAAAATGTTCAGTCTCTGTTGCAACAGAGACTGAACATTTTTAATCATATTTAAGTGCCTGGCAGAGGGTTCATACAATTTTTCTCCCATTCCATTCTCGAATAGCGCGCGGGAAAAAAGAACACGTGAATCTCTCCGTTTGAGCTCTGATTTGTCGTATTTTATTCTGATGATCTTTTCTACCTATGTAAGTGGCAGTCAACAATAAATTTTCGCTTTCGGAGGAGAATGTCGGCGATTGGAGTTTTCGTAAGTAGCCCACGCCGCAGCGATAAGCGCCGTTGTTGTAATTATTCCCATCCCAGATCCTGTATCATTTCCGTAACGCCGTCTCCCCTGTATCGTGACATTACAAAACGAGCTGCCCTTCTTTGGACCCATTCGATGCCCTCCTTCAAACCCACCTGATAAGGATCCCACACTGGACAGCAATACTCCAAAAAAGGACGGATAAGCGTAGTGTATGCAGTCTCTTTAGTAGTTCCGTTGCATCTTTTAAGGGTTCTGCCAATAAAACGAAGTCTCTGATTCGCCTTTCCCACGAAATTATCTACGTGTTGTTTCCAGTTTAAGTCTGAAGTAATAGTAATACCTAGGTATTTTGTGGAGTTTCCGGTCTTCACGTTTGATTGATTTATCTTGTAAAGTTTAACGGATTTCTTTTCGTACTCATGTGGACGACTTTACACTTCTCATTATTTAGAGCCAATTGCCAATTTTTACACCATATCAATACCTTGTTTAGATAGTTCTGCAGTTGGTTTTGATCTTCAGATGATTTTACTAGACGGTAAATGACGGCGTCATCTGCAATTTGCAAATTTGGGGCGATATACCATAACCACGCAATTTGATTAAGAGCCGTCTGTGAGGTACGGTGTGAAAAGCCTTCTGGAAATCAAGAAATACTGAATAAATTTGAGAACCCTTGTCGATAGCACTCATCACTTCGTGTGAGTAAAGAGCTAGTTGTGTTTCGCATGAACGATATTTTCTAAATCCGTGTTGATCTTGGGTCAATAGATCACTCTGTTCGAGATAATTCATAATGTCCCATACACATAGTTAAGTTGGTAACACATGATGGGCCGCGGTGGAATGGACGAGCGCTCTAAGGCGCCTTTTTGTGGTGCGAGCGTTTGCTCCCCGTCAAAGGTTGGTGTACTCCATCGAGCACGAGTGTGTGTGTGTGTGTGTGTGTGTGTGTGTGTGTGTGTGTGTGTTGTTCTTAGGTTAGTTTAAGTAATTGGCAAGCCTAGGGACTATTAACCGCAGTAGTTAAGTCCCATAGATGTCAGGCCTGTGAAATAATAACATTAAAATCGTGAGTGATAAAATGAAGAAAGAAATATGCAAATTGTGGCGAAGCTGTATGAATTCAGCCAGTGACCAGGTGGGAAAAACACCATGAAAATCGAAATACTATAAAATGTAAGTAGCCTATATTATTTCGATTAAGTAGTCAACTGCTTGTAATCTGTTGAAGCCACATTAATAAGCAAAATTGTAATTTGCAGGTGTGAATCCACTGATGATTCCCTAGGACAATGTTTTTCGACCTGTTGCTCGCGTGCCCCCGGGAGTCGCAATGGCTTGGTCAGGGGGAGGTCACAATAAAAGAACTAAGGGTTTAGTAATACAAGAACGTATGCCTAAGTGAAATATATGAATGTTAAAATTAAGGTGCCCCTTGTGAAACATTCCTTAAGTATTGTTCATAGAGCATTTTATAACAGAGTTTGTTAATGATCAAAAAATTGTCTGCACAGTGGGACCTTTCTTAATCCGCGTAATTCGCTTCTGAATTTTTGCCTGAAATGCGTAACAGTCGTTAAGAATAATACATTTTTTGTCGGAAATCAAATAAAAATAGGATGTGTTCCATTCCGAAAAAACTAAAAATTTGGATGCGTTCCATTCCAAAAATACACATAAAAATTTCATCTAACCATTTAAAGGAACTAGTTTACCCGTACGAATAATTCGCACTCTATCTTGATCAGTCACAGATATCTAAGACAGTAATGGAGAAAAGGCAGATGCAAGTAGACATGTATAAAAGAAAATAAACTTTGAATAGTAGAAGCAAAATTAGTCCCAGTGTAAGAAAATTTATATAATGAAATACTACATAATTAATTGTGAAACATATAAAAATTATATACTAACTGTTTCATGATAATTTTAGTTTTTGAAAACTTTTTTTTATTTTACAAAACTTATTTGAAAAAAAAAAAATGTTGGTGATTATAATGTGATCATCGTTTCCTTTTGGCTGTATGTGCGTTAATCACAAACATCTCGTGATAAACTACGGCCGCGGCGGAGTGGCCACAGAGCATTGAGGTGCTATGCTCCGATGCTAGAGGCTGTTTCTCATAGGGGATTTGAATTCCCCCTCAGACATGAATGTTTGTGCTGTCTTTAGTATAAGTTAGTTCATAAGTAGTTTGTAAGTTTAGGGACTGAGAATCCCTCAGTTAAGTCCCATAAGCTTTACAAAAATTTTAACATTTTGATGAACTATGCTTGCGTAAAGAATCTAAACAACTGCAAGAGATGTCGTTCATGTTAGTTAAACAGATTGTCAATAGATGTCACCTTCTCCATTGCTTTTATATGGGCCGCGCAAACTAAGTTGATACTCGGCGCGGTGAGTGATGGGAGCAACCGTAAACACATGCCCCATTTACGATCGTTCGCCAGATATCAAATTAGATTGTACGAACAGTACAATTTTTTTCAAAATAAAGTGTTTTTTTTGTGATAACAGTAACTTTAAAAACTATCTGTGTATTTTTAATCATTAGTGGAGAACGAAACCTTGAAAATGTTCAAATGTTTGTTAAGCTTATGGGGCTTAACTACGGGGTCATCAGTCCCTAAACTTACAAACTACTTATGAACTACTTACGAACTAGGACGGTACAAATATCCATGCCCGAGGGGGGATTCAAAAAAATGTTCAAATGTTTGTGAAGCTTAAGGGACTTAACTACGGGGTCATCAGTCCCTAAACTTACAAACTACTTATGAACTACTTACGAATTAGAACGGCAGAAATATCCATGCCCGAGGGCGGATTCGAACCCCCGAACGTAGTGGCCGTGCAGACCGTGACTGGAGCGCCTCAGTCCCCTCGGCCACCGCGGCCGGCAGGGGGGGAGGGGATTCGAACCCCCGACCGTAGTGGCCGTGCATACCGTGACTGGAGCGCCTCAGTCCCCTCGGCCACCGCGGCCGGCTTGAAAATGTTACCTCAATCATTAATTTGGGTAAGTAATACAAGAGATATGCCGTACCCACAAAAAGCACCGATGAGAAATAATATACATGATACTGAAGCAAAAGAAAGAACATTAAATTTGTTTCGTTTGAGATAAAATAGTTTTCTTATGGTTCATGAGGAGGAAGGGGATTACCAGAATGTTTGTATTTGGGACGGGGTCGCCAGGATATTTTGACTTGGAATGGGATCGCATATTCGAAAAAGATGAGAACCACTGCCCTAAAATAAAGGATTAAACGTGTACGGAGAAGATAAAAGAATGCACCAAGAAAGCGGCTGTTTCATTTCCGAAAAGAAATAGTAGGCCGGGCTGCAAAAGACGAAATCGCACTGAAAGTACAAATGTACCGTGAAATCCGCAGTGTAGCTACCGCGTGGAATCTGTAATAAACAAGGACACCCACATGAGGGACTTGGGACTGTGGTGCAGACAGGCCCCCCCGATCGGCCCGTACGTCGCTCTGGGGCTGTGTGACGTGGGAGCCTGGGAGGAGGGCAGAGGTAACGGTACCCGCGCGCCGCCTCCAGCCTGCTGCTGCTCTGGGTCTGGGCGTGTGCTGGAGCTGGAGCATGTGTGGCCGCCCCGCCCCCACTCCAGGGGCTCAGGGCCGCGGCCCACGTTGCCACCTCCTCGCCCTGCCCTGCCCGTGCCCGCTGTCTCTACACGCTCCTCTTCTGCCCTGCTGGGCTGCTTGCTCTGCCATCAGACAGACGAGGCTCGTTCCAGTGGCCCAAACTTTGATAGTTTATGACGGTTTCGATAGCCTCTACTGCGCATCCGAGGTTTTTGTCAGTTTGCAACTCTGAAGCCAATCCGAACGCTTATTTCGAGTAGATTTCCCGATCATGTTATATTTTGGGAGGAGATTTTAATTTACCTGATATAGACTGGGAGACCCAAACGTTTCTGACGGGTGGCAGGGACAAGGAATCCAGTGAAATTGTTTTGAGTGCATTATCTGAAAATTACCTTGAGCACTTCAACACAGAACCGACTCATGGTGACAACATATCAGACCTTCTGGTGACAAACAGACCCGAACTATTCGAAACAGCCGGCCGCGGTGGCCGAGGGGATTGAGGCGCTCCAGTCACGGTCTGCACGACCACTACGGTCGGGGGCTCGAATCCCCCCTCGGGCATGGATATTTGTGCCGTCCTTAGTTATAAGTAGTTCATAAGTAGTTTGTAAGTTTAGGGACTGATGACCCCGTAGTTAAGTCCCATAGACTCTACAAACATTTGAACATTTTTTAATTCGAAACAGTTAACGCAGAACAGGGAATCAGCGATCATAAAGCGGATACAGCATCGATAATTTCAGCCTTAAATAGAAATATTAAAAAATGGAGGACGATTGTTGTGTTCGGAAAAAGTGACAAAAAGCGGATTTCAGAATACTTGACGGCTCAACACAGAAGTTTTATCGCAAGTACAGATAGTGTTGAGCCATCGTACAATATGCATTAGATGAGCATGTACCAAGCAAGATCGTAAGAGATGGAAAGGAGCCACCATGGTACAACAACCAAATTAGAAAACTGCTACGGAAGCAAAGGGAACTTCACTGCAAACATAAACATAGGCAAAGCCTTGTAGACAAACAAAAATTGACTGAAGAGAAATGTAGCGTGAGGAGGGCTACGCGAGAGGCGTTCAACAAGTTCGAAAGTAAAGTTCTATGTACTAACTTAGCTGAAAATCGTAAGGTGGATAAAAAAAAAAAAAAAAAAAAAAAAAAAATCTCCAGACACTCTGTGACGAAAATGGCATTGAAACAGAGGATGATACTCTAAAGGCTGAATTACTAAATGACTTTTTCCAATGCTGTTTCACAAAGGAAGATTCCAGTGTAGTTCCTTCTCTAGATTGCAGAATGTTCGAATATAATGACATTACAGGAGATTAGTAATCTGCTCTGTAAGAATCAGCATGGGTTTCGAAAAAGGCGATCGTGTGAAACCCAGCTCGCGCTATTCGTCCACGAGACTCAGAGGGCCATAGATACGGTTTCTCAGGTAGATGCTGTGTTTCTTGTTTTCTGCAAGGCGTTTGATACAGTTCCCCACAGACGTTTAATGAACAAAGTCTATGAGACAAATTGTGTGATTGGATTGAGGAGTTCCTAGATAACAGAATGCAGCATGTCACTCTCAATGGAGAGAAGTCTTCCGAAGTAAGAGTGATGTCAGGGGTGCCACAGGGGAGTGTCGTGCTCCGTACTGTTGGATAACATCTACATCAACAACCATACATACTCCGCAAGCCACCTGACGGTGTGTTGCGGAGGTTCACTGAGGCTTTCTGTGGATGATACTGTAGTATATAGAGAGGTTGTAACAATAGAAAATTGTATTGAGATGCAGGAGGATCTGCATCGAATTGACACATAGTGCAGGAAATGGCAATTGAATCTCAATGTAGACAAGTGTAATGTGTTGCGAATACATAGAAAGAAAGATCCTGTATCATTTAGCTACACAATAGCAGGTCTGCAACTGGAAGCAGTTAATTCCATAAATTATCTGGGAGTAGGCATTAGAAGTGATTTAAAATGGAACGACCATATAAAATCAATCAGGGTAAAGCAGATTCCAGAATTAGATTCATTGAAAGAATCCTAAGGAAATGTAGTCCGGAAACAAAGGAAGTAGGTTACAATACACTTTTTCGCCCACAGCTTGAATACTGCTCACCAGTGTGGGATCCGTACCAGGAAGTAGAAGAGATCCAATGGAGAGCAGCGGGCTTCGTTACAGGATCATTTGGTAATCCAGAAAGCGTTGCGGAGATGATCGATAAACTACAGTGAAAGACTCTGCAGAAGAGACGCTCTGTCGCTCGGTACGAGTTTTTGTCGAAGTTTTGAGAACATACCTTTACCGAGGAGTCTAGCAGTATATTGCTCCCTCCTACGTATATCTCGCGAAGAGATCATGAACATAAAATCAGAGAGATTAGAGCCCACACAGAGAGATACCGACAATCTTTCTTTCCGCGAACAATACGTGACTGGAATAGAAGGGAGAATCGATAGTGGTACTCACGGTACCTTCCGCCACACACCGTCGGGTAGCTTGCGGAGTATGAATGTAGATGTAGGTGTTTCGCAGTTTAGCCACTCATAGCGCTAGTTGGCACCATATTTGGAACAAAAGTCAAACATTTGTGAGAAGGAAGAACAGATACGTCATTGCTGGTCAGCAATTTCATTCTCTTATTTTCCGTCACACAGAAATTAACAAATCGATATTACTAATTCTTGAGACAGCACTCTCTTACAAGTAACAGTGAGTACTGGATAACGTACTACTGTTATATGAATAAGAAAAGTCCACAATCTGTTAAGGGCCGCGCAGGAGTAACCGAGCGGTCTGGAGCACCACGTTGCGAATAGCGCGGCCTCTCGCGTCTGTGGTTCGAACCCTCCTTCGTGCATGGATGTTCGTGTTGTCTTTAGTATAAGTTAGTTCATAAGTAGTTTGTATGTTTAGGGACTAATGACCTCGCAGTTAAGTCCCGTAACCTTTACAAACATTTGAACATTCCGAATGTATTAAAGATAAATAAGTCCTACACGTGGTACAAAGGATAAGACAAGAAGTTTTTCTGTGATAAGTTTCGAACATCAGAACCTCTAGCTTGGACGTCTACAACACTAACCATTACGCTACGTCAATATCACACTTATAGTTCAATTCTATTGTTTATTATATCAGTTTCAAATGTTTGTCAAGCTTATGGGACTTAACTGCGGGGTCATCAGTCCCTAAACTTACAAACTACTTATGAACTACCTTATACTAAAGACAACACATACATCGATGCCCGAGGGGGGGAGGGGGGGTCGATTCGAACCCCCGAGGGAAACGGCCTCGCGCATCGGAGCACATCGCCTCAATGCGCTCGGCCGGTCCGCCGTGGCTATCAGATTGCTTTTATTTACATTTAGTAATAGGAACCTGATCCAAATATGATTTTGTGATCATATTTTATGCGCTGTTGCCAATGACACGGATTACTGCGAGCTATAAAACTAAAACTCAGAAATATACGGAAAATCAAGATGGCGTTTGTGACGTGGAAGGAATAAGTGAATGTCGGTTTTACGTCACTTTCCAGGTTGTCGCCCATTGGGTAATGTCACAGCGAGTTGCATTGGTGGGAAAGAAATTTTTGCGTGGTTAATAAGAATTCCTACCAGAGAGACGGTCTTCTCTGTGCGGGTGGTAGCATTCTGTTCGCACATGCTACGAGACCGTGTCGTCATTCTCATTGGCACGTTGCGTTGATGTGAACCAGTTACATTGACCACATTACACGATACAGCTAAGGGTAGTAGTCGTGGATTCCTTTGATCTACTCTACTTTTGTTTGTCCTTCAGCAGCGTTTCGTCCAATGCGTCTCGATCACACAATACTTAATAAAATGACTAACATGCGTCAGAACTACGCAGTTACGGCCAGACAGTGCTACGTGCACAAACGACACCTGAGCTAATTTAAGCAGGTCATGGTTGAAAGGGACAAGGAAAACATAAACAGGGTAGCCTGTCTCGTAGAAAGAGGGAATTAAGTTTAATAATGCTCGTTGTTTTCGCATGATGCTCTGTCCAAAGTTTTATCTGCTATGTAATACATTTATTTATTTATTTACATATTATTCAAAGATTTGAAAATCTAAGGAACCAAACTGCTGAAATCATCGGTCAGTAGACTTGAAAACTACTTAAACCAACATATGCCAGGACATATTTCCTGTTGGAGTTAGCTCACGCGCTTGACGCTTGCCACAGCACGGCGAACGCACGCCATTCGCAAACAACTGTTCTGCCAAAACTGATCGAGCATCTGAAAGTGTATCATCCGGCCTTCGGTAGCAGTCTGGATAGCGACAATGAAGCGTTTTCGTCTATATGCTAATCGAATAAGAACTAACATACTGAATGATAGTGAAAGTAAAATCCTCTGAGAACTGTACACTTTCTAGCCATTTTTAAGTTGCGTGGTGGATAGTACTTCTACGTCACGGTTATCACAACCTCGTCCTGTTGTCTTAGCGAACGGTGCACAGGGAGAACGACTGGCGGTAAGTCAACGAATGTATAGGTTGGTTCTAAAGTCATTACCTATTTGTAACAATGAATACTTCTAAAAGAAAATAACTTATCATAGTTTTATGTCCGTGAAATATATTACTAGGGTGTCATATTCGGTTATTCGCCCCCACATTTTCATCACACGTCTTGAATATTTTAGGAACATAATTCACTGCTTTTCTTAAAATTTCAACTGGAACATTTGTCAACACATCGCGGGTATTTTGTTCAAGACTGTTAAAATTGTTCGCTTTTGTGTACTTGTTCCCAGCCACAAGGGGAGACGTCGGATAGGATTAGATGAGGGCTGCAAAGCAGTCTTGTCTATCGATCCTCGGCGAACAATTCGTCAGTCATGGAAATTGTCATCAAGCCAAACTTTCACTAGAATTGCATAATGGGAGAAAATGAACTTCTGGCATACCTTGTCTAAAAAAAGTATCATTTGCTGGGACACTTTGATAGACGTCAATGAATCGTGAATTTAACACTGGAGGAAAATGTGTGGGGTAAAAGTCGCAGAGTGAGACTAAGAAACGAATACAGAAAGCAAATTCAAAATGATGTGGGTTTCCGTTTTTACGAGTAGAGGCTTACTCACGATAGAGTAGGGTGCAGAGCTGCATCAAAACAGTCTCTGGACTGAAGATCGCAACAACAAACGAAGTTTCTCTTATTTCATTAAAAATCGGTGCCTACTTTAAAAAATACCCTTATACTTCCTCATAACCAATTTTAATGTTAATCAAAATATGCACTGGTGTACTGCCGATCTATAGTGTCCAACGGGCATTATATTTCGGCGATCATACATGTCGCCATCATCAGGTGAACTGACGGACTGAGATCCTGGAAAAGCGCCGGCACGGAGATCCGCACGCTCGAAGGGAACTGGGTTCTAGCCCAGCAGCGAGCGCTTTAAATACCCTCGGCCTGCGGAGCGACTCCTCCGTGGTCCGCGCCCCGCGCCGCTGCCCCGCATTGGAACCGATTGCGCCGGCGTCTGAGATGACGTCGATGTGAGCGCTCTGTCCGCCGTGGTCGTCTCTATGTTACGTTTGCTAGATTTACTCTTAATTAATCCAGTCGCTGGTTCCCAAGCTTTGCTAAGATTATAGTCATAATCACGGTTTATGAGGTCGTCATTTGTGCGAATTTCAATTGCATTTCTAACGACTCAGTCCCAGTATCTCGACGTCTGTACCAGAATACTCCATCGCATGATTCTCCGACAAACAACGTTCAGCGACCGCCGGCTTGCTCAGATACATCAATCGTGTATGCCTCTGGTGTTCAACGCATCGATCCTCGACGGTACGCATCGTCTGTCCAATATATGACTTGCCACACTGACACGGAATCTGGTACACGCCAGGCCTTCCTCAAACCGAGATTTTCTTTGGCGCTCCCCACCAGTGCACCAATTTTATTCGGCGGACAAAAGACAGTTCCAACCTGTTGTTTCTTCAAAATGCGGGCGACCTTCCCTGAAAGTGAGCCGGTATATGTAATGAACGCAGTGCTTACATCCTCCGTCGTGTTTTCATCCGTTTCCACAGGTAGTGCTTTAGTGGTTGGGCGGAGAGCCCGCTGAATCTGCCACTCTGAGTACCCATTTTTTCGGAATACAGTTCTCAGGTGTTCCAATTCCTGGGGTAGACTCTCTCCATCGGAGATAGTGCGCGCCCTATGTACTAGAGTTTTAAGTACCCCATTCCTCTGGGAAGGGTGGTGACAGCTGTCTGCGTGTAAATACGAATCTGTGTGCGTTGTCTTCCGATACACATAATGACCTAGGGTGCCATCAGCTCTTCTCTTGACCAAGACCCAAGACGTCAAGGAACGGCAGTTTACTCTCCGTTTCAGTCTCCATAGTGAATTTGAAGTTGGCGTATATGGAGTTCAGATGTGCAAAGAAGTCTAGGAGTTTATCCATACCATGTGGCCAGATGACGAAAGTGTCGTCCACGTAACGGAAAAAGCAAGTAGGTTTCAATTCAGATGATGCCAGGGCTGCCTCCTCGAAATTCTCCATGTACAAATTTGCGACCACAGTTCCCTTCGAGCCGCCGTAGCGTGCGGTTCTCCGAGCCGGCGCGTTTCCAGGAGCTCAGTCCGTCAGTTCACCTGATGATGGCGACATGTAGGATCGCCGAAATATTGTGCCCGTTGGACACTATAGACCGGCAGTACACCCGTGGATATTTTGATTATGAAATACGCCGGGAAAAACTCAAGAATCATAATTTTAATGTTAACTTTCCCTGTATTTTTATTACTGATATTTCTCAATACTTTCATCTTTTCTGGTTTTCTCTCAGTCCAAAACGTAAATTTATTACAACATTCATTCCATGTAACGGATCCAATTATTTTTTTACTGTCACTGATGATAGTAATGCCATCAGCGAGTATTGTCACCTTTAAATTTTATTCCGAGAAAGAAAATACATCATCCTTTTTCCAAGCATGTTATCAACTGAGACGTATGAGTGCAAATACAAATACTCTGTGTAGCACGCGAAAGCTACCGCTGTTGCGTGCCCCCCCCCCCCCCCCCCCCCCCCGATCCGACGCGCGTGCTTTCTTCCACGGACGCGCGACTCGGGCGCTTGCAATGCGCATGCGCCGCTGCCTCGCGCGTCGGATGGCGCACACGCTGCAGAGCATCGCTGGCAGACGCGCAGTCAGCGCTGAACCCACGTAGCACGGCGCACAGCGGGCTGCGTGTGAACGAGTGCTGGCGACGCGTGGTAGCAACGGGAGAGGCAACATTCATTAGACGTGACGAGTAAGAAATGTGTCTGGTGCAATTATGAAGTATTGTCAGTACAAATCTGAAAGGAAACTTCGGAGGATTCCGTTTCGCTCAGAAGTGAACTTCACGTAACACAGAACGAAAAGGCAACTGCTGAACGGTATGACCTGGAGGAGTTGCGAACCTTCCGATCTTGCAACTGCTGAGTTCAAATTTTCAGCAGGCTTTCCGTTTCCTTTACTGACTTTACGGACAGCGCACGTAAAATTTCTGTCTCTTCAAACAGATAGCGTAGCTGCAGAAGAGTTTCGTATTGACGTCAGTGAGTGATGTCCGCTACAAGCAACATGCCGTCATTGAACTTCTCACTGCAGAGAAAGAAACTGTGGGGAATATTCACTAACCTCTGAGTGCGCCTCGGTTGCACACATGTTGCGTGCCAGACTATGAAACCAAAGGTCGCGGGTTCGATCCCCTCCAGGTCCTGGGATTTTTATGTGTCACTTTCCACTTCTTTCACCTCTGGCATTATTGCTAATGTAAAAAATACCGAGTAGCACCGAGGTCCGGAACCCACGTTAAACTGTAGTTCCCCTATAACTGGCTGGGTAAGTCAGTTCGAAGGTCGGAAGAAGACAACGGCATACCACCTCCAAACAGTACCATACCTAGTAAAGCACTGTGGTGTTCAAACCAGTCTTCAAATTGTTGACTGCTTTACCTTGCCTGTGTATATACTGTCGACAGGCGTACATTTAGTCGCTTGGCACAGAGTGTGACGTAATCAGAAAGCTGTTCATTGCAGAGAGAGACAATCGGCGGTTGCCTACTTGAAATGTGACAGCCAGCTGATGTTGCCAATACACTTCCACATGTTTGGGCCATTAGAGGATGTCATTCACGGAAGACATTTCCAGAACGACGACGTAGCGAAGAAATCGATCCACGAGAAAATGTAGGATAGCTACCGACAAGCTATACACACCCTTGTTTCACACTGGTCTGTAGATGAAACGTCGTTCATCTTGTGTGTAATTCTCATTATATGCAAAAAAAACTATTGCTGAAGAAAAATGTGGTGCATTATTTTCAAGTAATTTCTTTTACATTACATTTTACATTACAATGCAATTACTTCTCCGAATTGAGTTGTCCAAATACGAGTAGGTGGAAGATGTATTATAGCTATCTATGTAGATGCCAGTAATAGCTTTCAACATTATCAGAAAGTAAAATGGCGAATACCGGGAAGCAAAACACTGTCGTACGGTATATGAAGAGGTCGTGGCTTCGTAATGTACTGGACCTGCCTCTTTACGTTAACTGATATGGCAATTAACACAATTAATGTCTAGCGACATTTCGCGTTAAATGTTTCCGGTTACGATAATAAAATATTGAATCTTCAAATAAGGAAACCCGCTATTTTAGCTGTCAGATGCGAAGGAATTACAGATTTTTCGTATCTTTGGTAGTTTGCAAAATTCGACGATTCAATTAAATGTACAGACTGCCGCTATTAATTATGCTGGACTAGAAGAATCTCGCTTGGACAGTTAACCAGTTGTCCTTCCTTATTTAGAAGCACACCCTGTCGCTCGATGCAGAATAACGAAAAGAAAGAAGTTCTTAGTGACAGTTAGTTGTCTCAGCTGTACTGAGCACGCACAACTGGGACGTCAGAGAGCAAGATGACACTACTTTCAACGCAGCTCCGAGCAACCCACGGGCTATTTTATTGAACAACCAAGGACAAACATTGGTTCCTATCCTTCGGTGTCTCCGAGAGTCTATGCTGCGTCAATCTCACGAAAAGGGGGACCTAAATGGTAGAGGCTGGATGGGCGACTCTGCTCTATCGTATGGTGTGCCACCATCAGAGGGGCAGTGGCGCCTGTTCATTCAGTTCCCAATTGTTCATAGTAACTAGGATAAGGTGTCACATGACCTAAGTGCTAATCGTATTTATCTACACGACTGAAGAGCACCAGGGGCTCCAGATACAAGACGTCCTCACCTGCTGTGAGACAAAGTCGTATGGGCAGTTTTATATTATACCTAAATGCATTTATTTTTTATTTTATTTATTACAATACATTATAGTCTATTACCTGATTTTAGCACAGGCTGTGTTGCATATTCCATCCTCCGTCTTGTTTTCACAATTCACAAACGTGACAGTTGTTTTTGTTGTTGTGGTCTTCAGTCCGCAGACTGGTTTGATGCAGATCTCCACGTAACCTGTCCTGTGCAAGTGTCTTCATCTGAGAATACATTCGGGAACCTTCATCATTTTGAATATGGTTACTGTATTCGTTCCTCGGTCTCCGACACACTTCCTCCTAATGCTAACTTGCAATTCCTTGATGTCTCAGAATGTGTCCCACCAATCTATCCCTTCTCTTAGTCAGGATATGCCAAAACTCCTTTTCTCCCCATTTCGGTTAAGCACCTCCTCATCAGTTACGTGATCTACCCATATAATTATCAGTGACAGTAAACACCAAAATTCTACTATTGTATTTCACTGTTCCACAAATGAAGACACCAAAAAATTTGCAGATGACAAACTGTCAACGAAGACCTACACAGATGATGTTGGAAAAGTGTTAAAAACTTCATCATGTAAAACGAGCAATAAAAGGACCCACTGGCGATGCTACAACTATAGTGAAACGTGTTTGGGCATATAAAAACAAAAACCACTGTTCTAAAATGTTCAAATATTTGTAATTGCATAGGACCAAACTGCTATGGTCATCAGTCTGTAGACTTATAAACTACCTAAACTAAGTTAAACTAACCTAAGGAGAACAGTCACACACCCATACCTTAGGGAGGACTCGAACCTCCGACGCGGGAGGCCGCGCGATTCCTAAAGGGCCCTACACACGATGCGATTTATTGGACAAATTAATTGGTCACCCGATTAATTGGGTGGTTTTAGGCGCTACCCGGCCAACTTTCCTTGTCGGCCGGTTGGTTGCGCCTGACCACCCGATCTCCGATTCCCCCACCACTTCACCGGACAAATTGTACCGTGTGTAGCGCTTCCCGACCAACTTCCATGCCTGAGGTCGTCTGCACAGCAAACACGCATAAACAAAAACAGTTCGACAAACAGACACCAGAAAGGGCGCTGCGTGCAGTTGGTCTGAACGTGTGTAAGCTGCTACCAATTGGTTGCTTCGTTGGACATCTTGTTAGTCGTACGATAAATCGGAGCATGTATAGGAGACTCAACGTGGCGCTCCGTATTACGCGATCTTTCCCGAGCGCCACCAGTCTTTTGCTCAAGGCAGATCCTCTTAGGGCGCGACTAATTATTTGTATTAATTGTTATAGTTTTCTTTATGAATGTAAATCCATCTTTCTTCCATGGAGACTTCCATTCTTCTCAGTCAAGCTTAGCTGTCGCAAACTCCACGACAATATGGATCTATAATAGCAAATTGTGAATCAAAATAATTATATATTCACAAACAGACGTAAATCGTGGTTGATCTTTATTGTTGTTATATGCTACCGGTTTCGATATTTCAATAACATCATCTCCAGACCATAAACTGTCACTACGTTTTCTTTTTTTTTCTTTTTTCTTTTTCTTTTTTTTTTTTTTTTTCGCTTTCATGAGCTTGTCGCATCGCAGTTTTGAGTAGCAAATTGTTTATCTTCAATATGTAAATCATATTGTAGTTTTTGTTTAAAGGTGGACTAATATTATTTTTTAATTGACTGCTTGATTCGCTTCGTAAGTGCAAGAGAGCAATGCTATCAGGAAGAATCTTTCTTTTTAATGCAAATGTGGTTGGAATCATCAGTAGGTCTGGCGTCTATACTCACAGTTTATTGCCACAAAATAATTACAACGCCCTCTGTAAGTGGTCTGCTTATCTAAACTGTAAAAACCTGCTCTGTTAATAACATAATCCATGATCGGTCAAGTAGAGCTCTCGTAGCGGATAATAACTTCATTGCAGAATACCAGCACCTAAATATGAAGATATTAGCATATTGTGATAAGAAGAAGCAGCAGAGAGCAAGAGGAAACGTTATGACACCGCTTTATGAGTCACTCGCGTCCTTATCGCAGAAAACCCGCGCCACGCTGCTTCTTATGAGCCAGCCATGCTCAGCAGTCTGATTACACTCGTTCGGTCTCAGGAGCAGCCATTAGGGATTCGTAATGGATCCAAGATTGAAAGCAGCAACGACAGTGTAACTCGCACGAGTAAATTACGTTTTTGAGTTATGTATGCTAAAGAGCAGCTAATTGGCTGAGTGTTCTTTGCCGACATATTACGAATTCCAGAGTACCGCCTTACGTAAAAACTATATCGCGGTAAGCCAGTAATCAGTAACATTCGTAGCACTTCATTTCTATAACCTAGTCCGGATATTTACGTCATCATCACAGTGCTTTGCGTCGTGCCTCGTACGTAAATCTGAGACAATTGAAGAGGCATCTAGTGTGTGTTATGACATGTTAAGTTGTCGATATAAAAATGCCGCTTTTCACACTGTGTAGTGGGACAGATTTGTGAGCCCCTACTCTCCCATATCAGCTTTGTTTTGCAGGAGATGAAAATTAAAGATTGCGTATTAATGAAAACGATTTATTGAACGTTGAGTAATGATTTTTATCATGTGATACTTAAAAAAAGTTTTGTGTTTGTTTCTGTTTGTTTCATGGTCGATCGAGGTACTGCGATAAACAGGAGCAGCGTCGCCGCAGCACTGACCGGCGTCACAAAGCTGGCCTGTGTTATATGAAGTTAGCCGACGGTCACGGGGCAGCGGACGTCTCTGCGCCTTCTTTATTGCGGGACATCGATCTTCCTCTAAGAAGATTATTTAACATTATTATGGCTATGGATGTTCGTCACTTCAGATTATGTCCTTGGGAATGTATGATTGGATCAGAAGCAAATAGTATATGCTTGTATTGCAAGTGAACAATAAACATGTGATGTTTGACTGAAGAAGAGTTTTAAATATTACATCCTCTATATGGAATGATTTATTATTTAATGTGAAATATGGAAATTTTCAAGAGTTTATATGATCTTCTACGTCTAGAAATAAAACACCATCAGTTTGAAAAGTTTATAACAAGCTATTGAATTTCAAGACGCATTCAAATGAAACAGTGAAACTAAAATATAGTAGGCTCTGGATTTTCGCTCGAACGCCAGTTTCATGACTGAATTGGTGCTAAAGAGTTTAAAATTTGAATGTGAAATTACATATTGATCTTTAATCTTTCTTCCGTGGGTATAAGGACCTGTTTGTGTTTTAAGAAAAGATAGAAATAAAAACTATTACATATTTATTATATTAGGCGGTGGACATAGATTTCGGAGGGAAGTTCGGTGCCACGGTTCACGACGAGAGGTGTTAAGTTGCTAGGTGACGTTAGATAACTTATAAATATTTTCTTAGAAACTGACTATAAGAGCTATAAACAAGTTTTCGTAATGAGACTGAACCAAATTTAGGACGAGTATGGTATGATACGAGATTATTTTGACAATTTAAAGTTCTTCACCAGCTTTTCCCTTTGTCCCACCGCAACTGGTCCGTTGTCGGCTATAAGTACTGAATTGAAGCTAATCTTGGCACATATTCTAATGCGTTAAAGAGGAAACTAGTCTTTTCTTTTTTTTTTTTTTTTTTTTTTTTTTTTTTTTTTTTTTTTTTTTTTTTTTTTTCAGGATCACTTATCGCACACTCCTGCCCATTAAAATTCGTGCTACAGACGCGAAATTTAACCGACAGGAAGAAGACGCTGTGATAAGCAAATGATTAGCTTTTCAGGGCATTTACACAGGGTTGGTGCCGGTGGCGACACCTACAATGTGCTGACATGACGAAAGTTTCCATCCGATTTCTAATACACAAACAGCAGTTGATCGGCGTTGCCTGGTGAAACGTTGTTGTGATGCCTCGTGTAAGGAGGTGAAATGCATACAATCACGTTTTAGACTTTGATAAAGGTCGCCTATCGCGATTGCTGGTTACCGTATCGCTACATTGCTGCTCACGTTTGTTGCGACCCAATGACTGTTAGCAGAATATGAAATTGGTGGGTTCAGGAGGGCAATACGGCGCGCCGTGCTGGATCCCAACGGCCTTGTATCACTAGCAGTCGAGATGACAGGCATCTTATCCGCTTGGCTGTAAAGAATCGTGCGGCCACGTCTCGATCCCTGAGTCAACAGATGGGGACGTTTGCAAGACAACAACCGTCTGCACGAACAGTTAGACCACGTTTGCAGCAGCATGGACTATCAGCTCGGACACCATAGCTGCGGTTACCCTTGACGCTGCATCACAGACAGGAGCGCCTGCGACGGTGTACATAACGACGAACCTATGTTCACGAATGGCAAAACATCATTTTCTTTTTCAGTTGAATCCAAGTTCTTTTTACAGCATGATGATGGTCGCATCGCCGGCCGCGGTGGCCGAGGAGACTGAGGCGCTCCAGTCAAGGTCTGCACGGCCCCTACGGTCGGGGGTTCGAATCCCCCCTCGGGCATGGATATTTGTGCCATCCTTAGTATAAGCTAGTTCATAAGTAGTTTGTAAGTTTAGGGACTGATGACCCCGTAGTCAAGTCCCATAACCTTAACAAACATTTTTTTTTGTGGTCGCATCGACGGACATTCAGCAGTGGCCGTTACATTTCAGATGTGTTATGGCCTGTGGCTCTACCCTTCATTCGATCCCTGCGAGACCCTACATTTCACCAGGATAATGCACGACCGCATGTTGGAGGTCCTGTACTTGCCTTTCTGGATACGGAAAATGTTCGACTGCTGCCCTGGCCAGCACATTCTCTAGATCTCTCACCAATTGAATACATCTAGTCAATGGTGGCCGAGCAACTGGTTCTTCACAATACGCCAGTCATTACTCTTGGTGAACTGTGGTATCGTATTGAAGCTGCATGGGCATCTGTACCTCAGCTGTTATTACGGCCATAGGTGAATGTTCTGGGTACTGATTTCTCAGGATCCATGCACCCAAATTACGTGAAAATGTAATCATATCTCAGTTCGAGTATAATATATATGTCCAATGAATACCCGTTTATCATCTGCATTTCTTCTTGGTGTAGCAGTTTTAATGGTCAGTGGTGTAGTCCTTCACTCCATGGCACCTTTGAACAACACTAGATTTGGTCTTTACGGCAATACTTCCTCAAATACTATGCAAATGTTGTATTTCTTGGTACATATTCCTTGCATTCTCGTACAGTAATAGTGACAGTGCAAGGAATGAAACTAACGTGACTACGAACCTTATGTCAGCTGCGAACGTGCATTATCGGTTGTCTTCGGCACTGTTCGCGAGTAGCCCAGTTTACACGATGATCGCGCTAGTACTAAACAGATCACGTTGGGCGCCATCTAGCGACGTAAACGTGGAACTACTAGCATTTGGAGAGCGAAGACGGCGTTTCGTACTAGCTAGTACGCTTTAGGACAGGTTCTAAATTTGTTAGTAGCGAAGTGGGTGTGCATACGCAGAAGTGAATTCATTGTGAGTTTTTCATGTTTGTGTGTGGAAATAGCCGTGTCCGTACCAAAATTGCTTGCTTTGTTGGGGTGATACGTCTTGCATCAGTGAAATAGCACAGAGCAGGAATTGCGCTTTCGATTGAGGCATACAGGGCCCCTGCAGAAGGTACAATGACTGTTATTTATGAAGAAAATAACAGAAAAGTGTAGATTTAAATGAATTTTGAATACGTCTCTTTATATTTTTAAAATTCTATAATTTTTAGCATCTCAGTAAGTCAGTTGCACATAATCTCGAAAGTGTGATGCTAAACGCAAAGGACCCATTATGGATCGGATATTGAAATCTTTGTGCAGACTTCAACAGCAATGTTTTTAAGAGTCGGTACAGAAATTCTTTGTGCAAAGGCTAGGCTGTCGAAAGATTCTCCCGGAAACCGCAATGTTATAGCGAACCTGCAAAAAATAACAATTTCAGGAAGTAATTGACGCATAACTTTAACAAAGCTGAAAATGTAACTGAAGTGCAAAAAGTATTTCGTACCTTCAGCTTGACGAAATACTCTCTATCTCTCTCTCATCGCCGTATTTTTGTCCTTGGACAAACGAAAGCAACTTGGTAAAACACTCAGCACATAATATTCGTAAAAAAAAGTTTTAAAAAAAGATCTGAATTCATTGAGGTTGTCTGGTGAGAGTTACTTCATTATCTGCATGCAGTACACATCTCATTCTTCGTCTCTTCCTCTCAACCAAGGACACATCCAACTTCTTCACTCTTGTGTTCTAACAAACATTGCCACAGCTTCTGCAACCGCCGACAGTGTAATCTTCTTAAGTGAACAATCCACGTATACAAACAGTAATAAGCCCATATTTTCGAACAGGCGCTGTTGTTAGTTGTAATCAGACTTGAAGACGGAGGCTTATCGATTTAACGCAACTAAGCCTGTATGATCGCACGTCATTAGTACCGTGTTAGTACGCTTGGAGCACTGCAGCAGACATCTTTCTTGTGAACTTCCGATCGTCGTGTAAACTAGGCATAAGACACCGCGAGCTGCGCAGAAGTGGCCGCAATGCCTGCGGGAACTTATGCGGCGCCCGTGCTCTGGTGTGTTCTTCCAGCTGTTCGTATGGAGGCGACGCCAGAAGAGCATAGAGGTGTGGTTCGTTCTCTAGTAGCTGAAGGAGTTGCATCACGCGAAATTCAATGAACGTTGCATCTCCCTGATATTTGTGCACGAGGGCCGAGGGGCGGAGGAGATTCTGGGAAGGGCGAACGTCAGTGCAAGACGATTCGCGGCCAAGTCAACCCGTCACTTCTTTGACCTATTCTGACCAACTCCCGTCTTCATATGTCGACATTTATATATCTCTTTCTTCCATTACCACTCCAAATTTGCAAATTGTGCCCAAAATTGGAATTAGTTCGTTACTAACGTGTATCGGTAAAAATGGTCTATACAGTGGGACTTTTCTTAAGGAGCTTAATTCGAGTCTGATTCTTTCCTGAAATGCGAAACTCTAATTAAGCAAAAATATATTTTTCTGTCGGAAATCTTGTAAAAATTCAGAAAAATAGACAATTCAAAAGAAAACTGTAGCATAGGACAGGAGATTAAATTTGTTTCCTTTGAAATAGCATAGTTTTGTTACGGTTCGTGAGGAAATGGGTGGGGAGGTCGCCAGAATAATTTTATTTGGAAGGGGGTCGCATATTCCAAAAGGTTAAAAAACACTGAAATAACTTTCCAGTAACAAACCTCGCAGTATGCCTTTGAATTGCTTCTACGACTTCAACTTGTGGTCGTTCCAAATATTTGAGCAGTTCTTATAAAGAGATCCCACGTGCGTTCTATACGGTGTCTCCTTTACATCTACCGAGCGAAATAGCAGCAGTAGTAAGACACGGACTCACATCAGGTAGGATGGTCCTTCGAATCCACCTCCGGCCATCCAGATTCAGGTTTTCCGTGATTCCTCTAGATCACTCCAGGCAAACGCCGGGATGGTTCCTTTCTATGGGCACGGTCGGTTTCCTCCCACGTCTTTCCCTAAAACTCTGAACTTAAGCTTCGTCTCTAATGACCACACTGTTGACGGGATGTTAAATTCTAATTTTCTTTCTCCTTTCTTCCTTTACATCTTCCCAAAATTCTCCCAATAAACCTAAATCGACCATCCGATTTCGCCACAACTGTCATTCCCACTTATTCCATTTTATGTCACTCTGCAACGGTAAGCCTAGATATTTAAAGTGAGGTGACTGTACCAAGCAGCACACAACTCATTCTGCATTCGAACATTGTAAGATTGTTTTTCCTACTCATCCGCATCACCTTACAGTGTTCTACATCTAGATATAGCTGCCACTCTTCAAATCAAATACAAATTCCATCTAGTTCATCTTGCATTCTACTACAGTCATTCAACAACGACACCCCACCATACACAACAGCACCAAAAGCAAACAGCTGCACATCGTTAATCTGTCTTTCAGATCATTTTTGTATACTGCGGGTAAAAAAATAGTACACCACGAAAGACGATGTCATTTACATGCGATGACGGCACATGCCACTTGGGGGATAGTATGTGGTCCCATAAATAGACGACCCAACAAAGAAAACACTAAAATTTTTGAAAAAAAGTCTTTATTTTTCAAGATAATGTCTTGCAGCTCTGTACACTTCTCCCAATGATGTTGAATAAGTTCGATACCTTTTTTATAAATAGAATTGTCTGGGTCCTCAAAATATCCATTAACTGCCTAAATCACGTCTTCATTTGCTGAAAATCTTGGACCCAAAAGCCATTATTTCAATTTTTTTGGAACAAAACTGTGGCAAATATGCTGCATAAGGTAGCAATTTAAACTTTAATTCATAAACTTTAACTATTGCAATAATGAACTTGTGAGCTGGTGCATTGAGCTGAAAAAAAAGTTGCAAAAAGTTCACATTGTAAGTTTTTCCTTTTACTACATAATCAATGAACAATATTCTCTTTGCATCCAAAAAAAAAAAAAAAAAAAAAAAAAAAAAAAACCTGCAGATGAAACTGTTTCCACCTTCTTTGAAGTTGCTTCTCCAATTTGTGTCCATTTTTTTTATTGCTCTTTTGTTTCGGGAGTGAAGTAGTGGTCCTATGTTTCATCCACGTTTATGAAACGGAGTAAAAAATCTGCTTTGTTTCTGCGAAACCGCGCTAAACACCCTATTGAAACATCTTCACGATAATGTTTGTGTTCGAGTGTGCTCACTCGTGGCACAAACCTTGCACACTATTCTCTCATGTACAAATTTTCAGATAATATGCGATTTACCACACTTTTTGAAATGCCTATTTATGTTTCCTAGCTCGCGCACTTTCAGTCGATGATCATCCAGTGCCACTTTGAGGTTTTTCTCAAATGTTTATTAAGCTTAAGGGACTTAACTACGGGATCATCAGTCCCTAAACTTACAAACTACTTATGGACTACCTTATACGAAAGACGACACAAACATCCATGCCCGAGTGGGGATTCGAACCCCCGACCGTAGCAGCCGTGCAGACTGACACGCCGCCACTGCGGTCGGCCGTAGTTTTACTTCACGACTTCTTGAGTCGTCAACTCATTTGATCGACCACTGCGATTCTTCTCTTGGCAGCTCGTATGGCCTCGTTTAAACTCAGCTACGCATTATTTTACAGTTATAAACTTTCCTAAAGTAGAATCTAACTCAACTTTAATATTGGTTACGCTGAGGCTTATCAAAAATAAATAAAACAATGGTATCACTTAACGATGACCAATTTTCTACATTTTTCTCAAGTTCACTCACAGCTTTAACTATTGATGTCTGTCAAACAAACACTAAACAATGTGGCGTCTTCAAACTTGATACATACACTTCACATATCGTATATTTTCTAATCGAATATATATTTTTCAACAATTACTGCCATCAATGTCATTTTTACCCCGGAGTCACTGGTAAGATAGCTAGGCGACTGCTCACACTGCATGTGAAATTCAGCGTGCTCTGCAAGACACGCACCAACTTCCCTGGCCACCGAGATCTCCGGACTTGTCTCCAGTCGGACATGTCTGGGATATGATAGGGCGGATACTGCCGCATGCCAATAACCAACCCACAAGTCATGTATAACTATGTGAATACGTCGACCAGACGTGGAACAATGTATCCCAAGACTGTATTCGACGTCTGTATAATTAAATGGGTGCCAAAATCAGCACCTGCATGCCGCCCGTGTAGGCTTCACCACGCACAATTGTGGGTGTTTCAACATGAATCGATACTAGGAACATCAGAAACACTGAAAAGTTAATCAAAACATCCACGGGTGTACTGCCGGTCTATAGTGTCCAACGGGCACAATATTTCGGCGACATGTCGCCATCATCAGGTGAACTGACGGAATGAGCTCCTGGAAACGCGCCGGTACGGAAATCCTCACGCTACGGCGGCTCGAAGGGAACTGGGTTCTAGCCCGGTAGCGGGCGATTTAAATACCCTCGGCCTGCGCCCCACGCCGCGGCCGCGCAGTGGAACCGATTGCGCCGGCGTCTGAGATGACGTCGATGAGAGAGCTCTGTCCGCCGTGGTCGTCACTTCGTTACGTTTGCTAGATTTACTCTTAATTAACCCAATCGCTGGTTCCCAAGCTTTGCAAAGATTATAGCCACAGTCACGCTTTATGAGGTCGTCACTTTCAATGGCCTCTCTAATGACGCAGTCCCAGTATCTCGGCAATTTACCTCCGTTTGAGTCTCCATAGTGAATTTGATGTTGGGGTTTATGGAGTTCAGATGTGTAAGGAAGTCAAGGAGTTTATCCATACCATGTGGCCAGATGACGGAAGTGTCGTCTACGTAATGGAAAAAGCAAGTAGGTTTCCATTCAGATGATGCCAGGGCTTCCTCCTGGAAATTCTCCATGTACAAATTTGCGACCACAGGGGAGAGTGGGCTACCCATGGCGACTCCCTCCGTTTGTTCGTAGTATTCGCCATTGAAAAGAGGTCAAGACATGCCTAAGAAATTCGGTGGTCTTCTCGTCAAACATCTGACCAATCAAATCTAGTGACTCTCGAAGGGGCACCCTCGTAAACAACGAAACGACGTCAAAACGCACAATGATATTTGACTCATCCAGCCTGAAGCAGTTAAGGCGTTTAACAAAATCCACGGAATTACGGATTTGATGAGGGCATTTCACCTGATGATAGCGACATGTATGATCGCCGAAATATTGTGCCCATTGGACACTACAGACCGGCAGTACACCCGTGGATATTTTGATTATCAAATACGCCGGGAGAAACTCAAGAATCACACTTTGAGAAGCTGTTGTAATTATTTCGTGGTGGTACTCCATATGCACTGTTTCCACAACAACGCTTGAGTGAACTGGAAAACGCAGGAGCTTCCACAAATTCCTTATTTCTGCAGTGTATTCAGAAAAAAATAAAATAAAATAAAATAAAAATAGAAATAAAAATAAAAAACGGACCTATCATAGCGCCCTGCAGCACTCCAGACGGCACCTTGTACTCCTTATGTTCCCGCCGGTCAGCAACTGTCACAATCTACTTGCGCAAGGCTTGGGAAACGTCCCGCAGCCTTGCGCGCCTCTTGGCGCCAGCCATTGAACACAAACAAACGCGACCCGTTTCCTCACGACCTTGGCCAGCCGCTACCGTAGCGCTGGCGCCGGATCTTCCCAGGCGGGCTGGGATCAGCGGCGTTTCGCCACGGCCCCCATTGTCTGCTAATGAGCGCCAGCCGCCCGCTGCGCCGAGGGTAGAGGTCACTGCCGGCCGCTCTGCTCAGCTGTCGCGACCGTTCCCTGCCCACGACGAGCTCCCAGCTTCCGAAGATACCAATAAGGTGCGACGCAGTCTGGAATATCTGGGTGGCATCAATCTCCGTGGCTACGTAGAAGACAGGGATTGATTACCTGACCTCTGTCGGTATAGTCCAAGTCAGTACTCGGAACAGTGATGCAACATGACTGACGTGAACCCTGACGTAAGTTATCGATTTAATATCTGATCTCGTCATCGTCTTCACTATCACACAGCTTGAGAGTTCTCTTATTTGTTCAGAAACGTAATTTAAAATAAAAATAAAATTATTGCGTTTTGCTGATGGTGTCAGAGACAACAGAGGACCTGGAAGATGAGAGGGTGAAGATCGGGGTGAGAGTTTAAAATAGGGGAAAGATTAATTTTTAGAAACTCACAACCACCAACTGCGAACCAAATTAATAAACATGCAAAAACACTGGAATTGTGATTGCTACTGTTTGACTCGTTTTCTAGGGGATGATATCACACGTTCGCAGCTTTCCTTCCCTGCATATGATTAACAAAAAAAATCATAATAAAGTCAAGTTCATGAGAGAAAAGGGTGTACTAACTACTATTTTTGAAAACACGTGAAAGTTCACTTTATGTTGTTTATTTCACAATATTAGAACCCTGTGGTTGATACGTCTGTACGTCGACACATTTATCAAAAGAATTTTAGCTCGTGAGCCCGCAGACAAAATGAATATTTGTCGCAAATTGTTTTCACACCATGTGCCTGTCTCAAACACCGTTTATGTTCATGCCTATGCGACGACACGTGTTACATTAACAAAACACAGTCACATTTAGTGCGATGCACACCTTGTTCCACCGGCTAATTATTCACAACACACAGTAGCACTCGATACAACTTGGTGCAGTCTACGACGAGCAACCACACTGGGCAATTGCCACACAAAAATCTAAAGTCTCCACCTGGAGATCCACATGCCGACTGATGCAGAGCGACGTCGCCCGGCCAGCTACCCCACTCGTTCCCGACTCGTCACTTCCTGCCCACGCGCGCGCATAAAGCCCAGCTGCTCGGGTTTTTTCCCTACGTCATCAACTTCCGCATGTGAGCTGTTCTAACCGACTTCCAACGTACAGCGCTCAGCCAATACATTTCTAAAAACTTACTTAAAATCAAAATAATCACACTACACATTAAACAAATTTCTTACGTTTTTATATTAGTATACACATCATTTGCACTATTTATTACAATCGTGCAATTTCTTATATCACAGATAAGTGATTTAACGGAATATTTTAAGATAAAATACACAAGATTAATTGAAAATAAAATGAGAAATAGTTAATATATTACTTTTATAAACAATCATTGCCATTCTAGTTGTGTAACTATCTTGTATTCATTGGTAATTTATTACTTTTCATTGTCAATTAAACATATTACGTTAGATGTGACTATATCAGCTAATGTATTGTTTATTTGTCAACAGGCTATTTTGTAATGAGGGCTTTAAAGGTTCCTAACTGCATCGTATTACTTCAAATGCCAGTAGTATTAGAATATTTTATTTCACGCTGTGCACTGCACTGCCCCTGGCACTCGCCATTGTCCCTCTCTCCCCTCACCGGAAACGAATGCGGAAAATCCTAAGCTGGAACAAGCCACAAACGTCGGCCTGCTCACTGGCCTCCCGTCAGCTACAAGCACACAGCAAATCTCAACGTGGAGAATTTCTACCTTTGGCTTAACTATAAATGTTGTCACCCAATTGTGTACATACATTGCTACCATAATTATTAAGTTTAAAATTGTGTAACATTTAGTGCATTGGCATGGTCAATGTTTGCAGTGAACTTCATACTGTTTAATTATCAAATACTATTAATTACCAGCATATCCATTGAGCGGTAATCTCACAAAGAGCATTTGAATGGAATGGGTAGTGTGTTGAAAGGAGCGTATAAGAATAACGTTAAAAGAGCAAAACAAGGGTAATGGAGTGCAGTCCTAGAAAATCACGTTTTTGACAATGTAATACGCACTTTAAATTTTTAAAAGTAGCAGGGGTAAAATACAGAAAGCGAAACGTTGTATACAACTTGTGTACGAACCAGACACTATGTATAAGAGTCAATGAGCATTAAAGGAACGCAGTGGTTGGAAAGTGATTGGAACAAGGTTTTTATCATTTCCGCAATTTTTTATAGTCTCAACATTAAAAAAGATGTGAAGGAAAACAATGAGATATTTGGGAAGAAAATTAAACTTGACTTTGTTAATGTGTTAGAGACAGCAAAGATCTTGTAATAGCATGAATTGTGTAGTGTCTTGTACTCAGGTATAAGATAAACATAAATAAAAAGAAAATAAAGGTAATGGAATGCAGTCTAAGAATATCAATCGATGGTAACGGAATATGCTGAGAACATGAGGCAGTAAAAGTAGTAGACAAGCTTTATTATTTGGTAGTAAAATAATTGGAGTAGAGAAGATATAAAATACGGAATGGCTATGGGAAAAGAAAACTTTCCGAAGAAGAGATAGTTGTTTTCCATTCAATATTAATGTTAGTTTTAGTTACTCTTTTCTAAAAGCATATTTGATTGGACTGTAGCCTTGTACTACATGAGTGAAACTTGGCTGTTAAACATTTTAACAATAGGAGGATAGAAATATTATTATTCTGCAGTTTACAATGTGAAAACGTTTTCGCAGCACCTATATTAGATTACATTAAATTGCCAAGCATTGATTCCCATTCTTCTCTACTTGTCCATAAATCTTTCGGAATGTTGTTCTTCACTGCTGCTTGATCTCCCTGTATTCGGTGGTATTTCCTTTTTTCTCCTTCCATTTGGTATCCAATCGTTTACTCATTTTGGAAGCCTTTCTTGTTCAATTCTTCTGAGAGTCCATACCATTTTAGCCGTTTGAGTTTGTAGCAAACAGCGAAGAAACAGTGCAGTGAGAGTTGTGTGTTTTCGCGCATTACTTTGGTATTACTGTCAAAGTGCTTCCGCGCCTGCCGCTAGGGGCGCTGAGTCTCTTTCGCGCTTACTCTTTGAATGTTTTTGTTTTTGTTTCGTTTCTTTAGAGTTACGCAGTTCTTATGTTCTTGTTTGTGTCGAGATTCGTATTACTGCTTGTAAAACCTCTCGATTATGCATTGTTCTGCAATCAACTCCTTTCACATTGCTTTAATAAAGAAGTTAAAGTGTTTCTATTTAAAATGTCGTTCTCATTACAACTGCGGCGATTTTAATACGGAGACGAAGTGATGTATATTCCGACGGCCACTCTCAAACAAATCAGGCCTCTCCGAAAAGTTCGATGAAATCAATAATTGAGTTGCAATGATTACTTCATTTCTTATTCTTTCTGTTCTTGATACTCTTGCTGAAGGTCTTCAGAAAACCATTCCTGTTGCTAATAAGTTTCATTTCAGTTGCAGTTTTGTAGTCCCATACTTCTGAATTACAATACTCGTAATTATTGTTTTAAATATCCTTATTTTGTTATCAGTTGTTATGTATTTCTCTCAAAGAATTCAATTCAATAAAGAAATTGACTTATTTTCTGTATTTATTCTAGATATAATATCTTTGTCTTGTTTCCTGTTACTTGTAATTTTCACACCTAAATATGTATATTCCTCATTAGCCGTCACTGTCCGCATCCCTTCTTCTAATATCAAGTCTTCCTTTCTTCCACCAATTACCATGTACTTTTTGATTCATGTTTACATTTAATCCTGATTTTTTTTTATCTTCTTGAATCAGTCTCATATAAACAAGCTATTGTAGCACAAGATGATTATGGCCTTGAGTGCATTACGATGATTGCATCACGATTGCAACTGATGGGGACTACAAATGAGTCTAACAAAAACAGAGTATCTGGTGATGCTAAATTTGAAGTACACATCAATGACAAAGCAGTTATGACACAGGTAGAATTTAAATATCTCGGGGTACATATTGATCAAAATGGATTGGGCCACACTGGAGTAAAATACAGAATACAGCAAAGCAGAAAGGTGTTAGGGTGTATTAGTGCTTTTTGGTGAGATAAGAATATTTCCTACAACAATAAGAAAATTGTAAGGATAATGGTTGAATCAGTGCTATGCTATGGGTCAGAACTATGGATATTAAATGCAGATCTCAAAAGAAGACTAATAGCTATGGAAATTGTTTATTTGCATAGGAGTGCCAGAATATCAAGAATCGAAAACTAATGATGAAGAAAGAATTAGAATGAAGCAAATGATACAGTGATAGAACTGAATAAAATCACTGAAATGATACGAATATATATATATAGAATGACAACTCATCGGTGACCAAAGAAGGTTTATGAATGGCAACCACGTAAGCGCGGAAGACCACGACGTTCTTAGAGGGAGCAAATAAATGGAGTAATGGAACATCGCAGCATCGACAAGGCAGATGCGCTGGATAAAGACGCATGGCGGAGGATGACAGGAATACGACAAGATGTTGCTATTAATTAATCTCTGTATTGATCAATCCTGTAATAGTAATCAGTCCCCAGTCTTATACTCTACATTCTCATAGACTCGGACAACGACCAGTTGATCATCTGCAAATTGTAATGAGTATATTGTTCTATCATTTGTTAGTATTCCCATGGTTTGACATTTTTTCTTCCAATTCCGTAAAGTTATTTCTGTGCAGATTTTATAGAAGAGGATAGAAGCTTTTTGAAATGTGGTGTTACAGAAGAATGCGGAATATTAGTTGGGTAAGTCAGGCAGTTTATGAGTAGGTGCTGATTAGTGTGGCATAACGTAACTGAAAGAAGTGATCAGTCGGTGCAACTCACTTTGCGACATAATGTAATAGTCAATTTAGTATTCGAGGGAAGTACTGCATGAGAGCGGAGTTGAAATCGGAGAGGGAGGTCACGAGAAGAGTACAGACTACGTGTTCATTAGAATCTGTGTTGCCATTGTTATTGCGATGTAGAGGCTTGCGCAGGTTAGAGTGGCGTGGAAAACCGCATCAAAGCAGTCTACGATTGAAGACAACGGCAGCATCGTGCGATATACGAAGCAATCAGTCGTCCATGGGAGATCAGTTGTGTGCTCGATTGCGGCAGTGTTGCCAACAGTGAAATGGGATTTCCCACTAAAAAGCTTATTAAAAACACCAGAAACCACTAGATTTTATTCGTGTGTTTAACAAAACCACTATATTGTATGAGAATATTGAATAACCAAGAATATGAGACATTCAGTTTGTCCCTTTTGTTTAAAGCTAGAACAGATTTTATTTTATTAATCAATTTATTTTATATTTTATTTATTTATTTGTTTTTTACTGAAAATTAGAAATTGCAGGTAGAAAATTTACTTCCTTTAAGAAATTAAGATATTCCCAGTGTAAACATGCTTTATTAAAGTGTGTAATATTTCTGGCTTAAAGCCATCATATTAAAATCGGAGTATTGCTTCAGTGCAGCCGGTTAGAACCAGTAGGCAACAGATGGCAAAAGCTGGTGAGAACCACGACAGGTAGTACAATAGGTCGGGTTCTCACAGGAAAGAGCACTGGCAAGTTTCGCCGAATTCTAGGGACTTCCCCGAGCGGCAGGCACTGAATGCCCATTGGTTGTAGTACCGACGGTTACGCGCGAAAACTCAATCATATTTCTATTAATATTTAATAAAATAATTATTTATTTCACGTCAAATTCAAGTTAGGAAACCCCTCAAACCCAAGCTATGCCCTGACTGGGTAAAACATTAACTATTGCTAAATTCATAAACAAGACAATTAATGTAAGACGGATGATGCACGGCGGCCATGTTTGCGTGCCAAATTGCGGAACGAAGGCAGGCTTGCATCGAGCCGCCACACTTCAGTTCAGAACACGCACTCTGAAGAGTAACATGTCGCATAAGTAGGCGGTCTCTTGACATAGATTAATGAGTTTAGAACAATGCGAAATGACTTTATATTAAATTTTCAGTTAAGTCAATGTGTTAGATGTTATTATGCAGTTTGCTAGTTTTCTGCATTCTTTAAATAAACTAGAGGCCATCCCAAAAGAACGTAAGTATTTCGTAATTAGATGATAGTTTAACAATTTAAGCCTCGCCGGCCGCGGTGGCCGAGAGGACTAAGGCGCTCCAGTCACGCTCTGCACTGCCACTACGGTCGGGGGTTCGAATACCCCCTCGGGCATGGATATTTGTGCCGTCGTAGTTCGTGAATAGTTCTTAAGTAGTTTGTAAGTTTAGGGACTGATGACCCTGTAGTTAATACCCATAGACTATACAAACATTTGAACATTTTTTATTTAAGCCTCTTCAAGAACTTCGACTTGGCTGCTATCATCTACGTGGGCACATTTATAGAAGACGTCAGTGGGAAGTAACTACAACCCTCGCGTACGCTGTAATTGCGGTACAAACGCAAACTGTTGTGCGTCATCCATGACAACATGGAGGAGGAAAGAAAATGATAAAGGACCGGTTCACATACCCCATGTAGACATTTTCCTGTTGTGTTATCAAGAAACCTAATCGTTGGTATTCAGGATCACAGAGTTTTTACATTAATTATAATAACGAAAGATATAATGTTAGCGTTGGGGTTAGTGTCCCTTATTTTCATGGAAAAAGTGGTAGACTTATCTAAAATTGCCCCATAAAAGTGTCCACATAATATGAAGTATGCATGCAGATGCATATTTATTAGTACTTTTTCTGGAACATTTCTTTCTGTATTTTGTTGTACTGTTCTATATCTTGTAAGTTATATGTTTCTGACACGATTAAATAAAAAAAAGCGCACAGAACAATATGGGCGCACAAAAATGGTGAACAAAGACATCATAATGTAGTTGTCTGCCGTACGGCCGGTTTAGACTGCATCGTCCTCCTTGCTTATCTGTCTTCTTGTTCTTTGGTACCCTCATAGTGGCTTGCTGACGTCATACAGCACCTGGTACCTTCTTCTGCCTCTCCCTCTCTGTGCCAGAATGCAACCCTCAATTGCTTCCACCAGGAGGCTATCTCGTCTTAAACGGTGGCCTAGCCAGTTTAGTTTCCTGTTCTTTATCGTCGGCAACATCCTCCCTTCCTCTCCAACTCTATTCGGTACCTCTTCATTTCTGACTTTAAATATCCAACTGATCTTCTCCATCCTACGCCATATCCACATTTCACAAGCTTCAATTTTCTTCTCATCTTGCTTTCTCAATGTCTCAAGGCCACACTCCATATTAGACACTTAACCAGTCGCCGGTCGCGGTGGCTGAGGGGACTGAGGCGCTTCAGTCATGGTCTGCACGGCCACTACGGTCGGGGGTTCGAATCCCCCCTCGGGCATGGATATTTGTGCCGTCCTTAGTCGTAGTTAGTTCATAAGTAGTTTGTAAGTTTAGGGACTGATGACCCGTAGTCAAGTCCTATAAGCTATACAAACAACAAACTTAACCAGTATCTTCCTTAATTCTTTGTTTAAACCACTGGTTAGGAGTCTTCTTTGCTCCTGGAATGCTTCTTTCGCCAGAGCCATTCTTACTTTGATGTCTTAATGGCAATTCATATCTTCTTTAATCCAACTTCCCAAATACTTGAATTCTGTCACTTGTTCTATGACCTCTGACTCCAACTTTATTTTCACTATTCTCTTATTTAAACCTATGACCATGCTTTTCGTTTTCTTTTTATTAATATTCATGCCATATGCTGTACAGGCTTCACTCAGATCATTTAGCATTTGAGTATGTGTATCTTTATTTTCTGCAAGGATGACCATGTCGTCAGCAAATCTTATACAATCAAGTTTCCTTCCACCTGTCTTTACGTCCCTTATCCCATCCAAACAGCTTGCCAGTACTTCTTCCAAATAAATGTTTAATAATATTAGAGAGACACAACAGCCTTGTCTGACACCTCTCCCAATCTTGCTGTCTTAAGAGATCCCATTACCTATTTCTACTCGCGCCTTCTGTTTCTGGTACAGATTTGCAATTAATCTTCTTTCCTTCCACATTACTCCCTTCCTTTTCAAGATGTCAAACAGCTTATCACACTGCACTCTATCAAATGCCTTTTCGAGTTCTATGAAGACAGCATATACTTCTTTACCCTTTTCAATATATCTTTCAGCGATGGTCCTTAGGAGTCCAATTGCATCTCGCGTTCGCTTTCCCCTTCTGAAACCATATTGTTCCTCTCAAAGTCCTTCTTCCAGAGTTCCATAAAGCCTCCTATTCAGAACTCGAAGACGTACCTTTGCTGTTTGCGATATTAGGCTGATTGCCCTGTGATCTTCACACTTTTTAGCATTATTACTCTTATAATAAAGACAGAATAACGAATATTAAAAATGTTTAGCTGATATAAATTCAGGAGCAACAAGACATTAGAGAATTAAATTGTGCTATTACTGAAAGCTGCCTTCATCAGGTTTTTTTAAATAGTTTTTTCATAAACCACTGAAATACTGTTAACATCCACAATAATTCCCACTAATCACTAGATGCAAAATTTTCCCACTAGACAGGTGCTCACAACCACCAGATTTAGTGGGGAAATCCACTAACCCACTAAACCCAGTTCGGATCATTTCACTGTTTCGAAACACACGGATCATCCGAGTCTAGTGAGTCGACTCACTGTTTCGTCACACGAAACATCTGGCGTGCCGCAGAGTCGTGTGTGGCGCTACCTTCCCTGATTCACGTGAACCGCGGCAGCTGCAGGGCGCCGCAGTGAGTCGACTCACTGCTTCGGCACTCAAAACACGCGACGTCCTGCATCCCGCTACCTCCGCCGATTCCCGTGAGCCGAGAAAACTGCAGGGTACGGCACAGTAGCGCGATACAGGAAAGAGGAACCATCTGGGAAATATCAATGGGGTTTTAATACGTTGTTCAGTTGACTGAACTGAACAGCACAGAATTTGTTTGCTACTACGATTTTGTAATCGTGTTAAAGCATAAACGTTTACTAAGTACTGTAAAAAAGGAAGCACAAAATAGTAATGTTCAAATGCCAAAGTCATGAAACTTTTTCTAACCTTCAAAATCCCATAATTAAGTTTAAATAAAACAAGAAAGTTCGTGGTTCAAATGTCTATGTGCATCCAGAAAAGAATAACTTTAATAAACCAATCATTATAAACAAAATATTTAAGATTTGTTCCAAGGACATATTTAATGCAATCAAAAGATATTACTACAAGTATCAACATAAGGAAACACATTTCACAATTTACGTGACGAAACCTCAAAACTGAACTACAATTTTTCAATGTCCAGATAGGTATACTGATAATCAGATTCATCTTCAGTCAGTCAAATAAAAGAGGTTCAATTATACTTTCTTTAAATAGAAATTCAAAAACGTTATTTTTGACATCTCCTTACTGAGAATGCGGTTTCGTCTCACTGAAATTATCTGCCCTTGCTTTGAAAAGATGCGTTCACATGATACAGATGTAGCAACAATGGATAACAAAGCTTAGTTCACGTGAAACAACCTCAAAACACCGAAGGACTTCACAACTTTTCTCGGTGGTATCCCAGGCTTCAACCCTCAGTTGAAGGGTTCAACGAATTCGAAAGTAGAGTTCTTTGTACTGACTTGGCTGAAAATCCTGAAATTTTGGTCTTATGTCAAAGCGGTAGGTGGATCAAAACGAAGTGTCCAGACACTCTGTGACGTAAATGGGACTGAAACACAGGATGACACTCTAAAGGTGGAATTGCTAAATGTCTTTTTCCAAGGCTGTTGCACAGAGGAAGATTGCACTGTAGTTCCTTCCCTAGGTTGCCGCACAGATTACAAAACAGCAGATATCGAAATAATTGACAGAGGGATAGAAAAAAAATTAAAATCGCTCAAAAGAGGAAAGGCCGCAGGACTTGATGGGATACCAGTTCGTTTTTACACAGAGTACGCGAAGGAACTGGCCCCCTTTCTCGCAGTGGTGTATCGTAGGTCTTTAGAAAAGCATAGCGTTCCAAAAGATTGGAAAATGGCGCAGGTCATCCCCGTTTTCAAGAAGGGTCCTCGAACAGATGTGCAGAACTTTAGGCCTATATCTCTAACGTCGGTCAGTTGTAGAATTTTGGAACATGTATTATGTTCGAATATAATGACATTTCTCGAGACTAGGAATCTGCTCTGTAGGAATCAGCATGGGTTTCGAAAAAGGCGTTCGTGTGAAATCCAGCTCTGCGCTATTCGTCCACGAGACTCAGAGGGCCATAGATACGGGTTCTCAGGTAGATGCTGTGTTTCTCGACTTTCGCAAGGCGTTCGACACGGTTCCCCACAAAAGTTTAATGAACAAAGTAAGAGCATATGGTCTATCAGACCAATTGTTAGTGCCGGCCGCGGTGGCCGAGGGGACTGAGGCGCTCCAGTCACGGTCTGCACGGCCACTACGGTCGGGGGTTCGAATCCCCCCTCGGGCATGGATATTTGTGCCGTCCTTAGTCTTAGGTAGTTCATAAGTAGTTTGTAAGCTTAGGGACTGATGACCCCGTAGTTAAGTCCCATAAGTTCTACAAACATTTGAACATTTGATTTGAACCAATTGTGTGATTGGATTGAGGAATACCTCGATAACAGAAAGCAGCAGGTCATTCTCAATGGAGAGAAGTCTTCCGAAGTAGGAGTTATGTCAGGTGTGGCACAGAGGAGTGTCGTGGGTCCGTTGCTGTTCACGATATATATGAATGACCTTGGGGATAATATCGGAAGTTCACTGAGGCTTTTTGCGGATGATGCGGTAGTATATAGAGAGGTTGTAACAATGGAAAATTGTATTGAGATGCAGGAGGATCTGCATCGAATTGACCCATAGTGCAGGGAATGGCAGTTAAAGCTCTATGTACACAAGTGTAATGTGCTGCGAATGCACAGAAAGAAAGATCCTTTATCATTTAGCTACACTACAGCAAGTCAGCAACTGGAAGCAGTTAATTCCATAAATTATCTGGGAGTAGTCATTAGGAGGGATTTAAAATGGAACGACCATATAAAATCAATCGTCGGTAAAGCAGATGCCAGACTTAGATTCATTGGGAGAATTCTAAAAAAATGCAGTCCGAAAACAAAGGAAGTAGGTAACAGTACACTTGTTCGCCCACAGCTTGAATACTGCTCACCGGTGTGGGATCCGTACCAGGTGGGATTATAGAGGAAGTGGAGAAGATCCAACGGAGAGCAGCGCGCTTTGTTACACAATCATTTGGTAATCTTGAAAGCGTTACGGAGATGATCGCTAAAACTCCAGTGGAAGACTCTGCAGGAGAGACGCTCTGTCGCTCGGTACGGGCTTTTGTCGAAGTTTCGAGAACTTACCTTTTACTGAGGAGTCTAGCAGTATATTGCTCCCTCCTACGTATATCTCGCGAAGAGATCGTGAGGATAAAATCAGAGAGATTAGAGCCCACACAGAGGCATACCGATATTCCTTCTTTCCGCGAACAATACGTGACTGTAATAGGAGGGAAAATCGATAGTGGTACTCAAGGTTCCCTCCGCCACACATCGTCGGGTGGCTTGCGGACTATGGTTGTAGATGTAGAGGTAGAAGGGTAGCATAATTCAAAATCTCGCGGAGCGTGATAAGGGAACAACTTCAAATCCGTTGCACACCTGGGCGCTGTGTCAAACTCACCCAGGCAGACGGACAGCAAAACGCATGTGAACGGTACCTAGCGTCCGATACGTGAATCACAAGACTCGTAACAGTGCCGCTTCAAGTTTCGACTCAGTCGAACAGTTCGCTGACTCGATTCACTGAGTCGAAAGATCAGCTCAGTAGCCAACTCTATTGGCAACACTGGCTGTGAGTCCAGAAGCTCCGACCTGCAGGAGAAACGACAAGCGGCGCAGCGGCGACACAAAGGAGCGAGGCGACGTCGCGTGCTGGCTGGCCGCGGCAGCGGCAGGTGGTTGCGGCGTGGCTGAAAGCGGCAGGCCGCGAGAGGAAACAGGAAGCGCCCAAGCCCCGCGCAGCTGTGGCCGCATCCGCCGCGAAGCGAGCCACCCGCCTGCCTGTTTGCCGAGCCGCCGCTACTCACAAAACGCCACCGGCAGTCGCGTACTGTAGCTGTGCCGCAGTGTTTGTGTGGTCACGGAGTTCTCTGTGGCGTACTCATAATAAGCAACTTTTATGATGCAACAGAAAGGTAAACTGTTTCACCACTAACTAGCTCAAGAGCCTGTATAGGGACATGAGGACGATAGGATGCTTAGGGCGCATAACAGTAAGGTTTTTAGCGCCGTTGTTGTTGTGGTCTTCAGTCCGCAGACTGGTTTGATGCAGCTCTCCACGCTAATGTAAATCCATCTTTCTTCCATGGAGACATCCATTCTTCTCAGTCAAGCTTAGCTGTTGCAAACTCCACGACAATATAGATCTGTTGTTGTTGTGGTCTTCAGTCCACAGACTGGTTTGATGCAGCTCTCCACGCTAACCTGTCCTGTGCAACTCTCTTCATCTGAGAGTACTTTCGGCAACCTACATACCTTTGAATCTGCTTACTGTACTCGTCCCTCGGTCTCCCTCTACGATTTTTATCCCACACACTTCCTTATTATGATTGACGATTCCTTGATGTCTCAGGATATATCCCACCAACCTACCCCTTCTCTTAGAATATGCCAGAAGTTCCTTATCTCCCCAATTCTGTCGAGCACGTCCTCATTAGTTACGTGATCTACACATCTAATTTTCATCATTCGTCTGTAGCACCACATTTCAAAAGCTTCTATCATCTTTTTGTCTGAACTTATTGATCACGCTTCACTTCCATACAATTCTACACTCCAGACAAATGACTTCAGAAAGGACCTCCTAACATTTAAACTAATATTGGATGTCAACAAGTTTCGCTTCTTCAGAAACGCTTTTCTTCCCATAGCCAGTCTGCATTTTATATCATCTTTACTTCGGCCATCAGAATTTATCTTGATACCCAAGTAACAAAACTTGTCTACTACTTTTATTGCCTCATTACCTAATTTAATTCCTTCAGCATCGCCTGATTTTTGGGGGGTTGGAACACTTGCGCGGAGTGACACTTGCGCGGAACCCGGGGCCCTTGGGGCGGCTAATGCCTTTTCCTGGGTACAGGCACACCAACAAGTTTAGCACTGTTGTCAAGTGTCCACACTGTCAACACAACACGAAACTCAGTGAAATTGCACAACCCTTTGCGAGCTGCAGAGCACTATAGTAACTTGTTCTAACTAAATATTAATCCGTCGAGTGTTCCTCCTGTAAACAAAAAGGTATTTTAATAGTGATAATGTTTGGAGAGTTAGTCTCTGCTACTACAAGACGATGACTTTCCACAGTCATACCTCCTAAAAGCATATTATTCAGAACACTAAGCATATCAAGACACCTGCGCAAGCAATAAATATATTTGGCATCCTGCACAGATACGTTGATGTAATTGACCGCTATGTAGTTAACCCCACTATCACGCAACTTCCATCTCTTTAAAAATAGCTACTATGCTTTTTAATAGGAGATGCAACCTTAAACTTTCAATTAAAAAACGTTAATAATAAGTCAATGAGTATTTTACATACTTAAAGCGTTTATTCGTACACCCCAAAACGATTTAGCTGTATTCGAATTACAAGTACATATATGAAATACGGAATGTGTAAGGGAATATTACACACCGAAAAATGCTAAAGATAAATTCTATTTTCCATCACCGTCATATAGAACCATTTTTACTCCGAACTTGGCATAAACCAACAGGGAGAAACAAGTTGCAAGACTTCCAGGAAAAATGAAGCGAAATTGGCAGCCAATAGTTGGTTATAAATTACATTGCCTGTTAACTGTATAAATATAAATTACGGAATACGCGGAACTACTGTTCAGTACATTCAAAAACGTCTAAGGTAATAGGCAGTAGTTTACAATCAGATATCCGTATCACTCTCCTCCTCAAGAAGTCTATGTGAAGATTTATATTCAAGAAAAAGGTGTTGAAACTATAAGAAGCAGCTCATTTACTCAGGAAGGGAAAACGTTATGGTGCCCATAAATTTGAATGGCTGTATCTCTTGTAGTAACATTCATTTTTTGATAAAATTTTAAAATCCAATATACAAGCATTTTGTTTTTGTAAATTCAGTGCCAACTTTTTTTTGTCGAAATTTTTGCAGGAAGTAGTCTGGACGTGATTTCATACTTCTATGCATTAATATTATCAAACATGTAATTTGTGTCACAAATTGCGCGGCCGGTCCAGTCGAAGGTTCGAGTCCTTCCTCGGACAAAGGTATGTTTGTTTGTACTTTGCCTAAGTTATTTTAAGTAAGATTAAGTAGTGTGTAAGTCTAGCGCCAAATGACCTAAGTAGTTTGGCCGCATAAGACAACACATATACACGTAATTTATATATTTCATAACCACATTTAAGTACTAATAATTAAAGAAACTTAAAAGAGAAATTTGAAGTAAACACTGAAAACAAGTGATTGATATTTCTCATAAGATGAATGCACACAACCGTTTTTTCTGTAATAACATTAAAAACATATTAAAAACTCAGAACTCGAAAATCAGTGAAGTTTTGGACTTGAAGCGTTTTGTGTTGCTACATCTTTACATAGTAGACACGATTTTAAAATTTGGTTGCTATCGCCAAAGTAGACGAAACGTTAAATTTTTTGGTGTAATCTTCGCCGTGTAGACTGTATGTTGTAGAAGTCTACGTCGAACCTAATCATACCTCTGTGGAGAGAACGTTGTTTGCACTTCTCCTGCGTTTCCAGTCGGCAGTGCTGTGCTATGTAACGACATCGTACCGTTCCATTTTACCGAGAGCTATATATGTATTGGTGTGATGTCTGTTCTTTCGAAATAAGATCAATGTTCAAATGTTTGTTAAGCTTATGGGACTTAACTACGGGGTCATCAGTCCCTAAACTTACAAACTACTTATGAACTACTTACGAACTAGGACGGCACAAATATCCATGCCCGAGGGGGGATTCGAACCCCCGATCGAAATAAGACATCACACCAATATATGTACTGTATCATTTAGACGCAAAGGTTCTGGGTTCTGTTTTCATCACTAACGCGATTAACAACGTTATCGTGTGTAAACAGTTAAAGGTTATGAGTGCCACTGGAAAAATGCATAAGTAACACCTGTTGTTGGAGACTTGAAGATGACCTGAAATTAGCCGAATTCGATATCTCATAATAAACATAAGGTGTAGATGTCTATATTTCATAATGCTATTCCTAACATATTTAAAAGCTGCTCACAACCACCTACAAAAAAACTTTATAATGAGATTGTATATAATTCCACGATCAAATTGTGTTTTAGTTATTTGTAGTAATACACCCAGATCTGCCCTTGCTTTTAGTGCCTTGATCAGCTGTTTATTTTTAGAGGTATTACTAGGGACAGGAAAAATTCGCATTTGCGATAAATGCGAATATAGATGCGAATTCCGACTCAAAATGCAGTAAATCCGAAATTGTAGTTAGCAACGGTTGCGCTCAATTCCGATTTCATCACATTCCTCTTCACATGGTGTTGTATTGCAAATCGAGTGATATTTGTATGACGTGTTATCTCCCTGTTGAATGAGGCTGTGATATCTCCGGGCCGTTACTACTGCTCCACCTCGCTCGGTGGGCCTTTCCCTGGATACGGCACAGGTAGCGGTTGGAGGGCGAGGAGTAGGGGTGGTGTATCCCTACTTCGGGAACACCCTGTTCACTACCTGCAGCGTCCGGGTCTCCGCGCAAGTGTCTACAAATTCCCCTTTCCGCGCAAGTGTCACTCCCCGCAAGTGTCACAAACTCGATTTTTTGACGCTACATTCTATAATCCTTGTTTTACTCTTGTTGATGTTCGTCTTATAACCTCTTTCCATGACATTGTCCATTCCATTCAATTACTCTTCCAGATCATTTGCGGTCTCTGAGAGGATTACTATGTCATCGGCAAACTGCAATGTTTTTATTTCTTCTCCCTGAACTTTAATTCCCTCTCCAAATTTCTCCTTGCATTCCTTCACTGCTTGCTCAATGTACAGATTGAAAGACAATGGCGAAAGGACACAACCCTGTCTTACTCCCTTCCCAACCTCTGCGTCCCTTCCATGCCCTTTGACTCTAATAACCGCTGTCTGGTTTTTGTATAGGTTGAATATAACTTTTCACTCCCTATATTGTACCCCTGTTACCTTCAGAATTTGGAAGAGTGTATGCCAGTCGACATTATCAAAAGCTTTCTCCAAAGAGACAAACGCCAAAAACGTAGGTTTCCCTTTCCTTAGCCTGTCTTCTAAGATAAATCGTAATGTGAGTATTGCCTCACGTGTTCCAACATTTCTCCTAAATCCAAACTGATCTTCCTCAAGGTCGGATTCCACCAGTTTTTCCATTCGTCTGTAAATTATTCGTGTCAGTATTTTGCAACCATGACTTATTAAACTGACAGTTCTGTAATTTTCACATTTGTCTGCACTTGCTTTCTTTGGAAATGGAATTACTATATTCTTCTTGAAGTCGGAGGGTATTTCCCCTGTCTCATATATCTCGCGTACTAGGTGGAACAATTTCTTCATGACTGGCTCTCCTAACGATATCAGCAGTTCAGACGGGATGCCAACTAGTCCAGGGGCCATGTTTCTACTCTCTATCCCATTCTTCTCGCAGTATAGTATCTCCTCTCTCATCCTCCTCTACATCAACTTCCATTTCTAGAATACTGCTTTCAAGTTTATTTCCTTTGTAGAGACCTTCTATATATTCCTTCCACCTTTCAGCTTTCCCATCTTTGCTTAGTACTGGTTTTTCATCCGAGTTCTTGATATTCATACCGCTACTTTTCTTCTCTCCAAATGTCTCTTTTATTTTCCTGTAGGCGGTATCTATCTTTCCCCTATTTACACATTCTTCTACTGTCTTGCATTTCTCCTCAAGCCACTCCTGTTTTTAGCGCCCTGATAAAATAATTAGACGACAGTAAATAAAGAAGAACAGGCAATAGAAGAATGTAGGTCTTGGAAACAACCCGAACACATATTGCAAATCAGCGATGTAAGTTGGCAGACTTAAGTATACAACCTTAGAAGTCCTTAAAAGAAAATGTCGGAGTTTAGAGGTACGCTGATCGCTGATGTTAAAGTCATCAGCGAACCCTTCTGTAACACACTAGAACCTCCAGCCTAAGAGCTAAAAACAGAGTCGAGAACGTTCACAAAATTGTAAAACGTTCGTCTCTCTCGCCTCGTCGTCAGCTAAAACAGTGGGTACGGCACGACCAAGATTAGCCGCTGCCCTTTCAGCACGATATAAAATACACTCGATTAAAATGTGGCGTATAGTGATTTGCACGCCACAAACATCACGAATCGGTGGATCCTCTCGACGGAATAAAAAGCTGTGGGTCAAAGGGCTGTGCCCAATGCGAAGGCGAGTCAGTGTCACTTCGAAACGCCTGAATGGCTGGCAGGAGGTAGGCTTAACCAACAGCAGTTTATCACATGTCACTGCCAACCACGTCTCCTCCCACAACTGAAGGGACCTCCGGCGCAGCACAGACTAGACGTCCCGCAAGGGAATGGCACACTCCGTGACATTTGAGTCACTGCAGCCCGCCTTAGCAGCCACATCAGCCGCTTCATTTCCCCGAATCCCAACATGGCCAGGTACCCAAAGAAATGAAACCTCTTTACCCCGCCGTTGGAGGAGGTACAGTTGGTCATCAATTGTGTTATAGTTTCAGCCAGGTATATGACCAGCAGTGATTGTAGAGCACTAAGGGAATCAGAGAGAGTAGAAATTACGTACCTCGAGCACGCCGGATGTGTTCCAGTGCCTGGAGGATGGCATGCAGCTATGCCGAGAAAACGGAGAAGGCAGTGGGCAGGCGAGTCCCTATGATGTGACCTGGAAACACTGCAGAACACCCCACCGAGTCCCCTTGTTTTGATCCGTCAGTGTACACCACTGTAAATCACGATGCCTATTTAAAATGTTGAAAAATTCTGACTGAAACATTATGTCTAGGGTGCAATCTTTTTTAAATCTGGTTAAATCTAAGAGGAGTCGGGGCCTCTGCAATAACCAAGGGGGATATCTACTCCATCCTCGACGTAAAACAGTAAAATCTGCAACATCAGTATCTAAAAAACAGTCCTTAGCACGAATCCAAAAATGTCTCGTAGCGCGCTGTATAGGGAGAGAGTGGCGATGCGTGATACCGTTGTTGATTGGCTGAGAGTCCAGGACGCTATGTTTCTAGCAAAAGTGGCGGGCTTTGCATACATGTTAACAGCTACTGTGCGCGTTTCTGTACTGGAGAGGGTCGTCAATGTTTCTAACAGCGATTGCACTGTACAGTCATTTACAGGTTGTATTACGGGAGGCACTGCTGCACTTTTGCACGTTTTCTGCTGGTTCTATTTACGTAAATTAACGCGTTGTTTGTCGGTCGTTGACAATAACTCTAGAACTTCGCGACAATTTCTAAGAGTAAATGTTACCTTGAAGTGATTTAGTGAGTGTAATTAATAATGTGTATTAATAATCATTCAGGACCGTCAAAATAAATGATGGTTGGCTGTAAAAACTGAAATGAAGATGTGATACTGTAAAGTAACTATTCCACCCCTTTCTTTGGACAAACCTGAAACCCAAGTAAAGTGAAATATACACTACGTTTACATGTAACACACCTTCCGGAAGACGAAAACCCCTTTTTCGTAAACCGTTTTTCGCTGTCGTGTTTACATGGCACAGCCTGAATCGGATTTCCTAATCCACTTAACATGGCGGCTGAAAAACAGCTGATTTAGTCCCCGATTTAGTCAGCATAATGGTTATTTTTCTTTACTTAAATACACAGATTCATGCTCACTCTAATATTAATACTTTTATTTCACATTAGAAAACATCACTCTGTCCATATGTGCCGAAAATTGTTACCAATAAAACACAATCAGACAAGCCAAGAAAGCTTCAAAAACGGTTGCGTTTACATGGGATCGAAAATCGATTGTGGAACTGGAAAACCGCTTTAGAGAAGCTGATTTCCAGAATCGATTTTGGAGTTTTTACATGACCAACCAAAAGCGGAATTGGAAAATCGGTTTACGAAATCCGGTTTTGGGAGCCCATATAAACGGGGTGATTGTATTCCATATCAAGTAGACAAAGGAATTAAATCAGTTTATTTTATAATGTTGTTAAGTTGGAATTTTGGCAAGTGCTGTTTCGAAACTTACTTATTAACAAAAAATATGTCGATCTAGCTTTTTTTTTTAATTTTTTTAATTTTTTTTTTTTTTTTTTTTTTTCAATTTACAGGTACTATAATCTGAATTTATATTAGCATCAAGAATTTCAGTCATTAGGCAATTTAATTAACAACGAAAATGAAAACATTGTTTTAAAACACTTTTAAAGCTGCTTTGTTATAAAAGAAGTTGGCTGTATTGTCAAGATTCATAATTGTTAAGAAATGTCATGAAACACAGAGTCTACTTTATAACTTGAAATGCTGTAAATTAAAATTTTGTCATTGTACTTCTGTTAATATTATTTTAACAATGAGTTAGCCGAACTTTTGATAGTCGAAAAGTATACAAGCGAGATTGGGAAAAGGATTGGGTGGCAGTTATTTCGATGAGTTTTCGGATGTAGATGATGTAACTTTTGTCCAATAAATCTGATTGTAACGAAAAAGTTGTGTGTGATGTTTAATTAAGAGCGAGTTGAGCCCTTTTCCACACTAATTTTACCACAGCAGTTATAGTTTGGATTCAGCAGCGAGCAGAACCAGCAAGATTTAAGTTTAGTACCGAGTCAAACTCCAGCCTTTACGTACAAGGAACTTTATAATATGATGCTAGCATTCCAAAGGAATGAGGAAATACGGAAACAGTGCGCGGTGCAAGTTAACCGAGAAGACGAGAACCGTAAATGCGACTTACGGATACAAATTATTCCTGGCCGTGTGAAGGAAATATTTTTTGCTGCCCCCGCTCCCAGCCCGAGGTAACTTCATAATATCACTGAAACATTTTGCTACTTGTCGATGCAGCTGCAATTTCTGAAGACAATTACAAACTAGGAGCAGTACAGATTTCCTACAAACACCACATGATGCGTAAACCAATAGTACCTCGAAAAATGTTTGTAAAGCTTATGGTACTTAACTTCGTGGTCATCAGTTCCTAAACTGACAAACTACTTATGAACTAACTTATACTAAAGACAACACAAATATCCATGCCAGAGGAAGGATTCGAACCTCTGACGTGGGAGGCCGCGCGATCCGCAATGTGGCGCTCCAGACCGCTCCGCTGCTCCCGCGCGGCAATGGTACCTCGCAGGAAGGACGTCACCTCTGCAGTGAATCTCGCATTACACAAAAATGGATTTTTACTTTCCGAGAAAGCTAAACGAATCCCTACGAGTGTGCTTCCGACGAGCCCAAACGGACACGGGAAAGGATTATGGAATTAGTTGGGCACGAGTTGAGCCTACAGTTGATTTTCGCTCCACATTAGTCGGACAGAGCACAGTAATTGGAGTGGATGGCAGGCGCTTAATACCTGCAGGAGGAAGGTCGGCGCTCTCTGGCGACTAATGACCTCGCAGGCGCAGGCGCAGGCGGGGCAGACGCGGCGGCGCCCCGCATCAGGGCGACGAGGGCGCTTCGTGAATAAATCACTGTTTTTCCGTGACTGCGCGAATGGACGAAGCGTGTTCGGCGCCGCGATTAAATTGGCGCGCGCAGTCACCGGCGGCGCTGCGTCACGGCCGGTCACCTGTCGCCGCACCTGACTTAGCCGTCGGCCGGACAGCCGGACGTCACTCTTCCTTACCGGCGACACGGCCCGAAGCTGCCGGCCGTCATGCCCGTAGCGACCGAGGCAGTATTTTTAGCCGACTGAAGCAACTGTGACTAAACTGTTTCACTCCAAGTGCAAGAAAACGTTTTCAGGGAATAACGACCCAATAGCAAGGTGTTCTGAATTCTAATGTAATTTTTCATACAGCATAGGACCTGGAAGAGCAATTGAACGGAATGGACAGTGTGCTGAAAGGTGCATATAAGATGAACATTAACAAGAGCAAAACTAGGGTAATGGAGTGCAGTGTAAGAAAATCAGGTGATGCTGAAGGAATTAGATTGGGAAACGAAGCAATAAAGGAGGTAGATGAGTTTTGTTACTTGGGCAGTAAAATAACAAAGGATTGTCGCAGTACAGAGGATATAAAATGCAGAATGGCAATGGGTAGAAAAGCGTTCTTGAAAAAGAGAAATTTGTTAACATCGAATATTGATTTAAGCCTAAGGAAGTCTTTTCTGAAGGCATTTGTATGGAGTGTTGCCTTGTATGGGAGTGAGACATGGACTATAAACAGTGCGGACAGGAAGAGGATTGAGGCTTTTGAAATATGGTGCTACAGAAGAATGCTGAAAATTAGGTGGGTGGATCGCGTAACTAATGAGGAGGTACTGAACAGAATTGGGGAGAAAAACAATTTCTGGCATACCTTGACTAAAAGAAGGGATAGATTGGTAGGACACATTTTTAGACATCGAGGAATTGTGAATTTAGCGTTGGAGGGAAGTGTGTGGGGAAATAATTGCAGAGTAAGACCAAGATATGGATACAGTAAGCAGATTCAGACAGATGTTGGTTGCCGTTCTTATGTGTAGATGAAGAGGCTTGCTCAGGATAGGGTATTGTGGAGAGCTGCATCAAACCAGTCTCCGGACTGAAGACCACAACAACAACAACACAGGGTGTTACAAAAAGGTACGGCCAAACTTTCAGGAAACATTCCTCACACACAAAGAAAGAAAACATGTTATGTGGACATGTTCGGAAATGCTTAATTCCCATGTTAGAGCTCATTTTAATACTTCTCTTCGACTCATATTAATCATGGAATGGAAACACACAGCAACGGAACGTACCAGCGCGACTTTAAACATTTTGTTACAGGAAATGTTCAAAATGTCCTCCGTTAGCGAGGATACATGCACCCACCCTCCGTCGCACGGTATCCCTGATGCGCAGATGCAGTCCTGGATAATGGCGTATTGTATCACAACCGTCCACAATACGAGCACGAAGAGTCTCTACATTTGGTACCGGGGTTGCGTAGACAAGAGCTTTCAAATGCCCCCATAAATGAAAGTCAAGAGGGTTGAAGTCAGGAGAGCGTGGACGCCATGGAATTGGTCCGCCTCTACCAAAATCTGTTGTTGAGCAGCGTAGAAACACGTCGACTGTAATGTGCAGGAGCTCCATCGTGCATGAACCCCATGTTGTGTCGTACTTTGGCCGAGGGGATAGGCCCTCCAGTCACGGTCTGCACGGCCACTACGGTCGGGGGTTAGAATCCTCCCTCAAGCATGGATATTTGGGCAGTCCTTAGTTGTAGCTAGTTCATAAGTAGTTTGTAAGTTTAGAGACTGATGACCCTGTAGTTAAGTCCCATAAGCTCTACAAACATTTGAACATTTGGATTTGTGTCGTACTTGTGAAGGCACATGTTCTAAGAGCACAGATAGAGTATCCCGTATGAAATCATGATAACGTGCTCCAGTGAGCGTAGGTGGAAGAACATGAGGCCCAATCAAGACTTCACCAACAATTCCTGCCCAAACGTTCACAGAAAATCTGAGTTGATGACGTGATTGCACAATTGCGTGCGGATTCTCGTCAGCCCACATATGTTCGTTGTGAAAATTTTAGAATTTGATCACGTTGGAATGAAGCCTCATCCGTCGTATGTCAACACAAGCACGGAAGTCAACATTACCTTCCTTCAATTGGGCCAAATGGCGGTGAATCGAGGAAGTACAGCACATACTAACGAAACAATTGGGTATTTTGCCAATTGTCTACACGAATTATTTCAATTTACATTGTAGAGAAATACTAAAATGATCTGTAACATGGAAACTAAGCGTTTCCGGACACATGTACACATAACATATTTTCTTTCTTTGTGTATGAGGAATATCTCCTGAAAGTTTGGCCGTACCTTTTTGTAACACCCTGTATACATGTGGATGCATTGGCGCAGATACGGGAGGGGGGAGGGGAAGGAGGAGGAGAGGGCGCCTGAAAACCACCCCTGGCACCTCCCGAATATTTAAGTTTTTCCATGGTAGGACAGCGATCTCTTTAATTTGAAGTGAAAATGCCAAGATCGCAAATACTGATTTATTTTTCCTGACTACCGGTTTCGATACAATTAGGGTATCATCATATGGTCACTTCCGGATGTATTGACAGCCGTGCTGGATGCGTGGAGTCACTTTTCTCTATTTCAGACATCATTCGAGTCCATGGTTGTGTTCTGACACTTCTGCGTGCTTGCTGGAGCCCTACAAGACTTTAGGCGAATCTACCAGTTTCTTTGTCTTCTTGGTGTACTTTTCCGCTGTTTGTGCAGTAAAACTACTATGATAATTAGCATAACATTACAGTTTATTACCTCTACACTACTAATTGCATTCACCATAATTTCATAAACAAATATGCACACATACCACTCAATGTACCTACGAAATGATATAGTGCGACGCCTAGTGCATGAGATACGACCTCAAAAGCAATGAAATGCCTGTCCCATACCGCGTGAGGTTTTCATTTATTGCTTATTTAGTACCAACTGCAATTGCAACCCATTTCGAAGATATTTTCCTAGCATTCTGCTACACCAATCTGGAAAATAATAATGTGCCAGAAGTATGTCATTCGTCGGAACGTCACGGCTTGAAGACACTGCCACAAAGCTGGAAGCCCGAGAATTATTCATCAAATAATAGCTAAAACGTCACAGGTACTTCCTGGCAAACTGAAAAAAAGCTTATCGGACTTAACTGCAGGGTCATGAGTCCCTAAAGTTACAAACTACTTATAAACTGACACTAAAGACAGCACAAACATCCATGCCCGAGGGAGGAGTCGAACCCCCGACGAGAACGTTGTATTCATGTCCATAGTGCGTTCCGACGAACTTGGGCAATTCCAGCAGGACAATGCCATATCGCATATGTCCAAAATTGCTACAGAGTGGCTCCAGGAACACTCTCCTGCGTTTTAACACCTCCGCCGACAATAAAAATCCACAGACGTGAACATAATTAAACACATATGGGATGCTTTGCGACGTGTTGTTTGAAGAGGTCTCCTCCCCTGGTGCCCCAGCGGCCGGCCAATCCGCTACCGATCGCGCCGGCTCAGGACAGCCTTGCTTACGTCGAATGATTGCCGTAGGGAGTCTATGAAATGCGGGTAGGAACAGTTACAACGAAAATAATGTAAATTTTGATACTTGATGACAAATCTGTGGATGAATGCCTCATGGCCGACTGATTTTAGTTTTCAATGAAGTTGAAACTTTGTGCTAGACCCGGATTCGAACACGGATTTCCCGCTTTGGGGCAGCGATTACCTTAACCTATCAGCGTATACTGGCATGCTCCCCTTCCAACCCAAATTTTTCAAATTCTATCACCATGCCCATTGATTCCTCTTGCTCGCAACCTATACTGGATTTCCGCAAGGGGTCGAGCCTCTGAATGCGTATGCTGTGAAATTGTCAGCTGCCTGTTGTGGGCATATTTAAAATCATAGGCCGATCAGAAAAGGGGGACGGACGGACGAAGGTTCGTCCGCCCCCCCCCCCCCCACACACACACACACACATAGCCTTCTTTTTTTTATGCGAAGCTACGAGCCATCACTGCACTGAGTTTTTAAAAAACTGTGAGACTTTTGTTTGATTGGGCGTGGCGTGAAATGGGGTAGTCGGTACTAGAGTCTTTCTACTGAACGAGAGTTTAGGAGAGTTTAGCTGACGATGAAAAGTATAGGGGCCCTCACACGTTCAATAATATTGTCAAACCGTAAATATATTTACCGTCTGAGAACGCGTATTGACGTATTGTCAATACTTAAAATATTGATGGCCACAAAAATATTTTCAGTATTGTCAATATATATTGAGCGTGTGAAGTCCAATACTGACGGTTTGACAATATTCGCCCTTCAGATGTTGGCACAGCTTTAAAGTTGCACGCAGTATACAGCTGATTTTATATAGCCTTTGTGAAACGACACAAGTTTGTAGTAAATGTGAAATGGAAGATTTCCTGAGACACTATGTGTTATCACCATACAGTAGTTCTCCACACTACAAGCGAAAACAAATATTTCGGGAAGTAAATGCATGCAGGACTTGAGACAGCGAAATTTTGCCTTTTATAGATTAAATTACCTGTATGTATCCTTGCAAAGCAGATATAATTGCTTCACAGGTTTCAATGACAATTTTACTAATTGCGTTAGCAGACATGACTGCGCTGAACTTCAAACATTCAAGTGACCTTCCTGTGGCCAAGAACCGTAAAGTGACACTTAATCTTTCATCGGTAGGAATCGCGGATCTCATAATTGTGTCTTTTTTTTCAGTTTTGTCCCGTATCATCATTTGTCATATGATTCTGGGCTCATTCTAAAGCCGGCCGCGGTGGCCGAGGGGACTGAGGCGCTCCAGTCACGGTCTGCACGGCCACTACGGTCGGGGGTTCGAATTCCCCCTCGGGCATGGATATTTGTGCCGTCCTTAGTTTTAAGTAGTTCATAATTAGTTTGTAAGTTTAGGGACTGATGACCCTGTAGTTAAGTCCCATAAGCTTAACAAACATTTGAACATTTTTGCTCATTCTAAAACAATTTAAAAAATCTTTTGGTTCATTAGTTCGGATTTCCATAAGCAGATTCATATGCGAAAAGTCGTTCCTTTTCTTTAACCACTCACGAATCCATTTCCTCCTTTTCGTCGTTCTCGGTTGTCTTTCTTTCACAGCCATCGCTAAGATGATTAGAGCACACGCTTTCTGACGGTCGGACATGTTTACTTCACGCAATCGCGTCGCCAATTGAAAGTGATGACAATATTATTGATGGGGTGAGGACCACTGAAATGTATTGAAGGTTTGACAATATATTATTGACAAAGTTATTGTCAATACGTATTGAACGCGTGAGGGCCCCTTAAGTCTTTCACCGCCTCCCCCCTCCCTCCGCAGACCGTCCTGGATTACAATTATTGATATGGGGCAGAACTTCTTGCGCTGCTGACAATGAGAGATTTTGGAAAGATTAGGACATTCAGACGAGCTCTTAACATCGGACCAACAAGAGGTAAAATCTAGAATGCCGGATGTGTCTGTAAGCGCAAGACCATGGAGACATCCATTCCCCCGATTTCTCACAAAAGCCGACAGACAAGCTACACGAAAGCTGGACGGGTCAAACTTATCACTCGACGCCTGGTGTTGGTGTCACACGCCGGCTTAAGTGTCGAACACAGAATCCGGACGGTAAGAGGAGACGCAGGCGTCACAGGGCGACAAAGGCGAGCGCCGACTGCAGGTGTTTGCAGGGTGCTCGCTGCGGACAAAGGCGGCCTGTTGACGCTTCCAAGAAGGCCCGCCCTGGCTTCCCCGCCATCTCACAGCCAACGCACTTCCTCGTTCCTGCTGGCAGAAGCACAGAGTAATATTTGTCTGTGGCAGGAGCTATAAGCAAAAGGCCTGCCTCCACAATCCCGTAACCTCTGGAACCAGGGTGACCATTAGGCACAGACAAATTGCCATAGGTTCGTTCGAGTGGCGCTGCTGACGATCTGAAACTGTTTGAGGCGTTCGAGTGGCACTTTTGACTCTTTCTGACGATATCTGACTGACCAATCAGGTGTTCGAGTGGCGGAGCTGATAGTTTCAGATCGTTTGTTTGAGTAAGCAGATTTTCGTCAAACCGTTTTCTGACTTGACTCCAAAGCGTTTAACAAGCCTCCTCCGAAATACAAGCCTGCACATTTCCGAAGAGATTTGTGTACCAAGTCTTCCGTTTTTTCTTGATTGAAGCTGAGCTTTGTATATTAAACAGGCATTATTTCAACTTATGTGGCATTATAATACAGTACATCCCCTTTTTATTACACCCATACATACTATAAATGAAAGGTGTGGAAAATTTCATAACATACGAATTTAAAGATGAATGCGTATGTTTTTACAGTTTGGATTGTGATATATTCGCCTGAAAATGAAGTCAAAATAGTCCTACTGAGATTTTCTGTGCCATCTGTAAATGAAGTGATTGACACATAAGAATGCATATGAAGTTGTTTCTTACCAAATATTCCTTTCACACACAACTATCCTAATTTACCTCATTTTTGTATGAGCTTTTGTCAGGTTAAATTGGCTGCATTATAAATGGGTGGACATGTTTACGTATATTTTGCGTTTTGTCGAAGTTTATGATCAGAATGTATTCCACAATGTATTTCTAATGGCGGAATTCACACTGTCCGTCGCCAGTCCATCACCTCACGTCAAAGTGAGCTTTCTCAAGAAGAATGATTTGATAGAACGGTCGTCTGGTAACATCGCGACTCGCAAGTTAACCTAGTTTCGACACGCGATTTTCATTTTATACTCGACAGATACACGGTTTGCAGGCAAATGTGTCTTGTTAATCTTTATTATTATACTTTGGTTTAACGGTAAATTGCAAATGTTTAATGACGACTTAAATAGTTTTCTCAACTGAGAAATACATATCATATCGCCAGTCATAACCTCACTTTCAAAATCAGTAGAGAGCAAAGATGCCAACTAGCACTATGGGTGGCCAAACTGCGAAACAGGAGAAATAAGCGTTCGAGTTGGCTTCGGAGTTGGAAACCGTCAAAAAGCGCGCATGCGCAGTGGAGGCCTTCAAAATCGTCAGTAACTATCAGGAACTATCAGCGTTTGGGCCACTCGAACGAACCTAGTGACTTCCGTAATCGCTACTTTCATATCACCGTGATTAATCACAGTTTAGAATCGCTGTCTGAGGAATTCACGAAATGTATCCCTCTGCGACTTCTGTTACTCCCGCTACTCAGTGATTGAATCGCAGCGATTCCTGGCTTTCCTGCTACTTCCGTAATGCCCGCGACTTGTTTGACTTACCATGGAACTGATAAAAATTGAGTTTATAATGTTTCATCTGCCAGTAACTAATTTATCGTCTGTTCGTTGTTATAAAAGTTGTGCTTGTGAACAGAGACTGCTTTTCAATTCAAATATGTACAAGATAAGTTTGTCAGTTTGGAACCTGTCCCTGGGTCCTGGCGATTTTCTAGGAAAAATGCACAAGTGTATGTCCTTTCGTCACTTTCCCTAATTGGCTATTAGCTGCTGCATCCACTCTTCGCTTATCGGCGATTCGCGCTATACCCGTTCTTCACTTAGCGGTGATTCGCCGCTATACCCGCTATTTGCCACTGTGATATTAGTACCGATTTCAGCCAACACATGGCTCCTTCTACCGTTAGCTGCTGTTCGCTGTTATTACCTGCTCTTTAGCTGATATTCGCTGATCTACCTGCTCTTCGCTACTTCACCGTGAATGAAATCGCTTTCTGATACCAGATCGCCGCGACCGTGAAAACAGCTGATTTTCAGTCACCGTGATTTCTAACGAATACGTGATTTCTTGCTCATCCCTTCCTCGTCCCTGCTGGCAGTTGCTGTAAACAAAAGGCCTGCCTCCACTATCCCGTAACCTCTGCAACCAGGGTGACCATATGTGCCAATTAGTCTTCTGTAGTTCGGGAATGCGCTCCCACAGGCGAACTACGCAAACTAGTTCGCATATCTCTCGGCTCTTAGTTCGTCCGCCCCTTTTCCGAAGACTGATGGGGAACAGCGAGAGGACGCGAGAGCGCGCAGAATCGCGTGATTCCCTTTTGCCTGTTACCGTCATTTCGAGCTGAGCTGCAGTTCAGCTGTAGTTTCATAGACATTGCCTAAAAACACAGGTAATAGCACACGCTTGGGCAACACTGATCATTATATAAAAATGCTGTCATAACAAAAGAAGGAGCTCTTTTAGTAGCGGTAGCAAAAGCCAAAAAGAGCGGATGAACTAAAAAGAACGACCTACTTCACGGCCGAGCTGCGAACAAAGGGGAGAGCTACCGGACGCGAACTAAAGCATGCGTTACCGGTCGCGAACTATTATGCCAAACGTATCTCGCTTCTTAGTTCGTTGGATTCTTTTCCAAAGACCGACGGGCAATAGCGAGAGGGCGCGCAACAGAATTAAAAATCACGTGTTTGCCTTCTTCTGATGAGAGCCATTTCGAGGTGAGCGTCTGCCTGCTAGATTACATAGTTCAGTGCTACAAAATTTTTGTTTTGAAGTATTCTGCACTCTGCAATATCTGTCTAATAAATTCCATGATGCCAAGATATAGAGATACCTCTAAACTTAAACGCGAGAAATTATCCACAAACTATTTCTTTTGGACTGCGTCATATCGTTAGCGGCTCAAGCAGCTAGGTGGGGGAACTTCTCCCTCCATCTGCATGCGCAGACCACGCCGCTCAGCCGTCACTGGGAGCGGACGAACTAAACGAACTAGTTCGCGGCAGAGGCGCGAACTAAAGTGAGCGTTCCCGATCGCGAACTATTATGCACAAGTCTAGTGCCAATTAATCGGTATTGTCCATTTTTTGAGACTCAAAAGCCTTTTTTAATACAAGTAAATTGTCACGATATTATTGACTATCTTCAATCGTATCTTATATATATACCGGTGCTTCTCCCGCAAAACGGTCCGCCAGAAATTAATTAGGGCGTGGGTTCAGGAAGTGAGGTAGCCTGAGCCTGAATATCTCCCGTACTACTTATCCAAAATTAATGACTGAGGTATCATTTTCAAAGTATCGTTCTCCACTAATGACGAAAAATACACAGATAAAGTTACCGTTTTCACAAAAAAAACTTTATTTAATACAAATTTGTATTGTTTGTACAATCTAATTATTACTCGGAGAACGATCGTAAATGGGTCATGTATTTGCGGTCGCTCCCATCAGCCACCGCACCGAATATCAACTTAGTTTTTCGCGGGCGATATAACAGCGATGTAGAAGGTGCCATCTATTGACAATCTGTTAAACTAATATGAACGACAACTCTTGCAGTTGTTTAGATTTTTGTGAAAGTCGAAGACCTTATTTGAAGTAAGCCTAGTTTCTCGCACGATTTAGGTTATACACGTCGATGTAACGACGGAAAATACACAGATAATTTAACTAAAAGGCACGTCAGCTCTTGCAGTTGTTTAGATTCTTTACGCAAGCGTAGTTTATTACAAGATTTCTGTTTCACACGTCGATACACAACAGATGTTGTTCCCTTTGTTCAAGCAAGCGTTGCTTACTGTGCGAAACAGCTGAATTACCGCAACGTTCATCACCATTGTATTTAATTATACAAGTTTTCTTTCAATGAGACTAACATTTGTTATTACTATACAAAGTTTATTATCTTTTATACATATTGACTTGTATCTGCCTTTTTTCCTTTACTGTTTTACCTATCTGCGACTGACCAGGTTAGAGTGCAAATTATTCGCAAGGGTCAACTAGTTGACGCTTAACTTCACTAAATGACAGTCCTGAACAGCCACAATAGTAATTTTACACTAATGCCCATTACAGTGGCATAACACATATCAGGATTGTCCCGAGCAGAATAGTTATGACCGGAACGCATCACACACAAAAGTGTCGTCTCGACTCCGGCTTGCACTCCAGAGCTTGCAATGTGATCCTCGTTGACCGGAACGGAGCACACGTGGTTCCACGTAGCGGCGCCCGTAGAAGGCGATGTAGCTCGACTCACTTAGCAGGCGTTGCAATCAATGGAGACGACACAACAGATAAAAAGTAATTGTTCTTGACGTGGTGTTGATGCAAATATTCACTCTGCCCTATCCAACGCAAGCCTCTTTATTTCTGAGTACTAACGGACCTACCTCTGAGATTTTTATACTGCACTATTTCCCTTCAATGCTAAATTGACGATTTCCTGTTATTTCATAATGCGTCCTACCAATCGATCCCTTCTTAACCCTTTCATTCCCAGTGTTGTTCCTGTACAACAACGTATTAAAAGTTGAGTTATACCGTATTTTCTGCATCAATCCTTTAGTTGCATTTTTACTGATGAACAACATGCTGCTAGTACGACATTTTGCCGCTTGGTACGGCCTGTAACCACTTCTGAGCCATTAATCTGTACGTGGCTGAGAGAGTGAGCGTGAGTGTGGTTCCTTTTATCGTATTCCAGTAGTGAATTGTCTTGTCTTTGGTGCTGTGGCGAAGATTGCGCTAGCATTATTTAAATGGCAGTGTTAACTATCAACAAAATATCGCCCAAGTAATAAAAAATCTCGATACAAACGTCTTTGTTGTGCATGAAATACATGACACAAAAATCAATAATTTGACCAAAAATTTGAAAACACATATTTTGATGTTTACTTCACTGTATTAATACAGAAACTCTGAATTTTAATTTTTCCAAAGCTGATTTCATAATGTGGGACTGAAAGGGTAAAGTAGCACTTGATGTAACGTGAACAACACATATACCGGACGAGACCGCCCTTACACTTCAAGCTAAGAATCGCTTACATATTTTATGCTGCAGACAATAATATGTGGCGCTGCTCTATTAATATTGAGATGGGCTCTCATTATGCGGGTGCTATACATATTTTAGAAATTGTTTTACAAGATCTGTAGATGGTAGCTTGTCTGTTGAAACTGGTTATGTGCAAATGAAGGGAGTTGTACAACACAACGCGACTCTGGTAGAGAAGAATTATTAATACTATAAAGAATGATCACTCCATACAACATGTTAAACTTTTAAAGAATTTTTAATGCGGAAATACTCTTCTATGGACTTTTTTATGTTCTGCGCCTGACCCACCAGATGAGGATACCACACTGCCCAACAAAACTCTAAAATATTACGGGCAAGTGTAATATAGGCAGATTCAGCACCAGAACTGTTGCGTCTTCAACATGTTCTGTCAATGAAATATAACCTTTGATTTGCCTCTCTCGCGATGCGTTCTTTCCAATTAAAGATTTTTGTAATTGTAATTCCTAGTTAGTTAAATGTGCGGCCTTAAGAGTTGACTGATTTATCGTGTACATGAAGTTTAAGGTTTTCGTTAGTGCCCATAAGGGTGACTTCACACTTTTCATTATTTATAGTCAGTTACCAATTTTCACCACATCTCATCATAATTCATTCTCGTGACTTTACTAACTGCTAAACGACAGCAGACTAAGAGACCTGCGCAGATTCTCCCATATCGTTTATCAAAAAGAGGTAGAGTAAGGGCTTTATAACACTTGCCTGTTTTACTTGATCATTTCCTGTTAATTACAACGTACTGTACACGGTACTAAACTGTGCCTATTACAAATAAAGGTGTTGTGATGCAAAATATAGTTACGGAACATAAGGAAGTGGTGCAACATTTTCTAGTTACAATTGCATCAACAGAATTGACCTGTCTGTAACAAACATATTTAGTTGCGGTGCGTAAGTATACCACGCACGTAGATGAGTAATTGATATTCTCATGCGCGGTAAGATTTATAACTCCTGACGAGTCTTGGAAAGGGAATTAGCTTCGTGAGCGCTTAATAATTTCTTGTTACGCTCCACGTCACCTTTGTACGTTGAGCTACATGCAGACACAAAAGCCCTCAAGCGCCCGTCTCTGCTCGCGTTATTATAGTTTCACCAGTGTACTCTCATTTAGACCTAAGAGGCTCGCAGTGCATAATGCATTCGAGACACTCGCTGCACAGACGGAATACACGCGCCACATTAGCACTCAAAGTAGGCCTTTGTAGTACACAGCAACCTCATGTGGCCTTCCTTCATATCATTAACACAACGGGTAGAGAAGACAAGCAGCCAAAATATACTTTCGCAATGAAATGGGAGCCGTCAGTCAAAATCCTTCCCCATCTTACATAACCAAACAACCTTCTCCTGATTGTTAGAAACAGACGTCGTATCCTTTACAACCGTGCAAGAGAAATAAGCTTCCTTGTACGCTCTCAACCCCTCCCCCCCCCCCCCGGCCAAAAGGCATGACAAGATGGAGCGTCTTGTGTGGTCCAAACCATAAAGCCAGCCGTAATGTAGCTGCATCCACACTCAGGGTTCTTTACCAAACAATAACATCTGAAGATGTGCAACAGACTTTTCGTTGGTTGCTGAATCGGTGTGATTACTTTAAAAGATTAGCCAACATGGCCTTTCTAAAATTAGATAAGGAAAGTCGGGATACGTCCTAATATCGTGTAAGATCTCCTTTTTCCCCAAGGCCAGGTGCAAGAATTCGTCATGGCACGAACTCAGAAATCCGTTGGAAGCCCGCTGAAGGAATATTGACCCACGGGTCCACTGTAGCTGTATGTAATTGCGAAAGTGTTGCTGGACCAGAATTTTGTGTACGAGCTGACCCCTCGATTATTTTTCATAAATATGGGATTCATATCGCGTGATTTAGGCGATCTCATCGTTCGATGGAGTTGTCCAGATTGTTCTTCACACTAACCGCGAACAACTGGCCCAGTGCCATTGCCACTGCCATCCATAAACATTCCAGCGTTGTTAGGGAACATGAAGTCCATGGATGGCTACAAATGATCTCGAAATAATCGAACATAGCTATTTACAATCAATGATCGGTTCATTTGTATCAGAGGACAAAGTTCATTCCATGTAAAAACAGCCCACAAAATTATGGAGCCAGTATCAGCTTACACAGTTCCTTATTGACAACTTCAGTACACGCACTCGTGGGTCTGCGCCACCTTCTATCTTCTACTCTGAAATCAGAACTTATATGTCCAGGTCACGATTTATAACTGTTTTTGGGGGCCAAACGATTTGTTCACATGCCCAGGAGAGTTCGAGTATGTAATGAGACAATAAAAGTGGTGGATGAGTTTTGTTATTTGGGTAGCAAAATAACTTATGATGGCCGAAGTAAAGAGGATATACATGCAGAATGGCTATGGGAAGAAACGCGTTTCTGAAGAAGGAAAATATGTTGAAATCTAACATTAAATGTTAGGAAATTCTTTCTGAAAGCGTTTCTCTGGTGTGTACTGTTCTACGTGTTCCAAAATGTAAGGTCCCATAAAGGGATTAAGTATATGTGAATTTAAAAAAAGGAATCAGCCGTGGAATGGCCGAGCGATCTAAGGCGCATTGCTGCGGAGCGCGCGGTCGCTTCCCCTCGAAGTTTCGAGTCCTCCCTCGGGCATGGGTGTGTGTTGTGCTTAGGTTAGTTAGTTTAAGAAGTTTGTAAACCTAGGGATATAAAATGCAGAGTGGCAATGGGAAGAAAACAGTTTTTGAAAAAGAGAAATTTGTTAACATTGAATATTAATTTAAGTATAAGAAAGTCTTTTCTGAAGACATTTGTGATGAGTGTTGCCTTGTACGGGAGTGAAAGTCGGACGATAAATAGTTCAGACAGGAAGAGGATGAGGCTTTTGAAATGTGCTGGTAGATCGCTTAGCTAACAAAGATGTACTGAACAGAATTGGTGAGAAAAGGAAATTTTTCCTAGACTAAAAGAAGGGATCGATTGGTAGAACATATTCTTAGACATGAAGGAATCGTAAATTTAGTATTGGAGGGAAGTGTGTGGGGAAAAATTCGCAGAGGGAGACCAAGAGACGCATATAGTAAGGAGATTAAAATGGATGTGGGTTGCCGTTCTTACGAGGAGATGAAGTGGCTTGATCAGGATTGAGTAGGGTGGAGAGCTGCATCAAACCAGTCTCCGGACTGAAGACCATAACAAACAACCCAGGGGCTGATAACTACAGTGGTTATGTCTCACAGATTTACAAACATTTGAACATTTATCAAAAAAAAAAAAAAAAAAAAATCGATAGGGTTTGACGTTAAATAGAGAGGAATCTTTGAAGTGTGGCTGTACGAAGAACAAATGAGTACAGTTCTATAGCTACAAAAACATAGAGGGGTAGTACATCAGTTGGCCTAATATTGAATAAGTATAAAAGTATGCAGGTAAACTATTGTGAAGAAATATTTTGCACACATTATATAGATACATATGAAACATCACAAGTAATATTTTCAAAAGTTTCCAGTTGTAAACGTTTAAACATCGTGACAGCTCCGCTTATGTGGCGATGCTGATCTAAATGAATATCTTGCACATGAAGAGGATTGAATACCTTTCCCCAGAAGAATATATCATCTCGATACCAAATAGTGAATATTAATATGAGGTTTCCATTGGGTTCTCAGAGGACGACTAAGTCCACAAGGTATTTCGGCGGACTGATAGGTTTAAGAGGAGGGAAGAAGAAAGGAAGCATAAGGTTTAACGTTCCGTCGACAGAGTGGATTTTTGGGTATGGATGTGGAAGGAAATCGCTCGTGTCCTTTCAAAGGAAACATCCCGTCATTTTACTGGAGTTTTTTAGGAAAATCACGGAGATGACCAGAGGTGGGCTTGAACCCCTGTTCTTCCAAATGAGAGTCCAGTGTGTTACCGCTCGGTCAACGCTTAAGAACCGAATACAGTTGTAGGCTAGAGCTGAAAACTGACAGCAGGAGGCAGAGAGATTTGGAAAAAGCAAGTGTAATCGTAATTGTCAGATTAAACTGGTTGTACTTTGGAAAGTTTGGATTAGCTCGCCATTAAATAAATATCCTTCGCCTCTACCATGCTTTCAAGCTAACTACGAGTGAATTGTGTGATTTCCGACGTAGAAATAGCTATGGAAGGCAGTTTTCCCTCAAGATCCGAAATCAGAGAAGATTGAGATGTCGGATGCCGAGTCTTCAACGAATGCTAATTTCTAAATCTTCAAGCTGTTCCAGAAGGTTGTGGTTGGGACCCTGGCCACAACATTTCATTACAGGAATGTTATTGTTCACAACCCAATCCCCCGCAGAAGCCGCTATTTTGATGAGATGGATTGCCATACTCATACAACTATTTAAATTGATTATCTACTGTAAGCAGTACACCACATTGTAAATGTGTTCATAGTTTTTCTGTTTAGCATTTTCTCAAGCGCAAAATGGGACCACACCCACAAAACTAAATTCACTCCCATACCAGAACACCATTTCCTCGTCACTTCACTGTTACGATACACACAACAGCGGCTGAAGTTTCCCAGCCAATAACGAAACCCAAACACCTTCCTCGTTTTTCCAAAGGGCGTAGCGCGTTTGAAAACTCCAAATCACTTGTTTTTGATCATCCATTTTCTAGATGTGTCGCATTTATAACACTTAAATCGACTTTTACCGTTGACTATAGATATGTGTAACATATGAGGAGATGTAACCATTGTAAACCCATTGTTACTTGTCCTACCGAAGCACTGTGCTAGCCTCACTACTGGTAGGACCTTGGAGCCCGTATGTGGCTCCTTCCGTCGATGTAACGCGGTTGTTTACATGTTCTCTCTAGTCCAGGCGGCAGGTCGTAAAAAAGGGGGTTGCTTGGAAAGTATTCCGAACTTAAAGAAATTTTAGTATGTTGTGTGTAGGTACTCTGTCGAGTAGAATCTGGGTTTTCGACCGCCAGGACCCTGTGCTACTTTTGTAGGGACCGATAAACCTCGACATTTTTGGTCTTTTTTCACTATTTCGCTTAGAACTTCTAAGGCATGCGTTTGTCGCGAAACATAGTCTGAACACAGTTGAAGAGCATAAAATTTCCTACATATTTCACTGGTAAAACGTGTTTTTGACCCACTAATGACTCAGATGCAGATGTACAAAAATATAGTAATTTTCTAAAATTACCAAAAATTAATTAATGTATTAATCATAGTTACTTTCTATATTTCTATATACCCCTTTGTTGTATGTTTTTGTACATGAATATTTTTCATTACTATTTTTCACCACTACACAGAATTTGGAAATCGGAAAGACAATCTCATCAGGAATCTGGTTAGATTTGACTATAAAGCAGTCTCTCACGTGTGTCATGTAAAGTTATGGCGGACTCAGTCCTGATCGTCGTATCACTGATAGTGTATTATCTCGATGGATTGTATGTACTGTACGTGTCCAAATTCATGGGCACCAAACAAAAGTTACACAAAAATGTAGACAAATAAAAGTTATAAGACAAAAAATTGAGTTTTGGACTTATTTTTGGTAATTTTAGAAAAATACTATAATTTTGAACATCTGTGTCTGTCATTAGTGGGTCAAGAAACACTTTTGACCATTGAAATATGTAGGAAATTTTATGCTCTTCAACTGTGTTCAGAGGTATGTTCCGAGACAAATGCATGGTCTAGAAGTTATAAGCGAAATAGTGAAAAATGCCAAAAATTTCGAGGTTTTTCGGCCCTTGCAAAGTTAGCACAGGGTCCTCGAGGTCGAAAACCCAGATTCTACTCCACAGAGTACCCAAACACAACATACTAAAATTTTATTAAGTTCGGAGTACTTTCCAGGTAAAAATACCTGACTGCTGGACTACACCGCAATGCGCGATGGTATCCTATTCGTAATGCAGCTGTGGCATTACCAACTGTCGACCTGGGCAGTTTCGGAAGGGTTGAAACGACCCTTATGCTTGTGTTTCTCAGGAGTTAGTAAGATGATCTGCAACAGTCAGTCCACGTTTGAAGTCAGGGACCCCTCCTAGAAGACTAGTAACACTTCACTCCAGGAGTCCCGGCCTACCTATATGCTGGCGGCCCGCGTTTAGTAAAATCTTGTAGTTAGCTTAGCATTTCATTTGTGTGTCTCAATACTTTTCACCAGATGGTGTATGATATCGTAAAATAATTTAATCAGATGGTTACACGAAACTTTCATTGCGAAGGGAGGCTGGTGAAAATCCTAACATGGAGCGTGGCCTAATATGGAGCAGACATGGACCTGAAAAAGAAGAGGAAATTTGAAGCATGTGAAATGTGAATGGAGTAGATCAGTTAGACTTATAGAGACAGAAATGAGGAAGTAATGGATCGAACTGAAGAATAACTGAGAATGTTGGTAAGGATGAGAAAGACGAAAATAAACTAGGTGGGATACAGTATGACAAGAGAATGCCTTCTGGTTGAAGGAATTGATGGTTTCGTTCCGGAGAAGAGATGGAAGGGAAGAAGGAGATACCAGTTGCTGGACGACGTCAGTAGAAGGCTAGGAGGGTGACATACAATGAAGAGGAAAACAGAGAACATGACAAACAAGCTACCAAATGAAGAGCTACCGTCAGGCGGATAACCAGATAATCATACGACGAAGGAGACCGGGAACTGGTAATTGGAAAGGAAAGAGAAGGAAATGTTTTTAAGGAAGATGAAGTGGAAAAAGAAATTAAAAGGAGGAACTTCCTCTCAGAATTCTACTTGGAGAGAAATTTATCATTGCTAAAAATTGTTTATGGATAATGAAAGAAGGTTGCATAGGAGAAGGATTCCTGGAGACGCTGGAAGGCTTTAGGTAAATTCGCTACTGTGAATCACCTACCTTCAACTGAACAAGTGCTCACAGCTCCTAAAATATGCCCTTTAAAATCCAAGTTTACTAGACAGTATTTTTCCTTCTTTGGCTCATAGAACCACTTTCCGAAAATAATGTGTCACAATATTGAACATGAAGTCTTCGTAGTTATTAAGGCATTCATTTTAAACCCATGATTATTAGTTTATTTTGCTGCAAATGATCCTAAGTTCGATCACAGACTATTGATAACTTCTCCCGGATATCACGGTAATTCTAAGACAGGTATTTAGAAACCAGAGTTTTAACTGTACAACATTTCAAGCGTCAAAAGTGGACCCTTAATTTTGAACTACTATCTGTAATGGGAGACGTTCTTTAAAAGTAAGATATAATCGATATGAGACTTGAATAAAGTAAAAATAATAATAATAAATTGTTGCATGTTGAGAGTTCAGTTAGAGCTCAGTTGCCTTAAATAGCGTGAAGGATTATAATAGGACAGAGTAGATTCGAGAGAAGAAAACATGAAGGTATCAAAAGAGCAAATAAGCGAAAACACAAAACCAAGGAGGAATACTTTATCGGAAAGAGAACGTACACTGTTAACTATACAAAATGAAACAGCAAGAAGGGACAGAATATCTAAGCCAAATAAATTTTGAAGGTATATTGAAAATACAGCCTTATACGCAAGGGAGGAAGACAATCAAGTTAGTACTGAGTGCTGCAAAACATGGCGTCGAGATTGGAACAACATTGATTATATCGACGAATCCTGATACTGCCTGCATCAACACGATGATCGCATTTCAATTTGCAGAAACCGTAGAGTGACGTGTTGAACTTTGGCCTCATGCATCGTCGGACTGGTTCTGCACCCAGTATGGGGAGGTATTAGATTTCACCCTCGAAATCCCCCAGTACGAGTTTCCAGTAGACCACCCAGCCAGCGTTACAACTCAAAGTGCTGGAGCCTGGTGTCTACCCACACGTTCAGAGCCCGCCAACGGCCGGATTGCAACAAGATAATGTGCGACTACGTGTGTCACGCAATGGTAAAGACTTCGCTCATAATTGCTCTCTTGAAATCCCTGATTTCCCGATCTTTCGCCTTTAGAAAACTTCCAGTCAGTGACTGCAGAACAAATAATCAGTTATGAACCCTCCGTTGTGATATCGTAACAAATTTGGAAATCAGTGTAAACAGCACGGACTGCTCCCCCTTAAGAACACACCAAGGGGCTTGTTGATTCAGTGCCAAGGCCTGTAGCAGCGATTATAGCCAGTAGTGGTGGCAACATTCAATACTGCATTCAGTACTGAATTAACATAGGTCTCTGTTTTCAATCGTATGATACACTGGTCAAAACAGTTAGGGAATCAGTAGAGATATCTAGTTTCTGAAGTATCATAAGCAGAATTAACTAAAACGGTTCGACATTTTTGTCGGTTCTACGGAGTGCAGTTGACAACATTATCGCAGCCGAGATAGTGGTAATAACAGATAATTGCTGCAGAGTAGGATAGTGTTGAGCCGGCCGCGGTGGCCGAGGGGACTGAGGCGCTTCAGTCACGGTCTGCACGGCCACTACTGTCGGGGGTTCGAATCCCCCCTCGAGGATGGATATTTGTTCAAAATCAAAAATCAAATGTTTGTTAAGCTTAAGGGACGTAACTACTGGGTCATCAGTTCCTAAACTTACAAACTACTTATGAATTACTTACGAACTAGGACGGCACAAATATCCATGCCCGAGGGGGGATTCGAACCCCCGACCGTAGTGGCCGTGCAGACCGTGACTGGAGCGCCTCAGTCCCCTCGGCCACCGCGGCCGGCATGGTTATTTGTGCCGTCCTAGTTCGTAAGTAGTTCATAAGTAGTTTGTAAGTTTAAGGACTGATGACCCCGTAGTTAAGTCCCATAAGATTTACAAACATTTGAATTTTGTTGACTTGTGTTTACTCACAGATACTGTAGCGAGCATGTTGTGCAATGCAACAACATCGTGACTCACAGAATCTATGGCATGGAGAGCCGTAGGAAAATTAGAAGCGGGACAGACGCAGATGGAGGTGACTGCAGTTTTTGGAGTGTAGCGAAGTGTAATTTCCAGGACCTGGAAACTATTTCAGAGATTAGGAACCGTTAAAAGAAGATTAGGCCAAGGTCGTCCATGGGTAACATCAGGAAGAGATGGCCGTTAATCTCCGGTTAACAGCACGTCGAGGTAGGAGGCCGAATGTAACTCAGCTGCAGCGCCCCCTCCAGGAAGCAACAGGACGAACAATATCAATACAAACAGTCCGAAATCGCCTTCCGGAATGTCGACCCATCGCACGGAAGCGAATATTGTGCGTCGTATTAAAACGACGACACCATTTAGCCTGTAGAAACTGGGCGGAGGAACATCAGAATTGGAGTCGGAACGAATGGTGGACGAGTTCTGCTAACAGATGAGTCAAGATTTTGTGTTCAGCAGGATAATCGTCGTTTCCTCATCTGGATGGAACATGGAAATCTGAAAAATCCTGCGTGCAGCAAACATCACCATATCATGATGGGGTAAAAAGTAAAGCAGTCAACAATCCGAAGATTGGTTTGAACACCACAGTGCTTTACTAGGCATGGTGCTCTTTGGAGGTGGTATGCCGTTGCCTTCCTCCGACCTTCGAACTGACTTACCCAGCCAGATATAGGAGGGCCTACAGTTTAATGTGGGTTCCGGACCATGGTGCTAATCGGTATTTTTCACATGAGCAACACTGCCAGAGGGGAAAGAAGTGGAAAGTGACAGATAAAAATCCTAGGACCTGGCGGGGATCGAACCCGCGACCTTTGGATTTGTAGCCTGGCACTCTACCACTGTGCAACCAAGGCGCACCATGATAGCGTAGGAATCAGTATTGGCAGACATACGGATCTCTGTGTCGCTCAGAACGGCGCTTTCACTGCTCAGAGGTACAGAGACAAGATTTTTCGACCTTTTGTTGTGCTCTACGCTGGTGCCGAAGGAGATTGGTTCCTTCTGGTGGACGATAACGCTCGTCCCCACAGAGCTGCACTGGTGGACAACATGCTTGAAGCTGAGGCAAATGAACGAATGAAATGAACAGCTCGTTCACTGGACTTAAACCCGATTGAGAATGTCTGGGATGCACTTGGCAGAGGCTTCGTATCCAAACAAGCACCTCCCACAACGATTGCAGAGCTGGAGATTGCACTCACGGAAAAATGGCCAAATATCCTTCAAGAGCTGATTGATGACCTCATACTGTCCGTGCCACGCAGGTGTGCAACTGTACTGACCGTCTGAGGTGATTGCACACCATATTAGAACGCAACTTGGATGACTTTTTTCACTATTGTGGTAGCCTCATGTTACCACGGTCTAAGTAAACGCCATATAAACGTCAAGTAAAGAATTGGGATAGCAAAATATCGCACTGTGTCAGACACAAATTACAATTGTAACCAATATCTGAATAAAGTGCGTTAACATATGTATATTGTGTATGATATCTCACCTGATCCACTAACTGCTTTGAGCAGTGTATTTGCAGAACGTTTCAAATGTTCAAATGTTTGTAAAGCCTATGGGACTCAACTACTGGGCTATCAGTCCCTAAACTTACAAACTACTTATGAACTACTTATTAACTAGGACGGCACAAATATCCATGCCCGAGGGGGGATTCGAACCCCCGACCGTTGTGACCGTGCAGACCGTGACTGAAGCGCCTCAGTCCCCTCGGCCACCGCGGCCGGCGCAGAACGTTTAATCTCACAAATCAATTTGGCTTCCATATCTCCGATACTTCTTGGTGTTGTAGTTTGAATGGCCAGCAGCACATAGAAACGCTGCGAAAGAAGCGAGCGAAAACGTCCAAAAAGAGTGTCGATAGAAAGTGTAAAATAAGAATGCAGCAACAGCTAGAGAACAAAGAGAAGGTTTTAGAAGAATGCATGACTGAAGACAAGATCGATACTTCCTATAGGAAAGTAAAAAGTCCTTAAGAGAATAGAGGAACAACTACGTAAATTTAAAGAGCTCAGATGATAAGATGTACAAACAAGTATGGGCACGCTGAAAGGTGAAACCGTTGTATAGGACAAGACAATTTTATAAAAACGGAAGAGGATATAGGTTTTTTTGAAAAACCTCTGTGTAAGAAAGCAATATTTCACACGAGCGCATTTTTTTAATCCACGCCGTTCAGGGAAAGAAACTTCTTATCCTCGAGAAATACCACAGGACAGGAGATTATGTTGTAGTATGTAAAGATGTGCTCTAGCATCGCGGCAGAGCGAACGAGCGCATTGAGGCGCTATGCTGCGATGCGCGAGGCCGTTCCCCGTCGGGGGTTCGAATCCCTCCTCGGGCATGGATGTTTTTGTTGTCTATAGTATCAGGTAGTTCGTAATTAATTTGTAAGTTTAGGGACTGATGACCCCGAAGTTAGGTCCCATAAGCTTTACAATCATTTGAACATTTTACTCTAGCTTCCTGCAGCAGTCGGGCGTCGGTTCTCTAGTCTGAACATCCGATTTTTGCCGTTTTTATAGGCAGGAGTGTCTTGCGCAATATCAGAGTCACGATCGGCTATTCGCTGCGCTAGAGCTTAACCATCAGTACGAGTTACGCAAGGAGCCGTTCCTGTAGATCAGTGTTTTTCGACCTTGTTAAACCTGCGACCCCCTTTCCGAGCATAAAAGTCCGGCAATCCCCCACAAACACACACACACATACAAGTGCTATGTTTCCTGCTGGTCTCCCCCTCATAAGTAAAGTAATTGTAGCGAACAGTTTTCCTTGAAGCAGGACATTTCATATGATATTCAGAATAAGCAGAATCTTAAAAAAGTCGATATGATTTATCATAGTAACTAACAGATCATAGGTAAGTTCACCGCATTTAATGAACAAGGCATTCCTCCCATCACCACTGCTGCCTTGCATCATTGATCGAGATACATTATTTGTTCGAGGTCCATCTCCGTCTGAAAAAGAAACATATTTATTTTATCCTCTTCAACATTGGGCCCGCAGCAAAATATATATCGTAAAACGACATTATAAAAAAAATTGTCATTTTGATGCCTCTAATTGTCTTATTATTATAGCGACAGTTGTTTCGGCCTTGGGCAATTTTCAAGGATTCTGTGAACGAATATTGCGAAATTCCGATTTTAGATAACTTTTTACGTGGTCATGTTACACGCATGGGAGAAGCAAGGTTACCTAAGAGACTCATGAGCTCGTCAGAGGAGGGTAAGAGGAGTCGAGGTAGAGCAAGAAGAAAGTACTTAGATTCGGTGCAGAATGATTTTGAAGTGAAAGGCATAACATCAGACGAGGCTTCAACGTTAGCATTGAATAGGGGATCATGGAGGAACTTTATTAGAGGTACGATGCTCCAGAGTGAACTCTGAACTCTAATGATGATGATGATGATGATGATGATGATTTTACATAAAATCGAGAGATAAATATAATGAAAGTTTCGATGCTACATGCAGTATTTACGCTAATTGTACGTTTGTAGTCTACTTATTGCGTGTAGCTATTACGAACTTTTATTAGATTAGTAAATTTTATCGATCTTATGAAGTTGCATAATAGATAAATCCAGAGAAACACTTTTTCATATAGAAAGGTAGTACGAAATTACGCATAAAACTTCTGCGATAGATGATACGATCAAAGGAATAAAACTTTGAATATATATGTCCGGAAACCAGAGACAGACAACTACGTTATCAAAGATAATAAAAAATTTACGAAAAGCAACATCTTTGTAAACATGCAGCATTTAAATGAAACTGTTATATAACAGTACTTACGAACGTCATAAAGACTTGATAAAAGTTTTTAATAGCACAAACGTACAATTAGCTTAGCAGAAAGTAAGCTTCTGACAGGTAAATACTGCATATAGCAACGAAACGTATAATATATTTATCTCTCCATTTTATGTGAAAAGTTATCTAAATCCAAACTTTGCAAAATTCGTTCACATATTGCTTAAAAATGGTATGGGGCCGAAGCAGCTATCGCTATAATAATGAAATGATTTGCAGCATGAAAGGACAAATTTTTTATAATATTTATTTTATTTTATTGTTTTGTCCCCTTAATGTTCACATTTGCTCTTGTAGTAAATGCCAGTTCCATCTCCGAGGAAGAGTTTGGTGTCCACACCATCGAGGAGAAAACCCTGAAACTTTATCGTAAACATCGGCGCTTGATCACTTTGGTGTGTGTGTGTGTGTGTGTGTGTAGCCGTCGCTGACGACGGCTGGGACGGTGACAGTGAGGGAGCAGGCATCGACCGGCGCGCTGTGTTTACAAGGGAAGATTAATGACGCGGCAACGACGCTGCACGTCGCGTCGGGCGGGAATCTCAGATAACGCGTGTAGCGGCGGCGGCAGCGCTGAGCACCGCGACTAACGGCGCTCGCCTTTCTGGCGTGTTTAACACGTAACCGGCACCGCCGTCGCTAACGAGTCACGCCTTGTTCGGACGAAACGAAGATTGATTCCGTATTTCTTGATTTCCAGAACGTTTTCGACACCGTACCTCACTAACGGCTTTTATTCAAATTGCGTGGTTATGGTAAGTCGCCCCAAATTTGCGACTGGATAGGGGATTTCCATTCAGAGAGGACACAGTGTGTAGTAATCGATGTTAAGGGACCGACTAAACCAGAGGTGATATCGGGCGTTCCACAGGGTAGTGTTATTGGTCCTCTACTATTCCTTATTCACATAAACGATTTTGGGAAAAAGAATCTAAGTAGCTCTCTTAGGTTCTTTGCAGATGACGCCGTCATTTACCGTCTACTAAAATCATCTGAAGGTCAAAACCGACTGCAGAACGACCTAATAAGATATCATTATCGTCCACATGAGTACGAAAAGAAATCCGTTTAACATTGTTTACTAGATAAATCAATCAAGAATGAAGGCCGTAAACTCCAGGAAATACCTAGTAATTACTATTACTTCAGACTTAAACGGGAAAGAACACATAGCTAATGTCGTAGGAAAGGCGAACCAGAGACTGCGTTTTATTGGCACAACCCTTAAAAGATCTACATACATCTACATCTACATAGATACTCTGCAAATCACATTTAAGTGCCTGGCAGAGGGTTCATTAACCACTTTCATAACTTTTCTCTACCGTTCCATTCTCTAATAACGCGCGGGAAGGAAGAATACCTAAATCGTTCCATTTTCGATCTGATTTCTCATATTTCATTGGGATGGTCATGTCTCCTTAAGTAGGTGGGTGCTAGCAAAATATTTTCACATTCAGAAATAAAAGTTCGGTGATTGAAACTTCGGAAACAGATCACGCCGCAATGAATAACGCCTTTCTTTTAATGATTTCCACCCCAATTCGTGCAACATTTCCGTGACGCTTTCCCCCCGGTAACGTGATAAAACAAAACGAGCTGCCCTTCTCTGAACCTTCTCAATGCCTTCCGTCAGTCCCAACTGGTGAGGGTCCTACACTGGACAACAGTACTCCAGGAGAGGACGCCCAGGTGTGATGTAGGCAGTATCTTTGGTGGAGCTGGTGCATCTTCGAAGCGTTCTGACAATGAAACGTGATCTTTGGTTCGCCTTCGCCATACTATTTTCTATGTGTTCTCTCCAGTCTAAGTTGTTCGTAATTGCAATTCCTAGGTATTTGGTAGAATTTACGACGTTAAGGTTTGACTGATTTATCGCGTAATTGAAGTTCAGCGGATTTCTTTTAGTTGTCATGTGTATTACTTCACACTTATCTTCATTTAGTGTCAATTGCCAAATTTCACACTATGTAGAAATTTTGTCTAAATCGCTCTGCAGGTGCTTTTCATCCTCTGTTGACTTCACTAACCGATAAACAACAGCATCATCCGTGAAGAGTCTAAGGGAACTATTCATATTGTCTTTCAAATCGTGTGTAAACACAAGGAGGAGTAGGGGACCTATAACGCTTCCCTGGGAAGGCAAGATGCAACAGAAGTACTAAAGAGACTGCATACACTACGCTTGTCCGTCCTCTTTTAGAGTATTGCTGCTCAGTGTGGGATCGTTATCAGCTGGGTTTGACGGATGACATCGAAAGAGCCAAAAAGCCGCGGTGGAGTACCCGAGCTGTCTCAGGCGCCTCGGTGCGGAGTGCGCGGTTGCTCGCCGTCAGAGGTTCGAGTCCTCCTTGGGGCATGGGTGTGTGTTTGTCCTTAGGTTAGTTTACATTAGTTTAGTAAACTACGTACTGATGACCACGCTCTTTGGTCCGATAGATTTACAAACATTTGAACAATTTTGAGTCCAAAAAAGGGCAGCTCGTCTTGTAATGTCATGATACAGGGGAGAGAGCGTTGCGGTAAAGATACAGGATCTGGATTCACTACAACAACGGCGCTTATCGCTTTCCGCGTGGGCTACTTACGAAACTCCAATTGCCCACTTTCTCCTCCGAATGCGAAAATATATTGTTGACTGCCACTTACATAGAAAGAAAAGACCATCAGAATAAAATACGAGAAATCAGAGCTCGAACGGAGAGATTCAGTTCTTTCTTCCCGCGCGCTATTCGAGTATGGAATGGGAGATAAATAGTATAAAGGTGGTTCTATGAACCCTTTGCTAGGCACTTAAATGTGATTTCCAGAGTACCGCATGTAGATGTTGATGTTGATACGGGGAAGCGACACAGACAAGTGGGGATGAATCAACGTGGATTCTGCCAGATCTTACACAGGCAAGCCCCAGCATCTGTTATACAACGGCAGTCGGAGTTTGAGATGTAACGATTGCTTCAGAATACAAATAAGTTTCTGAAGTGCGCTGCACTGTCGGAAGTAAATATTAGTTTTATTGTATACAGGTTGTTCTGCCAAGATCGCGTTTTATTCATTCGGATGACCGGTTTCCACTTGTCTTAGATGTCATTTTCTGATCTATTAAACATTTTTTTTCAAAAGAACTCATTTACCAAACGAAAGAACAAAAATAATTTTCTATGTATAAAAAGTATAGGCCCGTACCTGCTGTAACTCTCAGGGTTACATCTCATCTAGGATCTAGCTATTACCTCTTATTACAAATATAATTCATTGGAGTGTCAATGAACCGCAGTTATACATGTCGCCTACATTATTGTTATGGATTAGTTTCGCCCCATGAAATTTCAGCCAGCCACTACCGAGAGCGCCGATCGACAAGAACTTCAGGAGGCAACGAACTAGGATCCGGTAACGACACAGATAGTCGTTTCCAAAATAATATTAGATTCGTTAAGTTTTAGATCAAATAAGTAGTTTTGTTGGGGTTCTGGGCGAAAGAGGATCGCCAAAATACTTAGCTACTTAGCTTGGAGGGGGGAGTGGGGAGAGACACTGAACCAAAAAGGATGAGAAACACTACTCAGAACAGACTAATACAGAAAACTGCACAGAACTTGTTTTCACTCTCGAAACACAGCATCAGCAACGCATTTAATTTAACAAACCTGCCGGAGTAATCAAGTGATAAAGCACCGGCAGGTAGGTATCAACTGCTTGCCCTTGACTGCCAGCTGAAAGTTCTGTTTCAGAGTCAGGAGTGCTCGAGTACGCGGGCCGTTGGGGAAAGCAGCGCCGCTCTGTTTGCGGAACAGGCCGTTCTGCCAGAGGCTGTCCAAAGCCTTGCAGGTATCTACGAAAAATGGTTGTATAGCTTATGGGACTTAATTGCGGGGTCATCAGTCCCTAAACTTACAAACTAGTTATGAACTAACTAATGCTAAGGACCACACAAATATCCATGCCCGGGGGGGGGGATTCGAACCCCCGACCGTCGTGGCCGTGCAGACCGTGACTGAAGCGCCTCAGTCCCCTCGGTCACCGCGGCCGGCGCAGGTAACTACGGTCACCACCGTTGTTACGTTCCAGTGCGATGTTTTTGCATTGTCTGTAGGCGATTTACCAAAGGGACCAACCCGGCCACAAGCGCAAATAAAGCTGTACGTACTCCGCTTTTCACAACCCCGTGATTGCCTGGGAATCAAACGGACAGGCTGCTTTACTGGAGCCAATGGCGTAGCCAGGATTTGATTCTGGGGAGGAGTCTAATTTTTTTTTTTTTTTTTTTTTTTTTAAATAAAGCCTGTTGAATTTATTAATCTATGACTTATTTTTGCACTTTTTATAATTTAACCAATTATACTAAGAAAACAATTGCACAAGAAATGAGTTGGCTCGTATTAATTTGACAGTGACAGAAGAGCAATGTGGTGAAAATGAGGTATGTATAATCAGCTCGTAAAATAATTAAGCAGCTTCTATGTTACTAGTCAAAGAGAAAGGTCTTTACAGTTTAATTAACATGAGACTCTATGTGTACAAATTGAACTAAAATAACATTTTGGTAGCTTCAGCATAGCAGCAACAATAGCGTAACACACGTTCTCAGTGGCGGCATCACGTTGGCGACGCATTGTCACGTTCACTTGTATTTGTCAAATTATTGTTAGGTTTGTTTTATTACATGTGCACTATTTTAAATTTCCGGTGCCGACCTGTTAAAAAATAAAAAAATGAAAACAATAAAAAATAATATAATTAACAATTGTTTGGGCAGTGCTGGGGGAACGGGTGGTTCAGCCCCGTTATCCCCTCCCGTGGATGCGCCACTGATTGTAGCTAGGCCTAGCTGAAACCTTTCAAAGCAGACTATGCCTGTCTTACAACTGTGCCACGCAACGTGGCAGTTTATTCTCAGCGCTTTCATTGTCGTCTTATGAGTAGGACTCAAAGTTGATGAAAATTCTGTTTTTACTCGTATACCAAAACACGAAGGCTAATAATATAGATATTCGTTCGAGTTTTCCTTTATGGTTTTTTTCCCTTTTCAGCGTATTAATTAGGCGTATTATTCGTTTATTCACTTACTCATTTTTATATGAACGATTTTGTTTTAAATGTCATCTTCTGTCTGATGTTGTTTTTATATGGATTTTTTATTTCTTTTTTTTAATGCCATCTGTGAGCACATTATTTATTTATTTTTAGATATACTTTGCAACGTCACATTCTTTAAGAAGTAATGACAGTTACCCGATTCCAACTATCATCAGAACATATGTAGCACATGTGTTGTGTAGGAAACAGAACCATATCTGAAAATTGGGCTCCTTTTGCAGCTGCGGTGGATTAGCCGTGAGCACTGGGGCGCCGTGCGGTGCTCGCCGCCGTTCGCCGTCGGGGGTTTGATCCCCCCCTCGGGCGTGGGTGTTTGTGTTGTCCTTACGTTAGTTTACCTTAGCCGAAGTAGTCTGTAAGCTATGGAGTAATAACCATGCAGCCATACATTTGAACATTTTTGATCCTTTTGCAATAAGAACACAGAGAAGAACATTATACTGCAACGCTAACTAAGTTAGCCTAATAGTGTGTAGTGTGTTTCGCCATATATATATATATATATATATATATATATATATATATATATATATATATATATATATAACAGCTATTGGAAAACGACTTTCACCGGTATCAATGTGCGGCTGGGGTCCATGAATGTACATATTTGGAAACATTCTAAAACGAAAGCAAATGTGTTTTTTAACACAAACTTATGTTTTTTTTAAATGGACACCCTATATTTTTTCTTCAGCAATCCATAGCATGACAAGTCACATAAACAATGGCGTTGATTGCATCGCAATATTCCAATTACATCCCGAGATATTGCGACGTGAAGTTGACGCTTGAAAAACCCGAAATGCGTTGCTAGCGCACGTCCTGAGGCTCAGGCGTGAACCCCATGCTGCCCGTAATCGCGATGTGATTGACATGCGTAATCGCACTTCCATACTCATCAAGAGGTCCGAAACGAATAATACGGTCTGCTGCCATCAACTCTCATAACTTCTTTTGAAGTACAGACACAAATATATACCATATTTCCTTCAGTTCTTCCCGGCCTAGCCAGAGGCTCATAAAAATAATGAACGAATATAACAAACATAACTAATTCAAAATAATGTATGAAGTATAATAAAGGTCACTTGAAATAACTCATCTGTAGTATAACAACTCGCACAAACGAAACTTGGCTATTCTGCAGTCACGTTGACTTTACAGTGCCACCTGTTGTCAGTTGCAGTAAACTGAATGCTTGAGATATTGATATGCAAATGTAATCATTTCATACAAACCATATGCACTGTTTGGACAATGGATCGTGAGTAATTGGAAAACTTAAACTACTAATATTTATGTATAAACTTCATGGTTAGTTGGGGCTAACTATAATAAATTATTCAGGTTTCCTGCCAAGATCGCGTTTTATTCATTCGACGTGTTTAAACATCATCTTCTGATCTATTAAACAAAGTTTTTACAAAAGAACTCGAGAAAAGAATTTACTTAGCCTTAACAGAAATATTAATTAACCTAATATATGACCTACAACAATACACCTCTTGTAAGTAGTAATTAATATTTGCTAATTAAACAAGCTTGTGCTATGTCAGATAATATAAAATAATTTCAGCTCGTCACGTTAGAAAAAATAATAACAAAAGTTTTGGAAAAGAAAATGATAATAGACTAATTACATTCGTACCTATAATTATGCAACAGTGGTATCGGGAGGTTCAGTAATGCAAGCAGATGGGAATAAATCCCAACATGCTTCGCTACATATCTTGTAAAAATAAATTTAAAAAAAGATCATACATTAAAAAGACCATGCACAGCAGTATACATTACGGGATATTTTAAATTTTTTTAAGAGTAGTACACATATCACAAAGTTTTCATTATTTCCAACATAAAAAAATATCTCGCGAAAAGATTGTATCGCATTTCATCAAGATTTACAAGTTAATTATGCTCCTTAAGCAAGGTACCGTTATAAAATCAATTACTACGGAAGTTAAACTTCGATTTTCCCAGAATGTTCAAAATGTTTGTAAAGCCTATGGGACTTAACTACGGGGTCATCAGTCCCTAAACTTACAAACTACTTATGAACTAGCTTATACTAAAGACGGCACAAACATCCATGCCCGAGGGGGGATTCGAACCCCCGACCGCAGCAGACCGTGACTGGCACACCGCAGACCACTCGGCCACCGCGGCCGGCTTTCCCAGAATCATATATTGCATCTTGTTGATTTAGCTACCGATTAATTCCTGAAAACCGTTTTCAGGCTTTGCTTTTATTCATCGTTCACATGGTGTATTCATTATAAAACAATCTACATACTATTAAATTCTGAATTAATGTAAAGGAATTTGCCGTTTTGTTATACTTATGTTTTATTGTTGTGAAGGAGTATCCACAGGTTGAAGTGGAATAATGTAGTTTCCGCAACTACAGCATGCCCCAGCTCGAGCCACGTACTTACGGAACAATCGCGGTTGCTAAAAAAACTCACGGAATGAGCATACCAGGTACAGCGGCCCTTCAATTATCTATCGGTCCTGTTAATTCTGAGTCGACTTGAAGATCCGTTGGGGTCCGCAGGTGTCTCCTCTGATGCCATTGTAGTTTCTTATTTATATAAATTATATGGCGTTTAGTATAACCGGTAATTCTAGCTGCACGGAAGTGACCGTGTTGTCAGGGGCGCCACATAGCAGATTGCATGAGCTACGGCCGGAGGCTAGAGTCATCTCTCGGAGGACGCGGGTGTGTTTCGTGTCCTTAGCATAATTTAATATTAGTTAAAGTAGTTTGTAAGTCTAGGCACCGATGACCTTACAAATTTGGTCCGTAGCATTACAAACATTCGAAACATTTCAGCTAATTCTCAAACACGCATACGTCTGTTTGCTCATGGCACCAGATAGTTAGTGAGTATGTTCTCTACAATATCGATGCAGTATCAAAAAATGCAGCCCAAGACGGAAGTTCATCGTTTGCAGGAAATAAATTCATGATAAATCGGAGCAAGACTGGTTTTCCACAGTTTGTAACATATAATTCAACAAAAACTAACATTTTGATTACACAGGACAGGCATATAAAAAGTGAGACTGAACAGCCCAAATTTCTACCAAATTTCTAGGCCTTTAGGTAGATGAAAGCCAACATTCAGGATATTGTTCAAAAACTAAATGCTGTGTTGTTTACCATTAGTATACTATCAGAAATAACTGGTAGTTAAAAACGGAAAGTTGCCTACTATGCTTATTTTCATTCGCTTATAACCCACGCTTTTTATTTTTTGGGATAAATCCTCTGAATCAAAAACTGAATTTGTGGGGCAGAAACGGGCATTTCGATCAGTATATGCTGCTTGCTCGTGCATCTCTTGTAGACCCCTGGTCAGTATCCTGGGAAATATGACATTGTCGCGATGGAATGACCGAGCGTTCTAAGGCGCATTGCTGCGGAGAGCGCGGTTGTTCCACGTCGGAGGTTCCAATCCTCCCTCGAACATGGGTGTGTGTTGTCCTTAGGTTAGTTTAAGTATCATTGGCATCTCAATAGATATTACCTTTCAAGTCGGTTGTTGTTAACATTATCGGTTTACTATCGACAGTTAGTAGCTTCCACTCAATACTAGGCAGAAATAGAATCTGCATTAGGTTCACACCTCCATCACCTTTGTACAGAAAGGCGCGCAGTGTTTTGCTGCATCCATTTTCAATAACGTGCGTTCACAATTCAAAAATCTTAGTAGTAATCCAAGCACTTTCAAATATAAAGTGAAGAGTTTCCTGATTGCTCAGTTCTTCTGTTGAGGATCTCCTGGAAAAATTACAAAGTGAATCTTATTTCTGGGATACATATTTTATTGCATTTACTTGTGTGTATAAGGTACGTATAAGTTCCATTTTAATTACTACTCTTCTGTTAAATTTTCATGTACTGACTCGTTCAATGACTACGGAGTCTTGCTCCTCAAACGGATCCTTCAGAACACGATACAGGTTGAGAATTTTGCGGTATATTAAACAAAACGTAGATTAGCAAGAAACTGTGGCGTGCATATACTATATTCAAGACATAAAGGTCACTACAGATGAAACTTCCTGGGAGATTAAAATTGCGTTCCGGAACCGGGGCTCGAACCTGAGCCCTTTTCCTTTCACAGGCAAGCGTTCTACCACTGAGGTATCTCGACACGATTCACGGTCCGCCCTCACAACTTTAATTTTGCCAGTGCGTCGCCTCCTACTTTCCAAACTTCACAGAAATTCTCGTGTGAACCTTGCAACACTAGCACTCCTGGAAGAAAGGATATGGTGGACACATGGCTTAGCCACAGCCTAAGGGATATTTGCAGAATGAAACTTTCACTCTGCAGCGGAGTGTGCGCTGATATGAAACTTACTGGCAGATTAAAAAATTTTACTGCTGTGCATGGTCTTTTTAATGTATGATCTTTTTTTTAAATTTATTTTTACAAGATATGTAGCGAAGCATGTTGGGATTTATTCCCATCTGCTTGCATTACTGAACCTCCGATACCACTGTTGCATAATTATAGGTACGAATGTAATTAGTCTATTATCATTTTCTTTTCCAAAACTTTTGTTATTATTTTTTCTAACGTGACGAGCTGAAATTATTTTATATTATCTGACATAGCACAAGCTTGTTTAATTAGCAAATATTAATTACTACTTACAAGAGGCGTATTGTTGTAGGTCATATATTAGGTTAATTAATATTTCTGTTAAGGCTAAGTAAATTCTTTTCTCGAGTTCTTTTGTAAAAACTTTGTTTAATAGATCAGAAGATGATGTTTAAACACGTCGAATGAATAAAACGCGATCTTGGCAGGAAACCTGAACAATTTATTATAGTTAGCCCCAACTAACCATGAAGTTTATATATGTGTTCGGATCCGCAGAATATGGTGGCGAATTGATCAAGGTGCGAAATTTCAGTTCTGAATCCACCAGCCAGTCTACCAACTATCTGAACACATTCCCCTCTTTTCAAATGTTCAAATGTTTGTTAAGCTTAAGGGACTTAACTACGGGGTCATCAGTCCCTAAACTTACAAACTAGTTATGAACTACCTACAACTAAGGACGGCACAAATATCCATGCCCGAGGGGGGATTCGAGCCCTCGACCTTAGTGACCGTGCAGACCGTGACTGAAGCGCCTCAGTCCCCTCGGCCACCGCGGCCGGCTCCCCTCCTTTCCCCCTGTCACTGTTCGAACAATATCTTAACACATAATACAGTATCAAATGGTTTAACAGAAACATACATACGAGTAGCATAGTGTAGCTCTCCAGCGCTTTATTTTTGTGTGGCGTTGTCTTTCTGCTGTGAAGTACAACTGATCAGGGACACATTTGGGTCGAAACCAGACAGAGGAGGTCCATTCACAGATATTACCAGCAAATCCTTCAGTGTATCTGTCTTCAGTCAAGTCCTGTCGCTGCTATTAGTATTTAGTATTTCGTGCTTACTCTGCTAATACGTTTTACGCGCCATTTTAGTAGAATTCTCGCAGATGAATCAGCTGATGATGTGTAAAGGTTTTAAATAGGATTAAATAACATAATTGCCTTACACCTGATTATGGAACATAAATATGAAATTGTCGAATGCAGGAACTGCAACAGCTTTCAAGACTTTTAAGAACAGACCACAAATAAATACACGCATCGCGTGAGTCTAACCCCACTCCAATCCTTTCAGCTGTGCGTATTCGCGATTCTGACAGCTTGGAAGCGCCAGAAAAAATTCCCGAGTAGAGTCTGTTAATTAGGTTGCTTGTTCATCTACATCTACATATATACTCCACAATCCACCGTTAAGTGCGTGGCGAAGGGTACATTGTAGCACTAAAATGCATATCCTTTGCTATTCCACTCCCAAGTAGAACGAGGGAAAAAAGGAAAAAGGAATGTCTATTATGCCTCTGTACGAGCCCTAATTTCTCTTATCTTCTCTTTGTGATCTTTACCCGAAATGTAAGTAGGCGGCAGCAAGATCGTTCTGCAGTTAGCTTCAAATTCCGACCCTCTAAATTTCGTCAACAGAATTTGTCGAAAAGAATGTCGTCTTTCCTCCAGCGATCGCCATTTAAGTTCCCGGAGCATTTCCGTGACACTCACGCATTGGTCGAACCTACCAGTAACAAACCTAGTTGCTCGCCTCTGAACCGCCTCTATGTCTCCCTTTAAACTGATCTGCTGCGGTTCCCAAAAACTTGAGCAATACTCAAGACGTGGTCGTAGAAGCGTTTTGTACGCCGTCTCCTTTACAAATGAAGTTAATCTTCCCAAAACTCTCCCAATAAACCAAGTCGGCTGTCCTCCTTACTCACAACTGTCTTTACATGTTCGTTCCATTTCATACCGCTCTGCAATGTTAACACATAGATATTTGAACGACGCGATTGCATCAAGAAGCTCACTACTAATGCTGCACTCGAACATTAAAGAATTGTTTTTCATACTCATGTCCATCGCCTGACATTGTTCTATATTTAGAGCTAGCTGCCAGAAAACAGACGCATCTCAAGTAGAGAGAAGAATGAGAAAGTGCAGCTAATACTCAATTTCAGCTCTGCACATGCGCGTCAACCTGCTGACAGGTGCTTGAAAAAACCTAAAGTGTACAGAGAAGATATGGTAGCCTTGATGTCAACAGAAAACTAGAGTTCTATGAGATCAGTTATTTGCACCAATACTGCGACAAGATGTTAAAAAATGAAACATACTGACACAACTATCAGGAAATGTAGGGTGCCTCATTTATCAATACAATTATCTCATACTCTTCAGACTGGCTCAATTCTGAACCTAGCGCCAGCGTTTTCAGATAATAAAATCTATATGCAATCCCTGATCGCCATCTGCCAATTGTCGGTCGCCAATGGCGAGCTGCCGACCGTAAATTTCGCACCCTGGAATATAGGGTCATGCCAGTGGTCTCTAGCTACCCCAGAGCCATAAGACGGTCCCCCAAGTGCTCCTCTAGGAGCACTCTCCTGCTCCGAAGGGGTCGAGCTCCGTCTTAGATGTACCAAATCTTGTCGAAATCAGGGTCACTTTGGATAATGGGAATGAAATCATCGACCAACACCTTTACATAGCGTTCGGTACTCCCCAAGACATCAAAGAGTATCGCACCGATTATTCCATGACTGAACACTGCACAGCACGCAGCCACACATTAAAGATGAAGAGACAAGAAATGAGGAGTCTTCGTCCCCCAAATGAGCCAAATTTGCTGACTGGCGAATCCATCTGAATGAAACTGGACTTCGTTACTAAACCATACCATCTTCATGTAAAAGTACTGTTCGTCACTTCTGTGGACAACAGTTCTGGTGAAACATTTCAGCTGTAGCATGGTCCTGGGGCCTACTGGCAGATGATTTGAATTTTGTATGAAAAGTGATGAAGGTCTTCAACTACAACTCGTCTCCTTGTCTTCACCTGTTGTGAGCTCGCTTCATCGATTTTCTAAGATGTTTTCAGGCGTTTTCATTCGTTCTGAAAGACAGATGTTGCCAACACCGTCGTCACGAACACTACCAACACCGACTAGAGACAGGGGCTCACAACAGTGCGTTCCACATCACTCCGAGTAGGCTGCGATCACTAGATGTCCAGCTCGCCGCTAACAGGCAGTAGGCTGTGTCCCATTGGACGCTCTAGACAGTATTCCAGTCATGGTAACAAAATTTGTCACCATGACTGGAATATTAGAAACCCCAAAACGAGGCATTGGGTAATGCTTCGTTGTTTTCATTCTCCCTGGTGCGGGAATACAGTGCAGACAGCGAGTGCTAAGGGATGAATGTAATTGACTCTGATATACGTAGTCACTGTGGCATATGGAAGTTTGGGTCGGTCCTGGAGTTGTGTTCGGGTACCCTAGTGGTTAAGGAGACCGCTCGCGAGAAACGGGAAACCCGGGTTCGAGTCCCGGCTCGGCACAAATTTTTATACGTCACCATTTGGTAAAACATCTACGCCTAATACAGTGTAGCTCTTAAAAAATCGCAATTGTGAATAATATCCTCAAAACCCTAGACAGTGTTGACACCACCAGGTCTCTCATACTTGCGAATCAAACTCTTGCTTGGCAGCATACTCTGACCGGTTGTTTACAGTTTGAATTCGGTCGCAAGCTTCCTTCGAATCCTCACGGCATCAGGTGATGAATGATCTAATACTCCAATGTTGCACTTTTTCTTATTGGTCGCCATGCGACAGACCGCTGCAGTCGTTGCCATGAATTGAATACGTCATACCATAGGGCATAAGTTGATCATCTATGACCATTGACATTGGAGCTGGCAAAGTCGACAACTAGCGTTTCTGCTCCGTACGACAAAGGATAATATTTCAGGTGAGATTCTCTCGACTGTACATATTACCCAAGGACGAAGAACTACCATTATGTGGCTAATCGGACATTATATCCATTACATGGTAACGAGTGGGTTTGACCCGAATCCTTCTGTCTTCTCCCACTATTTGGTCATGGTCCATTTGAAATGGTGTAAGATGCCACATTATCATGAGGTGTTTTCAATTTTTTTTATTTTTTATTTATTTATTTTTTAGCGCCCTTGGCCTCTCGTTCAGGGGCCTTCAGGGCCTCCATATCTCTGAAGCTATTTTTCTCAGATTGTCCCATACCTCTTGTCTTGTAGGGGCCTCCAGATCTCAAAAGTTACAGGGGGGCCTCATTTTGTTCTGCCGCCGCCCGGGCCTCCGACAGTCTTAGTCCGCCACTTTGAAGCCTCCAGTTTCGTGTTGAAAACTCATTCCTAACCCCAGAAGACTGTTGGTGAAGTATGGAAAAAATGGCAATGAAAATAAATAGAGAGATGTTCCTTTCAAGCTCCTTCCTTCCCTTTGTTCCTTTTCCCACATATAAGTAGTTTCCAGGGGTAGTAGTGTTAATTACGGGCCAACACCTGAAGAGGATGAGATTCTGGTTTTTTCCCAGTAATCAAGTTTTTTCTAGTTTCTTTGTTTGCTAAAAATAAAGAAAAAAAGCTCTAGTTTGGCTGTTATTGCTCGCGTAATAGGCCTTCACAAGCGCTATACGCTCGGCCATTTTATGTGCAAGTGGTCGACAAAAACTAGGCGGCTGCACATACTAACTCCCACCATGCCACCATCCTGTCATGCATTTCCAGCGTCTTAATATAAACCGTTCAAAAATTATTACTATTTTATGTCGTACACACAAGAACCTCGTTTATCCTGACTAGGTAGGACCGATGTAACGCGATTATCGAAAGTTCTGATAATCCGGAAACCTTACACGGAATGAAAAAACAATCCATAATTATAACTCAATCTTTCCACCTCTTGTAATACCTTGCCTACTTTGGTAGCCAGCTTCTTAATGGGTAGTATTCAACTACAAAAAAAGAGTCCAGCTCTAGTGTCAGATTAAGTTTTCAGCGGAAATAATTTCTTCAAATTCTTTATTGAAGTTTCCTACAACCACTACATGCCACGTGAAGGTTTCAACCGTCACTGACAATTAACGTGCTATGTCGAAATTTCCATCTTTCCAACCAACCTTAGTTGGCAGTGGAGTTAGGATCTGCATCCGGTAGATTGCTGTTTAACTTTAGCTCCTTTACCTGCATGAACTGACCGCGTATTGGAACTCCATGCTCTTTTTTGTCACTGCACATAACGAATAGTGTTTCATACAATGTTTTATATCTTGCTTTCATTGTTTTGCCGCGATTCTTCAAACTTAGTCGTCATTTTAAGGCAGACTTCTTCAATCTCTTTCTGGTTCTTCTTCCAGCCCGATACTGTAAATGTCCTTACACCATATTGTGAGGGTATGTTTTTCAGCAGTTCTCCTTTAACTAACTATAAAAGGGCCTCCGTCTTTTACTGGCTGCAAGTATGACAGTTTTTTTGCAGTCTGCAAAAGACGGAAAGCCTCCTACAGTTAATTTTAACAGCTGCTGCGGAAGTCGGCCAATCATAGTTCTCCTTCGTCTGTTCTGCTTACTGGTTCCAACTTTTGTCCACGAAACAGACACTTTCTTCCACTTCCAAACCATTTCTCTCGCTACACCAAAGCACAGTACTGGTAGGGAAAAGCTCAACAATGACCGTAGTAAATGCAACTGAAAGCGTGGGACCGGCGATCTCTCTATTGCCTGCAGTGGCAATATAATAAAGGTACATACAACAGCCCTGCCGACGTGGATATAGTAGTTCCCGGCAGATAACCAAATTAAGCACCGGCGGGCGTGGCCAGTGCGCGGATTGGTGACCGTCCGGAATGTCACGCCTTACGGCAGAAGAGACAGAAGGGTTTGTGGTGCAAATTCGTTGATCACTAGTCTGTGCGCCAATGTCCTGGAATAAATTTCAAACTTCTCTGTAGTATCTCATGGAGTGAGAGCATGGGACGCTGCTGAGCTGTACGTTGGATGGGGTTGTTAACCTCGGCTGCCCTCTTGGTGCTTTGCGAAAGGAGTGGGCTATGTGCCGGCACACGATTTCACCTTCTCCAGTCTCCCATTTCTACTATGTGCGCGAGTTTCGTCGATTGCGACAGTACTCAATATGCAAACTCTCACTTTACAAAATATTTTGAATTAATTCTTTAACTGCAGATATCAAACTGATGTATTTTTATAATTAATTTTGGGCCGAGACCATGTTTATAAAAACATGTTTTTTTTGTGACCTCACTTGTTTGGTGGCGCATGGTATGGTCAAACGCATTTATTTTATAAATTCGTAACCAATATCTCACTGAGAGGTACCATCAATGAAGACCTAATTTACACGATACATGTGATTCTTCAGTTTCTCCCGGCGTATTTGATGATCAAAATATCCACGGGTGTACTGCCGGTCTATAGTGTCCAAGGGGCACAATACTTCGGCGATCATACATGTCGCCATCATCAGGTGAACTGACGGACTGAGCTCCTGGAACCGCGTCGGCACGGAGGTCCGCACGCTACGGCTGCTCCAAGGGAACTGGGTTCTAGCCCGGTAGCGGGCCATTTAAATACCCGCGACCCGCGGAGCGACCCCTCCGCGGTCCGCGCCCCGCGCCGCGGCCGCGCAGTGGAACCGATTGCGCCGGCATCTGAGAAGACGTCGGTGTGAGGGCTCTGTCCGCCGTGGTCGTCACTTCGTTACGTTTGCTAGATTTACTCTTAATTAACCCAATCGCTGGTTCCCAAGCTTTGCTAAGATTATAGCCAGAGTCACGGTTTATGAGGTCGTCACTTGTGCGAATTTCAATGGCCTCTCTAACGACGCAGTCCCAGTATCTCGACGTCTGTACCAGAATCCTAGTGTGTTCATACTCCATGGCGTGATTCTCTGACAAACAATGTTCAGCGACCGCCGACTTGCTCGGATACATCAATCGTGTGTGCCTCTGGTGTTCAACGCATCGATCCTCGACGGTACGCATCGTCTGTCCAATATATGACTTTCCACACTGACACGGAATCTGGTACACGCCCGCCTTCCTCAAACCGAGATCATCTTTAGCGCTTGTCAGTAACATCAGGGAACCTACATATTTGTTGGCCAAATACTTGACGGGAATATTAAGTCCTTATGTGGGTAAATGCCCTCATCACATACGTAATTCCGTGGATTTTGTGAAACGCCTTAACAACTTCAGGCTGGATGAGTCGGATATCATGGTAAGTTTTGACGTCGTTTCGTTGTTTACGAGGGTGCCCCTTAGAGAGTCACTAGATTTGATTGGTCAGAAATTTGACGAGAAGACCACCGAACTTTTTAGGCATGTCTTGACCTCCACGTAATTTCTTTTCAATGGCGAATACTATGAACAAACGGAGGGAGTCGCCATGGGTAGCCCACTCTCCCCTGTGGTCGCAAATTTATACATGGAGAATTTCGAGGAGGAAGCCCTTGCATCATCTTTCTGGAAACCTACTTGCTTTTTCCGTTATGTGGACGACACTTTCGTCATCTGGCCACATGGTATGGATAAACCCCTTGACTTCCTTACACATCTGAACTCCATACACCGAAACATCAAATTCACTATGGAGACTGAAACGGAGGGTAAATTGCCGTTCCTTGACGTCTTGGTCAAGAGAAGAGCTGACGGCACCCTGGGTCATAGTGTATATCGGAAGACAACGCACACTGATCTGTATTTACACGCAGACAGCTGTCATCACCCTTCACAGAGGAATGGGGTACTTAAAACTCTAGTACATAGGGCGCGCACTATCTCCGACGCAGAGAGTCTACCCCAGGAATTGGAACACCTGAGAACTGTATTTCGAAAAAATGGGTACTCAGAGTGGCAGATTCAGCGGGCTCTCCGCCCAACCACTACAACACAACCTGTGGAAACGGATGAAAACGCAAGGGAGGATGTAGGCACTGCGTTCGTTCCATATACCGGCGCACTCTCAGGGAAGATCGCCCGCATTTTGAGAAAACACCAGGTTGGAACTGTTTTTTGTCCGCCGAATAAAATTCGTGCACTGGTGGGGAGCGCTAAAGATGATCTCGGTTGACGGCCGCGGTGGCCGAGGAGACTAAGGCGCTCCAGTCCCGGTCTTCACGGCCACCACGGTCGGGGGTTCGAATCCCCCTCGGGCATGGATATTTGTGCCGTCCTAGTTTGTAATTAGTTCATAAGTAGTTTGTAAGTTTAGGGACTGATGACCCCGTAGTTAAGTCCCATAGACTTTACAAACATTTGAACATTTTTGATCTCGGTTTGAGGAAGGCGGGCGTGTACCAGATTCCGTGTCAGTGTGGAAAGTCATATATTGGACAGACGATGCGTACCGTCGAGGATCGATGCGTTGAACACCAGAGGCACACACGATTGATGTATCCGAGCAAGTCGGCGGTCGCTGAACATTGTTTGTCGGAGAATCACGCCATGGAGTATGAACACACTAGGATTCTGGTACAGACGTCGAGATACTGGGACTGCGTCGTTAGAGAGGCCATTGAAATTCGCACAAGTGACGACCTCATAAACCGTGACTCTGGCTATAATCTTAGCAAAGCTTGGGAACCAGCGATTGGGTTAATTAAGAGTAAATCTAGCAAACGTAACGAAGTGACGACCACGGCGGACAGAGCCCTCACACCGACGTCTTCTCAGATGCCGGCGCAATCGGTTCCGCTGCGCGGCCGCGGCGCGGGGCGCGGACCGCGGAGGGGTCGCTCCGCGGGCCGCGGGTATTTAAATGGCCCGCTACCGGGCTAGAACCCAGTTCCCTTGGAGCAGCCGTAGCGTGCGGATCTCCGTGCCGTCGCGTTTCCAGGAGCTCAGTCCGTCAGTTCACCTGATGATGGCGACATGTATGATCGCCGAAATATTGTGCCCGTTGGACATTATAGACCGGCAGTACACCCGTGGATATTTTGATCATACACGATACATCATTGTGTTAACTAACATCTGTTTGCCCCTCCAAAAGTATGAATGATAGGGAAGTTGAAAGAAGATATGCCATAATTAAATTTTTTATTGCTATAAGCATTTTACCCTGTCACATGAGAAAGCTAACGGAACATTGCGCAAACTTTTAAATAAAGTGAGATCCTGTGCACAACAGTTAAAACAAAAAATAATTGACAATTAACAACATGAAGTTTCGTTGGCTATATATTTACCGTGAGAAATGACTGGCTGATGCGACCGTTTTCTTACTTCGCAGCCGCGGTGGAGTAGCCGAGCGGTCTAAAGCGTCTCGCTGCGGAGCGCGCGGTTGCTCGCCGTGGAGGTTCGAGTCCTCCCTGGAGCATGGGTGTGTGTGTTGTCCTTAGGTTAGTTTACCTAGGTTTAGGTAGTTTGTAAGCTACGGACTGATGACCACGCAGTTTGGTCCGATAGATCTACAAACATTTGAACATTTCTTACTTCGTTCTGTGGTGCACAAACGATATTTAACTAGCAGCTTCTCTAACATTGTTGCTGCTAGACAGACAATGGTTGCACAATTTTATATCGTGAGTAGACAAGCCGATCGTAGTGTACTTGTGAAACAGTGTTCACAAGTGCAAATCACCGAGTCAAGCTTGCGACATGAAATCTTAAAATATGCGTGATCTGCAAAGTGCGAATGTTCAAAGTGAGACTTCCAAAATAACTAAGTTATCTGTGACTGCCGGAAGCGAACCTACAGGACAAAAATCAAATGTCACACAACAGCACTAGTAAACCGCGAAATGAATAGGTACAAACAGTTTAGAGTCCTCGATGCAAGATCTAAGTCAATCCGCACACTGCGGAGACCTACAAGCAAAAACCTAAAAATCTCTCTCCACGCCAGAGCTCCTGGTCGTGACACGCCACCCCGCCTACGCGGCCAAAGCGCTCCAATTACCCGTACAGCCAGGGCCGTATTTAGGGCATGCGACGCACCTGCGCAGTAATTTATTTTACGCCCCCCTCCATTATTTAACTCTCTCTCTCTCTCTCTCTCTCGGTACGCCCCTGCTATCAACACAACAACCTGAATATTAAACTTTATTGATGTAATGGAAACTCTGAATAATGATGATTCAGTTGGCATTAAAATAATATTTAAAAAAAATTTTTCGATGTAAAAAATTTTACGGCTTCCAAGCTTTTGCCCAGTGCAGCTGCACATGTTGCACCTGTCTAAATACGGCCCTGCATGCAGCTAATAGCCTGCACAATGATATCGCGAGAAGCCGTTGACAAATTACCAAACAGTCACAATCCTGCGCCTTGCGAATCACAAAGCATTCCGCAGACGCCCCTACAAGCTCCTACCAAAGGAGCAAAGTTCCCACAGAGACGTTACCCTACACAGCTCCATGACCTCTCCGGAATGTTCGGAAGCTCTCTTTCTGTCCCAGGCCTCAAAATACATAAATCTTATGACCATAGGTGCCAGGCCCTCACAGGCCCAGACGACCGATTGTGCGCCCAAAAAATTGCTCAACATTCGTCACACAGAGGAAAGTTTCCGCAACCACCCATATCGGCAAATTCGGAGAAACCGTCGAAGCATTCGTAACCGTAAAAACGACACGTCGCTCTGGTGAGGGTGCTCTTCAGATCTCTACGAATTTCGCCCTGAGAAGGAAAGTCCGATTGTCTTGCAGTGGTGACAGTCTGGCGGACTGCTCTACCAGTAGTAGCAAACAGTACCTTGCAGGTAGCCGCGGTCGGCCCTGGGTGACATCTCCCTCCATCCACTGCCCATTGAACGGGACCACACAGGTACCAGGCCGCGACAGCCGAGTCGGCAAAGTTTCGCCGGCCGCGGTGGCCGAGGAGACTGAGGCGCTCCAGTCACGGTCTGCACGGCCACTACGGTCGGGGGTTCGAATCCCCCCTCGGGCATGGATATTTGTGCCGTCCTAGTTCGTAAGTAGTTCATAAGTAGTTTGTAAGTTTAGGGACTGATGACCCCGTAGTTAAGTCCCATAAACTATACAAACATTTGAACATTTTTGGCAAAGTTTCCGAACAGAGAAATTCTACGAAGGAAAAAGCCCAGTCACACTAATTTATGGACCCCAAAATACTAACTGCCGAGACTACGTGACAGAAAACACGCCAACTGTCTCCTTGCCATCGCCAGCCTGTGCACTTGACAGTAGATATCAAAAAGATTCGTAGAAAAATTAAATAAGAAACTGCTTAATTAAAGGACTTTTCCTTAGACGAAATGCCCCCATAGAAATAGGATTGGTAACAAATCTAATAAAAAATAGTGTATCAAAACGACACTGAACTTCCCCATCTGCCCAAAGGCAAAAATAAAATAATTACAAATAATTGACTACATATTACCGCCACCTCACACCTTTCCAGTGAGCTACCTTCAACAAACATACAGTTCAGAACATAGTTCTGATACCTAAATTTCTCCCAGCGTATGGTCTTGAAAATTGCAGGGTTAACTCGTGCCGAAATATCGGCCAACGTCGAGTTTCATACCTGGCTGCATATCCCAAAGTTGTTTGAAAACCAACTGCAGGACGATCTAAATGAGATGTCACTATGGTATAGAAAATGGCAATTGACTGGATAGAGGTTTTTGAAATGTGGTGCTACAGAAGAATGCTGAAGATTAGGTGGGTGGATCGCGTAACTAATGAAGAGACACTGAACAGAATTGGGGTGAAAAGAAATTTCTGGCATACCTTTACTAAAAGAAGGGATGGATTGGTAGTACACATTCTTAGACATCAAGGAATCGTGAAATTAGCGTTGGAGTGAAGTGTGTCGGGTAAAAATCGCAGAGGGAGACCAAGAGATGAATATAGTAAGCAAATTCAAATCGATGTAGGTTGCCGTTCTTATGAGGAGATGAAGAGACTTGCTCAGGATAGAGTAGGGTGGAGTGCTGCATCAAACCAGTCTCCGGACTGAAAACCACAACAACAACAATCTGCGCTGTCGTCCACATGAGTACGAAAGGAAATCCGATAAACTTTGTTTACAAGATAAATCAATCAAAAGTGAAGACCATAAACTCCGCAAAATACCTACGAATTACTATTACTTCAGACTTAAACTGGAAAGAACACGTAGATGATGTCGTAGGAAAGGCGAACCAGAGACTGCGTTTTATTGGCAGAACCCTTCAAAGATGCAACAGAACTACTAAAGAAATTGCATATATCACGCTTGTCCGACCATTTATGGAGTATTGCTGCCCAGTGTGGGACCATTATTAGGTGGGTTTGACGGAGGACATCGAAAGAGTCTAAAGAAGGGCAGCTCGTTTCGTATTGTCACGATACAGGGGAGACAACGTGACGTAAATGATACAGGATCTGGGATGGGAATCATTTCAACAACGGCGCTTATCGCTGTGGCGTGGACTACTTACGAAACTCCAATCGCCAACATTCTCCTCCGAATGCAAAAATATATTGTTGACTTCCACTTACATAGGTAGAAAAGATCGTCAGGATAAAATACGGGAAATCTGAGCTCGAACGGAGAGATTCAGGTGTTCTTTCTTCATACGTGCTATTCGAGAATGGAATGGGAGATAAATAGTATAAAGGTGGTTCGATGAACCCTCTCCAGGCACTTAAATGTGATTTTCAGAGTATCCCATGTAGATGTAGAATACAGTCCTAATACTCAGGGAAGGCGCCTGGAGGTTCGAAGGATAAGGAAAACATTTTCAGTTAGGTAGCTGAACCTACTCTTCGGGGTCTGCCAGCCATTCATAGTATACGACTTTATTTTATTTTTTTATATTCAATAAAACTTGGTGACCGGTAAACGAGGTTCTTGTGTAGTTCAATAGCCGTCGCTCTGTAAATGTAAACAAAGAAAACAAGGGATTTTTGGGACGATTTCTCGAAATATAGGACGCTCTACGCCAAAATGTCTTACGGTCCTTGGTTTTTTCTCATACACAAACTACCTACGTCCAAAATGAACCGTTTTCCTGCCTCCCTCGCGAGCAGGATGCGGAACTTTCACGAGTATGCTAATGCCCCGGCGTGTGGCGTAGCAGCTCGGTAGAGATTAAAACCGCCGCAAGGCAGCGCGTCCGCCCCGTCTGCGGCGGAAAAACTGCCCGCCGGAAGCAACACATCACGGCGCGGTGGTGGCGCACCTGCGGGTGGCCGCTGACGTCAGCGACAGCTGACTGCGTGCGCCGGACGTGCGTGCGTGTCTGCGCATGCGCGTGCGTGTCTGCGCGTGCGCATGAGCCGGCGCCGGAAACAGGCCAGCGGCGCCTGCCGCGATATCCTATCTGGCGAGGGGCGGCCGGCGAGATACCGCGCTCGCTTTCTGGCCATCTTTCTAGCCACCACAACTGCCAAGCCGCTAGGCAACGGCCACATTGATTCTCTAACGCTGTGTTTTCAAACTCTCCGAATACGAGACCCCCCTCCAAGTAAAAATGTTCTGGCGAACTCCCTCCCTTTTTCTCACAAACTGTAATAAAATTATGTTATCCCAAAGAAAGAAAACTTAATCTTCTTTTTGTATATGTTATGGGACCGTCTTATGCAACTGTAAATTAGTCTACTTTAGACCAGACGCGTTTCGCTTTATTCTAAAGCATCTTCAGTGGTGAGCTGTACAAGTTCCGGCGAGATTGTCTATCAGCAAGCTCACGTGAGGATGGCGAACAGTTGCGCCGCTGAAATATTGTGTCAAGTTGACTTTAGTATCCGGCTGCAAACCCAAGAAGATTACAAACAGTTATTACGCCGGGAAAACCTTTGTTGTCACATGTACAAGAAATAGTTTGCATTACATTATTTGTTTGATTTTTACTAAATTCGATCGGTAACAGTTCTCATGGAATAGGATTGTTTTGATTGTTTATTAAGCAAATAACACACAAACAGACGATAAAGAAAAACAAAACAAAACGACACACATAGCCTGCCAGGCCACAAAATTTTTTTTTTTTTTTTCAAAAATTGTTGTAAGAAGTGTAGCTGTAAAAAGTGTAAATAGTGTAAATATTGCCGCTAGATACCACGAACATTAACTGCCGTAGGCGCCAACGGCCATACCACGTTGGGTAAACCGCTTCTCGTTCGATCCCCGAAGTTAAGCAACGTTGGGCCTGCTCAGTACTTGGATGGGTGATCGACTTGAAGGGGAAAAAAAAAAAAAAAAAAAAATTGCCTTTAGCCGGGCGCCGTGGCTCAGCGCGCCCGGTCAGGGGGCTAAACGTCCTCTGTAATAAAACAGCTGAGCCAACCACTCGTCGAACTACAACGAACCATCACGATCAGCGTCCGCAAAATAGAGAACAACATAGGAAGCAAAAAAAAAAAAAAAAAAAAAAAAAGCGTGGCGCAGTGGTTAGCGTCACGGGCTGCGGAGCAGCAGGTCGCCGGTTCAAATCCGCCCACCAGCAAAAATTTATTTCTTTGTAATTTACAATTCCAGAAGGTTCTACATCTTTCTTATGTTCACTTGTAAATTCTACTTGTTTCTTATGTTAACTGTTCTTCTAATTTCTGGTAAATTCTGTCTGTGTATAAATAGCAGAGCACTCTGCCTGAGAGGCAATCAGTGCTGCGTGTATGTTGAGTTCGTAATAAACGTGCTTTCAGTATAAGTGCTATGTTTAGTTGCCTTCGAAGTCAAGCCTACTTCCATTGCAACGTGACAATATGAACAGTGTCAGCAAGTGACAATGTGCTACAAATCACACACGAAGAGGACAACATAAAAATTCGTGAGTAATGTTAGTAACCTATTTTATTCAGAATTAAAACAATCCTATTCCATGATAACTGTTACCGATCGAATTTAGTAAAAATCAAACAAAAAATGTAATTCAAACTATTTCTTGTACAGTTGACCACTGAAAAGGCTCTAGAATAAAGCGAAACGCGTCTGGTCTAGACTAATTTACAGTTGCATAAGACGGTCCGATAACCTTTACAAATTGTACAACTGCAACTGCGGAAAGGGAGGTCAAAAACACAAAGAAGAATTATGTATTAATCTTCTTTCTTTTGCTTTACCATTCTTTTGAATTGTTGGAAGAACTTTTTGTGTATTTTTCGGAATGGAAACCTTATCCTATTGTAAGTTCATAGGCGTCCACGCCCGGTGTCATTTTGAATAAAAAAATTTTGGGTATTAGGCCGCGTCATTTCTTAAAAAGTTAGCAAATGAATTGCCGACGTTTCGACCACTCTGCAGTGGTCCTCTTCAGGGCGCCCTGATGAGGGCCACTGTACAGTGGTCGAAACGTCGGCAATTACTTTGCTAAGTGTTTCAAAAATGACGCGTCCTAATAGCCAGAATTGCTTTATACAAACATTACCTATCTTTTTTTTAAATATTATTTCGCATAGAAAAATAGGCGCGCGAGAGTAGCTGAGCGGTCTCGAGCGCCACGTTGCGGATCGCGAAGCCTCCCGCATCAGATGTTCGAATCCTACCTCGGACATGGATGTCAGCCTTGTCCTTAGGTTAGTTTCACCTAGTTTAAATAGTTTGTAAGTCTAGGGACTGATGACTAACGTAGTTTGGTCTCATAGAATTACAAACATTTGATTTTGAATAGAAAAATGTTTTGCTTAACCCTTCGTGGCCCAAGGAACCAAACTGAGTTTTGAAACAACTTTATTTTGTATAATTATATTACAAATGCTATATAAAGTGAGAAAAGTATTCGAGCTGTTACAATTTTTTTAGAACACATGTTTTCGTAGAGAAACCACTGGTCCCGTACATAAAGTTCTGCAAGACGTGGATTAAACTAAAATATTAGGCTACTCTACAATGCATAACCTTTCACAACTTACCAGAACTATGCCAATTCAGGAGATAATACACCGGAAAACACAATATTTGTGACGTCACAATTCTCAGCAACAGCAAACACCGTCACACACTGCGCAGCTGAGCTGAATGTTTTTGTTGTTTTCTCGCGCAAACGTATTAGCCGAGCCGGCAGCTAAGTTGATTTTCTTGACGACAGAGGATCGACCACTCCATTGCTGATGTGGTTTTACAGAGCTGCCACTGAGCCGCCTATGAGAGATTAAATTAAAGGTGGTCTCAGTGTGAAACCAGTTGTACGTAAAGGTTTGAACGAGTGTTTCGCATTTCAGGCAAGACTCAGAAGTGAATTATTAAGGAAGGTTCCGCTATATAGGCAATATCTAAAGAAGTAGATTTTTTTTTTCTTTTTTTTTTCTTTTTTTTTTTTTTTTTTTAATTTGCAGAATTACTAACTGTATCATGTTCATTTACCTGTCGATTGGTTCCTGAAAACAGTTTTCAGACATTGCGTTTATTCATCTCCAACAAACTGTATTTTGAAACAAAGTAAGATATATTAAAACCATAATGAATGTTACACAAAATTTTAACATTGAATAAATTTGACTTAGACCTACGTTTTTGTGTTACTGAACCCCTGGTTATTTTGTGGTGCAGGTAGTTCCTCCTATGACGGCGACCCGCAGAGTAAGTCTTTGCGACCCCTCTGCGGTTCGCGACCTACAAGTTGAGAAAACACTGGCCTAAGGTAATCATCACGTCTTCGTCGCATCCGCACGACTGCACCATGTTAAGTCGCATTCACACAAGCAACTAAACTGACACGGCAACGCATGTTACACTGTGAGCTATCGTTTACACAGCACTTCCCAAGTACTACTTATTTGTACAGTTTGCAGTATGGTGTCCGCATTCTCAACTGATCGCGATTTGGACGGCGCTTTTCATTCGCGACCAAACGACCGTTACACGTTTGACCACAAGCACACGAAGTGGTTTATTCATTTTTTCGATATTGTAGCCGCAAACGAAGACACCAAAATTTAAACTTCAAACTCATACGAAGTAAAATGGTTCGAAATACCTCGCGAGGTAGAATCGAATGTCGATTATTGATGCTGAGAGAAGAAAGTGGCGAAACAAAATACCAAGTTGAACTTATCGTTGCGTGGAAAAAGTAGCGTCTCTTAATTGGCGCCACTAAAAATAGGAAGATCACACTTGCAACTGTCGCGGCGAAACAGGCGTGCGTACTGAGGCGCCGTGCTTCGGTGCGCGCGGCCGTTTGCCGTGGAGGTTCGATTCCTCCCTCGGGCATGGATGCGTTTGTTGTCCTTAGGTTAGCTTAACTTAGTTTAAGTAGTTTATAAGCACGTAATAAAGTTAATGTCAGTGATTCCGAAGGCAAAGTATTTAATTTTCTGTCTTAGATGTACCTACGTTTGCACAGCCACTCACGTCTTGTCATGTACGAGTGTGGAGCCATCGAAGTTGATTTATCAGTTCTTAATATTACAAGGATGCCCATAAACGTTAGATTTCTTCGAATTTCTTCGAACTATACTGAAAACCCTTAACCAGCAGCAAACTACTATGATCGAGTAATAAAATGGTATCGTTATCTAATGATTAAAAATAATATTAAGTTTGTGATTATTTCTTTTTCTCACATGATATTTCAACATGCGAGAGTCACACAAGAAGATTGCGACCATTGCAAAGAACTGTGGCAGTACTGCACGAACGCTGCTAAGTCGTTTAATTAACAAGTCATCATAGTCAAAAATTAAAAGTGCCATACATACATGTTACACCTGTGATATTTCAGATGTTTGATTAGGGGTCACCAGAAATGTGTCATAGCAAAGCAAGCTTTCCACCTACGGTTGATTTGTTAATAAACCGACTTTCATGAAATCCAGTCACTTCGGTGTGGCATTTCTGCCATAATAGCTTAACGCCACGAAACGTAGGTTTGCTGCCGAGCATGCTGCTACTGTGTCATCCTGCGACGACGACCCCCTAGCTAGACTTTGCGACCGACAGGTTAAAAACAACGTGTTAGACTAAACAAAATACATTGATTACACAGAATATACTGACCACTTTCGTAATGGGTGTGTTGTTGTTGTTGTGGTCTTTAGTCCGGAGACTGGTTTGATGCAGATCTCCACAATACCCTATCCTGAGCAAGTATCTTTAACTCCACATAAGAACGGCATCCTACATCTGTCTGAATCTGCTTACTGTATCCATCTCTTGGTCTTCCTCTACGGTTTTTACCCCACACACTATCCTCCAATGCTAAACTCACGATTCCATGATGTCTAAGAACGTGCCCTACCAATCGATCCCTTCTTTTAGTCAAGATATGCCAGAAATTCCTTTCCTCCCCAATTCTGTTCAGTATCTCCTCATTACTTATGCGATCCACCCACCTAATCTTCAACATTCTTCGGTAGCACCACATTTCAAAAGCCTCTATCTCTTCCTGTCCGCACTGTTTATCGTCCATGTTTCACTCCCATACAAGGTAACACCCCACACAAATACCTTCAGAAAGGACTTCCTTAGGCTTAAATCAATATTCGAGGTTAACAAATTTCTCTTTTTCAAGAACGTTTTTCTACCCATTGCCATTCCGCATTTTATGTCCTCTGTACTGCGACCATCATTTGTTATTTTACTGCCCAAGTAACAAAACTCATCTACCTCCTTTATTGTTTCGTTTGCTAATCTAATTCCTTCAGCATTACCTGATTTTCTTAGACTACACTCCATTACCCTTGTTTTACTCTTTTTAATGTTCATCTTACATGCACCTTTCAGCACACTTTCCATTCCGTTCAGCTGCTCTTCCAGGTCCTTTGCTGCCTCTGACAGAATTACTATGTCGTCGGCAAAACGCAATGTTTTTAATTCTTCACCCTGGACTTTAATTCCTTCTCCAAATTTCTCCTTGCTTTCCTTTATAGCTTGCTCAATGTACAAATTCAATAACATTGGAGAAAGGCTACAACCCTGTATAGCTCCCTTCCCAACCACTGCATCCCTTTCATGCCCTTCAACTCTGACAACCGCTGTCTGGTTTTTGTACAAGTTGTAAATAACCTTACACTCCCTATATTTTACTCCTGCTTGCTTCAGAACTTGAAAGAGTTTATTCCAATCAACATTGTGAAAATCCTTTTCCAAATCTACAAAAGCTAGAAATGTAGGCTTGACTTTCCTTAATCTATCTTCTAGGATAAGCCGTAAAGTGAGTACTACCTCCCGTGTTCCTACATTTCTCCTGAACCCAAACTGATCCTCCCCGAGGTCGGCTTCTACCAGCTTTTCCATCCTTCTGTAAATAATTCGTGTTTATATTTTGCAATCATGACTTATTAAACTGATGGTTCTGTAGTTTTCACACCTGTCTGTGCACGCTTTCTTTGGAATGGAAATTATTACATTTTTCTTAAAGTCTGATGGTGCTACGCCTGTCTCATACATCTTACACACCAGGTGAAACAGTTTTGTCATGGCTGGTCCTCCCAGAGACTTCAGTAGCTCTGAGGGAATATCATCTACTCCAGGGTCGGGGGTTCGAATCCCCCCTCGGGCATGGATATTTGTGCCGTCCTTAGTGTTAGCTAGTTCATAAGTAGTTTGTAAGTTTAGGGACTGATGACCTCGTAGTTAAGTCCCATAAGCTATACAAACATTTGAACATAACACGAATCCAGCAAATTCACCCATCAGAGGATGTTCACTTTCATAAATATAGCATCGAATGTTATACAGCATACTTCTATCAAATTAATAAGAACGTCTTTGGGCCTATTAGGAAACACGAATATGAGAAAAAAATTGCGTATAACGAGTCTCGAACCAGCGCCACGTAACATCACTAGTTTTACACTCCCCGACTCTACTGTCTGAGCTACGACAGCCAACGTTTATACTACACGTGTTGAACAAACAACTCGTAGATATGTCGTTTACTGGCACGGAATTACAATAAACCATATAAAAACATTTCGTTTTGACGGATCTTCAGGACGCCGTTGACTTGAAAGGGCAGATTAACATAATTTAAATTTTTAACGAGATATAAGAAGTTTCCAGTCATTTTATTACAATAAATAGTAGCTATAATGACTGGTTTTCGAGAGCTCCTCAATTTACTCAACTATTTTTACTTGCTTTGAAATGACGTACATGGTGCGTCTGAAAAGTTCTGTTATTGGACTCAGGAAATATAGGAAACAAGAGTGACAAACAAAGTACCTTTACTGACCTTCAAAGTAATCGCTATTGGCTACAACACACTTCTGACATCAGTTGTACAAATGTTAGAAATGTCAGTAAAAGCTTCTTGTGAAATCGCTCGAAGCACTAAGGTCAAGCGTTGTTGGATCTTCGCAATCACTTAAATACATAGTTTTTACTCACTCATGTTCTATACATTGGCACTAACATGCCATGTGTCTCCGTCGCTGTTTAGCCTAATTTGAAACAAAACTCGATGTTAACGCGTTGCTCCATTTTGTGCTCCATGTTGCAATGACACGAGTTCTGACACAGACCTGTTATCCGGGTATCAGCGTGTACCACAGCTTCACTTCAATGCTTTGCAGGATAGGGAGAAGCTTATTTACATTTCCCTCAATGTATATGCGCGGGCATCTCACCCTCTCCAGCGCGGTTTGTAAAATATGTTACAATTCACCGAACTGTTCAGGCGCAACTACTCCCTCCACTGGAGAGTCTTGTGACGTAGGTGGCGTTCTCCCATCTTATTGGTAAACGTTAAGGATTGCTGGAATGCTTGATACTGCCGTACACATTGGGAAAGCATCGTCAACGTGCGATTCGCAAGTTGCAAAGTCAGAAACTCGGTACGTTGATCACACTCGTTTAGATACACGCATCGTGTGCACATTCAGTAAAGTTTAATCTGGGCTGTGGATAGGGGACACGTATAAGCCTATGAAACCAGATAACATATTAACAAACTTTTAATATATTCTGTGTTACAAGAGCATAATCCCGTATCATTAGATGGTAATCTCAAACAACGAGTTAAAGCTTTGTTAAATAACCAGAACATAACCTTTTTTAAACAATACCAAGAATTACGGAATCACTGAGCCAACGTTTTGAATACTTAAAAACAAAACTTCAACCTTGAAGGCTCCGTCTTACTTGCCAACGATATACCAACACTAGACGCAAGGGCCGATCCTTCTGCCGAACAGGGCAAGGGCTAAAAGAAGATACAGTCATCAAATAATTCCCCTGAACGTTGCTGAAAACCAAAATTTGAATCAAATATTCTTCAGGATGAACTACCTAAAACTATCGTAGATCTTATGTAACAAAATTCTAATTGCTGCTTTATATACAAGTATTATTTATTACTATAGGACCTGTTTCGGCCTTAGTGTCGTCTTCATGTAATGTTAGATGGTCGTAAAATCCACATACATCATTGGTTTTCGTGCTGTTAATTTATTTATTGATTCATATATTTTAGTCGAGTAATATTTGTTCTCAAAATGTTTTATTGAGCCACGGTGGAATAGCCGAGCGGTCTAAAGCGTCTCGCTGCGGAGCGCGCGGTTGCTTGCAGTGGAGGTTCGAGTCCTCCCTGGGGCATGGATGTGTGTGTTTGTCCTTAGGTTAGTTTATCTAGGTTTAAGTAGTTTGTAAGCTACGGACTGATGACCTCGCAGTATGGTCCGATAGATTTACAAACATTTGAACATTTTGATTTATTGAAGTTTGAAGCTGTCTAAGCGAAAATGACAGCCGTAAATAATTACCACGTTACGACCTCCAATCCACCCTCATGAACCACAGACATTGCCGAGGTCGGGTGGCTTGCGTGCCTCAACGATGCAGATAGCCGTACCGTAGGTGCAACCATAGCGGAGGGGTATCTGTGGAGAGGCCAGACAAACGTGTGGTTCCTGAAGAGCGGCAGCAGCCTTTCAGTAGTTACAGGGGCAACAGTCTGGATGATTGACTGAACTGCCCTTTGCCATGCAGTTACTGCAAACGGCTGAAAGGAAGGGGAAGCTACAGACGTTAATTTTCCCGAGGGCAAGCAGCTCTACTGTATGAATGTATACTTATGATATCCTCTCGGGTAAAATAATCCGCAGGTAAAATAGTCCGAATTTCGGATCTCCTGGCGGGGACTACTCATTAAGTAGTCGACATCAAGGAAAACAAAACACGCATCCTACGGATCGCGTAGGTAAGTAAGTTAGAGAATTTGAAAAGAGAAATGGATAGGTTAATGTTAGATATGGTAGGGATTAGTGAAGTTCGATGGCAGGATGAACAGGATTTTTGGTCAGGCGAGTACAAGGTTATAAATACAAAATCAGTTAGTGGTAATGCAGGAGTAGGTCTGATGATGAATAAGAAAACAGGAATGCAGGTAAGTTACTATGAACAGCTTAGTGAACCCATTATCGTAGCAAAGATAGACACGAAGCCAACACCGGACACATTAGTACAAATTTATATGCCAACTAGTTCTGCCGATGATCAAAAGATCGAAGAAAGGTATGAGGAGATAAAAGAAATTATTCAGACCGTTCAAGGAGAAGAAAACATAATTGTTCTGGAGGACTGGAATTCGTTAGTAGGAAAGGGAAGAGAAATAAATGTTGTGGGTGAATATGGACTGGGGAAAAGGAAGATCGCCTGGTAGAATTTTGTGCAGAGCACAATTTAATCATCACAAACACTTGGTTTCATCGTCATGAAACAAGATTATATACGTCAAAGAGATCAGGAGACACGGGGGAATACCTCATTGAACTTATAATGGTAAGGCAAAGGTTTAGAAAACAGGTTTTAAACTGTAAGACATATCCAGGGGCAAATATAGACTCTGGCCATAACTTATTGATTATGAACTGTAGATTAAAACTTAAGAGATTGCAAAAAGGTAGAAAATTAAGGAGATGGAATCTGGACAAACTGAAGGAACCAGAAGTGTTTCAGAGTTCCAAAAGCAACTCATCAGAGACTAGTGTATCGTCAGGCGTGCCCCAGGGGAGTGTGATAGGACCGCTATTATTTTCTATCTATATAAATGATCTGATGGACAGAGTAAGTTGTAATATGCGGCTGTTTGCTGATGATGCTGTGGTGTATGGGAGGGTATCGTCTGTAACTGACTGTAATAGCATACAGGATGACTTAGACAAAATTTCTAGTTGGTGCGAAGTTGGCAGCTAGCTCTCAATGTGGAAAAATGTAAGGTTGATGCGCATGAGTAGAAAAAACAATCCCATAATGTTCGAATACAGCATTAGTAGTGAGCTTCTTGGTGCTGTCGCGTCGTTCAAATATCTAGGCGTAACACTGCAGAGCGATATGAAATGGAACGAGCATGTAAGGACAGTTGTGAGTAAGGCAGACAGCCGACTTCGGTTTATTGGGAGAATTTTGGGAAGATGTACTTCACCTGTAAAGGAGACCGCGTATAAAACACTTGTACGACCACGTCTTGAGTATTGCTCAAGTGTTTGGGACCCGCAGCAGATCAGTTTAAAGGGAGACATAGAGGCGGTTCAGAGACGAGCAGCTAAATTTGTTACCGGTAGGTTCGACCAATGCGCGAGTGTCACGGAAATGCTCCGGCAACTCAATTGGGTATCGCTGGAAGTAAGACGACGTTCTTTTCGTGAATTTCTGTTGAGTAAATTTAGAGGGCCGGAATTTGAAGCTGAGTGTAGTACGATCTTGCTGCCGCCTACTTACATTTCGCGTAAAGATCACAAAGACAAGATAAGAGAAATTAGGGCTCGTACGGAGGCATATAGGCATTCTTTTTTTCCTCGTTCAATTTGGGAGTGGAATAGGAAAGGAAATGCCTAGTAGTGGTACAGTGTACCCTCCGCCACGCACCTTACGGTGAATTGCGGAGTATGTATGTAGATGTAGAAGGAGCATTAGGCAAGGATTGTCTGAAACGCGTGAAAGTAATACGGTAGAAGAAGAATGGGTAGTTCTGAGAGATAGAGCAGTCAAGGCCGCAGAGGAAAGCAGAAAATATAAAAATGCATCAAGTGAAGCAGGCAAAAGGCAGTACAGACGTCTGAAAAATGAGGTTATCATGTTGTGCAAACTGGCTAAGCAAGAGTGGCTTGAGGAGAAATGCAAGACTGTAGAAGAATTTATATCTAGGGGAAAGATAGCCACTGTCTAGAGGAAAATAAGAGAACCATTTGGAGACAAGAAGAGCAGCAATATGAATATCAAGAACTCAGATAAAAAACCAGTACTACGCAAAGAAGGGAAAGCTGAAACGTGGAAGCTGTATATAGAAGGCCTGTACCAAGGAAATATACTCGAAGGCGGTATTCTAGAAATGGAGGACGAATTAGAGGAAGATGACATAGGAGATACGATACTGTGAGAAGAATTTGACAGAGCACTAAAAGATTTGAGTAGAAACAAGGTCGCTGGAGTAGATGATGTTCCATCTGAACTACTGTTATCGCTATAAGAGCCAGTCATGACGAAACTGTTCCACCTGGTATGCAATATGTATGAGACTGGGGCAATACCCTCAGATTTCAAGAACATATTGATTCCAATTCCGAGGAAAGGAAGTGCATAAAAATGTGAAAATCACAGAACTATCAGTTTAACTAGTCATGGTTGCAAAATACTAACACGATGTATTTACAGACGAATGGACAAACTGATGGTATTCGGCTTCGGGGAATATCAGTTTGGATTTAGGAGAAATACAGGAACACATGAGGCAATACTCACATTACGACGTATCTTAGAAGACAGGTTAAGGAAAGGTAAACCTACGTTTTTAGCATTTGTAGATTTGGAGAAAGCTTTTGACAATGACGACTGGAATGAACTCTCTCAAATTGTGAAGGTAACAGGGGTAAAATATAAGGAGGAAAGAGTTATATTCAACTTACACACAAACCAGACAGCAATTATTAGAGTCGAAGAGCATGATAGGGTAGCTGTACTGGTTCGGAAGACAGTAAGACAGACTTGTAGTTTTTATCCAATGTTGTTCAATCTGTATATTGAGCAAGCTGTGAAGGAATGCAAGGAGAAGTTTGGAGAGGGAATCAAAGTCCAGGGAGAGGGAATAATAACCTTGCGGTTTGCTGATGACATAGTAATTCTTTCAGGGACAGCAAAGGAACTGGAAGAACAATGATTGGAACGGACAGTGTCTTGAAAGGAAGATATATGATGAACATTAACAAGAGTAAAACGAGGGTGATGGAATGTAGTATCAGAGAATCAGGCGATGGTGAAGGAATTAGATTGGATGATGTGACGATAAGGGTGGTGACTGAGTAACAAGATAACTTCTGATGGCCGATGGAAAGAAGACATAAAATGCAGAATGGCTATGGGAAGAAAAGCTTTTCTGAAGAAGGGAAATTTGTTGACATTCAATGTTAGTTTAAATGTTAGTAAGTAATTCCTGAAAGCATTTGTCTGTACTGTACCACTAAATGGAAGTCAAATATGGACGATAAGGAGTTCAGATAAAAAGATGATAGAAGCTTTCGAGATGTGATGCTATAGACGACTGATGAAGATAACATGGGTAGAACACGTAACAAATGAGGAGGTGCTCAACAGAATTGGGGAGAAAAGTAGTTTCTGGCATGTCCTGACTAAGAGAAGGGATAGGTTGATGCGACACATTCTGAGAGCTCTAGGAATCGTCAACTTAGCATTAGAAGAAGTGTGTGGGGTAAAAATGGTAGAGGGAGACCGAGGGACAAATATAGTAAGCAGCTTCAAAAGGATTTCAGTCGTCGTCCGTATTCTCAGATTAAGAGGCTTGCATACGACAGGGTAGCGTGGAGAGTTGCACCAAACCAGTCTGCGGCTGAACACCACAACAACACTCTCCAATAAACATGTAAGACTGGACACATCGTAGAAGCTCAGTTCGAACATAAGAACCGGGTACGTCGTGAATGTTGTCCAGTTTGCGCAGACGTGGCTGGGTAAGCAACCATATGGTTGTTAAAGCACTGACCACGACAGATTCCGCTTATATAGTATCCTAGCTGTGCCCGAATAAAAATAAATTAAGCAAAAAACAAAAAAACAAAAAAAGGCAAAATCCTTTGCTGTCGTTGCCGTCCGCCTCTGGAATAAGGTGCCCCGTTTTCTTCACGCAAATCAGACTTCTGCTTCATTTAAGAAAATGTTGAAGCACTTCCTTGTATCATTCTTCAAGATCTTTCCCCAAAACTCAGGAATACGGCAAGCTTTCTCTCTAACAGTAAACAAATACTATTACCTCTTCTCCTCGTTATTTCTCTTCGTATCCTCTCTCACTTCACCTTTTTCCGTCATATTTCCTTATCTGTACATTGCACTCCGTTTTCACTCTCCGCTTCACTCCTTCCTCCATGCCCCTTGCTGCTAGCAGCCATAAATAAAACCTATCGCCGCGCGAAGATAGACGAGCGGTCTGGAGAACCATGTTGGAATCGCGCGGCATCCTCCGTTGGAAGTTCGAATCCTCCTTCGTACATGGATGTTTGTTTTGTCTTTAGTATAAGTAGTTCATAAGTAGTTTGTAAGTTTAGGGGCTGCTGACCCTGCAGTTAAGTCCCACGAGCTTTGCAAACATTTGAACATTTTTTTTAAAACCCTATCGTACCTTAAATTACCGAGTGAGGTGGCGCAGTGGTAACACACTGGACTCGCATTCGGAAGTATGGTGATTCAAATCCACCTCCTGCCATCCAGATTTAGGTATCCCGTGATTTCCCTAAATCATTCTAGGCAAATGCCGGGATGGTTCCTTTGAAAGGGCACGGCCGATTTCCTTCCACATCCTTACCCAAATACGCCGAGCGTAAGCTCCGCCTCTAATAACCACGCTGTCGTCGGGACGTTAAACTCCAAGCTTCCTTCTTTCCTTGAACGTGTATGTTATCAAGAACGAATATAAACTATGTGCGTGTTTTCCTCCTCACTGATTGAAACTTTATATTTTTCTATATTTAGTAGAACTACTGTAATATTGGCAATGGAAAATATGTAGAACGCTTGGTTAGGTGTAACAGAGGGTCTAAGAGCCGTAACCTTTCCAGGTTAAGTAAATGAGTAAATAAGAAATAAACAAATACATAAATATTTAGGAATCTAAAAGGGTAGTTCGATAGACGATATGTCTAATAGTACGTAGTCGGTAGACTTCTTCCCCATATGCTGCTTTTTTATTTAATTGTAATGTTATTTTAGTCTCGTACAATATTGTCACACACTATGTCGTTGATCAGTTTAAGGTAAACCAGACGGGTCGTATTGAAAATGTGATTGTGTATCAAATGTCGGTCAACTTTCGTCTCTTTCAGCGCGAAACGTTTGCTTTCGAAAGCTTGGGTTCGAGCGAAGGTGATTCTTATTAGTGACCTTAGTTGTGAGTGATTCATTTTTTATCTATAGCGTACTTGCTCGTGAAAAACGAAAAAACAGGAAGAGTATGTAATAGTTGTTGTATCTTTCGGGTTATGTGGTCGTGGTCCACGAAACATATCCGTTCCTGACGTTTCGTCCGGAGCTGCGCCGGACATCTTCAGAGGTACTGGTAGCAGTGAGTCTTGCCGACAGCTCCGGACGAAACGTCAGGAACGGATATGTTTCGTGGACCACGACCACATAACCCGAAAGATACAACAACTATTACTTCAGCCGGACGTGAAAGCCTTCACTGCATGATTAGGAAGAGTATGGTTGAACATCCCTTCAACTGCGTGGTCATTAGAGACAGTGCTCTGGCTAGGATGTTTGGGGAAGGAAATCGGGCGAAAGGAACCATCCAGAAATTTGCCTGGAGTGATTCAAGGAAATCACGGAAAACCTAAATGAGGATAGGCAGAGGCTGGTCCAATGTGATATCACTGCGCCACCTCCGTCGACGTGCTTTGCTCATGCTCAGGGCACATCTTGTCCAAATCAAATATCATTTATTGAGGAAACATGATGGTCAACCTCAATACGATTTTAAAATACCACTGTTTACATGAGAGCCACGCTAACTATCTAACCTTCAACACTCATTTCTGAAGATAAAGATAACTGCTCCTAAGCCCTTTTTAAACGATGAACGAAAGTGAACAAGATAGACAATAGTCTACTGAAGCGCTTCTAGCGTACTAACCCTGAACTACAAACTCATGCAAGATCTTGTGGTAACGTGTTTAGACGATAAACGTAATCAGGCAGTAATACCCGATGTTGAAAGTGAGGTTATGACTGGCGATCTGTTATGTAGGAAGTCATAGTTTTATTGGAATTGAGGAAACAACGCAAAATGTTTTTGACGGTCAACGAAAACTTTGCAATGTATGGTTTTGGTCAACATAGTGTGGTAAAGTGCTGGGAAATGAAACATTTCAAACTATTGACATCCATTTTAAAGCGAAAAAAATAAACATATGAACACATCAAACAATATTTAAAAGAGCATAAATAGACCTTTTTACTTTATCGACTACGATTTGCCCACTGACATTGTTAATAACATCATGCACAACTGAATTTTTGTCCTTTATTTGGACTGACATTTTCATTTAAAATGTTATTTAATGAAAATTGCGTCATCAAATTACAATCTTATTCAAATAAACAATTGGTTTCAGTCTTTTCTGTTACAATATTACAAAACATAAACAATTTTTCGGTTTCAGATGTACGACCTCGCTTTTAGGTGAACACTCAATAGCGATAAATAATTAAGTCTTCATGAAACATTTACAGTTTACCGCTAAACCAAAGTATAATAATAAAATAAAGATTAATAAGGCCAATTTGTGTGCAAACAGTGTAATCGTCGACTATAATATGAAAATTGCGTGACGAAAATAGGTTAACTTCCGATGTCAGCAGACGACCGTTCAATGAAAACAATCTTCTCGAGAAATCTTAACGTGTCGTTGACGTGAGTCTCCTACAGAGACTGAGATAGCAGAAATTAACTTACTCCGTCTGTGCAATGTTCAAAATGTTCAAATGTTTGTAGAACTTATGGGACTTAACTACGGGGTCATCAGTCCCTAAGCTTACAAACTACTTATGAACTACCTAATTCTAAGGACGGCACAAATATCCATGCCCGACGGGGGGATTCGAACCCCTGACCATAGTGGCCGAGCAGACCGTGACTGGAGCGCCTCAGTCCCCTCGACCACCGCGGCCGGCTCTGTGCAATGCGTACGACTCAATTAGTACGCTAATGGTGATGGTAATTTAGAAAATTATGAATAGTAGGATTTTTAACATCAAGTGATTGGCAAATGGGTGCAGTCGAACCACTATAGTTTCAACTTTATTACTTATATTGTTTGAGCACTCCGCGGACCGCGTACGAACGTCTGATCTACGTCACGGGGCGGCAGATACTGCTGCTTGCCTGCTCTCCCACAGGCGAGCGCTGCTATACAATAAAGTCTCAGACCTGAGGAGCCATATGGATAACTGTTCAGATCGATATTTGATCTCGTTTACAGAGAAATATTTTACTTTGACAAATTAAGCATAACAAGTAATCACAGTCATATAGAAAACATACAAAGTACAAATAAAATAAAATAATATATACAGATACAATTACAATACAGATAATAAATAAATGACAAAATGTTCACAGTTACGTTACCTACATACATTGTACATCACGATAATTAATCAAGTCACATAAGAAGTTAATTACTACATATTCACTATAAGCAGGTTCAAACGAATAATATGTTGAAAATGAAGCTCATTCCTCGTTATAAAGTAAGGCTTACCGTAAGGGTTACCTTACAGCCTCTGTAAGTTCTCCCGCGCACCGATTATGTCGTTCAATCCCTCTAGATCGTTAGCGCCACTGTGGAAGTTACCGGACACGGAATTGAGGGCTACCTTAGCCTTAATACGTTCTCTAATCTTCAGTTTATTATGATCTCCATTAATGTTCTGCTCGGACTACACATATTCAACAGATTTGCAGCGCCGCGTGCTACCTTTTATTTAGAGAGGCGGTGAATTAAAACCGAAGCGAACGAGTCTGGAATTATTTTTTATTGGCAATTAAGCGGCGCGGTGGCAGCGACGCCGCAATTAAAATCATTTGCGAGGCGCCGGGCGGGCCTCCTTGCTGCAGCCGTGCCCCCCCCCCCTCCCCCCTCAACCCACCCTTCCGCTGATTTTTCAGCTTTTTGTTCCGCGGCGGCGCTAATTTTGTTTTAATATCGAAACCAGGCACGAAGCGTGCTTCATGCGTTTCACTGGACGAACCACCTACGTATGGGCGACAGCCTACAGCCTGTAATATTGCGTTTTCTTTCTTCCGATCACGTGTTGGAGTAGTAGTTACTGTTCGTAGCCGCTATTAAATTTCACTAACGGTACAATAATACAAGAAAATAATTTGGTGTATCTGACACATTTAGGTAACTTTATAAATAGAAGACTCAAAAAAGGAAGCGGAACCTGACTTTAAAGTTTAGCGGCAGTAGTAATTTGGAATGAAAGCAACATCTGAGCACAATATTGCACAAAGAAACTAGTAGATTCCGCGATGACCTTTCTTACCATGATGATTATGCTAAGTTAACTGGATGTAGCAGATCTACATCTACATAGATACTCTGCAAATCACATTCAAGTGCCTGGCAGAGGGTTCATTAACCACTTTCATAACTTTTCTCTACCGTTCCATTGTCTAAGAACGCGCGGGAAGAAATAACACCTAAATCGTTCCGTTTTCGAGCTGATTTCTCTTATTTTATTGGGATGGTCATGTCTCCCTAAGTAGGTGGGTGCTAGCAAAATGTTTTCACATTCAGAACTAAAATTCGGCGATTGAAACTTCGCAAACAGATCACGCCGCAATGAATAACGTCTTTCTTTTAATGATTTCCACCCCAATTCGTGCAACATTTCCGTGACGCTTTCCCCCCCGTAACGTGATAGGACGAAACGAGCTGCTCTCCTCTGAACCTTCTCAATGTCTTCCGTCAGTCCCACCTGGTGAGGGTCCCACAAGGGGCAACAGTACTCCAGGAGAGGACGCACAAGTGTGATGTAGGCAGTCTCTTTGGTGGAGCTGGCGCATCTTCGAAGCGTTCTGCCGATGAAACGTAACTTTTGGTTCGCCTTCCCCACAATATTTTCTATGAAGCTGTAAAAACTCTTGCTCCATTGTGTAAAAAGATGATTGGTTGGCTTGGAGCAGATTGTACTAACTGAATGACCGTTTAAAAAAAAATGTTTAGATCAATCGGATTTCGATAAATTCCGAAGATTTCCTTGCAGGCATCACTATCAAGTCGCGTTCGTAAAAGTGACATATAATGGCATCTGGAAGTTTCTAGTAAATTATAGATACAAGCCCAACAATGGCTCCAAGCATAATTACTGCTGGAAAAATAGAATCACTTCATGAATTATTAAAGGTGGGTCATTTGAAATAAGTAAAAGATTTACACGCAACTAAATATATTTTCATCATACTTCATAAGAAAAACGCTCTCACATACACTTACATTTAATAATGAAGAAGTCCCTGACGTGCTACTGTTCTCAATGAGGTAGGAAAGATGAAAGACCAAGTTCACAACCGCGTTCTGGGCAGCTCGTAAAAGACAGATGAAAATCAAAAATATAAGAACAGCGTAATCAGCTGCCAGAGAAAGCTGCGGTCAGCGATAAGCATCGTAAATAAATTATTTATCGAATGAAATCTTTTTAATGTAATACTACAAGCCGCAATTTACAGTAACTCAGCAGGTCGTGGAATGGGAGCCTATAGCGTGGCGTTTCCTGCGCGGATCTCCCTACGTTCACAGCGTTGGCCTTCTCAGTGACGTCAAAATGACGAATGGCATCCAAGTTGCATACCTATCGACTGCTGTCGACTTTTGTGGTCGAACACAGTTACGGCGCAAGGAACGCTTATTTCTCACTTCCATATTGCCCGTCTATCTTGCTTGCTAGCTAGCGATTGAAAATGTGCGAAATTTAAGAAAGTATATTTCGTGAAATTCTGAAAGAGTTTAGCGGTTCAGAAGGAGGCCAGATTTCTGTCTATTGTGATTCGTCGGAGGAGTTAATAATAACTATTAGAAGTCGCTGGTGAAAGTGGGTGCCTTTAGGCCTAGAGAGAACGGTCTGGTTTATGAGAACTTTTTTCTACTGCAAAGATTTATTTTGCTTTTGTACGTCGCGTTCCGGGAACTTAAGTGTTTTTCGTGTTCAGTAAGTTTTTGTGGGTTATACTAATTTGTAAGAGGCTGTGAAAGCATGTGTCTGTACAGGCCTAGAGACAACGGATTGCTATATTAACTTTATTCTGTTGTTAACGATTTCTTTTTCGTGTTCTTTTGTACGATGTTTTCTATGTGTGAGGCGCTACATTGTCATTCTGCTACATTAATAGGCCTATATTTAAACACTATCGAATTCTTCTGTGGTCTGATAACCAGTACCGTATTTTACTTATCTAATTTAAAATGTCGCAATGGGGAAACACAACTAAACTGGGCAATGTAATACTAAGCTCATGTTCTGCACATAGTGTGTGTGTGTGGGTTCTTTTTTCAGTACATTGTCTCTAGGCCTAAAGGCAACCAGCGACTGTCTAATAGTTAAAATAAAGCTATTATTACCTCCTCTGAGGAATCACAGTAGCCATAAAACTGGCCTTCTTCTGAAACGCTAAACTCAGAATTTCACGAAATATACTGTCGTAAACTTCGTACATTTTCGATCGCTAGCTAGTTCAAAAAACAACAAGCAAGATAGATGGACCATATAGAAGTGAGAAATGAGCTCTGATGTTTACTAAAAAAAAAAAAAAAAAAAAAAAAAAAAAAAAAAAAAAAAAATTATTCCCCCTGTAACGACACTTCTATGAAAGACTTACTAAATTCTTAAAATATATAAATGGACTGTAAAACCGACAATAATTACGTTTAGCACGCAATCTTAATTTCAACTCTTCTTGCTGTATTATATATTGCTTTCTGAGGTGTATAAAGGCAACACTGCATTTATTATTTAGGTGTATAAATTTTTACAAGCTTACGTAAAGTAAGTACACTTTATGCAACACATCTGTTACTTCAATTCCCAAACAGATCAATCCAATCGGGCAAAGAAACAAGAAAAAATCGAATAACTACACCAGCCACTATGAATAACATCTGTTTTGCACTGCACTCAAAGTCTCTGCTCGTTTCGCAAGTCTTTCCTAATAATAACACACGTACAACTGCCCACTACTGTCAGTGTATGAGAGTAGTGACAAGCAAGCATTTAGAACTCCCTAGTAGAGGTCTGCATTATGTCCGATTTTTACCGGCGAGTTCCGCTCGCCCCTCTGGCTCTCGGGAGTATGCGGCCGAGCGTCCTCTTCTACCGGTTGCGGGCAACCGATCGCCAGCGCTCGGCCGAGCGCGCCGAACGCTCGGTCGGTCGCCGGCGCCAGCAAGCTGCGCTTCGCCTCAATCAAATCAAATGTTTGTAGAGTCTATGGGACGTAACTACGGGGTCATTAGTCCCTAAACTTACAAACTCCTTATGAACTACTTACAACTAAGGACGGCACAAATATCCATGCCCGAGGGGGGATTCGAACCCCCGACCGTAGTGGCCGTGCGGACCGTGACTGAAGCGCCTCAATCCCCTCGGCCACCGCGGCCGGCGCTTCGCCTCAATCCTTGAGATCAGAGGCCACCGCTTCACATTAACCACTCACTTATTTCTTTTACAAATGTCTTTCGTTGTTTACTATTAGCTCTATAGAACTGGTAGTAATATTACAATTGAACTGATAGTAATATTACAATTGAACTGATAGTAATATTACAATTGCTTATGTAACATTTGATTTTGTTAATATGATGCAGACTACTGGAATTTCGTCTTTGAGGTGATCTTGTATTCTAGTGATTGTATCGTTTAAACTGTAATGTCTGTATATAGTATTTTGTTCCGTTTGGTAGACAAACGGGAACACAGTGGTCTAATCGTGGGCTTTGTGTAGCGTATCTACAAACTCGGCCTCGTATACGTTGTACCATGCGCGTAGTCTGGGGTGGTGTTTTCTGGGCTTCAAAGCCCTCCCGAAATTTTGACAAAGCTAACAATAATTGGCATCATTGTGTATCAGGATGAAGTCCGGCTACATTTTGCCAAGTCTTGGAAACAGTTAAACGTGCTCCAAACAGTCTCGATCTCTCCCCATGTTAAAAGAGACATTCACAGCCATCGGTATGTTTCTGGTAAACATGTGTACATCTGGGTAAAAAACATGGTTCTGTAGCTAACAGCAAACATCTGTGCACGGAGGAATTGACCGTCATGTCTCACAGTGGGTTAAATGTATTAACAGTTATGGTGATTACTACTAAAATAATGAACAGTTTTACTATCGGTAATTAAAATTTCAGTCATATATTACAATGTCAGTCAGCAATAGTTCTTGATGTTCTTATGTAAACGACTCCAGGTTCCCGTCTAGTCAAAGCGTATATACACACATATTTCTTGTCACTGCAAAAATTTGAGTGCTTTTACGTCAAGCTTTCCGATTATCGTCCGTGTTTCGATCAGAATTTTCCTATATTAATTAATTAATTTGCCTTGTTCCTAATTTTGTATCTATAGTCTGATGACTCTCTAGTATACAGTCCTTTGGAATGAAGTGTAACTTTTTGCGATTTTATTAAGAGTTCACGTTATTACAATGTTCATTCATTGAAAACCCCTCACGAAATCCTGGCTACGCCTATGCGTTGTACTAATATTGAATGCAGGATCGCCGGCCGCGGTGGCCGAGGAGACTGAGGCGCTTCAGTCACGGTCTGCACGACCACTACGGTCGGGGGTTCGAATCCCCCCTCGGGCATGGATATTTGTGCCGTCCTTAGTATAAGGTAGTTGATAAGTAGTTTGTAAGTTTAGGGACTGATGACCCCATAGTTAAGTCCCATAAGCTTAACAAACATTTGAACATTTTTGAATGCAGGATCGGGAAGGAATGACGGAGTTAGGAGTTATATTCACGAAATTTTGTTTTTATCTGCTTGGAACGGCAAGTGGTCGTTGGAATCCTGCTCCGCATTTACTTTTGCAGTGTCGAATACCTGTTGTGCTTGACTGGTACGAAACTATAGTATTACATGTGGTACATTGCACAAAACCAGCAGAAGCCTACGTGACACGATCCACTACAAGTGCAAACTATTTCCAAGCTTCACTCTTCGCCTCCTGTTCCGAGATGTCTTTCTTCTTCAGGACTAACGAGTGCCGGCCGCAGTGGCCGAGGGGACTGAGGCGCTCCAGTCATGGTCTACACGGCCACTACGATCGGGGGTTCGAATCCCCCCTTGGGCATGGATATTTGTGCCGTCCTAGTTCGTAAGTAGTTCATAAGTAGTTTGTAAGTTTAGGAACTGATGACCCCGTAGTTAAGTCCCATAAGCTTTACAAACATTTGAACATTTGACTAACGAGCCGCTCCTAATTCTCTCCATAATACTTCTCTTCGTTTCATGAATTGGGCATTTACGCCCCTATACTTCGTTAATCCATAAGGCTATGTGCGTTGCTCAAGCCAGGTCGGTTTCTAATGCGATTCCACAGGGTTGAGCGCGCGTCGGTCGCGCTGTCACCGGCCGAGACTACGAGCGCGCTCGAGCGCCCGGCAGTGCTCGACCCTCCCGCCGGTAACCGAGAGGCGGACGGCGACCGGCCACATGGGGCATTAGACGGCGACAGCCGTGTCGCAACGTGCGCCTACTCCAGCAGTCGAGCAGCGGCACGAAACGGGAAATGCTCGAGCGGTTGTTTTCATCGAAATGCAGAGCTCTACTCACTAGGCTTTTTACTCGATTCGACCACAAAAACTCGACAGCAGTCGATAGGTATTCGACTTTGACGCTTACGTCATTTTGACGTCATTGCAAAGGCCAACGCCGTGAAAGTAGGGGACCCCTTCCTGTGCCCCTGCGGACTGCACTAGAATCTGTGCAAGCGAGTCTACAAGTCGCTGCTACTCATGTCGTCGCAGCTGGCACCAAATCGAAATCGAAATATCGAAACATTTCAAGCGTTTCAGGGCGTTGAAACAAATTCAACGGTGAATTTGAAACAGGGTTCAGAATAAAAACCACTACCAGTCACCTTAAAGATATTATTGTTTATTTATTACACGACCGCTTTCGGGCTTGAGCCCATCTTCAGGTGCCTAAAACATTCAAAATTTTACATGTGTACAATGTTGGTGGAGTTCAATTTAATATTGTATTCAAATCGCGACTGTCCTTGTGACGCACTTCTTACATAAATTTGCGACTACACTTCCTTTTGATAACCTCCTTATTTTTGTTACTATTGTGCTTGACATTTTTGGAGTACAATTTATCAACATCACAGGACAGAAATATGAACTCACACATACACTTTGTTTATATTTGGATACAAAACGTAAAAATTATTATTTGTAATGTCGTTGACTGTGTTGTTAGGCAGCAATACATAAAACTAATAACGTTTAGGAAAAGACACAACTTTTAACACTCAAAACTCAATTTCACGAGGATAATAAGAAAAAGGAACTCTCTGTAGGATTTGATTTTAAAAGATGTCAGAAGAAGCTACTCATCGGTAGCAAACTAATCGACACGGAATGTTTGAGAATTAATATAAGCGCCAACATTCATACAAACCATACCTTACCTCTTTTTCCGAAGTCTTAAACTCATATAACCTGCCTTACCTCTTCGTCCGAAATCGTCTTCATCATGAAGTCATACTAATACGTCATCAATTGCTTTAAGCCATATATGTTACCACAAATTAACGTATCACGTGCCATCCCATTTCAAACACAGCACTCACGATCACAATATTGGCATCACTGCCTCAGATAAACAAGACACGCCAGCGATGCTTTCCAAAACCAAAATGCAGTACCATTCTATCTAGGGTTTACATGTTCAGCTCATGAAAGACACCTATCAAGCCAAATGCATAAGATTACCGCTGACTCAAAAGGGGAAACCCGGGTTCAAATCCCTGTCCTGCACAAATTTTCACTTGTCGAGTTGAATTATTGCAGTGCCCTAATGAATCCAAAGATAATCCTTCCAATCCCCTTTCGATCCTCCATTGAAAGAGGAATTATGCATACCCGTCCAGTACGTTCATGCGTATCAACCTGACACAGCACAACAATCGAACATTAACGGGCAGTTTTGTTTGAAAATATCCGTTTAACAGTATCTCCAACTCTCTCTCTCTCTCTCTATATATATATATATATATATATATAATTTTTGTCGGACAACCATTGTTCAAACATTGACAGAGCGGAAATGACGTTTTCGGTTACGTAACTGAATCATAACTCATAACTTCAAAAGCTGTCGTGGTTCAAAATAATTTGCTTTTGCTCCAACAATTAAAATTGGAAACTGAATCAAACCTTTGTAAAGATAAATGTGACTGTAAGTTTTAAGTCAACCCTTCATCTCAGTAAACATAAATGATTATTTAAAAATTAACACCAAGTGTCAGCTTCATTAGTTTTATGTGTTAAAGGAAATTGGTTATTGAATCCAATGGCTGAAAGAGCCTATATTATAATTAAAAGTACAAATTTGAAGTGAACATTATTTTGCAGCTCGCACATTGTATGAAAGGAACAGTTTCGCCGTTTGCGTTTTGTACAAATCATCATAATTATCTTGAGTTCAGTACATAATATATGAAAAATTGCATACTAGACTTACTCAATCGTTCCGCATAAAGAAGGGACCTTATTATGTTTTTTGGTATAGTTATCATCTGAAGAGACGCGTTATTGAAAACTGCTGAGATATTCGCGCATTAAACGTAAGTGCGCATGACGCTATCGTCAAAATAATGTTTCATAAATTTTCTTGCACCTTTCGCTTTTCTTTTGTTCAATTCATGGAAACATCATTTATTAATGCGGCAACTACTGTTTAAGCAGCTCTGCCTTAAACGGCATTGGTGTACCAGGTGTATTAGTTCCGCAGTCTTTTCAGAATCTTGCAAAACAATTATGAAAAAACCCTTTCAGAACCTGCCTCTTAATTATTTATGTTCCTTTCAAAACCGATCGACTCGCGCTATCAATGGCTTTTGTCGTGCGATAAGAATGCGTCCCATTTTTGATAGACTGAACCGCTTGCCCAAATCTCACATAATTCTTGTTTCAGAATTGTAACCTACGGCGAAATTTTGTACTTACCCTCAGTAATTTTCAGAAACGCGGGTCACTGATAAAGATTGCGAACGCTGCTTAACCAACACGAACTCATGAGTAGGTACTTTCTCGCCCTATTAAAGTGTTATACGCCTTCTATTTCAATGTTACCTTCCAGATAATCTGCACCACGTTACGAATTGTTATGTTGTCATGGTCACTAATGTCAAAAGTGACGTAGTTAATGAGAAGACTGAAGTGGAATATGCGAAGAACAATGACACTTTATCTGCTTATAATGAAGGGCATTTCTAATTCGTAACAAGTTACGAAAATATGTGAATGTATGTATATAAGTGTAGTGTCTTCTTTTTTTGGGAAGATAGTGACGAAATCGGTTATCTCCTAGATTAAGCTACACTAGCTTTTCAATGATACGCAAATGTTGGTAGCGATAGGCAGACATCGGAAGTGTCATCGAAAGGGCCAATGAAAATTCGCCTTTCATGACATGAAGGAAAATGGCGTGTAATTTATATATGATATTTGTCCACTCCCATGAACCACAGACATTGCCGAGGTGGGGTGGCTTGCGTGCCTCAACGATGCAGATAGCCGTACCGTAGGTGCAACCACAGCGGAGGGGTATCTGTGAAGAAGCCAGAAAAACGTGTGGTTCCTGAAGAGGGGCAGCAGCCTTTTCAGTAGTTACAGGAGCAACAGTCTGGATGATTGACTGAGCTGGCCTTGTAACAGCAGCTAACATGGCTTCGCCGTGCAGTTACTGCGAACGGCTGAAAGCAAGGGGAAACTACAGTCGTTACTTCTCCCGAGGACAAGCAGCTCTACTGTATGACTATATGATGATGGCATCCTCTCGGGTAAAATATTCCAGAGGTAATACGGATCTCCGGGCGGGGACTACTCGGGAGGATGTGATCATCAGGAAAGACAATACTGGCATTCTACGGGAGCGTGGAATGTTACATCTCTTAATCGGGTAGGGAAGCTAGAAAATTTAATAAGGGAAATGGATAGGTTGAAGTTAGATATAGTGGGGATTAGTGAAGTTCGCTGGCAGGATGAACAGGATTTCTGGTCAGGTGAGTACAGGGTTATAAATACAAAATCAGTTGAGGGTATCACAGGAGTAGGATTGATAATGAATAAGAAAATAGGAATGCGGGTAAACTACTATGACCAGCGCAGCGATCGCATTATCATTGTCAAGACAGATACGAAGTCAACACCGACAACAGTCAACTAGCTCTGCCGATGTTGAGGAAATCGAAAAAATATATAGGAGCTAAAGGAAATTATTCAGACAATTAAGGGAGAGGAAAACTTAATTGTTATGGGAGACTGGAATTCGGTAGTAGGACAAGGAAGGGAAGATAGTAGGTGAATATGGTCTGGGCTAAAGGAATGAAAGACGAAGCCGCCTGGTAGAATTTTGCACGGAACGTAATTTAGTTATAACAAACACCTGGTTTAAGAATCACAAAAGAAGGTTGTATACGTGGAAGAGACCAGGAGACACCGGGAGATACCAAATAAATTTTATAATGGTAAGACATAGATTTCGGAACTAGGTTTTAAAGTGTAAGACATACCCAGGGGCAGATATAGACTCTGACCATAACTTGTTGGTTATGAATTGTAGGCTGAAACTGAATAAACTACAAATAGATAGGAAAATAAGGAGATGAGACCTGGATAAATTGAAGGAACCTGAAGTTCTTAAGAATTTCAGAGGGAGCTTTAGGCAACAATTGACAGAAACAGGGGAAAATAAAATAGTAGAGGAGGAATGAGTAAAATTGAGAGATGAAATAGTGAAGGCAGCAGAGGACATAATAGGTAGGAAGGCAAGACCTACAAAAAATCCTTGGATATCACAGGAGATACTATATTTAATCGATGAAAGGAGAAAATATAAAAATGCAGTAAATGAAACAGGCAAAATGGAGTACAGACGACTAAGGAATGAGATTGACAGGAAGTGCAAAATGGCTAAGCAGGAGAAGCTAGAAGGCAAATGCAAGGATGTATAAGAATGTATAAATAGGGGAAAAATAGATACAGCCTACAGGAAAATAAAAGAAACATTTGGAGATAAGAAAAACAGTTCTATGAATATCAAGAACTCAGATGGTAAACCAGTTCTCAGCAAAGAAGGGACGTTGAAAGGTGGAAAGAGTATATAGAGGGGCTCTACAAAGGAAATGAACTTCGAGACACTATTGTAGGAAGGGACGAGGATGTAGATGAAGATGAAATAGGAGATACTATACTGAGAGAAGAATTTGACAGAGTCCTGAAAGACTTAAGTCGAAACAAGGCCCCTGGAGTAGATGATATTCCCTCAGAGCTACTGAAATCTCAGGGAGAACCAGTCATGAAAAAATTGTTTCACCTGGTGTGTAAGATGTATCAGACAGACAAAATGTTATAATCCCCATTCCAAAGAAAGCAGGTGCAGACAGCTGTGAAAACTACAGAACCATCAGTTTAATAAGTCATGGTTGCTAAATATTAACACGAATTATATACAGAAGGATGGAAAAGCTGGTAGAAGCCTCGGGGAAGATCAGTTTGGGTTCAGGAGAAATGTAGGAACACGGGAGGCAATACTCACTTTACGGCTTATCATAGAAGATAGATTAAGAAAAGGCAAACCTACATTTCTAGCTTTTGTAGATTTGGAGAAGGCTTTTGACAATGTTGATTGGAATAAACTCTATCAAGTTCTGAAGCAAGCAGGAGTAAAATATAGGGAGCATAAGGTTATTTACAACTTGTACATAAACCAGACAGTCGGCCGCGGTGGCCGAGGGGACTGAGGCGCTCCAGTGACGGTCTGCACGGCCACTACGGTCGGGGGTTCGAATCCCCCCTCGGGCATGGATATTTGTGCCGTCGTTAGTATTAGTTAGTTCATAAGTCATTTTTAAGTTTAGGGACTGATGACTCCTAGTTAAGTCCCATAGACTATAGAAACATTTGAACATTTTTTTGAAAAACCAGACAGCGGTTGTCAGATTTGAAGGACATGAAAGGGATGCAGTGGTTGGAAAGACATGTTTGTAGCCTTTCTCCATTGTTATTCAATTTGTACATTGAGGAAGCTATAAAGGAAAGCAAGGAGAAATTTGGAGAAGGAATTAAACTTCAGGGGGAAGAATTAAAAACATTGCGATTTGCCAATGACATAGTAATTCTGTCAGATACAGCAAAGGACCTGGACGAGGACAGTGTGCTGAAAGGTGCATATAAGATGAAGATTAACAAAAGGCAAAACTAGGGTAATGGAGTGCAGTGTAAGAAAATCAGGTGATGCTGAACTAATTAGATTGGGTAACGAAGCAATAAAGGAGGTAGATTGGTTTTGTTACTTGGGCAGTAAGATAACAAATGATGGTCGCAGTACAGAGGATATAAAATGCAGAATGGCAATGGGTAGAAAAGCGTTCTTGAAAAAGAGAAATTTGTTAACATCGAATATTGATTGAAGCCTAAGGAAGTCCTTTCTGAAGGCATTTGTATGGAGTGTTGCCTTGTATGGGAGTGAGACATGGACGATACACAGCACGAACAGGAAGAGGATTGAGGCTTTTGAAATATGGTGCTACAGAAGAATGGTGAAGATTAGTTGGGTGGATCGCGAAACTAATGAAGAGGTACTGAACAGAATTGGGGAGAAAAGAAATTTCTGGCATACCTTGACTAAAGGAAGGGATAGATTGGTAGGACACATTCTTAGATATCAAGGAATTGTGAAATTACCGTTGGAGGGAAGTGTGTGGGGTAAAAACCGCAGAGGAAGACCAAGAGATGGATACAGTAAGCAGATTCAGACAGATGCAGGTTGCCGATCTTATGTGGAGATGAAGAGGCTTGCTCAGGCCAGGGTATTGTGGAGAGCTGCATTAAACCAGTCTCCGGACTGAAGACCACAACAACAACAATGATATTCACGGGAAGCGTATGCTTTAGTGCAATATACACTACTGGCCATTAAAATTGCTACACTAATAAGAAATGCAGATGATAAACTGGTATTCATTGGACAAATATATTATACTATAACTGACATATGATTACATTTTCACGCAGTTTGGGTGTATAGATCCTGAGATATCAGTATCCAGAACAACCACCTCTGGCCGTAAGAACGGCCTTGATACGCCTGGGCATTGAGTCAAACATAGCTTGGATGACGTTTACAGGTACAGATGCTCATGCAGCTACAACACGATACCACAGTTCATCAAGAGTAGTGAATGGCGTACAGTGACAAGCCAGTTGCTCGGGCACCATTGACCAGACGTTTTCTATTGGTGAGAGATCTGGAGAATGTGCTGGCGAGAGCAGCAGTCGAACATTTTCCGTATCCAGAAGGGTCCGTACAGAAACTGCAACATGCGGTCGTGCATTATCCTGCTGAAATATAGGGTTTAGCAGGGATCGAATGAAGGGTAGAGCCACGGGTCGTAACATCGAAATGTAACGGCCACTGTTCGAAGTGCCGTCGATGCGAACAACAGGTGGGCGAGACATATAACCAATGGCACCACATATCATCACGTCGGGTGATGCGCCAGTATGGCGATGACGAATACTCGCTCCCAATGTTATTCACCGCGATGTCGCCAAACACGCATGCAACCATCATGATGCTGTATACGGAACCTGGATCCACCCGAATAAATGACGTTTTGCCATTCGTGCACCCAGGTTCGTCATTGTGTACAATATCGCAGGCGCTCCTGTCTGTGATGCACCTTCAAGAGTAACCGCAGCCATGTCTCCGAGCTTATAGTCCATGCTGCTGCAAACGTCGTCGAACTGTTCCTGCAGATGGTTGTGGTCTTGCAAACGTCCCCGTCTGTTGACTCAGGGATCGAGACGTGGCTTCATGATCCGTTACAGCCATGCGGATACATGCCTGTCATCTCGACTGCTAGTGTTACGAGGCCGTTGGGATCCAGCACGGCGTTCCGTATTGCCCTCCTGAACCCACCGATTCCATATTCTGCTAACAGTCATTGGATCGCGACCAACGCGAGCAGCAATGTCGCGATACGATAAACCGCAATCGGTATAGGCTACAATCCGACCTTTATCAAAGTCGGAAACGTGATGATACGCATTTCTCCTCCTCACAAGAGGCATCACAACAACGTTTCACCAGGCAACGCCGGTCAGTTGCTGTTTGCGTATGAGAAATCGGTTGGAAACTTTCGTCATGTCAGCACATTGTATGGGTCGCCACCCGCGCCATCCTTGTGTGAATGCTTTGAAAAGCTAATCATTTGCATATCACAGCATCTTCATCCTGTCGGTTAAATTTCGCGTCAGTAGCACGTCATCTTCGCGGTGTAGCAATTTTAATGGCCAGGAGTGTATATATACAGGGTGTCCCAACTATCTTGCTCACCCAAAATATTAATGAAGTCTTCTCGGGTAATCAGCCGAGTGATGGCGTCGTCCTGTCGCAACGTTTCGATGAGCTTCGTGCTCATCATCTTCTGGCGAAGTGACGGGATGTTGTATGCCGCACGCCTTATATAGTCTCCTGGTAACCCTAGCGTCCAGCCAATCAGGCTCCTTCGGAAGAATGTGCCGCGCACCGGCCGGTGGCCAATCGGATTCCTCCGAAAGCCGCTGCCGCGCGCAGGCCGGCGGCCCATGCCGCTCCTCCGGAAGACGCTGCCGCGAGTCGAGGCGTTCCTGACGAACTTTGTCGATTGTGGGATTCCACGCACAAGCACAGTGTCAAGAAAGTTCTGGACAAGCTCGTCTCCTCCATCCGAGACAGGACATACCCTCACCTAGATAATCCCTATCCTTTCCTTCCGTCCCATCTTAAACCCAGTCTCCCTCACAAACGTGTCCGTCTCTCTCAGCATCTGAGAGAGCACCTATCCCCGATCCTGTCCAACAAGGAGTTCAAACTCCTCAATTCCCACCCCATCTTCTCCCCTAATCAGTGGGAAGTCATCTGCCGCGAGGCAGATGAGTACTCTAGATGGGAGAGAAGAGACCAGCGCCCTAGTGGTATACGCGGGAAAGCACACCGCTAGCTGTTGCTAACAGCTAGGAGCCTTTTATTTGCTATTTTCTGTTGCAGGACCAACGAGTTTAAGACCATTCTAGAAGCCAGGAAACATTAACACCATGAAGAAAGGAAAAAAGAGGAACAGCAACCATTTGCTTGTACTCTAATACATCGGGCCAAGGTCGAGGTCCGTTCATAAGAGCGTCAGCGTCAGCATCCCGTCACTTCACCAGAAGATGATGAACACGAAGCTCATCGAAACGTTGCGACAAGACGATGCCATCAATCGGCTAACCCGAGAAGACTTCATTAATGGAATACCGGCTGATTACCCGAGAAGGCTTCATTAATGGAATACGCCGAGAAAGTCTACAATCGCATACACCCAAAATATATCTGGAACAACAACAGCTATTGTAAAACGACTTTCCCCGGTATCAATGTAAGGCTGAGGCTGATGAATGTTAATATTTTGAAACATTCTAAAACTATGCATGTGTGTGTTTTAACACAAACTTATGTATTCTTTAAATGAACACCCTAAATTATTTCTGCAGCAATCTGTAACATGGCAAATCACATTAACAAAGGAGTTGATTGCATCGCAATACGTCAATTATCTCCCGAGATATTGCGAAGCGAAGTTGACTGTTGGTATACACGAAACGCGCGGCTAGCTCACGTCAAGACACTCAGGCGAGAACCCCATGCTGCTCAGGACGTGCGCTAGCCGCGCCTTCGCGTATTTCAAGCGTCAATTCCCGTTCGCAATATCTCGGGATGTAATTGGCGTATTGCGATACAATGAACGCCATTGTTTATGTGAATTGTCATGTTGAAACGTGTCCATAAAAAATTATTTTTGTAAGAAAATGTCTAATATTGTGCCTCCTGTTTTGTTTCGAGTAACTTGCTTGCAAGAAAATGTATAATATCGCTTCTACTGTATGTATCGATATGTGTACTTTGTGAAAGTTTCATCTTTGGCAAAGATCATGTATTGCATAGCATTCATTGTAGCTCGCACTGAGAGAGAGTAGCACTTGTGGTTCAGCTCGCTTAGAGAGCGGTTGAGTTGTGTGTATGGCTCCGATGTAGAGCAGAGGCTGCATTGCCAGCAAGTCAGAAGTTGATGTAGGTAATGTAATGCTGATTATTCATAATAAGTAACTTGACCTTTCTTTCCTGTTTCATTTACGTAGTTAGAAAATTAACCTACTTCCTTCACTTGATAATTAGTTATTAGTGGATTTAAAGTGCAGTATTGAGTTTAATAATATTGTTGAACAGATTTCGTTGTTGGTGCCATAGTAAATGATAGTTAATTTACTATGATACTAAATTTCAATAATTAGAAACTGATCTGCATAAAATTCTCACAGTCAAGCATTAAGAAAGTGATTTGTGGTTTTTTAATATCTTTCTCACAGTCAAAAATTTTTAATATAGTCAGTGTCTGTTTCAAATGGTGACTTGTCACAGTTGTTCTTTGTTTAAAATATCCGTTGCGCACATAATCAGTTTAATGCACTGTCTCTTATTTAATAGTATATACATCAATATCAGGGCCATAATTAAACCAAATTGCTGTGTTAATGAACAATTTGCTGTCTGATTTAACGATAGGTTCAACATCCACAACACACGCACAGCTTTTATCTGGCGCCCTTTCTGCCAAGATAGTTCACAAACAGGATCGTGACGTAGTTAGATACGTAATCTTATTTAAGTTAGTTTGTCTTTTCCACTAACCAACTTACCTTTTGGCTCTTAATTGAATTTTTGTAGCACCATCCTCTGTTATAGCAACAGTAGCATAGTAATTGTTTCTGTAGTTTGTTACTTACCATTCTTGATAGTGTGTAGCATTGATTATAGTAGATTAGTTGAATATACAAATAATTGCAATACTATTGAAAAAATCTCATTTACGTTGTCTGATGTTTATTGTGTCGAAAGTTCTAATACCGCGGAACTCGTGTGATAATTAACGGTTCGCGTAATCTCGATTGTGACTGTATGTTGCACTAGCCCGATTCAGTCTATTGTTCTCCCATAATTACCGTGTGTAATTTTCAAAAATTGGCAGTAGGTGAAAATAAATATTAGTGGTCACTTTACTGCAAAAAATTCTGTTAACAATGTCGAAGAATAGGAGAGTCCGCGCTGATGCTAAAACTGCTTTCGAAAATGAGACCTTGAATGATACAAGGAGAGAAGAATTTTCACAAGAGCCTTCTCACTGTTTTGATACAAATACGACAGTAAATACCGTGTCCGATAACACGGAACAGATTAGTTCAGGAATAGACAATATGGATAATGATAAAGTACAGGATTCGACAATACAGATTTCCGATTCTTGTAACGTGGTGGGGGAAAATAATGTATCGGTTCCGCCTAGCTCTGTTGCAAAAAATACTTGTGCGACAGCTATGGAAAACGTATTACCAAATGACTTCATGCAGATGTTACTCTCACAGCTCTCTAAGTTAAATCAGAATAGTCAATTACAATCTCAGGAATCTCAGAAATTAGGTGAAAAACTTGAGAAACAATCTCAGAGATTAAATGAAAAACTTGAGAAACAAGGTGAAAAACTTGAGAAAATAGAACAGACGTGCGATTCGAGGTTTGCGAGTATTCAAAGTAGTTTTAATAAAATAAATGAGGACAACAATCGGTTCAGGGAACAACTGCTCAGTACTTTCAAACATGAATCTCAGCAAATAAGACAAGATATTCGCGACGAGATTAATCCGGTAATGGAAAGCCTTGCGTCACGAGTGGAAAATATGGAGAGCTTTGCGTCACGAGTCGAAAATATGGAAACTACTGAACTCGCTCAATTGAAGCAACAGAGTAATCTATTTGATGAAAAATTGCAGAACTTCCAGTCAGTCACGACGGAACAGATCAATAAAATTAATAAACAGTTTGAGGATATTGCTGTTAAGATTACCCAAATCAGTGATAACACTGACAAAAGTTCTGATGTAACGCATCCTACCCCGTTTAATGAAACTAATGAATATCTCGCCCTTGACCGTTTCAAACAAGGTCAAATGACCATTAATCAGCAATACAAGGCTGAGGTCAGGAAATTAGATGATCGCATGGCGCGAATAGAGAGGAAATTTGACCACACTTGTGGAAATGCATACGAAGATGATTCTACAGGTCTTTCACCAATTCTGGTTCTGAAAAACAAGCAACCTCCCGACCGTATCAAGGAACTGATACCTTTTCCTAAACACAGAAGACTACGTCATCATGAGATCATTGAATTGGCGCTTAAAAACATTAAGAAAGCCGTTGAAAAAAGGAAACGCTCTCAACGTAATTGTTATGCCAAACAACTCTATGTAGGACAAAAGGTATCCCACAAGGGAAGATCTATGATTCACAAATTCTTCTTACTGTACAATGGTCCGTATCGAATCAAACGTATCATCCACGACAACGTCGTTGAGGTAGAAACTTTAAAGACGCACAAGTCGAAAGGCATACACCACATTTCCAACATTAAAATTTTCAAGGAATAAAGATGGGGTAGAGACTCCATTAATCTGTTTTGGACACACCAAGTGGCGATTGGTGCCCCGTTCTCGAGCTGAGTGTCACTATTCTTCCGCCTTTCCTTAGTGAGCTTTATCTACCTCTTTTTCTCACTGTTACTTTTCTCTAACTCTGAATACTTATTCTCTGTGCTACGCTGGGATATTGTCATATGAAACTAAGATTATCTTGCAATTTGCATATAACGAACTCTGTGGCTGTGCAAGACATATAAAATTAATGGAAATTTTTGATTGAGTAATCTAATTAAGTTCCTATGTTTCAGAAAATATCAGATTTCTCTTCTGTATTACTAATTGCATAACTTACGAACTTCTGAGCGAGTGAAGAAGATTTTGAGTTGACATAAGCATTTTGTAAGCCAATTAAGCAGTAAAAAGGAAAAAGGACATTCTGGAGGATGATGAGTAAGGCAATACACAATATGTCATGGTGGTCTTTAAAATGCATTATTGTTTATGGATAAATGATGGTAAGGAAGGTATTGGTAACAGTCAAAGATGTTTGATAAATTTAATTATGTGGACGAGATTATACAATGATTATGAAGCAATTATGAGGAGAATCGCTCTGTTGCTAATGATGCTATGCTCTGTTCTTTTCTTATGTGCTTACTCACACTGCCCTTTTGTGTTTTCTCTTTGTGCTTATGTGCACCATTTTGTATGTTGATGGATTGTGCCTTCAATGGCATGTGTGATTGGTGAGAATCATATCCTTCTGATGCTCTGTAATTATATATAATTATGTATAATGAATATTTCTAATTATGCTTGCAGCTATGCTTATTGCTCTTGTAATCAAAGCTTACCGCTATGCTCATTAATTATATATCTAATCCCTACCACTATGCTAATTACTTTTATAATGAAGCTCAATGACAATGTATGGTTATGCTTATACGTTGCACACAGCCATGTCTCAAGCAAACTTGCAGCTATGCCATAAATTGCGCCTAGTTAAGTCTAGAAAGTTAATGCACAGAGATACTTTGCTTTTGCTTAGTGCTAAATTTTATTGATGATCTTGTTGACGAAAATCTGCAGCTATGCCTAACGAATAGTTACGTCTGTGTTATGATCTTGTTGACGAAAATCTGCAGCTATTCCTAACAAATAGTTACGTCTGTGTTTATGTTATCGGATGATCTACTGTGATGTACATCTATTACTGTGCCAAAATTTGCCTTAATTGTTTTGCTTGACCCTACTGTTGACTCAGACAGACACAGACATGACCTGATGACTTGAACCTCTTTTAATATTCTCATGAATTTTCCCTGATGTGTTATACCTTAAGGCAATGAAATGTGTAACTCAAGTGAGACAAAAACCTGGCCATGGCAACATATGTAATTTAATTGCTATAATTTGGTGGTAATGCAATCCCCACCATAGTGATGTATGTCAAGAGATGGAAACTAGTGGTAATTGGAATGTTAAGTTATTTGAAGTGGCTTCACGTTAATCGCTCTAATTATGACAACAAATTTACTTTACATGACCTAATGCCAAATTGATGACAAGCACCCTGAATGTATTTCATACGATTATGTGTTTGTAAAGTAATATGTACATAGTATGTAAAGCCTTATGCCTATATGAAATGACACTAATTTTGTAGATACTCTAGTATAAGAATTAAACTACTCATTAGTATTCAAATGTATCCGTCTTCAAGACACTACTTGTAATGTAAAAATATGGTTTAATACTATGACCCCATCTGTACCACTTGGATTTGGGGCAAAGTATAGACATGTACTAATCAATGACTTTTCTTTCAGTGTAAGCTGAAATATCATGACTATGTTACTAATTTGTGTGTAAAATGCTTTATTTCATGTACTTTGGACACGCATGGGAACTGGCGATTTCGCACACGAGATTCCAGAATGCACACAGAACAATGGACGTTTTATTATACAACACTGATTTTGGGCCTTTTAATGAAGATGTTTGTTGGATGATTTTTGGCCACATAGTACTGTCCATTGCAGCCTTGGTCAACCACCACCATTTTGCTCTAATTTTGGCTATGCTGATGCAGTCTGCTAATATCTCCGTTGGTTGGAGCACACTTAGTTGTCGAATTGCATGGAGGAATACATCAGAACCTTTTCCCCATGACTTCAGCTTCAATGCAACCAGCCAGATCGCCTACAGTGTGGTGTAATCTTACAGTGTTTTGTGTTCGTGTGCAGACCTAAAATGAATGTTAGGAGCTAATGTGCTATTCGTGTGCTTATGCTATTCAGTGCCTCCCATTGCAAACGTTGTCCACAGGTTCATTACCAGTGTTTAGGTATATTTCATGGTTCTTTTACATTCAGTGACCAAAATAAAATTGTGCTCTTGATAGATACATATGCTTTCAGAACTATAATGAGTCAATACCCTTTAGTCTGAAATGTCATTGTGCCTATTCGATTGACAAACGTTATATTGAAATCCTATTGTGGCGAAGCAGTGACATTATTTTGTACATGATCAGAAACCTATGTAGTCAAAAAATTTTACATGTATGTTCTAGCATCCATGAAAGTATGGCATCTTAAATGCATCACAGAATACAAAACTGACACTTTATCTTATACTAAGTGCACTAAAAATTTACATAGACTACATTGTGCACAAGATACAAATGTTCATTTTATGTTAAAAAAAATACTGATATAGACACATGGGACTTACACTACTGTGTATTACTTGTAATTACCTTATTTTCTCGAAAAAAACAAAACAATGATGACATTAGTTAAACTATCTTTTGTAAAACTTTGTATATGTTCATGTTTATTATTGTATATTTTTCCATTTGTGTATTACTTCTAGCTATCTCATTTTCTCCACTATATCATTTGTCAAACTATGTTCTCTGAAATTCTATATACATATACTTATGTTTATCATTATGTATATTTGTCATGTATTCCATTTATTGCTGATGTTCTGTAAATTTTGACATTTGCTTATGCCTGTCACATCCTGTACCACTCCAAGCATTACTCTTGTTGGTACTCGTTTGCAAAATTGCATGTATTTATGACTGTCACATTTTTTAAAATTTTCTATGAACTCCATCTGTTGTTTTGATCTTGAATATCTTGTATAAAAATGTTTATCAGGTTTTCATATTTTTCATGTTATATTTTGGATGTCATTGATGGATTTTTGGGACTTGAAATTCAGTAATTTTGCTGGCTAGGCAATGCCATTGGCATCACCCACCCTACAAAATTTTAATAGGTAGGAGGGGGGTGAAACAGCAAATTGTTCATTAACACAGCAATTTGATTTAACTATGGCCCTGATATTGATGTGTATACTATTAAATAAAAGACAGTGCATTAAACTGATTATGTGCGCAACGGATATTTTAAACAAAGAACAACTGTGACAAGTCACCATTTGAAACAGACACTGACTATATTAAAAATTTTTGACTGTGAGAAAGATATTAAAAAACCACAAATCACTTTCTTAATGCTTGACTGTGAGAATTTTATGCAGATCAGTTTCTAATTATTGAAATTTAGTATCATAGTCAATTAACTATCATTTACTATGGCACCAACAACGAAATCTGTTCAACAATATTATTAAACTCAATACTGCACTTTAAATCCACTAATAACTAATTATCAAGTGAAGGAAGTAGGTTAATTTTCTAACTACGTAAATGAAACAGGAAAGAAAGGTCAAGTTACTTATTATGAATAATCAGCATTACATTACCTACAACAACTTCTGACTTGCTGGCACTGCAGCCTCTGCTCTACATCGGAGCCATACACACAACTCAACCGCTCTCTAAGCGAGCTGAACCACAAGTGCTACTCTCTCTCAGCGCGAGCTACAATGCTATGCAATACATGATCTTTGCCAAAGATGAAACTTCACAAAGGACACATATCGATACATACAGTAGAAGCGATATTATACATTTTCTTGCAAGCAAGTTACTCGATACAAAACAGGAGGCACAATATTGGACATTTTCTTACAAAAATAATTTTTTATGGACACGTTTCAACGTATCCCCAATCCTTTTATGGGATATCGCATGTTCTTTTCTGATGGTACTCTGTAGCGACAGTGGCAGTTGGATGTGTAACATTACACTGAAATTTGCGAAAAACATTGAAGTATTTACTTCGAATGTGTCACTATATTGCTATAAAAATATTCATGTCATCTCAATTTACGGTACCACTCGACAAATACATGGATTTATTGTCAACAAATATGTCACGAACTTTATCTAAAACATTCATGTGGACAACGCAGAGTTGATAACACAAAATTGAAAGGCACAATTTTACTGTCTCTCTCAACCACAATTCTGATAGACTGTCTTTCGTTACCGTGCTATCTGAACTTCAATTTAACGCGAAAAAGAAATACCCAGAATCCCTAAACTAATCAGCGTCTGATATGGTATCCAGCGACTGTTCGTCAGCGTTTGTTCACTAAGTTGGCGCGGCTGTAAGACATATGATTTCATCTGAACAAGTAATCTTAAAATCTTGTGATCTCCATAGGAGATTATCAAAACACTATGTTCAACTTAAAGCATGGTAGAACAACAGAAAGTAATTCTACCACCCCATACCCCATCAATAGATTGGATTCACGTTCTATTCGTATGATTCTGGGATACCAGACATGCGATCTGGAGAAGGATGGAAGCTTCTCAAAATCTCCTAGAACTAAATGTAAATTTTTCATATGTACGCTTAATGTAAACAATCTGATGAAACCAGAAAAACTGAAACTACTAACGAATACGCTTGACAGATTCGACATCAAAATTACGGCATTGCAACAAACCTGATTTATAGATGAACATCAAAATTAAAGGTTCTATAAAGAAAAAACTTCAGTGCAGATCAACACAGGACCGAAATAGTTTGGCACGGGTGTTACAATTCAGTGGTCCCATTCAGTTTTAGTGTTTTGATTTTACGTCACATTCAGAAAGACTCAATATTGTCAATAAAATCTGGGAGGAAATCATACAGATCAACACACATCAACAAAAGACTACGGCCGGAAAGACTCGCAGCTATCTGATTACTTATAGAGGAAATCACGAATCAGATTCCTATACATAACATCAAGATTCCATTTGGCGACTTTAATGGACAGTTAGGAATTGAAACGAAACATAGAAGAACCACAGGATCATTCACCGCTCAGAAAAGGACCTATAAAAATGAAAACTTCATTGCGATGTTGCCATTTCGGTGCACAGGAACATGGCAGCCGGCCGCAGTGGCCGAGCGGACTGCGGCGCTCCAGTCACGGTCTGCACGGCCGCTGCGTTTGGGGGTTCGAATCCCCTCTCGGACATGGGTGTTTGTGTTGTCCTTAGCGTAAGTTAGTCTAAGTTAGTTAAGTAATTAGTGTTCGATTAATGATGAAAATTCTCCTCAGAGATGATAAATATTGTTAAAAACGAGATAGAATGGCTGGCCAGTACTTACCATTGTGCTGTACCGCCGATAGTAACACAAAAGTTGAATCAGAAAAAAGGGGACAAAAAGGACAAGCTTTCGGAACACAGTCCTTCGTCAGGTGGGAGATAAGGTAAGAAGAAAGGATGGGAACAGAAGGGAAAGGTAGTTCACGACCTAGGTCATGAAGGTGGCGTTTCAGGAGTGTGGACGTCAGAGATACTGCATGTATGTACTGAGCCGAGCCAGAGAGGATAAATATAACCAAAGAGGAAAGATCAAGTAGTAAAGAGAAGAGAAGATGAGTGAAATGAATGATGCTGAGGGGGTGTAGGAGGGGCGGGGTGTCTGAAACGTTTTCCATTAACAGGGAAATATGGATGGACACACACACACACAGCACGGAGAGAGGTAGAGAGAATGACAGAGAAGCGAGAAAGAGAGAGAGGGGGGGGGGTTAAGGAACGGATAATGAATATGTGAGCTGACGATGGAGGGGAGGGGGGAAGGAGGAAGGACTCTCTCTCTCTCTCTCTCTCTCTCTCTCTCTCTCTCTCTCTCTCTCTCTCTCTCGCTTCTCTGTCATTCTCTCTATCTCTCTCCGTGCTGTGTGTGTGTGTGTGTGTGTGTGTGTGTGTGTGTGTGTGTCCATCCATATTTCCCGCCTTACTCATAACTGTCCTTACATGTTCGTTCCACTTCATATCGCTCTATAATGTTACGCCTAGATATTTGAACGACGAGACAGCATCAAGACACGTTTGCAGTATATTATTAAGTAATTATGATTACATAATTATTCTTCCACATTCAGCGCCAGCTATTGATCAATTTTACACTAGTTCTTTTTTTCATTCGCTTCGGGTGATAATATATTCTACAAGTTTTATATTGCCACATTCACATGTTGTCCGAGATATCGTTCATGGAAAACATACGTATCAGATATTTATTTCGATGCGTACCAAGAATATAAATGTATATCTTGAAAGACAGGCGCGGACAACTGACTATGTACCAAGGTATGAATTTTAATATCATCTGCTCTATCACGAATTTCCCTGCTGTCAGGAGATAATATATTGTAGAAATTTTATATTTTATTTCATTTCTTATTTTTATTGTTTTCGCACTGCATACCACAAATAAAACTGATACGGTAATTCACTTAAATGAATATTAATCACACTTCCCGGTGCTTTGGTTCAAAATAAGACATGAAAAAGTATTACAAATATGAGAATATTATCATATACATAAAAAATATAAAAAATGGCCTGATGAAGGTTGGAACCTGGAGCCATGGTTTGACTAAGCCATGGACTGATCAACCGGCGACGGCGCTCAGAAACTCGCTCATAATTACAAGTGCCCAAGCTGCAGCATGAAAACACAAAAATGATAATTATTAGAACGACATTAACTTTTGACCCCAATATATTTGTAAAAAATGCACATCTTCCTACGATCTTTCGATGTATAGCATTGAAAACGTGATTTTCCGTCACCAACTTTGACCTTGATTCTTTTTAAAAACTACAGTGTCTAGTAAAACGTTGAACCACGTATCTCTTTATATTCAATATAGAACGTCGATGCAAAGTTTCTTCTTCTTGTCAGTTTTGGATTTGTGACGCTATGTCATATGCATCAACATGGCGTTGGAAATAGCCCAGTGCCGCTCTGGAATGGCCGAGCGATTCTAGGCACCATGTCAGGGATTGCAAGGCCGCTCTCTCCCGCCGGAGGTTCGAGTCCACCCTCAAGCAAGGGTGTGTGTATGTTGTCTTGGGCTAGTTTACGTAGTTTCTAAGCCTAGGGACTCATGACTACAGTAGTTTTGTCCCATAGTTAAAATAACAAAAAACTAGTTATGTGGGACAGAACTCTGGAAAAAGTAAAATGACTGGATTCAAACGAAAAATAATCGAACAGACTGATTTATTTATTACAGGAATCGAATGGATAATTTCAAAATATGTACGACAACGAATAGATGAAGGTGGTTAAGTTTGTGAATGAAACACACAAGATAACTGTGAGATATTCTGCAAATTTATTGGTTAACGAATCAGTTTTCGTCTGTTACGCCATCATCAGGTGAACATTACAAGTTCCAAATATCTTAAGTTGGTAAATATATATCAAGGAAGACTAGTGCTTTGGTTTATAACTAACCTGAGGGAATTATTAAGTTGTGGTGTATGGTCCTGACCGATAAAATATGTAACAATATAATAAATTATGACATTATCCTAAGAAATATAAATTGAAATAAAAGAAATTAACTGAAAAATAGAAATTGGCTGAAAATATTAACCAAAAAATGTAAAATGAAATAATAGATATTAGCTGGATAAGTGTTTTTTGTTAATTCCTTAAGCTAATTTATATTATTTCAATTTTTATTTCTTAGAATAATGTAATAATTTATTATGTTGTCACATATTTTACCAGTCAGGAACTTACACCGCAACTTAATAATTCCCTCAGGTCAGTTATAAACCAAAGCACTCGTCTCCCTTAATAGTTATATATCTACCAACTTAAGATCTTTGAAACTTGTAATGTTTACCTGATGGTGGCGTAACAGTTAATAAACCAATAAATTTGCAGAATATCTCACAGTTATCTTGTGTGTTTGATTCGTAATGTATAAAATATCCTGTCAAGAACCGATGGAACAGTCAGTGAATGTGGTTAAGTTTCTTTAACACTTGATCATGTTTTATTTCCCCATTTTCTAAACATGTTCAAACGGAAGGTAATAATAACAATCATTCCAAAAATCATATTGCAGAAAACTTCGAGAGACCCATTTCGCGTCTAAAAGTAACCACAAAGTAATTTTAAACTGCTTATAGGGAACCACTGATACGTGATCCTGAGCATTTCATGCGAACTTCGCCTTCCGGCAGGTAAATATTTTCGTCGGTGTACGCACGCTTCTGACGCTGGCGTGTTGATAAAAGTGCCTGTGGTTAGAAGCTGCTGAGCAGAGGCAGACAGGACGCCGCTCGGCCAGCGACACGCTCCAGCCAGCCAAGAGTCCGCCAGCTCATTAGCGCCTGATGGCGTTAGCGACGGCAGCGCCCAAATTGGTCCTATCGGCGGAAAACTGAATTTCTGCAGTTATCGTATTTGATGAGTTTGGGCACGTCTCCCGTGTCGTCTGATCCGTTTAAAAGTGTCGCCAGCGGGGCGAGTAACGAGGTTCGCAATCGATTTACTCACACATCGACTGGTTGACGCGATAAATGCTCCAAGTGTTTTAATTCGGCGGCAACACGATTAGCTTCATTTAGCCAAGTACAGTCGTTAAGGTGTCCACGCGCTCAGCGTTTAGTCGTTCGTTCGACTGTCGACAATACAGTTAAACAAAAACTTAGAATAGCGGAATTTGTGAACGCCGTATTACGCTCACCAGACAGACGTAGAGCATACCAGTGTGTTGGTTTATACACAACGTTGTAATTAGTGAACAGGCCAATCACATTGTCCATTTAACACACATATTACACATAGAGGTACATGAAGTCTTCATATTTTCAATGTATTCATATCGGATTACGAACTGCATCTGTACTGTAAATTGGCGATTTATTCGTATAAATATGAAACCAGCTGCTTTTATAGATGTCTTTTTCTTCTTCAGTCATTTTCCCAGAACCAACAACACAGCATCTAAATACACTTGGTGCAATAATTTCCAGCAACATCCACAATGCTGATGGGCCTACTCTAAAACTAGTTGGAATGGACAGTGTCTTGAAAGGAAGATATAAGATAAACATTAACAAGAGTAAAAACAAAGGTAATAGAGTGTAGTGTGAGAAATCAGGCTACGCTGAAGGAATTATGTTAGGTAATGAGATATTAAAAGTAGTACCTGAGTTTTATTATTTGAGTAGCAAAAAAACTTCTGATGGCCGAAGTAAAGAAGACATAAAATGCGAAACAGCTATGGGAAGAAAACTGTTTCTGACGGACGAAGCGGAATTTGTTGACATCCTATATCAGTCTAAATGTTAGGAAGTCCTGTCTGAAAGTATTTGTCTGGAGTGTGGCACTGTATGGGCGTTCAGACAAAAATATGATAGAAACGTTCAAAATGTGGTGCTACAGACGAATGATAAAGACTAGATGGCAAAATCACGTAACTAATGAGGAGATCTTCAACATAATTGTGGAGAAAAAGATTTTCTAGCATATCCTGACTAAGAGAAGGGATAGGTTGGTGGAGCACATTCTGAAACAACAAGGAATTGTCAACTTAGCATTAAAAAGAAGTATGTGGGGTAAAAATTGTAGAGGGAGATCGAGAGACTAATATAGTAAGCAGATTCAAAAGGATGTAGGTTGCAGTACGTATTCTCAGATGAAGAGGTTTCCACAGGACAGGGTAGCATGGAGAGCTGTATTAAACCAGTCTGTGGGTTGAAGACCACCACCACCACAACAACAACAACAACATAATCCATGAAATCAGCTGGTTGCATATTTATGCGAATATACGAGAGGCGGTTTAAAGGTCCGTGCAAAGTCCGAGAGATGGCACCAACGGCGTGTATCGAGGTCATGTTAAGTTTGTAGCAACTTTGGAAAAAAAACACACACCAAGTTTCAGCCATATTGATCTATTTCTATATGTTTGGCATTCGTGTGAATCAAGGTAGTCGAGTGATTGTCAAAGAATGAACGAAAAACAATTTCGTGTGGTGATTAAACATTACCTCGTGAAAGTCAAATCGTCTCAGGAGACTCTTGATAAACATTTTGGTGACTCTCCACCTTGGGTTAGAACAGTTTATAAGTGGATTCAAAATTTTCGGAATGGCCATATGGGCACATATGACACTGAACGTTCTGGACGCCATGTGAAGGTTACGACTCCAGAAATCATTGATAAAATTAGTGCTGTGGGCATCTCGAATGAAAGGGTGCGTAATATTTTGCATAAACATTTTGATATGAAATGGGGGCCGCGATTGCTCACGATTGACCAAAGGAATCGTGTGAAGTGTTGCAAGAAAGGTTTGCAGCTGTTCAGACAGAATCTGCAGGACTTAAAGCGGTGTTTCGTCACTGTGAATGAAGCATGGATACATTACTATACTCCTGGAAAAAAAAAGAAGAGTTCAAATGGTTGTAATTCTATGGGACAAAACTACTTTGGTCATAAGTCCTAGACATACGACCTACAAACCACTTGAACTAAGTTAAATAGCCTAAGGATAACACCCACATCCATGACCAAGGGAGGACTCGAACCTCCGACGTGGGAGGCCGTGCGATTCGTAACGTGCTGCTCCAGGCCGTTCGGCTACTTCCGCGCGGCTCCTGAGACCAAAGAACAATCTAAACAATGGGTTACCGAGGGAAAATTTGCACCAAAAAAGGCGATGTCCGGTCCTTCGGCCGGAAAGGTTATGGCGACGGTCTTTTGAAATTCGCAAGGAATAAACCTCATCGACTAACTGCAACATGGTAAAACTATTACAGCTGCGTATTATTCATCATTCATTCATTCATCCGTTTGAAAACCTAGCTGCCGTGGCGGATTAGCCGTGCGTACCGGAGCGCCGTGCCTACGGCGCGCGCGGCTGTTCGCCGTCGGGAGTTCGATTCCCCCCTCGGTTATGGGTGTTTATGTTGTCCTTAGGTTAGTTTACCTTAATTTAAATAGTTTGTAAGCTACGAACTAATGACCAAGTAGTTGAGTCCTATAGATTTACAAACATTTGAATTTGAAAACCGAGCTGCAAGAAAACCGCCTGCGATTGATTGATACAAAAGGCCTTTTCCATCACGGAAACGCACAGTCACACATCAGCAGTTGTGGTCTCAAAATTATTGGAAATAGGATTCCAACTTATCTCACATCCGCCCTATTCTCCAGACATGTCTCCCTCGGGTACTATTGGTTCCCCAGTGTGATGAAATTGCTGGCGGGTCGAAGATTTCATTCAAAGTCGTGGTCGTGCAATCAATGTTGCAACATACTAAATACGTAGAAATGCAGTATCATTACCTTGTGTTGAATTCTTTTCACAATGACATAATGTGAGAGATGCCTGACTCATAATATATCTCTGTATATTCAGTATCCGTCACCACTGCGGACAGATATACAAAATGGACTTGCGTCCTTACACTTCCACAGACAACACAGAAGCCCTGTCCCACCTCGCAGCTACAGCCGAGGGCGGGAACAGTAGATAATTGGTACGTGTATATCTTTGGCGTTTACTGCCAACCTAAGGAGGCTTACCAACATAACATTCAGTTTGTGGCCTCTAGGACTACCACTAGTACCACCCTTTTATAGAACACTGTGCACTATAGGATCTAGTGCCACCGTCTAGGGCAATCCTTATCTCTTGTACCTCCGTACAAAACTTTTTCGATCTGTATTAATCTTATTCTTTGGATGTTTATAATTCTTCAGTAAAAATAATGTTGTTCCAATCCCCGAATCTGACACAACGGTCGAATTAGAGTTTAGAGCCACCGATCTGAAAGACTGTTGTTCATGCATCGCCGTTATGGTACTGCACCTAGTGTTATAGCTTCTGGTAGTTTTGGATTCCCCCCTCCCCCTTTCGTTGCACCTCTGAAGTTTTGATCCTGGTTGTCCGGCAAAAACCTTGGAGCCTGCCAGCGGCTGCGTTGCTGCAGGATAATGCACGAACACACGTGGTACGGAATGTTCAAGACTTCTTCGTCATCCATCGGAACACTCTGCTGCTTCGGACTCTCCTTTCTCCCGATCTCGTGTCTATCGATAACGACTGATCGATGGAACTGGCCCGGGATATACCATCTGCTGCTACGCGGGATCAGCGTCGGCAATGTGTGGAGACAGCATGTATTGCTACATCGCAACGATACACCTAGATCATTTTTCATTCAAATTCAAGGCGTTTAGCAGCGGTTATAGGCAGCAATGCTGCATGTATTTCCAATAAAATGATCTTTGTACAATGTGTTATCTTTCAAAGAAATAAATTTCTCATCTCTCCGGTCGTTCTTGGTGTTATATTTCGAATGTCCAGCAGTGTATGTAATTTGCCTTTATAAGAAAGCGTGACTCAAAAACGGAAAAGGAATAGATAATATTGGGGAACGATTAAAATAATTGTAAACATAAAGGACCAAACTCCTGACGTCATTGCTCTCTAAGCCGCGGTGGAGTGGCCGAGGCGCTATGCTCCCAATGCTTGAGGCCGCTCCCCGTCAGGGGTTCGAATCCTCACTCGGGCATGGCTGTTTGTGTTGCCTTTAGTGTAAGTCAGTTTATAAACAGTTTGTAAGTTAAGGGACTGATGACCCGGCAGTTAAGTCCCATAAGCATAACAAACGTTTGAACATTTGAATCGTTCTCCAGTTTTACAAAATTCTTAAACTAACAAGGACAACGCTCACAGGACACACGGCCCTTAACACGCGCCGGTTAATATTATTTTTCTTTAGAATCATAAATACTATCGTGAACTGTGCAGGTGGATTCCTCAACACTAAAACGAGGGAAAATTAGATCTACATAACATCACCTATAACGCCATTGCCCAATTTTGACCATTTTTTGGTGATAATATTTCATTTTTATGCTATGTTAGATACTAAATTTCATTCTTGTTACATCGATTCCACTATTGTATGGTATGTGATGTCTGTACTTCATGTGCTTTGTATGTTTTATGAATAACTATATCATGTTTATTTTTGCATAATATTTTTGTAATTTTAATTGTTTCGGTAATGTCAATTATATTTTTGAATCGTCTTATGTATGTAAGTATTATGTAAATTTGTAATATCTCACGACCAGCACAGTAAAAGATATAGTGATTCCAATGTGAACGGAATTCCGTTGTAAATGAAAAGGTGGTGTTGGTGCACAGCTAACGGAGACAGAGTAGTCAGTCGAAGGCTGGCATTCACAGCAGTCAGTCTGTGGTGGGAGCACACAGCAGTAGTGAACCTGAGGGCACAGCACGTAGTGGCAGACTTGGGCTACTGTATTCTGCCCAAATATTTGTTTCACTTGAGGCAGAAGACCAATCTACGTACAATGGCCTCGGTGAACGTGCTGATGCAATGGTAACACTTACACTGTCTGCATATGGAGCTAGATAGAAGCAACTGGAACCCGCTGTTACAATGTCGGCTCACAAACTGCATGAGATGAAATCTGAGCTGTATACGCTGCGCCGCCACCTCGCCACTACTCCGCATCAATATCATCTCACAATATTTATAATTACTGTTTATAAACTGGTCGTTGAGAGATTTAACTTGTGTTTTGAATTTTTTTTTCTACATTTCTGTTAAAAGTAGTGTGTACGTAACCCTAATTTACCCCAAGTCACATAACCTAATAGGGATCCTCTGCTGTAAAGAATTATTAACAGAGTCACCCTATTTTTTTTTTTTTTTTTCTAAAAGCAGCAATCAATTTTTATAATGTAAATTTTTTGGAAAATCTTCTTAGTACAATATACAGTGCTGCAACTATAAATTTCATTGCTCTTGCACAATAGTATTCGTAGGAATAAGTTACTGTTTTGCCACATAACTAATTTAAATCATTTCATATAATTGAAATAGTTCAGACACGAACTTCCATGTTCCTATAAGTTGTCAGTGCAGTTTGAGTGACCTCATTCTAGATTCCAGGCTAGCAGATTTAATTGATGAACCTATTCAGCAAAGTGTTACTTAAATAATAGTTAACTGTAACAGAATCATTAAGTTCATGCTAGGGAGAAAGATTTCATTATTTTCAACAAAGTGATACATACTAGTCAGTGTTCTTTTAGTAGATTTTTGGTTATAGGTTATAATCATAACCAATTTCTCATTTATTTTCACATAATATCAGTAGATTTTTATTATTTTTTTACCACTAATTATAAGCCTTTCAGTAACTTTGTTTCTGAGTGCCACTTGCACTGCAATACTGCAATCTATGCTATATTCTATAGTAACAGAAAGTAACTGATGAGGTGAGACTTACCGTTACAATAATTTAAATAATTACTGCTTTCATTTAAATCTCTTTGTGATTGGTTTTTTTTCTCTTATGAAACAACACCAAGCTCCTAAATTTAACTGCATTTTTATCACTGCTTGGAATTCTTATGCCTCATTAGGCTGGCGACCGTGTATAAATTTTTATTAATGAAACGTTTTGTTAATAATTTTAATTAGTACAACAATAGTATTGCAAGATTACCTAAGTTAATTTTTTGTTTCATAGTAATCAGATTTCTTTTACTACTATAGGCTACACCTATTACAAACATAGTTATCACCTTCCGTAATTGATTTCGTGTTTGGATAAGTCTTTGGAGAGTTTCGGTCCAAGTCTTGTCCTTAGGCAAGCACGGGTGCCACACTTAGTGGCCCATGACTGTTCGGGTAGTCGCGGTTGTGTCACACACCGATTATTTTTTTTTTTTTTTTTTTTTTTTTTTTTTCGCAACGTAAGAAAAGCTATTTTAAAAAATCAGGATTTCGAAACAAATTGTTACTATTTTCTCCGCTTCCTTCCACATCTAAATGAACTCTTCGAATAACAGACTGCTCTATTATATAATGATCTGAATAAAATATTTAAAATTCTAATTACATTAAATTAAATGTCACGAGTTAAGTGACTGGTAGCTAATGTAATTTGTATTTTGTCGAGCAGCTATGGAACCCTCAAAATACCATCTACTAACAAAATAGTATTACAATTCTAAGTGTTCATCATCATCATCATCTACCCGCTTCAAGCTTTACACCATTAGATCTTTTTATCCTGAGATTTGTTCACGCCATCTCCATAACGGTCATGCCTCGTTTCTCTTGGTCATTGGGTTGTACTGTATGGTATCTTTAGCTACCTTATCGCCAGAGATGCTTGGACATCATCTTTCCAATTCAGTCGGTATTTTTCAATGAGTCAGTACATTTTTGACTCAGTATGTGACTGCGCCTTTTTGTTGCAACTGACAACGTCCGAGGAAGACTGCTAAAACAGTAGATACAAATCTGAATGAGTAGAGAAATGTTAGTTCTGCGAAGAAATTCTGTCCAAAATGACTAACTATTGAGATGTCCACCTCCGTAGTCCAGAGGACAGCGTGCTAGATTACCACGCAGGGGCCCAGGTTCGATTCTCGGTCGTGTTGGAGATTTTCTCCACTCGGGGACTGGGTGTTGTGTCGTCCTCATCATCATTTCATCATCATCGACGCGCAAGTTGCCCATGCTTGTATCAGGAAGGCCGAACACGATCCCAACTGGGTTCTAACGGCCAGAAACGCCACACGAAATCTTCATCAACTATTGAGATTAGTAATAATAATGGAAGTAGTAGTAGAAACCGCAGTCTATCATATACAATATCTCGACACTCACTGCTGTGAAAGTTGTTACCAACTGACAGTTGCAACGACAATAGCGATCCTAGTCGGCAGCAAGCCGATGAAGGAGTGATGTTTGTTTACAATTACTTTTGTAAGTAATTCACGAAATAGTTAAAATAATTTTTGCGTTACAAGAATTAGTAAAATATCAAGAGACATACATAATACGGAAATTAATGTAGAAACAGTCGAATTTAACTGATACGGTTGTATAAAGAACAGCTGCGTGCCGCACGGAGGTAGCCGTGCGGTCTGGAGCGCCACGTTGCGGATCGAGCGGCCTCTCGCGTCGGAGGTGCGAATCCTTCCTCGGGCAAGGATGTCTGTGTTGTCCTTAGGTTAGTTTAACTTAGTTTAAATAGTTTGTAGGACAGGACTGACGACCAACGTAGTTTGGTCCCATAGGATTACAAACATTTGAACATTTTGAACAACTTCGTCATGAAAAATACATGTATCTTATATGTATATTTCCAGCTTATTCCGCTGATTGTAAGTAGAATATAAACGTAAGAGAACTATAAATTTTAATTGAAGGTTGAAAACAAACGTACTGTTTCAGTTCGATTAATTTTTTGTTTATTTACAAACTTGTTTTCGGCTTATTAGGCCATTATCAGGTAAAGTGTTGACAGGCATCGACAAAGACGCTGTTGCTTAGGTTCTCAAGGATGGTAAACAAAGGTACAAAACACAGAATGCTCGGTCTTTAGGACATTTGTTGGAATTGGAAAAAATTATCTGTTGCCATGTAGACCTATGTTTGCGTAATCAGTGGCCTCCTTAACATTTTTACAGTGAAATTACATTGCATACTAAGTATTACTGAATTAGAAACTATCTTAACATTATTGAGATTGTAGCATATGTTGAGATTGTCATTTAAGGTGTACATTAAATCCTTTCCTACACTGAGTTTTCAGTTCACTTATTTGACCGCATCTGACAAGGTTCACATATTTAAATTACATTTCATATTACTGTACAATTTATTATAGGTATTGTTTTGTTCTTAAAGTCTAAAAGTAAACAAGATAGGAATGGGAATTGTATGTGTGATATTAAGATGGTCTGTTTATTTTAGACCGAAAGGCTTGATAGAGGTATGCGACCTTCATGATAAATTTTTTTTATGATTCTAAAATTGCTAGAGATTGCTTGAATAATCACTATATGTTATTAGTAGATTATTAATGTCAATTCACAACATTTTTCGGGCTTAGCCCATCATCTGGTGATCGATATTATATATATTTAGATTTGATGCATTCAAATTTTTCATTAAAATACTGTTGTTATGTATTGCCAAATAATACACAACAACAGTGTTTTAATAACAAATTTGAATGCATCAAATCTAAATATATATAATATCGATCACCAGATGATGGGCTAAGCCCGAAACATGTTGTGAATTGACAATAAATAATCTACTAATAATATCTAGTCATTATTCAAGCAATCTCTAGCAGTTTTAGAATCATTAAAAAAAAGATGATCTGTGGTAGGTAGCAGTTTTTTACATTATGTGAAGCTTAACACTGGGAATGTGCTCAACTGTACTTGGTCATTTAGCACTAGCTGCGGATTTTCGGTTAAATGGTTATTTCCAGTGCTTCTAACAGTTTTAGTTTCCTGCCTTTGTTGGCTATGTGAAGCACTTCTGCGTGGACCTGGTATCTGTGTCATTTTCAGAACGTTATCAACAAAGGTGTAGTCTGCCTTCTGCAATCTCCAGCTCCGTTCATTTTCAATCATTCTAATTTCAGTTGCCCTGCCTGTTTGACCTATATGCAGTTTACTGCAGCCACTGCATATGATTTTATAAACCCCACTGTTATTTAATGCATCCCTTGAGCCTTTGCTTTTGAATAGGATGTGAGCTGCAGTGCCTCTTACATAAAATGAAGTTCTGTATTTAAAGGGTTTGAAAATTCTGGCTAGCTTCGTAGATAATTTTCCTAAATATGGTATAGTACACCAGTTGGTCTTGGTGATGTATGTTTTGGTGATGAGAGTTGAGATGTTCTAGGAAGGTGTTGAGTTGTCTATTGGCGCCAGTCAACAAGCACAGTACGTCGTCCACATATCTGTACCAATATTTAAATTTATTACTAAGGGGTTCATTAAGTAGAAAATGTTTTTCAAAGTGGTCCATAAAGATTTCAGCTAATAGGGGGCTTTGAGGGTATCCCACTGCTAATCCATCAATGTGTATGTATATAGTACCTTGGAACTAAAAGTAGACTTCCTGTAGGCATGTTTGAGTAATCAATTTTATGTCATATACTTGTACACAGTTGATAACGCTCTGTAAAGTAGGTCTGTCGTAACATCAAGACATTCTTTGATTGATATGTTTGTGAAGAGGCTGCTAACATCAAAAGATACAAGTTTTGCACTGTGTGGGACAGGCACATCTTTAATTTTGTGAACTAGGTCCACTGAATTTATTATTCCCAACTTAGATTCAAATTTTGTTTTGGTTTTGATGCAGAAGTGTAATTCCTTGGAAATTTGTAGCTTGGTGCAGCTCAGGTTGGTACAAGAAGTCGTACAGGATGTCCTTCCTTGTGTAATTTAAGAAGTCCACACAATTTAGGAGCCACATGTTTACTAAATACTTGGCTTCATATTCAGGATTTATTTTTACAGGTTTTGGTTAGGTTTTTAATTTCATCAGTAAAGGTTTTGGTAGGATTTTTGGCGAGTATTTGGAAGGTAAGAAATAAACAAACATTTAGCTAAAAATCCCCAGCTGGTGGTAAATGACCAAGTACAATTGAGCACATCCCTACTCTTAAGCTTCACATAATGCAATCAAAACAGCTACCCATTACAGACCATCTTAATATCACACATACAGTCCCCATTCCTACCTTGTTTACTTTTAGACTTTAAGATCACAGCAATACCTATAATAAATTTACAGTAATATGAAATGTAATTTAAATATGTGAACCTTTTCAGATGCTGTCAAATAAGTGAATTGTAAACTCAGTGTAGAAAATATTGAAAGTTGTTGTTATGGTCTTCAGTCCGGAGACTGGTTTGATGCAGCTCTCCACCCTATTCTATCCTGAGCAAGCCTTTTCATCTCCCCATAAGAACGGCAACCCACATCCACTTGAATCTGCTTACTATACGCGTCTCTTGGTCTCCCTCTGCGATTTTTACCCCACACACTTCCCTCCAATGCTAAATTTACGATTCCTCGATGTCTAAGAATGTGTCCTACCAAGCGATCCCTTCTTTTATTCAGGGTATGCCAAAAATTCCTTTTCTCACCAATTCTGTTAAGTACCTCTTCATTAGTTACGCAATCTACCCACCTAATCTTCAGCATCATTCTGTAGAACCACATTTCAAAAGCCTCTATTCTCTTCCTGTCCGCACTGCTTATCGTCCATGTTTCACTCCCGTACAAGGCAACACTCCACACAAATGCCTTCAGAAAAGACTTCCTTACCCTTAAATTAATATTCGATGTTAGCAAATTTCTCTTTTTCAAAAATGCTTTTCTTCCCATTGCCATTCTGCATTTTATATCCTCTGTACTGCGACCATCGCATGTTATTTTACTACCCAAGTAACAAAACTCATCTACCACCTTCATTGTTTCGTTACCTAATCTGATTCCTTCAGCATCGCCTGATTTTCTAATACCGCATTCCATTATTTTTGTTTTGCTCTTGTTAATGTTCATTTTATACGCTCTCTTCAACACGCTGTCCATTCCATTCAACTGCTCTTCCAGGTCCTTTGCTGTCTCTGACAGAATTACAATGTCATCAGCAAAACGCAATGTTTTTATTTCTTCCCCCTGAACTTTAATCCCTATTCCAAATTTTTCCTTGCTTTCCTTCACCGCCTGCTCGATGTACAAATTGAATAACATCGGAGAAAGGCTACAACCCTGTCTTACTCCCTTTCCAACTGATGCTTCCCTTTCATGCCCTTCGAGTCTAATAATTGCGGTCTGGCTTTTGTACAAGTTGTAAATAACTCTCCTTTCCCTGTATTTTACCCCTGCCAACTTCAGAATTTGAAAGAGTGTATTCCAGTCAACATTGTCAAATGCTTTCTCCAAATCTACAAAAGCTAAAAATGTGGGTTTGCCTTTCCTTAATCTATCTTCTAAGATAAGACGTAAAGTGAGTATTGCCTCCCGGGTTCCTATGTTCCTTCTGAATCCAAACTGATCTTCTCCAAGGTCAGCTTCTACCAGCTTTTCCATTCTCCTGTAGATAATTCGTGTTAAAATTTTGCAACCATGACTTATCAAACTGATGGTTCTGTAATATTGAAAGTAGCTTGTTAAATTTTTTTATGTAAGATCTCGGCAGTAGAGATCTGCAAATGGAAGTTAAAACGCTCACTGCTGCTCTAAATTACTTTGTGAGTGGCCACAGTACTTGCGCAATGGAAATTTATCTAACTGTTCACTCCTTAAAGGAGTAGCCAACGTTTTAACAAACACTAAATTAATGTTAAAAAGAAGGAATAGATAATTAAATATGGGACGGGGAGCATGAAATTATAAAGCAGAGGTTTGATACTTTAAATCATCATCTATTCAATAAAATGAACAAGCAAATAATTGTGGGGAGACCAAATTAAGCACAATAAAGCACACACCTATACAACATTGAATTAAAACATAAAGTTATTGCCCGTAATAAAATTGTGAACACTATAATTGAATATGTTTAACTACACCATTTTTCAGTTCGAGTGCATACCTCCGATTTAAGCTTCTCAATTCTCCAACGCACCCCACCTATACCCTCCTATCCAATCCCTATATTTTTGTCTATTTGTTTATTTAGTTATAATAGTGTGTAGGTTTCTAATATTTCTAATATTTGCATCATTTTGTGTTTTGAACAACCCTTAAAAACATCAAATTCTGGTTTAATTTTATTTTTATTCACTATAGTCATGTTGTAGGAATTTATGTTTGCACTTTTTCTCTATGTATGGTATTTATGTTTCCTTTTTCAGTACTATTAATTTACAGATTTCATTCAAATATTTATTTACACGGTAACTGCTCCATCAAAGAAGTCAATTTACTTTTCTGTGTGTAATATGTCTTCTGTTTTACAGACAACACAAGTTTTTGACTGAACTTCAGTAAGTGTCTGATGGTGGCCTAATAAGCTGAAAGTCGATTCACAAAATAAACAAAACCGTAGATCTAACACAAAGTTGTGTTTTTTAATCTTCATAATGAATAAGGTCTACCAAGAAACGACGGAAAAATCAGTTAACATAATTGTTTGTTTTCAACTTTAAATATGGAAATGTTCTGCCACGAAGAGATGAAAGAATCCTTTTATAAGATAAATTTCAATTATGTTCTGATCTTACTATGACAGCCAACATTTTGACGCGTGAATTCAGTGCGGAGTCTAGTGATTCCCAAGTTTTTACGACTCACTCGTCTTTCTTGTACCCGCATATTCTTTTGAGTGTAATTATTTTAGTTTAGAAAACAAGATTCTTTAGCTTAGAAAACAATATTCTTACCGATGTGGTTCAACTGTAGCAACAATTGTGGAATTACGTTCTTCTTTGTTGGAAAACAGTTTGATTGCTTTTGCTTTTTTATTGCCAAATCTGTGACGTTTATCCTTCAGATACAGCTAAGGTAGCTGATTTGGTACGTTAAATACTGTACCTATTGCATTCTATATATGTTTCCTATGTTCCACAATAATCGATATTACAGGAATTGTAGCGAAGAGATCTTAACGTTCCTGAGTAAAAGAGCGACGTCTTTCTGCCAAAGGGTAGGTCTTCTGGTGTTTCCTAGCCATTTTTTACTTTGAATAGGCACTGAAATTACTCATTAAATGCTTCAGATTACAAGATAATTGTAAATGAACTATACTGCAATGTACCGTTTCGTACTTTGTCAGGGATCTTAGGACACCTAAGAAAGACAATTGTGGAGCTATTTTATTACCTATTTTATGGCACCACAATACTTCCCCAACGTAAAAAATATGTTAATATCAATATAAACTGTATTGTTCGCACTCATCAAATATCGTATTCAGAAATTTAGCTTGCCGGCAGCTTGGAACGCTGCTATCGCATTGTTTAACAGAAGTCTGCGGGAGTGTCGTGACTTTATAAATTACACTGTGGTAGAAATTACCGAGATGCAATATACAATATACAATTCGAAGTCCGCACGGACTGCGGGTGTGTTCGTGCACTCTAAGGCGCCTTGGTCCGGAATGCGCGTCTGCTCACCGTCGGAGATTCGAGTCCTCCATCGGGCATGAGTGTGTGTGTGCGTGTGTGTGTGTGTGTGTGTGTGTGTGTTGTCCTCAGCTTAGTCAGTTTGAGTAGTTTGTAAATCTAGGGACTGTATTTTAGTCACAAAGCTTTATAAACATTTGAATTTGAACTACAAGTTTAAGAATATTATTTTGTAATTGTACTGAATGGTAAACAGCTTTTATCGTTATCCAAATGTAAATTGGCATGAGTTGTGTGATTTCATTACCCTATATCGGTTACCGAGATGACAGACTGTGGCAATGTAGGAATAATATATATTATGCAGAGTGTCCGTATGTAGGTGTGTTTTTGTGTACGTGTTGCATAAAAATCTACAGTTTTATTCCAATCTTTATAATATTTTGTACACGTAAGCTTCAATCCATGAGGACGGTCGCCGTAAGTATAAGAATCACGTACGATTCGTAGTTCACGAGATATGACGTCATAAACAATGAGATGCGCCAAAAACTGCTGCATTTAACGACAATGCTCCTAATTTTCTCCTAAACCACTGGATTGATTTCAACCAAATTAGGTACAAACATTCCTTCCGTGGGGTAACAATTGCTGCAGGGTTAATAATCAAATTCGACACTTGGTTCAGAGGATATGAGGTCATAAACAATAGGAATCGCAAAACACTGCCACATAATTCAACCAGATTTTATTCATACACTGTATTAGGATGAGAGTACGTAGCGACTTCCAATAAACTTTAAAGATAATTTCAAATCTTTATTCTATTTTTTCCTCGCTGACAACAACAGTAAAATGATGAAAGGAAAAAGAGTTTCTCGCTTACTACTTTTCCGCTGTTCATGAACTAAAATGGAATTCGGTATGACGTTACAGTTTATAATTTCTACACTACAGATCAGTGGCGTAACTATGGGGGGAGGAGGGAGATAGAACCCCCCCCCCCCCAGAACCCGAAAAAAGAGGAAAAAAAGAAGAAAAAAAATCGTATAACAGCAATCTGGTAAAGGTTGTTTTACCATAAGCTTTCATTGGGAGTGAATTAGTTTCGTCAACGGGAGTGGTAGATGGTAGTCTGTTTGGAAACTGACTAAAATTTTGCTCGTCAAGCAGATCTATTCCCCCCCCCCCAATCCAAGTCCTAGTTACGCCACTGCTACAGAGTGTACCCGCAGGAAATTTTACAGACTGTACACACATATTACTAAATATACCTTCAAAATTGTATCACAGTACAACAGGTATTTCATGAGATATGAACACATAGTAACGTTCATGGAAAACCGCCCCATCACGCACCAAGTTTAGTCTATTACTTCTTTATTACTAATTGTATTCCCAAGAGATTTTACACAAATGAGGAGGATTAAATAAATAAATACTCGGGCAACGCGGGTTTTCTGCTAGTATTTAATAAATTTTGAAAGTCCATTATTGCCCCACCGCTCTTTTTCTCCTCTTCCGTTAACCATTGTCTGTCTGAAGAAAACATTCCGAAACCACTGTTAAACATAAATCAGCAGGATTTGTCTGGTAACTTAATGCTAATCTGTCATTCCCCCTTCCCCTTTTGCATGAAGTGACTCATCATCCCTCATGATTTTTCTCTGGTGGCACAGTAATCGTTTCAAGATTCTACTCCAATAAAGAACCGCACTATGACTTACACAGAGGTTCACTCATATATGGACGCAGATGTTTGGTGAAAGAGGCTACAGAGGACTCTCCGTGTGACAGACGACCAGTGACCGTGAATGAGGGCATCCATTTGTAAACAAGGGTCTAAGTGGAAAGCGCTGTGATAACTGAGCAAACGCGGCGGATAAATAGACAGAGATGACTGCGACATACTTCAGATCTTATCGCGCGTTGCTCAAAGTTAACGCAAGAACTCTGTCAAAATAGAAACAATAAACAAGTCTCACGACAGGCAAACGTTTCCAAAAGGCAAAGTTCGAGATAAGACATCTGCACATCTTTCAGGTCCAAGTATTGCGGCAGAAACAAAACAAGACATGTTTCGGTTGTATCATTGAACGTGGAGCAGCAATCACTATAAGTCTCCATAAATGTGTTATACGATTATCAGGTAGAACACAATCATCTTCATTTAGTCGTGACGTGTGTTTTATAAGTGTCTGCTTGCTCAAACAATTCATAAAGAAAATTATGATTCTACGGTTTTACGAAACAAACTTACAATGAGCGTCATCGAAGATGCTTCTAGAACGATTCCATCTCTCTGAAGATTAAAACCACTACTTTAAAAGGGGCCCTTAGTACAAAATCTAAACAGCAGATATTAAAGTCGAAGGACATGAAAGGGACACAGCGATTGGAAAAGGAGTAAGACAGGGTTGTAGCCTTTCTTCTGCGTTGTTCAACTTGTACAGTGAGCAAGCTGCGAAGGAATGCAAGGAGAGATTCGGAGAGGGATTTATGATTCATTCAGAAGAAATAAAAACTTTACGGTTTGTCGATGGCATGGTAATTTTATCAGAGACAGCAAAGTATCTAAAATAGCAATTGAATGGAATTGAAAGTGTCTTGGAAGGAGGATATAAATGTAAATATAATGTTGATGGGGCACTTTCTAAGACGTCAAGGAATCGTGAACTTAGCATTGCGTGTGGGGCAAAAATCTTAGAGGAAGACCGCGAGGCGAATACAGTAAACATATACACAATCATGTTGGTTGTCATTCCTATTCTCAGCAGAGGTGAGGATTACACAGGACAGTGCAGCATGGAGTGCTGCATCAAACCTGCCTGCAGACGGTTGACCATTACAGCAACTGTCATTTTGTTGACCGTAGACGGTTTTGAGGAGGGGTGCCAGGGCAATGGCTGTGAGTCCTCGAACGGATCCTTGCCTGGAAACTGGGCCTGATTAACTCGATTCTGAAAAAAAGTATTTGTAAATCTAAGAAACTTAACTGTTACAGTTGTTAGTCCCTAGGCTTACAACTACTTAAACTAACTGATGCTAAGGACAACACACATACCCATGCCGGAGGAAGGAATCGAACCTCCGACGGGGAGCAACCGCGTGCACAGCAGAGAGGCGTCTTAGTGCGCACGGCCACTCCAACACGTCAGAGGAATGCAGAGATAGGAACAGAGAGTGTAGGAGGTGATGGCCTTGCATAACCGACCATTTACAGGAAATCACTATTGAACAAGAACGAGTCAGGCCACAAAGAAACTGTGTTAACCAAGTCTTGTTACTAAGTACCTTAATTGGCGCTGGATTCCAGCAATCCATCTATTGACTATTGTCGTCTTCCATATATTTTTTATAAAACTGTAATTTATTTCATGTCGCTGGATTTGCATTTTCTTGAAACTAAAACCCCACTGTTTTCGAAGCACGAGGAATAGCATTTTTATTTCATGTTTTAAAATATTAGTTTCTGAAATGTTAGTTAATATTGCTAGGATTTTGTTATTTTAATAATTTATTATGTTAGAATGTGTACTTGTTTTACTTTTAAGTGGATGTGCGAGGATCTAATGGCTGTTTGAATGTGGGTGCTAATAGCTCACTTTGCATTGTTCTCTCTGGCTCAGAACCCTGTTGCTGATGCGACCATAGATGTTTCTACACCCTTTCGTTACAAGCTAGTCAACAAGCCTTCTCCAGGGTGAGTCTCATGATCTTCTCTCCCCTCCACCGCTGTTATCATGGGTTTTGCCCAGTTTTCGGTAGCTTCCCTATCTCCTGGTTGCTCGATCATCAGTTTATGCTCAGTCCACGGTGAGGTAAGGTTGGTTCTGCTCTTGTGTCTGCGGAGATGGTAGCGATTCGTTGTGTAGCATGTTTAACTTGAACTTAGATTCATATTTTTGAATATTTTTTTCTGATCTTGCATGGAAATATGTTCAGGTTTTTCAATCCAGTGATTTCCAAAAGATAAATGCAGTGATATGTGTTACTAGTTGCAGTTTGATAACGGCCAATGTGGCAGTGTATGAACTCTGTGTAAATTCTCTCTAGCGTTGTGGGGCCCGATTTCTAACAGACGATATGTTCATTTTTGTACAGTGCATGTAAAAGCTTTCTCATCGTTTCCCTCCGTGGGTGATATGTGTTCCACGTGGTTGGTTCTTAGAACAAAGCCTTCAGCTTTCACTATTGTTTGTTCCATGCACATCAGGCAAGTAACTATGCGTGTATCTTTCTGATTTCTACTAACGTTTGGTGATCTTCTCTCACCACCTATTTTAATTTTGCTGTTTCTTGTCCGATCTTATAGTATGTACTCAGTCTTTGTCAGTAATTCTCTCCGAGCCTTGTACAACCTCCTTCAATAGCTTGCTCTGAAAATCTATGTATTTCTAAGGGTTGCATGCTGCAGTTTTCATTATCACTTTTCCCATGTTTGTAATTTATTTCATTTTTCTGGTTTTGAGACTGGACTTCATCCGTCTCTGTAATCGCTCCCTATCGCGTGTAGCTGCATTTCATTCGTTTCCTTTTATAATTCTAAACATGAGGTTTGTAGTCGCTGGGTAGAAAGATTAGCCAGCAGGCTGCCGTTGCCCAGGGGACGCCCGAGTGGATATTTCCCACTCTTCGTGGAGGCTCTTTCTGTGTCCCCTAGACTGCGGTCTGGAATGGGTAGATGCAACAAGAATTTTCACAAGTGGGGAATCAGTGAAAGTGTTTTGTGTTCGTGCAGAAACATACAGACCATGGACCACCTGCTGGAATGTCCGGAAGTAAATCACCGAAGAGCGTGCACAGCCCAAGACCTGATGACCTGCAGCAATACAGCAATAGTATATATAGACTTCTGGAAAAACTAGACATGAAGTTGTTCATACGATTCTTGTACATAATTTTCATGTATTATAGGTTATTGTAAAAATGTGTAGACATTATTATTTTACAATTTGTGAATTTATTATATACTGTTTGTAGCTCGCATACGAAATATATATATATATATATATATATATATATATATATATATATATATATATATATATATATATATATTATAAACATTTATATGGGTTGCATGCCGTAGTTAATTTTCTTTATTTTTCGGAAATTGAATTTATACCTTTTTACCTTTTTATCGGTTTTCGGAACCACGTGGGTCCGAACTCCGCATTCAGGGGTTTGCAGCTATTCAGCTGAATTCACGCCAGTGCCTAGATAGTTTACTCTTACATTGCATCTTAAAGAGTCCGCCATGATTTTGTGTAATGAATCTGATTTTAACCATTTCCTTCCCAAATATAGAAATTGTGAAAAAGTGTTATATTTAGTGATCAGGTTCTCTTTAAAATAATTGAAATAACATTACAAATATTACAAACTAGCAGTACGTGTTGTAATTTGCACCACCCATAATGTTGCGCTGTTTCCTAGTAAAAAAAAAAAAAATAGAAAAATTTAGTTTTTATGATCACATTCTTCTATTTGTTCAAACTTTGCAATATTGTCTATTATATGATAACTCTGACTTACACTGATGGTGACACTCATGAAATATTGAAAAACACTCTGTGTGAAGCTGAACTTGACATTTCTTGTGTATGTAGATCGTCTGACGTTTGTACATCTTGCATCTTTTTACGAAGTGTTAAATAATTGTGAAACTTTAACACATGTACAGAGAGAGCAGTGAAGGCCTTTTAACACATGTGTGATGAGTTTTGTATAGTAAGTGCATTTCGACTGCATTTTGTAAGACTAAATTTTGTGTTGCGTGTACGCAACACTGGGAAGAAATGGGTTAACCACTTCACCTTCATTGGAGTGCGATCATGTAACGTAGCCGCGTGTCGCCATTAGCGTGTTTTCTCGCGGTCTATACTCACGCACCATCTCAAATCAGGCACGACAGACCAGAGCCATCTTCGCAATTTTATTGTATATTGTGTTGTGTAGTACCTCCAGGTTTGCTGAATTTCGCCTATGATAGTGGCGCACGACAGACCAGAGCCATCTTCGCAATTTTACTGTATATTGTGTTGTGTAGTACCTCCAGGTTTGCTGAATTTCGCCTATGATAGTGGCGCACGACAGACCAGAGCCATCTTCGCAATTTCATTGTATATTGTGTTGTGTAGTACCTCCAGGTTTGCTGAATTTCGACTATGATAGTGGCGCCTGCTTCTGCCTCGTTTCAGAACGCAGATCTTGGTGAGTTTCGCTATTGCATTGCGTATGTGTGAGCGAGAGAGTGTTGTTTGTAAATCTTCCCCCCAGTAGCGTTAAGTTCTGAGTAATTTATGAATTTCGATGGTGGGCACCGTCAGTATTAGAACATGTACATGGGATGCTTTTTATTGTATTAACAAAATTTGTTCCCCATTTTGCTTGCGTTTGACCTGAATAAATAAGTTAAGTTCAGTATGATTTTGACTTGCCTACAAATTGTAATTTCCGAGCACCTTCCCCCTTTTTTATTTTATACTGTTTTTCACTAGTGCTAAGAACAAGCTCAGATTCAATTTTTTTATGTTTAAGTTCCGTTGCGCCACAAATGTTTTTCTTTAGCGACTTTATGAAGTAACTTTAATTGTGGTGGCTTGTTTATTAATGCCTGTGTGTAATTTCCTGTGAGCTGCTACGTATATTGGCCTCTATATCTTTAACTTCCTGTTATTAGAGTAATTTTGAACCAAGTCAGTTCTCATTTTGGGCCAGGGAACAAGGTTTTGCAGCAGCGAGTAGCCGGTAGCTCACGCGGACCTTCTGCTAATTTTATTAGTAAAATAACAGTAAAGTCTTACGTGGATACTTCCTACAAGGAGAATTAAGCTGTTATTATGTACAGTGGTCTACTTTTAACTTAAGGGCTGCTTGCGATGCAGTATGTAGAGAAGGTGTAATCGGCAAACTCCTTAAAAGTGATACCTTGTAAGAATCAGGCCCATCCTACTAATAACATGTTTAATGACAGAACATTTCATGTAGTAATGTGACATGAAATCATTAAACACAAGAAACTAAATAATGGATTCCCGCAAGGGTCAGTGCTTGTCACACACTTGTTCAGTTTATGTATCTCTACCGCTGCGGCGGAGTGGTCAAACGCATTGCTCCGCTATCCTCCGATGCGCAAGTCCGTTACCTGTCGGCTGTTCGAATCCCCCCTAGGGCATATATGTTAGTGTCGTCTGTTGTATAAGATAGATCATAAGTGATGAAACTTCCTTGCTTATTAAAATTGTGTGCCAGAACTGGGACTCGAACATGGGAACTTTTCATTTCGCAGGCAAGCGCTCCACCACTGAGCTACCCCGACACGACTCACGGCTACCCCACACAACTTCATTTCTGCCAGTACCTCGCCTCCTACTTTCCAAACTTCACACAACTTCTCCTGCAAACCTTGCAAGAATGGAGCGCTTGGCCGCGAAAGGCAAAGATCCCACGTTCGAGTCTCAGTTCCGGCACACAATTTTAATCTGCCAGGAAGTTCCATATCAGTGCACATTCCGCTGCAGAGTGAAAGTTTCATTCTAGATCATAAGTAGTTTGTAAGTTTAGATGCTGATGACCCTGTAGTTAAGTCCCTTAAGCTTAACTAACATCTTAACATCAGATATACCCTCTACAAGATGTAGAAAATTTGGGTATGCAGATTGTTGGGCTCTTGCCACCAAAGACCTAAGCTTCGAGATAGACAGAAGACTCTCTGTTTTAGGAAAAATATTTTCGAAAATGGAGACTCCAACCAAATAGTTGTAAAACTGAAGTTTATGGTCTTCACCTGAACAACCCAATAGCATCAAGGAACCTCAAACTGTACTTCGCTAACACTCTTCTCCGCCATAACAGACACCCCAGATTATCTAAGTGTTACAGTCGACAAACACTGAAACACTGTCATTCCAAGAATATCTGCGAAAGAGTGCTGTCAAGATTCAGACACGTAACAACATAATTTGAAAACTGTTCTTGGAGTGCAAGTGCAAATACTCTACGCTGCTCGACTCTAATTTTAGTTTACTGCAGAGTATTGTGCCCACGTCTGGAATGAACATTCTTCCTGTACTAAGCATTGTTCCTCCACCCCACCTTCACAAATGCATTGTTCTGATGAAAGACAACAATATGATCCATAATAATCAAAGATTGCCCGTTCATGAGGATATTCCCCACCTGCATATAGACAGACTTAAGACGTTGATCCATCTGTACGGCAGAAATCCTTTTAGGTACGATTTCAACTTAACTGAGAGATGGTTTAATGAATGGAGACAATTTGCTCTGGCTCTGGCAGAATCCTTAGATATGCCATGAATTACACGAAAGGTACCTGGCTTTGAACAACCTCGAAAATTATGGTCTAAGTTAAAGCGGATCCGGACTAACCACGGTGCGTATGCAGCTATGCTGCATAGATGGAGCAAGAAGCCATCTTCCTACTGCGACGGTGGTGTTGAGAGGCAAACTGTGAAGCACATCACACAAGAATGCCCAATGAGACGTTTCAGCGGAGAAACAAGTCAATTTTTCCTGGTGATGCCACAGGCAACTACCTATGTAAATAATGTAGATATAAATCTGTAGATTATTGTACTGATCATGTATATGCCATACGATAAATAAAAATAAATAATACGGGAGATAACAGAGAGCTGAGTCCCCACTCAAAACCCTGAACTGGCGACACTATTAGGGGCTGAGGCGGATCCAAGGGAAGCGTCAGTGGGGTCATGACCCTCACCTCCCCCCCCCCCCCCCAAATATATTTTTCGTATGTAGAATTTTTTGTACATACGAAAGCGTATGAAAATTGTGAGAATAATGTATATATGTTTATATGTATATTTAAATGGATCTATTTATTTCTTTACATCACATTAAGGACTTCAGACATCCTCTTTAGATATTGTTCACTTGTGTCAAAGTCTTTTCGAACCTCCCACTCCCTCCCTCTCTCTCGACTTAGGTGGTTCAAACATTCAGCATTCCTCTTCTTAACACACTCGTATAGCCATAGTTCGCATATCCAATTACAATCGTAGTGCTAAGTGAAATACCGAGTACACACTTCGATATGACACTGAAAAAATTATGACGTTATCAAAAATCCGATTACAGTTCTCTAATTAAATGTGTGACAGATGTAGTTTGCAAAGATTTTGACACATATTTTACAGAAAGAGTATTTTACGGAATTGCAATTTATTACTCATTATTCTGAAGAATTGTGGTATTTCTCGTCAGCGGGACATTAAACCGTAATCTTCGATTCTTCCACTTTTATGTATTTACTGGCGTAAGCAAATGATTAGGTATTATTGATACAGTTATCATTACATTAGCCGGCCGCGTTGGCCGAGGGGACTGAGGCGCTTCAGTCGCGGTCTGCACGGCCACTATGGTCGGGGCTTCGAATCCCCCCTCGGGCATGGATATTTGTGCCGTCCTTAGGATAAGCTAGTTGATAAGTAGTTTGTAAGTTTAGTGACTGATAACCCCGTAGTTAAGTCCCATAAGCTTAACAAATATTTGAACATTTGAACATTACATTAGAATGGCATGCTTATTATGAAAAAAAAATTGAAATAATTATATAAAAATTACATATATTGGCGTTATTAAATTCATAGTTATTTGATACGTTCCAAGTGGGTTTGTCGCCAAAGTGCATTTTTCAGGCAGTGTGGGTGGGAGGATCCGAAAACACAAACATCGCCCTGTGACCCTCTCCAAAATGGAACACGCGATCCGCCCCTGTTGGCGGCGGCCTGTCTCAGTAGTCCAGCAGAGGACTTCATCTACATAGATACTCTGCAAATCACTTTTAAGTGCCTGGCAGAGGGTTCATTAACCACTTTCATAACTTTTCTTTACCATTCCATTTTCTAATAGCGCGCGGGAAGAAATAACACCTAAATCGTTCCGTTTTTGATCTGATTTCTCTAATTTTATTGGTATGGTCATGTCTCCGTATGTAGATGGGTACTAGTAAAATATTTTCACATTCTCATGTGAAAGTCGGTGATCTAAATTTCGCAAAGAGAACTCGCCGCAACGATTAACGTCGTTCTTTTAATGATTTCCACCTCAAATTGTGCAACATTTCCGTGACGCTTTCCCCTCTATAACCAGTGCTTTAGTTGAAAAAAATTAGCCGGAAAATAGTTTAGGCGGTAATCTGCTCATTCCACATGAAATGAGTCAAATGGTCATTTTTAGAAAATCAAGAAAGTAAAGACACTAACCAAACATAGCTATAATTTACAGATTCGAAACTCATTTTGAATGTATTCAAGGGTTTAGTGTATGAGGATTTCACCCATCAGCTTTGGACAACGACATCTTATTGTAACTAATCAGACGATAAGAGTGCTTGTTGCTACCGGGAATTAAATGCAGACTTAAATCACAGGAAAACCATTACAAAATTCGGACAATGGAACTGCGTGAACTTTTAAAGACGGAACCAAGCTCTTAGCGCCGGAAAAAGCAAAACTGGCAGCGTTACCAACCATTGAACATGTACACCTCCAGCCGGATGTAGAAGCATAGGTCAAAGGCATTAAAATTCGTTTCTATTTTAGTTCCTATTAGTGCTACGACACACTATTTTATAATCTTAGACTGCTGTGCGAAAAGACTCAAGTAAACATAATATTTACGGTAAATATTTTATCTTGACAGTGAGTCGTTCTCAAAACGTGTCGTGCTAAGCATGAAAACATACGTTACTTATGAACTGTTTCATGATTTGATCAATCGAAATTAAGTCAAAATGTTGCTCTTTGGAGCAAGGTTCTTAAACTCTTTGGAGTCGGTAAGAAGCATTTACTCTGCCTCGCTTCCGACTAGGAATTGACTAATTAGAACATATGACCGTTTGTCAGCAGTGGCGTAGCTATGTCACCAAGGGCCCCGGGGCAAAAATGACATTGGGGCCCTCTTTACACTAATACTGCACAGATGCAAAACTACTTCATCATCAGCTGCTTACCGCCCACTGGAAGACATAATAAGGCAAACCTAAATACTACTTAGTAAGCTTTAAATGGAGAGTGGCGTTTTTCAAGTCGTGGGGAATTCGTTCGTGTTTCCTCAGGCACCAAAGTCAGAATGAAAGAATACTTACTGGAGTAATACAATGCTTCAAACTGTTAGATTGCAGATGTTGGCAAAGATGTGATTTCTGATCGGTAATTATCAGTAAGCGTTTTCGTGACTGCAGTACATTATAGTAATAATATGGGTACACAATTAAAAAGTAGTCAATTTTATCTTAACAATTATTTTACAATGTTTTCCTGGTTTGGTTTTTGCAAAATCATCAGTAGTGTCTGTTGAATCTAGACTTGATGCAGCCTTGTTTTAGATTGCTATGAGTGCCAAATGTCCGAGTCAAGCTTGAGCCATACTGTACCTCAGATGTGTTTTGCTGCAGAAGAATAAAACTGCCGTAAATACTTCCGTAACCTCACATTCTAATAGTGCATATTTTGTTATAATTTCCTTACATAATTGGCGAACTGTCCATGTTGGGGTCAATTTGAGAGGGAGAAATTTAAAGTCGAAATTCCTTCATTCAACTAAAATATTATATACAGTATAACGTTTATTATCCGAAGTAATTTGGGGACATGGATATTCGGAAAACCGGTTCATTCGGACATTCGAAGTGTACACTTCTATTTGCCAATAAGAAGTACTGTACAGTAAATGTATGTATACTGTAATTGGAGGAGCGCGATCCTTCACATTGCGCCGAGCCGGCACGCCGCAACATTTGGAAGACGCAGCTGTTGTGAGCTGCTTTGATGCTGCCGCTACTTCTGCTGCGACGCCGACCGAAGTGTGCCGATTGTTGGACACATTGGCTGGCCGCTTCGCCTGTCTTGTGAAGGCCCAATTAGAAGCATTGTTCCGCCAGTGGGAGGGTAAAAGAAATTAAAAAATTCGAAGCTCTACTGTATTTTTATTTATTTATTTTTTTTTTTTTTTTATCGTCGCTCACGAAGGCCGAGGGGCCCCTGGAGCTCGGGGGCCCCGGGGCACTGCCCCGCCTAGCCCTATGATAGCTACGCCACTGTTGTCAGATTCCATTGTAATTGTGCGAAAGTGCAATTTGAACGCTTCGACGGTTATGATCGCAACTCCAGCGAGCCTAAATCCGAAATCCATTCGACAATTTACAGTTGGTCTATTTCTTACAGATTTAATAAAGAATGTTAGCCGGTACGATAATATCGAGTTTGAATTTAAGGCGGTACGCCGTAACGTCTCGTATCGGCCCAACTAAAGCACTGCCTATAACGTGATAAAACAAAACAAGCTGCCCTTCTCTGAACCTTCTCAAAGTCCTCCGTCACTCCCACATGGTGAGGGTCCCAAACTGGACAATGGTACTCGAGGAGAGGACGCACAAGTGTGACGTAGGCAATCTAGTGGAGCTGTTGCTTCTTCCGAGAACTTGAGCCCATACGAAGTCAAGTTGTTGCACTTCGTCGAAGAAAAGGAGGCATCACGTAACTTTTTTCATCTGAGTGTATAATTTGTAGTGTTGGTAGATGGGGTGTGCTTTATCAGTTTGTATCCTGTAATATTAATTCTTGCTACAGGAGCTTGTGGTGGCTGGTGAGTTTTTTGAAGTGCTATTACGTCAATGTTATTATCGGTTGCCATTCTGCTTAGGTACTCGCGTTTGTCTTTGGAAATTCCTTCTACATTAATTTGTAAGATACGTAATGTAGGGCCAAAATGTCTTGTTGGCTGGCATTTAGAAATACCGTTTTCTTTCATTTGCTGCTGCTGGTAAAGACCGTGAGAGATCGCTGATCCAGTACGGTCGCCATTTGTGTAGACTTTTCGCCGTCTTTTTTTCGAAGGACGTTGCCCGGGGTGTACCATCTTGGAGGTTGTCTACACTGTGCTCCGTTCTGGGAGAGAAGCTACCACACGTACAAGGTAGACGCGCAGCTCCGGATAATCACCGGCACATTAAAGTCTACTCCAACACCGTGGCTCTCCGTCATCGCTAACATAGCTCCACAAAAATTAAGAAGACAAAAAGCATCTTTTAAAGAATGGGAAAACATAGTAAAAATAATTGAAGGAAAATGTTTACCAATGCTAGATGTAATAAAAAATTGCCCGAATTAACGTTTGAAATAACGAAATCCGATATGGAATAACTGCTATATAACAGGAGAGATCACCTTCAATCTAAAAGACAACTGGAAAAAAAAGTGTGAGAATTCAGTAAGTAATCAGCACCTCGTAAGTGATCCCTCAAGAGAACTAAAAGGGTTCAACTTTGCAAGAAAAGACTCGACCAAGCTCGATCGCATCAGAAGTGGGGACTGGTGGGGCACCTGAGCAGACGCTGGACCACATAATATGAGTGTGTCCAAAAAGAAAATATAGTGGCTCCGCTGAGGACTTTATAAAAGACACACCTCAGGCTATAAAGTGGATTCAAGATCTGGACACTGATGTGTAGCCAAAAGCTTGTCTCGCTTGATACATGTCCTAATTCCAAGTGTTCTGTCATAATATATCATTGATCACTCACATGTACTGCAAATGAGCTCTTGTACAATTATATATATTTTCACGACGTTACAGCGTTCAATGATTGAAATAAATCGCAATTTGCGATTAGTCGTGGCTTCACTGTACTAGGTTTAGATGGAATACCAAAGAGCGGTGAATGAAAATTTGTGCCCGGTTGGGATTCGAACCCGGGCAGACGCGTTGACTACTCCGCCAGCGAGGACACAGTGACCAGCCCCACTGCAGAGGACTCTTCCCTTCACGTCTCCCGCCATACACAAATCCCCATTCGCCACGCCCTTTCTTATACCACAGTCTATTTGTTCTGTAATGCTCGCAGCCACAATACTGTATTCCCGCATCAGGGAGAACAGACCATGCCGGCCGCGGTGGCCAAGGGGACTGAGGCGCTCCAGTCATGGTCTGCACGGCCACTACGGTCGGGGGTTCGAATCCCCCCTAGGGCATAGATATTTGTGCCGTCCTAGTTCGTAAGTAGTTCATAAGTAGTTTGTAAGTATAGGGACTGATGACCCCGTATTTAAGTCCCATAAGCTGTACAAACATTTGAACATTTTGAGAACAGACCATGAGGTATCGAGACACAATTAATTGTCGTCAGGGCCCAGCCTTGGCTTGTATACAATATATATATATATATATATATATATATATATATATATATATATATATATATATATATATATATATATATATATATATATATATCTTGACGACGTTATAGCGTTCAATGTATGAAATAAATCGCAATTTGCGATTAGTTGTGTCTTCACTGTACTAGGTTTAGATGGAATACCAAAGAGCAGCGAATGAAAATTTGTGCCCGGCCGGGATTCGAATGCGATTTATGACATTCATTGAACGCTGTAATGTCGTCAAAATATATGTAATTGTATACAAGCCGACGCTGGGCTCCTGACGACAATTGTGTGTTCTCCTTGATGCGAGAATACAGTATTGTGGCTGCGAGCATTACAGAACAAATAGGCTGTAGTGTAGGAAAGACATAGCCTGGCGAATGGAGATTTGGGTGTGGCGGGAGACGTGCAGGAAAGAATCCTCTGCAGTCGGGCTGGACACTGTGTCCTCGGTGGCGGAGTGGTCAACGAGTCTGCCTACAAAACAGGAGATCCTGCCGGGCACAAATTTTCATTCGCCGCTTTTTGGTATTCAATCTAAAACTAGTACAGTGAAGCCATAACTGATCGCAAATTGCGATTTATTTCTTGTACAATCTTTTACTAATATTTGTATATATATATATATATATATATATATATATATATATATATATATATATATATATTCTTGTTCTTTGTGTAATTATATCGGTATATATACTGCTGTCATATGCCATACGATAAATAAATAAAATAAAATTTGTAGTGTTCTTCGAAATTCTCTGAGCTCAAGTTAGCAAGGTGTTGCCTGTCGCAGATTCCCGGCCGCAGCTTTCTTGGCTCACCCTACGTCCCGAACATGACCGTGGGGGGAGACGGTCGCAGTCTCAGAGGAAGGGACCGCCGCAGGCCCCACAAAAAACGGTCCGCTGTGGCGGCAGGCAGGATGCGGCGCGGCGCGAGTAACTCATACCGCTGCCGGCGTGTTCCGCTTTTCACAGCCGCCGAAACTGCCTGCTCGGCCTCACGCTCCGACACACCCAGCTCGTAATTAGCCGCTTTGATTTATTGCGGAATGTATCTCATTATCCCTCCCTCCCCGCTCCCTCTCCCTTTTTTCCCTAATTAGTTTCCGCCGTAGCCCTCGTGCGCCCTTTTGTCCTGCCGCCCTATTGTGTTTTCGTTTGTTAATCACGGCACTACCGCCACGCTCGGCGAAGGAGCTTTACGCATTTCGGCAGCAATTTATAGCCTGCGGGGTAGGCGGCCCTAGGCTGAGACAAAGACAGACCCAGAAGCGGCGACAGCGCAGGGGAGACGGAGAGCGCCGAGGAGCTGTTGACAGGCGGCCAGCTGTCTGCCGTGACGTCAGTACTCCTCGCCTGCAAGGTCAATTGGCGGCGGTTTCACGGCCGCGCGTGACTCAGGCGTCCGCACACGAGACGGCCGCACGCGCGTACGCGAGCATTAACTCTTTAACAGGCGGCAGTCTGCCGCGGAGGCCGTCGTAAAACGGCCCTTACGGTTATGGCATTGTGTTTCTTCGGCCGCGACACGCACGAACCCGACCGGCCCTTTTCCTAATACGCCATAAGCCCTGCCCGGCTGTAATGAACTGCGGGCACCGAAATCATTAGACGACGGGCGCAAGCTGTAAATATTGTGACGGACGTATCAGCGCGCAATAAAAGTGTCACGGGTTGTATACACACTCAATTTTTTTTTCTCCCTGGTCGCCGCCACTGCCTCCGTGACATCGTACACACACGCACAGGAACGGAAGACGAAAGTTCAGGGACAGATGAGAGCGTTCCGTTCTGCATTGTCACTAGCAAAGGCTGCTATGGTAGAACCGCTCTAAGGCTGTGGTCACAGTGGCTCCGATGTCGGTGGGTTTTACCGACGACAGACGTCCGCGGAAAACGGCCGATCGTTTCAAATCAGTACTCCACTATGGGCACGGTCACAGTGTGGCCGATCGCATCGCCCGAATGTAGAGACTTCGGACGACAGTCGTGAAATTCAAATCAGTTTGTTTTCTTCGGTCAAATCGACCGACGTTCTCACATGCTAGATATGGACAGTGAGAAACTGATATGCTTAGTGAAAGAAAGAGATTGTGGCACCCAGAACACGATAAATATCACAATCTGGATTTAATTCGGAATCTATGGTCTGATATTACGTAGGGTTGCCAGATCTCCGGGCGCCGCCCGGAGTGCCCGGGTTTGGAATGAATTCTCCGGGTCTGCGGGCCAATGACTCTCATCTCCGGGCTTGAGTGTAACCTTCATCTTAACTTTTTTTACGACGCGTTTAAGTACTATGCTCATGTAGCGACGATCTACATAGAACTTAACGTAACTTAAACTAAGGACGAACATAACATCCATGCCCTACGGAGGGATTCGAACCTCTGGCGGGAGAAGTCTCGCGCACCGTGGCAAGACGCCTCAGTGCGCTCGGCCATTCCCGGCCGGCTCCTCTCTAGTAATTATGAATAACTTTATATAAATGTCAATTTCTTATTGCAACAAAACGCTACTTTTCTACTCTTCCTCTGAAAAGTTTCATTGTTGCGTCGGTAGTAATTGGCTAGCGTATTATTAAGCAAACACTGTTGCGGCAACGTGTCAACTGGCGACGTCTATTATTTGTATTCCTTTAAACCGTCTTGATTGCAAATATTTTTATTAGTTAATGACGCGTTTCGCCCTTTAGCAGGGCATCTTCAGAATATCTGCGTGACAGAATTTACACAAAATTACAAGGCGGAATTACAAACGGTTATAATGGTACATGGGCTTATTTTGTGTTAAGAAGACAGTATATATGGTAAACAAAGCTTACAATGCGCTCTCCGTGGTGTGGCACCTTAAGTTGTTATTGCGGTGTTTCTATTTTTCTGGAATTTTTTGGATTTCCTTGTGGCCCTACAAATGATCGGGTAACAACGAATTACAGTTGGAACATACTCGGTAAAGATGTGAGAAACCGAAGGCCACCCCTAGCAATGTTCCACGGGGGGGGGGGGGGGGGAGGCAGATACTTGCTGGAAGGGAGTAAATGATTAGTTTTTTCTTTTCTTTTAGAATTCACGTGTAATCCTGGTTTGGGGGGAGGGAGTTGGTCGCAGTTTGGGGGGTGGGGGGTGGGAGTGAATCATTGGCCAAGAGGGAGGGGGGGGGGCAGGTCTGGTCTCCGGGCCAGCCTCGAGTTCAACCTGGCAACCCTAATATTACGGTTTATTGGAAACCCCAAGTTGGTTAAATCCTGTATCAGAAACTTTAGGCGTGAATCATAACCTAAAAAATGTGTTCAATCCGGGATTGTGGCGCATCTTAATGTGATTGTAGTGGCTCTCTTACGTTGTTTTGCATTGTGATAATTGGGTATTAGCTGGCCACAAATTATTCTTACTGTTCTTTAACAAGGTGTTGGGTGTGTTCTGTGAAATGATCTGCAAATGTGGTGCAGGCCTACGTATGCTTTCGCTTTTCAGTGGTTTCTGTGTTCAAAATTATTCTTAATTTCACACTTGTGTTTCACAAATATATTGAATGACAGTCATTGATGTTCAATGTACCATAACTTAATTTCGTTCATCATAATCGGAGGTTTCTGGGTGGCCTTTAACTGTGTTCTCCATGGATTTAAATACAGAAAAACTGCATCCATTATGTAGTTACTTTTATGCTTAGCACAACGCATTTTGAGAATTTTTCGCGCTTTTAGTGTCTTTGTTTACATAAATACATCGTGACTTTTCCATGTGTATTTTATGCAGCTCTTGCACAGATGTAGTCTTTTTGAGGTTACTATAGTGAGGGAAATCGTAGCATACATAATAAAATCTTTGCAACTTTTTTACATACTAAATAGTACGTCTGTCTATACTTTCAGGTACTGTGTCTGCTCCATTAAACTGGATATCACAACACAAAAATCGTCCCTTACACCGGTTTTTCTAAACAGGTAGGCCTAAGTCACGATTATTATGTTGTATATTCTGAGTAATGGAAGAGGCACAATACCTTTAAGCACACAGAAAAAGTTATGGTTTCTAACATTAGGATAAAACACACTCCTCAATATTTATCGTCCGATTTTCCGAACTTCAGTAGCTAACCTAAGAGAAACAACTACAGTGCATTAGGAAATCACACATTGAAACGTCGAAAAAGTACCGTACTTATGTAAACAAAAGCACTCGAAGATGCAAATATAGCTCGAAATTCGTTGTGATAAGCAATAAACTTCCCTAACAGGTGTAGTTTTTCATTATTTAAAGCATGGAGGTTAAATGGTGTATGACTGTACAACTTCAAATAAATTCAGCAAAACTGTAATATTGCTTGTCAATGACACCACGAAATGTCACAAGCATGTAATAGAAATTTCTCCTTTTACCGGTACCTCACATATTCGTAACGATTGTCTGGGAACAGCAATAACTGAGGACAATACACAATCTTCTTCTTTCCAGACAGGTGTATCTCATTCGTATGCATTTGAAGTCTTTATTAATAACAAAAGCACTAATTTCGAAGCATAACAATGTCGGTTTGATCCGTTGCACCCCAGGGAATTAAAGTCTAATATACTTCAGACACAACACATTCAAACTTAACCTAACTTTCTCCTTTAACCGGACCAAGTGACAAACTATATCGGATGCAATGTGACCATACCGTCGGTCGATGTTTTCAGTCCAACTCGGTCGACTTTGTCTGACGACGATCTGACGGTGCCACTGTGAACGCAGCCCTATACGACCCTGGATGGTCCGTCACTCCGGTTAGTCCGACCCTGCTCTGGCTCGCGAACATGTGCCGACTTGTCACTGGACACCAGTCGGACCATTGTTGCGGTGTCTATCGCTGTGCATATGGTTATACTGTACGCTATTTTGCAGTTTTATCCTTTGTTGGGATTAATAAAACGTCGTTGTTTGCTTTATTCCGTATTCTATACAGTACTTATTAGATTAATTGCGTTTACAGTTATGTGTTTTTCGACATGTCTGGATTCAAACGTAAACGCGTAACTCTTTCAATAAATGACAAATTACCAGTGCTACAAAGACTGGACAAAGGAGAATCTCTCCAAAAAATTGCAAAGGAACTGAATGTAGGTGTTACAACAATTAAGGATTGGAGGAAGAATCGGAAAGACACTGAATCCTATACAGTTACGATTGATGGTGAAAACACTCTGAAGAATCGCAAAACATTAAAAAAGCCAGAACTTGAACTGCTTGATAACGCATTGTGGATGTGGTTTTCTCACGATAGAAAGAAAGGAAAGCTAATATCCGGGCCATTTCTCAAAGAAAAAGCGCTAGTTGTATACAAAAAAAAAAAAAAAAAAAAAAAAAAAAAAAAAAAAAAAAAAAAAAAACTGGAAGCCGAAAGTAAATTTGCTGCCAGTGAAGGCTGGACTGATTTTTGGAAAATTCGTCATGGTGTCCGATTTGATTCTATTTCCGGTGGAAACCTATTGGGGAATGCCGCAGCTGCTAAGGAATTTTCTGTTAAGTTTCAAGAATTGGTAGAAGAAAATGAACTGTTACTCTGCCAAGTGTATAACATCGTTTTCCCTCTTAGAACCAATACACATTATAGCGTATGTAGACGTTGTTTAGTTAATATACCGTTTAAAACAGCGTAAAAGACATCTTTTTTACATTACCTGTAGATGTCTTTGAGTTCTTAAATCGTTTAGTAATTTTTTTTGTACTAAATGTCTTTTTATAGTTTTTGCAATAAATGTTACATTTTTCGGATAATCCGACCATTTTCGCGTTCCGACCGTGGTCCCGGTCCCGAAGGTGAAGGATTAGAGGGGTTCTACTGTACATGTATCCTAACAGCAAATGCAGGTTGTTTAACCCTGGCTTAGTAACATCCGTCAAAATGACGGCTATGTTCAAATTGTCAGTGATCTATGACGTTTCGAGGGTCAATTGATGAACAAGTGTACACGCGTAGAGTGTTGGTTTGGAATCACACTCGCAGAATTGACGAGTGTTGCTAACAAACGTTCAAAACTCTCTAAAAGACGGGTGTTAGTAGCGAGCGTTAAAACCAGATGTAGTTACGCAGGGTTAAGAAAACATCCGATTGGATATAACCTGGTCAAAGTTAAAGACGCCAGACAGACAATCGACATCGCCCTAGAGCAGTGTTCTTCAACCTTCCAAGTAAAGATATTCTGGCGACACCCTCCCAAATAAATAATCCCCTCCCCTCCCCCTCTCACTAATCCTAACAAAACTATGTTATCTCGAAGGAAACAAATGTAATCTTTTGCTACAGCTTTCTTTTAAATTGTCGGACGAATTTCGTTTTGTTTATTTTTGGATAGGGCACATTCTCCTACTTTACTCAATATTTCTGACAGACAGTACTGATGTCCTTCCATAGGGACGAGAAGGGGAACTTAGGTTATCATTCTTGTATTTCAGAATTCATGCACAGTTGTCATATTCTTGTATTTCAGAATTCATGCACAGTTGTCATATTTTATTTCTTTGAATAGGCAGCTCCCATTACAGATCTGTTTCATCTTGTATTGTTGATTGCAAAGTCGTTGAATATGGCTGCAAAGTTGAGGTTCATACAGAAGACATTGAAGAATTCCTTGTATTTGGGATTGTATTTCTTGAACATTCTTCAATTTTTGAGACATTTATATGTATATACCTCATCTTAAAGGATATTTTACTAATAGTGATTCATCAGATTAAACTTCTAAAACATTAATTTTGACGTCATTCCAAAAAGAAGGGCAGAATTGCAGAACTAATGGTGTGATTGTGAAGAAAATCATGTATAACTACCTTGTACAGTCATATGAAAATAATTAATAACTTCTGAAAATAAAATTACACCAAAAATAATTCCTACCAATCTGGGTTAACCAGTGTTTCGCATTTCAGGCGAGACTCAGCTCGAAGTATGCTCATTAAGAAAGTTCCCACTGTAAAGACAATTTTAACGAAGTACATTTTTTTTTTTAATTTTTCAGAACTACTTATTGCGTAATGTTCTTTTACCTTTCGATTGGTTCCTGAAAACAGTTTTCAGGCTTTGGGATCGTTCATAATTAACCCAATATATTATAAAAATATTTATGATCTATTTAATTAATTAATAATTATAATCAATGATACACAACGAACTCAGTAATTTTAACATTAAATTAATTTCACTTAAGCATACGTTTTTGTGTTTCTGAACCCCTAGTTATTATTATGGTGCAAGCAGTTCACACTGTGACGGCGATCCCCAGAGCGAGACTTTGCGACCTCCCTAGGGGTCGCGACCCACAGGCTGAAAAACACTGCTCTAGAGTATAGAAGCTGCGCACACCCTGCAGACTTTACGAGAATTGCTGAGAAGGACGCAAAAAAATGCTACCCTGCTGAAGTAGGCACAAATGGAAGCAAGTCACACGGGGGTTCGGGAATAGCAATATTTGTTAATAAGAAGCTCATTTACCAAATAGAACTTAAACAGTCAATCGGAACAATTTGCCATTCCCATTACCCTTGAGTTAATAACCAATCTCTCGAATTTCACACCGATAGAAGGATGACTATGGATTCGGTTCGAAATCCGAAGAAACACACTTCTTGACTGAAGAGCTACGATGTAAAATCAGTAGGTTGCAAATCAAAAAAATGTTGAAATGTTTGTTAAGCTTATGGGACTTAACTACGGGGTTATCAGTCCCTAAACTTACAAACTACTTATGAACTACTTACAAACTAGGACGGCACAAATATCCATGCCCGAGGGGGGATTCGAACCCCCGACCGTAGTGGCCGTGCTGACCGTGACTGGAGCGCCTCAGTCACCTCGGCCACCGCGGCCGGCAATCAGTAGGTTGCAGACACACAACTGGCAGGTGCATTTCAAATGGGTTAAAGCACATTGAGTGATATGGGGAAATCTCGCTAAAAGAGCGGTTCGGTCACGAAAATCAATACGCTACAGCAAAATACCTACAAGTGCGGAGAAAAAGAAACTTCGAGAGGAGTTTAGGGACAAATGGGAGATTGAGTGGCAAAGAACTTACAAAACTTACAAACTATTTATGAACTACTTAACACTAAGGACGGCACAAATATCCATGCCCGAAGGGGGATTCGAACCCCCGACCGTAGTGGCCGTGCAGACCCTGACTGGAGCGCCTCAGTCCCCTCGACCACCGCGGCCGGCTGTCAAAGAACAAAAAACGGGGAAAACCGTGTTTTCCTACGATTCGACAATGTTTAATGATTAGGGGTCGCGGCGGAGTGGCCGAGCGCATTAAGGCGCTATGCTCTGATGCCCGGGGCCGTTCTCCGTCGGGGGTTCTAATCCTCCCTCGGGCATGGATACTTGTGTTGTCTTTCGTATAAGTTAATTTATAAGTAGTCTGTAAGTTTAGGGACTGATGACCCCACAGTTAAGTCCCATAAGCTTAACAAACACTTAAACATTTTGTTTAATGTTTAAACTCCCAATATCTCCTAATTTTAAAGCAATGTTAACAGGTCATTGGAAACTGAAAGCCTGTTATCAAAGGTTTAGAATAACTGAAGAAAAACGTGCACATGTAATAGAAATATTCAAACTATTGACCATCCTTCTTTTCGAGTACTGTAACATACTGAAGGAGAGGAACAATTTCAGAAAAAAAAAAAATAGCTGACAAAGGAGGAGGATGGTCCGTCAATAAATCTGACTTCGTGCGTAAATTCACTACAAATTTTTACAACTTCTGTAATTAAATAAGATTATCTGCTATATAAAACTCGTTTGGTTTTTTTTTATGTAAAGCGATAAATCTTGTACATTACTTCTATTGTAAATCCTTCAACGTTATGTGCAGAGTGTGTGTTTGCCAAAGTAAATAATGTAACCGCCCGAATTTATTCTTCAAACATGTAATACTACTACGTAATGGGGCATGTCAAATAAATAAATTAAAAAATATCGATTGCATGAAACTACATTCGCTACACCTTGATACACCTGTGATATGTACTAAATGGAAACTTCCTGGCATTTCCCTGGGGAGTGTCAGTGAATTTACTGAAATCAAAAATCTGAATGGTTCCAGGCGGATTTCAACCACCATCCCCCCGAATGCGAGTCCAGTGTAATAGCACTGCGCCACCTCACATAGTCTAAAGGTAAGGATAAGAGCGAAAAAGAAATATGATGGGAAGAGGAAAGAAGAAGGAGGGTAAACAGTAAAAGTAATTATTGTTGTTGCTAAAGAAGAAGTATGAGGAGGAAGGAAACTAATGAAGTCCACTAAAATATTAAAAGGGCGAAGTCTTAATAAAGTAGATCGATAGGAGTCTCAAATTCGACTGTGCCGAGCAACAGCACCATGAGACTTAACGTCTCTCTGACACGGTGAGATTGTTTTGTTTTGTTGCTAACTACTATATAGAGGCACTAGTGTTATTAGCAGTGATTCTATGCAATCTAAGTCTCTTCTTCTTCCTTTTCTAACGATTTTCCCGTTTGCGCGGGGTCTCGTGGTTATACTGTCGATTTGGGATGTCCTTCCTGTAGCCATCCCAATTATTCCCCTCCCCCATCGGAAGGAGATACGTGTAGTCCCAAATGTCTGCATGTGGTGTTACACATCTGAAAGTGTGCGAAAGTTTTGCTAAGCGTTTGTGAATCGTGTAACTAAGGCGAAACTTTGTATCAACTCGATGTTCACCTAGGCAGACCTGACCATCATAATAAAAGAAGAGAAATGAGATCGACAACAGAAAGATTTACGTGTTCCTTTTTCCCACGAGCTATTAGAGAGTGGAACTATAGAGAAATGTTATAACAAGTGGTTCAATGAACCCTCTGCCATGCACTTCAATGTCATTTGCAGAGTATCTGTGTTCAAAAAAATGTTCAAATGTTTATAAAGCTTATGGGACTTAACTACGGGGTCATCAGTCCCTAAACTTACAACTACTTACGAACTAGGACGGCACAAACATCCATTCCCGAGGGGGGATTCGAACCCCCGACCGTAGTGGCCGTGCAGACCGTGACTGAAGCGCCTCAGTCCCCTCGGCCACCGCGGCCGGCAGTATCTGTGTAGGTGTAGATGTAGTGAGATGCGGAATACCACCTAAAACCAAGTGAAGTCTCGCTGGCTGGCACACAGGAGAAGTGCACGACGCGCCTATAACCCACATTGTAAAAAAAAAAAAAAAAAAAAAAAAAAGGGGACGGACTGTCACCCCGGATGATCTGCGATCTGTTATCGACCGCGCGATCTGAGGCACAATGTCACGGATTGCGCCGTCACTTCCACCTGAGGTTCGAGTCCCTCTGTCATTGGTGTGTTGTCCATAGCGGAAGTTATTTTACATAGTGTTTCACAACCGATCACCTGAGCAGTTTGATCCCTTTTTTTTTGCACAAACTTTGAAATTTGGGTGGGCGGGGGGGGGGGGGACAGTCTTGATGCTGCGACGTATCCCCCTCGCTCATGCCAATAACGCGTCCTCTTTTAAACTGTCTGACTTGAGGGCATGGTAAGCGAATACGTCTGCTAAATGATCCATTGTCTTCACTTTACAGCGGCAACTTGTGCCTAAGCCGTAGGTGGTGTTACGCCACGGTGTAGATGTTAACCTTGAACCCAGTGATCAACGTGTTTCAAGTGCTAACAATGTCTGCAGAACATCCTAGTGTATGTTGTTTGTTGTTGTGGCCTTCAGTCCGGGGACTGGTTTGATCCAGCTCTCCACCCTACTGTATCCTGAGCAAGCCTCTTCATCTTCTCATAAGAACGGCAACCCACATCCATCTGATCCGCTAACTACATTCGTCTCTTGGTCTCCCTCTGCGATTTTTACCCCACGCGATTCCCTCAAATGCTAAATTTACGATTCCTTGTTGTCTAAGAATGTGTCCTACCAATCGATCCCTTCTTTTAATCACAGTATGCCAAAAATTCCTTTTCTCCCCAGTTATATTCACTTCCTCTTCGTTGGTTGCGCGGTCTACCCGCCAAATCCTCATCATTCTTCTGTAGCACCAAATTTCAAAAGCCTTTATCGTTTTCCTGTCTAAACTATTTATTGTCCAAGTTTGATTTCCATACAAGGCAACACTCCACACAAATGCCTTCAGAAAGGACTACCTTGCACTTAAATTAATATTCGATGTTAGTAAATTTCTCTTTTTCAAATACGCTTTTCTTCCAGTTGCCATTTTGCAATGTACATCCTCTGTACTACGGCCGTTATGCGTTATTTTACTACCCAAGTAACGAAACTCATAAAACTCATTTACCACCTTTATTGTACCATTACCTAATCTAATTCCTTCAGCATCACCTGATTTTCTAAGACTGCATTACGTTACCTTGTTTTGCACTTGTTAATGTTCATCTTATACGATCCTTTCAACATCCTGTCCATTCCGTTCAGTTGCTCTTCAAGGCCTTTTACTGTCTCTGACAGAATTTCAGTGTCATCAGCAAAACGCAATGTTTTTATTTCTTCACCCTGAACTCTAATTTGTTCTCCAAATTTCTCTTTGCTTTCCTTCACAGCTTGATCAATGTGTAAATTGAATAACATTGGAAGAAGGCTACAATCCTGTCTTAGTTCCTTCCTAATTATTGCGTCCCTCTCACGCCCTTCAATTCTGGTAACTGCTGTTCGGTTAATGTACAAGTTGTAAATAACCTTCGGTTCCCTATATTTTACCCCTGCTGACTTCAGAATTTGAAAAAGTGTATTCCATCAAAATTGTCAAAAGCCTTCTCCAAATCTACAAAAGCTAGAAATGTAGGTTTGCCTTTCCTTAATCTATCTTCTAAAATAAGTCGTAAGGTGAGTGTATATATCCTGTAAATATGAACTACCTATCTGTAGCTTTTTTTCTGAACATGGCTATAATGTCCACTACACCTCAGTCACGATAGTGGTTTAATATTGAAGTGTCATCTATTTCAGAATGTTTCGAGTCTCTATGTCATCGGCATATTTGTTGAAAAGCAGTTACAACATTGCTATCGAAGTGGCAACCTAAGAAAAAAGGAGTAAAAAGCTGTCCACTAAAACACTACGTGACACTCCACCTGGGGACGGTGAGAACCTTGGAAATATTAAGAAATGACTGAGTCAGGAAATCGCTTCATTTCATAAAATGAAGTTACGGCACTAGCAGAAAATGCAACGCTCGCTAATCGCCAGTCTGGATTGTGGACGGCAGCCTGTCAGGGAACTCAGCTGTCTACCCCGATTTTTAGGTAACTCTCTCTTCACAATACTAAGTTCAAACGTGACTTCATTTTGACTCAATGCCGAGTATCGACATGGAATTGCCAAGGAGCTTTGGTGCGACGAAATCATGTCGAGCTGTGCTTTGGTTTCACTTTCTTTGCTATGTCATTCCATGATAGTTTCACAAAAGTCAAGCAAACATGAAGTTGAAACCAGTAATAAGAATGTAATGGAAACGTTATTTTGCTCTTAGTTTTCTGCCTACCGACATAGGAATACACTCTAAAATTGCCAGACAGCTAAAAAAAAAAAAAAAAAAAAAAAAAAAAAAAAAAAAAAAAAAAAAAAAAAAACCTCCTTGTTTTTGATGAGCAAGAGCAATGCTATGAGTTTCACGCTTAGTGGCTTACCTACCTGAAAATCTTGGCATGCTCACGCTTGATACATTCGCAAACATTGAAGTTGTGTTATTAGGTTCCTGTCCAACCATTATTTATAAATATGTTCAAATGTTTGTAAATCTATGGGACTTAAATGCGTTGGTTATTAGTCCCTTGGCTTACAATGAACGACATAAGTTTTCGAACGTACCCAGTCGCTTGAAGAGAAACGGTGTTTAATGTACCCTATACCCCGAAAGCACTTAGCATTTGTATCTTTGCTGTATTGCATAGTTGATGACATGTTGAATCACCGACATACAAAATGGGACGTAAAGAAAGGGAGACAGTAGTGGAAAAGAGAAATATTGTTATGAGTATGTATAAAGAAAACAAATATCTTACCGAAATTGCCAGGACACTGAATAGAAGCAAAACTGCATCATTCTGCGCTTCAAACAAACGAATATTGTTGTGAACACTCCTTTTAAATTTACTACCAGAGAAAGGAGACAAATAATGAAAATGATGAAGCCAGAATCCAAAAATTATGGCAACTGAGACTTGTCTTGAATAATATTCTGGTCCTGTGGTTCACACACGAACTGTTGGACTGGTTTTAAATAGTGCTGGCTACAATATGCGTGTACCGAGGAAGAAGCTATTTGATAATGTATTTAATCAGTAAAAGCCTATAAAATTTGCTAATGAGTATGTGATGAAATAATAGAATTCTGGAACCACGTTCTCTGCCCGGCCGAGAGAAAATTCTGCCTATACAAGAGCGATGGACATCTTAAAGTGTGGAGGCTTCCGAATTCAGAATGGGATCCTAAGAATATGGTAGCTACAGTAAAACATGAAAGCAGCAATGTGATGGTGATGGGCTGTATAGCTTCATCTGGCGTTGGAGAACTGGTGTTCATAGATGGAATTATGGACAAGTTTCAATACAAGAGGATTCCTGAAAACAATCTTAAGAAGAGTGCAGAGCGGCTGGAATTAGGAAATGATTATTACTTCCAGCAGGACAACGATCCAAACCACACTGCTGGAACTGTAAGGCTTTGGATCGTGCACAACATTCCTCACATGCTAAAGACAACGACTTTAACACCAGATTTAAATCCCAATGAGAACATCTGGAACATACTTGAGGAACACAAACGACTGGAGGCAGTATTTCAAAGAAAATGGATGATAACTAAATACTAGCTGGCAGAATAAAATTGTGTACCGTAACCGGGATTTGAGCCAATGACGTCTGCCTTTAGCAGGCATGCACTCTGCCCGCGAAAGGCAAAGGTCCCAGTTTCAAATCCTGGTTCCAACACAAAAGGAAGTTTCATATCAGCGCACACACCGCTGTAGAGAGAAAATTTCATTCTAAATACTAGCTGTTCTCTATTAGAATACTTCGTCCAGTTGTAAAAATGACTGTTTACATTGTTACTTGTAGTGAAAATACCTTTGTACTGCTTTTCATGAGTTTGTATGTTATAGTAAAGTCTATTTAGTATCAGTTGTATTTCTGTATGCTTTCTTTGATTAGCACGAAGTAATGTCGTTAGTTGTTCGCAGACTGGTTTGATGCAGCTCTCCACGCTACCCTCTCCTGTGAAACCTTCTTCATCTGAGAATACGAACGGTATCCTACATGCTTTTTAATATGCCTACAGTATTCTTGCCCCGGTCTCCCTCTAAGATTTTTACCCCACAAATTTCCTTCTAATGCTAAGTTGACGATTCCTTGATGTCTCAGAATGTGTCCTGCCAACCTATCCCTTCTCGTAGTAAGGATATGCCAGAAATTCCATTTCTCCCCAATTCTGTTGAGCACCTCCTCGTCAGTTACGTTATCTACCCATCTAATCTTCATCATTCATTTCGAAAGCTTCTATCTTTTTGTCAGAACTCCTGATCGTCGACGTTTCACTCACCATACAATGCTACAGTCCAGACAAATGCTTTTAGAAAGGACATTTAAATCAATATTAGATGTCAACAAATTTCGCTTCTTCAGATATGCTCTTCTTATCATAGCCATTCTGCATTTATCTTCTTTACTTTGGCTATCATAAATTATCTTCTACCCAAATAACAAAACACATCTACTTCTTGTATCGTATCATTTCCTAATCTTAGTTCCTTTGAAGGGCATCGGCTGATTTTCTGACACTACATTCCATTACCCTCGTTTTACCTCTCCCTGGACTTTAATTCCCTCTTCAAATTTGCCAAAAGCTTTCTCCAGATCCACAAATGCTAGAAACGTAGGTTTCCCTTTCCTTGCCTATGTTGTGAGATAAGTCGTAACGTGAGCATTGCCTCGCGTGTTCCTACATTTCTCCTAAATGCAAATTGATCTTCCCCAATGTCGAATTCCAACAGTTTTTCTATTCTTTTGTAAATAATTCGTGTTAATATTTTGCAATCATGAATTTTTAAAATGTTGTAGTTCAGAAATATGTTTATGTTCGAATATTTATGTCGGTCTCTGTGCGTGCCACGACCTGCATTCCTCGCTGGCCAATGTTTTTTTTTTTTGTATCCCATCCTCGTCGCCACTTTTGTGTCTCGTTTCCACCTGTTGTCCTAAGTGTCGGTGGCCGAGTAGAGAGAGAGAGAGACCGACACAGGAAAATAGGATGCACGCGTGTGCGGGTACAGAGTCTGAGGCGACCAGCCAGTGGGACAGCAGAAACTAGAAACAATGAGCTAGATTAGTATAAGATATGTATTTCGTAGAGACTAGACTGCCGACTAGTGGAATGCAGATACGTAGTTTAACTAGGTAGAGGCCAGCCTACTGATGAGTCCTAGTGCCTGTCCTATTTCGAAGTGGCCGATGCAGTTCAGTGGTGGCCACGAGCGGGGTTGCAGCAGAGGGCGCTCGTGGCCGACGTCGTAAGAACGCCGCGCCGTGGTTGCATGGCGGCGCGCGGCGAAAGTACGTATCGCGCACTTCAGACTTGTGCGACACCACAAATGTGACATCAAAATAACATCACGTTAGCAGGAAGTTCTGTGAAATGACTGTCGGCAGACACGCACGTGGGGCTTCGTCTTTATGGAAGCTGAACGACGCCCTTGACAGCAGCTCGCCTGGGTTTTATTTGGGCACGTCGCCGCTTCCGCCCCGCCAGGTGCGATCTCTCGCGCAGACTTGGGGGAGCAGGCGCCCCCACTTCCCTCCCCGTCTGTAGCGGCCGGCAGGCGAGTACCTGCCGGGTGGCAGGGCCCTAGCGCGCTCGTCAAAGCCATTTTTGGGTGGCGGCAGCGGCGGCTGAAGGCTGCTGCAGGCGAGTCGAGGCGAGGCGGGCTGACCGCGTGCCAGCAGGGGGCCCTGAGCGGCGTTGCCAGCCGGCTCTGAGCAGCCAGCTGAGCGCAGCCGCAGTATTTTAAAATGTGACTCAGCAGGCAGGCACTGATTCACCAGGGGAGACCCTGCTCGCCGAATGGCGACGCCCTATCGCCGCATTTTCCTGCTCTCTCTGGTTCCCAAGCAGACCTTCCGGTCTCGGAGATCCACTTTGGCAAGAGACTTTGCGTGTTAGCAGTATTCGTCAAAGACGTCCAATCATAGAAGTTCTAAACCGCACTGTCCTGAAAATTCCGAGAAAGGATCCGCAATAGTCTTGTGTAGTTCGCGAACGAACAGCGCCTCGCTGCGGAGCGCGCGGTTGCTCGCCGTGGAGGTTCGAGTCCTCCCTGGGGTATGGGTGTGTGTATTTGTCCTTAGGTTAGTTTACCTAGGTTTAAGTAGTTTGTAAGCTACGGACTGATGACCATGCAGTTTGGTCCGACAGATTTACAAACATTTGAACATTTTTAGATCGCTCCCACAGACGAACTACACCAACTAGTTCGCAGACCTCTCGCCTTTTAGTTCGTCCGCTCCTTTTCCTAACACGGGGGAACAGCGAGGAGACGCGAGTGCGCGCAGAATCGCGTGATTCCCTTCTGCCAGTCACCGTCATTTCGAGCTGAGATGCAGCTCAGCTCTAATTTCATAGACATTGCCCAAAAATACGGGTAATAGAACACGCTTGGGGAACACTGATCAGTACACAAAAAGGCTGTCATAACAAACGAAAGTGCTCTTTTAGTAAGGGTAGCAAAAGCCAAAAAGAGCGGACGAACTAAAAAGAGCGACCTAATTCGCGGCCGAGCTGCGAACTAAAAGGAGAGCTACCGGTCGCGAACTAAAATATGCGCGATCGGTCGCGAACTAAACTATGCGCGATCGGTCGCAAACTAAAATATGTGCAATCGGTCGCGAACTAAAACATGCGTCATCGGTCGCGAACTATTATGCCAAACGTATCTCCTTCTTAGTTCGTTGGATTCTTTTCCAAAGACCGACGAGCAATAGCGAGAGGATGCGCAGCAGAATTAAAACTGAGTCTGCCTGCTAGATTACATAGTTCAGTGCTACAAAATTTTGTTTTGAAGTAAGCAGCAAGCGTATGAAGCAGCTTGGTGGGGGAACTTGTTCCTCCACCTGCATGCGCAGACCATGCACAGACGGCACAAATATCCATGCCCGAGGGGGGATTCGAACCCCCGACCGTAGTGGCCGTGCAGACCGTGACTGGAGCGCCTCAGTCTCCTCGGCCACCGCGGCCGGCTAATACTCAGTCATTTATTTCTTCTTAAGATGTCAGAATAAGAGCATCATAACTCGTCACTAGTAACAATCGTGACTAGGAATCGTGACTTTACGACGTTTAGATTATGTTCATATGTCAGAAAAATTCAATATGTGACTGTAATATAAGTACTAGAACTTGAAGTAAAGATATAACAGCCGGTAAATAGACTCACATCGGCGCGCCGCTGTCACAGAGTCCGCAGGCGGCAGCCGCGATGCGGCCGCTGGCGCGTCGCCGTAGCCAGTGCCCAATACTCCCGAGAGTAAACAGTTCAGTTTTGATGCAGCAGCGAGCCCTTTTGTGTAATTATGTCTGGGACTTTACATTTGAGGTTCTTCCACACTGATAACGAAAACAGCAGATTTGCGGTTAAAAAAAAAGAAAATTGGTGGTGGTTGGATTCGATCTCGCGACTTCCTACTTATACACTTGTAAATGCGATTCTTACCACGAGACCACGAGCTAATATACCACAAAACTGTGTCGAGGAGGACATAACATTTCCTCCTGACAGTACCGCATTCTACAGTGTTGCCAGATCGTGCACATCGTCGGACTTAGCATTTTGAGGGGCGATCGAATTTATTGTCCACACTGCGCGACCGACTCGGACTTTGCCTCTGCGTCGGCCGGCCGGCGATCAATTTTTTTTGTCTAAGACTGTACATAAGTCCCCCTGATGATTAAGAGATGGGCAAAACCGATCGTTTCAGGGATCGGATCAGAAATAGTCACTCACTGGGATGGACTAGTCCTTTCTCATGGCTCACCGACTCACTGCTCACCAACTGATGAAAAGAGTAGAACGATGGCACATTGCTTTTGTCACTATACTTTATTTATCTGATTTGGCTATATTGTGAAAGGGGAGTAATAATTTTATTGTAAGTCCATTAAAATTTGTGTATTGCAGCTACACTAAAAATTAAAAACGGATTAATAGAATTTACGTATTTTTGCAGGTGAAATAATTTGAAAAATAAAAATTGATTATTTTTATACTTTAATTCAAAAATACAATATTTTTAAGAATACAAAGATACTAGTCCCATAGTTTGAGCGAGTTGAATAAAACGTCATATATCGCGAAAGTTCCGTGCAAGACTGGCAAACGTGGCGGCGGAATAGCCGTGCGCAATGAGGCCGTGTCCTACGTGAGCGACAAAAACGAGCGACATTCAGCGACGTGACACAGCAGCTACAAGCAGTGAAATTCGGCGACACGGCCGGGTGTCCTACGTGAGTGCGACAGATTCTCGCTACAAAATGGCTGCTAGAACCGATCACCTGTTTCTAAAATGTGGTACCTATAAACAATAGAATAGTGATAGTTGCAGAGTAAGGCAATAAAGTTTTATTTACTTTAGGAAATAGCGCATAAAAAGAGTGCTGTGCATTAAATTTACAAAGCGTGGAATGTTCGTAGACTATTTCACTAATAACTTGAATACGAAAACAAGATTGTGAAGATCTCCAGCCAAATTCTTCGAAAATGCGACGACGAGTACAGATACTTTCGTCTATGACGAAATGAGTTTTTCTTTTGTGACTACAAATCATCAACAACTGATTAAGTACGAAGAGAGTCTTACTGAAATAAATCATTATGTCGATCGTTTAAAACTGCATTGATACTGTTACAGTCGGCGTAGTACAGGGGCAGCGTTCTGGGCTCTTACATTGTAAGTTTTGCAGTTGCTGGTACGATTTCAGGCTACAGATCAGTCCTGCAAAATTTCCCATCCAACAACAAAAACTACAACCTAGAAAAGTGATGTTAATTTAACAAAAGCAGGCCATCAGCCAACGCATGAAGAAGTTCTGGGATGATAAAAAGAAAAAGGTTGTACCATAGTGTTAGGTGCTAAGCGGTCTATAATTGTCCAAATTCAGTATTTTAAAAAAAAGTATGTGCTATGTATAAGAACACCGAGAAACCTCAGGCAGTATTGCGTCTGATTGTCATGTGGATGGTCAAGGCTTGATCCTATCTGTGCGAATCATTTCAATTTTGTTACTTATTTTAAAAGCTGTATTTATGAAAAGACGCTTGTAGCAAAGTAAATGAATGTTACAAATTTCTCTTCATCCATCCTTTCTTCATTACCTAATTTATTTGAACGTCGTGTTCTGTAAATCTTGGCACGAAGTATAGCCACTTGGTATGTCCAACGATTCCACTATATATGAAGAGACAGAAGCTGCTTGTACAGTCTATTTCTGAATTGTTTGTTCTTGTTGTGGGAGGGAGACTTTTTTTCTTTTTTAGAGGTTTGATTCAGTTCACCTCAGTAGCCCGTTCTGTGCACATCTCTTCATTCCTCTATATCTACAGCGAAATACACCACGTGCACCTGCGTGCTCTGGCCAAGTCTTGGTCTACCTACATTATCAAAACTTGGGACTAGTGCTAATCAGCTCACGGATTATAATTGGGATTAAACAAGATGATTGTTTGGAACAAAAATGTCGGCTAGTTTATCACACGCGGAACTGACGGTTTTCAGCACAGCTGTAGGGGGCCGGTCGATCGCAGTGCAAACAGACCGGATCGAATGCACCAGCGAAAACCGCTGCAGCTGTTGTCTGTGTAGATGAGCTGACGCAGGCAAATCGTAGGGTACACTGGACACGACTGTGACAGCGTGTAGTTGTGGCGGAGCTCTTATTGGCGAACGTAATGAGGGAGCGAGGAGGGTGCGAGGACAAACACGTGCGGTTTGCCTGTCCGAGCAACTTGTACAGCAGCGCGGGGCGCTGGCCGTAACACGCGATTACTGTTTTCAACTGCGAAGTAATTTCCGTTTGTGGTGGAGAACTCTATGAAGCATACATTGATTCCTTGTGGCTTCGAGGAAAGTGAAACTCTCCACAAAATTATTCAAAGAAGTTATCAGAATGATTCAAACATGAAGGTAAAATACAATGCTGTCATCACTACAAAGATTGGTCTGAACTCTACAGTCTTTTACCCTTTGTAGGTGGTATGCCATTGTTTCTCTCCGACCTTTGGGCTGTCTTACCCACCCACCTATAGGAGAACCTACAGTTTATCGTTGATTCTGAATCACAGTGCAAATCGACTTTTTCACATCAACAAAATTGCCAGAGGTTTTAGTAATGTTAGCCAACAGATAAAAATCCTAGGATTGAACGGGAATCCAACTCGCGTCCTTACAATAGATTGTAGTGTGACGCTTTACTATTTTTTTTTTTTTTTTTTTTTTTTTTTTTTTTTTTTTTTTTTTTTTTTTTTTTTTTTTTTTTTTTGGCAGATCGGTTCTTTGCGATCGTGGAACCCGTTTATTGTACAATAATGTATGAGATCTTTGATGAAAGTGTTTTTATTTTATTTGTTTTCAAGAGGGCGACTGAAATTTCTATTCCACTACACCGACACAGCATCACTAAGGTCCAGAGTTACTGACGTCAACAGATAAAACGTGATACTTAAAAGTTCCCCAGTGTACAATTAGAGGTCCTCTGCCGTTCCTTGTCTACATAAATCATATTGGAGAAAATCTGAACAGTACTGTTAGTCTGTTTGTAGAAGATGGTGTCATTTATTGTCAAATACAGTCATCAGAAGATCAAACCAAACTGAAGAAAAAATTAGATAAGATTTCTCTGTTGTGCGAATTTTCGAAGATTATACCAAACAACGAAAAGTTAGTGGTTATCCACATGAGTATTGAAAGAACTCTGTCAGACTTTGTTCATAAGACAAATCAAAGGCTATATCTCCAATTAAATGCCTAGGAATTACTTTGATGAGCCACATAAATTGAAAAGAACACATGCAAACTGATGTGGGGAAGGCGAACCAAAGACAGTGTTTCACTGAAAAAACTCTTTGAAGGTGCAACAAAACTATTGAGAGACTTCGTACATTACGCTTGATTGTCCTGTTTTGAAGTATTGCTGCGCAGTATGGGATCTTTTAGATGTGGTATGGGCGGAGGACATCGTAAAGGTTCAAAGAAGGGCGGCATGTTTTGTATTCTAGCGATACAGTAGACGAAATGATATACGAGTTCGGGTGGGAATCATTACAACAAAGAAATCTTTCTTAGCGGCGAGATATACTTAACGAAATTTCGATCGCCAACTTGACAACTCATCTACAGCCTCTTTGATTCAATACCATGACATCTAGAAGTAGTTACAGCCAGTAATTCTGGCAATACTCAAAACTAATTTCATCGTCTTGTTCATTTCATATGCAGCCGTATTTCCAGTGGTATGATATTTTTACTACATGTTATCTCCCAAATACAAGGATTGGAACTTAAATAGTGGCAACACTGCTGTGGAGACACTATGCAATGGAGTCTACTATTGTCGCTGATAGCACATGTTGCTGACATACGTACTGTACCTTACCTCCGAATAGGCAGAATCGGCGGTTCCACGTCACCGGCATGCGCATAATCTAGGGAAATACAGTTACTTGTGGGCGAGCGGTCTAACCTAACGGTGTCACTATGTTTTGAAAACAGGAACAACGGAGTTGGAACAAGATGGAATTGGCCGGAGGTCGTACAGCACGACATTGTCATCAAGGTCTTCAATAGACGTGCGATGAATCGGCATTGCTATTCATAACAGTGGTACGTTGAGTAAAAACCTTGCGTCTCTGAAGAAGAAGTGCATACTGTTGCCACGTTAGTGAACAGTAATCGACGCCAGACGATTCGTGAGCTTGCCCACGAAACTGGATTAGCGGATATGACTGTGCTTCGCATGCGAAAAATTGCATCACGATGGGTTCAGCATGAAGTGACAGAAACGCAGAAATGGATACGTTACGACGCTGCTCCGACGCACTTTGTGCGCTATGAACGCGAAGGGGAGGCTTTCTTACGTCGTATTGTAACGCCGGATGAGACATTCGCCACACCGCAAGAGCCAAAACTGAAACGCTAATCGATCGAATGGCGTCATTACGGGCCGCTACGAAAGGCGAAAGTGCGTCAGAGCCCCAGTATGGTGAAATGTATGGTGATTTTCGTGTATGACTGTGATGGTGCCATCCTAACGCATTACGCTCCTCCACGGCAGGGCGGTAATGCACAGTATTACTGTTTCTCTTTGGAGCATCAACAGTGACGACAACAGTGTAGGTGGAGAGCTGGATGTAATTGCACCATTGTCGCCGTAAATTGGTGACTAAAAAGCATTGTGATTATAAAACGTAGAGAGAGAAGTTACTATCTTGATTATTGTTTATTTCGTATCTGTCATGATCCATTGCTTATTTTCTATATTGCTTTGCTCCGTTATTGAAAGCTTGTGCGTTGTAGTGCTCGTCTACAGTACTATGCTGCTTTGTGGTAGCAGCTCAAGAACGAATTATTATGTGCATTTTTATTTCTCAATAGCTTACATTTACGAGATGCAACTATAAACCGTTTCGTCTGCTGTGTGTATAGAGGCTACTGTTGCAACGTCGCTAAAGCAGTGTAGCCAACTTAACTCTCCGTAACGCGAAACGTCAAGTGCAATGTTTCAGCGGCCCGGGTATAACTTACCCACCTACAGTTTCACGTGGATTTCGAATCACGCTGCTACGCGTCATTTTTCACATCACCAACGTTGCCAGAGATGAATGAAGCCAAAAGTGACATAATAATGCTAGGACTGAACGAGAATCGAGCCCACGACCGTTGAATTCATAATTTGACCCTATACCACTGTGCTACCGAGCGGAGTATTAAATGGAAGTCGACAGAAGTCGACGCTAGCGTGTGGACCAGCTGAAGCCGGCGGCCTCACAATCGATTCTCGCCTGTGGCACTGCGCTGTGCTCGCTAATCAGGGCCCTCCGGAGCCCGTCCCCCTGGGAGTCGCGGGAGAGCTAGCGCAGGCCGCCAGGGACAGCCGTGGCTCGTAACTCACTTGCCAGCCCCGGGGCTGCCGATGAAACCCAGGCGGCGCGCTTCCTGCCGGATGGCTCCATCCCGTCTGCCACTCACTGCGTCAGGGGCAAAAGCACCGCCAGTCCTGTCATTCATTCATTCATTTTCGTGTCCAGATCAAGTTTTGTTTTTCCAATAGTTAGCCACCGCCACGGCTTTGTCATTGGCTTGCAGCAGGTCACTGAATCACTGAAACTGCAGGGCTCCGGCAATAGTCGGCACGTAAGCAGATGTGCCTCGTCCTGAACCACTCCGCATTCACAAAGAGCATCGTCATCGTTAGTCAGCAGGCGCAGATTAGTTTTACATCTGGATACGACAGCCCTCATCCTGTTTAGTGTTCTCCAAACTGTTTATGGAAGCTTGTTTCTTTTGTGTCCCAACTTCGTCGCCGCTTTTGTGTCCCAGCCTCGTCGTAGGTGTCGGTGGCCGGGTGGATGAGACCGACACAGGAATATAGATAGCACGCTGGTGCAGGTACGGAGGGGAGCAGCCAGAAACTATAAACACTAGAGTAAATTAGAAAGAGATATATATTGCACAGAATGTAACAATACTTAACTTTTACATAGTACTGCAGAATGTTGATACATAGTTGTTAGAGGCCTGCCTAGTGCCTGTAAATAGCAAAGTCTTCACTGGTGCCTATCTGATTCCGAAGGTCCTAACTGGTTGCTATCTCAGTCCCAAGTGACCGGTCTCTTTCTGTGGTGGCCACGAGCGGGGTTGCAGCAGAGGGCGCTCGTGGCTGTCGTCGTGAGAACGCCGCGCCGTGCATGCATGGCGGCGCGCGGCGAAAGTAGGTGGCGCGCACTTTGTACTTGTGCGAAACCACACCCCTCCCCCCCAAACCGCCGCGCCGTCGTGGCGTAGGGATGAGGGCCACGGCGACGGCACTGGGAGGAGGGCCTGGGCGGGGGCGTTACTGGTGGGACGGGCGCCGTAGCTGAGGCTGGGATCGAGACGCCGTCCGCGCCCCGGCATCCGCCTTGCGATCCTCCAGGGAACCCACCGAAACCTGGGGAAGGGCGCACCCCCCCGCCCAGAGGGAGCAGGTCATCTTCTTCTGAGGTGCGTGGCCCAGGCGGCGGCGGCACGCACGGTCCCGGAGTCCCTCTCGGTGACGCTGTCATCTGCGGCGGCGACAGCGGCGGCGTCGCGTCGATCTCCATCGGGACGATCTCGTAGTCCGGGGACGAACGATGTGGTTGTGCTCCCTGGCGGTGAACTGGGTCTGGAATCAAGAAACCGGAGACAGGATCGCGCGGCCTATGCAGACGCAATTGGTTTGCGTGGCGCCGCAGCTCCGACCCTGTGGAAGAACGTACAACATACATATTGCGACCGAGCACGCGCTGAATGGTGCCCGGCATCCATGTCTTCTTGTTGCCAGCAAACACCCTGTACAGCACCGGCGTAGAAACCTGAAAACGCGTAGCGCCATACGAACCGACCCGGTGCGTGGGAGGCTGCAGCAGGTGAAGGAGAGTGCGGTGACGGCGGCCGTGTAGCAGCTCGGCAGGAGACGGGCCGTCACGTGGCATGCACCGATACGTAGACAGGAAAATTTGAAGAGCTTTCTGCCTGGAGTGCTGACCTTTCATCTTCTCCATGTGAGACTTGAATGTTCGAACGAACCGTTCTGCTTCACCATTGGACTGAGGGTGAAAAGGTGCAGTGGTAATATGCTGAATGCCATTCACACGACAAAACTGTTGAAATTCCGCACTAACAAACTGAGGTCCATTGTCACTGACGATAGTTTCAGGCAAGCCTTCGATGCAAAACACTGATGTTAAGGCACTGATTGTACTAGAAGCTGTCGTTGAGTTCATGGCAATCACAAAAGGAAACTTGCTGAAAGCGTCCACAACAATTAACCAGCGCGTATTCCAGAAAGGTCCGGCAAAGTCAATATGTAAACGTTGCCATGGTCCCTTGGGGCGTGGCCAATCTGAGAAACGTTGCGGAGGAGCCGCCTGATGCTCCGCACAAACCGTACACTGTGACGTCATGCTCTCTATCTGAGCGTCCATACCAACCCAGGTACAATGACGTCTGGCCAGTTGCTTTGTCCTAACAATGCCCCAATGTCCTTGATGCAGGAGGCGTAACACTTCTCGTTGCAGGGAACGAGGAACAATCACTCTTGCTTGGTCGTTGTCGGTATGCAACAACAGTACACCCTGACTTAAAGATAATGCATGACGTTGTGCAAAATAACGTCGAACCAGAGGCCGTTGAATGTCTTTGGCTCTGGCAGGCCAACCAAAGCGAACAAAACGTGCTACCACACTTAGGTCTGCATCCGCAGCTGTTTCCTGTGCAACCCGACGAGAGTTCAAAGGAAAGTCTGCGACAGCGGAAGCATCTCTGGAGTCTATCTGACAACATGCCATTTCCGAAGAATCAAATGATACATCCTGGCCAACCGGAAGTCGGGAAAGTGTGTCCGCATTGGCGTGTTTAGTGGTAGGTCGGTACAAAATCTCATACTGATAATTAGACAATATCAAAGACCATCTCTGAAGCTTCTGTGCCGTTCGTGGCGGAATTGGCTTTGTGGGTGAGAACAACGACGTGAGAGGCTTGTGGTCTGTCAACAAATAGAATTTTCTGCCATAGAGATAATGATGAAACTTTGTGACGCCGTAAATGATTGCTAAGGCCTCCTTTTCTATCTGACTGTAATTCTGTTGCGTCGGCGTCAGTAGCTTGGATGCAAAGGCAATAGACGATCGTGACATCCAATACGATGCGACAGAACGGCACCCAGACCGTACGACGAGGCGTCAACTGCTAACACTACAGGCTTCTGTGGGTCAAAGGGAATCAAACATGCATCACTGAGTAGTGCAGACTTTAGTTTGTCAAAGGCAACCTGACAATCTTTAGACCATACAAAAGGAACATTCTTCCTACGTAAGTGATGCAGTGGAGCTGCAATCTGAGAGGCATTGGGAATAAATCTGAAATAATAGTTAAGCTTTCCCATTACTGCTTGCAATTCATGCACATTCTTAGGAGGAGGCAAGTCTTTGATTGCTCTAAGATGTGACTGTAAGGGATGAATTCCTTGGGCATTAATCACATGGCCTAGGTACTCTATTTCACTTTGAAAAAACGAACACTTTGCTTTATTGCAACGTAGACCTGCTGCAGTCAAAACTTTGAAAAGGCACTCCAGGTTTGCTAAATGTTCTTCAACTGTACGTCCGGATACCACAATATCATCTAAGTAGTTCGAGCAACACGGTACAGAAACTGTCAGCTGTTCCAAAAAACGCTGAAAAATAGCGGGGGCGGAAGAACTGCCAAAGGGTAGGCGTTGAAATTGAAAAAGGCCCATGTGAGTATTAATGACGAAAAATTTTTTTGACTCGTCATGAAGCGGAATTTGTAAGTATGCCTCTGCTAAATCAATCTTAGAAAAGAAGCGAGACTGTCCTAATTTGTCCATAAGTTCCTCAGGTCTGGGTAGGGGATAAGTGTCTACAATTGTTTGACTGTTCACTGTTGATTTAAAGTCCGCACAGAGACGAAGTTTTCCTGATGGCTAGGGTATAATTACTATAGGCGAGGCCCACTGACTCGCAGAAACAGGAGAAATCACCCCACTATCTTGCCAACGTTTAAGTTCTTCGGCAACTGTATCACGCAATGCGATAGGCACTGGTCTAGCTTTACGAAATTTTGGAACTGCAGATTCTTTTAAAGTTACATGTGCCACGAAGTCTTTTGCACAACCTAGTTCCGGCGAAAACAAGTCACTATATTTGTCACACAATGCATTGATTTTATCCTGAGGCACTACTGACGAAATTTGAAGCACATCTCTTTAAATTGATAAACCAAACAAGTCAAAAGCATCTAGTCCAAAAATGTTCTGTGTCGATTTGGCCTGAAGAACTACAAAACCAACTGTTTTTGTTACACCTTGAAAAGAGGCGGGCAGGCTACATGTTCCTAGCACGGGAATATTTTCACCTGTATAAGCTGTTAACACTTGCTGTGACGGCGACAATTTTGGCGAACCCAGAAGTTCATAAGTGTCTTTATTTATTAATGTGACAGTGGAACCAGTATCAAGCTGAAATTGCACCGACTTATTTTCTATGAAGAGAGTCACAAACAGTTTTTGCTTGTGGCGCTCGACAGGGGCGCGAATGTGGGCAACGTCTGCTACGGTTTGTTTACTGCCCTTGCGCGGGCCGCGTAGTGAAGTGAGCGGCGCAGACTCGGCACGCAGCGGATTAACAACACTGTCACTAGATGGCACTACCGCCGGATCGGCGTCCGCGCAATGCGAGGCTACTACAGAGTCACTAACTACTGCACTACACTCTTGAGCAGCTACTTGATGTCTACTGTCACTAGCTACACAGTACTGGGCACTTTTACAATAAGAAGTTGCAGAAGGCACTAGTTTCACTACAGGATTGCACTGTACATAGTTATTTTGCTTGTCCCGAACCCTTTTCCGTTGCACAGCTTTACGCGCTCGTCGGCGCTTGCTACATGGCTCACTAAATAGTTTTGCAGTAGGCGCAGAAGAACTTTCTTGCAATTGAGAACCAAGCAAAGCACTGTTCAATTCCACAGCGTCTATAACATTTACTGCATGCACTGTTCTCGCACTTTGCGAAGCACTGTTTCTAACGTTACTGTTCTTTGAGTTTTTAATTTGCATACACACAGACTGTACATGTCCCGATTTGCCACATTGATAACAGGTTGCGTTGCGACTAGGGCAATGAGCACGCTTGTGGCGAGACACACACTGGGGGCAAGATTTACGTACATTTTTCTGAAATGAGCGTTGGCGCCCGTTATTCAAATCACTGTTTCTAACACGACGGGGCGACCTTTGTGTCGCACTTTTGCCCTGGCTACTGTTCACTGTCTGTTCAGCACGGCCGGTAGAAAAATAAGAATCACTAGTGCTATACTGAGAACTACGGCTAGGAAAGCGTCCGTTACGGCGCACTGAATTTACACTGTGGCTTTGCATTTCTACATCTGCTAAGTCAAAAGTATCATGCGCTTCTATAAGCTGCAGTACACTGTCTAATGAAGGGTCTGACTGTTTTAAAATTGCTGCCCTAATTCTGGGGTCCTGAATGTTCTGCGTAATCGCATCCCTCAACATAACGTCACTATAAGAAAGTCCACAAGAGCAAGTAAATTTACATTGGCGGGTTAAGCCCTTCAATTCCGTAATCCACTCTTGGTGTGACTGCTGCGGTAATTTTTTAAGTCTGAAAAATCGGTACCGCGCAGCAGCTACAACTTTCCTCTCGTAATGAGCATTCAGTGCATCTACAATTTGTTCAAAGTCTACATCACGAGGAGAGGCGTGAGGGAAAAGTTTTTGCAATAATACGAAGGTCCGGGGGCCCACAATCGATAAGAAAAGGTTCTTCACTCTCTGACCTGTAATTTGATGAGCCGCGACGAGTTCTTGAAACTGTGCGAAGTAGTCGCTCCATTCTTCCTCACGTTCGTTGTACTGGCGGAACGTCGGAAGCGGTACAGCGGCAGGTGTGGGCTGCTGATGTGACGGCTGTTGTTGTTGGTGAGCAGCCTGTGCCGTCAACTGCGACACGGCCTGCAGTAGTTGAGTGATTTGCGCCGTCTGTAACTGAATAATTTCCATTAAGTTTGGGTTCGGGGTAGTGGCCATGCTGACCGATTAGGCGCCGCGCACACAAGTAAATTATAACAAAACACAAATGCAATATGAAAGAGGACACTCTGCAACAAAAAAGTCCACAAAACACGTAACAAAATATCTTTCCCCAAAATTGTTATAATAAGGGTGGGTGGGCGGGAGCAATTTTTGCGTGCTCCGACTGCTGCTGTCTGGCCGCTGTAAGCGGGCTGGTCCAAGGTTCCATCACTCCTCGTCGCCACTTTTGTGTCCCAACTTCGTCGCCGCTTTTGTGTCCCAGCCTCATCGTAGGTGTCGGTGGCCGGGTGGATGAGACCGACACAGGAATATAGATAGCACGCTGGTGCAGGTACGGAGGGGAGCAGCCAGAAACTATAAACACTAGAGTAAATTAGAAAGAGATATATATTGCACAGAATGTAACAATACTTAACTTTTACATAGTACTGCAGAATGTTGATACATAGTTGTTAGAGGCCTGCCTAGTGCCTGTACAATAGCAAAGTCTTCACTGGTGCCTATCTGATTCCAAAGGTCCTAACTGGTTGCTATCTCAGTCCCAAGTGACCGGTCTCTTTCCGTGGTGGCCACGAGCGGGGTTGCAGCAGAGGGCGCTCGTGGCTGTCGTCGTGAGAACGCCGCGCCGTGCGTGCATGGCGGCGCGCGGCGAAAGTAGGTGGCGCGCACTTTGTACTTGTGCGACACCACAGTTTCCAGGTGCCATTTCCTCTTTTGGCGTTATTGGCAGTCCGGTTTGTTCATTCTTCCATTTACAGACTCTGTTATCTTCCTGTGAACCGTCAAGGATCGTAGTTCTTGCGATGAAGCTGTTTCTAGATTTGAGCCTCCGAGCCTGACTGACGTGCCCATTCAATGGGTGTCAGTAATCATTATCTTTCTTTGTTCTCTCAGCGTCTGCTGTCACCTGCCGTCTTATCCTGGGTGGGGCAATTCCAGCAAGGAGGTACATATTATCTGTTAAAGCCCTGCTTAGGGCCGATCCGTCCATCTCACGTTAGTAAAAGAAAAGAGGACTTTAACGCCCAGTTAACCCTCCGGCGGCAGCGCCAATTACTATAACTTCAGCAGCAGCGCGGTGCAGATTTGCTACCACTTTGTATTCCGTGTTACAAACCTGGTTTATAGCTACTAAGTGATCGTAATGGCAAAAATAGATTAATGTACAGGTAGAAATATCACATTTGTTAATATCTGAATTAGTAGGGCAATTACCTTCGGTGTATAAAAACAACAAATATAACATTATTCCGAAAGTGGGCAATAATCATCTGTAACAGACCCAGCAGTAATATCATTTCGTCTTTCGTTTCTTCCCTGTAGTTCCTGTCTCTTGAGCAACTAGTGTCAGCTTTTCTCTATGTTATACATTTGTAGCAGTATCGTGGAACATGTTTTGAGAGTAAACGTTATGGCTTATCAAACTCAAAAGGACATTCTCCTTAAAATCAGCCTGTATTCTTAAACTGTCGACCACACCAAAATAAACCAATCACTCTTCACACACTAAAAATGTTTCAAATATTTGTATAGCTTATGGGACCTAACTACGGGGTCTTCAGTCCCTAAACTTACAAACTACTTACGAACTAGCTAACACTAAGGACGGCATAAATATCCATGCCGAGGGGGGATTCGAACCCCCGACCGTAGTGGCCGTGCAGACCGTGACTGGCGCGCCGCAGTCCCCTCGGCCACCGCGGCCGGCCTTCAAACACTGTAATCCTCACTGTCATGAGTAGGGTAAGTCTCCCTGATTCGATGTTTCCCGATATCTGAAAAGGCAATTAATTGCTACTACATTCTGAACAGCCGTGGCGGAGTGGCCGACCGCATTAAGGCTCTATGCTCCGATGCGCGAGACCGTTCCCCGTCGGGGGTTCGAAGCCTTCCTCGGGCATGGATGTTTGTGTCGTCTTTAGTATAAGCTAGTTTATAAGTAATTTGTAAGTTTAGGGACAGATGATCACTCAGTTAACTCCCATAAGCTTAACAAACATTCGAATTTTTGAACATTCGGAACAGCCTATTTGGCAACCTTTGCAACGCAAGACAACGGCGACTCTTTGTGCCATAGATTCGACAAGTCTTTGGTAGGATTACTCAGGTGATAGCAAATGTCATGTCACACAATTCCCCGTAATTTGCAGGACGGCTGACGAACCATAGTATTTATGTGTCTCATGGGAAAGAAACCAAGCAAATTTGATGATCAAAACACATTAACTCTTCACTTCAATCTTCCTTCAACACTTGCGCGTGAACAACAATGAATATTTCGTAACATTAACTTTGACAGTTTTTCTTTTATTTGGGGAAGGTTTCACAGTTCTATCTTGTTTCGTTGATGTTCTGTTACCGGTTCAGACTGCACTATGACTTACTAACAACTGTAGCCTTTGTAGCCCATCAATAACTATCAACAAATCCGTTGCAGTTGTAACCGACTAATACTGTATTTGGTGTAGGAGATAAACGTATGAGTGATGTTACAACTCCAGCAAATTGATTAAGCAGGGAGATGCTGTGCGGATTAAGCACGTAGAGATTCTTAGAATAAATCAGAACCGTACCACACCGGGTAAGCAGGATGTAAATCTAAAACATCCTTGTTTGTACCTCAAAAGTAGTTTGCCACACCAATGCCTGCCTGTCCGCATGTAATGGAAGCCCTGTGAGATCGGTTAACAGAACGCAATGTGGAGTGTAATGTGACGACACGGATCACATAAAAGTCACCAAGGGGCCACCGCCTAAACGGCGGAAGGCACAAACCCACAAGTCTGCCTAACAACATGGCCACATACCATGTTTTCTCATAATAAATATGTTCAAATGTATATAAAATCTTAAATGTCGACCACTGCACGAAACAAGAGCCAAGTTTTATCACCAAAATTAGCAAATGAGGTCCGTGTGAATGACTGGTTACTCCCTGCTACAAAGCCTTATCCCTAGTCCAAACTGAGAACTGTTTCGTTTCAAGTTACTTCAATAACAGGAAGTTAATACTACCAGTGCTCAATATACATAGCAGCTCACACGTTATTACACACAGACATTAATAAGCAAGCCACCACGATTAAAGTTATCTTAGAAAGGTGGCTAAGAAAACATTTATGGCACAACGGAATTTAGATATGAGAAAATTTGCATTTGAGCTTGTTCTCAGCACTTGTGAAGATCAATATTAAATAAAAGATCGAAGGTGCTCTAAAACTACAATTTATAGGTAACTTACGAATTATACTGAAATTAGACTGGTTTATTCACATAGAAAACAAGCAAAATGGGGAACCAACTTTGTTAATACAATAAAAATGCATATCTTACATGGATTAATGCGGACGGTGTCCAGCCTAAATTATATATGATTTAACGCTACTGGGGGGAAGGATTCACAAACAACACTCATTCTCTCTCACACACGCAATGTCACAGCGAAACTAACCAAAATCAGCGTGTTGAGGCGAGGCGGAAGCAGGCGCCGATATCGGACGCGAAATTCAGCAAGTTACAGGTAGCACAAAACACAATATACAAAAACACTTTGAAACTGGCTCTGGTCTGACGTGCCTGTTTTGCGTTGGTGCGCGTCTATAGCCAAGTTAAATTACATCTGAATTGGACCGCGAGGAAACACGCTAATGGCGACACACGGCAACGTTACGTGAACGCACTCCACTGAAGGTGAAGTGGTTGAAAATCAGATTCATTATACAAAATCACGTTGAATTCTTAAGTTGCAGTCTGTTAGAAATGATCTAGGTACTTGTTTCACATGAGAAGTGGCGTGAATTCAGGTGACTAGCTGCAAACTCAGACCCACGTGGTTATGAGAACAGATAAAATTGAATAAACTCAGTTTCCGAACAATAAAGAAAATTAACTAATGCTTGTAACCCATAGAAATGCTTAGAATTATATGAAGAAGCGAATGAAACACAGCTACACGCCATAGGGGGCGATTACAGAGACGGATGAGGTCCTGTCTCAGAAAAACCACAAAAATAAAGTAATTACAAAGTCGGAAAAATAAAAATAAGAATTACGGCATGAAATCCATAGATATGTTTAGAATTACATGACGAAGCGAAAGAAATGCAGCTACACACCATAGGGCGCCATTGTAGAGACGGATGAAGTCCAGTCTCCAAAACTTGAAAAAGTGAAATAATTACAAAGTCGGAAAAATAAAATTAAGAATTACAGCAAGCAACCCATAGAAATGTTTAGAATTACCTAAATTTTACTACAGGTCGGAGAAGAAACAGCAAAATTAAAATAGGCGGGGACAGAAGATCGCGAAATATTAGTGGAAATCAAAAGGATACCCGCATAGTTACTTGCCTGATGGGCATGGAACAAACAAGTGTGAAAGCTGAAGGCTTTGTTATACGAACCGACCACGTGGAACACATATCACTCACGGAAGGAAACGATGCGACGATTTGTACATGCACTGAACAAAAATGAACATATCACCTATTAGAAATTGGGCCCCACAAAGCTAGAAAGTATTTACACAGAGTTCATACACCGCCACATGATCACAAGAGGTTTTAACATACCAGTCTGTAATCACACTGCAACTAGAATCACACATACCGCGTTTATCTGTTGGAAATCACTGAATTGAGAAACTAGAACACATTTCCGCACACGATCGGAGAAAATATTCCAAAAAATGATTCTAAGTTCACGAGCCTAAGTTAAACGTGCTAGACAATGAAACGCTACCATCTCGAAACAATAGCAGAACCAACCTTAGCAGAAGACCAGCACAGAATGACCAGACCGAGCGGCCACGAGACGCGGGAAGCCACCGGAAGCCGGAAAATCCAAGATCAGTGGTGGTGAGGACAGAGACTCGCCCTAGAGAAGGCTCGTCGACTGGACTCTAACCAATGGGTGTGGAAACCTCTGTTGTATCATGAGCAGCTATCGACTCTGAGCTAGGGATGGCGGTTATCGCTGAAACAATCGGTTTTCGGTTATACCGGTTCTTTCCATCTCCAGTTTAACCGGTTTTCTGATTTTATTGCTATTATTTCCAGTAGAGTTCGAACGAAACATATTTTGCGGCCGAAACAGAAACCGTAATCGTCCGTTCTTCTAGTTTCGGCCGAAACCGAAACTTACGACATATAGTTAAAATTTATGAAAATTTACGTTATACGACAAATCCCTAGTCTTTCCATATTTTGCAAGGTCGCCTCCCAATACTACGCCTTCTTGAGTGTGTGTAAGGCTAGCCAGGAGTCCGTAGAAGACGATATACGAAGCGTACAGATTTACTGGCCTAGTATTTCCATCCGGCAGTTGCGAATATTGAGCCAACCACTCCGAAAGTTGGACTTGAGCTAGCGCATATATAAATGACCTAAGCATTTACGTCTCATAAGAACTCACACCCATTTGAACATTCTTTGATCATGTGGTACAAAGCTTTCCTAGTTCAATTAGCGTAAATTTACACTGGCAACAATCATCCTGTTAGTCGGAACTGTGACTTTATTTTTCGAAATACTTCTGCAGCACTGACTGAAGTTCATTTACTGACTGTAACTACATATATATATATATATATATATATATATATATATATATATATGAGACGTAAATGCTTTGGTCATCGGTCCCTAGACTACTTAATCTAACTTGCGCTAAGGATAACATATACATCCATGACCGAGTGAGGAGGGAGGACTCGAACCTCCGACTGGAGCAGCCGCGCAATCCATAACATGGAGCCTCAGACAGCACGGTTGCCTCGCGAGGCACCACATGATCAATGTTACCTAAACCCATATTGGTTATTAAGAGCCCCTCGTTTTCAAGGAATCACATTAATAAAACTAGTTAGCACAACAATATGATAATACATTAAAAGTTAGTATTCCAAGCTTAGAGTACATCACTTACAAAATAGGTATATGAATCGAATTTACCTTCTCTTCCAAGCAACATTTTGGATGCTTTCTCCTTAAATGACACAGCATGTTTGTAGTACCTCCACCCGTTTCCAGCTTTTTAAAGCAAATGGAGCATTGTACCTCACTGCTCCCGTACTTCGTGAAGTACTTCCACACTCGGTATGGTGCCATTTAAGACACAGCCGATGTCTGGCGACGACAGCAAGGAATTGCCGCATGACCAGACGGAGGCAAGTCTCGTACACTCCCGGTGCACGCGCGTCGTCTAATAGGCCACACGGCAACAGCTGCATCGATGCCTCAGTAGCTGCACCAGTTCTTATGCCACGCGTTTGTTGCGCGTTTCTGACTGCTGGGATTATTCCTAAATTATCACTGATCGCTTTTCTTAGTTTCTGCGATGACCTAATATTTCACGGCAGTGGAAATTTTAGGAATAGCCCTACATATTAGGGTCTACTAGTTTTAATTTTTTTTAAATTATTTACAAAAAACACATTTTGAACCACTACTACAGGAAGTAGTTCGTACCGGTTTTTTATCCGGTTCTTGGCAATAACTAAAAGAAACCGGTTACAACCCGACGCCAAATAAATACCGAAAAAACCGGTTATTAAAAACTAAAATACCGGTATCGGTTTTAACCGGTCGGTTTTTCCCATCCCTACTCTGAGCCAGAGAGAACGATGCAAAGTGGGCTACTCCTACCCACAATTAGACAGCTATAGATTCTCGCACCCACTTAAAAGTAAAACATCTGCACATTCTCACAGCGGCAGTGGTGTAGCGGAGAAGCCGTACTTATGCCACATTAATTAATATAGTAATAAATTATTAACAAAACAAAATAAGAAAAACCTAGCAATGTTAACTAATATTTTAACACATGAAATAAAAATGCTCTTCCTCAAGCCTAGAAAAGAGTGGGATTCAAGTTTTAACAAAATGATAATCTAGTGACATTAAATAAATTATAACTTTACAGAAATATACAAAAAATATATGGAAGACGACAAACGGTCGTCTTTCAAGCTAAGGGACCGAACTGCTAAGGTCATCGGTCCCTAGTCTTACAAAATAGTTAAAGCAGCTTACACTAAGGATAACTCACACACCCATGACCGACGGAGGACTCGAACCTCCAGCGGGAGCGGCCGCGCAATTCACAATATCGCGCCCCAGACCGCGGGGCCATTTCCACGTGGAACGTTTTCTCTCAAATGCTACCTGTTATAAATAAGGACAAAGCTGGGCCTGGTACAGACAAAAGATGAAAAGTATATAGCAATAAATAAAATACAGAAATAAAATAAAATTAGGCATCCAAGTGAGGAACAGTATATTACATACAGAACCTTTAATAAACATACTGAAAATAGTTCTAAATCGTTATGTAGCACCTCCCAGATGAGATGCCGTAGACGCATCTTACGTGAAAATAGACAAATCGGTATAACTAAAAACTACTGTAGACATTTACAGTTTTTGAACATCCTCTGATGTTTGAGTTGAATTGGATCATTGAATTATAGCCAAGATGGCTAAGTTCAGAAACCGTGACTGTAGGAAGCAATAAATATGTAGTCGCATTTCTGCTACCAGGCATTAGACTTGCGCATAATAGTTCGCGATCGGAAGCGCTCACTTTAGTACGCGGCTCTGCCGGAACTAGTTCGTTCTTTTAGTTCGTCCGCTCCCAGTGACGGCTGAGCGGCGTGGTCTGCGCATGCAGGTGGAGGGAGAAGTGCCCCCATCTAGCTGCTTCATGCGCTTGCTGCTTGAGCCGCTAACGATATCACGCAAACCAAAAGACACTGTTTGTGGATAATTTCTCGTGTTTAAGTTAGAGTTATCTCTATACCTTGGCATTATGGAGTTTATTACTCAGATATTGCAGTGTGCAGAATAGATCAAAACAGAAATTTTGTAGCACTGAACTATGTAATCTAGCAGGCAGACGCTAATCTCGAAATGACTCTCATCAGCAGAAGGCGAAGAAGTGATTTTTAATTCTGCTGCGCGCCCTCTCGCTATTGCCCGTCGGTCTTCGGAAAAGAATTCAACGAACTAAGAAGCGAGATACGTTTTGCATAATAGTTCGCCACCGGTAACGCATGTTTTAGTTCGCGATCGATTGCGCATATTTTAGTTCGCAGCTCGGCTACGAAGTAGGTCGCTCTTTTTAGTTCGTCCGCTCTTTTAGCTCTTTTTAGTTCGTCAGCTCTTTTTAGTTCGTCAGCTCTTTTTAGTTCGTCCGCTTTTTAGTTCGTCCGCTCTTATTGGATTTTGCTACCGCTTTTGTTATGACAGCTGTTTTATATAATGAGCAGTGTTGCCCAAGGGTCTGCTATTACCCGTATTTTTGGCCAATTAGACATTAAATACTAAAGCAAATAAACCCATTATTTACACAAATGGGCGATACAGTGGTATTCAACTACTTTGCATACAGATTATTCATAGTAAATATTATTTAGACACTGCTGAATACCTTAGAAAAGAAAATTTGTGGCAGTGAACTATGAAACTACAGCTGAGCTGCATCTCAGCTCGAAATGACGGCAACTAGCAGAAGGGAATCACGCGATTCTGCGCGCTCTCGAGTCCTCTCGCTGTTCCCCGTCAGTCTTCGCAAAAGGACCGGACGAACTAAGAGGCGACGGATGTGCGAACTAGTTCGCGTAGTTTGTCTATGGGAACGCTCTTCCGAACTAGCTCGTTCGCGAACTACACAAGACAATCACTTTATTTGTTAGTGTTAAATCTAACACAGCAGAACGCGTTTCGAACATGTTTCGCTCATCACGTGCTTTTTATTCATACTGAAATGCTTATGTTACTTATAATTTACTTGAGATCATTCCATCACAACGCTTAATGCAATCCTGTCTACATCCCACACAGGCACAGGCACCGTACAGGAAGACTAGCAGAATATAGCACTTAGAAGGGGATGACAAAACATTTCCGACTTCGATTTTGACGGGTCTGAGATATGTTATAGGGGGACCTCTCCTGATTATCTGGTTAACGTCCTAAGTGCCGCTGGGTCCTGGTTCTCGAAATAGTCGTGTTTGATTTTTCCTGCACGCTACATATACCAGTAACAGAGCACAGACCCAAAGCATAGCAGCGTAGTCCAGCGGATAAAGTATACGGCTATCACGCTGGTGAGTTCCGAATTCTATTCCTCAGCGTGCACTTTCTTTTGTCTGTTTTATTTTACACAATGTTAACAAAAATTTTCGCGCACACTTGTTCGAAAATAATATTTTCGTCACGATATTTTTATTTTGTAAGATGAGAATGTACGTTATAATATTCATTAATATTGATGTACTGATGTTTAATCAAATTAAATATGCCGGCAGTAGTGACCGAGCGGTCTGTGGCGCGCCAGTCACGTTTTGCACGGCCACTACGGTTGGGGTATTCGAATCCCCCTTCGCGCATAGATATTTGTGCCGCCTTTATTATTAGCTAGTTCATAATTAGGTTCTAAGTTTAGCGACTGATCACCCCGTAGTTAAGTCCCATAAGCTCTACAAACATTTGAACATTTTTTTTTAAATTAAATATTATAACATTATTTATTGGTCGCTGCACCAGAGCATGCCTCAGGATGTTACTCACCGAAGAAGTAATGAAAACATAATGACGACGAGCACCAGGCACACACGATAAACGATACTGATTGGCATGCACATGGTTTTCAAATTAAAGATACTGAGAAGCATACTTAGTTCACGTTCGAAAAACGACCCTGTACTACTGTCTCCAACAACTTGGACGCGATCCATGCGTGTTTTATCATCGGAATAAAGACAGGAGCGCTCAATTGGTGTAGCGCCAGTGAATGTAGCCTTATATAATCCTCCCGTGACGCTATTTCCCTCTCTGATAGAAGCAATTCGGAAGAGTTGTGTATTTTCTTTAGGGAGATTTTTAACTGCCGATAAAAATAGACATCACAGTGTTGGCAGATTAGAGTAAATTTCTGTGGTATGATTTTCAAGGTGCAGGTGCTGCCTTGAGAATCATCCACGAAGAGAGAATCGTACACTGTCTGATCCGTCAGCCCACCCCACGATTGGGGCTGATAACCGTAGTCGTTTAGTCCCTTTAAAAATCAAACCAGCCATCCACCCCACGATTCTATAATTTACAAAAAATTGTACTTTCTTTTTTGTCAATTTTATTTTTACCATGTTTGCAAATATATTCCGTGTCATGCAATATTGTTAGCAAATAAGTGTTTGGTCGCTATATATATGTTTGTAAAAAGAGATTGTACATTGTGGTCAGTATTTTAATTGTGCATTTGAAATACCGTATTGGTATTCGCAGGTATATGCAAGTTATATATAAGTACCTGTATACCTGAATTTCATATAAGGGAACCTTTGTTCCCCCTCCCCACAGTACCGTCAGCATCCGTTATGACATTCCGGGTCGTCGGTCGTACTGGGTACTGGGGCCCTCCCATTCGCGTCCGTAGCTGGCACGAGTAGTTTGCAACATGTGCTTATAATGCAAACTGTAAAAGTTTCACTTAAGTTGAGGTTTTCAGTGTTTGTATACTTAGTAACTATACCTTTTGTAAGGCTCCGTATGCATAGTGAAGGGTACGTTTCAGCAAACATCCAAATTGTTTGAAATGTCACCATGAAAGTCAACACACAAATGTATGTTTTCATGAAGGAGATTTTTATAATCAGGAAGCCAGTGAATTTAGCATGGCGAAGAATACCTTGAGTAATTTGACATGGTTTGACCAGTCACCATGAAACTTGGCAAGTATATGTATTCTTTCATATATAGGAGGGAGAGTAGCAGGTGGAGGAGGAGACGGACAGAGAGAGAAGAGATCAGAGTAGGAGAATGAGAGAGGGGAGAGGAGGAGAGGGACAGAGAGAGGGAAGAGGAGGAGAATGAGAGAGGAGAGATGGTGACAGACAGCTGAAAGGAGATGAACAAAGGGAAGGGAGGAGGAACTGGACAGAGAAAGGGACAGGAGGAGACGGGAACAGGTGAATAGAGAGAAGCGAAAGGAGGAGATGGAGTAATGGAAGATTGGAAACCTCATTCAGACCTGTTCGTTTGTTCGCTCTGTCAAATTCTTCTCGCAGTTTCATATCTCCTTCTCATCTTCCTCCAGTTCGTCTTCCATTTCTAGAATACTGCCTTCAAGGTTATTTTCTTTGTATAGGCCCTCAATCCCACAATTCAGCTTTCCCCTCTTTGCTTAGTACTGGTTTTCAGACTGAGTTCTTGATATTCATTCAGCTGCTTTTCTTGTCTCTAAATATCTCTTTTATTTTCCTGTAGGCGGTATCTATCTTTCCCCAAGTTATGCATTCTTCTACGGTTCTGCATTTGTCCTCTAGCCACTCCTGCTTAGCCAGTCTGCATTTTCTGTCAATCTCATTTTTCAGACGTTTGTACTCCCTTTTTCCTGTTTCACTTGCTGAATTTATATATTTTGTCCCCTCATCAATTAAGTTCAGTATATCCTCTGTTATCAGTGGCGGCGCTAGGCGTCGGCGATGTCGGCAACCGCCGACGGCCTCGCACCTGCAGGGGCCTCGCAAAACATTGTTAAAATTTTAGGTTTTTTTCTTTTTCTTATATCTGAAGTTTAACGGCGCTTTTCAACTGCGTGGTTATGTAGCCACGACCTACATCTAACGTACACTAGCTTAACCAAAGTACAAACACGCCGGCCGCGGTGGCCGAGGGGACTGAGGCGCTCCAGTCACGGTCTGCACGTCCACTACGGTCGGGGGTTGGAATCCCCCCTCGGGCATGGATATTTGTGCCGTCCTAGTTCGCAAGTAGTTCATAAGTAGTTTGTAAGCTTAGGGACTGATGACCCCGTAGTTAAGTCCCATAGACTATACAAACATTTGAACATTTGAACAAACACAACAGCCGTACCCAAGAGAGGGATTCGACCTCAATAAGATCGACCTCGCTCACCATAGTATGACACCTTAGTGCGCTCGGCTATTCCCCGCCGGCAGCTATTTAGTTTCCCTATTTATTTCCGAATAAGTGCAGCAGTGATGAAATTTTTAGTTAAATACTTGAAAAACAACTTCTTCAGTACATTTTAGAAAACAATTTGTAAGTAGTACAGTATATCCAAATGCTTATATAACAATCAGAATCAAGCTCACAGGCCGAAAAAAGTTTCTCAAAGTTAAAATTGATTAAGACATACTTGAAAATCACAATTACCCCCCCCCCCCAAAAAAAAAACTATCTGCGTTGTCAGTACTATTAATTAAAGCCGAAACAGCGGCTAGTATTAATTATGCTGTGATTGTTAAAAAATCAGTGAGGAAAAAAGCCGAAAAGATTCTCTATGTTAATTTGTGTTTGTTTATTGTAATTTTTGTCACTGCAATAATACTTGTATATTATAGTAATAAAAGTTTAGTATAATGATTATTGATGTACAATTCATTTTATTTAAAATTTTCTTCCTTACTGAAAAAAATGAAAGGGGCCTCGCAAAGACGTGTTCGCCGACGCCCAGTTTTCGTCTAGCGCCGCCACTGTCTGTTATCCAGGGATTTCTTTTAGGCCTTGTCCTTCTGCCTATATGGTCCTCTGCTGCCTTCACTACCCTATCTCTCAGAGCTACCCATTCTTCTTCTACTGTATTACTTTCCCCCATTTCAGCTCATCATTGCCTAATGCTCCCTCTGGAACTCTCAACCACTTCTGGTTCCTTCAATTTGTCCAGGTTCCATCTCGTAACCTTTCTACCTTTCTGCAGTCTCTTAAGTTTTAATCTGCAGTTCATAACGAGTAAGTTATGGTCAGAGTCTATATCTGCCCCTGGATATGTCTTACAGTTTCAAACCAGGTTTGTAAATCTATTCCTTACCATTATTATTATAATCAAGTACAATTGTAGCTGTCCCCGCAAATTGTGTTCAAAATGTTCAAATGTCTGTAGAGCTTATGGGACTTGACTACGGGGCCATCAGTCCCTAAACTTACAAACTACCTATGAACTACTTACGAACTAGGACGGCACAAATATCCATGCCCGAGGGGGGATTCGAACCCCCGGCCGTAGTAGCCGTGCAGACGCAAATTGTGGAATGAGCCCGTTATTTGATTGCCTCGTCCTTCATTCAGCCTTTGGCCACCCTTTCCGCGGCCGTTAGGCTGCGTCGGCAGCTCGCGTTCGCGGGCGCTGTGGCCGCACGTGGCGCGCTGTGCCTGCAGCAGCAGCGGCAGCAGTAGGGTGGGAGGGGCGGCGCCACGGCAAATATTTGGCCAGCCGGCGCGGCGCTGCGCTGTGGCTGCAGCCGCGGAAACCCTTCCAGCCAGCACCGCGCTGCGGGCTAGCGCGGGAGCGAATTACACAACCAGGTGGCAAAAGCCACGGGCTGCCAGAACTCTTTCTAATGGGCCAAGTGCACACCTCGCCATGGCACGGAATCATTGCAAGTCCCTTACGGGAATACTGAGCCAAGTTGCCTTGTATGTGTCTTATTGAATCCATCATTGATGGTGGAGCTGGAACTGCGGCTCGACAAGATTACCTAGGAAACAGGTTACCATCAGCCGTATCTTTTACAGACACATTTATTCCTTAGCTACCAGTTCCTGCATTCCATTATGCCATTTACTCTAACTGCTGCCTGACAGTCTACGTAAAGACCTTTAATTGCCTGCAGAAGTATGTCTCTTATACCATAATCTTGTAAAACTGACAGTAGCTTCCTCCTAGGAACACGGTCATAAGCCTTTTCTAGATCTATGAAACATAGATACAATTCCCTTTTCCACTCATAGCACTTTGCCATTACCTGCCGTAAGCTAAACATCTGGTCCTGACAACCTCTAAGATGCCTAAACCCACACTGATTTTCATCTAACTTGTCCTCAATTAATACTCGCACTCGCCTTTCAACAGTACCTGAGAATATTTTGCCCACAACGCTAATTAAAGAGATACCTCGATAGTTGTTACAATCTTTTCTGTTTCCATGTTTGAAAATTGGCGTGATTTTCGCTTTCGTCCAGTCAGACGGAACCTGTCGCGATTCCCATGCCCTCTCAATTATCCTGTGTAACCATTTGAGACCTTGTACCGACACACTAAAATTTTTATTTATCTTTGATCAGCGATGCTTATCGCCTCCGGTTCCCTTCGACTCTCAATGCAACTAATTTAATTTCGTTCGTCAGTTTTTACTTCCAAACAAGTGAGAAGACGGAACCGTGATATTAGTTTTAATCACTCTCTTGTTTGTAACTGAAGCTTGAAGACGTCTTTCATACCTGTATCCACTCAGTAAGTAAGAATAATGCAAGCTGTTGCTGAAAATATATTATTTTAATTTAAAATCATTCCCTCTCCATGGTTTTCATTTAAATCAAACTCCTCCCCGTCAAATATTTAATTTCTTAATGTTTTTCACTTCCTCATCATCCTTAATAGTTTAATGTTCAGACGCCATTACAATTGCTTCGCATTGTCTGCAAAATTTCAATCAATCAATCATCCTTATACTATACTTTGCTTGATTTTGGAACCGCAGTCATTTCTTTTGTAATTTCACGAAGTCCGATCATTTTTTTTTTTTAATTATTCTATCATTACCAGTAACTTCATGTTCCACCCACGGTCACATAACAATGAACAACGAAGTGCACAGTCTGAACATTGATCTCCTACGGAAAGTATCTCGAACATCCACGTATTAAATAAGACGTAAAAGTTATGATTTCCAGCTTCTACAATACGAAGTGCAGGATCCAGCTAGATGATTTCCGTAGGTCTTATAACGTGCTGTTGCTTGTATGGTGCCCGACTCTAATATGCAACCCGTGGTTTACTTGCTTTCAAATTCAAATGTTCAAATGTTTGTAAAGCTTATGGGACTTAACTACGGGGTCATCAGTCCCTAAACTCACAAACTACTTATGAACTACTTACGAACTAGAACGGCACAAAAATCCATGCCCGAGGGGGGATTCGAACCCCCGGCCGTAGTGGCCGTGCAGACCGTGACTGGAGCGCCTCAGTCCCCTCGGCCACCGCGGCCGGCTTACTTGCTTTAATGTTCATTTTGTGCTGTACTTTAACTAAATTATTTCAAATTCAAAAATTCGGTACCATCAATTCCTTGTCAAAAATATAATCGCGGAATCTACTTTAACAATTATGGCATCATACGAAGCAAGGGCAACGTTATAACCTGATATTCCACTGTATTTGACGAGTTGCGGCTTAATTTCATCCACCGCAGCCGGTTTATTGCACTGTAATCTACTGTCCATTTTCTCCACTTCCTCAGTTTCCATCGTCGTTCCTGAAAATCTGATACATCATTGAACGTTTCACCTACATTGAGCAATTCTTCAAAATATTCCCTCCATCTGCTCAAGGCATCCACAGGATTGACTAGCAGCTTTCCTGACCTATCCAAAACACCTGTTAATTCCTTCTTCCCTCCCTTCTGAAGATTGCTAATTACGGTCCAAAATGGTTTTCCCGCGGCTTGACCCAGAGTTTCTAGCTTATTTCTAAAGTCTTTCCTAATTCATATGTAAAATGTATAAGTGGGGATAGTTGCTTGTGTGATGTTTGTAACCCTGGTTGTATTGTTCGATTAGTGGTACTTGGTTGAAGCAATCTTACCACAATGCGAAACTACGTAAACTTCTATTATCAAAAGTGTTGTGGCGTCGCTATTCGCCCCAACGCCTTCGGTCTACACAGGTCGCAACGTAACTTGTAGAAGAGGCGATAAGTGGCTCCACAGTACTTCGGCCACCGGGGGCGTCCGCAGTCTCGGTACCTCTTTGCCTGTTCCGCGCGCCGGCCAATAGGAAGTCAGGGGCTCGGCTAGATACGCCGGTGCTCCACAGCCACGACAGGCAGTACCAGTAAGTTCATCGAGTCAACAGAAGAGTGCCACACACGCGAGCCAGCAGTCTTAACACAAGCTACAACATTACCTATTGAAAGGACTCTAACTGAAGCATAGCAGAACCTTATATTAGATAGGACGTCGCACTATCACAAGCACATCAAAGCTGAGTATTCTTTTCATCTCTATTTATAAAAATGAATTGCTGTTCGTTATTCTCGATAAAACTCCAGAACAGCTGAACCGATTTGGTTAATATTAGTCTTGAAATATTCGTGCAAGTTCAGGGAAGGTTTAAACCGTGATAAAATATGAAAGTTCTCCGGAAAAGAGGAAAATCAGGGAAAACTGAAACAGCTTTTTCAACTGAGCTATCAATATCGTTCGTACAATTGCGATAAAATTTCGTACAGTTCATGTTGAAAGCAAGAGGAGGTTTCGCATCAAATAAAAATTTGGAAATGTCGCCCGTAAAGTAGGAAAATTTAGGAAAAACTGAAAGCGATTTTTTCTATGAATAAAAATCTATTGCCACATGGTTGTAAGAGCATCACTTGAGTACGTCTTGACAGGGCAAGGTTTTCTGAGATACATTTTTTGTAAAAGCTACCGTAAAATTGGAAAATTTGGAAAAATTGCAAGTGCTTATATCATTGTCTTTTTGATTGAATTCAGCACTATTACTGACTATTCGCACGACGGAGAGGGGTAATTCTTTTGTTGTTTTGTTCATTATGGTCTTGGAAATGTTTTGAGTAAACAAAAGAGGGACAGTTAAAAAGTAAGTCGCAAAATACGAACCAAGTTCCTTTTTCATTGTGTTCCTAAATGTACTTAGCACTATAAGTTGAGAACCGTTCATCCGATTGCGATAAATTTTTGATCGTTTGACGTTTAACGAAAGAACTAAAAATTTGGGAAAGTTACCTTGAAAATTTGAAAATTCGCGAGAATCTGAAAGAGCTTTTTTTTTTTTTTTTTTTTTTTTTTTTTTTTTTTTTTTTTTTTTTTTTTTTGACCAGAAAATAGAAAATGTTCTTTTCTTTGGGATATCAATATCATTCGTACGATTGCGATAAAATTTTGCACATTTGACATTCAAAGCAAGAGTACATACATATTAGCAATTGCGAAGCATTGCCGGGACGACTAGTCTATAATAAAACGATATGTGAATTAACCAATTCTTTTAGTTTTAGACCGTGTCCACATCCAGGCTAGTCACAGTCCACCTCCCGAACTAACCGCTCATAGTACAGTACCCCGAGGACACAACAAAAAGATCTTTTCATAAGCACTGTCAATTCAGATGTGAGCATACGATAATTAGATTGAATGGAACACATCAGATTGATTTACTAGAAAATATAACTGGCTTACATTATTTCTGAGTGACAGGAATGTGTCATCAAACAAATAAATTTTCCACTGCAGGAAACCTAAGTTTTGTGCTCTACTTCTGTACAGTGGAACAGTGTATCTTAAATACCGAAGATATTCCCCCCCTCCGGGCGTTCTAGTGATAAGAAATATAAACTTAGGTACCTACTTACCTATCATCTCATAGAGTCCACGGATGTATTCTGATTTTTTAGAACTTGTTTTGCGTTTTTAATGCCAATGGTGCTACAGACGAATGATGAAAATTAGATGGGTAGATCATGATGAGGTGTTTAACCGAATTGGGAATAGAAGGAGTTTCTGGTATATTCTGACAGAGATGGGATAGATTGTAGGACACACTGTGAAACATCAAGGAATTGTCAACTTAGCATTAGAAGGAAATGTATGGGGTAAATATCGTAGAGGAAGACCAAGTACGAGTACAGTACGGTGATTCAAAAGGATGTAGGTTGCCGAACGTATTCTCAGATGAAGAGACTTGCACAGGACATGGTAGTGTGGAGAGCTGCATCAAATCAGGCTGCGCACTGAAGACCACAACAACAATATTTCCACAGTTGTTCTACACCGAAGAGCTAAAGAAATGGATTGGCCGAGCGCTCTAATTCGCCCTGCTACGGAGTGCGTGGTTGCTACCGTAGGAGGTTCGAGTCCTCCCTCGAGCTTGGGTGTATGTGTGTGTTGTCCTTAGGTTAGTTTAAGTTGGCTTAAGTAGTTTGTAAGCTTAGGGACTTATAACCACGGCAGTTAACTCCCACTGATTTACAGACATTTGACTTTCAGTAAGCTACAGAGACTGGTGCACCTGCCTAACATCACGCAGGGCCGCGCGAGCTCGTAGAAGTGCTGCAGCACAGCGTGGCGAGGACTCCACTAACGTCTGAAGCAGCTCTGGAGGAAACTCACACCATACGTTTTGCATGGCTGTCCGTAAATCCGTAAGATTATGAGGGTGTCGCGATCTCTTCTGAACACACGTAGCAAACCATGTCGCATATTCTCAATAGTGTAGATGTCCGGGGAAAAAAACGTTCAGATGTATGTAAACCTATTGGGCCAAACTGTTACGGTCATCAATCGCTAGACTTACAAACTACTTAATTCCCTTAGACTATTTGTGGATGATGCCGTCGTTTATCGGTTAGTGAAGTCAACAGAGGATCAAAAGCAACTGCAAAGCGATTTAGACAAAATTTCTATATGGTGCGAAAATTGGCAGTTGACACTAAATAAAGAAAAGTGTGAAGTAATACACATGACCAATAAAAGAAATCGACTGAACTTCAATTATGCGATAAATCAGTCAAACCTTAAGGTCGTAAATACCACGATATACCTAGGAGTTACAATTACGAACAACGTAGACTGGAGAGAACACATAGAAAATATTGTGGGGAAGGCGAACCAAAGGTTACAATATATTGGCAGAACGCTTCGAAGATGCACCAGCTCCACCAAAGAGACTGCCCACATCACACTTGTACGTCCTCTCCTGGAGTACTGTTGCCCATTGTGGGACTCTCACCAGGAGGGACTTACGGAAGACATTGAGAAGGTTCAGAGAAGGACAGCTCGTTTTGTTTTATCGCGTTGGGGTCGGGGGGGGGGGGGGGCGCCACGGAAATGTTGCACGAATTGGGGTGGAAATCATTAAAAGAAAGACGTTATTCATTGCGGCGTGATCTGTTTGCGAAGTTTCAATCACCGACTTTTATTTATGAATGTGAAAATATTTTGCTAGCACCCACGTACTTAGGGAGACATGACCATCCCAATAAAATATGAGAAATCAGGTCGAAAACGAAACGATTTAGGTGTTCTTTCTTCCCGTGCGCTATTAGAGACTGGAACGGTAGAGAAAAGTCATGAAAGTGGTCAATGAACCCTCTGCCAGGCACTTAAATGTGATTTGTAGAGTATCTATGTAGATGTAAATGTGGATGAAAATAACAGTACAACTCCCACATCCCGAGGGAGGACTCGGACCTTCCGTGTGAATCATCGGTAATAAATTAGCAGAGCTGGGCACCGTTACCAAATAGTTAGCTTCGTTAACCACTAATCCATTCCTAAAAAAAGTTAACTTCGTGAAACGTTAAAGCGTTACTCTGCGGAAATTAACGTTAATCGTTAACTCGTAATAGTATTGTGCAGCCACGAAAAATCGCCTTCAGTCTCGGTATTTATATATTTATGTCGTTATATTATTGAATCAGCAATTAAAATAAGTATTACCAAACCTGATATTTAAGAAAAATATTTTGGATCCGCAAGTTTAAATAGGGCTTCGAGTATAAATAAAAAGTAGCATTACTCGACCACTCTATTGTCGCAGTAGGCCGTGAGCGTAAACAAAATATGTCTAATCACATACTATAGTGGAAAACAGCCTCTGCAAGAGTCATTTGCTTTGGGGGACAAGTCTCCACTGGCGAAAGGTGCACTTAACGCGAACTTAAACCTACTGCCGGCGAGTGCAGACCACTGATACGGGACGTTAAACTCTCAATCTTTCTTTCTTCCTTGATTCAGTCACCGCAGGTATACGCAGAGTCGCGGTTTTCCCTCAGTTGCAGCAGTTTTACGCTAAGTTGTGGGTTTCCCCTGGCCGGCCGCGGTGGCCGAGGAGACTGAGTCGCTCCAGTCACGGACTGCACGGCCACTACGGTCGGGGGTTCGAATCCCCCCTCGGGCATGGATATTTGTGCCGTCCTAGTTCGTAAGTAGTTCATAAGTAGTTTTGACTGATGACCCCGTAGTTAAGTCCCATAAGCTTAACAAACATTTGAACATTTGATTTGGTTTTCCCTGGCCCCCATTTTCGCTGTTCGGGTCTTGGCGGCGCCACTCAGAAGATCAACCGCACGCTTCCAGGGAATGACGCAACGCACAGCGTGGGCGTAGCCGTTTGCAGAATGAGCGTTATTTACTAAAATGAGCGTAACTTACGCGTCAAAATTTTTCTCATAAGAAGTGGCTACAAAAGTAACGGATTAAGGGACTTACGGCAGATTAACGGAAGTTAAAGAGTCCGTTAAAGTTTTTCTTAATTAACTTAAAAGTTAATCCGTTACTCAAAAAGTTAACTTAGTTAATTAACGATTAACGCATTAACGTACTTGTAAAATGACAACTTTCACGGCCAGAATAGTCAAAATTACTAAAAATTTTCGGGCTATTATGCCGTGGTCTTGTGAATTTACTATGAAAACCCAACGTTTCGTCCCCGACTGCGGAAGACATTATCAAGGGGGATCGTGGGACTTTTGAATTTCCGATGCACACCATGGCTCGCTACTGCCAGGGTGTGCATCGGACATTCAAAAGTGCCATGATCCCCTTTGAAATTGTCCTCCGCAGTCGGGAACGAAACGTTGAGATTCCATAATAAATCCACAAGACCACGGCATAATAGCCCAGAAATTTTTAGTAATATTAATGTACTTGTGCCCAGCTATGCAAATTAGCTTACAAACGCTCGTTCAAGCAATACTTGAATATCACTGGGCAGCAATGAAAATGTTTCGGGCTTAAAAATAGTAAATTTACACGTATGTCCATCTGCTGAATTCAAAAATCACCATAAAATGACAGATGAGCTCTTGTTTGAAGATAAAGTGACATTTCATTTTATAGAGTGGAGATTTTAAATTTGGCGTTTTTTTGGGGGGAGGGGGGAAGTTGGCACACCTGTCAAATAACAAAACACAAATGGTCTTCAGCTATTTGTAAGTCACAAACATAGATACTGTGGATGTGACTTTGAAGTACATATAGTTTCTACTCAAAATTAATGCAAAACTTCTGGTTCGTGAGTGCTTTTTTAGTGTAAAATTTGTAAAAATGCCACGAAAATGTGTAAATATAGTGAATAATTTTTGTTATATTTGCGGTGAAATAACATTTTCCTCACAGAAGCGCAAGCTGACGCCTCTTGTAAATACTGCCTATCAGCATTATCTCAGTATGAAAGTAAGGGACCAGGATAAGTCTTGGGCTTGACATATATGTTGCAACGCATGTTCAGTTACACTGTGAGAATGGCTGTGCCTATGATTTGGCGGGAGCCTACAAACCATACGGATGACTGCTATTTCTGTCTGACTCCGCCTATAAAGGCAGGATTGTCTATGAAGAAAAGAAGAACAGTTCAGTACCCGAATCTTCCATCTGCTATTCGACCCATTCCACATTCGAATAGTTTACCAGTTCCTACTCCACCCGAAAATTGTGTGTTTGAAGTAGAAAATGAAGACAGTGTGGAACAAGAATAACCAAACCAGCCTTCCACATCCCATGACCCCGATTTTGAGGGAAAAGATGATAATCCGCACAGACTGAGTCAAGCGGAATTGCGCGATCCCATTAGAGACCTTGGCTTGTCAAAGGAGAAGGCAGAAATTCTTGGGTCTCGACTACAGCAATGGAATCTTTTCCAAAATGATGTGAGAATCTCACAGTACAGAAAAAGTCACACTGAACTTTTGTGTCTCGTTTCCGCCGGTTGTCGTCGGTGTCGGTGGAACAATTTCTGCGTGCTCCGGCTACTGCTGTCTGGCTGTTGCTAGCGGGCTGCTCCACGGTTTTTCTATCACTCCTCGTCGCCACTTTTGCATCCCATCCTCGTCGCCACTTTTGTGTCTCGTTTCCGCCGGTTGTCGTGAGTGTCGGTGGGAACAATTTCTGCGTGCTCCGGCTGCTGCTGTGTGGCTGCTGCTAGCGGGCTGGTCCACAGTTTTTCTATCACTCCTCGTCGCCACTTTTGTATCCCATCCTCGTCGCCACTTTTGCATCCCATCCTCGTCGCCACTTTTGTGTCTCGTTTCCTCCGGTTGTCGTGGGTGGCGGTGGGAACAATTTTCCCGCATGCTCCGGCTGCTGCTGTCTGGCTGCTGCTAGCGGGCTGGTCTACGGTTCTTCTATCACTCCTCGTCGCCACTTTTGTGTCCCAGCCTCGTCGCCGCTTTTGTGTCACGTTTCCATCGTAGGTGTCGGTGGCCGAGTAGAAAGAGACCGACACAGGAATAAAGGATGCACGCTTGTGCAGGTATGGAGGTGACCAGCCAGTGGGACAGCAGAAACTAGAACACTAGGCTAAATTAGAACAAGATATATATTTCGTGGAGTCTTGGTAATACTTGACTTTTACATAATTCTTGTCTGCAGATTGCTGATACATAGTTTAGATAGAGGCCTGCCTACTGATGAGTCCTAGTGCCTATCCGATAGCCGCCGGCCGCGGTGGCCGAGGGGATTGAGGCGCTCCAGTCACGGTCTCCACGGCCACTACGGTCGGGGGTTCGAATCCCCCCTCGGGCATAGATATTTGTGCCGTCCTTAGTTGTAAGTAGTTCATAAGTATGAAAACGTAGGCTTCCGCGGCTGTTGTCACTATCAATAAAATTCTTCTGGGTATGAAACCGCGTCGTCATTTTATAAATTCCACCGACGTTTCGGCCGCTGTTGCAGGCGGCCTTCATCAGGGTCTGTGTCGGTGGAATTTATAAAATGACGACGCGGTTTCATACCCAGAAGAATTTTATTGATAGTTCATAAGTAGTTTGTAAGTTTAGGGACTGATGACCCCGTAGTTAAGTCCCATAGACTCTACAAACATTTGAACATTTTTTATCCGATAGCCAAGTCTTAACTGGTGCCTATCTCATTCCCAAGTGGCGATGCAGTTAGTGGTGGCCACGAGCAGAGTTGCAGCAGAGGGCGCTCGTGGCTGATGTCATAAGAACGCCGCGCCGTGCGTGCATGGTGGCGCGCGGCGTAACTATGTGGCGCGCACTTCATACTTGTGCGACACCACAGGAACTACTTCCCTTTTCTGAGAAGAAAAACAATCTTGCTGTTTGCTGTGATATTAATGGCTTGATGAAATATTTCAATTTTAATCATGATCCAACTGAATGGAAGCTATTCATAGACTCCTCCAAGCTTAGTTTGAAAGCTGTGTTACTTCACAACGGGAACGTCTTTCATCTATTGCTGTTGATCATGCTGTTCACATGAACGAGACGTATGCAAATATAACAGCTCTCTTGGACTCAAATATCATGAACACAAATGGAAAATCTGTGGTGATCTGCAACTGTGTTGCACAACGAATTGCTGCTTCTTATGTATGTGGGACAGTAGAGATAGGAAACTGCATTATATTAAAGAAGACTGGTCTGTAAGAAATCTTCACCCTAGCGAGAAAAATGTCGTTACCAAGCCTCTTGTGGACCCAAAAGACGTTCCTCTTCCACCCCTGCATATCAAGCTGGATTTGACGAAAAACTTTGTCAAAGCTATGAACCGAGGAATGGCCTTTGAGTACATAATAGGGTAATTTTCAAAATTAAGTGATGCAAAAGTTAAGGAAGGCATTTTTGTCGAACCACAAATAAGAGAAATTGTAAAAGATCCTACATTTGACCAAAATTTGGAAGGGAAAGGAAAGGAAGCATGGGAAGCCTCCAAGGCTGTTACTCATGGATTTTTAGGCAACAAAAGAGATGATAACTTCAAGCATTTGGTGACAGTGCACCTGCAAAAGTACCGTAACTTTGGATGCAACATGTCTCCTAAGATCCATTTTCTCCACTCCCACCTACACTTTTTCCCTCCTAGTTGTGGAGCTGTTAGTGATGAACATGGTGAAAGATTCCATCAGGACGTTTCTGTTACGAAACAAAGATATAAGGGCCGTTGGAATGAAGTAATGCTTGCGGATAACTGTTGGTCTTTGTGTAGGGATTCTGCGGAACTCCATTACAAGAGGCAAGCTAAAAGACGACGAAGTCAAGAAGCCACCACTGATTCTCTTCAGACACGACCATCTGCGAAGTATTCTCCAAGCAATTTAGAACTCTTTGCATGTAATAAGCAGTCAAAAAAATCAAATGCACTTTCATTGTTGTTAGCATATATTTAATTAAGATGTATCCTTTTCTCTCAGTCCGTTAATATGTAACACTTCCACCTTGTGTATATTATAGAAACTAGAGCTAATAAAATTTTTTCATTGTCCTATTCGTTTTTCTCAACCAAAAATTAATAGGAATTGACTCATGAAGTGCTCGAAACATTCAAAAATTATTTTTTTGTTGCCCAGTGATATCGATCGTAAAGGATATGATTCTTAGGTGAGGTAGAAAAGATCCAAAGGAGCGCAGCGTACTTACTTACAGGTTCATTTATCAACCGGGAAAGCGTCACAGAAATGATCGGCAATCATCAGTGGCAGATCTCCCAAGAACGGCGTATTGCATGACGTTACGGACTTGTTTCGAAGTTTCGAGAGTGTACGTCTCTAGACTCTAGAACAGTCCACCAATTCATCTCCGGCCATCTTCATTTAGATTTTCTGTTATTTTCCTAAATTACTCCAAGTTAACGTCACGATGGTTCCTTTTAAAAGGCGCCTTTGTAACTGATTTTAAATTATGTCTAGAACAGTACAATACAGCACTTCATACTTAGCACATTATTAGTTCTTGTGTTTTAAAGGCTTTTCTTTAGACACATCTTCACACTTTCGTGTCAAAGTCAATTAATTGAAATACTGTAAAATAAGTCTAGGCCTACTTTGTTTGGAGACATTTTCATATTTTGTTGTCAATATTTATTAATTGAAATACTGTAAAAAGTACTAGGCCTACTGTAAAATTTTGAAAAGGATGTAGTAAACACGCTGACAGCATCCGGGTTTGAGTATTATATATGTCAGCCAAAGACCGCCTGATTGGTACTAACATTTGTGGTAGGCGAGAGCGCAAGTCAGGAGTCGGACGTCAGCAGTGAAGGTCAGTAGGGAAGTGCCTGCGGCGGTTCGCGCAAATAAGGTTACGTAAGGCGTGAGCTGTGTGCTGCCACTGCTAACTGCAGCTGTGCTGGCCATGAAGGGAATGGGCGACGGAACCGTTCCAAATGTTTGTCAATCTATCGGACCAAGCCGCGTGGTCATCAGTCCGTAGCTTACAAACTACTTAAACAAAGGTAAACTAACCTATGGACAAACACACACACCCATGCCCTAGGGAGGACTCGAACCCCCGACGGCGAGCAACCGCGCTCTCCGCAGCGAGGTGCCTTAGATCGCTCGGCTACTCCACCGCGGCCAACGAGATTAGTTAGCATATATGTAATTAAGACGTATCCTTTTTCTCTCAGTCCTTGCTAAATTTAGAGCTTCTTTGTAGGATTCGCCATTCTTGTGGATTTTGGATTAATTCAGATTTTTTTTTTTTTTATTTATTTATTATTATTTTTTTTTTAATTCTCTTGAAGCAGCTTCTTGAATAATCAATATGATTTAAGAAAAACGCAACTAGTCACTTTAACTTGAAATTGAAAGGAGTACGTAATATACTTTTCACTTAATTTTGTCATTCAGCGTTGAGCACATTTTGTTGTAGAAACATAAGCTATAATTCTGTAGAAAACAAATTAATGTAATGTTTTGTATAATTTTATTAATCGATGTAACATGCTGTACTCATTTACATATCTCTGCTGTTAACCGAAGACTTTGTTTTATCTTTAGAGTGTGTCCTCCACTCGCAGCTATTGCGTTAACGTAGTGGTTGTTGTGTGACTGTCGTAGAGTTCAGTCGATGAGTAGAAGTCGCTGTGGAACTGTCAAGTTAAGTCTGTCGATGTGTAAGAGTGGAAGAGTAAAAATCGGAAGGTTTAAGGCTTTAGCCGTTTTGAAGAGTCGCAGCGAAGTCTTCAGATTGTAAATTTGTAAAGAAGCTTATCATAATGAATGCTGTCACTAATAAGGTAAAACTTGTACATTTCTATTGTTATGAATGGTAGCTTGTACTTGAAGTATTATAGTTGGTATTTGTCTTTTGCTAATGAATGCTATTCAGTGGAGCTTGCATTCTTCACTTAACCCTGAGTCATTTACCAATTCCTCTTTCCTTTCACTAATTTGAAAGCAAATTTGCAATCCGATCTGATCATTGAGATCAATTTTGATAGTGTTGCATAAGTATAGTGTCATTAATTTCATAAGTGTTAATTAGAACAGTTCAATGTAGGCATTTTTGACATGATCAATTGGTCTATTAAAGAGAGTAGAAGGTAGTTTGTTCATAAATTCAGTGAGCCCATTGTTAAAGATTTTCTCAGTGTTAATGAAAGTTCACATTATTAGGTCACTAAATGTCAGTAACCGTTAGTTATTTTTCTGATGAGAAGAAAAATAGTTATATTACGTAATGAGAAATGAAATATTTGTAGTGTGTGATATTCTGAAAACATTACAAACTTTGAAGTACATTCTTTATAGCATTGAATCAGTATGGTAATTGTTATACAGATAGGCACATTATCAAGTGCAGTTAATCCTAAATGTCTTTATTTGAAGTCATATTCATTCAAGTGACAAAATTATCACAGTAGTAGCACGCTGATTTGTTCCGACACACACAATACTTTTATCAAGAAAACACACACCACTTTTAAAATGATACAGTTTATTCAATTGACCGGCTTTCGAACCCTTTCCAGGTTCGTCTTCAAACGGTTCATGTGTTATAGGTTCATTTCAAGCCTGGTGTTGGGTGCTGGCTCTGTGGTCGGAAGATGGAAACATACTTTAACCAAGGGACAGGCAACCCCAAAGTCTTCACGATCTACTGTTTCATACCACAGTATGAGAGTGATCTACGTTTTTTGAAGGTACAGAAATAGTAACATTTTTATTAATTTGTCAATACAGCGAGATCAACGAAACTTTTACATATCCACTATTCGTTCAAAACATGAAAAATTAACGTCATAATACTTTACATAATACTTTGAATGTAAAACTGGGGTATATGTTGTTCTGTTAATAATGTCCTTGATATTTGGTGTATAAGTTATTCCACTTAGTCGAATACGGAAGTCCCAGTGTACGTAAGTCAACCTTGTTCTGTTTTTATGTATAATGAAATTCATATTTCTAAACAATAATTCGCAAAATTGCGTAGATGCAATGCAAACTACGAGAAACTGGTGGCCGCGACGGAGTGGCCGAGCGCGCTGAGACGCTATAATATGACGCGCGAGGCCGTTCCCCGTCAGGGGTTCGAATCCCCCCTCGGGCGTGGAGGTCTGTGATGTCTCTAGTATAAAGTAGTTCATAAGTAGTTTGTAAGTTTAGAGACTGATGACCCCGCAGTTAAGTCCCGTAAGCTTAACAATCATTTGAACATTTTTAGAAACTGGTGTTCATACTCGGAATGAAAACGAGAAACTGGTGTTCACACTCGGTAAGAAAACGATAAACTTTCCGTTTTTATACGCTACTTATTACGTGTGAAGTCGTTACACTACCCACGCCATTATTTTCTTGGCACAATACCGCGGTGGCCGAAGGGACTGAGGCGCTCTAGTCACGGTCTGCACGGCCACTACGGTCGGGGGTTCGAATCCCCCCTCGGGCATGGATATTTGTGCCGTCCCTAGTATTAGCTAGTTTGTAAGTAGTTTGTAAGTTTAGGGACTGATGACCCCGTAGTTAAGTCCCATAAGCTCTACAAACATTTGAACAAGACAAATATACCGTCCACGCGCTATAAAAACGCAGAAGTCCGTATTTAATCGCGATTTTTAATAAATAAAACACGTGTCGATCGTACGCGTATTGTCACTACTACGAAAACAATTTCATCCGACATTTTTACTTCTGTACTCTCAATACTCACGCGATCTACAATATCAGCACTCGCGATCTACTGATAGATCACGATCGATATGTTGACGATCCTCGCTTTAATAAATTGACTTGCACGTTTTTATGTCTTTTTTTCGTACGTGAAACTTCTTGGCAGATAAAAATTGTGCGCCGGAACCGGGACTCGAACCTGTGACCTTTGCCTTCCACGGGCCCCGCGCTTACGTCTCCAAGTTTTCTAGTGATCTTACCAATCTCCTTTTGGTCCCTGACACCGGAAAACATTATTTTGGGTTCGCCCGAACATTCATCTGCGCATTCTTGTGACTTAGCGAGTGACGTAAGACCGAAATGAACCTCCTTGCTTAACACACTTATATGCTTCGGCACTTAGGAATTCCACATCCTTGGGTCTGCTTGGATATCGGAACCTCACAAATCTTATGCCACGAAGGCGTGGCACTACCTCTTGTGATCGCTCGACATTGAGGGTGCTCACAAAGTTCCTCTTTCTCCGTGCCTAATGCAAGATGATGACTGATCCACCCATTGGCGCCGAGTCAACGAGGAAGAGACGTCGGCGAGGCGAGATGCACCTGGAACTGGAAAGAGGGACAATCAATTTCGCCCATGGACACTGAACGACAGCTTGGCAGTAGTAAAGTGTTAAATAAGTGCTGGTTATAGTGTCCACCCAGTTATCCCGAGGAGTATTTCCTCCCCGTCGATGCCCCTAAGTTTTTATCGAAATGTGTGGCGATAATTAGTCATAAAATTGTTACACGAAAGTGAACACTCACTTTTTTTTCGTTGACATAGGATGCCCATAGTTGCTCACAATTCCCAGAATAGATAGACTTTCTAATTTTTTTTTTTAAATGTGTACCTAATTTTAATCTGGATCCAATCCGGTGTAACAGGATTGTATGGTAGTGTTCCAATTTGAGTTATTCATTACTCGTGTTTCTCCTCGATTAATATTGTCTATTTGTATGTCGAATATTTTATTCCTTTACTAATGATCAATGCCCCATGTTTATACATATTTCCATCCGTGTAATTGAACTTGTGTGTTCGTATGAATGTGGAAGGTTGCTTTTAATATTGACTGACTGCCGAGCAATGGCTTACAGTCACCGCCTCGCGCTTTAGGTCTCGTTTACTTTAATTAAGAACGCATGGCTTCGTTTGCCGTCTGCACTGCCCTCTGCTGGGTGGCCAGAGACAAGCTTACTTGGCAAGATGGCAAGGTGGCCTGTCTTAGTGTAGTACCAACATAATTATGGACGAAAGAGGTGACAAAAGAGACCTCTGTGGAGGGTATTATCTTCTTCAGATAGCAAGGTTTGGTAGACAGTAGGCTCCTAACGCACTCTGCTTCGCTTTCAGCGCGCCCTACATCCGGTGCGTCGAGGGGAAGGCTTTGCGCGCGACCTGCGGCTCCACTCTTGCCGCCACCGCCGAAGTGAGTATTTCGTCGAATCATGCTGAGGGGATGGCATGATGTTCTTGAGTAATTCTTTTGGTATGCGAGGCAAAGTGTATCTTAATTTACAAAACTCGAGTAATTCAGTGTAAATTTAGTATTTGAATTTTCATTCCAGTGATGATTTTGTGGCCGGTTTTCTCAAGTTAGAATAGACGTGTGTGGCCTTCAGTATATTTGAATTCCTTGTCGATTTTAACTAACGTTTCGTGTGGTGTCTGTTTCCGCGAGCATGCTAAATTCTTTCTTGAAATTTCTTGGTTCATTTCGTCTTACCTATCTTGGTATGACCGACTGAACAACGTGCTTTCGTAACGGTCATATTTCAGCCTTCTGCCATGCTTCTATATGAATTGTCATGCGTGCTTTACTTGCTTATTCTAAATTAATTTCTTTTTTGTAAATTCAACGTAATTCACAGTGTCCGCACACCACATAGTACTTAAGGATAGTATGCCTCTGCCTCCCTGCAAATGAGTTCGTTTGGCGCATGGTTTGATTTAATTGTGCTTGAAGACACCCGCCATCTTGTCAAAACGCCGCCGACGCTTTGTTTTGCCGCTACTATCAAGTGTTCCCGAATGAGTAATGTGTCGCAAGCATTATGCGCGTGTCTGGGAGTGAATGAATGTGGTTTGTTCAAATGCTTGTAATTCTGTGGGACCAAACCATGTTGGTCATAAGCCCCTAGACTTACAAACTACTTAAACTAAGTTAAACTAACGTAAGGACAACACACACATCCATACCCTAGGGAGGATTCGAACCTCCGACGCGGGAGGCCTCGCGATCCGTAACTTGGCGCTCCAGACCACTCGGCTACTCCCGCACGGCGTGCTTTCCTTTATCCACTGTGTATTTGCAAATTTCCTCCCACTTTACCTCCTTAAAACGTTGGCTGCTCCCTTAAGGAGTGAGCATTTAGATAAATTTCCATTCCACAAGTACTGTGGCCACTTGTAAAGTAATTTAGAGCAGCAGTGAGCGATGTAACTTGCATTTACAAGTCTCTACTGCCCAAGATCTTCCATAGAAATTTTAACAAGCTACTTTCAAGCTTAAGGGACTTAACTGCTGGGTCATCAGTCCCTAAACCTACTACTTATGAACTACCTTATACTAAAGACAACACAAACATCCATGCCTGAGGGGGATTCGAACCCCCGACAGGGGATGGCCTCGCGCATCGCAACACAGCGCCTTGATGCGCTTGGCTACTCTGCCGCGGCTTGAGAGATTTGTTCTAAAGGTGAATTATCCAAGACAATTTTTGATCAGATTGGGTATTTTCCTCGGAAAGCCATCATTTTAGTTTTAATTTTATATTTCCTGCACATTTCGTTCAGCTGATATACTGATCTTTGGAAGTCATCTTCATTTATTTGAATTTTAACGATGTCGTCTGCAAGTAGAAGCACAATATTCGATACTTTAATCCCTTGGTTTACTTTAAGCTTCCATTTCCGAAGAACGAAGACAATGTATATATTAAAAAGGGTAGGTGAGAGATCACATGTTTGTCTTACTCCTTGATTAATACTTATTTCTTCTAATTTAGTCTTGCATCTGTTTATTACGATGCGTGTATTTTTGTAAAGACACTTTACTATATGTACTAAGTGATGAGGGTACCCGCATTCAGACATAATCTTCCACAGGCTATCACGGCTGACACTGTCAAAAGCCTTCTCATGGTCGATAAACACCATATGAGTTACTATGTTAAACTCTCTGTGTTTTTCTACGATATTCTTAATTACAAACACATTGTCTGTGCATGAACGACCTGATATAAAGCCATTTTGTTTCTCCAAATTAACAGCTTCTGTTACAGTCTTCAGGCGATTACTGATTATTTTTGAGTATATTTTGTAGCCAGTGTTTAGGAGACTGATGTCACAATAGTTTCTACAGTCAATGCGTTTGCTTTCTTGAGGAGAGAGAGATTACTTCTACTATATACCACTTAGCTGTGGTTTTGTAGCTCCTTCATCATTCATTTATTAATTGTAAAAGTCTTTTTGTAGTAAAGAGCCTCCATATTTTATTAGCTCTGCATTTATTCCATCCATTGCAGTAGCTTTCCCGTCTTTCATGCTTTTCAAAGCCTATTTATTTAAGCGAAATATCACTTTTCTTCACTTATAAGTGTGTAATGGGAAGTGCGAATCGTCCTGTGTAATGGATACTCTGGAGACTGAACAGCTCGTTTACCCTGTCTGTGTGATTCGCTGTTTGCAGTGGAACAGAGCTACACGTTGTCAACAGAGCTCACTGAGGGCTAGGAATGGGTAAGCGGTTCCGGCCGGGCAGAGGCAACAGCAGCAGCAAGAGGAAGCGACACAGCGCGGGTACAAATTGCGCACGCGTCCGGCCGCCGTGTCTGTGTGTGTCGGCCACCCCACGAGCGGTCCCGCCATTTAAATGCGTTTGTCCGCCTCATGCAAGGCAAACAAGGCGAGCGTGCCACCAGAGGCTGCCCACCGCAGGACCCGACTCCCGGAACTGCGCTGAGGCCGACAGCCATCTAGCTACAGCAGCCACAGTACCAGTCATCTGACCCATCCTGCCATGCCCATCATTTAAATATGGCCATTTTCGAGAACATTTCAAGCTGGAGATAGTAGCGATCTTGCTAATACACTGCTCAAAACAAGTGGGGGTGAAAGGTATTGTTTATGGTGGGTGTGTTAAAAATAAAAGTAAGGAAGGGGGGGGGGGGAGGAAGGACGGTATGCAAATGGTTTGTTCAGTTGATATTAAAGGATAGGCGTGGCTGACCCACCATCGATCAGATAATTAATGTTCCAAATTCCAAGTAATAGAACCCATACAAAATTGTGTAAAGGGAGTACCTAATGTGAATGATTTGAGTAAAGAAATTTGTTTTGACTCGTTTATTTCTCTGAAGTCAAATGAACGTCAGAGCAAAAGTTCACATACAATTCAACACCGATCAAATTTTACGAATTTACAAAACAGAGTAAACACTCCTACAGCAAGTGACTGGTGATGATGTTGATCTTGTGGCATTTTTATAACCGTTAGACCCCAACTGGGGTCGTGTTCAGCCTGCCTGGTGCAAGTCTCTTTATCTGACGCCACTTCGGCGACTTGCATGTCAATGATTATGGAATGATGATGATGAGGACGACACAACACCCAGTCCCCGAGCGGAGAAAATCTCCTACCCGACCGGGAATCGAACCCGGGCCCCCTGGGTGGCAACCAACCACGGTGTCCACTGGACTACGGAGGCGGACAAGTGACTGGTAAATCGAAGATAATTGTTTTTTATTCAAATGTTTGTAAATCTATCGGACCAAACTGCGTGGTCATCAGTCCGTAACTTACAAACTACTTAAACCTAGGTAAACTAACCTAAGGACAAACACACACACCCATGCCCCAGGGAAGACTCGAACCTCCACGGCGAGCAACCGCGCGCTCCGCAGCGAGACGCTTTAGACCGCTTGGCTACTCCACCGCGGCCGTATTTTATTCTAAACACTTGTGACAACCCACATCTAAGTGGAAACCGTGGCGTAATCGAGAGGAATATTCAGACACCAGATATTTGTGATTTTACCTAACGTTTTCAACAGTCCAAAAACATGAATACCCCTTGAAACACTAACAAATACAAGTGATACTGTACCAAAACTGTACTGGCTGCCGAAGCCAGCAACACGACGGCTGGACGGCGGCTGCGAGTGTCGATAGCTGAAAGTCGCGGACCCGGAGATAATTCAGCTTCATATTCCACAAGCAATATTTAACTAATATCAGCCAACTTCGACCCCAGCGGATATTAGTGTCTACGATCTCACTCGTACCGCTATGTCGTCCACTACAGACAATATACGTGTGTAACAGGAAGACGTCACACCAAAACTGTGACAATCTAAATTAGCGCGTCGGAGCTTCTAATATCAGGCTGGCTGACCTTGCTCTCGGCATGCTAATACTCAGCGCTATTAGCACAAGTTTTGGAGCAACTCCAAAAATTGTACGACAAACTCTTAGTACAGCTGCTCGAAGACAAGTGTAAACTGAGAGCAGAAGAGAAGCGTCTGCTCTCCACAGCTGCTCAAACACCAGCTCCTTCTCTCCACTTCTAAAATCTCCGTCTCCTCTCTGCAAAGCCTCCAGGCTCCGCCTATCTCTAATGAAACACCAATCTACAATGAGGCGCAAAACTACATCCAATCACGGCTTGCGTTCGGGAGTCGGAGAGCCGAATCACCTTACTATAAAACAGCAGCAAATGGCTAGCTCTCCCATGTTTCCACCGGTCGGGCCTCGCGCTTTCGTCCAGCGTTCTCACGGTAGCAGCTGATGGCCTTCAAGCACCTTCGAAAACACGGCCAGCAAGTTGTTCCCAACAAACGGCCAAACTCCCTTGCTATTGTATAATTGCGGAGACCGCCAGCTTGGCACCAGAGATACAATGTCCTAGCGGGTGCCATCTTGGCGTGCATCAACTCGATGTCAGACGTCTCAGCTCTCCCCTCGCAAAGCACCATATACTGCCAATGGAGGCATATTGTATTGCTCCAGACGCTCTCAGAAACGACGCCAGCTTCTCTGGCGCCAGCCAGATGGCGGTAATGTGTGGGAAAATACTTGCAAGGCTCACGCCTCAGTCCTACCTGCTGTGGCCTTCAGACATAAGGCGTCTTCCAGGAACCGCTGACCATCCGAATAGCAGAGCCACCGTCATGTTCGCCACCGGTCGCCGTTAGCTCTGAATGCATGTTTTTCCCCCTTGCTACAGGCCTCACACAACTAAGTAATAGAATATTTCTCTTTTGCCACAAGTTACTAAATCGATAACCTACAAAGAATCTAAAAAATCAACAAGGTTATGTTGTTCTTTTTCTGTTGGAAAGCAACACGACAGTACTGAAATCTCTCGGGGGATCGGTGCGATATACAGAGTAAAGTATTTTATTCAGATATTGGTAACAATTGCTATTTGTATGTGATACACTACGATAATTTCCAGTCCTAACCCTGTATTTCAGGTTTACATGGCGTTTAATTAGAGCGAGGCACCATAGGGCTACCATTACAGTGAAAACATCAGTCTCGTTGACATCTAATATGGTGTGTGATCACCTCGGACTGTCAGTACATTTGCTCACCTGCATGGCATGGACAGTGTGAGGTTATCAATCAGCTTCTGAGGGATATTTGGTTTTACTTCCATGAGTGCAATATCCAGCTCTGCGACCGTTGTGGGAGGCGCTGATCTGCCCACAATGCGTCTGCCAAGTGCATCCCAGACATGCTCAATCGGGATTATGTCCGATGAACAAGCTGACCACTCCATAGTTCCATTCCTTCAGCTTCAAGCATGTTGTACACCAGTGCAGCTCTGTGGGGACGAGCGTTATCGTCTTCTAGAAAGAAACCCATATCTTATGGCACCAGCGTAGGTCACAACAAAAGGTCGAAGACATCGTCTCTATTCCTCTTAGCAGTCAAAGCGCCCTTCTGAACCACATAGCTGCAGATGCGAATACTGACGCCGGCCGCACCATTCGTCCAGCACCATTATACAGTGATGTTCCCTGCACACAACTACTTTCTCTTGGGGGACGGTGACATGCTACTCATTATTTAGGGATGACATCCGTAGGCAGGGACGTCGCACAGGTGCGCTGAGATGGAGTAGTCACGAATGGTTTGCAGAAGAAGAAAGGAAAGGTAGTGGGTGAATACAGACTGGGAAAAACGAGTAATTGGAGATCGCCCGGTAGAATTCTTGCAGACTACAATTTAATAATCACAAACACTTGGTTTAATTATCAAGGTAGAAGGTTTTATACGTGGTAGAGACCAGGGGACAATGGAAGATACCAGATTGACATTATAATGGTTATAAAATGCAATTACATATCCAGGAGCAGTTATAGACTCTGATCATAACAAATCGCTTATGAACTGTTGGTTATAACGTAAGAGACTACAAAAAGGTAGACATTATGGAGATGGAACCTTGACAGTTTGAAGGAACCAGAGGTGCTTGAGTGTCTCAGAGGGAGCATTTAGTAAGGGTTAGCTGAAATGGGGGAAAGTAATACAGTAGAAAAAGAATGGATGGTTCTGATAGTGTGGTAAAGGCCGCAGAGGATCATGTAGGCAGAAGGGAAAGGCCTAATAGAAATCCTTAGAAAACACAGGATAAACTGAACTTAATTGGTGCGAGGAGAAAATACAAAAATGCAGCACGTGAAGCAGGTAAAAGGGAGTAGAGACAGTTGAAAAATGAGGTTCAAAGGAAATGCAGACTGGCTAAGCTGGGGTGTGTAAAGGAAAAGGTAGGGCCGTAGAAGAATGTATAACTAGGACAAAGATAGATACCGCCTACAGGTAAATAAAAGAGACATTTGGAGACAAGAAATGCAGTTGCATGAATATCAAGAGCTCAGATGGAAAACCAGTACCAAACAAGAAGGGAAAACTGAAAACTAGAGGAGGCAGATGAGATAGGATGTACGATACTGCGAGAGGAATTTGAGAGAGCACTGAAAGATTTGAATAGAAACAAGGACCATGGTGTACATGACATTCTGTCTGATATTCTGATATCTTTGGGAGAACCAAACATGAAATTGTTCCACCTAGTATGCAAGATGTATGAGACAGGGAAAATACCCTCCGACTTCAAGAAGAATATAGTAATTTCAATTCCTAAGAAAGCAAGTGCAGACAAATGCGAAAATTACAGAACTATCAGTGTAATAAGTCACGGTTGCAAAATACTAACACGAAGTATTTACAGACGAATAGAGAAAGTGGTGGACTCCGCCCTTGGGGAAGATAAACTTGGATTTGGGAGAAATGTAGGAACATGGAAGGCAATACATTATGACTTATCTTAGAATATTTTGGTCCTGCCGAAGGATTTCATTTGCCGTATGCAACATGGAAGGCACTAAACAGACTGAGGACAGGAGTGCCACGCTGCAAGACGAATCTCAAACAATGGGGCTTCACAAACGAACATGAGCTCTGTGAGTGTGGCGACGTGCAGGACCCATAACACCTCCTGGTCTTAAGACACCTGCCCAACCCCAACACCATAGAGGACCTACACGCAGCAAATGATGTGACCATCAAGGAAGCAGAATTTTGGAGCTTGCTGTCCATCTAGCAGAAACTAGCAGTGTACTACAGAATTGGTCACCTCTTTCCATAATTTGTTTCTAGTTTGTAATTTGTGTATTTTAATTGTATATTTATTAAACTTCGCATTCTTGGGTTGTAATTTGCTCAATGTAATTGTACACTGTAAACATATATTTGATGAATTTGGTATCCCTAGATTGTAAATTGTTTATTATAATTATATTGTAATTGTATATTTATTGATCGAAAGATATGTCTTAGTTCTGGACAAGTAAAATAAATAAATGAAACTTGAAACATGAAACTTCCTGGCAGATTAATATTGTGTGCTGGAACCGGGACTCGAACCTGGGACCTTTGCTTTCACGGGCAAGCGCTCTACCCACTGAGCTATCCCGACAAGACTCACGATGCCGCCTCACAACTTTACTTCCACCAGTACCTCTATTCCTACTTTCCAAACTTCACAGAAGCTCTCCTACGAAACATGCAGGACTAGAACTCCTGGAAGAAAAGATATATTGGAGACATGGCTTACCTACAGCCTAAGGGTTGTTCCCAGAATGAATCTTTCACTCTGCAGCGGAGTGTGCGTTGATATGAAACTTCCTGGCAGATAAAAAGTGTGTCCCGGAACCGGGACTCGAACCTGGGACCTTTGCCTTTCGCGGGCAAGCGTCCTACCGACTGAGCTATCCCGACACGACTCACGATGCCGCCTCACAACTTTACTTCCAACAGTACCTCGCCTTTTACTTTCCAAACTTCACGGAAGCTTTCCTGCGAAACATGCAAGACTAGTACTCCTGGAAGAAAGGATATGGTGAAGACATGGCTTAGCCACAGCCTAAGGGATGTTTCCAGAATGAAACTTTCACTCTGCAGCGGAGTGTGCGCTGATATGAAACTTCCTGGCAGATTAAAATTGTGTGCCAGAACCGGGTCTCGAACCTGGGACCTTTGCCTTTCGCGGGCAAGCGCTCTACCCACTGAACATCCCGTCCGGTTAACAGCCCGTTGAGACAGCAACCTGAATACAACTCAGCTGCAACGCACCCTCCAGGCAGATTAGGACGGGCAATATCAACACAAATAGTCCGATACCGTATTCAGGAATGTGACATCTACGCACGGAGACGTATTGTGTGTCCCATTGAAACCACGACACCGTTTAGCCCGCTAAAACTAGGCGGAGGGATGGCGCCGGGTTATGTTCACAGATGAGTAAAGACTTTGTGTTCAGCAGGATAATCGTCAGTTCCTCAAGTGGAGAGAACGTTGAACTCGGAACAATCCTGCTGGTTGTGGACGAATGGAGAGTGCACTGGACAAATGTATAATTGTTTTGAACAGTGCATTTCTCCCCTTATTCGGGTTTATAACAGATTCTGGAAACAGAACTGATACTTCTTTTGTTACCTGCCACAAAATTTTGACCGTTTCTTCCAGATATGTCGCGATTTCAAGGGTTAGTGACGGTTATCTTCTTCGTTGTCACAAATATTTAGCAGTTTGAGAAAAAATGGATATGAGGAGCCTCTGTGCATGCGTAAGTTGAGCGGGAACGGGGGTGCTGATCACAGTGACTCGTGATCTGATGTTAACGTCCTTTTTACCAACTACACAGAGGTTTCAATGCTCAAATTTTCTATATCCAGTGGCAGGTTAACGAGCTGTACTCCGCCTAAATGATGTGTCCACATCAGTAAATTTGGGAAGTACAAGAATTTCTATTTTTTAAAATTTCTTAAAAAAGGGTGGATACCGGCTTTCGTTCGAGGTCATGGAATCAATTATTTGGAAAAGCAAATTGCATAATATAGTAAAAACAGTGAATCACCAATCATTTTGTTGTACCGTAGCTTTTGTAGACAGACAGAGGTTGGAACAAGACTCTGGTCCTACACCTGTCGATGTACAAGACGACCAAGAAGCCCTTCGGAAAATAACTAAAACTATCGTACTGAACGTACTAAAACCTTTTTACTGGTTTGATCAGCAGTGTAGAAGGCAGGAATAAGATAAACTTCGCTTAAGTCCATGAAGCGATGAAAGTCATGTGGCATTTCTGAGTCGTGTATATTTCATGTGTTCTAATCAAACTACATTAGAATAAAAGGAAATAACTAAAGAATGTTCAGTTCTCTTTGATATTAAAAAACTCGGTTCTATGCATAAATAATGTTAGGCAATGTAGTTTCGTAATATAATGTGACTGCAATTATAAATGTTAGTTCTATCTTATGACCTTTCTTAGCAGTTTTACCTGATTGGTAATTGCTAGAATTCTAAAGTACGCGTTTTACGGCCCTTCAGTTCCGTTGAATGATGTGAAGGACGTTGCCATCTTGCAGAATGAAGTACACGAGGAACTGACAAGCTTATCCTTACAAAAAGCATAGAATTGTACTCTCTCTGTTGTCATTATCAGGTTCTTGAAGGTAAGAAACGAATGGTAGCTTCTAAAGAGACATAAGAATACTTAAAGTTCATCTGTTTTGAAGCACTGATTAAACAAAGACATTACAATGCACGACTGCAGAACTTTCATGAAGTCCATTTCTCTTTACCAAAGACAAGAGAAGACTACTTAGGTTCTTTATGCATCCAGACAAATGAAGAAATAACCACATTCACCTTTTCATTTCTTTTCTCTTTCTTGAGAGGAGGTTCATTTTACCTTTAAAATGAATACGAACATTGGAAACAAAGAAAATGAAAATATTTTCATACATTTTCATACGTTAATGACGTTAATTTCACAGAGACACAAAGCGTGAAAGAAAATATTTTCAGTAGAAATTATTCATGTAGCATCACACATATTCACAGTGCAGTAAAATCGGTAGAGTCCCCAGATATGAGCACCTTTAAGGAAAACGTAGTTCTGTGGAATTTTACGATTTTGTCAAAAACTTAGTATGTAGCTCGGTATTTCCTTAATAAGACGCTGCAGAGTAGCTGACGGCTTAAAAAATATAGAGTGATTACCGTGAAGAAATTAATTATACTGGCTTAGATACTGATCGACGAAGAGTAATAAAAATGTTCTAATGTTTGTAATTCTATGGGACCAAACTACGTTGGTCATCAGTCCCTAGTCTTACATACTACTTAACCTAAGTGAACCTAAACTAAGAGTAACACACACATCAGTGCCCGAGGGAGGATTCGAACCTCCGACGCAGGAGGCCGCGCGTTCCGAACGTGGCGCTCCAGACCGCTCGGCTACTCCCGCGCGACAAGGAATGCAGAAGTATAGCAGCACAACAATAACGTTTTGTGTACGGACAATGCTCTTATTGCAAGCACAAATATATTCCGTTCGACTTATACGCTAGTATTGGCCTGACAGTGCAGTCTACAAATACTTTTTGTATATCTACATCTACATACATACTCCGCAATTCACCGTAAGGTGCGTGGCGGAGGGTACACTGTACCACTACTAGGCATTTCCTTTCCTATTCCACTCCCAAATTAAACGAGGAAAAAAAGAATGCTTATATGCCTTATATGCCGTACAAGCCCTAATTTCTCTTATCTTGTCTTTGTGATCACCACGCGAAATGTAAGTAGGCGGCAGCAAGATCGTACTACACTCAGCTTCAAATTGCGGCCCTCTAACTTTCCTCAACAAAAATTCACGAAACGAACATCGTCTTTCCTCCAGAGATCCCCAATTGAGTTGCCGGAGCATTTCCATGACACTCGCGCATTGATCGAACCTACCAGTAACAAACCTAGCTGCTCGCCTCTGAACTGCTTCTATGTCTTCCTTTAAACTGATCTGCTGCGGGTCCCAAACACTTGAGCAATACTCGACGTGGTCGTACAATCGTTTTATACGCGGTCTCCTTTACAGGTGAAGTACATCTTCCCAAAATTCTCCCAATTAACCGAAGTCGGCTGTCCGCCTTACTCACAACTGTCCTTACTTACATGTTCGTTCCATTTCATATCGCTCTGCAATGCTACGCCTAGATATTTGAACGAAGCGACAGCATCAAGAAGCTCACTACTAATGCTATATTCGACCATTATGGGATTGTTTTTCCTACTCATGCTCATCACCTTACACTTTTCTATATTGAGAGCTAGCTGCCATTCTTCTCACCACTAGAAATTTTGTCTAAGTCATCTTGTATGCTATTACAGTCAGTTAAAGACGATACACTCCCATACACCGCAGCATCATCAGCAAACAGCCGCAAATTACAAGTTACTCTGTCCATCAGATCATTTATATAGATAGAAAATAATAGCGGTCCTATCACACTGTCCTGGGACACGCCTGACGATACACTAGTCTCTGATGAACACTCGCCGTCGAGAACAACGTACTGCGTTCTATTACTTAGGAAGTCTTCCAGCCAGTCACAAATCTGTGAACCTATTCCATAAGCTCGTATCTTCGTTAGCAGTCTGCTGTGGGTCACCGCGTCGAACGCCTTTTTGAAGTCGAGAAAAACACAATCCGCCTGTTGCCCTTCGTCCATGGCTCGCAAGATGTCATGTGAGAAAAGGGTAAGCTGAGTTTCACATGAACGATGTTTCCTAAACCCGTGCTGATTCATAGAAAGAAGCTTTTCCGTTTGAAGGAAATTTACTATAGTCAACTGAGAATATGCTCCAGAATCCTACATGAAACTGATGTCAACGATATTGGCCTGTAATTCTGTGAGTCAGTTCTCTTTCCTTTCTTATAAACGGGAGTCACCTGCGCTTTTTTCCAATCACTAGGAACTTTGCGCTGAATTAAAGATTCGCGATAAATGCAAGATAAGTAGGGGGCCAATGCCGCAGAATAGTCTTTGAGCTCTCTCAGCTGCTTCTCTACACCGGAAATACCTATTACTATGTCCTCCATTTCGGAATTAGTACGTTGATCAAATGATGGTACATTTTTGCGGTCCTCCTGCGTGAAAGATTTCTTAAAGGTTAAATTTAAAACTTCGGCTTTCCGTTTGCTTTCTTCTATTACTGCCCCGGAATGATCAACGAGTGACTGGACAGTGGGCTTTGCCCGCTCTTTGATTTTACATAGGACCAGAATTTTTTACGGTTTCGGAAAGATCTTTTGGTAAGGTATGGCTGTGGTAAATATTGTATGCTTCGCGCATCGATCTCTTTATTGACGCACGAATCTCTACTAACTTTTGCCTGTCATCATTTGCGTATTCTTTTTTGAATCGAGAGTGCAACAGTCTTTGCTTTCTCAGCAGCTTTCTAACATTATTATTATACCACGGTGGATCTTTTCCACCCTTCATCGTCTTTACTGGCACATATTTCTCTAACCCTTGATTTACAATGCACTTAAATTTAGTCCACAATTCCTCTACATCTATAGTCCCGGAATTAAACGATGCCCATTCATTTTCTAAGTGCGATCCCAAAATATTTGCTTATCGGCTCTTCCCAACAAAAACACGCTCCTAGCCTTCCTGATTGGTTTATGAACTTTGGTCACCAACGACGCTATGACGATATCATGATCACTAATTCCTGTCTCTACACAGACATCGTTAAGAAGGTCAGGCCTGTTCGTGGCTATAAGGTCTAAAATATTTCCATTGTGCGTGGGTTGCCGGTTTAACTACTCAAGTCGCCGCCTCGCGCTTTACGCCTCGTTTAGTTAAGAACGCAAGGCTTTGTATGTTGTCTCCACTGCCATCTGCTGGGTGGCCAGTCAAGCTTACATGGCAAGATGGCGAGGCGGCCTGTTAGTGTAATACCAACATAATCATGGACGAAAGAGGTGACAAGAGAGATCTTTCTGGAGCTCTAGTAGAGCGCATTATCTTCTTCAGGTAGCGAGGCTTGGTAGAGAGTAAGCTCTGAACGCACTCTGCATGGCTTTTGAGCGCGCCCTACATCCGGTGCGTGAAAGGGAAGGCTTTGTGCATGGCCTGAGGCTTGACAGGCTTCATTCTTGCAGCGACTTCCGAAGTGAGTATACAGTTGAATCATACTGAGGGGGTGGCTTGCTGTTAGAAGTTTAGAACTTTACTTTCTTTGTGATCCGCAGTCTTGGTTTATTAGTGATAGTTTCCTTGAGTAATTCTTTCTCTATGCGAGGCAAAGTGTATCTTAAGTTACAGAACTCGAGTGATCAGTTTAAAGTTAGTATTTGCATTTTCATTCCGGTGATGATTTTGTATTCCAGTTTTCGCAAGTTAGAATACATGTGTGTGGCCTGCAGCCTTTGTGTACACTAAGTATGTTGGAATTTCCTTGCTGTTTTAACTAACGTTTTCGCGTCGTCTCTGTATCCGCGAGCATGCTAAACGTTTCTCAGATTTTCTGGAGTGGTTCCATCTTTCCTATCTTGGTATGACCGACTGCACAACGTGCTTTCGTAACGGTCTTTACTTCTGCCTTCAGCCATACTAGCTTTCTTCTACATGAAATTTTCGCGTGTGCTTTACTTGCTTATTCTAAATTATAATTGTCAGCAAAATTAAATCCAGGCAAACAACATCAACAAATCAGTCCTCAGGCGCAGAAGAAACCAAATATATCTGTACGTCATTTGTCGGTAACGTCTCATACAAACTCGTTGAGCTGTTTAAAACTCTGGTATACATAAATTAACACATGGTAGCTGCTCCTACTACTACATACGGCAAACAGGAAATGTTTTAAAATCTGATACAAAGAGCACTCTGATGCACTCAGTTAAACAACTTAAAAAGTCCTCTTTTGCCACCCACCTTGCAGAAAACAAACATAGAATTACAGACATAAAAAACCAATTCCCTTATCCTAAACTATGTAGACAAGGGAATAAAGATGGACCTTCTTGAATAGTTAGAATTTTGTACCCACAAACGTAAATCACCACACAGGATTCGAAATGAACAAACAGAAAAAGTAAACACCTGATTCTTCCAGAATTATGAAGACTTTAATCTTGAAGAACTAAACAATCAAATGTTTGTAAATCTATCGGACCAAACTGCGTGGTCATCAGTCCATAACTTACAAACTACTTAAACCTAGGTAAACTAACCTAAGGACAACACACACACCGATGCCCTAGGGAGGACTCGAACCTCCACGGCGAGCAACCGCGCGCTCCGCAGCGAAACGCTTTAGACCGCTCGGCTACTCCACCGCGGCGACTAAACAATCATTCACAAACACCGAAGAGACACACACACACACTCTTAACACTTACCAAAAATATTCAAATGTTTGTTAAGCTTAAGGGACATAGCTGCGGGCTCATCAGTCCCTAAACTTGCAAACTACTTATGAACTACCTCATACTAAAGACAGCACAAACATCCATGTCCGAGGGAAGATTCGAACCCCCGACGGGCAACGTCCTCGCGCATCGCATCATAGCGCCTCAATGAGCTAAGCCGCTCCGCCGCGGCTTAGCACTTACTTCTACATCTACATCTACATAGATACTCTGCAAATCACATTTAAGTGCCTGGCAGAGGGTTCATTAACCACTTTCATAACTTTTCTCTACCGTTACATTCTCTAATAGCGCGCGGGAAGAAAGAACACCTAAATCGTCCCGTTTTCGATCTGATTTCTCTTATTTTATTGGGATGGTCATGTCTCCATGAGTAGATGGGTGCTAGCAAAATATTTTCACATTCAGAAGTAAAAGTCGGTGATTGAAAAATCGCAAAAAGATCACGCCGCAATGAATAACGTCTTTCTTTTAATGATTTCCACCCCAATTCGTGCAACATTTCCGTGGCGCTCCCCCCCCCCCCCCCCGACCCCAACGCGATAAAACAAAACGAGCTGCCCTTCTCTGAACCTTCTCAATGTCTTCCGTAAGTCCCACCTGGTGAGAGTCCCACAAGGGGCAACAGTACTCCAGGAGAGGACGCACAAGTGTAATGTAGGCAATCTCTTTGGTGGAGCTGGTGCATCTTCGGTGCGTTCTGTCAGTGAAACGTAACCTTTGGTTCGCCTTCCCCACAATATTTTCTGTGTTCTATCCAGTCTAAGTTGTTCGTAATTGTAACTCCTAGGTATTTGGTAGAATTTACGACCTTAAGGTTTGACTGATTTATCGCGTAATTGAAGTTCAGCGGATTTCTTTTAGTGGTCATGTGTATTACTTCACACTTTCCTTTATTTAGTGTCAATTGCCAATTTTCGCACCTTGCAGAAATTTTGTCTAAATCGCTTTGCAGTTGCTTTTGATCCTCTGTTGACTTCACTAACCGATAAACGACAGCATCATCCGCGAACAGTGTAAGGGATCTATTCAGATTGTCTCCTAAATCGTTTATAAACACGAGGAAGTGTAGGGGACCTATAACGCTTCCCTGTGTAACCCCAGATATCACTTCTGTTTTACTCGATGACTTACCGTCAATTACAACGAACTGTGTCCTTTCCGATAGGAAATCGTGAATCCAATCGCACAATTGGGGAGATATTTCATAAGCACGCAATTTCATTAGAAGCTTGTGGGGTACAGTGGGGTACAGTGTCAAAAGCCTTCCGGTAATCCAGAAATATGTAATCGATTTGAAATCCCATGTCGATGTCACTTGACACTTCATATGAATAACGGGCAAGCTGTGTTTCGCAAAAGCGATACTTTCTGAATCCGTGTTGACTATTGGTTAATAGGTCGTTCTCTTCGAGGTAGTTCATAATATTCGAACAAAGTATATGTTCCAAAATCCTACTGCAAATCGACGTCAATGAGTTTGGCCTGTAATTTTGGGGATCACTCCTATTGCCTTTCTTGAATATTGGAATAACTTGGGCAACTTTCCAGTCTTTAGGTACGGATCTTTCGCTGAGTGATCGGTTGTAAATTATAGCTAAGTACGGAGCTATTGCTATCGACCGCGGTGGCCGAGGTGACTGAGGCGCTCCAGTCACGGTCAGCACGGCCACTACGGTCGGGGGTTCGAATCCCCCCTCGGGCATGGATATTTGTGCCGTCCTATTTCGTAAGTAGTTCATAAGTAGTTTGTAAGTTCAGGGACTGATGACCCCGTAGTTAAGTCCCATAAGCTTAACAAACATTTGAACATTTTTGGAGCTATTGCATCAGCATACTCTGAGAGGAATCTGGTTGGTATACAATCTGGCCCGGACGATTTGTTTTTGTTTAGGAACATCTACTTCTAAGTTTCGCATGCTGGCAGCTGTTCTTGAATTGAATACTGGAGTGTTCACTTCGTCTTTCTTCCTCGTCCTCTCCCTTCCCCCCCCCCCCCCCGAAAAAAAAAGAAAAAAGAGTAGAAAATGCCCCTGTCGCCACCGCCTTCAACACTTCCAACTAAAGATCAACATTATGTATTATTTTGTAATTAACGATTAACATTTTGTTGTCGTTGTTCTTGTTGTGGTCTTCAGTACGCAGACTGATTTGCTGTAGTTATCTACGCTAACCTGTCCTATGCAAGCCTTCATCTGAGATTCGGCCCTCGGTCTCCATCTACGGATTTTACACCACACACTTCCTTCTAATGCTAAGTTGACTATTCCTTGATGTCTCAGAATGTGTCCCAGCAACCTATCTTTTCTCTTAGTCAGGATATGCCAGAAATTCCTTTTCTGCCCAATTCTGTTGAGCAGTTTCTCATTAGTTACGTGATCCTCCCATGTAATCTTCATAATTCGTCTGTAGTATCACATTTCAAAAGCTCCTATCATCTTTTTGTCTGAACTCCTTATCGTCAACGTTTCACTGCCATACAATGCTACACTCCAGATAAATGCTTTCAGAAAAGACTGCCTAATATTTAAAGTAATATTGGTTGTCAACAAATTTATCTTGTTCAGAAACGTTTTTCTTACCGTAACCATTCTGAACTTTATATCTTCTTTACTTCCGCCATCAGTAGTTATTTTACTAATCAAATAATAAAACTCATCTACTACTTTTATTGTCTCATTACCTAATCTATTTTCTTTATCACCGCCTAATTTTCTGACGCTACATTGAATTACTCTTGTTTTATTCTAGTTAATACCTTCCTTTCAAGACACTGTCCGTTTCGTTTAATTTGTTCTTCCAAGTCGTTTGCTGTCTCTGACAGAATTAGTAGGTCATCGACAAACCGAAAAGTTTTTATTTCTTCTCCATGAACTTTTAATTCTTCGCCAAATTTCTCCTTGTATTCCTTCACAGCTTGCTCAGTGGACAGATTGGATAACATTGCGGAAAGGCTACAACCTTGTCTTACTCCCTTCCCAACAACTGCGACCCCTTCATTTCCTTCGACTCTAAACTGCTGTCTGGTTACTAAGTTGAAATGTATTTCATGTCACCTCAAACAATATTCGTGAAGCCTGAAAACTGCTGTCAAAAATGATCTTAAAACCAATACTCCTGATATTATTATCTGTACGAAAGAACAGACACCACACATGTATAACGTATATATGACGGGTAATGAGCCTTTCTCCTGTGCGGAGGCACTCCTAGGTCCTTACTCATACTGTAATCAGTTTACAAAACTAAGAGTCTGAATAATAATGGGCAGAGTAAATTTGAGGATTTGTATCTGACGGGAGGTGTAATTCGTGCAGATGTTCAAATGTTTTTATAGCTTATGGGACTTAACTACGGGGTCATCAGTCCCTAAGCTTACAAACTACTTATGAACTAACTAAGACTAAGGACGGCACAAATATCCATGCCCGAGGGAGGATTCGAACCCCCGACCGTAGTGACCGTGCAGACCGTGACTGAAGTGCCTCAGTCCACTCGGCCACCGCGGCCGGCTGCGCAAAGGATCGATCCACCTGAAAAAGAAGGGGAAAAAGGTGGTGTAGTGTTCAGCGCAGCTGCCTAGGAAGTAGAAGACCCGAGTACGAATCCCGGCTGGGTATACGTTTTCAGCTTTACTCATTTCGTAGTTATTGTTGTTGTTGTAGTCTTCAGTCCGGAGACTGGTTTGATGCAGCTCTCCACAATTTCGTAGTTAATGTCATACATTCCGTAAATATTCAGTATTTTTTATGGTTTACGAAATATTTCTGAGCCGCATCGATGATCTCCGTCAGCGATCGGCGAGTTTCGATTCATTATCTTTGGCAGTGAGCCTAGTGAGGCAAGTGGAACGGTCTCTGGAGGACGTGGCTAGGTGTGTGCTGGAGACGAGAGGGACGCTACGGCGGTATGGGCAGTAAACTGGATGTGTACGTTACGTCCGTGTCTGGGGAGTAGTCAGTATCGGCTGCGCTGCGCGACGCGTGACATGCAGCCATACCGAGCAGTGGCACGACTGGCCGAGCTGCCTTGATGTGTTCCCAAGGCTGTGGCGATGACTCTGTCGGTGTGAGGTGCACACATTAAGCTTGGAACTAGCTACCAACGCGTCTTCCAAGACAGCGGAATCAGCTTTTTAAGCTACGGTGAGGCAGTGCTATTGTGAGTTTGACAGTTTAATTGTGCGTTTAACCTGATTTGGGATTCTTCTGCTTGGTCAACGGTCTCGGTTGATAGCGATGTAATTGAATTGTCTCGTCGCCGTTGTTGAACAGAGTGATGGCTCAACACCCCCTCCTGCAGATCAAGTTGTAGTGTTATGTGTTGCTCTCGTGCTGTGTACATCTACTCTCAACTCGTGGTTAGCGAACAAGCTGCTATTACTAACTTGGTGATGTCTGAAGACCATGGAAAAATGACGCGAAATAGTGGCATGTATTAAAGTTAAATCTTCTGGAAATCTGCGCCTGCTACAAAACAGTTAGCTCGAATATGATAATTTTTGGAAGATTTATTGTTTTATATTTTGGCTGTATTATTTAAGGTTTAACCAAACATTGTTTCGAGGTTCACATATTAAACACCAGCCCTTAAGGTTTAAGGTTTATATTAACTGCTTTTTTTTAAGGTCGACTTTCTGGCGTTGCTGTTTTTTTAGAATTGCAAAAATATTTTAAGAGAGCCCATCAGGCGTGTTGGTTGTTTAAATGATTACGTGTTGAATTATTAACTTGACCTCAAACTTTGCCCTTATGGCGTTGGATTGTTTAATTATTTCATTAATTTAATCTACAAATTCTATTTATCTGTGTATTGCAGACTAAAGTGTGTATAAACTGTCCATCAATTATGTGCGAGTGAATAAAAAAAAACTGCTCAGTCCTTCCTTGATCGTTTGATTACGTGGGGCCGGGTTCGAGATCTGTCCCACGCAACAATTTCCAGTTTTAATGTTAGGTGACTGACGATCTATGTTTTAGAGGTTTTTGTTAACACGAAAGCAATGACACTCATGTGAGTAAACAGCCACGAATGACTCGGGTGGCGTTTTCCTGGTTGTTAGAGCGAGCCTATCGGACGGCGGCCGGCGCTGCGATAGTGATAGCGGCTATCTGGTGACGCCCTCTGTGCCTCGCACCAGCAGGACGGCAGGCGGGTCCTCCCACACAACAGAACAGCCAGGCGGGGACACGTCGCGAGCGGAAAAACACACCTATGTGGCCGCCGTATGTCGCGCAAGGTTTTCATTAAAAAGTAACACCGACAGCTCGGGAAACAACTAACAAAGTTACAGTATATCATTCATAGTATCCATCTCTTGGTCTTCCTCTGCGGTTTTTACCCCACACACTTCCCTCTAATGCTAAATTCACAATCCCTTGATGTCTAAGAATATGCCCTACCAATGTATCCCTTCTTTTAGGCAAGGTATGCCAGAAATATCTTTTGTCCCCAATTTTGTTCAGAACCTCCTCATTAGTTACGCGATCCACTCAGCTAATCTTCAGCATTCTTCTGTAGCACCACATTTCAAGAGCCTCAATCCTCTTCCTGTCCGCACTGTTTATCGTCCATGTTTCACTCCCATACAAGGCAACACTCCATACAAATGCCTTCAGAAAGGACTTCCTTAGGCTTAAATCAATATTCGATGTTAACAAATTGCTCTTTTTCGAGAACGCTTTTCTACCCATTGCCATTCTGCATTTTATATCCTCTGTATTGCGACCATCATTTGTTATTTTACTGCCCAAGTAACAAAACTCCTCTACCTCCGTTATTGCTTCGTTACCTAATCTAATTCCTTCTAAGCAGATTCAGACAGATGCCTTTACCAAAAGCTCTGTTTTTAATTACAAACACAGCTGTACACCGTCTCGGTTTTTCTAAGTCACCTGATATTGCTGTAGAGATGTTAGCGCCATGAAAATGATGTCTTCCCCAATCTACCAAATCCGTGGTCGAAGTCTCTGGACCACCTCTTATGATATCAGATGTGATTTGTTGCTAGAAAAGTAAACACGAAGAATAATTATTTACAGAACTGCAGTTTGTGAACTTAAACATAACCTTACATCCTGCCCTCCTCAGTCTCTAAGCTGGTTACTTTCATTCTTTGGTGAATTTCACAACTTGACCACATCGAGTAAATTGGTTTAGTGAGGCTCTTGAAAATGTAGGTCCATCATTCGCCGAAGTGTTCTGTAATTTTTCCAGCAAATCACTGGTGTCCGTGTTCACAAGAATGCAGGCCAGTTTCAGTCGGTAAAGTGAGATCCCAGTAGACACAGTCTTAATTTTTAGGGTGAACATTTTGTTTTTCGCTGCATTACTTCATAGGGGCCTTCACAGGGATCCACTATTTTAGCTTTAATCATTCCTCATAAAGACTTGAGTTGTTTTGTGTTGATCTATACTAAGGAATTGTACCATACAGCGCTTCTGCTGTTGGGTTACTTTCTTCTCCCACACAGCAAAGCAGTCCAGCATGCATTGTAGGATTAATGTCACTCCATTTATTTTTAACATGTGCTCTGATGGCTGTTTTGAATACTGGATGTTATCTTTCTATCTTGCCTCTTGACTACGGTTATACGCTGTAGTGAGTGTTAGTTCAGAACTAAAAATCTGAGCAAATGCATTATCATCTCTAAGTGGAACGGTGGTCGGTCCTTTGTAAGTTACAATCTGATTGTGTGCTACAAATCTAGTGATGCAGGAGCCATAAAATGCGCGTGCAACATGACATAATGAAGTGACTTCTGCCAAGTCTCTTCGAACAACAAATAAATTCATCTGAGGGTCAGTGGGCCTATGATAGCAGTGTGTGCTACCTTGAAACGTCGCTCTATGCTTGAAATATATGAAAGTTTAATCACTTTTTTCGTAATTTAAAAATGATTGTACAATTGCTTTTAGGTTGTTGGAATAATCTCTTAGTTTTTGAATATAGATTATTTATTTTAATTTCGCAATTCTCTTATAACATGCAGCAGTTCAATGTTTTTCGAATGAATCAAAGAAATTGTGCAATTAAAATAAATAATCTACTTTCAACAAATGAGAGATTATCCCATCAACGCAAAAACAATTTTTAAATTTTGATCATGACGGTTACATACCCCTAACAAGACTTTTAGTCTAAAATAAACAATTTGTTCATGTTAAGCATGATTTCGTCCAATTGTGCATTTATTATTTAATGTTTAACCAATGTTCGTAACTTCATATAAGACTTCGCAAAACTTAACACGAGAATATTTCATACAGTGATAATGATGACAAAGTGAATCTATTAATAGCTGAGGTATATAAGGGCGAATGTTATATTTTGTTGATACACCGCACAATAATCATCTTCTGTCAGAAGTATCGCGCTGTTTAAACTTTAGAGAGGTATACATAATCTACCGATGTTTCTCGAGTGCTTCATTACTCACTTGAGAATCTCTTACTTTCTCGAAATCAATTGATACCACTTTTTACAGTCTAGATATTCAGTCGTAGTATTTTCTTTTCCAGAAATGTATTTAATATCTTTTGTAAATTGTGATATATACTGTAGTTGGTTCTTCTGCATAGGTGTTGCCTCATCATTTCGTTTTCTGAAAGCTAGTGTCAGAGCATCATGGTCCGTATACACCACTAGTAATCATCTCTCAATGAGGAATTTAAAATATGTTATTGTCGTGCTGAGAAGTTCCCTATCGCACCTAGAATATTTCTCCTGGATTACGAGATATTTTTGGACTAGAAACGTTACCCTTTCTTCTTCCCTGTTGCAGCATTGCACCAAATTTATAATCACTAACGTCTGCAAATAAAGTAACTTAATTTATACTTTTAATGTTAGAAGAACGACATTTGAATGCAATATTTTGTACTTAACGAACTGCCTTATTGTCGTTTTTCTTGGCGTTCTCTAAGTTATCATTTAGATTAACTTGAAATTCTGCGACATGTTCCAAAAGCCTTTGGTAGAAATTCGAGATGTCATGAAAAAGACGTAACTATCAATAGTCATATTTAGACATAAATATGTAACATTTTCTGGTCGTTTAAAATTAGTTATTATTTCTACTCGTTCAGGGAGTTGTTTAGTGAGCCCTGAACTTTTCATTTTACTCATATATATTCATTCATTGGCATTGTATGTAATTACATGTTTATGAACCGTTTATCGTATAAAGTAGACCTTAAGTTAGGTTTTGAAAGGTGGGAGGTTCTGGTAGAGCACGCAGGCAGTAGTTAAATGTTTCTCGAGTGAATGAAAGAAAGTGTTTCATGCAAAATGTCACAACAACGTAGTTTTGGGGCGTACAGTGCATATGCTAAAGTCTGCATTCGAGACTTATATTTTAGTTTCAATGATTATCATTTGTAATTCTATTTTATATCTTCACCTTTCTGCAACTGAACTGGGAAACCTTATTTCATGCAACTGAAGAAGTGTTTCAATATCAGTATTTTATTCATTTGCTCTTAAGTAAAAATCTATTACAAACTACTTATTAAGGAGGGCAAGGAAGAAGAATTAGAAAGTAAAGTATTGGTGTTAGGCCATTGAAATTAGACAGTGGTGGGAATTGAAAATGTGGACGGGGGCCGAGAATCGAATGTTCAAATGTTTGTAGAGTCTATGGGACTTAACTACGGGGTCATCAGTCCCTAAACTTACAAACTACTTATGAACTACTTACAACTAAGGACGGCACAAATATCCATGCCCGAGGGGGGATTCGAACCCCCGACCGTAGTGGCCGTACGGATCGTGACTGGAGCGCCTCAATCCCCTCGGCCACCGCGGCCGGCGCCGAGAATCGAACCCGGGTCTCCCGCTGAATTGAAAATGTGGACGGGGGCCGAGAATCGAACCCAGGCCTCCCGCTTCGGGCCAGCGGTGCTTTACCGAACATTCCCCCCCCCTCCCTCCCCCAGGTAGATCGATGCTTTGCAGTCGTTTGTTTATGTTCGTAGAGTAAATTTTTTGATACAGAGGACGTTGAGCCCTCTGATGGAGAGCGCTTGTTAGAAATTCAAGATATTCGGCTACCAGTGCTCGCCTCCCGTCCGTCTCAAACTTCCACAAGTCTCACACTACGGCTGTAGCGGCCCCGTCGTCCGTGTCCTCTCACACTCGCCATTACAGATCCCCATGCGAGGTCCAACGTATGACCGTATCTCCGTTGAAGTAAATGAATCAAACGCCGTCTTATTATAGATTGATGTGGTGTCTGTTCTTTCGGGCATATCCGAAAGCAGACATCACACCAATTTATGATAACAAATCTACTACATAAAATACTTAATTTCATATGTATTTCTTACTTTTCATCACATCCCGACATCAGTCTAAACGGACATGCTATTTTACAAGAATGTCAAAAAGTTATACTTTAATAATTATAAAACCTTCAAGTGGGTGGGGCAAAGTCTTGATACAAATTTTATTTACTATTATGGCTTATGAAGCAATACTGACCTACGAACAAAACTGTATCTCGTTTAGTCGGATATCCCCTAACTGTACAAATATTCAGTCGTGATGCAAAGATGGGCAGGCTATAAGTTGTAAGGTCCAGAAATACGAGGCGCGTTCAGAAAGTAAGTTCCGTTTGGTTATATAAAACGAACGGGTACAGATACAGAAAGAATATTTATTGTACAAAAATCTACAACTGTTAAACTACTTTTCTACATAGCTTCCGAAATTTTGTAGGCAATTGTCGTAGCACGGCACAAGGTTTTGTGTGCCTTTCTCGCAGAATGTTGCCGCCTGTGTATTCAACCATGTGGTAACATGTTCTTTCAGCTCGTCATCATCGTTGAAGCGTTGTCCACCAAAAACAGATTTTAGGTGTAAGAAGAGGATTACTATCAAAAGATTTTTTTCCACGATAATGCCCGATCTCACACACCGAATGTGACCAAACAATTCTTACGGAAATTTCAATGGGACCTGTTTGATCATCCTCCATACAGCTCGGACCTCTCTCCTAGCGACTTTCATCTCTTCTTACACCTAAAATCTGTCCTTGGTGGTCAACACTTCAACGATGATAAAGAGCTGTTACCACATGGTTGAATACACAGGCGGCAACCTTCTGTGAAGGATGCATGCAAAAACTTGTGGCACGCTATGACAAGTGCCTACAAAATTTCGGCAATTATGTGGAAAAGTAGCTTAACAGTTGTAGATTTTTGTGCAATAAAAATTTCTTCTGTATCTGTGTACAATTTCATTTTATTACCAAACGGAACTTAATTACTGGACGTGCTTCGTATAACAACCTGTATTACTTCGTTCTACGTCATATCAGTTACTACGCACTGCTATGTACGAAATCGAAACACTGAGACATTGCGACCGTTTCGGGGCGATAAAATAAATTCAACGACAAAGTTGAAAATTTTTGCTGGAGCGGAATTCGAACCAGCATTTCCCACTTCAGGCCAACGGTCGCCTTACCCAATTAGGCTATCCAGGCACGCTTCTCTTCAAATGTTCAAATGTTTGTTAATGCTTATGGGACTTAACTACGGGGTAATCAGTCCCTAAATTTACTAATACTTATGAAATACCTTATACTAAAGACGACACAAACATCCATGCCCGAGGGGGGATTTGAACCCCCGACCGTAGCGGCCGTGCAGACATTGGCGCGCCGCAGACCGCTCGGCCACCGCGGCCGGCACGCTTCCCTTCCAACCCAAATTCCCAATTTAGAGCACACTGCGACTGTAGTGCCCGTTGCCGATTGGTTCTTTTAGCTAGTAACTTATGCTGTATTTCCGCAAGGGACCGAGCGTATGAATGCGTCCGCATTGAAATTGTCATTGCCAGTTGTGGGCATAATTACAGTTGAATACCTCCCTAGAATTTAGGATGTAACCATCAAATCAGTAACTTTTCAGGAGAGAGGAAAATTGTTTGTGTGGCCTATTTCGTTATATACAGTACTGGAACTCGTTGCATTTGCAAGTGTACAATTGTGTTCAGCTATTAAAAGCAATATTTTATTGTTGTAACTTAAGGTTTTACAAATAACATAATAGTTGGAAGTGATACAATGGAAAAAGGATGTATGATCTGCAATATGTTTTGGAGTATTTCTTACATGTAACATAAGAGACATATTGTACATGCACTTAGTATTCAAATTAAAGAAAGTAATATTATAATAATAAAGGAAATAACAATGTGAATGAAGATCTCAACAAAATACTATGGCAACAAAATATTTGAGAATATATACTTGAAACTTCATTTTAAGCATGATTTTACAATGTTATTGTGATTTGCAGGTCTCATCTTTTGACGTATTTTGAAGTGGTACTGGTATGCTGAAACCACATTAAAAAAGTTGCATTGTTAAACTCTAATACTGTCTTTTCCATCCTTATTCCACGGAGGGAAACATTCAACTGATTGTAAACCAGCTTGATGTTAAAATATATGATACAAGATGGCACCACAGCATAGAGGCATGCAGATACATCCTATTACCACTGAAATCACACTTTTCGAAAATTTGTGGGTTACATCCTTATTCCAGGGAGGTATTCAATTATTGATACGGTGTCTGTTCTTTTTTCCAACATAAATAAAAGCACTGCTTTGTAGCTGTGTTTCGTTCATCTGCTCTTAAGTGTGCAGTCTCTTGTGCCAAATGGTGAACAAATACGTAGATTGACGACATTAACTTTACACCTGAATTCATGCAGCAGTCTCAAGAGAGCACCCCAAGATGGCAACGTGCATCCAAAACGGGTCGTGCCCATTTGACTTGGTAATAAATCAGCGATAGATACAATAATTATTGCGCTGCCTTAATAGACTGGATCTGCATCAGGTTTTGTGGAGCATGCTAAGCAGCAGTGGAGGCGGGGCGCCGCGACACTCGCCAAGGCCACGGGACAGCGCCGAGTGGGCAGACGCCGTCACGTGCCTGCCAGGTACCAGGTACCGGGTTCCAGGTACCAGGTACCAGCAGTAGGTGCGCTGCCGACGCCTCACCTTGCACTCCCAGACGCCAGCACGCCCAACCTGAATAGTGTTGCCGTCATTCTCCACGTTCCGTGAAGCTTCCGCTTTCGTTTATTGTATCTTAAGATAATGGCAGCACTATTTATAGGAGACAGGAATGTCATTTGCAAGCACCACGCGAGTCTCGCGACAAAAGCGACTAGCTGCTCTCAAACTGCCGTCCGTTTGCCGGACCCAGAGCGAACGGTGGTACGATGCTGCGTGTCTTGCTCCTCCTACGTCACTCCCCTCCCTCGCCCTCTGTCAGGCACTCTCACGCACTCTCTCTCTATCTCTCCCTTCCTCTCTCTCTCTCTGTCACTCAAAAACACACGCACAAATTCAAATTCAAATGTTTGTATAGCTTATGGGACTTAACTACGGGGTCATCAGTCCCTAAACTTACAAATTACTTACGAACTAGCTAACACTAAGGACGGCACAAATATCCATGCCCGAGGGGGGATTCGAACCCCCGACCGTAGTGGCCGTGCAGACCGTGACTGGAGCGCCTCAGTCCCCGCGGCCACCGCGGCCGACACACACGCACACACAGACACATACTAGTCTTGTGTAGTTCACTAACGAACTAGTTGGGGAGATCGCTCCCACAGGCGAACTATGCGAACTAGTTCGCAAATCCCTCGCCTCTTACTTCGTCCGCCCCTTTTCCGAAGACTGACGGGGAACAGCGAGGAGACGCGAGAGCGCGCAGAATCGCGTAATTCCCTTCTGCCAGTCGCCTTCATTTCGAGCTGATGCAGCTTAGCTGTAGTTTTATAGGCATTGCCCAAAAATACGGGTAATAGCACACGCTTGGGCAACACTGATCATTATTTAAAAAAGCTGTCATAACAAAAGAAAGTGCTCTTTTAGTAGCGGTAGCAAAAGCCAAAAAGAGCGGACGAACTAAAAAGAGCGTCCTAATTCGCAGCCGAGCTAAAAGGAGAGCTAGCGGTCGCGAACTAAAATATGCGCGATCGGTCCCCTACAAAAATATGCGCGATCGGTCCCCTACAAAAATATGCGCGATTGGTCGCGAACTAAAGTATGCGCGATTGGTCGCGAACTAAAATATGCGCGATTGGTCGCGAACTAAAATATGCGCGATTGGTCGCGAACTAAAATATGCGCGATTGGTCGCGAACTAAAATATGCGCGATTGGTCGCGAACTAAAATATGCGCGATTGGTCGCGACTTAAAATATGTGCAATTGGTCGCGAACTAAAACATGCGTTATTGGTCGCGAACTATTATGCCAAACGTATCTCCTTCTTAGTTCATTGGATTTTTTTCCGAAGACCGACGGGCAATAGCGAGAGGGCGCACAGCAGAATTAAAAATCACCTGTTTGGCTTCTTGTGATGAGAGCTATTTCGAGGTGAGCGTCTGCCTGCTAGATTACATAGTTCAGTGCTACAAAATTTCTGTTTTGAAGTATTCTGCACTCTCCAACATCTGACCAATAAATTCCATAATGCCAAAATATAAAGATAACTCTAAACTTAAACGCCAGAAAGTATCCACAATCTGTTTCTTTTGGTTTGCTTGACATCGTTAGCGGCTCAGACAGCAAGCGCATGAAGCAGCTAGATGGGGAACTTCTCCCTCCACCTGCATGCGCAGACCACGCCGCTCAGCCGTCACTGCGAGCGGACGAACTAAAAGAAAGAACTAGTTCGCGGCAGAGCGAACGTATTACATCTTCATCTTATAACACAAGTAACCTGGTAACCTGGTTTATCAGGTCATTACTTACAGTATCTTGACAAATGTTTTATATTGGAGTCTTCCATAAATATCTGTGAAAAAGAGGATATATCTTTGTAAACTGGTCATAACACACTTTATGTAATCTAATTCATTAGTTTAAAGATTTTGTCAGTTATTTGCAGTAAATTATTTATATGTTAGAGTATTTGATGTTTATAATTTAGAAAACTACCACAGAATCCAAAATAGATGCTATCACGAAATTGTAAAAATGCCTTTTAAGTTGTCAAATTCACATATTATCCTGTTTATAAAAGTAACCCTCAATGTCATGAGGTTTAAATGATTCTAAAGGTCATATTACCTGATTTCATGTTAAAATTCAATATTTGTATATGTAATTTAGTCCAAAACCAAAGATGACAATGTATGATTTTGGTATGTCTACAATAGCACAGTGTTCCTGAATTCTGGGCCGGCTGCCGTTTTGACACAGTACTGTTGACACGCAGCGTTAGTAAATACAAATTCCGAAGTACTTAAGAAGGTGAAGACTTTATACTTGTAACTCTATGAGTCAAGAGCTATGTCAAAGTGTTTATTTTCTGCATCGAAATTAAAGTGAAATAAAGCTATATTTTTCGTGGCTATTACTCAATCATCATTCTATGTTTAAAATCTGAACCTTTTCTCGTGCGTAATTATTCTACGAAGACGACGAGACCAACTGAAATTTAAATTATTTCATCTGGAAGCTGCTGAGATGTTTTAGCATTTCGCTACGATAAATTGTGCCATCTTCGTCGTGGCTCTGACAAGATGAGCACTACTGGACATCTGTTTACTTACTGTTTTGGGTAGCTGTCATGCTATAATCTACAAACATACTGTGCAATCCACCCAAAGTTGCGTGGCTGAGGGTACTACTATTAATTACTTTCTTTCCTGTTGCACTCCTATACAGAACGAGGAAAGAACGAATGCCTCTATGCATCTGTACGTGTCCTAATCTCTCTGAGCTTATCTTTGTGGTTTTTACGCGAAATGTAAGTTGGCGGTAGTAGAATCGTTCTGCAGATGTTGTTGTTGTTGTTTAGAGGGCACGAGACTGCCGTTCTGCAGTCCACTTCAAATTCCGACCCTCTAAATTCCTTCAACAGTGTTTCTCCCGAAGCATCTCAGTAACAATCGCGCATTTATCGAATCTACCAGTTACAAACCTAGCCGCCCGCTTCTGAATTGTATGTCCTCCTTTAAACCGATCTAGTGGGTATTCCAAACACTTACTAAATAAGGGGTGGCACAAGAGTTTTATATACGTTCTCCTTTACAGACGAATCGCATCTTTCCAAAATTCTCCCAATAAACCGAAGTCGACCATTCGCTTTCCTAACGACTGTCCTTACGTGCTCGTTCTATTTCATACCACTGTGGAACGTTACGCCTAGACATTTAACTGACGCGGGTATCAAGAGACTGTTTCTCCCACTTACCTGCATCGCCTCGTGTTTTTCCACATTTAGAGATAGCTGCCGTTCCTCATAACCACCTGCAAATTTGGTCCAAATCATCCTGCGCCCTACCTACCTGTCAGATCGTTTATATGTATAGAAAATAATAACGGTCCTATTAAACTACCCAGGGTACCCCTGTCGATACTTTACTCTCTGATGAACACTCGCCATCGAGGACAAAGTACTTGGTTCTATTACGTAAGTAGTCTTCAGGGCACTCATACATTTGGGTGCAGAAATGGTTAGCATTTGAACCACGTCGGCTTCAAAGTGAACTTCGATATCTCGGCGCGGCACTACCTACTGGCAAAATGCGTCAGCGGCTCTGCTTGTCGTTAGAAGCGGGAAATAGTGCTGGTCTGCGGATGCGGTCAACTGGCGGGTAAATCGAAGCTGCGACTAGTGCGCCACATCCGGTAATCTCCGGTACTACCGTAAGAGACAACAGGCTAATCGCAGGCTGCCGGAGGAAACGGAAGTGCGACGGAATATCGCTGGCCAGAAGGCGCACCCGAAGAGTGCGCTCCACCCGGGCATTTCTGGTACTACCGCATATGCAAAACAAATGAGGCGGTTGTTTTAAACTTGCGTGAACGTGTCCCTTAATTTTTTGCATTACACATAGAAGCAGGTATTTTGAAGATAGTTAATGTTCGCAAAATTTTCTCGTGTGACAAGTCTTTATCTGAGTAAAACTTTCATTTTTAATTATAAAATAATGTTTCTACGTATGTTAAAACGTAGATCCGATGTGTGGTAATTCTGGGAGACCTCGGATAACGATGCAAAAATGCTACACGTAAGTTATGTGGACGACTGTAAGCCACGGGTAGAGGAACATCTGATCTTCAAGACTCTTTAAAAAGATTTCATAAAGATTCATACAGTACCAAGGGCAAAACAATATGAAAGTCGTCAAACTACTTATGAACTAGCTAAGACTAAGGACGGCACAAATATCCATGCCCGAGGGGGGGGTTCGAACCCCCGACCGTAGTGGCCGTGCAGACCGTGACTGAAGTGCCTCAGTCCCCTTGACGCAGCAGTCCCCTGAGCCACCGCGGCCGGCGACAACGTACGAGGTTTACACTAACTTGCAATGAGATAATTTCGGTTTTAATGTTATGTACAGACGCTTGTCTCCAGTTACGCGCTCATGAGATTACACAGTGTTCATTATCTTCAAATTGATATCATAAAACAAGACACAAATGTATATGGAGACAGAAGGACACTGTGTATACATTAACAGATTCGAGAGTTTTTGACAGAAAGCTATAAGAACACCACTTGTTAAATATATGATATGTACAAATGTATTACCTCAAATAATAATAAACTTTTGTAGTAAAAGTAAGAAAGAAAAAGAAATTTTGAACAATTACGGAGAATTAAAATGTCCGCACTTGTTGGGAATCGAAGACAGGAATTTCTACTCGACAAATAACACGCTACTATCTGTCCTATGCTGCATCCCATTCGAGGAGCTCTAAGTTTTTATACTTCGTAGGTCTTATAAGACCATCGTGAAACTTTTATCAATAATTGTACGTTTACACAACTTTTATTATAACAAACTCGTATTAGAAAACTTCGATTTTGCTTTATATTTATGGAACTGATGCTGGGAAACAGCATCTTTTCGTGCTACGCAAAATACACTGCCAAATCAAACAAATACGGCAAGATTCATCACCAAAATGGCGTCTGCTCGAATCCACATGTCCAGCCGAATGTAGCCGGAGGCTCCAAGTGAAAAGCTGCGAAATCTCCGCCTCCGTAACAATCGTTCCGTTTCTAGCACTATTTCCAAATTTTTCTCAAATACAAACCTTGCTCTGACAATTACAAACATATCAAAATAAACTGATCCAATTCTTTCAATTCCATCCCCCTTTCCGTCTTGACCTATCAACTTCGCATCACCTCTACGTCAATCTCCTCCTCTTGCTACTCGCCGCGAGCGCTCTAAGACGCATTGCAGCGGAGCGGGCGGTTGCTCGCCGTCTTGAGGTTCGAGCCCTCCCTCGGCCGCGCGCGCGCGCGCGCGCGCGCGCGCGCGCGCGCGCGTGTGTGTGTGTGTGTGTTGTCCTTAGCATAAGTTAGTTTAATTAGTTTGTAAGTCTATGGAGTGATAAAGTGTAAGTCCCTTACAATTATAAACATTTCACCGTTTCTGTTCCTGCTGCTCTCTTTGTCCATCTCCTCCTCCTCCTTATCTATGATAAATTACGAAACTTCAACACGTGTGGGAATTAATAAAAATAAATTCCCGCATCTATGAAAGATCATTACTTGACTATAGTTGACATAATTCGATGGGTTTAGTTTAGTATGTCCGTAACTGTTAGGACAAGTTTTATATGAAAGAAAAATTCGAAAAGTTTCCTAAAAAATTGAAAAATACGACAAAAGACTTTTCCTATATATACATTCTCTCACACTAAGTAAATTAGCATTCCGATTCGTTCTCCCTCCACCCCCTTTCGAAAAATAATTATGTGCGCGGGTCTATTCAGAGACCATTCATTTCTCAGATTATTTGCATTGACCGTCGAAGAGCAAAACGTGTAACGTATCGTAAGGTAAAATTTCAGACGTCGTAACTCAATTGCTCACAGCGGTCGCCTCTCATTGTTCATACGTAGCAAAGCAGTGGTGCCAACTTATAACAAGCTGTAGTATACTGCGCGGTGCTCGCATTGTTTCGTCCATCCGCTGTATTTAAAACCTCGCATTCTATTTCATAGAATCCGTTGAGAGGAAGAAGAACAAAATTAAGTTTCTGGAACCTTAAATATGTTATATTGACTGCCAAGACCGCTTTCCAACAATTTATTTCATGACCAGTTTCAGCATAACTAGCTGCCATATACACTCAGATGCTCGCACTTCAGAGAACTGGGTGCCATCGAAGTTGTTGAAATGGGAATGTGCTCAAGTGGTAAAGTATGTTACCATGAAGTTTTATGAAGCGACAGCAACTGTCCATGGCAGCTAGTTCTACTGCGAGTCGTAGTGAAATAAAATTAAAATATCGAAAGACGTGTTTTTAAAATTATAATAAAAATCTAAATCCGAAGTTTCGTATTTCTTACTTCAAAATTGTCTGAATACCAACGTATTTTCAAAAATTCAAATGTTCAAATGTTTGTTAAGCTTGTGGGACTTAACTACGGGGTCATCAGTCCCTAAACTTACAAACTACTTATGAACTAGCTAAGCCTAAAGACGGCACAAATATCCATGCCCGAGGGGGGATTCGAACCCCCGAGCGTAGTGGCCGTGCTGACCGTGACTGAAGCGCCTTAGTCACCTCGGCCACCGCGGCCGGCTCACCCTCTCAGGGATGGGGATATCGAAAAATCGCTGATACATGCAGTGTGAGGTAAACAATGTCTACAAATTTCAAGTTTCTATCGTCTGTAGATTCACTTTTCAGCGCCGTTTTCTGTCTTTTAGAAACGGATCGGGAACGGTAAATTTCTTTCTTACGCTTTGCCATCTTTCTTGATAATTTTACTTTTCAAACTGCAATATGCACTTACTTTTCTTTATTCGTACGCTTGTTGCAGAAAAACAACTGAATAATGTATATCACGTTTCGCTGTATATAACCTCTTTGCTATTATAGTGTCAAAAGTCTCCGCTGGTCTTCAGTCCGAATTTTATATAAACTGACGACTATCAACCACTTTATCTTTCACCCTCTCGTAGCTATCGACACGGAACTGGTATGATGTACAGCGGGGGACTTTGTACTACAACAACACAGAGAGATCGTTTGTCTCCATTGTGTAGTTTTCGCTGAAGAGCAAAATATTGACACCTACACGTAGAATTTTATATAAGAGGATAACTTTCAACTCCCATATCTTCCACATCCTTATCGTTATCAACCCCCAACCACCATAGTGCACAATGGGAGACATATCTGCTACCACGTACAAACAATATTCGTTTGCGATGTGTAGTTTTGGCTGCAGTATGAAATATAGGCATAAACACCTCAATTTTTATCTACAACTACATAGATACTCTGCAAATCACATTTAAGTGCCTGGCAGAGGATTCATTAACCACTTTCATAACTTTTCTCTACCGTTCCATTCTCTAATAGAGCGCGGGAAGAAAGAACGCCTAAATCGTTCCGTTTTCGATCTGATTTCTCTTATTTTATTGGGATGGTCATGTCTCCCTAAGTAGGTGGGTGCTAGCAAAATATTTTCACATTCAGAAGTAAAAGTCGGTGATTGAAACTTCGCAAACAGATCACGCCGCAATGAATAACGTCTTTCTTTTAATGTTTTCCACCCCAATTCGTGCAACATTTCCGTGACGCTCCCCCCCCCCCCCCCACCCGTAACGTGATAAAACTAAACGAGCTGCCCGTTTCTGAACCCTATCAATATCTTCCATCAGTCCCACCTGGTGAGGGTCCTACAAGGGGCAACAGTACTCCAGGAGAGGACGCACAAGTGTGATGTAGGCACTCTCTTTGGTGGAGCTGGTGCATCTTCGAAGGGTTCTGCTAATGAAAACTAATCTTTGGTTCGCCTTCCCCACAATATTTTCTATTTTGTTCGTAATTGTAACTCCTAGGTATTTGGTACACTTTACGACCTTAAGGTTTGACTGATTTACCGCGTAATTGAAGTTCAGCGGATTTCTTTTAGTGGTCATGTGTATTACTTCACACTTTTCAGTATTTAGTGTCAATTGCCAATTTTCGCACTATTTAGAAATTTTGTCTAAATCGCTTTGCAGTTGCCTTTGATCCTCTGTTGACTTCACTAACCGATAAACGACAGCATCATCCGTGAACTGTCTAAGGGAGCTATTCAGATTGTCTCCTAATCGTTTATAAACACAACGAAGAGTAGGGGACCTATAACGCTTCACTGGGGAACGCCAGATATCACTTCTGTTTTACTCGATGACACGTAAGTAGCCGGAGTGGGTCGCTATTGGTGACATATTAAATTATTGAAGAAAAGACATTTTTAAATATGCACCAAAGCTGCTTTTATTTAAATGCTGACGACTAGTTTCGGGCTTTGCCCATTTTCTAAGTCACATTCATATACATTTATATTTGGTTACTGTAACCAAATATAAATGTATATGAATGTGACTTAGAAAATGGGCAAAGCCCGAAACTAGTCGTCAGCATTTAAATAAAAGCAGCTTTGGTGCATATTTAAAAATGTCTTTTCTTCAATATTTAAGAGCTGCAAAACACGACATATCAAAAACATTTATATTAAATTATATTTGTACCGTTTATTCACAGTGGCTGTTTTCCAACGGTGACCCACATCCTTTATCTGTTACTACAACAGTTAGCAAGAGTGGCTTGTTTTAACATATTAGTTGATGACAAAAGTAACTGTTAATAGTATCGTAATAAATTAAAAGAGTGTTTCTTGCATCAGATACCGTACGTTCTTCCATCTGATGTTACCTATAACCTTTGTCCCTATAGCAAGAAACGTAGATTTCCAGGAAAGACTTTTTGTTCCCAGCGACAGCTACGCATCCACCAATACCGACTGCAGCGCGCCCGCCGCTCGCAAAGTAATGCTCTCCGGAGAGAAACAAGAGCAGGCTGCGGGGTGGTGTTGTTTTGTAGGGGACGGCTGCGGGCGGCTTTTTTCCACGCTGTTATCTCTTGCACAGCGACGGGAAAGAATTCTCCCAGAATCGTCTTTACGCACGTCCTCTTTGAAAATAAATTCTGGGAAAAACGAAGAAAAACGCGCGGAGACGGCGACTGCAGGCGGGACAGGGCAGTGGACCGGTTCCAGCTCCAGGTCCAGGTCCAGGGCGGCCTTTCCCTCCAGGGCCGCGCTGTGCAGCCGCTCCCAGGCTTCAGCACGGCGCTTCGTCTCCTCGTAGCGCAGCTAACTGAACTGAGGCATCGCCACGGGGGCTGCACACAATAGGATGAACACATAACGTAAGCACAATATTTATTTATTACGAGGCTATTTGTCATTCCAATACCTAAGAAAGCAAGAGCAGACAAATGTGAAAATTACAGAACTATCAGTTTAATACGTATTTAACGTTGAAAACAAACAAACTGTCTTTGTTCTACTATTTTTTTTTTTGTTTATTTACTAACTAGTTTGCGGCTTATTAGGCCATCATCATGTAAACTGTTGACATGCGTCGACAAAGATGCTGTTGCTTAGGTTCTCAAAGATGGTAAATCAAAGATACAACACACAGATTACTCGGTCTTTGCAATTCCAACAAATGTCATATGTCTGTGTGTTGTATCTTTGTTTTACCATCTTTGAGAACCGAAGCAATAGCGTCTTTGTCGACGCATGTCAACAGTTTACCTGATGATGGCCTAATAAGACGAAAATAAGTCAGTAAATAAACAAAAAATAGTTGAACAAAAACAGTTTGTTTGTTTTCAACTTTAAATGTGGAATCGTTCTACCAAGAAGCGACGGAAGAATCCATTTATAAGTTTAATCAGTCATGGTTGCATAATACCAACACGAATTATTTACAGACGAATGGAGAAACTGTCGGATTCCGACCTTGGGGAAGATCAATATGGATTTAGGAGAAATGTAGGAACACGCGAGGTATTACATTAAGACTTATCTTAGAAGATAGATCACGGAAAGAGAAACCTACGTTTTTGGTATTTGTGGATCTGGAGAAAGATTTCTACAATGTTAGCTGGAATACACTATTTCAGATTCTGTAGGTATCAGGGATAAAATATAGGGGGCGAAGAGCAATATTCAACTTCTACATAAACCAAATAGCAATTATTAGAGTCTAAATGCATGAAAGTGTCGCAGTGACTGGGAAGGGAGTAAGACTGGGTTGTAGCCTTTCCCCAATGATCTTCAGTCTTTACATGGAGCAAGCCGTGAAGGAATGCAAGCCGTGAAGGAATGCAAGCAGAAGTATGGAGGGGGAATTAAAGTCCAGGGAGAGGGAATAAAAACCTTGAGGTTTGCTGATGACATAGTAACTCTTCGAAGTCTCTGCGGGTTTTCTGCCGGATAATAAAATCAAACCGATTCAATATTTCGACGTTAGAGCCGTCCGCCATCTTCAGGAAACTGCTGCTGCTGAGTCCTGCTGAATACAGTATTCAGCAGGACTCAGCAGCAGCAGTTTTCTGAAGATGGGGACAGCTGTACCGTCGAAATATTGAATCGGTTTGATTTTATTATGCGGCAGAAAACCCGCAGAGACTTCGAAGATTTGTCACGCCGGGAAAGCCTACGAAGTTACGGCATAGTAACAGCAAAGGACCTGGAAGATCACTTAAATAGAATTGACAGTGTCTTGAAAGGAAGATATAAAATGAACATTAACAAGAGTAAATGGAATGTAGTGTCAGAATATCAGGCGATGCTGAAGGAATTCGTTTAGGTAATGAGACGATAAAAGTAGTAGATGAGTTTTATTATTTGGGTAACAAGATAATTTCTGAAACTTCAAGATAACTTCTGATGGCCGAAATAAAGGAGATATAAAATGCAAAATGACTATGGGAAGGAGTGCCTTTCTGAAGAATCGAAATTTGTTGACATCCAATATTAGTTTAAATGTTCGGAAGTCCTTTCTGAAAGCAGTTGTCTGGAGTGTAGCACTGCATGGGAGTAAATCGTGGACAATAAGGAGTTCAGACAAAAAGATGATAGAAGCTTTCGAAATGTGGTACTACAGACGAATGGTGAAGACTAGATGGGTAGATCACGTGACTAATGAGGTGATCAACAGAATTGCGGAGAAAATCAGTTTCTGGCATATACTGACTAAGAGAAGGGATAGAATGGTGGGACACATTCTGAGACATCAAGGAATCGTCATCATAGCATTAGAAGGAAGTGTGTGGGGTAAAATTCGTAGAGGGAGACCGATGAACGAATGCAGTAAGCAGATTCAAAATGACGTAGGTTCCCGTGCGTATTCTCAGATGAAGAGGCTTGCACAGAACAAGGTAGCGTGGAGAGCTGCATCAAACCAGTCTGCGATGACTACAACAACACGAAGGAGTTGAATCATCACTGCCTTTTAGAACACCTGTAGCTCTTCGTGGAACGGATTCGTGAAGTGTCTTTACAGTTTCCAACACAATGTTATCTATTCTTGTACCAAATCATCCGTCCGTCACACCAACGAAATTACAGTTGTATATCTGCTACTCACTCTCGCCTCTAAAACTCCCGGTAGCCAAATTATGTTGGGACTTGGGGTTTTGCGCAGCAGGGGAGCTATTTGATAATTTTCTAGTGATGTACAAAGAACGCGTGAACGTTTCTGGCTATTTGTGTATAAGTGGGCTAATTACCATTTTGGAATATGGCAGTATTTGTTACCAATATGTTAGTCATAATAAGCAGTTTACTGTCGAGAATGGTGAAATATTGATTCACTGTGTCCCACCACTGAGGGTAATGCTAGTCACAGTTGAATACAATGATATAGACTACCAAAGCCGGCCGCGGTGGCCGAGGAGACTGCGGCGCGCCAATCACGGTCTACACGGCCACTACGGTCGGGGGTTCGAATCCCCCCTCGGGCATGTATATTTGTGCCGTCCTTAGTATTAGCTAGTTCATAAGTAGTTTGTAAATTTAGGTACTGATGACCCCGAAGTTAAGTCCCATAAGCTCTACAAACATTTGAACATTTAGACTACCAATCATGACAGAACATCTACACTACGTGATCAAAAGTATCCGCCCAGAAACATACGTTTTTCCTATTAAGTGCATTGCGCTGCCACCTACTGCCAGAAACTCCAGACCTAAGTAGTCATTGGACTTCGTGAGAGAACAGAATGGGGTGCTCTGAGGAACTCACAGACTTCCAACGTGGCTCAAATGTAAGTGACTTAACTGCTGCGGTTATTAGGCTCACAAACTTCTTAAAGCAAGAACAACACAAACACACATGCGCGAGGAAGTATTCGAATCTCCGATGGCGGCCAACCGCGCGTTTTGCAGCAAGGCGCCTAAGAGTGCTCGGCCACTCCACCACGGCTTTCACTTGGCTGTCACTTGTGTCAAAAGTGTGTACACAGATTTATACACTTCTAAACATCCCTGGGTCTACTGTTTCTGATACGATAGTGAAGTGGAAACGTGAAGGGTCACGTACAGCACGAAAGCGTAGAGCCCGACCTCGTCTGTTGACTGACAGAGACAGCCGACATTTGATAAGGGTTGGACAGTGTAATGGGCAGGCATCTATCCACACCATCACACAAGAATTCCAACCTGCATCAGGATCTACTCCAAGTACTATGACAGTTAGGGGGAGGTGAGAAAACATGGATTTCATGGTTGAGCAGCTGCCCATCAGCCACGCACCACACAGGTCAATGCCAAACGACGCCTCGCTTGGTGTAAGCCGCATAAACATTGGGCGTTTCAACAGCGTAAAAACGTAGTGTGCAATGACGAACCACAGTACACAATGTGACGACCCGATGCAGGGTGTGGGTATGGCGAATGCCCGGTGAACGTCATCTGCCAGCATGTGTCGCGACAACAGTAAAATTCGGAGGCGGTGGCGTTATGGTGTGGTCGTGTTTTTCAAGGAGGACGTTTGCACCTCTTGTTTTTTATGTGGCACTATCGCAGCACAGGCCGACACTGATGTTTTAAGTCCCTTCTTGCTTCCCAGTGTTGAACAGCAATTTGGGGATGGCTATTGTATCTTTCAACACGATGGAGCACCTGTTCGTAATACACTGCCTGTGGCGACGTGGTTACACGGCAATAACATCCCTGTAATAGACTGACCTGCACAGAGTCTTGACTTGAATCCTATAGAACACTTTTGAGACGTTTGGGACGCCGAATTCGTCCCAGGCTTCACCGATCTTCATCGAGATCTCTCCTCGATGCAGCACTCCATGAAGAATGGGCTGCCATTCTCCAAGAAACCTTTCATCACCTGATCGAACGTATGCCTGCGAGAGTGGAAGCTGTCATCAAGCCTAAAGGTGGGACAACACTATATTGAATTCTCGCATTACTGATGGAGGGCGTCACGAACCTGTAAGTTATTTTCAGCCAGGTGTCCGAATACTTTTGATCAGATAGGGATTTTTTATTTTTTTTATTTTAGGGAAGCAGGCATTCCGTCTCTGTATTAACACTTACCCAATGGTGCCTGTTAGCAATAAGACGAACTCTACTGCATGGTGTTCATATTACTTTGTCCACCCCCTGTATGAAATGTTTCGTCTTGGTACCAAAAACAATAACTGTAACACAAGTAAGCAATAACAAAAAAGTAATTATTGATATGGTGTAAGACATTGATATGGTGTAAGACAGGGCCTGAAGGCACTAATCTTGCAAGGTAAAATGAAGATAGAAATAAATGAGTAACTGATGTCATTAAATGTTTCAGAAACTTTGGTACGATTTCGTAGTTCTACATGAACTGTGAACAGTTCTATAATGAGTACTTGCTTCTTTGTATTTAGGTATCTAACTTCTTGTTTTAACCAGGAAATTTCGGCTTTGTACTTGCATTGTTGAGCTGCAGATGACATACTGGCTACATTCATGAGTATGTAGTGTGGTACAACATTATATGAAATACAAATTCTTTGAATTTGATATTCATCATAGTTTCACGTAATTTTGCTGTGCCGGCCGCGGTGGCCAAGCGGTCTGCGGCACGCCAGTCACAGTCTGCACAGCCACTACGGTCGGGAGTTCGAACCCCGCCCCCCCCCTCTCCCCTCGGGCATGGATATTTGTGCCGTCCTTAATATAAGCTAGTTCATAAGTAGTTTGTAAGTTTAGGGACTGATGAACCCGTAGTTAAGTCCCATAATCTCTACAAACACTTTTCATTTTTTCAATTTTGCTGTGTTGTTTCGGAAGGTTTTTACAGCTCATTTGCAAATGCCTGACATGGTTTGAAATATGTTAGGGTATAAACAAAAAAATCTGTGCTTTCCTCAAGGCCGACCATTATAGACAGAAAAAGAAGAAAAAACTTTTAAGCAAACACGGAACACAGGAGCTTGAACATCAAGACGGTTGAAACTACTGATGCTTCGTGTTTTGAAAGGTGAAAAAATGTCCTTATTTATCTACAGATAGTGATGGTCTAAATTGGAAAAATTCCTATGAAGAATAACAATATTTATTTCTTCGATATTATTAGGAGGGGTGTTCAAATGAGAAGGTGCGAAACGACATTGTGGGCGTAACTGAAGCCCTTATAAAATATTAAATAATAAGCAGAGGCCTGAGCGAAACTATCAGACTGTTTAATGAGCGGAAATATTCCCTGTTCCAAAATTCCTGTGGCTGTGACAAGAGCCAGTCCTCTACAACCGATGGAAGCCACAGGGCGACATGGCCGGGCTGTAGGGCGGATGCTCAAGCTGTTCCTACTTGAACTTGGGCAGTATACTTTGTGTGAGCCTGGAGACGTGTTATCATGCAGCAGAATCACTCCCTCCGGGAGCAGCCCAGACTGTTTGCGCTTGATAGACTTGCGTAGGCTACAGCGTGTCTCACAGTACACGCCACTGTTAATGGTTTTTCTGTGCTCCAGGAATTCGATGAATGTTGGACCTCGGACGTCGAAAACGACGGTGAGCATCTCCTTGCTTGCTAAGAGCACAGGCTTGAATTTTTTTAGGGAGAGATGACAAAGCATGCTTCGCATCCCCAGATGTTTCGTACCTTTTTCATTTGAACATGCGCGTATAAGGACAAATTACTTGTAAAGTGATACACCATATACAGAATATACGTAAGATGACGAAAGTCAATGCCTACCTCCTAATGTTTCGAACATCATTTTCTCTGGTGGAGTGCAGCCACTCGACATAGCAAGTCGCTGAAAGTCCCCTCCAGGAATATTGAGCCACGCTGCCAGTATCGTCTACATCTACATCTACAACCATACTCCGCAAGCCACCTGACGGTGTGTGGCGGAGGGTACCTTCAGTACCACTATCGATTTTCCCTCCTATTCCAGTCACGTTTACAACTGCGACAGTGTTGGCAATGTAGGATTTTCTGCACCAACTGTCCTCCGGATAGTGTCCCAAAAGAGTTCGATGGAACACATGCCGAACGGTCTGGATGGCTAAATTATTTGCTGGATTGTTCAGAATTTGATTCAAATCGATCACGAATAATTGTAGACCAGTCATGGAGCATTGACGGTAATAAAAATTCTGTTATTGTTTGATATCATGAAGTTCATGAACTGATCAAATGGTGTCCAATTTACAGTCAATGATCGGTTCTGTTGAACCATAGGAGCCAAATACATTCTATGTAGTAACCGTCCACTACATTATGTGGTGACCACCTGTTGTACAGTGCTTTGTTGACAACTTATGTTCATGGTTTCGTGGGATCGACGCCAACAAACTTCAACCCTACCAAGAGCTCTTACCTACTTAAACTGAAATTATATATATATATATATATATATATATATATATATATATATATATATATATATATATATATATATATATATATATATTGCGTTTAGATCGGTCCCTCATTCAAGGTCCGTTAATTCCCACTGTGCAACCTTTTGACTTGAATCACTTTATCGCCGCAGTACAAACGACAGCTCTGTCAATAAACCGACCTGTATCTGTGTGTACCCCTGTTGTTAGTGTTGATAGTATCATTTGCAAACAAATTCGTGTATCCGCATATTGTACGAAAACAGGGGAAGCCATACACAGACGCACACACATACTACACCACTTATCCCACTAGTTTAACCACTAAAAGTCTGTAACCTCAAAGATACAAAGAATTGTTGGAGAGTGTAGCTTTATCGGCAGACCTTTCTAAGAATTAAAATGCCGCAATATTCTCAATTAAGAACAATAAAGCCGCTAGGAGGTGAGGAGGTGGAATAAAACCTAATAGACCATAAGGCACTCTTTATTACTATAGCGACTACCTGAAGCGAAAAATGTTCCAATATTTGTAGAGCTTATGTGACTTAACTACGGGGTCATCAGTCCATAAATTTACAAACAACGGCTGTTGTCATTATCAATAAGAGACCACAGCGGCTGTGTGGCGCACACGCAGAGCACCGGCCCGCCGCCGTCTGCGCCAGGCGATAAGTCAACAGCGGCACGCCACAACTGCTGTCCGTTCTCTCAGGTCCATTCCACCAATAGCAACTTCTAATGCAAAAGCCAATCGAAAACGTCCATTTTGACCAATAAGGGGGAAGAATGCAACCTCCAATCATATGAAAAACAAGCCATTGAAACACCAATCAACGCCCCCTTTCCACCAGTGGCGTGCAATAATATAACCACGAAAAAAAGAAAACCAACGTCCCCATTCCTCTCCATCATCCGGTTATATATAAACCCCAAGTGATCGTACATTCAGCAGTCAGACACAGTCCCTGATGAAGGCCTCCTGCAACAGTGGCCGAAACGTCTGTAGAGTTTGTAAAATGACGACGCGGTCTCACACCCGGAAGGGGTATTCGAACCCCCGACGGGGAAGGGCCTCGCGCATCATATCATAGCGCCTCAATGCGCTCGGCCGCTCCACCGCGGCCCCTGAAGCCAAACGCTTCAAAAACACAAGCATTTGAATTCCACTACCAGAACAGAGAGGTCAGGAGGAAATTAAGCATATCCAGGAGAGGTTAACAGCTAACACAGTGAAGGAAAGTTGAACCGTTCCCTCACCTTCAAAGACCAGCAGATGTAAATCTAAGGGACTTAACTGATGCAGTTATCAGTCCCTAAGCTTATATAGTATTTAAACTTATGCTAAGAACAACAAACACATGCCTGAGGGACGAGTCTAACCTTCGACAGCAAGCAACAGCAAGGCGCCTCAGAGCGCTCGGCCACTCCACATCCGCTCAAAGACCAGTACACACACAAACAGAATGCTACGGATAATATTATTCGGAAACTGGCAGACAGCGAATGGAGTACGCATCTGAATGTTCTGTGCACATATTCACTTTCATTGTGTTTCTCCGCTGAAGAGCATGCAGCACCTGTGTCGTGTAACTGCGGCCAGCCAAAGAGGTAAGTATCGACCTTAATGAAGCAGAACCCATTCTAACTGGTTACTTGCATGAGACCCCTGTTAACAACAGCTACTGTCTTTTGGACGTATCACCTACATATATCTGAAGGAGAACAGTAAGTGAAATAGAAAACCGTAGAACACAGACCCAAGAATTTCCCTGTTTGAATGTGAACATCATTCACCCACACTGAAAGTGAGAAAAACTAGACAACGCAACCAATTCCGATACCACCTGCAAACTGTAGAATACAACTCTGGCGTAATTCATCACTAGAGGAACATTAGGACAATCCGAAAAAAGAATTTTTGCAGTCGTCACCTACCACACAAGAAACGAAAGGTCGTGAATAGACTGAGAACTGCAGTATTTCGTTGTAAAGTGAATATAAAAAAATGGTGGTACATCCAAAGAAAAGAGCTATGTGAATAAAGTGAACCTCAAGACCTTCAGCACCTGCTCAGATGCAGGGAGCTATAGGAACCTGTTCCCAAGGACGATCAGGTTGTCACCAGCAATGAGGCATTTCATACAGCGGAAGTATGGCTCCATCTGTATCTCTATCTCTCTTTGGCTCTACATTGCTTGCTGGTTACACATTGCAATGAATCATTCAAAATAGAGAAGCAGTCACATAAATAGTCTTTAGGAAGTGACACATAAACTAATTCCACTTGTTCTTGCAATACTACTAGACTGCGTTGATGTAAATAATTTAACTTTTATCTGCATTATAGAAACGAAAAGAAATATTTTTCCTTTTACGATTTTTTGGCATCATACTAAAGTTATTTATTTCCGAAGACACCTACTTCGGCTTATATTAGATTTATATAGTACACGCTTCGATGTATGGATCAGTTTTGTGCTTCTGTAAAAAAGAGCAAAAATTGGCAAATGGCAATTGACCCCTTAACGCATAAGTTAGCTGATCAGCTACGTACCTCATTTCTTCCATTATTATGTCTCAAACTGATCAACATTATGCAACATTCCTATCGGTTATCACTAATAAGAATTGGGCAATACATAACTCAGGGTAGTAAAAGGTTTGTAGCTCGTTGTCACTGTTCATAGGGGTCAGTTATGTATGTCAGCTTCTATGCCCTAAAAGCTACCCAATCTGTTTAAACAAGATCAATAATTAATCTGTAGTTTAGCCAGTCTATCAATCTGCAGATGGTGACGCGAAAAATATATTTAAATAAACATACATTAAAGCTCTAAATAGCCAACAAAATAGATAAGATAATGTTTAGAAGAGATTTATTCGTGAAGTAATTTTTATATAAATGCAGTTTATTACTCTTTTTGGACATGAAAATGCTGAGGTGGTCCTACTTTATACGTCGGTAAATAATTGAATATTTCCCCAACTATTGTTCATGTGAGCCTCAGTATCACACGCACATGAGAGTAAAAGTTCCAAATTATCACTCGTAAATTAATGAAGTCCATCGAACACTGCAGTTCCAAATTAATCCGTGATTAATTATATTTGTTATAAAGCACGGTTTGTCATCACACTAGTACACAATAGCAGAATTATCACAGTTTCACAGCCTTACTACCGTCCATACTTTACCACTTTTCACCAGAGACTAAGTTCTGCAGTCACAGTTCCGTAAATTTTCTAAGTCCACCCATGTCTATCTCTTCAGATCACAAGTTCGTAACGCGGCTTCAGACAGCCCAGTCACAACCTCTCACCACAACATCCAAATTACGAGTCCCTTCCCAAGCGTTCGAAAGCGTGCTCTACCTGCTACCAAAATGGTATCCTTCCGCGCATCCTAACGCCTCATCTTTAAAATATAATTTCCCTTCCAAAATATTATACAGTTGAATATCACAGAATTAAATGCATTGACCAGCTCCCTACAAATGTTGTTCACATTTAACAAACAAATACATATTTAACAATACTAAAATCGGTTGTGACTGAAGCTCTTTGCTCAGGTAGCTATTAAACGTGGCGTCTTACTGTTCAAATATACGGCCACCGTCGAAATATAGTTACACAATTAATATTTAATTTATCATGGCTTTTTATACAAATCCATTCAGTTCTTGTCTACAAATACATATTATTGTTTACGTATAAATTACCTGCTGCATATCTACTACTATTAGTCGGTCATGAGATATTTAAAAGGCAGTCTACAACATAAAATGAACGTTACTAAGAATAATATTAAATATAATAAAATATATATACAAATGTAATGCGATTTTCTGGGTTCATGTTTTGTGTTCCTGTGATGGAATCTATATTCTGACACAAGAATATCACTGCCTCAACAAAAAGCAGAACAAGAGAGTAAAACAAAGGTTATTGAAAGAATACGGAAATAACGTGGTGCGTCTTTTAAGATAGGTAGCATGGTGCAGTGCTGCCCATTTGCTTCTTAAACTGTTACTGATAAACCCTACGTATCAATAATTGTAAATATAAGTTTATAATAATATTATTATAGTACTGAAATTTATCGGCTTTTTATCTGTAAGGGATATTGAATTTGTAATTACGGCGGTTGATTCTACCAAGTCTCCTGAATCCATTAATATAATTATATTTGCCGTATGATAATTCCCTGATTTTATATGGATTTTAGAATAATGTGTGTGGCTGTATTGTATTTCAGTTGCAATCTGGGTTAGCCGCCCTCGCTAATCCAAGACCGCCATTCCCTGTTTCCGAACAGATTAGGGTTGCCCTAACGACCTGTATTCCATTTACTAGGTCCTAACTGTTAGCCGGCCGACTGGGGAACCCAACAGCTTGCCAAAACTTGCTTTTCACATGGAAACAATCAGCTTCCTCCATTATCTGTAATTACACAATTTTACCACAAATTCATTTGTAGTTGCCTCTATACATAGTGTTGCATTTGCAAGTAGCTCGTCTTAGGAATTAAAAATTCCAAAGTGGTACTGAATCAGTTTGACAGCTGCACTGAGTCACTCCTCAAGATGTGTTTGTTTACTTTAGTATTCCTCCTTTGCCATATAAAAGTAATCAATAGCATACTATTGTTGTATTATCAGATTACCAGCATAATAGTGACATTTACTACATCGCGTGCATCATGGAAGAACTATATAGCTGACCAACTATGAACTTTTCTTGCTAGCAGCGCCGCGGCAGATTATCCGCGCGTACTGGAGCGCCGTGTTGCGGTGCGCGCGGCCGTCCGCCGTCGGGGGTTCTAGTCTCCCCTCGGGCATGGGTGTTTTTCTTTGTCCTTAGGTTAAGTAGTTAGTAAGCTAGGGACTAATAATCAGTTGAGTCCCATAGATTTACAAACGTTTGAACACTTTGCTAATAATTATAAGGAATTTTTCAATATTTTTCTCAGTATGTAGGCCCAATGCATTAATCGTGGTAGTTTTTATATCTTCAAATAAAAAGTCAGACATTAAAGGGTTAATAATAAGAAGTGTGAAGTCATCCATATGACCACTAAAAGAAATCCGTTAAACTTCATTTCACAATAAACAGTGAAATCTACAGGCCGTCAATTCTACTAAATACCTAGGAATAACAATTACGAACAACTTAAATTGGAAAGAACCCCATAGACAATATTGTAGGGAACGCGAAGCAAAGGCTACGTTTCATTGGCAGAACACTTAGAAGACGCAACAGTACTACTAACGAAACTGCCAACGCTACACTTGTTCGTCCTATTTTGGAATATTGCAGCGCATTGTGGAATTCTCACAATGTGTGGCTACCGGACGATTTAGAGGAAGTCCAGAGAATGGCAGCTAATTTGTTATTGCCACGATATAGGGGATAGAGTGTCACAGAAATGATGCGTGAGTTGTAGTAGAAATCGTTAAAAGAATGGTGTTATTCGTTGCGACGAGATCTATTTGCCAAATTTCTTTCACCAAATTTCTCTTAAGGAACATATTTTGTTAGCACGTACCTACATAGTGAGACGTTATAATTAAATAAGATAAATCATACCGAAAACAGAAAAGTTTCGGTGTTCCTTCTTTCCTCGAGCTATTAGAGAATGGAACTGTAAAGAAGTATAATAAGAAATGATCCTCCATGATTATTTGTTGACAATTTATTTCAGAGGCCTAAAGATAAATGTCTATTGGGAAACGGATATTTTAATTTCGGCTAGAATATCATATAGACATGGCTCCTATCGATGTCAACGGCAGTGAACATATTTGTCTCTGTCCAAAGTCCAAGGATTGTTATGAGTCACAGTAAATATGAGAGTATTCTGTGCCAGGCAATCTGTATACACGACAACAAGTTTGTTTGTGTGGCCATCTTCCGCAGATAGAACAAATAAACAAACAGACAAGAAGAACGTTTGATGTCAAATACAAGTAGCACATGGGAGCCTGAATGTACGCAGCAAACAACTCCACATTTGCAGAACACATAAGAGAAAACAATCCCCCTATTTGAGAAGAGGCTACGAAAATAATCAAAATAAACAATAAAAAAATCTTTACAGCCTACAAGATAATGGTCATATACATAACACAAAAGCAGTAAAGAAACCTAGGTGAATGATCAAGTCTACTTGTGAAACAACTCAATTTTTTAAATAACATTTAAAATAGTTGCAAACTTCTTTCTCCTCACTCTCCAAATAACTTTTAATCCCAAACTCAAATCATCTGAACATTAAAAGCTTCAACCACTCCCTGTCAGCTATTACATTCAAGTCCACACACATACTGCTAGATATAAATTAAGCACAAATGAAGAGATGATCGTATTAAACGTACACTTGGTTTGTTATCAAAAGGTAAAAAATAAAAGAAATACGAAGAGACCGACCAGTGGACTGGGCAAGACGCCGTTTTCGAGGATCGAACGTCTTCCGATTGAAACGAAGTGATTATTGGCAAAATAAAGGTAGCACCCAGTTTCCCTTATTATACAAAAGCTTTTTCTAAGGGGAAATAATTAACTTCCATTTCATATGCACCTGTTATGTCCTGAAAGTGTTTAATTGTTGTTGCTATCCGGTAAATGTTTGCCAACAGTCATCTAATGTGCAGAGTAACTTGTAATTTGCAGCTGTTTGCTGATGATGCTGTGGTGTGTGGGAGGGTGTCGTCTTCAATTGACTGTAATGGCATGCAGGATGACTTAGATAAAATTTCTAGTTGATGTAAAAAATGGCAGCTAGCTTTAAGTGTAGAAAAATGTAATGTTAAGCACAGGAATAGGAAAAACAATCCCATACATTTCGAATACAGCATTTGTAGTGAGCTTGTTGATGCATTCGCGTCGTTAAAATATCTGGACGTAACATTGCAGAGCTCTACGAAATGGAACGAACATATGACAGTTGTAAGGCGGACAGTCTACTTTAGGTTATTGGGAGAATTTTGGGAAGATGAACTTCATCTGTAAAGGAGACCACGTATAAAACGCTTGTACGACCACGTCCTTGAGTATTGCTCAAGTGTTTGGGACCCGCAGCAGATCAGTTTAAAGGAATACATGGAAGGAGTTCAGAAATGAGCAGCTAGATTTGTTACCGATAGGTTCTACCAATGCGCGAGTGTCACGGAAATGATCCGGAAACTCAAATGGGGATCGCTGGATGAAAGACGTCGTTCTTTTCGAGAAATTCTCTTGAGGAAATTTAGAGTGCCGGAATTTGAAGCTAAGTGTAGAACGATCTTCCTGCCGCCTACTTATATTTCGCGTAACCATCACAAAGACAAGATAAGAGAAATTAGGGCTCGTACGGAGGCATATAGGCATTCTTTTTCCCCCCGTTCTATTTGGGAGTGGAATAGGAAAGGAAATGCGTGGTAGTGGTACAGTGTACCCTCCGGCACGCACTTTACGATGGATTGTGGAGTATATATGTAGATGTGTATCTTTGAGCCACGCCTAGCGCATGGACATTCAACTGATACCTATAGTCGAAGGAAGAGACCAAAGTGAGTTACGTCACCAACTGACGTGGTACGAAAAAATAGTTTGAACCGGGGACAGAAGAACAGTACTACTTCCCAACAGTTAGCACAATGGTAATGAAAACTGTGAGGATCAAGTTCATGCGTAAAATTGTACGCGGTTATATAAGTAATAGCGCGACTTCAAACTTATGTCCACCTTTGAGGAACTGAATAAGCCAACTAGAAACACGAAAAAAGAACGTAATAAATGAGGCATGAACTGATTGATAATCTACAATTGCCACATACGAAATCAAAATTTTATTATACGTTTCACGAAAGGTGGGCCAAATGAGAAATGAGAAACGCGTCTGAAAGCAACAAAGAATATATTGGCGCAAGGAAAAAGCGTTTTCATGTACAAAATTAAGTTGTTTACTTTTAAAGATAAGCAGAATAACAATACTTTAGAGACATCTGTCATTCTTGGTGGGAGGGGAGATCTGATCATTTGGTTTATTATGTGAGAAGTAGCCAAGACCGCTAATTATCTTTACTACGAAATTCGGCAGATTAAACTGCGATCACCGGATACTTCATGTGTCACATCTATATCAAAGATCCGATGAAGCTAATTTAACCTTCAGAAACTGGTCATCTTAATAAAGATAATTAGCGACTTTTCTATTTTCTTATAATAAAAACACTAATATAGTGTAGTGTATTTTCTTTTCTGATGACCATATTCTCCTGAGTAATCCCTCCCGGAGATTCGAATGGAGGACTATTTTATCTCTGGAATATTTTATCCGAAAGAATGCCATCATCATATATTCATACAGTAGAGCTGCATTACCTCTGGAAACTAACGGCTGTAGTTTCCCCTTGCTTTCAGCCATTCGCAGTAACTGCGTGACAAAGCCACATTAGCTGATGTTACAAGGCCAGCTCAGTCAATCATCCAGACTGTTGCCCCTGTAACTACTGAAAAGGCTGCTACCCCTCTTCAGGAACCAAACGTTTGTCTACCCTCTTCACAAGGCCCTGGACTGGACAACATTCCCTCGGAACTATTGAAGTCTCTGGGAGAGCGAGCCATGACAAAACTATTTCACCTGGTGTATAAAATGTATGACAGAGGGAAAATTCACTCAGACTTTCAAAAAAATGTAATAATTCCCTTTCCAAAGAAAGCAGGCGCAGACAGGTATGACAATTACAGTACTATCAGTTTAATATGTCAGACAGCAGTTATCACAGTTGAAGGGCATGACAGGGGTGCAGTGGTTAGGGAGTAAGACAAGTTTGTAGCCTTTAACCAATATTATTCAATTTGTACACTGAGCAAGTTACAAAGAAAAGCAAGGAGAAATTTGAAGAAGGAATTAAAGTTCATGGCGAGGAAATAAAAACATTGTTTTTTGCCGATGACATTGTAATTCGGCCAGAGACAGCATAGGTCCGGCAGAAACAACTGGACGGAATGGACAGTGTGTTAAAAGGAGCGTTTAAGATGAAATTTAACAACACCAAACAAGGGTATTGGAGTGCAGTCTAAGAAAATCAGGCGATGCTAAAGGAATTAGATTAAGTAACGAAACAATCAATATGGTAGATAAGTTACGTTACCTGGTCAGTAAAATAAGATATAATGCCCGCATTACAATGGATATAAAATACAGAATGGCAGTGGGAAGAAAAGCGTTTTCCAACAGGAGTAATTTGTTAACATCGGATATTAATTTAAGCGTAAGAAAGTCTTTTCTGAAGGCATTTTTGTGGAGTGTTGCATTGTGCGGAAGTGAAACATGGACGAAAAACAGTTCGGACAGGAGGTTTTTGGTGCTACAGATGAATGCTGAAAATTAGGTGGGTGTATCGCGTAACTGATGACGAGGTACTGAACAGAACTGGTAAGAAAAGGAATTTCTTGCATACCTTGACTAAAAGAAGGGATCGATTTATAGGAACCATTCTTAGTCATCAAGGAATCGTGATTTTAGCATTAGAAGTGTATGGGGTAAAATCGTGGAGAGAGACCAAGAGATGAATACGGTAGGCAGATTCAAATTGATGTAGGGTGGCGTTCTTGTGAGGAGATGAAGAGGCTTGCTCAGTACAGAGCATGGTGGAGAGCTGCATCAAACCAGTCTCCAGACTGAAGACCACAACAACATTAGGGGAATGTGAACACAGCAACCTTCAATCTAGTTGGTGTTGATAGCTGCAATAGGTAACACTCGTGATATTAACCTACGATATTGTCTTATAACCAGCATATATAAATCGATTTTTTTTTTTTTTTTTTTTTTTTTTTTTTTTTTTTTTTTTTTGAGATTTTATCGTGAAGAGCCAAAGAAACTGGAACACTTGCCTAATATCGTTGTAGGGTCTCCGCGAACAAGCAGAAGTGACGCAAGAACAAATAAGAATCGATGCTTGGGAAGCTTCTGCAGCCCAATATGTAGTTGTTTCTTCCTCGGCATCAACAGGACAGGGAAACATGTCGCGGAGCTTGCAGCGTACTTCCTTTTCACGAAGAGCGCCAGGGCATATCTACGGTACTTCCTGGCCATCAAAACCCTGGATTGAAGTCCGATCAAGATTTAGTGGGAACACCTAGAGTCGACTGTAGGTGCCATGGATCCTGAGCAGCTGCCCATGCTACTGGAGATGGCATGACTCCACATCCCTGTCCGTACCTTCCAGAACCTCTATGACCCTCGTCCTACATTTCTCGCAGTACTCTGCACTGCAAAGGGTGCTCTTTAGGTTTTTGAAAGATGGTCGTACGAAAGTGACATACAGTATATATAAATGATCCGGTATTTGTAATGACGACTTATATTAATAAGATATCACTATGGTGTAAAAATTGGCAACTGACTCTAAATAGTGAGAAGTGTAAAGTCTTCCACATGAGTACGAAAAGAAATCCGTTAAACTTTGTTTACAAGATAAATCAATCAAACGAGAAAGCCGTAAACTCCACAAAATACCTAGGAATTACTATTACTTCACACTTAAACAGGCAAGAACACGTAGATAATGTCGTGGGAAAGGCGAACCAGAGGCTGCGTTTTATTGGCAGAACCCTTAAAAGATGCCAAAGAACTACTAAAGAGACTGCATACACAACGCTTGTCCGTCCTTTTTTGTAGTATTGCTGACCAGTGTAGGATCCTTATCAGGTGGGTTTAACGGAGGACATCGAAAGAGTCCAAAGAAGGACAGCTCGTTTTGTATTGTCACGATACAGAGGAGACAGAATTACGGAAATGATACGGGATATGGAATGGGAATCCTTACAATAACGGCGTTTATCGCTGCGGCGTGGGCTACTTACGAAACTACAATCGCCAACATTCTCCTCCGAATGCGAAAATATATTGTTGACTGCCACTTACATAGAGGTAGAAAAGATCATCAGGATACAATAGGAGAAATCAGAGCTCGAACTGAGAGATTCATGTGTTCTTTCTTCCCGCGCGCTATTCAAGAATGGAATGGGAGATAAATAGTGTAAAGGTGGTTCGATGAACCCTCTGCCAGGCACTTAAATGTTATTTGCAGGGATGTAGAATGGCTATTTCTACTTATTTCAAAGAATACTCTTATTATTTGTGGGAAAGGTTGAAGGTACGCTTTGGAAACAAATAGAACTCCTAGTTTATATAGTGATAATAGTTTCAACGCAGTCCGTCCAAAGATAGCGTGGTAACATAACGCCTTTGATAGGTAATATTTACAGTGTGATACTAACGTGTGAACCGAATAGGCGCCAAACCACGGAAACGCAATCGTCAGATTGAGCGGATTTAAAAGTGGTAAATTATGGCCTTCCGAGAGACGGGATGGTCCTTTCGATATAGACGTCGACGGCGTAGACGTTCGCCAAGATCGCCGTATTGGAAGGGCAGCTGCGGCAGACCGTACAGCTACCACAGCACAGTAACAGGGTTTCACAGCGTAGTAAGTGTCAACAGGAACTGTACCCAACCGGTTACTAGAAGTGGGCCCACTTCTACTCACACCACTACATCTTCATACACAGCTAGACTGGTGCACGGAAAGACGGTCAATTTCACGTACATCGTAGTCCTGGTGGGTATTGTCTCTTGGAGTGCATACGTTCAAGACACACTGGCACAATTCCAGGCTTTAGCGTATGAGGTGTGAAAATTAAAGCTCTCATTCATCTATGGTGTTTGTAGAGGGAATATTGATCAGACATACCCGTTCTCTTGCCATTCTTACAACAGGAAGGTGATGTGTTGTTTCAACTAGAAATTGCTTATGTACGAACGTGAGCAGCAAGATGTGCCCTAGCTTCCCTGGGTAGTACGATCGCCAATCCAACGCGTACGGCATTTGATGGGACGATAACAATATGCATGTTTTCCAAAATTACAGCGCGAAGAGTCAAAGAAATGGTACACCTGTCTAATATAGTGCACGGTCCCCACAAGCACGCAGAAGTGCCGTAACACGACGTGGTGTGGACTCGACAAATGTCTGAAGTAGTGCTGGAGCGAACTGACACCATGCATCCTGCAGGGCTGTCCACAAGTCTGTAATAGTATGAAGGGGAGGGGGGTCTCTTCTGAACAGCACGTTGCAAGGCTTCCCAGATATGCTCAATGATGTACATGTCTGGGGAATTTGGTGGCCGATGTTTAAATTCAGGCGAGTGTTCCTGGAGCCACTTTGTAGCAATTCTGAACGTATGGGGTATCGCATTGTCCTGCAGGAACTGCCCACGTCAGTCGGAACACACAATGGATAGCTCATCATCGAGGATGCATACGTATGAGTCAACTATCAGAGTTGCATGTAGACGTATTTCATCCCATATCACTCCAAATTCGCACAGCCATAGCATTACAGAGCCTCCACCACTCTGAATAGTCCACTGCTGACTCGTAGGGGCTATGAATTCTGGAGGCTGTCTCCACACCCATACACGTCCATCTGCCTCACAACTGGAAACGAGACTCGTCAAACCAGGCAGCATACTTCCGCTCATCAATAGTCCAAAGTCAGAACTGACGGGCTCAGGCGAAGCGTAAAGCTTTGTGTCGTTTAGCAGCAAGGATGTTCTTGATGGACCAGTATTGATATCCGTAGGAATGTGCGGGATGGTTGCAAACTTGCAATTAGTTCTGTGGATTATTCTCTTCAGTCGTTGTGTGTCCCCTTTTTTTTTTTTTTTTTTTTTTTTGCCGCACCATGTCGGATATTTGATGTTTACGTATTTCCTATACTCACGGAGCACTCGTGAAATGGTCGTGAAAGTGCCCACCTTATCGCTACCTTGGAGATGCTGTGTCCCATATCTCGTGCGCCGACTATAGACCTAACACCACGTTCAAAGTCACTTAAATCGTTACAATCCATGTAAGACCTACGCGAGGCGTATGTTTTCTTATATAGGCGTTGCCGAACGCAGTGCCGTCCTCTGTTTTCGTATCTATGGTACGCGCCATCTGTATATTCGAATGGATTCCAGAATAATAGACTGCATTGCGCCTCTGGATGCAACACCATTTACTAATGGGTTTTCGAACACGAACGACAACTGGTACCTCGATTCCAATTAAGCTATTGATCTGTAAATGTTATCTTTCAGTGTACTCTATATGCACTTTTCTCACAATACGTTTTGAGTGAACTGGAAAACTCTAAGAGAATGTAGGTAAAGGTAAAGCTGTCAACAATCTGAAGATTCGTTTGAACACCACACTGCTTTACTAGGCATGGTCCTGTTTGGAGGTTGTATGCAGTTGCCTTCCTCCGACCTGACTAACGGAGACAGTTGTAGAGGGACATACAGTTAAAAGTCGGCCACTGTACGAAACAAGAGCTTTTATTTATCACTAAAATTAGCAAATAAGGTCCGTGTGAACTACCGGTTACTCTCTGCTACAAAACCTTGTTCCCTGGCGCAAATCACACTTAAAGTTATCTTAGAAAGATGGCTAAGAAAACATTTATGGCGCAACGGAATTGCATCCAAGCTTGTTCTCAGCACTTGTGAAGAACAATATTAAATAAAAGAGGGAAGCTACTCTAAAACTACAATTTATAAGCAACTTACGGATTATGCTGAACTTAAACTTGTTTAAGACATTATTGATAGATCTGAAGCATTGAATTAAAATTTTAATTCAATGCTTCAGATCTATCAATAATGTCTTTGACATATTAGAGACGTAAATCCGTCTCAGGGATTCTTTAATTGTATTAAACTTGTTTATTAAGATAGAAAACAAGCAAAATGGGGAAACAATTTTGTTAATACAATAAAAATGCATATCCTACATGGACTGATGTGGAGGGTGCCAAGCCTAAATTATACACGATTTAACGCTACTGGGGGGAAGGATTCACAAACAACACTCATTGTCTCTCACACACGCAATGTCACAGCGAAACTCACCAAAATCAGCGTGCTGAGACGAGGAGGAAGCAGGCGCCACTATCGTAGGCGAAATTCAGCAAGTCAGAGGTAGCACAAAACACAATATACAAAAACACTTTGAAGCTGGCTCTGGTCGGTCGTGCCTGTTTTGAGATGGTGCGTGTGTATAGCCAAGATAAATTACATCTGAATTGGACCGCGAGCAAATACGCTAACGCGACACACGGCTAAGTTACATGCACGCACTCCACTGAAGTTGAAGTGGTTGAAAATCGAATTATTTATACAAAATCACGGTGGATTCTTAAGTTGCAGTATTTTAGAAATCGATCTAGGTAATGGTTTAATATGAGAAGAAGCGTGAATTCAGGCGACTAGCTGCAAACCCCGGAAGTCGGAACTAGGACCCACATGGTTCCGAAAACCGATAAAATTGAATAAATTCAGATTCCGAAAAATAAAGAAAATTAACTACAGCATTCAACCCACAGAAATGTTTAGAATTACATGAAGAAGCGAAAGAAATGCAGCTACACGCGATAGGGAGCGATTACAGAGGCGGATGAAGACCAGTCTCCAAAACTCGTAAAAGTGAAATAATTACAAAGTCGGAAAAATAAGAATACGAATTACAGCATGCAACACATAGAAATGTTTAGAATTACATAAGGAAGCTATTGAAGGAGGTTGTACAAGGTTCAGAGAGAATTACTGACAAAGACAGAGTGGGTACTACAAGTCGGAGAAGAAACAGCAAAATTAAAATAGGCGGGGAGAGAAGATCACGAAATATTAGTGGAAATCAGAAGGATACTCACGTAGTTACTTGCCTGATGGGCATGGAACAAACAAGAGTGGAAGCTGAAGGCTTTGTTCTATGAACCAACCATGTGGAACACATATCACTCACGGAAGGAAATGATGAGAAGATTTTTACATGCACTGTACAAAAATGAACATATCACCTATTAGAAATTGGGCCCCACAAAGCTTGAAAGTATTTACACAGTGTTCATACACCGCCACATGATCACAAAAGGTTTCAACATTCCAGGTCGTTATCAAACTGCTACTAAAATCACACACACCGTGTTTATCTATTGGAAATCGCTGAATTGAAAAATAACTCATTTCCGCACACGATCAGGAAAATATTCCAAAAAATGATTCTAAGTTCACGAGTCTAAGTTTAACATGCTAGATAATGAAACGCTACTATATCGCAGACACAAACGGAGAACCAACCTTACCTCGCCATACGCCCAGTATAGAATGAAGACCCAGCGGTCACGAGGCGGGAAACTGCTACCGGAAGTTGAAAACCCCCAAGAAACAGCAGTGGTGGGGGCGGAGAGAGAGTAGACTCTCGTTGAGGGAAGGCTCACCGTCTAGCTTGCAACCAAAGGGTGTGGAAACCTCTGTGGTAGCAAGAGCAGCTATCGACTCTGAGCCAGAGAGAACGATGCAAAGCGGGCTACTCCTACCCACATTCAGACAGCCATAGATTCTCACAACCACTTAAAAGTAAAACAACTGTTCATTTTCACAGGAAGAGTGGTGTAGCGGAGAAGCCGTATTTATGGCACACTAATTAATATAATAATAAATTATTAACATAAGAAAATAAGACAAACCTAGCAATATTAACTAATATTTTAAAACATGAAATAAAAACGCTATTTCCCAAGCATTGAAAAGAGTGGGGTTCAAGCTTTAACAAAATGATGATCTATCGACATTAAATAAATTATAACTTTATAAAAATATACAAAAAATATATGGAAGACGACAGACGGTCGTCTTTCATTGTTTAAAGGGGGTTCCTAACCTTGTTGCTATTCGATATTTTACACATCAGCATCACTGCCAGAGGTGAAAAGTGAAAAGCGACAGATAAAAATCCTAGGTCCTGGTGACGATCGAACCCGGAACTTTTAGATTAATAATCTGGCACACTATCACTGTCCTACCAAGAGAGTATAAACTATACTAATTTTTATTTCTAGAATTGTTGTTGTTGATACGACTAGTCGAAGTATATTTGGGGTAAATACAGGCTTATCTACATTATGTTTTCGAAAACCGTCTGATATTTGTATAAAGATAAAGAAACCCTGATTTTGTAAATTGTGTCGTACGTCTTTGTAATGTATACTCGAGTGTTTTCGTAGTGTTGACTTTGTCTTCTTCTTTCGTTTCTGTTACTTGCGGATGAATCCTCCTAATGGCCCTTACATCGAGAAAAGTTAATGCGGAAGTTTTTTTTTTTTAACCAAAGCCGGTGTCATTGACCCTAGTCTAACAATATATGTTTGTGAAGGTGACATCCGATATAAGTCTGCCCGAAGTTTTGCCGTAAATGTTTCTGCGTTACTTTCGCAGCGCCTGTACGACGCTGTTCATCAGCGACAATATTAGGTCCAGGGGACGGAACACAACGCGTGATGGAAGGTTTTGCAGCACTGTTAAACTCTGTGCGGGGACTGGACGCTAGTCGCGGGTGACAGTCAAACCTTTTACGAGTGAAATGCGGTCTGCCCTTAAGCACAACCCAAGTCCGAGCCAAGCGGCGGAATCACGCGCTTTATCTGCCCCCGGGAAGAGCGTCGTACATACCCGCAGCCGGGAAATACTGGCCGAGTCGTTAGCAGGAGTGCCTGCCCGCCGACTCGACAATAAGTTTCTCCCCAACGGCAGAGAGTCTTCTGTGGATTTTTCTCGTCTGGCGATAGTAACAGATGCCGAACGGCGCGCCGCCGGTTCGCGCAGGCGCAGAAGAGGGAAATGCGTCGCTTGCTCGGCGGTCGTAAGCCGCGCTGACTGTTTTACGGCCGGGGAGAGACTGTCCCACGTGGGTGGCGCTCGGCCTAACAGCACCCTGAGAACATAACACTGGCATGGCGGGAGGGGACCGCCGTCTGGAACCGATAACATACAGGCAGCGCCACGCTTACACTTAAAGCTGTGTTTATAGACAGCGGTTCCTCCGCGGCGGAGCAACCGCTGTGATTTTGCGGAGGATCCGCTCATGAGTCACACAGCAGGCTGTTCAGCCGCACTGACCTTGAGGCACCTGTTAACCACCTGGCGGTTAGAATGTTCTACATCTAGATCTACATACATACTCCGCAATCCACCGTAAGGTGTGTGGTGGAGGGTACACTGTACCACTACCAGGCATTTCCTTTCCTATTCCACTCCCAAATGGAACGAGGAAAAAAAGAATGCCTATATGTCTCGGTACGAGCCCTAATTTCTCTTATCTTGTCTTTGTGATCTTTACGCGTAATGTAAGAAGGCGGCAGCAAGATCGTACTACACTCAGCTTCAAATTGCGGCCCTCTAAATTTACTTAACAGAAATTCACGAAAAGAACGTCGTCTTTCTTCTAGCGATCCCTAATTGAGTTGCCGGAGCATTTCCATGACACTCGCGCATTGGTCGAACCTACCGGTAACAAATCTAGCTGCTCGCCACTGAACCACCTCTATGTCTTCCTTTAAACTGATCTGCTGCGGGTCCCAAACACTTGAGCAATACTCAAGACGTGGTCGTACAAGCGTTTTATACGCGCTCTCCTTTACTGTGAAGTTTATCTTCCCAAAATTCTCCCAATAAACCGAAGTCAGCTGTCCGCCTTACTCACAACCGTTCTTACATGTTCGTTCCAATTCATATTGCTCTGCAATGTTACGCCTAGATATTTGACGACGCGACAGCATCAAGAAGCTCACTACTAATGCTGTTCAAATGTTTGTAAAGCTTATGGCACTTAACTATGGGGTCATCAGTCCCTACATTTACAAACTACTTATGAACTACCTTATACTAAAGACGGCACAAACATCCATGACCGAGGGGGAATTCGAACCCCCGACCGTCGTGGCCGTGCAGTCTGTGACTGACGCGCAGCAGAACGCTCGGCCACCGCGGCCGGAAGCGGCGAGACAAAGGGCACGCTGCCATATGACGCGCGGTTCCGCTATGCGCACCGAACAGTCCCATAAGCCACCGTGTAAGCAGACGTCGCTGCGGCCCGCACAACCGCGGCGGTTTGGAGGCAGCGGCTGGTATTTTGATGCCGCAGCAGAGGAGCGGAGGGGCCGCTACCGCAGCCTCGCCTATAAAAAGGCCCACGGTGTCTGATGAGAAACAGCGCACGGCCAAACCGCCGCGATTCCTCCGCCGCAGAGAAACCGCGGGCTATAAACACAGCCTTAGCTGACAAAGGTCGTGGTACTAGGGATGGCGGTTATTGCTGAAACAACCGGTTTTCGGTTACACTGGTTCTTTTCATCTCCAGTTTAACTGTACTGTAAAAATTGCTCAAGATAACCGGTTTTATAAATGACCAGTTTTCGGTTTTTCATTGCTATTATTTCCAGTAGAGTTCGACCGAAACATATTTTGCGGCCGAAACAGAAACCGTAATCGATTTTTCGGTTCTTCTAGTTTCGGCCGAAACCGATCCTTTCGAAATTTAGTTGAAATTTAGGTAAATTTGCATTATACAACAAAACACTAGTCTTTACGTATTTTGCAAGATCCCCTCCTAATACTACGCCTTCTTGAGTGTGTGTAAGCCAGCCAGGAGTCCGTAGAAGATGATATACGAAGCATACAGATTTACAGGCCTAGTATTTCCATCCGGCAGTTGTGAATGTTGAGTCAACTTGTGAGCCACGCATACGAATATCTCGTTATATATAAAAGTTACAGTCAGTAAATTAACTTCAGTCAGTGCTGCAGAAGTATTTCGAAAAATAAAGTCACAGGTCCGACTAACAGTATGACTGTTGTCAGTGTAAAATTACGCAAATTGAACTAGGAAAGCTGTGTACCACGTGATCAAAGAATGTTCAAATGGGTGTGAGTGCAGACCGTGACTGGAGCGCCTCAGTCCCCTCGGCCACCGCGGCCGGCCCCTACGTGGTACTGTGACATTCATAAATAGGGAGGGCGGCAATCCTGTGTACAAGGTATAAAAGAATGGTGCATTGGCCATTTCTAATGTGGTGATTTGCATCAAAATTTTTCCAACATGATTATGTATGCACGGCGCGAATCAACAGACTTTAACTGCGGAATGGTTCTTGGAGTTAAACATATGAGACAATCTATTTCGGAAATCGTTAGGGTATTAATTATTTCGACATTCCCAGAATCTTGAGTTGGCTAAATATAGCAAATTTCAGGTATTATCTCTCACCACAAAAGTAGTATAGCAAAGGAGGTATGGCCCCAATGAGATTCTACCGACAATGGATTGCGCGAGGTACCGTTACCCCCCACCCCTGCACCCTAGACCACTTGCGTGACCGCTGATCAAAGGACGCCGTCACCCTGGAAAAACAGCGCACTTCCCAGAAGAACAGTATGATTGACATCGAACATGTGCTTGCACTTAGTAAGACAATGACACTCTTAACAACGAAGGACAAATAACAAGTAACCGCACTTCGGACAATACAATTACCTATAACAATAACTGATAACATCAAACACGTAGTTCCAATGAACACGAGAGTCTTGGAAACAACTTGACTGCCTCAAAGAGTAGTCATTTGGGTTTCTATCGCCCCTGCCTGCCCCCAGGCCATGCAACACCGTTCCCGATTTTTTTTTCTTAGTTTGCATATAAATTTAAAAGTGACGTCCTATGTTTTTGCATGAACAATTTTCCAGAAAGAACATTTCATTTTCTTTCGGAAACAATCAGTGAGCAACAATAGATGTTGGGTCTATTCCGAAAAAAACAGACGTCACTTCTGTTCCTGCAGTTGTTATTGTTTTCAGATTCACAGAATATATGACCAACTGCGAATTCGCATTCATATATTCTGTGAATAGGAAAACAATAACAACTGCAAGATCAGAAGTGACGTCTGTTCTTTCGGAATAGACGCCACATGTATATCTACAATATGCCAGTGACATCAATGATCCTTTCGTTAGTGGAGAGGGGTGGGCAAGTTTGGAGCCCTTACTCTTACGGGAATTAGTACATAGTGACTACGAGTTTGAGTACTGTGGGCAGGGTAAAGCTGGAAATTTGTTTCTGACGGGAGGCGTGCTTAGGAAGTCCTTGCAGGTGCAGTGAACATTATGTCCCCAGTGGTGCAGGGGTCAGCGCAACTGTCTAGAAGCAGGAGACCCGGATTCGAATCCCGGTTGGGTACACATTTTCAGCTTTGCCCATTCGCAGTTGAAGTCATATATTCTGTGAGTAGATGTTTCGCTGTTCGAAAGTAATGTTTAACAACAACTGTTTCTAAACAAATACCTGTAAAGTCAAGAGAATTGCATGTGCATTAAAATCAAACGTGTTCGGCGGTAGATCGATTGCAGGATGGGAACGTGATGAGTGGGTCAGGTAGGGACATTGAATCAAGAGTCCTGGTTGCGAAACCTGGTCAGAACCATCCATCACCTACTTTTCTTTGGCGTGAAGAACAATTTATAATTTTCACCACTAACTGTAATTACATTGAAATGCAATTGAAGGGGTCGATAAAATCCTATGTACATTTATCAACAATTATTTTTAAAAAATTCTAACCAGAGTCACGAATAACACAGTGATCGACGCCCTGCACTAAATGATCAAAAGCAGCAGCGTTTTGCAAGAGTTGCGATTCGAAGTATTTATACATCCACCAACAGCTGTAAATTGAGTTTGATCTTTAATTTTTTTTTTACGCAATCGGTTTTGATATCACAGTAATATCATCTTCAGGTCATGTCAATAACATCCATCTATTCACATGAATAGTCACAATGGCCGTATTTACCGCTTTTTTCCCAAAAACATGTACAAACGTGTGTCATCTTCACAAAAGTTACAGCTGTTACATGTGTGAAGAGAACACATGTTTGTTCATAAGCTGTGGGGAAAAGCAAAAAACGTATAAAACACGCGTGAGACACCTTCTTGAATGCTAATACAGTGTTCGGAATCGCCAACAAGTACAATAAAAGAAAGACATAGAAGCAATATAGCGTCAGGCTGCTAGGTTTCTTACTGCTACGTTTGTGTTACAGAGATGCTCCGGGAATTCAAATGGTGATCGCTGCAAGAAAGGCGTCGTTCCCTTCTGAATCAATTTCAATCTGCAGAATGATTCTACCGCCACTAACTTGCACTTCGCGTCAAGGCCATAAACATAAAAGATATTTGAGCTCTAGCTTGGGTGCAGAGGTTGTATGTAGATGTAGATCCGAGGACTTCATGTTCCCAAAGGACATTGGCATGTTTATAAATGACACTGGGCCACAAGTGTTCGCGATTTGTTGAATAAGATGCTGGACAGTTCCAGCGAGTAATTTGGGCACCCATATCTGCCGACTCGAAACACTTCGAACATTTGTGGGGCACAGTCGAGAAGGCACTTCTTTCGAAATATCCCGCTCCGGTAACACTAATGGAGACGTCATTATTTTGTAAAAAAAAAAAAATAAATAAAATAAAATAAAAAAATAAAAAAAAAAATCATTTTTACTCCAACAGCTGTGCAATATTTTTATTACACTCAACTGGTTTCGGCATTAACTGCCATCAACAGGAGGTTGAAAAGATATTGCTAATCAATTACTAGAAGAGATATTTTTTTCCAAATTAGTAACATCAAAATTCAAGTAATAGTCGCTATTCTTATTTTTATTTTGTTGTGGCCAAAGGCAAAAATGATATCTTGTAGTAATTGCTGTGCAACATCTTTTCAACCTCCTGTTGATGGCAGTCAGTGCCGAAACCAGTTGAGAGTAACAAATAAAAATATTGTACAGTGTCGGAGCCAGAATGATTTCTTTTTTCCAAATAAATTGCGGCTGTAGATCGACACTTAAAAACTACCCTTCATCATTCTTGCAGGGACTTCCAACAACTTGTCGAGTGCATCCCACGTCCAGTTGCTGCTCTTCCCCAAGCACAAGAAAGTGCGACACAGCTGCTGTCGCCACTCTGTAAAGTACCCACTCATCTTTACAGCTTCTCTGAACTGCACTGAATGTTTTACAACTGTGCATGTCCAACCAGTATTTCGCGCCTTCTACTACCAATTGAGAAGTGAACTGCATTCTGTAGTTGGCGAGGTTTCACGCCCAGACGTTAAACGAACCTCCAAGTGCCCAGAGAACCGACAGTGACGGATCCTAGGAAACCGGTCGCTCTATTCCTGCTTCGACAAACTCTCACGGTGTATACCAAACGTGCGTACTATTCACAAATGCGCTTAGTTTGCTACTGCCCACGTCTTCTGATGGGCGAGTATTGCAACATCATTGCTACTTCTCGCATCCTCAGCGCCATCCTTCTTCCAATCCTCGTTTCCGCATCTCCTTTTGAATACTATTTACCCACCTCTTACGTGGTCTCCCTCGCTTATTTCTTCGTGGTGGAATCCAACTCTATGTTTGTAATTGTACCCTTCCCCTTTTCCATACGTCTCAAGTGCCCATATGATTTTAATGTTTTTTAATCATTGATTTTATCTGTATGGTGCTTGTAGCTGTCATCATCCCTCGCGTGATCAAATAATTTTAATCTGCAGCAACTTCTCCAGTGTGACATTTCTGCAGCAAGTAGTTTCCGTTCTCTATTTTTATCAATGGCCCATACTTCTAATCCATACAACGTCATGAATGGTGCTAATATTCTTCTTTATCTATTGTGACAAATTTTTATTCCACAGTATCGGTTGTATACTTTTAACCATGTTCTTTCATTTCCCTATCTTCTTCCTTATGTCTTTCTCATCCCTTCCAAAACATTCAAATGTTTGTAAATCTATGGGAGTTATGTTCTTTGTTTATTAGTCCCTAGGCTTACCCCCGTGAACCACAGACATTGCCGAGGTGGGGTGGCTTGCGTGCCTCAACGATACAGATAGCCAAACCGTAGGTACAACCACAGCAGAGGGGTATCTGTGGAGAGACCAGACAAACGTGTGGTTCCTGAAGAGGGAAACCAGCCTTTTCAGTAGTTACAGGGGCAACAGTCTGGATGATTGACTGAGCTGGCCTTGTAACATCAGCTAACGTGGCTTTGCCGTGCAGTTACTGCGAACGGCTGAAAGCAAGGGGAAACTACAGTCGTTACTTTTCCCGAGGACATGCAGCTCTACTGTATGAATATATGATGATGGCGCCTTCTTGGGTAAAATATTCCGGAGGTAAAATAGTCCCCCATTCGGATCTCCGGGCGGGGACTACTCAGGAGGGTGTCGTCATCAAGAAAAACAAAACAGGCAATTTACGGGTCAGAGCGTGGAATGTTCTGACCCTTAATCACTTAGGCAAATTAAAAAATTTAAAAAGGGATAGGTTGAAGTTAGATATAGTAGGTATTAGTGAAGTTAGGTAGCAGGATGAACAGGATTTCTGGTCTGGTGAGTACAGGGTTATAAATACAAAATCATTTGGTGGTAACTGATAATGTATAAGAAAATAGGAATGCGGGTAAATTACAGCATAGTGAACGCATTATCGTAGCAACGATAGACACGAAGCCAACACCGACCACAGTGTTGAAAGTTTATATGCCAACTAGCATGGCCGATGATCAGGATATGGAAGAAATGTATGAGGAGATAAAAGAAATCATTTAAAAAATTAAGGGAGACGAAAACTTGATCTTGATGTGGGACTGGAACTCGGTAGTAGAAAGGAAAGAGAAGGAAATGCAGTAGGTGAATATGGGCTGGGAAAAAGGAATGAAAAAGGAGATCGCTTCATGGAATTTTGCGCAGAGCACAATTAAATGATCACCATTACGTGGTTCAAACAACATGAAAGAAGGCTGTATCCCCGGAAGAGACCAGGAGACACTGCAAGGTACCAGATTGACTTTGTAATGGTAAGGAATAGATTTAGAAACCTGGTTTTAAATTGAAAGACATATCCAGGGGCAGATATAGACTCTGACCATAACTTGTTGGTTATGAACTGCAGATTAAGAGACTGAAGAAAGGCAGAAAAGTTGGAAACTGGATAAATTGAAGGAACCAGAGGTTGTGGAGAGTTTCAGAGGGAGCATTAGGCAAGGATTGGCTGAAACCAGGGAAAGTAATACAGTAGAAGAAGAATGGGTAGCTCTGAGAGATAGGGTAGTGAAGGCAGCAGAGGATCATATAGGCAGAAGGACAAGGCCTAATAGAAATCGCTGGATAACACAGCATATACTGAACTTAATTGATGAGAGGAGAAAATATAAAAATTCAGCAAGAGAAACAGGAAAAATGGAGTACAGACGTCTGAAATATGAGATTGACAGGAAGTGCAAACTGTCTACGCAGGAGTGGCTACAGGACAAATGGAGAACCGTAGAAGACTGCATAACTACAGGAAAATAAGAGATATTTGGAGACAAGAAAAGCAGTTGCATGAATATCAAGAACTCAGACGGAAAACCAGTACAAAGCTGAACTGTGGAAGGAATATATAGAGGGCCTACACAAAGGAAATAAACTTGAAGGCAGTATTCTAGAAAGGGAAGGAAGTGGAGGAAGATGAGATAAGAGATATGATACTGCGAGAAGAATTTGGCAGAGCGCTGAAGGACTTTAGTCGAAACAAGGCCCCTGGAGTAGATGGTATTCCGTCTGGACTGCTGATTTCGTTAGGAGAGCCAGTCATGGAAAAAAATGTTCAACCCTGTATGCAAGATGTATGAGACAGGGGAAATACCCTCCGAATTCAAGAAGAATATCGTAATTCCAATTCCAGAGAAAGCAAGTGCAGACAAGTGTGAAAATTATAGAACTATCATTTTAATAAGTTATGATTGCAAAATACTAACACGAATTATTTACAGACGAATGGAAAAATTTGTGGAATCTGACATCGGGGAAGATCATTTTGGACTTAGGAAAAATGTAGGAACACGGGAGGCAATACTCACATAACGACTTCTCTTAGAAGACAGGATAAGGAAAGGGAAACCTACGTTTATAGCGTTTGTCGATTTGGAGAAAGCGTTGGACAATGTCGACTGGAATACACTCTTCCAAATTCTGATGGTATCAGGGGTAAAATATAGGGAGAGAAGAGTTATATTCAACCTATACAAAAACCAGACAGCGGTTATTAGAGTCGAAAGGCAAGAAAGGGACCTAGAGGTTGGGAAGGGAGTAAGACAGGGTTGTAGCCTTTCCCCAATGTTGTTCAATCTGTACATTGAGCAGGCAGTGAAGGAATGGAAGGAGAAATTTGAAGAGGGAATTAAAGTTCAGGGAGAAGAAATAAAAAGTTTGCGGTTTGCCGATGACATAGTAATTTTGGCAGAGACTGCAAAGGATCTGGAAGAGTAATTGAATGGAATGGACAGTGTCTTGAAAGGAAGATATAAGATGAACATTAACAACAGTAAAACGAAGGTAATGGAATGTAATGTCAGAAAATCAGACGATGCGGAAGGAATTAGATTAGGTAATGAGACAATGAAAATAGTAGATGAATTTTGTTATTTGGTTAGCAAGATAACTTCTGATGGCCGAAGTAAAGAAGATATAAAATGCAGAATGGCTATGGGGAGAAATGCATTTCTAAGGAAGCGGAACTTGTTAACATCCAGTATTAATTTAAATGTTAGGAAGTCCTTTCTGAAAGCATTTGTCTGGAGTGTAGTATTGTATGGTAGTGAAACGTGGACGATAAAAAGTCCAGACAAAAAGATTATTGAAGCTTTTGAAGTGCTACAGACGAATGATTTAAATTAATTTGTTTTATAGGTAAGGTCCGTCTTGAGCAAACACAAATGTTTTTTTTTTTTTTTTCAATTTATATTGGATGTTAACAAGTTCCGCTTCTTTAGAAATGCTTTTCTCGCCATAGCCATTCTGCATTTTATATCTTCTTTATCCGTGTGCGGCTGGGCATTTCCTTGTTGAAATTTATACGCAGAATGGCTTTAAAGCGCGTAGAATACCCTGGACGTGCTGTAACGGTGCCGCGGAGGGCAGCCAAAGAGGTTCTGCTATCCCGGCTGTCGGACCGTAAACTGGGTGACAGGTTGGTATACCACTTGTGTACGGCCCATCCCCAGAAACGTCTTCATTGGTCATAGGAGCTCATTTCAAAGTGGTACTAATCACTACACTACACTACACTAAATTCTACTCCACCGAGCGAGGTGGCGCAGTGGTAACGCACTGGACTCGCATTCGGGAGGATGGTGGTTCAAATCCACCTCCGGCCATCCAGATTTAGGTTTTCCGTCATTTCCCTAAATCACTCCAGGCATATGCCGGGATGGTTCCTTTGAAAGGGCACGGCCGATTTCCTTCCTCATCTTAATCCAAAAACTCCGAGCGTTAGCTCCGTCTCTAATGGCCAAGCTGTCGACGGGACGTTAAACCCTAAGCATCCATCCATCTACTCCAGTCCCTGTAGCGTGGGAGGAGGTTGACCATGTTCAAATGTCCAAATGTTTCTTAAGCTTATGGTACTTGAGTGCGGGTCATCAGTCCCTAAACTTGCAAACTACTTGCAAACTGTTGTTGTTGTAGTGGTCTTCAGTCCGTCGACTGGTCTGATGCAGCTCTCCACGCTACCCTGTGCTGTGCAAGTCTCTAAATCTGAGAATACGAATGGCAACCTACATCCTTTTGAATCTGATTACTGTATTCGTCCCTCGGTCTCCGATTTTTACCCCACACACTTCCTTCTAATGCTAAGCTGATAATCCCTTGATGTCTAAGAATGTGTCCAACCAATCTATCCCTTCTCTTAGTCAGAATATGCCAGAAACTTCTTTTCTCCCCAATTCGGTTAAGCACCTCCTCATTAGCTACGTGATTTACCCATCTAATTCTCATCATTCGTCTGTAGCACCACATTTCAAAACTTCATCTTTTTATCTGAGCTCCTTATTGTCCACGTTTCACTCCCATACAATGCTACACTCCAGACAAATGCTTTCAGAAAGGACTTCCTAACATTTAAATTAATATTGGATGTTAACAAGTTTCGCATCCTAAGAAACGCTATTCTTCCCATAGCTATTCCGCATTTTATAATTCTTAACTACCCAAACAACAATACTCATGTACTACTTTTATTGCGTGATTACCTAATCTAATTCCTTCAGCATCGCCTGATTGATTTTCTGACATTACATTCCATTACCCTCGTTTTACTCTTGTTAATGTTCATCTTATATCTTCCTTTCAAGACACTGTCCATTCCATTCAGTTGCTCTTATAGATCTTTTGCAGTCTCTGACAAAATTACTATGTCATCGGCAAACCGCAAAGTTTTTATTTCTTCTCCCTGAACTTTAATTCCCCCTCCAAATTTCTCCTTGAATTCCTTCACTGATTGCTGAATATACAGATTAAACAACACTGGGGGAAGGCTACAACTCTGTCTTACTCCCTTCCCAACCTCTGCGGCCCTATCTTGCCCTTCGACTATAATATCTGCTGTTTGGTTTTTGTATAGATTCAATATAACTCTTTGCTCCCTATATTTTACCCCTGATACCTTCAGAATTTGAAAGAGTGTATTCCAGTCGACATTGTCAAAGCTTTCTCCAAATCTACAAATGCTAAGAATGTATGTTTCCCTTTCCTTAGCCTATCTTCTTAGTCATAATGTGACAAACTACCTTATATTAAAGACAACACAAACATCCATGCCCGAGTGAGGATTCGAACCCCAGACGGGGACCGGCTTCGCGCATCGGAGCATAGCGCCTCAAAGCGCTCGGCCACTCCGCCGCGTCGGTTGACCATGGCTATCAAGTATTTGGACATAGGTCTGTAACTAAAAGAATTAATTAGTCCAATCGTCTTCAACTTGAGTGGCGACTTGCGCGTCACTCATTCACCCATCACCTGCCCAAATCCACACTTTCGCATTTCCATCAGAACCTCAATATCAATCTCACAGGGTGAGAGCAAACAGTTATTCTAAATAGTCATTTTTCACTTCAAAGTGCCTTCTGTAGTGTGATGGCCCATCTGAAAAAGTTTCAGGCAAAGTAATGAGGTTAGATACTAAATCCAAATAAGCTGCAGACATATAATAACGTAATATATTATTATGATGCATACAAAGTATTTAGTAGTACCTTGAAATTCAAGGCAATCGACCGCGAGGTGATATGGGCACACGCGGATTCTGAGTAGTCTACGAACTGATATAGCACACGCTCTAGCTTGTTAGCTGAACTGAATCAGCTTACCAGTTGAAATGTGCCTCAGAAATCTGCATTGGACGTTATAAGTAAACTCCTCAATTTAATACAAAACTACTCCTCTGTCCTTTGCAAATACAGTACTAGTCCTGATACTGTCATTGGTTACCAATTCCACTCGTGGTCTGTTTCACCCAAGAAACTATTGAAATGATTCAGCTAATATGAGAGTGCCCGATTGTTGCTGCTGGAGCCGAACGATTATTCGAGAGCGTTTCCCACAAAGATTTCCTCGTTCACGAAAAGTGTCACGGATTAGTTCAAATGTTCGTAATTCTATGGGACTCAATTGCTTGGTTATTAGTCCCTAGCTTACAAACTGCTTAAACTAAGAAAAACTAATCTAATGACAACACATACACCCACGCCCGAGGGAGGACTCGAATCCCCGACGGCGAAAGTCCGCGCGCACTGCAGCACGGCGCCTCAGTGCGCACGGCTATTCTGCCGCGACTCGCGGGTTCGTAATTATAGTTGTGTGTAGCCACAACATAATAAAGGCAAACACATACGTAAAAGAGTTCACGATTCGAGATCTGCTGAAACCACTGTTCCTGTTCATGCTGCCACTAACGACAGTTTGAGACACACACACACACACACACACACACACACACACGCACAAAAAGAAAAAAAAACCTCTAATAAATATATCGAAAGGCAAGGTTCATCAAATTTTGTACGAATTTTGTTTTAAATTATATCTAACCTACGGAAGTGTAAATGTCGATGTAGATGCTTCAGACAAGTGTCGACTGTTAAACTGATTCAGTCCTCCTTGCAACCCCGAGTGTGTGTTTGACAGTATACTTACTCAGCATCCACGTGAGCCCATGTCACTACACGGTCAATTGTTTTGCGTTTCAAGGTACTGTTACATACTTCACATGTAAATCCATATTCCGCAAGCCATCTTACAGTGTGCAAGTCGGAGGGTACTTTGCGTTCCGTTGTCTCTTCCTCATATTCCAGCAAAAATGATTGCATGCATGCCTCCGTGCAAGCCCTAATCGCTCTGATGTTATCGTTGTGGTCGCTTCGCCAGATATACGTAGGAGTAAACAATATTTTGGTTGGCTCATCATGAAACGTACGCTCTCTGAACTTTGAGAGAAGCTCCTACAACGATAGACAACGCCTCTCTTGCAGCGTCTGCCACTGGAGTTTCCTATCATCTCCGTGACGCTTGCGCGCTTATTAAATGAACCAGAAACGAAGCTTTCTGCTCTACCTTCCATCTTCTCTCTGTCTCCTCTTAACCCTACCTGATACGGATCCCACAATAATGAGCAAAATTCATTCGCTGGCCGAAGGAGAGTGTTGTAACGTACTTATTTGTTGACGGACCACACTTCCTAAGGATTTTTCCAATGAATCTCAGTCTGGCGCTGCCTTTCACGCCGTGGTGGAGTGGGCGAGCGAACTGAGGCGCTATGCTCCGATGCACGAGGCCGTTCCCCGTCGCGAAAATCTATATCTATAAAGGTGAATGTTTGTTCGATGTACGTTTATCACGTCTGAACCACAAGGCAAAAAGAGCTAAAAAATTGTACAGTTACTAATGTCTACCCGGGGAAGGCTTTAGGCACGGTTTTATGGCGATTGGATAGCTATTTATCTATATATGTATATTAATGTGAATGTCTGTTCAGTGTACGCTTATCACGTCCGAACGATAAGAGGCAGAGACTTAAATATTTGTACAGTTACTAATTTGTACCTGAGGAAGGTTTTAGGCACGATTTTATAGCAATGTGATAGATATTTAGCAATTTGAAGATATAACGCGAATTGCGGAGCAATAATTACTCTTTGAAAATTTTATTTATTCTTTGAAAATGGTTTTATTGGTTACATTGTTGCTTGATGGTTGATAATGATAAAAGGGTGGAGTATATTGGGATGAAAAGTCATCGGTGTATACAAAATTCGTGTGTGCGTTAATATTTCGCTCTGCAGCGAAAACTACAGAACGCAAACGAATGGTCTGTGTGTAATTGTTGTCCGAAGTTTCCCGCTGTACACCATAGCAGTTCCATGCCGTTAGCTATATGGGGGAAGAACATATGGTGGTTGAAAGTCGTCAAATTATAAAAAATATTCGGACTGAAGGCCAGCGATGACGTTTGCGACTCTATAGCAAGGAGGTTACATACACGGTACGCAATGCCACAGACCATATCTTTGGTCTATGTGTTCTACAATGTCTTCTGCTCTTTCTCTATAAGGATAAGCATAGGAGTAAGGAAATATAAGAATAAATAAAAGAAGGAGTAAAAAAATTTCTTTTAATACATCTCTTTAAAAAAATCGATTTGACGTTTCGCACTTTACATCAAGTGATCTGTTTGTGATATTATTATAATCATTATTGTTGACTTCACGATTGGATTCTTCAAAACAATTGCATTTTTACGTGTAATTTGATCTACATTACTTACTTTCCTGATAATGGTGATTAAAAATGTTTGTTTCTAAAGAAGTTATTGTGTTTCATTTCATCCTTCAAAACCATAGTGCACTACTGAAAGATAGCTTATCATAATCAATCAACACGCGAGCGGATCCGCGGGTTTAAGCTAGTAAACACATAAAAATGAAATGGCAAAGCGGTATACAGACATCCCTGTAGAGCATGCTATGGAAGCAGTAGCATAGTGCACGTAGCACCACGTAGCATCACCATTTTCGATGTGCAGCTCCTTTAATTGCCGTGTCTGAAGTAAAAAATTCTGAATATCCAGAGGTGGCTCTGAGTCTATCCGTAGTACGTAGAACGTTTGCCCCCCCCCCTCCCCCTCCTTCCAACGCTCATCAGAGTACCTTTACTCTTCTTACTAAATATGGGTTATGTGGCCAAAAGATAAATGGTTACACACCGTGAAAACCTAAAATTAAAACAAGATTTCTCTGGATTTGATTTTATAAAAGTTTTAGCTTCGAAATTTTTTCCACTACTGGTCACTATTACCGGGAGCGTTAGCAAAATCCTCAATACAACAAAAACATTTGTAGAAATGTCCACATAACCGCGTTTGGTTATAAAAGACCAGGCTCCAGCTGGGTGACTTCCAGAGGGTAGCATTGGTGAAGCGGGCGTCCACAAGTTGAAAGTTGATATTTCGGCGCCCCCTCCTTTTCTCCTTCCCCGCCTGATACGAGAAACACTGTTTTTACTTTTCACCAAAACGTGTTTCAGCATCACTCTGCCATCATCGGTGGGTTTATTTTAGTGATTTATGTTTTGGATTTTACATTTCTTGGTAATGTAAAGCTGTACAGCGATATGAAATGGAACGAGCATATTGTCAGTCGAGGGGAAGACCAATGGCCGACTTCGGTTTATTTGGAGAATTCTGGGAAGGTGTGATTCGTCTCTAAAGGAGACCGCATATAAAACGTTTGTGCGGCCCCATCTTAAGTATTGCTCTGGTGTCTGGGATCCCCACCAGATCGGTTTAAGGCAGAACATAGCGGCAGTTCACAGGCGGCCAGTTAGGTTTGTAACTTTTAGATTCGATCAATGTGTTTCTGAAATGCTTCGGAAACACAAATGGGAGTCACTGGAAGGAAGCGACGTGTTTTTTAGAGAAGCGCTGTTGAAGAAATTGAAATTTAGAGGGCCGGAATTTGAAGCGGACTGCAGAACGATTCTACTGCCGCCAACATACATTTCGCGTAAAGACCACAAAGATGAGATTAGAGAGATTAGGGCCCGTACAGGTGCATAAAAGCATTCGTTTTTCCATGGTTCTATATGGGAGTGGAACAGGAAAGCAAGTAACCACTAGTGGTACTGAGTACCCTCCGTCACGCACCATTGGTTGGATTGCGGAGTATGTATGTAGCTGTAGACTGTAGAACTCTTTTTATATAATTAGAAAATTGTATCGTTGCCATGGTTTGTTTTGAAGCACATTTTCTCTTCCGCGTTTACGTGGACAACACATGAGCGTTACACATATTTCGCGGACTGTTTCCCTTCACTATCACTACAGACTAATGCAAAAACGACTGTTTGCGCATTGATGAAGACAGCGTACACAGTCGCTTCTGCGTAAATGTGAAGTGATAGTGAAAGGAAAGGTCCGCGAATTACGTGTAATGCTTGTGTGTTTTTCACGGAAACGCGGAAGACAAAATATGCTTCTCTGCTTCAAAACAAACCAGGACAACACTACGATTGTGTATCGATCGATTGTTCAAATGTTTGTAGAACTTACGGGATTTAACTACGTGGTCATCAGTCTCTAAGCTTACAAACTACTTATGAACTAGCTAAGGCTAAGGACGGCACAAATATCCATGCCCGAGAGGGGATTCGAACCTCCGACCGTAGTGGCCGTGGAGACCGTGACTGAAGTGCCTCAGTCCCCTTGGCCATCGCGGCCGGCACGATTGTGTAATTATGTAAAAGAGTCCTACATGACCAAGAAATGTAAATTCGAGTCATAAATAAATAAATAAACCACCGATGATGGCTCAGAGGTGCTGAAGCATGTTTGGGTGAAAAGTAAAAACAGTGTTTTGCATATTAGGCGGACCTCATATCCATATTGTTCATTTATAGGAGGAATTTAAAATTTCGTTATCTTTGTCTCCTCGTCAACTTATCCGACCTGTCCCTATATATACTGACAAGGAGACCACATCGGTTTCGGATTTTATTTTTATATTTATAGTACGTGAAGTTCAGAATTTAAGTAACAGTCGACTGTACCCATTCGACGCAACATTCAAAAATTCTCGAGAAAATCGACTTTGCAGTTTTGTAAAGTACACGTATCTGCCAATAATTATATGAATTGCTGCAACTGTCGGTGTAGCTCAGCACGCCCGGTCAGAGGGCTGTACGATCTATGTAATAAAAAAGCTGAGCCAAGAATACATCGAACGAACGCGAACAGTGGCCTCACAACCATAGACTCGGCGGTTCAAATCCCACCCTGACTCAGTGTTTTTTTGTTTTTTTTTTCTGTTTTCGAAGTAGATTATATAAAACATTTTGGGACCCGATATGTTCCAAAAAACGATAAAGCCAGGATTGCCAACTTTTATTTAAAGTGCACTTTAAATTATTTTATAGAACAACGGTTGACATCACAAGATGACGACTGTGTAAAAACACTTTTAGACCAGAAGGTGATGGTATAGACCATCGAAACCGATCGTCGGAATAAAATTATATAGTAGCGATCTTGGCTTTATCATTTTTGGAACCTATCATAATATTGGATCGCCTCCGTTCAATACAAACAGAAAAGTCCATTTTGGGATCTCTAATTCCACGTGTTGTGTCAATTTTTGTTTATGTGTATGTACATGAGCTGAAAAACTTTGCCGTCACGTAAAACGATGGTTGAGGAGGTTAGCTGCTTGGAAAGCCATTAGCAGCTATTGAAATGGCTTTCCAAAACAGTATCGTAGCTCTTCACGAACTGATCAATCAAAGACTACCTTCGTCAACTGACAGCGAAGCCAATACTGTAAGAAAGTTACTTAGGTTTTTTTAATTGAAACCATCATTATTAACAACCTTCTATAGAATATAGAAAATTACGAATAAACTAAAATATGTGCACTTTCGTAAAAATTACCATTAGATATTAAAATTGTGTAAGTATACGAACCCAACAAAAAAAAAAAGAAAACTGTCACGACAGGATTCGAACTATCGGCCTTTTATTTTTATTTTTATTTTTTTTTTTTTATTTTTTTTTTTTTTGTATTCCTGATCGTCTTTGTTCATTGTTGTTCGATGTTCTTGGCTCAACTTTATTACAGAAGGCGTTGAGCCCTCTGATCAGACGCGCTGAGCCACGGCGCCCGGTCCACTTGAGCTACACCGACGGATGCTGCAATTCATTTAATGATCAGCAATTACGGTTACTTGCAAAACTTCAAAGTCGATTTTCTCGAGAATTTTTGAGAGTTACTTCGAATGGCTTCGGCTGACTGTTATTTAAGTTCTCAACTTCACGTGTATACCGAACGAGGTGGCGCAATGGTAACACACTGGACTCGTATTCGGAAGGATGGTGGTTCAAGTCCACATCCGGTCATCCAGATTTAGGTTATCCGTCATTTCCCTAAATCAATACAGGCAAATGCCGGGAAGGTTCCTTTGAAAAGGGCACTGTCGGTTTCCTTCCATATTCTTACCCAACCACTCATAGCGTAAGCTCCGTCTCTAATGACCACGCTGTCGACGGGACGTTAAACTCCAAACTTCCTTCCTGTCCTTCCTTAACGTACGTTAAGAGAAAGCCTGCACCTATAGACGATCTTAATGAGTATTTACCACACCTTCATTTGCAACTGACCAACGCACAAAGACGCGAACTAATACTTCCCTTAAAATGTTGGGGGCTGATATAAACCAAAAATTTTCTCTCCGGCCAGTAATTCCTAATACAGTCAGGAAATCGATTTTGCCAATACGTTCGGCAGCTGCAGGGCATGATAATATTAATGTACACATGATTAGTTGTGTCATCGACCCACTACTCCCAATAATAACAGACATTTTTAACAATTCACTGACTTCCGGTACCTTCCCAACATCATGGAAGCCTGGTATTATTAAACCATTACCAAAAAAGGAATCTTCCACACAACATTCCGACTACAGACCCATTTGTATCCTACCATCATTATCCAAGGCCTTGGAATATGAGCAGCTAACTAGCTATTTAACATCACACGACCTACTAGATGAGTACCAGTCTGGTTTCCGTCAAAATGCAGCACGAAAACCTCTCTTATAAAAGTGACAGACGATCTCAAGCATGCTATTAATAACTAACAGACGACCATTATGTGTGTTTCACATTTCAGCAAAGCTTTAGAGAATGTCGATTTTGACATTTTACTTGCTAAACTTGCTAATCTAAATATCTCTACAGGTGCTATTCAGTGGTTCCACTCATACCTCACCACCGGTAAACATTGTGTAATAACTGCAAAAGTAGCTCCCAATGGAGAGCTGTTGTATCAGGGGTTCCACAAGGATCTCTACTGGGGCCTTTACTTTTCTCACTATATGTAAATGACATGTCCACTGTTCTGTTCCACTGTAAATATCACCTGTACGCTGATGACCTTTAGTTATATCTGAATGTAATCTCTAAAAATCTAACCACAACCATCCAGCATGTAAATGCGGACTTTTCACTAACAAGATGAGCACATAGCGGTGGCTTGAAACTGAATCCATCAAAAACGCAGGCAATCTTAGTGCCCATAAAAGACTCATTATCCCACAACTCAGAGAAACTCTTCCACCTTTAATACTTAACGACACACAAATACGTTTTTCTCATTCAGCAAAGAACCTAGGAGTAATACTTGATCAGCCCTTGGGCTGAACAGAGCACACAACCACAGTCTGTAAGAAGGTCACTTCATTCATTGCAAAAATACAAAAAAGCATTTCAGTTGCAGCTGAAAAAGAAGCTCGTTGAGACACTAATACTTCCCATCCTACATTATGGTGATGCTATTCTGCAAGGACTGTCTCACGAAAATTCCCTTAGGCTGGAACTGCCGATGAATTCTTGTGTCCCTCACATTAGTAACCTACGGTTCTACGACCATATCAGTCCCTTATACAAGCAGTTATCTTGGTTACGTGCAGATAAGCGTCGAATCTACCATACATTATGTTTGCTGCATCGTTTCCTCAAACATTGCAAACCTTCTCACTTATCGTCAACGTTCATACTAATATCTGAACAGCACAGCAGAAACACACGTTCTCACCAATATAAAACTCTCTCTGTACTATCTCATAACACTGCAATCTTCGCTAAATCATTTTCTGTATCGGGAACACGCCTGTGGAACAATCTTCCTCAAAGGTTAAGAGAGTTAATATCAAATCCAAACTTCAAAAGACAGTTAAGGGTCCACCTTCTGTCACAGTAGCCATCTTTTTCTCCGATTAGCAGTCTGAAGGTCATTGTTATCAGTTCCTCCTCCCTGTTCAAATGAAAAGGCAACGGTAAAAATGATAGACGTCATTTGGAATCAGTTTTTCAAGGAGCGCAATATAAAGTTTGAAACGCTTTATGATCAAAGCTTGGGTATGTAGTGTGAAACTACGTGCACCATTAGTTAGTGTATATTATTGTCTCATATTCTTAACAAATTACATAATTTTTATTTTAATATTATGGTCATTATGTCCAATTTTCAATTATTGGTACGTACTGTTATTGGAAACAATGATGAAATTTCGGTGTAACCAAACCTATCTGACATTCATCATGACTTTAGTTTTCACGGCTGGACTGAATGCTTTGCTTTTTCCTGTCGCTTGCTCTTTGTCTTTTCATCTCACAAAATGGCAGTTTCATGTCGTAATCCCTGGATGCTGGGCCACAAAACTGCATCAAGTGCTGGAGGTCCTTAAAATTCTCAAGTGAGAGTGTTATGAAAGGTATAATAGTGCGTAAAGGACATTATTTCTTCATAACTGCAGAACTGTATCACGATGGCAGATTTTGTTGTATTTTAAAAGTAAATGAAAGTAACGACCTTACCTTTTTTACAAATAATCTGGAAGGAAAAATTCTCAAGAATTTAACTCAACAGCAGATAGTTACAGTTTCTACTTACACTCCTTCTGTTATGACTTGGCCAACATCTGAAATATGCTATCTGGTGTTCAACAGCTTCAAACACCTCAGGACGTTTCCTGTTAAGTAAATAATCACATTTGCCACGCATATCTTTCGGAGCTACACCTATAGTCTTCCCTGATGTTTGCAAAATCTTTACTTTTCGTGACATGATACCTTGAATAGCAATAACGGCTTAAACACAGACAGATATCTCGATAATTTTTTACCATCTGAGACACTCATTGTCATGGAACCTTGCGTGATCCAAATTTTGTCTAGGCCTACGCTGTTTTATTGGGTTTATAATCAGTCCAAATAAATAGCAATTCTGCTCATCATAAATTCTTATTTGACGAAATTCTTTAAGAATTTGTAAGCTCTGTCGACCAGGCAGATTTTCAAAACATTTTAATCTCTTACAGTCTCGACCGAGCTCGTGAGATGATAAACGCAGTTCCTTCATAACTTCAAAGATTCTGCCGTAGCTTTTACTCTTCTTAGAAGACTTCTCTGTGTTAGAAACATTTTGAAAGTCATCTGCTTCATCTTCCACACCTTCCATATTATCGTCTTGCAAATAAGTAACACAGAAACACCACTGCAGTTACGACTACTTATGACGTACGAATTGCTTCCATGGAATAATAATTGTGAAAACAAAAGATTCAGAACAATTAAAACAGTGTACCCAACAGAATTTGCTATAAATACAGAATACAATAACCAGATTCGGAAACATGCGAAAATGACAGTCTTCATTTTTCCCTATGCCACACAATTGACATCTAGCTTTGTTTCTTTTCCTAGGTAATTTTCAGATCATTACTACACAACGTCTATCAGCGTTCTCGTCATATAACGCCGTATGGGCATTATACTAGTCTTCATCTATACATTGCCCCTCCTAACTCAGTTTCGATAAAAATGTGACATCCATCATTTTTACCTTTGCCTCTTCAAATGTTTCCCTTTCCATTCGTCAGCAGAGATATTTATTCATATTTATCTCCACTTCCTAACAACCACTGGCACTGTCATATTCAATCTTCTCCTCTTTCATTAATCTTTTTTTTTTCCTTCTGTTTATATTAAACGTATTTCAAATGTGTTAAACTAATCTATTTCCGTGTAAATATCTCTTGTTTTTATTAGTATTGGCAATATTACAAATTACTATTGGTCCACAATATTACAAATTACTACTGGTCCACAGTCTAACATAGCAGTCGCGACCCTCAGTGGTGCAAAATCTGTTACCGCCTGACAGCTAAGACGACACTAGCGCTCAAAGAGGTGAGCAAGGGAGCCGCCTGTTATGTAATATGTATCGTATGAATAACACTTTATTCTCGCACTATTTTCTGCGTAATTCACGATACGACTGTTTTATTTTAGATACAAAGGCTTTAGTCTAGTATCAGACGAAACGGATGATGCGTAAATGGAACTAAAATAAATTAATGAAACGATGGAGGCTAGAACCTACTCACGCAGAAACATGTGCCTCCGAATATTTTTGCAGATTTCCCCATTGAAACTGGAGTAATGGAAGCCTAAGAAGCGTCCCTTGTAGCTCCAAAGTAAACTCATATGACACGCACGATATTTCCTTTTGTGTTTTAGTTTTTAGGACAACTGTTAGCAAAACTACGACTTTCGTCTTTCTGTGTCGGAGGAGATGCTTCCAGCTAACAGATGAAATACGTAGAAAACTTGTTTATTGTTGAAAGTTTACGAACTGTCCTTCCTAGGTTTACGAGCATATTCCCGAAAAAAGGAAGAGTATCACCACTGACGCCCAGATTTGAGTTTGCTGTTAATATTTTCTACAAATATCAGGTATTTGCCTATTTCCCTAGATGGTTTTCATCTTATTTTCCGAACTTTCAATTTTTTACTAAAATATAAGGTTCCAGAGTTATGTAGAATGATCTTAAGAAAGTTACTTTATATCTTAGGCCTATCATACGCTTTTTTCCTGTACCTTTTGATATCCAGACTACAGTACACAGTTGCCTATATACACTCTGAGCCATTTTCTACTTCTAAAGAAGTCAAACAATCACTATTATATATAAATATATGTAATTTTTAGGTGAATCGTAACGGAAACTTTGCAGCAGAATGATTATTACATAGTTCCCGGTGTCCTTAGGAAATTTGAAAACAGAAAAATGAGGGTTTTTTTCTGATTGTTGCTACATTTTATTTCTCTACAAGCGTTCCCAGTTCCGGAAAGCATCACGAAAACTAATATAAGTACGAACAACCCGGCGTACAACGCACGAAATACCGCCAACTCAGTAATGTCCCCTGCTGGCCGCTTGGTGCGCTGCTGTCGCGGTGGGTAACAAAAATTCGCTCGAGTGTCGTGACTGGTATGTTAGAATGTGATTGATACTGTGATTTTTGTGTTATTATTATAATCATGTTTGTGGAATATTCTTTCGGTACTTGGAGGAACAATGACATATTACAAACTTAAATACGTAGTATTTTTGTTTCACAATATTTTTTATTTGTTTGTTATTAGCAGCTTTTGGCTCCTTAGGCCATCGTCAGATAACTTCGTACTAAACAGATAGTCCACATGTAACATAGAGGTTACATGTAGAAAGATATGTCCAATCACCCCATCACTCACCTGGACATTTATAATATTTGTAACCTTAAGTGATGTAAGATGTACTCATTCGGCCCCCATTTGTGTTTTATTTTATCAACGTTCTGTGGTATTGATACTTATTCATAACACATACACATTTTGTTTCTACCATCGCCTGGTAACAATATTTTCTTATACAATCCCATAGTTTTGATATTTTAATACCATTGTAGCCTAAGATGTGTTCATTTAAACACATTTGTTTTATAGTAAGCTTGTTCTGTAGTATTGATTCATAAACATAAGAAATTTGCAGATTCACATGTCTTTTAAAAACCAGCTTTGTATATGTAACCTCAATGTTACGTGTGTACTACTTGTTTAGTACGAAGTTATCTGACGATGGTCTAAGGAGCCGAAAGCTGCTAATAACAAACAAATAAAAAATATTGTGGAATAAAAGTACTACGTATTTAAGTTTGTAATATGTTATTATTATAATTGTTAGTTGTAGGGGAAACGAGAGGAATGACACCACCTTAAGGGAAACCAGTTTTTTTACCTTATTAAATGTGTGTCATTTTCGTAAAGAATAATACTACAGCTTCGCCACCTAATACTAATTTATTATAATTGTTTCAGACATGTGTTTTGTTAAGTTCTACAGTTAAAAAATATATTGTGAAAGTATATGCAGTGGCGCCATTACCCTGGGTTCCGGGGTAATGACGCCATACATTTGAAAATTAAAGATAAACCTACACAATGAGTGAGTAGTAGTAAGTAAGTGTTAAAACCATACTTATCACTCTTCTGTATTAGACATTTAGAAGGCTTCAAGTACTTCTCGATGTGAAATTGGAATAAAAATCCATTTTATAATTTAGGCTTGATTAAGACATCGCAAGTCAGACATACCGGTATAGTTTTTTGCACTTCAAACCTACTACATTCTCTACATTCTGCACGTGCCCATTTCACAAAATGTATGCATCTGTATTAGACTTCATTTTGCCTAAATTTTCCACCGTGGCGTCATTGCCCAATTAAAAAAATATGGCTAAGAACGTCAATTTAAAGCCAAAGATTTTGCGAAACAATTACGTTAGAGGCACGAAATCGAAGCTGAATATCTAAAGATTACGTTAATACGAGTATTACTAAGCACTGGCAGCCTATAGAGGTACTTATTTCAATAAAATACAGGCTCGAAAATTAGATCCAAAATGTCGAAAATAACCTTTTCTTTCACACGATTAATACCTGTCAACAATCACGGACGGGGACCACAGGCATTAGCTCCGCGGTAGATCAACGGAGATAGAACACTGACAAGCGTACTCTACTGTACTGCAAACCATTCGTCATGAAACTGGGGTGGCGCGATTACCCAGGGTGGCGCCGTTAACCTGGTTTCCCCTAGTATTAGCATACTGTGTATTTTTGGTTTTTAAATCCTTTGTATTTTTCCTGGTCAGATGTAATAGAGGGCCTTAAGGCCCTAATCTCGTCAGGTTAAATCATACATCTTATAAAATAGACTGTATGTGTGTATAAATGTATTTATGTATGTTCCACATCTCGCCGGCCGCGGTGACCGAGGTGACTGAGGCACTCCAGTCACGGTCAGCACGGCCATTACGGTCGGGGGTTCGAATCCCCCCTCGGGCATGGATATTTGTGCCGTCTTTAGTCTCAGCTAGTTCATAAGTAGTTTGTAAGCTTAGGGACTGATGACCCCGTAGTTAAGTCCCATAAGTTGTACAGACATTTGAACATTTTTTCACATATCCTCCTAAACTACTGGACCGATTTCAACCAAACTTGTTACACATGTTCCTTAATATCATGCAACAATCGCTGTCGGGGTAAGAATCACGTACGACATATATGTAAGGAGATATGACGTCATAAACAATGAGATGCGCAAAAACCGTTGCGTCAAACGACAATGCTGTACATTTCCTCCTAAACCACTGGATCAGTTACGGACATACCAAACTAAACCCAGCGAATTATGTCAACTATAGTCAAGCAATGATCTTTCATACATGCGGGAATTTATTTTTATTAATTCCCACACGTGTTGAAGTTTCGTAATTTACCATAGATAAGGAGGAGGAGGAGATGGACAAAGAGAGCAGCAGGAACAGAAACGGTGAAATGTTTATAATTGTAAGGGACTTACACTTTATCACTCCATAGACTTACAAACTAATTAAACTAACTTATGCTAAGGACAACACACACACACACACACGCGCGCGCGCGCGCGCGCGCGCGCGCGCGGCCGAGGGAGGCTCGAACCTCAAGACGGCGAGCAACCGCGCGCTCCGCAGCAATGCATCTTAGAGCGCTCGCGGCGAGTAGCAAGAGGAGGAGATTGACGTAGAGGTGATGCGAAGTTGATAGGTCAAGACGGAAGAGGGGATGGAATTGAAAGAATTGGATCAGTTTATTTTGATATGTTTGTAATTGTCAGAGCAAGGTTTGTATTTGAGAAAAAAATTGGAAATAGTGCTAGAAACGGAACGGTTGTTACGGAGGCGGAGATTTCGCAGCTTTTCACTTGGAGCCTCCGGCTACATTCGGCTGGACATGTGGATTCGAGCAGACGCCATTTTGGAGATGAATCTTGCCGTATTTGTTTGATTTGGCAGTGTATTTTGCGTAGCACGAAAAGATGCTGTTTCCCAGCATCAGTTCCATAAATATAAAGCAAAATCGAAGTTTTCTAATACGAGTTTGTTATAATAAAAGTTGTGTAAACGTACAATTATTGATAAAAGTTTCACGATGGTCTTATAAGTATAAAAACTTAGAGCGCCTCGAGTTCAAATGTTCAAATGTTTGTTAAGCTTAAGGGACTTAACTACGGGGTCATCAGTCCCTAAACTTACAAACTACTTATGAACTACCTTCAACTAAGGACGGCACAAATATCCATGCCCGAGGGGGGATTCGAACCCCCGACCGTAGTGACCGTGCAGACCGTGACTGAAGCGCCTCAGTCCCCTCGGGCACCGCGGCCGGCGCCTCGAGTTGAGTGCAGCATAGGTCAGGTAGTAGCGTGTTATTTGTCGAGTAGAAATTCCTGTCTTCGATTCCCAACAAGTGCGGACATTTAAATTCTCCGTAATTGTTCAAAATTTCTTTTTCTTTCTTACTTTTACTACAAAAATTTATTATTATTTGAGGTAATACATTTGTCCATATCATATATTTAATAAGTGGTGTTCTTATAGCTTTCTGTCAAAAACTCTCGAATCTGTTAATGTATACACAGTGTCCTTCCGTGTTCATATACATTCGTCTCTTGTTTTATGATATCAATTTGAAGATAATGAACACAGTGTAATATCATGACCGCGTAACTGGAGACAAGCGTCTGTACATAACATTAAAACCGAAAGTATCTCATTGCAAGTTAGTGTAAACCTCGTACGTTGTCGCCGGCCGCGGTGGCCGAGGGGACTGAGGCGTTTCAGTCACGGTCAGCACGGCCACTGCGGTCGGGGGTTCGAATCCCTCCTCGGGCATGGATATTTGTGCCGTCTTTAGTCTTAGCTAGTTCATAAGTAGTTTGTAAGCTTAGGGACTGATGACCCCGTAGTTAAGTCCCATAAGTTGTACAGACATTTGAACATTTTTTCACATCTCCTCCTAAACTACTGGACCGATTTCAACCAAACTTGTTACACATGTTCCTTAATATCATGCAACAATCGCTGTCGGGGTAAGAATCACGTACGACATATATGTAAGGAGATATGACGTCATAAACAATGAGATGCGCAAAAACCGTTGCGTCAAACGACAATGCTGTACATTTCCTCCTAAACCACTGGATCGATTTCAACCAGATCTGGAACACACATTCCTTACATAAGATAACAATTGCTGTAGGAGTATGACCTACATACTACACATAGTTCAGGAGATATAACATCATGAACAAAAGGAATCGCAAAAAACTGCTACATAATGCGATGAGACTTTATAAATACACTGTGTGAGAATGACAGTACTTGGCAACTTACAATAAGCTTTAAACATAATTTCAAATCTTTATCAAACTTTTTCTCGCAGACAACCACATCAAAATACTGAAAGGAAAAAAATTTCTCGCTTACTACTTTTCCGCTGTTCATGGAGCAAAACTATGGCATTCAGTATAACGTTACAATTTATAATTTCAATACTACCAATTGTACTCGCAGGAAATTTTGCAGACAGAATACACACGTTTTCATCTATTACGTCTTTACTATTAACCGTATTCGCAACAGATTTTACCGACATACAGGAATTATAAAAATCAATGTATTCGTGCAAAATTTTACAATTGTACTACATATCTATACTAATAATAAATCTGTAAAAGTAGGCCTGTCGCTATTCACCTCAATCTTCAAAACTACTGGACGAATTTTGATGCGGTTTTCACAGGAAACTTAAGCGAAGATTGGTTCAGGATCTAGGCATGATTTAATCAAAATCAGATTACGGAAAAAAGATTCGCCTCAATCTTAAGTGTTTTCAGTAACTGTCTGTTCATCTATTAGAAATACCCAATCTCCTATACTACTTCACGGATTTCCATGGAGCAACTTTGTTTCATGGGAGTGGAATCAGGGACATTTTTTTAGATGTAGCTTACGCTTTAAGTATGGATTGCGTATCACAGCAAACAAGCGATAGAGGCGCTGTAGTGCACCAAAGAACTAATAAACACCGCTGCTGCATAATACGTAAGGGGTAGTACAACAAGGAGGCGAACGTCTGTGACAGAATTAAGCAATCTTATGTCTACGAATACCAACAAACATTGAACATAGTGTTACTGATTTCGTTTTATGTATCAACTACTTAACGCCATTTCTTTGATTATTTTGGCACGTTTCACTTTATGAAGATACATTGTTTCAGCCAATGACTTATCTTACATTTTGTCATCTTGGCTAGGATAACTTAGTTTATTGACAGAGCGATCCAATAAGGATTCTATTTTTACTGAATGAGGTCCAGAACCCATGATACACACAGACCCTCCTTCAACAACCGTTGCGAGGCACGGGCATATAAGCTAGTAACTAAATAAATACATAAAATACGACGTATGTCCACAAAGTAAGTTTCGTTTGGTTATGTAAAACAAACGTGTACAGATACAGAAAAAATATTTATTGTACAAAAATATACAACAATTAAACTACTTTTCTACATAGCTTCCGAAAGTTTGTAGGCATTTGTCATAGTGTGGCAGAAGTCTTTGTATGCCTTCTTCGTAGAAGGTTGCCGCCTGTGTATTCAACCATGTGGTAACATTTTCTTTCAGCTCGTCATCATCGCTGAAGTGTAAACCTCCATGGACAGGTTTTAGGTGTAAGAAGAGGAGCGAGACTGTACGGAGGATGATCAAACACGTCCCAGTGAAATTCCTGTAAGAGTTGTTTGGTCACATTCTCCTTGTGAGGTCGGGCGACAACATGAAGGGAAGAAGAAGTCTCCTTTCATCTCTTCTAACACCTAAAATCTGTCCTTGGTGGTCAACACTTCGACGATGATGAGCTGAAAGAACATGTTTGCCACATGGTTGAACACACAGGCGGCAACCTTCTATGAAGAAGGCACAGAAAAACCTGTCCCACGCTATGACAAATGCCTACAAAATTTCGGGAGTTATGTAGAAAAGTAGTTGAACAGTTGCAGATTTTTATACAATAAACATTTTTTCCGTATCTGTTCACGTTTGGTTTTACATACCTGCCAACCTTCAAAATGTAAAAATCAACAGATCCAGTTCAAAAAATCTGGAGATTCTTCAAAAAATCAGGAGATACGTTCTATCAAAAACTGCGGCGCACTTTACTATAAATCTTAATATAACTCATTTTAGTCTTTTCCTATCATTTCATAACGCTGCATAATGGCTACAAAAAACACTTGCGTTTACCCAAATGTTGATTACACCCTTATATTTTGTAGCCAGTCCAGGTAAAGTGATTTTTTGATTAAAACAAAAACGTTCATAGCTGTATTTTTGTGATATACTGCTACGTGGGACACATGTTATGGTACAAATGACCCACATAGTCATCGCATTTAATTGGTAAGCCGTACTCTATGGTAAACAATGTAAATAAGCACTCTGCATGTATCGCATGATCACTTTCACCTTCTTCAGGAATTGTTATTCACTTTTCATTTTCTCTGCACGTATTTCGTTACATCGCTTTTTCCACCAAGTGATGTGGAAATATCACATCGAAAAAGAGTACAACATACAAAAAAATGTACCGGAAACTGTTTAAAAATTGATTATATTTTTTGCCATCCTGGAACACATACCACCGAATTGAAATCTCATAATCACGTAAACAGCTGTTTACACGAAAGTTGCCTTTCTGCAATTCGCGTATGAAACTGATGCTCGTACCTATCCAATCAAAAGGTTACTAGCGATTAAAAAAGTGAGTTCACTTACGTACAATGACAAAGCATCACATTTAAAAACAGCACAACATCGAAACACACGTGTATTTGCAAATACGTGCAAAGATCAGAAACAATCGTTATATAAGTCAAGCGCAACTCTTAAATTTCTATCAATTTCGATACGTATTTATTTTTAACTGATAAATGAACAAAGGACTATTCTACATCTACATCTACATGGGATACTCTGCAAATCACATTTAAGTGCCTGGCAGAGGGTTCATCGGACCACAATTATACTATTTATCTCCCATTCCATTCTCGAACAGCGCGCGGGAAGAAAGAACACCTGAATCTCTCTGTTCGAGCTCTGATTTCTCTTATTTTATTCTGATGATCATTTCTACCTATGTAAGTGGGAGTCAACAATATATTTTCGCATTCGGAGGAGAATGTTGGCGATTGGAGTTTCGCAAGTAACCCACGCCTCAGCGATAAGCGCCGTTGTTGTAATGATTCCCATCCCAGATCCTGTATCATTTCCGTAACGCTGTCTCCCCTGTATCGCGACAATACGAAACGAGCTGCCCTTCTTTGGACTCTTTCCATGTCCTCCGTCAAACCCACCTGATAAGGATACCACACTGGGCTGCATACTCCAAAAATGGACGGACAAGCGCATTGTATGCAGTTTCTTTAGTAGTTCTGTTGCATCTTTTAAGGGTTCTGCCAATAAAACGCAGTCTCTGGTTCGCCTTTCCCACGATATTATCTACGTGTTCTTTCCAGTTTAAGTCTGAAGTAATAGTGATTCCTAGGTATTTTGTGGAGTTTACGGCCTTCACATTTGATTGATTTATGTTGTAAACAAAGTTTAACGGATTTCTTTTCGTACTCATGTGGACGACTTCACACTTCTCATTATTTAGAGTCAATTGCCAATTTTTACACCATACTGATATCTTATTCAGATCGTTCTGCTGTTGGTTTTGATCTTCAGATGATTTTACTAGACGGTAAATGACGGCGTCATCTGCAAACAACCTAAGAGAGCTACTTAGATTTTCCCCTAAATCGTTTATGTAAATAAGGAATAGCAGAGGACCAATAACACTACCCTGTGGAACGCCCGATATCACCTCTGTTTTAGTCGATGCCTTACCATCGATTACTACGAACTGTGTCCTCTCTGACAAGAAATCCGCTATCCAATTGCAAATTTGGGGCGATATACCATAACCACGCAATTTGATTAAAAGCAGTTTGTGAGGTACGGTGTCAAAAGCTTTCTGGAAATCAAGAAATACGGAATCGATTTGCGAACCTTTGTCGATAGCACCCATCACTTCGTGTGAATATAGACCATTGGGGGAAAAACGAATCTTGGGTTTCAGGACAAAAGCTAAAAATCGGGAGAAATACTGGCAAAATCAGGAGGCGGGAGAAAAAGCGAAAAATCAGGAGGCTCCCGCCTAAATCGGGAGAGTTGGCAGGTATGGGTTTATATAACCAAACGGAACTTACTTTGTGGAAATACTTCGTAAATAAAGAAAGTCTAAAATCCGATAGTCATATGGTCTCCTTGTGAGATATAGGAAGTTTCCTGCTCCTTTGCGTTCAAAAATATCCAGAGCATCGCATCCACAGCAATGTTTACGCCTGCCACGTAGAGGAGGCTGGCTCACACGCTGCCTGCAGCGGCAGGAAACAGGTCGGCACGTCGGCCGTCGCTTGGCAACGCCGCAGCGCGCCGCTGCACGGCGGAGAAAATTTCAAAAGCAACTTGTCAAGTGTCAGACCGGTCCTGTCTGCCAGGAGGGCGGGCCCGCGCGGTGGGGGAGGAGTGGGGGGGGCGGCAGGTAGACGGCCCCCCCCTCCCCCCTCCACCGTCCATCCCGCCAGGTAGGACACTTGACAGGCGCACAATAGCCGCCTACGGCAGGGCCCGCCGGACTGGTCAGCGCACAATGAGAGCGTATTTTTCGAGTGACAATGCCGGCCCGCGGGTGCATTCCGGGCGCAGTCTGCGCGTGTGTGTGTGTGTGTGGGGTCTGGCCGCGCGCACCCCGGGGCGACACAAAAGGGCCGCCTTTTCCCACAGGCGCTCTCCCTGCGCTGCCGAGGTATGCCAGGCGAGGGGAGCAGCGCAGAATCCGGGGAAATATTTCTGCCCTGCTCTCCGGGCACTGGCGAATGCCGCGGCTCCCGTCAAATGGGAGAGGTCAGGAAGAAGGCTATCGCACCAATGTCAGGTTGCATTCTTCGTATACGACTTCTAAGGCCGGTATTACACTATCAAATTATTGGCCAAAGAATTGGACGAAAAAATTGGATGAAATAATGGTCATATTTTTTGACAAAGAAATTGGATGAAACGCAAAAGGGGGTATTACACTATCATCCAATATTTTGTCAAATTCGCTTCAAAATGGCGTTGTAATGCTCAGCTGTTGTTTATACTATAGTTGCATTGTGTCTGCATTTAGAAGAGAAGGAGGGAAAAAAGAAAAGGAAACGCACTTGGATGAAACCGTGGGTGTCAGAGCGAGATAAATTTGTTACGGGACCGGGAGGATTTTTCCTTTTTTTATGCCGTCGGCAGAACAGCCAGACCGTTCACTGCTAATTAATATTGTCGCTCTTCATTCTTCACAGTTTGCAATAGAGTAACAAAAAGACTGACTCAAACAGTGTATACGAATAAGATTGTTAAGTTGATAAGCAAGTTTCATTAAATAACGTTTTAAATGGAAAATGTGAGCACTGACAAAGAGGATAATCTAAATTGTTTATGACGTTATTAACAATGTAAGGGGGGAAACATTGCTGATAAAGTAAATAGGCTCATTTATTTCCTTACAAAAATTGGCTGACGTATTTATATGTACATAGATTTACTTGCAAACAGATGTCGATGTTTTGAAAGTTGTTTCATTTCTCAGAACCTAGCACACCACGTTATCAAAATCATACATTCTAAAATCTGCTTCGGCCGTATTAAGATTTAGGGGTATTACTTCTTCAATTCCGATAGTATATAATGACTTTTTTACAGCATGGATTGTAACTCAACCTCACTTTTGCTGCAGGGTATTGGGCTACGCGAATTGACGTGACGGACAGTGTGAATTCGCCTTGTCACCTGTTATACAACGCCCCATCTGATTGTTTTTAAATTTTGTTGTTGCTAGAAAACACTAGACAAACATTCCACTACTACCCATGTTTACGAATACGAACGTTATGTCCAAGTAATGTCAGATATTTAACCTCCAAATAAAACAGCTGTAGTGGCAAGGAAGGAAACAGAAGACGAGCGATTTCTTTGATCAAATCTAGGCCGAGGCCTTAGATTGGATGAAATATTGGACGATGTTCCCATTACACTACGTCCAATATTTCTTTGTCCAATTCTTTGACAAATAATTTGATAGTGTAATACCGGCCTAAGGCCGGTATTACACTGTCAAATTTTTGATCAAATCTTTGACATATCATCATAAGTTCTTTGACGTGACGCTAAAAAGGGGTATTACACTGTCGTCATATTATTGATCATATTTCAAGATGGCAGCCAGTAAACACATGTTATCATGCGTTGTCATTGCTACCACGAAAACTGCATTTTGAAGAAAAAAGAGGGGCTTACTTGGGGAACTGTAGACATCATTTCGTGTTGCAGGAGCTGCAAGCGGAAAGGCGCCTAGTCATATATAAAATACTGGAGAATGGATGATACAACGTATCGGTATTTACTCAGTAAAGTGGCTCCACACATTAAAAATCAGTATATGCACGTCAGAAGACTATATCGGCAGAAGACAGGTTTTCAGTGACACAACAATTTTTTTGCTACTGGGGTTAAATTTTACTTACGGCGCGGCGGCGTAACGTGGTCATGTTGGCAATGAAATGTTCGCTATACGAAAAGGATTAACTTACTGGAAGGACAAGAACAAAGCAGGAACAGCGTCGACTATTATTAGATTGAGAAGAGTGGATAGCTTATAAAATCTACTTCATATATTTCTATTAATTTTGTGGTTGATGTAACACATGAGGCGATTAATCTTCTTCTTACGCTCAGGCCGAATTTCTCCGTTGAGTACCTCCGTCATTCTCTTGTAACTTTTAAGTCTCTTTAATCTGTTCTTATTCAGGGTGTCTGTGATTAGTGCTTCGTCTACTTCAGATGACAGCACACACCAAATAAACTTCGACGTCATGTTTTGAAACTATGACGTTTGTTTCCGAATAAGCGCGGTCCAAGAGCTACAGCGATGCTAGCGCTCCAAGCGGTTACATTTCGCATTGCAGTGAACAGTAAACAAACGAGTTTTATGATCAAAACTACTGCGAGGCACTAGATATGATCATATTTTTTTGACGAAAGTAGAGATATGTCAAAGTTTCCTATTACACTATCAAATTTTTATGAAGTAAATTTTTGACAAAGAAATATGACAGTGAACACCGGCCTAACATTATATCTGCAAGAGCACTATGAGTCGCATCTAGCCAAGCAACATCACAGTAAGATACGGGGCTGCGTACTGTAAGGGCCCCTTTACACGAAAAAAAATGTTCAAATGTTTGTTAAGCTTATGGGACTATGGGGTCATCAGTCCCTAAACTTACAAACTACTTATCAACTACCTTACACTAAGGACGGCACAAATATCCATGCCCAAGGGGGGGTCCGAACCCCCGACCGTAGTGGCCGTGCAGACCGTGACTGAAGCGCCTCAGTCGCCTCTGCCACCGCGGCCGGCCCCTTTACAAGCTACATGTCTATGCAGACTACTTTTACAACGAACGTCTGCACATTAAAACGTTGCATTTACACGTTCCGACTGTTGGTACATCTTTGCTCAGTCTTGAGTTGTTCTGTCCATGGTATAAAGGCTATGGGCAAACTAAGTAAATCTGCTTATAAAACAATATTGCTGTCCACAGCAATTACATTGGAAGAAAAGAAAAGAAAGAGGCCACAACGTAAAAAGTGGGTCAAGTACTGGCTATTAAAACGTTTATCACTTAACCATTGCGTCGGTTATAAATCGCAACTTTAGCATGTCCTATAGCTCCAGAGAGATAGATAACAGAACAGCAATGTTCTGGCAAGTACTGTGGCACACTGGTGTGACAGAGTCGTATCGGTAGAAACGGTTGTTTCCTTTTTATATATTTGTTATTATTTGACATGCTCCATTACATAGTAATGTCACTTGTGGAATGCTTGTTTGGTCTTTCCCCAAAACGAAAGACATGCATTCACAGCTAGGCGATGGTGGAGGATGGAGTTTCGTCCTCGGGGAGGTCATCAGATTGATCAGCTTGGTCGTCATCATTGATTCCGAGTTTGCCTTCTGCTTCACTGCAACACTATTCAGGGTATTCGACACTACCAAGTGGTTCTTCTCGTTGCGTAGACTTCGTCCGTATAAAAGCTCTCAATTTTGCTCAGGGGAAAAATAAAGAGGTCAATCAGAGTAGAAGACGTGCATGCAGTAACAGGTCACATGCCTACCACACAAAGTGTTTCCCCAATACAGGCCCCAACGACCTGCAAGAAAGCACACTTTCCTACAAGGCACTAAGGGGTCGGAGACGACGCCTCAGTGGCTTGTCTGCGATTACAATTATTTTGGAACAGTCATGTTCACGTACCTCGGTCAGCAACACGCTTACATTCACAGGAGCATAGCAACTGGTGGGACAGGTACTCAAGGTCATGTGGCAAAAAGGAGGTCAGAGCATACTTGGATCGCGCAACAACGAAATGGGGTCTGGGAAGATACCGTAAGGTAGATAGATTAACCAGTTACTATACATATTTCAAATGTTGCGCTGTTCCTTGCTTGGGTCGACAGCTTCAACTACACACTTCCCGCTATTATTATGTCCATTGCTGTCACCTGTGATGAAAAGATTTTGATAAAGCGTCGCGAATGTTCAAAACATTGGTAATCTCGCGCAAATGGAGTGTTGCGGCGAAAGGCGTTTGGCATCCCTGCAGATGCTTATCTTGAATGGGTGTCTTAAGTTTCAGTGTTGTATATTTGTTTGTCATTGTTCAGCGCGTATTGAGTAGAACGTCGTGTTGCACAGAGGAGCAACTAGTCTGCATTAAATGTTACGTAAAACTCGATAAAACGTTTGCAAGACGTACCAAATGATGCAGGGATGTGTGCTGAAGCTGTACTGGGAGTTGCGAATGATTCACGAGGCCTAAAAACCGCCGACAAAAGTTAAAGTGACCCTTGTGAAGAACGCCCTTCAACGATTCCCGCCGACGCCCGTCTTAGAAACCTCGAAGAAATTGAGCCGTATCAATAAGAAAGAAACATACTCTAGAGAAGATTCTCAGAGCCAAAGAACGTTCTCTGTAAAAGTTCTCAATTTCGTATGAATAAAAGTTTCGAAGCATATGCTCTGAGGAGGATGTTCATTCTCGCTAGCTCCCCTCCTTCTTGAGTAGGTTCTCCGTGTGTCATTTCCGCCACAGCTGTTCAGTCGTGTATTTCTTTAAACTAGTCCAATGAGGCAAATTATTCAGTGTACAAATATGAAGTAGGCACCTACGTGTTCAGGAAAAACTGCACTATTTTTACATATTAGTTTGTTGTGCGGCAGCATATTATTAAGACTGACTATGGACATTTTACGAACATTTATTCTTCTTTCGGTGTTACAAAATTTTTGTCATACGACGAACTCTGCTATTGAATTTGGGTTAGCACAATTTGCGAACGAAATTTTAAGAATGCATTACATTTTCATCTCTTTCAACGTGTAACGCTGCCAGAGCTTTCTAACACAGGATATCTTTTGTTAAATATGACACACAGTGGTCTGCTCATTAGCGATAGGCAATGCGATTTTGTTACAAGAAACAGACTGCTGGGTATGTAATTAATCAGTTATTAATTTTACTGTCATGTATTCTTACTTCTAACATAAGTCACGATTACGAAAGCAGAAAACGCATCTTAAATAGGCCAACTGATTTGGGTAGAAGGAACAAGAGCAGTACAAAAATACTTGAATATCTTGTATTGCAGCAATATTTATTTTGTGATACAGTCTGTGAAGTCCTGGTATGCACTTTACTTGGAATTAATTTCATAAGACCCTATTAACAGACCATGTTTAAAAACGTAATGCCGGCCGCTGTGGCCGAGGTGACTGAGGCGCTCCAGTCACGGTCAGCACGGCCACTACGGTCGGGGGTTCGAATCCCCCCTCGGGCATGGATATTTGTGCCGTCCTAGTTCGTAAGTAGTGCATAAGTAGTTTGTAAGTTTAGGGACTGATGACCCCGTACTTAAGTCCCATAAGCTTTACAAACATTTGAACATTTTTTTGAACTCTTATTACCTTTTAAGCAACACAAATTTTGTCATTTTCATTATAAACGACAGTAAAACGTAACTTTAATAGAAGTTACTCAACACGAAGTATACTAGAGAGCTCACTTCAGCAAACTGAGAATGCTATCCAGTCGTTAGAAACTACTCTAGTTCTATTCATTCAAAGTCGGAGAATGTTCTCTGTTGTGAGCAACTTCCCCCTCCCTTTTACTCAAGCTGTGAAAACACTCAGTTGAAGTATTTATTTACGCGAACCTGAGAATGTTCTCTGGAATTCAGAGTATAATGTAGATACTCCGTTTTATTCATGCGGCCCATTGTGCGTGCCAATCGAAGACTGACTCTCCGAGAGACTGCACAACAAAACATTTCAGTTGTAGCATGTCATGAAATCCTGACGCATCGTTTTGGAAGTTCATCGCACGCCTCCTGAGACAAGATCGGAAACACCACCGCCGCGCAGTGTCTATGCGGAGATTTAGGATCGGCCAATAAAAAAGAGGTATCCCTAAAGATAATCATACCTGCTGATGAAGCATCCGTCTCCATTTATGACGTTCAGACCAGGGTTCAACCTTCACAATGGGTCGGGAAAGGTTCTGCAAGATTAGGACGTCCATTTCATTTTTATTAAAAAGGAGGACACTGAAAAAAGTCTGGAAGAAACCTGGGGCAATTATGGCAAAGAAGGAACATAATTTCTTTGGCAAAATTTAATCGTACACTCAAATGATCGCAAATGAATATTTTACTTTTCTTCTGCTGCACTGTTACCATATATTTCACTTTTATGTAATTTGTCAAGAAATGCATTTTCTTTTGACATTTTGCTGTCGTGGTCTTCAGCCGCACACTGGTTTGACGCAGCTCTCCACGCTACCCTGTCCTGTGCAAGTCTCTTCATCTGAGAATACGTGCGGCAACCTACATCCTTTTCAATCTGATTACTGTATTCATCCCTCGGTCTCCCTCTACTATGTTTACCTCACACACTTCCTTCTAACGCTAAGTTGACAATTCCTTGAAGTCTCACAACGTATCACACCAACCTATCCCTTCTCTTTGTCAGGATATGCCAGAAACTCCTCATTAGTTACTTCATCTACCCATCTAATCTTCTTCATTCGTCTGTAGCAGCACATTTCAAAAGCTTCTATTATATTTTTGTCTGAACTCCTTTTGACATCGTGTCATAAAAGTCAGCACAAGATACATCATTAAAGTGTGTTTTGACAATAAGTAAGTCATTCACTGTTTTAACGTTCGTTTTTTTTTTTTTTTTTTTTTTTTTTTTTTTTTTTTTTTTTTTTTTCACAAACAATTCACAAAGAAAAACACGTTCCAGAGCAGCATTTGACCAAGGAATTGCCAGACAAAACTCCACCAAATGAATCTTGTTTTTAATACTGATGTTTTTGCTATTGAGATAGGCAAACATTTTATATCACATTACACTAACACTTTCATTGTCTACTACTTCACTTTTTTAAAGTTTTAACAAAAGCACAGCACACTTAAAGCTGTGGTTATGCACGACACTGTGATATGCAAACGTAGCTTCCAGTGGTGCCAGATGCCGATCGATTTCCGTTACTGTTTTTAAGTTTGCGAAATAGTGAATCACACTTGTGTTTGTACTTGTCTTTTGAACACTCATGCGATGTTTCTTCGTCTTAACGTGATTCACAATGTCAGACCTTCCACTATGACCAGTAGCAAATTTTGATTTATTCGTACGAAATCGGAGAACGTTCTCTGTTGTGAGAGACTTCCCCCACCCTTTTACTCACCCTGCGAACATACGCGATTGAAGTTTCTCCGCTACCAGTGATACAAAAAGCTCACTTTTTATATTGCTGTCAAAATTAGACTTTCATTTTGTCATGATGAAACAGTGACTGCACAGATTTACAACTTTCACTATGAAGTCTTCAAACAGCTTACCCCAACCTCCGATACTGTCCATACAAACTAAGATAACACTCAGAGCGGTAACTGATGGGAGCGAGCTTAAATGAGAAACTCCTTTATGATTGCTTCTGTCCGGTAACGCCCTGAGTGTCAACTTAGGTTGCACTGACAGTAGTACCAACAGTGCTTTGTTCTTATATTGTTCTCTCTGAATTCTTTCTAGGTAACTAGTAATTAGAGTGCTAAAAGTCGTCATACCTTTAATTAATTGTAAAAGTCTTCCCATTCCATCTTTGTGAGGTGTCGTACAGCAACCGTGTTTAGTCGAATTCTCGAATAAAAGAATGTCTTGGTTTGCTAAAATTTTTACTTAAATGACGTTTCACCCGGTTAGGGCATCTTCAGATATCTGACAAAGAAGAAAAAATGAACCAGAACTTACAATATTTACATGATAATATATCAAACAAATTTTTATTTATTTTTGCCACAAAACTATGCTGAAATCGGTAACAATTACAATTCGTTACTACCGATTTCAGTATTGCTTTGTAGCTAAAAAATTTTTTTTTATATTGTCATGTAAATATTGTAAGTTCTAGTTCATTTTTTTCTTGTTTGTCAGATATCTAAAGATGCCCTAACCGAGCGAAATGCGTCATTTACTTAAAAATTTTGGAACCAGGACATTCTTTTATGGAATGTTCAAATGTTTGTAAAGCTTATGGGACTTAACTGCGGGGTCTTCAGTCTTTAAACTTACAAACTACTTATGAACTAGCTTATACTAAAGACGGCACAAACATCCATGCCCAAGTGGGCTTGGACCCCCGACGGGGAACGGCCTCGCTCATCGTAGCATTGCGCCTCAATGCGCTCGGCCGCTCTGCCGCGGCCAATCTTTTATCCAAGAATTCAATTAATTGTGGAACGTAACAGAAAATGAATTAAGTTTACAATAAGTTGTTCAGACAGTGCTTCCTAGCGTATGTGCTTGAGCAATTAATGAACCATAAACATCTGATAGCATAAAATACTTCAACCAATCGGAACCAGATAAAAAAACGGGACAGCGAGACATTACGGGAATAAATCGGACTGTTCCGGGATAATCGGGACCAGTGGACACCCTATCCAAGTTCAAACAAAGACTGTCAGGTCAGGTCAAATGTCAATGCCAATGTTTACAGTGCGGCTCGATGGTAGAGTGGTAGAGTGACAACGTCTGTATCCAAAGGTCGTGCGTTCTGTCCTAAGATTTTTTATGTCATTTTTCACTTATTTCAGCTGTGACAGTGTTGTTTATGTGAAAAATTTCGTGTTAGAAATCCACGTTAAACCGTAGGTCCCCACATAACATTGTGGGTGAGTCAGTTCAAAGGTCGAAGAAAGGCAACGGCATACCATCTCCAAACAGGACCATGACTGGTAAAGCAGAGTGGTGTTCAACCCAATCTTCGGATTGTTGATTGTTTTATTTTTTTAGTTCCCCATCAATTCTTGCCACAGGGACAAACTGTTAATAAATAGTATTATAGCGGCGTTTTGGAAACCTACGAGAAAACGTGAGGTCCGAAAATTGGCGAGACAGTTCATGGCTCTTGCATCCCGATAACGCACTCCCACATTTATCCCTGTTGTTGCATGACTAATGCAAAACGAAATCACTGTCCTGCCTCATCCCCGTACTCCTCCTGTGGACTTTTTTTTATTTGCAAAGTTATAAGCCCTGTTGAAGTGCCGAAGATGTGCAAATTTGCTGCTGGTATTGCCCTTTGCGCAACATTATCCAACGCATATGTTTGCCGTCATCCCACATTGATTCCTGCGGTTATTTAAAGCAGTGTGATTGTCTCCGAGAAACCTCTGCCGAAAATCTGCTGTTATCGATCATAAGCGCAAGCTGTGAGAGGCACTGCATGAAATCAGGTATTTTCGGCACACTTATGACCCTGCGGGTGTAGGAATATTTCATTCCGTAACGGTTTCCGAAATGGAATATCCCAGGAGTCTAGCTCCAACTACGTGGCCGTGGTCCCTCTTGCATGTTTGGGAATACAAACGGCAACTCTGCTTAAGGCGGCGCTCTGTTAGCCTTTTGCATGCCGTTTTACCGAAGCTCGCTATCGCATGGCACATGTCAGTACAGCGTAGATGCGACTCAGTGAAGAAATTATTTCGATTTTCAATGTAAGATGGAAATTGCCAAACCCACATTGAGATTATTACCGTTTATGCGGTAAAGAGAAAATTGCGGTCACGTTACACGGCCTTTTACGTCGCCAAGAGCTTATGATACGAGAAAGTTTCAGTCAGCTCGTGAAATTCAGGCTAACTAAAAAATCATTTTTTGGGTTACTACCGCTGTGAAAGTCGCCTTTTTAGTGTGTATACCAAAACATGCTATACTTAATCTTTCTGGCTAACAAGCACAAATAGCCCGACGCGTTTCCGAATATCAGTAGAAGCGACTGACGTGACAGTCTTGTCTTCGAGTTACACGTCAGATAGCGTCGTAGGACATTAGCAGATAAGTATTTCCTCAACGCAAATAGGAAATTAACTCGAGCGTTCTAAGAAAGAATACCTTTACATAAAAACATTCCATGCTTACAGAAAGAAAAGGAAAATTTTTGTCTATAGTTGTTTCTACTACAAAACTTGTGATTTAGACACGCGGATATATACGTACATACAACAAGCTGTTACAGGACGTATCTTTGAAAAAGCAAAATTATGAGAGGCATCATATAAATATATCACTGTGCTGCTACTATATAGTTTATTTTATTAAAAGTTATGGATCCATTCGGCTAAATAGCAATCATCAGACAATGTCCATATGACATCCTTGAGCCGGCCGCAGTGGCCGAGCGGTCTGAGGCGCGCCAGTCACAGTGTGCACGGTCGCCACTGTCGGGGGTTCGAATCCTCCCTCGGGAATTCGGGCATGGATGTTCGTGTCATCTTTAGTATGAGGTAGTTCATAAGTAGTTTGTAAGTTTAGGGACTGATGATCCCGCAGTTAAGTCCCTTAAGCTTAACAAACATTTGACATCCTAGGCAATGTCACGCTGTTTATATAACAACTAGCTGCAAATACGCGGCTTTGCCCGAATTGTAGCCTTCATCTTGGTTTCACGGTCAAGTGTACATAATTTCATCAAGATCGGAGCAAAACTGTGGATTTTGGCGAAATCCATATGTACCCTCCACCATGCAATGAATGAAATTTTCTGTAGACAGTGCCCTTCCTCTTGTTTTGAAGGTTAAATGTGCAAAATTTCACAGATCAGTGCGAAGATATATATTTACACGGGCACACTGAAAACGCAATTTCACACTTTTTCTCAAATTTTCCGGTTGGTTTTCCAAAAAATAAATAAATAAATATAAAATGGAACGAAACCTGTTTAAGAACCTTCCCCATATAATTTTGTGTACGTGTACCTAATTTCACGTTATTTGGTTGTCTGGATCTTAAGTTGTAAGAGAACAGATTGACAGACAACAAATGCGTCTTATAAGTATAGAGATAGGTGGTGTTACACTTATCTGGTGGAATAAAATATCGTAATAAATTCATCAATATTTTGCAGCTTGTTGTTTTGGAAAATATTTTGACGAATTTATTACGATATTTTATTACACGATAAGTGTAACACCACCTTATTGTTATATAAGCAGCATGACATTGCTAAGGATGTCATATGGACATTGTCTGATGATGGCTATTAGCCGAAATGGATTCATAACATTTAGTAAAAACAATTAAGTAGCAGCGCAGTGATATATTTATATGATATCTCTCAGAGAAATGTTTTGCGCTGCGGGCCCGTTGGATCCAAAATTATGAGCCTCTGGCATTGCATAAAGTACAGCTTTATGCAGTCCGACGCTTGCTAAGGACATCTTCGAATTTCACTGCGCTCAGTTCTACAGGCAATTTCTTTGACGTGTAAAGATGTAGTCTAATGATTCCAACATTTTTCTACTTCATTCGCCTTTCTTATAAACGTATATACTTTTGAGTGTAATTAACTTTGCTTATAAAACGAATATGTTGAAGATTCTTGCTATTTGTAGTTCAGATGTAGCAATAATTGTGGAACTGGTAACTGCTTTCTTGGGAAACTGTGTTTTTACTTTCAATGTTTGAATGTCACATTTGTGAGGATTTTCTTTCGGCTACAGATGTAGTGGCTGATCTGGTACTGTAGGTACTGCATTCCATAAAAGTTTCTTACTGCAGTACTTACCGATTTGATTGGAACTGTAGTGAAGAAACCTTGATGTTTCTGAGCAGAAAACCGACGTCATTCAGAAGAAGGTTGAGTTTTCTGTTTTTTATTAGTCATTTTTTTTCTTGATAGAAAGTGAAATTCTTGCTTAAAAAGTCGTAGTTTTCAAAATAATCTTAAATAAACTGCCCTGAAAAGGACTGATTCATGCCATCCAATGGTTCTCAGGAAAGCAAAGAAAGACAAATGTGGAGTTATTTTCTAGTTATTACTGATTTTCATGGCACTACGAACCTTCCATGTCGTAAAGGTGTGTTCAAATCAATTTAAAAGTTACCATTCACAATCATCTGATATCGTATTCATAAATGTACGTTGCCCGCCGCTGGGAGCACTGCTATCGTGGCGTATAGCAAAAATCAGTCGGATTGTCGTGGCTATATCTTAAATTATACTAACATATCCTCCGGCCAGCGTTTTGACAAGAGCTAAAAGACGGTTGTCACACGCTGGAGCCATTGATGGGTCATTCACAGGAAGACGGTAGCTGATTCCAAGGTATGACGAGTGTCCTAATTCATTTGGTGACTACGTCGAAAAATAGCTCAAACACTAATACATATTGTTGAGACAACATTGTCTCGTTATATGAAATTATATTAATTGAATTAAAATGTGTGCTGTGGCCAGGATTCGAACCCGAGACCTTCTACTTACTAGGTAGGCGCTTTAGACCGATCAGCTAACACATCTTTATGTTTAAGGGCTCAACCAGTGTTGTACTTGTTGCCGATGAAGTTTCTCACATAACTATGCAGTGTCTTTTATATACTTGGAATCGGGGAAACTTATCTTTCTGAATGCGCTTCGTACATTCGTTTGTTCGGCTATAGCACCCCAGAGGCGATCTTTACTTCGAATAAGACAAAGCGCCAGTGTAAGGCTTGGAGTTCGAGATGGAGGAGTGCAGAAATTTGGGTAGAAAATAAATAAATAATTGGGAGCGCTTGCATAGCCTACCATCTGACTTGAAGTGTGTGCTATTTCATCTCATTTGACACACCACCGTGTGGGAAGAGAGTGTGTAACAGTCTCCTTCTCAGCATGGGTTAAATAATCATGGATCAGAATGGGTGCTCACCGCTCTTAGATCTTCTGTGGCGTTCACACCATGATTCACCACAGGCGTTGTCAGGACTCCGTAAAACTAGTGGCGTGGCTAATTCAGCTGAAAATGATGTCGAACAAAGGTGCTGCCTAGAGAATGTTTACATAGTTGTAAAACGTGTTGGCTACCTATCTTTTGCCAATTATCGAATGCACTGTATCCATATTAAAGTTCTCATTGCGGAAAAACCATAGTAAAATCACAGATGGACAGTATCTTCCGAACATAGATGGACATTAGCCACCAACTATCGCGGTTCAAACCTCTTGGGTCAAACAGGTAATCGCGTTTACGTCGCCGATTTTATTGACCTCAGGAATCAGTGTTCGGAAATGCATATATATTGTGTTATGGACAGACACACAGTGAACACCACATAACATCGATGTAAGACATAGTAATTTCTTAGAGCGACCACTGCCCGTCTCAATGAATGTACTGCAAGCCCGGTGCGATTTCTTCACGCCACCAACATCAATGACCAACAATGACGATTTTGCACATACATATTGACACTGTAAATCACATTTAAGTGCCTGGCGGAGGGTTCATCCATCCGTTTTCGTATTAGTTCTCTACCGTTCTCTTATCTAAATCTTTCAGTTCCCAATCTGAATTCTCTTGTATTATAATGATGACCATGTCTTGTTTTGTAGGTGGGTGCTGACAAAGTCGCATTCGGAGCAGAAAGTTCGTGAAAGAAATTTCGCAACTAGATCTCGCCGAGACGAATAGGACATTTCCTTTAATGATTTCCACCCGAACTAGTGCATCGTTTACGCGACACTTTGTCTTCTGTATCGCGATCATACAAAATAAGCTGACCTTCTTTGAACATTTTCTGTGCTCCCCGTCAGTCCTACCTGGTGAGGATCCCACAATGCGAAACAATATTCCAAAATAGGGCGGCCAGGGATCAAGGGATTGCGAATTTAGCGTTGGAGGGATGTGTGTGGCATAAAAAATCGCAGAGATGAATATAGTAAGCAAATTCAAATGGATGTAGGTTGCCTTTTCTCATGAGGAGATGAAGAGGCTTGTTCATGATAGAGTAGGGTGCAGAGGTGCATCAAACCAGTCTCCGGACGGAAGACCACAACAACATAGTTTAATTTACGACTAGTATATTTAACTGGTTTATTCTTTAAATGAAGTTTACTGGATTTCTTTTAGTGCTCATATATAGATTTCATTATTTAGAGTCTGTCAACAATGGTAGAGTGCCAGACTACAAATCCAAAGGTCGTGGGTTCGATTCCCGCAAGGTCCTGGGATTTTTATCTGTCACTTTCCACTTCTTTCATCTCTGGCAGTGTTTGCCGATGTGAAAAATACTGAGTAGCACCTTGGTTCGGAACCCACGTTAAACTGTAGGTCCCCCTATAACTGGCTGGGTAAATCAATTCGAAGGTCGGAGGAAGGCAACGGCATACACCTCCAAACAGAACCATGCCTAGTAAAGCACTGTGGTTGTTCAAACCAATCTTTGGGTTTGTTGACTGCTTTACCTTACCAACAGATAGGCGGACTCTGCCCAAGATCACCTAATAGGGTGTTGTTTGCTGTCTCCCCATTTGATTTGTTCATGGTTCTTCTACTGGTCGTTAACAAGTGAACTACAATTACTATAATTAGATTGATAAGGTAATATTGAATTCCTCGAAATTTGGTCTTGTTATAAAATGGTATAATTATTAAAAAATTCTAACTGATGTAAACAATGCGATAATACTTCCTACGTTGTTGAGGATTGACAGTAGAATTGCGTGAGCGAATAGAAAGTCACTTGGTATACAGATGAGACGCCTCCAAAGCTGCTGAAGACGGTACCTGTTCTTCTTAAAGTGAGAATGTGGTTTCAACACGATTGTGCAACAGACTACTTTGAATGTTCGCGAGCACCTGAAGTATTCGTAACATCACAGTAGGGTCGAAGGAGAGACCCGCTTCCATGACTAGCGCGATTCACGATACCAATAGATGTTTACCTCTGCGGTTACTTCGTTGGTCAATGCAATCCTCGTCCAAACGAATGAAGGCCTTCTTGCTAGGGTACAAATTTCTGGATTCTTGCTACAAAAGAATACAAGTCATATTTAAATGGAGAGGGGATCAATAGGAAATTATGACACCAACCTCCGAACCCCCAGAACCGAACCCCACCAGTGAAAGTCTGTCCTGTATGTAACAATAATATGTACAACTTTAGATGCAAACTTCTTTTTTTAATTGCCGTATTAGACTTTTAGAATCACTCGCATGGGCTCACAGAAAACGAAATTAGTTTCCTCTGCTGTAGTGGCCAAATGCAGTTCGGTTGGCCAGCCTCTGAAGATAGCGCTATCCGTACGACTTTTAAGATGGATCCACACGCAACGATTTGTCTGCGCAAATATTTGTGCAGATGTCTGAGCACACTGGTCGTTGCGTGTGGACGGGTATTCAGATCGCTGCAAATTCTCGCGCCCGCCATCTGTCGGTGTAGAAAAACACTTCAGCAGTACAGACAACACTCAAACTGGCAAGCGAATGTGCTCTTTTCAAAGTATATTTATTTTTCTCAGCGATAGAGATTCTGTTATGGTCCCTGTTTGCAAAGTGTCTTGCAAAAGAATACAAAAGCAAAACGGCAGAAACGGAAAATCTGGACGAAATAGTCTAGGGAGTAGCAATCAAGATACCATAGATTTGCTCTTTAAACGTCGTCTCCTCCTACACCAGATCGAAGAGATTTTGAAGCGTTCGAAAATTCTTTACGATGTACGGCTTGGTTCGAATCCCCCCTCGGACATGGATGTTTGTGTTGTCCTTAGGTTAGTTTAAATTAGTTTAAGTAGTTTGTAAGCTAAGGACTAATAACCGAGCATTTGAGTCCGATGGATTTACAAACATTTTGAACATTTGCACCGCTCTGGACGTCGATGTTTCGCCCCCCCCCCCGCCCCCCCCCCCCCAACCAAGCACTTAAAGCTGAGTAATTTGTTTCGAAAAGATGCTGGACGTTGTTCATTTTTCTTTGGTAATAAACACCAAGAACATAAGAATATGCACATGAACACTAAAACACAGTAAGTAACTGATTACACTATTAAGTGAGTGTAACAAAATGAATCTGTTACGATGAAGACAGTACTACCTTCGGGTCACGTGACACTGTAAGCAGCACCCCTCCTAACCTTAGGCATGAGCAAAGCCTGCTCTTCCCCCACCTCTTTTCAAACAGTTAAATATTTGTATACATGTCATTTACCATCAAAATCGCGACACGTCCAAATATATGTGGTAGTGTATGGTAAAAAGAAGATTGGTTAAAAGAAATGCTTGCTGTTACGCTCGAACCCACTACCTTCAACACCACAACTTGATGGCGCTAAACACACTGCCATTCATGTTAGGTGGACAGTGGTGACTGTTATTATTCATAATTATCAGGTCTTCTAATGTTCAAATGTTTGGAGAGCTTATGGGACTGTAACTACGGGGTCATCAGTCCCTAAACTTACAAACTGCTTATGAACTTGTTTATACTAAAGACGGCACAGACATCCATACCCGAGGGTGGGATTCGAACCCCCGACCGCAGCGGCCGTGCAGATCGTGACTGTCATGCCGCAGACCGCTCGGCCGCCTCGGCCGGCATATCAGGTTTTCTGAAGGTTTTTACAGTTGATGCTTCTTTAATTGATATTTATAAGTTATTTTACCAAATATGCCGTGTTTTTAACAAATCTTCAACGAGCCTACAAACAAATATGAACGGTGGATGTTGCATTCATGGATGATTTGGCCAAGCGCAAGGCGAGTAGCTCCGTTCTCTTTGCTTAGGGACCATTCGTGCGTAATCGTCAGAGCTCGAGTAGCCAGGAAGTAGTGTGTCTTCTTGGTCCAATGGCAATCTTAAAAGCACAGTTTCCCCTCGCCTCACCCTGCCAAGGGGAGCGGCCACAGGTTGCGTACAGGGGGTTCAGAAGAGAATTTGAACGTCAGCCGCGCATGTGCATTGTAATGCTGCGGCCACTGCCGCCTATTAGGTGGCCGCGCTACGACTCGTATACATGATGTCTCCACGACGTAAAAAGTTTCTCATCCGATAAAAATATTTTGAATGTGCATATGAAATGATCTAATAGATAAACGAAACGAAGAATGACCATTCACAAAAAAAAAAAAAAAAAAAAAAAAAAAAAAAAAAAAAAAAAAAAAAAAACACTTATTCTTTTCATTCTCCACGCCGAGGAGTGGAGCGGGCTGTTTGAGATCCGGCCCATAAAGAGTCGCGGTCTATTTAGCCAATTATCAGACAAGCTGATAGTGGGGCAAACGGGGATCCCAATTGGGAATAAGTGGGAGGGGCTTACCAGTTCCGGCATACGCCTTACAACCAAGGAAAACCTCCCGAAAACCTTGGTCGGAACCGGCGGGGGGGGGGGGGGAGGGTTGGGACCAATTTTATTGATCTCCGGGACTTGCCCCGGACTAAAAATGGATTATCGAGAGAACACGAGTGCACTCACGACAATCAAGGATCGGACGCCTGAGTCACTCTCGTACTCGTAGAGATCAGCTCGACCAACAGTGGACAACCATCCCCCTGCAGGAGCCGCGCCCGTGGGCACGGTATCCATTGATCGTTTAAAACCACTTTTATTTATTTATTTTCACTGCGAGCTTTTTTCCGGGGGTTCACTGAAGACGTAGGAAACGCCGCCACTGAATTCGGCCGTGAATTCCCCTGGTCACTGACGTATGTCAGCCATTCTCTTCAATTTGTGCACACACACACGACGAAAAACGTCTACACTGACTCCATTTTGCAGCGATCTCCTGACCACATTCGTTACGACTTGTCTGCGCAGATGTGATTTAAACCCACAGATTTGAGCAATTTTGCTCAAACTCCAACTTCCAGGTTCGCGCACATCTCATATTTGCGTAAATCTGCGGTGAACACGGAACCATTTGGAAGGTATGCGCAGAAAGATAGTTGCGTGTGGACCCGCCTTTACAAAGACAGGGACACGGGCGGTGTAAGAGGTAGAGACAAGACAGAGAGGCGCGACCAGACAGGGAAGCGGCTCACGTAGGCAGTGCGCCATTAGCAAGGCGAGCGCGCACCCGCGGCCGCTCGCCGACAAAGGCGGGCGGTGGCCCTTGTGATGTGCCGCCGCGACCGGCCCAGCGGAAGCCGCCGGCCGCCGTGTCCGCGCAGAATGCCGCGTTAAGAGCGTCCGCTACCCCTGCTCCCATTCACCTGCTGCCGGCTCACAAACCTCCCCATACATCAACCTGCCGATCCTAAGGATTTTGCACTCTCTACTAGTAGCGTCGGTATGGTCGTAGAGTGGACACTGGAGACTGGAGCATGTCATACATAAAATTCGAAGTATGTCCACAAAGTAACTTCCTTTTGGTTATATAAAACAAACGTGTACAGATACAGAAAATATATCATCATCATCAGCAGCAGCATTAGAGACTGATTATGCCTTTCAGCGTTCAGTCTGGAGCATAGTACCTCCAATAAAATTCCTCCATGATCCCCTATTCAATGCTAACATTGATGCCTTGTCTGATGTTATGCTTTTTACTTCAATTTCTGCACCGAATCTAAGTACTTTCTTCTTGGTCTGCCTCGACTCCTCTTACCCTCCACTGACGAGTTCATGAGTCTCTTAGGTAATCTTGCTTCTCCCATGCGTATTCAAATGTTCGTTAAGCTTATGGGACTTAACTACGGGGTCATCAGTCCCTAAACTTACTAACTACTTACGAACTACCTTATACTAAGGACGGCACAAATATCCATGCCCGAGGGGGGATTCGAACCCCCGACCGTAGTGGCCGTGCTGACCGTGACTGAAGCAAAATTGTTCAAATGTTTGTTAAGCTTATGGGACTTAACTACGGGGTCATCAGTCCCTAAACTTACAAACTGCTTACGAACTAGGACGGCACAAATATCCATGCCCGAGGGGGGATTCGAACCCCCGACCGTAGTGGCCGTGCTGACCGTGACTGGAGCGCCTCAGTCACCTCGGCCGGCTCTGCCATGCGTGTAACATGACCCCACCATCTCAGTCTGTTCGCTCTAACTGCTTCATCTATTATTCACAGAATATATGACATCAACTGCGATTGGGCAAAGCTTAAAATGTGTACCCAGCCGGGATCCGAACCCGGGTCTCCTGCTTTCTAGGCAGTTGCGCTGACCCCTACACCACTGGGGACACAGTGACCACCGCACCTGCAAGGACTACCTACGCACGCCTCCAGTCAGATACAAATTCCCAGCTTCGCCCTGCCCTCAGTACTCAAACTCGTAGTTATGAAACTAATTCCCGTAAGAGTAAGGGCTTCAAACAGACGCCACATGTATATATATAATTTGCCGGTGACGGGCAATGATCCTATCGTTAGTAGGGAGGGGTGGGCAAGTTTGGAGCCCTTACTCTTACGGGAATTAGTTTCATAACTACGAGTTTGAGTACTGTGGGCAGGGCGAAGCTGGGAATTTGTATCTGACGGGAGACGTGCTTAGGTAGACCTTGCAGTTGCGGTGATCACTGTGTCCCCAGTGGTGTAGGGGTCAGCGCAACTGCCTAGAAAGCAGGTGACCCGGGTTCGACTCCCGGCTGGGTATACATTTTCAGCTTTGCCCAATCGCAGTTGATGTCATATATTCTGTGAATATTAAATAATAACAACTGCAGGATCAGAAGTGACGTCTGTTCTTTCGGAACAGACGCCACATGTATATATAACCTTGCTTCTCCCATGCGTGTAACATGACCCCACCATCTCAGTCTGTTCGCTCTAACTGCTTCATCTATGGTGTTCATTCCCAGCTATTCTTTGATTTCCTCATTATGGACTCCCTCCTGCCATTGTTCCCATCTATTGGTACCTGAAATCATTTTTGCTACGTTCATATCTGTAATCTCTACCTTATGAATAAGGTAACCTGTATCCACCCAACTTTCACTCCCATACAACAACGTTGGTCGGAAGTTAGAGCGGTGCACTGCTAACTTAGTCTTGGTACTTCCTTCCTTCTTGCAGAAGAGAGTAGATCTTAGCTGAGCACTCACTGCATTAGCTTTGCTGTACCTAGATTCCAGTTATTTCGCTATGTTGCCATCCTGTGAGAAAATACATCCCAGGTAATTGAAACTGTCTACCTGTTCTAACTTTGTTCCTCCAATTAATTTGGCACTCAATCTGTTTGTATCTCTTTCCCACAGACATTACTTTCGTTTTGGAGATGCTGATCTTCATATCGTAATCCTTGCACCTCTGATCGAGCTCTGAAATATTAGTTTGCAACCTTTTAATCGAATCGGCCATTACAATTAAGTCATCCGCCTATGCGAGATTGCTTATTTTGTTTTCACCTATTTGAATCCCGCCCTGCCAGTCTACTATTTTCAACATATGATCCATGAATTGTATGAACAACAGTGGTGACAGGTTACAGCCTTGTCTTACCCCTGAAACTACCCTGAACCATGAGCTTAATTTGACATCTACTCTAACTGCTGCCTGATAGTCTACGTTGTTGTACAAAAATGTACAACTGTTAAACTACTTTCCTACATAGATTCCAAAATTTTGTAGGCACTTGTCATAGCGTGGCACAAGTTTTTGTATGAATCCTTCACAAAAGGTTGCCGCTTGTGTATTTAACCATGTGGTAACAGCTCTTTATCATCGTTGAAGTGTTGACCACCAAGGACAGATTTTAGGTGAAAGAACAGATGAAAGTCGCTAGGAGGGAGGTCCGAGCTGTATGTAGGATGATCAAACAGGTCCCATTGAAATTTCTGTAATAATTGTTTGGTCACATTAGGTGTGTGAGATCAGACATTATCGTGGGAAAAAAAATCTTTTGACAGTAATCCTCTTTTTACACCTAAAATTTGTCCTTGGTGGACAACACTTAACGATGATGACGAGCTGAAAGAACATGTTACCACATGGTTGAATACACAGGAGGCAACATTCTATGAAAAAGGCACAAAAAACCTTGTGCCATGCTATGATAATTGCCTAAAAAATTTCGGAAACTATGTAGAAAAGTAGTTTAACAGTTGTACATTTTTGTACAATCAATATTTTTTCTGTATCTGTATCCTCCGTTTTATATAACCAAATGGAACTTACTTTCTGAGCATACTTCGTATATATTCTTGACGTAAACATCAATAACTTGCATTGAGATTCGTCGAAAAAACGGAAGGTAGGAAGCAAGAAAGATTTGGAGTTTAACATCGCGGTCATTAGAGACGGAATACAACAAGCTAGGGTAGTTTTTATCGTGAATGCAGAAGGATCTCGGCGGTGTCATTTCAAGGGAACAATCAGGGCATTTGTGTGGAATAATTTAGGGCAGCGGTACCAAGTCTTTTTTATAGAAGGACCCACTATCTTTCTGGGAAATATTTCGGGACTTACCACAAGGAAAGTACTTGGGCTCGAACAAACACATGTACACCAACATCGTATAAGAGATAATGTAAAGATCCCTTATTGCACTAGTGATACTCCCGCATCTGCAAAACCCTGCAGCCGTCCGTTAGAGGCCTCTGCGTGTGCCATGCCGCATTGCACTTTGACCTGTCGGTTCGACTGTAGGGACGGTGCAGTGTGCCTCCGAAGTTGCGTTTTGTGATGTTATTTGTGTGGTGAAGTGTCAGATGGGGCGGCGATTGCTAATCAATCCTGCTAATGTATTGTGATTAGTTGAGATGAAGTTACGAAGAACCCTTCTTCGTGAAGATGGTATTAGTGTAGGAGATGAATCATTTGCATGCTTTCTCTTATCTGTTATGGTACAGAAATATGAGCATAAGTTAGATACTGTTGTTACAATCTCATAATAATGATAATAGGGATGATAATGACGAACAACTCATTGCAAGCGGTAGTGCTACGGTAAGTGCGGGAAGAGGCGATGGAAGCAGTGGCGGTGAATACCAACAGTCTTTCGGGAAGAAGGTTAAAGTTGCAACTATCAGCACGGCTAGAGGACATGTACGATGATTATTACATAAGTTATAGTTAAGATATCTGCATTACGTATGGCGTCTACAATTAAATCTACAGTGCTATCTAGAGCGTGGTTGCAGAGCTTTGCAGAAAAACGACACCCACCAGCACATTGAGGTGCACTTAGAGATCCTGTAACCAAAGGTTCATACAGATATGTTTGTTCGAGCCCATGTACTTTCCTTGTCAGTATCATTTTCCAGTAAAAAAAATTCTTTATTCATTAAGACCACCCTCGTGAACCACAGACATTGCCGAGGTGGGATGCAGTGACGAATTAAGGCTGCCAGAGGCCCGGGGCGATGGCAAAACAAAATGAGGCCCCCGCCCAATTGGAAATAGATATAGGATACAAAATAATGCTAATAATGGTTCCTGAAGAGGGGCAGTAGCCTTTCCAGTAGTTACAGGGGGTGTAGTTACTGCAACGGCTGAAAGCAAGGGGAAACTACAGTTGTTTTCCCGAGGACATGCAGCTCTGCTGTATATATGACGATGGAACCCTCTCAGATAAAATATTCCGGAGGTAAAACAGTTCCCCATTCGGATCTCCGGGCGGGGACTATTCAGGAGGACGTACTCATCAAGAGAAACAAAACAGGGATTCTATGGATCGGGGCGTGGAATGTTCTAACCCTTAATCAGGTAGGTAAATTAGAAAAATTGATACAGTAAGCACATTCAAACGGACGTAAGTAAGCGTACGTATTATCAGTTGAAGAGGCTTGCGCAGTGCAAGGTAGCGTGGAGAGCTGCATCAAACCAGTCAGCGGATTGAAGACCACAACAACAACATGTATTAAGAGTTGTGAGATTTATTTCTTCTTACTCTTGGTACTAAAAATCCCATATATTGACAGAAGTTTCTTGATTTTCCGCGTAAACTATTTACTGTTTAGTTTATTCTCATATGTATTTCAAGAAATTACGAAATGAACCCTGGCATATGTAATTAGTAGTTAACCCCCTTAATTACTTCACAGCCGTATTCGTAAGTATTCCATTCTATCCCTCTTCTGCCGCGGTGGAGTAGCCGAGCGGTCTAAAGCGTCTCGCTGCGGAGCGCGCGGTTGCTCACCGTGGATGTTTGAGTCCTCCCTGGGGCATGGTTCTGTGTGTTGTCCTTAGGTTAGTTTTCCTAGGTTTAAGTAGTTTGTAAGCTACACACTGATGATCACGCAGTTTGGTCCGATAGATTTACAAACATTTTTATCCTTCTTCTGATGTAATGTGAGATTAGGCTCGAGTCTTTTAAGTCCGGTCAAACAAGCATCACGATTTGCCGTAGTTCCGTCAGGGTGATCTTCAGATGCCTTTTAATTTCGTCTTTTATTGGACACCACTTCGGCGACTTGCGTGACCCTAGCCTACCCCTACTATCCAACCGGGGAAAGGGGACCTACAACTTAAGTTCGTAGCGGTTTTGTGGCTTTCTTAATGCTTCTGTCGCTGTATCCATTGGCACGGGGTATCGATCGCAACCTGGTGAGCTCTTCTTCCAAATTATTGTCATCACTAATCCGTTGCGTCCTAGTGACTAGTGTGCGTAGAACTGAATTCTCCTGGGCCAGGTGGTTATGAGATTGCTCGTGCAAGTACCGGCTGGTATGGGTTGTCTTCCTGTGCACTCTGTGGCCTAGTGTGCATGGTGCTGTTTTGTACACTAGTACGTCCAGAAAAGCAATAAAACCATAGTATTCTATTTCTACAGTGAATTTTATTTCTTTAATCTGGCTGTTAAGATGTTCGAGGAATTCAACTAGTTTTTCCTTTCTATGTGGCCATAAATGAAGGGGCCGTTGACATACTTTACCAGCACTTGGGTTGTAAAGATGCTTAGTTCAAAGCTGTTTTCTCCAGTGCTTCCATAAAGATGTCTGCTGCTATAGGTGACACAAGAGAGCGCATAGGTACTCCGACCGCCTGTTCATAAAATTTACCTTGCCACTTGAAGTAGGTAGACGTCGGGTAATGTTTCACCAATTCTCATATGTCTGGAGGTATGCGATTTTATAACAGGGCCACAGTATCCTCCACAGGAACGTTTGTGAAGAGTGACTCCATGTCAGAGCTTACCATCAAATTGGTAGTTGAGACGGTCATGTTCTTAATGAGCTCAATACATTGTTCAGAGTTATTCACGTAAAATCTTGTGTTACCAACATGCTTGCGCAATTTCTTGGCTAGATCTTTGCTGTGAAGTAAGTTGCTGAATTAATACTGTTGACTATAGGTCGTAATGGACAGGAGTCTTTATGAATTTTAGGTGCACCATTAATCCTGGGTGCTGCTGGTACTTTCGGAATGAGTGCCCTGGCTGTCTCAAAAGCTCCTTTATGACAGCCAGCGTTTTTCTCATCATCTTGGCCGTTGGGTAGATTTTTTGATTTAATAATCTTTCATCTTAGTTTCCTACTCTGCTTTGTCCGGGAAAACTGTGGCATTTCCTTTGTCTGCCTGAAAGACGACAATGACTTTGTTTTCCTTTATTTTCCATCACAGCTCTGTGCTGTTCAAGTAAGATGTTCTTTTTAGGGAGGTTTCTTGTCTCACTATGTCAGCTTTATCTTGCGGCAAGTGACGCATGGATGCTTCAACACTCTCTATTATATCTTCGCACGGCAGTAGGCTCGGTGTTATGGCGAAGTTTATTCCTTTCTCCAATACATTCATGCCAGCTTCGATCATTACTTGGGAAGAGAAATTGACCATAGTTCGTGGAGCAGAAGCCAGAGGATCACGTTTTTCAGTTTTCCGAACTAAAGCCTCAAACTTCCGTATTTGTTGAACGTTTATTTTATCTGACACAGTGATGGCTCGCCTGTAGGTGATATCATCCACTTTTTCCCAATCTGAAGCTGATAAGTTAGATAATAACTAACAGTGTGTCTGTATCAGGTTAACATCATTGTAAACAAGGCTCTTGCGAATATGTTGAAGTCTCTGTCTCAAGAGAGCCATGCTCGTGCGCTTCAGAATACCTGCTGCTTTGCTGGTCAAGATGGAAGAACGTAGTTCCAAGAATTTTGGGATGATTTCCTTGTCCCTGCTTCTCTTGAGAAAGGCGAGGTCATTCACCATCTTCCCTTTCTTCGTACTCAAGAGTTCAAGTCTTCTGATTTTGCCGTATGCTTCATGCTGATAATGGCTAGTTATGTAAGAACGTAGGCTTTTGCGGTTATTATCGTTAAAATTGAAATTATTCTGAGGTATTTGCTGCGTTATGACGATATATTTCCACGTTTCGTATCCGTTACAGGAGGCTTCCTCATGTAATACTGACTTGCTTTCTCCTGGAGGAATCACAGGACGAAACAAGTCAGTATTTCCCAAGGAAGGCTCCTGTAACGGATCCGAAACGTTTGAAATATATCATCACGACGCGGCAAATAGCTAAGAAGAATTTAAATTTTAACGATAATGACCGCGAAAGCCTACGTTCTTACATATAATTGTATTGTTAAACATGTAAGCATTCAGCGATATCCTACTCGAAGACATCATAAACCGGTGACACGCAAGCGTGTTGTTATTTTATGGTAGTTGTTTTATTGTGAATTGAAGTCAGGTCTTGGGAAAATAACAGGAGAAGATTACCAATAGAAACAAGCATACATCAGTACTGACGGTTCACAAACTTAAGTCAGACAGCAATGTGAAAGTGTGTCGTCTCTGACGAGAAGCGAAATCTGTAATTTCTTTTTATGAAACGGCAAAAAGCTGCTAGTAGGAAGGTGAAGATCCTGATGGGAATTTCTGTGTCTCACGAAGCTAAAATTTATAAATGTACCAATTTCAAGTATATAAAGTGTATTTTAAAGTGGTAACAAGAAATCAAAATACCAAGAAAAAAAAGTGCTCACAAATTTTACCCATGATTAATATGAAATATTTTCTTCAAATTTGACATTAAAAGAAATCTTTTTACATTTGTATTATATGCGGGCGCTTCATAATCAAAGTAATAATTAAGTTAATTAGTTAATAGCACTTACAAGAAAACATCGAGTCTGGCCTTGACTACAGTGTATGAACTTTCACCCTTCCATAGTTCCATCGTTTCGCTCTTGTCCGAGATGCTCCTCAGGGCCCAATTGTAATCTGTTCAACGACAGTCTCTAAGGACGCTGTGACCACGCTACATCGCCATTGCTTATTTACTCGCTGTGTCATTGAATATCTACCTATTGCAAAGAACACTGAGATCCTGCAGCCGTGAACACTTGCAGCTCACAAGTAACATTGTAATATTTTTCTTTATCAGTGAAATGATCTACACTTAATAGTGCATCATTTTCAGGCATCCCTTGGATGCATCTACAGTGTCAATCTAAATTCGCGCACTCGGGCTTCGCAGAGCGATTTCTCACATGTGCTAGCAATTAAAAAATGTATATCACAAAATTTTGTCCTGCGCATATTTCCGGCAGTAAATAGACGTCGAATTTTGAGATGGGTGTGTGTTCCATGCGTCAGTGTGTTACATAATTACACCAACAAACTTGTAAGGGATGTATTAGGCGTCTTGAGAAACAAAATGAGCATGGAAACCCATGCCCGGAAATGCCATTCAACGACGCTACGGAGAGTCCAAGTTACATGCACCAGCTCCTGCCGCTAGACATCCCCTCCAGCAACTTAAACGCTCTGTAGCGTCATTGGATGACGTTTCCGGGCATAAGTTTCTACGCTCACTTTTTTTCCTCAAGTCCGTCCGCGGTGACCGAGCGGTCTGCGGCGCGCCAGTCACTTTCTGCACGGTAACTACGGTCGGGGGTTCGAATCCCCCCTAGGGCATGGTTATTTGTGCCGACTTAGTATTATCTAGTTCATAAATAGTTTGTAAGTTTAGGGATTGATGACCCCTCAGTTAAGTTCCTTAAGCTTAACACACAATTGAACATTTTTGTTCCTCAGGACACCTCCCACATCCCATAGAAGTTTGTTGGTGTAATTGCGTAATTCTGAAACACACTGGCATATGGAACACACATCCATCTTAGCCATCGACGTCCATTTACTGCCGGATATATGCGCAGGACGAAATTTTGTGAGAGACTTTTTTTTTTTTTTTTTATTGCTAGCATGTGAGGAATCGCGCTGCGAAGCCCGATTGCGCGAATTTAGATTCACCCTGTATATGCGGCAGACCGTCATATGTTGTGCTTTTGGCTGGTGGGTTTGTATCTTTTTACTATATATTTCCTATACACGAACTAGACACTCTAGTGCTTGCTAGTCGAAGGAACAAAAGAAAGAAAGATACTACGTTGTATTTGCTTACCTGTAATTAGAGATCTTGACGGATGCGGGTATCCGCAGTATTTGTTACTTTGCGTTTACAACCGTGAGTAGCATGTAAATCCGTGGGTTACCTATGGAAATGAGCTATGATTTCTGCCCAGCACTTATGCTGTAAAGTTAGATGAAAAATTTAAGTTCGAGGACATTTTTTGGAGCTTTACAGGACATTTCACAGATGTTCGCTTTTCTCACCCAAAATATGTGGTCTCGCTGATGTAGTGCTCTCACCAAATGGTCTGCAAGCTGCTAATACAAGGTGCGTCAGAAAAGTTCGAACAATGGTCCCATATTTAACAAAGAAAATAAAATACGCTGGCGAGAATGAGATTCCCGCTCATACACATTAAGAGCATGTCAACAAGCGTCCCCTGTTGAGCAAAGCTCTGCAGTGAAGGGTGATACACACTGCTAATAGGGTCACTGGGAGAACACGTGTCATTGAAACAAGGAGCGCAAAATGAAGTACCGCGTTAACATCAAGTTTCGTTTCAAATTAGGCAAAACGGCAACTGAGACCCATGGAATGTTAGTGTAAGAGTATAGTGTTGAAGCAGTGAGTAATAACTACGCGTTTGAGTGGTTTAAACGAAAAGGGAGGTGTAGAGGTTGAACTACATCCGGGTAGACTGTCCACAACCACAGTCCTAGACAACATCGAACGAGTGCGACTGATGCTTGCGGACTTCTGTTTCCCCGCCTTAAATTAGCCCTGATAGGCTTACGTTACGCTTCAGTTGCGGAGATCCAACAACGAGTGACCTCAGTGCATCGAGCGATTGCACAAGAAGCTTTTGCTGATAGTTTCCGGCAGCTGTACAACCGTTGTCATAAGTGTATTGTAGCCAGTGGCTATTACTTTGAATGCCAGTAAAGGTGTTTTGTTTGTAACTCCTGTTTCCTGTATTTCCCTGCACTATTCAGACGCACCTTTTATTAATGCTTCCGAGCGAGAGTGCTTTCTTATCTAGAATGACTTGTTTTATTGCAAGGCGTAAAACAGCTCTCATGATTTGTCAAAAGTCGTGAAGTTCTCTCAGAAATGAATAGTTCCAAGTACTACTGCCTGTTACTACTGCTCATTCAAATATTTCGCGGATGCAGATTAGGAACTTGCAGTTGCGGACAATGTGCTGTGAATGTATTTGCAGAGAAGGGCCTTCCAGGTACCGACAGCGCTTTTCTTATCCGTCCAGATGTCTAACCGTAATAAGGACTTGCAAAATAATGAGTACAGTTTCGCAATGGACATCTAATGGCCCATATTGAAGATCGCTTGAAGAAATACAGAACGTTAGGAAATATCCGTTACAAACTTCGAGGACTTCTATAAAGGGGGCGAGAACACAATATTCCTATAAGGAACCCACGACCTGAAATCTCACACAGTGGCGCTACAACCACTTCTTTCTCTTTCACACTGGGACATATTTGGTACATACCAGGGTTGGAACTATTTATGCACAACCGATACAAAAGCGTTACATGTTTGTACCTGTTACTGCCTTTCAGTCACCAGGGTTGTGTAGAACCCTTCACAGCGATGTGGAAGGCGTAGTATGCCGTTAGCAAAGCTTGTTCAGTAGATGGTGCGAATGTCGAATCTCTAGAAAGTTCTGAAGCGAATGCTACGAAGTGGTTCCTTTATCTTCGGAAACAAAAGCAAAGTCACAAGGACTTATGTACGGGAAAACGGTGTATGGTACAATACTTCCCAGTCCCATCGACCGAACAGAACAGCCACAGCATGCGGTGTATGCGGCCGCACATTGTCGTGCAAACCGATGGGTGGGTTACGTAGAAAGTGTTGCCGTTTCTTTCGCAAAGATGGTCGGAGGTGATGATCCAAAAACGAACAGTAACACTATGCATTAACGGTCTACCGAGGAGGAACATAATACGTTAGGATAACAGTATCACGGTTGAAGTCGAGAATCACCATAACTTTCACAATACTGGGGCTCTGAAGACCTTGATGACACCTTTGGCACATTCAATCTTGATCCGACTCCGTTGTTCCTGTTTCGAAAACATAGTTGACACCGTTATGTTAGACCGCTCGATCGCAAATGACTGTTTCCCTCGACTATGTGTAAAAAAAAAAAAAAAATAAAAAAAAGTCTGGTAAACAAGGACTCTAAAATGCATATCTTAGTAGCTATGAGCACTTGACCAGTGGACGTGTTCCGATTATGGAAGATGGAAACGTGCTCAGAGTGTCACTGGCCACATCATTGTTTCCTTATCCTTATGTACTAACTACCCTCTAGAAGTCTCGAAGATTGTAGTGGGAATTTCGGAACATGTAACACTAGAATAATATCTACGAAGCACAGATAATGGCCCTTAAGTAAAAGTGATATTTGTGAAACAAATAAAGTGAATTCATTACCAATATGCTTTTGTTTGCTGCTTTTAAGTGGCTACCGTGAGAGATTTGTGATCCGCACACCCGCAGTTCTGTACACCGTGTTCCATGGCTTATTAACTGCTATGTACAAATTTTTTTTATTTATTTGCAAAAAATTAATAAATAATTTTTTTTTTTTAAATCTGACAGCAAAGTAAAATCTAATTTGTAAAAACCAGACTTATCCTGAGTATAGCACAATTCCACAAAATTGCTGAGGTCAGCAGTGATGACTCATACAGACACGTTAATTTTAGATTCAGAATTAGAATACTGAAGAAGGAAGAGTCTTTGTTTCTTTCTGTACGTATACCAAACTTCTTATGGAGAGAAATTTCAAGCAGGTGTCGAAAGTTTCTCATTTGAAAGTTGCTAATTAAATCAAGCAAGTGAGACTGAATCTAAAACTGGCGAAAGTTTCTCGTTTAAAGTTACTATTTAAACGCTCTAATTAAATCTACCTGAATGAAGCTGGTGAGATACAGTCATAAAATTAACTTATAAAAAGCTAGCACAGAGCGGGAACCACATTATTTCTTTACTTCAAATGTTCAGATATTTGTAAATCTGTCGGACCAAACTGCGGGGTCATCAGTGCGTAGCTCACAAACTAAGGTAAAGTCACGTAAGGACAACACACACACCCATGACCCAGGGAGGACTCGCACCTCCGAAGGCAAGCAACCGCTCGCTCCGTAGCGAGTCGCCTTAGACCGCTCGGGTACACCACCGCGGCTTTTCTTTGCTTTCCGGTTGCCAACAAATATTAAATACATATAGCCCTTAAACTCTCTATAAAATCACCAGTCTTTATATAACATATATGAGCAACGTAGTTTGTTAATTGGGCCCTATAATACTATTTTTATACACATAAAAAATGAAACAATGGGAGCTGCGACTCTGCATCAGTCCACCTGTAATTTTATACTTATAAAATAAACTGTGTTTCTGTGAGCACTATTTCTGGAAATAAGCTTTCAGTGGCAAGAACTGATTACTTTTCGGCACCTGAACATTTAAAGAAAATCTCAAACCCGACACGTACCATGCAAAAAAAAAAAAAAAAAAAAAAAAAAAAAAAAAAAAAAAAAAAAGCCACAACGAGGAAAATGAGGGACTAGGTTGTGCTGAAATAAGAAAATTAGTAATCATTAAGTTACTTATTTTGCTAAAGAAACATACCTTCCTGATTTACCACAGTTCGCTATGTATCAGCTCTGACGACGATAATTAACTAATCAATACCAGTAATCATTTATGACAAGTCCCGTGTCACTGTCACAAGCGACATAACGTATCCTGCTTGTGCAGTTTCTATTTAGACACACCGTAATCTTAGTTGACTGAAGGCACTATACGTAAATTTTATCCCTATTTTTTAAGTCTTGCCACCACATCTTGGATTGGGAATGTGCTACTTCAGCTTCACTTAGGGACGAATCAGAGAGTCTTACCAAATTACTATTGGAAAGAGAAGACAACACATCCATCACCAGCGTTGGAGCTTTCTTGGTTTGGACCGGCCATAGCTGCTGCCGAATTCACCGCAAGGCGCTGCTGTCAGCTGTTGTGCTTCAGTCGTCCACAGCAATAAAGTATGATTACTTTTGTATGGAGTAAGAGATGAACACCCATCGACATGTACAGGGAAATGCATCCCACATATAGGAAGCACTGTCTTCCTTTAATCAGTGGCGGATGTACTCCCAACTGGGGCCACAAGCTTGATTGCCCCCCCCCCCCCTCCCCAGCGTGCGTCTCTCAGGCGCCACGCCTCCTCCTCTTGGCATCTCATTTTTGAGGATCCCGGACACTTGCCACGCCGGACACTTGCCACACCGGACTTTTGCCACACCTGACCCTTCGCCAGGTAGTCGGATTAGCGGCCCCTCAGGCAAGGGACGCCCTTCCCCGTACTCCTGCTGTTTGCTTTCAAACCTCCGTCTTCGATCTTACTCGATACAGCCAATACGGAAGAGAGATTTCTGTTCACATCTCACCGAAATGTACAACTTATTTTCAATGTCCCGAAATCGAAATATTTATATCTTTTGGGAAACGAAAGCAATACCGTCAGCTATGTCACTGTGTAGTTAGTTTTTCCAACCACAAATATGGATCCATTCTCCCTCCGTTTGTACGGTGGCTTTCTTCCACACTTACTGATTGTGATAGAAACAGTCCATCGCCATGGAAGGAACATGAAAGGAACGATATAAAGATAATTCGAATGTTCGCTTATCATTCAAGTTTGATCACTGCATTTGTACATATATTCATTGCAACAACTTCGTGAGAAAAAAGGAGGAAAGAAGAACGATACACTTCATAAATTTACTCTTTCGCGGCGAATATTAGTTAATAAAGTGAATTGGGACAATGTTCAAATCAATACAGAAAATACGTTTACAAAATATAGATAAGAGCGTCTATGTTTGGCAGATCACCTAAAATCGACGTACAAATTTGAAATAAAGAAATGAAGGAATATAGAATGCTATGCTTGTAAAGTACACTGTTGTTCTACATTGTTTAGCTGAGTCGCAGAGGAAACACCCTAGTTTTTTTAATGGAAATGCCATAATTCCTATGATCTGCACTACAAAAGAAACAAAAACCACAATGTAATATGTGTACTAGCTCACAAGCGAAACTGAAGTACATAGTTCCTGTCAGTTAGTGTGAGCACATGTTATACTCGACTACCGGAATAAATTAGTAACTACCATGGCGGAGCGACCAAGCGCATTGAGGCGCTATGCTGCGATGCGCGAGGCCGTTCCCCGTCGGTGGTTCGAATCCCCCATCGGGCATGGATGTTTGTGTCGTCTTTAGTATAAGATAGCTCATAAGTAGTTTTTTATGTTTGTATAGCTTATGGGACTTAACTACGGGGTCATCAGTTCCTAAACTTACAAACTACTTATGAACTAGCTAATATAAGGACGGCACAAATATCCATGCCCGAGGGGGGATTCGAACCCCCGACCGTAGTGGCCGTGCAGACCGTGACTGGAGCGCCTCAGTCCTCTCGGCTACCGCGGCCGGCGAGTGAGGTGGGGGGGGGGGGAGGAAGAGGAGGAGACAGGGGCAACCGACCCTTCGGAGCAGGTAAAAGTGTGGCAAATGTCCGGTGTGGCAAGTGTCCGGACACCATTTTTGGCGGTCCCCCGTCCCCGCCGCCTTGTCTTTCTTTGGACTCCATTTGGCGCCTCTCTGTGACAGCTGCCCGGACCAGATGGGCATACCCGAACTCGGCAACTTTTAATGAGCACAAGAACAGACTGGAAAAGAGCCAGTTAACCCTTTAGTGACCAGTGGGAACTATAGTTCCCACTTATGTCTTTTCGTTATAAGTACAGTGATACTCCGTGTTACCACTTCTAACTTGTACCATCTCTGTTAGATTAGATTAGAGTAGACGTACTTGTTCCATAGATCATGAATACAACACTTCGTAATGATGTGGAACGTGTCAGGTTAATGAAAGGTGTCTTTACAAATTATTAGATTGTACTAAATATTACGTGCACAATATTTTTTTTTTCACATTTACTAATTTATATCTAAAAATTTATCTATAGTGTAGAAGGACTTGCCATCCAGAAATTCTTTTAATTTATTTTTAAATGCTTGTTGGCTATCTGTCAGACTTTTGATGCTGTTTGGTAGGTGACCAAAGACTACTGCGGCAGCATAATTCACGCCTTTCTGCGCCTAAGCTAGATTTAACCTTGAATAGTGAAGATCATTCTTTCTCCTAGTGTTGTAGTTATGTACACTGCTATTGCTTTTGAATTCGGTGGGATTGGTAATAACAAATTTCATAAGTGAATATATATACTGAGAAGCTACTGTGAAGATCCCTAGTTCTTTAAATAAGTGTCTGCAGGATGATCTTGGATGGCCTCCGGCAATTTAATGACAGTCCATTTGCTGAGAACCACTTAATGATTTTCTGAAAGACGTCGTTTACTATTTCATCAGTTAGTTCTTGTCTGTCAGGTGTGATAACTATACTTGTATCTTCAGCAAAAAGAACCAGCTTTGCATCTTCATGAATACAGAATGGCAACTCATTAATATAGATTAAGAACAGCAAAGGACCCAAGACCGAACCTTGTGGCACCCCGTTTTTGATTGCTCCCCAGTTTGAGGACTCAGCTGTTTTTGACATATTATGAGAACTGCTAATGTCAACTTTCTGCACTCTTCCTGTGCTAACTGCATGTAGATTTTCAACACTGCGCGGAAGTAGTTGTTTTTCTACATTGCTAGTTAGTCAATGCACAAGTGCATTTTATGCGGGAGAACAAACCGTTCCAACATTTTTTGTATAGCTTGGTTTCCTCATGCGTGTGAAATGACTGGTGTTGCATTTGTCTGCTTTTATATTTACGAGGGAGATAGTATTCGTGTATATCAGCTGCGCGAACGGTATACTGTAGGTCGTAGGCACAGACTATTTTTCTTTCTTGTAGATTTGGCAGTTGTCATTGCCTACATTATATGGAAGTTTAAACTTAATGTACCACACCACATGATGGCACAATCCCGTAAATTTCTTGACAAGAAAATCAAACTGATGAAGACGACGGCTGCTATCAGCTTCAACAGGAGATGCTTAGCAGAAGGAATCACTCCCAAGAGCCTGAAGATGGTGTAATGTAACACCGAAACCGGTCGCGCAGAATTTAATAAAGATTTTAAATACAGCTGCTGGTATTTTCATCCATCTGTATAATCGAATCAGCTGCGTCCCAAACCATCAACTACGGAGAGAATTAAAAAGAGACGAGTTCGTCTGGCGAAAGTTGTAACACATTTGCGGACCAAAGATACTGCAAACAGAAGGTGCCGACAATGTAGCACCAAAAACAAATATAATGTGTAGCAACTGTCGTGTACCTTTGTGTGTAGCACCATGCTTCTCTCAGCGAACTAATAGAGAAATAAATGAAATGTATAATATGCTTTTTGTACTATATATATATATATATATATATATATATATATATATATATATATATATACATTTTTTAATAATCAAGTCCAGTTACTCAAAAATTCGGTGGGAACAATAGTTCTCTCTAAATTTTTATAGGCTAAACTCTCACTTTCAAGATTTAAACTATGATTTTATGTGTGGCTACTTAGCCCAATAAAGTATTCATAAAAAGTCTACAACTTCTGGAAATAATTTGGTCACTGAAGGGTTAATCCCTCATTTGAATTCGGCAATTGCGCAGGGAAGCTGGGCCCTCTCAAGGAGCCACCAGTGGATGAACGTTTGGCTGTAGACAATTCTCATCACCTCCTCAACAGGCTAGCGTCTTGACAGACTTGTATTGAGTCTCGCTGCGTCCTTCAAGTTCTGGTCATTGAAGAGAAAAATATGCTAAATAGACATATTATAGACCTGTTTATTGTAAACATAGTACAGTACATTTACGTCTTATGCGATGTCTATAAACTCAAGCTTTTTATGAAGCGTTTTAGGTCCTGAAGAAAATACATGGCGATGCTGCGGTAACAATTCACAGTGATCTGTTAAATCGTTCACTATGGGCAGCGATATTTATTTACGTATTTCCCAGGCAAACTGGAATGTGCATATCAGTTCCAGCACAATCAGTTCTATGAAACTTTGTATGTGAGCTTTATGCATAAATTAGCTTACTTCTTGTGTGGCACGACCTGAAAAATAGCTGAGCAGGTATTCCACATTTCTATTGTGCATGCAAAGGTAATGAGAAGGTCACTTGCCTGGTGCTGCTAAAGATGTTCTTTTAATATGATGTATGGTCAAACAGGGTGATTTTGTCATCAACAAAAATATTTCATAATAATTTCAGGTGTGTGATGCACTGAAACAAAATAATATTTTCCTTTTAGTGTCCACAGAGTGTAAAAATACATCTTAGTTGAGAATACGCTAAGTTGCTTCCGCACTTTCAAATTCATCACTCTCTTGTCGCACGTAACATTTATAAGGATAACCTGAACTCCTTTAAGTGTTCTTATGATTTTCCTTAATAAATTGCTTGTTATTCTAAAATAAAATAAAAAATAAGGTGATGTAGTGCGGCTCGGTAGCACAGTGTTACGAGTGCCAGACTAAGAGGCCAGAGGTCGTCGGTTCGATACCCGTCAGATTATAGAATTATGAACTGACATTCTCCACTTCTGGCAGTGTTGCTGATGTGATTAATATCGAGTAGCACCGTGATTCGGATCCTACGTTAACCCTTTGAGTCCCAATATGTCAAAAGTGAGTAAACATTTAATAATTTTCACAAAAGTCACTTTTATTAGCCTAATAAGTGATGCATACAAGAAATTAAAAAAATAAAAACAAATCGTCTTTCATAAAGCTGTTTTCACTGCAAAACCACTGGGGCTCACGGAATTGAACCATCTATGATTTCTACAGGTAATGTCATTTCGGACTTTCCTCAGGCACAGTCCCACATTACGCCATTACAGTGCTATTTTGATCTGTGGGGTTCAGATTGTGTGCTGCAGTGTGCATAACGACGTAATCGTCCTTGTATTGGCATGTGTTCAGACTTGGTTTTTCCCAGTAGGACTACTTGAGTCACCGTTTTGCGATTCGCTATTCTCGCAACTTCTTGATGGCGTACCATTTGTTGTGCTATTAAGTCCATGGACCACTGTAATCGAGAACTTCTTTAGTGAATTGTCGTCCCATCGCTTCTTTTTTGGAACAACAAAAATGAATTTCCAATTGAGACATCCCATATAAGGCAAAAAAATCTAAGCCAGCATATTTGTTTTTCCTTTCCATCTCGTATAGAAGTTTCAGCTTGTCTTCTAAATACCATATGCAAGGTGTACTGATTCACAATTATGAGACCTAAGATCTCATTTACTAACCCATCTCTTTTTCTACGAGACAGTTTTGTTGTCTGCTGCGCATCATGAAAATGAGCAAAGATCAAATTCCCTTCCTGTCGTTCTGTATCCATCCTGATATACCGTCTTCTGTGCGTCTCTACACACATTCTCCACGCTAAAGATTTTTTCAGACTTCCTTGGACAAGTCCGTTTTTCCTCATTTTGATGTCTCATATGCATACACACCACGATCATAAAGATTTTTCACTAGGATAACAAAGGTGAGAAAACTGTCAAGATAAATCGTATGGTCTTTGTTCACCAGTTTCTGAGTCAGTTAGTCCACTACCCTTTGACCTTCCTGAACATTTACCAGTAGTCAGTAGACGTCTCTGCTCTATACTAGCGTCGGTGGTTTCACGCCACTGGTCCTTCCGAAAATAATTAATGAAATGATCGGTTTCGGGGAGAAACTCAAAGGGTTGAACTGTAGGTCCCCCTATAACTGCCTGGGTAAGTCAGTTCGAAGGTCGGAGGAAGGCAACGACATACCACCTCCAAACAGGGCCATGCCTAGTAAAGCACTGGGGTGTTCAAACCAATCTTCGGGTTGTTGACCGCTTTACCTTTTTAGCCTTAACTGAAATCGAATAAATTGCCTGATTGACTAATAATCTTATTTGTCCATGTTTAGTAGGTCTAAAACTGTTAGTTGAGCTTATGGGGCTTAACTACGAGGTCATCAGTCCCTAAACTTACAAACTACTTATGAACTAGCTTATACTAAAGACGGCACAAACATCCATGCCCAAGGGGGGATCCGAACCCCCGTCCGCATCGGCCGTGCAGACCGTGACTGGCACGCCGCAGACCGCTTGGCCACTGCGGCCCGCTTAGTATGTCTAATGGCATGGAAAGGAAGTTTCTTCTTCCTCGGATAAACAAACGCATTCGAAGATCACGTAAGGGCATTTTCAATGTGTTCTGAAATCCACTTTATACATTATTTTATTTAGCAAACTCCTTCCTCAGGTGAAACATTCAGTTGTAACCTCCATGCTTATTCATTCGTCTTACAGTTTTTTTGTTTTTGTTTTTTATCTTAACTTTCTTAATAGCTCCAATAATTTGTTATAGTAAGGCAGTTATGTTCTTCACAACTGTGTTCTTAAGTCCTTAATTCATTGCTTTATATTTATTACACCCGGTTTCAGAAAAAGTTTCTGAGATAATTGACATCTGCAGTTCTGTTTTCTTGACAGATGAAAACTGTAGTGTTTCCTGAGTCCTGTTCCACATTGCTCTGTCGGTAACTGCGGCGATCTCTCTCTCTCTCTCCTTTTAGGTATATATCCTCGCATTTTCAATATCAATCCAGTCTTCTCGTTTACAGCCAGATAACTTTTCATGTTGGTTTTCTAAATTTATAGAAAAACGATGGTTCTATGATTCTATGTCCTACAGAGCATCAGAATAATACATCACCATATTTACTATCACATTTAAGTGCCTGGCAGAGGGTTTATCGAACCGCTTTCATCATAATTGTCTTCCTTTCTGAAGTAGCACGCGAGAAAAAGGAACACCGACATCTTTCAGTTTTCGATCCGATTTCTCTAATTTTATTATGATTATAATGTCTCCCTATGTAGGTGAGTGCTATAAATGTATGTTGGCAATCGAAGGAGAAAGCTGTTGAAAGAAATTTCGCAAATAGATCCCGCCGCAACGAATAACGCATTTGTTTTAATTATTTCTACCCCAACTCGTGTATCTTTTCCGTAGCTCTCTCCCTTTTATCGGAATAAAATAAAACGAGCCGCCCTTCTCTAAATTCTCTCCATATCCCCAAGGCCGTGTCACAGACAAATATATACTCTGTGGCCGTGTTCACACTGCCGGCCGGGCCGAGACGGATCGGCTTGAGCCGGCTCGCGACGACCTTCGATACGTTTCATATTTCCGGCTCGAGCAGAATGGGCTACTGTTTTGCTTCTGCAGCGCAAGTGTCAGACGTCTCAAGTCTGCTTTTACTAGGAAAGTTACTTTTTACATGCTTGAGAATAAAATCCGCTACCAGTCATTTTAAAGATTATTTATTTATGACACAACCGGTTTCGGGATTGTACCCATCTTCAGGTGCTTAAAACATTCAGAATTTTACATGTGTAGCATGTTAGTGGAGTTCAGTTTAATATTGTATCGAAATTGCGATTGTCCATGTGACTCACTTTTACACACTTTCCTTTGATAACCTTCTCACTCTTATTTCTATTCTGCCTGCCATTTTTTGTGTACAATTTATTACCATCACTGCGCAGAAATGTGAACGCATACCATACACTTTGTTTACAATACAATATTAAATTGAACTCCACCAACATGCAACACACGTAAATTTCTGAATGTTTTAAGCACCTGAAGATGGACACAAGCCAGAAACCGGTCATGTCATAAATAAGTAATACGATCTTTAATGTGACTAATACAGGATTTTATTCTCAAACCTGTATTACGAAAGTCACGGATTGAAACACATCCACATGGATAAAACACACTTTTTTTTCCTCAAGAGCTTCTGTGTAACGAATTTGAGGCAGCAGGAAATTTTCCTTCAAAACAATGATTCACATTAAGTACATCACATATAATTTATTTCAATTACGCTCTCATTTTCTTGTATTACTATTATTAACTTTTTAATATGAATATCTTATCAGAAATGTTTTTGAGTTGTTCACATGGGGAAAAACTCTCCTAAATTCATGAGATGAGACCATTATCACCTAATTCTTATGTGCTTTAAAATTCGATGACTCACTACAGAGTAAAAATTGTATTATAACAAAACCATTCCTCTGTAAGCAGGCTCAACGTAGACGGCCGTGAACAATTTTTGGTCACCCCTGTGTTTCTTTCGATCTTCCACTAAGTGGGTGAGAAGCCCTTGTTGCTGGAGACGAGCCCACAAAAAATGAAAAAACAATAAATAAATAAATAAAATAAACAACACGAAGAAATAAGTGACACGCACTTCTCATTTTTACTGACCTGCTGTGCAGTGTTTAAAGCTACAGCAAATCCGTGCATTGTTCTTTCACTTACAGTAGAAAAATAGAAATGAAAGCACAGTAGAGACAAAGAGGAAAAAAATTGTCATCAGATGATTGTGGAAAGTATTTAGGAGAGTTGTGTATAATTCTTTGACAGTGAAAATGGGATGATATACGCTGTCCCTCATAAAACCGGTAAAACATACCGGCTAATCATCTGTATTTGAATTGCTTGTGAAGTGGCCTTGTATACCGTCAACATCACCGTTACACTTTCAAGTGCTGCATTGGAACGTCTTTTCCCTGCAGGGAAAAGATATTTTGACTCCCAAACATGCCTAACAATCAGATGAGAATTTTAATATGTTAATGTTTCTTAAAGGCAATATGTACCTTATGTCAAATGATTTTCAATGAAGTTAAATATTTTGAATCTCCCGCAAATTTTATATTTTTGCTCTATTATTGTTATTATCACAAAGTAAGCCTTATGTATTACTAGGACACTATGTCCTGGCAGCCGGCCGCGAGCATAAACAAATGACAAAAGACTAATCATCTCACAAAACATAACACTTTTCCGCCAAAGCGAACAACTCTGGCAAATGCAGTTTTGCAACTTTACAACGTGGTATGTGAGTAGTCCTCATTTTTGTACGCTCGCAGCCGAGTGCTAGGATAGTGTAACACTAGTTTTTATCTATGCTCAAAAATGTTCAAATGTTTGTTAAGCTTATGGGACTTAACTACGGGGTCATCAGTCTATCTATGCTCAAAGTCCTAGTTAAAGTTGCCCAACCAAAACTTTTTTTTATTTATTTAATGCTCACTTCAATAATACAACCGCAATACATAAATTTGGAGACTGAAGGCGAGCTTTCGCGGATGCACAGTACTTTTATGAATTAACGTTAACTTCCGTTAAATTGTACGTAATGTAACGCTCTAACGTTTAACAAAGTTAACCTTTTTAATAACGAATTAATGATTAACGAAGCTAAATTTTTGATTGAAGGTGCACAGCTCTGGTTTTTAGGCAATAAGCTTGCTATGACGCATATATCAGATATAATGATTATGATTTTGTTGTTTATGCTGTCACAGTGACCATAGGTATCACATGCATTTTTCAAGAAGACGGCTTTAAATCCGTTGAAACATTGGGGAAATTTATTACAATATTATAGTTTCAACTGTTTGGTATCTTTGAAGCGACCCCAACTAAGAAAAAAACAACTGTTTTCAATTCGCAGTTAAAAAAACTGAAGAGTTAATCGTGAGAAAAGCAGCTATAGAGAATAGCTCCCATTATCTTGAAACGTGCAGTGAAGACTTCATTCATGCAATGTTACTACTGTTACCTCTCTAACAGGAAAAAGCTTGCATTTAGCTATAATAAAAAGTTTGCTGTCTTGTGATTGAGAATAAATTCTGTGTTGCGTTCTCCACATCTTTTCTCTAAGGCATCATACCATATCAACTATATGTTTCACTTACCTTACCTCTTGATACAGTTAATGAAATCACCTCGGGTATCTCGTTCCGGAGAATGTGATGCGGTAGCTACATTTTCAAAAATTAATAAATAAAATACTTGTTTTGAAGGAAGATATGAAATGTTGTTAAATCATGGTTTCAAGTTGATTTGTTCACTGTTGTTTTGTGTGACTGCCAGATGCGTGTGAAACTGAACGACCTTGAAGTTTAATGTTGCTGAAACTAATAGTGAGTTTTGTCAAACATGTAGACCTACCATATCATAATAAGAGAATGTGAAGCGCTAATGTGATATTGAGAGCGCTGGTTAAACAGCAGAAGCGACGGTGCCGTACGAGTTTCATCCAATGTATAATAAGTACGTACTATATCAGAGGATATGCTATCGTTCTGGGCAGTATCTAACACCTCATCCGTAACGAGAGTCGACTAAGTACAAAAAATTTGAATTAGCAGACAACAGTATTCTAGGAGAAATTTATATATGTATGTATGTAGTTTTATGAACATTTCTTTTCTTGCTTTTAGTGCTCTGTACAATTGTGTTATTGTATATTACGAAGCATAAATATAGTGTACCTGTTTTTTTTTTTTTTTTTTTTTTTTTTTTTTTTTATCTTCCTTTGTCACTAACTGGAAGTGCCACCTAAATAACACTACTGTGTACATGTTAAACTAGTGAGAATAGTGTTTAATACCACCAAAAACAAAGTAAGTATCAGGCAGAATTATGTCCAATACATAATATTGATAATAGGTCATCTGTGCTGAAAAATTGAGTTTCACTGAGAATAAAGATCAGAAAAGAGATTTTTTTCCTGCTGAATGCCAGGGTTCTGTCAAAATAAAGAAAACATTTGGTTTTATAAATCATGTATTGTAACGAACTTAAAGTATAGGTACACGTCTTTTGGCTTTATCGGAATGCTATGCGACAAAAATATAATATGAACATGTAAATATCAAGGAAATTATAGTTCAGTTTGATTTAATGGTTGCATTTCAATATACACTTTAATTCTTATCAGTATTCTAATGAGTACATACAAACGATGGAGCTGTATACTTTTGCAGTGATGAATATTTTACGTAATATTTCCAATTTTTACAAGTAATTTTATTATGCTAAAACTGTACAAGGCTCCTTAAATAAGGTAACTGATATAAAATTAATCTATGTTTTGGTCGCGTTTCATTTTCGATGGAGAAATCACAGACGAGGAAAACAAACTAACCGGCAACCAAAAAGCACGAGTTTTGGTAGCTTGTTGATCTCTTATTCTCTCTAGAAATTAGGAAAATAAAAAATTGACAACACACGAGCGATGCTTTGCAGTAGTGACTACTCACTATCAGTACACAAAGAGCACCCACTTCACGCCCAATGGCGGTTTCAGTTCTCTTCCCAGACTCGTCCGCTTGAGGCTTCGTGAACGTCTCGGTGAGTTAACGAGACGCTGTTTTTAGGAAACAGAAAACACAACTTCCAACAAGTCAACAAATCATTCTCTGTACACACGAGACTGCACAATTCGATGTAAGACTTGCACTTTTCTTTCGCAACAAACAAAAGATATATACTACCTTCACATTTCGGGTCTGCAGCAGCGAAGGAATGGACAATACAACCATTCTCCTTTCCAAAGTCATAAACAACACGTAATACAACGAACGAGTAAACTGTAAAAACAGTGGCGTGTACATAAAAAAAGAACAGTTTGAGCACGCCAGAATATAGTAACGGAAACAAACACTTCAGAACAAAACACAACAGAAAAACGAGAAAACTCAGCTGAACAAACAGGCGTTCGTGCAGGCTCAGAAAGGCACGGCGGAGTTTCTGGGCAACAGGAAAGAGCGGTTCAGTCGGTGGGACTTCCCCCACACACACACAGTACAGCGTAAGCACACAGCCACACCTTTCGGCGCATTTTTTTGTTTCATCTCTCTGCCGTTATCGTCTATCGACACAAGCGCGAGCACACCCAGATTTTTTATTTCTTTTTAAAGGGGGACGTATTGTTCGGCGTCGATTATGACCACTTGTTGCATATGAAGAATTACAGGCCCCGGATTTCGCTCTTGACATATTGTCAGTTGCCGGCGCAGCGCGATAAATTTCGTATACTGATATTATTTGGCAACTGGCGTGAATATTTACGCTCTGGGCTCTTGATTTGATTCCCACCGCAGACTGCCTGCTTCGCAACGTCACTTTCTACCGACAGACAGCCAGAGAGAGAAAGAAGGACAGGAGAGAATTGTTCTCTGCGTGGTGAAATGTCAGTTCTCGTTACACGTATTACGGGAATTTATTCATTGAAACTCTTTTGCTGTTAGTAACTCTTAGAGAAACCCCAGGGAGGGAACAAATGCTTTTCACATGGAGTCAGAGTGTAGTAAACCTGGTACAAATAGACCTACCGAGCGTGTTAGATATAATTTGTGGGGACACCCCTGCAACTGTTCCAACATGGGGTGAAGATATGAAAACAAGTGGAGATCGAGTCCGAAATAATTTTGAAGACACCTATTACGGTTTGCCTCTTCAAAGTAACGACGAATTTCACTCTGAATTTGATATACAAGAAACGCCATCTGATTCAGAACAGTCGTCGTTTGTAATATATCACTGTATTATTAAGGAAATCGTCATTAAATCAAGGATCTTGCCTCCAGCACGTCATAAAGATGGGAAAACAAATGAAAATGGACCACGGAGGAAATCAGCTATTAAGGTGTTCCATGATGTGAAAACAAATGAAGATGGAGTCTTGAAGAATTGTCAAGATAGCTATTAAAGTTTGTCAAATCAAAGAGTTAGAGGTTCGCCCGCGAATTGACATATAGAAACGGTGGTATGGAGGAAAGGCAGCCAACTGATTGAGAACAATCATTACATGCAATGTATCAGTGCATCATTGAGGTAAATCACCATTTAATCAAGAATTAAGTCCCTTCAACGCCTCGGAACGTACCTCTCCAAGAGTTGCATCTCCATGTGAACAATAAAAAAGGCAGTGGCGCAGTGGATAGTCGGGGGGGGGGGGGGGACCAGTTCGAACCATTGCCCAGCTATCCGGATTTTGGTTTTTCGTGATTTCCCTAAGTATCATCACACAAATGTCAGAATGATTCCTTTGAAAGGGCAAGGTTGATTTCCGGCCTAATTCATAATAAAAATAATCCGAGGTTTTCTCCGTTTCTAATGAGCGCGTTGTCGATGTTAAACGCTACTCTTCCTTCCTTCCAGTAGATACTAAGTAGAAATCAGTTGGCGCTCATGTCAAAAGTTATACAAAACGGTTTAGTGAGTTTAAGCATTAGCTGGTGTTAACTTCCTACGTCTATTTTTCGGCTTGTTTTGAACAGGACACAACTGTCGTCCCAGATTATAATATCTCTTCAATTGTTCCTGGAAAAATATTAAAATGTTGTACCTATCCACAAGAGTATTTTAGGGAAAACCACAATTTTGTTCCTTTTTAATTTTACTTTTACCACACTATTACAACAAGGGAAGGAAATTCGACTAAACTATTTCTACAATGTTCCTGCAGCACCTTTGTATGTTGTGTAATTTTTTTATACTTGATCCGTACAACTAAAAATCTTATTTTCACCATTGTTTTGCACTAGTGAATGAACGACAAAAAACTCGTTAATGGTTTCTATTGTACTGCTTTTATGAGGTGGTTGAGACCTACAACAGAATGCACTTTGGTTATACGTTAGTGCCACCACGAGAATATTAACTTCTTGTACGCTGAAATTGGTCGAGTATGAGCAATATTCATATGTGAGCATCAATATCTGAAAAATTTACAGTACTGGATACACAAACTGGGGAACAAAGATTGAGCAAGGGGGGAAAGAAAATAAAGAAAGTGAGACGGATGCCACACATGTGAAGAAAATGATGTAAATATAAGTTTTGGTGATATTTCTATGCACTGTAATGTAAAATATTTAGGAACTAAATGAATTCAGTCTAAGTTAAATGAAAAATGTTATATGAAAGATATGCACAGAAGCTGATAGTAATAAGCTGTGGAATAGGATAGAAGATAACATTATGGTTTAGCACAACGAGAAAATATCGTAATGGGAAATTATATAATGTGACACAGCTAGCTACGTTCTTAAGGATAATGGACTAATATGTGGGTTGAGACAGACAGAAGTGTAGCTTCGTTAGCTGTCTTCCCGGGCGAACTACTATATGGCTTCCTTCCGTTACTAGCTGCCACGTGTTTGAGTGGGTTCTCGTTCAACCTTAGAGCCTAGTGCCAACGCGAAGTAGACAGGTTGGGATGGTTCGAGTACAAAAACTGCACGCCATCGTACGAATCACATCATTTCTAAGAAATCCTAGCTGAACGAGTTCGAAAATAAGACTGAAGTGAGTAACAAATATAATTCTTTATTGCAGGATCAGGACATGAGAAACGAAGAAAATGTTATGATTATTAAAGGAGTTTCTTGCACTCTGTTGCTCCAGGAAGGACACGTCACTAACCTAAAAAAATAAAAATAAAAAACCCGCAAAAACAAACATTTGATTTTGAAAGGTAAGTGAAATAAAGAAGGAAAATGCATACTCGCAAGATATCCGCCTCCGCAATAGATGCCACGCGAAACTTTGGACCATAATTTAGATTATAGGCAGTTATGACCTAACTTCCGCGCTCATCGGTTCATTGTGACTCGCCCTACATATCTGCAATACCCAAGCAGCCCACTAAAGAAGAGGTATTTTGTCTGTGAAGCACTTACAAATAGTTTTGTTTGTACCGTTTCTAACCTGTAGCTGATGGCAGAGATTACATTGCTGCAGTTTAGAAATGCACTGTAAATTAATGTGCCACTATGTAGTACGATATTTCATTTCGATTTTAAAGCTAGTACTGTTAAAGTGAATTTGAAGGAGATGTGCTATTCTTCAACGTGATTTGCACAACTGAATTTTAATCGAAAAAGCATTAACGTCATTTTTTTAGTAATTGTTTAGTTCTTTTGATTATGAGCTGCACTATATCAATACGAGAACATAGTACAAATAGTAGTAAACGCGGAAGATGTGTCGACATGCCCCTTTTCTCTGAACTTCATCACTCTGCTGTGATGTACTTTCCGCCCAGGCTTTAAAGTGGTTCTATATTTTTGACATTTTACAAGCAAGGGGGCCATGGAAATTGCCATTTGTTGAGAATATCTGTGCCAAGATGGCTTGTTGAATATTTTATTACAGATTACCGGTTTCGACAAAATTTAGTTGTCATTTTCATATTCCCACATTGTAAAAAATAGCCCTTCTTATGACATGGTGCTTCATGTCTGTGTAGAGATATGAAGATGACAACTAAGTTTATCGAAACCGGTAATCTGTAATAAAATATTCAACAAGTAATCTTGGCATATATATTATAAACAAATTTAGAGTAGCTATAATGGGGCGGACAAGCGCACTTGTGTTTATAGCTGCATTTTCAAAGGTCATAACTGCCTACTATTAGAAGTATGAGCCGAATTCTCGCGAGTGATCTGTTGCTAGGTCTTATTTCTTGCAAATATGCTGAAAAATATAAAGCCAATTTCCTGATGGATGTTCGTGCTGTCTTTAGTATAAGGTAGTTCATAAGTAGTTTGTATGTTTAGAGACTGATGGCCCCGCAGTTAAGTCCCATACGCTTGACAAACATTTACACATTTTTGAAAGTCTTCCATGGATTTTGACGAAATAAAAAAATCTCGATAGCTAATTGCAAGTAATAAATGAAGCAGGGCTGGTACACTATTGCGAACAGAAAGAATAAAACCAGCAAGAAGATAAACACAAGGTTGAAATTATATTGCCATTATAAGAACGGAAAACAGTGGTGAAACACACAATAATGGAAATATTACGCAGTCAGTAGTGTGTGAAAACGTTGAAAATCTAGTCTGATGTGAAGTGTGTCCAGTGCAGTTGTGGAGGTCACTTTGGCAGGAGGGTATAGAAGTCAGCGTCCATTCCTTTTCGTTTGTGTCGAGCTTCATAATGGCAACAAGATCAGAACTGATGATGTACGTTGTTTCTAACAAGCCCTTGTGGCAATTGCACAACAAAAAGAAAATTGAGAAACCAGGAGAAATAGTGCAGTTGTGGAGGTGCTCGCATGGGACTTAAATGGCAGCTGCAAAGAAGAGGCTACGGGGAAGGGCAGCGTCAGAGGAATAGAGAAACGAGGACGGGAAGAAGTGTTGTGAGGCAACGCAGGTGGCGGCCACGGCTGGCTGGTCATAGCGACAAGGCCCCGGTAGCTGCCAACCGGCTGTGACGTCACGCTTATTTTGAAGCGTCCGCCGCGTGCCAGCGGAGAAAGTCCACACCTTTGCATGGCAGCTGCCGCCTCGCGATAACGGCTACTCTATTCGTGGTATCTCTCCCTGCCTTTCCTGTTACAGAACGAGGCCGGATGTCGGTCCCTAGCAATGTGCTCTAAGTGACGCACCTTTCGTGCCAGCCGAACATTCAAATTCTGGCACCAGTAAGCTCCCCAAATTCCTAACCAAAGCGAGATATGTCAGAAATAGGTGAAACGCCATGTAAGAACGGTATAAGCTGCAATTAACGTGATCGAGGACTCACCAAAACATTGCGAAATTAAAGACGGACGATTGCAAAATGCCTGCCAAACATGTCAGCTTAAGAGAGAACATTGGTGGACAATGTATTTCGCTTCGCATCTACTGTCTGCCAGAATCCGTACTGAGTATAGTTCTTTAATAATAACAGCAATTATTATTATTTAATGGCAACTCCCATACAATTTAGAATTGTAAATATCTGATCAAATGTATAGCAGGGATCGTTTTATACGGATTTTGTTGAATAATTGCTATACTTGGCAGCAACAACACTATAACGGAACCGTATACACTGTAGCAAGCTGCCTTTTTTGAAATTCAGTTTTAACTTATCCCTTTTTCTTTTGAACCGGTCTCTACTTCTTTCTGCTCACTTCTTGAACACAACTTCAGCAAGATACTCCCTCCCTATTGCGGCAGGAACTGATCTCTCGGCTGTAAACAGTAGAATTTAAATGTAGAAATTAGTTTAAATCGAATTTTTGCTACTTTGAACTTATCTTTTTTCTATCATCTTAGTCGGCGTGTCCTCGTGTCCACCAGTTCGATAAAAATTTCTAGTCAATACACATTTGAAAACTAATTGCAGCTGTCGCCTATTCTCACTAATAACGCTCCTCGGAAAGGCAGTGCCGAGCGGTCTAAGGCGCACGTTCTTGTCGGAGGTTCGAGTCCTTGGGTCATGAGTCTGTGTTGTCCTTAGTTTTAGTTAGTTTAAGCAGCTTCTAAGTCTATGCACTTATTACCATAGTAGTTTGACGCAATAGGTTTACAAACATTCGAATATTTTCTTTTTCTTTTTCTTTTTTTTCTTTTTTTTTTTTTTTTTTTTTTCATCAGTTGCAATTTTCTGCGCATGTTTGATTTGTAACTTATATTTCTATATTGCGTGTAGCCAGGAAGACAGCAAAAGACAAATTTTGAATAACAGGTAAATGAATATTTAGTTTAATGTAAAAACATTTTATTTTTCTTGTCTGTCTCCCGTCGTCTTTATAATAAATTCAGTGCCATCAGTAAAATCGGGTGACAACTTTGTTTTCGAAAGTGCACGGACTAGAAATTTATTGTCATCCAATTGGTACACATGCCTACTCTGCAGAAATGAGGCACACTACCTATAAAACCTAGTCCAACGCAACTGAAATGAGATTTAAATATATTTCTACATTAAAATCCCAAAGTTTCAACAGAGTTGCTGCTGCGAAAACAATCCCTGAGTATGCAATGGGGCGCGAGTCTCTTGCTGGTACAATAATTCCATGACGCAACTCTTCGCCCCCGCAAAGTGCTCCTGTGTCCAAGCAACACCACCTAGAGAGAGAAGGCCGCGGCGCTCTCGTGTGACGTCACGCAGAGTAGGTCGCGGTCGCGTAGCTAACTGGGTGGCCGCTGGGGCACGGCTCACTATGCCGTAGTGACCAGCCAGTCAGCTACGAGATCGCGAACTACTCTGCGTGACGTCACACGAGAATGGTGTTGGTTCTGGCCTGACGATGGTGAATGAGTCGTATCACCGAAACACTGCCAGGGCAATCACGCCCCGTTGCATTCCCGAGAAGTAGCATCACACGTTCCAGAAATGGACTCGGGAAATAAAAACCATTCACTGAATTAACTTTTGGCTTCTATTTCGGGGGTCTTCGCTCCATGTGTATTTGACAATTTTTCACACTTTTCCAGAACGAGTGGCTGCCATTCATGGTTGGAGAGGCCAGCCAAATGTAGTAGCTTGGCATCTTGCTGTTTCAGGACGTCCAATTATATTAAGCGTAGTTAGTTGAAAAGCTGTGCATGCCTAAGAATCGAATCAGAATTTGCAGCTTTGGACCAGCGACTGCCTCAACCATTAGACTACGTGGACACGCTTCCCATCCTGTCTCAGTTCTCAGCCTGTCGAATACTGCTACAGTAATGGCCCTCGTCCTTTTTTCCTACTGCTAGCAGCTGAATCTGTATTCACGCAAAGGATCGGACGTTATGTACGTTCAAATTTTTACTGAGATGTGTGGTAACTTTAAAAATGCATATTGGCAACCAAAAGTAAATTAACAATTACTTATCATCAAGATATAATATCAAGTGACATTTTATGTATCTTTTATCGATTGACATGGATGAAGTGACAGGTAATGTGCCAACGTAATCAGTTTGTTTAATTTACCTTTCTGATGATGGTTCACAACCGAACCCGGTAAAGTTATAATTAGTAGCTGATGGTTGGAAAGTTGTATTTTAAAAAACGTTATTTATGTATCTGAACAGATATTGTCAACCTCCTGTCGACACAGTACGGTGTGCCTTTATCGGACATGTGTTAACAGACAACGCTCGATTCTTAGCGGAAATACAGGTGAAGCTGCAAGCATGGAGAAGAATGCACGGGGGACAATGTGATAGTAGCAAGCGGTAATTTGAGAAATCCGAGAAACGGGAAACATACTGGGATAGCCGCGTGGTTAAGGCGACCTCTGGTCCGAAATTGGAAGTCCGGCTTCTAGTCCCGGTCAGGCACAAATTGTCATCCATTATCGTTCAGTGTATTTCCAAAATTGCCAAGCTGTCTCAGATTGATGGGACGTCAACCCATGCTGGACATATCCGAATGAAAATGCAACAGGTACATATTTTGGTAATACCAGTCACCTGTGATGGCTAATTGTCAGAATAATCACTAAACGAACACGAGGATCCGAAACACAACTGAACAGCTAATGTGTCAAGAACCGTAGTCACAGAGGTCATGAAAAAGGAGTTTAGTAGAGCTAGGATTGAGTGATGGAGAGGAACACGAGCTGATCAACCTCTCAAAGTTCACTCCAAACTACTTTGCCACATCATTCTGAGAGATTTAAATGAAATCTCGTGGTACTGCGCTATGGCTAAACTCAACAACTCAAGCAAGCATGACCGAAGTACACCGGACGCTTCACCGGAAACAAGCAGATACAATCTATCGGCGAGTGGCGTGTGTCTGCCCGGCAAGAACATTCCTCATCAGGAATTAAGCTCCGCCATGCGGAGGAAGTCCGACGTCTGGCGGAGCACCACGGCTAACAAGTCTCCGGCGGTTTCTGATGCGCGGGCCGCTTGTCCGGGCGACTGCATCAGCATTTGAAATTACCCGGCGCCGGCTCGCACGCACTCGACGCGCGCATACATTACGCAACGGAGCACGCGGCCATCACTCTACCTGCCGTTCGCGTTGCTTGTCCGCTACAACCGCCCAGTCCGGCGAACACGCCGTGCTTGGACTACAATCCGTCCGACAGCGGCGCAGTCTGCAATACCGCAGAACCACTTGCCGCCGACTGAAAACCGCATTAGCAATTCCTCGTTTACGTAAGACGCCGTATTGCCCTCGGCTGCTTCGATGTGTTCTCGAGAGTAAGCAGCCAGCCAGCATTTGTGTCGCAGATGTGCCACATTCCTCTTGGGGGTGGGATACTCCACACTAAATACGAACAAAACTGGGCGCGGAATCAAGCTCGTCAATGAAAACTGGGGGAAAAAAAAGAAGAAAAAAAAATGTTGTCGTAGCTAATACAATCTTCTCAACCACTGGGCACTAAATTAAATTGATGGCGAAAGTTGAAAATTCTTGTTGTGGCAGGATTCGAAAACGCATCCCCTGGTTACTACTCTGTCCACTACGTCACCCAAACACTACGCACACACCTGCAAGGGTGTCACCACTCAAAGCATTTGGTCCATTCCCGACAGAGTACGAGCATCTGCACAGTGATCTTTCCTTTAGTGCAGATGTTCACCATATTCGCACTCTTACGTGAATCGGCGAAATACTGCGGCCGCGGCGGAGTGCATAGACGCGCTATGTTCCGATATGCGAGGCCGTTCCCCGTCGGGAGATCGAATCGTCCAAAACAAATGTTCAATTTTTGTAAATCTATCGGACCAAACTGCGTGGTCATCAGTCCGTAGCTTACAAACTACTTAAACTAAGGTAAACTAACCTAAGGACAACACACACACCCATGCCCCAGGGAGGACTCTAACCTCCGACGGCGGCGAGCAACCGCGCTCTCAGCAGCGAGGCGCCTTAGACCGCACGGCTACTCCAACGCGGTTCGAATCCTCCCTCGGGCATGGATGTTTGGGTTCTCTTTAGTATAAGGTAGTTTATAAGTAGTTTGTAAGTTTACGGACTGTGACCCCCCAGTTAAGTTTAACAAACATTGAATACATTGACTGTGTGTAAGTTGAAAATTTGCGCCTGATGGCTGGTGTGCTGAGGTAGTACTTGCAGGGGCGGTATGCGTTTTGTTTGGATGGCGTAGTGGATAGCGGAACTGTCCAGTAAACATTGGGCCCTGATTCGAACCCCAGCTTTCACCATTTATTTAATTCAGTGCCCACTGCCAGCTAATGTCGTAAATTCCCTTGTGTCTTGATTAATAAACAGTACAGGATCAAAACTAGCGCATGTCATTTGGCCACGTCTGGAAGTGATACCACATACATGTAGACCTAAATAGAGGCTGTCCCACTCAATTTTTTCATTCCAGATATCTTTGGAACTACAATAGATATTGAAAAAACGACTTTCTCGGTCGCAGGGGCTTATAAAAGTAAGCACAATGAGGCAGTCTAACACGTGAACAAATCCTATTTCCAAGACAACTTTTTTTATTAATGTAAAGCCCACACTTCTCATGTTATCGGTAGCGTCAAAAGTCACAAAAAGACTAGCGTCGGTTGCACCGCAATGTGTCAATTAGATCTGGAGAAACCGCGAACTGAATTTGACGTTGGAAATACATGAAGCGCGCTGCTAGCGCATCTCCCAAGACTCAACCGTGAGTCTTGCTCCAGTTTCGGGACGCCCTAGCTGCGATCTTCGTGTGTTTCAAACGTCAACTTCGCATCACAGTTTCTAATTGACACATTGCGATGCAACCAACGCCATTCTTTTTGTTTTTATGCTATTGACTGCGTAAGATATAATACGGGGTACCGTTTAAAAACATGTTGAAAATAATATTTGTTTACGTTTTACACTCTCGTAGGACCTAGTTTTGTAATCTCCTGCCGTGCGTCCATGGCCGTGAAAGTTGTTTTCAATATCTATTGTAATTCCAGAGATATCTGGGGTAAAAATTTGAGTGGTGCACCCTGTATATTAATCACGAGACGCAGTAATTTATCCTCATGACAACGTTCAAAAGAACGTCACCTACGTAAAATGCACATACGAATTAGTATCAATTGAAATTTCCACTTTCTCTCACACAATATCAGTTACGGAAAATTGATTTTAGTACCGTATCACTACATAAGCCCTTCAGCTGCATCATTCGTTCAATCTAACATCATTTCTGCAAATGTTTTTCTACTAGACATCATTCCCTTTCGATCGATAATTCGCTTTAGTAACTCCACATCATCAGCTGATGACTACGCTGTGTTCCATTTTTGTCTCGACCAAAGCCGTTCTCCTATTTCTCCCACATTATTTTCATTACTGCAACCTTTTACACAACAGGACCTGTATCAAATGTACAGACTTTTCCCACATCGAGGTTCACTCGTTCATCACATTGCACTCTTCTTTTACTGTCTGTTAATTATTTCCCTTCGACAATTCTATGAACTTAATTTAAAAATCCTCTAACAAGAGGATGCTTTCCTTCTACATTAATGCTTCAAGTTAGCAATTTAATTCTCAGAGGCAACATTATTACTAACAATTTAAGCTTCTCGTTGTACCTATTGATTACTATTTCACTGTTCATATCGATGACATAAATCATAAATCTTGAACTCTTCGCATCTGCATTTGAAACCATTTGTGTGTGCTGCTTCTTTTGGTTTTTTTTCATGATCAGTATTGTTTGGAATTTTGTTCCATGTTATAATAATGCGTACATAATGTATACTTCCAAATATTGTCAAAGCTTAGTTTGTGAGAAGCTTGTAGCTCTTGCCTGCTTAGAGTGATCCTTACATTGTAGTTTGGCCATTATTGCGATCGAATATTGCGATGGAATAGTGTTCTCTAGACGAGCATGCCTCATTAACTGGCGTGTAGTTTAATGTGACACTACTGCTCTCCGTATGTTAAACATGGCAAAAGAAACTGAACGCTGGATACTCAGGCGTGCTGTTTCAGGCGCTGCGTACCACCAACAGACATTTCCTTTCGGTTATCGGCTTGATACATGATCGTAACTGCAGCACGAGTTTATTCGCACAACGAATTGTGTAATAGCACTACGATTCTGAACAACTAAATCTTTCGTTTTGTCATTTCACCAAGTGGATAATGCTCCCTCGATGGAATGGGAAGCAAATGATCATCACACCAACAAAGTAAAGAACCTATACTGATCGAAATTTTGTACTCAACTGGTGAAAGAGCTACGAAATTGGATCTTTTGGCATCTGTTGATGGATATTCTACCTCCTGTGGCCTCCTCCCAGCACATCGTAAGACGTTGCAGTTATTCGTACAAAACAGATTAAAGAGATGCAAAGAGCCTAACTGCACACAGCTCTCTTTTAATTCAGTTTACTTATTTTAATACAACATTTGTTCCCAAATGGGGACAATTTTGTCCAGACTTTGCGTTAAGTTGTTAAAATAACTTAATACTTAGTAACATGTCAGTAAATCGTGCATGTATTGGTAAAGATACAAACCGAAAGCTTGACTTTTTAAATGACAATTTCATCACGAGGCTGTTACGACGCATCATCAAGAAGTGTGCTTTAGTAATTACCATTTGCAATGTTTTATTTCCGTGAGCTCTCTAAATTTCACTGTCAAGCCAAGTGAAAAGCACTGACGAACTAAATAATAAGATTTAGCAGGTCTGTCGAACGAATCAGGCCCAAGGCTATGACTGACGATAAAAATTTCGTTTCAAAAAAAGCATCTATGCTGGAAAGTCTTACACTACGGGTGAGGCAATTTTGCTTTCACTACTGGTACCAACCCCTGACATACGGTTGGATGTAATTTAAATATGATCGAAAATTAATGTACAAAAACTGTTTGTATTTCCTATTCTCTTCTTTTTCGATAACACGTCTCGCTCGAGCGATAATTGTTAGTATTATCAACAAGATGGTACACTGTGCGCCGCTTTATAAGGGAAACGAGCGTGCAAACGAATCGGGACGAGGTTCGTGACGCGAGCTGCGATCGAAATCGGTGGACGCTGGCAGCCGGCGAACTGTGGCGCGGCAACCCTGTGGCGCAGCCGCGCATGCGCAGAAGAGGCGTGAGGCGGCGCCATCCACGCCGCTTTCCAGAAAGGCAGCGCGGCGGTGTGGCGGTAGCCCCACCGGAGATAACGACGTTAGCCGAGTACTCGCGGGACACGCACGGCTCGCCCGTGACTACTGAGGAGAAAACTTGGCCGCACAACCCCACCTACGTAACTGCGTGGCTAAATAGCGCGAGGCATAACCGAATCCATTTTCCCGTGTAATTTCAGGGGGAAGGGGTGCTCTCTTGTCCAGTTAAAACACCTACGTACCTGGGAATGTATCGAATAATTCTACTACCACCGGGAAGTAATTTTCACAGTATTTTACCCACTTATTCTGCAATGCGTTTCGGGCTTTAGACACACTTTACATACGAGAAGGAGATACCGCTATTTCACACTTCATAGTTGCAACATTGAGGGTTTTGGTCTATCTTACAAGGCAATATACGCCACGGTTATGCAGTTATTGATGCAACATGCAAATTACGAATAGTAAATCTGTCGACGTGAAATACCCTAAAATATTCTTTTTTGGGGCAAAACAGCTGAATATTGAAATTATAAATATTGACAAACATCAGAAATTAACACTACTGAAACTATTAATAATCGTTGATGTCACAGCGTTCTACCACCATTTGACGACGTAGGCCAGATTCCAGGAAACATCAGACGACGTAGATCGAGCGAATCCGTTCCACTGCTGCTGGGAAAAAGGTTTTAGATTTAATGGACCAAGTCGTGGAAGGTGTTTTATTACAGGCGAAACGTTCGGTACACTTTTAGAGCATTAAAGTTGGGAGGCATTAATTTATTTGGAGAAAGATGCAAATGAAAATTTGGTACAACTTTGATGAAAATATCGAGACATTTACCTGATTTTATAGAGGTCACAGATGATTCAGGATAGCCGAACAGTGCCATGAACTCGCTGCAACCACACTATTGCAGACATTGAGGTCAGGGCAGTTAATGACAGCTCTGGAGTGCCAAATCCTCAAGAGTGTAGTAGTAGTTTCATGGACTAATGAAGTAAGTACTGTGTAATTTATGCCACTTTACCAATAAACGGGAACAGAATATACATAGTGTCTCTCCATAAGAATCATCAGGACTATTTTCTTGGGTGTTTTTGCATACATGTGCAGTTTTGGTTTTGCAACTTGAGCCCAAAGAAATACTGCTCGTGATGTCTTTCATGTGCTATTTCTCCTGCCCCTCCTTACCCCTGACAGGCTAGCATGTTAAAGTGTTCCTTCCATGATGTGGAGATGTGGGTCGAGGTTCGAGTGAGCCTGGCAGATTAACAAGAATGTCTGGTGTGTAGGCCAGCCTGAATATGGTTTTTTGGCAGTTTCCCACGATTTACTGGGTGAATTACTTCAGGTACTTGATTTGTGAACTCTTAGAAAATGAGCACACACTTTAACAATATATGCAGACAGGTGGAGACATATTCCCTCCTGGGGTACAATTGAGTGGTGACAGAAATGACATACAGCCATCCCCATAGTAACCATGCAAAAGCAGTAACAGCATACATGCTGACCCTGGTCAAAGCTGGAATAAGGTAAAACACAAAGAACAAGCCATCATGTGATCTACTTTCCACAAAGGGACCAGTTTGTTGCTCCTTATTCGATACAGCTTACAATCAATCATTGTCTAACGTGTCAGTACTAATGCAGTGACAGCACTTCCATTGTTGCTGATGACTACAAGTACTATAAACATATATATAATTTGATTAATTTTCGGCAGTCCTATTGGATGCACATGTATACCTCTCTTTAAAAATCATATTTGATTTTGGGAAACCTAAAGATGCTTTTCCACAACAGTGGGCATTGCATGAACGACTTGACAAGCTGTACTTGTTTCGTAGAACAAAAGAGCAAATATCTGCCAAAACACCAGGAAAAATGAGCTTGAGGACTCTTACCAGGGGCATGCAGTATATGATTCTGTCAGTATTCACTACAAAATTAAAGGACACGTAGGATACATCACTATTTGGAATTTGTTTAACCAAGCCTGAGCCCAATTCTTATTAAGATTTTATTGTTGTTTGGCTTCATCCAACCTCTAACAGTTTTACTATAATCAAACCCCAATGTCATTTATGAATGTTAATGTCACGGAAGCACATATATTTATCACCATAGAGAGCAATGGTATTCATTGCTTTCACTAATAGCTTACAAGTTTGAACAACTTTTTTTAAAGGTATTAAAAACTCACAATTAATAAGTCACTTTAAATGATGCACCCAAAATGAGAGGGATACAACCCCTTTTTGTTCAGTCTGTATCTAATGATAAAACTGTTAGATATATATAGTGAGTTATAGTTTATAAATGTTAAATATGTGATGCAGAATAATGATACTGAAAGTTGAATACCGCCAGAAAAAATTTAGATGAGAACTGAACTAATTAAAGCACTATCAATGGGAAGCAGGGCATTTGTGCAAAACAGTTATTTATCCAGACAACAAAAGATAGTAAACGATTTGGTAATTTGTTTTTAGTTGTGATATAACAAGGGAGTCTTAATACTCGTTTCTACTCCAAACAAACATACTTTACTTAATAAAGGTGGATAAAAATTTTATGTAATGAGTTCAATAAGAAAAAAAAAGAAAAAAAACAGCTACTGAAACAGAATCAATAAGGGATGTCAAGAAATCATCTGAATGATTTCCAGTTGCTATCATAAGTTACTGATGTTTAACTTAAATTCCAAAGTTTAGCAGGGTCAGATGTAATTACATTGCAACAGCCATGTGCTTTCCTTCCCAAGTTCCTTTTCCTGAATGATACATTCCACTTTACATTACGCAATTTATCTGAGTAACTCCAAGTTATAGCAAGAATGAAATAAGGCAGTTTGGCAAATTCCTCAATTATTATCTTCTCAATACTCCTCTACATCAATACAGAGTCCTTAACTACGCTGTCTTCTCAGAGTAACAGAGAAGAATAAAGTCAAGGTACACGTCTCTTACTGAGAAAAACAACACTTTAATTTTTGTTTCTGTATTTCCACAAACTTTGGTAAAGAGAAAGTGATCAAATTATTTGGAAAGACTTACGAGTTTTCACCATAGAGAAGATAAAATTTATGAAGAAGTAGTTATTACATAGATAAACACAAGGAAGGAAATATCGCAGTCCATAAAATCTGATACGTATGTCACTGACAAGAGATTCATAGGTGTGGCTGTACTGTGTGCAGAGGGGGGAGGGAGGGTGCAAAATGATGAAATTGGAAATGTGACACACTAGGTCCCAAATAAATGTAAACCAACTCACAAGATAAAATTAATACAATGATTTTAATTTTGATTAAAAGACAGTCATTACATTTGCGAGTGGGAAGGCAGTTACATTATTACTCCACACGTGTAATTTTTGAGCCAGTGTTATGTAACCTGCTCAGCTGATCAGTGTTAGGCCCCATCAACAAATAAATCAGAGGGAACAGCTACTGTGAACTACTTTCGTTGCTGATGAGTGAACCTCCAACAGTCCACATCACTGGTAATCCACAGGTGACACTGAAGGTCATGGTCAGCTAAGTGTCAAGATACTATTTATGTATTTTGTCTTCGTTTGAATCAAATTAGTGCTCAATTGTACTCCTGCTTACCATCCTGGAACATGAATCTTGTGAAAAGTAGAAGAATTCAAGAATGAAACACATGTGCACCAGAACACTTCAGCGACAGTCAAATTCTTGAGCAAGAATTGTGGAGATGAGATGTGTCCAGTTGGCGATGTATACCATCAACCACACAACTTTACGAAAGTGGAAAATCAGCATAAGAGTTGCACAGTACACTGTCATTCTTCACAATTTTCAAAACAGTCTTGATGTACACCATAACTCTTTAGCTCTATAACACTGTGGCACGCTGGCCGGCAGCAGATGCCTCTCACAATTTAATTAGTGCTCTTCCATTATTCTACGAAATCGAGGATCACCACAACGTCCACTGCTGAACTCTAGGACGGCAACATCCCGCTAGGCCTACCAAAGATGTAGTACTTTATTGTCGGTGCTCAAATTGAGGCTGTTGTGGCCTACAGATGGGGTGGCATCAAATTGTGTTTCACAGTAGGGTACAGATTAACCACCTGCATGGTTTCACTGTAGGGTACAGATTAACCACCTGCATGGTTGGCTACCAAGCAAGAAGTAATATGAAGTGGCAAATGAACTACCCTGAGGTAGAGCACAGTAAATTGTCTGTTGTTCAGGAGTAATATTGGAGATGTGGTTGCAAGCTGGAGATCCATTCACAGCACCAGTAACGTAACTGCTGGGAGACACAACACAAATACGTCTGTTATTGTGGAATAGCTGCCACAGCAGGATGGACTAATCTGCAGATGACTGTCAGCTGAAAGCTTGTGATTACAGAGTAAACAGTGTACTAATATACTACTGTACAACAACAGTGGTGTACCACGCGACGCAGATGACATTCGACAGAGAACCGCACCGAGTCCTCGAACAGCACCGTGTATATATACATACGTACGTATCCTAGTATCAGTCTATTGCACTTGCGACAATGTGGGGGAACTGATCACTTCACGAAATAACGAATAAGCGTGGAAAAAAGAAGTGGTATTGTCAGCCGAGGCAATGTCCGGATCGTCCTCGGCCCCGCTGCTTCAGACTTGTTCACTGAGCACAGTAGCAGCAGCAGCCTCGACAGTCGACGTCCAGGGGGCGCCACGGCACGGGACTAGTGGGCGAGCCGCCTGGCCGGGGGCTCACCTGACGTGCCACAGACCCAGGTTGAGCGTGCTGAGCTGCGGCAGGCGCATGATGCGCTCCAGGCCCTGCGTCGTGATACGCGTGCAGCCGTACAGGTCGATGCAGCGCAGGTGGCGCAGCGACTCGGCGATCGTGGTGAGCCCCTTGTCGGTGATGCGGTTGCACTGGCCGATGTTGAGCGTCTCCAGGTCGTGCAGCGTCTCGGCGACGCGGCAGACGCCCTCGTCGGAGATCTGGCAGGCGGACAGCGACAGCGAGCGCAGGTGGAAGAGGCCCTGCGAGACGTGCGCCAGCGCCTGGTCGCCGATCTTGTCGCAGAAGCTGACGTCGAGGTGCGAGACGCGCGACCCGCCCTCGGCCAGGTAGGCCATGCCCACGTCCGAGATGTTGTCGCACGCGCGCAGGTTGAGCTCGCGCAGCGACGACATCTTGGCCAGGTGCTTGAGCCCGCTGTCCGTGATGGAGATGCAGAAGCTCAGGTTGATGCTCTTGAGCGTCGTCAGGCCCGTCGAGACGTGCTTCAGCGCCTCGTCAGACAGCCGCTGGCAGTCCTGCAACAGATCGCAAAAAATACACACATCAGCGAGGAAGGCAAATTTTAAACAAAGTCAGAAAGATATCTCCCTCCAACTGGTGAAGTACAGTAATTATTTTGTCATGGTATGCATAGTTACACGAGGATAGTCCCAAAAGTCCAAGACAACAGATCGCAAAAAATACGCACATCAGCGATGGAAGGCAAAGATTAAACAAAGTCAGAAAGATATGTCCCTCCAACTGGTGACGTACAGTAAATATTTTTTTATGGTATGCATAGTTACACGAGGATACTCCCATAAGTCCAAGATCGAGAGATGATAGACGTTGAAATAGAGGGTGTCCCATTTATCATGTCTACCTAAAGGGCCCTACACACGATGCGATTTATTGGACCAGTTCGTTGGTCACCCGATAAATTGGGCTGTTTTAGGCGCCACCCGACCAACTTTCCTTGTCGGCCGGTCGGCTGCGCCTGACCACCTGATCTCCGATTCCCCCACTACTTCACCAGACAAATTGTACCGTGTGTAGCACTTCCCGACCAACTTCCATGCCTGAGGTCGTCTGCACAGCGAACACGCGAAAACAAAAACAGTTCGACAAACAGACACCTGAACACGGAAGCGCTGCGTGCAGTTGGTCGGAACGTGTATAGGTTGCTACCAATTGGTTGGTTCGTTGGACATCTTATTGGTCGTACATTAAATCGGAGCGTGTGTAGGGATCTTAAAATAACTCAAACAACAACACGACTTTCACCGGTTACCAATGTATGGCAAGGGCTCACGAATGAAAATATTTTGAAACATTCTAAAGCGAAAACGTATGTCATTATAAATTGAAATTTACAAACCTAGAGACTGTTTTGCATCTGCAAAATGTCAAAGACATTAAAGATGTAGAGCATTGAATTAAAATTTGTGTAGCGGTCGGGAATCGAACCCGGACCTCCATACTTACTAGGTAGACGTCTTACCACTAAACCACTACTTGCGATTGAGGCGCCTCGGAATAGTCTGTACAGTTTGTGGGGTAATCGTACTAAGAGTATTCCCAGGAGCCTTAATCGCTAGTAGTGCGGTGGTTTTGTGGTAAGACGTCTGCCTAGTCTACGTCCCGGTTCGATTCTCGGCCGCATCACAAATTTTAATGCAATGCTGCACCTTTATCATTAAAAGCATATGTGTTTGCGATGCAATCAACGCCATTGTTTGTGTGGTTTTATCATGCTATAGATGGAATAATGTAGGGCGTCCATTTAAAATCACTTAAGTTTGTGTTAAAAAATAAACATATATGCTTTCACTTTAGAATGTTTCATAATATTTACATTCATTTACACTGATACCGTTGAAAGTCATTTTCCATTAGCTGTTGTTGTTCCAGAGACATTTTGAGAGGTCAAGATAGAATGGCACAGCCTGTATATCTCTGAATTACAAATTACACGACCTATGGAGCATGTGTGTCAATTAAGAAGATGCCACATTGTTTAGTATTAGTTTGGCAGCCATCAACAGTGAATGTTGTGACTGAACTTGTGAAATTGGAGAAAACTGGTCATTCTCAAGTAATACAATATTTATTTTTTGAAAGGCCTCAGCGCAGCCAATATTAAAGCTGAGCTAGATTCTACTTTGGGAGAGTCGACTCCTTCGTTTACAATATTAAAGTATTGGGCAGCTCATTTTAAACGAAGTCATACTAGCTGCCAAGACCAGCATCGCAGTGCTTGACGACTCCAGAAATGATGAACAAAATCCACAAAGCGGTAGTAGATTATCGTCGTCTGAAAGTGGACGAACTATCAGATATAGTATGTAGGCATTTCAAAAAGTGCGATACAGCCAGTGGCCTGCATCCCCGCCCTTAATAAAAACAATGTGGCGTCTTCATACTTGAAACATATGCTTCACAGATCGTATACTTTATAATCCAGATGTAATTTCGACAACGACTGCTATCTCATAATTAATATAAAAAGAAAAAATGTTATCTGAGACAAATCGGTCAATGATTCTATTCCTCGTTTTAGAAAGCATTCTATATTCGTCACTGGGTACATAGCATATTATCTGAAAAGTGAACATGAGAAAACTTTTGCCATGTTTGAGCCGCGTTTTCTCACACTTGAGCGAAAACAGTGTCGTCACGATGTTTCAATTGATGTTTAGCGAAGTTTAGCAGCAACAAAGCTTATGTTTCGCACCGTTTCATAACCATGGATGAAGACACCAAAGAAAGGTCATGACTCAATGTTTTATTATTATTATTATTATCATGTACATGGTATAATTTTGACTACCTTGAAAAAGGAAAAATACTATCAAGCGCATTATGCGAACATATTAGAACATTTGGGCGAAGAAATCAAGCAAAAATGACAGCATTCGACCAAGAAGAAAGAGTTGTTTCTTCAGGGCAATGCGCCAGCTCACAATTCCGACATTGCAATGCCCAAAATTCATGAATTAAAGTTTGAATTGCTACATCATGCACCCTGTTCGCCAGATTTAGCCCCTTCGGATTATTTTCTGGTCGAAGATTTTCAAAAATTTAAAACGGATTTCGGCAGTTAATGGCTATATTGAGGATTTACGACAGTTCTCATTATAAAAAGGCTATTGAGCTTATTGAACATACCAGGGAAAAGTGTATAGAGCTGGAAAGATATTATGTTGAAAAATTTTTTCTCCAACAGAGTGGCATTTTCTTTGTTGGGTCGGGTACTCATGGAAACACTCTTATAGATAAAAAAAATGAAGTTAGTCTTAAGCAGTAAAGATTTTTTTCTGAATGCACAACTTTGAATTTACCCACGTCTCCTATCTCCAACGTAAAAGGTAAAGACCTCATTAACCAGGAGGCTGAACTTTATGACTGGGAAAGAATTACAAATGAGTCCTACAGCGATCAACATTAGATCAACTCCAATTTCTTGTAAGTTACTTTCAACTTAACATTCGAAATGTTTAGTTCGTCCGTTTTCCAGGCGATAGTAGTTTTACGATATCGTATTTAAGAGAGGGAAAATAACAGAAGAGGTCGTTAAAGGTGTTTCCCACAGATTTCTTGCATCCACACACATTCTCAAAGACGTCCTATTTAAAAATTCTTTGGTTGGCCTGCGATCGAATGCACGATATTTGCATATGTAGTCTTAAATTTTAACATTGAGCATCTGAGCCAAGCTAGAAAGTCATAAAACTTTCCTGGAGGTCACTTAATGTACGGAATTTGATGTTAATTCTGTACCAATGTGATATTCTAGAATTTAATGTTATTCTATAAATCTGTGCGTGTAAAACCTCAAATTTTAATTCCTCCCAAACATGTACCTGAATTGATTCTCATACTGAAACAATGCAAAAGGAAATACTATGTACAACACGAGCAGTACCATGAGCTTCCATCAGAAAATGAGCGCCATAATATCAGCAAAGGGTCCCCGCCGTCGCCCATCCCTCATGCGAAGGAAAAAAAGCTATTTTAGAAACAAGGCCAAGTTTTTAGAAAGGTGAGAAACTAATCTATTTTATAGCTAATTGAAAATCTATATGCCTCCTCAAAATATTAAAAATACACCATACCTTAGGGTCTACCTTAATCGCCCCCCATCCCGCCACCCTTAGGAAATATCAAAATGTCACACGAGTACCCCTGAATCCGACTAAAACAAGGCAACTGCTGTACTTCCAGTGGATCGTATCTACTAGTTGCCTGGATTATTTCAAAGTTTCTTATGAATATGGCCGAACAAAACCTTCCAAATAAATAACGCAAAGCTAATAATGAAAACGATTAGGAGATATCTAGGACTTTATTTGAAACACGTATCAATCACTATGTGAAATACAACTCAGTCAAGTGGTAAAGCATCAAAAATCGAAGAGCAAGTAAGATTATCTACACATGTCATAACTTACTGGGCCGCTGTAGGGTACTTATAATAAGACATGCACGGTTCTACTAGCAATACAATGTGTAGACACGAGGTTTACGAGCTGGACGAGAATAGATGAACATGTAGAAAGAAACACTTCGTCATCTGGCTGAGTTCGATAGCGTCACAAATGTTTTCTTTGAGACCATTACGAATCATGTATGTAAGTTATAAAGATCTTACACGATGACTTATGAAGCAATTTTGGTCATAGAAATGTGTAAAGTTACATGCTTCGAGCAAGCTACCTTAAAGGCTACGGGAATTCAGGCGATAAACAATGTTCAGTACAAGACCCCCTTCGTTCCCCCACCATATACATTCATTCAAACACCTACGCGCATAGAAAAACACATTACGATGTAGAACTGTAGATATTACACGTAAATTATCACTTTCCATTTCTTTATCCGCACAAAAGAAAAGTTTTATAATTTGGAATATTGGGAACAAAAGCAGGCTCTGTTACGTAATCAAAGTCTTCTGAGAATCACAGCACTGAGTGACTTTATCTCGAGAAAGATGAAGAATGTATTACGTAATTGCCATGTTAACTCTTTTAGTGTTTAGAAGACATGACACGAGTGGTGTACCGTCAGATATAATGTATGTCCTGAAATTGGTGGCAACGAAATTTAATTTATTATGTCATGTACATAATTAACACCAACTTAAATTTAACGCGCGTAAAAGATTTCCGGGGAGTATTTTGCGAAGATTTTCGATGAGCATGATAACTGAACCCCATTCTTGATTTTAACATCGCAGTGGTTGTACGCAATCATCATTGTTCCATCTATTAACCAGTTCATCGAGAATTCATGTTTGGGGGCAACTCGTATCACTCAACAATGGGAACCTCATCCACCAAATAAAAGCATTGATGTATTTTCTTTGAAAAGGTCATGATCAAAATAATTTCTCCCTTTAGTCTCACTTGAGTGACGATATGACTCCTTATTGACTTATCAACGAAGCGTTAAAATTATCATATTTCAACTTAATATAACGAAAATTTTGAGTTTACTTTCAAATTGTCACAAGTGCTGTTCCCATTGAATAACTTACGCGCGTTGTATTATTTTGTTAAACTTCAGCGATACGATACAAATAAAGAGAATGGTACTATTCTGTTCTATAGTTAGTATCTAAAATGGCTGAAACTGTAGGAAAAAGTCATATTGAGTGATATGTAATTGAATACTGAATGCACGCAATTTCAATCCATAAATCAGTTGAATTTCATAAGAACATCGCACAACGTACGTAACGTGCAATCATGTTAAAAAAGAAGGCCTATCCAAACCAAATGTCGTGTAGTCAATTCTTATGAACTCGCTGCCCGATATATCGACGAAAGTGGAGCAAGCTTACCTTTCAGAACTTGTACCAGTGATTACCATGTTGTGTACACTCATTAGTTACATTAAATCCACTAAGACCCCTCACACATCTGAAGCTCTTCGACACAAATCTTGGATATTATAACAAACTGATCTGCTGCCTTTTGATCCGAGACTTCAGCAAGAGGGCAAAGAAATGAGCGGAAAGCTATAATGAACCATGAATTGGTAATTGCCACCTGGTATTAATATAACGCTGTTGTCAACATTTACCGCTAAATATAATATATAGTTACCCTATTTTTAATTACTGACGGACAGTTGTTGCTTCTACAGAAGTCAACCGGAATACGTCAAATTTCGCACATTTTCGCCCAATCCTTACGCCTTGCTGAAGGCGAATGAATCTATTTTTTTTTTTTAATTCATGTAAAGTAATACCGCATACCGCATTGTATGTGATGACCACCATGTCTACGGTACGTTAAAACCTAATTCTTCTTCCTTCCTTTTTAATACCGTAACCTGTCTAATAACAAGCAAAAATGTTACATCCGTCATACCTAAACTAGCTAACACATACGATAAAAATGTATAAGAATTAACTACCAAAGTTTAATAACTGCTTGTATGTGGCTATTTGGGTAGAGACCTAAAACACAATCAATCATTTAAACGTCACGTGACCTATTAGAAATCGAATACTAACGAAAAAAACTCCTGTTCACTCCTTACCAAATCCCACTACATTGCACACAAGCAGATACGTTAACGCAGTTATAAAACATAAGATTTTTAAAAATATTTTTAGACACTACCAACCACATATATGTAATAAAACATCAACATGGCAGAAACGTCCTATTGATTTGTAGCAATATGCTTTTAATGTCTAATTTAATTTACAAAATATATTTTTCTGGTAAGGAAACGGTTTTGTTTGAACATATTCGTAAGAGCGCCATCTTTTAGTACCAGTACTGATTACGCTCCCTGAAAATATTGTTTTTCACCATAATATGTTGCGTAATTCTGAGATGTTTATAACACCCTCCTCAGACACGTTATGAAAGAAGGGATCATATAAAACAATAGACTGGCTGGGTGAGATTAAAATAGGTGAAAACAAGCAATCTCGCACATACGGACGACTTAAGTTATGATGTCAGGTTCGATTGAAAAGTTGCAAACTGATGTTTCAGAGGTAGAGCAGAGCTGTCGGGGTTATAGTATGTACATCAGCACCCCCAAACGAAAGTAATGTCTGTGCGAAAGAGATTTAAACAGATTGAGTGCCCAATAGGAGAAACAAAATTAGAACATCCTCACAGGATGGCAACGTAGTGAAAGTACTGGGATCAAGGAGTAGCAAAGCTAATGCAGTGAAACTAAGATCTACTCTCTTCTGCAAAAAGTAAATCAGAACCAACACTGAGTTAGAAGGTAACATGTAGGGCCTGGTGAGACACGAAAGTGGGAACTCCAGACGGCCAAGCGTTTAAGAAATAAAAGGATCTTTGATGCGGATCTATCATCATATCCATCTTATCAACTATCTCTGTGACTGCGTGTTTAGGAAGCGGTGTTTGCCTCACCGGTAAAAGATCAGTTCGTATTGAGAAGGTCGCGGGTTCAACTCCACCCGGAGGCAAATTTTTTTCTACTCTTTGGCAATGTGTACACCTACATATTGTTGGATTAGATTAATTACAGCACGCATGGAGGCATTTAAACAATCATTCTTCCCACACTCAATACGTGAATGGAATGGGAAAAAACCCTAAGAACTGGTACAGTGGGACGTACCCTCTACCATGCACTCACAGTGGTAGACTGACGTCACAATTAACCGCAACATCATACAGGTTATTTTATTAATTTATATAAACAAAAAAAGAAAGAGCATTGGATGTAATTCGGGACTACAAACATTTAAAAAGTGACTCTAGTTAATGCGTCCTTGGGGACATTCTGAGTAAAAATAAATAAATAGATAAATAAAATTAAAAAAAAAATTGCTGCCAGGCAGAATCCAACCCGCGAAGCTTTTAATAAAAATCTGCCTTTTACAGCTGAGAGAAACACAGCTTTCTTAACAGATTCTCTCAGGGGCAGTTGATAAGGTGCATATGGTGATAGATCCATTAACAATTCCTTTTATTTCCTAAATGCTTAGCCATCTGGAGTTCTCACTTGGTGCACTTTCATATCTCACCACGCCCTATACACCAAAAATCTGGACGAATTCGGCAATGACGAATAGGCGTCCTCTCCTTTTTAAAATTCTAGAAAATATTTCTTGTAATTCCTTCCTTTGCTGTGTATAACCTGCTGGAAACTGGCAAGCAATTCCAAAATTATTATCCAAATCGCAGAACGACATGTTGACCATAGCTGTTTATTAATTCTCAATGCTACCGGTTTCGGTTATGTACCGTTGTCAAGCGTTAGCAGAGATTAGCTAATAGCTTAACATGTCGGAATATAAAAATACAAAATTATAGCACAAGTATTCGTTGTCATTGCTCAAGTTATTGTCACAGTAGCTGACTGCTATATATTATCAAAATCCATTATTGGTCATCTTGTGGATCTGTGCCTGCTGTCAACAGACTACTCACCTAACATCGTCATTTTTGAAGCGCTTGTTCATAAAACAATGATTTCTAACTGCTGGGACGGAGTGATTCTCTTTCGGTGCCGATTATGTTTTCCTGCACAATTATCTCTTTGTAGGCTACTAAATAAGTACTTGCTTAAAATTATTCGTAACTTTTAGTCACCAGAATTGGCACCTAACATCCTCTGGCGTCTGTATTGTTTACGGCAGTTATTTTTACAAACGGCACGTGCTTAAAAGTATACAAAATTTACCGAATTCTGTTGCATCTCAAGAAGTGAGAATCCGAGTGAATGGGTATAGCACAAATGAAATCGAAGTTTTCTGATCATCCTGTCAACGTCGAAGCTTCGACAAGAAGAATTTTGAAAAGATCACCAATACCTGTTTTTGTAGTAGTTTTCAAACAATTAAATTTTATTCTGCACAAAAATTCTGGAAATTCAGACGTAAAAGATTCAATGAGGTCGCAAATCGAAAAGAATTTTCTTATGCGTTGTGGACACAGTTTGTAGACATCCGCACAACCAGATTCTTCGACCGAGTAAGTGATATATTTCGATAACCAATTTAGAAAATCACTGGCCGTACCCTGAATTGCGGTTTCACTCGTAGATAAATAACCATCAGTGAAGTCAGCAATTAAGAATATGACTACACTGGAAAGAGTCTGATGTGTGAAAACCAGTTTCTGACACTTCAGTATTAATAAAAGACTTACAGATTTGTTGTTTTGAATGTTTAAGTGTCAGTGGTAAAAAGGGAAATAATTAAATAAACTGAAAAATTACGACAAACCTATCTTCGCCCAGAAACTATCAATACAGTCTTTGTACAGACTAATCCTGCCACAACACAATATGTGCAAACCAGATTCAAAGATGTTAAAGAGTGAACCAGCTTCTAGCCTTACCTGACATAATCAAAATAATTTCAATCAACAAACTTGAACCATTTGCACATATGTAACTTACCAAAATACGTAAATCCACGTCATATAAGGTGAAAAATGACATAATGTCATCTACTGCAGTGGATCGTAAGAAAGATCAAATAATTTATTTTTTATTTGAATATTTTCGGATCTGCCACGTAAGTCGACAAGATAGTCCTCTTCTACTGCATCTTAGGCTCTACTCATTTTTCATTCTGAACTTTTACTGCGGTATCGCGCCACGTACTTTCGCCGCGCCCCGCCAAGCAAGCTAGCTAGCATAGCGCAGCGTTCTTAAGACGTCGGCCACTAGCGCCCTCTGCTGCAACCCCGCTCGCGGCCACCACTGAACTGTATCGGTCACTTGGCAAGAGGACAGGCACTATATAAGACTCTTATGAGTAGGCCGGCTTATACCCAGTCTTCTAAAACCATATACCGCCTGCATTCCACTAGTCTTCAGTTAACAAAGTATTGTACTATCCCTAAGAAATATATATGTTGTTCTAATCTAGCTCAGTGTTTCTAGTTTCTGCTGTCCCACTGGCTGGTCACCTCAGACTTTGTACCCGCACATGCGTGCGTCCTACATCCTACTTTCCTGTGTCGGTCTCCCTCCACTCGGCAACAGACACCCAGAACAACCGGCGGCGACGAGACACAAAATTTACCATAATTTATAGCCATCGTAGTCGACTGGTGTTGTAAATCTTGAAAATTTCTTCAGAAAAATTTGAGTAAACCCCAAGTTTATGCTTACTTCATCACACTTACTTCAAGCTCTCGGGAGTTAAAACACAAACGAAGAAACATTAATTATCGGCAAAGTACGATCAACTTTTTTCAGTCCACCATTGTCTTGGCGTCCAACGACATTCAGCTCGTGTCACATTTACCTCGACTTCAGACACTCATACCTCACCAACGGATGGTAATCATTCGATGGGACGATTTGTTTTTACTTTATCCATTTGTCTACCCATCACGGGTCCGGAAAGGCAGTTTTGCACATAAAATCTGAATTAAATTCTAAAGATGTACATAAAAATGGTGTATTTAACTAAGCAATATTTGCCATAATATTAATGCCATATCCGACTTTAATCACATATTCACATCTTAAGACGGCTAACCTTTTGAACGACACACGTCTTGTTCAAAAGGTCAGCCGTCTTCTTCAACAGCATATCGTGAGATCCAGCAATCTATAATAGTTTCACTAAATTTTTTGTTCGGGTAAATTCTTGAAGAACATGTTACATCTGCGACAGATTCTATCATCTCTCTTTAGATCTCAGCGTAACAAGAAAACCATATCTGGGACGTTCTTTGCTTTATAATAAACGTCTCGTGTAAAGCGCATGTGTGAGACCCATGCAAGCCAGATGAATATTCTAGTTGTGATTTTGTGTCATATTTATTTCGTAGAAACTGTGTCAAACACAAAAGTCTACACATTTTATGTGAAGAACATTAAAATCATTACAAGACGATACGCCGTCTAGTCGTATAGGAGGTTGGAGCTGACATCTTGCTGAGGAAGACGTTAGCCATTTGAAGATGGTTTTGTGTGCCCGAAAAAGATTATAGCTTTACAATGAAAAAATGAATAAAGTGTGGCTAGTTGCGGTATTCACAAATATTCAGGAATTAAGCTAGTTTTCTTATATTTCGTTGTGGTATTCGCCAACATTCGGGAATTAAGCTAGTATTCTTATATTTCGTCTATCGTTTCAAATCTTCGCCCTTTCAACGCGATTTTCAACTTTGGGAATTAAAAAAAAAATGTCGGCAGGGAGATCTAAAGATTAGGTGGCTAAGGCACAACAATGATAGCGATTGTTTTCCCCGTCACTCTTTAACAGGGAATAATGTGTGGGGGCGTTATGGAGTGGCAAAAGCCATTAAATGTCTAGCCACATTTCAGGCGGTTCCCTCTCACATTTTCACGCAGAAGCGTAAATACGTCCCGACAGTGTCATCGATGAACCGTGTGTCCATGAGGAACAAATTCATAATGAACTAATCCTTCAAAGTCAAAGGAGACTTTTTGGCATTCGAACAGACCTGACGAGATGTTTCTGCCAATGAAGAACCTCTGCCTACCCGTTCTGAAGATTGAACCTTGGTGTCATAACCGTACACCCTCGTCTCAGGTTTTCATTAGTTTTAAGTTGACGTGTTCCTCCTCCGTCATCACGAAATTCGTAGAATGTGCGACATAACGCTCAACTTAGTAATGCTCTGAACTAAGAGATATGCTGTAATGAAACTTCCAAAAGTTATACACATTCAACACAGGCGACTGCACAATACTTTCGGAACAAGAATCTACTTTAGATAAAGCTAAAATTATGTCCTGAACCAGAAGGTTAGCTTGAAGGTCACAAAATTTAATCATCACTATTCCTCCCGTCTTTTTCTGACCCTCGAAATGGTTTACCCAGCCAGTTGCAAAGCAACTACTGAAACCGAATAGCACTGTATCTCGGTATTTTTCACACACATTTATCATTGCAGTATATGAAGGGGTAAAGGAAATAATCTCGCACCGACTGATGATCGAAGGTAGGACCCGTTGATTGGTTGCCTATCACTTATCAATTTTATTGCGTTAATAGTTTTAGTCTACGTGCTTGGGTTGACTCTTAAAACACTTCCATTTTTATGAAGATTAAACGATATCAAAACTATGGACACTCAGTTAAATTTACTAGAATAACAACAAAAAGTATCGCTGATAGTAAGAAAATTCAGTTCGATAGAATCACAGTTAGTGCTGGCATTGGCAGCATTCACAGAACGTGCTTTGCGAATTACCTCTACTGTTGTGTGTCTGGTATAATGAAATTTATGTGCGTCCATTTGGTCCCTGCACATTCTAAATGTGGAATCTAAATAGCAAGCCTAAATAACAAAATTATATTTTATGTTTTGAAACAGGGTCTATTTCTAAGGCCTTATAACGTTAATACAAAATGAAGTGCATCTCATGACAACCACAAAATAAATATTGCTGCAATACAGAAGTATTATTTTTTGTAATGCTCTTGTTCATTCGACTAAAAATCGATTGGCCTGTTTAATATACGTTTATAACAACGTAAATTTTAATTTCTTGTTATGTTGGAAGTATGTAGACGTAACAATATATAATATAATATATATAATAATATATTAATAACAAACCTAGCAGTAAGTTTCTCGTAACAAAATCGTACCGCTTACTGGTTAATACCTAATGCACGAGCGGACGAATGGGCGTCATATTTAAACAATAGTATGTCGAGTGGGGAAAACTCTGACAGAGTTTCAGATTGAAACTGATGAAAATGTGATGTATTCTAAAAATTTCGCTTACATATTGTGTTGTTGTAAAGTCAATAAAAGAGTTCCTCGCGTGTCTAAAATTTGGAAATATCGGCAGAAAATTTATTTTCGTAAACTGATCATAGTTGCTACTGCACATGAAACTAAAATCTAAACATTGTATAACATTTCCTGAACACGTAGTTGCCTCTTCCATGTTTGTACACTGAACATTTTGCCGGACATGATAATATAACGTGAACTTATTCAAGGAGTGGAGACATCGAGATACAACTTCCTGCTCAGACCATATGCTTCCAATATTTTATTCATACAAAATTGAAAATTTACCCAGTGAATTTTCTTTTGCTCTGAGAATCTTCTCCGGGGAATGTGCTCGTACTTATTCGTACAGTCCATTTACACAACTTCAATTTTCGGCCACACACTGCATCAGAAATTAGCATTTATTCATTAACACAGTCACTCTGACAGGACTCATTGCGCACATGACTGGCATGTACGGAAGTTTTGTCTTCCTTGAGTCAACAAAATTCCGTTATTCAGGGCGTTACTACCGTACTTTCCAAGTTAACAGTGTACCCGCGACGAATCTTCCCTCACTTGCCAGAAAAAACTTGTTTCCAGTACTTCTGGATATCTTGCAACATGCAGTTATCTTTGAGAGAGATGTTAGGAAAAATTATATCTTGTCTGAAATTTATTTACTGTAATGCCAGCGGATGTATTAATTTTTTTGTTCCTTCTTTTTCTGCTATCAGATTATGTTAGCAACTACAAACTTTCATTAATTTGACAAGGTATACCAAATGCAGTATCAGTGTTGTTAATGAAGGGAGAACGTGTCTGTCGCCGTTATATTTCCACTCTAAAAGGCGTGTAAGCAATGACTCTTTTAACGATAAAACTGTAATAAGAGAGAGAAATAAACACAGAAGTACTGTTGTAAACGGAGAATACTACTACTTCGCATAAGCTGCTCCGCACGTGGACCTAACTTTAGTAAACTTGCTCAAGACAGCAAATTTACTTTATCCCATTGATTTTTAACACAAATACGCACATTTCATTGTAATATACACTTTGAAAGTGAAAATTAAAGTAAAAACTAACAAGGAATGTGAGATTTTACTTCAAAATTTTTAAAAGTATCCGGACCCATCTAAGATTACTTGCCGACCTCTGGTCTATATGGTCGATGTTGTGGTGTGAAAATGCGATTCTACATGGCTGTTTGAGCTAAGCGATTGTCTCTACGGACGATGCTCTATTATTCACTTTCCAACGTGGACTTCCCATTGTTAGAAAGTCCTTTTTAAATTATCAAAGTCTCATTGACCTCATTGTACAATTAATATTTAATATCGGTATTTTAATTCTGGTGTTCACGTATTAATGTTATGATTCTGAAACGATAAGACACAGTGGTAGAGTGCCGTCTATGAAGTCAAAGGTCGTGGGTTCGATCCCCGCAAAGTTCTACGATTTTTATCTGCAATGTTGCTGATGTCCAAAATCTCGAATAGCAACATGGTTCGGAATCCACGTCAAACTGTAGGTCCCCCTATAACTGGCTGTGTAAGTCAGGTCGGAGGAAGGCAACGGCATACCACCTCAGGACCATGCCTAGTAATGCACTGTGCTGTTCAAACCAATCTTTGGATTGTTGACTATTTTACCTTTTAAGAAGTTGTATAGCTAAAATTAATGTTTGATTTCAGCTGTAGACGAGAAAAACTTCAAATCTCAGTTCCACTTCACATTACTCGTAATGACGAAACTGGCTTCCTGCCTCGACTCACGTGATTTACAAGGAAAGTACTTGGGCTCGAACAAACACATATATAATGTAAAGATCCCTTATTGCTCTAGGAATACTCCCGCATCTGCAAAACTCTGCAGTCGTCCGTTAGAGGCCTCTGCGTGAACAGAAATATGTGCATAAGTATCTCTGTTGTAACAATAACACATAATGATGATAATAGGGATGATAATGACTCATTTCAAGCGGTAGTGCTACGGTAAGTGCGGGAAGAGGTGATGGAAGCAGTGGCATTGAACACCAACAGTCTTCCGAGAAGAAGGTTGAAGTCGCAACTATCATCACGGCTTTGATAACAATACGTTAGAGAACATGTACGATGATTATTACATAAGTTATAGTTAAGATATCTGCATTACGTATGGCGTCTACAATTACATCTACAGTGCTATCTAGAGCATGGTTGCAGAGCTTTGCAGAAAAACGACACCCACCACCCCATTGAGATGTACGTAGAGATCCTGCAAGCAAACGTTCATACAGATGTCTGTTCGAGTCCATGTACTTTCCTTGTTAGATGTTGGTTTCAGTAAAATTACGTCACGCAAAGTCTACATGGTCTATGTGTGCATGCGATTGTTTATCCTACAAGGCTGTCTGCGGCTTAGCTATTGTCTTTACGGACCGATTCTTTATTATTCACTTTCCAACCTGGGACTTCCCATTGTTAGAAAGTCCTTTTTAAATTATCAAAGTTTCATTGACCTCGTTGTACAATTAATATTTAATATAGATATTTTAATTCTGGTGTTCACGTATTAATGTTATGATTCTGAAACGAATACTTGTACTGCAGAGCGAACAGAAAGTCCTTGGGAGGCAGCGCCCAGCGCCTTAGCCCAGCACGGCTCGCAGCTTATGAAACATGAACGCGACGCCAGACGCCGTCGGCGACGGTGGCACTGGCGCCTTCCCCCTCCCCTCCCCTTCCCTCTGCCGTCGCGTCAGCAGGAGGAGGAGGAGGAGTGGGGGGAGAGTGAAGGGAGGAGGGGGGGCGTCGTCGGCACCAGCGCCGGCATCGATCGAAATTTAATTTCGCATAAAAAAAAGACGGTCGCCGGAGCGCGGCAGCTACTGGCGAAAGCGCGCCGCCTCCCTCGCGCGCGATTACACAGAATTACGGGGACTCGTCACGGCGGAGACAAAAGCACTTGCATCACGGCCGCCGTCTCGACTCAGCTGCCCGCGTTGCGTAAACGCGCAACCAGGGGGATAAAAAAAAAGGGGGAGAAAAAAGAGAGGCACGGAGAATGAAAAGCAAGCTGCGATCCGCGTTGCGCTGCTGCGAGCAGTGTCGCAGCCTGCGCCAACGCAACCGGCCCGTATTAGACCGTACCGTGCATTCTTGTGAAACGCGGAATGCAAACATCCTACGGCGCGGTGTTGCAAAAGTGGATTGAATTAATAAAATGGGGAAAGGAGGAAATTAGTTGAATAAAGTGGAACTCTTGAAATAATAAACAAACGCGGCACTGCTGCCGCACCAGCGAGGAAGCGTAGTGGTGATATAGCATTCACGAAGACAACGGTTAAAATACCCGTTCGACCATACAGTTTTCGGTTTTCGGTAATTTTTCTATTTCGTTTCAAAGGCCACGGCTGAATGATTTCTGAATGCTTTGGTGAGGCGAGTGTCAACAGCCGTAATATATTTCATAAAATGCATTTATTAAAAAAAAAAAAAAAACATCAGCTGTTTATTAAAAACCTTATACATCTACCAGTTTCGGTCATGGACCATCTTCATGGATAAAAAGGTGTTAAAACAAAATGGTAAAATTTGATGTATGTATTTTATTTGATGCATTTTACCATTCTGTTTTAACTGAGGAACGTTAACGTTTAATCATTAAGGTTTCAGTACAGTGAGAGTGATACGTAGGAAACGTAAATGGAATGCGGTAACTACTGTATTTAACGTACCAAACCAGCCACCACAACTATAGGTCAAGGAGAAACGTAAGACATGGCAATAAAACGAAATAAGCAATGAAACTGTTTTTCAACAAAGAAGATCCCAATTTCACAACTGTTGCTACAGCTAAACCACAAACTTCAAGAATAATAAAAAATCCTTTTTAAGCTAATGTAATTACACTCAAAAGAATATGCATGTATAAGAAAGACGAATGGAGATGACAATGTGCGAATTATCAGACTCCACATCGAATTGATACGCGTCAAAAATGGCTTCTCATTGTAAGAACAGACCATAATAGAAATATATGGTTCTCCTATATTTATATTCTGCTTACTTTCAGCAGAATAAGCTGCAAATATATTCGTAAGTATTTGTTCATGACGAAGATGTCCTTTATACCAATAAATCAGTTAAATTCGGCTGTTTTTACATTAATTTCCGTATTATGCATTTCTCTTGATGTTTTACTAATGCTTGTAACGCAAAAAGTATAGCAACTGTTTCGTTAATTATATACAAAAATAATTATAAGCAGACGTCACTCCCTCGGCGGCTTGCCCACCGCTAGGAGCGCTTGTATCGTTGCAACTGTCAGTTGGAAACAACTTTCACAGCAGTGAGTGTCGCGACTGTATGACGCTGCTGTAGTGGGGACTTTAAACTTTACATTCCTTTCTTTTCCACGTTATGAGTGTGACAAAATACGTGTCATACCATATAAATTCAACGTCGGGTACAGTACGTTACTCGATAATGTTACACTTTCGAAGTTCGTATTAAACAATCTAATAGATTCTTCAAAATGAAATACTTAGATCGCGAATTAAAAATTTATTTAATGACGACTGGTTTCGCTGAACTGTGTCAGCATTATCTGGTCATATAAATTTTAAGAGCTGCTCATCTTATTTAAAAAAAAGTAGATATAAAATAATAAGTGCAACATAGCACTTACTAACCATATAAAAATATACAAGTTAAAACATGACAGCATACAGCTTATTATATTCTTGTTTCCGCAATGTTTCATTGTATTTTATTTCATGGTGTTAAGAAGGGTGACTGCACATACTTTATTAAGACAAATACTAATGTGTTACATAACCAATCATTTTTATCTTGGAACACACCAAATCCTTTATATCAGATGGCGCCTGGTTCCATGTCATTAATTTTGCGTCGATTCATAGTTTTGATAAAAAAGGCCATGTTTAATGTCAGACATGATTTACCATAATCCTTATAAACTAGTTCAATAAAATTAAAAAGTACGGTACGCTATAACATCTCTGCTGTTGTCACTCTCCATATCAGCCACGGTACCAACATTACAACGAAAAACAGCAACAGTTAACCATTTCCATTTTGAGCAACCGTATCCTTGCTAAATATAGCGAAATTCACTACACATCGACAAAACACTAATGGACCTTGGAGAATCGCTTTCGCACGTATATTCGTTTCGGAATCGTTTTTCAGGTTGTCGATAGCTTTATAAATCATCAAAAGCGATCTTCTATATCTCCTATAGCGAGTCATGTTGTTCACGCCGTAGACGGCCGAGGACTGATGCCGCCATGTTTTAACTTGTGTATTTTTATATGGTGACTAAGCGCTACGTTGCACTTATTATTTTATACCCATTTTTAAGTAAGATGACCAGCTTATATATGAACAGATGATGGTACCACAGTTCACCGACATCGGTCGTCATAAAATAAATTTTTAATTCGCGATCTTTGCATTTCAGATCGTGTCTTTAACCTGCAATGTCAGTTAATGTTAACATATTGTAACGTTACAAAGGATCAAAACCGTGTGAGCTTTTGTGAAAACGTTTATCATGTGGATCCCATCAGGTAAGCAGACAGTGACACAGCTTCAACAAAATTTAATTTATTCAAACAACAATTAAGTATATGTTAGCTTGCGAAACATCATATTAAAATAAAACTTACCTCAGATCTCTGCACAAGTTAGCTAGACAAGTAATGATCTACTCTAAAGGGCGGAAACAAATTATCGACAAAAACAAGAGTCAAAATGATTTTTAATGATGGCAACCAACTCTCACGTATTTGAGCAACTAAAATAATAATAGAAGAATATTCTCCCGGCACCCTTATTCACCAACTGTATCCCCCTTGGTGAGGGGCTTTAGAGCTGTGGACATGGCTTCCCTTTCGGGCCGTCTGACACGTAACGTATTCCAGAGGAAATACTTTGAAGGTCTTTCTACGTGAAGCCATGTGAACAGATGGCAATTCTTTTAACATAATATAATCTCATGATTCGTGAGTCAGCCAAGTCTTGAAGAAAACTACCAAGACAGTGGCTGACGCACATGAGGTTTTACAAAATCGTGCTCTAGATATGTTTCATCTACATCTACAAAAATACTCTCAAAGTCACTTTGAAATGCATGGATGAGAGATCATCGAATCAATTTTATGATATTTCTCTGTAGTTCCATTCTCTAATAGCTCGTGGAAAGCAGGAACACCTACATCTTCCCGTTTTCGATCTGATTTATTTTATTTTGATCATCATGTCTGCCTATGTAGATGGGTGCTAACAAAATCTGTTCGCATTCGGAAAAGAAAGTTGTTGAAAGAAATTTCGCAAATAGATCTCGTCGCAAAGAGTAACGCTCTTCTTTTAATGATTTCTACACCAACTCGTGCGTCGTTTCCGTGACACTCTCTCCTGTATATCGCGATAATACAAAACGAGCTGCCCTTCGTTGCACTTTCTCTAAATCGTATGTCAATCCCAATTCGTGGGGATCCCACAATCCGCAACAATACATCAAAATAGGATGCACTAGTGTGGTGTAGGCAGTTCCTTTAGTAGAGCTGTTGCAGCTTTAAAGTGTTCTGCTAACGAAACGTAGTCTTTGATTCGCTTTCCCCACATATTTTCTATGTTAGGTATTGTGGTGGTTCAGTGACGACCTACTTGTCCCTTAATTAACTTTGACTATTATTAACGTCAATGTATACTAATCTGTCATTTAATGTCGTGATGTTTCATTACTGTTCTGCACATTAACCTTCAATTTGTCTCACTACTGTAACCTTCTCTTTTCCTTTCTTTCTATTTGAAATTAATTCAATTACCTAGTAATTAAATTAATTAATTGGTGGTTTGTCATAAAGTAGTAGCCCGTTTCGACAGCCCTACGGGCGGGCAAGTCATATTAATGTGACGGTAAGAAGACTGAAATTAACATTTAAATACTAGAGTATACCAATAGCAATCCCAATGCATTACAGCCTAGTTTTACAGGGCTTGCCATGTAAGAAAAGAATAGAAAATAGATGGAAAATGTTTCACCCATAAAATTTGTCGGTTACCTCGAGAAGTATTGTCCATCGTTGAAATATGCTGACGGACAGTCGACAGACGTCGAAAATATATAATGATCGATATTATTGTCGTCGACATTTAGTCGTTTTTGTGTTCGTGTCCCTGCGGTAGAAAGGCGGTTTGGCAGATGGGAATGCGAGACGCGGACGAAAAAACTGTAGAGAATACGTGACCGCAGGATTCATGAGAGGAGGAATGTAGACACGCTTCTCGGTCAGTTCAGGCAACCCATGGATGCCCTCCCCCAACTATGGGATAAAAAACACACGGAAGTAAGGACTTGCCACGCTAATCTACGAAGGTTTTCGTGTTGAAACGTTTCCTATTTTGTTTCTCAATTAACTCACACAACACTTTTTACTGATAGGTAAATGTGAAGAAGTCAACAATCCGAAGATTGGTTTGACCACCACAGTGCTTTACTAGGCATGGTCCTGTTTTGGAGGTGGTATGCCGTTGCCTTCCTCCGACCTTCGAACTGACTTACCCAGCCAGTTATAGGGGGACCTACAGTCCAACGTGGGTTCCGAACCACGGTGCTACTCGGTATTTTTCACAAGAGCAATACTGCAAGAGGTGAAAGTACCGACGACAATAGCGTAACAGTATGCAAAGTGTATTTTTTATATTTACCTCGTCACCTATTTGAGATAAAATGCAATATAGTTGTAGAGGTGAAATTTACTAGGACTACATTTCCTTTAAAACCATGGTCAGGTAAAATAATGTTATGAAGAAAGTTAATCTAATAGAATTACTTGTGGAAGGAGCATTTGTTTCTGCAAACATTTGTGGACGATCCTGTCAAAACTCGAAAAGTATTCAGCAACATTTCTTTACCTTCTATATTTTGAAGACGAATAACTTTCGCAAGGCTTCCAAGAGTAACTCGGTATATATACGACCAATCTGTCATCACTCTTACTACGTTTTCTGTTCTACACTTCAGATATTGCTAATAAGACATTCTGCACACGCCTAGTGCAATTATGAGTGTGACCTGTAAGTGGATATGCAAATTTCTGGCGAAAAATCTTGAGAGAAAACAGAAATTTCTTTAGGTGACAAACATCAGTTGTGAATAAGATAAATATGGTCAACTGTGAATTTATTAGTCATCATATGTCCAATCCCGGAATGCACAATAATGTAAAAAAAAAGTGTTTTTTTTATTTACAAGTCCACTTACAGCAGCAATACTTATAATTATGGCAATCTAGCTGTGCCTAAAAAGTAAGAACAGAGATTTCTGAGCAGACCTTAGGTAACCGTTGCTATTTTGCAGTTTATTAAAAAATTAGATCGTTCTAAAAGTTGACAGAACGTCATAGATATATGAATTGGTAAGTATTACCTTTTCTCAATATTACATTCCTTTGTCCTTCTGCAATCGCAGCACGGTTTTGCACTTCAGTATTTCAGAGCAAAAGACCGAATACAATCTCATTCAAATAGCAATGATTTGTATTTTCCGACTGTTTTTCCGATGAGTCGTAGCGAATACGAGAATGGTACTTTCAAAGAGTTTTCCGATGGTATGGAAACATCGAAAAGTAAACAATACCCGAAACGGATCATTTTTTGCGATGGGTTGACAGAGCTTTAAGAGTAAAGGACTACAATGAACAAAAGTAACTTAACTGATACAGTTATCAGTCCCTAGTGTTACAAACTACTTAAACTAATTTATGTCAAGGACAACACAGACACAACCATGTTCCATGGAGGACTCGAACCTCCGATGGCGAACAACAGCGCGGTCGGCAGCAATGCGCCTTAGAGCGCTCGGCCACTCCAGCGCAGTGCGATGCACAATGTGTGACACTTCGTCAGACCGTAGTTTTCAGTAAGAATAGCCACGCAAACGGGAAATATGTGCCACAAACTAATTTTTCTCACGTCTTGACGACTATACATAATTTCACTTTCCCTCCATGAATAAAGAATCTCTCTCCACTGAGTAGGATATCAGATGGTAATAAATGAAATGGGGGAGTAGAAACGTGTGAGTGTGGCAGCGCTCGTAACATTCCACAGCTGATGTGTCTCCAGCAAATGTACGACAGTGTTACATTGAAAAGTCGTATTACTTTGCAGATGCAGCAAAGTAGGAATATAATCGTCGCAGGTGTGATTTCACGTTAGTGCTTTCTTTTCCCATACGATATTGTAAACAGAAACAAACATGATTTTATTTGTTATTTCGAGTTTGCATAGCTCCATTCGTTTCCCTTTACATTTTTTGTTTATTTATTTTTTAAAAAGGGACGAAATATGATTTTTAGAAGCTGTTGCCACTGCAATTAATACAAATAGCTATTTGATCATTTCTAGGGCTTTTAATTTGGGATATTGTTACTTGTTACATAAGAAAAATAAAATTCTCATTGTTGCTAATATTTACGTTATTACCGTCTGGCGCTACGTTACATGTGACCCCCCCCCCCCCCCATTATACGAAGTTAAAGTATCTCTGGTCGAAAAATGGCTTAGGCTCAAACTACTACTCGGCTGCTGTCACCAGCAAGACCCAGGTATAGTTTCGAGGGCTGGTCGCGAGGCTGACACTTTCCCAATTTAATCAATGTCCCTCTGTTGGAATAATGGATATTGCTTCTGGTCAGCACCAGCGTAATGTATTCTTGATTAACTACTCGATGAACGCAGTTTCCGGAATTTTTAAAGTCTGCTCCAAGAGGATGCCTAAGTGAAACTTGCTTGGTTCTACAATCGACACGACTAGAATGTCCATTTTGTAAAAAAAAAAAAATGCTGGTCCTTTAGAATTGAAGCCCAAATTTTCAAATTTTCGCCTTTGTTTCCAAAAGTGCATTGCAACATCATTTACACAGCAAGGTTGACAATAGTGCCGCGGTTCCTAGGTTTAAAAAATCCACTTTCTAGACGTGTATGTTATTGTACAGTGTAATGCAATCCTATGCTTACATATATAGATTTAACGAGATTTTCGACTGCCCGGTTGTATAAATGCTTCCCGTTAAGGAAAACAAATGTTGCTAGTCTTTAACCGTATGACTTCTTGAATTACCGGGAGCCAGCGTTTCGATGAGAAACGAATCTTCATCCTCCTACTTGGGTTTAAGAAGAGCAACGCTACGAAACACGATTCCATTTTTTTGTCTTAATACCAACGACATACGTCTATAAACTTAGGAGCTAACCTAGCACCCTGGACTTAAATTCCTCAGCTTCTTATTCTACGCCTGCATGTTCATTCCCTCCTCCGCTTCCGCCCTCGCTTTGTCCATCTTCACCCCTTACCGTCACCCTCTTGAGCCTAGTATATTGTATGAAACCTGGACTGGAAATTGAAGCCTCTTGGTCCTAAGTAAATGGCTAAATTGTCAGTGTTATATGGGATACGGAGAGAGGTTTCCAGCTTCTGGATCTGTGAGGATAGCAACTTCACTGATAGAATTTCGTAGAATTTCAATCAGCGAATGAGTACAATTACAAAACTATCAGCTTTTCCCCCGTTTCTAATAAAAACTGACTTCAACAAAGAAAAAACACATTAATGAGTGTAAAATTTTGTTTCAAAATATTATAAGGAGTAACATTACGTAGGAGAGAAACAAAGTGTCTTATAGATGCTCTGCTGTTGTATTTGGATATAAGTATGAGACGAGGTACCCAAGAGCATTTACTTTCTTGTAGGCAGTTTTCGTGCAAAAATTGTGCGTTGCTTTACATAGAATGTCAGACTGAAAGTAATGTTTAGTGTAAAAATTAGAAGTGAACCTGTCGAGAACTTTTCCGGAATTTTTGCTAACGAAATTATCAAGAATAAATTAGAATGTAGTCTAATAAAATCAGGGTCTGCTAAAAGAATTAGATTAGGAAACGAGGAGATAAAAGTTGTAAGCGATATTTGTTATTTTGGTAAACAATTATTTATGATGACCGAAGTACGGTAAAGAATATGAAATGCTTTGGCAAGGAAAGAATTTCTGAAGAGAGAGTTGTTGATATCCAATATTAATTTAAATATTAGGAAGTCTTTTCTTAAGGCATTTGCCTGGCGTGTAACATTGTGCGGGAGTAAAACGTAAAAAATAAGGAGTTCAAGCCAAAAGAAGATCTATATCAACATTATTGGTAACAACAGACTTATCTCCTTTCTAACGGCGGCGAAGAGATGGTTATGAACTGATATGTTAAAGATAAAACCACGTGTAATCTCAACATGATATTTTCAATTGTTCTTGCCCTTGTTTTCTCACATAATCTTTAATGTTTTTTCTTTGCTTTTGCCAACTTAAGTTTTGTAACTATACCATTGTACATCATTATGGTTATTTTGTGGGTGGCTGTATGGGGACTATTTAAAGGCCAATGAAAATGTTATATATGTGTACACACTCTTACTCATCTTGTAGAGCAGTGTTTTTCAACATTATTGAACCCGCGACTCCCTTTCCCAATAAAACTGTCCGGCAGCACTCCAGCCCCGTAATAAAGCTATGTCACTTATCCCGAAGGCAAAGTATTTAATTTCATTTCTTAGATGTATCTAATATCTTCGCAACCATTCGCAGTAGCGGAAACGAGTCAAAACTGAAAGTAGAGACTTTGTGACTACAACTATTTGATTTATTGTTTTGCTGTCATGAATAATAAATCTCAAAGTTGAATTTCTGGCGAATTGTTGTCGTGTACAAGAATTAAACCATCAAAGCTCATGCATCACTCCTTAATATTTCTAGGATGCACATAAACTTTTCATATCTTCGAAAGGATACTGAAAACTCTTAACGAGCAGCAAATTACCGTGATCCAGTAATAAAATGGTTTTCTTACTAGTTGAGTAAAAATAATTCTGCATTGAAAACTCGTTACCAGCTGCAAACTACTATGATCAAATAGTAAAAAGGTATTGTTATGTATTGATTAAAAATGATATCAAGTTAAAGATTGTTTTTCTGACATAACAATATTTGAACGTGTGACATACATACAATAAGAATGCGAGCATTGTAATAACCGTAGCAGTACTTAACTAGGGTTACCAGACGTCCTCTTTTACCCGGACATGTCCTCTTTTTTGGACCCTAAAATGGTCCGGGCGGATTTTTAGCAAAATTGGAAAATGTTAGGCTTCAATTTAAAAGTGTAAAAATACACTTTTTCGAAATCTCATAAATGCTAACGCTAAAGAATTTAGCTTGGTTTCCAACACTGTAATATATTTTTTTTTTTTTTTTCTAGATTATCTGATGCCGCCCGTGAGTCGAGCTCAACTTACGATTTCATAGAATTTGAAATAATTAGGGATGTAATTAGCGTGTAATACAAGTTGCGAGGTGGCCAGATAAAGGAATTCCATATACAAAAATACAAGATAACTCAGCTTCTAATAATTTCAATTTATAATTTTATGTTCATTTTTGTATAACTCTAGGAATGTCCTCCCCCCCCCCCCCCCCACGTTTTTGAGCACTGACTTCTGATAACCCAATACTTAACAAACTCTGTTACTAAGTTAATGAAATGCAGCAACCAGTTGCTTATGGTTATTTATTTTTAACTTAACCCTCAACTGCCCTGGCGGGTCATATTTGACCCCAAGAGTTTTTATTTTAATAGTTATTCGCTAGGTGACATGGTGGGGAGCTTTTACGAAAGCTGCCAAGTCTAAAGGAGGTAACCAACATATTTTTTGTACATATTTGAAATATTAGGAAAAATATAAATCAATATTCAGCGTAGGAATTTAAACTAATATGGTTCGAAAATCACCTTTTGTGTTTTCATATGGCAAGAACCATGCCTTTAGAAGTGCAAAACACGGAAAATAACGCCTTTCTAATGAAAACAAATTTTTATGTGAGTTAAAATGTCAGATAAATTCAAATGTTTTAAAATAATTTCTTTGTGGTTACTTCTATGTTTAAATAAATTTGTTTACCTTGACAATTCGATATTAACTAGAAAATAAATGCTTTACACCCAAAACGTTATTTACAATTACATTCACCCCAAAAATTTGAGGTAAAAAAAACCCCGCCAGGAAATGAAAGTTATCTACATTTGCCAGGGCAGTTAAGGGTTAAAGTTAAAAGGTAACGTTAAAGTTAGAAATAAATAACGACAAGCAACTGGTTGCTGCATTCCATTAACTTATAATCTGAACAGTTGCTGAAATGGATAAAATACTTAGGCTCTGTTAAGTTGCTTAATTAACAGGTGATCATAAGGTGGAAGAAATGGCTTCATTGTTTCGCGTCTCGGGCGGCCCATCATGAGAAATCCAAAGTGCCATAGGTAGGGCCACGTCTAATACCTGTGACACTTTCGATGACTGATTAAAGGCCACACGAAACGTCACAAAGAAGCCAATTTTCCACTTATGAATGACTTGCTAGATAAGCGACTTTCAAATAACCCTGTCACTTCTGCCATAGCAGCTGAACGTCACGAAACGTAATTTGCTATCGAGCATGCCGCTACTGCATCCTCCTGCGACGGCGACTCCCGGAGCAAGACCCCCACCCTTAGGTTGAAAAACACTGTTCTAGAGAAACTCTGTCATTCCTTTCTTGCTGCAACTTGAGACAAAGTAGTGTGCATCCGGTGTTTCGAAAGGCTGCAGTTCTCCTTGATGGGTGCTTTTAGGCACAATTGCGATCTTCTTTCTTCTAGTTCTTTGCTGTCTTCTGGAGACTGTCTGGACTGGAGACAGCTCCGGCGGCCCTCCTTTTGTCCAGCTGCTGCCGCACCGGCGGAGTCGTGGCAACGCCGCTATCGAGTGGAGTGACAGGACAGCCCTGGGCCGTGGGGCAGCGGCGCAGCCCTTTCATTTAAATATCCCCGCTGCTGGGGTGCCCAGGCATCCAGCCAACCCTCTCAATGGCACCAGCCTGCGCCACAGACCTGCATTACGCGAGTTACGCCAAAATTAATTTGCCCCCTCTTCATCCGCACTCTTCCCGCTTCTACTACAGCCGGCCTTTTCGTCTAGTCTTACTGATTACGTAATTTCTTTCTGGGTAAAAGTGGGAAAGATATTAGTGGAAATCATCGCAGGTCGACGATCACTTCAAACGATCGGCACCTGATTTGGGGTTTAACCCTTTCATTCCCAGAGTTGTTCCTCGACAACAACGTATTAAAAGCTGATTTATGCCGTATTTTGTCTATCAGTCTTTAAAGTCGCATGGTTGTTGGTGAACGACATGCTTCCTGTACGACATTTTGGCGTAGCCACTACTGAGGCATTAATTTATCCGTCTTAGAGGTTGTGTTACGTCACCGTCTGTATGTGGCTGTGAGTTTGAGCACGAGTGTGGTTCGTGTTTTTTATTTCAACAGTCAATTGTCTTGTGTTTGTTACTGTGGCGTAGATAATTCTAGCATTATTGATCTGGAACTGTTAACTATCAACAAGTAACAAAATACCTCGATATAAACGTCTGTGATGCTCATGAAATACATGACAAAAACAATAGTTAGATTAAAAATTTTAAAACACGTATTTTGATGTTTAGTGCACTGTATTCACAAAGAAGAAACTAAATTTTAATTTTTCCAAAGCTGAGTTCATAATATGGGACTGAAAGGGTTACTGTGAACTACAAACCGAAATGAAGCACCAAAAAGCATAGGACGTACACAAAATGTTCAAACGTTTGTAGAGCTTATGGGACTTAACTACGGGGTCATCAGTCCCTAAACTTACAAACTACTTATGAACTAGCTAACACTAAGGACGGCACAAATATCCATGCCCGAGGGGAGATTCGAACCCCCGACCGTAGTGGCCGTGCAGACCGTGACTGGCGTGCCGCAGTCCCCTCGGCCACCGCGGCCTGGGATGTACACGTTGTACACAGATCACGTGACTGAAAATACAGGCTCACGTGAAGTACAAAAGAGGTAATCATTATTGTTACTGCCATTGCTGCTTTGAGTCGTAGATCCCCGAGAGGTGTTGCTGGGGTGTAGCAGTTCATGCTGCTTCCACATACAGCCAAAGTTGATTTGGAGTACCAGTGGGTGATGTACACGCGTCTTAATCTTCGCCGAGACGTTTCTAAAAGGGAAGAGAATAGGGAGACCAAAGCAGCAATGTAATCCGTCGGGCGACACATTAGCTCTGAACATTGAGTTACACGTGAGATGGCTTATCAACCTGTTGAATTGTGGTTCTCGACAAACTCTAAAATATTTGGAACACCATAGGTTCCAGCACTTCCAAGATCTGACGCTGGCTGGTAAGTACAACGACTTTGTGTACTAGGGGGCTAGGAGTGAATCCAGTACCACTCCAAACCGTAATACCGAGTTCAGGACCACTATTGCAATGCATAATTCAACAGTTCACCTTTTTCTCAACACTGCGTCTTCAGATTCAAATCCGACCAACGTGCTTATGCAGGCACGAACAGGACCGGAACATTGTTTTTACTGATAAACCTCGTTTCTGTGACTCTTGAAGTTTTTCCGGCGTAATGAATATTCGATAAAGTTGCGGAATTGCAGCCGGATAACATTGAGCTCCTGGCACGATTTTTGCTGTCATCTGTTCAGCCATCTTCAGGTGAGTGTAAGCCATTGCCATACTTACATCTGTATACGTAGAGTGCGCGAAATTTGACAGAAAGCGCTCATGTAAGGACCCCTTTTGCGCATGCGTCTTCCGCCAACTCACGCTATAAAGGCAGACACGTGAACTTACAAACTCCAGTGGCTGACATTCACCTGAAGATGACTGAACGATCGGTAGCCGAAATATAGTACCAGTAGGCGAACCTTATCCGGCTGCAACCCCGAAACTTCATAGAATAAACCTCGAGGCTGCTTATACCACCACGATGACTAAATTCGAGTCTGGAGACATTGTGGCGAGAGAATGTTGGAACTGTTCCGTCTTGCATCGCCATGCAGGTCCTACAGCCGTGCTTGAGAATGGGATTCCCTTCCGCCTCGACCCCCCCCCCCCCCTCAGTACGCAGCACTGACGATGCAGTAACTAGCCAGCGTTACATCTATGAAGGGGTGCAGCAGAGTCTAACATAAAGTCACGAAACTCCCAGTGATTTTCTGCAACTTCGCGACTGCAGCGCAGCGAAGCAGCTGGGTCGTAAAATCACACCGAGAAACGACTGTGTATCGGAGTGATGCAACACATTCAAAATACCCTCGTATTTGTGAGCTGTTGTGGCACTATAAATTGTAGCAGTTATCAAAAATATAATCCAGATATATCTCCTTTGCAAAGGTTGCTGAGACTAATGTTATAATCAATAACAAGTGTTCATTTAAGGTGGTTAGTTATACTTTTATACATAGAAGAAATGCTTTAGCAATTCATATACGTCGAAACTTCGACTCTTAATGAGAATCGCAAATGATTAAGCCTTTCTTCATAAAATTGCTGCTGTATAAAAAACGTCTGAACGGTTGCGATTGCAAGTAATCAACTGTTTAGTTCCTATCTCAGTTTCACAAAAAATATAGGCCTGTAAACTGACATATTTTGGTGGTCACTTACTAGTCTGAAAAAGTGAACGCATAGCTACAAATAAACAATATGTCCTTGTACTATCTGTTAATATTAGCACGTCATATTGTTGAAGATATTCAGTTTGATACCTATCAAGTACCGGTAGCTAAAAATTATGCGAGGTTCACGCAAGGCACAGGAGTAAGGACAAGGTGAAAAGAGTTTTTTTAAGGTGTAGAACCTAGTCTACAAGAATGTAAAACTCGTGTCTACTTTTGAAAATATTACAATATCCGAAATCCGCTAAAACAAAACTCTTGCAACCTGAACGTAAGCCTCAAGCAAGCGAATATAATCATAATTAGTTCCTTTTGAACTTGATCACATCAGGATGCAATTTATTTCTGCTTTTAAAAAGTTTTTGGACGGTATGATTACAACTCATCTACTGTGGGCAGTATGCATGAACTAACTTTTCATTACAGGTGCCATATTACTTTAAATATGTTTTCATGTTTTTGTATTAGAAAGTTCAGAAGAATGTTTGGTGATCAAAACATGAAAGTAACAGCATCAAATACAGCATCTTCGCAGTATGTATCACGCCATTCCTTTGGTACTCCCTACTGGCCGGCCGCGGTGGCCGAGGGGACTGCGGCGCGCCAGTCACGGTCTGCACGGCCACTACGGTCGGGGGTTCGAATCCCCCCTCGGGCATAGATATTTGTGCCGTCCTTAGTGTTAGTTAGTTCATCCAGAGGCTCTCTGATTAGTCCCAAGAAGTGAAGCAGCGGTTATAGCAGCACTCTTCTTAGTACTGATTTCATCTTTCTCATTTCAAATGGGCCTGCATGTTCAATCATATGGTGTTTGTGTAGGGTGTTACTTTCTAAGTGAATTTGCTGTGGGTATCTCCAGTCCTTCAAGGCGTTGAATTATGGATTGCCATCAGTATAAAAGTATGGTCATGCTGCTGTTTAACTGTAGTCCACACGTTTGAAAGCTCTTCGTGCGCACTGATGGGGTATCCCGATGGAGCTCTAACGTCGTTTTAACGACTTAGTTACGAAACCTTAATCAGGTACCTCACTGGAGTGGCAATTATGTGCACGTGGACAAAATTTGGCTGCTATGCTGAGCTACAGAAACAACACAGCTTGTGTAATATGTCTCAAACACTATCTGCATTCGTACTTGGTTAGTGAAACGACCAACAACTTGAATCTCTAGCGGTACCGGGTTAGAAAATTGTAGTTACTCTAGGTATGTAAAATTTGGAATCACATAAAAAACAATAAATAGACAAACCTGAAGATGCTCTCACTCAAAGGTAAAACTCGAGAAGGAGTCATATCACCGTTCTCCACTAAAGAAGAAATGCAGTGCGAAATTGGTTTATAGAAACTTAAGAACACTACACACGGCTACACTTTGGTTGACTTAATACAATATAAAACAGTTGCCTGATAACTTCACCTGAAGGCCAGGTGAAACACTGTCCTTATTTTTTAGTTAAATCTTCCAAATGACAGGAATGGCAGGACTAGAGACAATCTAGACTATTCTCAGAAGAAAATCATCGCAAAAGAAACGAGTCACACTTATGTGAGTTGATTACAGTAATTGTATAGAATAAAAAGATAATACAGTGTCATAAAATAAAATTCCAAGTCCAATTGTATACGACAATTACAAGCAGATAAATATACTGTTTAAAAATCCTAATAATAGTACCAGACAAATTGCACTGATCCAGTATAAAACGTATTGACGAAGCCAAATCGTAGCGAGAGATCTTGTCGGGACGTGCAAAACCTTCTACGAAGAAGAAAAGGAAACGATTATTTTGAAAAACGAAAGAACTGACACCTATGAATATGAAGTTACGTTATGGACTAATAAGAAGACTTTCAATAATTAATGAATTCATTCTTGCTGCTATATGTGGTGGTTCTCTACCAACATAAAACAAAAAGAGAACATATATGATTATATGACCTCGCTCAGTCTGTCACTGGAACAATGAGAGCCGCGGTGGAGTAGTCGAGCGGTCTAAGGCGCCTCGCTGCGGAGCGCGCGGTTGCTCGCTGTTGGAGGTTCGAGTCCTCCATGGGGCATGGGTGTGTGTGTGTTTGTCCTTAGGTTAGTTTACCTTAGTTTAAGTAGTGTGTAAGCTACGGACTGATGACCACGCAGTTTGGTCCGATAGATTTACAAACATTTGAACCATTTGAACAATGAGAAACCTGCAATTTTCCCTATTTACGCTAGTGCCCAGCGACTGTGTTTCAAGGAAGAGAGATTGCTGGAATGGATTAAATGCCTCGAATCAGTAAGTTCAGCTGCTCTGTAACATGCTTCATCACTATCCTTCCTTCTTGGGAGCCAATGAGAAGACTACAAACACGTAAATACGTATGACACATGCCATTTTCCCGGTAGTCCTGTAAGGAAGAAAGAAAACTGAAGAGGCACTGTCACACACTTTGGAAATTTATTCCCGATAAAACACATTTGCTACATAACGAATGTAAGACAGATGTTCAGCACATGCAGTATGTATTTCGCATTGCTTATCTGTACAGTGGCGTCCGTTGTTAGAACCTTGTGGTTTTTGTGTAACATCGTCACAAAATATTGCTTCCTGTTACTAAAATAAGCTGATGAGTGTTTGTATCAGTTCTGAACACTGACAACAACGTCATTGTGGTCAGCCGGCCGCGGTGGCCGAGGAGACTGAGGCGCTCCAGTCACGGTCTGCACGGCCACTACGGTCGGGGGTTCGAATCCCCCCTCGGGCATGGATATTTGTGCCGTCCTTAGTCTTAGTTAGTTCATAAGTAGTTTGTAAGTTTAGGGACTGATAACCCCGTAGTTAAGTCCCATAGACTATACAAACATTTGAACATTTGTCATTGTGGTCATAAGAATGACCCGCTCTAGAATTGTCGGTTCCAGTTTTTCTGTCACTATGGATGATAACTGGCATTCGCCGTCGTCTCATTTAGTACTAAACGGAGTATCTGCACCTACCTTCGTTCTTTTCAATACTACATATTGATTGTCCAATGTTATATTTCGGGCAAAGACCTCATCCATGAAACGAAAGCAGCGGTAGTTTCAATATTATTCGTCTATACGAATACCTAGAAATAATAATCCAATGTTCGTAATTATGAGTAAATGTATATTACCATAAAAATATTTACCTCTCCAAGCCCTTTTTAAAAGATGACAGCCGAAATACGATCAACTAAAATTATTTCTGGGCTGAAATGGTAGATTTCATTACATGTAATATATGAAACTGTTACCATTTGATCAAAATAGTCTGCGTGATTGTCATTTTCTGTATGTATAATTTGAGGAATGTCTCAATCCGCGTTGCTTAAACAATGGCATGATTTGATATAGCAGAGAATAGTCCTTGATATTTCAGTGTCTGCCACAGAGAAAGTGAATTATTCTTCCACCAATCTTCGAACCTTCTAGATGGAATATAATGGGGAGCTTTTTGGCTGGGCAGTATTGAGATTCTGCATTTTATTTTTCCCCCTTTACAATTTCGTCCATTAATGACATATCTATAAGCCAACAAAATTTACTCGCAGCAATTAAAATTGTGTCTACAGAAAACCATCTCCAGAACTACCCATCTGCCTTGTTTTTTGGATCTCAGTTATTTCGTTTCCTCGTAATAAACATTTTATTGCTGGTCATTAGATTTCACATTACGTAAATGATCTTTGACTGCTCAGTGAAATTTAGCAAATCACGTAACAAGTATAAACAATATGTGCTTGGTAATTTGGGTCACTTCCTTCCACATAAGAGTAGTTCCTTGTAACGGACTCGGTGTTTAATGCTGTTACAAAAGCATAAGTAGGTAACAGGAAGCAATATTTTTGTGACGATGTTAGACGGAAACCGCAAGGTTCTAACAACGGACGCTACTCTACAGATAAGTAGTGCAAAATACATACTGCATGTGCTGAACATCTGTCTTACATTCGTTACGTAGAAAATCTGTTTTATCGGGAATAAATTTCCAAAGTGTGTGGCAGTGGCTTTTCACTTTTCTTTCTTCATTATTGGACTTCCTTATTGACTACTATGTGTCATACGTATTTATGTGTTTATAGTCTTCTCATTGGCTTCAAGAAAGAAGGATAGTGATTAAGCATGTTACAGAGCAATTGAGCTTACTGATTCGAGGCATTTAACCCATTCCAGCAATCTCTCTTCCTTGAAACACAGTCCCTGGGCACTAGCGTAAATAGTACGGTATATGAATTGTCTCTTTTTGTTTTGACATACTTTCAAATGGATATTTTTAATAGAAATGTGAACATTGGGATGTTACAAAGGCGAACGATAGCGCTTCAACAAAGAAACTGTGCCTGCCCATTCGACGAGGAATAACTTAATTGGACCACATTAACTTAAACAACTTCTCTCAAACACGTCGCCAAAGAAACGCTACATAAAACCATATGAAGCCAAAATATTTACCAATATGCTAAAGCTTCGTGGTGTCTTTAAATACGTGGAGAGTTCAAGGTAAGTTTGGTGACCAAACGCGTAAGCACAACTATCCCACTGTTTAATGAGCCAAAGGATTTCTTGTTTGTAGTACTCCTTTGGCTGTGACAAGAGCCACTCCTCTACTGTGTCCTTCAGTTCGTCATCCGAATTGAAGCGATTTCCTTTCAGATGCTGTCTTAGCGGACCAAACGAAGGAGGTTAGAATCTCTTTGGACCAAACAGATGGAAGTCGCAGGACGACATGCCTGGGCTGTAGGTTGGATGCTCAAGCTACTTCCACTTGAACTTTACCAGGACACTTTGTGCATAGCGAGTAGATGCTTTGTGTCACCCTGGAGAAGTATAGATGCGCGTTATCATGGAGCAGAATCACTCCCTCCGTGATGGACTTGTGAAGGCTGCAGAGTGTCTCACAGTACACGCCACTGTTAATGGTTTTTCCGTCCTCGAGGAATTCGACGAGTATCGGACCTCGGACGTCGGATCAGACGGTGAGCGTCCCCTTGCCTGCTGAAAGCAGAGCCTTGAATTTTTTAGTGGGAGGTGACATTAATAGATGTTTTTACATTACACGCTCAAGAACAGGATTCAATTTCATGTCACAACGGTAAAGGTGCTGCAGTAGGATTTGTAGAACCGGGAAAAAAGTCTTCAGGTTTCGGGCAGGATACTGTTAAAAATGAAATGATAGGACTGTAAAATAATGATTAAGATAATACTGTTTATGTATCACCAGCAACTCGGCTAGACGTGTGTATTTCGTGTTAAGCACCATGTTCCCGATGTTGACTCGCCTAAGTGAATTCTATCTATGAGAGTTTCAATGAAATTTTATAGCATTCCTTAAATGCAAAAGAAGATGAGAGGGAATCATTGGGAGTAACGACTCAAAAACAGCGATTCCTCAAGACACTGTAAACTGAATGTTCATCCTTGTACATGAAAAGAACAGATTAAACAGTATCGCTAACGAATAAGAAGTACTATATTTTGCTTTCATTGATTTTTCTCCGTCAATGGTGGGACATAAAAGCTTCGATTCCTCTTGTTTTGTGTGTTTCTATTAACGCCTATGCCTTTCAGTGAGTGTTAACGGGTAGGATTGATCCACAATGTATACGCTACATTCGTAAATGTATTAGGAATGAGAGCTTTTTGATTATTCTACTTACAAGTAATAGACATAATAAATTACTTATTTTCACAAAATAACTAAAGCTTTATCAACGTAGACCCGCCTAAAGAAAATGAAATGAAAATGTAATTAGCGTAAAAACTCATCCAAAACCGATGCAATGAAATATCAGTATTGTTCCAGAAAAAATTAAACACTATTTAACAGTAATTAAACGGGAAGCACTGTATGGATCTGAATGCCAAACACTTAATAAAAAAGGGACGAAGAAGGACTAGAAAAGAAAGAAAGGAAAATACTAAGAAAAAAATTAGGTCCACAAAAGAACGAGGATAGCAACTGGATGATGAGAAGAAATTACGATTTATACAGAAACATAAAAACAAACACAGACAGAATAAGAATGAGAGCATTGAAGTTTTACGGACAGATTTACAGAATGGATAACAATAGGCTGATGAAGACAATTTTTAAGCCGGCCGCAGTGGCCGAGCGTACTGCGGCGCGTCAGTCAGTCTGCACGGCCACTACGGTCGGGGGTTCGAATCCCTCCTCGGGCATGGATATTTGTGCCGTCCTTAGTAGTAGCTAGTTCATAAGCTCTACAAACATTTGAACAATTTTTAATTTCATTTGCAACTTGACGAACACCACGCAATGGCTGGAAGAGACAACAAGGGATATAAGAAAATTTAACGTCACAGAAGACACTATACAATACAGGGAAAATTTCATGCTATAGATCAGTTCTGCAAAATTTTGCACCCAACAAAAAATCTACAACCTAGGAGTGTGATGTCAATCGAACAAAGACAGGCCTTCAGCAAACGCATGAAGAAGTTCTGGAAAGAAAGAAGAAAAAGATTGTACCGTAGTCTTACGTTCTAAGCTGTCAATAATGTGCAAAATCATATGAGAACGTGAGCTGCGTATGATTATCGCCTGAAGCGTAGATCGCACGGCGCACACCATCTTCATATCTCCTACAAAAAGGACGAAAACGATTTCTTGACGAGGACGCCTTAAGCCACATTTTCTCTGTGCCCTGAGGAAATAACAGCCTTACTAAAGAACGCCAGACGAATCTGAGTTCCTGCGCCTAAAAGTATCACAATGCAACACGCAAAACTTCGCATCACTTCCGAAATAAACCTAAGAGAAATTTATGGAACAAAAGCAATGATTTTGATTATGGTATACAACTGTTGTCGTTTTCTGTCCCATAAATTTATCGTAGTTTTACCTCTGAATTGGTGCAAAGTTCAGTGTATTCTCCTGTGACATTTTAGACGCAGGAACTGTGTTATTTAGTAAGGCTGTTATCATTTCCTTAGGACACAGAGAAAATTTGGCTTTGCTTTCCTACAGACAACTACACTGGCCTATAGAAGTGCAGTAGCCTCAAGAAGGACTGATTTTATACTCCGTCACATACTGAATGGTAGCTCACAGAGTGTAGATTTAAATAAGCGACGTTCGCGCTACAATAATTGCGACCATGACAGATTATGGTTGGGCTCAATGTTTATTGTAACAACATTTTTCCTGGCCCTGGATTTCAATTTATCACTTGAAACATGGAGATGTAAAGTTAACCAAAATGGATAAAATAGTTAACACTATACTAGAGCGGTCAGGTGGTCACGTGACAATAACACGACAGGGTTACCATTTTCAGTTGTATTCAAACTAAAGCCATTTGAATGTGAAGACTGGGTGTGGAATGTGCATTACAGTGGTCGAATATCGAGATGGGTAACATAATTACCGGGTAATGCCTCTATGAGGAGAAAACATTTCGCTACATATCTTAATCTCATTTATACGATTCAGGGCATATCCCACTTGGAATTTGATTCATTTAATTAAATGCGACGTCTAAGATCACGTGCAAATCCTTACCCCTGAACCTGAGTGTGGGTATAGCAAAATATTGCGTAGTTCAAAGTTTACTTATCTGTTTTACTGTTAATACGCGTGTTATATTATGAAATCTGACTGCTAGAAAACGAACTAGGGATCGCCCATACCGTTTTTCAAAGTAAGTTCGTTTCTTACTGTACAATATGTGAACATTCAACCACACTTTTCAAGTTCCATTTTGCTTGCTTGGTGTTGCTCCACAGACGTGTGTGACAATTCCGCCAGATGCTACCGTACATAGTGTTCAACCGGACACAATTTCGCTGGCGTTTAAATCCATTAAATGCAACTATTTAAGGATGCTGCCGTACGCTAAGGGCGTTGAAAATTTTGGTAATACTATGATCATTTTGTAGTTCAAGCTCTTCTTACTTATGTTTGCTTCCTAACGTATAGTTAAGATAACTGTTTCTTCCTTGAGCAAACAGTTTTATTTTTCTTCCCTTTTTTTTCGCCCAAACTTGTTTCGGAGAAGTTTTTCTATCGTCAGTGGTATGTGTTTGTGAAACGACATATAAAGAATTTTAGTACTGTATATGATATACGGCAGTTTTTTTCAGATTAAGTTACTTGCATTAATAAAATATTTTTGAAAATTACAGGACACATAAAATTTGCCTTAAAATCACGTTTGTGGCTGTCTGATATTTACAGTTCAGCTACAAATGTCGACCAGTAAGTCATCTGCAATTAATAATGGATCTTCAGGTTTTTTTTTTTACATGTCAGTAAGCTAAATAAGTTGAGATATAACCTGAAAACATTGCCTTTTCTGTCTTTTCTATGTTACAAATGAAAAGATAGGAAAAGCAATATTTTCAAGTCATGTTAATTTACTTAGCTTATTGGCATGTAACAGAACTTTCGACAATCTATTACTAATTGCAGAAGTCAATCTGGACGGCATTTATAGCTGAAGTGCAAATGTCAGACAACCACAAAGAACACGAAATGTGATTTTAAGTTTTATATCTCCTGCAAATACTTCATTAGTGTAAATGACCTAACCTTAAAAAATTCATATATCAGAATGCAAATTTTTTAATATGTCATTTCACAGATACAGTAATAAAAGAAAATTCCACTAATGATGGAGAAACCTCCGAAACATGTTTCGGTGAATAAAAAACAACTGTATTTGCTCAAGGCAAAAACGCTTATCCTTATGTTTGGTATTATTATTATTACTTTTTAGGTCTCTCCGGTACAGTCCATACTAAACAGTTAATAACAGTGATGTTTTATTTTGGGATACTGATCTGAATGAAGAACCTATACCTGAACAGAACTGAACCCACACCGGAAGAAAAAAATATCTACACATCTGGAAAGCTTCTAATAATATCTGTTACTCTAAGAGTCCTACTTTTATTTATATGGAAACAGTGAAGTCTATTATTTCAGCAATATGGATGACATTCGGTGATAATATACTTAACGCAAATGCATGCATGAAATGCCACCAAATAATTGAAAACGAGGTGACTGTGGGTTTAATTATTTCCCTCGTGTATAAATCAGGAAGCGGGTTACCTCGTTAAAAATTAAAACTAATATTAGGGGAAACATTTTACGTATGTTAATGTAAGGGCAGTTATCAACGATTTTCGATGTAGAAACCAACTTCCACCAACTCCTCAGAAATTTCAGTTAATTTCATATTTACCTGTAATATTTTTATATAGTACATCTAACAAAAATATCACATAACTCATGAAACGTGTATTTTCTTATAGTGTCGACTAATTTCAGTTTGATGAAATATTGCGGAGAACTGTAAATGTTAAGTTTAAAATAATGTTCAAAGTTTTTACGATCTTGGCTGCAAAGATCATTGATGTGATCCATACTTTGTCACTACAAGTAGAGAAGCTGCGCTAGGTACTTTCTGGTATGAAACTTATTTCTCGCCAACTTTGCGGTTGGCAAGATACACGCCTACGCACGCCTGCAGCATCGAGCCTTTTGACATAAGAAAAATAACAGACAGCAACCGTGTACGCCTAAATTCTACTTCTATAGACGGCAATGTAACAAGTTCGTCAGTTTATTGCCGTCCAGCCAGTCCCGCGCCAAAGATTGACAAAAATGTCATAGAATGTGCACAGACATGTCTCTAAAAAAACGAAGACGCCTTAATAATAAAATTATGCATGTAATAGTACGCACTTCCTAATACATTGTTGCTTATAGAGAAAGTGGAAACACTTTGTAACTTCTCTTGAAGTGCACTATTTTTGACTGCACAGAAAGTTAAAATCTTTTCCAGTGATTCTTTCTTTCTAGAACTCATTTGTTAATTTCTTTGTTACGTAGATTCTTCCGGCCGCAGTGGCCGAGCGGTCTACGGCGCGCCAGTCACAGCCTGCAGGGCCGCTACGGTCGGGGGTTCGAATCCCCCCTCGGGCATGGATGTTTGTGTCGTCTTTACTATAAGGTAGTTCATAAGTAGTTTGTAACTTTAGGGACTGATGACCCCTCAGTTAAATCCCTTAAGCTTCACAAACATTTAAAAATATCATTTCGGAAGAAATGGTTTGATCAACCTCCTTGCAATGAAAGCAGTGTGTTTGCAATTTGTGTAAATGACTTGCGATCGAAGGGCAGTAAGTTTCCGATCAACGCGACTGTTTTCGTATATCCTGATCACTAAGAGTTCAAAATAATATTCGAAAAATAGCTATTTGTATCTTAATTTTTGAAACTACAAAAAAGTGAACCACAAGAAGGGACAATTAAAATTTTATGGCTTCCGAAAATACAAGTGGACTGCGTGAGTCAGCGGTGAAGTGCGGTAGCTACGTGCAGGTAAGTTATGTTGGAAATTAATGAAATTTCGTCAGTCACACTTTTTTATATTCTAAATACCAGTCTATCGAGTAACAAATAGAACATCTCAAATAATTTCGAAAAGTTTTCTGAGCGAACGAGAAGGTCTACTCAAATTTGCTGACCTCAACCTCTCCATTTCAGAATATATATATATATATATATATATATATATATATATATATATATGTTGTATATCCGATTTGTGTTTTTAACTCACACACGAAATGCACATTTAGTTCTACTATATGGAATAGATTAATACATATACTAACATTTAGTCAATACTTCTGGCTACTGAACTTTTAATTCAGTTTCAGTTTGCATGTCACTACAATAACATGCATGTGACAGGAACAGCAAGTCAATCGTTATTTTTACGTTTCTGGCTAGCTGAGAAATTATTTACAAATTTTGTATATTTGTGTGCAGTTTAATCACTATGACATATTTAATAACACCAAAAGAAAATGCATTAGTTCGAGCTCTGGTGTGATATTTCAAGTATCTTCTATTTAGTAAGTGTGTCAGAGAGTAGCAATATGAGGTCACCTGTGCAAAAATAAAATGAGGATAAAGCCAGTGTTACTTGCGAGATTTTCGGTAGCGAGCCTTTCATCAGTAGTATTACTCTGGGAAAGTTGACATTTACACTTGTACCGTTTAGTTTATTTGCATAAAAGAAACTGAAATTCTGTCCATTTCATTGTCTAATCTTTTTCAAAAACTAAAGATCACTAGTAGTAAAAGCCTATTTCCTTAAATTCCTTAGAGAATCACCATTACGGTGATAAATTGATAGCTGGCACATTGCAAAGAAACACATTAACGAATATAATGGGACAAGCCGTTCCACGTGTGAAGGAACATTTCATGTCTCCAAATCTTATGAACAGCTTCCAGCTACCTGTGATGCATTAGCGTAATATTAACTCGTAAAACGAAAATTTAAGTACAGTTTCTTAATATTAATTACACATAGAAGCTAACGAAACGTGTCTATCTCGCAATACTTTTCCATAGTTATGAAAAAACCTGTAAGTAGTAGTTTAACAGTTGTAAAAGGAAGCAGGTGCTTTCATATCTATTAAGCTCATCTTTCCTTCTCTACCAAGCACTGAAATGTCCAACTGTCATAATAATAAGTGAACATCGAAAATTGGAAGTGCTTCCAACTTCTCCCTTGTGCTCTGATCAGGTGCTACGGTACAAATGAATCGCGAAAGTAACAAAATTCCTTGAAGTGGCATTCCACGGAAATTCATATTTAATGTATGCAGTAACGCACGCATAACAGCAACTACCGATTATGACGTCAGCAGTGGAAAATAGAGACATCGTAGTCACGAAGTCTCTAATGACGTTCGTTTCCTTACTTAATTAACAACTTTACGGTTATTTGCCGCCGTCATCACCAAATTCGAAGTAAGTTACCCCATTTGTAATGCATTTTGAATATCTGCTACAAGGAAAAGAGAATATGGTCAGAGAGAGACAGGGAGATGGACAGAGAGCGAAAGGAGAAGTAGATGGAAGACAGAGGGAGGAGATTGGGAATTGTTAGAGGGAGCAGGAAGAGGTAAACACACAGGGATGGGTAATAGGCAAGCCGCGGTGGAGTGGCTGAGCATTGTAAGGCGCCTTGCTGCGGAGCATGCGGTTGATCGCCGTCGGAAGTTCGAGTCCTCCCTGAGGCATGGCTGTGTGTGTGTTGTCCTTAGGTTAGCTTAACTTGTTAAAGTAGTTAGTAAGCCTATAAGAACTAATAACCAAAGAAGTTAAGTCTCACAGATTTACAAACATTTGCACATTTTGAAACGGCCAGAGGGGATGGGCAGAAATGTACAAAAAGATTGCTGCAAACCGTCTGACCCATTTTTAAAATGAAAAAGGACAAACAAAAAAAGTAGTAGTTCACTGGCCTTACAGTAAATAATGCGGTTTTAGGGAATCACAGTTTTTCGGACATTCCTATTATCCCGCATAGCTGCAACTACGCAAAGCATGATACTGATTTGACTGGTGTATTTTCACGGTGAGTCTATGTTTGCAAGAATTGCTTTACTAACTTCAACCATTTTACGTTTGGCCACAGGAAAGCGTGCTTCGGTTTAGCTATTACTTACAAACTACATAAGTGTTATGTAATACATTATCATCCCAAGAATATAATCAAGATGTAAATAATAAAAACGTGAACAGCTTAGGTTCAAAACCGGGGAAGGCACTGTTAAATAAATAAATAAATAGCATTATTAATAGTGTCTGGTTGCTGTTTTCTTCTTTGCGTGAGTAACCAGAAATACAGGATAATTTTGCTTTGAAATTGCTTTTCCTATTTGTCCGCGGATTTATTGCAGAGGAAATGTTCGCATAAGGTCTTTTTCGTTAACGTCCACTCCTGAGTAATATCCACGTAGTTACCATTATGTTACTAACAGTTTATCACCTGCATTTTTTACGCAGGCTTGTCACACGTAATTTCCCAATTTGTCATGTGATATTTCCCGTTTTTGTAAATACTGCGACCGTAATTTTACTTCCGAGACACAAAGCATCGCGTCGCAGACAGCTTTCGTCGTTGAAAGTTGACGATACGGACAATTCCAAAAGTAACCATTACAATTTTACAAAATAAAATATTGCACTGGAAAGGCAGGAGCAATTAATATCACTACTGCAATACTTGTATATGGTCGTAAACCTGAACAGAAACGAATCATGTTTTTGACTGAATTACAATAATATTCGAATGAGCAAAGATCCAAACAAGCAAGTCACGAGTATTGTAGTCGTCATTGTCGTTTGGTGACTAGATTCATAATGAAAGTAATGAGGAGTCAGGGTTGGGGAAGTTACTTTTTTTAAATAAACTAAGTTATAGTTAAAGTAATTTTCCTGAAAGGTAACTTAGATACAGTTACAGTTACTGCCATCAAAAGTAACTGTATCAGGTACAAATAACTTTACAGTTACTTTTAAAAATTATAAATGTAACTCATTTGTAAATCTATAAGAAATAAATCCGAAGAAAGGCAACAAGCTTTAGTGTCAATGAATAAATACATTAATAGATACATAATTAATAATGACACATAACTAATGGATTATTAAATAAATTGTCCACAGCATCTTATTTCTCATTGCATGTTAATTTCAGTGTTTGATCATTTTCACCAAATGTAATTTTTCTAACGTTTAATCTCATGAAAGTTACGATTTATCTTGTTCATTGTTCACGTTTCCGTCAAAACTGCCGAATTTGTTGTCTACTATATATTCGCAGCGTCTGTTATGCTGAAATGACAGCAATGAGAAAACATTTCAGACTGTGCATTCGCATCGATAGCTACATTATGACAGATGAAGGGGAAGAATTAGTCATATCGGGCGCTGCAAGCAAAAAACTAATTTTAGATGAATTCCCAAGTTCGCTTTGGAATTTCGACTGCATTGAATTGTTTTCCCAACCGCGACACAATTTGCAGCAAAAGGAATAATTTTTTCCATCCAATGTAAAAAAATTCGGACACTTCATCATAAGCTGACCAAGATATGCGTGTGTCTTCTTCCGTCTCTACGTCGACAGGTGTGGAAAATAATTGGGGCAGTTTATGTGTGACGCGTCTGGTGATTCTTGTATGCTCATTATTGCGTACATCATAATAAAATAAAATTTCTATATAATTCATACATTTCCAATGTACGTTGTTGAAAATATGTAATTTAGAAATAAATATTGTTTCTTTTTTCTCTTCGCTAAAACCAAAGCCTGGTATACTGCAGTCATGAGATCTTTACAAAAAATATTTTACGCTGCTAATGACAAAAAAGTACAATACTTACGTTAAATCGTTAACCAATAAAAGTAACCTAGTTACAGTTAAAAGTTATTTTGGGCAAATAATAATGCCGTTACCGTCCGTTACCTTTGAAAAGTAATTGTTATTAGTAACGGCGTTAGAATTAAAGCGTTACTCCCCAACCTTATGAAGAGCAATATAGTTTTTCAAATCAGGAAAGCATACAAGTAATGAAATGGAACGATAAATGACTATCAAACGCCTTGGATCTGTGGCCATTATGTGCAACGCAACATATAATTAAAAAAAATTAAAAAAAAATTAACATTACTGAGCGAATTACTCACAGAACTGACTGACGATAAGAATTCCTTTGTGGTAGAAGCAAAAGATCCTCTGAAACTGGTGTGCAAGCCGGAAGTATAGGAGTTATAAGTTGATCTACATCAGCTTCGAACTCAGGACGCCGTGCACGTGCACTTTTTAGCTGGTCTCTTCTCGTACAATATCTGATGCGTATGTCTGCAAGAATCGACACTGTTGCTAGTGCGGTCGTCTTTCGTGGGGTCGATGAAAACTTTTTATCGGCACTGCATACAATTATCTCAATGTTCTTGGAAGGAAGAATTTAATTAGAAGGAAATTACATAGCGGACATCAATTTAATCTCCCTGACGTCCTGTTATGGGGCGGAGAAATTGGCACTTGTCGGTACGAGAACAGCGCGGTATGCGGGTAGATAAGGGGAATAGAATAGAAAAATAGAAAAAATACTTGGTCACCTACGGTTGAAAACGGACTTTTTCGGTACATGTTTGCGTTTTATAATAGCACCGTGACAAGAGACCCACAGAAGGCCATTTCTTCTTTGCCAGAGTCATTTTCTTTAAACTTTTCTTGATGTCTGTGTCCTTTCTGCAACAGCTAATTACATGAGATGTACGCATTTGACTCTAAAAAAGATGATTATAAACTGAACTAATCATACAAAATAACTATAGAATGTAATCATTGTAAGCAAACGTCTGGAGAGAGGAGAGCAAATATTTGAAGCGTATCAAACAATTAATAGAATTATTGTACAGGTGAAGAGTTGTACAATTTAAAACAATACATAGTAATAATAAAGCTGCCCAATACGCAGATAGTCTGCTACTTGTTTGGTTTAACCTGGTAAGAGGTCCAAAAAATTGCCTACAAAAACTGATAAACCAGCTGCCGTCTCCTTAAATGGGCAACTAAAACTACACCGCCAGCATCTGAACTGTGCAGTTAATTCGCGTTTCTCAAGTTTGTAGCCCGTAGACATAAAATGAAGAAAGAAGTTTTTTATCCGTAAGCTCTACATAAAACCAACAAATTATGAAACATGAAACTGTCCTAAATTGATGAAACATACATATTTGCGCATTTTGGTAGCTCCCACAATACTAAAATGGAGGATTATTACAATTGTTACATCCGACGAGATTGAAATGGAGGTCGGATACAATCTCAATTGGATAATTCTTGGTAAGATGTCGTGACTCGTTTTCAAAACAAAATCTCGTTTCCTGTCTAAGGTAAATACACGAAAGGTAATATTCTGCAGTGGCCAACGGAGGTTCAAGGAAATATACTAGGAAAGAGAAGTGCGATTAAGAATATTCTGGTTAAAAATATCGGAGATTGCACCTCCTAAACACCTAGGAAGCTACTGGCAGTTGTAAAATACAGGAACAGCACAGCTAATAGACCTATTGTTGTCGATATCCAGAATGCCTAAGAACGAAAATGCAGAAGAACATTTTCTCTGTAATTATTAAGTATCGCGGGTGTAGGGACTTAACAATATCTGTATCGAATCAGCCCCAAGCGTTCTTTACGCAAATATCCCTGAACAACAATAATTTTTTTGTGGAAGCATAATATGTAACTGTCATGATCTTTATGCATTTCCGTAAGCTAGAATCCATATTACAATAATAATAATGACGAATGATGGAAGGCAAAAGAGTGAAAACATGGCCTCGACCTAGGACCGTTACGTTCCGTCATTTGTGAACACAAAAAAGTTCCAGTCACTGTCAGCATTGTGCAGCTCGCCTAATGTCTGATGAAAAAAACTTATACTGTCGTTCTTGACATCCCTATGATGTGGTTTCAGAAGGGACATCGAGTATATAGAAAGAAATAGGAAAGACGATGTTTCAAGGTGTGTTTGACGAGATGGTAATTGCAATAGGTACACTGCAAAAACACGTCGGAAGAAATTATCTGATAGTTTCCAGAAAATACTAGACAGAATTTTAATGTGCGAATATAACGCTCGTTGGAGTTCTGTAGATATAAAACCAATGTAAGTCCGCATTCGTCATGTTGAACTTCCGTAGTTGGGTTAATAATGTATGGGTGTGTGTGTTGTTCTTAGTGTAAGTTAAAGTACTTTGTAAGTCTAGGGCCTGACTGATAAAAGTAGTTTGGTCCAGTAGGTTTACAAACATTTGAACATTTTCTTCAATGGCTTTAATTGCGTTTGATTTAGTGAATGTGAATACCCTTTCTGTTAACCTTTTTCTCTAGATCTGGCACGCAAGACCACCGTACATCTCGTGCTCTCTCTTCCACCTTACCACAACGTCGGATGCAGGACAATACGAAGCGCAAGATGGTCCCTGAGGATAATTTGAAACACAAAATTAGGAGCCAGTAATTCGCAAAATTACATAAACTATGCATTTCGAACCTTTTCAATCTCTTTTGTACATAACCGTACAAAATCCAATAAAGATATAATATATGAAGATAAGAAGGTTAATAATATAATGCTCGCGCATTCCATACAGTCACGATATAGACCGTCAATATTGTGTAAATAGTATAGCCGCCTTGAGATAATTATTGCTGCCCATACGCGGTCACGAATTACTTGATTTTCAGAGTCTTCGCTGAAAACGTTTATAGTAGTTGAGACTAAGAGACGTCTGCATAATTTTACGCAGTTTTTCAGCTGTGAACATGACTATACATTGTTCACGTCAGAAAAACGCAACCAGTCATAACTTTATCGTATGTTTTTGAATTCCATTAATCCATTTCGAACGCTGTGGGTCAATCATCAGGCACAAATCGCCTTAATACACGGTTAAGTTTTGCTCTTAAATGACGTGAAATATATGTTTCTGTTACGGGAAGGTATAAGGTATGTATTTTGTGAATCCATAATAAAGAATATAGTGAGAAACATAAAATGTAACAACTAATCTTCCCATAACAGGAACATTCATTTCACCTCACTCGAGAGCAGATTCAAACGATCTGAATATGATGACGGATTGTCGCAGGGTCGAAATTGCATTCTTAACCCCCACATTGCAAACGCGTATTACTGGTGTAGGGTCTAGAACTTGGAAGTCTCGGACATTCGTGACAATACGAACACACTTTTCAAAAACGTGTATTATCAAGATCCGAGCACCCTACAACAAACATACGGCAAAATTAAAAATGAATCTTCTATTAAGTGTTGTTTTTAGTATACTGATGCGTAAATACGCCCATGGAAGTAACAATACCGAATATATAACACGAATTGTAAAAGTGGATTACTATGAAGACTTGTTTTTATATTAGGTTAAAAAGAAAAAACTTTGTAATGTTTTAGAAAACAATCATAAACACTCTGAGGGGGTGAATTTAGTTAAACGCAAAAAATGCGTTCTTGAAGTAGTTTTCTTCCTCACTACCGTAAATGACTTCGTAAATTTGTGAAACTTCTGTTATAAGAGGTCTTTGGTAAAGTTTATTGCAGTGTAAACGTGCGTGACAACTAATTACTATGAAATAGTGGGATTTGGCATCACACACATAGGTAGTCATCCATTTCTCAGTGCATCCGGAAGAAGTTTAGGAAAATAGGGAGCAGGGCCGCTCGTACGCCTTCACGTCAACATGTGAGATTTAAAAATTATGAGGTGATCGTTATTTCGTCATCATATTCTGGCACTGATTTCTACAGTGCATTTTCTGCTAACAGTTTTAAGTTCAGCACAACTGAATTTAGAATTCCGAAATATTACAAATTTTTCTTCTGTTGCTCCCATCGGTAACTCTGTCTTCTGCAATAATTATTTTCGTGACATAAAACACAAGCATCAAAGTTGACTTTCAAATGGGTGCATGTGTAAACTACCCGCTTACACCCAATAGAAAACCGTCGCTTTGCCAACGAATGTAAATCGTTTTGAATTTATGGGAAATGTAGGTAAACATATTCAAAATTTTCCCGCAGGTGTCCTCACCTGCCCTTCAACTGTAACAAATCAGAAGAAAGAAGAACGCTCATATAATATTTTCTTGGTAGAGTGGAAGGCAATATCTGGGGTTATGGAGTATTGTTAATATTTTGGAGGACGAATTCGTACTTACAAGAAGCTATAAAAAGTTCAAATTACGAATCTGGTGAAAACGTAGTTCTCTTACTAAAACAATGACTTTTAAGCGACGTAAAAAAAAAAAAAAAAAAAAAAATCTCTCCGTGAGCTATTACTTTTACCCTTTAGTGATATCTCGGGATGTTAGCCCCAGATATGGGTACGCATTTGAACTTTTCTTCATTAAAGTTACCATACACGAAAGACAGATCTATCACGTTGATTTTGTAGCTATTTACACACTGCACGCTTCGACAAGCTCAGTGACACTACTCAAAAGTCAGTATTTGACGAATTCTGAAATACCCTACAACAAAAATGACATAATAGCTCTCAAGCCGACAAATTGCGAGACGAAAGTATTTCGTGTAACTTGGTTGGGGGCCTTCACAAATATTTTTCAGTTATTTTAAAATTGCTAGTTTTTAGTTGCTTCACTTTTTGGAGGGTACATACCTGCCAACTTTTGAAAAGGTCTTTCAGCACAAATCACGCGCGAGAAAAAAAATCTGGCCATTTCCGATATACCGCTGGTCGGAAAAAAACATCTGGGCCACAAAATACAATAATTCATCCTTCAAACAGGATACTGTACTTCAATGAAATCACATGTAGTTTCGTCATAGGCCAATGTACATAAATGAACGTAAAATACAAGAAGAAATTCATGTTACAGAGCAGTAGGCGTGGTGAACATTGGTTTGGAGCAGGTACAAAACAGGACTTCCTTGATATTAAGCAGATATGGGATACCAACACAGACGAGAAAGAATATAATACACACTAAAAATCACAGGCTAGTTGGACTGCAAGTATTGAGGAAATGTTTCATCATAGGGACGAGAAATATTGGTGTTCAAGATAGAAATAAACTCTAGAGATTCAACAGACTTGCGTCGTTTGTACTTATATTTTTCTTCACAAGCTTGAAAACACGTTCACATTCTGAACTGTTATGCGGTGTGGTGAGAATAGAGAGCAGTGCTTAAGTATAACCGAATTTATGGAGAAGTGCATCGGCTCCTGGAACTCTTCATATTTGTGTCCAACTGGTGTCACTCGCAGCACCTTCACTTACGACCAAACTGTCATCTGTCGATATATTCTGTTCCTTGCATAACATCATAGAAACTGGAACTTCCCGGAACTGGGATTCAAACCTGAGACCTATGCCTTTCGCGACAAGCGCTGTAACAACTAAGCTATCCCGGCACGCTTCATGACCTGTCCCGTAGTGCACCGTAAATTACCGAGCAAAGTGGTGCAGTGCTAACAGACTGATCTCGCATTCGGGAGGACGGTTGTTTAAATCCACCTCCGACCATCCAGATTTAGGTTTTCCGTGATTTCCCTAAATCACTCCAGGCAAATGCCGGGGTAGTTCCTTTCAAAGGGCTCGGCCGACTTCCTTCCCCAAACATTCGGAGCGGAAGCCCCCGCCTGTAATGACCAGAGATGCCAAATTTGAAAAGAAGCTATCCGTAATGCGATAAGGATGGTGCAAGAGGGGATGGGGTGTATGAGGTCCCTAACACGGAGTACTGTCAAAAATTGACTGTAAAAATCAGCATTTGATGCTTAATTGTATAAAAATATTTGTTAAGATACGAGAAGGCACCTACTAAAAAATATACCTCTGACAGAGTATATGTGACTTGACATTTCTTTACCTATGATCAAAAGAGACAAAAATTTGCGTGAGCGTGGGAGCTATTAATAACTGATCTACACTCCCTATTGACAAAACAGCTTAAACATTAGTACGACAAATCGCAACCTAACTACAAGTTATAAAGTGCCTGCAGCAGTGGTTACCTAGGCGCCACTTCAGTGTTTGTATATATTACACTGTTTCTACAAAACTGGCGTCAAAACGGTAAGCTTTTGCGTTATTTCTGAAACTAGTGGTTCACAAAATGAGCACTTAATAACACTGCAAAGTTTATATTTAAAAAAAAAAAAAAAAAAAAAAAAAAAAAAAGAAAAAACACTTTCTTTAGCCAAGATCGCTAATTTATTGTATTTGCTTATTTTTACAAGTTTCAATAAGCGGTCATCATCTTCAGAAATGTTACAATGTTCTCCGACCTTCACTGCAAAAAGTTACAAAGATGGTCAATATCTGTCAAGTTCTTTTTTTGTATCCTTCCAGATTTTAACAATCTAACAGAAGTAGGTAGTTATGTACACATATAATTTTAATGGAAATCTTTACGTCATTTTTTTATATTTTACAGGTATTTTAGGTTGCCAAATTCAAGGACTTCTGAAGATGACACAGCTTATTGAAACGGGTAAAAAAAAAAAAAAAAAAAAAAAAAAAAAAAAAAAAAAAAATAGCGATCTTGGCTGAAGAAAGTGTACTTTATATAAATTTTCGATCACTCTCCATAGGCCGTAATATGCCAGTTAACCGTAAATTTTGCTTAAAAATCGTGATAATTGGGGACAAATCATAATTGAGTCTGATTATGACCACGCTGTCGACGGGGTGTTAAGCATTAATCTTCCTTTCTTTTTCGCACCGTAAATTTTATGGATAAAACGCAAAAGTTGGCAGTTATATATAAATACTACATGGGCATTTTTGATGTCACTTTTCTATAGTTTCCAGGTATTTTAGGTCTTAAAAATCAAGGCTTCCTTTAACATTCGGACGCGAATTTTCACAAATTAGCACTAGCAGCCACCAGCTTGAGAGGATAAAGGGGACTTTCTGCTAGATGCGGAGGGTCGTTTGCTTTAGCAGGGCCAACGGCAGCGGCAATCCGGACTGCAGTTTGGAGAGGAGGTGTCGGGTGGTTACCTGCAGTCCCAGGTACTCGAGCGCGAGGTTGCCGTCGGCGTTGTCGCGGTTGAGGCCGGCGAGGTAGGAGATGCCCTGGTCGGAGATGTGCCAGCACGAGCGCAGGTTGAGCCTGCGCAGGCGGCGCAGCCCCCACGCGATCAGCAGCAGCCCCGTGTTGGTCACGTTGCAGCAGCCGCCCAGCTCCAGAGACTCGAGGTTCTTGAGGTACTGCGCGATGCGCCCCAGGCTGGTGTCCGTCACCTGCTTGCACAGCGACAGGTCGAGGTGCGTCAGCGACGGCACCTCGGCGACGAAGGCGTGCGACAGCCCGATGTCGGTGACGTTGTAGCAGCCGGACAGGTTGAGCGCCTCGATGTTGGGCACGCCCTGGACGACGTCGCGCAGGCTGCGGCGCAGCGACAGCACCTGCACGCGCCGGATGCCGCGCCGCACCAGGCTGGCGAACAGCGACGGGTTGGCGCGCCGCAGGTGCAGCTTGGCCTCGACGCCGCGCCACACCGACTTGTGGTAGGCGGCGTCGCGCCACGACGTGCACACCTGCGCCGCGCGGCCCTTGTCGCGCACGTCCAGGTAGCCGAAGATGAGCGCCAGGATCTCGGGGTAGAGGCAGGACACGTGCGTCTGGCTGCCGTCGGGCGCGCCCGTCGCCTCGGGCGGCGCGTGCTGCGGCGGCGCCTGCGGGTGCGCGTGGTGGTGGTGGTGGTGATGGTGGTGGTGGTGCGACGAGGACGACGACGACGACGGCGCCTTGGCGTGCTTGCCCAGGTGCGCCGACACCTCGGCCGAGAGCGCGTGGTGCGCGGCGGGCGGCACGCTCTCCAGGTGCGGCTGGTGCAGGAAGGCGGCCGCCGAGTAGGGGTGGAACTGCAGGTGGTGGCGCGCGCTGCGGTGCACCACCAGCTGCGGCGGCAGCTCCGTCAGGAACAGGTGGCCCTCGTCGGTCATCATGGCTGCGGCGGCGGCGGCGGTCGTGCTCCCGCGCTACGCACTGCGCCGGCCTCGTCCGTCCGCACTGCCCCGCGGCATAGCTCGCACTGACGGCGCGGCCGCGGCGGCGGTCGCGCGCCACACTGGCGCCGGTTCGCGCGGCCGCCGCGGCGCGGCGCGTGCGTCGCGCCGCCCCCCACCGCCGGCCCCGCCCGGCCAAGCATTTTTTCGCGCTCCCCACCGGGGACTGCGCCCGGCGGCGGGCGGCGCGCGCCATTGGCCGGCGGCGGTCACGTGACGCACGCCCGCGCTATCGATTCGGGGGCTCGCTGCGGCGGCATTTTTAAGTCGCGCCGCTTCCCCTCGCCGGCGAACGATCGCGTCCCCCGCCCCCACCGCGGGCGGCGCCGGTGGGCGGGACTATCAGCTGACTGGCAGGGCTATCGACCAACCGATATCTCGCACGCCGCCGGCGATAATATCGAGTGCACCTTTTTTTCTCGACAATTTTCCAAGATTCGGCGTGCGTTATATATTTTATGGCGACGCAGGAAAACGTCAGCTGCAGTTGAAACTGAAAGTGGCATGCCGGGGGCGATTGCCATCCAGTATGTCGCCTACAAACGACCTAGAACCATAACCAGCGGCGCAGAAAAAAATAAAAAAAAAAGAAGATAATCCACTTTCCAGCCAAAAACTCCACAATAGCACCAATTTATTCCCGTCCTTTTATTTAACAATTGATTTTTGTTTTCCTTTACAGCGCACACCATTAGCGTACATAAGAATACAGCAGGGTGCCTGCCACCCCTTTACACTGACCATACTGAAAAAATCTACGTTATCTCAATTATTTTAATGAAAGATGCACGATGGCATCGCCGTAGTAGACTGACAAACTTCATTGTATAGATGGCAAGAGTGGGGTGTAAGTGTTGTTAATTTCGTGCCATTTTATTGAAAAGTACATATATTTTCATTATTTAAAGTTAACAATAAAAAGCTTGAGTTGAGCAAAGTAAAAGGGGCTATAGCGCAAATTTTCCTGTGATTATGAGCAGAAAAACCGATCCAAAATATCATGGTATAGCTATTTAAGTAATGTAACTTATTTTTACATTAACCTTGCCCGCCCTTTCCGAAAATGTAAGCTATATTCGCCATTGGCGAACACACAAATACAGACTACACAACAATACCACTAAACAGTTCTGTAATGCCACGTATGGCAAATTTTCTTAATCTTCGTTGCCTGATTTTTTATTATTTAGAATATTAGTCAATAGAGTATTAAAATTCTTGAATATCAGTCTCCAGATCGCTTTTATTTTCTAAAACATGAGCGGTTTCGGGACAGCTGCCCATCTTCAGATCAAATTTATGAAGTTACAGAGTAACCTGTCCTGTGATGAACGAATGTTCACAGTCGTTAGTAACAGGTTACTCTGTAACTTCATAAATTTGATCTGAAGATGGGCAGCTGACCCGAAACCGGTCATGGTTTAGAAAATAAAAGCGATCTGGAGACTGATATTCAAGAATTTTATTCATATGACGATCGCAGAAACTCACTCGAGACCCATAAGTCTTGCTTTGATAAAACAGAATATTAGTCTGGCACCGCAGAAAAAGGACAATCCATGTTCCAGCCAAAAAACGGCAACATCGTTACAGCCACAGTAGCACCACTCTATTCTCGTACTATCACTTAATAACTGAAAAATCATTTTAAACTACCGCGTACACCGATCACGCAGGGTGCCTGTCACCTCCCATCAAAATAATGACTATAAATAAAAAGTACATTATCTGAATTATTTTAATGAATGATCCGTGAAGGCATCGCCGTAGTAGACAGACAAACTTCCTTATATTAGTGACGCGAGTGGTTTGTTAGTGGTGTGAATTTCGTGTTATTTTATTTAAAAATAATTATATTTTCATTATTTAATGTTAACAATAGAACGCTTGATCTCAGTAAAGTAAAAGGGGCTCTCGCGAAACTTTTCCTTTGAATATGAGCATCAAAACGTACACAAAATATTATGGGGTGCCTATTTAAAATATTAATCTTGTCCCTCGCCCCTCCCACCGCCCGATAATATGTGCCACATTTTCCATTGGCTACACAACAATACCACGCAACAGTTACGTATGTCAATTTTTCTTAATCTTCGCTGCTCCATTTTTATTATTTAGAATATTAGTCAATGTATTTGTCTGGCGATTCAGTTTGCTTAGTAGACGAATCAGTTGCCGACTCAGTGACTATTTCCTTTTATTTGAATGCAAATTAAGTAGAACATGCCCTCTGTGGCACATTATTAACTTTGGTCTTAACATAAAAAATTAATTTGCAAGATGCGCCATCATTGAATTTTTTATGTAATTAATTATATAAATATCATTGGGAAATTAACTGGCCTCAGTTTTACGTACCTGACGTTCTCACATGTTCATAAAAACGTTTGGCAATGTTGTTAAATCATAAAACATGAAGGCCCTTTAATTTTCATAGCGTTAATTACATTGCATTATTCCTGATGTCACCAACTAGGAAATGTCAGAAATAAAATGAAAACAATACTGCTTGGTGCATTGTTCCATCCAAAAGTTCTAATAATGTGTGTGCAATATATACAGTATACAGGCGAAGACGGCCTTCGATCGTTTCTTCAGTGGAGACACACACTTCAGAAATCGGCGATAAGCCGCGAGTGTTGAGTGACAATGGACAGGGGCACTACGTCAGTAATGGGCCACACTTATGTCATCATTCCCTAGACTTACAAACTTACACGAAGAACACACACATCCCACGCCCGAAGGAGGAATTGAACCTCTGGGGGGAACGGCGGTTCAGTGCGTAGCATGACGCCTTATTCCAGGCAGTAGGAATCCCAGATTTTAAAATGAAAAAAGCGGAACACTTCAGTAATAAAGGTATCATGATTTGTACTCATCTTCAGGATGCTAGAAGGTAATGTTGCGGCCTTTGCTGGGTTTTGTGATCTGTATTTTGCAGATCCATCAATCAGTCAAAATTTTACGATATTTCAAAAGGAAGTAAAAAAGAAAATCCTCCAAACGTATCGTCACTGGAATGTTTTACTGCTTCTTTTTCAGCTTGTCCGCACGATTTTGCTCTTTTGTTCAAACTAAATTCAGAAGGGAAATTATGCACTCGATAACCGTGTTCTTTCACCGAAGAAAAAAAAATGGCCACGGTGGAGTGGCCGAGCGTTCTAAGGCGCCTTGCTGCGAAGCGCGTGGTTGCTCGCCGTCGGATGTTCGAGTCCTTCCTCCGGTTTGGGTGTTTGTGTTGTTCTTAGCATAAGTTACTTTCAGGTAGTTTAAGTAATTTATAAGCTTACGGACTGATGACCGACATTGTTAAGTCCCTTAGATTTACAAACATTTGAATTTGATTGAAAACAAAACGAAAATTCTAAGTTTGTTAGGGTTTCCAAGTGATATTGCTTGTTTCAAATACTGAAACATTTTCTGCCAGCGCTCTAAAGAATTTGTCTCCCATTTCCGTTCTCTCCAGGTAAATCATGACGTACATTTTCATTAAGTAAGATATTATCATTAACTGAACAATCAAATTTTTCGTCTATAAAAGCAATCACATGTTCAAAAGTTTGTAAATCTAAGGGTCATCAGTCCCTAAGCTTACAAACTACTTACACTAACTTAAAGTAACTTACACAATGGACAACACAAATATCCATGCCCGAGGGAGGACTCGAACGCCCGACGGCGTACGGCCGCGCGCACCGCAGTTGGGAGCTTCACTGCGCACGGCTGTTCTGGCGTGGCTCTGTAATAGACTTAGGGAAATTCTGTACGTCTTGTTACGTGTAAGGCGTCCTTAAAGAAGTTCATCCCAAGCAAGTTAATTCTGTGAAGGGGTAACTCCAATCCTTTAGGTACGTATTTAATGAATCTGTCGTCCAAATCGTGGATTGTAGACTCAAAACTTTGCGGATCAATCGTTAAGCTAAACACTCTCGCAAAATCTGTGTGTTTGTTAGTTTTAATATCTTTTTAAATATCCTTTCTACTGTCATGGGCATTGAGACTGCAGATTTAAATATATATATATGTCATTTTCAATGTATTATAGGAAGGAAAACACAGATTTTCTCTTCGGTGGCATGTCACTATCACAAAAGAACGAACCCGGTTCGACATCCACATATTGACTGCTTTGCCTCCAATACCGCTCAAGTGCTCATAGTTTAGTATTGGTTGATCGGTTTCAAGGGTTGCGGGTGACTGTTGACGACAGAAAAAATACTGCGATGTCTTACATGCGCTAACACTGTCTGACTAGGAAAAACATTTTGTCACGTTTTTGTGTGTTCTGTCTCTTTTAAAAAAGTTATTTCGACATGTTTTGACTTCCACCTACTTTTTATTCCATTCCATTCCATGATGGAGGTGGTGGCGGCTGGTGCAGCAACAGTGTTGAATAATTAAAAATGTTCAGTCTCTGTTGCAATATTTTATTGACCAATTGACCAAATTGAGTTGCGATGGGAATCCCTTTGTCACCTATCATTGCTAATTTATTGATGGAGGACTTTGAAGATCGTGCACTAGAATTAGCGGCGTTGAAACCTGCTTGTTTTTTCAGATATATAGACGACACTTTTGTTGTCTGGCCTCAGGGTAGTGAGAACTTGAATCATTTATTGGAACATCTAAATTCAGTCCACCCCAACATCCGTTTCACAATGGAAGTGGAAAAGAATGGTTGCCTTCACTTCCTTGATGTGTTGGTGAGGAGAAAGGCAGATGGTACGTTGGGACATGCTGTTTATAGGAAGCCAACGCATACTGATTTGTATTTGCAAGCTGATAGTTGTCACCACCCAGGTCAATGTGAAGGGGTTCTTCTAACTTTAGTGCATAGGGCTCACGTCATTTCTGACCCGGAAAGTTTGCCCACTGAGCTGTCTCATCTGGAGGCAAATTTTCGACGGAATGGCTATGGCGAAGGGCAGATTAAAAAAAGCGTTGCGCTATCGGCCACATGTGCAACGGGGGTAGCGATCATAGCACAGAGTCGGCACCCACGTCAGTGGCTTTTCTGCCATACGTTGGCAGCACTTCCGACAAGATTGGTCGCATTTTGCGTAAAAACAATGTAAAAATATGTGTTTCGTCCATCTTCTAAATTTAAGGCACTGTTGGGATCCGTTAAGGATGATCTCGGTTTGCGCAAGGCGGGTGTCTACCGTATCCCATGTAGCTGTGGCATATCATATATTGGTCAAACTATTAGGACTGTTGAGAACCGTTGTATTGAGCATTAACGTCACACAAGTTTACAACAACCAAACAAATCAGCTGTGGCCGAACACTGTCTTGACACAGGTCACCCTATGGAATACAACAAAGCGGAAATTCTGGCATGCACTTCCAACTACTGGGACTGTGTTATCAAGGAAGCGATAGAAATAAAACAAGGTGACAACCTTATGAATAGGGATGGAAGTTTCTGCTTAAATTCCGCTTGGGATCCTGCTCTTTGTACTGAGGGACAAAACTAATCCGACCTCATCCGTCGAGAACTGATGTTTATTATCGATATTCTGACCGGTTTCATCTTTGGTCGTGTCGGCGCTGTGTGCTTGCGTGCTCAGTGTGTGTTGTCTTTCTTGTTTACTCATTGAAAACCGAGGTTTTAAAGATCGTTGCACATTGCTTCCTCACTGCAGTTTCGCCTTGAAAATGGCAGGGTGGTCTCCTGCCGAAATTCGGCCGTCGTCGATTTTGATGTCTGGCCACATACCCGTAAGTATTTCGAAGTTGTTATTCGCCAGGAGAAATTAAGGAATCACAATTTCTGGAAAAACCCACACTCAGCTAATGAAGGCATAAAGCAAATGATGAATTTAACAGAAAAGTATAACATTAAGAAGCGGTACAGATGTAGTTTACCGGAGGCGTATTCGGGGTACGCGGGACACAGTTTCCAAATTCGGTGCTGTCCCGCTAAAACCGCGACCATTCCAATGGTGTAGTGGTCAGCGCGAGTCCCAATAGGCAGGAGGACTCCGGTTTGATATCGCCTGGCCACAAGTTTTCAACTTTTCCTATTGATTTCTTTCACGACGTAGTCCTTTGCGTGTAAATGTTCAAATGTTTGTGAAGCTTAAGGGACTTAACTGCGGGGTCATCAGTCCCCAAACTTATGAACTACTTCTAGATCTACATCTACATACAAACTCCACAATCCACCGTAAGGTGTGTGGCGGAGGGTACACTGTACCACTACTAGGCATTTCCTTTTTTATTCCACTCCCTAATAGAACGAGGAAAAAAATAATGCCTATATGCCTCCGTACGAGCCCTAATTTCTCTTGTCTTTGTGAGCAGTACGTGAAAAGTAAGATCCTACTGCACTCAGCTTCAAATACCGGCCCTCTAAATTTCCCCAACAGAAATTCACGAAAAGAACGTCGTCTTTCCTCCAGCGATCACCAATTGAGTTGCCGAAGCATTTCGGTGACACTCGTGCATTGGTCTAACCTACCAGTAACAAAACTAGCTGTTCGCCTCTGAACTGCTTCTATGACTTCCTTCAAACTGATCTGCTGCGGATCCCAAACACTTGAGCATTACTCACGACGTGGTCGTACAAGCGTTTTATACGCGGTCTCCTTTACAGATGAAGTACATCTTCCCAAAATTCTCGCAATAAACAGAAGTAGGCTGTCCGCCTTACAACTGTCCTTACATGTTCGTTCCATTTCATATCGCTCTGCAATATTACGCCTAGATATCTGAACGACGCAACCGCATCAAGAAACTCACTACTAATGCTGTATTCGAACATTATGCGATTGTTTTTACTACTCATGAACTACCTTATACTAAAGACAGCACAAACATCCATACCCGAGAGGGGATTCGAACCCCCGACGGGGAGCGGCCTGCGCATCTGAGCACAGCGCCTTAATGCGCTTGGTCACTCCGCCGTCGCTTTGTGTGTTAATAACGAAATATTTGAAGTACGATAAGAAGCCACCAACAAGGAAGGCCTTTTACCACTGTTACAACAAATTCATTACGAAGGGTTGCTTGTGTGCGGCAAAGGGAAGCCTGTGTGAGTGGAGTGAATGTGGAGCGCGTTTGAGAGAATTCAAAAGGAGTTCCAAGTATTCGGTGCGTCGTGCATCCCGTTAACACGCAATGGCTACAAAAGCCCCCCCGCGCCTCCCAAAGATTTTTTAAAATTTTATTATTTATAATTGTTTTCGTGATGGCGCCACTGAGAACGTGTGCTGCTGTTATTGTGAGCGGTTTTAATGCCGCCGCGACCAGCTTTGATGCTGCCGCTATTGTTTGTCCTAAGCTAAAGTTACGAACCGATTGTTCATATGGGGCGACCCCCTGCTTAGCAGCTTAGCGGCGCCACCGATGGAATCTTATGAACAACAGTAGTGTTAGTTTAGTTCAATTTGTACACATAGACTCATGTAAATTAAACTTTATAGATCTTTCTCCTTGGCTAGTAACACAGAAGCTGCTTAATTATTTTACAAGCTGGTAATATACTGGGTGTTCAAAAAGTCAGTATAAATTTGAAAACTTAATAAATCACGGAATAATATAGATAGAGAGTTAAAAATTGACACACATTTTTGTAATGACATGGGGTTTTATTAGAACAAAAAAAAAAAAAAAGTTTTCTAGACGCGTGAAATATGTCTTGCGCGCGTAGTTTGGTGATGATCGTGTGCTCAGTCGCCACTATCGTCATGCTTGGCCCCTCAGGTCCCCAGACCTCAGTCCGTGCGATTATTAGCTTTGGGGTTACCTGGAGTCGCAAGTGTATCGTAATCGACCGACATCTCGAGGAATGCTGAAAGACAACATCCGACGCCAATGCCTCACCATAACTCCGGACATGCTTCACAGTGCTGTTCGCAACATTATTCCTCGACTACAGCTAATGTTGTGGAATGATGGTGAAGATATTGGGCATCTCCTGTAAAGAACATCATCTTTGCTTTGTCTTAATTTGTTATGCTAATTATTAATTTTCTGATGAGATGAAGCGCCATCTGTCGAACATATTTTGACCTTTTTTTAAATTATTTTTGTTCCAATAAAAACCCAAGCATGTGTGTCAATTTTTATCCCTCTACCTACATTACTCCGTGATTTATTAAGTTTTCAAATTTGTACTGACTTTTTGATCACCCGGTACGCACCACATTGGGCCCCTTCCGAGCCTAATCATTTTATTTCTTGTGCAATTGTTTATGATTACTTATAATTATAATTAGTTAAATTGTAACAACTGTAAAAATAAGTCATAGATTAATAAATTCAATAAGCTTTATTTTTATAAATATGCCCCCCCCCCCCCCAGAACCAAATTCTGTCTGCGCCACTGTGGGGCAGAACTGTCTATGAAACCATTGAAATTGGAGGTAGTGCTGAAGATCAATGACAACGACAAAGGCAAATGTTTTGAGTTTTGTTGGCAGTTACAACAATTAAATGACGATGGTATGGCATTGTCGATCACTTAATTTTTAGCGACGAAGCCTCGTTTCACAGTAATGGGAAAATGAACAGCCATAATTGTCGAATCTCTGGTGCGAAACACCCACGAATGCATTGAATTTGAGCGTGATTCCCCAAAGGTAAATAGTTTCTGTGTCTTGTCACCGAAATCTGTACGGGCCTTTCTTCTTCGCCGAGAGCGCTGTGATTGGTATTCCTACTTGGACACGTTGCAGCCTCTTGAGTATGCTGCCCAGTACAACACTGTCATGAGTGTTGCCTATCGACAGGGGCCGCTACATGGGCGGTGTAGAACCTGAACGCGACATGTCTGCGACTAGCGGTAACTATCGGCATCTTAACAAACTACGCTGTAGCGCTATTCATAACATAACAAACAAACAAAAATAAATAAAAATAAAACACCTCTCAGGGTTTTCTTCAAAATGACATATTTATGATACCTGTTCGATGTTTAGTTCTTGTACAATAAATAATTTTAAGTGGTTCCGGACTTTATGTACAACCTGTAGATGCAAAACTTATACCTGATCAAGCTGGTTTCAGCACGTTGTAATCAAATAATGAATCTGACTCAAAATATCGAAGAAGAGAATGAAAGAAAATTAATAACTGCAGCGGTCTTTGTTGATCTTCCTGCTGCATATGACACAGTGAACCACCGGCCACTCCTCGCGAAAATCTACGAAATAACGAAGTACATACAACTGACTTACATTTTAAGAGACAAGCTGGAAAATCGTAGATTCTGTGTAACCCTTCAAGGGAAGAAAAGCAGGTGGCGAGATCTTAAGAATCGTCTACCACAAGGACCTTCTCTCCCCTATTCTTTACAATATGTACACAAAACACCAGTCACGAAGAAAATGATTCATTAATGCAGACTGCACCGCCATAACTGCTCAAGGAAAAACATTTGAAGAACTTGAAAGGAAACTGACAGAGGCTTTGGCTACCTTTCAGAAGTACTTTGCGACCTATTCCGGAAAAAAATCCGAAGTATGCGCATTCCACCTGCATAACAGAGACGCATCAAGACAGTTGAAAATAGAATGAAGAGGAGTTACACTACGCCATTGCGCCGAACCTAAATATTTGGAAGTGTTACTCATTAAAAACGCTGCACCGATCTAAAAGGAAAGAATATGAGAAAGAAACTTTATTCGTAAAATGACTAGATCCACATGGGTTGCGCAACCTGAAGTTTTGCGATTATCTGCAATGGGAGTCTCTGTTTTGAAGCGGGAGAATATGCGGCATCGTGCCACTCCAAACAAGTAGACACTGCTCTGAACGAGGCTGCCACTGGATGTCTAAGGCCAATACCTGCCCACAAAATGTATTCACTTGCAGCCATACCACCACTAAGTATCACACGTACTAGTAAAGTAGGAGAAAACAGTAAACTGACCCACGGCACCACCAAATAGTTCCAGCCGCCTAAAGTCTAGGAAGAGCTTTACCCAACGGACCATACCACTAGAATGAAATAAATCGCAATTTGTGATCATTTATGGCTTCACTCTACTAGGTTTAGATGGAATACCAAAGTGCGGCGAATGAAAATTTGTGCCCGGGCGGGATTCGAACCCGTGATCTTCTGCTTACTACGCAGACGCGTTGACCACTCCGCCACCGAGGACCAGTGACCAGCCCGACTGTAGAGGACTCTTCCCTGAACGTCTCCCGCCACACTCAAATCTCCATTCGCCACGCTGTCTCTTTCTTATACCATAGCCTATTAGTTCTGTAATGCTCGCAGCCACAATACTGTATTCCCGCATCAGGGAGAACATCTAAACCTAGTACAGTTATGCCATAACTGATCGCAAATTGCGATTTATTTCATTCATTGAACGCTGTAACGTCGTCAAAAATGTATAAATGTATACAAGCCGAGGCTGGGCTGCTGATGACAATTAATTGTGTCTCGATACCTCATGGTCTGTTCTCCCTGATGCGGGAATACAGTATTGTGGATGCGAGCATGATAGAATAAATAGGCTGTGGTATAGGAAAGAGACAGCGTGGCGAATGGAGATTTGGGTGTGGCGGGAGACGTGCAGGGAAGAGTCCTCTGCAGTCGGGCTGGTCACTGTGTCCTCTGTGGCGAAGTGGTCAACACGTCTGCCTAGTAAGCAGGAGATCCTGTGTTCGAATCCCGCCTGGGTACAAATTTTCATTCGCCGCACTTTGGTATTCCATCTAAACCTAGTACAGTGAAGCCATAACTGATCACAGATTGCGATTTATTTCATTCATTGAAAGCAGTAACGTCGTCAAAAATATATAATTGTACCACTAAAAGACAGACCTGGGACTTGCCGTCTATCTTCACAGACGGATTCTCTACAAAATACGAACCTACAACCCAAAGAGTAAATGGTACAAGTGCAGCAACTACAGTATGGTACATGGAGAACATTAAATAGATTTATAACAGGGGTGTAAAAGAAATGCAAAGCAAACGTGGTTATGTGGGGCTATTCGGAAAATATGTGAATTCGGAAAAACATGAACATGTGCCCAAGGATGGAAGTTGTTTGCACAACGGAAGATCATTTTTTATGCAATGACAACGCCTTTAAGCCGAGTTTTGGAAGAAGAGAGTTTAGAAGTTCTCACCCGGACAAGTAAGTACTTACATTATTATTAATCAACATTTCGCCGTGGGCTGTTCGTGACTGCACCGTTGAGGATAGGGGTATATTGTTATAATAATAAGCCATCTTCAGTCACAATGATATTTTTGTTTTTATTGTCCAACGCGTTTCGGAGCTATAACTCCATTCTCGACGACTTTACTACTGTATTTTTGTGTTCATCTGCTTCAGTTTTTCACCTAACGATAGAAGAACGACACAGTTGTAAGTTTTTGGCGAGAAAGTTGCCGCAGGCGTTAATGCAAGGATTTTATAATAACCATACAGTGAAGTATTGTGTATAATACGTTTGTCAAAGTTTGTTGTTGTTGTTATGGTCTTCAGTCCGGAGACTGGTTTGATGCAGCTCTCCACCCTACTCTATCCTGAGCAAGCCTTTTCATCTCCTCATAAGAACGGCAACCCACATCCACTTGAATCTGCTTACTATACGCGTCTCTTGGTCTCCCTCTGTGATTTTTACCCCACACACTTCCCTCCAATTCTAAATTTACAATTCCTCGATGTCTAAGAATGTGTCCTACCAAGCGATCCCTTCTTCTAGTCAGGGTATGCCAAAAATTCCTTTTCTCACCAATTCTGTTCAGTACCTCTTCATTAGTTATGCGATCTACCCATCTAATCTTCAGCATTCTTCTGTAGCACCACATTTCAAAAGCCTCTATTCTTTTCCTGTCCGCATTGCTTATCGTCCATGTTTCACTCCCGTACAAGGCAACACTCCACACAAATGCCTTCAGGAAAGACTTCCTTACCCTTAAATTAATATTCGATATTAGCAAATTTCTCTTTTTCAAAAACGCTTTTCTTCCCATTGCCATTCTGCATTTTATATCCTCTGTACTGCGACCATCGCATGTTATTTTACTACCCAAGTAACAAAACTCATCTATCACCTTCATTGTTTCGTTACCTAATCTAATTCCTTCAGCATCGCCTGATTTTCTAAGACCACATTCCATTATTTTTGTTTTGCTCTTGTTAATGTTCATTTTATACGCTAACTTCAACACACTGTCCATTCCGTTCAACTGCTCTTCCAGGTCCTTTGCTGTCTCTGACAGAATTACAATGTCATCAGCAAAACGCAATATTTTTATTTCTTCCCCCTGAACTTTAATCTCTATTCCAAATTTTTCCTTGCTTTCCTTCACCGCCTGCTCGATGTACAAATCAAAGTTTAAGCTGAGAAATTAGCCTACCGTCTCTCTGTCATCTTAAAAATGTTGTTTATTGTATTTTGTCATTTTGTTAACCTATTTTGTTAATCAAAACAAATGAGTGCAACTATAGCTTCAGTACTACATAATTTTAACGTAATGAATTCGATCTGTACAGTACCGGCATAAACATGCCAGTTGCAAAAATGTGTTGTAAAATGTGTCCAAATGAGGAAGCTATTTCACCAATGCAGGAGATAATGTCATCTCGACAAAAGCAGGTAACAATTCGCAGTACTTCACTGTGTGTTTATCATAACGTCCTTGCATTAACGCCTGCGGCAACTTTCTCGCCAAAAAACTAACAACTGTGTCGTCCTTCTACCGTTAGGTGAAAAACTGAAGCAGATGTAACACAAAAATACAGTAATAAAGTTCTCTAAAATGGAGTTATAGCTCCGAAACTCGAAGGACAATAAACACAATAAATTTATTGTGACTGAAGACGGCTTATTATTATAATAATATATCCTTAAACTAAAGAACGTACTTACATTACGTAAGTACTGTATCCCCCAGATCCCCAATGTCAAATTTTCTTAGCTTAATTAGTTGCAAGGTTACAACAGTGAGACAATAGTGTGCCTGGATTTGGGCTCAAGAAATGTTTCTTTCAAGGAGAAAGTTCCTGTATGTGCTCAGGCTTGTCTGTGAGCCTGTTGGAGTATGTGTTAGGATTATTGAATAACTACTCAGTTCATTGAGTATATTTTTGAATTTTCACTGTCACGTCATACGACATTTTAACCTGCAATTAGCACAACTAAAGTAACTGGGAAAAATGGCGATATTTTGGCTATTTTAAGTTGATAAAGAGGTTGCGATTTCTGTCATTTTCCTGTTTAACAGTTGGCTGTCGAGGAATGGAAAAACTCGGCATGCCTGAAAGTGTCCCGTTTTCTGAACAGCCCGCAACGTAAAGACGCAACAAGCGGCCGATGCGCTGATAAATGCATAGCTATTGAATTTAAAGCAGAGCGTACACAGGCCGGCGCTCTTTTTCCGCACCGACTGTCCACTATTCTTTTTCCCGGCCGCGGTTTAAATTTATTCGGCGCGGCCTGAATAAACAGCGCGCTGACTGCCGCTTATAAAATTTACATTCGCTGGCACGCTGCTCTAAATCTCCCGCCGACTTCGATGATAACTTACTCTTTCGTCGCATCCCCAGGGCGGGAGCATCCGATAAATACGTCAGCCCACCTCGGCGAGCGGTTAACGTTGCAGGTAGCCCTTAATGATTTACAGGACACCGCTTTTACCAAGTGAAAACTAAATCATACGCACAAATTTATTTCACAGTCTCTGATTATGGAAATGCGGATATTTTTTTTAACCCATCGCTCTGATTTTATTATTGACATTCAGAGACATTACTCAGACGACGAGGAATCTGTAACAAACTGATGGTCGAATACAGGGTTTCGGCCTACGGTAGGGGATGGAACAAAGGCAGCTGAGCTCATAGAAATTCAGAGGGTCCCTAAAGTAATGGTGCCGCTTTAACCGGTCACAGGAAGGCGACGAAAGAATATAAAAGTGTGAAACCCACACCAACTGAAAGGAAAACTCTCAAAGGTTAGGTTACGTCATTTTCATTGTTGTGCTCCTGAAGATAATGGTGCAAGTAGATTTACAGGCACTTAAAAGGGTGAAGTCTTGGTTAACGTATGTATAATTATCATTTAGAAGCAAGCCAGCCCAATAATTACCAAACCCATTTCATTACGAGTGTTATTTACTCACAACCGATACAAAAACCGTTACATATTTGCACCAGTTACTGTCCTTCAATGTAGTCATCAGCGCTGTGTAGAAACCGTTGCCAGCGATGTGGAAGGCGTAGTATACCGTTAGCAGGGCCTGTTCTGTTGATGGTGCGAATGGAGGCGTCTACTGCCTGTCGAATCTCTGGAACAGTCCTGAAGCGAATGCCAAGAAGTGATTCCTTTATCTTCGGAATAAAATCAAAGTCACAAATCCGGGGTGTATGGTGAATGGTACAATACGTCCCAGTCGCTAGACCGAGCAAAGCAGCCACAGCTTGTGCTGTATGCGCCAACGAATTATCGTGTAAAATGATGGGTGGAATGGTCAGAAAGTGCTGCCGATTCTTTCTCAAAGCTGGTAGCAGGTCATGCTCCAAAAACGAACAGTAATACTGTGCATTGACAGTCCGCCGTGGAAGAACGTAATGCATTAGGATAACACTATCACAGTAGTACAAGAGAATCTCCACAACTTTCACCATACTAGTGTTCTGACGCAGTTTCGACTTTTGGAGCATCACCTGCGACCAGCTTTACGAAAGAAGTGGCAATCCACCCATCATTTTGCTCGACATTGCTCGGCCGTGTACAGTGCAGGATGTGGCTGCTCTGTTCGGTCGATGGTACTGGGAAGTACAGTACCATCCACCATACTCCCCGTACTTAAAAGTCCTTTTGACATTGATTCCGAAGATGAAAGAACCACGTCGTGACATTCGTTTCAGAACTGTTGTAGAGATTCGACAGGCAGTAGACCGCTCTACTCGCAACATCAACAGAACAGGTTACAACTTCCACATCGCTGGAAACGGGTTTTACACAACGCTGGTGACTGCTTTGACACGTACAAACATATAACGCTTTTCTATCAGTTATGAATAACTAGTTGCTACTATTTACTTTCCAGCCCTCATACAATTTACAATTACTTTCTTTAGCATCAACTGCAGCCAACTCTCCTAGCATCTGCAATGTTTTATCCCCAGTATACACTTTAGTTGTTGGAACAGAAATTCTTGGATTAAAATGGCGATAAAAACTTATTCCTTAATTTTGAAATGCAATCTACGCCATTTACAATTACCAGAAATATAAGCAAAATATGAACCCAAGTCTACTCCAAAGTTCTGGTATCTAATACAAATATATTGAGCATCTTCAGGATCCGAAACTACAAAATATTCACTAAGAGGAACACTACTTTTTGTATTAAACAACATAGATAAAATATATGAAGCGTATGTGCATTAGGTCAGGTCACTTCAGTTAAAATGTGAACGATACAGAGGAAAGGTCACTGTTTCCAGTGGATTGTTCGAATATTTGATAATTTTAAGGGACTTAATTGCGGGGTCATCATTCCCTAAACTTACAAAACACTTATGAACTACTTTATACTAAAGACGACACGAACATCCATGCCCGAGGGAGGATTGGAATCCCCTACCGTAGCGACCGTGCAGACTGTGACTGGAGCGCCACGGACCGCGCGGCTACCGCGGCCGGATTCAGCGGCTTGCTTCATCTGAATCTCTGAAACGTGTTGGTTGTGCATAACGTCGGGAAGTATAATGAATTGCCGTTGAAATAACATTAGACGGTGGGATCAGTAGTTGAAAGAAACCCTTAGTTTGTTGGACAAACGTTGTGTTTGGACTTCGGTTAGTGACGAAACTGCAGAACGGACACGTACCTCAAGAAACCCAAGGAATCGCGCGTTCTTGTGTTCGAAAACTACATTTAAAACGTTAATTTCGAAAGTCTGGTTACTCCCTTAGGAAAGCATTAAGCGAAATTTTTCTGCTCTTTTGATTAGATTAAGTTTTTGTTTAATTTTGGTGGATTTGGAAATTTCAATTTCGTGATTCTAAATGATATTGAGGTCTTAGAACTTTAGCGGACAATAATTGGGATTTAACTTAATCAGCAACAACATGTTGAGCATTCACTAATTTATAGTAAAGTTGTAACATATTAATAAAATTTTTGTATCTTTTTGTTAAAGTATACCTATGTGTGCATACCGGATAACAAACCCTCAACAAAATTATTTTTGCATTGGAAGAAAAAGCAGGTGATTGAAATTTCGTGAATAGATTTCGCTTTTGTTATAATATTTATCAACTTCACCGGCATATCACATCCGTGATTCTCTCTCCCCTACTGTGTGATAACATAAACAGCGCAGAGGAATGGCCGAGCGTATTGAGGCGCTATGCTCCGATGTGCGATGCCACTCCCTATCGGAGGTTTGAATCCTCCCTCGGGCATTGATGTTTGTGTTGTCTTTAGTATAACTTAGTTTATAAGTAGTTTGTAAGTTTAGGGACTGATGACCCCGGAGTTAAGTCCCATAAGTTTAACAAACATTTGAACATTTTTATAACACAAAATGAGCTGCCTTTTCTTGTACATTTCCTATGTCCTCTGTCAATACTATGTGATAAAGGGTCCCACACGGCGTAGTAATATTCCAGCAGAGGACAGACAAGTGTCCTGTGGATTGTCTCTTCAAGGGCACTTTTGCATCTTCTCAATGTTCTTTCAACAAAGTTCAGTCTTCGTTTCACCTAGCCCACAATACTATCTGTGAGGTCTTTCCAATATATGTATTCGTCATTGGAATTCGAAGATACTTAGTTGAATGGACACGACGTTTATGCGATTTATAGTGGAACCGAAATTCAGCTGGAAACCCGCCCCGGCTAACAGAGCATAATTGCCTACATTTCTTTTCGTTCGAAGTGTCATATCACCCTGTTGCACGTTGGTGAGATTAAAGTATAAGTCATGTTCAACATATGTGGAGTGTTTTTAATGTGTTTTATTTACAATTCTGTAAATATTTGAAAAGTAAAGAATAGATTCTTTTATCAGACCAACTATATTATTTATTTGTGTAAATAATGAACGTATTTTTTCCAATCCTGCAAAAATTTGCCACGCACTTAAAAGTTCCTAAGTCATACAATTATATCTTTGTGTATATATGGATTTTTTATGCCGCGCGAGAATCACCGTGTGGCCTTAAGCGTCTTTCCGTGGAAAGCACGACTGCTACCCGTCGGTGGTTCGAGTCCTCCCTAGCAGAAGTTCGTTTAAGTAATTCGTAAGTTTAGGAACCGATACCAACAGCGGTTTGGTCCCATAGCTTAAAAATCATTTGAATTTGGATTATTTTTTATCTTTTCGACTCTGCTGATCAGTAAAGGGTGACTGAGGAAAACGCTTTGAGAGACTGAAGTCTGGTGTATTTGATGTCGTTATTACACAACCGCATGTCTTGATCGTTATTGAAGTATGAATGACGTAACTGGGCAAGCATCGTTTTATGAAGCAATGAGCTCGTTTTCAAATTACGGTAATGTTTGTAAGGCGCAGAATGTAAACCTGGTACTAGGAGTATTTATTGCTCTATTTCGCGGAATTTTGCTCGCCATACTCAGTCACTGGTATGTACCTAACTGAATTATACACCTAAATCTTCCTCACAAATCACACCGTCCGTTAGTGAAAACTGTGAAAATGCGTTCAGTAGTTTTTTTTTAGTTTATCGATGAGAGGCCCAGCGGAAGAAGTTCGTTTTGTAATATGTATGGAAGATTGTGTCGTAGGAAACAAGAAACGACTCCACAGCCACCGATCCAACGCACAGGATACATGTCAAATCGTGGCCCCGCCATGCACCAGTTAAGTGCACCTATATAGTTTGTAAGTGCATTGAAAGCTGCGTATAAAATGAACATCAACAAGAGCAAAACGAGGGTAATAGAGTGCAGTCTAAGAAAATCGGGCGATGCTAAAGGAATTAGATTAGATAACGAAACAATAAAGGTGGTAGACGAGTTTTGTTACTTGGGCAGTAAAATGACATGCGATGGTCGCAGTACAGAGGATATAAAATTCAGAATAACAATGAGAAGGAAAGCGTTTTTGAAAAAGAGAAATTTGTTAATATCAAACATTAATTTAAGTGCCAGGAAGTCCTTTCTGAAGGCATTTGTGTGGAGTGTTGCCTTGTATGGGAGTGAAACATGGACAATAAACAGTGTGGACAGGAAGAGGATAGAGGCTTTTGAAATGTGGTGATACAGAAGAATGCTGAAGATTAGGTGGGTGGATTGCGTAACTAATGAGTAGGTACTGAACAGAATTGGGGGAAAAGGAATTTCTGGCATACCTTGACTAAAAGAAGGGATCGATTGGTAGGACACATTCTTAGACATCGGGGAATCGTGAAATTACCAATGGAAGAGTGTGGGGTAAAAATCGGAGAGGGAGACCAAGAGATGAATACAGTAAGCAGATTCAAATGGATGTAGGTTGCAGGTCTTACGAGGAGATGAAGAGGCTTGCTCAGGATAGAGTAGGGTGGAGAGCTGCATCAAATCAGTCTTCGGACTGAAGACCACAACAAGAGCATAGTTTGTAAAGAGAACACTATGTACCGTAACGTCGGTTTAATTGTATAAGTATTCGAGAGCTGGTGTTACGGACATGCGATTGAAACCCGTGATTTTCAAACAGCTGTTTGTCGGATGCGATTCAGAAAGTAGTTTATTTGAAGTTTCTTGGAGGTCTAATGCAAATCTACTTAAGCAGACGAGCCAAGATTGCTTAGCTAAAAATGTTTGGATGAAGCATTTTTTGTACTTTATTCAGATCGGTTTCGGCAGCTCTATCGCCGTCTTAAAACTACTCTGTAATATATCAACTCTTTACAAATGCAGTGATGGCCTTGCGCTATGGATGCTGCATATTCTACCGTAGACATAAAGGTAGTTTTATTTTTTTACGCATCTGTGTTCAACCTCAGTCTGTAAAAATTGTAAAGTAACGAAATATTCTAAAAATGTTCAAATGTTTGTAAATCTAAGGAACTTCACTACGTTTGTCATCACTCCCTAGGCTTCCAAACTACTTACACTAACTTAAAGTAACTTATACTAAGGACAGCACAAACACCAATGCACGAGTGAGGAGTCGAACCTTGCCGAAACCGATCCGTATGAAGTTTCATGTAGAGAGAGGAAAAAAAAAAAAAATAAAATAAAATAAAAATAAAAAAGGAGGGGGGGTCGATCTTGACTTATCTTCTTACGCACATTTTCATTATAAATGATTCCATCTCACTCGTGACTTACTAGATGTCAAGAAGATACAATGTGATACATTCTTGATCCAGCGGGGACTTTACTGGTGAAAACTAGAAGAAACATATCCCGCAAGTTACGTCACATTCTCTGCTGATGGTCTACATTTTCTGAGGGCTCTTTCTATGAATCTCCACCTGGCATCTGCCTTACATTTGTTTTTGTCGTCTTCAGTCCGCAGACTGGTTCGATGCAGCTCTCCCTTCCACCCTGTCCTGTGCAAGCCTCTTTATCTGAGAATACGTTCGGCAACCTACATCCTTTTTAATCTGCTTACTACATTCGTCCTTCGGTCTCACTGTACTATTTTTACCCCGCACACTTCCTTTCAGTGTTGACGATTCCTTGATGTCTCAGAATGTGTCCCTCCAACCTATCCCTTCTCCTAGTCAGGATATGCCAGAAAATCCTTTTCTCCCCCATTTCTGTTGAATACCTCCTCATTAGTTACGTGATGTACCCATCGAACCTTCAGCATTCGTATGTAGCACCACATTTCAAAAGCTTGTACCATCTTTTTGTCTAAATTCCTTGTCGTCCACTCCCATACAGTGCTACACTCCAGACACATGCTTTCAGAAAAGACTTCCTAACATTTAAATTAATATTGAATGTCATCAAATTTCGCTTCTTCAGAAACGCTTTTCTCTCCACAGCCTTTCGTTTATTATATGTAAATACTAGTACAACATGAAGTGCTCAACACCAATGATATCATGGTCGAAACATGTAGGGTAAGGTGGTACAAATTCGATATAGGTACAATTTCGATCAACATAAGATCTCTGTCTCGTAATGTGAGTAGCACTTTCCTTTGTGTGTCGTTGTAGTGTAGCAGGTTTCTACAGCTCCTCCTGTCTTTTCCAAGAATACACCACTTTGTGCTATGGACATATTTTTTCCCCGTTAGAGGTAAGTGAAGCTACTTACTCTAACGCGATCTTAAAATCAGTAACTAAAGGTGACTGGATTCGATGTCAAAAATGTAATGTTTGGTGCCTAAGGGGTAAGTGTTTTTTATGTGGAAGACGCCAGTGATGAAAATGTTAACAGGAACTGATCACAATTGTACCTAGTGTGGTATATCTTCGACCGATTTTCCTCAATTATGTAACCTTTTCTGTGTTTATATCAACATTTGTAATTGTCTAATATTTGTGTTACATATTCATTAAACATCCAAGAACAAATGTCATAGTTAAAATTATTTCTTTTAACAATGTATTTCCAGTTATAATAACATTTGTCCGAAATGATCGCAATTGTACCACCTTACCTCTCACCCATGCTTCTAATATTATCATTGTATGTTTCAAAATCTTGAGTAGCCGTTCTGTCTAAATAACTATGGCAAATTATATTCAACTACACTTGTAATTCATAACTTGCCTCACGAGTCATTCAGTCATCAATTTGCTATCCTCTACATTCCATTCTTGTTACATTTGATTCATACGCCGTGGTGGAGTTACGTAATCTAATATACGCACACTCAATGAGTGGTAGAGAACATCTGACATATAGATGTTTGAATCAGTCCGGCATGCGTGTATGAATAGCGTAATGGTTAACACAACCATTTGCGAAAAGCGGGAAAGCCTGGTTGATTCCCGGTCGGGCACACATTTTCGTAAGTCACTAAGAAATTGTACAGCTGATAAATACGTTTCTTGTGTGTAAGTTCTTCTCATGATTATTTTGGAAGGAAATTATGTTCTGCGAGACTACATATAATTGTTTAGGACTTAATTTCATTGATCAAAATTCCTACTGTATCACTATGTTCAGAAAAGTTTTCCAACATTCGATGAATGTCTGTGAGACTTTCTCGAAAGAGAATGCCCTCACAACGGAAAGTTCGCCGCGGCACTAAAAGAGTGGCAAGTCTATCGGCTCGGCCACCTCCTACGTCCGGGAATGTCTTCGGTACTCATTTGATAGCAGGTTGGGTGGATCTGGGACCATCCTGGAGAGTCTTCAAAACTACACCCACAAACTTCCAGAGTATGTAGAAGCTGTCTTAAGGAAGAAAATGAGGATTGGAACCCATGCCCGTAGATGGAACTGGGCGCATTTGGCGTAATTCAATGTTGAGGATGCAGTCAGGAACCTTACGAGGTAACCCGTCGGTCCTCAAACTCGCGTTTACTGCCGATAGCATGTCCTAGCGGGGCCTGGAACTTCTGCTCTTTCTAGCCTCGTTGGATGACGTTTCAGGACTAGGGTTCCTGACCTCATTTTGTTCGTCAAGACACCTTCTATACCTTCTAGAACTTGTCTGCGTAATACGGCCGGAGTAGTTATCTCAAAATAAAGGCCATAACTGTTAATTTTGAAGACGGTATCCAAATCCTCAGTGTTAATTATTCAAGAAAATCATTCTGCACATGACTGTTAAAAATTCATTGCGATTGCATTTTCCTAAATAGGCCTAAGGTAAAGTCCGCCTCGGTTGCACAGTGATAGAGTGCCAGACTACAAATCCGAAGGTCGCGCGTTCGATCCCCGCCAGGTCCTAGGATTTTTATCTGTCACCTATGGCAGTATTGCTCATGTGAAAAATACCGAGTAGCACCGTGGTTCGGAACCCACGTTAAACTGTAGGTTCCCCTATAACCGGCTGGGTAAGTCAGTTCGAAGGTCGGGGGAAGGCAATGGCATACCACCTCCAAACAGGACCATGCCTAGTAAAGCACTGTGGTGTGGTGTTCAAATAGGCCTATTAGGCTGAATTCACACGGTTGGCAACGGCATGTCAAAATCAGTGACATTACAAATACCCCAATGCGTTTTTATTGGACGAAACGGCAAGAGACAGCAAAAAACCACGAATAATTTGCGTGTATTATTTCGAAACACCAAATGGTGTTTAATGTTAAGCACCAGATATGAATGCAGTTGCCTTAAATGACGAGAAAAGAGAGAAAGAGAGCAAGATGAATGTAGGTTAAGAAAATCTTCTTGAATAGAATGTATTAAGGCGAATTTTTGTAGAAAACTGGAAGACCACATTTTAACAATAAATAAATAAATAAATAAATAAATAAAAATAAAAAATTACCGTGGAATGAGGAGAGAAAAATTTCTCAGTTAACTGTCTTTGAACAGCAGGCAGGTCAAGCTATAAGTTGAAGACCTTAACTAGAATCATAAACAGCTCTTTTGAGGGGTATTTAACATGATGCAACGCACCGGTAACTCGTACCGATATTCAGGACAGTAACGTCTGCTATTTGTCCTGCATGAACTTGTTTTTACTGTAATAGTATAGCCTGAAATATTTTTGCTGTTCATGACACAGAGTTCCATATACTGTCGAACAAGCTTAATATTTTGACGTAAAATTCTAGTACAGGTATTTCTAAAAACTAGGTACCGAAATAAATTTAAATGCGAAGAACATAGCTGTGAATCAAAAACATTCCAGGTGAGCAGCCACAAACCAGACCAAACTGTGGCAGCCAGTCCTAAGTAGTTGATCGACGACGTGACCCTTACCATTAACATCACACGGTTCTTTCGAAGCTTACTGGTCGGCAGGCAAATTGACGCTGTGGTGCCGTTGCCCAACCTGTGAAGGTCGCCTTTTGAGAACATGGGAGAATATTTTTACTTCTCGTGACCCGACTGTATATTGACGTGACGTTGGCTACCGCGTCAATCGGGCATTATAGTGTGTATGAGCCACATTACGATGTGACGTGTCGGAACATAGTTTTCAGCAATCTAAAACCAATTACGTATGGCGGTACTCGTATAGCCGCTGTTTCTAATGTAATCGATACATGAAGCATCTTACATGAGCGTTTATTATTATTATTATTTTTTTTTTTTTTTTTTTTTTTTTTTTTTTTTTTTTTGGTGGTTTAACAATCAGGAGTACTATATTCTCTTCTCTCTTTGTGAGACAATTTGTGGATTAAATAAATAAACAATAGGAATATTCTTCGATTTTTCGATTTAACGAATGGGTTTGATTGTGTTGATCACGAAATATATTTGAAGAAGTCGGAACATTATGGAATAATGGAATAGTTCACCTCTTACTCAAATAACAAACAGCAGAAGGAAATTTCATTCAGTTTTCCAAAGAGCTATGATATAAGCTCACAATGGAGTTCAGTTTAGTGGGGAGTACCCCAGGGTTCTGTTTTGGAGCAGTTGCTCCTTTATGGAATAACTACAAAGCGGAAGTGTGATTGTCGAATTAAAATATTGTGACTACTCCTGTGGACACATCCCTTCCTGCATAACTGTATTGCAGGTTGCCTGCACCGCAGGCAAGGTGGTGACCAGCGCTACAGCTGCTCGCTAGTGGTCGCCTTTGACTAAGGAAATATGTGGTCATATCTCTTGCAGCAACCAGGGATGACGATATCATCCTGTCAGGAGAGCCAACAAACTAGGTGATTGTTGTCTCTCGTGGTGCCAGCCAATTACGCGGAGCTACTGTTCGCATCCGCTCGTTGTTATAACCGGCAGGCCTAAATTCAAATGTTTGTAAAGCTTATGGGACTTAACTGCGGAGTCATCAGTCCCTAAACTGACAAACTACTTACGAACTAACTTACACTTAAAACAACACAAACATCCATGCTCGATGGAGGATTCGAACCTCCGACGCGGGAGACCGCACGATCCGTAACGTGGCAGATCTAAGACAGCAGTCAGCCGCAATCGAAAATCGCAGTTACGTCATGAATTCGGAAAGCGGTGTTCTTCAGTCAACAGACGCATTTGCAAAGAACGAGCAGTGGACTACGGGGGGAACGCGTAAGCTGTAAAGTGGGGTGATAAAAATAACAGAGTACCTCCCCATTTCGTGCCAGACTTTCTTTTCTCCAGAGTACTGCAGCAACTCGAAGAGGCATGTAGTTTCTGTTTCTAGGAATATTCATGTCCTTAGTTCATTCAAAGTACCTTGTGAGTGTGATCCATAAGAATTATTTTATATGAGCTAATTGTATCTATAGCAGTGTCAGAAGACTACACTGCCATATTTGCTAATAGTGACGTAGCTCAGCAGAAGTGGAGAGCACATCACATCAACGTACAATTTTTTCGCATCATAAAAAACAACCATCGACATTATTAAATGAGCGATTGGATTTTAGGGAGAAATATTTTTACGACCTTTTTGACGACCTGCTATAACGCATATTGGCTTTTGTGCTACCTTTCCTTTTACATTTTTTATTATTTTATTGTTGACTTGTTGCTATTGTAACAAATCTTAACTGATGCTACATATATCTGCTCTTTTCCTACAGTTTGTCTTACATTTGTTATTAGTTATTTTAAGTTTGACACGTCCTTCGTGACAGTTGAAAATACTAGAATTTGTTGCACAGCACTTATATTTTAACACCTTGACAAATTTACTCTTTTGATTGCTAACCAATAATAAAATTAAAGGCTATTTTCACCTGCTATGTATGGCACCGACGACGTTTGGGACATTTTGCCTTTGTACGTGCTAATACCGATCCTCGCTCCTATCATGGCTTGTCTCCACGGTGACGGACGGCGTTCCCTGGCCGTTACATCTGTGGCAAGTGATCTGCTTTGCTGCTGTACGTGCTAACACCGGTCGCCTCTGCTACCGCGGCCTGTTTCCACGGCGACCGACCGCGTCCCTGGCAGCTACATCTTTGGCACGTCGTCTGCTTCACCACTGGCACAAGTTATCGATGTTTCCACGACGCCGTATCCACGGCAACCATCGGCATCGCTGTAATTTGTCTTTCACTCACACTTCGTCTTCGAGTTGAAAGTTATTATTATCAACTGCCAATAGATGGCAGACAACATCTTTTTATTGTCTAATGCTTCAATTATTCTTTATTATAGACATGGCAACTATGTTTTACAGTCAACAAAATGCATTTTTATACCCATTATGGCTTATTTATATATACATATACATTTCTTGTCTTATCTTGTACTGTAAGACGTTCCTCATTGGTTTGAGATGTGTTGATGCTTCAGGCGCTGGACGGGGCTTTTTATAACGCACAGCAGTCTCTCACTGGTTAGCAGTCCCCGCACGCTCACCGCCTGAAGATATTCAGCGAGGTACACTGTTTTACGGAATTTTCTAATCCTGTTTGTAAATTCATCGTAGCTACTAATGGCGTACCTGTTTCCCTCTATAGCATATCGTTTTCTTATTGTATTTTCAGAGGTCTGAAGATGATCTAATCTTAGATCCAAAGCGGTTACCTGTAATAATAAATTGTAAAATTTTGCGAACTACACTGTTATTTTTATCTTTAAACGTACATCACTCTTGAACTATAAAAGTGAACACACTTACTAGTTGTCTTACATACATGTGAAATATTAGTGAAGCCGATAAAGCTTTCTGTCTTCTGAGAGAAGTTGTTTCTACATATTTTTGAATGTATAATTATGTGGGTAAAATGGTACATTACTGCCGTATCCTCGATTTCACTTTGCAGTGAGCATATTCAGTAAAAATACTAATGTAGAATGAAACCTGCCAACACGACAGGAAGCAAAGTAAAAAGAATTGTGTTTCAGTCATCATGGGCTAACAATTATATTTTGAATCCTTCTCTGGTTAACCGCTGAAGTGAGTCGTTGCAAGATGAAATCAAGTCTGAAGTAAACATCTTATCAAAACAATATTGAAGTTATCTGATGCGACACACACAAAGAATTGCAATGAACCATTAAAAATCTGCCATTAATTAATATTCTTTCCATATACATTCAGGAAATACACCATTAAGAAGTTAAGACTACATCGATTTTTCGGGATAATGTGCTCTTCCAGTTGCGACACCATCGAATACGGGCTCATTTCGTCGTCTTAACAGAAATCGTATGTCGGCACCTGCTTGAGGTCTGCAATATCACTCAAGCCAAGAAAACTGTCTTTTCTTGTTTACGGAAGTAAATATTTGTGAATATTTGTAGGATGAAATAAAATACATATGGACACACATGATTAATGACAGATGATTATTTTAAGTACTATTTGCAGTACTATGAGGGTGATTCAGCTGTGTTCTTTGAATCCGACACGGGAGACCGTTACGTTATGGTCCGCTCTATATGAGAGAGAAGAAGACCAGATTGCAGGATGTAGGGAGTATCATCAGTATTCCAGTGTCACAAAGAGTTTATGACTAGTGACGAATTTTGGTAAAGGATTTATCGAAGTTTCAAAATGAAACGATCGACGTGTGTTGGTATTAAGGAGTGCGTAGTTGGAAAAGACGCCATGAGTCTTACGAAACGCTGAGGAACTAGCGTTGCAACAGAGGCGTCCCTGATCGCAGTTGTTTTAGTGCTGGCGTGTTTAGAACTGAAAGGAAGTTTAAGTCTTCAGTAGGAATGAGCAAAAAGAATTTAGTTACTTTTTCGTCAGAAGTGAACTTCCGATGAGTGAAAATACGTGTCAAGCTGCAAAAAATGTTAGGAGATCTACGAATGAGCCTCGTTGCGGCGCATGCTTTACTGAAATGAAAATATTATTACTTCGGAAAATGATCCTGTTGGAATACTGTATAAACGATCCTGAGATTCTTCACTAAAAATTTTATCTTGCGAAGATATTCATGATCTTTTAACTCTGAAGAAAATAAATCCTTTTACATAGATTCTCCTGGTACGTTTTCATACATTGTAGCTTCCTCTCATTGTCATTGTCTACAAATGTCTATCTCTGTCTTCTTTTTTTCCTTTGGCACTTTTTCACACTGTCGTCATGCAATTCTCCCTGTTTCCTTTAATACAGTCTTCTTCTCTTCCATTTCTATTATCTATCTGCCATTGTCTTTGCCCCATTCACACTGCCACTTTCTCTTTCACAGTCAGCTGTCTGACTCTTCAGGTATCATTGTTTCCTGGCTGCATCACGTCAGGTGGACGTTGGTCAACAACGATGTGTGTTGTGGGATCTAAGCAATACAAATTTTATATATTTGGCAAGCCCGCAATAAGCCCTACAGATACAATTAATGCATTTTTCACGGTAGTTGGGCAATAAAGACTTCTTGGGAGGATGTCCACAGTTTCGATGATGTGGCAAGATCCCTCGAAGCCGGTTGAGAAGAGGAAACTTTAATACGAAATCTCGTCTAAAATAAAAGTTACGAAAATTTCATCCGCAGCAACAAATGGTCTAACATGCGCCACACGCATTAGTCATTGCAAATTTTACTGCATTTAGAGCAGTTTCTTACTGAAATCCAAATTTCGCAAGAAGTATGTCCACTAAAGAAATGATAAGAACTGTTCCTGTGAAGCTGGAATACAAAGCTGTAAGTTCTGTAAAAATCAATTTTTTCTACTGAATAGGTTCAGTGAAACCGCATGAGAAACGCTCCAGACACAACAGAACCCGTGATGAGTTTTTGGCTGATAGGCTGACCAGCCTTGCCGGTGTGCACTGGTAGGCATCCAGATGAGCAGTGAATAAGACGGTGAGGCGGAATGCCTGTTTTTGTATTCTTACACAAAAACTCTCAGCACAATGTCTCCAGACTGACTGCCCCCCCCCCCTGAACCTTGTCGACAGTCATATTTCAACAGGATAACGCGCAACCACACATGTTGCGCAATGAGGCACTCTGTAAACGTAAGCTTCTTTGACGCCTGAACGATTGCATAGCTGCCTTGGCCTTCCTGTTTTCCCATTCTCTCCTTTATCAGAAACGACTGATCGATGATTACAGGTCAACTGGTCTGTGATTCACCACTCTCAGCTACAGAACATCAAATTTGGCAGTTTATGGAAGCAGCATGGACCACAATACCCCAGAACCACATTCATAGCCTCTTTGTTTCAAAGCTGTCGCATGTAGCAGCAGTTATAGCCAGGACTGCCGCAGCACTCAATACAGATGCTGTTATCTTCCTCTTTTCTCATGGGGCATTGTTTGCAGTCTTCAGATCTCCTTACAACGTGTTATCTCCGAAATAAATCTGCTTGTGACATCTCCAATCCTGATTGGTCTACATTTTAGATGACAATAAATGTATTATTGTTCAGTACTATAAGGAGTCGTGTTCTCCTGACTTTCATTTCCTACGTATTCTGACCTCACCATCATATTCTACTCGTCGAGATGATTAGTTTGAGTATAACCTCAATGGGTTACGACCATTTTTGACAAGAATAAGAATATTTAATACGCAAATCACGGAATCATGTCGCAAGTGCGATAATATATTTAAATTCGAGGCTGGAACAATAACTTGTGGACATACATCAAAAGGTACAGTTATTGAGAGCGAGCCGTCTTGGGCTGTGAGAAATTGTTGCCAGAAAAGAGGTACAAAAAAATAAAATAAGAAAAATTAAACAAATAAAAAATTAAAAAATTAAAAAAAAAAAAAGCTTCCACCATGACAGTCGACCCAAGGAATTCCTGAGGGCGTTCTTCTACAGAAGTGAACAATAGGCGACAAGAAGTACGCGGTTTAAAAACATACTGCAATCCATTGCGACCAAAGCCTCTAGCAATGACCAAAACAAAGCGTTGCTAAGCAAATACAGGAGACCATCATATATATTAACTGTATTACTATTGACCAGTTTAAACTGAGCACCATTCCATGTCAAAACATCAGCCGATTCCTCAAACCGTGGGACTATCAAGGATGGGGTGCCATAGGGTTCAGTCTTAGCTCCTTTACTGTTCTTGATAAACATAGATGACTTGCCATTCTACTTTGATGAAAATGCAAAGTTAGTTATTTTTGCTGATGATACAAATATAGTAATCACATCGAAAAAACAAGACCTAAGTGATATAATCGTAAATAATGTTTTTCACAAATTTATTAAGTGGTTCTCTGCAAACGGACTCTCATTAAATTTTGATAAAAGACAGTATATACAGTTCTGCACAGTAAATGGCACAACTCCAGTAATAAATATAGTTTTTGAACAGAAGTCTGTAACTAAGGTAGAATTTTCAATATTTTTTAGTTGTGTGCATTGATGAGAGATTAAACTGGAAGCAACACATAAACGCTCTTCTAAAACGTTTGAGTTCAGCTACGTATGCTGTTAGCGTTACCGCAAATTTTGGAGATAAGGATCTCAGTAAATTAGCTTACTATGCCTATTTTCATTCACTACTTTCGTATGGCATCATATTCTGTGGTAATTCATCATTGAGTAAAAAAGTATTCATTGCACAAAGGCGAGTAAGAATGATTGCTGGAGTCCACCCACGATCGTCCTGCAGACTTCTATTTAAGAATTTAGGTATCCTCACAGTAACTTAACAGTATATATATCCACTTATGAAATTTGTTGTTAATAATCCAACCCAGTTCAAAAGCAATAGCAGTACGCACAAAAGGATGATCTTCACTACGTATGGCTAAATCTTAGTTTGGCACAGAAAAGGGTAAATTATGCTGCCACAAAAGTCTTTGGTGACCTACTAAGCAGCATCAGAAGCCTGACAGATAGCCATCTAGCTTTTAAAAATAAATTAAAAGAATTTCTGAATGATAACTCCTTCCAAAAGAATTGAAATCGAGGGAAACAGACTGGTATACTTTGCCTATGCAGATGACATCTGCCTACACTCTAGCTCTGAAGAGTAGTTGAAACAAACGAGCACAGCACTAAAGGAGGCCGCCAGCAAATTTGGGCTACTCATCAATGAAGCCAAGATAGAGTACATCGTTAAGATTCATTGGCAGATTGCTGGGCATCTACAGTCACTGCAGGTGGGAGATATGTCCTACAGAGTGCGTGAATTTAAATACCTGGGGGCACTTCTCACAGACAATTCTTTCTGTAAAGCGGAGATCAACGACAGAATTCAAGCTGGAAACTGAACCTACCACACCCTAGTGCAAATGCTTCGCTCCAAATATCTATCCAGACAGTTCAAAATCCGACTGTACAAAACCCTGATCCAGCCTGTTGTGTTACATGGCTGTAAAACATGGAGTATGCGAAAACAGGACCCGCGAGCTCCTTGTTTTTGAGAGAAAAGTTCTTCGGAAGATCTACGGTACGGTTTTGAATGCAGACACGGGGGAATGGAGGATCCGGCACAACCAAGAGCTTCAGGAATTATACCAACAGCCCAGCGTAGCAGAAACCATAAAAGACAAGCGTATGCTGTTGGCCGGTCATGTAACCGGATGGAAGATAACAGGTGGCCTCAAGGAAACGTTGGAGGGATGACCTGAAACAAGCAGCAATAGATGTCGACAGGTGGCGGATAACAGCAGTGGACAAGAAGCAATGGAGAAGGAAACTTGTAGCAGCGGTCCACGATGCCTAATCACGTGAAAGAAGAAAGAAGAACTCCTTCTACACATTGGATAATTTTTTAGATATAAATTAGTAAATCGAAAAAATAAAAAAATCTAATAAAAATATTTAAAAAATGTGTCATGAAATATTTCGTGTAATGTACAGTCACTCTTCATTAACCTGATACGTTCCACATTATTACGAAGCGTCGTATTCATGATTTATGGAACAAGTATTAATCTAATCTAATCGATGTTTGAAAGCGAGCTGTCGATAGGTAAGCAGTTCCTGTGACGTGGCAATACGACCAAGAGGGAGGGAAGACATGCGAGATATACTTGTCAGGACAGGCGAATTTTTGCGCGACTTCTGCAACGCGAGAACACGTAGCGAGCGCGTATGCACAGTTGTGTGTTCAGAGTGAAAGCGCAGAAAGACTCCGTTCCAGTATTCACTGTGAGGGGGAACTCTGTCTAAAGCGAATCCAAGTGATACTCCAGTGGAGGACACTATAGACTGCACAGTGTTCACTTGTTGGCCGCAATACTTAATGTCCAGTGTGAACACATACAGAGAGTGCTACTTAATGCTCGAGAGTGCATATTGATTAGCATTGTGGTGGGTTGATTATCTGACCAACCTAGCACGCCAATAGAGAGACTAGGACCAATAGGTGTTCCGACGTAGGGAGAGTTCGACTGACAGAAGTCGATCAAGGCTGGAAACGGGAGAATTATTTCTTCCAGCGGAGACGATGTAGCCAGCAGCATCGCAGCTCACGGTACAGTGTGCTAACGCTTACACGAATTTCAGCCTCCCCCGATCAGCAATTGCAGACCTCATTTACGAAACATCACTACGTCTATCACGACTTAACAGCCTCGATCATGATTAAAGTAATTAAATCGGTTTAAAGACAAGGAGGCGCAGCACTTCAGCCATTCTGCCGATTGCACAACATTTCGTTAAGTTACTTATTTAAATAACTGTGAATTGTGTTTGTTTAATTGTTCTTAGCATCCTATAATATCTGTCATTTCAACTCAAGGTTACTATCCAAATGTTCACTTGAAAATCAGTCAATTTTATTTATCATGACAAAATGCAAAACGTTATTTGTAGAATAAATTTTTCTTCCATTAGCTAGCGACATCACTTTAGTACCTAATCCGATTTCCACTAGTTACAGTATTTATATGTTTTTCTTACTGGAGATGTCGTCTGCTTTTATTTTTGCATAAATGCGTTGCAGGAGCCAAGGGCGCATTGTCAGTATTCTGTTGTGCAACGAAACTAGTTGGAAGAGTACTTAAATTAAAATTATTAGAACAGTCTACTTAACGTAACAGTAGAAAGGTATCTGTGATGCTATAGAATTAAGTGTTGCGACCCATAATGTTTGCTTGTGGGGGGGGGGGGGGGAGGGGGAGGGAGAGAGTACAGAAGAGACAGTGAAGATTTCAGCCTGCATCTGTGCATATACTGGAAAGACTGATGCAGAACCTGAATTTAAATGAACTACTAGCCTTTGCCGGCCAATTTAACGTTGAAGACAGCAAATATGCATCATTTCATGGTCTCCATAAGACACCGAAGGTGATGGGGATCTACTGTTTAATGATTCCTCAATAACGAAACAAATCTTTGGAGATTGTTAATAGGCGGCAAACATTTCTCTCTATATGGCATTCAAAATATAGTATTACTTATATTCTACACTTCTTTATAACACGTTTCACAGTAGTTACCTTTAAGACTCTGACAAGCGGATCAATATAGAGTGGCTCATATTTATTTCCTTTATATTTGCAGGATTTGAAGGTCAATACCCAGACATATCTTTCCTAAAGCAGTATTAGCTAATAAAAAAAAAAAAAAAAAAACGAAAATTGCTGCTAACAGAATCAGATCAGAGATTAGGCTTTCACTGATTCCATGCCAGGCTCCAAGTATATTTCACCAGGTCAGCATAAAAGAGTATGTAGTTACTCAGACAAATAGATACCTATGAATTTCTGGACTTGAATATTCAGAGTGTTGCAATATCATTCGTGCTTGATTTGAAGATATAATACAATGTTTCGTTTCTTCGAATCAGTCATGTACACTTGTCAGATTTTGGTTGTACAGTTCAGTTATACGATGTGGTAGCTGACTACTTTTGTGGGGAACCAACGCAGGACTGAGGCGCGCCAGTCACGGTCTGCACGGCCACTACGGTCGGGGGTTCGAATCCCCCCTAGGGCATGGATATTTGTGCCGTCCTTAGTATTAGCTAGTTCATAACTAGTTTGTAAGTTTAGGGACTGATGACCCCGTAGTTAAGTCCCATAAGCTATACAAACATTTGAACATTTGGAACCAATGCAAACACTGTCTATTTGTGGTATTTGTGATCTAAAGACTGACACTGTCAGCATTGCATTTTTCAGAGTCGTTGAAGAAGTCCATACATTTAAGGTAAGGATAGTGGCAATGACCACGGTAATGACTGTCACCATACCATCCATCATTGCATCATAATAGTATCTACTGTGCATGTGTGGTAACGAGATTCACCATTATTGAGAAACGGTAGATCAACAATGAGTGGCGTAGCTTGCCGATAGGCCCTGTATAAAAATTTGTTGTGGGACCCATATGTCCGATTGTGACGAAGTTCAAAATATTCAGAAAAGAAATAAAAACTCTAATGTTGATTAAAGTAAATATTTATTGATTAAGTATCGGTAGCATAGATAAATGATTAATTACAATGACTGCTCCTACCAGCCAAGATAGCCAAAGATCTCTAATATATATTTTCTCGCCTACTTTTTTCGGCAAATTTACTTATTAAATCATCCACAACTGAAGACGATTTTAATTTTCCGGCGTTTTGCATCTGTAGACAGCACTGACAAATCTGAAACCCATTCTTGGCTCACAGAAGTCTTAAGATAATTTTTAATTCGTTTAAATTTTAAAAAATGACTTACAGTGCTGCAGTTGTAACAGGAAGAGTCGCCACGCGGGAGTAGCCGAGCGGTCTGGAGTGTCATGTTGCGGATCGCGCGGCCTCCCGCATCGGAGGTTCGAATCCTCCCTCGGTCATGGATGTTTGTGTTGTCTTTAGTATAAGTTAGTTTATAATTAGTTTGTAAGATTAGGGACTGATGACCCCGCAGGTAGCTTCCATAAACTAAACAAACATTTGAACATTTAACAGGAAGGGTCAAAAATCGTAAACATGTTATTATTACCTCAAGAAAAGTGAACGCAAAGCTATTGCAGTGGAGCCTCTTCAGACGTCAGGACGCTGAGGCGGTGCTTTTGACGCTTCTCATGCTGTGAAAACTATTCCAGATAGTGGAACGGGTCTCTTCCTCGCCAAATATATATAGGCAGCATGTTACACATGGGACAGGCTCTTCACTATGGTAGTCAGTTGAAAGCTTCAGCTCTTGGGATTTTATTTTATTTTATTTATTATTATTATTTTATATAGAATAACTCACCTAATAACTGCAAAGAAGTACTTATTTACTAGTAGTAACTGAAAATAGCTCCACTAAAGAAACGCAAGATGAGTGAAGTCACGTTAGAGAAATGAACAGGAAATACTGTTGAGGTATATAATATGTCAGAAACCTGTAAAATGGACAGTGTTCATGGTCAGTGAAATCGCCTTTTCCTATTACAGATGTCCTGTAGGATGAGCAAAAGACTATTTTCTGCCTAGAACAGTATGAAGAGATTTATGGAGATTCTGTCCATTTGTTACTTCCGTTCGTATTATTAGTATCTCATAGGTACATTCCGTGTAGTAGCAACACACTTTCTGCGCATTAATTCGCCAGTTATTCTTAAAGTCCACTGTGAATGGTCGATAATACTTTTTTAAAGACTCGCTAGCGCATCTTGTAACGTAGGTGGTTAAACAGAGTGAGCAATCACCTTTTCGAACTTCAGTTTGCAGGCCTGTGAAGGAGGAAAGTTTTTGAACACATTTCAGTGACCTAACTTCTCGGAACAGAGTTCATTCCTTTACTATAATTTACTGTAATTAGACGTAATACAAACATTTAATACTTTTTGTTAGCTTCTACTTTTACTTCCTGACGATGGCCAAAATACAGACTGACATTCACAGGTATGTCCTACAATACTGTAGTTAAAATATTAAAGGCCAGCCGCGGTGGCCGAGGGGACTGAGGCGCTTCAGTCACGGTCTGCACGGCCACTACGGTCGGGGGTTCGAATTCCCCCTCGGGCATGGATATTTGTGCCGTCCTAGTTCGTAAGTAGTTCATAAGTAGTTAAGTCCCATAAGCTTTACAAACATTTGAACATTTTGAATATTAAAGCTTGAGACTATTATTTACAATACAGTACACGATATTTTTTGTTATCTATATTCGTTCGATAAGGACTTTAATTATCTATTTCCAGTCTACATATAATGTACCTTGACTCTTAAACTAATCAAGCATTACAATTTAAACTTTATAGCTAGACTCTGCATAAAACTCTGGAAAAATATGTGCAACAGATTTTTGTTTAAGCTCGTAGTTAATCTAAAATTTATTATTCAGTTCTATGTTAATCGAGACTACTCTGTTTTCCTCTTGCAGTAAAGGAGAACGTTTTTGAGGCCCAAAATAAAAGTGCTGCACAGGACTATACAGAAGGTGATTTTTAATAACTGAACCAAACTTAAGGATTTTATCTTTTACAGTTTCTGATAAAGGTTCATTAATTCTAAAAAATATCATTTTAAGGTATACTAGTATCTCATTAAAAGGATTTGTTAAATTTTTGACATTATCTCTATACCTGTAGTCACAAATTCTGGCCATATCCATAACCTTCATTCTGTTTCTTGTCTTCTTGGAGTACTCTCTTCCACTTCCTGCTTTGCCTAGCCAACTTTTACACACTTTGTTTTGTTACATGGGCCTTGTCACGTCGTGCTACATCAGTGCTACTGAGTATCTTCAGTATAAATTCACCTGGATGGAAGGCTCTCAATCGTAACCACATTCCCATTATTAAACACCAGAAAGACATCATGGGCATCCTTCCAGATTTTGAGTACACAAAACATAGTATCCATTTAAGGAGATTGAAGCTCTTATTCGTATCTTGTATTTTCCCATCTATACATTTTTTCAGCAGTTCAATACGGGCTAGATACCTTAACTTTGGATTTATAACATTTAAAACAGCAAGTAGCGAACCATGGTTATGGTTATGAGACTTTCACTGCCTTCTAACTGAAAGTATTTGCAACACGCTAAGACAGAGCGGAAGTGCAGAGGATTGGTATTTGTAGAAAATTTGTGGAAGTATTTTATTCCTACCGCTTCTTTAATTGTTTTTACAATATTTATAATATCCATGGTGGCTTCCCCATAACATGTTAGTAAGTTGTGTATTTCTTTGTCAATCTCTTAGCAGCTACCAATGCCTTCTCATCTTCCATTTACTTAGAACAAGCAGATATAATCTTTGTCACAGACTTACAGATATAGCTCCAGTTTGTTTCAATTGCGTGACCTAAAACGTACGACAAAAAAAAGCATAGTGTAACAGTGAGCAAAACGGAAAGGGGAAGGGGCAGAAATCCAAAGATAATAAATTAAAAATGGATTTTAGGCGGATTTCTATTAAGAAGTTTTGAGCTGTAATTCTTAAAAAGTCTATCTAATAAATTAAGCAATAAATACCTTTAATTTTTTCGATATTTAGTCCTGCACTAATTTTATACCATTACCATAAAAACACCTGTCGCTGCCCGGGTATTTATTTGTTCTATCGTAGTCCACCTCCCTTTCCCTCGCCTCTCCTTTCCCATCTCTTATCATCCCTACCTTCCCCTCTCTCGGCCTATTTCTTTCCCTCCTACCTCCCGCCTCCTCAGGTATTTCCTCCCCCCCCCCACCCCCTCCACCCCTCATGTAGGAAAACTTCCGTGGTGATCAGTAAAACAGAGTCATAGTTTATGGCACCATACGGTGGATTGCAAATTGTAAAACCCTTTCCAAGAAAATATACTTTCATGGTAATCGGTAAAACGGAATCACAATCTATTGTAAGGTATCCTTAGATATCCAGTACATGAAACATTATCTTTCTCTTTTGTTGAGAGTCAAGTGTGTAAAATTTCATCAGAATCGGAAAACTCTAAGAATTTGTCAAATACTGCAAGTAAAGTATGTTCCACCACACACTAAATGAAATGTTATGTAGACAGTGAGCGTATTCATTAATTTTATTTCGCTCTTCACTTTGCTGTGCAGGCCGATTAGATCGTATTTAGCTTGGTTTATACTGAAACTTATATGTTATAATAAATAAAATGTAATCAAAAATTAAATCTCTCCTCCCCCCCCTCTCTCTCTTTGTGTGTGTGTATGTGTGTGTGTGTGTGTGTGTGTGTGTGTGAGTGTGTGTGTGCGAGAGATAGAGAGAGAGAGAGCACTTGTGTAGGACTGAATCTGGTAATAAACCAGTCTATGAACGATATAGACATGTATGAACCTGTTAATACGCTCTTAGCCAGTATGATTGCCTGAGTGATAATCTGTTTAACTGAATGACAATTACTGTTGTAGCACAAAGTGAAATTGCATAAATTAACAATCAGGTAAATCCTTAAGAGGACAAACAAAGTTTTAATACGTCTTTGATTATAAATATAAATGTGCGGATGACTGACGTGGTAGACAATATTTAACAGTCAGTGACCATAACAGCAGAGTAGCGTGTACTGATATAGCATCAAATGAAAAATTTTCAGTCTACAATCGTGAAATTCAGTAATTAAACAGAGTGCAAAGAAATGTTTAATTAGAGTATTGAAAGTAAACATGAATGTTTACTTAGCTAACAGGACAGACAAGTGTTATGCAACAGGGATCACCGTAACATTGATATTTTATTTCACTAACAAACAAATGACAGTGTTGTGATCAAGTGGTGTAATTAATTTCTGTGTTTCAAAACTCTTTACATAACTGGAAAGAATAGGCCTGCAGGTAGCAACCTGATCATTAGTGGATTACGAATTTTGTAACAGAATATAAGAGCACAATAAACAAGGAAATTCAATACGTGTGAAATTATCAACAGACAGAGAACAATGTGTCTTCCTACTCGGAATGTCAATCATAAATGTAAAAAAAATTAAAATTCGCTCACCTTGATCTGCATACAAGATTCTTGGGTCATAAAATGCGTAAAATCATGCTGTGCTGCAACGTAAAATAAAAATCTTGAAATATGTGTCAAAATTTGATACGGTTCATGTTCCAATTGGCATGCAAGAATGAACTGTGTTGCATAATTAAAAGGCAAAAATGGTCAGAATATCAGAGAATAGTGATTAAAGTATATGACATATAGAAAACACATCGGACGTTAACAAATATACGAAATCAGATCAAGAAACAACTCGTAATGGAGATTTTAACAGCAGATATCGTAATTATCAAAAACTGCACTGGTCACCACATACACTAATAATAGATCAATTAAAAAAATGAAACAGGTTTGCCTCAGTCCTGGTATATCTCACTTTATCTCTTCGTTCACTGAATATCCTCGCGGTGGAGAGGCCGAGCGTTCAACGGCGCCTAGCTGAGGAGCGCGCTGCTACTCGCCGTCGGAGGCTCGAATCCTCCTTCTGGCATGGATGTATTTGCTGTCCATACCTTTAAGATCTGACGGAACTTCAAAGACTCACTTTATACAAATGAGTGTAAAACATTCTTCGTCATTTGAACTGTCGCGGAAATGTTTCGCGCCTGTTATTCTTACTTTGGTACATTGTTAATGCATCACATTTCTTCCATTGGTGTGATATCTGTGACCCCAAAGCAATTTGAATTTCAGCACCTAGACCTTGTGCTATTTAGTTGTATGCGAGTCATTGTTCAGATTGTATTCCGTGCATTTCCTGTGGGAAAGAGATATTCATAATTTTTTCCTGTTACTCGGTAAGTCAATTTATGACGACAATTGGTTAGGAGCAGAATTTACTATTGATCATCAGAATAAATTTGTAAATATTATATGGTACTTGTAAGTCTCTTCAGGCCTATATAATATGACTTGATTTGGTTTTCCTTTATACTACATATATTTCCAAAGAACTAAAATACCACAGAAAAATTTCGAAATATCGAAGTGAAAAAATAAAAATTCAGGCCTTAAAGGGTTAAGTAGATTGTAAGCCTAGGGATTGATGACTAGAGTACTTAATTCCAATATATTTACAAACATTTGAACATTTTGATCACTGAATATCCGAAGTAAGTAGATTGTAAGCCTAGGGATTGATGACTAGAGTACTTAATTCCAATATATTTACAAACATTTGAACATTTTGATCGCTGAATATCCGAAGTAAGTACATATGAGGTGTTTTATTTATTTACTATTATTTTTATTTTTTAATTTTTTAAATGTAGTGAATCCTTGAAATTACTTTATGAAACACAAAATTGCTAAGTGATAAAATACCTTATAGTGTCTTTATTTTGGAAATACCGTCAAAATACAAAAATCATTCACCTCTACATATTCTCCAAATAAAAATTGAAATTTTTATCTCCTACGCCAGAATTCTTTAAAACAAATAACTAACACATCATGACATAAAACGTGAACAGACTCAACTCAAGCTATCTAACAACCGTCCAAACATAACTACCGGCCGACTACCAGTCCAGTTCGAACATGACTCTTGGCGCCAAGGTCTCTCCTGCACCCAACGATATTATTACACCTTCTCCAAAGATACAAAACTTCCTCCAAAGATAAACCACTCTTCTTTTTATTTATTTATTATTGGCTTCTACCATAGAAAAATACTTTTTAGCCATCAAAAATTACAATAATGATACACATACATTTTAGAGCATACATTTATACATTTGTCTGTATTGAATTATGAACTATACTCTTGTTTGTAATATATATTAACTGCAGTTGATACATTAAATGTCCATTTTCCTGTTAAATTTTGATGTCTTCCCGTGAAATAAATCTGGCTATGACATCATATGCTCTCCTGGTTGTGTCCCCTAAAACTGAAGAAGTGCAAAGCGGCTGGCAGTGACCAAGTCTCAAGAGATCCTTCAAAAATTTGTCTCTTCCTTCCTCGTACCGTCTGCACTGAAACAAGATGTGATTTAGATCACCAACCGTTGTTCCATCACATTGACAATACGGTGTCTCCAATAAGCCAATCTTGTGTAAATGGGCAGGGAAAGAGCCATGATTGAGACGCATTCTTATAATGGAAACTATTATTTTCCTTGAGTATTTTGATTTTGCAAACCATGGTTATCTAGGTATTAATGTTTTTATACTAGCATAGTTTCTTCCTCTTGTTTTTTGGCTTTCGTTCCATTCTTCCTGCCACAAAAGAATTGCCTGTTGTCTGATTTTTTGGAAGTAGTCTGTATATGGGATTTTAATGTCCAAAGGTATTCCACTCTTCAATAGCATTTCGAGTTTTTCGACCCAAATGCCCCCCCCCCCCCCCAGATTTTATACACTAAATAAGCACTTGCAACCAAATATATTTGTTGACGAAATTGTCGACAGATAACCAGAAATTTAAAAACAACCAAGAAAATAATACGCTCTCCGACGTCTTATAGTGGACAAGAGCCTTCAACTACGTAGAAACACACACACGTTCAGCATACGAATTATTATATAGACACTAACTTTCCTCTTTAAATGTTGAAATGTTTGTAAATCTATGGGACTTAACTGCTTGGTTATTGGTCCCTACCTTACAAACTACTTAAACTAAGTTAAACTAACTTAAGGACAACACATACACCCATGCCCTTGGGACGACTCGAGACTCCGCAGCACGGCGCCTCAGTGCCCACGGCTATTCCGCTACGGTCCTTCCACTTGTTTTGAAGGTCAATTATGCAAAGTTTCACGAATATCGGAAGAATAGCTTTGGATTTTGAAGACGTCCGCTCAATAAGTAAAGTACCGTCCTCCATGCATCTACTCCGCAGTCATCCGAAAGCTGCGTGGCGGAGGGTACTCAGTACCTCTACTAGTTACTTGATTCCCTGTTCCACTCCGGTATAGAACGAGGGAAAAACGAATGTTTGTACGCAGTCGTAAGAGCCCTAATCTCTCTTATATTATCTTTGTAGTCTTTATGCGAAATATAGGTTGGCGGCAGTAGAATCGTTCAGCAGTCCACCTCAAATTCCGGCCCTCACAATTTCTTCAACAGAGTATTCCGAAAAGAACGTCTCCTTCCCTCCAACAACTACCATTTGAGTCCCCGAAGCATTTCAGTAATCCTCGCGCATTGATCGAATCTACCAGTTACAAACGTAGCCGCCCGCCTCCTCTAAAACGATTTGGTGGCGATCCCAGACACTTGAGCAACACTCAAGACGGGGTTGTACAAAAGTTTTATATGCAGTCTCCTTTGTAGAAGTGTCACACCTTTCCAAAATTCTCCCAATAAACCGAAGTCGTCTATTCGCCTTCCCCACGACTGCCCTTATATGTTCGTTTCATTTCATGCCGCTGTGCAGCGTTACGGTTAGGTATTTAATTGACGTGACGCTGTCAAACAGCACACTACTAATGCTATATTCAAGACAGTGATCTGTCTCAATTTAACGCAGTCGGATGAACGGTATGACAGGGCATAAAATTCGAATCTGATTCGAAGTGGCGACGTCCAGACAAGAAGAGCAACCCAAGGTTTCTTTTTGCATTACCCGCCGCACTCAAATTTGAATCTGAAGCATCAAGAGGCACACTTAAACACAATTACAAAATTATGAATAGGCACAATGAAGAAAGTTTTTACGTATTTTCGTACAATTATTTAAGTTTTTTTCTTGATACGAACCTTCCTCGGACTACAAAGAATATTTCAGAGGGAAAAAATCAGCTGAATCGCTACTGCCGTTCTCGACTTTTGCGGTTACTGTCACATTCAAATGTTCAAATGTTTGTAAAGCTTATGGGACTTAACTACGGGATCAACAGTCCCTAAACTTACAAACTACTTATGAACTAACTAATACTAGGTACGGCACAAATATCCATGCCCGAGGGGGGGATTCGAACCCCCGACCGTAGTGGCCGTGCAGACCGTGACTGCAGCGCCTCAGTCCCCTCGGCCACCGCGGCACTGTCACATTCACCGATTCAGTTTTATTTAGAGCAATATTTTTCATAATGAAGAATTTTTCGAAATCCTGCATCGTGAAATTTGAAAGTCGTACAGAAAAAAAGAATAAGACCAATTTCGTAGAAACTTTAGTTTCATTGTCTACTGGGAAACATATTCGCTGAGGATTTCGTGTGATCTTCTAAGCGCTACGCACCCCCATCCCAAGGATCTCATCCTTTCATCGTAATTTTTAATATGTTGTTCGTGACTGCCATCCCTACCTCTCTATCAAAATTTGCGACTACATAAAGTTTCCATCGTTGACTGTACGAGTTTCTTGTGGACATATTTTACTACCGACACGTAACTGATATGCAGCGAGGACGCGCATGCAACGATAATATTTAGTGCTGTTCGTTAGTAAGTCTGTGTGATGTTCGCGGCCCTTTAATTTTACATGCTTATGGTTACCGCCGGAATATGTACGACGGCGGCTGTGGGCTGGAAGACGGAGCGCCCCGCTGCTTTGCGGTCTATTCCGGCGGCCGCAAAATGATGGGACAATGCACGCCCCGAGATCAGACGGAATACGCGAGCGCCCACCCGACGGTCGAAGTCGCCAGGTCGATGCGACTATCGATTCCGGCCGCTCCGGCAGCGCAGCTGCTGCGACGGTCGCTAGCTGCTCGGGAGCAAATGTATGCCGCGCTAGAAATTTTTGTCCGCGCACAAAAACAATTACACACGGGCCGCGCCGGGCACTGAAACTTTTACGACCGCCGACGAAAATTACAGCCGGTGCGGGGAAGGGGTGGCGAATTGGGGTGAGATGGGGTTGGAGGGGGGCAGGGTGTATGCATACGTTTGCTCTCCGTCTTGGGTCCTCGTAGCGCGCGCTGCGGACTGGAAAATTTTACGCCGGGTGGGGGGAATGAAACAGGTTGAAATTTTTATGACGCTGTTACCATAGCGGCGGAAAAATGGGAACCGCCCGCTGTGTCGTACGCATTCCGCCCTTCCTCGAGGTTCTCGCACAATCGAAATATTTCTTGCTGCAAGTCGGAACTGATTGCTTTTTAAAAACGAATCTGTTCCTCGTGCATTCAATAAGCCCCCTCCCCCTCTTATACTGAATAAACAGTTAAAGGTATCGAAATTAAAAGTTTTCTATCTAACGGTGTAAGTTATAAGGCTACTTAATTACTTTACAGTGAAATTTTTTATGCTTTTCATCTATCGGCTTAATCAGCTATTGATGTTTCAAACAGTTCAAGTATTGGCGTTCCTGTACTCTTTGTTCATTCCCATCGAGACCTCTCTCCCCACCCTCCCTCAAATATTTTGTCGTAGCCACAGTGACGATTTCTTCATGCCACAAGATGCCTCTTATTCCTTCGTATAGTTAAAGAACTGAGCTCCAATAAAATGTTCAAATGTTTGTATAGCTTATGGGACTTAACTACGGTGTCAAATGTTCAAATGTTTGTATAGTTTATGGGACTTAACTACGGGGTCATCAACTTACAAACTACTTATGAACAACTTACGAACTAGGACGGCACAAATATCCATGCCCGAGGGGGGATTCGAACCCCCGACCGTAGTGGCCGTGCAGACCGTGACTGGAGCGCCTCAGTCTCCTCGGCCAAACTACGGTGTCATCAGTCCCTAAACTTACAAACTACTTATGAACTAGCTTACACAAAGGACGGCACAAATATCCATACCCGAGTGGGGATTCGAACCCCCGACCGTAGTGGCCGTGCAGACTGTGACTGGCGCGTCGCAGTCCCATCGGCCACCGCGGCCGGCTGAGCTCCAATATTTCCATACTTGGTTCAGTAGCTATTCGGTTGTGAACACCTCAGGAAATTCAGCACTAAGCCTTGTAATATATTTGGTTACATTGCCATGTAATATATTACATTTCTATTATAGTTACCTGACATTATAATTGTTTTTCGTCCATGCCGTCAGCTTGCCTGTAAATTATAGTTCTTAAGTCCTCGTTGTTATGTGAGACGGGTGTTTCACTGTTAATGGAATTACAGTTTGTGGTTTCAAGCTAAATTAACTGTTTTTATTCCATCAGAAAGAAATTAATCACTTTCCTACTTACTTAATGCATCGGAGTTAGTCATGACAAACACTGCTTTGTCTCTCTCCCGCGTGCTTATTTATACATCTTCCTCTCTTCTAGAAGGTTGCAGAACAAATGCGTTACAATGAAGTTACTTTATTTTGTTTCCGCAAAACTTACGTAAATCGTTTACAGGCAAAAAATTTAATAAACTCTTCAGAAGAGATTATAAGTGTTTTCAAATATGTTTACACTGTGAATTAAAACAGAAATTAGGTGCACATACAAACTACGACCACACCAGTGACGGATATGTTTACATAATTTAGAGTAGACGGTTTATAACAATAACATAACTTTATGATGATTGAACTATGTCAAATTGTTCATTGGATTACAAAAGACATCAGGAAATGTTAGTGATGACATATATTAACAAACACGAATTTTTGCATATCTTACGATTTGAACTCTTACGAACAAGATTAATTTAACGAAAAGATCCAGATAGTAGTATTACTGTCATGGTGAAGTATTTTCGTATTTTATAAATAAGCAGTTTATAAAGATATTCAAAGTTGTAGAAAGTTGAAGCCTCATTGCATACGAAATTGTTGAGGGTAGCCGAATCTTCACTTTACTAAACAAGCGGATTCCTTAGGATTAGATTCATTACAGCCTCGTGTTCTCGGTAGCCAAATACTGTGAGCCTGTCTAAACGGCCCACTTACATAGGTTCAGTTACATACGGCACATGGTTTGTGGTAAATTTACTCTACTGTAATGGATTCCAATACTCAGCTGATAGTACTACTCCATCTGTGAAAACCAGGAACTCCTATTAAAGAGTATGAGAAAATGTTGAACAGTTGTCAACTGGTTGTCTTCCATCTGGCAAGAAATCTGCTATGATCCCAAAGGTCCACCCTGCGAAGTTGTACAATAGGCGACACCTACGATTTCAGTGCCATATGGCTGGAACTCTTGAATGAAAGCGCTATCTATGTGACATTATAGATCCATAATACATGGCCAGCGGTTTTCAAATCCTATGTCATATAAAGGAAATTTCAACAGATTTTCACAGGAGACACAACTTTTGAAGAAAATTTATACAAATGAGGAAGATTTGACACCGAAAATTTCCACTGTGGAGCTTGACTTTACCTTTTTGAAGGATGTGCGCTGAGAGTATATCTTGTTGATCCAACAAGTTCTGCATTTGCCACTCATCTGCTTTTAGTGTATAGTTGTAATCAATCTTAGCATGTAACATTTATAGTTCACATGTGTGCCTTTTTCCAGTAAATATTGGAAGGTGGCGGTTCCTTCTGAGAACTATTTCACAATTTTCTCGTCTCTCCTATGTCTTATTCCTAATTTATGTCTGATTACAGGTGTTTATTTTGAGTTTAATAATTTTATTTTTCTTATTTTCTGACTTATACATTCAGTAATGGGTTGGGAGTAATGTGTGAGTCTTGTTCATTGGTTTAATTGTTTACTAGAGTATTTAGGTTATTCCATTTCTGTGGTTACTCATGGCAGTGGCGAGCGAGCTATTCTGAGCTTTAGGAAGCTGTGACTTAAGTCGAGGCTGGTTTCACATGCAGGAGGAGCATAGGGATTTGGTATTGTAAGGGACAGCCATTAGTTTTTTTCACGGGAAAGTCTCAAAGCAGTACCGAAGCGTAATCCACTGCTCCATCCTGTAGTGTCAGTGGTGTGCTTGGGGGAGCATGAAGCAATTATTCGGCAGCCAGGCAGCTACCTGGCCAGGTCTGAGCGGCCAGCATTGCTGGAGAAGACGATGCTTTACCGTGAAAGTGACTGGTGCTGGTCGAGCCAGTCTGCGAATTGGGTCAGTGCCGACTGTCGTCCACACGTTTTATGGTAAGGGACGACTCTGCATCTCAAACTGTCGGGTAAGGGTAGGTTTGTTTATAATAAATGACAGGTTACTGCACGTGAGTTTCCTGCGTGGAGAGCCTGTCTCACTCCGCTCGTGTCTGGCGACCATGTTAACAAAAATCGGCGACAAGATGACGGCGAGAGATAATTTCGCAGATTTTTCAGGGAAAAATTCTGAGGTGCACACTTCGCGCGAGAAATTTGCTGTCTTGAGCGAAGTCTAGGGTGCAGAATGCAGATCGGTTTGCGATTAGCTATGTGACAGGTCAAACAATCCGTCATCCAGCCGAGTGCTGTCATTGAACAGCCCATTGCAGGTTTGGTGACATTGGCCTCATAGATGTGAAGGGTGTGACCGCCAATAGCTGGTGTGTGCAGATGGTGGTGTCGTAGAGACGACTGGAGACTCTTGCGAGAGACACCCTTGAGTACGGTTCTCTTAGGAGGTCTCTTATATAGGACAAAGTTATTTGATTTCACGGACGGGATCAACAGCCTTCTGCTCCATTCTGCCAACACAGTCACTTCTGCTGCGAGATCAGCGTTGCGGTGTGTGTGGTAAAGTATCAGCTACGCTACTCCACTGCCTTTTTGCGGTTCAGTAATTCAGTTCAGGTTGGCATATTAATTAATTATGTTTACCTTCTACACTACTGGCCATTAAAATTGCTACACCAAGAAGAAATACAGATGATAAACGGTTATTCATTGGACAAATATATTATACTATAACTGACTTGTGATTATATTTTCACGCAATTTGGTTGCATAAATCCTGAGAAATCAGTACCCAGAACAACCACCTCTGGCCGTTTAACGGACTTGATACGCCTCGGCATTGAGTCAAACAGAGGTTGGATGGTGTGTACAGCTACAGATGTCTACGCCGCTCCAACACGATACCACAGTTCATCAAGAGTAGTGACTGGCATATTGTGATGAGCCAGTTGCTCGGCCACCATTGACCAGACGTTTTCAGCTGGTGAGAGCTCTGGACAATGTGCTGACCACGGCAGCAGTCTGTATCCAGAAAGACCTGTACAGGACCTGCCAACATGTCGTCGTGCATTATCATGCTGAAATGTAGGGTTTCGCAGGGATCGATTGAAAGGGTAGAGCCACGCATCGTAACACATCTGAAATGTAATGGTCACCGCGATGTTGCCAAACACGGATGCGTCCATCATGATGCTGTAAACAGAACCTGGTTTCATCCGAAAAAATGACGGTTTGACATTCGTGCACCCAGGTTTGTTATTGCGTACACCATCGTAAGGTACTCCTGTCTATGATGCAGCGTCAAGGGTAGCTGCACTCATGGTCTGCTGCAAACGTCGTCGAACTGTTCGTGCAGATGGTTGCTGTTGACTCAGGGATCGAGACGTGGCTGCACGATCCGTTACAGCAATGCAGATAAGATGCCTGTCATCTTGACTGCTAGTAATACGAGGCCATTGTGATCCAGCACGGCGTTCCGTATTGCCCTCCTGAACCCTCCGATTCCATTACCTGCTAACAGCCATTGGATGGCAACCATCGCGAGCAGTAATGTCGCGATACGATAAACCGCAATCGCGATAAGCTTCTATCCGACCTTTATCAAAGTCGGAAACGTGAAGGTACTCATTTCTCCTCCTTACACGAGGCATCACAACAACGTTTCACCAGGCAACGTCGGTCAACTGCTGGTTGTGTATGAGAAATCGGTTGGAAACGTGAACTGAACCTGCGCTGTCGGAGCTGGGAAATAGTTTAATTTCGGATGACTGTGTGCAAATTACGTCCCAACTCCTACGTCTATCGATTCTGTCCGTGCATTTATTGTATCAAATAGAATAAAACAGACTAGCCTGAATAGATCAGGCACCTTATCTCGTGTAGCTGCTCCTTGCAGTACTGCAAATTACCAAATTAATGTAAGCTTTGGCCCTGTATCATGACTAGATGATTTTAAGCAAGGATAACGTAGATATGAAAGGAGCAGCCACAAAATAAGGGGCAGGTATCGGATGATCCGATAGACAACAGCAAATTTAGAGCTAAATGTATTTCCAGGGAACAACTGGTCAATTAAAATTTTTCATAATTTTTAGTGGGGTAGAGCAGGAGTAGATTTAAATAGAAGGCTTCCTTCTGACATTATTTATTGCTAACTAAAACACGAAGCAGAATAACAACGTATTAAACATACATAGATTTAACAGCAACTTTGGCTTGGCTGCCATAGTTTAACATTGGGCTCCAAAGGTAAGAATTACTGACCGAAACAGTATCAAATCGTAACTCTATCTGATCTCTTACATGTGAAAGACTTTCAACCATATTAAGAGGACAGAAAGGACGCTTAAATGGTTTACCACCTTGAAGCTACTGGTATGCACAACCTACCACCGTTGTTACTTCAAAATAGGAGCAGAGGCAAGTTGTCTGAGATACAGGTTCGTATCCAATAGCTTCAACACCATAATCAAACTATATTTTGCGCCGAGGACACCATAACTAAAACTGCTCATTGAGTGACTGGCGTGGTTGTTTGTGTCAAATTCGCGTTCCTTAGGAACGTACTTTAGTTATTAGAAAAAGATTGTTATTTTTACGACATAAATAAGCAAGGTACTGCACTGATTAACACTTGGATGAAAGTTTCTAAGTGTGAACCAATTTAAGATATTGATTAAAACACCGGTCTTTCCGGTCACAACCTACTTAAATGAATAAATATCAGTATTCTCTCCAAAATATATGAGCAAGGTGGCCAATTTATAGATCGTCATCCACGCTTCTCAACACGTGGATGAAATTTTCAAAGTACAAACCCACTTACAGAAATAATAATAAAATCGCCGGTCTTTTCGGTCACACTCAAGTTAAATGAATTAATATTAATATTGCCCCCAAAACATGTGAACAAAATGGCCAAATAACAGTACTTCAACTACACTGCTCAACACGTGGACACAAAGAGGCACAGTTAAATCACAGATAAATAAATTCCGACCGAAGGACCATTGCATTACTCCATAGATATAAAAAATTAATTTGAGCACTATTTCACTGAAAAGCATAGACTAGAGAAGACAAGAACAAGTTTGTAAGGGCCTTGTCTAGAGGCAAACATAGTCAGCTAAGTAATTACCTCAAGAAAATTACAGTTAATGTTGAGGCACCGAGAAGTGCGCGGGCAGCAACAAATGAAACTAGACTGTCGAGGTTAATAATTCTTAAAATTCCATACTTTACCAAGACTCCTACAAGTAACTCGACTGCCTTTCCACTGCTCCACGCTCTACTGGCGACCGCCTTACACGTTCCCTTCTACTGACTTCCTCCAACTCCCCTCCCCTTTTCGTCATCTCCCTTGTCCTCACGCCAAACCGAACCAGATTTCGCGGCAAGCGACGCCATTGGCTGAGGGCCTCCCTGCCAAAGTCGGCGCCCAAGATGCACCTGACGAACCAGCTATAGTCGGTCACCGACTTTAGCTGCCCGTATCCTCAGGCAACCTATCTCTACAAGCTTGACTCTACTTCTTTGCAACTTACCACCACCTCAGTATACAGCATGCTCTCCTCTCGCTCTAAGAAAGGATGGGAATGGAAGGGAAAGGAAGTATGGTGCAAGTAAAAAAAAAAAAAAATAAATAAAAAAAAAATAAAAAAAAATAGGAGAAATAAACAAACAAAACCCATTTCTGTATCCTAGGATGATTGACCAACGGATTGATCACCTGAATAGTCGCCATTTGAACGGCAAGTGGTCTGATTTTAATTTTAGACTCCTTTTAATACTAATAAAAGTCATGAAGCGGAACGACGGTTCCATTTCAAACTTTACTCATGTCAGCACGTTTTAGGTGTCGCCACCGGCGTCAATCTTGTGTGAATGCTCTGAAAAGCTAATCATTTGCATATCACAGCATCTTTTTCCTGTCGGTTAAATTTCGCGTCTGTAGAACGTCATTTTCTTGGTGTAGCAATTTTAATGGCCAGGAGTGTAATTATATTTAGTACCTACTCTTTGACAGCGATGCTTCATTACTACGTTTCACTGAAGACGGGAACTTTTGGCTTCTTGTACGAGAGGACGATGAACTACAAGGGTGGACACCTGTTTCAGATCACTTTCACTTATTAAGCACGTACCGTTATTACTCCTCACATAAATTCTCCGCCCAGTTGAGCATAATATGGCATGATACACTCCACTGAATCATCTTGCAGAAACCATAATTTTTCATCTGTCACTTCATTCTCACTCTGAACAAATCCTTACGTTCCTGTCTGGTGAAATGTCAACTCTTCAGCTACTGTTGTGGATATAATCTAACGTTCACTTTATTTATCGTCGCCACTGCTCTGCTTTGTATAATGACCACATTCAATGCTGCAAGTTATGCATCGACTGAACAATTCAACTACGTTCGTTCGTCTCTTGCTGTGTTCACCACGAAATACCTAGAATCCCGCTCCCTGTTACTATTAGAAGCGAATATTGTGGTTACTTCGTAAGCAATATGTGCGGGTGTTGATTGCCGTGAACGCAGGGTGTAGATAAAGTATGAGTGGGACAGTGCATAAATGGTTTAAATCATTCTTAACTGGAAGACTGCAGTTGAAATAAGCAGTTAACACGATATACAAGAAACAGTTAATTCCTCTAACTGGGAAGTTATCAAAAATGGGATCCACAAGGTTCAGCCTTGGGTCCTTTGCTGCTCTTAATATATATTAATAGCTTCCCATTCTACATTCATGAAGATGCTAAACTAGTTCTTTTCTGCTGATTATACAAATATAGCTATCACGCCTGACAAACAGGAATGAACTGATGAAATTGTAAATGGTATCTTTAGAACATTATTATTAAGTGGTTCTCTACAAATGGACTCTCATTAAACTTTGATAAAACCCAGTATATACAGTTCCATACAGTAAATGGCATGTCACCATTAACAAATTTGGAAGTAAATCTTTAGCTAAGGTAGAGTATTCAAAATTTTTAGTTGTTTACATGATGAGGGATTGAACTAGAAGAAATACTTTGAGGATCTACTGAAACGTTTGAGCTCAGCTACTTACGCTATCAGAGTCATTAGAAACCTTGGTGATATACATCTCAGTAAATTAGCTTCCTATGCCTATTTTCATTCACTGCTTTCATAAGGGATCATATTCTGGGTCAATTCAACATTGAGTAAAAACGTATTCATTGCATAAAAGCGTGTGATCAGAATAATTGCTGGAGCCCACCCAAGATCATCTTGCAGACATTTATTTAGGGATCTAGGAATCTTCACTGTAGCTTCACAGTCTATATATTCACTCATGAAATATGTTTTTAGCAATCCGAACCAATTGAAATGTAATAGCAATGTGCACAGCTATAACACTAGGAGAAAGAGTGATATTCACTATTCAAGGTTAAATCTAACTTTGACACAGGAAGGGGTGAATTATGCTGCCATAAAAGCCTCCGGTCATTTACCAAGTAGTATCAAAAGTATGACAGATAGCCAACTTGTATTTAAAAAGAAATTAAAGGAATCTCTGAATGGCAACTCCTTCTACACTTTAGATGAATTTTTGTGTTAAAAATTGATATATATATATATATATATATATATATATATATATATATATATATATATATATATATATGTGTGTGTGTGTGTGTGTGTTTGTGTGTGTATATATATATATATAAATTAAAAAATCCTTGAAATATGGACTGTCATGTATAGATAACATTTACTGAACTGAAACGGTCCACATCATTACAAAATTTAGTATATATGATCTATGGCACAAGTAATAATCTAATCTAATCTAACCAATCCTCCCCCCCTCCTTCCCGACTCATCATATCAATCAGTTTTTTAATCATTTATGGTGCTATCTGTAAACGATAAGATACTCTGAAAGTTCATCTTAGGCTGGGGTTCTGATTTGAACCAAAATCTTGTGGATGAAAAACAGAAGAATTTTATTTACAGCACTTCGTAAACTCCGTGGACCTTTGCGACATCACTCTCAAGGGATTCCTCGTAAGCCATGGAAGGACACTTCGAAAATGTTGATAGAAAACTTAAGTTTTATAAGTATTTATTCGCAATAGAGAATTTGTCACAGATTCACCGTAATGCATTTCCAACCAAATAGCGATATACGAAAATTCGTGCTGGCCCGGGATTCAAACCGTGATTTCCCGCTTTTCACAAGAGCTCGCCTTACCATTAAGCTACTCGAATACTACTCAAAGACCGGCCCAAACGTCCATATGTTACACTTACCCCGTTTACATGAGCTCCCACAACCAGATTTCGTAAACCGATTTCCCAAGTCCGCTTTTGGTTGGTCATGTAAATACTCCAAATTCGATCCTGGAAAGCCACTTCTGTAAAGCGGCTTTCCAGTTCCACAATCGATTTTGGTGCTCATGCAAACGCAATTATTTTTTAAACGTCTTGGCTTGTAAGATTGTGTTTTCATGTTAGGAATATTCAGCTCTGGTTAAGGAAAGGTAAACCTACATATCTACCTTTTGTAGATTTGGAGAAAGCTTTTCACAATGTTGATTGGAATACACACATTCAAATACTGAAGTAATCAGGTGTAAAATATAGGGAATGAAACGTTTTTTGCAACTTGTACAAACACCAGACAGTAGTTATCAGAGATGAATGGCATGAAAAGAGATGCAGTGATTGGGAAGGGAGTAAGACAGCGTTGTTGCCTTTCTCCAAAGTTATTTAATTTTTACATTGAGCAAGCTATCAAGGAAAGCAAAGAGAAATTTGGAGAAGGAATTAAAGTTCAGGGTGAAGAAATATAAACATTCCATTTTGCCGATGACCTTGTAATTTTGTTAGACACAGTAAAGGACACGGAAGAGCAGTTGAACGGGATGGACAGTGTGTTGAAAGGTGCATACAAGATGAACATTAACAAGAGCAAAACACGGATAATGGAGTGCAGTCTAAGAAAATCAGGCGATGCTATAGGAATTACATTATATAACGGAACCATAAAGCTGGTAGATGAGATTTGTTACATGGGCAGTAAAAGAACATAAGATGGTCGCAGTACAGAGGACATAAAATGCAGAATGGCAATGGAAAGACAGTGCGGAGAGGAAGAGGACAGAGGCTTTGGAAATGTGGTACTACAGAAAAATGCTGAAGATTAGGTTAGTAGATAGCGTAAATAATGAAGAGGTACTGATCAGAATTGGGGAGAAAAGGAATTTTTGGCATACTCTGACTAAGAGAAGGGATCGATTTGTAGGACACATTTTTAGACATGAGGGAATCGTAAATTTAGCAATTTATCATTGGAGGGAAGTGTGTGTGCATGGTAGTGGGGGGGGGGGGGGGGTTGGAATCGCAAGGGACCCCAGTGATGAATACAGTATGGAGATACAGATTGATGTGGGTTGCCGTTCATATAAGGAGATGGAAGAGGTTTGATGAGGGTAGAGTAGGGTGAAGAGCTACAGTAAAACAGTCTTCGAACTGAAGACCACAACAACAACAACAACAATAACATATAATTTCTCACAGCTTCACTGTATAAGGTATGGATTTCCTACCAAATGGTAACATAGTAAAATCTGTGTCGGGCAGGGACTCGAACCCAGCTTTCCCGCATTTCGGGAGCGGTCTTCTTAACCACTAGGCTACTCGAAAACGACTCCAGGACAGACCCAAACTTCCATATGTTATACTCACGCCATTTTCGTAAACCGATTTCCCATTTCCGCTTTTGGTCGGTCATGTACACACTACAAATCGGATTCTGGAAATTACCTTCTGTAAAGTGGCTTTCTACTTACGCAATCGATTTTGGTGCCTGTGTTTTCTTGTTAGTGCAGTGAAACAAACGTATGAGATTGAGCAATGAGTCTTTGAATTTAAGTAAAAAAAATAGCGATTGAGCAGATTTAAATCAGGAACTCAATCAGCTGTCTTTCAGCCGCCATATTGAGTGGACAACGAAATCCACTTCATGGTATAGGCCAGCCGCAGTGGCCGAGCGGCCTGCGGCGCGCCAGTCACGTTATCCGCGGCCACTACGGTCGGGGGTTCGAATCCCTCCTCGGGCACTGATATTTGTGCCGTCTTTAGTATTAGCTAGTTCATAAGTAGTTTTAAGTTTAGGAACTGATGACCCCGTAGTTAAATCCCGTAAGCTCTACAAACATTTGAACATTTTCAGGGTATAGCATGTAAACACGACAGCGAAAAACGGTTTACGAAATTCGGCTTTCGTCTTCCGGAATATTTGTTGCATGTAACTGACTGCATGTGTATGATTTTCAAAGCGGGAAACCCGAATTGGAGACCCGGCCCGGCATAAATTTTTGTATGTCACTATTTGGTAGGAAATACCATTGTTGTGAGAAATTCGCTGTTTAGTCTGGTACAATGTCCCAGAAATAAATTAAATTGGTTCCAATCCCCCGGCCGTGGTGGATTAGCCGCATGGACTGGGGCTCCGTGCTACGGGTTCATGCGGCCGTTCTCCGTCCGAGGTTCGAGTCCCCCCCCCCCTTGGGCATGGGTGTTTGTGGCTCATCCGTAGCTTACAAACAAACTACTTAAACTAAGGTAAACTAACCTAAGGAGGTTAGCTTATCTTAGTTTAAGTAGTTTGTAAGCTACGGAATAGTAATCCAGCAGTTGAGTCCGATAGATTTAAAACATTTGAAGAAATATTCCTTCAGTAAAAAACCGTCTCGATTGCAGAGTGTTTTATTTTTTAATTAATGACGCGTTTCGCCCTTTAGCAGGGCATCCTCAGATTATCTGCGTGACAGAATTCACACAATATTATAAGGCGGAATTACAAAACGGGGATAATGGCAGATGGTCTTATTTTGTGCTAACAAGACAATATAAATGGTAAACAAAGCTTACAATGCGCTCTCTGTGGTGTGACACCGTAAGTTGTTTTGCGGTGTTTCTATATTTTTGGAATCGTGGATTTCATTTAACCCTACAAATGATAGGGGTAACAACGAATTAGAATTGGAACATACTCGGTAAAGATGTGAGAAGCATAAAACAGATTTTTAGGATTACCGTAGTAGAAGCCACTGGTCCCCATTGTCTGCAATGCGAGCGATTCGGAACGCGGCGGCGGCGGCGGCACTGGTCGCCGTATACCTGCTCCGGCGACCGGCGGCCGTCCGGTCCCGAACCAGTGGTGTCGCTGTCGCCGACCCGGCCCCCCGCCGAAGACAGGTTTTAGGACAGCACCCAAGGGAAATGAGTGCTTCAGACTCTGACGAGCCGCGGCGGAGTGGCCGAGCGCATTGAGGCGCTATCCTACGATACGCGAGGCTGTTCCCCGACGGGCATGGCAGTTTGTGCCGTCTTTATTATAAGCTAGTTCATAAGCAGTTTCTAAGTCTAGGGACTGATGCCCCTGTAGTTAAGTCCCATAAGCTCTACAAACATTTGAAAGTTTGAACTCTGACGAAAAGAACTCCGCAAACACAGTAGCAACATATCCTGTAATATTTGATGCAGGAAATAACGAGTACAGAAATGTTTTAGTAAAAGATATCTGGAAAGCTACAGCACAGTAGTTGAACAGGACGAGTAAGTGCTCGAAACTTATTTATCAAGGAATGGATTCATATGTGCATTGTTTGTAACTATGTATTTTCACTGTAGTGTTTTTAAAGAAAACGACTTTCACTACTTGCAGTAGCAAAAGGCGTTTTCTATAAAAACGCTACAGTGAAAATGCATAGTATTCAGCTGCTGCTCAAGTGGCCACCACAAGCAAGATTGTTTATAACCACTGAAGCACTTGGGGATATGTCCTCAAGAAACTGTAAATTGAGATTTTGTTCGTTTTAATTTATTGATACATCATTGCATTGGATGTAACTAAAAGCAGAAGACATCATTGCCTTGTCTCGTCTACAGATCGGATTGAAACTTGCATTTGTTGTTTGTAACAGGGAAGAAGAGTTGTCAAGTTCCACGAATATAATAGGCCTGGAACTGCGCTTAATCATTCGCGATTTTTATTTAATTTAATTTAATTAATTTATTTATTTTTTTATTTTATTTTATTTTATTTTATTTATTTATTTATTTATTTTTTTTTTTTTTGTAAATTTTGTTAAACTATTTAATTATGAGTACGGATGTATGCCTGTAAATGTTTGACGTGGCATATCAATGAAGACTCGGAGGAAGCTGCACTGATTAATATTTTGTAACACGTTTTGCTTCATTTTTGTAGCAACTTAGTGCAGTTTCCTCAATACTTAACTATTAAAGTAAAAACTAAACACAAACGCTGGTTTATGTTTAGAAGAATTAATAAATTAACTGTCGGTAATTACGTAAATGGTGTTTTTAAAAATGATTATGTAGAGTAATAAAGCGTTTTCTGTAAAATACTGTCAAGACAGGTTTATTTACTTCAAGTTCACGAGAGGTGACAATAGATTAATGTTACGTACCAACAAAGAAAATAAAACGGAATAAAACTAACGATGGTACAATATTAAAAGTGTGAAAGGAAAGGAAAGAAAAGAGGTAAAAGTTACTAAAGGCTTTTATGCGACGCAAATATCACGTTGAATTATTTTCTGGGCATATCAGAGCAGTTTTACGGAGTTCATTTCCAATATATAAAGCTGTACCGAAAGAAAAATAATAGTCGCATTGCTTGTGATTACGAAATGAATAATACACCCACATTCACATCGCTGGGACTGTTCCGTACCAGTTGTTGAGCAGATAGTAAATAATGCACGAGTTTTTGCGTACTTCTCAGTGTAAAATGTAATTTTTCTTCTTCAGTTATTGCATTTCTTAGGCACTGTGGTTTTATGTCATCCAAAATAGAACTCTGTACGAAGTTGAACTGTCTTTTATTTAAACGTCAACAGCTCCTGAATAAATTCGTCACTAAACTTTTTTTTTTTTTTTTTTTTTTTTTTTTTTTTTTTTTTTTTAAATCAGCGGCCTGTAACTTCCCTCGGCAGCTGTACGTTTACATAAAGACATTACCAGCTATCGTGTTTTCTTAGTATGGAAGAAAGCAACGTCATCGTCTTCGCCCTCCAACTTCAGCGCAACAACCGCGACAGTCGGCAGACACCTCACCCCGCCTCTCACCGGCGACCGCGCTGCTCGCCTGCCGCTGCGTTCCGCAACGGGTCGGCAGCAGGCGGCTGCGTCTCGGTCGTTGTCGGCAGCTGCAGAGGGTCGAGGGAGTGACGTAGGAAGCCGATGTAGAAGACGGAACGGATGGAATGTGGCTATTTGAATACAAATTTAACGAAATGTAGGTTATTAAGCAGGACACAAGTTAATAGTTTATGTTTACCGAGTATGTTCCAACTCTAATTCGTTGTTACCCGATTATTTGTAGGGCTACAAGGAAATCCACAATTCCAAAAATATAGAAACACTGCAAAAAAACTTACGGTGTCACACCACGGAGAGCGCATTGTAAGCTTTGTTTACCATTTGTATTGTCTTGTTAGCATAAAATAAGCCCATGTCCCATTATCCCCGTTTTGTAATTTCGCCTTGTAATTTTGTGTGAGTTCTGTCACGCAGATAATCTGAGGATGCCCTGATAAAGTGCGAAACGCGTCATTAATTAAAGAATAAAACAATCTGCAATCAAGACGATTTTTTACTGAAGGAATATCTATTCTCACTGATTGTTGTACACTATGAACTGGAAATCATTTTAAAATTTGAACTTTTTTCCAATCCCCCTTTTCCGACCAAGGTTTTCGGGTGGTTTTCCTTGGTTGTAAGGCGTATGCTGGAACTGGTAAACCCCTCCCACTTATTCTTAATTGGGGTCCCCTTTGCCCCACTGTCAGCTTGTCTGATAATTGGCTGAATAGAACCGCGACTCTTTATGGGCCGGATCTCAAACAGCCCGCTCCACTCCCCGGAGTGGCCAGTGAATTTAGATAATTTAAAATTTAGCGTCCTGTCAGGAAAGGAAACATCAAGTGAACCATTCCATTTGATTTAAGGGGGCCACATCCTGCCTGTCTAAGCCATGTTAATTTAGGAAAGTGACCCATTTCTGAAAAAACTGTTTGATGCAGGTCCATAATTTTTACTGTATGTTACATGATGACAACCGTACTAAAATCTACTTTATCCATTTAATGGTTTTTAAGAAATACTTTTTTAAATTTACTAACCGAAAATATTAAGTTTTGTCTGCAGAAAATATTTTTTGTGAACTTCCTAATGGGGGAATATTAATGAATTTAGTACGAGAGGTGGCTTTTTATGTTCTGCAGAGTCTCTGAAAATTTCATTCATTTATCTATGATAGATTCTGATATAATGGGGCATATACACTGATATCTTTAGCTTGCGGGAAATTGACTTTAAAGAAAAAAATTTTGAAATTTGCTACTGTCCTGCTTCTTTTTCACCTTTTTGGAAGTTTGTCTTGCTTTCTTGGCCATATTAGATGCAGACCTGTCTGCATCGGATATCCTCATTTTGCAGCCCAGTGATCATATTTTCACCAGGATGAATTCCCAGCTTTTTCAGTACCAAACACTTTCCAATATTACCACAACTGAATGTAATAACAGCAACATGAACTACTAGTTCCATTGTTTGCATGCCTACAATTACAGTTTTTGGAAGGCGGTTCCAAATTACGCTCTTAAACATTCATTTGGGTTCTGTGTCTGACCATGCAGACATTTCCTTAGAAGGTCAGGATGAGCCAAGTTTCTGAAAATAATTGCTGTAATAACAGCAGCAGAAAGAGAATGCTGGTGAGAATAAGATTCTCCAGTTGCCTGAGCGCTATTGCATTTGCACCACCAATTTTCTCCTGAGGGACACAATGCATTCAAATGTTCAAATGTTTGTTAAGCTTAAGGGACTTAACTACGGGGTCATCAGTCCTTAAACTTACAAACTACTTATGAACTACCTACAACTAAGGACGGCACAAATATCCATGCCCGAGGGGGGATTCGAACCCCCGACCGTAGTGGCCGTGCAGACCGTGACTGAAGCGCCTCAGTCTCCTCGGCCACCGCGGCCGGCGACACAATGCATCACATGGCTTATATCAGTAGAAGACTTATGGAAGAAAGCGGCCGAAACATCTCTCTTCATTGCCTCCAGATTTTATTTTTTTGTCCTAATTGCCTGCCCAAGTTTGCTATTTCAGTTTTAGTTAACCGACTCTCGCAATCACACTTGAACGAAACTAGCCCCGTGTTTGAAAGAGTGTTATTTACAAACAGCAGAAACAAAAGAATACCGACCGTTGCATTCCAAGGATAACCAAACACATTCGAAAGACAAACGGAAAAAATAACTAACGCGCAATGTACAGGATATAAATATCTAAAGTATATGCAGAAAAGTGGGCGTGATACATAAACACACGTTGTAGGAAAATGCTTTTTAAATGCTCGGAAAAAAATCGAAAAATCGCTTTCAGACTACTTAACCTTAATCTATCGAAATATCATGAATAGGGACTGTGACTGCTGTGTGCGGATGCAGTCTGAGCTGGTGACACTTCGCTCCCAGCTTCAAGCTGTGTTAACCTCGGTTGCACAGTTGGAAGCTGCGATCGATGGGCGTCGTTGTTGTTGGCCGGTAGTTGGGACCGAACGGACACCCGTCGTCTCCACCGATCGGCCTGCGACAGCGAAATGTCCTGATACTTCTAGCAGTGACGCAAACATCCCACCCGTGGTTGCGTGGGAGGTTGCTCCAGTGCGTGGCAGGAGACGCAAGACATTCCGGGAGACCGATTGTGAGGCCTCCCCGGTTCGTCTTGCGAACAAGTTTGAGGAGCTATCTGCTCAGGTCGACGTTCTTGAGTCGGATGGTGTCTCTCACCCTGTCACCACCCAGCCTGCAAGATCCGGGCTTTCACAGAGGGTGGGTTTACTTGTAGTTGGGAGCTCCAACGTTAGGCGGTTGATGGTGCCCCTTAGAGAGATGGCTGCCAAGGAGGGGAAGAAGGCCAACGTGCACTCCGTGTGCATACCGGGTGGAGTCATTCCAGATGTGGAACGGGTCCTCCCGCATGCCATGAAGGGTACGGGGTGCAGCCAACTGCAGGTGGTGGCTCACGTCGGTACCAATGATGTGTGTCGTTTCGGATCTGAAGAGATCCTCTCACGTTTCGAGCGGCTAACTGAAGTGGTAAAGACTGCCAGTCTTACTTGCAAGATAAAAGCAGAGCTCACCATCTGCAGCATAGTTGAAAGGACCGACTGTGGACCTCTGGTACAGGGCCGAGTGAATCAGAGGCTCAGGCGGTTCTGCGACCGTGTAGGCTGCAGATTCCTGGACTTGCGCCATCGGGTGGTGGGTTTCCGGGTTCCGCTGAATAGGTCACGAGCCCACTATAGCCGCGGTGGAATAGCCGAGCGGTCTAAAGCACCTCGCTGCGGACCGCGCGGTTGCTCGCCGTGGAGGTTCGAGTCCTCCCTGGGGCATGGATGTGTGTGTGTTTGTCTGTAGGTTAGTTTACCTAGGTTTAAGTAGTTTGTAAGCTACGGACTGATGACCACGCAGTTTGGTCCGATAGATTTACAGACATTTGAACAGACATTTGAGTCCACTATACGCAGGAAGCTGCTACACGGGTAGCGGGGACTGTGTGGCGTGGACTGGGCGGTTTTTTTAGGATAAAGAGCTTCGGGGAAAAACAAAATGGGCAATTTCAAAGGGTGCAGGTGGATCACAGGAGAAATGTAGATCCGGAAACTATCGGTATAACAGTTGTAAATTGTCGTAGCTGTGACGGGAAAGTACCAGAACTCCAAGCGTTAATAGAAAGCACCGAAACACACATCATTATAGGCAGCGAAAGTTGGCTCAAACCGGAAATAAGTTCAGAAGAAGTATTTGCAAAAGATCTGACGGTATTCAGAAAGGATAGATTAAACAAAATAGGTGGAGGCGTGTTTGTCGCTGTCAAAAGTAGTATTTCATGTAGCGAAGTTGAAGTTGATAGTTCCTGCGAGCTATTATGGGTAGAGGTTGTACCCGAAAATCGCAAGACGTTAATAAACGGTTCCTTTTACCGGCCTCCCGACTATGACAATACAATAGCAGAAAGGTTCAAAGAAAACCTGAGTCAAATTACAAAAGCGTACCCGACTCACACGATAATAGTAGGTGGTGATTTTAATTTACCTCGATCTGTTGGCGAAATTATATTTTCAAATCAGCAGGTAGGCATAAAACATCGTCCGAAATTGTACTCAACGCATTCTCTGAGAATTACGTTGAACAATTAGTTCATGAGCCAACTAGAATTGTAAATGGATGTGAAAACACACTTGACCTCTTAGCAACAAATAATCCTGAGCTCATAACGAGCATCAAAACGGATACAGGTATTAGTGAACACAGAGCTGTAGTAGCGAAATTGAATATCGAAAGTCGACACTGTTGCAAAAGCAAAGGAAAATGCGTACTAAATTTAAACGAACACAAAATCCCCAGGATTGGCAATCGTACTCAGAAGCTCGAAATTTAGCGAGGATTTCAATGCGAGATGCCTACAATATTTATCACAACGAAACTCTTTCTCGAAATTTGACTGAAAACCCAAAGAGATTTTGGTCATATGTTAAATATACTCGGGGCAAATCACAAACAATACCTTCACTACGTGATAGTAATGGCGATCCTGCGAATGACAGCGCTACTAAAGCAGAGTTACTAAACATAGCTTTTAGAAACTCATTCACCAAAGAAGACGAAACCAATATTCCAGATTTCGAATAACGAACAGATGCCGTAATGAGTAACGTAGAAGTAGATATCATCGGAGTAGTGGAGCAACTAAAATCACTTAATAAAAACAAGTCTTCTGGTCCGGATTGTATACCCATTAGATTTCTGTCTGATTATGTTGAAGCGACAGTTCCTTACTTAACAGTCATATACAACCGCTCTCTCATAGAAGGATCTGCACCAAAAGATTGGAAAGTTGCACAGGTCACACCTATATTCAAAAAAGGCAGTAGGAGTAACCCACTAAACTACAGGCCTATTTCACTGACTTCAGTTTGCAGCAGGGTTTTGGAACATATCCTGTATTCAAATATTATGAATTATCTCGAACAGAACGATCTATTGACCCAAGGTCAACACGGATTTAGAAAATATCGTTCATGCGAAACACAACTAGCTCTTTATTCACACGAAGTGATGGGTGCTATCGACAAAGGTTCTCAAATCGATTCCGTATTTCTTGATTTCCAGAAAGTTTTTGACACCGTACCTCACAAACGGCCTTTAATGGTGGTAATGGTATATCGCCCCAAATTTGCGATTGGATAGGGGATTTCTTGTCAGAGAGGACACAGTTCGTAGTAATCGATGGTAAGGCATCGACTAAAACAGAGGTGATATTGGGCGTTCCACAGGGTAGTGTTATTCGTCCTCTGCTGTTCCTTATTTACATAAACGATTTAGGGGAAAATCTAAGTAGTTCTCTTAGGTTGTTTGCAGATGACGCCGTCATTTACCGTCTAGTAAAATCATCTGAAGATCAAAACCAACTGCAGAACGATCTGAATAAGATATCAGTATGGTGTAAAAATTGGCAATTGGCTCTAAATAATGAGTGTGAAGTCGTTTACATGTGTACGAAAAGAAATCCGTGAATGTTTGTTTACAAGATAAATTAGTCAAAAGTGAAGGCCGTAAATTCCACAAAATACCTAGAAATTACTATTACTTCAGACTTAAATTGGAAAGAACACAGAGATAATGTCGACGGAAAGGCGAACCAGAGACTGCGTTTTATTGACAGAACCCTTAAAACATGCAACAGAACTACAAAAGAAACTGCTTACACTACGCTTGTCCGTCCAGTTTTGGAGTATTGCAGCCCAGTGTGGGTTTATCAGGTGGGTTTGACGGAGGACATCGAAAGAGTCCAAAGAAGGGCAGCTCATTCCGTATTGTCATGATACAGGGGAGACAGCGTTACGGAAATGATACAGGATCTGGGATGGGAATCATTACAAAAACGGCGCTTATCGCTGCGGCGTGGGCTACTTGCGAAACTCCAATCGCCAACATTCTCCTCCGAATCGAAAATATATTGTTGACTCTCACTTACATAGGTAGAAATGATCATCAGAATAAAATACGAGAAATCAGATCTCGAACAGAGAGATTCAGGTGTTCATTCTTCCCACGCGCTATTCGAGAATGGAATGGGAGATAAATAGTATAATTGTGGTTCGGTGAACCCTCTGCCAGGCACTTAAATGTGATTTGCAGAGTATCCCATGTATATGTAGATGATGAAAACCGAAAATCGATTTTTTTCGACCTGAACCACTTGTGGTCCCCATAAAAGGACAATCCCGAGGAAAATCTGTATGACCGGAAGATGACTAGGACCGCGTCCTCTTTTGTGATTGTCTCGAGAGCGTGGCAAGGGCGCACCGAGAGTGTTAAAATTGGTGTTAGGCGTGTGAAAGGTGAGAGGCGGATGCGGCGGCGGCGAGGCCCTCGGTGGGCGCGACAAGTGGCGCTTCCTGGCATTCCGGCGCGTTGCCGCACAATGCGGACTCCTACTTGCGTGACGTCACTTCCTGCTGAGCGCGGCCGGGGGCGGCGGATGCGGCGCGGGGCGGCTGGCGCGGAGCACCGACCTGGCTGCAGCGCCGAAGCGCCCACTCGTCGTCTGGACGAGGCTGCCAGCCAGCCTCAAGGAAGCAAGCGGCCAGTGCCGCACCTGAGGGAAATGACTGTCTGGGGCTGCTGTAAGGCAGTTAAACAATACACTGGTGACGAGTGAAAATTTGTGTCGGACTGGGGGTCCCACTTGGGGCCAAGGGTCACCTTCTTAGCTGTCCGGAGCCCCAATCCCCTCCGCCCCCAATACTCAAAACATCACTTGGTTCACGGAATCTTCCATTATGTGGACAAGCGACCATACGTGGGCATGCAAGAATTTTTTTTTTTTTTTTTTTTTTTTCAAAAGTCTCGGTCTCAGTATTCTTCATTTCACATGACGCGTTCGAGTACATCATCATCAGATCTGTGGTATAAAATAAGAAAATTACATTTTAGATGTTTAAAGCACGTAATTACAATATCTACAACGAGTACAAAAAATATTAATACATGTATACTTACAAAATTAAAAAAAAAAAACAAAAAAAAAAAAAAACGATGGGAGTTACAAATATCTTACGAGGAAAGTACATGAGCTCGAACAAACATATCTGTATGAACGTTTGGTTACAGGATCTCTACGTACACCTCAATGTGCTGGTGGGTGTCGTTTTTCTGCAAAGCTCTGCAACCATGCTCTAGGTAGCACTGTAGATGTAATAGTAGACGCCATACGTAATGCAGATAACTTAACTATAACTTATGTAATAATCATCGTACATGATATCTAGCGAATTGTCATCATAAGCCGTGATGATAGTTGCAACTTTAACCTTTTTCCCGAAAGGCTGTTGGTATTCACTGCCACTGCTTCCATCGCCTCTTCCCGCACTACCGCTTGCAATGAGTTGTACGTCATTATCATCCCTATTATCATTTATGAGTTTGTTACAACAGTATCTAACTTCTGCTCATATTTCTGTACCATAACAGATACCAGAAAGCATCCAAATGATTCATCTTCTATACTAATACCATCTTCACGAAGAAGGGTTCTTCGTAACTTCATCTCAACCAATCGCAATACATTAGCAGGATTGATTAGCAATCGGCGCCCCATCTGACGCTTCACCAAACAAATAACATCACAAAATGCAACGGCGGAGGCACACTGCACCGTCCCTACTGGCGAACAGACAGGTCGAAGTGCAATGCGGCATGGCACACGCAGAGGCCTCTAACGGACGACTGCAGAGTTTTGCAGATGCGGGAGTATCACTAGTACAATAAGGGATCTTTACATTATCTCTCATACGATTTTGGTGTACATGTGTTTGTTCGAGCCCAAGTACTTTCCTTGTTAGTATAGATGCTTGATTAAAACTTAAAACACCATCGTGGACGTCTAGTGAAGGTGGTGAACTAGACTCATATTCCCAACTGTGGTGAGAGGGGGAAACACCAAAACAGGTCAAATAGGCCCTCTCGCCACCTGATGGCGCAGGGTTAACATTAGAAGTTACCTGAATAAAACTACACATACATCATCTTGGGCACTCTGTACTGTGTGCAGTCATAGAAACTGTGAAAATATGGCTACAAAATGTGTTAAGTCTTATAAAAATATATAAGACACCAATTTTAAGCACATTAAAAATACTAATGAGATAGGGCGTACGATAAGGGAGGCGTGGGAGGGCCAAGGGATGGGATTGGGCGTTGCTAAATACAGCACAAACCACACGAAAATGTCAAAGAGTACGCAAGCTAGACCATTGTGACGTAACAGTCAAATCACTGCTCACCATATGTTACAATATTGTAGAATAATCTATCAAGGGTCCTAGGTACATAAATTATGTGAAAGGACAGTATGTCACTAAACACTTATGGGCTATGATGACGAGACAACGGACAGAATCTGACAATATGAATATAGTCCAGGCTTAAAAATCAAAACAAATGACAAAAATAATATATACATAGGCAGAATACAAGTGCCATTGAATAAATGATCGTACAAGAGGTGTGTGGATGAGATGGTGTACCTTTTTTTTTTTTTTTTTTTTTTTTTTTTTTTTTTTTTTTTTTTACATGCCATATGGTCTAGCTTGCGTACTCTTTGACATTTTCGTGTGGTTTGTGCTGTATTTAGCAACGCCCAATCCCATCCCTTGGCCCTCCCACGCCTCCCTTGTCGTACGCCCTATCCCATTAGTATTTTTAATGTACTTAAAATCGGTGTCTTATATATTTTTATAAGACTTAACACATTTTGTAGCCATATTTTCACAGTTTCTATGACTACACACAGTACAGAGTGCCCAAGGTGATGTATGTGTAGTTTTATTCAAGTAATTTTTAATGTCAACTCTGCGCCATCTGGTGGCTAGTGGGTCTAGTTTACCTGTTACGGTGTTTCCCCCTCTCACCACAGTTGGGCATGTGACTCTAGTTCAACACCGTCACTAGACGTCCACGATGGTGTTTTAAGTTTTAATCAAGCATATATACTAAGATGTTTGTAATTCCCATCATGTTTAAAAAAATTAAGTATATATGTATTAATATGTTTTGTACTCCATGTAGTTATTGTAAATACGTGCTTTAAACATCAAAATGTAATTTTATTCTTTTATACCACAGATCTGATGATAATGTTCTCGAAACGCGTCATGTGAAATAAAGCATACTGCGCCCGAGACTTTTCAAAAAATTTTCATGCACTCAACAATATCGCACGCTACGGAAGTAACGCCTCTATCATCCATAGTACTTTAGGTTCGCCATCCGGATTTCCGCATTAGTTTTCCGTGTATGTGGTGAGAGTAGACACCACTCCAACACACAGGATGCTCAAAAGTGTTTAGAATACCTGAGAGGTGGCATTATTCATCGAAACAAGATTAAAAAAGTCTAATAAACATGGGTCCGGAATCGCATATCTCCTGAGATGATTTATCTCTGGGAAGTGTTCCACATGGCGTCCATTCATGGCAACACATCTCTCTGCTCTTCGGCGTAATAAATGGCGTACCTTTGAAGAATACCTGGCTATTACCTTTCTTGGGAATAAACAGTCTTTGTTGCACAAATACTTTTTTATTTTTCAAATGTGACACGTTTCACCTGTTCCAGGGGTCATCAAACGTCTTGGGGGAAATTACAAACATATTTAAAATAGAAAAAAAAACGGAAACTGAAAGTATATAAAAATGTCCACATGTAAAACATACTTGTTGTAGGGGAAAGCTGATGCTGGTTTAACTACAGGTCACATCACCACCTTCACTATTGAGGGTGATGTCTGGGGTACAAAACTGATTTTATAAAATACCACTGAAAACAGTGGCTCAAAGAATAAAATACGGCCGGCCGCGGTGGCCGAGGGGACTGAGGCGCTCCAGTCACGGTCTGCACGGCCACTACGGTCAGGGGTTCGAATCCCCCCTCGGGCATGGATATTTGTGCCGTCCTTAGTATAAGGTAGTTGATAAGTAGTTTGTAAGTTTAGGGACTGATGACCCCGTAGTTAAGTCCCATAAGCTTAACAAACATTTGAACATTTGATGTGAATGAAATACGAGGCATCATCAGATCTGTGGTATATAATAACAAAATTACATTTTAGATGTTTATTGCACGTAATTACAATATCTACAAGGAGTAAAAACATATTAATACATATATACTTACAAAATTGTTTTAAAAAACGATGGGAATTACAAACATCTTAGTATAGATGCTTGATTAAAACTTAGAACACCATCGTGGAAGTCTCTTGAACTAGACCCACACGTCCAACTGTGGTGAGAGGGCGAAACACCGTAACAGGTCAAATAGGCCCTCTCGCCACCAGATGGCATTGTTAACATTAAGAGTTACCTGAATAAAACTACACATACATCATCTTGGGCACTCTGTACTGTGTGAAGTCATAGAAACTGTGAAAATACGGCTACAAAATGTGTTAAGTCTTATAAAAATATATAAGACACCAATTTTAAGCACATTAAAAATACTAATGAGATAGGGCGTACGACAAGGGAGGCGTCAATAGTGACAACTATTTATTCACAACCGATACAAAAGCATTACATATTTGTACCTGTTACTGTCCTTCAAAGTAGTCACCCAGCATTTTGTAGAACCCGTTTCATGCGATGTGGAAGGCGTAGTACACCGTTAGCAGACAGAGCCTGTTCAGTTGGTGGCGCGAATGGGGCGGTTTGCTGCTTGTCGAATCTCTGGAACAGTTCTGAAGCGAACGCCACGAAGTGGTTCTTTCATCACTATCCAGTAACACGACAACAGTCTGCACTTCTTCTTCAGAGATGCTAGGACGACTCGCCCGATGCATGTCTGCCAGTTTTCTGACCTTCGTTGAAGGCTTTTACCCAAGGTGCTACTGTTCTGCACGGCAATGCTACAAGAACGGGACCAACGGTGACTGAAGAAAATAGTTCAACGTGACAGAAGATCAACTCTTCCGCAAAGTGCTACGGATGTTAATGCTGGGCTATCAACAGGTGTCAGCGTGCGAACCAGTAAACAAAACATCATTGATATGGGCTTTGGACACAAGAAAGCTTTATGCATCGCCTAGATCGGTCAACATTGACATTGGACTGTTGATGAATGGAGATTCGTTGCCTGGTCAGACGAGTCTCTTTTCCAGTTGTGTCGAGCAGGTGGAAGTGTACAGGTATGGCGACAACCTCATGAGTCCATAGACCCTTCATGTCAGCAGGACACTCTTCAAGCTGGTGGATGCTCTGTAATGACGTAGAGCGTATGAAGTTGGAATGATATGGGACCACCGATACGTACATATCCCAGCTTATCATCTGCATCCATTTATGTCCTATTCCGGACTTGAGCATATATGACATAAAACTTCCTGGCAGATTAAAATTGTGTGCCGGAACCGGGACTCGAACCTGGGACCTTTGCCTTTCGCGGGCAAGCGCTCTACCGACTGAGCTACCCCGACACGACTCACGATGCCGCCTCACAACTTTACTTCCGCCAGTACCTCGCCTCCTACTTTCCAAACTTCCTACTTTCCAAACTTCACAGAAGCTCTCTTGCAAACACGCAAGACTAGCACTCCTGGAAGAAAGGATATGGTGGAGACATGGCTTAGCCACAGCCTAAGGGATGTTTCCAGAATGAAACTTTCACTCTGCAGCGGAGTGTGCGCTGATATGAAACTTCCTGGCAGATTAAAATTGTGTGCCGGAACCGGGACTCGAACCTGGGACCTTTGCCTTTCGCGGGCAAGCGCTCTACCATCGTGAGTCGTGTCGGGGTAGCTCAGTCGGTAGAGCGCTTGCCCGCGAAAGGCAAAGGTCCCAGGTTCGAGTCCCGGTTCCGGCACACAATTTTAATCTGCCAGGAAGTTTCATATCAGCGCACACTCCGCTGCAGAGTGAAAGATTCATTCTGGAAACATCCCTTAGGCTGTGGCTAAGCCATGTCTCCACCATATCCTTTCTTCCAGGAGTGCTAGTCTTGCGTGTTTGCAAGAGAGCTTCTGTGAAGTTTGGAAAGTAGGAGGCGAGGTACTGGCGGAAGTAAAGTTGTGAGGCGGCATCGTGAGTCGTGTCGGGGTAGCTCAGCTGGTAGAGCGCTTGCCCGCGAAAGGCAAAGGTCCCAGGTTCGAGTCCCGGTTCCGGCACACAATTTTAATCTGCCAGGAAGTTTCATATCAGCGCACACTCCGCTGCAGAGTGAAAGTTTCATTCTGGATATATGACATACCTTGCCGTTCAGAAGGGATCACTACCCTCTCACAGACTTGTTGTCAGTTCACTCCATCACTACTTCAGACATTAGTCGAGTCCATGACACATCGTGTTGTGCCAGTTCTGCGTGTTCGCTACGCGATATCATGAATGTATAGCAGGTTCTTTGGTTCTTCAGTGTATATTGGGAATTTTTTATGAATATATACTTCAACCGCAGACACTGGTACTTGTTATACATGAGACTACGCAGGGGCTTTTTCTCTGCGCGTTATGGTGTTCATCGACATTTAACTAAGAAGTCCATGATTTTCTTAAGAAGGCTTTACATCTGTAGAAACCACGGCCAGTAAAAGTTTATTTCACCTTAATTTTGCAAATGTCGGCTCTTTCTTTCATGTCATCACATGTTTACTATTGGTGAAGCGAAGCTCCTTTGAATAACCAAAAATGTAACAAACTTCAATATCGTCTCTAATCACCTGGATAAATGGTACGATAACGCAGAATAACAGTTTTAAATATCTCAGACTAATTCTACAACAGAAAAGTGGTGAAAGAGATGCTAGCAGCACCAGTCGAGCAATGATGGTCAATGTGAGACTTTAACTTTTCCCGGCGTAATGAGTGTTCAAACAACTTACGGGTATGCTGCCGGGTGACGTCGTCGACAACCGCCGATATTTCGGCAGGAGAACACCTTGCCATTCTCAAGGCACAACTGCACTTAAGGAAGCAATGTGCAAGCGTATTTAATACCTCGGTTTGCAAAGTGTAAACAAGGAAGATAACACACACAGTACAAGTCACAGCAGAGTCAACACAACCAAAGGTGACCAAACATAAAAAAATATCGATAATGACTTAATCAACAGGTGAGGCAGCATTAATTTTATCCCTCTGTTTTTTGACGAGAGACAGTGCCGGATTCCAAGCAGAAGTTAAACAAAAACCACCATCTCTGTTTATAAGGTCGCTTGCTAGTTTAATTTCAACAGCTTCCTTAATAACACTATCCCAATAGGTGGAGGTGCATGCCAGGATCTCCGTGTTGTTGTATTCCATAGGATGACTGGTATCAAAAAAAATGTTTCTAAAGCTTATGGGACTTAACTACGGGGTCATCAGTCCCTAAACTTACAAACTACTTATGAACTACTTACGAACTAGGACGGCACAAATATCCATGCCCGAGGGGGGATTCGAACCCCCGACCGTAGTGGCCGTGAAGACCGTGACTGGAGCGCCTCAGTCACCTCGGCCACCGCGGCCGGCGACTGGTATCAAGACAGTGTTCTGCAACAGCGGGTTTGTTGGGCTGTTGTAAGCGCGTGTAACGTTTATGTTCAATACACCGGTCTTCCACAGTACTGATTGTCTGACCAATGTATGACATGCCACAACTGCAAGGAATACGATATACACCTGCCTTACGCAAACCAAGATCATCCTTTACGGACCCCAACAGAGCCTTTATCTTAGAAGGTGGTCGAAAAACACATTTCACATCATATTTCCTAAGATAAAGGCCCTGTTGGGGTCCGTAAAGGATGATCTTGGTTTGCCTAAGGCATATCGTATTCCTTGCAGTTGTGGCATGTCATATATTGGTCAGACAATCAGGACTGTGGAAGACCGGTGTATTGAACATAAACGTTACACGCGCTTACAACAGCCCAACAAATCTGCTGTTGCAGAACACTGTCTTGACACCGGTCATCCTATGGAATACAACAACACGGAGATCCTGGCATGCACCTCCACCTATTGGGATAGTGTTATTAAGGAAGCTGTTGAAATTAAACTAGCAAGCGACCTTATAAACATAGATGGTGGGTTTTGTTTAAATTCTGCTTGGAATCCGGCACTGTCTCACGTCAAAAAAACAGAGGGATAAAATTAATGCTGCCTCACCTGTTGATTAAGTCACTATCGATATTTTTTATGTTTGGTCACCTTTGGTTGTGTTGACTCTGCTGTGACTTGTACTGTGTGTGCTATCTTCCTTGTTTACACTTTGCAAACCGAGGTATTAAATACGCTTGCACATTGCTTCCTTAAGTGCAGTTGTGCCTTGAGAATGGCAGGGTGTTCTCCTGCCGAAATATCGGCGGTTGTCGACGACGTCACCCGGCAGCATACCCGTAAGTTGTTTGAATGATGGTCAATGTTCTTGGAGATATATCATCAAAGAGGTAATGCTCCAAAGGTTATGAATTCATTGCGAAGGAAGGATTAACAGTAGCTGGAAAATGAAAGGTCAATTAGTGTCTGAAGAAGAACATAATTTGCACATTTGTTATACTGTATGAAAAATGGCCGATAAAACCGGTCTTTATACATTGTGTCTCACTTAAACTTTTCACCTCAGAGATCTCTGCAACAACAACGGAATCTGAAATACGACTTTCATGAACTTACGGGAGGGGCTTAAGGAAGTAAAAAATACTATGAGACATTCAAAAACGTGAACAAACATTAGTTTCGACAGATGATTTTTTAAAATCATAGTCTAAATGTTTAAGCTAAAGGGACTTAACTGCGGGGTCATCAGTCCCTAAACTTACAAACTACTTATGAACTAGCTTATACTAAAGACGACACAAACATCCATGCCCGAGGGGGGATTCGAAACCCCGACCGCAGCGGCCGTGCAGACTCTGACTGGCGCGCCGCAGACCGCTCGGCCACTGCGGCCGGCATTTTTAAAATGGATACTGCATATTATTTCTTATGAAATCAATAACAGGAAAAATCAGAAAAATATGGCGCTAGTTACATTTCAATATGTCAATTACATACCAAGGTACCGAAATGAGAATCTGGCGCTTGAAGTAAATGAACCTTGCACCGTGCAGCTAGAGCACATCGCAAAATTCAAGCGTGAACCTCACCTGCCTTTGATCTGGCTGTCTGGTTCATTTAAGCATCAAATTAGCTTCTCACTACCTCGGGATGTAACTGACGTATTGCGATGTAACTAACGCCTTTAGCTTCGAGATTTTCCATACTACTGAATGCATAAGGCACTATGGAGTATGGCTTCAAAAAGAACATAAGTTTGTGTTGAAAATAATAATTGTTTACGTATAGTATGTCTCATAGTATTTAATTTCATAAGCCCTTGCAGTAAGTTCGTGCCTATGAAAGTCGTATTTCAGTACCTATTCTTGTTCCAGAGATATCTGGGGAGAAAAGTTTGAGTGGGACATCCTGTATACTTGAAGTCGTAGAATTTAGCTTGATGTGACTGACAGGGAACATCTTTCACTTCGAACAATCGGATCCACACCAAACTATGCTTGGAATAACACACTATCATAAGAATATGCAGTGGACCGTATGATTTCAAAGTAAAACGTTGCATTCTACCACAAGTGAAATTTTAATAAACACAGTACCAAAATTTCAATAGCAGAACCGTAATTATATTACGTCAGTGCTACATTGTATTTTCAATCAAAAGTGAAAAAGCCTCTACTTAAAGTAACTATAACAGCACAAAATACAAGTATTCTGTACACTCATACTGTTTATGCTAGACCATAAACTGCACATGCGGGATTTCAGTGAAATTATTAAATCAGATCAGAAGATATATATGATCGTTATTTCATCTTCAAACTCAGTTTGTGATTTACAATCAGGTTCTAATCAAAGTGTAAGTCCATGTTTCAACATGCTTGGCAAAAGACGGTTTACGAAAGTGATTACGCTTATCTTAATTTGAAATGTAACCATTGTCGCTCTTACTGGAGAAGTTGAATATGAATTGATTTTGAATGTACAAACCTTGATTGAGGCGTGCACATTGTTTTCTTCGACTTAGTTTTAAACACTTCATCAACATCCCGCATCTGCACTTTTGTAACTGCCATCGGATCTATTTTGTGTGTTAAATACATGTGTTTTTCGCGTAGCTTTTCGCACTGTTGACTGAAAATTTAATGACACATAGACTTCACTGAATTATGTAAAATTTATCTCCTTTGCTATTGATTTCTTGTTCTTTTGTTTCCCTCTGTGGCACGCCTGTGGTAGGCTGCAACGTTTTGCAAGGAAATGACACGGACCACGAGTTTTTTTAATTATTTTTAAAAAATCAAGTTTTTTGTAAACCACGAATTCCGAAAGTTCTAGGTCTTTGTTTCGGCAATAGTCGTACGTAGGTCTGATACAGTGCTCCGTACCTATTGCTTCCAGGTATCCTAAAAATAGCTGTATCATCAACGACCGACCAGCTAGTGTCTAGTTTTGCATCTGTTATTTTATCCTACACTAACCTTCCAACGTTAAACGACGACTTGAGTCGCTATATTTGCCTAACAATCTCATCTCTTTCATTCTTGAACTGAAAACACTATTTCGTGTTTGTTCTAGAAGTTTTCTTCCCCCCCCCCCCCCCCCCCCTCCGAAACAGTAGTTTACAGTTTTAATGGGGTAAATGACCGTTTTTTACAACTGCAAAAATTAATCTAATCCAGACCAAAGCGTTTCGTTTTATTTTACGGTCTCTTCGCCGATAAATTGTAACTTTTTTTTTCTTTTTTACTGAACTCGATCATGAGCAGTTCTCGTGCTTTAGCTTTATGTTATTCTGAATAAATTTAACTACTGAGATTACTCACGCTTTCTACATTGCCCTCTTCGTACGTTTTTCATTGCAGTCACATTGCTACATATGCTGCCACTCCATTTTGAATCAATTTTGTTTACCAAATCCGCCCGCAACTCGCCGTCTCTGTGGCCGTCGGCATGCGGATGCTGTTTCTTTTCTCTCTCTCTCTCTTTTTTTTTTATAGTGGATTGTCTCTATGTGTGTGTGTGTTGACTTTCCTTTAATTTCTTTGGCTCGCATTGTGAGATGCGTTCATGTTTGGTTTATGGGTATCTGCTGGCAATCTGTGTTTGTATTCTGACTGAGGGTTGGCTACACTGCGCCCGCGCGTACGTTCCGAGTATTTGCTGCAGAAAATAATCACAAAAATCGTTGTTTTCAAGCTAGTTTTAAACGTTTACATTTGTTATAAACAGTGTTGTTACATTAGTGGAATTGTTATCGTAGTGTTAAATATGTTATGCGGTGTAAAAAGTGTATTTTTCTTCTCGCGTCTATAGCACGTATTTTTACCGCGCGCGAATCGTTGTAGTGATTAAAACTTGTATCTAATTACCCATTCTTCAATTATTTTTACTCGCTGCATATAGTAGTTAAGGTTTATAAAGTCTATAACCCACGAATAAACGTTAAACAGTGTAGATTAAAATTTCTTGATTTAGCAAAGGTGTGTAGTAATCTACGTTTATGGACCTAATTTTATTTTCGTGAGCGAATTTCTTTTATTCAGTGCACTTTCAGTTTATTCTATTTATACTTGTGTGATCAGTTTTTAGTGCTACTTGGTGTAACATTTACGTTTTTGTAAATACTTAATCAAGTTTTTACGATTTCTGTTTTTATCTTGGATGAGAAGTGTGTGGCATGCCGTAGGGTAGTTAGTTCCGGTGTGTGGTGTGATAGTTGCAGTGGGTTCATTCACTGGGATGAAAGTTGTGGCATGGGAAAGGGGGAGATAAATGAGGTTCACTAGTGGTTTTGTGGGATCTTCACTAGCTAGGAAAATAATGGAACAGTAGGGCAAAATTGCAGCTCTTGAAGCTGAATTAGATAAGGCAAGGGAGACTCTGAGCAGGTTAAGGAGGGAGAAGGGTGAACAGCGGTGGGAAGTGGCAACAGGTAATAGGGGGAACAGGCATAGGACAGTTTCAGACAGCTTTGTCAAAATCTGAAAAATAGATTTAACCTGTTGCCTCAGTCAGAATAGGATGGCCCTCATGTAGCTGAGGCTGTAGAAAGCACACAACAAACTTTCAAGAAGGATTAGAAAACGGTAGGGAAATTTGTTAAAAGAAAAAAAGTCTTGTTGTTAGATAGCTCCCATGGTAGAGGTGCTTGCCAGCTATTGCAGAAAGAGCTCTTCGTTGAGATAATATTCTTGTAAAAGAACATAGATTCCACCACATAAACACAAAACATAACCCAACAAAGCGCATTATATTTATATATGTATTTTATTATATTTAATATTATTCTTAATAACGTTCTTTATTTTGTAGACTGCCACTTAAATATTCCATGGCTGAATAAAAATAGTAGATATGCAGCAGATAATTTAAACATTTATAAGTATTTGTGGAGAATAACGGAATATATTTGTATAAAAATCCACGATAAATTGAATATTAATTGTGTAACTATATTTCGATGGCGATAGTATATTTTAACAGTGGGACGCCACGCTTAATGGCTATCTGAGCAAAGAGCTTCAGTCTCAACTGTTTTTTAGTATTGTTAAATATATATTATTTGTTTTTTAAATGTAAACAATATTTGTAGGGAGGTGGTCAAAGCATTTAATTCAGTGATATTCAAATTTATAGTATTTTCGAAGGGAAATTGTGTTTTAAAGATGAGGCGTTAGGATGCGCTGAAGGATACAATTTTCGAAGCAGAGAGAACACGCTTTTCGAACGCTTGGAAAGGGACTCGTAACTTGGACGTTGTGGTGAAAGGTTGTGACGCTGGGCGGTCTGAAGCCGCGTTACGAACTTGTGATTTGAAGAGATAGGCATGTGTGGACTTCGAAAATTTACGGGACTGCGACTGCAGAACTTAGTCTCTGATGGAAAGGGATAAACTATGCACGGTAGTAAGGCTGTGGAACTGTGATAATTCAGCAATCGTGTACTCGTATGATGACAAATTGTGTTTATAACAAATACTTTTATCGCGAATTAACTTGGAACTGCGAAGTTCGATGGACTACACTAATTTACGTGTGATAATTTGGAACTTTTAGTCTCGAGTGCGTGTGACACTTATTGTGCCTTTCATGAACAATAGAAGGACAAATATTCAGTTATTTTACCGATGTATAAAGTAGGACCACCTCCGCATTTCATGTCCGATAACAGTAATAAACTCCATTTATAAAGAATTACTTCGTGAGTGCATCACTTATCTTAGAATTCATTTTGTTGATCATTCAGAGCTTAAATTTATGTTTGCTACATATATTTTCGCGTCACCATATGCAGATTGATAGACTGGCTAAACTACAGAATAATTATTGATCTCGTTTAAACAGATTGGGTACCTGTTCAGGGCATAGAAGCTGACGTACATAATTCACCCCTATGTACAGAGACAACGAGCCATAAACTTTTACTACCCGAGTTACGTATTGCCCAGTTCTTATTGGTGAGAACCGTAAGGAAGGTCGCAGTGTCAAAAGTCATCACTGGTATTCAGTCCGAATTTTATATAAGCTGACGACTTTCAACCACTATATCTTTCACCCTCTTATACTTATCAATACGGAACTGCTATGGTGTACAACGGGAGACTTTCTACTGCAACAACACAGAGGGATGGTTCGCCTTCATTGTTTAGTTTTTTCTGAAGAGCAAAATATCGACACCCACACATAGGATATTACATAAGACGTTTAACTTTCAACGTCCATATATTCCACTCCTTATCGTTGTCAACCCTCTACCACCATACTGTACACTGGGAGACTGATACTTACTACCACATACAAACACTATTCGTTTGCTACGTGCAGTTTTGGCTGCAGAGTGAAATATAGGCACAAACACCATATATATATATATATATATATATATATATATATATATATATATATATATATATATATATATATATATATAGATTTTCAGTTAGGACCACGTCAAGGAATAAAGCAAGGTTGACCCATATCATGCATGGAGTACTCACTTAATCTTCGCTTTCTTTCACTTTCCTCTAATTAGACATTACGTGTGTGCTGTGGAATAAATGCTTCATTAAAAAAGGAAAATAATTCCGGTTGTTCTCCAAATAATATTTATTTATTCGATCGCTAACCGAATAAATAAATATTATTTGCAGAACATTTCCAAGTGTTTTCCCTTCTTTAATATTTCCATCATGATCTGTCAAGCACCAGCGGAGAATCAATTAAATGCTTAATTATAATTTTTGTTTCAAATTACGGCCGCTAACTTAAGCACAGAGATATATCTCGTCTACTGATGAGAAGTTTTCTGGGAGTAAAGTGCGTTTAATTTAAGTTTATTTTGCTTGCTGTGATGCCTACTCTCCTTTCACAAGTACATAATTAGCGTTTTCTTATGTACGTTTTCTTAAAAAACCACTCATATAATCTGAACTCCTGAAGGCCGCTATGAAGACCGAAATTTTGCGCCAGAAATTGCAGTTACTAGCTATAGTCCAGTTACAAACGTTTAAAATCATAGTCAAACACTCCTGACAACGCGAATTCTCTTAAAACGACGCAAACAGAATACTATTTTTATTTTTTTTAATTTCTATTACTTTTTAATCTTTTTATTTATTATTTATTTATTTGTTTTTGAAGCAACAACTCAAAACAAATTCGTGTCTTTTTGTTTACGACTGTCAAACTCTCATCCAAAATAAATTTAGTACATTATTTCCAGTTACATTTCATTGTTGTTTTTAAATTCTTCGTCGGTAAATAGTTCACGAGATAAAAGTACGTAAAATTGAAAAATTTGACATTGTGAGTATATAAGGTACAATCTCCCCCTTTCTCGAAAGAGGGCCACGTAGTGATAAGATTACAGTAGAAAACAGTTTTTGCACGGATGAGGCGTATGACATGGATCATGAACTGGTCGACGTAATCTTTGTTAAGCTGGCGTTATAATCGGGCACGCACTGATAATGACGCAGATTAACTCGGTGTTGGCACTGAAGACAACTGACCGTTCTCACTGGAGTCATTCTCGGCTGTAGATCGTTGGGGATTCACCAGAGATGGTTTACACCAGTGGCGGACTGAGGGAGTCGGAGGCTCGGCGCGGTAAAGCAAAATGAGGCACACCGTCCACTTGGAAATTGATGTATTACCGAAAAAAAAGAAGGATAGCTTTCGAGATTTGGAGCCTCCAACCCAAAAAAAAAAAAAAAAAAAAAAAAACAAAACAAAAAAAAAAAAAAACACGGGAGGCATGGAACGGTTAAAAAAAAAAAAGCGGGTTCTGCGATCTGGATGCCGCCGCACAGAGGGTAGTAAAAAAAAGAGGAACTTTCGAGATATTTGGAGTGCTCCAAGGACGAGAGGCCTCGGGCAGTCCATCTCCCCCCCCCCCCTTTCAAGAAGAAAACTGGCACAGCATATTTGATATATATTGGGGTAGCTCACGGACCATGTATGGTCCAAAATCTCTCACGAGGGGAAGGTCTTTTTTATGAAGACATACACGTTCCCCTACTATAAGTACCCTACAGCAGTTTAGAAAGTTCTACAATAAACACTTACAAGAGACTGGACAGGCAAACTGATCACCAACAACAAAGACAACTGTGAGTTACTTGCTGCATACTTCAAGATCCTTCTAAACTGCGATGAACCAACACAACGACTAACTTTCTGTAAACCTCAAAAAGAAAATCCTCATTCAGAACCACCGTCACTGCATCAAATTGAGAAATACATTAGCCAGTTGAAGAACAACAGAGCACCAGGTGAAGACGGGATAGTAGCCGAGATGTGGAAACTGGGAGGGAAGCGGGCTGCTGAAACCATTTATGACGTTATTAAAGATTGCTGGGAAAAAGAAAGAATACCGGATGATTGGAAACAAGCCATAATTCACCCATTACACAAGAAGGGAGACAGGACAGATACGAACAACTACAGAGGCATATCTCTACTTCCAGTCACATAAAATTATATCCAAAGCTCTGCTGAATAACATAGAAGCACAAGCAGAACACACAATTGGTGAGTACCAAGAAGGTTTCAGAAAAAGTAGATCGTGCCCAGAGCAAATATTTAACTTGAAAACAATTCTCGGGATCAGAACAATGCGGAACCTTAACACAGTCATTACATTCGTTGATTTCAAAAAAGCCTATGATTCCGTAGACAGACAAACAGTATTCCTAACATTGCAAGAAGCAGGTATCGATAGAACCACCAGAAAGTTAGTTGAACAGACACTCACAGACGCAACTTCTAAAGTTAAATTTCTTGGAGAAGTTTCTCAACTCTTCAGAATTAACACAGGAGTTCGCCAGGGCGATGGACTCTCACCAATTCTCTTCAATCTGGTCTTAGACAAAGTAGTGAGAGAATGGGAAAAAGAACTAAAAGGGAAAAACATTGAAGGAATTTATCTAGGACAAGGGAGAGGAAGATTCGAAGTGAAATGTCTCGCTTTTGCTGACGATATTGGAATTATTTCTAAAGACAAAACAGATGCAAAAATAATGATAGAAACACTTCACAGAACTGCAGCCAAAACCGGTTTACAAATATCATATGAGAAAACGGAATACATTGAACATAAACACAACGGAGAGAAATATGGATTGGATAACACCACAAGTAAAGAAATATCAAGGAAAATGGACACATTTACAGAATGAAAGACAGTAGGCTGACAAAGAAAATTTTTAATTTCATTTCCAAATTGAAGAACACTACAGGATGGCTGGAAGAGACAAAAAGGAATTTGAGAAAACTTAACATCACAGAAGACTTAATACAAGACAGGGGAAATTTCAGGCTACAGATCGATTCTGCAAAATTTCCCATCCAACAACAAAAACAACAACCTAGGAGGGTGAACAGAGGCAGGCCATCAGCCAACGCATGAAGAAGTTCTGGGAAGATAAGAAGAAAAATATTGTACCATAGTCTTAAGTTCTAAGCGGTCTATAATTGGCCAAATTCTGTAAAAAAAAAAAAAAAAAAAAAAAAAAAAAAAAAAAAAAAAAAAAAAAAAAAAAAAAAAAAAAAAAAAAAACCACACTTACAAGATAGATCTTGGTATACCGAATTGCTCACTTATTAGACGTTAAAAAGTAAAACGTAACGACTAGACCAATAACGTGGGAAACTTCACAACCTTAAAAACCCCTGACCACTGGTGCAGAGACACAGAAATCCAACGTGTGATATAATTTTTGTATGGAAGGACAAATTCTTGCTGTAGGACAACTCAAAGTGTGAACGAGCCTGTCTAGAACGAGTTGCATTCAAGCGATGACGTCTCCGATTTTTTTTTCTCAGGACTGAAAAAGAAAGGAAGGAAGATTACATCGGCACCGTAGTCAGAGACGGCTCAGTGATAGGCTTGACATTTTATTTCAAGAAATTAACAAGTTCTCAATACAAACGTCGCCATGATTTTATGTGATGGCATAGATATAAGTAGAGATATTTCGGATGAAACTAGTAGAATCCAAAGGAATATCCTCCACAATAAAGCATGCCCACTTGGGCAATAGCACAATAAAAAATTGTTATTGATGTTAATTTTCACTTTTGAAATGTGTCAAAACAAAATTTTCACTTTAAAACTCCAGTAAACTTAAAATTTTATTATAATTATGTGCAAAGTAAGATTTGTAGGTGTAGACAGAGATGCGGTTTGATACGTGTGCACAAGATGAACTGCAGCTTCATCGTTTACACAGTGCTAATTTTACATTTCAACTATATTAAGAAGTGGAGAATTTTCAGTAAAATGTAGCGAAATAAGATTCCCACGTTCCTTGATATTCTCTTTAATAAAACACTGAGACTGATTCCCTGGAATGAATCTCGTATGTGGTTGCAAGTTAATACAAATTTGGCGAATAGGTTAACTGATAAATCGTTTCGAAAGTAAACTTTTTTGTGGTTTAATATTATCCAAAATTTACTTTAGAGTTCGTCTACACATTTCAATTTTTCTATTAGTCCATATCAAGACGTGGCATCTGCCATAGTTCCGCCTCCGTAGTCTAATGCACAGCGTGGTGGGTTGCCATGCAGAGGGCCCGGGTTCGATTCCAGTCGGGTTGGCAGACGTGGCATCAGCACCCGGCAGGCTGAAGACGACTCCAGTTGGCGTCTAACGACCATAAATGCCACACGGTCACCATCGTCATCTCCTACATTGCGGACACCGTATGTTTCACCATACACTGAACAAACTGTATACTGACATGAAATTGAATTCATTTTCTCATGAGTAGACCCATGATCGAGAGAGATGGCCAATGTTTAGTTCACACGTCTCTCAGTCGGTGGGTAAACGACTCAAATCTCGATCCGACCATCCAGAATTACACTCCTGGCCATTAAAATTGCTACACCACTAAGATGACGTGCTACAGACGCGAAATTTAACAGACAGGAAGAAGATGCTGTGATATGCAAATGATTAGCTTTTCAGAACATTCGCACAAGGTTGGCGCCGATGGCGACACCTACAACGTGCTGACATGAGGAAAGTTTTCAACCGATTTCCCATACACAACCAGCAGTTGACCGGTGTTGCATGGTGAAACGTTGTTGTGATGCCTCGTGTAAGGAGGAGAAATGTGTACCATCACGTTTCCGACTTTGATAAAGATCGGATTGTAGCTTATTGCGATTGCCGTTTATCGTATCGCGACATTGCTGCTTGCATTGGTCACCATCCAATGACTGTTAGCAGAATATGGAATCGGTGGGTTCAGTAGGGCAATACGGAACGCCGTGCTGGATCCCAATGGCCTCATTAGCAGTCAAGATGGGAAACCTCTTATCCGCATGGCTGTAACGGATCGTGCAGCCACCTCACGATCCCTGAGTCAACAGATGGGGACTTTGCAAGACAACAACCATCTGCACGAACAGTTCGATGACGTTTGCAGCAGCATGGACTATCAGCTGGGAGACCATGGATGCGGTTACCCTTGACGCTGCTTCACAGACAGGAGCGCCTGCGATGGTGTACGCAACGACGAACCTCGGTGCACGAATGGCAGAACGTCATTCTTTCGGAGGAATCTAGGTTCTGTTTACAGCATCATGATGGTCGTATCCGTGTTTGGCGACATCGCGGTGATTGCACATTCGATCCCTGCGAAACCCTACATTTCAAGAGGATAATGCTCCCCCGGCCAGGACATTCTCCAGATCTCTCACCAATTGAAAACTTCTGGTCAATGGTGGCCGAGCAACTGGCTCGTCACAGTACGCCAGTCACTACTCCTGATGAACTGAGGTATCGTGTTGATGCTGCATGGGCATCTGTACCTGTACACGCCATCCAAGCTCTGTTTGAGCCAATGCCCAGGCGTATCAAGGCAGTTATTTCGGCCAGAGTTGGTTGTTTTGGGTACTGATTTATCGGGAACTAGGCACCCAAACTGCGTGAAAATGTAATCACATGTCAGTTCTTGTATAATGTATTTGTCCAATGAATATCCGTTCATCATCTGTATTTCTTCTTGGTGTAGCAATTTAATGGCCACTAGTGTACTTTTTCCGTTTGAAGCTAGTGACGAGATAGTTTACTTGGAAATACGCGGCGACTTCCTTCCTCACGTTCCCCTAATCAGAACAGTTAGGAGGCACAGTAGTAGGACATTGGACTCGCGTTCGGGAGGACGACGCGACGGTTCAAATCCGCCTCCAGCATCCAGATTTAGGTTTCCCGTGATTTCCACAAATCTCTAAGGTAAATTCCGGAATGGATCCTCTGAAAGGGCACGGCCGCTTTCCCTCCAAATCTATATGAAACTATTCGAGCTTATGCTCTAATTAACACGATATCGATGGGACGTTAAGCCCTAATCGAATATTACGATGTTCGAGGGACACATGATAATCTTTTTTCTCAGGCCCTGTTTATGTGAGACACGCCAAAGGCTGCTTACTTCTTGCGCTACATAAAGACTATATTGCTCGTTTTTTGGCATCATAAAAATTTGGTATCTTCCCCACTCTGTTCTCCAACGATGCGCACTTGTTTAGATCGACGGACGATTTACTTTTATGTCCTATAACGAAGACGATAAAGACATACTTTAGAGAAACTCTATGCGATCACATCTAAGGCTCCTGATACGAAGACGATACGCCCAAGAAATGAGATAATTGCACATCAGAGGTAGTTGTAAAATATGCTGACTGGTCTCTTGTTGTTGCTGTTACGGTATCTTTTTTGATAATCACATGTCAATCTCGCAGCGCTACGAGATCTACATTTCTGATCATCGTTAGTTCAGTTCACTTAACCAAAACTCATCGTCATATTTTCGTATGTTTATCAAAAGCAGATATAGAACGGTCATTCATATCGACTGACTCTAAACGTCCATCTTTTTTTATGAAAAGATTCAGTTTTTGTTGTTTACTGGTTTCTAGTCAGACTCACCTTCAGTGCCAAGACTCGGACCTATTATAGCCTTTTTCCATACGTTTAATAAACACAATAACAGAGAGTTTAGTCATCAGTGATATCTTCTCATTAAATATTTACAACAGTCTTCCAGTACCAAGGTAACACTTGGATTCCGCGAATATAGAAATCGCTTCGTTTTGAGCAAATAACTCGTTGAGTCATATTAAGAACATATTTTCATCAGAGAAGAAAGTTCATTGAAGGTGGCTTGAAAGAGAGCGGAAAAGGTGAAAATCTGAAGGCACCAGTTTAGGTGAATATGGCGAGTGCGGAGTGACTTTCCAAACCAGCTCCAGTGCAGTGTTTATTGTCAGTTTAGCGGAATGTTACAATGAACCAGAGTCGTTTCAAGAGGTCTTCCCGGTCGTTGTTCTAGGATTTTGTGTGCAGGACGTCTCACTTTAGGACAGTAAATATCAGCAGTCATGTTTACACCTAGGAGAAGCAATTTGTAATAGAGCAAACGGTTGTTTTTCCACATTATGTGTAATATTGTGACATTGCCTGACATCGCAGGTTGTGGAGGGAATCTGATAGTAATAATACCGCAAATTACTTGTTTGTTTCATGAAGACCGATTTGCCGGCTGCGGTGGCCGAGGAGACTGAGGCGCTCCAGTCACGGTCTGCACGGCCACTACGGTCGGGGGTTCGAATCCCCCCTCGGGCATGGATATTTGTGCCGTCTTTAGTATAAGGTAGTTGATAAGTAGTTTGTAAGTTTAGGGACTGATGACCCCGTAGTTAAGTCCCATAAACTTAACAAACATTTGAACATTTGAAGACCGATTTCAGTGCCGTATACCACCATCAACAGCTTGTCTCTTGTCTCTGTTGATGTTTTAACTTCTGTAGTTTTATTATTAGACTAAGTGCTATGTTGCACGTACTATGTAACCTCAATTTTTTAAAATAAGATGACCAACTTGTAAATTTTAATATGAGTAGATGATGGTTGTACAGCCCACTGAAACCGCTCGTCATAACATAAATAAGAATTTTGTGATATTGGCTTTTCATTTTCGAAGATTATTATTATAACATTGTTTTTTTTTAATTTTTTTAGATTTGCTAATTTATGTATAAAAACTGATCCAATGAGTAGAAGGAGTAGTCATTCAGAAATTCTTTTAATTTATTTTAAAATGTAGTTGGCTACCTGTCACCTTCTCATGCTGCTTGTGTAATTTTTCTGGTATGTTGCACGCTCCCTACAAAATCCGTTACCAGCATCACAAACACTAAATATCGGACACCTAATAAAACTTCACTACCGGACATGTAAAATATCACATTTTCGCATTCAGTTTGAAATACTGTTAACACTATTAGTAGAACATCTTTAAGAAATAGTATGTTGATTTAAACATAACTTTGACTGTCCTTTTACGAAATTTTCAGTTTTTGATACTTTCGTAAATGATAGATACAAACACTAAAAATGCATTACACTTAGTTAGGAAATGTGCTGAGCCTATAACGATACTACTTTGTATAAAAACAACAATATTACATGTTATAGCTATTGCACAACATGATTACATATTTACCTTTTGTTTAAATAAATTAGGACAGACCACGTTTTATATATCACTGGATCGTAAATTAAATACTGATAATTTTTCACGCACTAAAATTAATAATCTGTTTGGTACTAAGAAACTATCTTCGAAATAGACCAAACTACTACGACTTTGTACAAAACCGTATTTACAAAATTTTAAACCACAAATTGAAATACACTAAAATTAAAAGTCTAAAAAACAAAACACGAATACGCTAATTACAAACTATTGACTTTCCTACGTAAAAATCATGTATAGAACCCTTAATTTGAGTAGGCCTAATATGTAAATTTATAGTCATGTTCACACTTGTTATTTATGTGCCTAGTTTAAATAGAATTACAGTAAATGTGTACAACCAAGTTAACAAAATGTATTGTTATTATGAAAAGTAATTTAAGACAAAATTTATAACCTATTTTTGATCTTTGTGTAAAATATAAATAAAATTTACGGAATAAAGTTATTTTCCTGTTTATGCGGTACTCTCTCAAATGTTTGGAGAGAGGCCATATTGTGTTAGATTATATCGGGCTGTGTTCCTAACAAGGTATGGTTTGTCTGGTTGTCCGAAAATTTAATTGTGCAACATTCAATAATGATAATAAAACATTATTCAGAAAAGTTTAAATAAGAGAGTTCGTCATTTTTATCATTTAACTTCGACCACCATTTCATTTAAGTGAATGTAGCTCCGAAGTAAACCTGGATCAACGGACTTCAACCACAACGCAGACCGGCCATCTCATCGAACATCAGAATCCAAGCTAAGTGATTTTTTTTCTTTTATTATAACGTGTACCTCACCGTCCCCCGGCGTCCTCTTAAAAGAACTTTGTCCTGCAATACAGACACAGTTCGTCTGGATGCACCCAGGTATCGGCAACTAGAGGGATTCATCACACTTGGTAGGTGACTACAGACTTTTGTAGCAGCATAATTTACCCCTTTCTGTGACAAACTCAAATTTAGCCCTACATAGTGAAGATCATCCTTTCTCCTGGTGTTATAGCTGTACACACTGCTATTACTTTTGAACTGGGTTGATTTATTAACAACAAATTACATAAGTGAATATATATACTGTGAAGTTACTGTGAGGATATCTAAATCCTTAAATATATGTGTGCAGGATGATCGTGGGTGGGCCCCAGCAATTACTCTTACATGCTTTTGTGCAATGAATACTTTTTTACTCAATGATAAATTACCACAAAATATGATGCCAAGCGAAAACAGTGAATGAAAATAGGTATAGTAAACGAATTTACTGAGATTATTATCGCCAAAATTTGCAATAATCTTAACAGGATGGGTACCTGAACTCAAAAGTTTCAGCAGACCGCAATGTGTTACTTCCAGTTTAATCTCTCATCAATGCACACATCTAAAAATTTTGAAAATTCTACCTTAGTTACAGACTTCTGTACAAAGTCTATATTTATTACTGGAGTTGTGCCACTTACTGTGCAGAACTGTATGTACTGTGTTTTATCCAAATTTAATGAGACTTCGTTTGCAGAGAACCATTTAATAATTTTGTAAAAACCATTATTTACGACTATATCACTTTGTTCTTGTTTTTTTTTTTTTTTTTTTTTTTTTTTTTTTTTTTTTTTTTAATGTGATTACTATATTTGTATCATCAGCAAAAAGAACTAACGTTCTATCTTCATCAATGTAGAATGGCAAGTCATTTAGGTATATCAAGAACAGTAAAGGACCTAAGAGCGAACCCTCTAGCACCCCATCCGTGATAAGCCCCCAGTTTGAGGAATCGGCTGAGTTTCGACATTACATGACCCACTTACTTCACCTTTCTCCATTCTTACAGTTAAGTATGAATTAAACCATTTGTTCACTGTCCCAGTCAAACCATAATGATTAAGCTTATCTAGAAGAATTCCATGATTTACACAATCAAAGGCCTTTGAAAGTTCACAAAAATACCAGTGTGTGATATCCGGTTATTCACAGCATTTAATATTTGATCAGAGAACGCATATGTAGCATTTTCTGTTGAAAAGCATTTCTGAAAACCAAACTGAAATTTGATGAGTACTTTTTTTTTTTACAAATATGGGAGGCTATTCTTGAATACATTACTTTCTCAAAAATTTTCGATAAAGCTGTCAGAAGAGAGATTGTGCGGTAGATGTTATCTGATGTATCCCCTTTTTTATGCAATGGTTTGACAATGGCATATTTCAGCCTATCAGGGAAAACATCTTGTTTCAGAGAGCTATTACAGAAGTCATTGAGAATCCTACTTATCTGTGGGGAACAAGCTTTAAGTACCCAGCTGGAAATGCCATCAATTCCGTAAGAGATTTTGCTTTTCAGTGAGTTTATTATTTTACTGATTTCAAAGGGAGAGGTTGGTGGAATTACAATTGTATAAAACTATGTAGCTATGGCCCCTTCTATTAGTAGCTTAGCCTCTTCTAAGGAACACCTATATCCTAATCCTATTAGAAAATGATTGTTTAAAATATTTTCCATTTCTGACTTATTTTTAGTACACGTATCATTCAGTTTTATGGTAATAGAGTCTTCCTGTGCTTTTGGTTACCATTTCCCTTTCAATAATATTTCAAATAGTTTTAATTTTATTATCAGAGATACTGATCTCAGACAGGATACACATCCTTCTGGACTTTTCAATAAAGTTTCTTTGTATTGCACAATAATTTTTATAATACTGAAATAATTATGGATCAGTACTCCTTCTTGCCATTAGACACAGTTCCCTTTTTATGGTTGCAAGACATTCTTATTCCTTTTATTAGCCACGGTTTTTTTACATGTTTTCTTAGAATTTTGTTTAACTACTTTCTTGGGAAAACAATTTTCAAATACCCTTAAAATGTATCATGAAATAAGTTATATATTATGTTTGCATCGGGTTCCTTATACACCTCATCCCAGTCTAGCTGTTGTAGGTTTTCCCTAAAGTTTGCAATGTTTATATTGTTTATTGAACGGACTACTTTGAAAGTCTGATTTGGTTTACGGCATGGAGCTACGTCATGTACTGCAACAAGCTGAGTACCACGGTCTGAAAGGCCACTCTCAACGCGATAAGCATTTATGTTCTTAAGCTTATTTCGGTCTATAAAAAATTTACCTATCGATGCGCTGCTGTTCTTTGTTATCTGAGTAGGATAATCCACAATGGGGCTTAAATTGAAAGTTCTGAGTAATCCTACATGGTCGTTCTTCCAATTACACTCTTTCAGTGAATCAACATTGAAATCCCCACAAATGATAATTTGCTTCCCCCTGTCAGACAGACAGCACAACAATGCATCCAAGTTTTCTAGAAAAAGCTGAAAATTCCCTGAGGGGGACATATACACTGTTACAGTTATGAAAGTGTCCTTATTTAGTTAAATAAAAAGTCTGCTGGTCCGGATGGAATACCACTTCAGTTTTACAAAGACTATTCTGCGGCATTGGCCCCCTACTTAGTTTGCATTTATAGCGAATCTTTAATTCAGCGCAAAGTTCCTAGTGACTGGAAAAAAGCGCAGGTGACTCCCGTGTATAAGAAAGGAAAGAGAACTGGCCCATACAATTACAGGCCAATATCGTTGACATCGGTTTCATGTAGAATTTTGGAGCATATTCTCAGTTCGAATATAGTAAATTTCCTTGAAACGGAAAAGCTTCTTTCCATGAATCAGCACGGGTTTAGGAAACGTCGTTCATGTGAAACTCAGCTTGCCCTTTTCTCACATGACATCTTGCGAGCCATGGACGAAGGGCAACAGGCGGATTGTATTTTTCTCGACTTCAAAAAGGCGTTCGACGCGGTGCCACACTGCAGACTGCTAACGAAGATACGAGCTTATGGAATAGGTTCACAGATTTGTGACTAGCTGGGAAACTTCCTAAGTAATAGAACGCAGTACGTTGTTCTCGACGGCGAGTGTTCATCAGAGACGAGTGTGTCGTCAGGCGTGCCCCAGGCGAGTGTGATAGGACCGCTATTATTTTCTATCTATATAAATGATCTGATGGACAGAGTAAGTTGTAATTTGCGGCTGTTTGCTGATGATGCTGTGGTGTATGGGAGGGTGTCGTCTGTAACTGACGGTAATAGCATACAGGTTGACTTAGCAAAAATTTTTAGTTGGTGCGAAGAATGGCAGCTAGCTCTCAATGTACAAAAATGTAGGGTGATGCGCATGAGTAGAAAAAACAATCCTATAATGTTCGAATACAGCATTAGTAGTGAGCTTCTTGATGCTGTCGCGTCGTTCAAATATCTAGGCGTAACATTGCAGAGCGATATGAAATGGAACGAGCATGTAAGGACAGTTGTGAGTAAGGCAGGCAGCCGACTTCGGTTTATTGGGAGAATTTTGGGAAGATGTACTTCACCTGTAAAGGAGACCGCGTATAAAACGCTTGTACGACCACGTCTTGAGTATTGCTCAAGTATTTGGGACCCGCAGCAGATCGGTTTGAAGGAGGGCATAGAGGCGGTTCAGAGGCGAGCAGCTAGATTTGTTACCGGTAGGTTCGACCAATGCGCGAGTGTCACGGAAATGCTCCGGCAACTCAGTTGGGGATCGCTGGAAGAAAGACGACGTTCTTTTCGTGAATTTCTGTTAATTAAATTTAGAGGGCCGGAATTTGAAGCTGAGTGTAGTACGATCTTGCTGCCGCCTACTTACATTTCGCGTAAAGATCACAAAGACAAGATAAGAGAAATTAGGGCTCGTACGGAGGCATATAGGCATTCTTTCTTTCCTCGTTCAATTTGGGAGTGGAATAGGAAAGGAAATGCCTAGTAGTGGTACAGTGTACCCTCCGCCACGCACCTTACGGTGAATTGCGGAGTATCTAAATCTGGGAGCAGGCAACAGAGCGAGCACGTGCAGCTCAAGAAACAGCTGCAATTGGCTGACGCCCTGCCCCTACGACTCGGCTCACAAAAATGCCAATCACGGAGTACTTTTCGCATTCGAGATTTTTTTTAACAATTACAGCTTTCTGAATACGAATGCAATAATTTAGTTGGCTGTCTCATTTGAAACACTGAAACCTCGTGTGTGTGTGTGTGTGTGTGTGTTTTATATAAAAATCAATATTATGAGATATACAATTTTTTACTAAATCCCCCCCCCCCAAGAAAAAACAACTTGTACAAATGATTCTTACAGAACTGTCTTTTCTCTTTCTGAATCAGAATCGTCTATTTCTTCTTCCAAGACGTTGAGTACATCGCTCTCGCGTAAATTAGCCTTATCGAGAATATGCAAAGTGCGAGCGCTGCAGATAGCACACGAAAGCAGTGTAGGACCAACGAGCTATATAAACTACATAGAGTGGCTATCTCTGGGTTATCAGCGCTCCTTGTGGCAGCAACCAGGAACTGCGGCAGCCATTTTTTTCAACTTCTAGTGCGCCGAATACGAAAGTTAGGCCGACGCTATATACGTGTTTTGGTTTCATATTTTATGTATCGTAGTAAACTTGAAAGATTATTTATTAAGATTATTCATTGTTTATTTATTATAAATGCACGAATCGCGCTATTAAGACTTTTGCAATATCGTATTTTCATTAAGTATTTGTACGTTCGTTTCTAATATTTCGAGTAATCGTCTATTGCCCTTCTACATTTCTGCTTACAATAATCCAAAAATTCAAATGTTTGTAGAGCTAATGGGACTTAACTACTTACGAACTAACTTACACTAAGGACGGCACAAATATACATGCCCGAGGGGGGATTCGAACCCCCGACCGCAGTGGCCGTGCAGACCGTAACTAGCGCGCCGCAGTCCCCTCGGCCACAGGGGCCGGCTACAATATTCTTACTGTAACTAAAGTAAGCTGTAATTATATTGTTCAGTTTTACTTTGAAAAATCAAGAACTTACAAAACGATGGTTAGCCAATATGATGCGAGATAAGTGTTGCATTTGTTCATCGCATTTTGAGGAGAAGTCATGTATGCAACAAATGATACAAAACGACTTCTGGCTAATGCGATTCCGACGATATTTTCGTTCCCTAAACATCTTCAAACAGCAAAAACGCCAGCAAAGAGATCTCCAAAAAAACGTCAGATAGCTGAATAATCTGTTTTTGAAGATATGTCATGTAGCCAAGCAGGACATATGGAACCCCTTTTATAACCTATTGCAAATCATGATTTTAGTCATTCAGAGAGCAGTAGGCCTATTCAGTTTGACCATGACTATGTGGCAGAATACAAAATTCTGACATTTTATTCCGAAAAAGTAGTTGAATATATATCTGGAAGCATCGTTAGGCAAGTGAGTAAAAAACTTAAGTGTTTAGATTGCTTGGAAGTTCTCCTGGCTCCTAAAAATTAGAATAAAGCAGGATTAATCGGATTATAAGGAATAATAAAACAGTCTGTTCAATCACTCTAAAGATCTTGTAGAAAAAATTTTCTTTTGGGAATTTATGTTGCTGTATTTAGAATTTTGGGAAACAGACCTACTCTATTTACCAACTACGAGCACTTAATGGTATCCTTGCAATTTTGGGAGGAATCTCATTACTCCAGCTGTTATTAAAATATTATTTCAGTTGTAGAATACATCATTTATGTAAAGTCAAATCTGCGGAGGAAAGAGGTAAGCAGATTAGGCAAATGTACACGAAATTAATATTGTTTAAAGGACAGTGAAAAGGCATGTTTTTTGGTATGAACGAGACGATGGTTAGCCAATCCAGTGCAGGTGACGTTTGTAATTAAACTTTCGGATTTGCCTGCCACACACCTGTTTTCTATCATTTATCCTTTATACATATTAGCTTGATTATAAAAATAACAATAAGCAGGTAGAAAATGGTTTGCTAAGTCATTGAACGAAGTGAAAGTGACATGATTCAGTGATATAGCAGACGACTGGTTACGCCTACGTGACGTTCTGAAACATGGCGGCCGAGCTTTCAATTTGCTTCAAGTATGGCAGGACCTTAGCTAGTCTATGTTGTTTATATAGGTCGTTGTGTAGTACCCAAAAAGAGCGGGAATACAAAGCCCTTATGTAACTTACAGATAGTTGCAACTCCACTCACTATGTGGCAGCACAATGCAGAGAACTTTCCTTGTTAATTTTTCGTGGTTACCAACAGAGGGCAGGTTGTGCAATGGCAGCTGCTAATTGTTTATCTTTGCACGAGTGCGACTCGGGCGCCGTCCACCTGGTTAACTACCGCTGAACGAGTCTGGCTCGGGCGCCGTCAACAATGTATTAACGTGAGTATAATGCTTTTAGCTTGCCCAAGCTTGCTTGGAGGCAAATGTTCAAATGTTTGTAGAGTCTATGGGACTTAACTACGGGGTCATCAGTCCCTAAACTTACAAACTACTTATGAACTAGCTACAACTAAGGACGACACAAATATCCATGCCCGAGGGGGGGGGGGATTCGAACCCCCGACCGTAGTGGCCGTGCAGACCGTGACTGAAGCGCCTCAGTCCCCTCGGCCACGACGGCCGGCTTTGCTTGGAGGCCAGGCAGGCAAGCCGCCGCTCGTTGTCAACAGAACGGGCAGGCTGCTTCACTCCTGGCCAAGCCAAGCTGAACCCAAGCAAGCCACGGGAAACTTGCTTGCCTGCCTGCCTGCCTTACCGCTGTGCTACGCTACGTACCAGTTTAGTCTGCGCGCGTCGACTTTAAGGAAGTTACTGGTAAGCTCTTACCTATTTTATCTGGGCATCAAAAGACGAATGTCAATATTATATATATATATTCACTTCAGGTCAGAAGATGAGATTTTATTTGTCTTTTCTACATTTTAGGCGTATCTTTCGCCAGCCGCAGTGGCCGAGCGGTCTGCGGCGCGCCAGTCACAATCTGCACGGCCGCTACGGTCGGAGTTTCAAATTCTCCCTCGAGAATGGGTGTTTGTGTTGTCTTTAGAGTCAGTTAGTTTAAGTTATTCAAATAATTAGTGTGTAAGTCTAGCAGTTTCGTCGCAAAAGAGCTCACACACGTTAGAACATCTGCGTATCTTCCGGACATTATTTTTCTCTGCTAATTCACCATCTTTCAAGTATTACTGCCTATTCTCAATTCGAACCATAATTAGATCACTTGATCACTTATTGAATAGGTCGTGTGTAGTAATCATAGGCGGATCCAAGGGGGGAGGGGGACGAAGGGTCGTTCGAACCCCCCCCCCCCCCCCCCCCCCCCCGCTGGAGCTTTGGTGGCCGGTACTAGAGACTTTCTACTGAGCCAGAGTTTAACTCTGGATCCGCCCTGAATAAGCAGAAAGAACACTGACAATGGAGATATTTGGCACAAAAAAAGCTAAGGATAACCATTACACATCAGTCTATTCTGTAACTTTAGTCAATCAAGTATGGCACCAGTTACACAAAACTTTAATTATTTTTTCATGATGTATTTTGTTAGTTCTCTGAATTAATTTGATATTCAAAAAACATTATATATTCCCAAATTTATTTTAACAAAATCGAGACATATTTTTTGTATAATCTTTATTTAAAAACCACATTACTAGGAATTCAGCGGCGACTCTGAGCCATTTTTCTGAACGCCTGAAGGTCTGCATCTGAAGTAAATCATTTAGGGAAGATTGGTTTCAGGTATGTTGTACAAAATCCTGCACGTTTCGTTCACATTTTCGATTGTGCCTATGTCGGTCTTACTTTTTGCAAATAGTAGGTGCCTTTTAAGGCATAAAACCACAGTAGAACTAAATGTAAGGTTGGCTCCTTGTCATACGCTAAATCAACTGTGGCTTCCGTAAATGGCTTAAGTAATACTATAAGCTGGCCAGTTATACGATGGTCATAATCCAACATCTTACCACAGGCATCTTCACTATCTACGACAGCCTTCACTGAATCTGTCTGAGAATGTACTGATAGAAGCATGTCAAAATAAATATTCAAACGAGTTGACTATGTCTTCACGAGAAGCAGCAATAGCTCCTAAACGTTCTTTCAACTTGTTTAGCATGTTTGTGCCAATGTTTGGGCAGTCAGGAAATGCAGAAAACATCAGCATATATTTATTCAAACGCGTCGGAATTTATGTAATGCATTGTGATAGACATGTAATGCACCCCTTTGTAATTATCTGTCCGTATATCAACTGTACTTGCACATGTATCAGAACGAATCGAATGCACCACGAATGCGAGCATTTTGCTGCGTACCTTATCAGCAAAGGCTTGGACGTTTCGGGCTACTGTGACTAGAAGGCATAAGGCAGACCCATATTTTTCCCGTGTCGATCAGTCTGCCGATTTAGAAAGCCTTCTCCCTCTTTGCTGCTAAATGTTTTCCCCAAGATCGCGAATGCATTTCGCATGGTAAACGTCAAAGTCGACTTCCATTGTAATCATAAATTGGGAATGTTACTGCGACATAGCATGCAGTCAATCCCAGATAAATTCTGTAGAACTGGAATATACAAAATTCTCTGTGGTTCATGTGAAAAATTCTATATTGGACAAACGAGCAGAGAATTTTGTGTTAGATTCCGCGAACACGGATATACCAGCAACAGCAGTGCCTTGAGTGAACACCAAAGGAAATACAAAAACCTTTTAAAAACCATTGGTTATGGTATATCTGCCCTACACAATGCAAATAAGAGTGCTGTTTTGGACATTTTGGAAGAAATTGAAGCTTACGTAAATTTTCTAAAAGAACCAGATCTGGTGATTAATGAACAGCTCACAGGGAGTCGTAAATGGTTCTTCGAATTTTTTAATGAAATTCTAAAAGATAGTTAAGTTGCCTTGTTCGTTTTGATAAACATGCATTTCGCATAACATATATATGTTGCATTGTGCAAGACTATATCATCTTGACGTTGTACAATTGTGTACATTTTAGTTTGTACTCTTATCTACCAGATATTGGTTAACCAGTTCGCACTTTGCTGCCCTCTGGCGATTTTTTTTTCTTTTGTTTCCTGCTTACGCACCTGGTGCATATCTGATCAGTTTCTCATGTGTAATGCACCTAATATTCATTTTTATCTTATTTTTTATCTTATTCACTGGACCAATGAATAACCAGAACATAATACTGCTGCCTTCTGGCAGTTTTATTCTTGCCTTCTGGCTTAGTACCTTTTACATACGTGAACAGTCTGTCAAGCTGAACACATCACATCGTGTTTCATGATAAGTCAAAACCTATTATATACCGGTTATAACGCCCTGTTTTTGTACTTCATGTGCGACCTGATATGTCGAATTTTGGCTTACCCCATTTCAAAATGTTTGTGAAGCTTATGGGACTTAACTGCAGAGTCATGAGTCCCTACACGTGCAAACTACATTATGAAGTAATTTATACTAAAGACAGCATAAACATCCATGCCCGAGGGAGGATTCGAACCCCCGACGGGGAACGGCCTCGCGCATCGGAACTCCGCCGCGGCTAGCCTATTTTACTTTTATATTTTAAACAACTATGTTCAACTTTCTCAAAAATGTTCAAATGTTTGTAAATCAACCGATCAACACCAAATTTTACAGACACAATTTTAGGGCGTCAGAGACAAGAACCTCACTTTTTCAAATTTTTTGGACAAAAAATACGGTAGTTGGTAGAGGGGAAAATTCTCTACAACTTCGCGCTATTATGTTTTTTTTTTCATATCTTGCATCGTTGCAGAGATATTTGCAAAAATAACCGCGATTTGACGATGTCTGTCTGGCTGTAACGTGTTCCCACTTTTTAGGTCGAGCCGTTCAAGCGATCGGCACCAAATTTTACAGACATAATTGTTGGCTACCAGAGACCAGAACCTCGCTTTTTCAAATATTTTTTGGACAAGAAATACGTTAGTAATACCAAAAAAAGTCTTTTGTAATGTAATTTTAATTGCATATAAACCATTCATCTGACGCTAAAATTGAATAACCGAATTTGTAGAGGAGAAAATTCTCTACAACTTTGTTCCCTTATTTTTTTTTTTTTTTCGTATCTCGTATCGTTTGAGAGATATTTGCAAAAATAACAGTTTTGTCACCCTCCACTGAATTAACGAAAACCAGCCGTTCGCAGATGTCACGTGACATTCCTCGCCCAGAACTCTCTCTGGCATATGCCATCGTACGTTGCGTATTTGATGATTTTCTTATTTTAACTTACACGTTGTCATTTCAAAGCGATGGCGCACTGAAGAATTTACAAAAACACGTCGTTCTTCGTACGATAAATGATAATCTAGTGTCTACAAATGCCATATTAGAATCATTTAACAGCCGGCCGCGGTGGCCGAGGAGACTGAGGCGCTCCAGTCACGGTCTGCACGGCCACTACGGTCGGGGGTTCGAATCCCACCTCGGGCATGGATATTTGTGCCGTCCATAGTGTTAGCTAGTTCATAAGTAGTTTGTAAGTTTAGGGACTGATGACCCTGTAGTTAAGTCCCATAAGCTATACAACATTTGAACATTTGAATCAGTTAACAACGGCCATCAATAGTATGAGTTTAAATAACGTACTTTCTAAGTGCTGGCCGTAGCGTAGTTGGACTGTGACGCAGAAGATCAGTGGTTCAAAACCGGCCACTACCTAAAAGCTTTTTTCCCTAAAAGGGTTTCAGACACACTCATTAATTAATTTTTATTGTTTACATTATTATTTTGGTCCAAAATGTTTGCAAAAACTTATAAAACTACAAATCTAAAGTGGGCTGTAAAACACGTTAGTGCGATTTTTTTAATGGTGTTTTACTATTAGGCTTCCGTAAGACCTGACATAGACTGCGGTTCGCTTGTGGCGCCAGTAGTGGAAGAAGTTTGAATCACAGCGGCTACACTACTCATTTCGGGTAAAATGCTAGTGGGTAGGCTTTATATATTTGGAGACCAAGATTTGACCCCTGTCAATGCGATCCCAAGTCGAATGTGCCTGACACCGTTGCAAACGGGCTTGTTGTTGTACAGACCAGAATGGTCGACAGAGCAAGGGATGCTCCTACCTCTGAGGCACCAGCTGCTGGTTGATGGTAATGTTGAATCCGGGGCTGCGAACACCTTCGGCGGCTTCTCGGCCATCACGTTGAGTCGCCTCTATAGGTCGACCGCTTTCTTCTTCTCGCTGCGTTCTGTCATCGATCAACCGTACCAACATCGTCGACTCTCACATGACATCTTGCGAGCCATGGACGAGGGGCAACAGGCGGATTGTGTTTTTCTCGACTTCAAAAAGGCGTTCGACACGGTGCCACACTGCAGACTGCTAACGGAGATGCGAGCTTATGGAATAGGTTCACAGATTTGTGACTGGCTGGAAGACTTCCTAAGTAATAGAACGCAGTACGTTGTTCTCGACGGCGAGTGCTCATCAGAGACGAGTGTATCGTCAGGCGTGCCCCAGGGGAGTGTGTTAGGACCGCTATTATTTTCTATATATATAAATGATCTGATGGACAGAGTAAGTTGTAATTTGCGGCTATTTGCTGATGATGCTGTGGTGTATGGGAGGGTGTCGTCTGTAACTGACTGTAATAGCATACAGGTTGACTTAGACAAAATTTCTAGTTGGTGCGAAGAATGGCAGCTAGCTCTCAATGTAGAAAAATGTAAGGTGATGCGCATGAGTAGAAAAAACAATCCTATAATGTTCGAATACAGCATCAGTAGTGAGCTTCTTGATGCGGTCGCGTCGTTCAAATATCTAGGCGTAACATTGCAGAGCGATATGAAATGGAACGAGCATGTAAGGACAGTTGTGAGTAAGGCAGACAGCCGACTTCGGTTTATAGGGAGAATTTTGGGAAGATGTACTTCACCTGTAAAGGAGACCGCGTATAAAACGCTTGTACGACCTCGTCTTGAGTATTGCTCAAGTATTTGGGACCCGCAGCAGATCGGTTTGAAGGTAGACATAGAGGCGGTTCAGAGGCGAGCAGCTAGATTTGTTACCGGTAGGTTTCACCAATGCGCGAGTGTCACGGAAATGCTCCGGCAACTCAATTGGGGATCGCTGGAAGAAAGACGACGTTCTTTTCGTGAATTTCTGTTAAGTAAATTTAGAGGGCCGGAATTTGAAGCTGAGTGTAGTACGATCTTGCTGCCGCCTACTTACATTTCGCGTAAAGATCACAAAGACAAGATAAGAGAAATTAGGGCTCGTACGGAGGCATATAGGCATTCTTTTTTTCCTCGTTCAATTTGGGAGTGGAATAGGAAAGGAAATGCCTAGTAATGGTACAGTGTACCCTCCGCCACGCACCTTACGGTGAATTGCGGAGTATGTATGTAGATGTAGATGTAGACTAGTGGTATCGCTCCTATTGAAATATCGAGTGAACCGCAGATTACTTCAAATGGCTTCTTTGAGCCCAAAAATACGTTCCCTCTCAAATGCTGGCATTATATATGCCCATATATGATGTCCATTATATTCACGTCTCTTTCTGAAAGGCATATTGAATGCCTAACTGAGGATACGGAGTTAAATTCGCAAGCACTTCATGCTCTGGTATTAACGTGTTCTCCGATTAATATACTTACAGTGGTATTGTGCTGTTCCTTCACACATTGATTTATTGCCAGGCTAAGTTTACAATTATCCATTTTTCCTATACCTGAATGAATATCAACTTGAGACCACTTTGCATAAGTCCTTCGTGGAATTCCTTTTACTGTTTTAGAACATAAAGCCGGCCGCGGTGGCCGAGTAGACTGAGGCGCTTCAGTCACGGTCTGCACGGCCACTACGGTCGGGGGTTCGAATCCCCCCCTCGGGCATGGATATTTGTGCCGACCTAGTTCGTAAGTAGTTCATAAGTAGCTTGTAAGTTTAGGGACTGATGACCCCGTAGTTAAGTCCCATAAGCTTTACAAACATTTGAACATTTGAGAACATAAAGATCGATAAAATGAACAATGCACTAGACCGATCTGAAAGAGCTCTGTCGAATGGGCAAGGAAAATTATGCGTTTTACTGCAAAATCTGCCAATGAGTTTCTAATAAAAATAATGTGTCCACCCAAACTCCTTGATTTGAAATTATGGGCTATATTTCACGTGTGACTAGCGGCAACCTTCCATATGCGTAAAACTGGCTGTGACCATGAAAGAGAAATCACATAAATCAGAGCGCACACGGAGAGTTTCCAATAGACATTTCGCTAATGGAAAAGGAAGAAGACAACTAACAGCAGTATGCAAAGTTCCCTGTACTACACACTTTACGGCGGATCGATAGGTAGAGATGAGCGCTATGAGGCTGATTGTTAAGGAAGTATATCCGTACAGTATACAAAATCCTTTGGAAAATTAAGAAACATCACTTTCATTTCCGTTTTGGCTACAGTGGTCTGCATTACCCGATATAATGAGTAAGCCGCCAATCCAAATATAACAGTGGCTTAGTGCTCTAATACATAACGTCTTAGAAACCGACGGCAGAATCGCGAGTTTGAGGTTCCTGCTACTCGGTTCTGTTTCATAACTGGCCAGGTGTTGAATAGTTCTTGATTTAGCTCGGACCAGAGGACATTTCTATTGCTATTAGAACCTCTGTCTCAATGTAGGTATCATGCACTACATACGCAAAATCTGGACGACGAATCGGAGCTGGCGCCGGGCAAATTATGCTAATTGAGCGATTCGTTCCTCAAAGGAAGTCATTTTGGATGAAATTAATGTTCGACTAATTGAACCATATTTGTTCTTATTTTATTCGGGTTTCACGTGCAAAAACTTTTTTGTGGAAAGTTTCTGAAGGGCGTATCTTCTTCACATTAAACGTCTACCAATCGTTTGAAACTTTGTACGAACGTAGATAATTGGATGAAGTAAATGATTTTTATTTATTTTATTTTATTCTTGTTTAATCTTTATCCGTTGTCGGGATTTGACGGTTGAAATTTAGTGCGTCCTGAGAGTCGTTGGCTATTCAGACCATGAAGGACATTTGACAGTATTCTGTCGGTTAATTATCATTTCGTTTTTTTTATACTTTAACTGAGGTGAGCGCTCAAAGTTACTGCGGTAAAATAATCGTAAAAATTGTAACTTCCACCTCTTGTTGACCTTCTAGTTTACGGACACCTATTTAATAAGACAGCACAAAATTTAGTTGGCTGTTTAGGTGGGTAAAAAAATAATAATAAATAAATAAATAAATAAAAATAAAAAAATAAATAAATAAAAAATAAAATAAAATAAAAAATAAATAAAAAATAAAAAAACTTGTGAAGATCTCTTGATATAACGTTGCGTTGTGGCTTCTGAGATCCTGGGTTGCTGTAAATTTCAGGCATTGGATTCGTTTAAATGACGAGTCAGACGCTTCCACATATTTCGTATTTCATTTATTGATCATCGCTCTGTTATTTCAGATAGTTTTATACACATTTTCTAGGCGACTCTTTACAGTGACACTCGGTTAAACAGTGGTTTTAACATGGCAACCATTCCATCGAGACCACCAGTACCATACTAATCGGAGAAACATTTTATTAATGACTTTTAGTTTAAACATTCTACTTCTGTTCAGAGACTGTTAATAAACTTTATCAGTTTAATCATACAATATTTAATACTTTTAGTACATTATGTCTCATTCTGATATTAAACATTTATTTTTTAATATGGTTGGCATTTCAGTATTTAATTTGACTTATTTTTCGGAAGTTTCAAAACAGCAATTTAAAGTTATGGTTTTTCATAACTAATAGAATTACCTCAACAGACGATAAATTTTGTTATTAAAAGGTATTAGATTTTCTTAGCAAATATTTGAAAGATTGCAAATACGAACTTAACAACTGAATATTAAATCGTCTATTTTACATTATATTTGATTATTGCGTTGATATATGCGAAATGAGTGACTGTATCCCGTTCAGTATGTTCGACTGCAGGTACGGTAACACAACTAATATTATGCATAATAATTTTTAAACCTCGACCAAAATGTTGTGAATATGACGAGAAATATTTCGTATCTATCAGTTCAGCAGTATTATATTTTGGCAGATATTAATTTGTATAACCAATATTCTAAATGTTTGTTTATGTTAAGGACGTCAATTTGCTTTGTATTTGTATATTTTAAGTACGGGTTTGGTTTTGGTTTCCATTTCAGTTTTTTCATTAATGTTAACAGGGGTATATATATATCTACTTCAGACTTTCGTATATAGATAGTTTCTTCATTTACCTAGTAACTTGGAAGTAAATGTTAAAATCTAGTATATGACTCTTTGTAACTTTCGTGTAATGCAGAAGGTGAGCAACATACATAATCGTTACAAGACGACGTTCATGTTGTTCGTGAAGAGATTTTGAACACCATCAAATTCATAATTCTTATCTACTAAGACAGGTAATCACTATAGCAGAATAAAAGTTAGGAACCAGAATAAATATACTCCTATTACAACCCAACAAAAGGTGAATACCTCCTGGCTACAGTGAAAGATGTAAAAGAACTAACTTCTTATCCGACAGATTCAGAAATAGTTAAGTCACAGAATCTTGACATATTCGTGCTTGATGTAACCTTAATTCACCGGCACAGTGAGGTCTCGGAGGGAATGCGTACGTAAGCAAGCATCCCTGGTTTGGAATGCATCCAAAACTTCAGTGGACTGTGTTGTCATATTGTAGGAAATGAGATATACCATGTCACACGAAATATGACAGGACTTTATAAATCGTGTTGCTTTACATATATGTAACGATTATATGAATTCATTGTTTTTGAAGCTAATAGATAAATCGAGAAGCAGTTATTCCGCTTTCACGTTATTGAGTCTTGAGCGTAATTATTCGCCTTTAGTTGTGACGTGACAGGATCATTTTTTTATGTCTGGTAATAGTTCAATACCCGTCTGATATCGTAAGACTGGTTAATTAAAGTCTAGGACAGAAAAAAAGCTCCTGCCTGATACAATGAAATGTCTGAATGAAGTACTTGACTGTGGTCCCCCACAAAGAAAAGACCTTGCGATATAGTTCTACATTGATACTAGTACCTTTCTCAGTATCGAAGAAGATTGAATGGTTAAACATGACATGCAATTAACTACAGATTCATTGCTATGCCAAAAACTACAAGAGTTGAAGATACTGTTCATACATTTCACTATTAACTGAAAAAACGTCTCAAATCATCTACAGGTATTAGTCGAGTTTAATTTCCGTGCACATTCTTGTTTTATATGCACCACCGTGCGGCGCCCGATTGCCTATCGTACAGATTTAGCTGGTCAAATACACCCCAAATGTGCAACTAAAAATGTCAGGATACTTCTTCCTGTCTGCTGTTTCAAGATTGATTTTGCACTGCGTTAAAGTAATACGTAACTGAAACTTTATGGCGTTCCTTAAGTATTCTGTAGACAGGACGTTTAGTTTCAAATTCATCAAAAGCTTTTAGAGTAACTTCTCTAATGGTTATTTCGATTTCGTTTGTACGTTTTCACGTCCACCAGCAGAACTGAAGCTGGAAATGAAGCTATCTTTCTTAGCAGCTGCACGAAGCTACCATTCATCTGTGACGGTGATGTTTTTATATATCTAACTAGCTTACCGTGAACATACATACTCAGTTCGCTTATGATAAAACTGCAGTATGATTATTATACATATATGGTAATAAATAATTGTGTAAAATCATTAAAGTGATAAATTACCGATAATTACTGTAGTTCTAATCGATTCACATGCATAAAGAACTCTTTATCTATGCAGTTTGATACACATCGCAGAATTTTATCTTGTCTAGTCTTAGGGTTGCTGCATGTCTGCAAAGTAGACATTTAACAGACCGTTCCGGTATATTTATCACTGTAGTAAACAAACCCAAAACGTGATGATGATGTAAATAATTTACTGACATTTGTAAGTTAGTTACCGATGATTAGGTTCTCGATAATGTTAAATACATAAAACAGTACGTCCATATTAGGTTTGATTATCCATTTATCATAATTAGAGAGGTTGTCCGCTATTCTTAATCTCCATACATTTGAATAAAGTTACACTGGTTGAGCGGTGTTTTTAAAGACAAGCGGCTATCGCTGCAAGTTTAAAAATATCGAGGTTGGTATTGCAAGTCGATAGAAGCCATGCACAAGTTAGTGAAGTCGATTGTTGACACGAAGAGTTATTCACGGTGAGACATCAGTTCCATCTAGCGTGCGTCGTGGGCAGTTTAACGTAAAGGCAAGAGTTTCCTGCCATCTAGCGGCCAGCGCTGAACTGACGGGTGAAATGGCGGTAGATAGCGCTGCGCGCGCTGCCCCAACGTGCGCGCGTACTACAAGTAGTATTTGAATGCAGCGTTTGATTTTAAGACTGCTTCCTGAGATTACTACAAGCTGGGAACAGAAAAACACCAACGAAACTACTACCAGAATATCAGGGAATTCTACCGTTACGTTTGACACCAGGGGAGATCGGCAAATTAGATTATATAAGTTCTGCATCGATTGCATGTATTTAATTTTTGTTGTTGTGTGTCTCGATGGGTTATTGCAGTGGTGTGGGTACGGTAGCTCAGTGTTCCGTAAGGAGACGGGTTACCTTCAGTAATAATTTAAAAAAAGTGACGTTCTCATCGACTGAAGACGACAAATATGCGACACCTTCACAAAACTAATGACAGCATAAAGACCAAGCAACAGTTAGATAAAAATAAATAAAATTTGGTTTAGTGCAATACTACGTATCTAAGGTTGATGAATTTGCTACATGGCAGTCGTGGGATTTTTATCGGTCACGTATCACTTCTTTGACCTTCTAAAATGTTTGTTAATTTGATAAAAGCCGTGGTTTGGCGTCCGTGTTAAACTGCAGGTTTGCCGCGGACGAATGACTGAGCTCAGGGGTTTCATGCTGCAGATTGCACGGCCGCTCCCGCTGGAGGTTCGAGTTCTCCCTCGGGCATAGGTGTTGTCATTAGGGTTAGTTATTTTAAATAGTTTGTAAGTCTAGAGACCGGTCACCTAAGCAGTTTGGTCTCTTAGGATTACAAACATTTGAACATTTTGAAACTGCAGGTATCTCTTCAGCTGGCCGAATGTCAGCTGAAAAGTCGAAGAATGGCCACGGCATATCACCTTAAATAAGATCACCCCTTTAAAAGCACTGATGTGCTGAAACCAGTGAATCGATAACAGGTTAATTTACTTTACTACCGGTTTTTATTTCAGACACATATTTTAGAGGGAAAACTCTTTAGTTGTGGTTTTCAGTGATTCCCGTTGTGATCTGGTTAAAGACCATGATTTTCTTACTGGTATAACGTATTGCATCTTAGGAGTAGAACTATTTTACGCTAATATCTTTTGTCTCAAAAGGTGTTTCCTTTTTTTTTTTTTTTTTTTTTTTTTTTTTTTTTTTTTAATCTGTGCATGACTCTGGAGCTTTTGTTTCAAAATTAATTCTGTCCCTGGAATAATAATCTAAAATGGCGAAATATGGACAATCGTGGACTTTGATTCATACAGTACATAATTTTTCTTTCATTGAAAGGCACTTAAAAATCAAATTGGATTTTCAAACAACCAATCTCCGGTCAGTAGACTATACATCTAATGCACTACCTTATTAAAAAAGAATAGCAACTGGTGTAACCACGGAACTATTAGCGCACCAAAGAAGTATATTACGCCTCCCTAGTGCGGTCGCTGTCCCGAGCTGTCCATTCCTCTCCCTCCAAAAACAATGTTCCTAACCCCAGACCACCCAGAAGCACTCCCTTAGTCACCCAGTACCATCCTGGCCTGGAATGCCTCAACAAATTCCTCAAACAGGGCTATGACTTTCTCAAGTCATGCCCTAACTGTTCTTCCCACACCACCCAGTGTAGCCTTCCGCCGTCCTCCCAACCTCCGCAACATCCTTGTCCAACCTTACAACATCCCAAAACCACCCCCCCCTACCTAATGGTTCCTACCCCTGCAACCGATCCCGCTGCAAAACCTGTCCAATGCATCCTCCCACTACCACATACTCCAGCCCCACCACAGGAAAAACCTACCCAATTCCAGGCAGGGCCACATGTGAGACAACACATGTCATATACCAGCTGACATGTGTCCACTGTTCAGCCTTTTATATTGGTATGACTACCAACAAATTGTCTGAGCGGATGAATGGGCACAGACGGACTGTTCGCCTGGGGGACACCCAATATCCTGTGGCAGAACATGCCCTCCAGCATAACTCCAGGGACCTGGGCACGTGTTACACCACACGTGCCATTTGGATAGTACCAACCAACACCAGTCCCTCAGAGCTACGGAGGTGGGAACTTGCCCTCCAACATATCCTCTCCTCCCGCCACCCCCCTGGCGTAAATCTACGCTAACCCCTCCCCTTCCTCCATCCTCAGCTCACCTATTCATTATCCGTTCCTTACCTATCTCTCTCTCTATCTCTCTACCTCTCCCTCCCGCCCTCTCGCTCTCTCTGTCATTCTCTCTCTCTCTCCATGTGTGTGAGTGTGTGTGTGTGTGTGTGTGTGTGTGTGTGTGTGTGTCCATCCATATTTCCCTGTTTATGAAAAACGATTCAGACACCCCCCTGCCCCTCCTAGACCCCTCAGCATCATTAATTTCACTCATCTTCTCTTCTCTTTACTACTTGATCTTTCCTCTTTGGTTATAGTTATCCTCTCTGGCTTGTCTCAGTACATACATGCAGTATCTCTGACGTCCACACTCCCGAAACACCACCTTCATGACCTAGGTCGTGAACCACCTTTCCCTTCTGTTCCCATCCTTTCTTCTTCCCTTCTCTCCCACCTGAGGATGGAACTCTGTTCCGAAAGCTTGTCCCTTTGTCCCCTTTTTTTCTGTTTTTTCATTTAGTGTTACTATCGGCGGTACAGCACAATGGTAAGTACTGGCCAGCCATTCTATCTCGTTTCAACAATAAAAATCTCATTTATTTAGACGTTTCCACTGTGATGTGAACTTTGTTTTTAATGGTTCACTGTAAACATAATACATCATCTTAGGCGCGCTGTCAAATTGCTGTCACATTAAATACTGTATCAAAATACGAAATCTTAATCCACAGTTAAACAGTGAACGTTCATAACATCACGATGGAAACGTCTAAATAAATGAGATTTTTCGACGTTTTTCTTACGACAGCGACCTACTAAGTGAATTATGTACATTAGATCAGAACATAATGAGCTTGAAAATGGCAATATGCCGAAATAGATCTATTGCGCAATAAAATATAATGACATCAATAAAGCAGCTACCTGGATTTATTTAATATATCATGTATGTAAACGAGTTGCTGGCCCCCAATACAAGAAATATGAAATATGTTGTCAGAAATTCCTCAACACACAAGTCTAAACTAAACTACCTTGAACAGCATCTCCTAACTTGAAAACGGTCCAACAAGCTGTCGTAAATTCAATAAAATTCTAACCTCGAGTGCACAATCAATATATATATATAAACGAATTGCTGTTCGTTAATCTCGCAAAAACTCGAGAACGGCTGAACCGATTTGGCTAATTTTAGTCTTGAAATATTCCTGTAAGTCCAGGGAAGGTTTAAACGGTGATAAAATATGGAAAAGTTGTCCGGAAAAGATGAAAATCGGGAAAAACTGAAACAGGTTTTCTAGAGAGCTATCAATACCGTTCCTCCAATTGCGATAAAATTTTGTACATTTCATATATTAGCAATTGCGAAGCATTTCCGGGTCGACTAGATGACCCGGTGAACTTCATATCACTTACCTCTTAATATAAACCATATTACTTTAAATCATATGTATTTCAGACGCAGTAGCTTTGTAAAGGCATCATCAGATAGTATCGGCTCGATAGTAGGCGGAAAGAGTGGGCAAATCACGCATAAATGTCCAGGATAATATTCATGTCACATTCGTGGAAAATCAAGGAAAGTTTAGACGGTGATAAAATATGGAAAAATTGCGAGGAAAATTTAGAGTTAAAACATGTAAAATAATCACTTGGTTGTTGTGTTGGGTGCGCTCAGAAATATACTTTGAAAGAGTAAAGTTCGCTTTACACGATCTCAACCCGTATATGATCTATCAAAGATAAAAATGAATTGCTGTTCGTTAGTCTCGCTAAAACTGGAGAACGGCTGAACCGATTTGGCTATGTATAATTTTATCACCGTTTAAAACCTTCCTGAACTTCTGCGAATGTATCGTAAACATTATCCTGGACATGTATGCGTGATATGCCCACTCTTTCAGCCCACTATCAAGCCGATACTTAGACTATCTGATGATGCCTTTATAAAGCTACTGGGTGTAAAATACATTTGATTTCAATTAATATGGTTTATACTAAGAGGTAAGTGATACGAAGTTCATCGGGTCATCTAGTCATAGATAATAATTAACTGAACAACAATAATAAGGTGCAAAGCACTCGACAATTTTTTATTCCTTTTTTTTTAAATTTTTTATTTATTTATTTTTTCTTAGTAAGAAAATGGTGGATCTTACACAGTACAACAATTTACAATTTTAGAATAAAATTTTAAACATGGCTGGGTTGCTTCAGCGACCGTATATGAATTCAAATGATAGTAAAAGAGCCCTGGATCGCAGAGATAAAATGTGATTATCAGGTTTCGGCAAATGCTAAGAGTGCCTTCATGAGAATAATAAATATTGCCTATAACATAAATTACAAAGTGTGCCAAAGAAAAAGAGGTTTTTAAATAAAGTGTAAGTGCTAACTTGATGTATACTTACATGTCACGAGATAAAATAAGGTATAAGCGATAAAGCTTCAGTCACAGTTTAAAAATTAAAATTGCTTGGCTGGTCACTAAGAGCTTGTAAATGACTGAAAGAGGGATCGGACTTAACGTGTCAGCGGTGAAGTTGCGGACACGTGAACATTGCACTAGTGGAGCCATCTAGTAGCCGCAGTTATAAGCAGGCTTTACAACTGAAATTTTAAAAAGATACGGTTACATAGAATAGTATATTACACGAGACAGAGGGGTGATGCTTCTTTCTAAATGTTCATAAAATAGATGAGTGAAACAGCAGGTAAATATGCGTTGTTATTGTGAAATGCATTTAACATATTTCGGACACTGCAGGAGAGAAATGCCGGCCACGGTGGCCGAGGGGACGTATTCGAGTGACAGCGGTGATGCGGGACGGACGTGTGGCGGTGCCAGGCGTTCCTCCAGTGTAAACAACGGCTGTGTCGCTGCGTATCAGGTCAGCCTGAGCCGCTAGCTGCTTGCGCTTTCTTCACTTCACGTATTGTTTCTCATTAGATAAAATGAGTCTTCCGAACTACATGAGAAAGGATACTGTTAGATTTATTTTTGATCGAAGTTTTATTAGACCTAAAGCAATAGAAGTTAAATTGTGGCTCCAAGAAAAAATAGGAATTCGTGAGGATGATATTGTCGGTATTTACCTGTCTTTTGTGACGAACTCTGTGTTTGTTAAGATGCAAACTGCTGAACTATGTCTTTCTGTTGTTGAGAAATATGGAGATAAAGTGAAATTTAATCATTCTGATGGGTCAGTTAGTGAAGTAATTGTCTCTTATGCTGGTTTTGGAATACGCACTGCTAGAATTTTCGAACTACCCTTTGAGATACCTGCGGAAGAGATAAATTCTGTTTTAAAACCTTACGGTCGAGTTATTTCGAATATAGCTGAAAAATGGTCTGAACCGTATATGTTCCCCGTCCTAAATGGGATTCGACAGGTGAAAATAGAACTGCAAAGGCATATTCCATCTTTTGTAAATATATGTGGATACCGTGCCCTTGTAATATATGATGGCCAACCTCGAACATGTGCCCTCTGCAATTCGCCGAGTGCAGCAAACGGCGCATACCACAGACTCCTGTCGGTGAGGTGCCGGGTCCGAGTCCCGTAACTGTTATGAAATTAACATATGCAGACGTAGCGACAACCCGCGAGCTCCCTGGACAAGAATTTATGAGCCAGACGGAAACTTCAGTGACAGAGGGCGACTTAAACATCAATGTAGAGGAGACCCCGAAAAATGTCAACGTAAATGAAGCTGCAGTTCCTCCTGTAACCGAAATGGACTGCAGTGAATTACCGTCTGTCGAACGTGAGACTGTGCAACAGCCCTTTGAACAAGGCGCTGTAAGCAGCAAGTCTGATGTGGAAGTCGCTTGTCCAAAAGATGTCAGATTCGAAATTCCGAACGGTCGCGTTGAACACCCAGTAGAGCTAGATTCACGTGGCTCTCTCACGACATCCGAAGAACTGGAGAAAAAGGAACAGGGACGAGAAATGTTTGGACAAGAACCGGGACAAAGTGGAGTGGCAACAGTAAAAATTATTGACAATACTGTTCCCGAAACCAACAGTGCTGCGGCGAGTGTCACGAACGAAGGGAAGATGTCGACAACGACATCTCCCTTGTCATCGCCGACAGCGTCACCGACACGGTCCCCAAAGAAGTCGCGTAACAACAAAAAGAGGAGACTCGCGCACGCAGCGGCCGAGAGCCTAGCTCCGGCAATCAGAGGTTGCGAGAAATTGTCAGGGGCGAAAAAGAGACTGACGATCATGAAATGGAACACACTAAGAAAATGACAATGATAAACTTAAGTCAGGCAAGCACTGATGAAGCGAGAGGAACCACTAATACGTCTCGACATAAAATGCTTCCGGAAGGAAGGGGCGCAACTTATCGTGGTTTTGCTCCTTCCGGACAAAACTGGGCGGACGACATCGCGGACCAGACGGACGAGGAAATGGAAGAGCTACAAGACACGGGCAACAGGCGTGATGACGGCGCCGATACAAACAAATGAGTGGAGTAGCAAGCAAACAGGAGAGCCGGCCTACCATCTGCCGACTCGCTCCACTTACTAAACTGACCAATAGTGGAACACTCTTATAACATCACTACCCTAAATATTAACAGAATAGAAAATGCAACCAAGGTGTCTGCTTTGAAAGATTTTTTGTATAAGTCGGAATCGGACATTGCTCTCCTTCAGGAAGTCAAACTTCATAATTTTCAAGTTTCCGGTTTTCAAGTATTTTTAAATGTAGCTCGAGAAAACGAATGTGGTACTGCAATTCTTGTGAAAGATGGGATTGAAGTTAAAGACGTTAGTTACTTAGAATCTGGAAGAGGTATTAGTTTAAGAGTTTTTAACACTATTGTAATTAATGTGTATGCTCCATCTGGTAATAATCTTAGGGAAGAAAGAGCCAAATTTTTTTAAACTGAGTTAGTATATTTGCTAAAGGACAACCCCGCACAAGTTTTAATAGGTGGCGATTGGAACTGCGTTCTCAACAAAAAGGATCAAACGCCAAATTTTAATTTTTCTGAAGAACTCGATAGTTTGGTTAAAAATATGGGTTGGAAGGATGTATGGGAACAAGTATATTCCACTACAGTGAAATTTACGTACGTCACCGCAACTTCGAAGAGCCGTATTGATAGATTATATGTCACTGAAAATCTAAGTAACAAAATTAACAGTATCGAAACGGTGCCTGCAATTTTTTCAGACCACCAAGCAGTCAAATGTAGCGTCCGACTTCCTAAGCAGGAAACGTATTGGGGACGTCAGATGTGGAAACTAAACATTAATACTTTGAAGGAACATGAATTAGATGAGAGGATGTCCTGCGCTTGGCAAAATTCCCTGAGATTTCGCACCAAATTTAGGAGCTGTATAGAATGGTGGACGTTGTGCGCAAAAAAGAAACTTCGATCCACATTGATCGCTTATGGAAAAGAAAGAGCGATGTGGAGAAATGAGACCATAGAATTTTACTATACATGTCTGCGAGAACTGTGTGAACAGCAAATGACACAGGATGTCATAGTAAAGATTAAACAGGTAAAAGCTCGATTGTTAAGGCTGAAAAGATAGCAGTTGGACGGTTTAAAAATTAAGTCGCACCTTAAGACAATGGTGGAGGATGAAAATGCGTCACTCTTCCATTTAATACAGCACGAAAGGAATAGGAAGAAAACCTTCATCAACCGTTTAAGATCAGACCAAAACGAAATTTTGACGGAACAAACAGACATTATGAGGGAGGCACATACGTTCTACGATCATTTATATAGTGAAAGTCCGATTGAAATGAACTTAGTTAGAGATCTGTTGCAAAACAGAGGTCTGCAAAACATAATAACGGAAGAGCAAAACAGGACTCTCAGTGAAGATATAACGTCTGATGACTTACTCGATATCATTACAAGTTCCCCTACCAGGAACTCACCAGGACCGGATGGACTGCCTATAGAATTTTATAAAACTTTCTGGCATCTTATAGGAGAGAAGCTAACCGAGGCAATAAACGATGTTTTGAAAGGTGAGGCCGTACCTGCAGACTTCAAGGAAAGTGTAACTGTCCTTCTTCCTAAAGGTAAAAATACCCCAATTAAAGACCTCTCGAAGATGAGACCTATATGCCTCATGAATTCTGATTATAAAATCGTTGCAAGGGCGTTGAAAGAGAGATTTCGGCCCATACTTCAAAAGATAATCGGTAGTCATCAGACATGTCTCCCTGGTACAAATATCTTCCAAACTCTAAGCGAATATCGGGATATTGTCGCAATATTTTCAACGATCACGGCAAAAGCGGGTGTCCTTTTTATAGACTTTTCTAAGGCCTTTGACAGGGTAAATCACAAGTATTTATTTACACTGATGAGAGGTATGGGTTTAAATGAAAACAACATGAACGTTTTTGCAAATGTTGTGAAAGGCATTAAAACGACAATTGAAATAAATGGGCACCGTACTCGATCAATTAATATTGATAACGGTGTCCCACAAGGAAGCCCTTTATCGATGTTACTGTTTCTAATAGCATTGGAACCGCTTTTGAGAATTTTAAATAACGAATTGGAAGGAATCCATATATCAGGGAATAGTAGGGTGACCAATGCGTATGCAGATGATGTCGGAGTTGTCGTCAGAAGTGAGGCAGATATTCAACAGCTAACTGCGACTGTACAACTCTATTGTAGAGCAACTGGTGCGCAGATAAACGAAATGAAAAGTTCCTTTTTACGTCTAAATTGTTTCAAAAATGTGCAGTTAGATTGGGCGAAAACGGTGGATCAACATACGGCCTTAGGCGTGACCTTTCACAGGAACCCGCTTAAAACCATAACTTTTAACTGGCGAAAACTGTCGAACCAAATTAGGAGCACGTTACTACTTAATCAAATCAGAGACCTGAACATTGTACAGAAGGTTAAAATAATCAACAGCGTAATTTTATCCAAAGCAGTGTATGTAGGTCAAGTTCTTCCGATCCCAAAGCCAATAGCAGAAACTATCATGAGTTACATATGTAGGTATATCTGGCAGGGACAAATTTTTAGAGTGGCAGGTTACATTATAAAATGAAACATATTAAACAATTTTATCTTGAGTTGAGTTACCTGGAATGCACTGTGCTAGAGAAAAACAGGAGCAATAGTAAATTCCTATTGGAAGCACTCTCCCCAAAGGGCGTCCTTAATAAAATGGAATTACAGTATCCTTCTAAAAACTGGAAAATGATATAGCGTAATATCACTAACAAAGTTCTCTCAACACATATTAAAGTGGCATGGTACCGCGTTATAAACAATATAATTAGTACAAATGAGAAATTATACGCCATTGGTATATGTGACATAAACACCTGTCAAAAATGCAAGGAAACTGATACTTTACTGCATCGTTTTGTCTGTCAAGGATATTGGGAAATATGGAATGCCGTGAAGAAACAAATAGCATTTCTTACACGCAGTGACGGTAGAGAAATTACATTAGCGAACATATTTTACCCGGAAGATGTCTACTTTCCAACACAAAAACACAATGCGGTATATTGGTTATTAGGAAATTACGTATATTACGTCATCCAGAAGAACGGAAATGGCGCTCTACTGGATTACAAAGATTACATACTAAGAGAATTTTACAAATTATGCAAGTGGAAGGATCACAAGAAAAAATTTGGAAATATGATACAAATTTTATTTCAAGAAGGTAAAATAGCGTAACCGCTTAAACTAAGCTGGAAAGATTGGAATTAGTTTTGCAATGCTAAAGTAGGGGATTGCTGCTGAGGGTGAAGTACGGTGGGGACTTCGTGGGCCCCGTGGCCGCTACGGTAGCCGTGAGGCCTCAGCAGAACCCTGAAACAGCAGTGCACCCTAATTCATTGAGTGTGCATAATAAACACACTTGAAGTGAGGTCGTCAAATTTGGTAATGTCAATGGTAATCAAGAAGAATGGAAATCTGTGTAGAAAAAGAAATTGCTTTCTGATTTTTTAAAATTAATAATAAAAACTTCTATTACTGTAGTTATATTCTCAGAATAAGCCATTGGAGAGGCATTTTTGTTTTAAAGTTTGTACTAATTGTAATAATTTCACGGAAAAAAATCATTAATTTACGTAAGAGAAAAATGAAATAAAAGTGTAGCGTACCGGTGACAGAGACTTACAAAGATATGAGCAGAAAATTATGGTAAATTGAAAACTGGAAAAAAGGATGAATACATTCGAATAAGAAGCAGTGAAAAAAAATTGAGAAGACGAACTTTGAAGCCGTTAGTCGCGTGGAAAACTTACACATCAAAAAAAAAAATAAAAAATAAAATAAAATAAAAAATAAAATAAAAAAAATAAAAAATAAAAAAAAATAAAATAAAAAATAATAAAAAAAATAATAAATAAAAAAAAATAATAAAAAATAACGCCGAGCAGCAGTTAAGTAGGGATCGGACCCGATACTTCTAAAATATTTGTATTTTTTTCATTTTTTGTTTCCTTAAAAAAAGGAAAAAAAGGAGACAGAAAAAAAAGAAAGAAAGAAAAAAGTCTGTTTGCGCTTGGTAGTCTATTCTTAGGATAAAAAAAAAGTACTACGTCCCACTGACACATTATTTCGTGATCACTTCAGTATAAAAAAATAACCAAATATAAAAATTTAAAAAAAGGCAAAAAAAGGGGGACTGAGGCGCTCCAGTCACGGTCTGCACGGCCACTACGGGCATGGATATTTGTGCCGTCCAAGTTCGTAAATAGTTCATAAGTAGTTTGTAAGTTTAGGGACTGATGACCCCGTAGTTAAGTCCCATAAACTATACAAACATTTGAACATGAGAGAAATAAAATCAAACACCGAATAACGACTTAATAATGTTGAAGAAGCTTCTGTTACGAAGTTGTAATAGCTCGTTTAGAATAAGACCGTCATTACGACCGTCATTTTTAATTTTTTTTTCACGGTGTGCAAAATATTAAGAATTGCATTGGTTATATGACCTGTAATTAGAAAGTGGTCACCAAAAGATGAATTCTGGGTGCTAGTGTCATTTTTTCTCAAAAGATGTTCCTTGTATCTGACTTTAAATGAACATCCTGTTTGTCCTACATAGTAAGAAGAGCAAGTATTACAAAAAAATTTATAGGCGGCAGAATTGTCGAAAGGAGAACAGGTTGATTTTAAATCGTGAATCAGTTTTTTTTTGAAACTTTGACTGGTAGAAAAGGCAACGTTTTATTTATTTACAGCATTCTCCATTACAATATATGTAACACTACATGTTTGGTATTTTTTAACTAGTTACATAAACAACAAGTGTAATTATGAGATACAATGAGGTTGAGAAAAGTGTTCAGTTTAAATTTTCACAACTGTAAAATAACGACTGGGAAATGATGTTTCTTAAAAGTAGGGCCGATAACTACAATGCAGATTAGAGATTTTCAGATAGTTAGTTCTTTTTTTTCAGTTCAGTAACATAATTGTTCATAGGCTGTGAAACGATATTGGATTACAGAACATGTGAAATTCGTTCGTGTATTGATTTACTAAGACTGGTTTATCAACAGGCCAACTGCCTCCCTTTTTGGTACTACTCTTCTTCAATGCATCTCTCTCATTGTTGAGTTCTCGTCACTCCCATAATAAGTAATCTACTGATCAAAATATCCACGGGTGTACTGCCGGTCTATAGTGTCCAACGGGCCCGTTGGACACTATAGACCGGCAGTACACCCGTGGATATTTTGATCATCAAATACGCCGGGAGAAACTGAAGAATCACAAGTAATCTACTGTTTGATCACCCTCCGCACATGTTCAACTTGCACTTGGCTCTAAACTGAACCGATGGTAGTAAGACATTACTTTTCCATGACCAGTTACCATTGTGGTGAGATTAGTACAATGTGGTAACTTTATGGATAGACGATGCTGAACAGTCGGAAACAATTCTTTTGTTATCGTACCCTTTGTAGTTTCAGCCCATTCTCTTTCCCATCTTTCTTTAGATGAGCATCTTAATTTTCTTATAATCACAGATGGAGAAATTCTGTTGTAGCTTGTTGGTGCATCTTCTCGAACTGCTTTTTTGGCAAGTTTGGCTGCCAGTTTGTTTCCAGGAGTTCCCACAAGGGCTCTTGAAAGTTGATATACCATTTCCTCTTCTCAATTCTCTAATTTTGTTTCTTATCTGTTCAATTAGATATTTATGATTCCTGGAATTGTTTAGCGAATCCAGTGTAATTCGGCTGTCTATGAATATTACATCTGCCTTTTCGATGTTTGTTTCGTGTATGTTATCCAGTTTCTCTAAGTCTCGCAAGATTGCTAATTGTTCTGCTTGATTAATGGTGCACCTTTTCCTTAATGTATTCTTTGACTAATAAGCGAGTGTGCTTTTAATAATTATTGCCACTCTAGGAGTCTTCCATTCTCCGTATAACTACCATCGGTATAAACTTCTATTGGATACTCCCTATGATCGTATTTTTCTTTTAAAGTTACTATATCTGCCGGATGGGGCCACTCTTTGTAATCTAATTGAGTGTCTATAGAATGAGCCGAGTCTTCAATTCTTTTGGTTTTATATTCCTCAATAATTTCTTGCAGTTTAATAATTATCACTGTAAGGCCTATTAAAATGCACAACGCTTCAGTAGACATAGTTCTATAAGCCTTAGCAATATTTATGTTGATAAGACGTCGGATTCTTTGAATCTTCGTACAGTTATATTTTCTGTTTAGTGCGTGAATTCAAACGGAAACTGCAAATGCCAAGGTTGGTAGTATAGATCCTTTGTAAATTATTTTCATTTCTCCTGAACCAAGTCCGCAGTTGAGCTTCGCCGATTTAGATAAAGAATAAATTGATTTCATGCATTTGTCGGTCAGGTATTGTATTTGTTCATTAAAGGTAAACTTAGTATCTTAACGCCCAAATATTTTAATCGTTCCACTTCTTGCAAAACATTATTATTTAGCGATATGTTAATTACTGCTTTGTCTTCTCCTCGTTATCAATATTGCTTTCGATTTTTGGTCATTAAATAGTAGGATTTTGTTGTTTTGAGCCCAAGCCGTGATTATTGCAGTTCTCATCAGCGATTGCGACTTAGCTTTAGTCATCGGAATCAAATCATCTGCAAATGCTGTGGCCTTTGTGTTAGCTATGTAATTCAAATTCAACAGAGAGTTATACTGAATATTCCAAAAACCTGGTCCGTAGCAAGATCCCTGTTGGCACCCTTTTGTCACTTTCTTTTCTATTCTGATGTTGTTAAATGCCAATACCGCTGTTATGTCACTGGAATATGTTTAGCTAAGTTATATAAGTTTCTAGGGCAATGGAATTCTTGTAACGCATTTAGTATGCTGGACCAGCAAGCTGCATCAAATGCTCCTTGAACGTCGAGACTGACTATTATTACGTACTGTCTTTGTGATATGCATTCCTCTATGAAATTCTTAACAGCCAACAATGCATTAATCGTTCCTTTCTGTGGAGTAAATTGCAGGGGTGTTTTACTTTTTAAGAAAACTAAAAAGTTGTGTAAATGAGGATATTTTTTAATAACGGCATACTATGCATTCCTTCACACGCATTTACACTATCGTATATTGTTTGGGGAAAGTCTGCTGGAGCAAAAGATGTATTTCTGTGACAAAAGAAGGCAATCAGATGTATTTTAGGCTTAAGCAGCTTTGTGTCTAGCTGCCCTCACTTTATTAAATATTAAATTCTTACTGTTCCCAGTCTTTACTTACTTAAGACAATGGTACATGCTAAAGGAATGTCCATATGTATGAAATTAGAGCAGCTGTTCATAACTATAATACAAAGAACTCGTATGCATTGAACATACATTGGGCTAGCTTAACTAAAACAAAACACCCCTGCAAGTTTAATCGTTCCTTTCTGTCTGGGTGTTCCAGTACAGTTTACTATCATGTTGCTCATAATCAAGATTTCTTGGGAAGAAGAGGATTTATTCTGTTTTTCAGTTGTTAACTGTCAGCATATTTCTGTGGAAGCATTGAGATGTTTGTTTATATTTTGGAGTCATAAATTTGTAAAAAAAAAAAAAAAAAAAAAAAAAAAAAAAAAAATCTTGGTATGGTGTGATGGAAGTTGTGTCATCAGCAAACATCACACTTCCAAATGGCAAGAAATTCGGCAAATCATTTACAGACACTATGAACATAGATGGCCCTAATAGAAAACCTTATAGGAGTTCATATTTTAAAGTGAGGAAATTAGATTTATTATTTGAATGGACAACTACCTTTTGTTTTCTGTTTGTCAAGTTGTATGTTATTTGCTGTGCTAATTCTATGCCATTACTTCCTTAATGTTCAAATTTCTCAATCAAGATGCAGTGGAATATAGTGTCAAAGGCTTTGATTTAATCCACTAATACAATTTCTTGGACTGCCTTGAATACCGACCGTTCATTACGAAAACCATATTAAGCATTGTTTAGTAGTTTATTGGTTTCAAAGTATTCATTAAGTTGCTTTTTCATTGACCCTTCAGTGATTTTTGCTATTTTAGACCTATAGCAATAGACCTGTAATGTTTAGGCGAGTTTCGGTCACCTTTTTTATATATGGGTTGGGTAATTGTCAGTTTCAGGCTCTGTTAAAATCTTGTTCATGATATAGGACAGGATTATTATTTTCTTTATAGTGTAATTGGAAATAGTATAGACATCTTCTGTTGTGAAGTTTCTGAATGATGGTGTTATATCTGTTATATTTTTAAGGAGGATAGACTTCCGATAAAAATTTAGCAAATCAGCTTTCATCTCTACTTCATCTGAGATGAAAGAGTTTACCACCTTGAAACTGTTGTTTACTGATTTACTTCCCTTTGATATCGCTATTGTTCCAGATGTATAAAAAGGTTATTGAGGTCTTTTGCTTTTTAGGACCATGTTCTCATTTATAGCACCAGATTCACTTGTACTATTTTCCATGTTGCTTTGCATTTATTTCTGGACTCGGAAATGTAATTTCCATTTGCCTTTTTGTTAGCAGCACTAATTTATTTCCAGTAGATCTTTTTAAATTGATATATGCTAGTTCAGACATATAATTTTTGAACAATTTATCTTGGTATATATATAGGAGGATCCAGTTGGAACACTTTTGTGGCGAACAACTCATTTGCTTTGTAATGAGTGGACAACTTTGATTAAATCCAGTTGAGATCCTATGTAGAAAATAATCATAAGCACTGTTCATGGACTCGTTCTCTATAGCACGGAGTTTGTCAGTGTTGATTAGCCTATTATAAAATTTGATACATTTGAAACTTTTAACTGTCTTAGTATCCGAAGTTCAGTTGGTTTCTGTTGCTCTTTTATAAGCTCTGATAGTTTCAGATATTTGACATCAGCAAGTGAAGAATAGATAGAAGCACGAATTTACACATAAAGTATACGTGTGAACCATGTAATACCGCGCTAATAGACCTCCTCGCCGTATACCCTGTCCTTTGTGTGACTAGCAAACCAAATGAGAACAACTGACACGCTTAACGTGCAATGTTTTGCATAACGAAAATTAAGTACTCATCCACGGATACATGCACTTCACCACCAAGCATGCTGGGTACATCTCGCCAGTGGTATAGCTGCTCAAAATGTTCAAAGGTTTGTAAAGCTTATGGGAGTTAACAACGGGTCATCAGTCCCTAAACTTACAAATTACTTATGAACTATGTTATACTAAAGATAAACACAAACATTCACGCCCGAGGGAGGATTCGAACCTCCGACGCGGGAGGCCGCGCGATCCGCAACGTGGCGCTCCAGACCGGTCGGCTACTCCCGCGCGGCGGTATAGCTGCTGCAGTGCAATTGTCGTACCGGAAAATCATTCGCGTTAAACTAATGCACTGTGAGTTCAGAGCGCGTTAACGATCATCCTGATTTAGTTAAAGAGCGTTGTACACGTGTTTATTTTAATTGTGGCGGCTATTTCATTTTGAACTATATACTGGAATAATATAGTGCCAATGCTGTGTAGTCTAACATTCCAACGCATAGAACTGGTGGCATTAAAGCGACACCGATATGCTGTTGAAGATGAATTTTAGTACTATGCCTTCAAAGGTAGACGAACAATTCAGCATTTCAATTAGGCAGGTAAATTTTTGAAATTGATGCCGTGCCCAAACTAACTCATCATGGGCCATTTAATACCGGCATGCGGAGCGACAAGCTTCCTCGACGCACTGCCAGACTGCCGACTGTCGCCTTACACGATCGTAAACGCGACAGAGCAAACGACACAAACAAATGTGGTTCAGTTTGCCACGGTTACTGATTTTCACCTACAATGAGTAGGTTCACATGTTGATAAGTTTCTGGGAATGCTGACACCATGCCACTGAAGCAGTCATGGTGAAAGTATGATATTCTAGGAGAAGAATTATTGGTGACATTGTTTTCTTACGGGCTGAACAACAACTTCGGGAAACAGGGAGTCGAGGAAGCGTAGCAATAACAGACGAAAAACTGTAAGAAGTAAGAAGACGGAGGTGTCGGTTTGAGCAGCAATGCTCTACGATCGCCATGTCAGCTTATGAGACGTAGCAGCATCCACGGTATCAACGTTACATCTGCATTGAAAGGCGACAGGGGCAGCTGGGAACAATTTCAGTCGTGGAGTTTCTTTCTACGAATGGGTTAAGCTCAGTTTTATTATGGACTGTTTACACAGTGTCATGTCTTTGATGAGTCACGTTCACAAATTACTCTGCAGTGAACCGTCATAACATGCACCAATGAGCTACAGAAAATTCTCCGTGGGTACGACCTGTCGAACAGCAACGTCGGTGGTCTATTAATGTGCAGCCTGGAATCCCTGGGGAGGAAATCAAAGGTCCACATCACGAGTAGACGGGCAGATGAATCGAGATTTTATAGTCGACAATTTGTGTGCTGTCCTTTAACACGTGTGTCTATAAGTGAGGTTAGAATAGGGGGAGATGCCCTTAAAGCCACAGAAGTGAAGCCATTGTGGAGTCGATAACCTTTGTGGTGACTAGTGTGCATTCACTGCATTCTAAGTTGAAAGTGGTACGTACCTTTATTTAAAAAGAAAGAAAAAGTTATCTGCATTATCTGTTATTGTTGTGGCCTTCAGTCTGGAGACTGGTTTGATGTAGCTCTCCACCCTTCTCTATCCTGAGCAAGCCTCTTCATCTCCTCATATGAACGGCAACCTACATCAATTTGAATTTTCTCTTGGTCTACCTCTGCGATTTGAACCCCACACACTTCCCTCCAACGCTACGTTCGCAATTCTTTGATGTCTAAGAATGTTTCCTACCTTCTTTAAGTCAAGGTATCCAAGAAATTCTTTTTCTCTCCAATTCTGTTCAGTACCTCCCACTTAATCTTCAGCATTCTTCTTTAGCACCACATTTCAAAAGCCTCTATGATCTTCCTGTCCACACTGTTTATCGTCCAAGTTTCACTCCCATATAAGGCAACAATCCACATAAATGCCTTCAGAAAAGACATTCATACACTTAAATTAATATTAGATGTTAACAAATTTCTTTTTCAAAATTGCTTTTCTTACCATTGCCATTCTGCATTTTATATCCTCTCAACTGCGACCATCATATGTTATTTTACTGCCCAAGTAACAGAACTCATTTACCACCCTTTATTGATTCGGTACGTAATTTAATTCCTTCAACATCGCCTGATTTTCTAAGACTACATTCCATTACCCTTGTTTTGCTCTTGTTTATATTCATCTTGTATGCTCCTTTCAACACACTATCCATTCAGTTCAATGTCCTTCCAGGTCCTTTGCTGTCTCTGACAGAATTACAATGTCATCAGCAGAACGCAAGGTTTTTAGTTTTCTTCACAATGAACTTTAATTCCTTCTCCATACTTCTCCTTGCTTTCCTTTATAGCTTGCTCAATGTAGAAATTGAATAACATTGGGGAAAGGCTACAACCCTGTCCTACAGCCTTCCCAACCACTGCATCCCTTTCATGCCCTTCAACTCTGATAACTACTGGTTTTTGTACAAGTTGTAAATAACCTTCTGTTTCCTGCATTATCTATGGATGCGTAAATAGAACAAGAAAGGCAGCTGCCAATTTACATAGATAAATTTTGGTTCTAAATTAATACTGCTTGCTTCACTATTTTTTTCTCGATGACTTCTAATTTTAATTTTTATGAGATATAGGTTCCGTTGATATTTTAAAGTCCAAGTGGTACAGAATTTAATGATGAATATTTAATGATGTGAAACCCATAGATAAACTTTTCTTATGTATTCAACTTAAAAATAGTCTCTTCAGTATTGAACTTACGATAATTATACGGCATGGTTCTGACATTACTGGAAAAAGTTTGTTCTGAATTTGTCCGCAAAATTATACCATATCTAATATATACTCAGAAATGACAGTCATTGAAAAGTACGATAGTTAATAGGGCAAAAACCCCACAGCGCTTTAATCTGAAAACACATTTCCTTGGCTCCACAAGATGGCGGACTGGCGTCATTCGAAAGCTAAGCTTTGCATAGTACGCCGCCTTTGTGCAACACGATGCCCAGTCAGCCCGTTCTGCATTTGATGTTTTGGAGGAACTGAACAACAGATTCCTGAAAGATGGTTAATGGCCGTGTTCTCAAGGCTGGCCCGCACGGTTTCTCGAATTAACACCATTTTTATGGTGATATTTAAACGATGCCGTTTATGTCTCTGAGACCACAGAGACATGACACTGAAATCGGCGCATAGAGGAAGGTTTTCGCCATATGACACCGGCGACGTTAAATCATATCCGCAAATCCTTCAGAGACCGCACTGTGTCGTGCATTCAGGAACATGTTCACACATTTGAAGATCCCAATTTAAACCAACCATCTAGACAGTGTTTCCAACTTTTGTGGGTCGCGACCCTAGGGGGGTCGACAAGTCTTGCTCCGGGTGTCGCCGTCACAAGCGTAAGCACTTGCACCGCAGAACAACCAGACCACAAAACAACAAGCCCTCAGAAATAAAAAAATAAATAAATAAAAAAGAAAAGGCCATACATCTCTTATTCTGAGAATAACAAGAAAAGGATCTCTGAAATCGGTCCAGCCGTTCTCAAGTTATGACGCGACCAACGTATTTAGGGGCCCATTTTTTATGTTGCAAAGTACTCTCCCTCATGCACCGTATGAAACTTAAGGTAAACAGTGACCTTCTTTTTGTTTTGAAGATCAAGCGTGCCAAATTTCGCGAAGATCGGAAAGCAACTGTAGATTTCGTGAGTCTGTAGGAGAAGTATGCTCCGCCAGGCACCAATCACAATATACTTTCTTAGCTGACGTTCTCTACCTATAAACTATATTCCCGACAAATTTCAACTTCATAGGTGAAGTAGTTTTAGAGATTTCGTGTTTAGTCAGTGAGTGAGTGAGTGAGTCTCCTTTCGATTTTATATAGACAGAGATTAAGAAAACAATTTGCTTAATTTTGGATGCAAGAGAATTAAGGGAGACTTGCAGACAAATTAATAGTACCATGCAAATCTGTAATGTTAACTTTATTTCATACAAGTTCATGCGTGATGCGACATTTTTACGGCATCTACAGCGAAACTGTTGTGAGCGACAGACTTCTTTTAGTTTCATCGTTGAGAGGGGGGGGGGGGGGAGAGATCAGTTACAAAACGCTTTATAAACGGCCGAAATTACATGCAAACTGTATTGCAGGTTCCTAACTACTTCCATTTTCCAATAATTCACGCACAAATCTGGGTATATCACGTGGTGGCTTCTCATTATTGATGACGTCATATCTCCTGAGCTATGAGTCGTGCTCTTTTGGTTTTGGGTCACCAAAGTTTCATTCCAATCGAATGAAAGGCTTATGAACACAAAGGACATGTAGACAAACACACACACACACACACACACACACACACATATATATATATATATATATATATATATATATATATATATATATATATATATATATATATATTGGAGGCGGGGAAAACGATGAACACCTTGCCATTGATTGCCGCTTGGTCTCCGGATCTTATTGGTAGCACCAACTCTCATCTCCTATAATAAAATTGCAGATTCCGGTCAGACAAGTCAATGAAATCTCCTGATGCTTCCGTCCGAGTTTGCTTCTGCTCATCTGTCAGCATGTGCGGTACAAACCGGCTACAAATCTTCTGCTTTCCCAAATGTTTGTGAGCAACTTCAAGTCGCCTGCCATGATTACCAAATTCAGCACCCGATCATCCGCAAGCATCCGTCGCATTCGTTCGATGTTTTCTGGGACTGTGATTGTGGAAGGTCTACCCGAAAGTGGCTCATCCACGACTCCCTTTCCGTCTGTAAAGCGTTTAAACCAATAAAACACACACTTTTCGCTCACTGCTACAACACCATACATTTGCACAAACATCCCATGGGTCTCCGTTACCATTTTTTCTAATTTGAAACAAAAGTTATATTAACGCGTTCTTCAATTTTGCCCTTCATGTTACAATGACACGAGTTCTCACAGTGACCCTGTTAGCTGGATCGTAGCGTGTACCACCGCTTTGCACGATAGGGGGCGCTTGTTGATATGACCCTCTATGTGCATGCGCGGGCACCTCATCCTCGCCAGCCCAGTTTCTAAAATATGGGACCATTCACCGAACATTCCAGACGCCCCTTGTGCATAAAATATGCAAAACTCGCAAAGTAGTCGGTCGTTTGACCTGAAATTTTATCACAACATTGCATTTTTCATGAAGAAGATTTTTATGATTGTTGCAATGATCAAAGGGGCGGGGTTGAGCAAGACATATAGTCGACGATAAGCCATTCAGAATTTGTGTATGAGAGCACTTAGCGAATGGCAAAAAACTTTACACATCTTTTCAAACTTCTTTGAAACTTTTTCTTTCCGCGTCTGAGCGCATTGAGGCGCTTTGCTACGATGCGCGAGGCCGTTCCCCGTCGGAGGTTTGAATCCCCCCACGGGCATGGATGTTTGTGTCACCTTTAGTAAAAGCTACTTCATAAGAAGTTTGTAAGTTTAGGGATTAAAATTTTCAAATGTTTGTAATTCTATCGGACTAAACTGCCCGTAGCTTGCAAACTATTTAAACCTAGGTAAACTAACCTAAGGACAAACACACACACACACACCCATGCCCCAGGGAGGACTCGAACCTCCACGGCGAGCAACCGCGCGTTCCGCAGCGAGATGCTTTAGACCGCTCGGCTACTGCACCGCGGCAGTTTAGGGACTGATGACCCTGCAGTTAAGTCCCTTAAGCTTTACAAACATTTAAAACTTTTTCTTGCTAAACCTTCAACTCATAAAAATAAATAAATAAATAAAAATATGAAAGGAGGAAAGTTTATTGCTTACTACATTATCGTTGTTCATGCAGGAATACTGCTGAATCAGGCGTAACGTTTTATTACTTCTATACTACCAACTGTATTTATCATATATTTTACACACAGTATTCACGTCTGCCACTGAATGAACCTGCAAAATTACAACCACTATATTGTACATAGTTCAGCAGATACGACCTCATAAACACTGAGAAGTGTAGGAAACTGCTTCATTATTTTATTTTGTTACTTTTTTACTACTAACTCAACTCGCAATACTTCGCAGACGGGATCTCATAAGCTGCTGAATGTACAAACAAAGTAATACCATTGCGAGAGTCATAATTCAGGAGATATGACGTCATGATGACTGAAATGTGTGAAAACTCCTGAATCATGCATGAAGTTTTATTTCATTACTTTTTTCTATTCACTATATTTGCAGCCTGTTTGGCAGGCCGTATTCACAATACCGCGGAATGCACCTACAAAATTGTATAAACGTTCCGCTTATGGCTCAGGAGATATGAAGTAATAATGACTGAGATGCTTGAAACACTGGCACCTTAGTGTTTGATTTATTACTTCTTTACTACTCATATCATTGAATGTACCTTAAAAATTAAAAGCCGGCCGTGGTGGCCGAGGGGATTGAGGCGCTACAGTCACGGTCTGCACGGCCACTACGGTCAGGGGTTCGAATCCCCCCTTGGGCATGGATATTTGTGCCGTCCGTAGTATAAGGTAGTTGATAAGTAGTTTGTAAGTTTAGGGACTGATGACCCCGTAGTTAAGTCCCATAAGCTTAACAAGCATTTGAACATTTGAAAAATTAAAACTTGTCATAACACAATGATCTCTGGAGTCGTAGAGTGTAAATTAGTGGAGTACCAAACAAACAGAGGGTAAAATAATGTGAACACCATGCAGTGATCCACATCTTGTTACAATCTGGCTCCACTCCGTACGTGTAAAAACTGAGACGACACCGCAATGTGCAACTGACGTACGAAATCTTGCACGTTTCGTTGCAGTATATTAAATGTTTTGTTTAGCGGCGGTCAACACAAATGATCGGTGAAATGCAAGAACTCTCACACCTCAAAGGAAGCCAATTAGATGGTGCGTAGCTAGTGGGAGTATCTATGACGGAACTAGCTGAACTGGTTATTGTGTCACTAGCGACAGTATCCTTGATAAACAGAGCGTACGCAAAACAAGGTAAAAATGTTTGTAAATCTAACGGACCAAACTGCGTGGTCATCAGTCCATAGCTTACAATCTACTTAAACCTAGGTAAACTAACCTACGGACAAACACACACACCCATGCCCCAGGGAGAACTCGAACCTCCACGGCGAGCAACCGCGCGCTCCGCAACAAGGTGCTTTAGACCGCTCGGCTAATCCAGGTGACAAAAAAAAAAAAAAAATAAAAATAAAATAAAAAAATAAAATCAAGGTAAAACGTCATTGGTGTAACGTTTTCAAGTCCGCCAACTTTTATAACGGCTTGAATTTATTAAATCTCAGAGAATACGTTGGTTAGGGCGTATGAAAAGGATGAAGGAAGACAGTATGTCGCAACGAATAATGAATGTTGTATTGTATTTCACCATAAAGAAAGGCGGGCCACGAACTAGATGAGTGGACAACTTGCTGGTGGACCTTACCAACATGGGACTCCGAGGACGGAAGAGAAAAACTGAGGAGGCCAAAGACCACCAAGAGTTGTAGTCTTAAAGAAGAAGAATTGGTTGGGATTAATATTTATAACAGTGGTCAACGGTAATTACAGATGAAATACAAAGTACGTTTAAAAAGATTTGCACAGTCGTCTCCAATTTTATTTTTTGCAGGAGCAGAATGACATCTTTTGTGAACATTCTTGTAACATTTAGCTATACATTGAACCTACTCAATGTAGCCTCCGTTCTTACCATGATGTAACTGCACTTTGATGAAAGTAAGGTCTTTCTTACTATCAAATGTTTTACCGCGCAGGTGGGTCTTGACGACCAAAGAGGTAGAAATCAGACGGAGCCAAGTTCGGACTGTGGGGAGGATGAGGAACAATTTTACAACCCATTTTTCTGATTTCTCCTGCATTGTCAAGGTGTAGTCTGATGAGCTGACTCTGAGGATGTGATCTGTGCGTCTTGATGGCAGGTCGCAGCTTTTTCAGTGACGAACAGTAACGGTCCCAGTTAATGGTGGTGCCAGGTTCCAAAAAGTCAATGAAAATGACACCGCGCTGATCCCAGAAGAAGGCCATCACCTTTCGGCCTGTTGTTCGTGAAAGTCTTGCTTTCTTCCGACGGGAAGCCAGATAACGCAACGCCATGGACTGGGTTTTGCTTTAAGAAAAAAATGTTCAATTGTTTGTAAATCTATCGGAACAGACTGCGTGGTCATCAGTCCGTAGCTTACAAACTACTTAAAGGTAAACTAATCTAAGGACAACACACACACACCCATGCCCCAGGGAGGACTCGAACCTCCGACGGCGAGCAACCGCGCGCTCCGCAGCGAGGCGCCTTAGACCTCTCGGCTGTTCCACCGCGGCTTTGCTTTAAGGTTCGGATAAAAACAATGATGTTTCATCCATGTTTCGGCGTCAAAACACTGTTTCCACTCTTCAGTTTCTCATGTTTCCTCATCGTTTTCATTTCTCTTGTCAATAATCTAGGCACCGAACGTGAACAGATTTTTCTGTGCCCTAGTGACTGTACCTGCGATACCAGACAACCCATAAGAAAAAGACATTTCAGCAAGTTGTCGTGTCGTCACACGTCTGTCATTTAGGATGATTTGATCAATGATCTTTTTCACATCACTCACTACCGTCGATGTCCTACAACATCGTGAATTGCCCAGGAGAGATAAATCACCTTCTTTAAACCTGTGCAACAACCGCTGGGTACGGCTGCGATCCACTGTGTCCTCCCCATAAACAGGGAGCATTGTCCTGTGAATCGATGTGTCAGAGGCATCACCGGTCTCGAAGAGGAACTCCATTACCGACCCTTGTCGCAACCTGACATCTACTTCACGGTCCATTATTGCACATCTGTAAATAAAAGAAAATACTTATAGCTAAATTTTTCAATATTTTATGTATAACCAGTTGAAAACCCGGCGTTAAGAAATAAGTTGACTCTGAAAATAATAAATAAATGAAAAAGTTTCATAAACAAATAGTTTCAGCATTTTTAATATTTAGTATAACATGTATATCTTCCAGGCTCTAATATGAATAAATTCTTTGGTGAGTCCACCCCTGACATGTAGATGCCAAATCCATTCCGAAGTATTTAATAGATTGCCCTGTAATTTATTAATCGTAATAGAAAATGCAAGTTCCAATGGAAATTGAAGTCTCTTCAAGGTAGATTTGTCGGATTAATGGGTATTCGTTGGGTGTACTCTGTTTCATTCTTTTCCTTTCCTTGTAGCTCTATGGAAGTAAACTGCTTTCGCTTCTGGACGGATGGAGCAATTTTCCATGAACGTTACTGTTTACGTGCTCATATCTCATGAACTACGTGGAGGAATGTGATACAATTTAGAAGCTACAGTCAACTATATATGTGTATACTGTCTGTAAAATTTCCTGTCGCTACAATTTGTAGTGTTCAAATTATAAATTGTAACGTCATACCGAGAGCCGTAGTTTTACTCCATAAACAGCGGAAAAGTAGAAAGCGAGAAACGTTTTTCCTTTCACCATTTTACAATGGTTGCCAGCGAGAAAAAGTTTAATAAAGGTTTGAAATTATGTTTAAAGTTGGTTGCAAGTCACTAAGTACTGTCATTCTCATACAGTGTATTTCGAAAGTCCCGCCGCATTATATGGCATTTTTTGCGATTTCTATTGGTTATGACGTAATATCTTTTGAACCATGTGCCTTATGAGATTCTTAACCATGCAGCAATCATTACCTCACGGTAAGGAATGTGTGTACCAAATTTGGTTGAAATTGGTCCAATGGTTTAGGAGAAAATGAGCAGCATTCTCGCAAAATGCAGCATTTTTTCGCGCATCTCATTGTTTATAACGTCATAACTCGTGAACTATATATCGTATATGAATCTTACACTTATGGATTGAAGCTTACGTGTACAAAATGTCATAAAGATTGGGGAAAAAACTGTAGATTTGTATGGAACACGTACACACATACGGACACTCTGCTTTATATATTAGAAAAACAGCCTGGAGTGCAATGATTTTTATTTATATCAACTAGTTTCGGTCCTTTTTTGGACCATCTTAAGGATTGCAACTCTGAAATGTATCATAGTTATACATTTAGAGGACCTTCAAGCAACATAAATTAGTGCCAACATTAACCTAACTTTATAAAGAAAAAGAAAATAAAACGATGTTATACTCATCGATGTCGTGGAGCTGGGCAGGTGGTTGGGAGCCTTCCAGCGCCTCACTGCTGGCTGGAACAAAATTTACTGCTCTTAAATAGCTAAGGCACCGCCCCTTTACCAGCTCCACCCATCTTTGGTAGCCAATGAAAAGACTACATACATCAATTTAGCCAAAAAATAAGGGCTTATAATTACAATACATTTTTGTCATTGTCTGAGAGAAAATAATTATCGTCATCTTTCTGATTTGTAAAATGGAGATAAAAACATTTAAATACTGAGGTAAATTGCACCAGAGAGATTTTCTATAAGTGGTTCTGCAGTGTTGTATGTTAATTTACTGGTGTTAAAAGACTAACTGTAAAACTTATTTAAAGTACATAGAAAACAATTCCAGATAGCTTACTTTGCATTCCAAAACTATTATGTTCTTTTCTTATTGAAAGGCTTGTAAAGCTATTGTTTTGTTGGTAATATTCAAAGATCGGTTGCTTTTACTAATTAACTTTTTACAACGCTATTGTAATCAAGTTTAATGCAAACAGAACCACTAAAAAAAGTCCTCAATATATCGTACAGTGCTTTAGGTTGTCATTTTTGTTTTATAACATTGTAAAATGTTACGAGTGACATGTAAAAAAATATATCGAGTTACAGTTCAAATGGCGAACTGGAATGAAACACATAACCATAAGTTAACAGTAAAAAATGTAAAATGAAGTGTTCATACTGAAGTTAATGATAAACATAACCATCTTAAATCTATTGTATGATGCCTTAGGTAGTCACTTTTTCTTTTATTAAAAAAAACAAAAACAAAAAAAAACAAAAAAAAAACCTTGCTGTATTATAACATTATGAAAGACTTTGATATGTCAAAACATAGAAAGTTACAATTCAAATGGCGTTTAAGAATGACGTCCATAGTTACAATTCAAATGGCATTTGAGAATGACGTTCATAGTTTTGTCCGCCGAATAAAATTCGTGCAATGGTGGGGAGCGTCAAAGATGATCTCGGTTTGAGGAAGACCGGCGTGTACCAAATTCTGTGTCAGTGGGGCAATGTATTGGACAGGCGATGCGTACTGTCGAGGATCGATGCGTTGAACACCAGAGGCATACACGATTGATGTATCCGAGCAAGTCGGCGGTCGCTGAACGTTGTTTGTCGGAGAATCACGCCATGGAGTATGAACGCACTAGGATTCTGGTACAGACGTCGAGATACTGGCACTGCGTCGTTAGAGAGGCCATTGAAATTCGCACTAGTGACGACCTCATAAACCGTGACTGTGGCAATAATCTTAGCAAAGCTTGGGAACCAGTGATTGGGTTAATTGAGAGTAAATCTAGCAAACATAACGTAGTGACGACCACGGCGGACGGAGCCTTCACATTGACGTCATCACAGACGCCGTCGCAATCGGTTCCGCGGCGCGGAGCGCGGACCGCGGAGGGGTCGCTCCGCGAGCCGAGGGTATTTAAATCGCCCGCTACCGGGCTAGAACCCAGTTCCCTTCGAGCCGCCGTAGGGAGCGGACCTCCGTGCCGGCGCGTTTCCAGGAGCTCAGTCCGTCAGTTCACCTGATGTATGTTTGCCGAAATATTGTGCCCGTTGGACACTATAGACCGGCAGTACACCCGTGGATATTTTGATTAACAGTAACAAAGATAAAATTAAGGCATAATAAAATTTCAATGATAGTACATTACATTTGTGCATGATGTACATGGCTGTCAATTGTAAGAATCGAAAAATAGTATAAAGTGGGTATAAAATCAAAACGTTTTGAACGCTCTTTGTATAAGAGAAAAAGGTGACTGTCAAGAATATTATGACGAGAATTATTTCTTATTTTATTTTGTAGTAGTGCGAGGGGTCTATAATCAGTTAGACTTAATATTTTGTAATATTCTGTTGGAATTATTATTATGTGAATAAGATTCCTGTAAGTCAAAGAGTATATACTGTATAGTTAGCTTCTTTGGTCAGAAAGGTAGCATTATTGCTCTCTCTGTCTGTGGCGCGCTGGGTGTCGCAGTGTAACGGTGGGAATGGAAGTCTTGCCTTGTTGTAATGTAGCGGGCAAAGTAGGAGGTTGAACTGTAAGCTGTGGGCAGAGGATGTCTGTTAGCGCGACTTGCTGAATAGGATGAAGATGTTCAGACTAAGAATGTATAAGGTAATATGTATAAGTTTTTGTAATTATGTTACTTTTTAATTTTTAGTATAAGTGTGATAATGAAATTTCTCTTCCATTATTTTGTAGTGTGTAGAAAATTCCATTTTTCCTCCAATAAGTTTTACGTCTAGTTAATTGATGTGAGTGTTTTGAAGTGAAGTAAAAGTGTTAATCTCAAACGTAATTGCACCTGGTGGCTCTGTGAGTGTATGTTTTAATAGATAATTTTCAATAAAATAATTAGGGTCCAGGTTAGGATTGTTGAAAAGTATGTTGAGAATATGATAATGATGAGGCAGTTACTATGAGTGAAATATCAAAGGTAGAGTGCTTATCTGTTGGTTAATTCAAATTTTTTGTGCTTGTATCAACTGTGAGTAGAGAATTTCAAGAGATTATTTTTTGATAAAGTAATTAGGTGATTAAGAAAAATGTTCAAATGCTTGTAAAGCTATCGGACCAAACTTCGTGGTCATCAGTCCGTAGCTAACAAACTACTTAAGCCTAGGTAAAATAACCTAAGGACAACACACACACCCATGCCCCAGGGAGGACTCGAACCTCCACGGCGAGCAACCGCGCGCTCCGCAGCGAGGCGCTTTAGACCGCTCGGCTACTCCACCGCGGCAGATGATTAAGAACGCTCGATAATCAAGTGTTTGAGTAAGCGTGATGAGCCAACCACAGTACGTTTCAACTGTTACAAAAATTCAATTTACTTCTCAGTAAAGGTTTTGGGATCTTTGAAGTGTCACAAGGATTCACTTCATTTCACAGTAAAATATTTATGTGCACTCTCAGTTGCTGTTCTGAAACGAGAGCTTAACTTCACCATACAAAATAGTTGAGGTTTTTCATTTTTGATACTGATGCTGAGAATTTACAACATGGCATTGAAGTGATGCATTCATTTTGAACTAATTTACGGAAGTAATTAACGGATCAGTTAGAGCTTCTTTTCATAGCAATGCACGACAGAGTTATCCGTTGCGCGGGCCTGACGCTTCAAAAAAAATCATTTATTCACATAATTTACTATCAGGGCTTAGTTTTGATCCAGTGTGTGGAACAGTCACAAACAATTTGATGTGCTTTTCTTATGTGTGGAAAATCTGAATTTTATGTAACCTATCATTTGTTATCAACAGAAATCACTGCTAGTCAGAGAAAGAAAGTCACACATACATACTCACACGGTCAGATAGCAAATCCCAGTTCCATCCCCACGACCAATCCAAAAAAAAAAAAAAAAAAAAAAAAAAAAAAAAAAAAAAAAAAAAAAAAAAAAAAAAAAAAAAAAAATTATACGAGGCGTGTCCAGAAAGTAAGTTCCGTTTGGTAATAAAATGAAATTGTACACAGATACAGAAGAAATTTTTATTGCACAAAATTCTAAAACTCTTAAACTACTTTTCCACATAACTGCCGAAATTTTGTAGGCACATGTCATAGCGGGCCTCAAGTTTCTGCATGCATCCTTCACAGAAGGTTGCCGCCTGTGTATTCAACCAAGTGGTAACAGCGCTTTATCATCGTTGATGTGTTGACCACCAGAGACAGATTTTAGGTGTAAGAAGAGATGAAAGTCGGTAAGAGAGAGGTCCGAGCTGTATGGAGGATGATGAAATAGGTTCCATTGAAATTTCTGTAAGAATTGTTTGGTCACATTCGGTGTGTGAGGTCAGGCATTATCGTGAAAAAAAATTAAATCTTTTGACGGTAATCCTCTTCTTACATCTAAAATCTGTCCTTGGTGGACAACATTTCAACGATGATGACGATCTGAAAGAACGTGTTACCCATGGTTGAATACACAGGCGGCAACATTCTATGAAAAAGGCACACAAAACATTGTGCCATGCTATGACAGTTGCCTACAAAATTTCGGAAGCTATGTAGAAAAGTAGTTTAACAATTGTAGCTGGTAGAAGCTGACCTCGGGGAAGATCAGTTTGGATTCAGGAGGAACATAGGAACCCGGGAGACAATACTCACTTTACGTCTTATCTTAGAAGGTAGATTAAGGAAAGGCAAACCTACATCTTTAGCTTTTGTAGATTTGGAGAAAGCATTTGACAATGTTGACTAGAATACACTCTTCCAAATTCTGAAGTCAGCAGGGGTAAAATATAGGGAGAGTTAGGTTATTTACAACTTGTACAAAAACCAGACAGCGGTTGTCAGAGTTGAAGGGCATGAAAGGGATGCAGTGGTTGGAAAGGGAGTAAGACAGGGTTGTAGACTTTCTCCATTGTTATTCAGTTTGTACATTGAGCAAGCTATAAAGGAAAGCAAGGAGAAATTTGGAGAAGGAATTAAAGTTCAGAGTGAAGAATTAAAAACATTGTGTTTTGCAATGGTCAAAAGGAGAGTTATTTACAACTTGTACAAAAGCCAGACCGTAGTTATTAGACTCGAAGGGCATGAAAGGGAGGCATCAGTTGGGAAGGGAGTAAGACAGGGTTGTAGCCTTTCTCCGATGTTATTCAATTTGTACATCGAGCAGGCGGTGAAGGAAAGCAAGGAAAAATTTGGAATAGGGATTAAAGTTCAGGGGGAAGAAATAAAAACATTGCGTTTTGCTGATGACATTGTAATTCTGTCAGAGACAGCAAAGTATCTGGAAGAGCAGTTGAATGGAATGGACAGTGTGTTGAAGAGAGCGTATAAAATAAACATTAACAAGAGCAAAACAAAAATAATGGAATGCGGTCTTAGAAAATCAGGCGTTGCTGAAGGTATTAGATTAGGTAACGAAACAATGAAGGTTGTAGATGAGTTTTGTTATTTGGGTAGTAAAATAACTTGCGATGGTCGCAGTACGGAGGATATAAAATGCAGAATGGCAATGGGAAGAAAAGCATTTTTGAAAAAGAGAAACTTGCTAACATCGAATATTAATTTAAGGGTAAGGAAGTCTTTTCTGAAGGCATTTGTGTGGAGTGTTGCCTTGTACGGGAGTGAAAAATGGACGATAAGCAGTGCGGACAGGAAGAGAATAGAGGCTTTTGAAATGTGGTGCTACAGAAGAATGCTGAAGATTAGGTGGGTAGATCGCATAACTGATGAAGAGGTACTGAACAGAATTGGTGAGAAAAGGAATTTTTGGCATACCCTGACTAAAAGAAGGGATCGCTTGGTAGGACACATTCTTAGACATGGGGGAATCGTAGATTTAGCATTGGAGGGAAGTGTGTGGGGTAAAAATTGCAGAGGGAGACCGAGAGACGCGTATAGTAAGCAGGTTGAAGTGGATGTGGGTTGCCGTTCTTATGAGGAGATGAAAAGGCTTGCTCAGGATAGAGTAGGGTGGAGAGCTGCATCAAACCAGTCTCCGGACTGAAGACCATAACAACAACATATTTTTGTACAATCAATATTTTTTCTGTATCTGTACCTGTTCGTTTTATATAACCAGACGGAACTTACTTTCTGGACGCGCCTCGTATTTAGTAAATATCATAAAATAGATAACTTTCAGTAGGTCCCGGAAAATAGTGGTCGTGGGTCTCCCTTTAGGTGCAGTTTGGCTGGGCTACAGGTGGCGTACCCTACGCCCCGTAGCCTAGTTTTGTTTCCAGCGGTGGTGCCTGCCGTATGCTAATGCGTCGCGATTGTTCCCCTTTGAAGCCGGCCCAGCGAACAATTGCGTGTGTGACCCGGTGGCCAGACAGCGGGCAAATAAAGCGGGAGGCGGCCAGGCGAGGGCGCGAGCAGCGGTGGGCAGCAGCGTGACTCACGGCTGCCCGAGGGACGAGGGCTGAAGCCGCGCAAGGAGAGGTGGCGTACAGCAGCAGCAGCCACAGAAACCGACCGCCGGTGGCGGCGGCAGCGGCGGTTCGCGCTCGGTCGAGCGCACCGCTACCACCGCCGCCCTTTGTGCTGATCTGAGGGGAGGCGCGCCGCCCTACCCGCCAAAACAGCTGGTGCGTCTCCCAGACTGCGTTATACCTACCGAACATCCTACCATCTCTCGCCCAAGTTGGAAGGAAGGAACATTAGGCCGTGTCCTACGTGAGCGACAAAAGCGAGCGACAGCGCGCGACATACAGCTACGCGACACTGCAGCTACAAGCGGCGACATGGCTGGGTGTCCTACGTGAGCGACAACTTCTCGCTACAAGATGGCTAGAAGAACCGATCAGCTGTTTCTAACGTTTGGCACCTGTAAACCGTAGAATAACGATAGCTCCGAAGTAGAGCAATAATGTTTTATTTATATTAGGTAATAAGATGTAAAAAGAGTGATGTGCATTAAGGCTAATTTACACGACGACACTACGTTTCATGAAACTGCGCTACTGGCCAGTGCGCATGCGTGGCAGGCGTACGCGCAACTCGTTGGTGAAACTAAATAGTTTCGGCTCCTTCCAACTTTGACGAAACTGATTGCGCGTGTTTTTAGGTTAGGTGGGAACCAATACAGAACAAAACACAACATAAAGGCGGGAAAGGAAGAGATAATTCGGTTTTTGAACATATATGCGATGCATAGGTGTTTGTGGGATTTTAACGATGAAAATTTCAGGAATAAGCAGCGGCGTGTTAGTGCTCTTGAAGCAATTATTCGTGAATTAAATATTGATGCGTTGACGATTAGTGAATTGCAGACTAAACTACATTCAACTGCAAATACCTATACAAACGAACTATGGCAATTGTGTATTTGGGAACACGGTACAGGTACCGTAGAGACGAATATTTATTTGACAAGAAAAGTAATGCAATTTGTAATTTCAGTTCTGGAAACAATGCTTCACGCAAAACAGTATCTTGTTTGTTTATTACATTACTAACTCCGTTTAAAAGGAATCCTGAGTTGTTTAAAATAGCTTATAGGGTCTTCGATCACAATTTCTTTCAACAAGGTCGCTAAGCAACCGAGCTGACGTCTTTTTTTAATCCAGTCAAAAACCCAAACACGTTCCTTACTCTTTTTATGTGTAGACTTATGCAACGACTTCACACAGAGAAGCAATAGCTCCAGCACAATTTTTTCAGCCACCAAAACCTTCATTCTACGACGACTACGGCACTTACAAAACCACGAAACTGAAGTGCATAGTATTGGCGCCGTGTCTACCGACATACACGAAACCACTTACGCGCAACTCATTTCATGAAACGCGTGTTGCAACCTAGTGTCGTCGTGTAAACTAGCCTTTATGCTTACACAACATCCCACCATCTCTCGCCCAGGGTGGAAGGAAGGAACATTAGGCCGTGTCCTACGTGAGCGACAAAAGCGAGCGACAGCGCGTGACATACAGCTACGCGACAGTGTTCAAATGTTCAAATGTTTGTTAAGCTTAAGGGACCTAACTACGGGGTCATCAGTCCCTAAACTTACAAACTACTTATGAACTACCTTATACTAAAGACGGCACAAATATCCATGCCCGAGGGGGGATTCGAACCCCCGACCGTAGTGGCCGTGCAGACTGTGACTGGAGCGCCTTAGTCCCCTCGGCCACCGCGGCCGGCACGCGACAGTGCCGCTACAAGTAGCGACTTTCGAAGACATGGCTGGGTGTCCTACGTGAGCGACAACTTCTCGCTACAAGATGGCGGCTACAACCGATCATCTGTTTCTAATCTACAATTCACCGTAAGGTGCGTGGCGGAGGGTACACTGTACCACTACTAGGCATTTCCTTTCCTATTCCACTCCCAAATGGAACAAGGAAAAAAAATGCCTATATGCCTCCGTACGAGCCCTAATTTGTCTTATCTCGTCTTTGTGATCTTTACGCGAAATGTAAGTAGGTGGCAGCCAGATCGTACTACACTCAGCTTCAAATTCCGGCCCTCTAAATTTACTTAACAGAAATTCACGAAAAGAACGTCGTCTTTCTTCCAGCGATCCCCAATTGAGTTGCCGAAGCATTTCCGTGACACTCGCGCATTGGTCGAACCTACCAATAGCAAACCTAGCTGCTCGCCTCTGAACTGCTTCTATGTCTTTCTTTAAACTGATCTGCTGCAGGTCCCAAACACTTGAGCAATACTCAAGACGTGGTCGTACAAGCGTTTTATACGCGGGCTCCTTTACAGGTGAAGTACATCTTCCCAAAATTCTCGCAATAAACCGAAGTTGGCTGTCCGCCTTACTCACAACTGTCCTTACATGCTCGTTCCATTTCATATCGCTCTGCAATGATACGCCTAGATATTTGAACGACGCGACTGCATCAAGAAGCTCTCTACTAATGCTGTATTCGAACATTATGGGATTGTTTTTTCTACTCATGCGCATCACCTTACACTTTTCTACATTGAGAGCCAGCTGTCATTCTTCGCACCAACTAGAAATTTTGTCTAAGTCATCCTGTATGTATTACAACCAACCATAGACCACAGCATCATCAGCAAACAGCCGCAAATTACAACTTACTCTGTCCATCAAATTATTTATATAGATAGAAAATAATAGCTCCCTGGGGCACGCCTGACGATACACTCGTCTCTGATGAACACTCGCCGTCGAGAACAACGTACTGCGTTCTATTACTTAGGCAGTCTTCCAGCCAGTCACAAATTAGTGAACCTATTCCATCAGGTGCTCTGCTCTCCTCTCAGGTGCTTTGATCGACGAGGGCGGTTGTCGCCCTGATTCTTTGTGTGAAGTGTTGTTGATTGGTTTGGCGAGCCCCTGGTTTTATGTTTTAACTGTATGTGACCCGAATATGCGACTTTAAATCGTGAAACCGGTCGTCGTTTTGAAAAAAAGTAAAATAGCTGAAGCCGACCCATTTATTAGAGATGCATCTCTGATCCAGTGTGGAAGGAAGGAACATTTAGGTTCAACGACCAGGGAATAAGGGTGCAAGCTTCCACATCAAACACGTTGCTCTTAATCCTAAAAAGGTAAAGCAGTCAACAATCCGAAGATAGGTTTGAACACCACAGTGCTTTACTAGGCATGGCCCTGTTTGGAGGTGGTATGCCGATGCCTTCCTCCGACCTTTGAACTAACTTACCCAACCATTTATAGGGGGACCTACATTTTAACGTCGGTTCCGAACCACGGTGCTACTCGGAATTTTTCACATGATCAATACTGCTCTTAATCCTATTGTAACCGAATTAATAAAAAATGAGTTGTTCGCGTGATGCCCATTGGACTGTAGCCTGTAAACTCGAGCCACGTCAGTGCTTTTGGAATAGAGCCGCAGCGGTGACGTGGCTCTGTTCTTCCCGAGGAGTGGTTTACCAAGACACAGTAAAATCAAGATTGGAGCAGTGACCCAGATTAGCCTTACGTCCGTGCAGAAGGATGGTGTGTAGTTCTTTTAAGCAATTAAAGTGAATTGTATACTTTTGGCGCAAAACACTTTATCCAACAGTGAACTGTCAAATGTCAATTGCGGACTTGCATATACAAACAATCAGTGTTTCAGCACGTTTAGTAGATGATACTTCAGAAGTAACGTTTCACATAACTATCCTGATTTTCGGTATGTAAATAATTACACTTCACTTTTATTTTTATTCTTCAGGAACATATCTATGGCTTGACATCTAAAATGGCATACACACTACTGGCCATTAAAACTGCTACACCAAGAAGAAATGCAGAGAAGAAACGGGTATTCATTGGACAAATCTATTATACTAGAACTGACTAGTGATTATATTTTTCACGCAATTTGGGTGCAATAGATCCTGAGAAGTCCGTACCCAGAACAACCAACGCTGGTCGTAATAATGGCCTTGATACGCAAGAGCATTGAGTCAAATTGAGCTTGGATGGCGTGTACAGGTACAGATGCCTTTACAGCTTTAACTGGATACCACAGTTCACCAAGAGTAGCGACTGGTGTATTATGAAGAGCCAGTTGCTCGGCCACCATTAACCAGACGTTTTCAGTTGGTGAGAGATCTGGAGAATGTGCTGGCCAGGGCAACAGTCGATCATTTTCCGTATCCAGAAAGGCCCGTACAAGAACTGCTACATGCGGTCGTGCATTATCCTGCTGAAATGTAGGGTTTCGAGGGATCGAATGGTGCAGCCATGGATCGTAACATATCTGAAGTGTAACGGCCACTGTTCAAAGTGCCGTCGATGCGAACAAGAGGTGACCGAGACGTGTAAACAATAGCACCCGATACCATCACGCCGGGTGATACGCCAGTATGGCGATGACGAGTACACGCTTCCAATGTGCGTTCACCGCGATGTCGCCAAACACGGATGCGACCATCATGATGCTGTAAACAGAACCTCGGTTCATCCGAAAAAATAACGTTTTGCCATTCGTGCACCCAGGTTCGTCGTTGCGTACACAATCGCAGGCGCTCCTGTCTGTGATGCAGCGTCAAGGGTAACTACAGTCATGGTCTCCGAGCTGATACTCCATGCCGTTGCAAACGTCGTCGGACTGTTCGTGCAGATAGTTGTTGTCTTGCAAACGTCCCCATCTGTTGACTCAGGGATCGAGACGTATCTGCAAGGTCCGTTACAGCCATGCGGATAAGATGCCTGTCATTTCGACTGGGATCCAGCACGGCATTCCGTATTGTCCTCCTGAACACACCGCTTCCATATTCTGCCAATACTCATTGGATCGCGACCAACGCGAGCAACAATGTCGTGATACGATAAACTGCAATCGCGATAGTCTACAATCCGACCTTTATCAAAGTCGGAAACTTGATGGTACGCATTTCTCCTCCTTAAATGAGGTATCACAATAACGTTTCACCAGGCAATGCCGCTCAACTACTGTTTGTGTATGAGAAATCGGTTGAAAACTTTCCTCATGTCAGCACGTTGTAGGTGTCGCCACCGACGCCAACCTTGTGTGAATGCTCTGAAAAGCTAATAATTTGCATATCACAGCATCTTATTCCTGTCAGTTAAATGTCACGTCTGTAGCACGTCATCTTCGTGGTGTAGCAATTTTATTGGCCAGGAGTGTATAACATGTAATATTATTATTTTTGTATTTACAGACTGTTCCGTCGGTTGTTGGCAGCATATTTGATTCATCTTGAGTGAAACACACGAGATAATTGTGCAATATTCTGCAAATTTTTATTTGTTACTAACCGGTTTTCGGCAGTTACGCAATCGTCAGGTAAACACTACTAGGACGGCTTATTATGCTTGGATTAAGGGCGCAATTTGTGTAAAATCCTTGTTGCAGCATTTTAACAACCTATTAGTGATGTAATAAACGACCTTTTAAATCAGGAGTAACCCAAAACGAATTTCAGGAACATCTAGGAAGTATTTCGTAAAGAAAGGTATGAAAGCAAAGGGCATTCATGTCAATTTCCTGAATACAGTGGGGGACTCCGTTCCTTCATATTCGTTGCAAAGTGGACAAATGAATTAAAATTTGGTCGGAAGAGCTTAGATGATGATCCGCGCAGTGGTCGGCCAAGATGTGTCACTACTCCAGAAATCATTGCAAAAAGTGCTCAAAATGGCCATGGAGGATCGCCTGAAACTGCGCTCGCTTGCCATATGTCATCACATTTTAACTAAAGAATTAGAAATGAAAAAAAATATGAGAAAGATGGGTGCCGCGACTGTTGACGCTGGATAAAAAACTCATGAGAATAGACACATCTGGTCAATGTTTGGCCCATTGTAGGAGAAACGAACAAAATATTTTTCGCCGATTTGTGACCATAGATCATACCCCAGAAACAAAACAACAGTCAAACCAGTGAAATCATGCTGAATCTCCGTCACCCAAGACAATTCTTTTGGGCTGGAAATGTAATGACATCTAGGTTGTGGGATGTCGAGGGGGATTGTGTTTGTAGGGTACAGAATGGCTATAAGAATAATTTCAACTTACATCAAACTTTCCCGGAAAAATTATTACCTTAATATTTGTACTATGAGTTCTATGGGTATACTTATTCCATTGATGAAACGTGGTTGTATACAATTAACAAACATTAAAGTTATGCTGTTATTAGATTTACCCTCTCGATTGGACAAAAATGCGGTTCATTGGGGCTGTTCGGATAGTGGCCGGGAATATTTGAATAAGGTAAATTATGGGCAGATACACAACTATATTTCATGAATGGTTTGCTGAAAATACGCTAACTTCTATTTAATACTCATTAATTCTAATAATATAATTATTTCACGTTAATGGAATGTAGCCGTTATGAAATGCTTCTGTTCTCGTAAATCACCTACTGCATCCACAAATAGCTTACGACTTGTCACTTCGACAAAGTACAGTATTCATTATACCAGGCGCTACACCTTTGGCATTGTATCCATTCACGTTTATCTTCATCTGCTACGTGACCATTTCTCCTAGCAGAATGAACATTTCCGTTCCATCGCCTCCTCTTGTTTCAGTTAGAACGTTTCACAGCCTCTCTTCTCAGTGCGGCTGCTCTTGCTTTAGAGAGACCCTATGGTTCTCTCAAGGAAAGATGGTTTCTTTTGCAAAATTAAACAGACCAGTCCTTTTCAACTATACAATTATATATTTTTGACGACGTTACAGCGTTAATTTTTAATGAAATAAATCGCAATTTGCGATCACTTATGGCTTCACTGTACTAGGTTTAGATGTAATACCAATCTGCGGCGAATTAAAATTTATGCCCGGCTGGGATTCTAGCCCGGGATCTCCTGCTCACTAGGCAGACGCGTTGACCACTCCGCCACCGAGGACACAGTGCCCAACCGGACTGCAGAGGACTCTTCCCTGCACGTCTCCCGCCACACCCAAATCTCCATTCGCCACACTATCTTTTTCCAATTACCACAGCCATAAGTGATCACAAATTGCTAGTAAGCAGGAGATCCTAGGTTGGAATCCCGGCCAGGCACAAATTTTCATTCGCCGCACATTGGTATTACATCTAAACCTAGTACAGTAAAGCCATAAGTGATCGCAAATTGCGATTTATTTCGTTACTTTCTAACTATGTCTTTGCAGGGGTGTTTTATGTTGTGTTAGCTAGTTTTTCAGTCCAAATCTTTTTCCCAAGTGTATTATTCTGTTGGCAAGAGAAGTTTCCAAATCTTGAGAACTTGTATTTGGATGTCTAGCCGAGTTACCATCTGCATAATTTTTGGTAACAGATTATTGTTTCCTATAACTATATTTTTCTTTTTTATGACGTCAGTAGAAACTCAGATATGGCACTTCATATATTTCACTGGCTTCCAATAGTGATATTGTCATGTACTGGTGGTTCGCCTGACGAGCGAACAACCCGCAATGCAGGGTAGCAGCGCATGGATGCATAATTGTGAGGCGCCCCACAGCGGCGGTTCCGAAGTCACCAGAGGACGCGACGAGCACCGCCGAGAGAGCGCACTAAACCGGGACTATTTTCCTCCGCACAGTCACGTGAGACCAGCTCAAGACTGCCACGTATCATTGCGCGCCCACTATTTAGGGGGGCGCAGGGCAACACTACGCCAGTTCCCCGCTGACCGCCTACGAGAACCATAGCTGAGGGATCGCGATCGACGCCTCCGGGGAAGAGTCTCTACCAGCGACGCCGCGCCTTCAGAACTTCCCGCGACGGAATACGTCGTCCGGCTCCGTCTCCCTAGCCGTTCTCTCAAGGCTGTCGTCATCTCCCTGGCTTGTACATAATTGGTGAAGAAGGAAACTTTTACTTGTTTCTTGTTTTTGCCTTAGTTTCAGAAGTTTGTTTGTTTGTTTAGTTTCCAGAAGTTGATTAGTTTTTCTTGTCAATAAATACAATTTCCGTACCAGACAGTGTCTTTCAGTTATTATCTCCGAAGCGAGAAAAAACAGATATGCCTTCCATCGCTGCTTCAACTGCCTTCTTCCTCCTCGACACTAGTCCCATTCCATTCAGCCCATTTCTGTTTATACACCCTCATCAACTGAAGGAAATAAAGGAATAATTCATTACAACAGTATTACAAAACAGAAAATCTTTTCTAAATGAACGTTATCCCATATTCAAGTAGTTTTCCATCACTATTCAAGAAGCCCCGTTCTTACGAGTAGTTATTCAAATAGCCCCCAAGTACAGTTGAATGCTATTGCGAAGGAGTTCGTCAGTGCGCTAACAAAAGGCAGCACAAGTCAACAGTGTGGCGCAGGGAGGATCCAGTATCGTACCTCAAGTAATTTCACGACTTTCATTTCTTAGAAACTGCAGTAAATCCCTAGCGAACACCATATGAGTTTTACAAACCGTTCAGTGACCAGTTGTGAGCCACTTACCTACTACACTTTAAATAAATCTTGCGTAAATTTCTGAAGCCAGAAAACTAAATAGACGTAAAACTGGTTCCACTCCATACTGGTGACTGGTACAGCAACTGGTTATGAATATATCTCAAAAGCCAGCCTCAGTTGCAAAGTTTTATTTATTTCACTGACGCGTTTCGCCCTTTAGAGGCAACATCAGATTATCTGAAGTCAAAGAAACACTTATTATGTGGTGCGTACTACATTTATGTAGAAGTACTTTAACAGTTATGAGAAAATAACAACTCTAGAGGCTTACAAACAGTTTAATTTAAAGAATGGCACCTCCTTCCACCGCCGCTGGAGGTAGTACAGTTGATCTGTGTGAGCTGCATAACCTTCTCTGCTGGATACATGCTTTGCAATGATCACAGTGCCCTGAGTGAATCGGAGCAGATAGGAAACCGTGTACCCTGAACATGCCACATTTGCTCCAGTCTGCTTCATCGACGAACCCCTACATGCTTGATGTACTGCTTCACAAGTATCGAACATTAGACCTCAATTAATGACCAATCTCTAGGTTTTATAGACATTGTTGTTGTCTGAAAATGAGATATAAATAAAATTCCCTATCTGTCGTTCCGTATCAATGCAGGCATGCCTTCTTTTGTGCGTCTGCATTAATATTCTCCATGCTGAATTTGTTTCTCAGGCTTCTAATCTTTGGGCAACTCCTTTTGAACTCGATTTACTGTCTCACAAGCATATACACCAAGATCATGAATATCTTTCATTAGGCCAAAAGAGGTGAAAAACTGTAAAGTAAATCTTATGGTTATCGTTCTGAGTTTATGAGTCAATTACTCCACTGTTGACCTAACTGTTTTTATGGACTAGACATCTGTGCTTTGCAAATGTTCAAATGTTTGTAAAGCTTATGGGACTTAACTGCAGGGTCATCAGTCCCTGAACTTACAAACAACTTATGAACTACATTATACTAAAGACAGCACAAACATCCATGCCCGAGGGGGGATTCGAATCCCGACGGGGAACGGCCTCGCGCATCCTACCATAGCGCCTCAATGCGCTCGGCCGCTCCGCCGTGGCTGTGCTTTGCATTAGTAGCGGTGGTTTCATGCGAAAGCCACTGGTCCTTTCGAACATAATAATTGGTATGGCGGTTGTACGAGGGGCGTTTGGAAAGAACGTGCAAAAATAAAAACTACTGACGTGATTGGGGAAAACAATTTTTATTTTTCGACAGTGTCTCATTTTAGCCTAATACACTTTGTCCAACGCTGTTCTAATTTGTTGATCCCTTCCGAATAATATGAATTATCCAAGCCTGCAAAATAGCTATTAGTTTCTGCAATCACCTCCTCGTTTGAATTAAATCTTTGTCCCACCAGCCATTTTTTCAAATCGGGGAACAAACAGTAGTCCGAGGGAGGCAAGTCTGGAGAATAGGGAGGATGTGAAACGAGTTGGAATCCTATTTCCAATAATTTTGCGACCACACCTCCTGAGGTGTGTGACGGTGCTTTGTAGTGATGGAAAAGTACATTTTTGTGGCCAATCGCCGGCGTTTTTCTTGCAGCTCGGTTTACAGATGGTTAAATAACGATGGCAAAGATGCACCTCTAATAGTTTTACCTTGTATCAGATAGTCGCTGAGGATTATCCCTTTCGAGTTCCAAAAGGCCGTTGCCATAAACTTTCCGGCCGAAGAACTAGTCTTCGCTTTTTTGGTGCAGATTCTCAATTGGTAATCCATTGTTTAGATTGTTCTTTGGTCGCAGTAGTACAGTAATGTATCCATGTTTCATCCACTGCGACGAAACCATACTTAAAGTCCTGCGGATTCTTCCTGAACAGCGACAAACCTTCCTTGCAACACTTCACACGATTCCGTTTTTGGTCAAGCGCGAGCAATCGCGGCACCCATCATGCAGTTTTCTTTCTCATGTCCAAGTGTTTATGCAAAATATTATGTATCCGTTAATTCTAGATGCCCACAGCACTAGCAATATCACTCAACTCTTCTGTCATCCATCACCATATCATGGATTTTAACAATAATTTCTGGAGTCGTAACCTCCACAGGGAGTCCAGAACGTTCAGCGTCACTTGCGCCTATATGGCCACACCGCAAATTATGAAACCACTTATAAACTGTTCTAACCAAAGGTTTAGAGTCACAATAATGCTTATCAAGCTTCCCCATAGTCTTCTGAGGCGTTTTGCCTTTCATAAAGTAATGTTTAATCACCACACGAAATTCATCCGTCCATTCTTTGACAATCACTCGAATTCCTTGATTTACACGTTTATAAACGATTTAGGAGACAATCTGAATAGCTCCCTTAGACTGTTCGCGGATGATGCTGTCGTTTATCGGTTAGTGAAGTCAACAGAGGATCAAAAGCAACTGCAAAGCAACTGTGACATAATTTCTACATGGTGCGAAAATTGGCAATTGACACTAAATAAAGAAAAGTGTGGAGTAATACACATGGCCACTAAAAGAAATCCGCTGAACTTCAATTACGCGATAAATCAGTCAAACCTTAAGGTCGTAAATTCTACTAAATACGTAGGAGTTACAATTCCGGACAACTTAGACTGGAGAGAACACATAGGAAATATTGTGGGGAAGGCGAACCAAAGATTACGTTTCATTGGCAGAACACTTCGAAGATGCACCAGCTCCACCAAAGAGACTGGCTACATCACATCACAGTTGTGCGTCCTCTCCTGGAGTACTGTTGCCCAGTGTGGGGCGCCCACCAGGTGGGACTGACGGAAGATATTGAGAAAGTTCAGAGAAGGGCAGCTCGTTTTGTTTTATCACGTTACGGGGGGGAGGGGGAGCGTCATGGAAATGTTGCACAAATTGGGGTAGAAATCATTAAAAGAAAGACGTTGTTCATTGCGGCGTGATCTGTTTGCGAAGTTTCAATGTGATTTGCAGAGCATCAATGTAGATGTAGAAATAAGTAGACCAATATGGCTGAAACTTGGTGTGCGTTCTTTCCAAAGATGCTACTAACTAAACAAGACGTCGATCAACACCGCCTAGTTTAGTCCCTTCAAAACCAAAACAACAACACCGCCTAGAAGACAAGGCCTCACAACTGACCGTGCCAACGTCACACCGAGAGGCCACGAACGCAAGCTGACTGGCCGGCCGCTACGAGGCGGTGGGTGTGCCCCAGCGACCAGCCAGTCAGCTGGTGGCCACGGCCTCTTGGTGTGACGTAGGCACGGCCACTTGTGAGGCCTTGTCTTCTAGGTTGGTGTTACCTCGATACGCGCCGGTGATGCCATCTCTCGGACTTTGAACGGACTTTTCAAACGTTCCTCGTAAGCAGAAACCACTGTTAGTCTGTAATGCTGCTTTCCAATTCTTGCTTGGTGTTGCGGTTACGGTTAATGTTAGGTACCGCTATTAAAATAGAACAGGTCTTGAAATATTACGGAGAAAAATAATTATGAAGAAATGATCTACTGAACAAAATATGAAAGATTCCGCACTCATTGTTTAGCGGTCGTAATAGTTTGAACAAAGAGAGCACCAGAAAGCATCACTACATAAGAAAGTGGCGGAACCCGAACTTTATCTGACATATTAGATTTCCGGCACTTACTTGGTCGCCTATTCGATGAACCTACTTTGATAGTATTACTGCATTTTGTAAGATGATGCTTGGCTTGTTTAGTGGGGGATGCATGAGCAAAATGACCGTGAAAAAATACTAAGTTGATTTTGTTTGTAGTAAAATTTGTTGAAATTTATCGAACTTCGTTTAACAGTGAAGATTCTTTGCAGGCATTGCAGTGAAAATCTAGTCACAAAGGTTACTTTAAATAGCATCCAGAAACTTCCATCGAGTTATTATTATAAGTTCAACAATGAGTCCAAGCATCATTTAACAAGTTAATGATATCATTATATAAATACGCTAACACGAAAATTGTGGTACAGATTACTAATTTATTCGTACAAGAAGGCCAATGAAAATTACATAATTCGAAAGATTGTTTGTCGTAGATTTCACGAATATAAATATTATGTGTGCATTTAGCCATTAAAAGTGGTAAAAGAAAGTAGAAATTTTCCTGTCTACAGCTTGGATCAAGTGCTACATTCTTCAACAATCAGCTCACTGATTCGCTATTCGCCGCGACCAAAGACGCTGTAATGCAGCGCATCTGCAGTATTAAAATAACGTATTAAAATAAGTGAATATCGAAACATGGAGTGCTCCCAACTCACTTTCTTGTGCCGTTCAAATACTTCATTTTCGCAGTGATTAAGAGTGGTTAAAGGAAATGGATGTTTTCATATGAATGCCGATATAAACGATGATGCGCCGAGAAAGGCATCTAGCGGTGCTAGGGTGGAGCTACGAAGTCGACATGTTGTCAGCTCTGGGATTCTGAATATCGCAGTATCGAAATAACATTATTTCTTGGCGTTGTATAAATATACAAACACCGAAAATGTAGTTCCATTTCAAATATTAGGCTAATGAAAGTTATACAATTCTAAAATGGCATGAGAAGTATATACTTCCGTTTTTATTTGTCGTTATTGTGTCAGGCATTTTCCTTAACACATAAAAGATACCGTTTCATACCTCCCAGAGCCGGTTAAATTTTACCAAATATCCCAGCGGCCTCCTATGATAATGTTGGCAACAGATACTGAATAGTCAGAATCCCGTGAGTCTCCATTTTAGCCAATCACTTGACAACGCTGATGTTTTCTCATGGAATCATCGCTTTACGAGAGCAATTATTTTTACTGAGCGGACGAGGGTACATACAAGAACCTGTCAACCATAACACAGGAACAGCATTATTTGTTTACTTCATGGTATGTACGATACACTAATCGAGTCATTCTATGTGGTTCGAACAAATGGGCAAAGATTTTCTATCGTGTAGTTGATATTGCCAACATAATCACGCGAGGCCTCCGACATGATACGTAAAATTTTACCCCCCAGTGACCATTGTACACACAATTGGTCGATTTTCGACCACAGGGAATACTAGTTGCTGAAAAAATAGAAACATGCTATTAGTGTGGTAGTGATAGATCATTGATTGATTTTTCCAGGGAAGCCAAAACAGTCTTGGATCAAACCGCCACTGCCCGCACCGAAACTAAGTTTATTGTGCGGTATCGCTCCCTTTATATCTAGTAAAGCCAACCAATGCCCTTGAACAGTGCAAGGAGTCCCTTTACCAGTTCTTTATTAGACACAATTTCTTCGGGTCTGGTTGTCCGAAATATTCTGTGCCTTTTATTCTCCAATGCAATGCATTCGAAGATTTGATGTGATGCAGTTTCGTCACCGTCATCACAGATCCTACATTTAGGGTCCTCTTCTGTTATTCCCATTGTATGTAGGTGTTTTTTGAAATTCCCATGGCCTGTCAGCAACCCAACCATGAGTCTAATCTCTCTCCTGTTCAGACCCAGGATTGCAGAGCTTCTTTTAAAACATGGCTTTGGTATCATTACCTTGCCATGTTTTTGTTGATGGACTTTGGTCCAATATTCTACGTGCTGTCTTCTGAGCCAGTTACGTAGCTCCAATTTTATCATTGCCTTGGTGATTGTCAGGACAGGTTTCGGTCCAATAAATGGACTCTCTGCCCCCATCCTGGCTAATCTGTCGGCATGTTCGTTGCCACTGATCCCTAAGTGGCCAGGGACCCACAATAGGATTACTCTATTGCTTTCCCCTAGCTCCACCAGAACCCTGTGACATTCTGCAATAATTTTAGACCTTGTTGCAGTAGCTGCCAGTGATCTCAGGGCTGCCTGGCTGTCTGAATAGATATAGATGCGCACACACTTACATGTAAGGGTAAAGAGATCCAAGAGCTGCGTCTGTATCGAACAATGGCTAGAACAAGAAAAGACGAAAAGCAATTCCGTTTTCTTCCCAGCTGAAGAGAAGAAATTGAAAATCAGAACTAGCAAACAATCACTACTCGTTGCAAAAGAAAGCGGTTGCCAGCGACTTTCTGCGGAGCTATGAACATAGTTTATTGTATCATTTTCCAAAGAGTTACAGCACAAAGATATAATTTTATAAATGGAACAATAGTTTTTTCTATCGTGCATTGGATTCGTTTAAACCAGCTGCGTCCAAATCAATTTAATGTACATTCATTGAGGAAGATGGACACACATTTGAACATCTCATGTAAATCAACTTTCCACCGCCATATCATCCATCACCCACCACAGATCCATGTATTATGTACAGCGTGTGGTATCTGCCCCTGAAAGTTTGAACGGTTGTAGCTCCCAAACTAACAGTGATAGGAATGTAGTTTAAATTGATTTGGACGCAGCTGGTTTCAACGATTCCAATGCACGATAGAAAAAACTGTTGTTCCATTTAAAAATGTGCCGTTATGGGGGAAACCTTTTCCCGTGAATCACTGGATTGCAAAATACGTCCGTGCCAATGGAACGCCCTTTCGTACGCCGCCGCCACCTGCCCCTGTGCTCGGGGCTGTGCTGAGTGATTGGTGACGTGATTGTATGCAGATGCGGGTGCAGGTGTAGCGGCGCCACGGCTTCCGGCGGCTGCTTGTACTGTTTGTTTACGCGGCCGGGCTCGCGTGCCGCCCACCGCCCGCCGCCATAAACCTCGGCGCCGTCGTTTTGCTCTCGCGCCGGCGCCGCCGCCTGACGACTCTTTCACCGCCAGCAGACGCTTTTTGCGGCGTCGGCAGGACGCTGAAAAACGCCTCAGCCAGTGGCCGGACGTGTCAGCCACCCAACTTCACATCTGCATTCCGCGAATGGCAGTAGCGATGTTCTCGCACGAACTACAACTCAGCAGACGGCATATGCATGCGGAAATGGTGATCTGAGTTGGATAAGAAAACGTGTCTGACAGAAAGGGCTCCAACTTTGGCAGCAATCTTCGGATGAAGAGGAATCTGGGAGGAGAAATCACGCACTCCTACCAGATATCCAGGAAAGATTGGGTATGAAACACTTCAAACCATCTAGGGGGATGCTGCACTTCCTCACCGGGCATGGACCCTATCCGACATATCTATGTCGGTTTAGGAGACAGGCTACGCCAGGTTGTGCCTGTGGTGCCGAGATATGCACGCCAGAACATATCATTTATGAGTGTCCTACGTATGACGACGTGGCTGCGGATCTCAGAAGGGCTTGTGACACAACAACACAGTGACCAACGGTGCTTTCCAGTCATGTGTGCGTACAGGGTGGTATATAAAACGATGCTTTATGCATTTTTCCTCATTATTTGTATTTTTTGTAATTTATTATATATTTGTATATTTTGTTTCTGTGATACATTTGCATTGTCCTGCTAATTTCCATATATGTCAAAAATATTGTAAATGTAGTAGACACGCTGGGTTAGCAAGGGCTTTGCTATTGTATAGAATCATCTTTGAGTAGGGAGTTTTTTATCGCTGGTAGCGCAGAGGCGCACAGCGAGAAGGAGTCGTTGTTGAGAAGTAGCGGAGGACAGACGCATTACTTTTGACAGTGCGCTCAGTGGTGTACGGAACAAGTACGTGGATTGGCACTAGTGGAGGAGACGGCGAAGAGGCAATATTATTTATTCATACGGCCACAGCTTAAATAATTAATAAATGCATCAAGAGGAATGCTGTGGGCCCTAAATTGTAATTAACATTCGTCGCCAAGAAGAGCCTGTGTTTGCCAATTGTTAAGTGCCAAGTCTTCAATCAGCAGCACCACGTCGCACATCAAATTCAGTAAGATCTGTCCAGTTTGTCTTAGCATGTACAGCTAACCAGCGTATTAGTGATGATTGTTCAATAGCGAACACTGTTATTTGTGAACCTGTGTTTAAAAATCATTACCCATAGTCATTGTCCAGACAGGTTCCTTCCTCATCCATTGTTTTTCCGAGGACATTCTCAAAGTTATAGAAAACTAAAAATCAGAGTCATTAAAGACAATGTGACAGTCGTTAATAAAAAATGTGTTCAGAAAAGTTTTACTAAACGTAGCTTATGCCAGTGTTGATGATCAATAGGTTTACTAAGTTGAACGAAACTGCTAGATTAACTTTCAATTTCAAAAGATATTTCAATAACAGTGTAAAAGGTTAATTGTTTTCCACTGCATATTATTTTGAGGTAAAGTTTGTTTTAACTTGCAAGTACTGACTAGTGAGAATAGTAATTGTTTACAAGTGTTTGAATGCTAATAATTCCTGGTTAAAGATAGAGTAAAAGTTAATCAGAAGGTTAAATGGTTCTTTTCTAAATATTCAGTGTTAGCACGACAAGTCATTAATTAATTTTTTGAGCTTGCCATTAGTATAGTTAATAGTTCAGTTACAACTTGATTATTGCTAAAGCGCATGGCATACTCACTGTAGAATAAGTTCTGGTACTTATATAAACAATTAATTATTTGAAGCTGTAAATAGTAAGTATTAAGGTGAGAGTTTTGCATGATTTGCTACATGTTGCATTTGCGCGGCTATGGCTTGCATTTCGCTGTCTTACAATGAACCCTGTGTTAGTAAACTATTTCTCAGTAATTAGTATATTGTCAGTGTCTTTTGTACCGAATTTGACTCGCACCCTCTGATTTTCTGCCCACCCAAATTTTACGTAATATTTCACGTTGTTAATTAACTTTTCTATTATTGACATCCCACCAAATTATTTGCTCGTACATCGAGCTGGCGACCGTAAATCAATAAGTTATTCACTTTTTCCAAATTAATCCCTGTGTTCCGTTTGTTCCGCATTTTTTTTATTTAAACATTGATCATTTTATTCCAAATTTTACTTTCCACTTTTTTTTAATTCTTATCGATCGTTGTTGTTTACCAAAGAGGTGCAGCAACGTTCCGGTTATAGCCTCCACTACATCATCGGCTTCATTACCGATAGCTTTTCCGCCAAATTAAGATAATTAGGCACACGGGTCATTTTTCTAATTATCATATTCTAACCGGTGGTGTAGGACAGGTAGGGTTATAGGCTCTGCCGAGTAATAATACCTTTGACCTCATAAGAACCCCAGACACGTTCCGAGTACTCGACGAAATCGCCAATAATGTCTCGCGCAAAGTGCTTCGGGACTTTATCCTGAATCAGTAACCGGATCTGACCCAATACCCGACTGAGACAGCCACATCTGCCATGCCGCCGGGGGATGGACTGGTCTCCAGCAATGGAAGAATCCGCCATCCCCTGGATTCGGGGGTTAGATGTGGCAAACACCAACTAAGACCATAGACGTAAGTTAGATGTACGTTTTTCTTAAATAGTAGTATAAGACACACAGGGGAAAATTTTTTGCGGGGAGCTGTGGTGTGTGGTGACAAAAGAAATTGGCCGCCCAGTGCCAGGGGCATGTTCACTGGGATTCGCTCGGTGAGCTGGCCACCACAAGTAGGTTTGTAATGCTGGCACACATGTAACACCACAGCAGTAGCATAAAACACAACACATCATACACATCAACCAGTGTAAACATCAACACCAGAAAGATGTCCAGTGGTTTCTGCAGAAACATGTAATGTAATGTCACCATTTAGCCATAAGAAATCTATGTATTATACTATTGCCCATTTTAGTCTTAGATAATGGGTTGTATTGTTTGATATTAAAATAAAGAATTTTTTTTAAATAAATAAATAAAACGAGTCGGTTCATTATTCTACGAAACCACAGTTAGACGACGAATTGTTCAAAAATGTTTGTATTGCTTATGGGACTCAACTACGGGGTCATCAGTCACTAAACTTACAAACTACTTAGGAACTAGCTAATACTAAGGACGGCACAAATATCCATGCCCGAGGGGGGGATTCGAACCCCCGACCGTAGTGGCCGTGCAGACCGTGACTGGGGCCCCTCAGTCCCCTCGGTCACCGCGGCCGGCACGACGAATTGTATAATTTAATAAGGGGATACGGAATCGCCTATCCCGGAAATGTAAAAATATTATGAGTAGCCTAGAGGTCGATCCCAAAGGAAGTTTTTCCGGTCTTTTCATTGGTGAAGTCCGTTTTCCCCAAAAAGTGACATAAATATGATAAATCACTCGTTAAATTTGACTGTTCACATCAGAAGCGGACACCTACATAAGACCTTCATATCAAATTCGCACACTTGTTGAATGAAGCAGTGTGCACCAATGGGAACATAGTATATGATCACATGACCTCGAAAATCAGACATGGGGACAGTATGTGCTAGGTACTAAGATTTATTGGCCCTAACTTATGTTTTTCAGTAATTTTGTATAGTATTATTACTAATAACCATATTAAAGAGAGTGAAATGGAACATAATATATGACCAGCATCCGCAGGAAAAGCTAAGAAGCGGTTGAGACAACCAGAAAAGTGGAAAATAAACACTGAAAAGAAACAAAGGTAAGACTAGCTTGTAAACTACACCGTTCTATTGTAAGGTGTGTTATACGAAATTATCACGTTTTGGAAAGAAATTCGATGTCAGAAATAACGTAAGGATGTTTACAGAGAAATCTGACGACGTAATATAGTGCTAATAATTTTAGAGATTCAGTGCGGTAACATTTCATTTTGTATATAATATTTAAAAGACTATTATGATTACTGTAGTTCTTCATTTTTCCAATATGTAATAGAGTTCAGAATTTAATACTTTCCACTTTATGTCGATATTCCTATAATTTTCCAGATTATACACCTGTAAAAGATTCTCGTCAGCAGTAAGCGAATCTCTTTGTATCAAAAACGGACGTCTGAAAGCATGTTCACATCAAAAGTGGACACCTACACGTTTTAGTTTCAAAGACGGACATCTGTATTTTGAAACACAATTTGAAGGTACTTGAGTAATCAAATTGATATTAGCCACGAGTATTGAAGTTGATAATGCTCAGATCAGCTAATAAATATATTAGCTCTACGTTTCGCGAAAAAAAAAAAAAAAAAAAAGTAAAAGAAACTCGTGTGACTAAGTCACACAAAATTCAGACTTCTAGGTTCATCAGATAATGTTCCTAGAAAAAGTAAAAGTGAATATGGGAAACGAAGAAAGAAGATTAAAACATTCATGATCTGCAGTTACCATCCCCTTCACAGTCTTCATAATAATCTACAAGTCTTCTTTTGGCACGCCTCTGCACCTGTCTTGCTTTCTTCACTAATGTCTTGATTATATTGTCAGCCTGCCTTAATTTGTGTTGATCTAAAGTCAACATAGCACGCACTGTGCGGGAACCAACACGGAAAACCATCTATTTAAAGCTGCTCGGGAGTAGCCGAGCGATCTGGTGCGCCACGTTGCAGATCGCGCGGCCTCCCGCGTCGGAGCTTCGAATCCTCCCTCGGGCGTGGATGTTTGTGTTGTCTTTAGTATAAGTTCATGAGTAGTTTGTAAGTGTAGGGACTGATGACCCTGTAGTTAAGTCCCATAAGCATTACAAACAAACGTGTTTTTAAGGACCTGGCATTTAGTTATACTCCTAAGATTTAAGTCTGGCAGAGCATCATACACACCAAAATGTAGTGTATTAATTCCGACAAGCACTGTTTTTGGGAGACGATGGCATATCACACTATTCAAGCACTCATTCGGTTTCTTCATTTTACCGTGAAGACATTTGAACAGAAGACTTCTGTTAGCCAGATCCCTTACAATGGGCTTTATTTTTACCATGACGGCTAATGGTAGACCGTGTTGTTAAAGGTATTTCTCTCCAGTTGTTAGTCCTCTATTGTATTTACACTACCTCGTTTCAAATCAAATGTTTGTTATGCTTATGGGACTTAACTGCGGGGTCATCAGTCCCTAAGCTTACAAACTACTTATAAACTAACTTATACTAAAAACAGCAATAACATCCAAGCCCGAGGTGGGATTCGAACCCCCGACGGGGAACGGCCTCGCGCATCGGAGCATAGCGCCACAATGCGCTCGGTCACTCCGCCGCGGCCAGATCTTTTCACCTTTGGGGCACAAACCATGTTCTGGATGCTCATGTGTGAATGAAGTGTGGAAATAGCTCAATAGCTTCCCTCGTTTCTTCAACATATTCTGTATTTTGCCTGATTACAAGGCCATAGCAGTTCGGAATGTGGTCTATCATGGAATCAGTACTCTTCCTTTGCCATCCAAGGTTTTCCTGTCTAGTTTTTTTTCGTTTCATATAGCACACTGTTTAGAAACAAATCCTAAGACACAGAGTCAAAGAGTAGCTTGATGAAACCAGAGAGAAACATTTTCGCACAATTGGTTTATAATGAGTTGCTGGAAAGCGGGATATTTGAATTCATGTCACATAAACGTACTGCCGAAACGTTTACGGTCACCAGTTAGAGTCGTGTGTAAGCACAATAACCGTTCTCAAAAATCTATAAAAATAAAATAGTTGTAATTCTAGTACAGCGATGTATGATACGTGATTTTGAAGAGGAAACTTGGCGGAATATAATAAGCCAATAAAACGAAAATTAATTTTTAACCCAAAATCCTACATTGTACCCCTTAAATACACTAGTAATAGGTGATGGTTGGAACAGTGCAGAGTGTCTGAGCGTATTTTAATCGTCTTTGTTTTCCTGCCGTACACGTCAGAAACGTTCAGCGGCAGGGTGGCGCTTCTGTTGTCATTCGTCTAGGCGCATCTCTGCTTCTCGCACACTGTGTCGTCGTAGTTTCTGGTACTGAAATGTTTTGATCTGTGCTTGCTGGCGCCGTGCAGGAGTAGCCGCGTGGTCTAAGGCATCATATTACGGACTGGGCCGCGGCGGAGCGCGTTGAGACGCTATGCTAAAATGCGTGAGGCCGTTCCCCGTCGGGGGTTCGAATCCCCCCTCGGGCATGGATGTTTGTGCCGTCTTTAGTATAAGTTAGTTTATAAGTAGTTTGTAAGTTTAGGAACTGATGACCCCGTAGGTAAGTCCCATAAGATTTACAAACATTTGAACATTTCTACGGACTAGGCGGCAGCTCCCGCCAGGTTCGAATCGTCCATCGCGCATGTGTGTGTGTGCTGTCCTTGGTGTAAGTTTAACTAATTTGCTAGTCTATGGACTGATATGGCCGGTAGCAGTTTGGTTCAATAGGTTTACAAACATTTCAACATGTGTTTTGCTTCCTGACGCTACGTGTAGGGCTCGTGCCTGTCAACTGCCATTTTTTTTTTTTTTTTTTTTTTTTTACTGTGTGCTTTTTGTCGCTTATTGCTTTTAGTTGACGTTATTTATTTCTGAATGAGTAAAGACGCTACTCTGGGTCCGTAAGGGGGTACCAGTACGCGAAACGGTCCGACTCACACGCGATTTATGCACCCGTGTTGTCGAATAGCGCTAGGATACGAGAGAGACCACGATGAACCAGTTTGTGCCTCAAACGCGGAAGTTTTGTATTATACACAGCAGATGTATTTCGCAGCATTGGCCGATAATGTTTCATTAAAAAAAAAAAAAAAAAAAAAAAAAAAAAAAAAAAAAAAAAAAAAAAAAAAAAAAAAAAAAGCACACAGATCGATTTCAATCACCTAGTGACCAATACAAAATGAACTGGAATACAATTTCAAATATAATATACAGACAACATACATTATGAATACCCTAAATGTAACTGCAACGCTGGCCGCGGTGGCCGAGGGGACTACGGCGCTCCAGTCACGGTCTGCACGGCCACTACGGTCGGGGGTTCGAATCCCCCCTCGGGCATGGATATTTGTGCCGTCCTAGTTCGTAAGTAGTTCATAAGTAGTTTGTAAGTTTAGGGACTGATGACCCCGTAGTAAGTCCCACAGACTATACAAAAATTTGAACATTTTTGTAACTGCAACGTCAAACTAAAAATTGCAGTGTCAAAGTTTGAAATAAGCGCGCTGCTTACAAACGACATGCAGCGGTGCTGTAGGGATGGGTGTTATTAACGCCCTCTATTAGTTAGATGTTCCACTAATTTTTATGCAAACAAAATAAAAATTAGAATGTGTTTTTACACATAAGGTATATAAGCTGGATAACCAATAAAAATGAAAATCAGAATACAGAAATATATAAAATATTAGGTAAAAGACAAGAGTTTGATGCTACGCGTCTTATGCCAGTTATGGATACTACTAGCGTAGTAAGTTATTTCAACAGGAAAATTGAAAAACATTTAAAAAAAAAAAAAAAAAAAAAAAAAAAGAAAATTAAAATTTTTAAAATTGTTTTAAATTTTTTTAAAATATTTTCAATTTTTTTAAAATATAGCCAGATAGGCCACATAGTGGCTCGGAAATCACACACGAGTTTGGCTGGAGCCCATTAAACCAAAGTAGGTCTCGTTGCGGCAAGGCCTTCTTAAGAAATTGCATTCACCAGGTTTCTCCTCCGCATGCGAGAGTATTTTGTTGTCGGCCACGTGCGTAGAGAGAATCATGTGGCAAGGACGAATAGCAAAATTCTGTATACCCGCTGAAGCGTCGAAACATCGATACCGTCGACGATGTCCTGAATTATTGTTTTAAGGTCAACAATGATTTTGCGTTATTGCTTTACACCTTATCTTTATTGTAATCCCCCCCTCCCAAAAAAAAAAAAAAAATAAATAAAAAAAAAATCTTCATGTGTTCAGATCCGGAGAAGGTGGCGGCCAATCGAGTCCCATACCAGTGGTCTCTGGGTAGCACAATCTGGATACCAGAATCTCATTCCCAAAGTGCTTCTCCTGCTTCTATGGGGTCAAGCTACGTCGTTCATCAAGCTACATCTTGTTGAATCAGGGCACCGCGGCAGTGGGGTACAAGGTGGGGGCGTTGGAGTTGTAGACAGTGACATAGGGCTGTGGGAGAGGAAGGATGCAGTCGGACGGATAGGAACGGCATATGTCTAGTTTGGAGACCGGAATACCCTAAATGGCCCTTGGATTGTTCCGTGTCAAAGCAGACGAAGATGGCGGAGCGACGGGAATTGGAAGGAGAGGAGATGGATCAGGTGGATGAGTTGGTATTCAGTAAAGGAGAGACGCAAGCCACATTGGGAAAGGAATTGATATTGATTAATATTCTACTGAATACGGTGAGAGAGGATAGATTTATTACCTTGATGAATAATGAGGTAAAGCTAATAGGGCGATAGGAGAAGGTGGCAGCTGGGTTCTTTTGGGTTTGAGGAACGTAAGGATGTGGAAGGTTTTCCACAGATTGGGGAAAATTGGTGAGCAGGATGTCATTATACAGGATGGCAAGAGTAGTGTGGAAGCAGAGAGGGCAGCCAAAAGGCGTCGCTAGATAAGGCAGCCGTGACTTGAAGTTCTGTTACATTTAGTGCAGAGCGTCTGTACTACGTCGAAGGCAAGGATGGGGTGTACAGGTCCAAGTATTGGAAGGCAGAGCTGAGCGGGGTTGTGGAGGTGTCGCTACACTCATTGACAGCGGGCAAGAGGGAGTAGTCAAAGTTAGGATTGTCTGGAATGGAAAAAGTCTTAGAAGGGAAGGAGCCAAACTGATCGGTCTTACTGGCATTATAGAGGAAAAGTCGATTATCTTGAAGGAGAGGATAGTTGAGTGAAAGATGGTTCGCAGTCAGGCGGTGAAAGTGTACCGGTTCTTGATGGAGTGGATGGGGAGTGTGGCGTTAAGATGGCTACATGTCTGTCACTCGTCCTGGCGGTTTTTTACGGTGAGTTTGCTGTGGGTGTGTCGTATTTGCTGATAGCGTCAGGAGTGAGGAGGAAGCAGAATGGTAGAAGTGTCGCGATACACAGAGGACAGTCTGTGGGGAGGAGGATGAAATGGTGTAAGATACCTTCTATGGGAAGGTATACATTTCATATTCAAATGTACCGCGAATCTGAGACCAGTGTCAAGCAGGCATGGGTCCTTTATCTTTCGTTGCAGGCTTATTTTTCGATGACAGTGCTATCGATATTGGTGATAGTATTGTTGCCGGGAAGTAAGGTTGTAATTATTGAGAGTGCAGACTTTTCTAGTCGCGCGGATGAGATTTCAGAAGCATGGGGAACGTGGTTGTGTGCAGTTGTCGTTCCGGTGGGATAGCCAAGGAGATGAGATTTTGAGACTTGAATGCTGAACCAAGCTGTTTGTTTAAGATATGGACACGAAAGGTGTAGATGGCGTTGGAGAAACGATCTTTTGAAGTTTTTATAAGGTAAAGTTTTTCATGAAATGCTTGGCAAGTTTCCATGGCACAACTTCACATTGTTAGGCTGACCTGATGGTAACAGTAACGGTCGGGAAAGATCTTGCTGTTAGCTTCTGGTCTCACGATTAATGCTAGGGACCCCTGTGTTAGGAAAAGTATTTATTGTAATAGTTTAGTTTTGAAATTGCGTTTTTTATGGAATAGGAATTTCATGGGTAGTGTTCTTGAAATATGGTATTGTTGTAACATTGTTTGTGTAAATCGAGTTAAATTTATTAACAGTAAAGAAATGTTTATCTTCGTTTAAAAATTAATTTTGTAGGCAGATTAAATAGCTGAGTTATATTTTTCTCTGAAAGATTTTAAAATCATAAACATGACATTTTTAGTAATTTTCATGAAGTTACATCAGTTAGAAAATAAACCAGATATTTCATTCTTAATAATTAGTTCGAGTTTCTTAAACAGATTACCAGTTTATCCCTCCTCATATTTTTATTAAAAGTGCTATAGATGTTTTCTGTAGTTAGTTTTCCAGTAGTTAGTACAGCAGGAAGCAGTTTGGTGTTGCGCAAATTTATGCAATAAGCGAAGGTGAGAAAGAATCAGTTTTTGTCAAGCTTACAGTTCAGTATGATTTACAGATTTCAGGCTAGGAAAATTCGCACAGTGTTCAGGTTAAGAAGTGTTTTCACTGAGTCAGATTGCATTCATAAATATTGCGTTCGTTACATTCCGTTAAAAATTGTTAGTTCAGTCAGAAACAAGTTTGTAGGGCCAGAATTATTAACACAGTGATTTTTATTGTCAGTAATTATCAGACAGTTAACTTTGTTACGACTTTTTCATACAGAAACAATTAGCAGTTTGTGTCTCATTAGCCGACGACATAGTAATTCTGTGAGATACAGCAAAGGACCTAGAAGAGCAATTGAACGGAATGGACAGTGTGCTGAAAGGTGCATATAAGATGAACATTAACAAGAGCAAAACTAGGGTAATGGAGTGCAGTGTAAGAAAATCAGGTGATGCTGAAGGAATTAGATTGGGAAACGAAGCAATAAAGGAGGTAGATGAGTTTTGTTACTTGTGCAGTAAAATAACAAATGATGGTCGCAGTACAGAGGATATAAAATGCAGAATGGCAATGGGAAGAAAAACGTTTTTGAAAAACAGAAATTTATTAACATCGAATATTAATTGAAGTGTAAGGAAGTTCTTTTTGAAGGCATTTGTGTGGATTGTTGCCTTGTTTGGGAGTGAAACATGGACGATAAACAGTGTGGACAAGAAGAGGATAGAGGCTTTTGAAATGAGATGCTAGAGAAGAATGCTGAAGATTAGGTGGGTGGATCGCGTAACTGAACAGAATTGGGAAGAAAAGGAATTTCTGGCATACATTGACTAAAAGAAGAGATCGATTGGTAGGACACATTCTTAGACATCAAGGAATTGTGAATTTAGCGTTGGAGGGAAGTGTGTGGGGTAAAAGCCGCAGAGGAAGACCAAGAGATGGATACAGTAAGCAGATTCAGACAGATGTAGGTTGCCGTTCTTATGTGGAGATGAAGAGACTTGCTCAGGATAGGGTATTGTGGAGAGCTGCATCAAACCAGTCTTCGGACTGAAGACCACAACAATAACAACGTAATAAACATTACGCAGGTTTTGGAATACCTTTGCATCCACATAGAATACAGTTAAAAATACGCAGCCAGATTAACATAACGTTGTACAAAGGCATTCAGCTAGAACAAATTCAAACACATAGCAGACGTAAATTTTGTAAGAGAGAAGGACAAGCAAAAAACTTTCAATAGTGTGGGATTTGGAGGGATGTGGGCTTGGGCAGCATCAGTACTTAAGGTCTGTTGGAGGAAGGAGGAGGCATGGTCAATGTGTATATATGTGTGTGTGTGTGTGTGTGTGTGTGTGTGTGTGTGTGTGTATGTGTCAGGAGTGGGGGGGGGGGGGGTGTTGCTACGCTTTCCTTTATTTTCCAGTAGCAATGCGTGGCCAGCTACAGCTAGTTGTGAATAAACGCCTACTTATTCTAAAGCGTTAGAAGAAGGGTGGCGTCTCCCAAAGCCTTGTCCTGAGGGCACAGTGTGCAGCTCCTCCTGGGAGGGCGCGCGGCAGCTGTGCGCCGTGGTGCGTGGCTCGGCGGCCGGCTGCCTTTATGACTGGGCTGATGGAGACGTCACGGCCGCCATTAACGAACTCGGTGTTCCCCGCGGCGGCCGGCGGACGCTCAGGTTTATGGGGGCTGCACGAGGTCTTTTTTGTCCCCAGATACGGCTAATTAGAAGGCAGCTCGGAAAGACTCGGGAGCCCACCGTGGCACTCCGAGCCTGGCACCCTTGCAAGAGCAGGATGCAGCAAGTCCGACACATTACTCCAAGTTACCACTTTGAACACTGTGTTGGCATTCACAGGGGCGAGAGTGGGAAAGCATTTATAGGAAAGCTAAGGAGAACACACACGTCTTCTCTCTGCAGTATGTGGTACCTCTCCTGAACGCTAGTAATTAGCGAGTGAACCAAAAAGACATTTTTCAATCTTCGGGTTTTAACCTAGTGGCGCAAGTGACTGTACGTGTAAACCATGTCACAGAGTAGCAACTAGAACGTCCATGAACTGTAGTATTCTCGCCGTTTATTTTATTCTATGAGCTCTAGGAGAGTTATTATCTGACTGATTTGGTATTTATTGAAACTTCCTGGCAGATTAAAATCGCGTGCCGGAGCCGGGACTCGAACATGGGACGTTAGCCTTTCGCGACCAAGTGCTCTACCATTGAGCTACCCCTACACTACACCGCCCCACAACTTCAATTCTGCCAGTACCTCGCCTCCTACTTTCCAAACTTCACAGACGTTCTCCTGCGTAACTTGCAAGACTAGCACTCCTGGAAGAAAGGATATGGTGGAGACATGGCTTAGCCACAGCCTAAGGGATGTTTCCAGAATGAAACTTTCACTCTGCGCTGATATGAAACTTCCAGGAGTGCTAGTCTTGCAAGTTACGCAGGAGAACTTCTGTGAAGTTTGGAAGTAGGAGGCGAGGTGGTGGCATAATTGATGTTATGGCGCGCTGTCGTGAGTCGTGTCGGGGTAGCTCAGTGGTAGAGCACTTGCCCGCGAAAGGCGAAGGTCTCAGGTTCGAGTCCCGGTTCCGGCACGCGGTTTTAATCTTCCAGGAAGTTTCATATCTGCGCACACTCCGCTGCAGAGTGAAAGTTTCATTTTGGTACTTATTGTTCTGACAAGGAGACCACATACGTATCGCATTTTAGGATTTCTTTATATTTATGATACATGAAGTTCATAAATTAAATAACAATCAGCCACACGCATTCGACGTAACTCTCAAACATTCTCGACAAAATCGACTTTGAAGTTTTGCAAAGTACGCATAAATACTAAAATTAAAAGACTTGTAGCAATAGTCGGCGTAGCTGAGGTGGTATCGTCCGGGCCTCGCAGCCACAGAGTCGGTGGTTCGAATCCCACTGTGCCACTTTTTTTTTCTTTTTTTAACAGGGTGATTCTAACAATAAAGAAGACAGGAACCAGCCACTTTTGATTATGTTATTTATTTACTAAATAGCGCCGTTACCGCTTTGGAACCTTTCAGTTCATCACCAGACGGCTATTCACGTCCACAGAAAAGTCATTTACATTTTTCTTATGCAGATAATTTTTCTTGTGGCGAAAAGTCTTTGTTGTGTGGTACTGCCGAAAAGTCAGTTCCATTAAGTTGTATCGCTGATTACTGCAGTTGTTGCTGCAATGTGCACTGACATTTATGTGGGCGTGAACAGCCGTCTGATGATGAACTGAAAGTTTCGAAACTGGTAACGGCACTATTTAGTAAATAAATAGCATAATCAAAAGTGGTTGGTTGCTGTCTTCTTTATTGTAAGAATCACCCTGTATTTCAATACAACAATGGGCTCAAAATGTCAGTTTTTGACAAAACGGCATATTTTTCCTTTCTCAAATTCAGTTATATAAAACATTTGGGGAGCTCTAATTCCACGTGTTGTCAGTTTTTGTTTATATGTATGTAGACGAGCTGAAATTCATGTCTCGTAGATTGAGTAGGTTAGATGTTTGGAAAGTATTAGTAGCTATGGAGATGACTTCCCAAAAATTGTCGTAGCTCTTCACAAACTGACCAAAGTCTACTGTCATCAACTAATGGTGAAGCCAATACTGTAAAAATGTAACTAATGTTTTTTTATTGAAATCATCATCATTAACAACCTTCTATAAAATATACAATATTACGAATAAGCAAAAATACTTGCACTTTTCATTAAAATTACCATTACATATTAAAATTGTGTAAGTATTCGAACACAACGAAAAGAAAAACTAATCTGTTACGACAGGATTCGCACCACTAACCTTAGCGTTGTAAGGCCAGAAGACTACCACCAGAACTACACCGATAGATGCTGCAATTCATTTATTAATTGGTACTTGCGCTTACAACAAAGCTTCAAAGTCGATTTTCTCGAGAATTTTTTTCGAGTTGAGTCGAATGGCTTTGGGTAATTGTTATTCGAATTCTAAAATCCGATACGCATGTGGTCTCCTTGTGAAATGTATAGCTAATTATGTAAATTTGTTATTAACGTTCAGTAATTATTCCGTGAATTCCTCTGCAGCAAATATTTCGCATGACGCATGTGTTTACGTTTTGTGCATCGATGTGACAGGAGATACAATTTATCGAGATAACCGAGAAATCGCCTACTATTCGGCATTGTTCATCATATCCATTGTTGAGAATCTGCATTCTTTTACACTCTAGATTAACAAGTCGATACTTTTAATTCTAACTTTATTTCATTTGCACACAGTCAAAACAATATTACGATTCCGATAGTCTCGAAATTGCCACACCCATACAGAACACTGTTTCAGGTATGGTTTGCCGTGATGCAGCAAAAGTTCGCCCGTACGTAGAAAAGCGTATGAAACATTATGTCGCAGCAATGCAGTGTAAATGTTCTTCATTCTATTCCAGAAAACTTGTCCATTTCAGATACATGTTACTGTTGTCTCAGAATTATCTTTATTTTGCAATCCCAATCCAAGTACCAGTAATTCACAATAGCGTGCTTGTTTATCTAGTTAAAGAATATTAATGACCCTTTTCCATTTATTTGAGTGTAAATGCCTTCGTGCGATCTTGTTAGAGAAATTTTCGTGAATTTTTGCCAACTTAACTTCCATTTGATATGATGCCGAGAGTTAAAGTGTAAATGTAACATCTATAGGGAAAATCAGAAGTACAGTTTATTTACTTCATTCAGCAAAGCCAATTTTAATTTAATTCATTTTAATAAAACCCATAGCATGTAGATTGTCGTAGCGTTTCATGATGTACACCAAAACAGGTTCAGAATTAAACATGTGTTGCTGTTGCTGATTGATTACTGATAAATTTGACCAAGATCATATATGACTAATATAAACATTAATTTTTGACAATGCAGTTGTTTCCAAAGAAAAATAGTACCGGTTATGACTGACGAAGATGCATGTTATCCTAACTGTACTCTCCGCTTATAGGAATTTTCGTTAACGTAAGAAATTTTGATCCCATACGTAAAGTATAAGTCAGATAATGACACTATCATAAAAATGGATCGGATTTACTGCTGAAGTGTCAATGTTATTTATTCATGACAGACTATTTAGGCGAGGATTTTCATTGTCAAGTGGGCTGTGGATATAATATAAAGCGGCGAGACTGCCCTAGTAACGTAATGGTGCAAAATGTAAATAATGTTCACTAAAAATTTCTACTTTTAGCTATGTAGTAGGTTTACGTGATCACCTAGAAATGATGAAGTAGACTCTTTCTTTATGTTTTATTAATCATTTACATTTCCAGAATAGTATTTTCTATCCCAGGTCTATGCAGGTCTGACACACAGTTTGAATCGTGTTATATCAAAGCATAATCCGCTGCATAGTGAAAATATCGTTCCGCGTCCGAGGCAATCTACTGTGGTCATTAGACTTGATACAACGAGTTGCTTTCGTGAACACCCAACTGTAATATAGGATACCGCAGTTGGCGCAGATTATACCAATGCTGAAGACGATGGCGCTAAGACTACTGACAGTGTTTAGATGTTTCGCAAGCGCTGGTCTTATCTTCAAAGTTCTACAGGACACATTAACTCTTCCCCCTGGTGATTGAAGTCTTTGTTTTATCAATGCACCAGTACAATTGTAAAATGTGGAAACTTCACCACACTGGATTATCCGGGATTCTGATTGACGAACTTGCTCTTCTAATGCCGCCCATTGCAGTAGCGCATATCTCTACCTACCTGTCAAATACGAGAGTTTGAACTTAAATAGTGGTGACTATTTATTAACAACCGATAGAAAAGCTTTACATGTTTGCACCTGTTACCGTCCTTCAAAGTAGTCACCAGCATTGTGTAGAACCCATTGCCAGTGATGTGGAAGGTTTAGTATACCGTTAGCAGTTGATAGTGCGATGATGCATGTAGAATAGTTCTTCTTTTTTCTTTTTATTTTTTTTTATTTTTTTTAGCTTATGGGACTTAACTGCGGAGTCATCAGTCCATGAACTTACAAACTACCTATGAACTACCCTACACTAAAGACAGCACAAACATCCATTCCCGAGGGGGGATTCGAACCCTCGACGGGGAACGACCTCGCGCATCGTATCATAGCGCCTCAATGTGCTCGGCCGCTCCGCCGCGGCAGAACAGTTCTGGAGCGAATGTCATGAAGCAGTTCCTTCATCTCCGGAATCAAATCAAAGTCACAAGGACTTAAATACGGGGAGTATGGTGGCTGGTACCGCACAGTAAACATAGTTTCGGTGCGGGCAGTGGCGGGTTGGACCAAGACTGTTTTGGCTTCCCTGGAAAAATCAAAAATCAATGGTGGCTGGTAAGTACTTCCCAGTCCCATCGAACGAACAGAGCAGGCTCTGATTGCGCTCTATATTCCCGTGCATTACAGTTTGTACAGCTTATGGGACTTAACGGGGTCATCAGTCCCTAAACTTACAAACTACTTATCAACTAGCTTATCCTAAGGACGGCACAGATATCCATGCCCGAGGGGGGATTCGAACCCCCAACCGTAGTGGCCTTGCAGATCGTGACTGGAGCGCCTCAGTCCCCTCGGCCACCGCGGCCGGCGCCCGCGCATTGGCGTGCAAAATGATGGGTGGGTGGCACAGAAAGTATTGCCGCTTCTTTCGCAAAGTTGGTCGCAGGTGATGCTCCAAAAACGAATAGTAATACTGTGAATTGACCTGCCGGATACATGGCTGCCACAGTTTGTCGACCTTCCTTGAAGGCTTTTACCCAACGTGGAACTGTTCTGTTTGGCAATGCCGATTACTCGCATGCCTCTTGAAGACCTTGATAACACTGTCGTGCTGTACGATCTCTGTTGTTCCTGTTTCGAAAACAGTGACGCCGTTACGTTAGACAGCTCGATCACAAGTGACTGTGTTTCCCTCGATTGTGCGCAAGCCGATGACGTGGGACGAGCGAGTCCACTTGCTCGGAGCGCTATCAGCGACAATAGTGGACTGCATTGTATAGTGTCTCCACTATTTAAGTTCCGGCCCTCGCATTACGACTATTTTAATCGAATATAGCTATATCCATGAAGACCCGCTCGGTTAGCTGTGTGGTCTAACGCACCGCTTTCCGAGACTGGGAGGCGTACCGGGCCCGGTTCGAATCCGCCCGGCGGAATAACGAAATGGGTCGGAGTGCAGGCCAACCTGGATGTGGTTTTTAGGCGGTTTTCCACATCTCTCTTGGTGAAGAACGGGCTGATCCCCAAGTCCCGCCTCAGTTACACGACTCGCCAATGTTTCGGAACACTTTCACACATATAACGCTATACGTAGACATTTGGAGTACACATTTCCTCCTGGGGGGCATGGGGTGGCGGCAGGAAGAGCATCCGGCCGCCCTGTAAATATGAACACATGCCAAATCCGCGTTTAACACAGTGCCGACACTGCTTGTGCAGGAAAGAACCAAAAAGAGACAGTCAGACATAGTTATGTCCACGAAGACTTGCCTCACACAAAGACTCCTACTACAAGTGATGTCTATCGCATAATGATGAGTGGCCACATCCGGAGTGTGGTGGAGAGTCGACATTGTACAATGAGATGGTCCATGTTCAAAAACTGTTTAAATGAAACTTCTTCCAGGAGCGCTAGTCTTGCATGGTTCGTAGCAGGGCTTCTGTGAAGTTTGGAAAGTAGGAGGCGAGGTACTGGCAGAAGTAAAGTTGTGAGGCGGCATCGTGAGTCGTGTCGGGATAGCACAGTCGGTAGTGCGCTTGCCTGCGAAAGGCGAAGGTCCCAGGTTCGAGTCCCGGTTCCGGCACACAATTTTAATCTGCCAGGAAGTTTCATATCAACGCACACTCCGCTGCAGAGTGAAAGATTCATTCTGGGAACCGTTTAAATGTTTGTAAATCAATTGGACTTATCTGCTGGGTTATTAGTCCCTAGCTTACTAACTAGCTAAAATAAGTTAAACTAGTCTCAGGACAACACACACATCTATACCCGAGAGAGGATTCGAACCTCCGACGCGGGAGGCCGCGCATTCCGTAACGTAGAGCTCCATGCCGTTCGGCTACTCCCCCATGGCCATGTTCAAAAGAAATGTTCAAATGTTTATGCTTATTGGACTTAACTGCGGGGTCATCAGTACCAAAACTTATAAACTACTTATAAAATAACTTATACTAGAGACAGCACAAACATCCATGCCCGACGAAGGATTCGAACCCTCGACGGGGATGGGCCTAGCTAATCGGAGCATAACGCCTCAATGCGCTCGGCCACTCCGCCGCGGCGATGGCCCTTGGTCTGGCGTTCTGTGCATAATGGCCTCCTCGACACAGATGCTTGTGCGACCTGTATCTGGTTGTCAACGAAAAACACATGGCGCGACTTTGGCTACATGCAATTAATATGACGCACTCTCCGCTTTATCCTCAGTGTTACGTGTTGGACACTGATCAACATCGGTTGATGTGTGGACCTGCTGCGGAGGTGTTGCTGTTGGTAAAGAAAAAAAAATCTTACTATTCTTTGTTGTACAGCTACACATGCTCTAGAACCACTGTCATTTCTGTTTCTGGATTAGACCTTTTTCCAACGCACAAAGCTAAAGCAGTGCACTGGATCAAATGCAATTATCTCTTGTTCGTTTCACCATCGAAATAAGAGTGTGTTTGAATTTTGGACGTTCCTGCAAGATAGTTTCACTTTTCTGATACGCAAATCAAGAAACCGGCAATAATATCCCAATTTTTGGGGTAGTTTTATCCTGCGTCCATCCTGCAACTTGGGTCTCCGGGTACGATAAGGTAATTTTAATCTGATGCAATACTCTTGGCTACTGACGTGACTATCTCATATAGCTGAGTAGCTGACTAGCCACGGGAAGAAAAGAATTCCTGAATAAATCTGTTGACATCCATTATACGCAAACATTAGGAAATCCTCTCTTGGAGCGTTTATCTGGAGGCTATGACTGCTCGGGAATGAAACGTGGAGTATAAGGTGATGAGACAAAGAAATGGTAGAAGCTGATAATTAAACGCGTAGGTTGCGTGACTAATGGGGACGCAATGAATAGAAATGTGTAGAAAAGTAATTGCTGCCACATTTTCAGTAAAAGTTGTAATCGATTGGTAGGACACATTCAGAGACATCATGGAATCAACACCTTAGCATTGGATGGAAGTGTTGGGGTAAGAATCGCAGAGGAGACGGATAGAGACACTAAGCAGATACTAAGTGTCTAAGTGTTCTGGTTGCCGTCCTTATGCGGAGATGAAGAGGCTAATAGTATAATGGAGAGCTCCATAAAATCAGTCTTTTGACTGAAGACAGCACACAGAAAAACAACTTTTCTATGAAATATTTCTAATTCATCACACTTATAATTTATTATTAAAGTATTTGTTACTGTACAGCCACTCTGATTTTCCTCCTATTTCGTTTTCCTTCACTCTTTTAGATTCGAAATTGTTTATCATACATTTTTCTCATTTTGTGTATTTTTTATTACATTCTGCGACCTTTTTTCATATTTGCCTTAAATTTTGATTTCTCCGAAAAAATTATTCAGTCGGTGCATATAAAACACTTTGTATACCTACATTCAAGGTTTTTCATTTCGTAGAAATTTGGAGAAATTACTGAGGGTACTTATAGAGTGAATAAGACTGAATGCATTTAGTTATATTGGTGTAGTGTTTTATTTAACAACACATTTTGTATTTAATCACCTTTACAGTTTTCGTATTGTTCTGTAATTAGCACAACCCCATTGTAATTGAATGATTACTCTGCATACGTGGATTTTCTGTACAAACTCATGTATGTCTCCCCGCGAATACCAACGAAGTGCAAACGGAGTGGTTTAAATGGCATTCCTCAACGTCTTGAAGGTAACAGCTTTGCGATTGCTGGAAAAGATTCCGCCCGTAAAGGATTTACGTAAGAGCGAGCACCTCAGACGTCGGGGTGAATACCTTCTTAATGGCAGATCTTATACAAAGACAGGTAAAGCAGTAATTTAATCCCCATTAGCCTTGTACAAGGGGGCGAGTCGGCCGTAAAACGTCACAGGTTGCAAATCTGCCTGGAACCTGTCTACGACGTAGTACGTCTGTCTCCAGTCAACATATTTATCTGGGAGACTTAAGCTAACAGCCCGATGCAGGCTGTGCAGAAACTCCATGATGAGGACAGTAAATAGTGTAGGCACTAACAAATCCTAGTCACTGGCTGTGGCAACAAAACTATCCCGTGGAAGCTGTGCCTTTTACAGTAACCGTCTTTTGTTCTTCTGCAAAAGAACACTAGTTTGTCTTTCGCAAAGGAAGAACAAGAAAAAGTAAGGTATGTAGACCCTCTTGTTAGATGCTGGTGAAACGAATCCAATGACTCTCTCGAATAATCCAGGGCGTTCCATTGACGAAGTGAAATTAATATTGATTCCGCAAATAAAGTATTAAGAATGTTAACTGATTCTGCCGTCGCTCTTTGGTACAAGAGCATAATAATAAATGACGGTAATGAGAACTACTACTGTGTTTCAAGCGAGATGAGCGAAAATTCGGCAATAACAACGCACCACATTATTGTAGTTGTCCAGTTACGTAGGATTATTAGCCGCATAAAAACCACAGAACCGTTTCAAGAAATTTCTATATTCTTACACGTAAAATTCATGGTTCTCTCCGTCAAGAAAGGTCTGTATAAACATAAGCACAGCTGGACACATTGTTTTATAAACAGTCACCTTAAAAAGTGACTAGTTTAGCTATATTTTATGGTTGAAGGTGATAGTAAATTCGTATTTCCAGGGGTATTTATGCCGACTCTCAATAGCGATGATTCACACAGGTCAAACCAAATGAAAACATTTGTCTCTAAATTATACCTCTGGTTATAAAAGTTATTCAATGTATCAATGTCACAAAAAATACTAGGTGTAGCACTTGATACAAGCCACCCGAATAACTCGACATCTTTCACTAAAAGAAGATAAAATTGCTATCAAATGTTCATCTGGAAGGAGAAATTCCAATGACAAGGAACTTTCGGCACCTTCAGGTCACGACAGAGTTGAGGACATTAATTATTCAATACAAACTTCCATTTTATTCCAGATTCCAAATTTCAAGGGGCCATCATTTTATCTGCTGGGTGGCAAATAACAACATGGCGCTGCAATCGTCGAACACTGTAGTCAAACTGACAAATGCTAAGAAACAAATGTTCAAAATGCTGACCACGTCTGGAATCTAAGCACCTGCTTAGTGATGCACAAGAAACAGAATTTAATCAAACCAATGGTAAGAGACGAAGGGTTTCATCTAATACAAGCACCCCAGTGGTGAAGGACAAGTTGACAATCCTTTTAGAAGCACTACAATAATGATATGCAACGGGATTATCATAACACAAGCACCCCAGTCGTGAGAGGGAAGGGGACTCAATACAAGCACTTCAAGAGTGAAAGACAAAGTGATTCATCTTATACAAGCACACAATGGTGACAGACAAGGGGTCTCACCTAAAACGACAAAATTCAGTTGAAATGTTGTTGAAATGTTTGTTAAGCTTAAGGGACTTAACTGCGAGGTTATCAGTCCCTTAACATACAAACTACTTATGAACTACCTTATACTAAAGACGACACAAACACCCATGCCCGAGGCAGGATTCGAACCCCCGACCGTAGCGGCCGTGAAGACTGTGACTGGTGCGCCGCAGACCGCTCGGCCACTGCGGCCGGCCAAAATTCGGTGATTAAAGACAAGAGCAATTAGCTAATCCAAGAATGCCTGTGATGAGACACAAGGGGACTGATCTAATATAGGGACTTTCCCAATACAAACACTCCATTAAACTGCAAGACTACTTACACAATAAAAGCACCTACTACAAGCAACCAAATGTTGAAAGGCAAAGGGGTACATTAAATAAAATAATTTCAGTGATGTGAGGCAAGAGGACTCACTTTAGACCAGCACTCCAGTCGTGAATGAAGTGGTGTATCATGAATTTCTACCACCCGGTGCAAACCCTAAATTTGCCGTTCCCCCCGATTTTCAGAATTCAGCAAATAATAAAAGACCTATCACAATGCATACAAATAATGGGCTAATTCTTAACAAAAGAAGTTAGGAACGATGCAATTTACTTTCTATACATAATTGTTTTGGGTCTTTTCTATACTTTCCATTATGCTAAACATATAATTTTTTTCGAAGATTATTTATATGACTTATTTGAGTTTTCCCAACAACAATCGATGCTTCTCTACCAAAGAACAATAATTTACTAACGCAAGGATCTCCGTTACACCACCGAGAGGCATCCATTAGTGAAGTAAACACCAGTAAAAGACGAGATAAATATCAATATGCAGTCCACAAATGTAGAACACCTGTATGTTGCAAGGAACGACTAAACAGATTGAAATCGGTATTTTGTACAAGCCAAGATACATCGTACATACACGAGACATAATTTTACAAAGATAGAATGTAAAATTGCGTCTATCGGCAGCCATAAGAATAAAAAAACAAACGATTTATCTCAGCTATACCATCACTCTTAATGATCCATGTACACAACAAAGATCATCTCAAATAGCCTCTACAGTCATAAAGAGACATCCGCACACAGTCGTATTACCGACAAATGCTGCAACATTTCTATGGATCGCAGTTGACGCAAACTGGGTATGAGTTCACTATAACAGCCGTTATAACTTGCATGATGAAAATATGGTTAGCTATAACCTATTTTATACACAACTGCACACACACACACACACACACACACACACACACACACACACACACACACAAACGCACGCACACACACAAACAGCCGTATAAGCGCTGAATTGCGATGTGAAGTCGAATTTCAGTGCATTTACCAACGTATTGCACAACATCGATTTAATCTAACGCTTGCTTATCTGTAGACTAGAACAGCAGAGAAGTACATCTCCGATAACTGACCAAGTAACAGATACTCTACCAACAGAATCATTGATCTTTTTACACATAACCTGTTTTCTGGGCATTTTCTCCTAGATCCGTAGACCTGTAAAACCGAAACATTCTACACGAAAAGCTATGTCTTAACAACAAATAGCTGTTGCAGATGCAGGCAATTTCATATTTTAGGTAATCACATCGACGTTGGAGTGTTTTTCAGTACACTTGATCCCCCTACAGTTTTTATGATCTACAGCAAACACCTCGTAAGGTTGGGCTCTATCAAACGCAGAAAAGTCTCTTCTCACAGAAGGAAGAAACCTAGAATGCGTGTAACTCGATACCCACCTCACGAAAAATATACTGTGCTACAGCAGCTTACAGTAAATTTGATTCAACTCTAACCCTTTTTAGGACAAAGCGACCTACAGATCACATCAAAACCATAGGATTACAACACAGTACACCCACTTCTAAAACTTTTTAGGACAAAACGAGCCACATCTAGTAAGACACACAAATGTTGCTCGAAATATTCTTTTTGCATTATCATTCTAAACGAAGAACCATTCAAAATCAAAACCACAATCTAGCCACTACTTTTTGTACACCCTAACAACTCTATAGCCCTGAAAATCCCGATACATGCTACATGACAAGTTCCAAATGCTTACACTAATTAAATGACAAGCTCAAACTCTCAACCTCCATTGTGGTTCAGGTAGTCAACACACACTGAATGCTTAGCCATTTACAGGCAGATATAAAAATGCAGCTCAGTACTAATAAAATACTGACAGATACATACATGTTCCACCAATCTTCGTACACAACAGAGCTACTGCCATTCGTCTTATGTTCTCCAGCAAACGAGAAGTAACTTTTGTATGTATAATTTGTACGCACGAAAGGTAAAGTTTAGAGCAGTGCTCCATTAGGTTGTTTATTTGTTACATTATACATCACGAAAAACGCACATGGTTATGTGTTAGGGCTGTGGTGTATTTATCTCATCTTTTAGTGGTATTTACTTCACGGATGGACGCCTCTCGGTAGTGTAACGGAGATGCTTGTGTTGATAAATTATTGTTCTTTGGTCGAGAAGCATCGATTTCAATAAATCCTTTAGTTAGGTGATTTAAAGCCGGGTACTTATCTTCGTTGGGAGGCGCATTTAACGATTTGTTTCGTCTCTAAAAGGATTTCTCTTGGCATTCGATAAAATTTATGAGTGTTGTATTAGTTCGAAATACTGTAGACTATTTTGGGTTGTTGGTTGTAAGGATTAGATATATATGATCTTGGTGTTGATCTGTATCATTCCTTGTTAGCTGTTCTATGTATGTCATTCAGTTTTTCAATCTAATTTGGTGTATTACAGATGTTTATTAGGAGTAATGATTTGTTATAAGAGGGAATATGATGACTGTTTGTGCTAGAGTGATTGTTAAATGTACAAGGTATGTGGTCTAGTGACTGCCAGAAAACGTTTCAGAAATTATGTCTGATGGAGTATGCAAAAAGATGCATTATCAGTCGGTTAGATGTTCGAGAGGGATTCACCAACAACGCAGTGATACCTAGATTGTCGCATGCTAGTTAGTTTAGAATATTAATAGCAAATAGCTGTCATGGCTTATTACCCCTGTACACTAAGGCGGGGTTGGAACACTTGTGGGGAGTGACACTTGTGAGGAGTGACACTTGCGGGGAACCCGGGGCCCTTGGGACGGCTAATGGCTTTTCCTGGGTACAGGCACATCAAGAAGTCTAGCACTGCTGTTGTCAAGTTTCCTCACTGTCAACATAACAGGAAACTCAGTGAAAATGCACAACCTTTGGAAGCTGATGAGCAATATAGTAACTTGTTCTAACTACATATTAATTCGTTGAGTGTTCCTCCTGAAAACAAAAAGGTATTTTAATAGTGATAATGTTAGGAGAGTTATTAAGACATTCTCTGCTACTACAAGACGATGACTTTCCACAGTCATACCTCCTAAAAGCATATTATTCAGAACACTAAGCATATCAAGACACCTGCGCAAGCAATAAATATATTAGGCACCCTGCACAGATACGTTGATGTACGACCGAAAAATGCTGAAGATAAATTCTATATTCTATCACCGTCATATAGAACCATTTTTACTCCGAACTTGGCATATACAAACAGCGAGAAACAAGTTGCAAGACTTCCAGGAAAAATGAAGCGAAATTGGCAGCCAATAGTTGGTTATAAATTACATTGCCTGTTAACTGTATAAATATAAATTACGGAATAGGCAGAACTCCTGTTAAGTACAGTCAAAAAAGTCTAAGGTAATAGGCAGTGGTTTACAATCAGATATCTGTATCACTCTTTCCTCAAGAAGTCTGTGTGAAGATTTATATTCAGAACATTCAAGAAAAAGGCTACTGTGGTGTTGAAACTACAAGAAGCAGCTCATTTACTCAGGAAGGGAAAACGTTATGGTTCCCGTAAATTTGAATGGCTGTATCTCTTATAGTAACATTCATTTTTTGATAAAATGTTAAAATCCAATATACCAGAATTTTGTTTTTCTAAACTCATTGCCAACTTTTTTTGTCGAAATTTTTGCAGGAAGTAGTCTTGACGTGATTTCATACTTCTAAGCATGAATATTATCAAACATATAATTTGTGTCACAAATAGCGCGGCCGGTCCGGTCGGAGGTTCGAGTCCTTCCTCAGACATGGGTATGTTTGTTTATACTTAACCAAGTTATTTTAAGTAAGATTAAGTAGTGTGTAAGTCTAGCGACCGATTACCTAAGTAGTTTGGCCGCATAAGACCACACATACACACGTAATTTATTAACTTCATCACCACATTTAAGTACTAATAATTAAAGAAACTTAAATGTAGAAATTTGAAATAAATACTGAAAACAAATGATTGATATTTCTCATAAGATGAATGCACAGAACCGTTGAATTATGTCTTGTGAATGTACCTACAAAATTTGCCATATGAAATTTGTAGTGTGAGGCCCAAATTTGTTTTTTCTATAATAACATTAAAAACATATTAAAAATTCAGACCTCGAAACCAGTGATGTTATGGACTGGGAGCGTTTTGTGTTGCTAAATCTTTACATAGTAGACACGATTTTAAAATTTGGTTGCTATCGGCTAGCGTGCCGTTACTATTGCTCCACCTCGCTCGGTGGGCCTTTCCCTGAATACGGCACAGGTAGCGGCTGGAGGGCGTGGAGTAGGGGTGGTGTATCCCTACTTCTGGAACACCCTGTTCACTACCTGCAACGTCCGGGTCTCCCCGCAAGTGTCTACACATTTCCTTTCCCTGCAAGTGTCACTCCCCGCAAGTGTCACAAACTCCACTAAGGCACCCAACTGCAGTGCGTGCGGCCGTTCGCCATTGGGGGTTCAATTTCTCTCCCTTAGTTAACAGAGGAAAGAATCTACATTTGTGTTTGGAGTAAGAAATTTTTGACTATATTTTGGGTAAAGGGCTGGTCGATCTTGCTTTACAGAACTGAAAATCGGTTATATCCGAGCTATCGGGCAGGTAAAGTACTACCTTTATGCCCTCTCGGTTCCATGGTTGATGTATTGCCGAATATCATCTCGAAGTAGGCTGTTGTTAGGTCATTGCTTTAGAGAAAAAAACGTTTTGGTGTAGACGGTCGGAAATCGGTGAAGTTATGATCTTAAATCATATCAACTTTTTTTGTTTTCATTAATGTGACTCTCCAAGGAAATACCGTTGTACAATAGGGTTTAGTTTTATTTAAAAGAAAAATTTTAAACGTCTTCTGTGGTGTTCGATTATAGGTAATTACAAGTTTGACCTGTGTCAGACTTCGAGCATTTCTAAAAGAATCGTTTGCAGTGTTTAATACTGTAACAGGGTAAGGTCGATAGAGACAGATTCTCTTTGCATGTTTAGTTTTATAAGATGTGTACTGCTTTAGTATTCACGTTATGAAGGAAATAAGAGATAAAATTAAGCTACCCCAATTCTCTCGTCTAGAAGAAATGTCGGAAGGCGCATAAAACCACAAAAGTGGTGAATTACAGGAAGACATGGAGGTCGAAAACTTACCTTCTCGAAATACTGGTTGGGAGGAAGAAGACAGCGCGGCATCGATCCAAGGAAATGAATTAAACTTCGGAACTTGATAATTTTTAGACACCTTAGGAGGCGAACAGACGGAACAATTCTTTATAGTAGTAAATGTTTGTTTTAAAATAATTGTAGATAAATGTACAACACCCACTCACAGCATTACACCAAATTTCTTTATGCTGTGTCTATATTTATCTGCAAAATTGCTTGTTGTACTTAAGGCTCGATGTATTAAACTATAAGTACCGATTCCGAGAAAACGTATTGTTAATGCAGAAATATAGGATGCCGCAATTAATAATCGGGTGTGGTGGTGGATAGCCTGGCGGCTGGCAGGGGCAGTCAATTTGTTTAAACAAAATTTTCTTGTTAAGTGTAGGTACATGTTTGATGTTATTCGAGGTAATTGTATTGTCCGAAGCGTGGAATAATTGGCTCCTTTTTTTTTCCAATGTTGGTGTAATACAACCTGTACGTCGATAAGTAATAACTTTTGTATATTCTAGTTCGAGTCCCGGACTAGGTGGCGTGTGGGCGGCAATATTTAGGACTGTTGGTGGGGTGGAGCTGGGGGCTTGAGTGGGCGGTTAAATTTTTCAAAATTAATTTGATATACAAATTTAATAAAATCAATCGGGGACGGCGGCTATGCTCGCGCTGCCCTGTGACCGCGCCTGATATATTTCGGTCGGTTGTGCAAACATCGGCCGGTAGTTCACAGCCATAGATATGAGGTGTATCATGCGCTTTCTCCTCCTGCCCACAGGCATTTGAATCTTAAGTTATGGCGAATATTACGCTCCAAACTCGTAGCCGTTTGCGAAACATATATCATATAATTAGACTGTGTAAGTACGGATCTACCTGTAGTCTGGGGCAACGTTCCAGAGATAAATTAAATTGGTCCCAATCCCCCGGTTCCGACCAAGGTTTTCGGGAGGGTTTTCCTTGGTTGTAAGGCGTATGCCGGAACTGGTAAGCCCCTCCCACTCATTCCCAATTGGGATCCCCCTTTGCCCCACTATCAGCTTGTCTGATAATTGGCCGAATAAAACCGCGACTCTATGCGCCGGATCTCAAACAGCCCGCTCCACTCTTCGGAGTGAAGAATGGAAATGAACAAGGGGAGGGGGGACGGATCTCTCGAAGGTGGGGGCGGCGACAGGGTCGGGTGTGGGAGGTCGTTGGCGACTTGCGATTAAGTAACTCAAAATTAATTTGATATACATATTTAATAAATTTAATCTGGGGCGGTGGTGTGAGATGGCTGGCGGCGGTGGTGAACAGGTCTGGACATGTCGGGAGTGACTCTGGCTGACGACGGGGGCGGCGGGGATGGGTTTCTCCGGCCGCCATCTTGAATTTTGGCGCACGCCACTCGGTAAATTACTTCTGACGTATGCTATATAATTCTGCGGGATAATAGACATGAAAATATGTATACGTAACACTACAACAAACATCTTTTCCACTGAATACTGCAAACGGTAATTGTTAGGTGTGCTGAGTAAAGCTGTGCTGTGAAGTTTTCGTACCTGCAATCAGAGAATTTAAATCTGAATAGAATACTTACTGAAACACTTCAGGATATGATTTTAAAAGCAAACATTTTAAGAATTGCAAAAAAGGGAGTCCCCCGTTATCATGAGTTCCACAGAACATCTCACTGGTACTCCAGGACACTGATACTGTGTTCAGGAATTATTATTCTTTCAGAACAGCATTCGATGACTTACCTTTCTCAACCTGCAATTTTATTCCATGTACAGAGTTACGTATTACTTTATTGCTGTCTGCAGTGGTAGAATGTGACTCATTCAGTTAATGTTACATCTGATCCCTGATGTGATGATACCTATAACAACATGACTATTTATGTAAGATAGAAAGTGAAATGTGGTGGGCTTGTACACCTGAAAGAAGAGGTCGATTATGTTTTGATGACCCCTGATAGCTAATGAGAAATAGCAGGTGTAGTGACAATGTTTTCAACAGTTTAGCGTAGTGACACATCAGCCAGAGCGCCATCTGTGTGTACCCTTTACATTTACAGTGATGTCAACGTGTGAAGCAAACAAGCGCCATGTCACGGACCAGAACTCTTGCTTCCCCCATCAGAGTGAGCGAGTCTGAAAGGGATGAAATTGTGGCCTTCCGAGTGTCGTACAAGCTGGACGTGCCTCCTCAGTTGTGCAATGACGCTGGTTGCAGTGGTCACGTGAATATCCTCACACCCTAGACGAGGTCCTGAACGTCGGTGCAGCGCAGTCGTCCGGCGAGATCGGCATGTTGTTAGAGTAGCAGTGGCATTGAGCCCAGAAGTGTCAACAGGAACTGTTGTCATACAGTTACTAGAAGTGGGCATGAACATCTCTAGCCCATCTTCCATTAACCCCACAGCAGCAATGAGCACGGCATGACTTGTGCAGTCAGAGGATCACGTGGAAGACGAATAGTGTGAGCCCTCGTTTTCAGCGATGAAAGCAGATTGTGGTTGCGTGCAAGTGATGGTCGTTTGCGCTTATGACATAGACTGGGCGAGCGCTGTATCGTAGAGTGTATTCGTACAAGAACTCAAAGACTGGCCCATCCCAGCCCTTACGATTTGTGGTACGATAAGCTAGAACTCCAGTTCACGTTTGGTGTTCGTGGAGGAAACGCTGACCTGCACTTGAAAGTCCAGAATGTAGTAAGACTCCAACGGATAATGCTCGCACGCACACACACACACACACACACACACACACACACACTGCGCCTGAAACTAAACATGCTCTGCAAGATGTGCAACAACTTCCCTAAGCAGCATAATCTCTGGACTTGTCTCCAATCGAGCATGTGTGGGATATGATGGGAGGACTACTGACATGTGCGATTCGTCAACGCACAAATCTTTGCAGAATTATGTGAAAGGTCGAGCATTCATAGGATAATGTATCCCAAGACATGTGAAGTTGTGATAAAGTTTTCTAAATGAACTGTGTCAATGAGGCAGGACGTGTGCACCAGCCTTGTAATTAATTATTTAGAGGTGGGAAAACCCCATACAGATTGTCTACAAATTATAAAAGTATTTTTAAGAGGTCGAAGAAAGAAGCATCAATAGCACCAATTGCGTGGTTTTTGACAGTTACTGACTGGTTTTGATAAACTAACAGGTTTAAACAAGAAGAATCACAGGTTATCCTCATTTGCACTGCCTCAGATATCCAATTTACTAAGATTGTAACTTCAGTTGCTTCTGCCAATATGTTAACTGCCACCTTTCGGGACGCACAGGTCACAAAGCTTACTTACTATGCACTGATGTCTTATAGAACAATATGCAGATGGACTCCTTACTAATGTGAAATGTATTAATTGCACAAAAGATGTGTGGGGATTCACACATATATTCCTTACAAGCATCTCTTTAAGAAGTTGCACAAGTTAAAACTTAGCAGCACATATACTCCCTTGCATTTAAATTGTTTTCAACGACGAACGTGGGTTTTAAAGTAACAAAATGGAAGGAAAAATTATCTCCTCTTGAAAGACTCGAACATCCGCACGAGTGGGATAAAATAAGCGACTATAAAACTTTTTGACGATCTACCTAAGAAAATAAAAATCTCACAAAAATCAGAGGTTTTCATCATATAAATAAAATATGTTTCTCCTTAAAATCTCCACCTGTATGACAGAGAAATTATGGAAAATAAATTGTTATTTTTCTAGACAAAGCTGAACAGCACTTAGCTACGTATATCATTTGAGTGTGTGTACAACGTTTGTCTTGCTGTTACTTTCCACATCACAAATTTTATCTGTAGAACAAATAACTAAATGTTTTAATAGCCCTGAAAATAACTACTGAAATAGAAATTAAGAAATGGATCTGAATGAGTTTGGGATAATATTTTTGCAGCAACTGAGTGTTAAAAAAATTAACGATATATTTTCTTGTGATTTACCCTAAATACCATAAACAATTATATTCATGAAAATTATATGACAAAGTAAGAAGCACTAAATTGTTTGTGTGGACATTGCCCAACTAGACTTTCGAAAGCCCCTATATGTTTTTCAATTTCTTATCAGAAAATATACAAGATCTGCTTCAACATCTGAAAGCCATTTATTTCTTCCTGAAGAAGTGAAATAAAATTAAACTAAAAGTAGGAACAGTGAAATTTTACGAGGCAAATATTGCAGAGTAAATGTACAACTGTCAATTTCAGTTACATAAACATTGTTCATTCGTTACTAACTCCTTATCGTTTATTAAAACATAGCAATAAATTCAAAATAGTTTTATTTGCAAATCATTTCTGGCTCTGGACTTATGTCAAAAGAAAAAATAAAAGACTTTTTAATGTTCATTTCAGATTTTTATTTTCTAATAAATAGTACAGCACAAACCACTCGTAAATTAAGTACAGTTATAAATTTTACAAAATGCTATACATAATTTGTACTATATCTACAAACCTGATACAAAGCCTGTGTAATATATTCCAAACACAGATGGCAAGAAGCGTTTACAACATTTTGTATAAAAGGAAATCAGTCTGCAGAGTGCGCTGATAAGTACAAAGCGTGTACAGCACACAATACTGTTATGGCCAGTTTATGTTTCCAGGCATTTGGGCTACACACTGAAGTTCTACAAGCGTCTGTCGTTGTAGGTGATCAGTTTACTCTCACAGGTGAAGTCCACGTAAGGGTGACTCTGGACGGTGGTCTGTAACTTCGACATGCACGTCTCACAGTGCACTTCTAGAGGGTCAGATGGAAAGTGATTCAAAGCAACTGTTCTCATTACCTGGGGTCACGAATAATCATGATAAGCTAAGTGCTTTTGGGCAACAACTCACAAACATGTCTTCAATTACAGTAGTTACACATTTCATGAAACAATGGCATGGTAAAGACTTTGTCTTCGAGACAATGTATGCTATTCACAACGCAGAGAACAAGTTTTCTAAACTACTGTAGTGAGAATGTAGTGCATAGTCGATGTGATACATAACGTATATGTATCAATATTTGTATTCAGTATTCTTAAACGTTATTCAGGAAGCAGAAAGAGTTTGTAATATACTTTCTCTGCTAGTAGCTATTTTTTTAACATTTGAAAAAAGTTATTGAGGTTTGTGGCTGTGAGTTTGTGATAAACGGTTTGTTTTCTTCACAAGGGGTAATTAATCGTAAGATGGAAATGGGAGACAATTTTACATGACATGATGATTTAAAGCACATTAAAAAAATCTCTGCTGTCAACTTCATGGCCAGTCAACCGAATAAGTTAATACACATTCCTGAAAAATTTCATAACAAAGTGAGAATGTAGTTATGAAGCAGTAAAATATGTATTACTGCGACACAAGAAGAAACCGCATATAATTGTGATGGTTATCATTGCAAGTGTTATACATCAGACAATATGAATAGCTCCCTTAGACTGTTCGCGGATGATGCTGTCGTTTATCGGTTAGTGAAGTCAACAGAGGATCAAAAGCAACTGCAAAGCGATTTAGACAAAATTTCTACTTGGTGGGAAAATTGGCAATTGACACTAAATAAAGAAAAGTGTGAAGTAATACACATGACCACTAAAGGAAATCCAATGAACTTCAATTACGCGATAAATCAGTCAAACATTAAGGTCGTAAATTCTACCAAATACCTAGGAGTATCAAAAGTTACGTTTCATTGGCAGAACGCTTCGAAGATGCACCAGCTCCACCAAAGAGACTGTCTACATCACACTTGTGCGTCCTCTCCTGGAGTACTGTTGCCCCTTGTGGGACCCTCACCAGGTGGGACTGACGGAAGATAAGGTTCAGAGAAGGGCAGATCGTTTTGTTTTATCACGTTACGGGGGGGAAAGCGTCACGGAAATGTTGCACGAATTGGGGTGAAAATCCTTAAAAGAAAGACGTTATTCATTGCGGCGTGATCTGTTTGCGAAGTTTCAATCACCGACTTTTACTTATAAATGTGAAAATATTTTGCTAGCACCCACCTACTTAGGGAGACATGACCATCCCAAAAAAATAAGAGATATCAGATCGAAAACGGAACGATTTAGGTGTTCTTTCTTCCCGCGCGCTATTAGAGAATGGAACGGGGGAGAAAAGTTATTTAAGTGGTTAATGAACACTCTGCCAGGCACTTAAATGTGATTTGCAGAGTATCTATGTATATGTAGATGTAGATCTTTATTGAAAAAGATAACTGCAAATTGTACGAATTTGAACCCAAAATTTATTTAGAAACTAGCATCTTTTTATTAATTTTTAAGCCATTTTATTTAAACCTTCATAAAGCTCATGCATATGGTTGCAAGTTTGACTCTTACATACTTCCTCAGTTTACTTTGTATAAAAGGAATTATCTTCTTCAATGTTACATAAATCGTGAATACATAATTAACAAATTACATCTGCAAGGCAGTCGGATTACAATATCCTCGACAAAAATATGAAGCCTTCAGACAGTCACATTCGGAAATTTTAATAGGAGAAAGGACAGATAGGACAGATGTCTTCTTTATGTTCCTTGAAAATAAAAAAATTATGGTTTTGTATTTTATGTATCTGTGAAACAAAACTATAACTTTAAACCCACTAGGTCTCCCACTTGGCAGCCACCGTGAGAAAATTTTTTAAATCATTCTGAAGTTCATTACTGCTGTTTGTTTATCTCTTCATACTAACAAGGTTTGAGTCTTCACGTTTCAGCTATAAATTAGTCTGGAATTATATTAGAGACTTTAGAGTGATTGCATTCAATTAGACCGAACATATTTGATAGTGTCAGCAATTTTGTTTTAAACATAGTCTCAAAGTGACAGGAGAAATAATACATCAGGCTTTGGCAAGTTTGTGTCACCTGTAATGTGATATCAATAAGAACATTATGAATCTCGTTATATGGACATAAATTATGGTAATTGGTTAGCGAAGATTCCTTCTCAGCTGAAATCTGTGTGGCTCCACAGTAAGGTGCTTAATTACACTAATTTGTCATGTATTAGTTGTGTTCGGAGTGACTGTCCTTTGTGGAACTGTAGTTTCTGCCACAACTACAAGGAATGGGCATATGTCAGAACAGTGTCTGTAGATCTATGACATAGCTTGTACTTTTCAATAAGAGGTTTTTTTTTTCTTGGCATTTGTGACGTGACTTCCAGGTGCACACATGGACAAGATATTCACACACTTCAGACTCAACAGAGCAAGCGTACACCAGTGTACAAAACATCTCACATGCAGTTATGTAAGTGAGAGTGCACAAGTGGATGCTGTATATGAATTAGCGATCACTTAGTTTTAGGTCTGCAGGTAACAATCATCAGGCCAGTAGAACTCTTTACTTTATTCATCACAGAGTGGCATACTACTCTTTTACAAGCAGGTGTGCAAGCCACATTCCTGAGGCCAGCATTGTTATGAGGAGTGTTTGCGTTGCGGTGGTTGACTTGCAGGTGTGTAGGTACATTCTTGAGGCCACTACACCTCAGAAATGTATTTGTCACAGAGGGACACATTAGTGTTCATTCACTTGCAGGTGTTCAGATCACATTCCTGAGGCCAGCATAGCTCTGCAGGGTGTATGCATGAGAGGGGCACCCTTTCAGGGGGTGTGCATCAGACAGGGGCACACGAGTGTTGCATCACTAACAGGCGTGTAGGTCACGTTTCAGATGCCGGCACACCGTGGCAGGGTGTGTGCATCAGAGAGGGGCGCATCAGTGTTCATTCACTTGCAGGTGTTCAGGTCACATTCCTGCGGCCAGCATAGCTCTGCAGGATGCATACCTCAGAGGGGCACCCTTACAGGGAGTACGCATCAGAGAGGGGCACACGAGTGTTGCGTCACTAGCAGGCGTCTAGGTCACCTTCCAGAGGCCGGCACACCTCGTCAGGGTGTATGCGTCAGAGAGGGGCACACTCGCAGAGTGCCGGCTCACTTGCAGGTGTGCACGTCCACGTTGCGGGAGCACACCTTGCACTCGACGGAGCAGCACCAGCGGAACTTGCAGCGGCAGCGCTCTCGCACCAGCGTCTTCTGCGTGTTGTAGCCGCGGCCGCAGCACAGCAGGCTGCACCCGTCGATGCCCTGCGACGTCCGGTTGCACTCCCGCCCGTACGTCCCTGAAAACAAGCGGCAAATGTCAGTGCCAAGCTCCAGGTAAACTAATCTTTCAATAAGAAACAGGTAAATCAGAAGCAAGGAGATGAAAGTGTGGAGCTGACAGGAACAATAAGTCAAACGTTTCTATTGATCGAAATACGAGGGCAAGTAGAATGAGCACCGAACACCTGTCACAACAGGACAATGGAATTGTTACATTTAAAATTAATCACTATACACACTGTGACATTTATTTCACTGGGAGATGAGACTATCACTTCATGTTTTGTAGAACGCATTCGTCTGCTGACAGATGCACTATTACAGTCCCTCATTCAACTGAAGAATGTATGAGAGTGGGAGTGGTTTCATAAGTCTCGTAAATTTGTATGAAAGAGCAAGGCAATTTTCGGAACCTGCACCGTTGTTGGTAAGCCTGATATATCCACGGATATTACAGCAAGTTTCGAAAGGCAACTGTTACGGATCGGTGACTGCCAGCTGAAGTGTTAATTGCATCATTAGTTCCTTTGAATGGAGAGAAACGAATTTAGTGCGGTCATTAAACATTTCCATTGGACAGCTGCACAGATCAAATCCTAGTTGGATGAGGTCCATGAGGGCTCTGAACCAACATTGCATTTTGAATCAATGACTTTAAATGTGGCCAGAGAAGCACCAAAGGCGGAGCACGCTCTGATTGGCCTGTTGAAGTCACCACCTCGATAAGGTGAATGATATGGAAATGGAAGAATAAAAGATTCCGAGATAGCTAACATTGTAGGCATCTCAACTGAACGAGTGCATTATATCCTCCATCAAAAACTGGCCATGAAGAAGCTGTGTTCGTTGGCTGCCGCTCCTCCTCACTTTGGACCAAAAACGGAAACAAAAGAAGATTTCTGTTCAGAAACTCACACTGTTTCGGTGCAGTCCATAGGACATTTTTTCGCAGATTCATAACTGTAGATGAAACTTGGATGCACAATTTCACTCCAGAGACCAAACAACAGTACAGACAATGGAGAGAGTGCATCAAAGAAGGTGAAGACTGTTTTGTTAGCTATTTTGGGGTTCCAAGGGTATAATCCTGATAGATTATTTGAAAGTAGGCAGGTCCATAACTGGACCCTATTATGCTGCTCTGCTGGATCGTTTGAAACTGGAACTAATTGAAAAGTCCAAGATTTGCACGAAATAAAGTGCTGTTTCATCAGGACAATGCTGCAGTCCAGACAGCAGCTATCACAATGGCAAAATTGCACGACATGGGTTCAGAATTAGTTCCTCAACCATCCTATTCACCAGACTTCGCTCCGAGTGACTTCTCCTTATTCCCAAACTTGAAAGCAGCGAAAAGAATATGTTTTGAGTATTGATATTATTTCATTATTTTTTTCATATATAGTTCTGTGTAAATCAGCGACATTATTTGTGACACTGATTACACGAAGTCGGAATGCTAATGTGACTGCTATTTTGAAATATGACATATTTCATGTTACATTTGTACGTGTATTTGGAAACTGTTTCCTCAAGAAATTAGATTAATATAATTGTAACAAACCATGTAAAAAAAAAAAAAAAAAAAACATGGATAACTAAAGGAACAAAAGTGTCTTGTAACTGGGAAAATGTAACTGTATCTAACAGCAAGAAAGAGTAATGACACTGCAACAGTGAATATTATAAAAATAATTGTATTCAGTATTAAGAAAAGTTATTAAAAAGTCAAGAATCATGTGTATTATGTCTGAGATTAGTATGTCCGTTAATGAACAACTTGGAACATAATTGAAAGAGAAAAAGAGCAATCAGCAGCTCTAGGAGACTGTATTACCATTAAAATGAATGAAACGCTCATTTACAAAAATTCGTAAATTAGCAATATTTTTAATAACGCTTTTTTAAATGTCGAAGACAAAATACGATCTAAAAATTCAGTAGAATAGATAAAGCTATTAATGGAAGAGGCTATTGTACTGTCTATTTCGAGGGTTTGAAACTCTGTCTGTTGCCCGAGAGGGGATTCGAACCCCTGACCGTAGTGTCCGAGCAGACCGTGACTGGCGCGCCGCAGTCCCTTCGGCCACCGCGGCCGGCCTGCAGAGAAGCCTTTCCCATACGTTCATGCGTGTGAAAATCTTTTTTCCAATATATGTCGTTGTTCCAGAGATATTTGCCACTGATGTGGCAAACGTCATGAGGTAGCGATATTCACAGATACAGCATAAAATGGTGTTACATTTGTACTGCAGATATGATATGAAAATTTTTTAAGCCTGATTATGGTCGCGCGGGGGTCGCGCAAAAAGTGTGGGACATTTCCTTTAGGAACTTCTTAGCGAACTCAATATTCCCCGATTCAAAGCTGGTCTAAGAACAACAAATTCCAGTCAACACAAAAAACTCAGTATGACAGAGCAGTAGCGTTTGGGTAGATGTGACAGTGCTAAGAGACAAGAGCTTGATATAACTGCAGAAAATTGTGTGAGATGTACGATGCACGAATCCGCTGGGACAACCTTGAGCAACTTGGCGTTAATGGGTTATAGCGTCAATCGACTGAATTGAGTGCCTTTGCTAATAGGATGACCTCGACTGCAGCGCCTCTCCTGGGCTCGTGACCATATCGCTTCGATCCTAAATACTGGAGACCCTTTGCTTGGTCGAATGAGATTCCATTTCGTAAGAATCTACAAAGGCATGGATGAAAATTGTCAACGAGACACTGGGCAACGTGGTCGTACCTTGATAGTGGTGTGTGATGTTTTATTCGGAATAGACGCGATCGTCTGCTGAAACTGAGACGATAATTGACTGGAAATGGTTATGTTCGGCTATTTGGTGTCATCTTTAGTTATTCATCAACTTCATTTACCCAAACAGTGATTTGAATTTTTATGGACGACCATCTACAAGGTAAGTTGGTCACATTGTTCACATTTGGTTTAATGATGTTTCTGATAAATTCGAGAGAATGATTTGGACACCAATTCTCCCCATATGAACCCAATAGAACATTTCATGGAATATAATAGAGAAGTCAAAATCCGTGGTAACACTTTCTCACTTATGGGCGGTTAGAGAGGTAGTATGAATCAATGTTCCTGCAGCGGACTTCCAACGAGGCGAGGCCTGTACCTAACTCTCCATGACCGTCCTATCCCGCAAACCAAAACTCTTAAGTACCTTGGCCTCACTCTTGAAGGCTTCCTTTCCTGAAACCTCACATTCAAACTGTCCATCCTGACCTCCTTTCCAGCCAGACATGGTAACCCAAACCCTCCACCATCCTTTACACCTATCAATCCTTAAAGCATCCCGTTTGTGTAGTTTCCACCCTGCTTGGGTTTCCCACTACTATTCCTTCTAGATCCTTGAGCGCCACACCCTCCACCTTACTCACCATATCCTCCTCACTTCCCCCATGTGGATTCTATATAATCTTATATTTTTCCCACACCTACTGAAATTCTGGTGCACATCCACTTCTCTATTTCTTCCGGAAGACAACACCATTTGGTTTCCCACCTCCTCTTGAATCCCAGCTTTCTGCCTTGCGATCACCAAGTTATCCCTCCCTCCATCCTCCTCTACATCGCCACATCCTCTTCGAGGGTAACTCATCTTCCTCTCCTGGATGACGCCCTCCATTCCGACATCTATCCTTCCTATCAACCTTAATCCTATCCAGTATACTAGCGTCCCCTCCCAGTCCCCTTCCTTTCTCACCCTCCCTCGCTTGGCTGTCCCTTGCTTTACCTTCCCCAGGAGTGCTTACATCCCCCCCCCACCTCCAATTCCCTATCCCCCTCCCCTCCCTTTCCTTTCCCGCCTCTCCACGCCACCCCTCCAAACCCTATCCCCTGCGGGGTTTCAGAGCCACGTTTTAACAATGCTTCATTTCGTGTTGTGACAGTGTTTTGATTCCTTTAAGATTTTAGCAACCGCCGTGTACTTCTACCAGTGTCTTAGTGCTCGTCGCCGTTAGCTATTTTCAATATGTTTTCAGCCTCCGTGGCAGTTTTTTATACTGACTATGTGTCTTTTAACATCTCTTCTTTCGTAGTATATTATACGCCCGTATTTATCACCACTGAATTTTAAAATTTATATGATTTTTTTAAACTTTATGTCCAATCACTGTATCTTTCTAGCTGGAGAGCAGCATAGTAGGCTGATGCCAGCATGCCTATCTGGGCATAAAATGACAAATAAAGAAATAAAATAATAAAAACTTCCAACGAGTTGCTGAACCCATGCCGCATCGAGCAGCTAAGTTTCAGTGGGTAAAAGGAGATCTGACACGATATTAGGAGGTATGTCATGACTTTTGTTACTTCGGTGTATATCTACACTGTTAAGGGGCCTCCGCATATTTAAATGTCGTAGTTATTGGGAAAGACAAAGACCATCTCTTCTTGCTAAAAGGCCTGAATCTGACACTCGGGAGAATATGTTGTCTGTTCTGTTCTCGGGTGTACAGCTGGTTCAGTTGTTTCGATAGCTTACCTTGCCTTCATTTTCAGACAATGCCTCTAGAATGAGCGCCTTCTCCTTGCCTCGCCAGACTTACGCTTTGATCGCCTCCCGTGCCTCCCCGTACCGCGTGTCACCGTCGCAGGTGAGGGGAGAAGAGGGAGGGTGACTGCTGGATGTGAACTGCAGTCGTGCAGTTCTGTGCTGGGCATGAAAGTCGCTTTCGCCTGCCTTGCAGTTTCAGCTAGTTGAGTGCTGGCTCTCGGGCTCTGCTGAAAGTGACCCCAGTGTCTCTGTTGATCGGTCCATCATAATACCTTCTTCAGAATACAGTACCAAAGCGATCATATTTCTCACAACACTTCCGTTTTTTTAATAATACTGGGTGTCTCCTGAATTCATCTAATGTTTTACAACCATATGTTTTGTTGGTTGCTTGATCTCGTCTTGTCTTTTGTTTTCGCTGCACCTTTGCTCGATTTTCCTACCATCTGCCTGATGTACGCCTTGCCTCCGAAATATCGGGTGAGGAAAGCCTACCAAAAAAACTTAAGGACGTTTTTAAGAATAACGGATACAACGAGACACAAATTCGACCTGCTTTCAGCAAACAAAATAAACAAAATACGCAGAAAAGACGAGGAAGAGAGGGCATCAACGTACGTTCCGTACTCTGTCAAAATCTGCGGAGATTATGAATTCAGGAGACACCCTGCATTATGATAAAACGGAAGTGTTTCGACAGATCTGATCTTCTGGTCTTGTATATCTAGAAGGGCCACTGAAGTCCATGTAGCTGATGGGCCGATATACAGAGACAGTGTGTTCACTCTCAACAAAGCCTGTGACGCAGCGCTCAGCTGAAATCACAGCAGCAGCTGAAGGCGATTGCAAGCCTGGCTAACTGTAGGACCGCTGTTGACACCCAGCAGTGCCCACACTACCGCTTAGCTGCATCCTTTTGCGGCGTGCGACCCGCAATGCAACAAACCATAGCGTAAGGAGGGTGAGGTGCTGGGAAGGCTCTCATTCTGCAGGTATCGTGTGCATGTGACGAGGTATGCTGTCGAAATTTCATGTTCCGCAAATGACTGCACCAGACTGTACACTTTACACCGTTAGAAACAGCAGTTTCGCTGAGAGAGGTTAATAGCATCCAAAGATTTTTGTTCTACACATTCTGTGTTTACGACACCACTACGCTTCTTTGTAAGCAAGGAAAGTCAAATCCATTACTAAACCGAAGAAAAGCTATTTCAAATACACGCCGTTTTGTTTATGTGACTTAACAACATTCACAGAGAAGAAACCAAGTAGAGTAGGACATTTTAAGGGACTGGTCAGCTCAAAGAGCAGTGCAGTTGTAAGGCAAAGATGCTGCCTGGAGTTACTGCCACATGTGAGACTGTAACATGTTCTGAGTTGTGGAACACCAAGAACCAAGGGGATAGATAACGGGGGAGGACCTTACCGACAACATCGAAAGAGAAGGCCTTGGCACTCTCGTGTGACATCACACAAAATATACCGCGATAGCGTAGCTGACTGGACTGGATGTTACGGGTTAGTACACTTTGCCCTATCAGCCAGCCAGTGAGCTGCGTTCTTGAAGGCGTCTACACAAGGGGGCCACGGCTTTCTCTTCCAGTGGTGTTGCTCCAAACTGCCGCCTCCCCAAATCCGTATCCATGAAGTTATTAATATTTTATTTTTTAGACTTGCTTGGTGGTCGCGGGATAAAACACTCGACTGAAAGCCGAGAGGTAGCGGATTCGAAACTCAGTCGGGTAACAGATTTTGCAATCGTTTTAACTCAGAGTTTGAACGAGGTGAGGAGTCACCAGAAGCGACGCGTAGTTCGGATTTAACGACAAACTGGAGGTCGCCTTTCGCCTCTTGGATCACTGATATAGGATAGGGACATGCAAGTCGGCGAAATGGCTTGCAATTGAAAGACTTGCAACAGGCCACTGAGCCACAAAAAATTGTTATAATTATTATTAGCGTTCTGATTGTGGCAGTCGGGCTCAACTGTTGATGTGGATGAGCAGCTTGTGTAGTGGGACGAAATATTATTCCCGCTACTACCTTACATCAGCTCAGTCTTGCAGGTAAAAATGTTCTTTTATGTTGTTAATAATTTTTAATATAATGATTTTTGTGTTATGATTTTTTAAAAGAAATGTGTGTTGTTTCCTATGTATCACGTGCGGTGACAACGGAGCAATCTACGAGAACAGCGTCTTCCCTGCGGAAGCCGAAGATGACATAGCTGGCCACCAATCGTCGCAGTTCGACAGCCGCACAGACAGAGAAGATCCTGTTTGAAGACCTCCGTTGCCAACCGTCACAATTAAATAAATAAAATAAATGTATTGTCATAAGTTGTTCATGATTGTATGTTCAGAAAAACAGTTTCAGTCTTTATGTTGAGTCCTTAAGAGAGAGATTAGTCTTTGTTTTATATTATATATGGATTTCTGACTTATGAAAATAAAAAGTCAAATTTTACTTCAAGTGTCAGTGTTCAGAGAACAGTTATTTCAGCTGTTTAGAAGAACGAGCATTTATATATTGTGGTGAAACTGTATTACGAAGTTATTTACAGAGGTTTTTTTTTTTTTTTTTTTTTTTTTTTGGACTTTAGAGACTTTAGATACTTAGCTATAATTTTATTGGTTAAAAGACAGTGAGTTCGTATTTTGCAAAGTGATATATTTTGTCAACGGATTCAACGAACAATATCGGTGGTTTACAAATCATACGACGAAATTTCAGCACGAACTATATACCAAATTTTGAACTTTGAAGTATTTAGTTTTAGGAACAGTTTTATTTTCTCTTGTCTTGCACAAGGACATAGAAAGAAACTTTTAAAGATTTTTTCTACAATTGAACAGTGAAGTTTCAGTTATACTTCGAGTGTAGTGGAAGGGCCAGGATCGAAGTCCAACACGATCATACTGTAGAACTTCAGGTTTGAACCTATCGGCCGTGTCCCACTACACTAGTACTTAAGCAGAAGTGACCCCCAGGAGACTGACCGGGCAGGCGCAGCGAGTCGTTGCGGTGGCAGTAGTCGGGCGACTCTGCCAGGTAGACGAGGTCGTGCGAGGTGGGCCGCGAGAAGCGGCGGTCGCGCACCGCCAGCCGCCCGCGCCGCGTCACGCGAACCTCCGCCGCGCCGTCGTACTTGTCCTTCAGGTAGTCCCCTGCAACAACAACAACAACAACACGTCACCACTGTCACAACTCTCTCTGAGAGCTCAGGCTGCAATGGAATAAGTCACTGCTAAGATACACACATACACACACAAAACCGGTCATACACAAGGACTGATGACCTAGCAGTAGTTTAGTCCCTTTTAAAATACCAACAACATATAAAGCTTAGCTTTCGGCTATAGCGTTCGTCTGAAAAGGACACATACTGTCATTCAACAATCTCCCAGACACATTTGACAGACACAAAACCGTCAGCTCAGGCTGCTTTGCTACGAATGAAGCTTTGCAGAGAGGGGCGGGAGGATGTGAGATTACCGCCCAATAGAAATACTGGTAATTAATAGCATTTGATAATTAAACAGTATGAAGTTCACTGCAAACATTGACCATGCCAATGCACTAAATGTTACACAATTTTAATCTTATTAATTATGGTAGCAATGTATGTACACAGTTGGGTGACAACATTTATAGTGAGGCCATAGGTAGAAATTCTCCACGTTGAGATTTGCTGTGTGCTTGTAGCTGACGGGAGGCCAGCGAGCAGGCCGATGTTGGTGGCTTGTTCCAACTTAGGATTTTACAGTTCGTTTCCGGTGAGGGGAGAGAGGGACAATGGCGAGTGCCAGGCACAGTGCAATGCACAAATATTGTAATACTACTGGCATTTGAAGTAATACGATGCAGTTAGGAACCTTTAAGGCCCTCATTACAAAATAGCCTGTTGATAAATAAACAATACATTAGCTGATATAGTCACATCTAACGTAATATGTTTAACTGACAATGAAAAGTAATAAATTACCAACGAAGACAAGACAGTTACACAACTAGCATGGCAATGTTTGTTTATAAAAATAATATATTAACTATTTTTCATTTTATTTTCAATCAATCTTTTGTATTTTACCTTGAAATATTCAGTTAAATCAGTTATCTGTGGTATAAGAAATTGCACAATTATGATAAACAGTACAAAGGATGTTTATGTTAATATAAAAACGTAAGAAAATATTTGTTTAATGTGTAGTGTAATTATTTTGATTTTAAGTAAAGTTTTAGAAATGTATTGGCTGAGCGCTGTACGTTGGCAAATCGGTTACAACAGCTTACATGGGGAAGTTGATGACGTAGGGGAAAAAACCCCAGCAGTTGAGTTTTGGCATGCGCGCGCGCCTGGCCAGGAAGTGGGGACCGGAGAGCACGTGGAGTAGCTGGCCGGGCGGCGTCGCTCTGCAATCAGTCAGCATGTGGATCTCGAGGTGGTGACTTGAGTTTTGTGTGTGGCAATCGCCACGTGTGGTTGCTCGTCGTAGACTGCACCAAGTTAAATCGAGTGCTACTGTGTGTTTGTGAATAATTTGCCGGTGCAACAAGGTGTGCATCACATTAAATTAAAGTGACTGATTTGTTAATGTAACACGTGTCGTCGCATAGGCATGAACATAAACGGTGTTTGAGACAGCCACGTGGTGTGAAATCAATTCGCGACAAATATTCATTTTGTCTGGGGGCTCACGAGCTATAACTTTATTTGGTACATTTACCGACGTACAGACGCAACAGCCACAGGGTTCAAGTATTGTGAAATAAAGAACATAAAGTGAACTTTCACGTGTTTTCTAAAATAGTAGTTAGTACACCCTTCTCTCTCATGAACTTGAACTTATTATGAATTTGTTTTGTTAATCATATGCAGGGATGGAAAGCTGCGAACCTGTGATATCATCTCCTAGAAAACGAGTCAAACAGTCGCAATAACAGTTCCAGTGTTTTTACATGTTTAGGAATTTGGTTCGCAGCTGGTGGTTGTGAGTTTCAAAAATTAATCTTTCCCTATTTTAAACTCTCACCCCGACCTTCACCCTCGCATTTGGGGGCTCGTCCGGGATAAGTTCACGTTGGACTTGCTCGGACGGAGAGATTAGGATGTGTATAGGACAGTGAACAGTTACGAACAGTTGCAAACAAGTGCGCGGACGCGACGGACAATTTCAAGTGTGTGTGGCGGCTGGCAGCAGAGAGCGGGATAAGTTCACGTTGGACTTGATCGGACGGAGAGATTAGGGTGTGTATAGGACAGTGAACAGTTACGAACGGTTGCAAGCAGATACGCAATCGCGTCGCGCGTTTAACGACGGTTAGTGACGCAGAGTTCGGGCGCGGGCATCCGTAACCGGCGATCGACGGCGCATCGGACCGGCAGCAGTGAGCGGTGGCGCGTGGGTTCAACGCACTCAAATTTCATCTTCTGCAACGGGCGGCAGTGATCGTGGGGACTTCGCAAGTCGCCAACGGAGCGTCGGGGCCCAGCAGCTTCGATTCTACAAAGGATAAGGAATGCAGTGAGGACATATTCCAGCCACAGCTTCTACAACAGACGGCAGCGAGCGTTGGGGACGTCGCAGCTCGTTGCAGCAACTTCTGGATTAAAAGATAAGTAAAGCAGCTGGCGCTATAAATTCTTGTGTGTTAATCAAGCTTTCTTGTGGCACACAAAATTGAGCAGGTTTTTTTAAGAGGTCGCCAAGCGACGTAGATTCAGAGAGTAGCATACCAGAAAGTCCAGAGAGGGTAAATACTGGGGGAATGTTGTTGACACAGGAGATGTTAGCAGCCATGTTAGCGAGTTTTAGCTCAAATTTAGAATCAAAAATAGAAAATTCAAACTCAAATTTAAAATCAGAAATAGAAAATTCAAACTCAAATTTAAAATCAGAAATACAAAATTCAAACTCAAATTTAAAATCAGAAATAGGAACTGTAAAATCAGAAATAGAAACTGTAAAATCAGAATTGAAAGCAGACTTTAAGGCAGACATTGGGGCACTACAAAATTCAATGTGTGCATTAAAGGCAGAAATAATCACAGACATTGACAAAAAGATAGGAAGTCTAACAGAACGGTTTGAAAATAGGGAAAAGGAGATACATGCCAGAATTGGTGCTATTGAGACTGAGGTAGGAGGCAAGTTAGATCCTGTGAAACAAATATGTGATCACAGGAATGAGGGCACTATGCAAGTGTTGGCTGAGGTTGACAAGAGGATGGTGGCAGGTATTGAGGAAACAAAAACTTTGTTGTCAGGAAAATTAGAGAATACAGAATGTAACTTTAGGAAAAAGATAGAACAAGTAGTGACAGTAAACAATACTGAGATTGAGAAGGTGAACACTAGAATAAATAATCTAGAATTGGGTACTGCATCAGGAAACACTAATTGGTCCATGGTGCAGACACCTAATGGCAAAAAGTTTTCAGGAGTGGGTAATTATCATCCAGTAGATTTTTTGGCTGCATGCAAGGACCAATTTGTGCCTGGTATGTCAGACCAGTGTAAAGTGAAGTTAGCAAAGAGAATGCTTGACTGTTGTGCTCAATCTTGGGCAAATCAGTGTGCTGATAAATTTGTTAGTTTTGAGGCGTTTGAAAAATTGTTTTTAAATAAGTATTGGGGGGAGGCCAAGCAAGCTAAGATACAAAATGAATTCTTGAACGGGCCAAACTATGTGAAAGGGAAACAGAGCATGAAGGAATTTTGTCAGGAGGAACTTGAAAAACTAGTGCATTTAGATACACCTTTGAGTCTTTTAGCAGTAATTTCCACTTTGTGTAGGAGGTTACCTGCAGATTTGCATTGGCAGTTAATTCACCATCCCACAGATTCAGCTGAGAATTTCATTGAATTTGTAGAAAAGATAGACCAGGGTTTAGTTATGGAACGACAGCTCAGGGGAACACAGCATGTGAACCACAATGAAAACAGAGGCAGTAGAAATGTGGGTCACAACCAGGGAAACCACGATAGAGAGAGGAATTTTAATGAAAATTGGAGAGGTAACAATAACAGAGGAGACAACTGGGAGAATAGAAGCCAGAGGGAAACATGGGAAATGATTGGAGAAATCGAAGGCAGGAAGGTGGAAATAGGAATGGGGATAACAGTAGGAGAGAGAATCAGAGGCAGAATCAGGGAAACTAAGATTTGTTCCAAATGAGGTCCGCTTTGGGACAAGGAAATATTCTAATAACAGGACCAGAAGATGGGATATCAGGCGATCTAATGACCATAATTACAGTCGGAATAGATATGGGGAGAGAAGGGAGGAAAAACTATGTCACATGGACAGAGATGATGATAGGAAAGAGGAAATAGGAGTTCACAAGGGCAAGGATAAAGAAAAGAGGGAAGAAAACATAAATAGAGTAAACAAGGAAAAGGAGAAAAGAGAGGAAAGTATGTGTCGGATGGATGCTGTTATAGGTAGTGAGGAAATTTTTGGGGATTGGTTTATGCAAAATGACAAAAGAGAGGCAAACAGGAGGAGAATGGATAGGAATGAGGACAGTATAGGGGAATATGATGTACAAAATTTATTTGATAATAACATTAAAGAAGAAAAAAACAGTGTTGGGTTAGCCTTAGTTTTGGATAGGTCAGAGGCACAAGTGTTGACTGAATGTGAAAGTATGAATGTAAATATTGATGGTACTGGAGCCAGCATAGATGGTGTTGAGTGTGTGAATGAGAATGAATGGAGTTCTGAATTTCAAAAAATTAAATGTGATCCAGTAAAAACATTAAATGGCACTGGGTCTAGTACGAATAATGAGAGAAATGTGAATGTTTCTGAAGTAGGTGAAATTGTCAATACTGATGTACACCCACCTGTAACTGATGATGTGTTGGGACTGGGACAGGACAGGACAGAGGTATTATTGAGAAGATAAAGTTAATTAGGAAGTGGGCACCAGATGATTGGCTATTACACAAATATGAGTATTTGGACCAACTTGGGAAGCAATGTAATAGGGATCAAACTTACTATAGCCTGGTAAAAGACTTAGTGAGTGGGGACAATGAATACAATGAATTAAGGGGATTAGGCATGTGTGCTGTAGACCAAAATGAAGTAGATGAGGGATTTTGTGTATTACAGGAGGGAATAGATAATGATAAGGAGAGTGTACAAACTTTTGTAGTATACAACAATGAAAATTGTAAGGAAATTGATTGTGATGGGGTAGGAGCAGGGTGGATTGATAAAGAAGTAAGTGAATATGGTCCAGATGATTGGGTCCAACTCCTTAGACATTTAAAATCAGTGGAGCCAGTATCATGGGTAGAAGAGAAATATGGGTATGCAAGGAAACTTGGGGAGTTGAGTGCAATAAACTCAGAATTTGGGAAAGCATTCAGTGAAATATTTGGAAATGATGAGGACATACAACCATATTGTTATGTAGGAGAAGTAAATACTATGGTTAGGAACTGTATGCAAGAAATTGAGGAGGATTTGTTGGCAGAAAATGAACTTAAGGAAGATGTCATTGAAAATGTACAGCCCGTTATAAATGTTAAGGTAGAAGGGGTCTGTGAAACTGCATTGATTGATACTGTAAGTACAATTAGTGGTATCTCAGAGGATTTCTACAATCAAATCAAGAGTACAGGGACAGTAGAGTTTCCAGTCACTGGGGTATGGATAAAGAATGCTACTGGCAGTTATAGCAAACCAGTGAATAAGGAAGTAGTGTTAGACTTGATGATTGAGGATGAATTGTTTAGTTAAGGTTTACTTGTCATAAAGGGACTTTGCATAAATTTAGTGTTTGGAAATGATTTTTTGTGCAAATATGTGGCACAACTAGACTATAAGGATAAAGTGCTAGAATTAAGTCTGGAGGGATGCATGAAGAGGGTGAAATTCAAAAATTTTATAAGTGATAAAGATTTAATGGCATGTTTACACAAGTAACTGTCATGAAGTATAGATTCAATGCATTGTAGATAGTAGGTTAATAATTTGTGTATATTTATTCTGTGGTCTGTGTTAGTATCTACTTGTGTGTTTAGATTTAAGCATTGGGGTCAAGTTTACAAGTAATCTTTGTAAATGTTTTTCTTTTGTTGTTTGTGTTAAAACATGTGCTTGTATCAGATTTGCAGTTCAACAGTGGTACATGAGGTAAATATGTATGTATGCCAACACCAAAGGATAGAGGAAGTGGGAGTTTACTGTTTATGTGTGTGTATATGTGAGCAGGGCTGGATATGTGATGTGAGTTGTGGGGTGACTCGGAGAATGAGAAAGTGGTGGACATTGATGCAGGCAGTGGGGTCTGTGGCTTAGATAAATTGTGATGAAAATGTCAGCTGACAGTGTTGCATATGTGGGTGTGACTGACCATATGGGTCAGAAGTGAGGAATGTATGTTTGTTGTGGCTGTTTTGGCTAAAGGTGGGTTGGATTGAGAAATGTTTCAATGAAAGAAAGTGTTTGCTCTTTAATGTCTGTCTCTTTGAGTGTTTGGTAGGTAATGTGTCTAATAGGGAATGCTCTCTGTATTGTTATATTAAACTGATTCTGATAACAGATTTTGGTTTCTTTAATGGTGCTCAACTGTTGACTGAACAATTTCTGCAACAACAGTTGATGAGAACTATTTTTCTGTCTAGCCTGAGTGTCAATAGGGTTTGGTGATACTTCATTTTAAAAAATTTAGATGTTTTGTGATAAACTAATTTTGAGATTAGACTTTAACCTTAGATATTTTATTGTGGGGAGTACTTGTGGAAAGCACATGAGGCTGATGACGGGGATGCAAATTTAAACTCACACCAGTAGAAATAATTTCTTTTAGTGCGAGGGGGTAGGATTTGTATTTATGCTTGTAGCTGTCATTTTGATAGAAGAGAAAGTTCTCTATGATAACATTCGTTTGGTAGTAATACTCCAAGTAGGCCACATATTCTCTTGTCTGTTTCATCTGAAGCTATGGCTGTTGAGAGTGCAGGCATGGTGGTTTGGGTTGATCTGATAATGACTAACACAAGCCACTTTGAGTTCTTAATTCTGTTGATTTGCATGTTACTGTACATGTCTCAATGCTTAGTTTCAATTGCACCAAGTCCGGATGGCAGGGGGGGTGGGATACAAATCCAACCGAATCCTGGTGTCCAGACAAACTTTTGTCTATGTTGACTCATGAGTGCCTTCTGCTCTTCCTGTTCCATGTAGGGTGCATATGACGTTTGTGAACAAGAACGCTTGATCCAGTGCCATGAATCTAAGCTGCAACAGCATGTTGGTTGAAATGACGGAGACATAGGACCGTACACCATGGACCAGAGTTGCTGCAACGATGACTCTCGGGTTCTCAGTGTCAAAGTGGTGAGAGATTTCCTTTAAACAAGTGGAGTGTACACCGTCAAAAGTTTTTATAGTGATAATTCTAGTTTTTCCATGTAGGACAAGGTTCTCTAAAGACTAAAGTTTAATAATATTATAAATTTGGTGCCAATTCTGTATATAAACAACAGGCACACTTAAATTTCATTGATGTAATTAGTTATAAGGATTCTTTTCTTAAAAATATGCACACACTATAAGTGGTCTTAATGGTACAAATATTGGGAAATTATCTCACTGCCCTGTTTATTTTTTATTTATCTATTTATTTATTTTTTGCATTAGTTGAGGTCATAATTGGCATAGTGTTTGAGCCAATCCGATTCAATAATTTTGTAATTTAAAAATTTTGCTCATTTGAATGTATTAATTTTGGTGCTACTTGCGCCATCCTGCACATGGTTTGGATGCCGCAAGTGGGGGTATTGTGAGATTACCGCCCAATAGAAATACTGGTAATTAATAGCATTTGATAATTAAACAGTATGAAGTTCACTGCAAACATTGACCATGCCAATGCACTAAATGTTACACAATTTTAATCTTATTAATTATGGTAGCAATGTATGTACACAGTTGGGTGACAACATTTATAGTGAGGCCATAGGTAGAAATTCTCCACGTTGAGATTTGCTGTGTGCTTGTAGCTGACGGGAGGCCAGCGAGCAGGCCGATGTTAGTGGCTTGTTCCAACTTAGGATTTTACAGTTCGTTTCCGGTGAGGGGAGAGAGGGACAATGGCAAGTGCCAGGCACAGTGCAATGCACAAATATTGTAATACTACTGGCATTTGAAGTAATACGATGCAGTTAGGAACCTTTAAGGCCCTCATTACAAAATAGCCTGTTGATAAATAAACAATACATTAGCTGATATAGTCACATCTAACGTAATATGTTTAACTGACAATGAAAAGTAATAAATTACCAACGAAGACAAGACAGTTACACAACTAGCATGGCAATGTTTGTTTATAAAAATAATATATTAACTATTTTTCATTTTATTTTCAAACAATCTTTTGTATTTTACCTTGAAATATTCAGTTAAATCAGTTATCTGTGGTATAAGAAATTGCACAATTATGATAAACAGTACAAAGGATGTTTATATTAATATAAAAACGTAAGAAAATATTTGTTTAATGTGGATCTCGAGGTGGTGACTTGAGTTTTGTGTGTGGCAATCGCCACGTGTGGTTGCTCGTCGTAGACTGCACCAAGTTAAATCGAGTGCTACTGTGTGTTTGTGAATAATTAGCCGGTGCAACAAGGTGTGCATCACATTAAATTAAAGTGACTGCGATTTGTTAATGTAACACGTGTCGTCGCATAGGCATGAACATAAACGGTGTTTGAGACAGCCACGTGGTGTGAAATCAATTCGCGACAAATATTCATTTTGTCTGGGGGCTCACGAGCTATAACTTTATTTGGTACATTTACCGACGTACAGACGCGACAGCCACAGGGTTCAAGTATTGTGAAATAAACAACATAAAGTGAACTTTCACGTGTTTTCTAAAATAGTAGTTAGTACACCCTTCTCTCTCATGAACTTGAACTTATTATGAATTTGTTTTGTTAATCATATGCAGGGATGGAAAGCTGCGAACCTGTGATATCATCCCCTAGAAAACGAGTCAAACAGTCGCAATAACAGTTCCAGTGTTTTTGCATGTTTAGGAATTTCGTTCGCAGCTGGTGGTTGTGAGTTTCAAAAATGAATCTTTCCCTATTTTAAACTCTCACCCCGACCTTCACCCTCGCAAGGAGAGGGAAATTTTAAATACTAAGGGACATTATAAATTGCCAACAAATATTATTTTCAATCCAATGTTTTCTTTCATTAATGGATATCCCAGTGGCGTCTCGTGAACAAATGTGTTGGGCGTATGGTTTCGATGAGCTGGAAGCAGGGGTTGAGGGGTTGTGTAAGTGCCGATTTATTGTAGTTTTTTCAGTTTTAATAACCATTTCAAAAACAACATAAAACCGTTGTAGACGGGCATCCACAGCTGAGATGATGCATCATTGATAAAAATGTCTGCTGCAGCTGTTTACTGTGTATCACTAAATCAGCAGTGGCGGGCTTGTGACAAATGTCAATCTCAAAAGTCCCATCCCGCAGTGTGACCAAAAGGTCCAAAAAAAGGCAAAGTATTATTCGTACTACATTTCATAGTGAACTGGACCTGCTCATTGAGGCTGTTAAGCTGAAGGAGAAATTTATTACAGTAGGAATCAGGTCCATTATAAAGGAGAAAAATATCTTCAACATAATGTGCCCATAATAGGACTTTATCCGAAAAAGAGGTCAAATCAGTGAAAACACGATGCTCCAGACCAGTCATAAAAATGTTCGCCAAAGTATATGACAGGGGCGAACCCATAGCCAGGTCCTGTTTCTGCACATGAAAATCATCCCCAAACCTAAAATAATTAAAACCGAGCAACAACTCAAGTAGTAGTAAAATGTCATCAATTTCATCACTTGGACTCCCACTGTGTTGTCTGAGGTTGCTACTAACAATATCCATGACCTGGTCAGGCGGTATACTTGAGTACATGTTCTTAACGTCAAACGAGACCATTAAAGTACCGGAGCCGGCCGCAGTGGCCCAGGTGACTGAGGCGCTCCAGTCACGGTCTGCACGGCCACTACGGTCGGGGGTTCGAATCCCCCTTCGGGCATGGATATTTGTGCCGTCCTAGTTCGTAAGTAGTTCATAAGTAGTTTGTAAGTTTAGGGACTGATGACCCCGTAGTTAAGTCCCATAAGATTTACAAACATTTGAACATTTTTAAAGTACCGGAAGGAGCTGACAGACGTCAGCTTCGTAATAACCTGCTCTCTGTTGGTAATAGTGAGAGAAATTGGGTGTTTTAAATGTTAATGTTTATTTAAATAATCAGTAAAAAGCTTTTCAATTTGGTAACCTAGTCCACTATTAGCAATAATTATACATCGTAATGGGAAGTCAGGCTTATGTGTCTTAACAACAGCACGCAAATTGGGGGCACTGGCATTCATAGGCATCAAGATGCGTTTTACATAGTGACTAGGGAACAGACCGGCATCTTCCTGTATCGTTCTCTTCAACGAACTTATGCACCTTACTCACATAGTCCTTGTCATAGGTAACTGCGGCTGCCTTCGATTTATCGGCACGCACTATGAGAGCTTGCTTATCCGCAAGTTTCTCATTTATACTAGTGATAATTTTAGTCTCAGATGAACGTTTAAACGAACCCATTTGGCCAATACGATCACCGACAACTTTATTAATATTAATCGCTACTTATCAACAAAAACATGGCAAGGTAATGTTGCCAAAGCCATGTTTTAAAAGAAGCTCTGCAATCCTGGGCCTGAACAGGAGAGAGATTAGACTCATGGTTGGATTGTTGACAGGCCATGGGAATTTCAGAAAACACCTACATACAATGGGAATAACAGAAGAGGAACGTAAATGTAGGATCTGTGATGACGGTGATGAAACTGGATCACATCTAATCTTCGAATGCATTGCATTGGAGAGTAAAACGCACAGAATCTTTGGGACAACCCGACCGAAGAAATTGTGTCTAATAAAGAACTGGTAAAGGGACTCCCTGCACTGTTCAAGGGCATTGGTTGGCTTTACTAGATATACAGGGAGCGATACCGCACAATAAACTTAGTTTCGGTGCGGGGAGTAGCGGGTTGGATCAAGACTGTTTTGGCTTCCCTGAGAAAATCAATCAATCAATCAACCGTTACTTCATTGCCCTCTGCCGTCGTCAACCTCTGACCATCAGGTGCAGAAACTGCATGACAAACTAACGAATCAACCTGCTGTTGTGAAGGGTCACAACTGTGAGACCTTTCCTATGTAACTCTAGTTCTTTCTCATTGAAAGTAGTATCAGAGATTAGATAATTTTCGGCCAAACTGAAAATCAGATTCCATAACGGGTGGGTCATAATGACATTCAGTTCCAGCCACAAGTTTACGGAACTTATTCTGGTGTACCCTAGCTAAATTACTTCCCAAGTGCAACAAATAAGTGTCTACATGCTCAGTAACATAATAAAACTGTTGACCACTTAGTAGTTGTGATAAACGCAGATGAGATAGGTACAAACTCTCATTTATGCTATTCTTTTCATACTGTGCCCAGACTTCACTTCTCAGACTAAACATCATAACTTTATGTAACTGGGAATTAGATAAAGAAGCTCTTCTGTTAAATTTCATATAAAATTAGTTATTACCTTATGTCCCAAACACATCTTATTAAATCGAATATTGGCAGTCACTTCAGTAAGGGATTTTTTTTTTTTTTTTTTTTTTTCATATTCATGTAATTATAAAGTGCCCTTTTAGCCAGACTCAGCAGTCTTGAACATAAAACCTTTGTAGACGGATATCCACAGCTGAGATGATGCATCATTGATAAAAGGATCCGCTGCAGCCGTTTACTTTTTAAAAAAAGACGACCGGTTTCGCGACAAAGTCGCATCTTCAGGTCAAATATCTGAATAAAAAGGAAACATCAGACGATAAGCAAGTGACAAACCAAGGGAAAAAAACTACCTATCCGGATAAAGGTGGAATACAAATATTTACTGAGAAGGATGGTACTTACTATTAAAACATAAAACCAGGGGCTCCCAAATACAAACAACAACAATCCCGGCTGTCAGAACACTCATAAATACATCATGGCGACAACCCCCTCGTCGATCAAACCTAAAAACAAAGTAGGCGCGATAAATAAAATTCATTGCGAAAACGCCATTAAAATACGGCATGGGAAGAACTATATGTAAACCATCAACGACAAACCAACATACTAACCACCAGACAGAGCCAGCGGCGTGGCTGGACGTAAACTGGCGTGGTGACGGACTGCACCGGGGGTCGCGCATGCGCCAAGTGTGAAAAACAACTCGTGGTACACAAAGAACATGAACGAAACGTTCAAACGGAAGCTGGTGTAACACCAGACGAAACATGATATTCGGTGAAATGAAATCTGGCACTGCAAGGAGCCAAGAACCTCAAACACGGGTCTATTAAAGGGCTAAAATCCCGCATTAATAGAGGATTCAGATTTTTTTTATCCATATAGGTTTTTTTTTCCTGGTTTGTCACTTACGTGAGGTCTGGTGTATCCTTTTTATTCAGGTATTTGACCCGAAGATGCGACTTTAATTCGCGAAACGGGCCGTCTTTTTTAAAAGGGTAAACAGCTGCAGCGGACCCTCTTATCAATGATTTTTCAAATACTACCTTCTCACACGGATCAGCCACGCTGGCTTCTATGAATGTACAGCGAATGACACACTCACTGTGACCTACTGCTTTCTAAGTTAAAGCTTTACTCAGACAATGCTGTATTCAGCTGTACCGATTGAGACGCACCTAGCACCTCAATTGTTTTCGCTACAAAATCTGATTTCTGACTTTCATAGTAAATCTCGTCTCTCAATAGATCAGCTACTGATGTTGTTACATCATTCTGAACGTTTTCTGATGTTCCGAGGAAGACTGTAGAAGTTGCTAAATGTTCTTTTAGGGCAGAATCGAATTCAGCATTTGCTGTAATAAATTCAATGTAATTTCCTCTATTGGACGACTTTTCATTTTCATTGTGACCTCGGAATACAAGCTCTTGTTTTCCTAAATAACATAATGAGCCTCTTTAATATCTTCCTGTTCTTTCTCAGTCTTTCATTGTGAACTTCTATTTCAGCTCTTCGATGAAAATAAAATCACATATCTATTTTAGTAGGAGACGAAATAAATTTGTTAAATTTGAACAACCTAGGAAGATAAATTTCACGCCGGCCGCGGTGGCTGAGGGGACTGAGGCGCTCCAGTCACGGTCTGCACGGCCACTACGGTCGGTGGTTCGAATCCCCCTTCGGGCATGGATGTTTGTGCCGTCCTTAGTGTTACCTAGTTCATAAGCAGTTGTAAGTTTAGGGACTGATGACCCCGTAGTTAAGACCCATAAGCTATACAAACATTAAATAAATTTCTCACTCACTGTGTATTTTCACAGCTGTGTTCATGTGTTTCAGATCGTCGTATCATTGATAATTCCGTATAAATTTTTTGTTTAAAAACAGGAAACACATCCAACAATAAAATTTGTTCACCACATTACAACCGCAAAGCTACTCCACTACATCATTAAAGTTCTTTGCGAAAATGTCTTTCGAACCCTCCTCTCGCACCTTGCACACGTGTAGATGTCTTGTGAAATGACCATGGTCGGCCACTATCAATCACATTTTTCTTTTCACTATAAGAATGTGGTGAAAAATTGGTGCCTAATAAATGTCTTACAACACTTTCACTGTCCGTATTAAATGTTTAAACAGCTTAGTTTGTCACGTAAGCAATAATGCACTCGCGCGCAACTCGAAAGGCGGGTGATTTTAACGGAAAAAAGATAATGGAAATATGGCAGAGGTATTAAAACACTAGTTTAAAAAGGCGAAAGTTAAAAAGAAGCGTCTGTTTATCAAAGCTAAACTTAAAATCAAATAATTTTGACTGTTTGTTAAATTACGATCAGAGAGAATGTTACGCATTTAGTGCATATATACACTCCTGGAAAATGAAGAAGTACACCATGATTTCGTCGATCCAGCAGAGATAAATTTTATTGACATATACTTGAGGATGTTTACAACGCACGGTCACACAAAGAGAGCCATATGAACGTGAGTACGCAGTGTCGACGCTAGAACCACGTATACCATCCTTTTGACGCAATGCAAGCTGCAATTCTCCCACAGAGACGATCGTAGAGGTGCAAAATGTAGTCTTGCGGGATGGTCTATAATGCTGTTACCACCTGGTGCCTCATCTGGGCAAAATTTCAAGCTTTTCGTGGAGATCGCGCAAGATGAAGTTTCATCCGGCCTCAAACATGCTCAAAGGGGACACATCTGTGGATCATGCTGGCCAGGATAGTTGACGTACACCTTGAAGAGCACAATGCACCTCTCGTGACTCCACTGGAGGCGGACAGAATGATGTTGTCGCTTGAGCAGCAGATGCCCCAATGGCACGCATGATCGTGCACCATAGTATGGGGAGCCACATCCTATACTGGCCGTTCTCCTCGGATGATCGTCAAGGGAACGTTAAACAGTTCACGGTACACTGAAACTATCATTCAACCCAACTTGCTACCATTGATTCACCAACAAGGCGATATGATTTTCCAACAGGACAGTAAACGTCCACATGTATCCCTTACCACTAGACCTGCTCTTCAAGGTGTAAGTCAACTTCCCTGGCCAAAAGAAATCCATAATCTGACCCGCATTGAGCATGTTTGGGACCGGATGAAACGTCATAGTTCGCGGTCTGCGTGAATGGCACCAGGAGGAAACTACATTGCAAGCCATTCCGCAAGACTACATTATGCACATGTACGATCTAGGGATTGGAATATGAGGCGCGGCGACTCGAGCGCACCGAGAATTTCTCGAGCTGCCGGCGCTCGAGCGATTCTCGAGAAGCTCGCGAGAAGCGGCGCTGCGGCGCGTGCCGCTGTGCGGCGGTTTACTGAGGCAGCGCGGCACGCCACGCGCTCGCAGCTCGCTAAGATTATCATTTAAGTTCGAGCATTGGATACACGAAAACCAAAGTCACGGAGCTGGCAGTACTTTACGGAGGAGGTTCAAAAATGTTCAAATGTTTGTTAAGCTTATGGGACTTAACTAGGGGGTCATCAGTCCCTAAACTTACAAACTACTTATGAATTAGCTAAGACTAAGGACGGCACAAATATCCATGCCCAAGGGGGGATTCGAACCCCCGACCGTAGTGGCCGTGCTGACCGTGACTGGAGCGCCTCAGTCACCTCGGCCACCGCGGCCGGCTACGGAGGAGGGAGATGTCTGTTGCAAAGCTCCGTACTGTAGCAAAAGACGTTTAAAATTATGCAATATATCTAGCAATCAAACAGATACTCCACGGATACAAAAGTGCATTTATATTAATAGAAGTCACACAAAAAACCAGCTATTATGTATGTTTTCCATTCAAACTACATTAAAAGGAGATGCTTATTTGTTTTAGGTTTCGCGTAAGAAACGTGATTTAATAATAGTCCTATGATTTTTGTCTTCTGTGTAACATTCTACTACTACTACTACTTATAATAATAATAATAATAAAAATAATTCAGTTTCTTCCTTGCACGCACGGAAGACGATTACGAATACTCTGTCGCACTGCTTCCTTCTAGAGTAGTTTCGCTCAGCCTCCAGAGAGCACAGCACTGTCGACAACTTCTCGAGAGCCGGCCGCGGTGGCCTAGGGGACTGAGGCGCTTCAGTCACGGTCTGCACGGCCACTACGGTTGGGGGTTCGAATCCCCCCTCGGGCATGGATATTTGTGCCGTCCTAGTCCGTAAGTAGTTCATAAGTAGTTTGTAAGCTTAGGGACTGATGACCCCGTAGTTAAGTCCCATAAGATTTACAAACATTTGCACATTTTTTCATTTGAACTTCTCGAGAATTTGCCTTAGCGTCGCGCGATTCTCGAGAGCTCCGTGGGAGAACTGTAGCTTGCATTGCCGCAAAAGGAGGGATACATGTCACTAGCGTCTACATAGTGCACGCTCTTGTCACTGCACACACGTTCATATGGCTCTTTCTGTGTGATCGTATGTTGTATGCATTGTCAAGAATGTGTCAACAAAATTTCCCTCTGCTGGGTCTACGAATTCCTTTTTCATTTCCCACGAGTGCATTATCAGACTAGTACAGTCTTAATCATAATTTTGTATTGTTTATATTTTTACATTTTTATTATTTTCGTCCGAAATATTTTTGAAAAAGTCATAAAAGTACTGAAAAACAAAGTGGGCCGTAAAATATGACAATGCGATTTTTCTGTCTACTTGTGTGCGTACCATACCCAGGCGACAACATTTGCCACTTTCGCGTTCCAAAAGTTACAGAGGTTTGGGGTCCGTGTCGTCCCGCACGACCCGTGAAGACAAGCACCCGCCTCCGCCTGTACAGAGCGTGGCCGGAGCGTCGGTTCGCCGCCGGGCCGCCCGGGGCTGGTGATGGCGGCCATTAGTCAGTAGCGCCTGAATGCGGCCCCCCGGCGCGTCGGCCGCCTAATAGCGGCGTAATGACGGTCGGGGTCGTCGCTCCGGCGCGCTCGCCGGCGATATTTCGCTGTCGGCGGCTGCCAGAAGAAAGCCCGCCGGGTCACGCCGGCTGACACCCCGACGAGGCCTCCAGGCCAGAGCAGGCAGCGGAGGCGCCACCTCCAGCACCGTGGGAAGCTGTCTGCTGAACGTGGTGTTGTTATGGCCTTCAGTCCGGAGACTGGTTTGATGCAGCTCTTGGTTGGTTGGTTGGTTGGTGGTTTTTGAAAGGGACTAAACATCAAGGGTTATCAGTCCCTTGATCCAGTCTTAGAGATAAAACATTTTGTTAAGCGTTCCGAAGCATATGCTTTAACACGTCAAAGTTTAAAAGGAACATGTAAAAACGAAGAAAGGGTTCACATAAATACGAAGATGGGATAAAAGTACTGGGACAGGACAAGAGTGAAACTTCCTGGCAGTTTAAAATTGTGTGCCGGAACCGGGACTTGAACCTGGGACCTTTGCCTTTCGCGGGCAAGCGCACTACCGACTGTGCTATCCCGACACGACTCACGATGCCGCCTCACAACTTTACTTCTGCCAGTACCTCGCCTCCGGGATAGCACAGTCGGTAGTGCGCTTGCCCGCGAAAGGCAAAGGTCCCAGGTTCGAGTCCCGGTTCCGGCACACAATTTTAATCTGCCAGGAAGTTTCATATCAGCACACACTCCGCTGCAGAGTGAAGTTTCATTCTGGAAACATCCCTTAGGCTGTGGCTAAGACATGTCTCCACCATATCCTTTCTTCCAGGAGTGCTAGTCTTGCGTGTTTGCAGGAGAGCTTCTGTGAAGTTTGGAAAGTAGGAGGCGAGGTACTGGCGGAAGTAAAGTTGTGAGGCGGCATCTTGAGTCGTGTCGGGATAGCACAGTTGGTAGTGCGCTTGCCCGCGAAAGGCAAAGGTCCCAGGTTCGAGTACCGGTTCCGGCACACAATTTTAATCTGCCAGGAAGTTTCATATCAGCGCAAACTCCGCTGCAGAGTGAAGTTTCATTCAGGACAAGAGTGTTTTTGCTGGCTGATCACATAAATATAAGTATCACATCCAGCCACTCTGTACACATTAAAACACCTACCTAATAGACTTAGGCAAGCGGAGAACAGATAAATGACAGACACACAAGATACTTTAAATGAATTCGTACAGTCCACACTCACGAATAAAATTTAAAACACTATCAACCATGGAGGAATTGTCAGCTAAAACAAGCGTCAAGGCGTCAGGGATATTAAAATTCCGTCGCTCTACGGCTAAATTGGGGCATTCCACTAAGATGTGGACTACTGTCAGTCGCACCACAGCGACAGCGACACTGAGGAGGGTTCTCACGACGCAGAAGGTGTCCATGCGTCAGCCAGGTATGGCCGATACGAAGCCGGCAAAGGACCACCGATTCCCTGCGAGAAGCCCGCAGTGAGGACTTCCATGTAGCGGTGGAGGGCTTGACAATGCGGAGCTTGTTTGGTTCGGTCAACCTCGCCCACTCAAGGACCCTGCTACGTAACTGGGATCGGAGGTCTTTTTCTGGGAGGCCAATATTCAGACACCGTGAAGTGGTGGCCTGTTTGGCCAGCTGATCGACAACCTACTCCATCCTAAGCAAGCCTTATCATCGCCTCATAAGAACGGCAACCCACATCCATTTGAATCTGCTTACTATATGCGTCTCTTGGTCTTCCTCTGCGACTTTTACTCCCCACTATTTCCTCCAAAGCTAAATTTACGATTCCTCGGTGTCTAAGAATGTGTCCTACCAAACGACCCCCTTCTTTTAGTTGAAACACGTCCACATATTGTCAACCTGTCCCATATTATTTAATGAAGCAATTATATTTGTTGCGTTGCTAGGCGACTCTGTAAATTCACTTATGCAACTATTTTATGACGCCTAACATTGCGTTTTATTTTTTAATTATCTCTTAATATTTTATGCGTTATGTTGTATATTGCCCTGACTAACATCGCCACTGAATGCTTGTGTGTGTGTGTGTGTGTGTGTGTGTGTGTGTGTGTGTGGTGTGTGTGTGTGTGTAGAATGTGTCGCTATCTTGCGTGTTGCAATATCAATGTGGAGTGCTGCCTCCGCGCTCTGCAGACGAGCTGGTTACATCTCTGTAACCACGTAATCGTCTACTACAGTCCCCTCTGAAGCAACGCTTTCTTTGACACCAAAGTATCTCCTGTCCGGTGAGCTGCAGAGATGCTATGATACCGAGACTAATCCTCTGGTTCCGGCCGTTTCTGAAGGGCTCGCTAGCTGGTCAAACCCCCACCCCTCCCGCTAAAGACGCGCGAACGGTGAATCGCTCAGGACACGCGGCGGCCAAGGCACTCTTCCGTCGGACACGCTCGAGGTAAGCGGCTTTTACTGGACTGCTGCTCTGAGGAGCATTGCTGAATAATTTCATGGTGTTAGGTTCTGAGTTATGCTCGCAGCAGTCTTAAACTGCTTCAAGATTTCGTTCGTAATACGTGGTGGATATTTCGGTTAGAACGAGTTTAGTGTTAAAACTTTTGTTATCTAACGTGTGGCTACGATAACCGAACCGAGTGTAACTTTGTTCCTTTGTTCATGTTAGCATTTCAGCCCTTTAAAATGTTCAGTTTGTTCCGCGATTATAATTAAACAGTGCTATTCTGTTATCTTGTTTCCGCGGTAATTTTCCTGTGATCTGTTCAAATTTTAACGAAGTTGCTTTGTCCGTTAGTCATGCCACATGTGTTAGCTATTATCAATCCGATACCGATCATCAAATTGCTTTAAGGCCCCTCAGGCGATAAAGGTTAATAATTTGCTTCTATTTATTCAATTCATCCGCGTGTCGTGTTTTAGTTCTATGTATTTCAAGTTTGCGATTTGAGTTGTGAACCACTCCAGTAGCCTGTGAACAACCACGTGTCCCGATTACGGAATAACAGTCGAGTTTTACATTAATATGTGCGCGTGCTTCAAGCTTGCTCTTCCCCTCATTTTTTGCTGCAGACGCTGGTCGCTGTTGAGTAAGTGTCGCGAGAGCTTTGATGAGTGTGTGTGAATGAATGTATGTCTAATCACCCAAAATTGTACCCTATTTTCTGAATTATTAGCTTTATTGATAGGTGGGCAATCAAGTGGGCCGTTTATCAAGTTCAGTGTTGAATTTTATGTGAGGTGTGTGCTTTTAATGTTTTAAATTGGTCTCCCCATATCATAAGCGTTTTCAGAATACATACTTGTTAAACGTATTTTCTGTTCCTTAGGACCCCTCTCAAATTTAATTTAAATATTAGTCAGCCTTGGCTCTCCCCGTCTGGGAGTGGCGAAGTTTTCCGTTGCTCTTTAACCTTTAAGTCTCTGCAGATAGGCTTTTCCTAAACTGTGTTGCGAGAAGGGTTGATTGATTTCGTTGCTCCACTTCGGAACCTGCAGAGCAAGTCATTTCATCCACTAACTAGTAATACAAGCATATGACAGTAGAGTTTCATAGTAAATGTATGGCAAAAATTCCTTTTCTCTCCCATTCTGTTCAGTACCTCTTCATTAGTTCCGCGACCTACCCATCTAATCTTCAGCATACTTCTGTAGCACCACATTTCAAAAGCCTCTATTCTCTTCCTGTCCACACTGCTTAACGTCCATGTTTCACTCCCGTATAAGGCAACACTCCACACAATTGCCTTCAGAAAAGACTTCCTTACACTTAAATTAATATTCGATGTTAGCAAATTTCTCTTTTTCAAGAACGCTTTTCTCCCCATTGCCATTCCGCATTTTATATCCTCTGTACTGCGACCGTCATTATTTATTTTACTACCCAAATAACAAAACTCATCTACCACCTTCATTGTTTCGTTACCTAATCTAATTCCTTCAGCATCGCCTGATTTTCTAAGACCGCATTCCATTATTTTTGTTTTGCTCTTGTTAATGTTCATTTTATACGCTATCACACAGTCCATTCCATTCAACTGCTCTTCCAGGTCCTGTGATGTCTCTGATAGAATTACAATGTCATCAGTAAAACGCAATATTTTTATTTCTTCACCCTGAACTTTAATCCCTATTCCTAATATTTCTTGATTTCCTTCACCGCCTGCTCGATGTACAAATTGAATAATATCGGAGAAAGACTACAAGCCTGTCTTAATCCCTTCCCAACTAATTCTTCCCTTTCATGCCCTTCGAGTGTAATAACTGTAGTCTGGCTTTTGTGAAAGTTGCAAATAACTCTCATGTCCCAGTATTTTACCCCTGCTGACTTAAGAATTTGAAAGAGTGTATTCCAGTCAATATTGTCAAAAGCTTTCTCCAAATCTACAAAAGCTAAAAATGTAGGTTTGCCTTTTCTTAATCTATCGTCTAAGATAAGTCGTAAAGTGACTATTGAATCCAAACTGATCTTCCCCGAGGTCAGCTTCTACCAGCTTTTCCATTCTCCTGTAGATATTTCGTGTTAAAATTTTGCAACCATGACTTATCAAACTGATGGTTCTGTAATTTTCACACCTGTCTGAGCCTAATTTCTTTGGAATGGGGATTATTATATTTTTCTTAAAGTCTGAGGGTATTTAGCCTGTCTCATACATCTTACACACCAGGTGAAACAGTTTTGTCATGGCTAGCTCTCCCAGAGACTTTAGTCGCTTTGAAGGAATGTCAGCTACTCCCGGGGCCTTGTTCCGACCTAGGTCTTTCAGGGCTCTGTCAAATTCATCTCTCAATATAGTATCTTCCATTTCATCTTGATCTACTTCCTACAACATTGTCTGCTGAAGAGAAACGCACAAACTCTATACCCCAGTCTGACCCATCGCCAACTACCACGATTAATAGATTTATTGTACAGGTACATCTCGTTTTCCGCGACAGTTACATTCTGAAACATGTAATAATACTTTAATATCATTTTCTCCAACTCCGTTATATTCTAAATAGCGTCCCAATCAACTATAATTGGTGAAAGTCACTTGAGAGATATTTTGAGTGTGTGGGCTCCTCAGGATCTGCAAGCTGCAATGAGTGCCTGCTACGCAGCAGACACCGAATCGTTTTCAGAGCAGCAAACAATTCTGGTTTGTCCATGGGTGCAGATTATATGGCACGGAGACAGTGTGACATCTCAGACCAGATATATTCAATGGGGTCAAATTGAGCTACGGGATGCTCATTTAAGACTTTGTAGTTCCTATCCAGGTTTCTGGAACTATTTACAGGTGTCGTGTGAACGATATGTGAGCCTATAATCATCTTGACATACCAGAGAACAGCCAGGATGTTCAAATGTTTGTATAGTCTATGGGACTTAACTACGGGGTCATCAGTCCCTAAACTTACAAACTACTTATTAACTACTTACGAACTAGGACGGCACAAATATCCATGCCCGAGGGGGGATTCGAACCCCCGACCGAAGTGGCCGTGCAGACCGTGACTGGAGCGCCTTAGTCCCCTCGGCCACCGCGCCCGGCCAGCCAGGATGTTCGAAGGGCAAACGTACACGAAAAGCAGCTAAGCATACCGCCAACCATTCAAAGTTCGTATTAGAATAACTAGAGGCCCTGCTCCATCCAGGTAACAGCACAACATAACATAAACACCACACCATTTGACCACACCTTCTTGGTAGTCAGGATCAATCGATTCATTTGCGTCACACACACATATGCGTAGTGCAGTTGATATCGAGATGCATCCGACCTTTGTTCCAGTGCCCATCCATGGAGACTGGCGACAAATTCTAGCCGTTGGGCGCAATAATGTTGTGTTGACAGTGGCGCTCGTGTGCAACGCCAGCTCCCACATCCATGGAATCTACAATCCTAAGGATTGTCCACTGGAAGGCGTGTCAAGCATGTAGTGAATACAGCCATGATTTGTTGACCTTCTCTCACTATTGACGAGCGCTGGTCACGGTCATCGATTCGTTGCTTATCGCACCGCAGACTATATGGCCTGGGCTGGGGACAACGTGTCATGGACAAATGCGTACGCGCAAACGACCATCACATGCGTGCAGGCACAATCTCGCTCTCTCATCGCTGGAGACGACGGACGGCCATTCCATCTTGCAAGTGATCCTCTGACGGCACCAATCGAGTCTTCGATGCTGTGGCGTGAATGGAAGATCGGCCACAGATGTGCGTGCCCGTAATCGCACTGCTAGTAACTGGTTGGCAACAATGCGTGTTGACACTTCCGGGTTCACAAACCATCTCATTTGTGCTGTGGTAGCTGTACGATCCCCCACTGTTGCTCTTACAATAAGAACGATTTTGAGACCTTCTGTACTGGATAAAAATGTTCAAATGTTTGTTAAGCTTAAGGGACTTAACTACGGGGTCATCAGTCCCTAAACTTACAAACTACTTATGAACTAACTAAGGACGGCACAAATATCCATGCCCGAGGGGGGATTCGAACCCCCGACCGTAGTGGCCGTGCAGACCGTGACTGGAGCGCCTCAGTCCCCTCGGCCACCACGGCCGGCTGTACTGGATAGATATCAAATGTGTTCAAATGTTTCTTAAGCTTGTATGACTTAACTGCGGGGTCTCAGTCCCTAAATTTCCAAACTTATACCAACTTATACTAAGGCAACATAAACAGCCATGACCCGACGGGGATGGATATCCAGAACCTCGTCTACGGGTTTGATGATGTTCAAGTGACAATTCCAACCAAATTCGTTTCAAAACTGATGTAGCACGTCCAATTTATGTCGCCATTCTCCGAAAGGAAAGGTACAGTTTGACCCATTTGAAACTCGCTCATTTGGCTACAGGAAGTGGGGTGACGCTCTTTAATATCACACGGAGCCTTGTGACTGTAAGCATTTCCTTTTATACGGTACCAACAGATATCGCACTGGCAGATATGTCACTAAGCTCTCTCTATTGGTGGACGGTGATGAATCCATTGTCAGTACATCTACTATCCCTCAGGTGGCATCTGTCGCCATCGGAAGTTGTCTTCCAGGTGCAATATTTTTTCCGGCAATGTTATACACAAAATTCAACTTCCACATTGAAATTTGCGCCCTGCAGTGGCGTATGCACTAACAGGAAACTTCCTTGTACATTAAAAGTAGGCCTATGAACTGGACCTGAATTGAAATTTGTTTATATGATGTCTGCTCTATTCCGACAGACATCATATAAATAATTATTTGTATATCTACCCCAACAGGCAATTGACAGTTTCAGCGCGGAAGCATTAATACACTCGATCCCTTGCAGGAATTCAGTGTAGGATGCGAGCAAGTGGAATCAAATGTGCAGGGGGCATTACAGTCGTAGTGTGCTACGAGGTGAGATTTTGGGGTGGAAAGAAAGCGTGCCTGTATAGCCTAATTGGTCAAGGCGACCGCCGGACCAAAGCGGAAAATCCGGGTCGAATCCTGGTCCAGCACAAATGTTCATCTTTGCCACTGGTTAATTTTATTTCAATGTCCTGAAACGGTCGAAATGTTTAAAGATTTCCAATTCGTAAAATTACGGCCGTTTATGCCAAAAAATGGTGTCTGTTCTTTAGGACATGTTTGAAAAGAACAGACACCATATAAATAACACACTTTCAAATTCTGAAGAAGTCAGCAGGGAAAAAATATAGGGATCAGAAGGTAATTTACAACTTGTGCATTAACAAATAGTCGAAGGGTGTGAAAATGACGCAGTAGTTGTGAAATGAGTAAGACAGGCTTGTAGTCTTTATTTATTCATTTTGCACATCGAGCAAGCTGTGAAGCAACACAAAGACAAATTTGGGGAAGTAATTAGAGTTCAGCGTGAAGAAATAAAAATAACTACGTTTTGCAATGGTCAGACACAGCAAGGACCAGGAAGAGCAATTGAACGGAATGGACAGTGCGTTGAAAGGAGCGTAAATGATGAACATTAACAAGATTAATGGAATGCAGTCTTAGAAAATCAGGCGATGCTGAAGGAATTACATTAGGTAAAGGTGGAGGTATATGAGTTTTATGACTTGTGCAGTAAAATAACAGATGAGATGTTCAGATGTTTGTAAATCTATCGGACCAAACTGCGTGGTCATCAGTCCGTAGCTTACACACTACTTAAACCTAGGTAAACTAACCTACGGACAAACACACACACACACACACACACACACACACACACACACACACATGCCCCAGGGAGGTCTCGAACCTCCACGGCGAGCAACCGCGCGCTCTGCAGCGAGGCGCTTTAGACCGCTCGGCTACTCCACCGCGGCAGTAAACTAACATATGAAGACATGGGAAGAAAAGCGTGATTGAAAAACTGAAATTTGCTAACATCAAATATTAATTTCAGCTTAAGGACGTCTTTTCTGAAGGCATTTGTGTGGAGTATTGCCTTGTACGAGAATGAAGCATGGATGATAAACACTGTGGACAGGAAGAGGATAGGGGCTTTTGGCGATACAGAATAATGCTGAAGATTACATGTATAGGTAGCGTAATTAACGAAGGGGTACTCAACAGAATTGGCGAGAAAAGCAATTTTTGGCATAAACGAAAGGATCGATTGATATGACACATTCTTAGACACCAAGGAATCGTAAATCTAGCATGGGGGGGGGGGGGGAGTGTGTGTGGGGAAAATCGCAGAGGGAGGCCAATAGACGAATATAGTAAGCAGATTCAGATGCTTGTGGGTTGCCGTTCTTATGAGGAGATGAAGAGGCTTGCTCAGGACAGAGTAGGATAGTAGGATGAAGAGCTGCATCAAACCAGTCTCCGGACCGAAGACCACAACAACAACAACGCCACGAAAGGCACAGGTATTGGACGACAGCCGTCTAGCGGTTGAATGGGTGGAACTACGAGGTCGATATTGTTGTCAGCAGTGGAAATAAAATTTTCGTTGTTAGGGAATAACGTTAATTCTTGGCGTCGCCCTTCATTTGAAAATTTTTGCTTCGTCAGTTTGTAAACACGATTGGTCAAATTGCGACCACAGGCAATACTAGTTCCAATGGATGAGCGTAGCCTTTGTTATTCAAAGGTGAAGATGTTTATACAGGATCGAGTTTCGTGGAGAGCTGCGTTAAACAGTCTTCTGACTGAAGACCACAACTGAAACCACAATGCATACATATGTGCGTCGCGCAGTATTTGTTTACTTCAAACTCAGTTTCCGTTGTCTGGGTGCGGAACGTAAAATAAAAAAATCAGCTGTGAGGACGGGTTGTGAGTCACGTTTTTGTAGCACTTATTTGTAAAAGTCAGATTGCCCAAGTTTGAGTCGCGGTTCGGCACAAAGTTTTTGTCTTTAAGAAAATTTCAGACCCAAGAGAATATGAATAAATGAAAATGAAACAATATGCAGCAGGCCGGGTATATATACTCGTCTTCGACAAGTGACACAAAACAGAAGCATGTTCAAATGTTTGTTAAGCTTATGGGACTTAACTACGGGGTCCTCAGTCCCTAAACTTACAAACTACTTATGAACTACTTACAAACTAGGACGGCACAAATATCCATGCCCGAGGGGGGATTCGAACCCCCGACCGTAGTGGCCGTGCTGACCGTGACTGAAGCGCCTCAGTCACCTCGGCCACCGCGGCCGGCAAACAGATGCATCTTAAGGCAACACGTGACACTAGCACCGGACCTTGGAGAACCGTAGAAATAGAGAAAGGTTATTTTTCTGTCGGTTCTGTATATCATAAGCCCATTTATGTATATTCTATTGAACTGAAATTACCTCGAAAATTAAAACTATGTGCTGAACTGAGACTCTGGGACATAAGCCTTTCACGAGCAAGTGCTCTTTCTACTGACCTATCCAAGCACATCTCATAACTCGCCCTCAAAGCTCATTTAGTTATTTTGCGCTCGACAACATGTAATGGGATGGAGAGCTAAGCATCCAGTGCATCGAAAAACTGTCAGTTTCATTGCATTGCAGCAGGCGCGACTGAGAAACGTGAAGAGTGCTGCGTGTTGTGAGTGGTACGTGTACGGGTACCGTTCCAGCGCACGTGTCCTCAATGCGGGGCCTGTTCATCTCTCTCGGGAGCTTGTACCGCGACGCCAGACACTGCCGTACTTTCTCTCCGCGTGTACCTTCCACGGCGTACGTCACAGACTGCTTAAATTAGCCGTATACTCGCTTAGCTAGCCTCGCGCTGTGGGCATAGAAAAAGTAAGAGGACGTGTGTTTAGAGGATATAAGTCACTTCTCTTATGGACTAACCTAGAAAGGTAACCGGAACAGTGGCTATGCACACTGCTATTATTTTTGAACTGAGTCGGATTGTTAATAACGAATTTCGTAATTGAATATGTATATTGTGAAGATACAGTGAAGATTCCTAGATCGTGAAATGTCTGCAAGGAGATCTTGGGTGGGCTCCAGCAATTATTCTGATTACACACTTTTGTGCAACGAATACTTTTTATTCAATGAAGAATTGCCCCAATATGATCACATATGAGAGCATTGAATCAAAATAGGCATAGTACGGTAATTTACTGAGTTGTATATCACCAAATTTTGTAATGACCCTGATAGCACAAGTAGGTGAACTCATATGTTTCACCAGATTTTCAGTGTGTTTCTTCCAATTCAATCCCTCATCAATGCAAACATAAAAAATGTCAGTATTATACCTTAGCTACAGATTCCTGTTCAAAGTCTATACTTATTAGTGGTGTCATGCCGTTAACTGTATGAAACTGTATATACTGGGTTTTATAAAAGTTTACGTTTTCTGAAAGACATCATTTAAAACTTCATCAGTTAATTTCTGTCAGGCGTGATAGCTATACTTGTATCATGAGCAAAAAAACTAGCTTCGTATATCCGTGAATAGAGAATGGCAAGTCATTAATATATATTAAGACCAGCACAGGACCCAAGACCGAACCCTGTGGGACCCCAAAAAATAAAAATGAGTTGAAAATTGATGATAAACGCTAATTTCTCGAACAGACATCGGACTTTTTCTCTTGGTTTAACACATTCAGTTTCAGTAGATAGTTACACAGCACTGCGAAAAGTTGTTGATGAACGAGCATTTCTATCAGTGAACAGATAAGCATACCTTTGACGAGTTTCTTCAAAATTTCTATGAGCCACAACGTACGAGGAAATATCTACTGTTTCTGCAATGGTTAACATCGTGGAACAATTGCGTAGAGATGTGTACACTCCGAATGATAGAAATACTATGAACAGTCTGCTTACGGACTGAGGACATGATCACACTCCGTGCTTCATTCGATTGTGGGATGTGTTACATCATAGCTTTATCAAAAGTATCGAAAACTGTACTTCGATTTTCTTAATCTGACGTGTACTTGTTTGAGATATTACAGTACTTCAGCCACTCTGAACTCTTTTCCATTTTTACCGATTACAACGTGTAACATCTGTGACAAGTGGCAGTCAGTGGTCTCTATAGTAGCCGCCAGGGGGCGTCCACGAGTGTGAGCGCTTCCTTGGCCGGCTGATACGAGGCGAGAGTCCCGCCCTCATTCGTGGTCGAGTTCTAGTGGGAGGCGGGTCACTCACGGCTTATGTGTGACAATAGCCATTAATCTGCTGTAGGGTAAATCCGGGAGAGATGGCGCACATTTTCAAAAATATTCATAAAAAATGCCATAATGCACTTAAGTCAAAATAATTTCTTTTACAAGTAAGAATCCAATTTTCCGTAAAACATAATTTTTTGAGAATTTTACAGTCACTTATTCGTCATGATACTTGACGATTCAGAAAACTTTACAGTGCGGATTCTATTCCATAGGCTAAAGGTGAGATGCCGTATGATGATATTTGTCGAAATTCATAATTTTTTAAACAAAATATGTTAAAATTTTAGTTTATGATTGTAACAATTGAGGAATAAAAACAAACACTGAAGAGTTGGCAAACAAATCCTCTGTTTTTATTATGCCAAAACACTGAATTATATTTTGAATTATTTTTAAACATTAGACCTAACGGCCTTTTTCTAAAGAAATCCCTTCCATCATTAGCTTTTATTCCTAATTTCCCTGACACAGTCAACACAATAAGTATCAAAGATTGTAAAAGCATTGAATTAAATTTTAAATTAAATAATTGCTTTTAATGATTAAACTTAGGCCTGTCAGAGAATTTCAAAAGAAATCCTGTCCATCATTAACTTTTATTCCTAATTTCCCTACCACAGTCAACGCAATAAGTATCAAAGATTGTACAACTTACGTGTACCCAAAGCTTACATGCCAAGCAGCATAATCAGTCACATTTTTTAGTGGTTTCACAATACTTTGCACTCCTTAATTGGTGTATTACCAAGAGATGCTTGTTTTGATGAAGGCCTAGACCTATGTTTGTTGAAATCCGAATCGTAACTTTCATTTGACTTATGCGGTAAGTATCCCTATTAAAAAAGAGCGGCGTATATACCGGGTCCCATGCGTCATGTATCCCGATCTATCAGCGGATAGACGTCGCACCCTACTACTCTGTGGTCGTAGCAGGCAAAATGGCCGGACTAGAATCAAAAGGCACCCAACACAAGTAACTGGTCGTGCAGCTACTCAGATATTTTAAAATGTGTCACTGTTTAGCACCATCTAATAACTAACCGTAACTCTAAAAAGTTTTCCATGCAAGATATAGAGAATTACCTTGTTTATTAACACTAACTCGGTTAGAACCGTCCCGCCGCCCAGCGTCTACTGCGCCACTGCAAAGCGCCTACACCCGCATTTTGGCGGCTTTTACCAAAACTAGGGGTGATGCATAGTCCGTACAGCATGCGGCAACTCTCTCGAGCTTACAATATCAAGTTGGATTCTTTTATCTTTACTAGTATTGCCCGTGGTCGAAAATCGACCAATTGTGTTTACAATGGTCGCTGGGGGTAAAATTTTACGTATGATGTCGGCGGCCTCGCGTGATTATGTTGGCAACATCAACAACACGATAGAAAGTCTTTGCCCATTTGTTCGAACCACATAGAATGACTCGATTAGTGTATCGTACCATAAAGTAAATAGTGTATCGTACCATAAAGTAAATAAATAATGCTGTTCTTGCTTTATGGTTGACAGCTTCTTGTATGTATCCCCGTCCGCTCAGTAAAAATAATTGCCCTCGTAAAGCGAAGATTCCATGAGAAAACATTAACGTTGTCAAGTGATTGGCTAAAATGAAGTCTCACACGATTCTCACTATTCAGCATCTGTTGCCAACATTATCATACGAGGCCACTGGGATATGTGGTAAAATTTAACCGACACTGGGAGGTATGAAACGGTATCTTTTACGTGTTGAGGAAAATGCCTGACACAATAACAACAAATAAAAACGGAAGTATATACTTCTCATGCCATTTTCGAGTTATATAACTTTCATTAGCCTAATATTTGAAATGGAACTACAATTTCGTTGTTTGTATATTTATACAACGCCAAGAAATAATGTTATTTCGATACTGCGATATTCAGAATTCCAGAGCTGACAACATGTCGACTTCGTAGTTCCTCTCGTGCACCGCTACATGCCTCTCCCGGCGCATCATCATTTATATCGGCATTCTCGACTTCGTAGTTCCACCCGAGCACCGCTAGATGCCTCTCCCGGCTCATCATCCTTTATATCGACATTCATATGAAAACATCCATTTCCGTCAGCCACTCTTAATCACTGCGAAAATTAAGCATTTGAACGGCACAAGAAAGTGAGTTGGGAGCACTCCATGTTTCGATATTCACTTATTTTAAAACGTTATTTTAATACTGCAGATGCGCTGCATTACAGCGTCTTTGGTCGAGGCGAGTAGCCAATCAGTGAGCTGATTTTTGGGGAATCCAAAGCTGTAGATAGGAAAATTTCTATTTCCTTTTACCACTTTTAATGGCTAAATGCACACATAATATTTATATTCGTGAAATCTACGACAAACAATCTTTCGAATTATGTAACTTTGATTGGCCTTCTTGTACGAATAAACTAGTAAACTGTACCACAATTTTCGTGTTAGCGTATTTATATAATGATTGTTTGGTCGACTGATAGTATCAAATGTTTGTTAAGCTTATGGGACTTAACTACAGTGTCATCAGTTCCTAAACTTACAAACTACTTATAAACTAACTAATAAGACAGCACAAACCTCAATGCCCGAGGGGGGATTCGAACCCCCTACGGGGAACGGCCTCGCGCATCGAAGCATAGCGCCTCAATGCGCTCGGCCACTCCGCCGCGGGGACTGATAGTATTTGTGAAGTTCTGAATAGACGGTGCCTGTTGCGTCTTATTTGTTACTTGATATTAATAGACTAAATCCTTAATTTCAGACATTACCAGACTACAGTTAGTACTTCGCTATTGCTATAAGTGTTACCCTTTCCCGATAATACAGCATTGAATCTGCAGTATACTATTATGCGAAATGGGTTTAGGGACATTGGAAGTTAAGGAAAAGTTGTTGACGCCTTCCACACGTTATTGCCAAGGCGAAAAACAAAATCACAGAAAAGTTATAATTTTTTTCTGGAAAATCTAAATCTATAATAAAAAGAGGGGTTCCTATTTAGGCTCTCAAAGTCACCCCTATCCCGCCCGTTACCTTAGTTTAAGTAGTTTGTAAGCTACGGACTAATAACCCGGCAGTTGAGTTCGATAGATTTATAAATATTTGAACATTTTTTTTTTTTTTGTGGTTGTTGTTGTGGTCTTCAGTTCTCAGGCTGGTTTGATGCAGCTCTCCATGCTACTCTGTCCTGTGCGAGCCTCTTCATCTGAGAATACGTACAGCAATCTACATAATATTGAATCTGATTACTGTATTTGTACCTAGGTCACCTACGATTTTTATCCCACACAGTTCCTTCCAATGGTAATTTGACGATTCATTGTCTCGGAATGTGTCCTACCAACCTATCCCTTCTCTTAGTCAGGATAGGCCAGAAAAATCCTTTTCTCCCCAATTCTGTAGAGCACCTCGTCACTGGATACGTGATTTACCCATTTAATCATCATTCGTCTGTAGTACCACATTACGAAAGTTTCTATCATATTTTTGTCACTCCCATACAATGCTACACTGCCGACAAATACTTTCTGAAAGGACTTCATAACATTTAAACTAATATTGGATGTCAAAAAATGTCGCTTCATCAGAAACGCTTTTCTTCCCATAGCCATTCTGCATTTTTATACCTTCCTTACTCCAGCCATCAGACGTTATCTTGGTATACAAATAACAAAACTGATCTACGACTTTTATTGTCTCATTATCTAATTCCTTCAGCATCGCCTAATTTTCTGATACTACATTCCATTACCCTCGTTTTACTCCTGTTAATGTTCGTCTTAGATCTTCCTTTCAAAACACTGTCCATTCCGTTTAATTGCTCTTCCAGGTCTTTTGCTGTCTCTGACAGAATTACTATGTCGTAAGCAAACCGCAAGGTTTTTATTCCATCTCCCTGGACTTTAATTCCCCTTCTTTGTATATTTCCAAATTCTCTTAAAAACAGTTTTAAGTGGTTCATGCTGTATATTTAAATATACAGCCTATATCCATCCGTATGTTTATTACAGGTTACTGTAAAATTTTGTAGTAATTCGATACTATTATTGCGAAATGCTTGGAAATAACCTTAAACAACTATTTGACTTTATGTAGAAGTTTTGATAAATCGTGAGATCTTCCTGGGTAATTTGGAAGGACCGTTGTATATCGCTTCGGACGCCCTGCTATCGATAATGACGGACTATCGATAGTTGCATAGTGTCAATTTGTATCGAACATGGGAGAATCAGAATGCCATCGTAATTTGTTTACTCGCAAGTGTAGGCCTTTATGATATAGAAAATTATTTAGCCTAGACCACGATAATACCTTTCTGAACCGGAGATTCAAGTACTAAAAAAAATAATAAATATATTTGTTTAACCTAAACCTAACCTTCTTAAGGGTACGCTACAGATCAGTTTTTTAAGTGAAATAGCATAGACCACGATAATACCTTTATGAACCGAAGATTTCATACAGATCATAAAATAAATAAAACATGCTATACCTGCTCTATGGTTGACAGGTTCTTGTATGTATCCTTGTCCACTTAGTAAAAGCAATTGCCCTCGTAGAAGGAAGATTTTGAATCACTTCATCACTGTTTCGTACAGATCATAAAATAAATAAAACATGCTATACCTGCTCTATGGTTGACAGGTTCTTGTATGTACCCAACAGCATTAATTATTTAATTAGTTTATATACGTCGAAATTAATATCTGTTTTCATTTGTTCGCCAACATTTGTTGCTTACGACAGAGCGACGTTCGTGTGTACGATATACCACACTGCGACACTCGCGTCTTCGATACATAGCGATAGTAGGCCGTCCGAAGCGATATACAACGGTCCTTCCAAATTACCCCCTTCGTGTTGTCATTTCCCGCATTGTGAGGTGAGCTACGGCCTGAGAACGTTGGGTTCGCGGCGTGTACGTCCCCTCCTGCCCCGGCCGCAGCTGGGTTAACGCATGCGGCGCACGTACAGGATAAACTCGGTACAAGTCCCGAGCATACCTGGGCGCGTATAAAGTTATCTCTGCCACGCAGCGCCATTACGGAGGCGACAGGCGGTGGGCGCAGTTTAATTACAGCGGGACGCCGCGATCCATTAGCCGGCCGCTATCTGCCGCTGCCGCCCTCCTCTCGTTATGCTAACGACGCGGGGCTAGGCCCAGTGCGACACTTCTGAGGCGAGGCGCCACAGCTGACCGCTCCCAACACGCGCGCTCGTCCCACCTGTTGCAGGGAGGCAACACTGTTTGTCAACCTAGTGGTTTCTGCCATTTAAGAGATTGTATGACGTCTCTTCTGTCGTCCACACACACACACACACACACACACACACACACACACACACAGTGGCGCGCTACGTTAGTTCGTGCAGGTATGGTTGTAAGTAGGGATGGGTCGAACCCCAATTTTACCGAATCGAATCCGAATGCCGAACCTTAAATAAAACATTTGCCGAATACCGAACCCGAATCTTGAACCCAAATAATCTGTCAACTCAAGTACATGTATTTAAAAAGAATTACAACTCTATCACAACCAGTGATGAAGATAAAGTGTTCTGGGGTGAATCCCAAATGACAATATTATCAGTAAAATTTAAGAAATTAAAATTTCACTTACCTTTTTTTATTTTCAAACTTAAGGATTACGTTTATTTCCTTCTTTTTTCAAAGGCGACGACTCAAAAATAAAATCTGAGAATATAAGTAGATATTTTGTAAGTTAAAAAATAGGATGTGTAAATGTTAAATAATTTTGTAGTGACATATCAGGCTTTGCATAAGTGACGGACAGGACATTCAGAGACAGAGAAATCCGCGTTTATTCGACGTGTGTGTACTTATTGCCACGAAGACATTTCAGAACTGTGAAAAGTAATGCGCAGATTGAGCATACCGGAAGGTTAAGCAACGGTATTTCTTAGATTCATTTATTCTTTCAAACATTTAAGATCACGTAACTAGTCTGCATAGAATTTTTATTCGTAGAAGATTTAAAAATCAGTACTAGAAGTTAGTTGCCGTGCATCATTTCTAACTATTTCCGTTCAGCATAAGAATAATACAAATGTAAGCATTAACGTGAAACGTATTCTTCGGCGTTCGCCGTTGTCTTTTGGGTTTGTTAGGCGGACGGAATTTAAATGTGGTAACAGCTAACACGGAATATTATATGGCGTAATGTTTACATTTGTACTATTCTTATGGCAAAAAGAGTGTGGAATTCACGAATCACGATTCATAGGAACAATCCCTTGCCTCTAATAGAAAAACACTTAAGTTATAGCAGGAAGGCAGTGGTTGTAGTGTCAGGCATATTGACGCAACACAAGCTTGCCAGTCGGCTTTTCGTAGTAGCTTTTACATAAGACTTCTAATGTACAGCTATTGTATGAACCTAAATGCGGTAATATAGCAAGCCTGTGTAGACGGGAAACGATTCTTGTGGCAGCTCCTAGCGTCATTTATCAGAACTATGCAAAGTGAGGTCGTTTCATTTTGTGACATCGCGTCATTCACCGGATCTATGGAAAATTAAGTAAATAACGCAGACGAAAGCGCACTGTTATGAAAAGTAAACTCCAACATTCGTAACTGATGGTTTCCATATAACACTTAGGATTCGGGATTCGGTAGTATTCGGCCATTATGCGCCAAATCTCGAATCCGAAGCATGTGTGATAGATTCGGCGAATAATGGATTCGGCCGAACCACTCGAACACAACCCTAGTTGTAAGCTCTTACCTCTGGGTATAACTACCAATCACCCCAAACACGATAAAACCGCGTCCAGAACGAATGTAAGGGCACAACCCACGGTGGGATTTCTTGATTTGACCGTGTGTGTACGTAAGAATAAGACACTCTTGATTTGTATCGGACTTTGGACAGACTATTTGCTAAACGGTGACAAAATGCTGTGCACAAGAATTGATCAGTTTACTGAATGTAACTTATGCGGTCGCCAGTCTGATTGGGCAATAAAATGTTCAAACTGTTATTCATGGCCTTATTCGAATCTGTTGTGAATATTACTTTAAAACAAGTAGGTAGAAACAAGCAGAAAGCGTTAGGTTTATGGTCCAATAACAAACACTATAATTTCTGTGGAAAGCAATATGAAAGACAAGGCAAACCAAACCACTTATCTACTACCTACATGTTGCCCTGAACATGAAAGAAATATTTGCACTTGATCAAACGATGAAAGATTTTTGGACGTAGGTAACCCTAGTTAAGTCACGTCTAGATTTCAAACAAAAATTACACAAATTTACCAACCACAAACCCATATTTAACTACCTTTTGATTAAGCAGTGTATAAATAATTTTACGGAAATTTTATTGATGAATTTTCGAAAGATATGGCGGTAGCCCTGAAACTGGTATAGTGCACTATTCCACTGTTTTCATTAATTTTGAGCAACATTAACTATATTTGTGGTTCCTTGATACTATGTTCATCACTTTTAACAAAAACTATTGAAATTAATTTGTCTTTTATAAAATTGGAGAAAATATGTACTGCAGTACTGATGTGATGCAATCAATCAGTGTATGATTACCAACTGATCAATACTATCACTTTAAATTATTTACTGTTATTTGAATAATTCCGTTTTAATAGTTTTTCATTAAATTTGATGTATGAAGTGCAATCTTTAATTAATAAGTAAACAAATTGCAACAGTTTCTTACTACTTATCAATTATATACAGCAAAAATGAAACTTAGCTCTTCAGATTGTTAATTTGTTCATTAAGAAAATTATTTAATTTTTATCTGTTATCATTTAGGACACTCGGACATCTACACTCTAGGATAGGACCCTGACTAGATACGTGATGGGGATAGACACAGGTTATCACACATTTTAGTTCAATGCACTGATTACTGATACAAATCACTACTTTTTGTCTGGTCCATTCGCGCTACAATTCTAAAAGTACATAACCTTGTCAAATATCCTATGCAGTTGCGTGATTGCGCAACTAGAGGCGAATCGGCATTAATCATGGCTCTCGCTGTGTGGCAATGTATTCTCTTCTTGGCGGTGGATAAATTTACATTGTGCCCATAATTCCATGCCACGATGTAACAGATGGTCAACCAGCATCCGAGGCTAATTTTTGGAAACTCTTGATTCAATCCTAAGCCTCCGCTTTGCTGCCTCGCTTACGTCTCGCCACATACTTGCTCACTCACTGGCTGTCTGCACTCGACTCTCCCATTAAGCCACTCTGTATTCCTGCCTCTTTCTTACGCGCCAAAACTTTAGCAACGGGGAAGTACCAATGGTTTTACATTACACATATCACATGCCCTGCGTTTGGACCAGACTACAATCTTCTTACATTTATAACAATAAATATTACCATCAAAATACTCTACAATCAAGATACACAAAATTCATTTTTAACTCTACAAATACTCCAAATAAACCAACATACATACCACATTTCACGAAGATAATTAAAGACGGATACGTAAAATTTTATATATCGATTACAGCAAAACGAATATTTATATTCTATAGTTCGAAAAAATTATGAAGTATGTACATTAATGTTATATGGTGTCGAACGTGCCCGGGTGACGTAGTAGGTAACACAACTGCTTACTAAGTAGGAGAACCGAATTCTGTTCCCGGTCCGGCAAAATTATTTTTTTTTTAAATTTTTGAATTTATTTTCATTTATTTTTTTACTTTCCCATTGTTTTAATTCAAAGCCCACTGGCAGTTCCTCTTAATTTCTTTCGTGTCTCTTAACGTTTTAGATTCCTAGATAAGCGTGGAATTACCACTTCATTTCTTTCGACTTTATCTTTAATAAAGGGATCCCCAGCAGTTGATAAATTCAAAATTTTTATCTGTATGCACTTTCCGCGTTTCGAGACCTATGTGTCATAATGAGGTGCATTTAGTGAATCGATAAAACTGTTACTTGTAGCAACAAATTAAAATTGTGTGTTCATGGTACATGCGATTAGCCGGGAGACACTGTTGGCAACTTAAGCGTGACATACCCACTCAGAACGCCCCATAAATCCATCAGCCCTCCAGTGGCCGCCGTTTGCGTCTTTGTTTAAACACTCGCGTCATACCCGCGGGCATCTGGAAGAGAAATTCTGTACTGGGAAACTAGCGAATGAGACGTTTAACTCACGTTGCCAAAAGAGATATAGCCATCTCGCCTGAGCGCGTTCATAATTGGTACATTTTTTTCGTGAGCAGCTCACGCTGCTGGCGGTTCTCTGGAGCCTGCTAGTCAATAAATATCACACACTTCAAAGCGAGCGCCTCAGAGTGATGTGGCTGTGCTGGCTGGTCATTAAGTGGTCGCTTCCATATCGGCGGCAGCCCGGTGTGTCGCCGTGGATTTAGTGAACGGGCGGCTGCGGTGACAGATAACGGGCAGCGAGTTTTATCGCGGGGTCGATGTCACTTTAAGTGCCGGCGAATCCATCCCTCATGCGGAGGCGGCAGGCGTTTGAAGCCGGCCGGCGCGATAGGCAATCAGAAAACAAACAGCCGCGTGTAAGAGCTTGTAAGCCGTCAGCACCCGCCGCCTCCTGCGAGACGACGCCTCATTCGCCTAGCGACGCCAATACTCGCATGCCTATTTGCGGTTCGCCAGTGAAGAGGCATCTTCGTGGAAAATTACAGTTACGAAAAGACTTTTACAAAATGACCTCTCGCAAATTACCTATCACACGACAAGAAATTACACTCACTCCGGCACTGTCCAAAGCCCTAGTATAGTACATGATCAGCTAACCAGCTACTTGACTACTAATAACCTTCTTGACGAACACCAATCAGGTTTTCGCAAATATCGCAGAACAACATCTGCTTTGATAAAAGTAACAGACGATCTTAAGCAGGCAATGGATAGACAAGAGGCGACTATTATGTGCTTCTTAGACTTCAGCAAAGCTTTAGACACTGTGGACTTAGATATGTTACTTGCTAAGCTTAGCAGCCTCAATTTCTCTCGAGGCGTGGTGTGATGGTTTCGCTCATACTTGATGTCGCGTCTTCAGTGCGTCATGTCCGGCACCGAAAAGTCACAGTGGAGAAAAGTTCTATCAGGCGTAACACAGGGCTCGGTATTAGGTCCACTTCTCTTTTCATTGTACGTAAGCCGTCTTGTCCTTTTGTAAATACCACATGTATTCCGATGACCTCCAGTTGTATTTAAGTGCAAAACCAAAAAACCTGAAGACAGCAATCGAGAATTTTAATTATGACCTACGTGCACAATCAAAGTGGGCACAGAATATAGGATTAAAGCTCAATCCAAGTAAAACACAAGCGATTCTGGTAGGTCATCATAGGCTCATTAACCAAAAATACCGCGAATCTCAACCATCATTGATATTAAATGACACACCTGTCTATTTTTCGTCCTCGGCAAAAAGTCTGGGAGTGATAATAGACGACAAACTAAATTGGGCTGAGCACACAGCCGCCGTGTGTAGAAAGGCATCAGCATCTCTTCATTCCCTACAGAGAAGTTTTTTTCCTCTCGATCTTAAAAAGAAACTTACACAAGCACTTGTAATTCCAATTATTGATTACAGTGACGTTATCTTGTAAGGTCTTTCTTGGGAAAACTCACGACGTCTGGGACTAATTATGAATGCCTGCGTTCGATACATATGTAACATCCGACTCTTTGATCACGTTTCACCATCTTATAAGCAACTATTCTGGCTTCGTGCTGACAAACGCAGAGATTTTCATACACTCTGTTTCCTCTACTCTCTTATCAACGTACACTATCCCTCATATCTTTCCTCGACCTTAACACTCTTATCTGATCAACATAACAGAACTACTCGTTCCTGTCAGAGCAAAACGCTTTCTGTCCCTATCCATCACTCAGCCGGTTTCTCAAAATCCTTTTCAGTAGCAGGAACCAGGCTCTGCAACAATCTACCTCAGTATATCAGAGAACTGAATAACACTGCCAGCTTCAAACGACAGTTAATGGATTATCTACTAAAGCAATAATTACGCCAGTCTTTATTACCCTACGGTCCAGGTACGTCACATCCATTCCTCCTCCCAGATATTCTCCGACTGCCATTGCTCTCGCCAGGTACAGCTTTCTTAACTTCCTTCTGTCAGAATTCGCCATGCCTAAACCAGTCTCGATATATTCAAAAGTACATCTTGTATCTGCTAATATCCATGTTGTTACTTTTATTATTACACCACCAGCAGCAGAAGGTGTCTCAGTGGTACTGCTAGTATTTATCCCATTAGAGTTAAGTCAATACCTTTTATTTACATCCTTTTACATGTAATCAATCTGTATAAATTATGTCATTAATTGTTTATCTGTAAAAATCATTATTATGTTGTAGGAAACCCACATGTAAAGAAATACTGTATGTGTAAAACCCTGGTCCGATGTAAGAGAGGGCCTGATGGCCCTAATCTGATCAGGCTAAATAAACAAATAAATAAATAAAATAAATAATCCAAAAACACATAAACTTACATATATTCCTACCACATATCTGGGTGATATTTCGGATAAAAACAACAAAATATTGAAAAACATCAGCATAACCTTCGCTTACCAAACACATCAAAACATTAGAATGCAAATACAATCATGTATTTGCAAATCACATATTTACTCATACCCTGGTATATATAAAATTCACTGTAAAATTTTGCGAGAAATACTATATTGGACAAACCGGGAGAAATTTCGAAGTTAGTTTTCTTGAACATGTTAGACTAACGGATAACAACACATCCACTATCATTCACCATCTAAAAACTGAACATCATACAGTAGAACAGTAGACGATCTTCAAAACGCCATTGAAGTGTTACACATTACACGTAAAGGGCAAACAGTGAACATCTTGGAAGAATTGGAGATACTTCACACCTCGAAAAAGAATCACTTCTCGTAATTAATGAACAAACAGATCTAAAACATAAAAGTTTCCTCGAAAATTTTATTGAAATATTCAAAGCGGAACCAGGTTAATAACTACACACCCATTCATAAATTTTAACGCATGTTACATCAAAGAGCACCTTCTAAATTATTTTCGTATATCGTTGGTAAACAAACCATTGGAGGCATGCAATATCGTTGCCTATCATAATCAGAGACAAAATTTAATACACACTTTGACCCGTTTAATATATCGTTGGTATAAATATAAACAAGCTATTGTACTCACAAAATATCGTTGACATACACCAGCAAATGACAGCTACAGCAATTTATTATAACTAGCTACAACAATTTATTATAACCGTACCATATTGGTGGCATGCCAACGATCTTATACGGAAAACCCACTTACTGGAAGTATGTATAATCAAAATATATGTAAATAACGTACCATTTAACTTACATAGTATCTCACGAATTTCGTATTACACGATTGCAGTTAACCTGATGATGGCTTTGTAGCCGAAATGGTGATTGTTAAATAAATGAAAAATATTACCCAGCGATTTGGAATCATTGAAAATTATATTATGTCTTTAAGTGAGTTTTACAAACGTTTGTTGATGCCTGTTCACCGAAAACCCTTTTTGTATCAGCTATTCTTTTAAGAGAAATGTCCTCCATCTTTATGCTTACCAATAGTTTTCGGTGTTATTTATTGATCTTGAAAACAATTACAAGGTGAACCCTTGTCTCAGACGATACTGGGGGTTTGGTGAATATGTCGCATTACGCAGGCATCATACGGGCATATCGCTTAATTTGATTGCTGCAGAGCAGTGTAACACAGCATGCAGTGGCCTACGTCAAGGGGACTGATGACCGAGCTGGTTAGTCCCCTCTCACTCCTCACAACAACCACAACAACAACAACAACAAAGCCTACGTCAACTGCTGGTAGTAATTTTTTTTTTTTTTTTTTTTATGGAAAAGGCAAAATTCGTCATGTTCTACAAAATCCTTTAATGAATCACTAACCGGGTTTCGGATTCTTAGGCCATCATCAGGCAAAACCTGAATGTTGCTAACTTTTCTTCACAGATGTGCGACTTAGCCTATGTTATTATTACATAAGATAGAAATTGACATGTTCACAAGAAAGTGTTATATTTTATGGCATTGAATTTCGTGTACTAAAACATAAAAAAATAAAAGCTGATTTTTATATCTAGAGGTTCAAAGGTTGAATATTATCTTTAAAATCTGCAAGGGAAAGAGGGAGGAACGTCGTGGATTGTTACGTTGTAAAATGGTATTGAAATGGTAACAATGAATCCACTTAAACTCATAACAGCTGAAGTTCAAAACTACAACTTATTTTAGTAGGGGGGGGGGAGGAACTGGATGTGATAATTTAAGAACACGGTGGTGTTCTTCCATGTTTTCTGATTTCTAGTATAGTATTAAATGACGAAAAAACCAGCTTACTTTTACCCCTCGTCTCTTTTAAACATAATATACAAGCTTTGAAGCTCTACATATAAAAAACAGCTTTTTATACGCTCATATTTTAGTAAATGAAATTCATTGCCATAAAATTGTGACACTTTCCTGTGTACGTGTCAGTTCCTATTTTCTGTGATAATAACATCTGTGTAAGTCGTACATCTGTGAACAAATATTAGCTACATTCAGTTGTTATCCGATAATGGCCTAAGAAGCCGGAAGACGGTTAGTGACTCAATAAATAATTTTGCATAACATCAGGTTTTTTTTTTTTTCTTTTTGGTAATATTAATCATGTTCTGTCAAGCACCAAAGGAAAATCCAATTAATCTTAATTTTTTCCTATAGTATGGTGACAGAATCACCGGGTAGCTATATGTAACGCTACAAGGCATAGATCGCGGTACATTAGTACACTTATACTCCGGCGATATTGATGATCGTGAGGAGTTTGTGGCCGTTAGACCCCAACTGGGGTCGTGTTCAACCTGTCTGGTGCAAGTCTTTATCTGGCGCCACTTAGACGATTTGCGTGTCAGTGATGATGGAATGATGATGTGGACGACACAACACCCAGTCCCCGAGTGAAGAAAATCTCCAACCCGACCGGGAATCGAAGCCGGGCTCCCACCACCACGCTGTCCACTGGACTACGGAGCCGCACTGCTCCGATGTGAAACAGTTTCTGAAGTGATTGGTTGCATGATGGGGATGTTGGAGGTCAATTCTTCCTGTATAGGTGAGCGTCAACAAAATATTTTCGTATTCGTAAGAGCAAGGGGATTGAAATTTCATGAAAAGATCTGGACTGATGCATCATATTCTCTCTTTCCAATAATGCGCTCTCTTTTAAACTCACTTTTGATTTGCCGGTACTGTTCCATTGCCGTATCGCTTATAGTCTGCTGTTGTATACGTTGGCCGGCGCCGGCCTCCATAGCTTCGACGTCGTAGAACGTTTATCGACAGTTTGTTTATCGATACACGGTCTACACCCTCCGACGTTTTCAGCGGAATTTCTGTGTGGCACTGTATATAGTGGCTCAGTTCATGCTACTTCCCATGAGTACAAGTGAGGCAGTATTTGGAAGTGCAGTAACGGCAGCAGCATGCCACTACGAGGATGCTACCTAACAAACGCAAATCCCCCAGCAAGAGGAGAAGGTATTTATAAATAAAAACAGTGACAAATCGCAAACAATATCATTTACACAAATTATGACCGGTTTCGGCCTGTTTACAGGGCCATCTTCAGAACTATGTGGCGTAGGCTAGACGTCCACGGAGGAGGCGTTTGTACCATGCAGTAACTGCTGTTTATAAATACTTTCCAGAAGATCGCTGTTCCCCCCCCCCCCCGCCCCCAAAAAAATGTTTTTAAAAATTTTCATGAGGAGAAGGGATGCCTCAAGACCTATGTGCGCCTACAGAGAACTCAAGCTGGCGAACAGCAGTCTGTCAGATGGGTGAGATTGTACTACCACAGGAGTGTGGTCTGGCAAAGAAAGCAGTATTGGCTCCAAAGATACAGGGAATTGAAGTACTTGTCCTTCAAGGATCTGAAATCAGCCAGGTTAAACAGCTGGGAGCAATACGTAAAGAAACAACTGGCCACCGACCCCTGGGGCACGACCTACAACTTGTCAGCGATAAAATAAGATCACCCTCAGTCATATCAATAATCAGGGATAGAGAACAGAACACGGATACTTTACTGAGGTCTTTACTCTGATCTCTACTCCCTGATGATGAAGAAGCAACTGAATCTGACATTCAAAGGCAGATACAGGCCAGCGACGCCATCCCATGAGACAAAAATGTGTTGTTCTCGGAAGAGGAGGTGGACAACCAGTTTCAAAATTCAAAACTTGGAAAGAGGGAAAGCCCCAGGGCCAGACCGGATCACCTCTGAGATGGTGCAGCTTCTTGCCCTCCGGATTGACACTCAGACTCTACAATGAGTGCCTAAGGCGAGTTTTCAGCACCCTGAAAAAAGGCCAGTGCGGTTGTAATCAAAGAAGGGCTGGATAAGGACCCGGCACTCGCCTGTCGGCCCATCTGCTTGCTCGATGTACTGGGTAGTCACGGCATCTACATCTACATACATACTCCGCAATTCACCGTAAGGTGCGTGGCGGAGGGTACACTGTACCACTACTAGGCATTTCCTTTCCTATTCCACTCCCAAATTGAACGAGGAAAGAAAGAATGCCTATATGCCTCCGTACGATCCCTAATTTCTCTTATCTTGTCTTTGTGATCTTTACGCGAAATGTATGTAGGCGGCAGCAAGATCGTACTACACTCAGCTTCAAATTCCGGCCCTCTAAATTTACTTAACAGAAATTCACGAAAAGAACGTCGTCTTTCTTCCAGCGATCCCCAATTGAGTTGCCGGAGCATTTCCGTGTCATTCGCGCATTGGTCGAACCTACCGGTAACAAATCTAGCTGCTCGCCTCTGAACCGCCTCTATGTCTTCCTTCAAACCGATCTGCTGCGGGTCCGAAATACTTGAGCAATACTCAAGACGTGGTCGTACAAGCGTTTTATACGCGGTCTCCTTTACAGATGAAGTACATCTTCCCAAAATTCTCCCAATAAACCGAAGTCGGCTGTCTGCCTTACTCACAACTGTCCTTACATGCTCGTTCCATTTCATATCGCTCTGCAATGTTACGCCTAGATATTTGAACGACGCGACAGCATCAAGAAGTTCACTACTAATGCTGTATTCGAACATTATAGGATTGTTTTTTCTACTCATGCGCATCACCTTACATTTTTGTACATTGAGAGCTAGCTGCCATTCTTCGCACCAACTAGAAATTTTGTCTAAGTCAACCTGTATGCTATTACAGTCAGTTACAGACGACACCCTCCCGTACACCACAGCATCATCAGCAAACAGCCGCAAATTACAACGTACTCTGTCCATCAGATCATTTATATAGATAGAAAATAATAGCGGTCCTATCACACCCCCTGGGGCACGCCTGACGATACACTCGTATCTGATGAACACTCGCCGTCGAGAACAACGTACTGCGTTCTATTACTTAGGAAGTCTTCCAGCCAGTCACAAATCTGTGAACCTATTCCATAAGGTCGTATCTTCGTTAGCAGTCTGCAGTGTGGCACCGCGTCGAACGCCTTTTTGAAGTCGAGAAAAACACAATCCGCCTGTTGCCCTTCGTCCATGGCTCGCAAGATGTCATGTGAGAAAAGGGCAAGCTGAGTTTCACATGAACGATGTTTCCTAAACCCGTGCTGATTCATGGAAAGAAGCTTTTCCGTTTCAAGGAAATTTACTATATTCGAACTGAGAATATGCTCCAAAATTCTACATGAAACCGATGTCAACGATATTGGCCTGTAATTATATGGGTCAGTTCTCTTTCGTTTCTTATACACGGGAGTCACCTGCGCCTTTTTCCAATCACTAGGAACTTTGCGCTGAATTAAAGATTCGCTATAACTGCAAGCTAAGTAGGGGGCCAATGCCACAGAATAGTCTTTGTAAATAGGCTGGAAGCACACCGAATCTTGTGTGCGGTGAGCGACAGGCAGTTCGGGTTTCGCATCGGGGCGTTCTAAGTGTGATGCGATATCGCTTTGACGGCCGAAGTCTGCGGCTCTACCCCCCCCCCCTCCCCCCCGCAAATATGTAGTCGGCATAAGCGGTGCCTTTGACAACCTCTGGTGGCCTTCGCTCTTCTCTCGACTCAGAGAGATCGAGTGCCCAGGGCCGCTTTATGAGTGCCTTAGGGACTATTGTGTCAGAAAGGAGGCCGGCTCTTATCCCCTAGCGGAACGTAAGCAAAGGAATTACCAAGGGGAGCCCTCAGGGCTCTGTCCTGGGGCCACTGTTTTGGGACATTAATATGGAGCCATTGCTCCACGAGATGAAGAACAGTCCATACATGCTAGAGGTAATAGCCTACGCGGTCGACCTTCTCCTGATGGTCGGCGGCAAAAGCCGGGAAGATCTCGAGCCCCGAATTGTCAAGGCAATTGATATTCTAATCTGCGGTGCCACAAAACAAAGCTCACAATAGCAACGGCTAAATCGAACTACCTACTACTCAAAATTTGCTTGCACGAGTGCAGAGAAGCGTCCTGTTTTTCTCCATAGGGGCGTGTCGTACATCCCCAGGCACCTTGCTCTGCACCCTTGATACCAAGATTCTGGAGCTGTCGCTGGGTACTGGATCAAAACAGGGAACATGCACTAAGTAGAAGAAAGAGTGCAAGAGTGGAGGAGAAAGCTGCTGTGATGACATGGGGAATCCAATTATGGCAAGATCTATGGGATCAGGAGGAAACAGGAAGGATAACATAGCACTTCCTGCCTGGAACTGAAACACTTCCAACCCACCAGAGGATTAATACATTTTCGCACTGTCCATGGCCCGTACCCGGCATATCTATGTCAGTTAGGCGATTCCACATTGTGGCTGAGGTAGCCTCGAAGGAACTCCAGAGCATGTCATATTCAAATGCCCCACGTATGACACATTGATTTCAGAACAAAGACAACAATTACCCAACACAGACGTTAAGAAATTCATAGTATCTGAAAACACAATGAAATGACAAACATAATGTCGGGCCATACCAGGGATGAATTAATGAATCGTGAGTAGTATTTGCAGGATTTGACAGCTGCACCAGGACGGGTGTTGGCCACCAGCGATGGCCGAAATCCGCCGCCCCCTGGACCAGGAGGACTGGCTGCAGCCAACCCCAACAAGACGATCGGTTATAAGTTACACAACAAGTTAGTTTGTAGTAAACACAACACGAAACACTACACAGACGCTACAGTGTACTGGGCCAGCCCTGTGCCAGGGGCACGTCAGTTGGATTTAGTTCAGCGGACAACATCAAAGAAGGTTTATAACTTCTGGCACACCTGTGAACACTGCAGAAGGGGAGGGGATGATGCACACACACACTCGCACAAAAACCATGCTCAATGAAAACCAAGTAGGACTTCCACACAAACAACACTCCCTCGACACAAACAGAATAAAAACACTCACTGTATATCATAGCTGTAGTAATAACCAAGTAACCAAAGCAAAGCAACATAATAGGACCCATTTTCTAATTGGTGAAGGGTTCATTGCAAACTTATACGAGGAGCGTCTAGAAAGTAAGTTCCGTATGGTAATAAAATGAAATTGTACACAGATACAGAAGAAATTTTTATTGCATAAAATTCTACAACTCTTAAACTACTTTTACACATAACTGCCAAAATTTTGGAAGCATTTGTCATAGCGTGGCACCAGGTTTTGTATACCTTCTTCGTAGAAATCTGCCGCCTGTGTCTTCAACCAGTTGGTAACAGTGAAATTTGGGGAAGTCCACAGCGAGAGCACTAATTGTAAATCTACGGTTTTCTTGGATCTTGTCATCAATCGCGTGAACCAGTTCTTCTGTAACCAAAGGTGGACGCCCACTTCGTACTCCATCGTGCACGTCACTACGCCCGCCATTGAACTGTTGGCCCCTTCTTCTCAGCATCGAATCACTTATCGCATTTGGTCCGTAAACATAGCAAATTTGCCGATAAATTTCACTTGGTTTCACTTTCCTCGCATTCAGAAACCGAATCACCTACCTGATTTCACGGGCGGCGGGATTTTCAATCAACGCCGACATTTCAAACGAGCACAACAAAGCGTACTGACAGCGTAACTGACAGAGATCTCCAAATGGCGCACGTTCTTCTCCTTGATACAGCGTTATAGGTCCCCTACTCTTCCTCGTGTTTATAAACGATTTAGGAGACAATCTGAATAGCTCCCTCAGATTGTTCGCGGATGATGCTGTCGTTTATCGGTTAGTGAATTCAACAGAGGATCAAAACCAACTGCAAAGCGACTTAGACAAAATTTCTACTTGGTGCGAAAATTGGCAATTGACACTAAATAAGGAAAAGTGTGAAGTAATACACATGACCACTAAAAGAAATCCACAGAACTTGAATTACGCGATAAATCAGTCAAACCTTAAGGTCGTAAATTCTACCATATACCTAGGAGTTACAATTACGAACAACTTTGACTGGAGAGAACACATAGAAAATATTGTGGGGAAGGCGAATCAAAGGTTACGTTTCATTGGCAGAACGCTTCGAAGATGCACCAGCTCCACCAAAGAGACTACGTACATCACACTTGTGCGTTCTCTCCTGGAGTACTGTTGCCCCTTGTGGGACCCTCACCAGGTGGGACTGACGGAAGATATTGAGAAGGTTCAGAGAAGGTCTGCTCGTTTTGTTTTATCACGTTACGGGGGGAAAGCGTCACGGAAATGTTGCACGAATTGGGGTGGAAATCATTAAAAGAAAGACGTTATTCATTGCGGCGTGATCTGTTTGCGAAGTTTGAGTCACCGACTTTTACTTATGAATGTGAAAATATTTTGCTAGCACCCACCTACTTAGGGAGACATGACCATCCCAATAAAATAAGAGAAATCAGATCGAAAACGGAACGATTCAGGTGTTCTTTCTTCCCGCGCGCTATTAGAGAATGGAACGGTAGAGAAAAGTCATGAAAGTGGCTAATGACCCCTCTGCCAGGCACTTAAATGTGATTTGCAGAGTATCTATGTAGATGTAGATGTAGATGATACACATCGTCTACAGCGCATGTGCGGAACTGCAATCGTAGTGCTGCTGCGGAGATAAATTGAAAAGGAACTTAATTTCTGGAAGCACCTCGTAGAATAAATAATTTTTAAGAGGCAGCAGCAGCGGCGTTGGTACTCACCGACCTCCCGGAGCGGCGCGAGCTGCTGCCAGCAGGTGATGAGGCTGCAGGAGCCGGACACGCCGTGGCACTTGCACGCCACGCGCGACTTGCGCACCACCGCCTGCAACAAGTGCCCAGTGGCATTCATCTGACATTTACACTTCAAAAACTCCCATCAGCTACGTCTCCTAAGCATGCTGACTCCAACGTGAAGCTGTTCCAACATTAAGTAAACTCTCGTGCAAGAGTGAAGTGGTCATTGAGAACAGTTACCCACATTTCTGCCAGTCACTTCACGGGCGTTAACTCTTCTCTACACTGCATACTGGCAGTGCTGCTCCGTGTGACCACACGCCTTTATTTCAAATACACATAAGGTAAAAGGTATCAAAGAATGTGCTCACGTGGAGCAACACACACACACACACACACACACACACCAAGCACCTAGCACTGCCGGCCGCGGTGGCCGAGGGGACTGCGGCGCGCCAGTTACGGTCTGCACGGCCATTACTGTCTGGGGTTCGAATCCCCCTCGGGCATCGCTACTTGTGCCGTCCTTGGCGTTAGCTAGTTCATAGGTAGTTTGTACGTTTAGGGACTGATGACCCCGTAGTTAAGTCCCATAAGCTATACAAACGTTTGAAAATTTTTGAACAACTGTAACTGCTGGAGTACTGCTAAGTCTCCCTCTTTAATACAGATGCTGGACAAAATAATATCAACACCAGACAAAAAATAATTATTTATTTTCACCTGGCTGAAAATCAGGCGTTGCTCAGGTATTTATTTATTTATTCCTCCTTTCAGTTAGTACTTCTATCCCTTTCTCTCTCTCTCTCTGTCCATCTCCTTTTTTTCTAAATACAAGCTATATTTATCGGAGAATAAATAAGAAATCAGGATGCCTTCCACAATATACAAAATTATGAGGCCACAGCAAAACAAAAACAACTATTTTTAAATTCGCAATTCAAATCAAATGTTTGTAAATCTATCGGTCACAACTGCGTGGTCATTAGTCGGAGCTTACAAACTACTTCAACTAAAGTAAGCTAACTTCAGGCCAACACAAATACCCATCCCCGACGGGGGACTCGAACCCCCGACGGCGAACGGCGCCCTAGTGCAACGGCTAATTCGCCGCAGCTTAATTTTTGCGGGGAAGCATACTACTGAAGTTACTGGATCCTAAATTTACACATTATTTACATTAAATTATGGTAAGGACAACACACGCACCCACAAGTGTCCGATGGAGGACGCGAATCTCCAGCGGGCGGTGCCGCGCAATCGGTGATATTGGCGTGGGACTTAACTACGGGACCATCAGTCCCTAAACTTACAAACTACTTACAACTAAGGACGGCACGAATATCCATGCCCGAGGGGGAATTCGAACCCCCGACCGTAGTTGCTACTTACAGATGCGGCTGCCAGCAATAGAGCCGCGTGGAGGTTGCCGAGCGCTCTAAGGTGCCTTGCTACGGAGTGCAAGGCTACTCCCCGTCAAAGGTTCGAGTCCTCCCTAGGGCACGGTTGTATGTGACGTCCTTAGCATAAAGTTTTTTAAGTGGTTTGTAAGCCTAGAGACTGATAACCGCAGCATGTTCAAATGTTCTTCAATATGATAAAATGTTTGTAAATCTATGGGAGTCGCGGTAGAGTAGCCCATCTTCCAAGGCGCCTAGCTCCGGAGCGCGCCGCTGCTTGCTGTCGGAGGTTCGAGTCCTCCCTCGGGCATGGGTGTATATAACCACAGTACACCCCTCGTCATTGCTACACGACGAAGATGACGTGCTACAGACGCGAAATTTAACCGACAGGACGAAGATGCTGTGATAAGGAAACGATTAGCTTTTCAGAGCATTCGCATAAGGTTGGCGCCGGTGGCGACACCTATAACGTGCTGAAATGAGGAAAGTTTCCAACAGATTTCTCATACACAAACAGCAGTTGACCGGCGTTGCCTGGTGAACCGTTGTTGTGATGCCTCGTGTCAGGAGGAGAAATGCGTTCCATCACGTTTCCAACTTTGATAAAGGTCGAATTGTAGCCTATCGCGATTGCGGTTTATCGTATCGCGATATTGCTGCTCGCTTTGGCTGCCATCCAGTGACTGTTACCAGAATATGGAATCGGTGGGTTCAGGAGGGCAATCGAGCTGGATCCCAACGGCCTCGTATCACTAGCAGTCGAGATGACAGGCATCTTATCCGCATGGCTGTAACGGATCGTGCAGCCACGTCTCGATCCCTGAGTCAACAGATGGCGACGTTTGCAAGACAACAACCATGTGCTCGAACAATTTAACAATGTTTGCAGCAGTATGGTCTATCAGCTCGGAGACCATGTCTGCGGTTACACTTGACGCTGCATCACACAGACAAGAGCGCCTGCGATGGTGTACGCAACGATAAACCTGGGTGCACGAATGGCAAAACGTCATTTTTTCGAACGAATCCAGTTTCTGTTTACAGCATCATGATGGTCGCATCCGTGTTTCGCGACATAGCGGTGAACGCACATTGGAAGCGTATATCGTCATCGCCATACTGGCGCATCACCCGGCGTGACGGTATGGGGTGCCATTGGTTACACGTCTCGGTCACCTCTTGTTCGCACCGACGGCACTTTGAACAGTGGTCGTTACATTCCACATGTGTTACGACCAGTGGCTCTACCCTTCATTCGATCCCTGCGAAACCCTATATTTCAGCAGGATAATGCACGACCGCATGTAGCAGGTCCTATACGGGCCTTTCTGGATACGGAAAATGTCCGACTGCTGCCCTGGCCAGCACATTATCCAGATCTCTCACCAATTGAAAACGTCTGGTCAATGATGGCCGAGTAACTGGCACGTCACAATACACCAGTTACTACTCTTGATGAACTGTAGCATCATGTTGAAGCTGCATGGGCATCTGTACCTGTATACGCCATTCAAGCTCTGTTAGACGCAATGCCCAGGCGTTTTAAGGCCGTTATTACGGCCAGAGATGGTTGGAACGGGTACTGAGTTTTCAGGATCTATGCACCCAAACTGCGTGAAAATGTAATCACATGTCACTTCTAGTATAATATATTTGTCCAATGAATACCCGTTTATCATCTGCATTTCTTCTTGGTGTAGCAATTTTAATGGCCAGTAGTGTATCTTTGACACCCTGACCTGGAAATATTTTCTCCTCGCGAGTAATAAACGTTCTTTTAGGTATCTTCTTCCAGAACAGACCCGTTTCACCCACAATGTACGTTTTGGCTGGTACAGCCACCGTCCTGCCACTGCCCTGAGTTTCTCAGGATAGAGCAAACTAATCTCTGTATCATCGCTGGCCACCTCTCCACTTTCTACGGTGCTTTACCAATTGGAACTACTTTCGCCGCCTGTCTAGCTTCTTCTTTCAGTCTATGAAAAATAAGTTTCGCTTGATAGCATACCGCGTCCAGATCAACAGGAGAAATTTTCGCTCTTACTTATCACTCCAATATTTAACTTTTTTCAATCTGAGCGATAACACCATGGCGTTTACGAATGATACTTGAATTCAAAGACAGCATTTATAATAGTTTCGAAAATTTGTTCTTTATTTTTACAAACACCCATGCCCGAGGGAGGATTCGAACCTCCGACCGCAGCGACTGTGCAGGCCGTGAGTGGCGCGCCGCAGACCGCTCGACAACTGCGGCCGGCCGGGGTTTACAGTATTTATTTTTTGTAAGTGCGCCGGGCAACCTTTGGCCTTGAGACCAACTGAAATTCTGCTAGGAACAGATTCGTAAAGTTTCTATAGTACCCAAAAGAACGTTATTCATTCTTGTATCAACACATCTGTCAATTACTTCATTGATGTTCGAGCTGTAAATTAGGTGTGATTCTTCAGTTTCTCCCGGCGTATTTGATGATCAAAATATCCACGGGTGTACTGCCGGTCTATAGTGTCCAACGGGCACTATAGACCGGCAGTACACCCGTGGATATTTTGATCTGTAAATTAGGTATTCAATTTCTGTTATAAAACTCTCTTTAATAATTCAATTGTGTTGAGACGTCGTAATTTTAATGTTCAGGATAGGTGTTTGAATGTTTTCTAACGCTGTCCGAAGCACACGTGTGCAATTTTGACTGTGATTTAGGAATACTGTACTTTTTGTCAGGAATGAGTTAATCATAATGAACAGTTTTTTTTTTTTTTTTTTTTTTTTTTTTTTTGTCGAGCATGATAACATATTCATTCCCAGTTATTTATCCAGAGTTGGTAACGGTGTAGGCAGCTGAACACCATACTTTAGATGTTAAAAACGATATAGATATCATAAACCCCGTTGTTTGTAAGAAGCAATGTAAACAGTGCTGGATCGGACCATACAACATATTCCAGTCACGTACTTTTATGATAGTGGCACTACTTCCTTCGCAGCTTTGCGATGGCTTCCTTTATTGAGAATTAAGAAACAGCAGCCCTTGAATGTTAAGTTCAAGTTGTACTATTTTTATCGAAAGAATACTACGTTATTGTTAAGTTTTGCAGTCGCTTTTGCCGAGGTAGTTTTTGTCCGCAATCGTCCGTAATTCTGAGCAGTCTTCGTCAGTTAACTTCAAGTTTCTCCCTCTATTCCTCTATGCCAATCATCAGATTATGTCTTATCGACTCTCTGAATTCTATTTTAATCCAGCTAATCTTGTTCAAAATTGACCATCAGTGTTATTTGAAACTGCTCAAATAACAAAATGTTCAAATGTTTGTAAATCTAGCGGACCAAACTGCGCGCTCATCGGTCCGTAGTTTACAAACTACTTAAACTAAGGTAAACTAACCTAAGGACTACACACACACCCATGCCCCCGGGAGGACTCGAACCTCCACCGAGGCGCCTTAGACCGCTCGGCTAATCCACCGCGGCGCACAAATAACAATCTGACCCAAAAGGCACAAGGTAATTTTGAGGTAGGACTTGTCGACGCCATACAAATCACAATAAAGTCACAAGCCTCCATAAGGAAAATAACTGCCTCAGCTGAATGTTGGAAGCTTAGCCAACAGAGTGTCAGGCCAACAGATAACTTCATCTTTACACAGATGCGGATGTTCGTTTCAGTGTAGTAAACTGTTCATGGCCATGTTTTGCGCTTAATAATCGTAAATTTCAGAAGGTTCAGAGAAGGGCAGCTCGTTTTGTTTTATCACGTTACGGGGGTGAAAGCGTCACGGAAATGTTGCACGAATTGGGGTGGAAATCATTAAAAGAAAGACGTTATTCATTGCGGCGTGATCTGTTTGCGAAGTTTCAATCACCGACTTTTAGTTCTGAATGTGAAAATATTTTGCTAGCACCCACCTACTTAGGGAGACATGACCATCCCAATAAAATAAGAGAAATCAGATCGAAAACGGAACGATTTAGGTGTTCTATCTTCCAGCGCGCTATTAGAGAATGGAACGGTAGAGAAAAGTTATGAAAGTGGTTAATGAACCCTCTGCCAGGCACTTAAATGTGATTTGCAGAGTATCTATGTAGATGTAGATGTAAACAAACCTAATGTTTGTGTTTATTGAATGAAACTATCTCTCTGCAACGGAGTGTGCGCTGATTAGAAACTTCCTGGCAGATTGAAATTGTATGCTGAAACCGGGATTCGAACCTGGTACCGGGACAGCTCAGTCGGTAAAAGCTTGCCCGCAAAGGTCTCAGGTTCGAATCGCGGTTCCGGCAAACAATTTTAATCTGCCACGACGTTTCAAATCGGTATCATTCCGCTGTAGAGAGAAAGTTTCATACTGGAAACATCCCTTAGACTTTGGCTAAGCCATGTCTCCACCATATCCTTTCTTCCATGACTTCTAGTTCTGCAAGGTTCTGTGAAGATTGGAAAGTAGAAGTCGAGTTATTAGCAGAGTAAAGTTGTGAGTAGGACCGTGAAGCGTACCGGGATAGTTCAGTCAGTAGAGCGCTTGCCGGTGAAAGGCAAAGGTCCCAGGTTCGAATCCAGGTTTCAGCACACAATTTTAATCTGCCAACGCACACTCCGCTGCAGACGAAAATTTTCATTCTGGAAACATCCCTCAGGCTGTGGGTAAGCCATGTCTCCACCATATCCTTTCTTCCAGGAGTGCTAGTTCTGCAAGGTTCGCAGGAGAACTTCTTTGAAGTTTGGTAAGTAGGAGGCGAGGTACTGGCAGAAGAAAAGTTGTGAGGACAGACCGTGCCGGGATAGCTCAATCGGTAGAGCGCATGCCTGCGAAAGGCAAAGAGCCAAAGCTGGAATCTCGGTTAATGCACACAATTTTAGTCTGCCAGGAAGTTTAATGTTTCTCTTATTTATCCTTTTCAAATAATATAAGACCACATGACGCCGTGGTACTCCGTATAAAATTTTCTCCAGGTCAGTAATTATCGCTTACAAAGCCATATAAAATGTCATGTACTATATACCCATAAACTATATTCGATTAATTCTTCGTTTGTGTGGCCATAATGTCCGTAGTTGCTTTCATAATTATGAATAGCAGTGATTTTCCGTCTTTGCAACTACAATAAAATGCGATTTTTTCACACCAGACGCGTTTCGTTTTATTGAATGTAAAACATTCTGAAATAATAGAAATCTACAGTTTGTTTTTTGTTTAGATCGAAAACAGTTCTTAAATGGACCCTGAAAAGTAGGCCTAATGTTTGGTACTTACGGAAATTTTGTCTCCTTTTCGCTTCACATCATGGAATGCCGGTCTGTTTAGTGCAATACCGCCAGTTCTTCATGCTGTGTCGTTTTCTCACTACTTTCACTGTCACTGTTTCACTGTTTATAGTTGTTTTCCGCAGATCAGAAGTGTTTGTTTTTGTTTTTACTGATTCTGCTCAGTGTGTTATTGGAGTGTTGCCAACCTCACAAATGTAGTTCTTTCTCTATGTTTTATAATAAATTATGTTTCGATGTATTTAGTTTTGATGTAAGCAGATTGGGATAGTGGCAGAATAATACATGTATACATTTAATGGGAAAATTATTATTATTATTATTTTATTTAATTTTTTTAATTATTATTATATTATTATAATTGTTGTTATTATTGGTGGGGGGTTTTAGTAGTAGGGAAAGATTGAATGGTGGTTGGATGTGGTAAGGTGTGATGTGAAGTGAGGTGGAGGACAAAAGTGATGGATATGAGGTGTGGTGCAGTAATATTAAACTCCTGGGTGGTGGTAATGCAAGTAGTGTGCATGTGTGTGATGTGTGTGTGTTTGGGGGGGGGGGGGGTTGTGTTTTTTGTTGAATCTGGTATGTGATGTAGGGTAACAGTGATGGGAACGAGGTTGAGTGTTTGTTAGCAGGGGGCGAGAAAGTTTGGGAGTTTTATATCAATATGTGTGACACGTTCGGAGGGTCTCGTGTTTAGCGGAGAGATGGCTATGTGATTTTATTTTACCTTAGCTGTGGTGTGTTAGTAGTGGTATCTGGAATGGGATGTGGAAGTAGTCTGAGATAGTTACGGGCATGACGGGGAATGTTTTATGGGATTTCATCAATTATTTTATACAATGTTTGTTTTCCAATATTTATTTGGTCATTTAGTAGTTGTTTGTTGTGTGATAGTGCTTTGTGTATGTGGAGGTTTTCTTGGAAGGGGAGTAGGTGTCTGTCTCTACTAGTCTGTATGATTTCCATATCTTTTTCTATAGTGCTGGGCCTATGGTGTTCTTGTTTCAGGTGGTCTGCAAATGTTGAATGGTTTGTGCCATACTTCCAGGCTCTGATGTGCTCTTTGTATCTAGTATCAAATGTTCTGCCAGTCATCCCAATATATATATTATCACAGTCTCTGCATTTGAGCTGATAAATACCAGATTGTTGGTATTTGTCTCTTTTTGGTTTTAGTTTGGGGATGTGTTTTTGAATTGGGTTGCTTGTTTTGTAGGCAATGTTTATGCCTTGTTTCTTGAATATATTACCTATGTTGTATGTGAATTTGTTGTGGTAGGTTAGTGTATGCCATTTGTTATTGTGTGTGCTGTTTGCCTGTGTCAATGTGGTTTGTGTTGGTTTTTTCTTCAACTGTGTCTTTATTTTCCTGTTTAGTTTGTCTACAAGGGTTTCTTCGTAGCCATTTTTAGTGCAATTTGTTTTATAATAGTTAGCTCCTTTTGGTAATTAGAAGTGTTTAGGGGGATCCTATTGAGTCTGTTGAGCATGTACCTAATTGCAGCTTGTTTGTGACTTTGTGGATTGTTTGAAGTGGCATGTATAATGATGTCTGAGGTGGTGAGTTTTCTAAATATGTCAAATGTGTGTGTGTGGTTTTCTTTTGTTATTGTTATGTCTAGGAAATTGAGTGTGTCCTTTTGTTCTTCCTCTATTGTAAACTTTATGTTTTTGTGTATGGTATTTATATCTTTATGTAGTTGTTGTATTCTGTTTTTAGGTTCATCCATCATACATATTATATCATCCATGTATCGGTACCAGTAGATGATGTTGTAATTCTGCTTTGTTACTATATCTTCAAATATTATTTTCTCGAAGTATTAAAAGAACAATTTTTTCTGTAGATAACAACACGGAACTATAAGGAAATGGGAAATCAATACGTGATTTGGTTCAAACTGTAAGATCATTCCGTCGTAAGCTGATTCTAGATAGAGGCCTCAAGAATTTCTTCATTTCCCAACAATATTTGAAGATAAAAATAATCCTGAAATAGGCATTTCCATGGCCCACACGTTTTTAAATGTAAATTGAAGAGATACCTTATAGGTCACTCCTTTTATTCCGTCGAAAAATTTTAAAAAACTTATCTAATTCCCTTTATTACTTATTTATTCTTTTTATTTATGCTTAAGATTGTCATGTAAATAGGACACTTTTAGTTTTTATATTACCATTCTTTTGTTAAACTTCATGTACTGCCTTGTTCCATGATCATAGAGTCTTGCTCCTCAGTTAGGTCCTACAGAACAGAAAACCATATTATTATTATTATTATTATAAAATTTCTTGGCAGATCTTAAGAAGGAATTTGCAGTAAGACACAAAGACTTTTCACACATAGACCAGTTGTCATAATTCTTAAAATCACCTTTTGAGGTTTCCCCTGCAGTAGAATGGACGTATGTGGTTGCGAAGTTCTTCCGCCTTTCAAAGCCTTTACTGCAAATGGAGATAATAGAATTGAATGGAGACATTTCCTTACAAACGTATCAAACTGTATCTACTGAAAAATTTAGCAGACAACTTGTCCCGGAAAAATATGAAAATCGCAAAAATTCTGCGGTCTACCTGGCCGGTATGTTTGCTGCCACATATATTTCTGAAATTTCATTTTCAAAACTGAATTTCTTGGAGAATAATTATCGCTCAAGACTAACAGCCACCCAATTTGAAGACACTAATCGCATAAGCTGCTCCGAAGGTGAACCTAACTTTAAGAACCTGCTTAAGACCGCAAATGTATTTTTTCCCCTTGAATTTTTAACACATATACGCACATTTCATTGCATTTCATAATTTCTTAGTGAAAATTAAAATAAAAAAGTACGTTTAATGTATGGTCTATTTCTGAACTTTTCAGTAAAAAATTTTACTAAATATTTTATTTCATATTTTTTGAGTGAAAATGAAAATAAATAGAGAATAATGTAAGTTTTTTGGATTGTTTGTACACTATTATTTTACATTATTTTGAGAGTGAAAATTAAAATTAAAAATCGTAAAAGAATATGATTTTTTCTGGATTTTTAATACAAATACAAATATGTATTTCATACTTTTTTGAGTAAAAATTAAAATAAAAAATTAATAAGAAACATGAGGTTCTATATCTGGACATGGATAAAAAATTTCAAAAGTATCCGGACCCCATCTAAGATTACTTGCCGACCTCTGCTTTAGACTTAGTTTATATGTTCCTAATGTCCAACTACCTAAAATCGATAAATAATATACCGGTATGTCGTGAAATGATTATCAGTTTCGTAAATCAGGCAACCTGAAAAATCCAGAGCTCTTACAGACACAATTGCCGTCTCCTCTGACATGTTTAGACGTACAATGTACAAAAGCTCTCCTCACATCTCATTACGTTATTTGCTAGGTTCTGAGGCGAGACACAAAATGCATTGACCATACAGACAACGAAGACCACGTCGAAAGGATAATAACCGCTGCCTTTGTTGCTCGACTGAATTGAGAGTTGATTACGGGTGTGTCTTGCGTATTGTAGCTCCACGTTTGGCATTCAAAAGCTGTCGTGTGCTCGAGGAAATCGCTGTAAACCATGTTTGGAGAGCTGATGGAGTACCGCAGAGTGGGATAATCTTTCGAAGTGGAAAGCAAATTCGTGGAACTGAGCATGAAACAAAAGTTAAACACAGCTTCACCTAAGTATACTCATTCACGTCAGTCTCTCTGCTGTCGTATTTACACTTACCATGTTGCGTAGTATTTTATATTGTAACTTCATCATCGGCATCATCATTATCATTACCATTCTGATATCACCACTACTACCGACACCGGCAGTGCTTTGCGACCTTGTGGTACACGCTCTTCTATCGTAAGTCAAAACTGACAAACAAAACGACTGAAAAATTCTATTTCATAGGTACCAGCAGCTTGATTTTGGAAAGCCTGAGTCCATACTTCGGTTATTTGTCGCTCTCCTAAATAAAAAATAAATTGTCAACCGATTGTTATTTTATGTTACTACATTGATATTCGTTTTGATATATATTTCATAAATTACTTTAATCTTATTGTATATGATTTTTGGGTCTACTTTGAAACTGTTTGTCTTTTTTATTTCTCTTTTCATTTATTTATTTGTATCTGCTCTAGAATTTTACTACCGAAACAAAGTTTGGTTGGACATGTTTCAATGCGAATCCTCGTGTTCCCCTGTGTATCAATGTGAGACTTTCTTTGTAGGTCCTGAGAATGTTTTCTGAGGTATGAAATCTCTTTTCTCAGTTCTCAACGTGCAACTATTCCAAAGACGTTTATAGCAAGATAAAACATAATCGTGTATAATCGTTGCTGTATTAACAGTGGGTAAACTAATGTTTATTTTATGTGACATATTGCCGCGAGACCCCACTTTAACCGACTGTCGGGGTGGCGCAAGGGATAGCGTCACCAACTGCGGCGCTGAAGGTTGCCGGTTCAATCCCGTCCACCGGCTTCTACATGTTTCTTATGTTCACTTATAATTTTCTACGTGTTTCTTATGTTAACTATTCTTCTAATTTCAGGTACATTCTGTCTGTGTATAAACAGCAGAGCACTCTGCCCGAGAAGCAATCAGTGCTGCGTGTAAGTTTCAGTTGGCAATAAACCTGCTTTTAGTATAAGTGCTGTGTCCAGTTGTCAACCCTGCCTTCGAAGTCAAGCCTGCTTTCAACGCGACAATATTAGTGCGTATTTTGTTGCAGTTGTTCACAAGATTCCTCAAGGTGAGTAAATATGACACAATTTGACAGTTCAAACTCAACGGTCCGTTATGTAATGTCACGAATTGTAAATAGTCCAGTCTTCAAAATGGACTCGATGGACTCCTGAAGCCAATTCCTCGAAAATACATTATTTTCCTATGCAGTGATGGTAATTACAACGAGTCATTTTCACATGACTGAAATAGGTCGCCCTTTTTTTTAGTTCGTCCACTCGTTTTGGATTTTGCTACCGCTACTAAAACTACAGCTGAGCTGTATCTCAGCTCGAAATGACGGCAACTGGCAGAAGGGAGTCACGCGATCCTGTGCACTCTCGCGTCCTCTCGCTGTTACCCGTCAGTCTTCGGAAAAGGAGCGGACGAACTAAGAGGCGAGAGATCTGCAAACTAGTTCGCGAAGTTCGCCTGTGGGAGCGCTCTTCCGAACTAGTTAGTTCGCGAACTACACAAGACTATACTGTGGTACAGTGTCGCCTGCGGCCCAGCCATCGAACACACAACGGTGCATCGCGGGTTGCCGCACTTCCTTAACACCAGCAACACGTACGTTTCGCTCACACTTCCAGAAAGACTTCCAGAAAGTCTCGAATCAGAAATATTTAGACAAAAAGCAGCAGATCCAGAAGCTAAGGCTGTGACCAAAACTGTGGGAAGTACACAAGCAACAGAGTAGACTTGTTTTTGTTCCAACATCTCTTTCATCAATAACGACGCATAGATGAAGTCGATCATTTTCTAGGACCTACACCAGATCGTATTGTAATGACTGACACAGCAACTGTACATTACATCTACATAAACACTCCTCAGGTATGATAAATAGCGAAGGGTATGTTGTACGACTACTCTTTACTCGCGCACTCCTAAAAAAGAGCAATACAAAAACAAATGTCTTTGTCTCTTTGTGATCCTTACGCGAATTGTAAGTTGGTGGCTATAGGATCGTTCTGCAGTCAACGTGAAATGCATGTTCTCTATATTTTCTCAGCAAAATTATTGGTATGGTGTCTGCTCATTCGGACATGTCTGAAAAAAAAAAAAAGACGGCCCCCAAAAAGCCGTTGACAATTTCTTTGTGAATGAATAATATTCTCAATCCCTCGCGGGAGCAAGAGAAGATAATGTACAGGGGGTACTACCATTGTCGAAAATTTGGTCAGGATGGGCAGCGTGACTGGATAGACTTGTTGTTTAAGACGGCCGCTGACCCGAAGTGTGAAATCCGGGTTCGTCCGGTCCAACGTGAATTTTCAACTTGGCCGTTGAATTTGCGTGGTTATGGTATATCGTACCAAATTTGCAATTGGATAGGGGATTTCCAGTCAGAGAGGACACAGTTAGTAGTAATCGATAGTAAGGTATAGACTAAAATAGAAGTGATATTTGGCGTTCCACAGGGTAGTGTTATTGGTCCTCTGCTGTTCCTTATTTAATAAACGATTTAGGGGAAGATGTAAGTAGCTCTCTTAGGTTATTTGCAGATGACGCCGTCGTTTACCGTCTAGTTAGCGTAATCGCAGCTTCTTGCGTTTTATAGTATGGTGACGAAACGACTAATCAGAAAATAACGAAACTCCGTCTGTAAATAGAACAAGGTTGGATCTTTAACCTGTGCAAAGGAAAACTTTCTTGTAATTACGGTCTGATTTCTGTGCATCCTTCAAGTTGACATTCGCGGGAAAAAAAGCCAGAAACAGCACACTTTCTCTTAAATATTACCGCATATGTCGTCCCCTTTTCAAATAAAATGTAATATTCATACACCAAATAAAATTAGACATTTCAACGATTCCGGCGAGGTATAAGACATCGATGTTTGTCGTGCGATGTGGCCAGAATATGAGTTCAATGTCTGGGGCCAATCGTTATGAAATGGACTAGTAGTGTACCTTCCGCCACGCACCTTATGGTTGATTGCGGAGTATCATTATGTAAATACGCTAACACGAACATTGTGGTACAGATTAGTAATTTATTCGTAGAAGAAGGCCAATGAAAGTTACATAATTCGAAAGATTGTTTGTCGTACATGTCACGAATATAAATATTATGTGTGCATTTAGCCATTAAAAGTGGTAAAAGGAAGTAGAAGTTTTTCTGTCTACAGCTTGGATCAAGTTCTACATTCTCCAACAATCAGCTCACTGATTGGCTATTCGTCTCCACCAAAGACGCTGTAATGCAGTGCATTTGCAGTATTAAAATAACGTATTACAATAAGTGAACATGAAGTGCTGCCAACTCACTTTCTTGTGCCGTTCAAATGCTTCATTTTCGCAGTGATTAAGAGTGGTTAAAGGAAATGGATGTTTTCATATGAATGCCCATATAAAGGATAATGCGCCGGGAGAAGCATCTAGCGGTGCTCGGGTGTAACTACGAAGTCGAGAATGCCGATATAAATGATAATGCGCCGGGAGAGGCATGTAGCGGTGATCGGGTGGAAATACGAAGTCGACATGTTGTCAGCTCTGGAATTCTGAATATCGCAGTATCGAAATAACATTATTTCTTGGAGTTGTATAAATATACGAACACTGAAATTGTGGTTCCATTTCAAATATTAGGCTAATGAAAGTTGTTGTTGTTGTGGTCTTCAGTCCGGAGACTGGTTTGATGCAGCTCTCCACAATACCCTATCCTGAGCAAGCCTCTTCATCTCCACATAAGAACGGCAACCTACATCTGTCTGAATATGCTTACTGTATCCATCTCTTGGTGTTCCTCTGCGATTTTTACCCCACACAATTCCCTCCAACGCTAAATTCACAATTCCTTGATGTCTAAGAATGTGTCCTACCAATCTATCCCTTCTTTTAGTCAAGGTATGCCAGAAATTTCTTTTCTCCCCAATTCTGTTCAGTACCTCGTCATTAGTTATGCGATCTACCCACCTAATCTTCAGCATTCTTCTGTAGCACCATATTTCAAAAGCCTCAATCCTTTTCCTGTCTGCACTGTTTATCGTCCATGTCTCACTCCCATACAAGGCAACACTCCAAACAAATGCCTTCAGAAAGGACTTCCTTAGGCTTAAATCAATATTCGATGTTAACAATTTTCTATTTTTCAAGAACGCTTTTCTACCCATTGCCATTCTGCATTTTATATCCACTGTACTGCGACCATCATTTGTTATTTTACTGCCCAAGTAACAAATCTCATCTACCTCCTTTGTTGCTTCGTTTCCCAATCTAATTCCTTTAGCATCACCTGATTTTCTTACACTGCACTCCATTACCCTAGTTTTGCTCTTGTTAATGTTCATCTTATATGCACCTTTCAGCACACTGTCCATTCCGTTCAATTGCTCTTCCAGGTCCTTTGCTGTATGTGACAGAATTACTATGTCATCGGCAAAACTCAGTGTTTTTAAATCTTCACCCTAAACTTTAATTCCTTCTCCAAATTATATAATTCGAAAATGGCATGAGAGGTATATCATTCGCTTTTTTTTTTTTTTTTTTTTTTTTTTTGTCAGGCATTTTCCTTAACACGTAAAAGATACCGTTTCATACCTCCCAGTGGCGGTTAAATTTTACCAAATATCCCAGCGGCCTCCTATGATAATGTTCAACAGATGCTGAATAGTGAGAATCCTGTGAGTCTTCAATTTAGCCAATCGCTTGACAACGCTGATGTTTTCTCATGGAATCTTCGCTTTACGAGGGCAATTATTTTTAATGAGCGGACGAGGGTACATACAAGAACCTGTCAACCATAAAGCAGGAACTGCATTATTTGCTTACTTCATGGTCTGTACGATAAACTAATCGAGTCATTCTAGGTGGTTCGAACAAATTAGCAAAGATTTTCTATCGTGTTGTTGATGTTGCCAACATAATCACGCGAGGCCGCCGACATGATATGATTTTACCCCCAGTGACCATTGTAATCACAATTGGTCGATTTTTGACCACAGGCAGTTCTAGTGTATGTAGATGTGGAGCAGCTGGTGCAGCGTCCTGTGCCCCAGTGCCGGACCAGGGACAGGTGGGGCCGACTGCCACGGCCGAGCGGCCAGCGGCGCGCCTTATCGGCTGCTCCGGAGGCGCGTTAATTGCGGCGTGTTCGCCGGCCCGCTCGTAAAACACCTGTCGCCGCCGCCGCCGTCTCTTCCGGGACGCCGCATCCTTCTTCGTCGCCGAGAGACTGCTAACGAGCCCCCGAGTGGACCTAACGCCGTTTCCGCCTCCATAAATTCCTCCTCGCGACGACACTTCCATCTCTCCGCGAGGCAACAAAAATCACCGACCGTCAGCTGTCGCGGGCGACTCCACTCACAGGGGCATTCCTGACGAATTCCTGGACAGCTCCAGGCGTCGCTGGGAAAATTTCGTTTAGATGTGATGTGATGTTGCCGAAGGCAGCCTTCCATTACCGCCAGCACTTTTTTTTTTTTCACTGTGAGAAACGGGTCAATTTATTCTAACTTTTTAAATTATAATTATTACAATATTTTGACGTCTCCCAAGTTCTCGAATACGAATTTCTAGTCCTCGATAAGACTATGGCCGCGCGGTCTGAAGCGTCATGTCACGGATGTGTGCAGTCAGTGTGGCATATGGAGTTTGGGACGGTCCTGGAGTCGTGTTCGGGTAGCCTAGTGGTCAAGGCGACCGCTCGCGAAAAGCGGGAAACCCGGATCGAGTCCCGACCCGGCACAAATTTTCATATGTCACAATTTGGTATAATATCCACACCTTAAACAGTGACGCTAAGGAAAATTCACTATTGCGAAATAAAATTGATAACAATAGTTTGTAAGTCTTGCAACCGAAGATCTTAGCAAGTTGGCCCCTTAGATTTCCAAGCATTTGACCACATGAGCAATCACACAGAAATTGGGGATCGCAAACGACACGAGACTTTTTAATTAGGCCGTATACTCCCCTGGAAAGACTTGAGAGTGGCACGTATCGTTTTCCCAGGCTGATTAACGATGTTCCCATGGCTGTTCGTAGTCACAATTTTAGTACGAGGAGCCTCGTGGCCTTCATCTGACAAGTGAGGACAGAACTGCAGGTAACCTTTCTTGCCACGTGACCACCACGTCCACACGATCTGTCTCCAATCGATTTTTTTTCTGTTGCCAATCTACTTTTTTCTGTTGCAGAAATAAAGGTTCTTGCTTATGAAAACAAGCCGGAAAACCTAGTGACACGATCGTTGCGGTGGCAACAGCATTGGCGACTAGAGCATATATGTTCGGTGGGTGGATTAATGTAAAGATAGTTTAAGTAATTTTAAGTAGACACACCATGATATTTTGTACCAGTTTTGCTGCTCATGTGTTGTTGTTATGGTCTTCAGTCCGGAGACTGGTTTGATGCAGCTCTCCACCCTACTCTATCCTGAGCAAGCCTTTTCATCTCCTCATAAGAACGGCAACCCACATCCACTTGAATCTGCTTACTATACGCGTCTCTTGGTCTCCCTCTGCGATTTTTACCCCACACACTTCCCTCCAATGCTAAATTTACGATTCCTCGATGTCTAAGAATGTGTCCTACCAAGCGATCCCTCCTTTTAGCCAGGGTATGCCAAAAATTCCTTTTCTCACCAATTCTGTTCAGTACTTCTTCATTGGTTATGCGATCTACCCACCTAATCTTCAGCATTCTTCTGTAGCACCACATTTCAAAAGCCTCTATTCTCCTCCTGTCCGCACTGCTTATCGTCCATGTTTCACTCCCGTACAAGGCAACACTCCACACAAATGCCTTCAGAAAAGATTTCCTTACACTTAAATTAATGTTCGATGTTAGCAAATTTCTCTTTTTCAAAAATGCTTTTCTTCCCATTGCCATTCTGCATTTTATATCCTCTGTACTGCGACCATCACATGTTATTTTACTACCCAAGTAACAAAACTCATCTACCACCTTCATTGTTTCGTTACCTAATCTAATTCCTTCAGCATCGCCCGATTTTCTAAGACCGCATTCCATTATTTTTGTTTTGCTCTTGTTAATGTTCATTTTATACGCTCTCTTCAACACACTGTCCATTCCATTCAACTGCTCTTCCAGGTCCTTTGCTGTCTCTGACAGAATTACAATGTCATCAGCAAAACGCAATGTTTTTATTTCTTCCCCCTGAACTTTAATCCCTATTCCAAATTTTTCCTTGCTTTCCTTCACCGCCTGCTCGATGTACAAATTGAATAACATCGGAGAAAGGCTACAACCCTGTCTTACTCCCTTCCCAACTGATGCTTCCCTTTCATGCCCTTCAAGTCTAATAACTGCGGTCTGGCTTTTGTACAAGTTATAAATAACTCTCCTTTCCCTATATTTTACCTTTGCTGACTTCAGAATTTGAAACAGTGTATTCCAGTCAACATTGTCAAATGCTTTCTCCAAATCTACAAAAGCTAAAAATGTAGGTTTGCCTTTCCTTAATCTATCTTCTAAGATAAGACGTAAAGTGAGTATTGCCTCCCTGGTTCCTACGTTCCTCCTGAATCCAAACTGATCTTCCCCAAGGTCAGCTTCTACCAGCTTTTCCATTCTCCTGTAGATAATTCGTGTTAAAATTTTGCAACCATGACTTGCTGCTCATATGCGGAGAATAATTTGCGCTGAAGTTCCCTTTACTTCATTGAGTTCAAGCTGTTTTCTTGTTGACATTAAGTAATAAAAAATAGCCATCTTAAGAAAATTGGCACGAGATTCATACCACAAACACCTTACTCCCGTCAATTCAAATGTTCAAATGTTTGTTACGCTTATGGGACTTAACTTCCCGATTATCAGTCCATAAACTTTACAAACCACTTATGAATTAGCTTATACTATAGACGGCAGAAACATCCATGCCCGAGGGGAGATTCGAACCCCCGACGTGGAACGGAAGATAGCGGCTCAATGCGCTCGGCCACTCCGCCGCGGCTACTTCCGCCATCAGCAATACATAGAAGTATGTCCGCCTACCACGGCCATGCCTTGACGCTTCATTCACTTAAATAATTCAGAAACCGTACTTTTTTGTCTATATTCATTAATTCGGAGGCGGAGGGGGAGGGATGAATTAGGCCCTTGTCTTTTGGCAAGGATGGGGCCCCTCCACGCCCACACCAACGTGGTGACCATCACAAAAGTTCTACTGTCACCTCCGTAATTAAGTTAGTTTGCTAAGGTGGATCACGGGATGTGGGAACCGCGATGTTATCCGTACGTGTGGGCGCGATCACCCATTAATACGGTGCATCTGGAGATAGAATTGGTCGAAAGGTATACGAAGGGTAAAGGTATGTAAGGGCAGAGGAAAAAAAGTGCCAAGGCAAGAGCCAAGGGAAAAAAACCTCTGCGACAGTGGGGTAGGTATGAAGGGCAGTAGCGGTATGCTATCTGCGACAGATCATGCAAGGGTTGGTAATGTTAGTGATGGGTATTTTCTCAGTACCATTAACTTTGCTAGGTTTGTCATAAAGAATCAGTCCGTTTAGATGCGAGGTTCTGCTGCAGCTGAGCTCCAATGATGCCTCCTGGGTCGGCTGTGGCAGAATACCTGTAACATAGCCAAGTCTGTCAAGGTGGTTAGGCAGTTCGGTCATAGAACTGGCTAAGTGTGCGGGACTGTTTAGGTTTGTTTGTGTTTAGTGCGATGAATATGGTTTCCCTGCCTTGCCTGTAGGTCGGCTGTGGGCTCAGCTGGCATTGCCAGTCAGATTGCTGTTTTGCAGGGGTTTGCCATGTTCATCGTGTTTGTGAGTTGGTGTTCCCTACGGCCGTAGGTGGTTAGTCTCTGAGGAGAAGTGTTTTTGGGCGATTATGTTTCCACCTATGGTTGTGATCGTAGTTCCCCAAGCGTAGGATGAAGGGGTTGTTCGAGTGTCTCGAGTTTCTGTATAGTCGTGTGGCGAGTTTCTTGAATACCACCGAGAGGCGCTCTAGGCGGTATTCATTGTGAAGGTCCACGGTGCGTGTGTATCGTGGAGCGTTGCTAATGATGCGTAGTACCTTGTTCTGTATGAGCTGCAGGCGGCGCAGCCGTGTTGGCGCCGCGTATGCCCAGCACGGAGCACCGTACGTCATCAGAGGTCTAATATGTGTCATGTAGAGGTTCCTCGACACCCGGCTATTCAGTTTGCTTTCCCTGTTGAGCATCGGGTAGAGTTGTTTGAGCCTCGCGTTTGCTCTGTTGGTCATGTGTTGTATGTGGTCCCCCCATATGAGTTTCCGGTCCAGCCAGACACCAAGGTATTTGACCTTCTCACGGAAGCGTATTGGGCGTGTATGTAGAGTAATTGGTCTACAGTGTTGGTGTTTGCGCAAGTGTTTCGGTCTGCGTGTGAACAGAACTGCCTCACACTTGTCGACGTTGACTTTAACACGCCATTTCTCCAACCAAGGTTCGGCAGTTCTGAGTGCTGTCTGTAGGCGTGAGTTAATGTTTGATGGCTTCCAATCTTGCGCCATGAAGGCCCTTGTCTCCACCCCTCCCCTCTTATATACACCACTGGGTGCTTCGAACTATCATCAAATCATTTTATATATATGCAGTCTTAGCAAATAAAAACTATATAAAAGATTTCATACAGCCCGTTTTACCACTGACCATCTCTCGCACAATTACAATAGTGTATATCTTGCTTTCTGCATACCCCTAGGTTTGTGTGAGGGAGTAAGAGTTCGTAGTTAAAAATATATAAAAATAAAATATTTGTTTCTATCTTCATTGAAAAGCATTATCCGATTTTTCCATTTATACGTGTTAGCCAGCACGTTTCGTAGTCCTACAATATCAAGTAAACTTTTGCAGAGTTGTTTTCATTAGAGGCTTTCGAGTCGGTGTCGTACAGCGGTTGTTTCACAATATTAACATAATATTACATTTATTACTTTCAAATTGAAAATATATACCCTGGGTTAATGTGAAACATGCAGGTTTGCGTGTCTTGTATTACCCGTGCGTTCTGTCAAGCGAGTAATAATGAAGCTATCCAGTTTCTAAATCGGGAATGTGTAATGCTAACTTCAGTAAAAACGGTTGAAGAAAAAGAAAAATTTTCTTCGTGAATGCCGTATCCTTTTACTCTTGTCAGAATAAAGTAAAATACATCTGGCATCTACATCTTTATGTGCTCTAATCTGTCATAAGTTGTTTCCACGGTGTCCATGCAAGAAATCTACATTATGTCGCAACCACGGACCTACAAACTCTGTCGTTTTGTTTTGAGGGAAAAAGTCTATTGTCTCCCAAAGATTCCAGTTTACTGCGTACCAAATACACGAGCTCGCTTCTGAATAGTTTTCCTGTCTTCCTTTGATATTGCCTGATAGTGATCCCCAACACGCGAATAATACACAGCATTCGTGCAGGTAAAGGCCGTGTCGCTGTTTTGTTACCGATAGACTTACACACAGGAAAGGTGTACAGACTAACTGATGACTATACTGTAATTAGGACAGGTTGCCACCACTTAAAAAATTAAAATTAAGGAAATCATTACTTCTATATTCCTCCTCCCTACCTGGTCGTCACATCATGAGATTGAAGTCACATAGCTATTTTGCAGTAAGGTTACGGCCCACAACGAACTTTTGCTACAGTTATGCTGAAGCATGGGCGAGGTGCTACGAGGCAAACGGTAATACATAATGTAGTGACAAAGGACTCGTAAGTGGAAGTAAGTGACCTGCTGAAAGCTTGTGATATTGTCGACTAGGCACGAGGCATCTTGGAGATGGGATTTGGTGAAACGGCCTTCTCAGCGCTAAATCTCCCACAGCTTTCTTTTTGCGATGCTCGTGCTACACATCTACAATCTATCGCAACCGCGGTTGTTTAAACTCTTTGAATTTGCTGAATATGGTATGTACGTATTTGCCAGATGAGTTTTCTTAAAAATGAGGCGAATTCTGTGTATCCGAGCATACCGGATCACGTCTGATACAGCCCATGTAGTACCGTTCCATTTTTTTTTTTTTTTTTTTTTTTTTTTTTTTTTTTTTTTTTTAACAATTTCGGTAATGGAGTCAACAGAAACTAGGTCCTCCCCATGGAGCAAGTTTCTGCTTTTCCAGTGGCTTGGAAAGAGGAATTGTGTGAAGAGGGCCTAAGTAAGGGAACGAGAGGGAGAATGAGTTAATTTATCGTAATTATTTTTCCTCCCTCCCACCCACCCCACTCTCTCTTTCTGACTCCGTAGGAAGCATTGCGCACTCGGCTTCCGTCGTGAAAATGCCATCCAGTTTTAAAGGCACAGACTTCTTTCATATAAGCCACATTAACGTCAGATTTGTTACTGAATGATAAATATTCTTGAGAATATTCTTCTTTTAATAAGACACGTTTGTAAAACGGACTGAGGTGTTCAAAATTATTTGTTCTAGTACTATGCAGATTTTACGGCGCATACAGATACAGTTGAAAATTTATGCTTCTGAATTTATAATAGCTGTGTTGGAAAATAGTGAGGAATGTGAAGACTAAAATTTCACTGAGAAAAATCACACACAAATTCATATCACCTGGAGTAAAATAACCGAGCGAGGTGGCGTAGTGGTAACACATGGGACTTGCATTCGGAAGTAAGGTGGTTCAAATCCACCTCAGGCCTTCCAGGCAAATGCTGGGATGGTTCCTTTGAAAGTGCATGGCCGACTTCCTTCTACATCCTTAAACAAACACTCCGAGCGCAAGCTCCGTCTCTAATGACCACGCTGTCGACGGGACGTTAATCTCCAAGTTTCCTTCCTTCTTGCAGCAACATAAAATTGTTCGTAACTGTCGTAAACTATTCATGTATCAGTTGCATACTCCCCAAATTTTTAGTTTTAACTTTATATTTATTGTCACAGCTATTAATAATTCACAAGCACAGAATTTCACGACCACATGTATGGGAGTTAGAAATCTGTGTAGGACTAGGACAAATTATACTTTGCAGTCTGTTTTATAAACGACTCATATAAAAAAAGTTATTATTTAAATAATTATTTCTACATTTCTATCTTCCAAGTGTAATTTTTTCAGTACCTTTCAAACATTTTGATGAGATTACAACAGATAACTATGCTAAATATAGGGCTTATTTCAGTTTCAGTTAACATCAATCAATCGATGCTTCCTCCAGTACGTATCACCATATTGTGTATTGTAGTTAAATTATTAAAGTTTTAGATTTCAGGAGGTGTTATCGCGCTAGTTGTTTATTAACTTTAGTACTTTTCAACAGGTGACTTGCTGTTTTTAACGTAGTTAAGGTTGGGAAACTTTAAGTTACGGTATTTGATAACTCTTGTACTCTCACAGTGTTTAGTTGTTTTATTAGTGACGCTTGAATTTGAACTTGTTTATACAAGCAACGGTGTAAAGTTTCTGTGGTAGTGTTATTTGCTCTTTTCTGATACTATTAGTTGTTGTTGTTACTTGATTTGTAGAGACTTGAGGTTTGTTGATTGGTGTAGTTAAGAGGTACTTCCTAGTTTTTCTTAACAAATAATTGTGAAATTTTACCATGAGTGAAAAGTGTGGGCTCTGCCATAGGGTCGTGCGTAGTGGGCTGCAGTGTGGGATTTGTAGTAAGTATTTTCATGGAGGGGGGGGGGGGGGGAGTGCAGTGGGAAAGACTGTGGGCATTGTGGTGAGGTTCTCTCCTGGAACTGTAGGATTTGCAGCAGGAATAAGATGATAGAGGAGCAGGAGCGTTTGATCTGCGCCCTTCAGGTGCAGTTGAAAAACGCTGAAGAGGAACTAGGTAGATTGAGGAGGGGAAGGGGGGCTGGGGAATGGGAACTGGCAGTTGGCAAGAAGGTAGCTAGGAGAAGGTATTCAGATAGCTTTACATTGCAAGTTGCAAATAGGTTTGACCACCTGTGAGAGTTGAGTGGAGATGAACCTCCTGTAGCTGTAGGTGTAGGAAGTACGCAGCAGACCTCAGCTTTTAGGAAGCCGAAATCTGTAGAGAGGTTTCTTAGGAAGAAGAAGGTTCTGCTGCTAGGCACTTCTCATGGCAGAGGCGTTGGCCAACAGTTGCAGGAAGTACTTGGGAATAAGTACCAGGTCACCAGCATAGTGAAGCCTAGTGCAGGGTTAGCTCAGGTCACTTGTAACATAGGGGACTTATGTAGGATTTTTTCAAAAGAGGATCAGGTAGTTATAGTGGGTGGGGCCGGGAACAGCCTTGATAGGGACGGGGAATATGATATAGGTGGTGATCTGGAAAGGATAGCAACTCAAACCGGTGCCACGAATGTGCATTTCGTGCAGCTGTTTCAGCATCATGATAGGCCTTGTCTTAATACGGCTGTCAGCCGTGTTAACATGGGGCTTGAGAAGGCGCTGATGACGGAGGGCATGGATCACATTGCAGTGGTGCTAGTTGAGACTATCCAAAGGTCGGATTTTACTAGGCACGGTCTGCACCTCAATAGGTATGGGAAGGGGAGGTTGGCAAAGCTCCTAGGTGACAGTGTAGTAGGGGGTGGGGGTTTCACTCATGGAAAAATTCCTGTAGTAGTTGGTGTTAGGGCTGCACCTTTTTTAGACTGAAGACAGCTGATAGATATTCCTGCTTAAAGGAAGTCCCTCTAAGAAAGGAACCACCTTTGACAAAGTCTAAGAATATAAGTAATAAGGGAATTACTGTTTTTCATCAAAATATACTGGGTATCAGAGATAAAGTTAATGAGCTGCTTATTGATACTGATTCTGACATTATTGGTATTTCAGAGCACTTTTTAAGTGGTGTGACAATTCAGAGACTTCCTTTGCCAGGATACAGGTTAGCAGCCTTCTACTCTAGGAGTTCCTTGCAGTGTGGGGGAGTGGCCATGTATGTAAAAAACGATTTTTCATTGGAGTCAATCGATTTTTCTAAACACTGCACAGAACAGATATTTGAATGTTGTGCAGGAGTTTTTAATGTTAATGGAACTAAACTAGTAATAGTTGTTATTTATAGATCCCCTGACTCAGGGGATGTTTCTGCCCAAGCTGAAATTGGTTCTGGGTTCACTGTATAGGAAGTATAAAAATTTAATTGTGTGTGGAGATTTCAACATTAATTGTGTAGGTGATAGCTCAAGGAAAAGTCAGCTGTTAGATCTATTTAATTCCTATAACATGATGTAAACAGTATTTTTTCCAACAAGAGTGCAAGGAAATAGCAGTTCTACCATTGACAATATTTTTGTTCATTCTTCATTATTAGAGGGGCACTCTGTCAGCAGAATAGTAAATGGCCTATCAGACCACGATGCCCAACTTTTAATTCTAAAAAGTATTTGTTCTCAAACAAATGTTAAACATAAATATCAACTACTCAGAAAAGTTAATCCAGTTGCAATTGAGACCTTTTTAAGCCTAATTAAGGAACAAGAATGGCAGGATGTTTATAGTGCTGATAATGCAGATGATAAATATAATGCTTTTCTGAACACATTTATTATGCTGTTTGAAAGTTGCTTTCCGCTAGAACGCTCAAAACAGGGTACTTTCAGTAACAGACATTCAGGGTGGATGACAAAGGGGATAAGAGTATCATGTAGAACTAAGCGGGAGTTGTATCAAAATGTTAGAAGCAGTCAGAATGAAGATGCAGTAGCTCATTACAAACAGTACTGTAAGGTTCTGAAAAATGTCATTAAGAATGCAAAAAGTATGTGGTACGCAAAAAGAATAGCAAACTCTCGGGATAAAATTAAAACTATCTGGTCAGTCGTGAAGGAAGTGTCTGGTCAGGAGCAGCAGGTAGAAGATATAACGTCAGTGCGTAGTAGGAATGTTTCTGTTACTGACAAGTTAGATATATGTGCAATATTCAATAATCACTTTCTGAATATAGTAGAGGAACTAAACAAAACTCTAGTTTCTACAGGTAATCATATAACGTTTTTAGAAAATGCGTTTCCGAGGCTGTTGCCTGAAATGATCCTTCATGATACTTCCATAGGTGAGATTGAGTCAATAATTAAATCACTAAAGACTAAGGACTCTTGTGGATATGATGGGGTATCTAGCAGAATTCTAAAGTACTGTTCTCCATATGTTAGCCCAGTACTAAGCCATATTTGTAATTTTTCCTTTCGGAATGGTCAGTTTCCTAACAGATTAAAGTACTCAGTAGTGAAACCGCTTTATAAAAAAGGTGAAAGGGATAATGTAGACAACTATAGACCTATTTCTATGCCATCGGTTTTTTCCAAAGTTATTGAAAAGGCTGTATATTCAAGATTAATTGATCATTTCAGTTCACATAATTTCCTGTCAAACGTACAGTTTGGTTTTAGAAGTGGTTTAACGACCGAAAACGCTATATTTTCGTTTCTCTGTGAGGCACTTGATGGGTTAAATAAGAGGCTACGGACATTAGGCGTCTTCTTTGATTTAACAAAAGCGTTTGATTGTGTTGATCACAAAATATTGTTGCAGAAGTTGGAACATTATGGAATACGGGGAGTAGCCCACAACTGGTTCACCTCTTACTTTAATAATAGACAACAGAAGGTAATTCTCCGCAATGTAGAAAATGGCTATGACGTGCAATCCCAATGGGGCACAATTAAGTATGGGGTGCCCCAGGGGTCTGTTTTGGGACCATTGCTGTTTCTTATTTATATAAATGATATGCCTTCGAGTATAACAGGTGATTGTAAAATATTTTTGTTTGCTGATGATACCAGCTTGGTAGTGAAGGATGTTGCTCGTAATATTGACACAGTATCAAATAATGCAGTTCAAGAGATAAGTTCATGGCTAATAGAAAACAAGTTGATGTTAAATCACAGTAAAACTCAGTTCTTACAATTTCTAACACATAATTTGACGAAATCTGACATTATGATTACACATAATGGGCATGTGATAAGTGAGACTGAACAGTTCAAATTTCTAGGTGTTCATATAGACAGTAAGCTGTCATGGAAAGCCCATGTTCAGGATCTTGTTCCAAAACTAAATTCTGCTATATTTACCATTAGAACAATATCTGAGATAAGTGATTTTTCAACACGAAAAGTAGTCTATTTCGCTTACTTTCACTCACTTATGACGTACGGCATTGTTTTTTGGGGTAACTCGCCTGATGCAAAAAGGATATTTCTGGCTCAAAAACGGGCGGTTCGAGCAATATCTGGTGTAAGTTCGCGAACGTCATGTCGACCCCTTTTCAGTAGTCTGGGAATTTTGACTCTGGCGTCACAATACGTTTTTTCTTTAATGTCGTTTGTTGTTAATAATATCAGCTTATTCCCACGAGTTAGTAGCTTTCACTCGGTGAATACTAGACAGATGTCTAATCTACATTTGCACCGCACCACCTTAACACTTGTGCAGAAAGGGGTGCAGTATTCTGCGGCATCCATTTTCAATAAGCTGCCACAAGAACTTAAGAATCTTAGCACTAATCCACATGCTTTCAAATCTAAATTGAAGAGTTACCTCGTGGCTCACTCCTTTCATTCTGTCGAGGAACTTCTAGAAAAGTTAAACAATTAAGCTAATTTATTTTTTCTTTATTGATTCTTTTCACTTTTTCTATTACCATTATTGTGTAACAATTAATGTATTGACATGTTCCATGACCATGGAGTCTTACTCCTGAAGTGGGTCCTATGGAACAGAATAAATAAATAAATAAATAAATAAATAAAGATTAGACATTTGAAATCACACGTGTTTAATAGCAATCTTTCTTACAGCGAAACACTTGAGACTGGAACAAGAAAATGGGGAAATATCAATGCTAAATGTTCAAAAGTTTGTATAGTTATGGGAACAAATGCAGTGGTCATTGGTCCCTTACTTGCTTATCCGTGGCTTGGGCCTTAGTGACCAAATGCCTGTTCTTCACTTCTCCTTCATCGCTCCCGGTTGTGAGTATCCTGCCACCATTCGCCTGCTCCTAGTCCCAGTATCCTTGTCGGTGTTGTCCTTCCACCTTGATCGGGGTCATCTCCGGCCCTCTTTCCATCTTCAGCTCCCAGAAACACATCACGGGGCTGGGCTTCCTTCACTCATCGAGGCTACATGTCCAGCCAAGTCAGCCTTCTCCTCTTCATCATTTGTATAATGTCAGGTTGTGCGTAAAGCTCTGTTAATTTCTGGCCGTTCCGAATTTTCCATTCTGCTGTTTGTATTCTTTCAGTAAAAAGCCGTCTTGATTGCAAAATTTTTATTAAATAATGACGCGTTTCGCCCTTTAGCAGGGCATCTTCAGATTATCTGCGTGACAGAATTTACACAAAATTACAAGGCGGAATTACAAACCGGGTATAATGGTACAGCCGGCCGCGGTGGCCGAGGTGACTGAGGCGCTCCAGTCACGGTCAGCACGGCCACTACGGTCGGGGGTTCGAATCCCCCCTCGGGCATGGATATTTGTGCCGTCCTAGTTCGTAAGTAGTTCATAAGTAGTTTGTAAGTTTAGGGACTGATGACCCCGTAGTTAAGTCCCATAAGCTTAACAAACATTTGAACATTTTATAATGGTACATGGGCTTATTTTGTGTTAAGAAGACAGTATAAATGGTAAACAAAGGTTACAATGCGCTCTGGGTGGTGTGACATCGTGAGTTGTTTTGCGGTGTTTCTATTTTCTGGAATTCCTTGTAGCCGTACAAATGATCGGGTAGCGCTTGTAGGGCTACAAGGAAATCCAAAAATTCCAGAAAATAGAAACACCGCAAAACAACTCACGATGTCACACCACCGAGAGCGCATTGTAACCTTTGTTTACCGTTTATACCGTCTTCTTAACACAAAATAAGCCCATGTACCATTATACCAGTTTTGTAACTCTGCCTTGTAATTTTGTGTAAATTCTGTCACGCAGATAATCTGAAGATGTCCTGCTAAAGGGCGAAACGCGTCATTAATTAATAAAAATTTTGCAATCAAGACGGTTTTTTACTGAAAGAATATTTATTCTCACCGATTGCTGTACACCATGGACTGGAAATCATTTTTCCGCTGTTTGTGTGTCAATCACAGAACCATAGATTTTTCGTTCAAAATGGTGAGGGTTTCACATCCGTACATTACCACAACATAATCATATTTTCATAAATCCTTATCTTAAATCTTCTAGACGGTGATCTTTATTGCAGCACATCTAGAAGGCTAATGTATGCTTTATTGGCTTCAGAAAAAGCAGGTTCCCGTCACTTGCTGCCTTACTCAGGACCACGTATTCCGTCTTATCTTCAGTGACTTGCAAGTCTGCCCTACTGGCGATCTTGCAATACGAGCTTGCCATTCTTCTGAGCTGTTCTCTGCTACCGCTGATGAGAATTATATCATCTGCAAAGACCAGTCGAGTCAGTGACATGTTGTCTCAACGTAATCCCTAAACTTATAATAATAATAAATTAAAGAAAAAGAAATTAAACAATTAATATTTGTACCAAGTAGAGAACAAGGTTTTTAAACCTAAAGGACGACACTGCTAAGGTCATCGGTCCATAATCTATCTTATGCCAACGGCTTGGACTACACGGCCATGCCCGCGCGGCCACCAAGTTGACAGGAAGAATTATATACCCTCTCGCCACAACTGGATAAAAGATTGCTTTAATTCTGAACTGTCATCCAATTATGAACTACGTTGATATTTCTATGTCTCTAGATCACCGGAAAGTTATTGCAATATCTGTACCCAACATGGTAAACAAAGTACCCTCTACCGCACATCAGGCACGATAGCGAGCTAATATTACATTGCTATCCAGTTTTGACCTTTGTTGACATTTCAAACCCTCTAGCTCAACGGGAAGATTGTTTACAATTAGTTGGAAAATTTGTACCCAGTGGACAAACAATTAGCAAGCGACCTAATAAAAACGTATTAATGAAATGGCTATCCTTAGGAGAAAGGAATGTGGAAAGACGCCGTAACTGGTAATAATAAACATCGGAATTACAATGTAGTATAAATAAGTACAATCCATCAGTAAGCGTCCGTCGGTAAGTGCTGCGCTTGTTCCACGTTAATCACAAAAGTCCGTGTTGTAGCGACCGCTTAAAAAGAACAACCACTTAAAAAGAACAATATTAGGCTGGCGAGCTCGGTAGCCGCTACGTGTCCTACTTAAACGAGAGCCGCCGCTGCTCATACATCACTGCTGCTCCCTGTGTGGTCTCCAGAGCTGGACACAGCTGTCTTCCGGGGCGTTTCCGGCTTCCGGGTTGTTAACTTCCGAACACCGTTGGGCAGATATAGTAAATAAATCAACAACGCACTGAATCCATATTCTTTGGCTCCATGGTTAATTTTGGTATCCGTGTTATCCGTCATAACAGAGCGTTACAAATCTTGAAATTGAATTTGTATCCGAATCTGTGTTTTGCTGCTTTCTAATAAATCTTGGCCAGATTATGTGGAGAGAAAATGTTTCCAAATGCGTCCAATTCGGCATCTCACAGAACAGTGACTCTTCACCTGAGGGGTCCAAAAACTTGAGAGTCCGTGAGAATTATGTAGAAGGTTTGAAGTTGTATCTAAGGGGGAAAAAAAGAGTTGAATTTTACCAGCTTTAGAGTGATGTTTTTCTACTACATTGTTAAACCAATTTGTTTCTCAACGCATTAACTAATGTTCATTATAACTTGTAATTTTTGACGGAGGAAATATATCAGCATCTATATCTATATTGTGCAACCGACATCACGATATGTGGCGCGGATACTTTTTGCCGAAATATATCTATCGGTAAGTTTCTGTTGGACTCTGATCTTTCTAAATGTTCTCCTCATTATCTTTTCGAGAGTATCCAAAGAAAGAAAGAGAGCAATCAAAATACAAATGGCATATAAAATTCACATCATCTCATATTTATTGATTTTTTTACTGGTTCTTCCGTCGCTTCTTGGTAGAAAATAATCAAATAGATTAAAAACACAATTTTGTGTGTGTTCTAAAAGTTTATTTTTGTTTACTTAACCGGTTTTTGGCTTATTAGGCCATCTTCAGAGTATTTACAGCTGCGTTAAAGAGATTACAAAGTTTAGATACAGTATGGGAAGAGATGACAAATGTCTCCACTTAGATCGACATACCTAGTATAACACTTCTTTGACATTGTGTTATTACAATTATCAACTTAAAAACTAAACAGTAATACATGCATCTACAATGTGTAAAGGATAAAACAAGGAATAAATCTGAATATAACCTGGGAACTGAAACTACCTACTATTACAAACTAACTGATAACGCTGATAAATAAATATATATAAGTGCCTTGTTAACAATTCTGCGCGATAATTATAGATGGTGTTACATATGACAGTTGTAAGGCCAGGTTTGGAGTGGCATCAAGAACTTAGAATGAATAGTTACTGCATTAGATTAAACTAAAACAAATCTGTCTAACGAAATTAATATTCTAAAAATTCAGGTAGATGAAAATGAATATTATGTTGTATGCTACACTGGGACCGAATTTTTAAAAACTTAAAAATAAATCATAATAAATAAATACACAGGAGTTTGAGTTGTGCGTAGCACAGTTGAATATTTTTTCAGATACATATTCATTTGTATAAGTGCTGTATGTCTGTAAAATCTGTTGCGAATACAATTAGTAGTAAAGAAGTAAAACTTAGTGCGTAATGGGGCGGTTTTCCATGAACCTTACTGTCTATGTGCTCATATCTTATGACCTACGTGTCATATTGTGATACCATTTCGAGGGTATATTCGGCTATTTGTGTGTATACTGACTGTATAATTTCCTGCGGCTACAATTTGTATAGCAGAAATTATAAATTGTAACGTCATAACGAATGCCGTAATTTTAGACCATGAACAGCGGAATAGTAGTGAGCGAGAAACGTTTTTGCTTTCATAATTTTGTTATGGCTGTCAGCGAGAAAAGGTTGTTGCAATTCTTTACGTACTATCATTCTCATACAGTGTGTGAATAAAGTCTCGCCGTACTATAAGGCAGTTTCTTGCAAATATATTGTTTATGACGTATCTTCTGAACTATGTGTGCATGTGATATTGTTATCTCACGATAAGGAGTATCTGCAGCAAATTTGGCTGGAATTGGTGGTTTAGGAGGAAATAGGCAACACTGTCATTTGATGCAGCAGTTTTCGCGTATCTAATTGTTTATGACGTCATATCTCGTGAACAATATGTTGTACGTGGTTCTAACATAGACGGCAACCGTTCTCATGGATTGAAGCTTACATGTGCAAAATTTCATAAATATTGGAAGAAAACTGTAGATTTGTGTGTAGTGCGTACACAAACACAAACATATGGACACTCTCTTTTATACATAAAAAAGAAGAAGTAGATTACCGTTCGAGAAACATACGCTCTCGGAACTTTGCCAATAGCTCATAAAGTGACTCACAACGACTCTCTTGCAAGGTCTGCCACTAGAGTTGCTACAGCATCTCCGTCACACTTTGCTGCTCGCTAACTAAACCTGTAACGAAGTGTGCTGCTCTTCTCTGAATGTTCTCCAATTCCTCTCTCACTCCCACCTACTACGAATCCTACAATGACGAGCAGTATTCACGAATTAGTCAAACGAGTGTTTTCTTAGTTACTTTATTTCATAATGGATTACACTTTCTGAGTATCTTGCCAATGAATCTGAGTCTAGCATCTGCTTTATGCACGACTAATTTTATGCTCTTGTTCCACTTTAATACATTTCGTAAGCATACTCTCAAACATTTTATGAAAGTTACTACTTTCAGGGATTTTTATGCAATTACTTTTACACATAGTAAATGCTCTCTCTTACTATGTATTCGAAATATTTCACATTTGTTTACAGTACATTGGAGGTCAATTGTCACTCCCTGCAGTAAGTGTTGGTAGACTTGCAGCTTACATAACAATTATCCTGTTACTAATTTAATTCGCATTGCCAGTTCTCAAAACAGTGTTCATCAAACAAAATTACTCATAAAAGCTTCTCAGAGCGTAACTCATATGGTTCAAGGGTAGGAATAGTGGTATATTTTCTCTCGATAAGAACTACATGAAAGTATTGACGTCTGCAAAACTGTGGAGTCTGTAAACTGCACAAGGAGCTGTACACTGCTAAACGTGAATAATTTGTGGATTTTGTTTTTCCTAATTATCTTCCTTTATCGAAAAAAGCATTTTTGTTACCTGTGTCAGTCATCCAACATCTGAGAAAGCATTTTTGTGCTAGCTAAGGCGGAAGGTAGAGCGCATGCAGGATATATTGGCCAGTAGATGCTCAGATGGCTGGGCTAGGGTGGGTACACTACCTGCGGAGTTTTATAAATTCTCTCTCCTGTACCTAAACATACCATCAAAAATATCTTTTTCTAACAAGATGTTATTAATATTTCATTATTTTATTAACATTACCTATCTTACTTTGAAATATATGTTACTTAAAGCGTTAGTTATGAACATTTGTAATCTAGGATAGGGACTTATTTATTAGTATTACTGGTGTGCACGCAGGAAGTATGGTGTTTCTGTTTAACTTGCAAATAGAAAAATTTTTCATTTGTCTTCAATTTATTGCAGTCATCTGGATAGAGCTTAAACATTCAGTCAAAAACAGTAGCAAATAAAACACCCACAATACGAAAAGCGTTAATAAAACCGAGGGTATTTCTGTCACTGAGTTATAGAACGTGTTTAAATTTAAAAGGAATGCTCACTTTCTCCTATTCTACAGTACTGTAGACCAGAAAATGGAAATGTTTCCCTTAGCCTTTAGACACATTAATACCGTATAGTCTGTAGAACTATTTGTTCTTATCAGTTATCTGCGTGTACTAAAATCAAACGTTGTCCTGTAGAAAGTGGCGCCTTTACTTCATTACTTGATCCACCTGTCCACTCACTTGGCATACTATGGGAACTGCAAATGTATGTTTCATCGACATATATGAGAGGTCAACCCTTTTACGGTACTATTAATTTAATTTAAATAATCGACACTTTTACTGCGTATTTCTAAACGTTCCAAAGCTCTTTCCTGTAACCTCTTTTTTGCGCCACCTGGTAAATATTAAGCAAGTTAATTGCACGATAAATAAAGCATGTAAATATTACATTGAAATTAGAAAAAGAACTAATGTACCTGAAGCCTGACTTTTGAAGAAGGTACCACAATGAAGAAGTACTTCCCTTGAAAGTCGTATTTTCCCTTATTAGTTACTTTATTGTGGGGCGCTGTTTGTTTGTCAAGCTGTTTGTTTGTCAATCTCCACAACTTCATCATGAAAATAATCTAAACATCTTTTTCTCTTTATGTCGCTTTTTCCTGCAGTAGAGAAATCTTCAGAACTACCGGCAACTAAGTTCTCTCTCTCTCTCTCTCTCTCTCTCTCTCTCTCTCTCTCTCTCTCCCACTCTATATTGTCCGTAGTAAAACACCAGTACCAGCCTGCACTCTTTCAAGGACTTTTTGATAGGATTTTTATCCTCTCTTGTAACTTAAATTTAATCACACCGAAAACAATCTCTCGTGCCTGGCTCTTCCTGCAGCTATAGCACTCGGAGACTGTGCTGCCGCGCCGCTGATAGCGGTTCGCTCACTCGATGTGTACTGGCCATCAGGCGGAAGTGGACTGACGCGGCCTCCCCTTCCGACTGAAGGAATGAACCCGTCTGGTGCTTTGGCCGAAAACTTGTCTCAAAATGTCCAAATGTTTGTCAAGCTTATGGGACTTAACTGTGGGGTCATCAGTCCCTAAACTTACAAACTACTTAGGAACTACCTGATACTAAAGACAGCACAAACATCCATGCCACAGGGAAGATTCAAACGCCCTACGGGGAGCGGCCTCACGCATCGGAGCACGGCGCCTCAATCCGCTCGGCCACTCCGCCACGGCAAACTTGTCTCTGCGAATCGTCCACCGTATCCTGCGCGGACTCTCATGATAGGAATAGACCCAAAACGTCGAGCATAGTTCCACAATTAACACTTATTAATGACATGTAAAGTCAGCATTCTCCTACATTTCTATTTTTTATGAACTACATTTCACGTCATAACTATATTCTTTGTAAGTTAACTTTTTTTTTTCAATAAATAGAATGACGATATGTTGAGCAAACGGGTTTACTGCCGGATGTTTGTGTTGCTCTGGCACAATATTTCGGCCGCGTAACTTTCTGCCTTCTTCAGGTGCTACTTGAGACTGATTTCTTGGAGGATCGTGTCCAGTATTTATGCCCAGAAGGAGCTGGGCGCTTTGTTTGCGGTCCGCGCCCACCTGGTGCTGCTAGTAAGCCGTTGTTGCTTCCCTGGTGCTCTGTCGGACGTCCGCGCCCGGCTCGGCTGCCATCTGTGTCCGTGGGACTTTTCTCAGTCCTGTCCCGTCTTGGGCGTTGCGTTCGTGGTCCGCGCAAGGCGGGCGCAGACCGTACAGCAAACGAAAGATACATATAGCATTGAGTAGCATTGATTTCCTGTTTTTATTCATTTGTTATCAGTTTCATAAAACATCTTTTTTTCTTGCAGTAATATGTTTGTTGTGAGTGTTCTTACGAAATAAACATTGTACTTTGACGCATACGTTAATGAGTCGCGTTATTGGCTCGTTTTGTTAATCTATTACCAGTTTCGATTAACTTTTCTACCAATAGTAAGACCGATACACCGTTCTAGTTGTCATGGTCCAGATGAATCTTAATTCTTCTGAGTGTTTTTACGATAAGTGCAATCTGATTCAACTGTATGTAACGTGTTCTTCTCATAACACGATTTTACGATAAATGTGTTAAATACATCTACTACGGAAGTATTAGCTCAAATGTCGAGCATATTTAAAGCAAACAGTGAAGCTTACATCTTCATGGTAGTATCATACGGAAACGGTAGGTGGTGACGATGCCGACGTCAAGCTACAGTCATAGGGGCATTTGCCAGTCTAGTAATCTATATTTGTGGTATACATTGCGTGCTACATTTTATCTCTGCATGAAACCGATGTTTGGTCAAAGTCATGCTATTTACATACTCTCGATTAGCAAGGTCTGTCAACTGTTGTAGGTTACGGAAGATGGTTGTTCTGAAAGCCTATTCCTTACGTCGCGAGTACTTGTATGTGGTAGCTACGAAAGAACAAGGCGGAGAGCGAAGCACCAAGCACCGAGGACATCGGAGTCGGGCAGCAATAATACAACGCACTACACGTGACGCAGAAGCTAACGTGTGCAGAGTTATCAGGAGGCTGAGGTGTCGCAAACAAATAAAATACAACAATGAGAGAGTGCCGGCGTTCTGAGAAGAGCCGATGTCTGCCGCCCCCCCCCCCCCCCCTTACACAATCACCTGAGGAAGTCTGCGCTTTGTTGCGGCCCCGTGACGTCAAAATGCCGCCGGAGCCACGGGCGCAGACCACAGCAGGAGAGGCAGTACCAAGAGACGGGCCAAGTCGCCGCAGAAGTAACGACTTCAATGCTTACGAAAGGCTTTTAATCAAATTGAGTGGTTATGGTATATCGCCCCAAATTTGCGATTGGATAAGGGATTTCCTGTCACAGAGGACACATTTAGTACTAACCGATGGTAAGGCATCGACTGAAACAGAAGTGATATAGGGCGTTTCACAGGGTAGTGTTATTTCTCTTCTGCTGTTTCTTATTTACATAAACGATTTAGGGGAAAATCTAAGTAGCTCTCTTAGGTTGTTTGCAGATGACGCCGTCATTTACCGTCTAGGAAAATCATCTGAAGATCAAAACCAACTGCAGAACGATCTGAATAAGATATCACTATCGTGCGAAAATTGGCAATTTACTCTAAATAATGAGAAGTGTGAAATCGTCCACATGAGTACGAAAACTTGTAAACTTTGTTTACAAGATAAATGAATCAAAAGTGAAGGCCGTAAACTCCACAAAATACATAAGAATTACTATTACTTCAGACTTAAACTGGAAAGAACACGTAGATAATGTCGTGGGAAAGGCGAAACAGAGACTGCGTTTTATTGGTAGAACCCTTAAAACATGCAACAGAACTACAAAATACCTAGGAATTACTATTACTTCAGACTTAAATTGGAAAGAACACGTAGATAATGTCGTGGGAAAGGCGAACCAGAGACTGCGTTTTATTGGTAGAACCCTTAAAAGATGCAACAGAACTACAAAAGAAACTGCATACACTACGCTTTTCCGTCCATTTTTGGAGTATTTCTGCCCAGTGTGAGATCCTTATCAGGTGGGTTTGACGGAGAACATCGAAAGAGTACAGAGAATGGCAGCTCGTTTCGTATTGTCACGATACAGGGGAGGCAGCATTACGAAAATGATACGGAATCTGTGATGGGAATCATTACAACAACGGCGCTTATCGCTGCGGCGTGGGCTACTTACGAAACTACAAGCTCCAAACATTCTCCTCCGAATGCAAAACTATATTGTTGACTCCCACTTACATAGGTAGATATGACCATCAGAATAAAATACGAGAAATCAGGGCTCGAACGGAGAGATTCAGGTGTTCTTCCTTCCCGCGCGCTATTCGAGAATGGAATAGGAGATAAATAGTATAATGGTGGTTCGATGAATCCTCAGCCAGGCATTTAAATGTGATTTGCAGAGTATGTTGGTAAATCTATCGGACCAAACTGCGTGGTCATCAGTCCGTAGCTTACAAACTACTTAAACCTAGGTAAACTAACCTAAGGACAACACACACACACCCATCCCCCAGGGAGGACTCGAACCTCCACGGCGAGCAACTACGCGCTCCATAGCGAGGTGATTTAGACCGCTTGACTACTCCACCGCGGCGTGATTTTCAGGGTATCCCATGTAGATGTAGGTATGAAACTACAGTATAATGGTTGTAACGTTCATAACAAAAGAAAAAGGGGTGACTACCACATAGAAACCAAACGGTTAAAATTACTGTAAGTGATAAAGATCTAATAAACGCTGGTAAAATTCTCTTCTACATCTTGTCATAGTGTATAAAAAATATTGACGAAACACAAGGCTACAAAAAAGTTAAAGTCTTTTCTAATCCTTGCTAGTCCATACAATGATAAGGAATACATAGATAAACTTCATGGACGTTAACAGTGAAATAAGGAATATATACGAGTGCAAGAATTTCTATGCAAGTTGTTGCAAAAAACTAACATTACTGGAAATATTACCAGCAAAGAGCATCACAAAAAAGTCAAATACAGTTCCATTATCCACTGCCCCGCCTGGTTAGCCCCGCGGTACAAAGCGCCGTTTTACGGTACGGTCACGCATGTCGGTCGCGGATCAAACACGCGCGGCGCATTAACGACATGAAGCGGTGTGCCAGCCAGCGCGCAGCTGGGTTTGCACAACGCCACCTAGATACAAGGCCTGTGCGCTGCCTGCCAAGAGTAGTCATAACACAAGCGAACTAGTTGCCTTACGTAGGGCTGTGCTGACTTTGGGAATACATACACGTTGCACACTGTGTTTCAGAATATTCTTGATGTTATTTATGTGATAAATTTGTTTTGGTATAAGGTATTTATGAACTATTAGTAAGATATCTTACCGATATCGGAATCGGACGATTCGTATTAGGCATTATGTGTCATACCAGCAAAAATTTGTACGGAGAATCACATAGATAACACGGAAAACATTCTGAAACTCAGTGTGCAACGTGCATGTATTCCCAAAGTCAGCACAGCCCTACGTAAGGCAACTAGTTTGCTTGTGTTATGACTACTCTTGGCAGGCAGCGCACAGGCTTTGTATCTAGGTGGCGTAAGTTTGCAGCGTTTTCCCCATTCCACGCTGATACGTACGTTGCTCCTATGTTACACCAGTCACAAACATTTAGAAAAGAAGCTTCCTGGCAGATTAAAATAACCGGGACTCGAACCTGGGACCTTTGCCTTTCGCGGGCAAGCGTTCTACCACTGAGCTACCCCGACACGACTCACGGCTCTGCCAGTACCTCGCCTCCGCCGGCCGCGGTGGCCGAGGGGACTGAGGCGCTCCAGTCACGGTCTACACGGCCACTACAGTCGGGGGTTCGAATCCCCCCTCGGGCATGGATATTTGTGCCGTACTTAGTATAAGATAGTTGATAAGTAGTTTGTAAGTTTAGGGACTGATGACCCCGTAGTTAAGTACCATAAGCTTAACAAACATTTGAACATTTGAACCTCGTCTCCTACTTTCCAAACTTCACAGAAGTTCTCCTGCGAGCCTTGTAAGACTAGCACTCCTGGAAGAAAGGATATGGTGGAGACATGGCTTAGTCACAGCCTCAGGGATGAAACTTTCCCTCTGCAGCGGAGTGTGCACTGATATGAAACTTCCTCGAGGTTGTGTGGGGGAGTCGCGATCGTGTCGGGGTAGCTCAGTGGTAGAAAGCTTGCCCGCGAAAGACAAAGGTCCAAGGTTCGAGTCCCAGGTTCGAGTCCCGGTTCCGGCACACAATTTTAATCTGACAGGAAGTTTCATATCAGCGCACACTCCGCTGCAGAGTGAAAGATTCATTCAGAAAAAAGGTTTCGCCGACTTTCGTCCACATAACACTACAGAAGAGTAGACATACTTTCTTCTGGAGATGGACAGAGGGGGATGGGGCATCCAAGCACCCCTTAAATTAAGCATAGCAGATCCATAGTTACGTTGCCGACCCCGCGCAAAAGAGCGCAAGGAGAAAAAAATATGAAAATCAAATGTTCAAATGTTTGTAAATCTATCGGACTGCGTGGTCATCAGTCCGTAGCTTACAAACTACTTAAACCTAGGTAAACTAACCTAAGGACAACAGACACACCCATACCCCAGGGAGGACTCGAACCTCCACGGCGAGCAACCACGCGCTCCGCAGCGAGACGCTTTAGACCGCTCGGCTACTCCACCGCGGCAAAAAAATATGCAGCGCCACTTAAATCACTTAACAAAAGTAAGTCTCCCGATCCCGACTGTATACCAATTAGTTTCCTTTCAGAGTATACAATGGTCCCATGTTATCAACCGCTCCCTTAGCGAACGGTCCGTACCCAAATACTGGAGAATTGCACTGCTTACGCCAATATTCAAGAAAGGCAATAGCTGTGACCCGCAAAATTACAGGCCTATATCATTGATGTCAGTTTGCAGCATGGTTTTAGAACAAATACTTTCCTCAAATATTATGAACTACCTAGAAGAGAATGACCTTTTGAGCAACAGTCAACACGGATTCAGAAAGTACCATTCTTGTGAAACACAGCTAGCCTTTTACACACGTGATGTGATGAGTGCTATCGACAAGGGATGTCAAATAGATTCAGAATGCCTAGGTTTCCGGAAACCTTCGACACTGTACCTCACAAGCGTCTTCTAATCAAACTGCGTGCTTATGGAATATCGTCACAATCGTTCGATTAGATTAGTGATTTCCTGTCATAAACGACACAGTACTTTGGAACTGATGGAAAGACATCGAGTAGAACTGAATTGGTAACTGGCGTTCTCTAGGGGAGTGTTATAGGGTCGCTACTGTTCCTTATTTTTATAAACGATTTAGGCGGATGACGCTGTCACTTGTCGGTTAGTAAAGTCACCAGAAGATCAAAAGCATCTGCAAAATGATTTAGATATTTGCATGGTGCAAACATGGCAATTGACCCTTAATAATGAGAAGTGTGAAGAAGTCATCCATCTGACCACTAAAAGAAGTCCGTTAAACGTCATTTACACGATAAATCAGTCAAAACTACAGGCCATGAATCCAACAAAATACCTAGGAGTTACAATTACAAACAACTTAGATTGGAAAGAACACATAGAAAATATCTTAAGGTAGAGCGTTTCGTTGGCACTTAGAAGATGCAACAGCTCTACGAAAGAAACTGCTTACACCACACTTGTGCGTCCTATTTTGGAGTATTGTTGCGAATTGTGGAATCACCAAGTGGGATTGACAGACGATTTAGGGAAAGTACAGAGAAGGATACTCGTTTCGTATTATCGCGATATAGGGGAGAGAGTGTCACGGAAATGATGCACGAGTTGGCGTGGAAATCATTAAAAGAAAGGCATCACTTGTTGGGACGAGAACTATTTGCGAAATTTCTTACGAATGCGAACAGATTTTCTCAGTAACCACCTAAATAGGAAGAAATGATCATCAAAATAAAATAAGAGAAATCAGATCGAAAACGGAAAGATTTAGGTGTCCCTTTTTCCCGCGAGGTATTAAAGACGCGAGAAACATCATAACAGCTGTTCGATGAACTCTCTGCCATGCATTTCAATGTGACTTGCAGAGTATTTATGGAGATGTAGATATTCCTTCTTGCTAAATTGGCTGTAGAAAGTACAAATCCTTGAATCTGATCACATGCTTGACGTAAATAGTACACTTATGTTCCTAGAAATTAAAAAAAAAATCAAGTCTCCTTGAAAGACTAGAGACAGTAATAATTTCGTGTTTACGTATTTACACGACATATTCAGTAGTACGTTCTGAAGAAATGATTGCCATTTCAGTCACCTTGCTTCGAAATGTCTCCTCTTGGCTAGTATGCACAGGGTCCGCCATAGACGATGGCATCTTGTTCCATGTGTGATACTATCGAGCGTATTAGGCGCGAACGGCATGGTGTGATGCAGCCACCTATGCTGCAATCAAATGCATTCAAGGTTAATCTGTGGTGTCTGACACTGTGTGACACCGCTGCACTTGTCCTTTCACATATCCCACAGATTTTGGATTGGCGCCAAGTCTCGTGATCTGGCAGGAAATCTCGTGACAGCAAGAATGCTCGCGTTCGAACAGCAACAAGAAATCGAGCGATGTCTTGCTGACAAATGGCTGTTCTGAAGAAGGAATAAGGCCGTGTGTCACAGGATGTCCTTCATGTAGGTCGAACTATTGACAGTGCAAATGAAAATGTTCAAATTGTAAAGCTATTGGATCAAACAGCTATGGTCATATCCCTCGACTTACAATCTACTTACCGTAACCTAAAGACAACGCGCGCACCCATGCACCAGGGGGGACTGGATGCGGCGAACGGATATGCGGCAATCATTTTCAAACAAACAGCACCTGGATTCGTCCGCAAACACTGTGTGATACCATTCCTGTTTCCAGTGGCCGGCCGCGGTAGCCGAAGAGACTGGGGCGCTCCAGTCACGATCTGCACGGCCACTACGGTCGGGGGTCCGAATCCCCCCTCGGGCATGGATATTTGTTCCGTCCTAGTTCGTAAGTAGTTCATAAGTAGTTTGTAAGTTTAGGCACTGATAACCCCGTAGTTAAGTCCCATAAGCTGTACAAACATTTGAACATTTTTTTGTTCCCAGTGTTTCGTTCCATACATCATTGCCGTCTATCATATTACTCAAAAGTAGGAGGAACGACGTGCACGTAACTAAAAAAAAAAAGTTCAAAGGCTTGTAAATCTGCGGTTATCAATCCCTAAGCTTACAAACTACTTTAACTTGTGCTTATAAGATGACAACAAGACGCAAGTGCACAATATCAGCTAGTTGCGATTACCGTGAAATTTGTTTTTCTATTAAATTTTACTTGTGTATTTACAGTATTCTGGGCCTCAATGAGAAAAGTGAACGTAATGACGTAAATAATTAACGAAATGTAATAATGTTTTCCATTTTAACAAATATCTGTGGAATGGGCATTGAACTAATGGGCGTAAACACAAATGTGATCAACCGCCCCTTAAATAGACGAGCCATCAATATTATTTTGACGTTCATATGCCCTAAGTTGTGTTTAGTAACATATTTAAATTATCGGAGGCACTACTCGGCCGGCCGCGGTGGCCGAGGAGACTAAGGCGCTCCAGTCACGGTCTGCACGGCCACTACGGTCGGGGGTTCGAATCCCCCTTCGGGCATGGATATTTGTGCCGTCCTTAGTCTTAAGTAGTTTGTAAGCTTAGGGACTGATGACCCCGTAGTTAAGTCCCATAAGTTCTACAAACATTTGAACATTTATTTTATTTATTTATTTTTTTTTTTTTTTTTTTTTTTTTAGCACTACCCGACACGTTGCATGCTGACAACACACACACACACACACACACACACACACACACACACACACACAGACACACACATGCCTAAGGGAGGACTGAAACTTCAAAATGTTCAAATGTTTGTATAGTCTATGGGACTTAACTATGGGGTTATCAGTCCCTAAACTTGCAAACTACTTACGAACTAGGACGGCACAAATATCCATGCCCGAGGGGGGATTCGAACCACCGACCGTAGTGGCCATGCAGACCGTGACTGGAGCGCCTCAGTCTCCTCGGCCACCGCGACCGGCACTGAAACTTCGATGGTGAACAACAGCGTGCTCTGCGGCAAGGCGCCTTAGAACGCTCCATTCTACCGCGGCTGTACGTAACTCACTCTGTAAATATAGTCGACGGCTTCTCAATGCTGATAGTGTAGGATGTCTTACTCTGATTTACTGTTGCGGTAGAGCCAAGGAGGAAGCGTATCTGTCCTGTGACGTCATTTCGATGAAGTGTTGACCTCACGGCTGGTGAGGCTGGTGCGACCCTGGGTAATGTCTGCGGCTTTCCGTGAAGCACTCCATACACTGCCGAAACACTTTGTCCAGCACGAGCAAATATTTCCAGGATCGATGCCTCACATTCTTTCATGCGGATCATGGACCCCATTTGAAATTCGGCCCTGCAGAGAGGCCGCGTGGTCTAAGACGTCTAGCTACGGCCCGGACGGCCGTTTATGTCGGACGTTCCAGTCCTCCCTCGGACATGGGTGTGTGTGTTGCCATACTGATGACCATACGAGTTCGGTCCAATAGCTTTATAAGCATCTGAACATTTGGTTTGTAATTCACTAATTTGGAGGTAAGGTTCGGGCGTACGTCTGCGAGGTAACCTGCAAGTGTGCTCAATTGACACTTTCAGTCGCTTTCTGTAGACCAGTGGTTTTCAAGCTTTTCGAATATGCTACCCCCTCGCATGTGAAAACTGTCTGGTGATCCCCTTGCAAATACAAACATCCTCCTCACGAAACGTAACAAAACTATGTTAACTCAAAGGAAACAAATCTCTTTATTTTGCTTAAAACATTTTTTTAAACTGTTGAAATAAGTTTTTTATGCGTACTTTTCGGAATGGAACTCGTATCCCATTTTTGCATGATTTCCTACAAAAAATATATTTTGCTTAACGCATGTTTCTCATTTCAGCCAACACTCAGAAGCGAATTGTGCTTATTGAGAAAGGTCGCACTGACAGATAAAAGAGTAACCTATTTTTACGACTTTTTCAGAGTAACTTGTGTTGTTGTTGTGGTCTTCTGTCCGGAGACTGATGCAGCTCTCCACAATACCCTATCTTGAGCAAGCCTCTTCAACTCCACATAAGAACAGTAACCTACATCTGTCTGAATCTGCTTACTGTGTCCACCTCTTGATCTTCCTCTGCGGCTTTTACCCCACACTCTTCCCTCCAACGCTAAATTCACAATTCCTTGATGTCTAAGAAAGCGTCCTACCAATCAAACCCTTCTTTTAGTCAAGGTATGCCAGAAATTCCTGTTCTCCCCAATTCTGTTCAGTATCTCCTCATTAGCTACGCGATCCACCCACCCAAACTTCAACATTCTTCTGTAGCTCCACATTTCAAAAGCCTCTATCCCCTTCCTGTCCGCACTGTTTATTGTCCATGATTCACTCCCATACAATGCAACACTCCACACAAATGCCTTCAGAAACGACTTCCTTAAGCTTAAATCAATATTCGATGTTAACAACTTTCTCTTTTTCAAGAACGCTTTTCTACCCATGGCCATTCTGCATTTTATATCCTCTATACTGCGACCATCGTTTGTTATTTTACTGCCCAATGTAACAAAACTCATCTACTTCCTTTATTGTTCCGTTACCTAATCTAATTCCATCCGCATCACCTGATTTTCTGAGACTGCACTCCATTACCCTAGTTTTGCTCTTGTTAATGTTATCTTATATGCACCTTTCAGCACACTGTCCATTCCGTTCAACCGCTCTTCCAGGTCCTTTGCTGTCTCTGACAGAATTACTGTGTCGTCTGCAAAACGCAATGTTTTTAATTCTTCGCCCTGAACTTTAATTCCTTTAATTCTTATTTTATCATTTTCTTTTACGTATCGATTGTTCAAAAATGTTTGTATATCTATCGGAACAAACTGCGTGGCCATCAGTCTGTAGCTTACTAACTACTTAAACCTAAGTAAACTAATCTAGGGGCAGCACAGACACCCATGCCCCAGGGAGGACTCGAACCTCTACGGCAAGCAACCGCGCGCTCCGCAGCGAGACGCTGTAGACCGCTCGGCTACTCCACCGCGTCTACGTATCGATTGGTTCCTTTAAACAGTATTCAGACTTTGTGCTTATTCATTAACACACACTGTATTATAAAAAAATGTATCATCTAAGCAACTCATAATGAATGTTACAAGGAACTACATAATTTTATCATTAAATAAGTTTCATTTGGGCATACGTTTTTAGATTACTGAATCCAACAATGTTCAAATGTTTGTAATGCTTAAGTAACTTATCTGCGGGGTCATCAGTCCCTAAACTTACAAACTACTTATCAACTACCTTATACTAAAGACAGCAGAAATATGCATGCCCGAGGGGGGATTGGAACTCTCGACGGGGACGATCTCACGCATCGGAGCATAGCGCCTCAATGCGCTCGGCCGCTCCGCCGCGGCTATTAAATCCCTAGTTACTTTATGGTGCAAGTATTCTTCCTGTAACGGCGACTCCTCAACCCCCCTCGCCCCCCCCCCCCCCTCCGCAGGTTGAAAAACACTGCTGTAGACTGTGAAGGCGTTTTCTTTTCTTCTGAACACCTGTGTATAACCATTCCCGCCCACACCCAATGCACTTCTTCCTCACACCTGCTCATCTCACTCTCAGAGTTCTTTTTTTTTTCGTTTAATGTGCATTAAAAATGCATGAGCATTGAACGTGTCGCATAATTCCACTGAAGTTTGTCGTCAGGCTAATCATCTTCATGACAAACGATTTTTCTTGGAAAGTAATAAAAACAAAATAAAAGTAGAAGATTATGAATTGGCAGTAATATAGCTTGTACTTCATGTTCTAGCTTCAGGACGACTACCCGCAGAGTAATGAAACTGATTAATAAAAAAACTTCAGAAATAACTAATTGCTGCAATGATGGCGCAGGTGGTCGTTTCCTCGAAACAGTTTCTTTACATCAGGACAGTCGACGCTCTCGGAACTATGAAACCCGTCACCTGCGAGAAATTAGATTTAATCGCTCTTCAAATCGTAAAGGAAATAAAACACGGTGCCCCTCGTGCTGAATCACGTTGGCCGCTCTCTACCTCAAAAGAATTTTGTTGCGCCCGATGATGCGTTTCGAGGAAGTGTGCGCCGCGGTCCCTACAGTGCGACAAGCGAGCGCGCAGTGACTGTCGAAAACACGAGAGGCGGCGGCGGCGGCCCTCCATGCTCCAATGCGAGAAACGCGGCGGTGTGGGGGGGGGGGGGGGGGGGCAGAGGAGGTGGCGGGATGCATAATGCATGGCCGGCCGAGCAGACAGCGGCTAGCGACGACGCCGCAAGGCCGGAGAAAGGCCCGCGCCCAACAGGTGGCTGCCCTGGTTCGCTGCAGCCAGATCACCGCCGGAACCCGACAAACGGAAGCGCGCACCAGCTCTCAGTCAAGCCCCCGCAATTCCGTAAGCGATATACTGTGAACCAAAGACCTTGTAAAAATAACTAGACTCCCTAACGGCGCTGCTGTCGCGGAATAATATGAACCTTCTGCCGGCCGCCATGCTTGTGGAAAGCGTCAGATAATTACGAGTGTTGTTAGCAGGTAAATCGTGTATTAAATAGCTACTGCAGTATACAGGGTGTTTCACTAAGAGTGTTTGCCTCTGTAACTTATAGAATAATAGGTGACGGGAAATTTTAATGCGGTAGGTCAACACAAGAAATCAAATGTTCAAATGTTTGTAAAGCTTATGGGACTTAACTACGGGGTCATCAGTCCCTAAACTTACAAACTACTTATGAACTGTCGGCCGCGATGGCCGAGGGGACTGAGGCGCTCCAGTCACGGTCTGCACGGCTACTACGGTCGGGGGTTCGAATCCCCCCTCGGGCATGGATATTTGTGCCGTCCTTAGTATTAGCTAGTTCATAAGTAGTTTGTAAGTTTAGGGACTGATGACCCCGTAGTTAAGTCCCATAGGCTTAACAAACATTTGAACATTTTACTTATGAACTAAATGTTCAAATGTTTGTTAAGCTTATGGGACTTAACTACGGGGTTATCAGTCCCTAAACTTACAAACTACTTATCAACTACCTTATACTAAAGACGGCACAAATATCCATGCCCGAGGGGGGATTCGAACCCCCGACCGTAGTGGCCGTGCAGACCGTGACTAGAGCACCTCAGTCCCTTCGACCACCGCGGCCCGCGCGCATAATGCAATGCGCCTTCTAAATGTGGTGCGGCCGAGTTGTAGCGTCGCCGGTGTCACGGAGCGAGAAGCTTTCTCGATGCGCTGTTGTTCGTGAATGCCATCGTCATCCGATGTCAGTAACTGTGGTATATTGAGCCCCGGTTGTTTGTGTGGCTCCAACTGTCGGGTATACGGCCGTGTGCGGCGACAGTCGGTAGTGTAACAGCGCATCGAGGAAGCTTCTCGCTCCGTGACACCGGCGACGTTACACTCGGCCGCACCACATTTAGAAGGCGCATTGCATTATGTGCAGCGTTTGTGGTATCTGCCCCTGAAACTTTGAAGGGTTGTAGCTCCCAAACTAACAGTGACAGGAATGTAGTTTAAATTGATTTGGACGCAGCTGGTTTCAACGAATCCAATGCACGATAAAAAAAACTATTGTTCCATTTAAAAAATTATATCTTTGTGGTATAACTCTTTGGAAAATAATACAATAAACTATGTTCATAGCTCCGTAGAAAGTTTAACATTTCTTGTGTTGACCTACCGCATTAAAATTTCCCGTCACCTATTATTTTATAAGTTACAGAGGCAAACACACTCAGTGAAACACCCTGTATATACACAGCTGACAAGGACAGTACATGGGCTCGAAGAAACATATCTGTATGAACTTTTGGTTACAGGATCTCTACGTACAACTCAATGTGCTGGTGGGTGTCGTTTTTCTGCAGAGCTCTGCAACCATGCTCTAGATAGCACTGTAGATGTAATTGTAGACGCCATACGTAATGGACTATAACTTATGTAATAATCATCGTACATGTTCTCTAGCGAATTGTCATCAAAAGACGTGATGATAGTTGCAACTTTAACCTTCTTCCCGAACGACTGTTGATATTCACTGCTACTGCTTCCATCGCCTCTTCCCGCACTTACCGTAGCACTACCGCTTGCAATGAGTTGTTCGTCATTATCATCCCTATTATCATTATTATGAGTTTCTAACAACAGTATCTAACTTATGCTCATATTTCTGTACCATACGAGAAAGCATGCAAATGATTCATCTTCTACACTAATACCATCTTCACGAAGAAGGGTTCTTCGTAACTTCATCTCAACTAATCGAAATACATTAGCAGTATTGATTACCAATCGCCGCCCCATCTGACGCTTCACCACACAAATAACGTCACAAAACGCATCATTGGAGACACACTGCACCGTCCCTACTGGCGAACCGACAGGTCAAAATGCAATGCGGCATGGCACACGCAGAGACTTCTAACGGGCGACTGCAGAGTTTTTCAGATGCGGCAGTATCACTAGTGCAATAAGGGATATTTACATTATCTCTCATACGATTTTGGTGTATATGTCTTTGTTCGAAGCCAAGTACTTTACTTGTAAGTCACGTCTGTATTGTTTGAGTGTTGCAGTATACATGAAGCAAGATGGCGAAGAGCTGTTAAGCTTTTAAATGCGTAAATAGATTTATCAAAAGAATAAAAAGAACGAATACTGTCTTCACATTTATATTTCTCAGGAATACTGGGAATTTGTATCTGACGGGAGGCGTACTTAGGTAGTCCTTGCAGTTGCGGTGATCACTGTGTCCCCAGTGGTGTAGGGGTCAGCGCAACTGCCTAGAAAGCAGGAGACCCGGGTTCGAATCCCGGCTGGGTACACAATTTCAGCTTTGCCCAATCGCAGTTGATGTCATATATTCTATGAATGTTGAATAATAACAACTGCAGGATCAGAAGTGACGTCTGTTCTCTCGCAACAGACGCCACATGTGTATATATAATATGCCGGTGACGGGCAATGATCCTATCGTTAGTGGGGAGGGGTGGGTAAAGTTTGAAGCCCTTACTCTTACGGGAATTAGTTAAACTACGAGTTTGAGTACTGTGGGCAGGGCGAAGCTGGGAATTTGTATCTGACGGGAGGCGTACTTAGGTAGTCCTTGCAGGTGCGGTGATCACTGTGTCCCCAGTGGTGTAGGGGTCAGCGCAACTGCCTAGAAAGCAGGAGACCCGGGTTCGAATCCCGGCTGGGTACACATTTTCAGTTTTGCCCAATCGCAGTTGATGTCATATATTCTATGAATGTTGAATAATAACAACTGCAGGATCAGAAGTGACGTCTGTTCTCTCGCAACAGACGCCACATGTGTATATATAGTCTTACTACTTGCGTCCAGGGATAGTTACACTTGTTTAACAGGTTGTTATTCAAGACAATATAGGATTGAATGAAATAAATAACAGGTTTTTACAATACTGGCAGCTCTTAAAAAGGAGCTACTTTAGGCAGGACTGGTGGACCGTAAGATCAAAACGTTTCATTTTATGATTGTTTAAAATAACTATTGGGGTCACGAGATTAGTTGCCTCACTGCAGATCGAATTTTTGTTTACGAAATTAATATTAGCAACTAGTAACACAGACTTTAAGGGTAAGCTGCTTTACATGTAGGCATAACAACTGAAAGGGGTTTGCAGAGCTGTGTATAATTTCATATATGAATGCACATCGCCACACTGGATGCACTTTGTGAAGTTTATGACAATAATTGTTGACTTTTAAGCAGTTCACGCTACTGTAAAGTATTTGGCTTACTGCATTAAAAATACTAATATTTTTGATAGATACCCTAATGCTAATGTTAGATGTATTAGTTAAGAAAATGTTATGGCATACTTCGTGTTCTTAAAAGAATTTGGTAGTGGTTGGTTACCGTATACATAAGATAAAGACGCTATTTTTCAGTTATGTATTTAATGGCATATTTCACTTTCAAATGTTCAAATCTGTAAATATATCCGACCAAACTGCGTGCTCATCAGTCCGTAGCTTACAAACTACTTAAACCTAGGTAAACTAACCTACGGACAAACACACACACCCATGCCCCAGGGAGGACTCGAACCTCCACGGCGAGCAACCGCGCGCTCCGCAGCGATGTGCTTTAGACCGCTCGTCTACTCCACCGCGGCACATATTTCACTTCCACAATTGATTTTTAACATTAGCTGTTTCAGGCAGCCCTGTTTCATTTTTTGATGCTATGAAGTATCTAAATATTAGAGAATACAGTACTAAAGCAAAGACGCAAAGTGTGAAACTCTTCCGAAATTAATGTTTGTACAAAAGTTTCACAAAAGTCAACAAATGGGGTCTTTTGCGAGACAAGAACCATCTGCACGAACAGTTCAACGACGTTTGCAGCAACATGGACTGCTGACCATGGCTGCGGTTACCCTTGACGCTGCATCACAGACAGGAGCGCCTGTGATGGTGTACACAACGACGAACGTGGGTGCGCGAATAGCAAAACGTCAGTTTTTCGGATGAATCCAGGTTCTGTTTACAGCATCATGATGGTCGCATCCGTGTTTGGCGACATTACGGAGAACGCACATTAGAAGCGTGTATTCGTCATCGCCATACTGGCGTATGACACGTCTCGGTCACCTCTTGTTCACATCGATGGCACTTTTATTTATTTTATACGTAAGATGACCACATTGTATAATTTATACGACCAGATGATGATGGCATAGTCCGCCGAAACCGGTCTGCAATAAATTAATTAATCATACTGCGGTCTTGGCGTTTTCCTTTTCAACATAATTAAAATTGAGCCCACGCGGCAGTAAATTTAAAGAATGTTTTACACACGTCGACACCATCTGCTATGACACTCGCTTGTAGGCCAACTAATGCTACGCAGGAATTCATTGTACGCAATCACGCAAGTTACATTTTTTATTGTTTAGATAGCAATAAATCTTTCATAGTTTCCCATTTTCCATTGCATCAGCTTATTCCCTTACGTGTTAATCGCGTACTGTTTTCTCATTTACTGCGTTATCATCGTTCTATAGAAACAAAGAATTTGGATCAAGGGGTAAATGTGACTATGATAGTTATCAATTTTTGGTATTCTATAGATCAAACTGCTGCCGTTCACTTTGTCATTGTTTTTTTAAGTGCCAGCGAGTCACCTAGAGATCATTTTTGCTATCTCAGGCAGTACTGGTCGCCCTAATAGCATGGGCCTCAGTTATATGACTTCATACCTCTTGTGTGTTGAGTGCCAGTGACTTGGTAATTGTTTTCTCAAGCTTGTTTGTTTTAATGTTTTACTTATTTATTTATTTTTATTCCTGTATCTCGTTCACTGTTTATTATTATTTTTTCAGATTATCTGTTGATGACTGTTACGAAATACGCCATTAAACAAGTCTTTTACCTGTGATTGTAAAATATTCCAACGTTAAATTTTTCGCTTAAGTTCAGGAGAATTTTCGAAAGGTGGTTATAAAGACGTTCCACTCCTGGTATTGCAAGTGTTAAACGAGACGACTGACGAAGCACACATTGTTTCGAAAGCGCTATCTGTCCGAAATATACAGCAGTATTAAAAGTATGCAATTGCTGTTTACAGCTCTTCTTTAACAAATATTATTGTTAAGATTACCTGACATCGTCTGGTCTGGAGTCGGTCAATTCGTTTTATAGTTTCCAAATAAGCCAAGATCGCAAACTAACAATTTATTAAGTGACGACCGGTTTCGGTGCACTGTGTCACCATCGTCTGGTCATATTATAATCTGGTCATCTGTCAAAAATAAAAGACATGCAAGAAATAACGTAAAAACATAAAAAATATATACATTTGAGGTTAAAAGGCACTTAACCTACCTTGTTAAAAAATTGGGTATAAAATAAGAAGTGCAACATTGCACTTAGTCACTATATAAAAAAAAAAACACTTAAGAAGTTAAAAACATGACAGCTTACAAAATACTGACAGCTCTGAAAATTATAGTTTACATAAGGGCGCAAGGTGGCAGCACCATAGCTGGTTTCACAGACGACAGTAATTGCATAAAAACAAATTTTTACATACTTTTAGTCAAAGATATGAAACCCATATTCTATGTATGGGTGACATTACAATTATATACTACATTTTTTTATTATTTTTAAAATTTGTTATATATTAAATTAAAAAATACATATAGTATATATTATATAGGAGTTCAGTTTTTAATTAAAGTTTACAATTCGCTGAAAGGTTATAATAAGACAGATGGTGCAAACCAATACAAGTTGCAGTGGTGATGACCACTAGAAGGAATAGAGGGGTACTGGATAGGAGACAACACACCTCCCAAGACGATAATCCTGACAATACTGATTCCCACCATTCATGCACCGAAACCGGTCGTCACCATTAATAAATTGTTAGTTTGCGATCTTGGCTTATCATTTGGAAACTATAAAATATTCTTGTAAACTGTTGTAATTTAAGTAGTGTCGCCAGTTTAAATCGTGGCCGATGAGTTATTAAGAGAACGAAGGAACGTACCGCAGTAATCGCGCCGTTTCACGGCATCTACTTGAGATATTCAGCGGGATTCCACTGCAGGATTTAATAAAGATTCCGCGCCCAACTGAAGCGTTTTACGACGGCAGCGAAAGCTTTTAGCACCAAGTTGCGTTAAGGAAAATCCCCACTGAGGCGGCTGCAGCGCGAGTGCCGTGGCGACGTGCTGTGGGGGCGCCGGTTGAACGGCCTCCACGCCGGATCATTTGTAAGCAGCCGGCTGCGACTGGGGGCCTGTGGAGCAAGTCAAGGCGCCAGGGAACTTAGACTGACTGACAGTGGCCACTGAAATAAATCAGTGGGGAAACTGAAAAGCCGGCCGCGGTGGCCGAGGGGACTGAGGCGCTCCAGTCACGGTGTGCACAGCCGCTACGGTCGGGGGTTCGAATCCCCCCTCGGGCATGGATATTTGTGCCGTTCTTAGTATTAGTTAGTTCATAAGTAGTTTGTAAGTTTAGGGACTGATGACCCCGTAGTTAAGTCCCATAGACTCTACAAACATTTGAACATTTGAAACTGAAAATTAGTGAAAGGCCGGGATTCGAACGCGGGTCCCCTGCATACCCGGCAGTTTCTGTGTCCACTACGCCACCTGGACACAGTGGTCACAACACCTGCACTGAATGCCTCAACACGCTTCCTGTCAGGAGCAAACTTTCATCTTACCAACACACCGCTAGCGCACTGCTTCTACCAGTTTTACTCTTACTCCCGTTAGATCTCGAGGATGGCGCTCAACCTCATCCGCATTGAAGAAGGAATATATGTTCGGATACATCTACATCTACATGGGATACTCTGCAAATCACATTTAAGTGCCTGGCAGAAGGTTCATCGAACCACCATTATACTATTTATCTCCCATTCCACTCTCGAATAGCGCGCGGGAGGAAAGAGAACCTGAATCTCTCCGTTAGAGCTATGATTTCTCCTATTTTATTCTGATGGACATTTCTACCTATGTAAGTAGGATTCAACAATATATTTTTGCATTCGGAGGAGAATGTTGGCGATTGGAGTTTCGTAAGTAGCCCGCACCGCAGCGATAAGCGCCGTTGTTGTAATGATTCCCATCCCAGATTCTGTATCATTTCCGTAACGCTGTCTCCCCTGTATAGTGACAATACGAAACGAGCTGCCCTTCTCTGGACTCTTTCGATGTACTCCGTCATACTCATCTGATAAGGATCCCACAGCAAAACTCCAAAAATGGACGGACAAGCGAAGTATATGCAGTTTCTTTGTAGTTCTGTTGCATCTTTTAAGGGTTCCGCCAATAAAACGCAGTCTTTGGTTCGCCTTTCCCACGGCATTATCTACGTGCTCTTTTCAGTTTAAGTCTGAAGTAATAGTAATTCCTAGGTATTTTGTGGAGTTTACGGACTTCACTTTTGATTGATTTATCTTGTAAACAAAGTTTAACGGATTTCTATTCGTACTCATGTGGACGACTTCACACTTCTCATAATTTAGAGTAAATTGCCAATTTTTACACCATTGTGATATCTTATTCAGCGCCGGCCACGGTGGCCGAGGGGACTGAGGCGCTCCAGTCACGGTCTGCACTGCCACTGTCGGGGGTTTCGAATCCCCCCTCGGGCTTGGATATTTGTGCCGTTCTTAGTCTTAGCAAGTTCATAAGTAGTTTGTAAGTTTAGGGACTGATGACCCCGTAGTTAAGTCCCATAAGTTCTACAAACATTTGATTTTCTTATTCAGATCGTTCTGCAGTTGGTTTTGATCTTCAGATGATTTTACTAGACGGTAAGTGACGGCGTCATCTACAAACAACCTAAGAGAGCTGCTCAGATTTTCTCATAAATCGTATAAGTGGATAAGGAACATCAGAGGACCAATAACGTTACCCTGTGGGACGCCGGATATCACCTCTGTTTTAGTCGATGCCTTACCATCGATTACTACAAACTGTGTCTTCTCTGACAGGAAATTCCCTATCTAATCGCAAATTTGGGGCGATATACCATAACCACGCAATTTGATTAAAAGCCGCACTGAAGAAGGGATATATGTTCAGATTTGTACAAATGTTTCTAAATCTAAGGGACTTAATTGCTGTGGTTGTCAGTCCGTAGGCTTACAAACTACGTAAACTAACATCTGCTAAGGACAAGACACACAATCATTCCCGAGGGAGGACACGAACTTTCGACGGCGAGCAACTGCGCACTCCGGAGCAAGGCATCTTAGAGCGCTCGGCCACTCCACCTCGGTGTTTGGACTTGTCCTAAAGAAAACGCACTATGTACACTTCTCAAAAGAATCAGGGAATCAGGTGGAAATATCATACAAAACATACATATGTTAACACATTTCATTCAGATATTGCTTACAATTGTAATTCGTGTAGCATACAGTACGATATTTTTCTGTTTCACTTATCTGCTTGAAGTTTACACGCATTATTTAGTGCGAGCAACCGCGATGCTACAGAACAGGGAAAAAAGTAATTCTCGTTGCCCTCTAGTGGACAGCCAGTACAGTTTCACACCTGCGTGGCACGGATATTATGAAGTTGTCAATCAGCTGTTGAGGAATATTTGGCCATTCTTCCATGAGTGCAATATCCAGCTCTGCACTCGTTATGGGATGTGCTGGTCTGGCTGCAATACGTATGCCAAGTGCATACCAGACATGCTCAATCTTTCAGTCGGGTGAACAAGTTGGCCAAAAAAAAGTACAAATGTTTGTAAATCTATCGGACCAAACTGCGTGGTCATCAGTCCGTAGCTTACAAACTACTTAAACCTAGGTAAACTAACCTAAGGACAAACACACACCCATGCCCCAGGGAGGACTGGAACCTCCACGGCGAGCAACCGCGCGCTCCGCAGCGAGGCGCTTTAGACTGCTCGGCTACTCCACCACGGCCAAGTTGGCCACTCCATTCATTGAATTCCCTCAGCTCCACGCATGCTGTCGACCAGTGCAGCTCTGTGGGGACGAGCGTTATGGTCCACCAGAAGGAACCCATCTCCTATGGCACCAGCGTCGACCACAACAAACGGTCCAAACATCTCGTCTCTATACCTCTAACAAGTCAAAGCTTCTCAGACGTCCGTACGTCTGACAATGCTGAATCCTGCCCACACCAGTCGACCACCACAACGATATGGTGATGTTTCCTGTACATAAAAGAGTTTTTCAGAGCTCCGCGTTCTCTCCAGATGAGGAACGACCATTGTTCGGTTGAACACAAAATCTGAACAGAACCCAACGCTGTTCCTTACGACTCCGATCCTCATGTTCCTCCGCCCAGTTTCTACGGGATGAACAATGTCGTGGTTTTAATGGGACACACACCATAGGCTTCCGTGCGTAGAGACCACATTCCCGAAGGCGAATGCGGACTGTTTGTATCGATATTGCCCATCCTGTTGCTGCCTGGAGAGTGCATTGCAGCTGAGTTGCATTCAGCATTCTGTTTCGACGGGCTTTTAACCGGAGATAACCGTCATCTCTTTGCGATGTCACCTATGGACCACCTTGACCTTGCCTACTCTTAACGGTTTCTGTTGTCTGAAATCAAGGCCTGGTCCTGGATATTGTACTTTGGGACACTCCAATAGCTGTAGCCATCCCCGTCTGTGTCAGTCGTGCTTCCAACCTTCCTGTGGCTGTCCGTACCATAGCTTCGGGAAAGTCACGTTGCTGTATTGCAGTTACACCATCGGAACCCAACTGCTTGTGCAATTCGTTAGGTAAACAAGTAAACACTAATTCCTCTGCAGCAACCTTCCGTTATTACCACTATCTCGGCTGCCGTAATGTTGTTGGCTCCACTCCCTAGAATATACAGGAGGACATCGAACCATTTTAGTTTATTCTGCTGATAACAATACTTAGAAAATAGATAACTGATCGAAGTGGTGGAGTACCCGAGCGGTGTAAGGCGCCTCGCTGCGGAGCGCGCGGTTGCTCGCCGTCGGAGGTTCGAGTCCTCCCTGGGGCATGGGTGTGTGTGTTTGTCCTTAGGTTAGTTCATCTTAGTTTAAGTAGTTTGTAAGCTACGGACTGATGACCACGCAGTTTGGTCCGATAGATTTACAAACATTTGAACATTTTAGATAACTGATCCCCTAATACTTTTGACCAGTGTATAAAAAGATATGAATATGTGGCATCTGAAAGCTTGTTATGCTTCGTTTATTAGTAAAAACAATAATTTAAAGCCACCATTTACTGGAAACATTCAACATTGAATATAGGCTGAAGCTTCAAGTTAAAATTTGTACCATGTTTGTATTGGGGTTGTATTGAGGAACAAGACGTGTTTGTATAAATCATGCAGTTGTATTTATTGACGACCCGGTGGTGCAGTGGGTAAGCGCATCCACCTAATCAGCAGTCTGTCGCAGTGGCCGAGCGGTTTGCGGCGCACCAATCACTGTCTACTTGGCCGCTACGGTCGGGGGTTCAAATCCCCCCTCGGGCATGGATGTTTGTGTCGTCTTTAGTATAAGGTAGTTCATAAGTTTAGGGACTGATGACCTCGCAGTTAAGTCCCTTAAGCTTAACAAACATTTAAACTAATCAGCAGGAGGTGCGGGGTTGGAATCCTGCTGCTCCAATACTATCAGCCAAGTAGCGAATATGGTATATATATTTTTTGGGAGAGGGACATGGTTAATGTAAATATCAGTTATGTAATTTTAAATAGACACCCTATTATATTTTGTATCTGTTTTGCTGCCATATTCAGAGGATAAGTTGTGCTGAAGCCCCTTTTATGTTACCGAGATGAAGTGTCTTTATTGTTGACATTAAATCATTAAAAAATATAGCTATTTAAAAAAAAACTGGTAAGAACTTCTCACCACTGACACTCCACTCCCTCTATTAATACGGGGAAGTATGGCTGTTTACCACAGCGAGGCCTTCAGGTATGATTAAAATAATTCAGATACTTTTTTGTTTGTTTGCTATATCATTATTTCGGAGAGAGGGGGGGAAAGGTCCTGGGTCCCAGCCTTATATACGCTCTTGCTTCAGCCTGCATTCATTATCATTGATAAAACGGAGACTAGATGTCTCAGGAAAATATAATTATACGATTTAAGTCTTCCATTCAAAAGTAACAATCTATATGTTTAGTGCTTCTAGGTAAGAAAAGAAAACTAACGAATTGACATAATTGACTATTGTGAAAATGGATGTATACGGTGTTGTGGAAACGTGTAGGTAACGTCTGCAAAATTTGATTAATGTACACAAGATCTTTGTCAAGCAGTGGATGTCAAACTGTCCAATACTAATGAAGTCGATTATGGGCAAACAGGTCTAATATGTTACCGTTTTCCAAAGTGTTATTTTCTTCGTACTCAAGAACCGCGGTTGTGTCGTCGGATTCTGGGTTCTTATGTCCTAAAGCTGAGTTTCGTTCTCCGTCTCGAATTACACTCATTCTATTTTAGATTTATTAAACACCGCATTAAGCCAAGCATGCGTCAAATCTTTATGCTTGTATATTTATTCTATTAATATTAGGGTAAAATTGAACAAGCTGTCGAACGCTTCCTCGCAAATTAGTGTGTCCGGAATTAACGTTATCAATTGCAGTAAACAAAGAACTTCGCTGCCCACAAGCCGTGTTTTATAAAAACTTTGATCGTATCCGGCGTGTTCTTTATAGGAAGAACGATTAAAAGTGAAGCTTTATTTTATTTCGATTCAGAGATAGTTTGTGTACTGAATGCGACTACCAGAGCAGTATTTTACGCACTGTGGTGAATGGTAGCTTAGAAGAAGTACCTGAAAGGTCGCAGCGATAAATGTATACGATTTTCCGTTCGTTAGACTTCCAGGCGAGGATGAAAGCACACGTTGAATAAGTAGATAGTTTGAGAGTTCCCGACGTCGGATATTACACGTAAAACCACTTAAGCGGACAGGTAGTTAGGGAAGCAACAGGACAGGTGTCGTTCTCCAGAAGACCCCCTTTGTTTCCCCTGCAGGCTGGTGGAGCAGCTATACCGACGCGACGCCAGTGGAACGTTAGAAACTTCCCACGTTCCATTCTAGAGACTCATTTTTAACGGAGGGCTACAAGCTCTGCTGTAGGGTCGGCCAGTGCTTTAGCGTGTCATTGTCTCACAAATACTTTAATTTCAAATGCTGCAAATAATGAGGTGTTTGGAAATTGAATACTCTTTTACCTAGTAGTTTCTTCTTAATTCAGAGACTTTTTGAGCATGAGTAACCTGAAAGATTTCGTGGAAAATGTTCAAATGTTTGTAAAGCTTATGGGACTTAACTACGGGGTCATCAGTCCCTAAACTTACAAACTACTTATGAACTAGCTAATCCTAAGGACGGCACAAATATCCATGCCCGAGGGGGGATTCGAACCCCCGACCGTAGTGGCCGTGCAGACCGTGACTGAAGCGCCTCAGTCTCCTCGGCCACCGCGGCCGGCGATTTCGAGGATGTAATTGGATAACAATTTATGTCGTATACTAGTATACAGGATAAACATAAATAGTCCAACAAAAACTTTTGCTGATCTCAAAAGTCAATTCACAGAATTCTCTGTACATGTTACGATGAATAAAAGAGAACATTTTATCTATAAAAATAGATGTGTATGTTCCCTATAGACTCAAATACGTCTGGAGCAATTTTGACGAAATCTTCAGGAAATCTTCAGATTGGCCCAGTGGATGATCTTCTGAAGTTTGGTAGCGATCCGATCAGGATATTTATTAATATATACTTAACAGTTTACGTCTAGCGTTTGGAACGCTAACAGCCTCCGTAGCGGAGAAAGAGCAAACCGCCATTCTTCTGTAACTGTAGTGCTGCCGCTTGGAACGCTAGCGTCGCTTTCCGTGACTGTCCGTGATGAAAATTAGCAGTGAACTGTTACGTTTGTGAATTACGACAGCATCCTATAACGATACAACATGAGTAGCAGTAACTGTGCAGTTCGTAATATTTTTATTATTATTATTATTACTGAACACATCGTGCGATGATATATGCATGCACATTGATGATTAAAACACAACTACGCTTTTATATATATAGTTGCGACCTTCATATTGAAACTCACCACTAAGAATTGGCAATACATAACTCAGGTTTATAAAACGATTATAGCTCGTTGTCTCTGTTCATAAGGGTGAGTTATGTATGTCAGCTTCTACGCCCTAAACAGCTACCCAATCTGTTTAAACAAGATCAATAATTAATCTGTAGTTTAGTCAGTATGTCAATCTGCAGATGGTGACGCAAAAATATATTTAAACAAACAAAAATTAAACCTCTGAATAACCAACAAAATGGATTCTAAGATAAAGAAGTGATTCACTCACGAAGTAATTCTTTATAAATGGAGTTTATCACTTTTTTTGGGCATGAAAATCCGGAGGAGGTCCTACTTTATACATCGGTAAATAACTGAATATTCCCCCAACTATCGTTAAATGAGAGCCACAATAAGTATCACACGCACTCGAGAATAAAAGTTCCAACAAGGAAATTAATGAAGTCCATCGAACATGGCAGTTCGAAATTAATCCGCGACTAATTACAGTATTTGGTATAAAACACAGTTTGTCATCAAACGAGTACACGATTGCTGAATTATCACAGCCCTACTATCGTCCATAGTTTACCACTTTACAATCAGAGAAAATGTAATCACATGTCAGTTCTCGTATAATATATTTGTCCAAGGAATACCCGTTTATCATCTGCATTTCATCTTGGTGTAGCAATTTTATTGGCAAGTAGTGTATTATATGTCATGCACGTTTCTCTGTCGACCTTCGCACTTTGTTGACGCAAATGGCAATCATCTGCTACGAGGGTCCCCGACTTGCAGCATTTAACACGGAGGAGTCCCACATATATACACCGCGGTGACTGAAGTCATGAGATAATGTGCACAGACACTGTAGGCGGTAATGTAGGCCTTGAGGAGTTGTTAGTAAGTACTTCCGCTGTTGCGTTGACAAAACCTTTGTAGTGCGGGAAAATGGAAGAGAGTCCGTCAATTTCCCGGATCACCTGAACACCATTCATAAAAACATACAATTCACGATGGAACTGAAACACAGTGGATGTCTTACTTGTTTGGATATTATTATAAAAAGAAAAGACGGCACTACCTAACATGCAGTTTACAGATCCACACTTCTCAAAACATTTAGAGGATCAGGTGAGATATCAAACACAATATACATATGGTAAAGTTTTTTTTTTCAGATATCGGCTAAAATTGATATTTCTGTGTGGACAGTACCATAGTTTGCTATCTCAACTCTCTACTTGTTTCCATAGCGTTTACTTATAGCGAGGCACAATGGGGCTACGATAATAAGGGTCAGTCTCGTTGCCCTCTAATATGGTGTGTGATCGGCACGAGCGATCAGTACAGTTGCACACCAGCGAAGCATGGACGTTATTATTCAGCTCTTTGGGGATGCGAGGGATAATTGTCAACTCTTGCTTGAGTGCCACATGCAGCTCAGAAACCCGTGTGGGAGATTCTGGTCTGGCTGCAATGCATCTGCCAAATGCAGTGCAGACATATTCTATCGGGTTAAAATCTGGTGAACAAGCTGGCCAGTCCATTCTTTCCATTCCCCAAGCTTCAAGAATGTTATGTAAGAACGTAGACTTTCGCGCTCATTATTGTTAAAATTAAAATTCTTCTGAGCTATTTGCCGCGTCATGATGATAAAATATTTCTATCGTTTCGGATCCGTTACAGGAGCCTTCCTCGGGAAATATGGACGTGAATCCCCTGTACTTGTCTTGTAAAGCCAATTCTATCCCCACGGATTACTTCTAATTGGTTGAAATTTGGTAGCAGGAAGGGAAGGAATAACTTTATTGGTGATTGCATTGATGTTTTCAAGAGGTGGAAGTACAGGAGGAAGATGCGCTTATTGGTGTTTGCATCGGTGGGTTTGATTGGTGGAAAACAAAAAGGTGTACGCTTGTTGGTGTTTGCATGTAATTGGTCAGGAAGGGCAATAACCGAAGTTACCTGGTCGGCCTAGTTCTTCTAAGTAGTGACGTTGCTGCCACGCTGTCGGGAGTGCCCTGGAGCAGATGGGCACACCTGGTTGTTTGTGTTGTTTGGTTGGGATAGGGGGGGGGGGCTAAACTACTGAGGTTATCAGTCCACCGGTGGGAAGGGGAAGGAGTGAGGGTAGGAAAAGAGGGGAGGGGAAAGGAAATGCAGTCCGGAAAGTAAAGAAGGAAGGAAGACTGCATTAGCTCGGGGCTCCGTGCTCGCCACGCCCGTGCTCACGAAAGAACCGTGAGCGCCCTGGGGGGTGGTCACTCCTGACAGTGGCAAATACCTCAGAAGTATTTTAATTTCAAGGATGTTTTCCACCAGTGCAGCTCTATGGGGAGGAGCGTTATCGTCCACCCGAACGATCAATCTCATATGGTACCACCGTAGAGGACAAAAAAAGGTCGAAGGCTCTCGAACTGTTCATCTGGACAGTAAAGCGCCATTCTGAACTACATAGAGGTCCCTACGTCCGCCGATACTGACTGCTGTCACATCATTCGTCCACCATCATGACATGATGTTTCCTGCACATAAGCAGAACTGTACCCTGTTCCACCATCTCAGCAGATGAGGGAACGACCATTGTCCGGGTGAACACAAAATCTTGATTCAGCTGTGAACAGAACCCGTCGTCATTCGTTACGACTCCAATCCTGATGTTCCTATCCCCAGTATCTGCGGGCTACACGGTGTCGTGGTTTTAATGAGACACACACCAAAGGCCTCCGTGCGTAGGCCACTTTCTTGAAGGCGATTTTCGACTGTTTGTATTGATATGCGCGTTCTGTTGCTGCCTGGAGGGTGCGTTGCAGCAGAGTTGCATTCAGCCTCCCTGTTCCGATAGGCTGCTAACCGCAGATAACGGTCATCTCTTGCTATCACCCGTGGACGACCTTGGGATTGCCTTGTTTTAACGGTTCCCGTTGTCTGAAATCGCGTTCAGGTCCTGGAAATTACATCTTGGGACACCCCAATAGCTGCAGCAACCTCACTCTGTGTCTGTCACGCTTCCAATCCTCCTATGGGTCACCGCGCCATAGCTTCGGGTAAGTCACGTTGTTGTTACACTACACTATCTGCTCACTACACTATCTGAACCCAATTGCTTGTGTAATTCGTTTGATAAACACAATTAAACTTTCTGCAATTACCACTGCCTCTGTTGCCATAATGTTGTTGTCCGCACTTCGTAGGACCGACAGAAAGTCGTTGCACCATTTTAGTTCATTCCGCCGATGTCAATACTTCAGAACCTATATATCTCAACTTGTCCCCTATTTGTTTTGACCAGTGTATAAATGATCATCATGTGCAACATATTAGGTCAAAATAGTTTTAATATGTGAGGAGATGGGATCAAGCAAAACCGGTAAGAAAAAATTAAAGTAAGTGGAATACAAAACTACATCTACATATATACTCCGCAGTCCACAGTAAGATGCGTGGCGGAGGGTACACTGTACCACTACTAGGCATTTCGTTTCCTATTCCACTCCCAAGTAGTACGATCCCTAATTTCTCTTATCTTGTCATTGTTATCAGCTTCAAATTCCGGCGATCTAAATTTCCTCAAAAGAAATTCAAGAAAAGAACGTCATATTTCCTCCAGCGATCCCCATCTGAGTTGCCGGAGCATTTCCGTGACACTCGCGCATTGGTCGAACCTACAAGTAACAAACCTAGCTGCTCGCCTCTGAACTGCTTCTATGTCTTCCTTTAAACTGAAATGCTGCGAGTCCCAAACACTTGAGCAATACCCCTAGACTTGGTCATACAAGCGTTTTATACGCGGTCTCTTTTACAGATGATGTACATCGTCCCAAATTCTCTCAATAAATAGAAGTCGGCTGTCCGTCTTAAACTGTCCTTACAGGTTCGTTGCATTTCATATTGCTCTGCAATGTTATGTCTAGATATTTGAACGACGCGACTGCATCAAGAAGCTCACTACCACTGCTGTATTCGAACATTATGGGATTGTTTTTCCTACTCACGCGCATCGCCTTACATTTTTCTACATTGACAGCTAGCTGCCATTCTCCGCACCAACTAAAAATTTAGTCTAAGTCATTCTGTATGCTATTACAGTCAGTTGAAGACGACACCCTACCATATACCACAGCACTATCAGCAAACAGCCGCAAATTACAAGTTACTCTGTTCATCAGATCATTTATATAGATAGAAAATAATAGCGGTCCTATCACACAGCCCTGGGGCACGCCTGATGATACACTCCTCTCTGAGGTCGTACCAGCATATGAGACAAGGATATGGCGGAAAGACGAGGAGTATAGCACCAACTCAAAGTAGAAGTGTACTGGGCAGGTGTTGTACTATAAGTGTACTACGGGACAAAAGTTCATAAAAGGTGATGATGATGAGGAGGACGAGGAGGAGTACGATGTGCTGAGAGTATAGCGTGGCCGAGGCACGTGGATCTCGCAGCGGGCAGCGGCGGCTGTCAGAGGAAACGCTGACTAAGCGACGCTGCGTGGGCGCCTCTGCCTCTGCTTCTAGCTCTGCCTCTGCAGACGCAGCTGCCTCTCCCGCTCTCAGGCCGCTCCCTCAACACGCGCCAACACTCAGACAGACAGACACACACACACACACACACACACACACACACACACACACACTAAAAACTACGGTACGTCGCTACACGGGAGCCGTCCGCCTCCACTGCGCTAAAGAGCAAATTCCCCAGAAGTGAACACCTGTTACCTCATCGCCTTTGCTGTTACTACAGGAGGAAGTCACCAGCGTTGAGTAGAACCCGTTGCCAGCGATGTGGAAGGCGTAGTATACCGTTAGCAGAGCCTGCTCTGTTGATGGTGCGAATGGTGCGGTCTACTGCCTGTTGAATCTCTGGAACAGTTCTGAAGCGAAAGCCACGAAGTGGTTTCTTCATCTTCGGAATCAAAACAACGTCACAAGGAGTTAAATCCGGAAGTATGGTGGATGGTACAGTACTTCCCAGTAGAGATGGGGAAACTGAAACATCTAACGGTTTCTAAACAAATGAAATCAAAAATCAAATTCTTCAAATGTTTGTATAGCTTATGGAACTTAACTACGGGGTCATCAGTCCCTAAACTTACAAACTACTTCCAAACTAGCTAACACTAAGGACGGCACAAATATCCATGCGCGAATGGGTATTCGTACCCCCGACCGTAGTGGCCGTGCAGACCGCGACTAGAGCGCCTCAGTCCCCTCGGCCACCGCGTCTGTCCAAAAGAAACTATACAGTGTCAAGTTTCGAAACACTCTTTCGAAACCATGAAACAGGGGCCTATTTATCGTACCACGGTCAATGTGTACTGTATAAGTATTGCTGTAGAACTACTAACATACTAGGAGGACGGCAACTGTAGCAGGAAAGAAAACCGTTGTTAGTTGCAGCCAGATTTAGCCTATTTCCGGAATTTCTTTCACCATCTTACTCTTCCAAATACGAAAATATATTGTTAGCACCCACCTACATAGCGAGACATGATCATCATATTAAAAAAAGAGAAATCAGATCGAAAACGGAAAGCTTTAGGTCTTTCTTTTTCCCACGCGCTATTAGAGAATGGAACTATTGAGAAATTTCATAAAAACGGTTCAGTGAAACGTCTGCCATGCACTTCAATATGTTTTGCAGAGTGTTTGTGAAAATGTGTCTCTTTCTTGCAATAAAAACTTGAGTTGTGCTATATGGAAGGTCAACTGTTTCTTTGAAGTAAAACTTGGTTTTGTGAAGTACCCGAAATTCATGTTCAGTAACCAATACCTTCTTGACTTAAAATCACTCCAGATTTTCGATTGAAATTCTAAGAGATCGTTTTGCGGCAAGACCGTTACTGTCCTTTTTATTCTTTTATTATTATTATTATTATTATTATTATTGCAGATAGAGGCCAGTTACTGAGCAGAAAGAATTGGAATTCTCACAATCTTTGGGGGTTAAATTTTACTTGCCGTCCTGGCAGCCACGTGTGATAATGTTGGCAATCATGTGACGTTGGCCTTAGCCAATCATGCGAAAACGCAAATGTTTAGTCATAAAATCTTCGTTCTACGAGGCCAATATTTTTCACTGTGCGGACATGGGTACATATAAGAACCTGTCATCCATAGAGCAGGAACTATATTATTTATTTACTTCTTGGTGTGTACGAAACATCTTGGCAAAGATTTTCTACCGTGTTGTTGATGTTGGCAGCATAATCACCCGAGGACGCCAGTATGGTAGGTAAACGTTTACCCCGTTACGACGTCACAAACGGAAACCTGTAAGCATTCTACACTGATAGATCATAAGTGCTACTTTCTATACATACTAAATAAATCATAGGAAATAAAGGGCACACTGCACTTAGAATGACAAATAATGCTATGGAATTACAAGAAATGAGAAAATAAAAGTCAAAACGTCATGACGATACTTGGCCCTTGTAAGGTCCCTATGGTCCAGTCATAATTAATTTTCTATAATATTTAATATATAATAGTGTTCACATAGTACTTATAAAGTTATGTCTGATTATTTATGCTGTTTGTCATTTTGCTCAGTTTATTTAGTACGTATTTTAAAATAAAGATATTCGATGTAGTTGATGTGAGCTGGCCACAGGTATACATTGTAAGTAATCCTTGGAACTCTCGATCGATTTGAGAGACAGCGCTTCGACTGCGAGAGGCAGTAGCGGTAACGCGCCAGAATTAATCTGGTTGTAACGTGCCAGGATTAGTTGGTAGCAGTGACGAGAGACGGTTGGTGAATGCAGTCGTTATGTAATAGAATTGTAATGAGGAGAGAAGTTGTGATGAACTTGGAGGAGATGTAACATGTATATTGACATATGGCTTAATAACTGCAATAATATACGGTACGTCATCAACTGAATCACAAGGTATGTGTCGCGGCACAACATTATTGTAATTCATGATTATTTTCTTTGAGGTTCCTGTAATGTTTTTCTGCTTTAAACATATAGAATACACGATTTATAATTTAAATTTTTCTTTACGCGTTTTCAATTTTTATTTATTTATTTATTTTAGTTATGTTCCAAATGTTCAAATGCTTGTAGATTCTATGGTACTTAACTACGGGGTCATCAGTCCCTAAACTTACAAACTACTTATGAACTAGCTAATCCTAAGGACGGCACAAATATCCATGCCCGAGGGGGGATTCGAACCTCCGACCGTAGTGGCCGTCCAGACCGTGACTGGAGCGTCTCAGTCCCCTCGGCCACCGCGGCCGGCAGTTATATTTCCCTTCCTTGTTTTCACTTTTTGAGTATTCTTTAACCTCATTATTATCTATCAACCATTTGCATATTTTTTATACAATTGATAAAATTAATGATCCTGCATGCTGAGACCTGCTTGTTCGTGCCGGTTTCCAGTTTTGTAATGAGAATACGAGATAAGTCAAATTTCATTTATTGTGACGCAGTCAGATAGTTTCCCCTTCCATTGTATTAATTTATCAGATGGTTTTCTCATTCAGTACTTCCTTTCCTTCGGGTGTACTTATAACAGGGCCATATTTTTAGTATTTGTGTTTCCCCTATTTTCCGGGCGTGTCCGTTGCGCATATTATTTGTTTTCAAGACTTACCTCAGTGGTCGAAGTCATCACATTGTTAGACTTGAAAGGTTCAGATTTGCAAGTACGTAGTATTGGTCAATTTCCATTAAACTTAAAAACGATTTAAATATTCGGGTTACCTTGCAAGCTACGTCTTGACCACGAAAAAGTAGAGTTGAGACAATAAAACATCTTACTGTCTCACACACAAATTACAACAATTGCAACTAATCTATCTAATATGTAAAGCAGAGTGTCCGTATGTTTGTGTGTACGTATTGCATTCAAATCTACACTTTTGTTCCGATCTTTGTGAAAGTTTGTACACGTATGCTTCAATCCATGAGGACGGTCGTCGTAAGTGTAAGAAACACGGACGATACATAGTTCACGAGATATGACGTCATGAACAATGAGATGCGCGAAATACTGCTGCATTTAACGACAATGCTGCTCATTTTCTCCTAAACCACTAAAGCGATTTCAACCAAATTTGGTTCAAACATTCTTTGCCGTGAGGTAACAATTGCTGTAGAGTTACGAATCACATACGACACATGCTTCAGAAGATATGGTGTCATAAACAAGAGGAATCGCAAGAAAAACTGTCACACAATGCGGCAAGACTTTATAAATACGCTATATGAGAATGAGAGTACTTAGCGACTTGCAACAAACTTTAAAGATTTTCTCGCTGACAACCACAGCAAAATGATGAAAAGAAAAAAAGTTTCTCGCTAACTACCTTTCCGATGTTTATGGAGTAAAACAACTGCATTCGGTATGACGTTACAATTTATAATTTGTACACTACAAATTGTAGCCGCAGGAAATTTTACAGACAGTATACACGCATATAGTTGAATATACCTTCTAAATTGTATCACAGTACGATACGTAGTTGATGAGATATGAGCACATAAACAGTAACGTTCATGGAAAACGGCCCCATCATGCACCAAGTTTTAATCTATTACTTCTTTACTACTAACTGTATTCCCAAGGGGTTTACAGACATACAGCCCTTATACAAATGAATATATACCTGAAAAATTGCAGGAATAAATAAATAAATAAATACCTGGGCAACGCCGGGTTTTCAGCTAGTCTAATATATAAAGCAGAGTGTTCGTATGTGTGTGTGTTTTTGTGCACGTGTTGCATAAAAATCTACACTTTTGTTCCAATCTTTATGACATTTTGTACACGTAAGATTTAATCCACGAGGACGGTCGCCGTAAGTGTAAGAATCGCGCACAAAACATGCTTCACGAGATATGACGTCATAAACAATGAGATGCGCGAAAAACTGCTGCATTAAGCGACAATGCTGCTCATTTTCTCTTAAACCACTACACCGATTTCAACCAAATTTGTACACATATTCCTTACGTGAGTTGTGCTATAGGAGTAAGAACCATATACATGATTATGGAGATATAGCGTCATAAGCGATATGAATGGCAAGAAACTGTCACATATTGCGACGAGGCTTTATAAAACACTATTCAGTATGACGTTGCAGTTTATAATTTCTACACTACAAATTTAGTCGCAATACATTCAGCTGAATGTACATCCGAAATTGTATCACAGTACGACACGTAGTTCATGAGATATGAGCACATAAACTGTAACGTTTATGGAAAATCTTCCTATCACGCAGCAAGTTTTAATCTATTGCTTCTTTACTACTAACTGTATTCGCAAGAGATTTTACAGACATACAGCACTTACACAATTGAACACATACTTGAAAGTTCTTCAATTGTATAACACATAACTCAATAAATATGAGATCGTACGCGTTTTATGTCAACTGCACTTATAATTTTGTACAATATGCGAGACAGTCTTATTTCTTATTTATTCTCCAATAAATATAGCATGTTTTTAGAAAAAAGGAGATGGGACTGGAGAAGTACTAACTCAAGGCAGGAGTAAATAAATAAATACCCGGCCAAAGCTTGGTTTTCAGCTAGTATTTTTTTTTTTTTTTTTTTTTTTTTTTTTTTGGGCCAACATAGTGCATGCAGTGCAGTTTCTAGCCGTGGGTAGTTTCAGATCTGTTGGGGCTCTTTATTTATTTGGTTTGCAATAGTGCTCGGGATTATAGGGGGGGGGGGGGAACTTTGTCCCAATGGAGAATATTCCGCGGGCATGGGAACAGCTCCGGTATTCACCTTACAGCCAACACGTAACCACGGGAACCTGAGCCAGAGCTGCTGATAATAGCCACCTTATGTGTTGGCTTCTCACGGTCTCCCTCGACGGTGGCCGCGGTGACCGTTTCCTTATCTTCCTTCGCTCTTCTTTTTGTAGGCGTAATGGTATATGAACAAAATACGTTACCATATTTGTATTTTGTATGATATCTCATCCGATCCCGTAACTGTGTTGAGCGGTGTGTATGTGGTGTCTGTTATCTCGCCATGTAGGAAGGAGCTGGCAGCGGGACGGGCTACGTCACAACTGCTGCTAATGAAATATGGGCCGCGCGGCCGCTTTGCATGCTGAGTGGTGGCCCCGCGGCCAGGCTGCCATCCTTCCGGCCGGCTGCGGCTGCGGCGGCGTGTGCCGCGCCGTCATTTGCATCTTATAAAAGCCGCGCAGAGGAGGCCGATGCGTCACCCGCTGCCCCGGGCAAGCGCAGGCGCGTGCCCAATCTCCCGTAATGGGCGCCGCTCCTCTGTTCCCCCAGACGTAGCCACTGTCACACTGTCGCCAGACCTGCTACCCTCGTTTCTCGAAAACAACGACGCCTGCTACCCTCGTTTCTCGAAAACAACGACGCCTTTCTTCCAGCGATTCCCATTCGAATTCCCGAAGCATCTCAGTAACACTCGCAGACTGATCGAATCTACCAGTAAAAATCCTTGCAGCCCAACTGTGAATTGCTTCTGCGTCTTCCCAAACACTTTATCAAGGTTGAGTCGCACAAAGGTTTTATACTCGGCCTCCTTAACAGGTGAATCACATATCCCCAAAATTATCCCTATGAACCGAATTCGACAATCCGCCTTCCCCACTACTGTTCTTATATGATCGTTCCTTTACAGACTATCGAAAAGCTTTCTAATCTGTGGTGGTTTGGTCAGTTATGATCGACCTTTAATATTCCTGGGTAAGTTCAAGGCATACTAATATCCTGAAATACATGAAAATGAACTGGACACAATTGATAGGTTGTACGAAGACTTTATCAGCAGTAAAACTCAAATTAGCAGCGACTTTCGTCGAAGTGACGCTGTCTGTCCGACACTATTCACCATTGCAGTGGAAGATGTCTTAGGAGCATTAGACTGTTATAATAGCGAAAAAAAATCTGAATCATCTACATTTCGCTTATAATGTTATACTAATAAGGGAAAGCTAGGAGGAAATACAGCCCAAGAACTGAAATTAACGTTTGCAAATATTTCCCTGAAAATGAATATCAGCAAACCAAAATACGAAGCCAAGACGAGAAACCCCTTACAAACTAAAACCAATCTGTTTAGGAATACATCTACCTCGGCTACAAAATAAACCTGTGGAAAAACAAAACATAGAAATTACTCGGTGAATAGGACTAAGTTGCGCCTTTTTCCAGACAGTAAGATTTATTTTAACCTAGAAATAACTTAAAGGTATGTGTAACCCTATGATTTAGAAACTATGATCATGTCTAAGACAAGAGCTTGTAAAATTCAGAGCGTAGTACGGGACATGGACCAATGGATGCTACGAGCCCACCTCAGGGATAGGATTCGACCAAAGTATATCATATGGAGAACAAAGATAATTGCAACAATGTGGTGGCAGTGAGAAAATCACAGCAGTTGGACGCTTAGAGTTGTGGAGGCCTTGGGACCACAAGAGAGATATTTGAAGATCCCATAGGACATGGTTCGATGTTGTGAAGCTTTTGGCTAGAGCACAATGATGCCTCAAAATCGAAGGCAATGTTAACATAAAATTAAGAAGCCCGTTATTGAGCAGTGAACTGAGATAAGCTGAAAAAGTAGATGTACGAAATGATAACCGACATTCTGAGACTTTCCGTCTCAATAAAATTTGTGACAGCTATCATGTAAGTGCAAGAAATATTAAATTTTGAAGATGTCTATGAAGTAGTACTTGGAACTCGTTGCGTGCGACTTCAGTAGCTCAATCTCTGGTAAGGCTCATTTGAAAGTTTTGTGTTAATGTATTCTACAGGATAGCAAAAAAACTTGGAAATGGTATGGTTAGAACATTTCTTGGTTGTTGACGAAGTCCGCTTTCTGAAGCTGTAATACATAAACCCTAGAGAAGGTAGATCTCTGAACCTCCTAGAGATTTATTTTCTGTCGCCCTGTTGACGCCCACGGTGAATCACTAGCAGCTAATATTTTTTCCTGACACGACTGTTAACGCAACACATTCAAATGAGCCTCGCTAGAGATTGAATTTGCGACCTCGCACTCAAGGGGATGCGAGCAGGGTTTGTATTGGAGAGGTGGTAAAGGGCACTCATGCATGGTTGGCTTCATCTGTCGCATCAGAGTTCAGGGTAGAGGGACAGCAAGGATGAGAGCCGGTGACTCTCGGATGCAACTAACAATGAAACGGCGGAAAAAGCCTCGCACTTTTAGCGCCACAATTAAATACGTTAACAACATAATTGTTGACTACGGGACCTGCGCGAATGCTTCGGACCGTTAGTGAAATGACAAAAAAGTTGGGAAAAATGGAAGTAAAGTTGAATATTTACGCATAGGTTTCTTCAGAATCAATCAATGCAAGTGTTTAAAAGTGCAAATGAAAGAGCTTGATCCGGTGAATGTTGTTAGGTCAAAAAGAACTGCGTACCTTAATTAGAACCGAAGATATCGTAAAACAAACCGATTAACATATTCAATGCAAGTACAGAAGGATACCGCGTTTGAATGCGAATGAATACCTTTTGTTTAAAGTAAAAATGAAGGAATCGGTCTGATATTATTTATTTATTTATTTATTTATTTACCCTTCTTGCGAACCAGCTGCCTTTGGGTATATAGCTGGTCGTGATTACAAAATCTATGTGATACATTTATGCGACTATGATACATTATTTTCTTTATACATTTACAGTAATTAGATAAATAATACAAAGAAAATCGTAAAAACTTATCATAAGGAAAATAGAAAGGCAACTTAAAAACATCAACTATTTTAAGAAGAGAATAATAGAAGATAGGAAAGATTGCTTTGAGTGACAGTCTGAAGAATAAGAGAGGAAAGTCCAGGGTGGGAGGCCTCGGAATTTACTTCGAGCCCTGCCATCCTGGAGTTTTCTCATTTTGAGACTCTTATGATTGGCTATATCTGTAGGTTATATTTCGCAAGTATTTATACGTCCTCTGTGTCGGGGCTGTCATCTGTGGTGTAATCTGTACTGTTTGTGCTTTCAGTGTCAGATTCATCGTAAGTGTTTTGTCTTCTGTTGTGGGCGTTTTGTGTTGCATTACGTCTTACGTTCTGTGTGTACTCGTGTTTTTTTTGTAGTGAGACTTCGTCCGTCAGCCTGTTCATTATGTCCCATCCGTTCTTATCTCGTATTAGTTCGTTTAGGTCTTTAGTCGTGTCAAACATAGTGTGAGTGTGTGTTTTGTAGAGCTGACAGTATATGACAGTGTGTTCTGGGGTCCCAATTTCTCCACACGTACAGCATGGATTGTCACTGAGACCTACACGTGTGAGGTGTGTGGGGCCGTGTCCCGTTAGGAAGTGGATCATACCCCGGCTGGGATTGATATGACCCATTCGAAGACGTTCCCTTATATTCGGGAAAAAGTCATAGACACGTCTTCCTTTCTCGCAGTTTTCCCATTCCCTTTGCCATGTGTCCATTCTCCATTTAATTAGTTGCCTCCGTTCTGTTATCTCTTGTCCAACAAGTTCGTGGACCTTGTCGTATTTCCCCGCCTTCAGCCAGTACATAGCAGCTCTTAGTCGTATGGTAAGGTCTATTGGTGGTATCCCCAGTACCACGCAGAGTGCTTCGTCTGAGGTAGTGTTGAAGGCTCCAGTTAGCCTTAATAGGACACTTCTTTGACCTTTCCTAACAGTGGCAATGTTGGTCTGTAGTGCCAGACGCTGTGCCCATGAACTGGCCGCGAAGCAGATTACTGACTCGAAGAGGGCTATGTGATATGTACGTAGTGTTTGTGTAGGTAGTCTGTACGTTGTGGTGTTTAGCCTGGCAAGTTTTTGAGTCATCTTGGTGGCCCTGTCGGTCGTCAGTCGTATATGTACATTAAAGGTCAAGCGTTCGTCCAATTGGACGCCAAGATAACGTGTATTGTGTTTTCTGCGTATTTTGATGTTGTTGTGTTTTATTGTTGGGTCCCTGATTAGGGTTCCTTTTAGTAATATGTAGACTGTCTTATGTGCTGCCATCTGTAATTTGTTCTGTGTGCACCATTGTCCTATAGTTGCCAGGACATGTGTTGCCTTGTGTTCTAATTGCATTCTCGAGTCAGCTGTAACCAAAACAAGTAGGTCATCTGCATACGCGACAGTGCCTTTGACCAACTCCTGTTGCCCCAGTAGGTTCAGGAGTGGTTCAAAGGTTATGTCCCAGAAGACGGGTCCACAGATCGATCCCTGGGGGCACCCTTTGGTGATTTGCTTTACTACCTTTTGAGAGTCCTTACGCCATTCGACTGCCCTATTTTTGCAGTAGTCTAAAATACTGTTATAAAGGGCCTTAGGTACCCTTAGCTCCCGTAGTCTTGTGAACAGTGCCGGCCACCAAAGATTATCAAAGGCGCCAGCAATATCCACAAGAATGGCCAAAGCGTATTTGAGTGTTGTTGAGTGGACCATATCAGTTGCCGCATGTAGGGCGTCATCAATTGACTTGCCTCGTCTGAAACCATACTGCGTAGGATTAAGTCCTAGTAGCTCCCTGTGCGACTGTATACGTTCGCACAAGAGACGTTCCTGGATCTTAGCCAGGTTGTTAATTAGGCAAATTGGCCTATAGGATTTGGGGTTCAGTGGGTCCTTGTCAGGTGCTTTTTTAATGATCACTGCATTTGCCAGTTTCCAGGGAGCAGGTACCCGTCCCAGCCGTAAGGCGTCATTTAATAAGTTGGTCATGAAGGGTATGATCTGTGGTGCGGCCATTTTGATGGTTTCCGAGTAAACTCCATCAGGGCCTGGTGCTTTCCTGTTTTTTAGTTTGGAGATTGCAATGGCAACCTCTTCCTGAGCAAAAGGAATGGTGACGGCATTGTTGTCATATTCAGTGTTGGTGTTGTGTCTGAGTGTTGTGTGGAACGCATCATCATCTCTGTTGGTGTCGTCAGGTAGGAGTTTGTTTAGCAGATATTCTGCTGAACTTCTCCATCCCTCGGTGTTTGTGCCGTCTTCACGTTTCAGTGTCGATAGAACAAAAGGTGTTTTGATGCGTTCCGTGCAAATTTTAAAAGGTTCTCCCCATATGTTTGTTTGTATCTGTTGTTTTATGTGTGTGTTCCAGTGTTGTTGTCTGGTCTGCAAGAGTGCGTCTTTGTAAGTCTTTTTGGCTGTCAAATAGAGTTGTTGCCAGTATCGTTTTTCTTGCTCGGTTTTAGCCCTTTGGTACCATGTTCTCTTACGTCTTGAGTCCTGTCTTAGTGCAGTTAGTCTGTTGTTCCAAGGGGATCTATTTTTGTTCAGTTTTGCAGTCGGTACGGAGGAATTTTGCGCTGTCTGTAATATAGTCGTCAGAGCATGAGCTCTTAGGTCCACCGATCCCATTAATTCATTTATATGAGCGTCCTCTATTATATGTTGTAATTTGCTTCTATCCGCTTTGTTAAAACACAGTCGTCGTTGTGTCTCGTCGTTGTGTGTACGTGTAGATGTTATGTGTATTATGATGGGATTGTGGTCGCTATGGATGGCACCGTCAAGTACCCGCCACCCCGTCACTAGTGGAAGGGTTTTGGAGTTGACAACTGTAATGTCTATACGACTACTAGTTCCACCTGGTCCTCTGTAAGTAGGCGGTTGGTTGGGTGAGTTAGCCACGAATAGGTTATTGAGGTCAAGGTGTTGGTTGACCATTTCTCCTTTGACATTAGTTGTGTTAGAGAACCAACGAGTGGACCAGGCGTTTATGTCCGTGGCAATGATTAAGTGCCTGTTATTAGTAATATTGGATAGGCAGTCTATGTAGTGTAGATAGGGCTCAATGTCGTGCGAATATTGCGCATACATTGAGGCAACTACCCACTTAGTCCTTCCTATGATTATCTCCACAGTGACAAGGTGCGTGGTACAGAGGTGAGATATCTGTGTGATGGTGTATTGCGGATTAGTGACGATTATGGCTGCCTTAGCGTCCGTATGGTGAATGGTTGTGTATTTGTGAGGCATTCCTGTAATTTTGCCGTTTCTTAGGTGTGGTTCCTGGAGGCACACAATGTCCACTTCCTGTTCCTCTATTAACCTGGTTAGTTCCATACAGGCGAGTGTACTACCTTGTGCATTTAGTTGTAGAATTTTCATGGGTAGTGGGTCCAAACCATGCATCTGGGACCCTCAAGTGTAGGATCTAGGTACACCCTCCCGTATGCCCTAGCCATGTCTCGGTAGGCTTCCTCCAGGTTGAAGCTTTCGCCTCTCCTGGAGCAAGCCTTTCTAAGGATGTCACAGAGTCCAAGTCCGTCTGTGGGGAGATTGAGTGCCTTCAAGACTAGTCTGTCAGTTTGTTCTGCTATTGGGTAGCAGACATTGGCTCCTTTAGGGTGCATTTGTCTTGTCACTTGTCTTAGGGCTGCCTGAAAGGTATGTGGATTTTCCAGTCTTGATAGTTTTGCATTTTCCTCCATTGTCCGGTAGTCAAGTTCATATTCAGCTCGTCGTCGTTTGTCAAGGTCTAATTCTATTACTAAGTTTGTAGGTTGTGTGGTATTAGAGTCAGATACAGTGGTGTCAACCTTGTCAGTATGGGTTATGTCGTTGTGAGTAATTTCTGTATTAGTTGTCGTTGTTGGTGCCTCCAGGTTTGGTTGTGTGTTGGTGTATTGGTGTGTATTTGTGTTGTTTTGTGTAGGTGTATATTTACCACTTGAGTCAATGTCACCCCCCGACACAAAGGCGATCGGTCTTATTTTGTGTTTACATTTGTCTACGTTATATATTTTTGGTGTGGAAGCGTTTAGAGTGAAGTTTTTTTTAGTGATTGTTATTTCTTTAGGGGTACTATTTATTTCATCCTCCTGTATGTTCTCATCTGTTATGTCTAGGCCTTCCTTTATTTCCACTACTCTTTTGGCTACTTTGTTTAGGTTGACTGCGAAAAGATCCTTTGTTTTTATGTAATCTATGTTACTGTCTGTGTGTAGTGTTGGTTCTGGTTTTTTGGTGTTGAGGCTTTTAGATTTTTCATCCTCCTTAATGTCTACTTCAAGGATCTCGATACCATTTTCTATTTCTTCTACTTGCTTAGCTAGGTTTTTTAGGTTGGCAGTGATCCTATGCTTAGGTATATTGTGACTTTGGGTGTTGTAAGTTATATTTGTTTGAGTTTCCATGTCGGCTGTTTGTTTATCCTCACGTGGTGTTAGTTCATTACTACCTAAATCTACATCTAGTTCATTATTAACAAAACCTATATCTACAGTGTTAGTAAGAGTTAGATCTATTTCTAATTCTTCTATTCTATACATTAGGTTAATTTGTGCAATCATACTATCAAGAAAGCATCTTTTGATTATTCTGGCGTCTTCATGGTTTATGGCGCCGCGCCTACTCAGGTCCTCGACGTATTCTGCAGCGTACAGGAACTGCTGTTGTGCGACGTCTGAGGCGACCAGGGACGGGATGCAGCCGAGGTCCAGTTCACCGACCGGCGGTGGAATGAAGCCCATCTGCCGCCGCCACGCGATGGCGCGCTGCCATGAGCGTGCCCTGGTCGACGGTGACTTCTTCCTCTGTTGAGGGGGGTGGTGTTGTTGAGGTTGTGGGTTGTAGTGGCTTCCTGGTAACTCTTGTTGTTGGTTATAATCCATAATCGGTGTTATTTATTATCTTGTCCAAGAGGTGCTTATGTGTTACACAGTCTGGTCCTCCTTTGTGGCTACATGTTCGTTTGCGGTACATGCACGGAATGCATGCGACTTCGTCATTTTGACAGTCAGCTTTGACGTGCCCTGGTTTGGCACATCTGTAGCACACAGGTTCTTTTAACTTGCATTGCTTAGTTGAGTGGCCCAGATCTTGACATGTATAACATCTTGATACTCTAGCGAAGTCTTTAACTTTTAGGGATTCAAAATCAATATATACTCGTTCGGCCTTGATAAGAATGCACCATATTCTGGGGCTAACTTCAAGTACATTGTTGGCCTTATTGCTTGTTTTCCGTCCGGTTTTGAATTTAAGACATGCCTCTTTGTTAAATTCGTCCTTGGGGATGTGGTCTCTGACATTTATTTCGTATAGTTGCTCCATAAATTCTTCATCCTTAAGGTATGTTGGAACCTGATGGATTATAAGCATTGGTCTCCTCTTTCTAGATTCCTCGCATTGTATATTTCGAAGGGTGGCGGTCTTCTCAGCAACCTTAGCAGCGTCAGCCTTAGTAGCCGTTTCCACGATTACAGTGTTGGTAGTTGACCTGATTCCCTTGATTTTGACCCTGTCTTCTTTTGGATTGATTGTTCTGGTTATTTCGGCCATCACCTCTTTAGTCGATTTTTTATCTGTTGCCTTGAAAAACAGGACGTTTCCCTGTTTTTCTTTAGCCCTCTGTATTCTAGTTTCGATGGCCGACGACTGCCTCGGTGTTTGCGACGGGGCTGCTGCCATCATTGCATACGTGGGTGTCTGACTGGTCGTCCTGATTATCTTGTTTTCTTCTTTTAATATTCGTAGCTCTGCCTCCAGCTTGGCAACTTCTTCCTCTTCTGTGATTTTTCCTTGTAATTTTTGAATTTCGTCCTGTAGTTTTCCATTCTGAACTTTTAAACTGATAATGTCCAAATCCTTCGAATCCAGGTCGCCGATCAGTTTGTTGTTTTGCTCCTTCAGTATGTCGATTTGACCCTCCAGTCTGGCAAGTTGCAGGCTTTCGGCTGAGTCCAAATCGTGTCTTGATATTTGCACATTGGCGATTTCAAGGGCCTTATTGAGTCTTTTGTTCTCGTTTCTCAATTCAATGATTTGTCCTTCAAGTTTTGATTCACGGAGGGCAGCCTGTATAAGGTATTTTTTGACGTGTGGAATAACACTGGTGCTTAACTTTCTAATTTTTAGCTCCTCTGTTAGGTCTTTGATGTAGGCGTCAACATCTGCAAGTTTGTCCTCGCAAACACCTGTTTCGCTTTTGACGGAATCAAAGGAGTCTCTTCTTGTGCTAAGCCCTTTGGAGATTGGTGTCGACTCCATGTTGGACGCAAGACCGTAGCGCCTCCGGCGGCGTCGTCCGCCGCTGACCGCAGCCGGGCAGCGACTGAGGCGACGGGCCGCGCGGCGCCGCGCCTACCCCGCGGCACTCGCCACGCGATGACAGCACTGCAGTTGCGTAGCAACACAACACGCCCGTTCTCTGGCGGCTGAGCCGCGATGCCTCGCACCCAGCAACGACGCGCAGCGCACTGGCCCACTTAGCGGACTTAGCAGTTCTCAGTCTATTGCGTTACTGTAGTGTAACACCAAAAGTAATTGTTCGATATGTCCAAAGTCACTATGGAACGTAGCGTTCACTATGACCTTACAGTTAACCGTATTGGTTCATTTGTGCTACTTTCCAACTTTAAGAAAAGGCCTAACATATGGTTCATACACTAACACTATACCAATGTTTACTTGTTATTATCGGTTTTGTGCCCATGTAATGAAAACAGTTATGCCTAAAATACTCTGTTCTACCTCACTATGTACTTCACACGCTATGTTTACTACAGAAATTATCCTTGTAATATATCACTGCTAATAAAGTATTATAGTACAGCTCTGGAGAAAGGTCACTTATTCCTATGTAAAACGTTATAGTTCACCTTCAAACGTCACTCGAGTGTCTTTCCTTTGGAATAAAAGCACAAGAAACCAGTTTTTAGCGGTAACATATGGTACAGCAGTCTGCAACGGTCTGCCGCGTACCTGCGCCAAACACTTTTCACACGGTTTTACAGCTGGATTCCGAACCTTTCACCTTGAAATTCCACACACAGCACAAGGAGGTCTTTCCGAACACACACGCGATGTTCCGAAACGTATTCGTACACTTTTACCCTTCGAAAGTAGAGAGAGTCGCGGAGCGCACGACAGCAACGTCCGACCAGCGCGAGCACTGGGCAGTGTCGGTCTGATAGAACAGCCTGACCGACTGACTTTAGTTTTAAAAAAAATCAAATGTTTGTAGAGCTTATGGGACTTAACTACGGGGTCATCAGTCCCTAAACTTACAAACTACTTATGAACTAGCTAATACTAAGGACGGCACAAATATCAATGCCCGAGGGTGGATTCGAACCCCCGACCGTAGTGGCAGTGTAGACCGTGACTGCAGCGCCGCAGTCCCCACCGCGGCACTTTACGGCAAGGACATCCCCATAAGAAATATGCAGGAGAATAGAAAAAGGAAGGCGAGAGTTATGTAAATTCTGATACTGTTTAAAATAAAAATGAAGGAAATCGGCCGGGTAGTTTGGGCTGGCCGACTGAGTTTAGTTTTTGTAGATTCTTTTAATATATGAGAAGATGAGGAAAGGGACAGGCTGCTTATAGGATCCAGGGCATAAATTTTGCATATAATTCTCCTTTCTTTTTACGATAAGGTAAGGATAGTATGGGATCGATACAACATCCAACATGTTGTCAAGCTGCAAATAACCGATGATGGGAAGATGCTGCTCGAAACATTTATGCTGAAATATAGCGCACTAGGAAGTCGTTCTTGGAGTGGGTTTGCTCTGGGGAAATCTCCTTCTCAACTCGTGATCACACTTTGATTTTAAGTGGTGTCGGTCTTAAGAGAAGAGGAATTAAGCTACATTTGTTAAACGCCGCCTACAGACTGATAAATAACCGACGTAATAAAGTTAGAAAAATCGCAGCTCGCACGGAAAGATTTAGGTGTTCAAGGACATTGCAATGAAAGGTGAAGTATTACTGCTCTAACAAGGAAAGTACATGGGCTCGAACAAACATATATGTATGAACGTTTGGTTACAGGATCTCTACGTACACCTCAATGTGCTGGCGGGTGTCGATTTTCTGCAAAGATCTGGAAAGCACTGTAGATGTAATTGTAGACGCCATACGTAATGCAGATATCTTAACTATAACTTATGTAATAATCATCGCACATCTTCTCTAGCGAATTGTCATCAAAAGCCGTGATGATAGTTGCAACATTAACCTTCTTCCAGAAAGACTGTTGGTGTTCACTGCCACTGCTTCCATCGCCTCTTCCCGCACTTACCGTAGCACTACCGCTTGCAATGAGTTGTTCGTCATTATCATCCCTATTATCATTATAATGAGTTTCTAACAACAGTATCTAACTTATGCTCTTATTTCTGTACCATAACAGATACGAGAAAGCATGCAAATGATCCATCTTCTACACTAATACCATCTTCACGAAGAAGAGTTCTTCGTAACTTCAACTAATCGCAATACATTAGCAGGATTGATTAGCAATCGCCGCCCCATGTGAAGCTTCACCACACAAATGACACCACAAAACGCAACTTCGGAGGCACACTGCACCGACAGGTCAAAGTGCAATGCGGCATGGCACACGCAGAGGCCTCTAACGGACGACTGCAGAGTTTTGCAGATGCGGGAGTATTACTAGTGCAATAAGGGATCTTTACATTATCTCTCATACGATTTTGGTGTATATGTGTTTGTTCGAACCCAAGTACTCTCCTTGTAAGTTTACTATTTATTGCGGCAGCTGTTTCAGTAGTTTGGCATTCTCAAGCGTGTCTAAGATGTACTGAAAGTTCATATAAAAAAACTGAGTATGCTGTACATCTGAAACTGTCAACACACGTTCGGGACATGAGTACCATCATGACAGAAAAAGATCTATAATGGAATATACGTTGCCCTCGCAATATGAAAAGTCGCCTTACTTTTTGAAGAGCCCTGGTATTTACACTTGCGCCCTGCAGCCTGTCGCGTGTTCGGCAGCTCAGTGCCGCAGCCGCTGCTGTTACACTTGTACCTGTATACTTGTCTGTGCCTGTACTCACCCTGCGGCCCGCCTCGTGGTTGTGGAGGTTCATGATAGAGCGCGCCGCCTCGCGAGAACCCTTCTTCAGCGGCTTCTCGCGCTCGCTGGCGTCCGCGAACTCCGTCGAGAACCTGCCGACACAAATGGTACGATACACACTGAACAAAGTAATTAGTGCATCACGTGAGATTTCATACACGATATACATATGATAACGTCTATTATTCAGATATTGGTTGCAGTTGTAATTCGTATGTGATATTGTATGATATTTCGCTGTCTCAACTCTTTACTTGAAGTTTACATGGCACTAACTTGAAGCGATGCACCATGTGGCTACAATAACAGTGAAAATGTCGTTCTCGTTGCTCTCTAATATGGTGTGCTCTCTAATATCACCTCGGACGGTCAGTACAGAGCGTCAAGGGCAGTATCAGGTTATCAACCAGCTCTTGAGGAATATTTAGTCTTTGTGCTATGAGTGCAATATCCAGCTGAGCAACCGTTGTGGGAGTTACTGGTCTCCCTGCAATGAGTCTGCCAAGCGCAGCCCAGACAAGCTCCTTCGGGTTTAAGTCCGGTAAACAAGCTGGCCATCTCATCCGATCAATTCCCTTAGCTTCTAGCATGTTGTTCACCCGTAAAGCTGTGTGTGAACGAGCATTATCGTCCACCAGAAGGAATGCATCTCTTATGGGACCTGCATAGGGCACAACGAAAGATCGGAAGATCTCGTCTCTCTACGTCTGAGCAGTCAAAGGGCTGTTACAGCACAAAACTGTGGCAGAGAAGTTAAAATCTTACATTGCTCAAGCGATCGCTAGCTAAGCTAGGCGGAAGCAGGTCATTACCTCCGTCGTAAAAGCGACGCCAGTCGTTTGTGACGACAGCAGACGCTGCGTCGGCGAGTTGAAAGCCTACAGCCTGTTGAGTGTGACAGACGACCAATACAGAGAGAAGCTCTACTTGTCAGCTTACAAATAGTTCATATTACACGTAACTCTGTCACCAGAGTGAATAAGACCGAGGATACGTCAGCGGTTAAAGGGCTCATTGAGTGGACGCTGCAGTCACATGTAGGACACATTCCATCATTACCATCCTTCTCATACGGCATAGCTTCAGCCGATTAGGCACTTGGTCTTTGGAATCGAAGATGTTCAGGGAATAGTCCTCGATACAGTGATCTAATCTATGTGTTCAGCTTATGTCTCGGATAAAGCAGTACAGACTATTATCCACTAGTCACAACTAGGTGATGGAGTCCAGAGACAACAACTACGCTTCTAACTGACCATCATCCAGGGAGATGGTGAATCGCTGACTACCGTCTTCACAATACTGAATATGGTTGCTGCCTGAGGCCAGCTCAGTCTTCATTGGTTGGTTCCCTAAAGGCCAATGATCCTGCCGACGCCCTACACTCTGGTACTAACCCTGCCTGCGGTATCAAGAGGTCAAATGTCACCACGGCATCCGACTCCAGTGGTTCCGAGCATGGCCTCACAAGCAGCTGTCTAGACAGAAGGAGGGACCGAGGACTCCACCTGGCTTTCTTTGCTCGAACCCCAGACATCGCGGTGCGGGCACATCCGTATAGCAGGCGGCCCATAGAAGACGCGGCGAGACAGCGAGCCGACGCAGCAGAAGCCGACGTCACCTGCTGCTCTAGCTCCTGCCGAGCTAGCGCCTTCACCACGAAATATTGTATTCAGTTGAATAAACTTGTAAGCTCTAATACTGTTTTACTAGCGGCCTCTGGCGCTCCACCAGGTTCCACGCCTCATCCTGACATAAAGCTGGCAACCTACCGCTCGGCCCCAGCAGCGCCATTCTGAACTACATAAAGGTCCATACATCCGCCAATACTGATTCCTGTCCACACCATCCGTCACCCTCACCATGTGGTGATGTTTCCTACATATAAGCAGGATTGCTGCGAGTTCCGCGATGTCTTCAGATGAACGACGATTGTCCGGCTGAAGGTAAAATATTGACTCACCTTTAAACCGAACCTGGCGCCATTCTTTAGAATTACAATTCTGATTTTCCTCCACCCAGTTTCTGTGGGGTAAGCATTGTCGTGGTTTTAATGGGGACACATACCCTAGGCCTTCGTACGTACGGGCCACATTCTCGAAGCCGGACTGTTTGTTCAAATCTTCGAATGTTTGTAGAGCTTATGGGACCTAACTACGGGGTCATCAGTCCCTAAACTTACAAACTACTTATGAACTAGCTTATAATAAAGACGAGGGGGGATTCAAACCCCCGACCGCAGCGGCCGTGCAAACCGTGATTGGCACGCCACAGACTTCTCGGCCACCGCGACCGGCGCGGACTGTTTGTGTTGATGTTGCGCTTCCTGTTGTTGTAACTGATTTACATTCAGCCTCCTGTCTGGACGGGCTGTTAACAGGAGATAACATTCATGTTGCTGATGTTACCCGTGAACGTTTTTGCCTTGTCTTACCCATTCCTGTGGTCTGAAACATCGCCCAAGTCCTCATAATTACACTTTAGGAGACTCCAATAGCTGCAGCCACCTCCCTCTGTGTGTGACCCGCTTTTCATGTCATACCTGCGGGAAAATCACTTTGTTGTTGCATCACTTGCACTACTTGAACCCAACTGCTTTCGTAATTCTTTTGCTAAACAGAAGTCAACGCCAACCCCCTATGCAGCAACTTTCTGTTATATCTCGGTTGCCGTTATTTTGTTGACTCCACTTCCTACGAACCGACAGAAAGACGTCGAAGCGTTTTAGTTTAATTGTTTTGACCAGTGTACTTCCGCAATGGCCATCACTTCGTAATGAACGGGCATACCCCGCTGTCAACCACACGCGAAGCCAACCTGTAACCAATTATCTGTGGCCACACCGCGGAGTTAAACCCGTTCAGTCGCATGTTCAACAAATGGGAAGGGTGACTGAGTGACTGCGCCAGCCGCGGAGCCACCAACATCCGGCGTATCCAGAAACTAAGTTTCCCGATGTTCTTTCCTTTAAAGTAGGCATATTCAGTCGCGAAAATTGCACATGCGCTACAGTTCCATGTCGTGATAAAAGTGGGCCGTACAGATCCCAATTGGCTCCAGTACCGCAGCAGCAGTGCCCTCTGATGGCGGCTCTTATTCCGTCTTCCGCCGGCTGCGAGGTTCGGACAGTGATAAGCTTCCTCATTGCATAGAAGGTTGCACTCTTCGAAATTTAGCTCTATCAAGTCAGCGGGCAGAACATCACGAAAAAATGGTGATTGGATGGTGTAGGACTTTTTTTCCGAAGATCGCCAAAGTGAACACGACAAAAAGCGCAGTAGTCGACCGTCGCTCATCAATGATGACTTTTTTGAACTGATGCCGCATCCTCGAGAACCGTCGCTTCACTCGGCAGCCATTTTATGCAGATATCGCGATCCTTGTGGCATGAAATTGTCACTAAGCTTCTGCTGTTCAAGAAATTGTGTGCTAGATGGGTGCAGCAAAACCTGACACCCGAGTACGAAAGGAAATGCTTTGGAGCAGCACTAACATATCTGCAACGGCATCATCATGAAGAAGCCAACGGATTTCTCACTTTACTCCTGAAACCAAGTCAATGCATTAACGTCAGAATGGATTTCCGATCAACACGAAAATCAAACAGACTCTGTTAGCACAAAACGTGAAGTGCACTGCATTTCTTCTTGGTGTAGCAGTTTTAATGGTCAGTAGCGTAATGAACAGTCGCTTCATTGCGACTGAAGGACCCAGTTAATTACAGTAGCTCTTTTGAAATTATCTGCCGGTTCTCTTTAATTTAGCTAACGATTGTCGCTAATGGGCGCAAGCCGTGGATACAATACTTGGCGCAGCGCTGTGATCACAAACAGGAGTGCTTCAGCTTGCTGCAAGGCGTGGGATACCTCAAGGCGAGGAGCGTTGAGGCCAGCGAGGGCACTAAAAGACGTCGCGTCTGAACGCTTCCCGGAATGATGGGACGTGGAGTGCCGAACACAATGGCCCATATTTATAGCATAAGCAAGAAGGACCCTCCAGGATGACTGTGCTGATCCGGGCTGCCCAGGAATGCCGATGGCACCTTCCGCCCTCCAAGAGGCGGTGCGAGACCAGCTTCTCAAGCCTCTTTGGAACTTTCAGCTGGGAACGTCTATTCATAAGAACTGCGTCAACTGCTGTAGCGTATACAGGAAAGCATTTTTTTTTTTTTTTTCTGGTAATGCTAGTCCATTTTACAATCAGAAATCAGGTACTGCAGTAAAGCCACGGCTTGTGGGGGAAGGATTTTTATCGATTGCAACGGACATCATATTTCCCCACACTTGACCACAACAAATCATACCAGAAAAGCGTCTTAGATTGCTATTTAACGGTGTTTATGTTAGTATCGCTTACTGATATTTGCGTTTTCATTTCTAGACCTGAGAATTTTGTGATTTGTGTGTGTTTAATCCGTGAATTTTACGAGTTCCTGCGATGAAAATTGACATTTTCGTGAAATACAGAGCCTTGTGCTGTGATGTTTGGATGAATAAATAAACACTGAATTGCGATTTAGTCAAAAATGGACACCGAAAACAATCTTCATTGGCTGAGAAAGAGAGCTATAGCATTATGGAATATACGACTATTAAATTATGAAGGAAGTCCCGAGATCATTGAGAAAATTGACAGTGAATTAAGGTAATTAGAACGCGCAGAATGCGAACATGCGAGCGAGCATTGTCATCACTCCTTGAGAGCTCGCTGCTGCATCCGCTGCTCTCCCACTACCATGGTACCAGACGTCCGTACTTTAGCATATTGCAATTCTCTTCATACCTTACCCTTTTTGTATAATCTCCTAATTGCTGATATATTGTAGCACACCAAACTGTACAGCAAACTGTACGAATACAGACTCGCTTCTGAAATGCCCTTAATGTAGTACTGTTATTGTTATTGCATTTGTTGAAGTATGGGCTTCTTTGACAAGCAATATAGCGTCTCTGCAAGTTCTGCCTGTGACGTAGCCGTGACGTACTACTAACGTAGGCTCAATGATTAAGATTAGATGATTACATTAGTTTAGACGTACTTTTCATTCCAGTTGATCCAAATTGGGAAAACGTCTTGGATGTAGAACATGTCAATCTTCGTGTGACTAGCAAGAGTTGTGCTTCGTAGAAATCAAGCCCCCAAACCTCCGCTACATAGTCCTTACCTGGAGTTTTAAGGCGCTGCTTTTCCTACTACCTGTTCGAAAAACATTTGTGGACTTTATCAAGTTGTGATGGTTCTAACTTTTGTAGTCCCTGACTTAATTTTTTTGTTAGGGGCGGTATAGGTCTCACAGTTTCCCATGACGTCAGCAGTGGTGTGTGTGTGAAGGCTTTGGGAAACCTTCCGCGATAAACTGAGCCAGCTTTGTAAGAAATGTGCCGCCAATTTTTCTTTATTATTATTTTATAAGTCATAGTTTGGTGCGCCTCTGTTGCACAGTGGTACAATGCCAGACTACAAATCCAAAGGTTTCGGGTTCGATCCCCGCTAGGTCCTAGGATTTTTATCTGTCACTTTGCACTTCTTTCACCTCTGGCAGTATTGCTCAGGTGAAAAATACCGAGTACCACCGTGGTTCGGAACCCATGTTAAATTGTAGGTCCCCCTATAACTGGCTGTGTAAGTCAGTTCGAAGGTCGGAGGAAGGCAACGGCATACCACCTCCAAACAGGACCATGCCTAGTAAAGCACTGTGGTGTTCAAACCAATTTTCGGATTGTTAACCGCTTTACCTTTTAAGTCATAGTTTATTATCAGGTAGTTTACAGAATTTTGTATAGCATTAGTTTTTATAAACAAGAGACTAATGAAATGGGTAATCGCGTCTCGAGGATTTTCTTACCCACCAGAAGCGCGTATAGAAGCCTCTTGCTCTGGAGTAATTTGCTCACTCCTGTTTCGACTACCACGGCGGTCGGATAGTGCCCAAACATGGAATAAATCACACGCGTTTCACGTTTGGCCGCTCGAATAATATCAGAGTAGCGTGCCATAATTGTTCAACGACCGATTTTACGTAACAAAAGTTTTATTTTATCTTGTGTAGTATTGGTGAATAATATATTTATTGTGTACGATTGCAGTTGTTTGTAGTTTGCTACTTTATTACGACAGAATTAAAGTAGCTGGCATCCCTAAATCCTATATTGCATTACCAGTTTAATATCAGATCACACAGAATCTCACTTAAGATTTAAAGTTTCATTTCAAGTCCGCATCGGCATCCTGAGCATAATTCACCTGCAACAGACTACGCCTGAGAAGGTATCAGGTTAGTGAAAAACTTTACTTCTGAACATCTGTATTATGAATAATGGGATATTAAAACTCTGTCAGTCTATAGCATAGGATTAATTATTATTCTATTCAATGTTCTTCATTGCAATCAAAGATATAATAGCATTTAGTTAATATTTCCCATTGTGAAGCACTAATTGCTTCACATGTGTTGTTTATGAATTAGCTGTCATATGATGAATGCCTCGAAATAGATCATTAATATTGTTACGCCCTTGTGCGTAGGGTTTTTAGCTTGGACAAACATTCCGCTACACACAAATCTTTCTCGAGCTCAGAAATCGAACGGGGCACCTCAAACCTAAAGAAAGCAAGTTTTCCAGCGACGAGCTATATGCCATTTACAGCTGAAAAATGTTCGTTTTCCAGCGCCGGTCTAACGTTTAGCAAGATTTATAATTTTATTTATAAGTTATAAATATGCCGATGACGGGCAACGATATTTTTTTTAAGTTCGGAGACACTCCTATCCCCTCACTTTTATGCGAATCAATTTACGGAACTGACGGGAGGCGTACTTGAGTACTTCCGTGCAGGTGTGGTGATTTCTGTGTCCCCAGTGGTGTAGGGGTCAGCGCAACTGCCTAGAAAGCAGGAGACCAGGGTTCGAATTCCGGGTGGGTACACATTTTCAACTTTACCCATTCGCAGTTAATGTCACACAGTCGGTGAATATGAATTATTGAGCATATCTGGAATGACGTGCAGCGTGCTATTCAGAAGAATTTCCACTCCCTTTCACTTACGGATTTGTGGCCAGCCCTGTAGGGTGCATGGTGTCAATTCCTTCCAGCACTACCTCAGACACTGGGAGTCCTGAAGTACGCTGAAATAAACAAAAATGTCCAGGCAGAAAATTCAGAACTGTACAATTGGCCTGTAACGACATTCCAAGAAGACCGGAACAACTACTTGTAACGAGCATGTATGAGCTCATTACAAGAGAATGAAAGTAGTACTGGCGAAAACGCTGAAACGTTAGTCTCCTTTTATTGTATATCGCGTGGTCAAGCAGGACCGTAAAATAAATAGTAATAATAATTATGATATTTATAGTCCCTAGGCCGAAGTTAGAACCCTGACAGCCAGCAGCGCAGTTCCCAACTTTTTGCTGCGACACGCAAACGGGTGCTGGCAGCGATGGACCTACGTGACCGGAAACAATGGTCGTACACAGAGGTGTGGCAATACTAGGCCGTTACCGTAGTAACGCACACAAGCTAAAATTTTATGGACACACTGAAAGAACGAAGATGCGTCAGGCAACCACAACGAGAGCACTTTGAAGGTGGATTCGCAGCCGACAAAACATATCAGGATGGAGCAGGACACCCTTGTAAAAGATAATATGGGAAGAAATTTTGGGTACTGATGTGTGTGGTGCCGCGTGCTGACAGGAAAGTTAGCCTTTTTCGCGGCAGTAATTGGAGGTATGACACTTTTTATCTGCTTCTGGTCGTTCTGTCTCCTTTACAACTTTCAAGGCTTATATCAGAAAAAAAGTTCAAATGTTTGTAAATCTATCGGACCAAACCGCGTGGTTATCACTCCGTAGCTTACAAACTACTTAAACCCATGCCCCAGGGAGGACTCGAACCTCCGACGGCGAGCAACCGCGTGGTCCGCAGCGAGGTGCGTTAGACCGCTCGGCTACTCCACCGCGACAAGGCGTATCTCCACTAGTCACCATAAATATATCTTTGCTCGTAGATTATATCATTTCATGGTTTTAGTAATGCTTGTACCTCGCATCTGGGTTGTGTTATTGATATTATTTTATTTTGTACGTTATGGTTTGCACATTTAGTTCTGAACACATTTCGTCTTTATATCATCATCCATTAAAGTATATCCAGCCACAGTTCTAAGAAAGTTCATTTGTGAATTTTCTTCCTTAACGTTTTGCATATAATTCTACAGAATAGTATAAAACTTGGTAGAAATGGAACATTTTAAAATTGTCGTTATCTATGTTTGTACACTGCTTCTTTTTTTGTCCAAATGAAATTAAACCTACAAAACGCTGCTTAAAATCTATTTAAAGATGATCGGAGAATACAACGAACTTCTGCACTCTGAAGAGAAACTCAGTGTCACTTTTAGGCCACCAATACATGAGAGTAATGATCGAAATTGGCAAGCAATCATAATGCAATTTTGGGTCCAGTATTAATTATTGGGTCCATAATGAAACACTAAATACGTTTGAAGTCTTCAGGTTTTTTCCATGGCATTATAAGCCGAACTTTCTTTGAAATGTGGGTAGATATTCTTTGACGCATAAAGACAAAAAGGCGAAATTCGATACGAACTGGATTTACAAAACATGATTTGTTGCAGCCGTATTATATCTGCTGTCCGTTACCTTTACTTTTATTTTGTTATTCATAAAGACGTACTGCACAGCTCTTAAAAGACGAAATGGAACTTCCCGCAGTTTATTTCGATTCACTACTTTCCGTATTTAATTTAGTCGGTAAATTCAGTTCACAGTGATTCTGCACTAGTTTTTTTTACATAGGAAAGACACATTCTAAGCATGATCTTCAATCGCGAAAACCCTGCTGGACATATCGGTGACTGAAGTTAATCGTTTTGTTAAAATTGTATAATTCATTATATATCTTGAATTTAGAAGGTAGTACGTCTGTAGTTTGATGTTCGTGTCTATATCTTGTAAATACGATACACGTCCAACAACCAGAACATTATGAACACTAACTTGTCACAGATAAGAACCCATTCAGGCGATAGTAGCGACAAGGAATGTCGGTGCATGTGGTATTAATCAGTGTGCTGTATGTGCGTAGGATGGGAAACGCACGTGATATCTGAGTTTGATCGAGGGAAATTGTCAGGTCCTGGGGGATTGCAACGAACGTTTCGGAAACAGCACGACGTGTCGAGTGTTCGAGGAGTGCTGTGATGAGGGTCTTCAACAGGTGGCGAAACTAAGGTGAGACCACGTCGAAACGTGGGAGGGTTGAGTGACATCCCCTCATTACAGGTGTCGGAAGTTGTAGGCTGGGGAAATTGGTTAAAAAAAAAAACGGCGAACTGCGGGGAACTAAGAGTAAACTTTAATTCTTGGAGAGTAGAAGTGTGTGTAAACACACATCGCATGGAACACTCCTAACGATGGATCTCCGCAACCGCGTGTGCCAATGTTAACACCACGTCATCGGCAACTACGACTGAAATGGTCACGTGACCGTCGTCGCTATACGTTCACACAGTAGCAAAGCGCTGAATGTCTGACGAATCCAGATACCTTTTTCACCATGTCGATGGGTGGATGCAAATCCGTCGTTTCCCAGGGGATCATCTCCTGCATATCTGTACTGCCAGAAGGAGAAAAGCTGGTGCCAGCTCAGTTAAGCTTTATGGAACATTCACGTGGGCATGCAAGCCACCATAACGGCCAAAACGTGTCGTAGACTGGCTGCAGGCCGACCTATGTGAAGATCATGTTTCCCAGCGGCAGTGGCATCTTTCAACAAGATAATGCACCATGTCATAACGCCAGGAGTTTGAGGGAGTGGTTCGACGATCATAGTGTCTAGTTCCTATTAATGCACGGGACCCCCAAGCAGAGAATTCTAGATCCCGTGTTTTAAAATCTTTTAATGATGCGGTTTCGGCAATTCTACAACGCTATCTTCAACTCCTTTAATATTTAAATATCACAAATATTAAAACATTTGGCAATATAGATTTGCCGAAAATAGTAATATTAAAAAAAAATTAAAACAAGCGAATTTGGCTTCTCTGGTTACGTAGATTCCTATTGTAATATATTAGATCGCTTCATATTATTCAAGTAGGGATTATGGTAGAAACAGTTTAAGACCACGATATTTATGCCGAAATCATGACAGAACCTGCCCCAAGCTTGACTGCCGCAGGAAGCAATGTAAATAATGAATATTCAGACCATATTGCATACTTTCAGTCAACAAGTGTCCAGGGAAGGACGAATAAGCGGTAAAACATGATCTAATAGGAGACTAAGACGAAACTAATACTGTGCGTATCTTCTCGATACAACAACAATTTCCTCCAAAATCAGCAGTATTCTCAGGAAGCAAAATATCAAGTGTGTGTTTTGTCCACCAAACAAAATTAGAGGACTATTGGGAAATGTGAAAGATGACCTGGAAAACGAAAGCCAAAAAACTATCGTATATCTTGCAAATGTGGCACGCCATACATAGGCAAAAGAAACCACAACAGTGGCCATTAGATGCAACAACCTCAGAGGCACACCCGAATAAGACAGGTCACAAAATTTTTCATTGATGTGTACTGTCTGGAAGTAAATCATTTCATTAATTATGACAAAACGAGGGTTCTGGAACTGACTCCCAGATACTGGGACAGTTTTATTCGAGAGTTTGTAGAGATAAATATGATGTAAAACTTCATGAACCGTGACACTGGGTATCAACACAGCAGAGCTTGGGATCCTGCACTTGAAATGCTGAAAACGCTACAGGAGCAGCAGAAGCACTCCACAAAAAAAAAGAACCGAAAGTGTGGACATGGAAAGTGCGCCCCAGACAAAGCTCCAGAGGGAAGATGGAACGCCTAAGATCGCTTCCAGCGAGTGCGGCCTACAGAGGGACACCCAGAACATCATCGAACCGCTTAACAGAACGTCAGCACGCCAGGAGATGTTCCGGATCGCAAGTGGAATGCCTGACGACGCGTACAGTGGGCGCGGACCGCAGAGAGACCGCTGATATCCGGTAGAATAGGAAGGAAGGAAGCTTAGGGTTTAACGCCCCGTCGACAGTGTGGTCATTAGAGACGGAGCTTACGCTCGGAATTTCGGGGAAGGATGGGGAGGAAATCGGCCGTGCCCTTTGAAAGGAATCGTCAAGGCATTTGCCTGGAGCGATTTAGGGAAAACCTAAATCTGGAAGTCCGGAGGTGGATTTGAACCACCATCCTCCAGAATGCGACCGGCGGAATAGCCGACACATCAATGATGTCATGTTCTCTCTTGCTTTACGTTCGCTGTCATTACCGAAGATGCTGTCGCTAGTGAGACGTCAAACAGAGCAACCGTATTCCTCACAGATGACGCTGGTATCACCTCCCACTACCTGCGCTCCATCGACTTGGCATCTTTGGAACTTTGAGAGATCAAAGATTTCAGCGATCATTTGTGCTGACGATCATGGAACAAAGTGTGTTCTGCAAGGTAACGTTACAGACTTCATGCGTCAAATGTGTACTGCGGTCTCGTCACAGTGTTAACATGTACACAGTGGTGCCAACATGCAACAAGATGTAGTACAGTGCAAAGTGTTACTGCTTTAACCACCCGCTGTAAGCAGCAAGCTTGGCACTTAGTGGATGTGCGGGATTTCTTGTAATTAAATTGACTGTGTTCGGGTGTGGTTCAGCAATCTGTGTACTCGCGGAATATGATGAAAACATTATAGTTTAACTTTCTGCCCCCAGGCGGAAAGTATGGAGCTGTAAGCAATCAAGGTGTCGTAGGTTCATGAATAGGGAACGAACGATCAAATATATGATACCGATGGTTCCAGCAAATTTATTAGGATATGGTCACAGGTTAAAAAATGTGTTCAAAAAACACTCCTGGCGATTAAAATTGCTACACCACGAAGATGACGTGCTACAGACGCGAAATTTAACCGACAGGAAGTAGATGCTCTGATATGCAAATGATTAGCTTTCTAGAGAATTCACACAAGGTTGCCGCCGGTGGCGACACCTACAACGTGCTGACATGAAAATAAATGTTCAAATGTTTGTATAGTCTATGGGACTTAACTACGGGGTCATCAGTCCCTAAACTTATGAACTACTTACGAACTAAGGCGGCACAAATATCCATGCCCGAGGGGAGATTCGAAACCCCGACTGTAGTGGCCGTGCAGACCGTGACTGGAGCGCCTTAGTCCCCTCGGCCACCGCGGCCGGCTGCGGAAAGATTCCAACCGACTTCTCATACACAAACAGCAGTTGACCGGCGTTGTTTGGCGAAACGTTGTTGTGATACCACGTGTATGGAGGAGAAATGCGTACCATCACATTTCCGACTTTGATAAAGGTCTGATTGTAGCCTCTCGCGATTGCGGTATATCGTATCGCGACACTGCTGCTAGCGTTGGTCGTGATCCAATGACTGTTAGCAGAATATGGAATCGGTAGGTTCAGGAGGGCAATATGGAACGCCGTGCTGGATCCCAACGGCATCGTATCACTAGCAGTCGAGATTACAGGCATCTTATCCGCATGGCTGTAACGGATCGTGCAGCCATGTCTCGATTCATGAGTCAACAGATGGGGACGTTTACAAAACAAACATCTGTACGAACAGTTCGACGACGTTTGCAGCAGCATGGACTATCAGCTCGGAGACCATGGCTGCGGTTACCCTTGACGCTGCATCACAGATAAAAGCGCCTGCGATGGTGTACGCAACTACGAACCTGGGTGGACGAATGCCAAAATGTAATTTTTTCGGATGAATCCACGTTCTGTTTACAGCATCATGATGGTCGCATTCGTGTTTGGCGATATCGCAGTGAACACACATTGGAAGCGTGTATTCGTCGTCGCCATACTGGCGTACCACCTGGCCTGACGGTATGGGGTGCCATTGGTTATATGTCTCGGCCACCTCTTGTTCGCATCGACGGCACTTTAAACACTGGCCGTTACATTTCAGATGTGTTACGACCCGTGGGTCAACCCTTCATTCGATCCCTGCGAAACCCTACATTTCAGCAGGATAATGCACGGCCGCATGTTGCAGGTCCTGTACGGGCCTTTCTGGATACGGAAAATGTTCGACTGCTGCCGTGGCCAGAACATTCTCCAGATCTCTCACCAATCGAAAAAGTCCTGTCAATGGTGGCCGAGCAAGTAGCTCGTCACAATACGCCAGTCACCACTGTGGTATCACGTTGAAGCTGCATGGGCAGCTGTACCTGTACACGCCATACAAGCTGTTTTTGACTCAATGCCCAGGCGTATCACGGCCAGAGGTGGTTATTCTGAGTACTGATTTCTCAGGATCTATGCACCCAAATTGCGTGAAAATGTAATCACATGTCTGTTCTAGTATAATATATTTGTCCGATGAATACCCGTTTATCGTCTGCAATTCTTCTTTGTGTAGCAATTTTAATGGCCAGTAGTGTGTTGTACCGACTCAGCAACATGATGCATCCGTAACACAGCTTCGTCGACAGATGCCCGCAGCTTATCCGATTAAATCTGGGCGATATGTCGCCCATATGCGGCATGCGGCAGTTCTGTGCATTCACGGCACCGTCAGTCATATGTGCTTCATCCGTCCAAAGAATATTCCCTGGCCACATGTCATCCATTACCGCGCATACTTAACACTGAAGTGAAAGTCCCGGCTTTGTAGTCCTACCCTGAGACTTCATATGGCGCACATTATGAATCGTGTGGGGATAACAGTGTAAAATGCGTTGCAAAATCTTTTGAACGTTGACCAGTGGAGAGAATCCCCGCTCCACAGGTGGAGCGCTGGCTGTAGAATTCGCGGCGTGTGCCGCACTCGGCTACAGCTGCAGCAACTTCATCAACAAGTGCCATGGGAATGGGACATCTCCCTCTCCCTGCTACACCACATAATCCTGAAATATAGGGCTGCTGTTGCTGGAGTTATGATATAACATCTACAACAGGTGAACATAGCTTTTTTCCGATAGCCGTTCAGGTAGTACGGAAAGCTTTAACCATCTTAAGCCCTTTGCACGAAGTCACTTCACAAAAGACATAAACAAAAGTCGCCAAACACAGCATACTCATATCAAACCAGTAAACATTTCACATTCTGCTTACAACGCCATACTTTCGCCTGGCGGCAGAAAGTCGACCTATAATATTTTTCCATCATACTCCGTGAGGGGAGCAATTACTGAACCACGAAGTTCCAGCGTCCTGCGATGCATACAACCCGCACTGCATCGACCGGTACAACGTCAGTCGAATAATAACCAATCGGCACTACGCTCAGAGCTGTGGCGAGGTGTGGTAGAGTCAGATACGATTACAATACATGTAGCTTTTATTCCAGTGGATGCAACCTGAAGAGCACTTCTTGGATGTAGAATACGTCAGAAAACAAGCTATATGCAATACTCACTTGGAAAACTGGGCCTACCTTCCAGATATTCCACATGTTTTTGCCCTCGTGGATCAGGAATCGGTAAGAAAAACAATATCTTTTTACATTTAAAAGAACATAAAACTAGTTACTATATCCTGAATGTTGGATATACTAGCTGTATAAGATGATTCTTAGGCTTTGTACCCAGACATCATCGAAATAAAATTATATATTCTGCAACACATATTTACAATGATCGCATTACTGCACAGGATTGGTACCGAAGTCAGAGTAGACGTAACATTCACGCTTGCGAATATAGTATACAATAACATACACACAACAATATTTTCTGCTGCGAAATTCAACAATAGAGTAGAAGAAATAACACACAAGAACACCTTTAGACTCTTGTCAAATTAAGCTTTATTTCGAGTTAAATTTTATGGGTACTGCCATATTATTAAAAATTTGTAGTGCTGAATAGCGGAGACATATTTGAGGCAAAGTAAGAGACTATAGCAACCGCGGCAGGGCGGCCGAGCGAATTGAGGTGCTACGATACGATGCGCAGGGCCGTTCGCCGTCGGGGATGTTTGTGCCGTCTTCAGTATAAGCTAGTTCATAAGTAGTTTGTGAGTTAGGGACTGATGACCCCGCAGTTAAGTCCCATAAGCTTTACAAACATTTTTGTTTCTACCACTGATTCCATGAACTGAGCTGTTAGTTAGAAAAAAGCTATAGTTTAGATTCTCTAATTTCATTAGACAATAAATACACTGCTGAAAACAATTAAGAGATCAGGTCCGACATTTCTGAAGTAATGTCATCCGAAGAATGAACTAAAATCCTTGAAGTCTTTCTGTCAGTTCTACGGAGTGGAAACAACAACATTACGGCAACCGAGATAGAGGTAATAACAGAAAGTTGCTGCAGAGAGGGTTTGGTGTTGGCTTGTGTTTACCCTACGAAACGAATTACACTGGCAGTTGGCTTCATACAATGTAGTGAGCAGGCACTGCAGTGCAACAACAACGTGACTTATATGAAGGTATGACATGGAGAGCCATAGGAAGGTTGCAAGCGCGATAGACAAAGAGGGAGAGGGCTGTAGCAATTGGAGTGTCCGAAAGTGTAATTTCCAGGACGTGAACGCTATTTCTGAGAACAGAAACCGTTACAAGAATTTAAAGTCAAGGTTGTCCACTGGAACATCAGCAAGATGTAACCGTTATCTCCGGTTAACAGACCGTCGAGACAGGGGGCTGAATGCAACTCAGCTGCAACACAACCTCCAGACAGCAACAGGACGCACAATTCCAATAGTCCGAAATCGCCTTCGGGAATGTGGCCTCTACACACGGAAGCCTGTGGTGTGTGTGTGTGTGTGTGTGCTACATTAAAAGCACGACATCGTTTCGTCCGCAGAAACTGGGCAGAGGAACATCAAGGTTGGAGTCGTAACGAAAGGCGTCGGATTCTGTTCTCAGATACGATTTTGTGTTCATCCGGACCATCATCGTTCCCTTGTGTGAAGAGAACTTGGCCGGCCGCGGTGGCCGAGGTGACTGAGGCGCTCCAGTCACGGTCAGCACGGCCACTACGGTCGGGGGCTCGAATCCCCCCTCGGGCATGGATATTTGTGCCGTCCTAGTTCGTAAGTAGTTCATAAGTAGTTTGTAAGTTTAGGGACTGATGACCCCGTAGTTAAGTCCCATAAGCTTAACAAACATTTGAACATTTTTTTTTTTTTTTTTTTTTTTTTTTTGAAGAGAACTTGGAACTCGGAATAATGGTGCTTACGTACGGGAAACATCAGTATATCATGGTTGTAGACGAATGCCGTATGCAGGAGTCACTATTGGCGGACTTACGGACCTTTATTCTTTCAGAATGACGCTTTGACTGCTCAGAGGTATAGAGACGAGATCTTTCGACCTTTTGCTGTGCCCCACGCTGGTGACATTGGTGATGGGTTCCTTCTGACGGACGATAACGCACGTCCCCATAGAGCTGCACTGTGGGCAATACGCTTGAAGCTGAGGGAATTGAATGAATGGAGTGGCCTGCTTGTTTACCTGACTGCGAATGTCAGAGTGCAGTTAGCAGACGCATTGCATCCAGACCAGTACCTCCCACAATGGTTGCAGAGCTGGACATTGCACTGATGGAAGAATGGCCAAATATCCCTCAAGAGCTGATTGATAACCTCCTACAGTCCATGCGACGCAGGTGTGCAACTGAACTGGCCGTCTGAGGTGATCACACACCGTATTAGATGACAACGAGAATAACTTTTCACTATTATGGTAGTTGCATGGTGCTTCGTTCTAAGTAAACGCTTTGTAAACCTCGAGTAAAGAGTTGAGACAGCAATATTTCGTACTGTACCACGCACAAATTACAACTGTAACCAATCTTATCTTAATACATATAAAAATTGAGGTGCCTGTGCCTATATTTCACTCTGTAGCCAAATCTACACATCGCAAACGAATAGTGTTTGTATGTGGTAGTAGGTATCAGTCTCCCATTGTGCACTATGGTGGTAGAGGGTTGATAACGATAAAGGAGGGGAAGATATGGGAGTTGAAAGTTATAGACTTATATAAAATTCTACGTATTGGTGTCAATATTTAGCTCCTCAGAAAAAAACTACACAATGGAGCCGAACGATCTGTGTTGTTATAGTACAGTCTCCCGTTGTACACCAAAGCACTTCCGTGTCGATAGCTATAAGAGGGTGGAATGTACAGTGGTTGAAAGTCGTCAGCATATATAAAATTCGGACTGAAGACCAGCTATGGCTTTTGACACTATAATAACAAAGAGGTTATATACAGCGAAACGCGATGCACATTATTCAATTGTTTTTCTGCAACAAGCGTACACATAAAGAAAAGTAAATGCATATTGCAATTTGAAAAATAAAACTACCAAGAAAGATGCCATAGCGTAAGAAAGAAATTTCGAGTTCTGGATCCGTTTCTAACAGGCGCTGAAAAGTGAATCTACAGACGACAAAAAATTTGAAATTTGTAGACTTTCTTTATGTAACACTGTAGGCATCATAGATTTTTGGATATTCCCATCCCTAAGGGGGTGAAATAGGAGATGAACAGTATTTTGAAAATACGTTGCTATTCGGGAAATATTGAAGCAAGAAATACAAAACTTCGGATTTAGATTTTTTATTGGAATTTTAAAAACACGTGTTTCGATATTTTTGGAAATTCAAACATTAAGAGGACGAAATAAGGGAAAATCTTTTAAGGGTGCTACTAAGACCATTTTGATGCTATAAATGCGAAAATTTGGATTTGGAACCATGTTTAGTATTTAAAAAATATATATGTTTCGGGATGTTTTGAATTCTACCATTAATGGTGGCAAGTTGCGTGATTAGGAAAGCATTTTAAAGCTACATACGTGACAATTTATAAGTAGAAAGATTAAACAAACTATAAAGGAAAACAAGGGGACGTTTAGAGAAGGAATTAAAGTTCAGGGTGAAGAAATAAAAACATTGCATTTTGCTGATGACATTGTAATTCTGTCACAAACGGCAAAGTACCTGGAGGAGCAGTTGAAATGAATAGACAGTGTGTAGAAGGGAGCGTATAAGATGAGCATTAACAACAGGAAAACAAGGGTAATGGGGCGCAGCCTAAGAAAATCAGGCGATGCTAAAGATATTAGATTAGGTAGCGAAACAATAAATGTGGTAAATGAGTTTCGTTACTTGGGCAGTAAAATAACTCATTATGGTCGATACAGAGTACAGAGGATATTAAATGCAGAATGGCAATGGGAAGAAAAGCGTTTTCGAAAAAGAGAAATTTGCTAACCTCGAATATTAAATGTAAGGAAGTCCTTTCTGAAGGCATTTGTGTGGAGTTTGCCCTGTACGGGAATGAAATTTGGACGATAAATGGTGCGGAGAGGAAGAGGAAATGTGGTGGCTACAGAAGAATGGCCGGCCGCGGTGGCCGAGGTGACTGAGGCGCTCCAGTCACGGTCAGCACGGCCACTACGGTCGGGGGTTCGAATCCCCCCTCAGCATGGATATTTGTGCCGTACTAGTTCGAAAGTATTTCATAAGTAGTTTGTAAGTTTAGGAACTGATGACCCCGTAGTTAAGTCCCATAAGCTTAACAAACATTTGAACATACAGAAGAATGGTGAAGATTATGTGGATGGATCGCCTAACTAATGAGGAGGTACTGAACACCTTGACTGAAAGAGGGGATCAATTGGTAGGACACATTCTTAGATATCAAGGAATCGATAATTTAGGGCTGGAGGGAAGGGTGTGGGCTGAAAATCGCAGACGGAGACCAAGAGATGAATACAGTAAGCAGATTCAATTGGATGTAGGTAGGTTGCCGTTCTTATATGGAGATGAAAAGGCTTGTACAGGATTGTGTGGGGTGGAGAGCTGCATCAAACCAGTCTCCGGACTGAGGACCAAAACAACAACTAGTAAAAACAACTAATGCAGACCATGCAGTCTACGCATGCGAAGAAGCGGGAATAAAGCTAGTACGTGTATAAGATGCGTTACCTTTAAGTATACTGTGTGAAAACTCACCCGACTGTTTTGAGAAGTGTATATGGAGAAGTAGTAGTTAGTATGGTCAGTTCATGCTACTGGGCTAGGAACACTTGCGCTATAGCAACACCGCGTAGAAGACCAGGCTAGACAACTGACCGTGCCTACGTCACACCGAGAGGCGGCGGACGCAAGCTGACTGGCCGGCCGCTACGAGGCGGTGGGCGTCACCCAGCGGCCAGCCAGTCAACTGGCAGCCGCCGCCTCTCGGTGTGACGTAGGCACCGCCAGTTGTCTGGCCTTGTCTTCTAGGCGGTGTCGGCTATAGTGGGCGCGCGCTTGGCGGACTCACTTGTATCCGTAGTGCAGGTTGTCGCCGCAGCCGCCCCACAGCCAGGAGGCGTGCAGGTCGCGCGGCCGGCCGCGGCGCGAGCAGCCGCAGGCGGCCAGCTGGCCGTCGTGGCAGGCGCGCGCCACCGCGTGCACCAGCGACGCCGCCGACAGCGCGTGCGCGAACGACATCTCGCGGCTCGCTGCAACACGACCAGCATGCCGGCTCTAAACACAAGCTGTCCGTAGTGTGGCTGAGATAGGGGGAGGGGGGTGTGCGAGGGGTTATTTGTCCAAGACATTAACGATAAATAAGAAGAAAAGAATTAAAATCTGTGACGTGGCCGGGAATCGAACCCGGACCTCCATGCCTACTAGGTACATGTCTTAACTTTTTTTTTCCTTTTTTTTCCTATGTGTAGTTTTGTTCGTTGCGGACGCTGATCGTTCTTGTTCAATCTGTTCTCGGCTCAGCTTTTTTATTACAGAGGGCGTTGAGCCCCCTGACCGGGCTAGCTGAGCTACGGCGCTGGGATAAAAAAAATTTTGTCGGTGCGGGATTGAACCGGCGACCTTCTGCACCGTAGTCCGTGAACCGTTAGACCACCGCACCACTAACGGTTAAAGCGCCTTGGAATAGTCTAAGTACAACTTCCCTCCACGTCACAAACTTTAATTCAGCTCCTGTGTTCCATAGATAATTGTCACTACTGCCAAGGCTCTCCATGCAGCGGAATTTATATTTAAAACACCTTGAATGTTCAACTATGTCCATTGCCGAGGTGCTATTCCGCTGCATGGAGAGCCTTGGCAGTAGTGGCAATTATCTATAGAACACAGAAGCTGAATTAAAGTTTGTGACGAGGAGGGAGGTTGTACTTAGACTGTTCCAAGGCATTTTAACTGTTAGCGGTGCGGTGGTCTAGCGGTGCCGGGCGCCGTGGCTAAGCGCGCCAGGTCAGGGGGCTCAACGCCCTCTCAAATAAAAATGCTGAGCTAACCACTCAACGAACAAACACGAGCAACGTCCGCAACGAACAGAACTACCCATAGATAAGAAAAAAAACGGTAAGACGTCTGCCTTATAAGCACAGAGGTCCGGGTTCGATTCCCGGCTGCGTCACAAATTTTAATTCATTGCTTTTTTTATCGTTAATGTCTTGGACGCGTTAGAGACAAAGAACCGTCTCAGAGTATCTTAATTTATATTTAAAGTTCCATTTGATTCTTAATTGTATAGAAATAATGCTTGAGATGCCAGAAAGCACCAATTAAAAAACAAATATATACCTCTGGTAGAGTATGTGTGACTTTAGAAGAAACAATTACATTGACTATTTAGGGTTGAAAACAAACAATCTGTTTTTACTCAACTAATTTATGTTTATTTAGGAACTAGTTTTCGGCTTACTAGGCTATCCTCAGGTAAATATTTGACAGACGTTGGCAAAACACTTTGCCGACACCTGTCAAATGTTTACTTGAAGATGGCCTCGTAAGCCGTAAACTAGTTCATAAATAAACATAAATTAGTAGAACAAAAACACATTGTTTGTTTTCAACCCTAAATATGGAATTGTTCTACCAAGAAGTTGGCGATAGGATTCGTGATTTCTTGTCAGAAAAGACACAGTACTTGTAATTGACGGCAAGTCATCGACTAGAACGGAAGTAATACCTCGCGTTTACCATGGAAGTGTTATAGGGCCCCTACTACTCCTTATTTTTATAAACGATTTACCAGACAATCTGAGTAGGTCCGTAAGACTGTTCGCGGATGATGCTTCCACTTACCGGTTAGTTTAGTCACCAGAAGAACAAAAGCAACTGAAAAATGATTTAGATAAAATATCAGCATGGTGACCACCTCAGGTAACACCGCCTTAACGTAGCATTGTCCGTGCGGGCGAGGAGGTTTGTGTGCTCTGGATCCTGAGGGCTATGCCGGTGGTAGCTTAGCTGCCAGAAAGGTCACCCAAGTCACACAGGCCAAAGGGGAGAATCCAAACTAAGTGAGTCCCACAACGGCCTATCGTTCCCTTTACCCTGTCCCGAACCTATCCTCACCATGTGCCTTTTCCCTGCCATTCCCTCCACTTCAGTATACCCACAACACCCATGCCCAGGGTTACGGGCGAAGACCTCCATGGCAACAGCGGTGGAGAAGAATACTTCGGAATTGCGAAGCTGGCAGAAGAGGCAACCCTCCTTCCTGGGGATTAAATAAGAAGGGAACCCTTGCCCTGTGGAGAAGAGGCATCTTCAAAGGCTAAGGGAGTAAACCCTGAAATAAAATCCGCAACTGTGTTAGGCCTAGCAAGTCAGCAGTTGAGCAAATATATATTGCTTTCAAACCTAAAACAAGCCTCGGATGGAAAAATGGCGAGCGTTTGTACCCCACACCCGGGAAACTGGAGTTGGAAAATGATGATGATCAGCATGGAGAAAAACTAGCAATTGAGCATTAATAATGAGAAGTGTGAAGTCATCCATATGACCACTAAAAGCAGCCCGTTAAACTTCATTTACACGATAAATCAGTCAAATCTACAGGCCGTCAATTCAATTAAATACGTAGGGACAACAATTAAGAGAAAGTTAAATTGGAAAGAACACACAGAAAATATTGTAGGGAAGGCGAACCGAAGACTACGTTTCATTGGCAGAAAACTTTGAAGATGCAACAGATCTACTAAAGAAACTGCCTACTCTACACTTGTCTGTCCTATTCTGGAGTATTGCTGGGCATTGTGGGATCCACGCCAGATGAGACAGACGGACTATTTACAGAAAGTTCAGGGAAGGACAGCTCATTTTGTATTATCGCAGTATAGGGGAGAGAGTGTCACGGAAATGATGTGCGAGTTGGAGTGGAAATCATTAAAAGAAAGGCGTTATTTGTTTCGGCGACATCTATTTGCGACATTCCTTTCACCAAATTTCTCTTCAGAATGCGAACATATATTGTTAGCACCCATCTACATAGGGATTCTTACGTTTCTGGTTTCAAACCAATCTTCGGATTGTTGACTGCTTTACCTTTCCTTTATGTCATCTGATATATGGTGTCCTTTCATTTTATTCTGTTTAGAGTAACACGTGTAACTATGTTTTCTCGCCTCCGCAAGAGAGATTTGTGTACGGTATGTTTACATGAACCAATCCGGAACTTGCACCGTGAGGAATCAAGTCACCAGTCGCACCCAAATTGATCCGCGCCATGCACAGTAGTTAGAGCAAATTGATATGCCCTGTGGGCTGAATTATGACAGCTAAGACACACTTGTTTGTACACGACCTTGTTTTGTTTATTATAACTGTTACTCTCGATGTTCCATTAAGTTATAGCTTTATGAGGTTTCGATTTTATTATTGGTATGTATCACGGTGTAATGTGACTTATAAGGACTTAGAACCTTGGAGTTTTATTCGCCATTTCGTAATGTAAAATGTTAATTTTAAGAAATTTAAGTTAAATATGATTAACTTGGAACCAAAAAGTTCCATTTAATTACCGCTTTTGCTATATCAGTTAATATTAATGTTTGGCTTTTAATTTTAAAATGTTTTGTGTGAACTTCTGTGTTGTTAATTTCTATGGGTGAGTGTATTTCTTTTGTATGAATTTTGGGAGCTTTATGTAAAATCCTGCTCCCATATAGGTTTTAAGTGTGGCCTAGAGATGGGCAATCTGCTCTTTTATGCATCTACACAATTTGGGTACGTTGAAAACAATTACTATATAATCGAATAACAAAGAAAATAACAATGTGCGTTTATGTTTTCTATCTCTGAAACCATTCAGTTTTGGGAATGTGTCCATTTGAAATTTTTGCTGCTAGCGTCAAATCTTTGACAGTAACAACAAACTTGTTTCCCAAATAGAGAGAAACAGACAGACAGAGAGAGAGAGAGAGAGAGAGAGAGAGAGAGAGAGAGAGAACACTAGGATGTCAAACGAGATGTGTCTAAAATTACGTTTCTGAGTAAAATATCTTGCTATAATATTTCATTACGAATTTAATGTGTTTGGTTCAGCGGGATGTGTGTGTTTGTAACTAAATATAAATATATTGGGAAGCACTTAAAAATAATTTGACTTGCTCTGTATAGAGAATATATAAAAACTTTGCACAAATAACATATGAAAGGGTTGTAATTACAGGAATTAAAATATAAAATGGAAAGGAAATCGTGCCAGCAACTGCAAAACATAGATTATAAGAGCCCAGAACGCTACTCCTGTACTACGCCGACTTTAAGAGTATCACCACCGTTATTTACCTAATTATTTCTTTAGCTAAGACTCTATTAGCACTTAATCAGTTGTTTATGGTTTGTACTCACAAAAGAAAACCTCATTGACGACATAGTCGAAAGTACTTGTCGTCATATTTTCGAAGAATTTGACTAGAGATCTTCAGTCTTTTTTTCGCATTTGAAGTTATGAATGAAATAATCCACGAACATTCCTCGCTTTGTAAATTTAATGGACATTACTCTTTTGACGCCTTATTTCCTAAATTAAATAAACTTTATTGCTTACTCTGGAGCTATCATTATTTTACTGTTTAAGGGTCATCTTGTAGCGAGAATCTGTCGCGCTCACGTAAGACACCCGGCCGTGTCCCCGAATGTCGCTGCTTGTAGCTGCCGTGTCGCGTCGAGTCGCTCACGTAGGACACGGCCTTATTGCGCACGGCTATTCCGCCGCACCAGTTGCCACGTCCTGCATGGAGCTCTCGCGATATGTCACGTTTCATTCACCTCTCGCAAACTGCTCACAGTATAAATGTGGAATTAGTATCATTTTATTCCGCAAAATATTGTATTTTTTGAATGAAAGTATAAAAATATAAAAATAATAATTTTTTCTTTTCCCAATTATTTCACCTGCAAAAATATTTAAATTCTGTTATGACATTTTTAATTTTTAATGTAGGCGTAATTAACAAATATTGATTCTCGAAGCTACTAAGGACTTAAAATAAAATGATTACTCTTCTTTCACGATATTGCCAAATCAGATAAAGGTATATAGTAACAAAAAAGCAATGTGACATCGTTTTACTTTTTTAACAGTTGGTGAGTCGGTGAGCCATGAAAAAGAACTAGTTCATGCCAGTGAGTGACTATTTCTGATCCCATCTCTGAAAAGATCGGTTTTGCCCATCTCTGGTGTGGACTCCATAAATTGAAGCATTGGAGTTGTTTATAAGTTTAGTGTTTCTTCTAGTAACAGTGTTGGCAGACAGTGAGAGTGACTGTGCCCACGATGGAGCAACGCGTCAGCCAGACTCCACGCCGCCTATGCGCTGTAGCCGTCCGTACAAAAACATGGCGGACTTCCACGGAGGTCGGCTGGACTGCGAGAGGTGGGTAGCTGGTCCCGTCCCCAGACGACGGCACCGCACGTGCCAAACAGGTGCCGGCGGAAGCGTCGCCGCTAATCGCCTCCATTAGTGGCGCACAGAGGCGGGCGCGCGGCCACGAGCCGACGCACAAAAGTAGCCGCCCCTGTCACGGCCGGGGCTTGTTCCATCTGCAGTAGCCGCACGCTAATCCTTCCGATCCACCTGCTTAAGAAACAGAGGCCGGAAGGCATAAAAACAGGTGTACTGACCACACCCTTCACCTTACTCTGGGAAACATTTGAATAGCTGAGGAAAGGAAGAAAACTTGTTGATATTTGTAAACCATTAGCTGTTTATTATTTTTCAATCTTCTACCGGTTTCGGTTATAAACCATCTTCACGGAAGAGAACTAGACAAACTGATCAAACAGGTGCATTATATGCCTCCTTATGCATACTGGCATGCGTGTCACACAATAAAAATAAATAGGACGTCACTAAGCGTCAAGTCTTGATTAAAAACATAAAAGCAATGCCAGGCTGTGTGATGGTGAACCAATGTCTATTGTAAGAGAACCTAACACAACTATTGAACACATCAGTCAAATGTGTTAAAATTAGCGATGATCAATGTATACATGTATAGACCTTGGTTCACCATCACACAGCCTGGCATTCATTTTATGTTTTTAATTAAGACTTGACGCTTAGTGACGTCTTATTTATTTTTATTGTGTGACATGCATGCCAGTATGCATAAGGAGGCATATAATACACCTGTTTAATCAGTTTTGTTGTTCTCTTCCGTGAAGATGGTTTATAACCGAAACCGGTAGAAGATTGAAAAATAATAAACAGCTGATGGTTTACAGTATGCATTTCCTCAAATATCTTACGGCTGTTGAACCACATCTCAATAAAAATTTGTTGATATTTTCACACGCAATGTGTGCTCTGAACCACTCACTTGTGCCGAACCCAATGGCATGAATTAGTTGAAAAAAGAATTTCCTTCTCTGACCATGATGCCCTGTCCGGTCAAGGACCTTTCTTAAACTACTAATTCAGTAATTCCTCACACTACAGGTCTCCATCTCAACTAACTCTGCGGCGTAATGTCTTTCATTTTGTTCACAATTAAGAGATTATACTGTACTCGTCTATTCTAGTGATGTGTCACTACCTGCCTTGCACAAAATGCAACTTTCTAGCATACTATATCAATTTAAGTACGTGATTTTATGTTATTAAACAGATATAAATTTTATTTCAATAAATAAAATATTTAAATTACAAGCGGCAGGCGCGGATGGAGGTTTTCGGGAGGGGAAAGTTCACCATCAAGAGCTTCGGTTTTGAAAGGGTCATGATTCGAAATATTCGTATTGTGTGAAATGAAAACAAAAATAACAACAGCAATCATAATAATCGCGGGGGGCGACAGTGTAACCTTTTCGTCCGGGGCGGCGTTAATTCTAGGGCGAGCCCTTATGCAACGGACGGCATACGTGACTGTTGTTAATAGGACTGCGTTCAGATGACTAAACATGACATGAGAGCTTACGCAGCAGAATTCGCGTATGATGAACCATTCAGATTCCCTTCGAATTTTTCGAACAACGCCGCCTGCCACGATAGCCTTCTTTCCTACTGCGACAAGTCTAACGTTCCTCATCTAAACTTCGTCCGCGGGCGGTCTACCGATAAGAGGAGCCGGATATCTATGGGCAGGAGATCTACGGACTCGTTCTTATGTTCTTTTGATATGAAACTCCGTCTAGTGACCGTTACGAAGTCGATACACGAGGGTTTATGCCGTGTGAACTTTATTCTGCCGGCCGCAGTGGCCGAGCAGTGACCGGCGCGCCAGTCACAGTCTGCACGGCCGATACGGTCGAGGGTTCGAATCCCCCCTCGGGCATGGATATTTGTGTCGTCTTAGTATAAGGTAGTTCATAAGTAGTTTTAAGTTTAGGGACTGATGACCCCGCAGTTAAGTCCCTTAAGCTTGACAAACATTTGAACATTTGAACTTCATTCTGGGATGTTTGTAAACCTACTGGAGCAAATTGCTATGGTCATCTGTCCCTAGACTTTCATAAACTGACTTACACTAAGGACAGCACACACACCCATGCCCTCCGACAACGAGCAACCACGCGCTCCTCGGCAAGGCGACTTAGAGCGCTCGGACACTCTAGGACGGCTCATTCTGGGGCACGCACTCCATCACCCAGAATTCGATTTCCTTAAAGTAACCGATTCTGAATTCTGCGACTTGTCTTATCACAGAGTGTGGTAGCTAAGCAGTAGTAAAGCACCATTTCGTTTTCACAATCTCAAAACACCAGATTTGTATTTTCTCACTGAAAAAGATGGAGTTGATAAACAGCATTCATATACTAGCAAGCTCTCAAATTGATGTATTTTCGTCGATAATCATATCGGAACTAAGTGAACAGAAAGAAATTAGTATCTGAATAAACTGTTTTTGAGAGATTTTCTGATCTTGAGTAACTGAGTGACATTGTTTCACAATCGGTTGCATTGGAAACTTGATTGATGTGCCTAGTTAGAGCTCTCTGATTCACAAGCACATGCCTTGTCGAAAGAAAGCACAGAGAATGAAAACATTTTCAATCTTACTTTTACTTGACAATCTTAAATTTCCAAAATTGATGAAATATGCCTCTGATCTTTTATCAGTGTTTGAAACAATTTAGTCTGTGAACAAACATGAAATACCTGAAATCAACATCTCTAAGGAGATTGATATTTGAAATTAAATCTCTTGACTGGGTGAAGTAATTAGCGTAGCAAACCTTCATGACATCTAGAAAGTCAGTGGCTAAGTTTGACAAATGTCACCAATTTTATAGGCTTCCATATGTGCACAGTCAAATCTCATGTAACTGTCTTATTGCTAATATCATCTTTGATAATTTAGTTAGTAGGTATCTACGTTGGTTGCACTTGTTTTTTGTGCTTCCCTCACCCATGATTACACGCAATGATGAACTTAGTTTTTCGCCTTCTTCCTCATAGCTTTAGTATCTTACGTATTGCACAGGATGATGACGCAGCCCGCATTCGTTATTTTATCCGTCCCGCTGCAACAAAGCGCCACCCGCGGTGAAAACAGCTGGCGCCCTCTTGCGCTGAAGTGGGTCGAGTGCTCAGGAGGCAGAAGGAAGAAAGAACGGAAGGAAGGTTCCGCCGCCACTTGCTCGCTATGGGGGACACGTGAAGCCGCCTGGTGAGCCTACCACTGGTCCAGTCAGCCACTCTACTTTCCTCTCACGTGTACAGATCGTAACTGAATTGTTGTAGGTGAAGGATCGAACATTGTAAGCCTTCCGACGCAAATCAATAGGCTATTTCTTTTGTTAGTCATAAAACACTTCTCTATAGCTTCCACAAAAATAAAATTTACTTCAACAGAATCCAAACGTGGGGAATCACGAGATCAACGTTGAAGGCTGTTTCTCTGAAAGAGTGGCGCTCTGAAACTATTTTATTGGATTTGCTCTTGTCCATTTTCTTCCTGCAGTACTTATGAACAAAACAGTGTTTCTTGTCCAGAAAACCATGAGCTTTCACATCTTTTTCTAAATTATTTAGGTAAACTAGTCCACTAATTCTTTTTTCCGCAGTATCACAAATATCACTGACAACATCACATTCACAAACTAACCACTTGGCAGCCATTGTTCACAGATGCCTTAAAGAAGAAAAGTCACTCATTTACTGGGAACAAGATCTCACATAAGAAACTCAATTAAATACGTGCAAACAAAGATCTTCCGCACACTCACTGGAGAGAACTGAAGGTGCCACAGAAACGCCTCCCGGCTGTTGGGTCTGCTTGCAGGCGGGCGTTCGCGCAGCAGCGGAGGTGCTAGACCACGTTCTACTCCAGCCGCTTATCTGACACCGCACGTTTCAGCAGTCCAGACCTCTCTCTCCCTTTCCCTTATACGGCAAGTGCACAACGTATCCCCTAAAACTGCAGGAGTCTCTTAAATGTCGGTTAGGAATTTTTATTAGATCGCATTTTAACTGTATAGCATAAAAATTCGGGTTTTAAGAATGTGCTCAGTTTTCATCTACCGTATTTCGCAAAATATTGATCCTAGAGAAATTACGAAGAGGAGCGAATGCCACGCCAGTGCCTCACCATAACTCCGGACATGCTTTACAGTGCTGTTCACAAAAAAAAAAAATGTTCAAATGTTTGTTAAGCTTATGGGACTTAACTACGGGGTCATCAGTCCCTAAACTTAAACTACTTATGAACTAGCTAATACTAAGGCCTGCTGCTGTTCACAACATTATTCCTCGACAGCAGCTATTGTTGAGCAATGATGGTGAACATATTGAGCATTTCCTGTAAAGAACATCAGCTTTGCTTTGTCTTAATTTGTTATGCTAATTATTGCTTTTCTGGTCAGATGAAGCGCCATCTATCGGACGTTTTCTGAACCTATTTTTTTTTCCCTAATAGAACCCCATGTCATTCCAAGCATGTGTGTCAATTTTTACCTCTCTATCTACATTATTCCGTGATTTATTAAGTTTTCAAATTCATACTGACTTTTTGATCACGTGGTTGTTTTTGAGTTATTTAAAAAAACGTAAAAATTGTGCTTTTAAACGCCCATCCACGCCCGAACTCACACCTCAGAGGTCGAGACTTTTAGTATGTCTTTGATGACGGTCTTTCCTACCACTTTAGAAACATTTGCGACAACACGAATGTTTCCTTACCCGCTATTTTTCGGCCTTTGTTCATTGGACTACAGGCCACAACTCGGTTACAGAGCAAAAGACCATGGCTCCGGCCTGCTAACAATGTTTAATAAGAGGGTCCGCTTAATCTGTTTTACTTTTTTTTTAAAAAAAGGCGACCGGTTTCTCGACTTAAAGTCGCATCTTCAGGTCAAATACAGTTAAAACATAAAACTAGGGGCTCGCCAATACAACAACAACAACCCCGGCTGTCAAAATACTTCACGCAAAGCATCATGGCCCAGCCACGCCTGGCCCTATCAGGTGGTTTGATCGGCGAGGGCGGATGTCCCCCTGATGTTTTGTGTGAAGTGTTCTGACAGCCGGGGTTGTTGTTCATTATATTGGTGAGCCCTTAGTTTTATGTTTTAACTGTATTCGACGCTAAGATGCGACTTTAAGTCGAGAAACCGGTCGTCTTTTTAAAAAAAGTAAAACAGATGAAGTGGGTCCTTTTATTAAAGATGTATCATCTTAGCTGTGGATGTCTGTGAACAAAGGTTTTATGTTCTGGTAAAAATGCCAACGAAGAGGAATCTGCCAGCAGCCGTAGGCGGCAAAACCGAGAGGCGAACTAGTAACATCTTTCACCGATATTTTCCGCAAGTTAAAAGATGCATTGGGAAACTGCAAAAAAGGTGGAGCCGGCTGGTAGTGGCCAAGCGTACTAGGCCGTCTTCCAAAGAACGCGAGGCCGCTGCCTCCGGCGGTTCGAATCCCTCCTTTGTCATGTATGTTGTGTTCGTCCTTAGGTTAAGCTAGTTTGAGTTACATTAGTTAGCTGTAGACTCCTGATGACGTACGATGCTCCGTGCTGGGCTACGCCATCTGCAGCTCATACAGAACTAGGTACTACGCATCATAAGCAACGCTCCACGATACATACGCACCGTGGATCTTCACAATGAATAGAGCGCCTCTCGGTGGTATTCAAGAAACTCGCCACACGACTGTACAAAAACTCGAGACACTCGAACAATCCCTTTGTACTACGCTTGTGGAACTACGATCACAACCATAGGTGGAAACATAAACGATCCAAAACACTTCTCCTCAGAGTCTAACCACCTACGGTCATAGGGACCACCAACTCGCAAACACGATGAATATGGCGAACCCCTGCAGAACAGCAAACTGACTGGCAATGCCAGCTGAGCTCACAGCCGACCAACAGGCAAGGCAGGAAAACCATATTCAACACACTGAAAACAAACAAACCTATACAGTCCCACATATTTAGCCAGTTCTATGACCGAACTGTCTAACTATCATGACAAACTTGGCTATGTTTACAGGTATCCTGCCGCAGCCGACTCAGGAAACTTCACAGGAGATTAGCTGCAGCAGAACCTCGCATCAACCGGACTGATTCTTTATGACAAACCTAGCAAAGTTAATGATACCGAGATATATCCTTTACTACTAACATTGCCAAACCTTGCATGATCTGTCGCAGATAGCATACCGCTACTGCCCTTGCAACCTCCCTTGGCTCTTGCCTTGGCACTTTCCTTCCTCTGCCCACACGTACGGATAACATCGCGGTTCCCACATCCTGTGATCCACCTTAGCAAACTAACCAAATGCGGAGGTGACAGTAGAACTTTTGTGATGGTCACCACGTTGGTGTGGGCGTGGAGGGGCCCCATCCTTTGCTGAGCTGTAGATCGTCACTAGATAACCATAGCAGTTGGAAAGCTAGGTAGAATAAATAAAAAAATGGGGGGAGGTGTACGCCTTGCTGCGAAGTGCGCGTCATTAGCACAGTGTTATCCATAGCACAAGTTAAAGTAATTTGTAAGTCTGGTCCCATACCTTTACAAATATTTAAACATTTGAGAAAAGATGAAGAACATTTCTAGCTACAGTACACACGGAACGAAGACACGACTAATGCTGATATTAGTGTCTTGGTAATAAAGCCATGGTCCAGGGCATAATCGTTGCCAGCAATAATTCAACTGCCAGCCGTGAAACACTGCATTGAAAGAAGCGGGGGTTGTTTTGTATGTTTTTCATGCTGCCCGGCCTCGCGAAGCTCTTTGTACAGCTCTGGTCTGGACACGTGTAGTTGCAGGCATTGCTGCGAGGCTCAGTATGGGGTGTGGAGGGTAGCGCCTCCTGCTGGGTATGCTGGCTGGCAGAAGGGGTGACTTGTGACACTGCCACTTGCCGCCACCCCTGTGATATGTAGCGGCTAGTTAGGGGCAGTTCCGCCAGCTGGCTCCACTGTCCCCGCCCACCGCACACACCCCAATTCTCAGCTGCCGACTGCTAGAGCAGGGTGGGGATCTGGGGTGAGGAGTCACAGTTCGTCTCACCCCCTCCCCCAAGTATAATTTGCCGTTACCCCCAATATTTTAATGTGCCAGATGCCTGGAGTTATATGATGAGACTATAAAGTATGTAACCAGTTTCATATAATAACTACAGTACCAAGCAGTGGTAGCGGTGTTTCACATTGCACGAAACAATTAGCCGAAAAGATGGCATATCGGAAATATTGGCCTCAACAGGACGAACTAAAATGGTGCGACATCATCCTGTCGGTCTATGGAGTGGAGACAACATTACGACAACTGAGAAAGTGGTAAACACAGAAAGTTACTGCACTGGGGGCTGGTGTTGACTTGTATTTACTCTACCAAACGAATTACACAAGCAGTTTGGGTCCGGTAGAGTAGTGAGCAAGCAAAACCAACGCGACTTATCTGAAGCTATCGCATGGAGAGCCATGGGAAGGTTGGAAGCTGGACAGACACAGAGGGAGGTGGCTGCAGCTATTGAAGTGTCCCAAAGTCTAATACCTAGGACCTGGACGCGATCTCAACCAAGGCAAGGCCCGTCGAGACAGGGGCAACGCACCATCAACCCAGCAACAGGATGCGCAGTATCAACCGAAATCGAAAATGTTCAAATGTTTGTATAGCTTATGGGACTTAACTACGGGGTAATCAGTCCCTAAACGTACAAAATACTTATGAACTAGGACGGCACAAATATCCATGCCCGAGGCGGGATTCGAACCCCCGACAGTAGTGGCCGTGCATACCGTGACTGGAGCGCCTCAGTCCCCTCGGCCACAGCGGCCGGCAAACCGAAATCGCCTTCGGAAATGTGACCTCTGTGCACGGATGACTAAGTTGGTCGCGGCGGAGCGGCCGATCGCATTGAGGCGCTATGCTACGATGCGCGAGGCCGTTCCCAGTTGGGGGTTCGAATAGCCCCCTCAGACATCGATGTTTGTGTCGTCTTTAGTATCATTCATAAGTAGTTTGTAAGTTTAGGGACTGATGACCCGCAGTTAAACTTAACAAACATTTGAACATTTGATTGTTGTGTGTCTCATTAAAACTGAGACACCGGTTACGCCGTAGAAACTGGTCGGAGTTACTTCAGGATTGGAGTCGTAACGAATGGCACCAGGTTCTGCTCACAGATGAGTCAAGATTTTGTGTTCAGCCGGACATTCGTCGTTTCCTCGCCTGGAGAGAACGAGAAACTCGAGAAAACTGCTTATGTACATGAAACATCACTATATCATACTGGTGGACGAATGGCGTGGACAGGAGTCAGTATTGGCGGACGTGCGGACCGCTATGTCCTTTAAAATAGCGGTTTGGCTGCCTGGAGGTATGGAGCCGAGATTCTTCGACCTTTTGCTGAGCGCAACGCTGCTGCCATGTGAGATGTGTTCCTTCTGGTGGAATATAACGCTCATCCTCAGACACTGGTGGACAATATGCTTCAAGCTGAGGGAACTGATCGAATGGAGTGACCAGCTTGTTCACCAGACTTAAACCCGATTGAGCATGTCTGGGATGCAATTGGCAGATACAATGCAGCCGGACCAGCACCTCCAACAAAGGTTGCAGAGCTGGACATTGCACGCATAGTCGAATGGTCAAATATCAGTCAAGAGCTGATTGATAAACTCGTACTGTCCATGCCGCGTAGGTGTGTAACTGTACTGGCCGTATGAGATGATCATGCAACATATTAGAGGGCAACGAGAAAGACTTTCACTATTATGGTTGCCCCATTTATCCTCGCTGTAAGTTCAAAATCGATCAAATGTTTGTACAGCTTATGGGACTTAACTACGGGGTCATCAGTCACTAAACTTACAAACTACTTATGAACTAGCTAATACTAAGGACGGCACAAATATCCATTCCCGAGGGGGGATTCGAAGCCCCGACCGTAGTGGCCGTGCAGACCGTGACTGGAGCGCCTCAGTCCCCTCGGCCACCGCGGCCGGCTCGCTGTAAGTAAACTCCATGAAAACGTCAAGTAAACCATTGAGATAGCTAAACATCGTACTGCATCCCACACAAATTAAAGTTGTAACAAATGTTTGAATAAAACACGTTACTATATGGACATTGTGTATGGTATCTCACCTGACCCCCTAATTTATTAGCATAACTTGCAAGAAAATGCAACTCCCAAACAAACTGCCATATTCATTTGACAATTTCAATAGTCGTGAAACCGATGCAAGAAGAATCGTACTATCAAGTTGTCGTAACTTTCACAACACAATAGCATGTTTGTCAATTTTAGATCCTTTCAGAAAACACTGTGTTTCTATCATTATTTTCTTAGTGAGTGTCCTTGCCTGTATTCTGTCATTTACTATTAGCAACGTGTCGCTTTCAAAAACGCGCTCACGTGGGCTACCCTTCAAATCTATTGGTGGCAATTTCAAAGTAGCGTCTGAACGACTGTGGAGGAATGACAGTTCACTCTTCATCAAGAGTCCAAATCAGAAGACGGTACTGGCACCTGGAGCGAAGTTGAAGTTCTACGTTCGTCGAGGTCATACCGTTAGGGTTCTATTAGTTCAAATGTCTGTTAACCTTAAGGGACTTAACTGCGGGGTCATCAGTCCCTAAACGTACAAACTACTTATGAACTACCTTATACTAAAGACTACACAAACATTCATGCCCGAGTGGGGATTCTAACCCCCGAACGTAGAGGTCGTGCAGACTGTGACTGGCGCACCGTAGACCGCTCGGCCACTGCGGACGGCGTTCTATTAGTAAGTTTTAAAACAATCCAACAAACGCCTTGAAATAACAGAGATAGGAAGTCCATATTCGCGGGACATTTGCATTAGTACCCTCAGCAGAAATGATTACCATGTAAACCATGGCGACCCTCGGAATTCAAGGTCAACATCGATATTGCGATGCAACGCCACATAGTTGTAAAATATGCCGTAGTCTTTTTTTGTGGCTGAAAACCGAAGCTAATCAATCAAGTGTGACTTTAGCAGACGTATGCATGCACCGTACTGTCAAATCAGTGAGTTTGAAGAAAGGCGCATTTTGAAATGCTTCCTATTTTTGTTGTCGGAAATGAATTCGTCTTCTCCTTTTTCAGTCTGTACAATGTCCGAGAAGTAAATTAAATTGGTCCGAATACCCCGGCTCCGACCAAGGTTTTCGGGAGGCTTCCTTTTGTTCTAAGGAGTATGCAGGGACTGGTTAGACCCCTCCCTCTTGGGATCCCCTTTGTCCCACTATCAGATTGTCTGAATCAAATGGTCACGGAACATTACAATCGTAGTGTACTACGAGGAGAGAATTTGACTCGGAAGGGAAGCGTGCCTGGATAGCCTAATTAGTTAAGGTGACCGCTGACCCAAAGCGGGAAATCCGGGTTCGAATCCAATCCCGATCCAACACAAATTTTTAACTTTTCCATTGGATTTATTTCAGTGCCCTGAAACGATCGAAATGTTTAAATATTTTCAATTTGTGTCTGATAATAGGCTGAATAAAGCCGCGAGGGAATGGCCGTGCGCTATAAGGCTCCTTGCATGCAGTGATATATTTAGACACTGTCTGCAGGCTGTGTTGCGAACAGAAAAACTAGTTACAAAGTAAGAAACTAAAACGTCATAACAGATGCTGAACAGCACAAAGGAAGTAAGCAATAATAATTTTTACGTTTCATCATTGTGTGGGAGTTGTCAGGGAGAAGAAGTTTGGTAACGAATTGAAATTATATGTGAGGTTTACTGAAAGTGGCAAAGAGTTATTTTCGAATAAAGGATAAAGCTGGAATATTTGAGCGCTGTCGGCTGCAAGAGAGACACACAGTTTCTATTTGTAATACTTGTCTTATCATGTTAAACTCAAGATACGATTTTACCTCTTAATGATATCATTTAACTTTTTTAATTTTCTGGATCATCATCTCAGCCTTTTCCCATGTCATGTGGGGCCGGCGTTGCTTTGCTGGATCCTTCTCTTCCACAAACGTCTATCCAGTGCTTCTCCTCTGAGCCATCCTACTCCCGTAAGTCCCCTGCTACCTTGTCTTTCCATCTCAGTTTCGGTCTTTCTCTTTTCCTTGATCCCTCTTCTCTGCACATGTCTATACCATCTTAGTCTACATTCTTGGTTCTTCTTTCCTATGGGCCCCACTTTCACTGTTCCCCTGATGTACTCATTCCTTATTCTATCCTTTCGTGTAATTCCACTCATCCACCTTAACATTCTCAGTTCTGACTTCCATCTTTTTCTCTTGTGCTTCTTGTAATTGGCCAAGTTTCTGCACTATACAGAATCGCAGGCCTCACCACATACTTGTAAAGCTTTCCTTTCATTCTACAGCTAACCTTCTTATCTCACAGTACTCCGCTCAGATTCCTCCAGTTCATTCCTCTATTTATTTATCCTGAGCTGTATTTCAGCCTCCAGTCCTGTATCACTTTGCATGTAAAAGCCCAGGTATTCAAATTTCTTAACCAGCGTCGGTTGTTCTTGTAGGTTAATACGTATATGGATATTTGGCGTCCTTTGTATACATAAACTCTGTTTTCATCCGCTATTTCTCATTCCCTTTTCCTCTAGAGCTTTTGTCCACTATTCAAACTCGTCTTGAAGTGCCTCCTGGGAGGGTTCACAGATTACATCATCAGCAAACATCATTTTAACCCTCTTAAATTTTGTCTCATTTCTGTCATCTTTTACATCTGAGGTGATCGTAAAAGCACAGGTACCTCATATGGGGACCAATAATGAATGTCTCCTAGACGGCAGTGTAATAGTTGCGCTGACAAAGAAATGGAAGTAGAGATTACAAGAAAGAGTAGAGGCAGGCCTTCAGATGAAAGCACATTGTTGTCTGTACATAGAAAAATAAAGAAAGCCTTCATTGGGTACCCTACGAATTACGCCCCGATGGGATATAACACTGGTTAGTCAAGTTAGGTGATCCCATTGCCAAGAGGTGTCATTATCAGGACTACCGACGGAAAACAAGTCACATCTGAGAAAAGTGTAAATTTGTTGTATGCCCTGAGTGTCTGCCTCAATTTCATTGTATGAGATACAGAAAATAGTGCACCCTCTTCATGTATTCTTTGATATTATTAGTAGATGTTCCGTGTGAAATGTAGCAGTTTTCGTACTCACTTTCCTCGTTTGAGGACACCTCCCTATTGGTCTATGAAACAATTGTTTTAGATAAATTATGATGAATTCTGCACAAGATAGGTCTTCAGTTACCAAATAATGTAACAGAAATTTGGTTCATTGTCGGGTTGATAATTCGTGCATGAGACGGTTAATTCGCTCAGTAATCATGAGAAATATTTGAAACTAGCTGAAAATCCGGCGTTGCCCATTAATTTATTACTGCTATTTTTCAGCTAGATATTCATTTGTATAAGGTCTGTAAGACCTCTTTGGAATACAATAAGTAGTATAGAAGTAATAGATTAAAACTTGGTGCATGATGGGCCGGTTTTCCATGAACATTACTGGTTATGTGCTCACATCTCGTGAACTACGTGTCGTACTGTGATAAAATTTAGAAGGTACATTCAACTACATGTGTGTATACTGTATGCAAAATTTCCTGCGGCTACAATCTGTAGTGTAGAAATTATCAATTGTAACGTCATACCGAATGCCTTAGTTTTGCTCTTTAAACAGCGGAAAAGTAGTAAGCGAGAAACTTTTTTCCTTTCATCATTTTGCTATGGTTGTCAGCGAGAAAATGTTTAGTGAAGGTTTGAAATTATTTTTAAAGTTTGTTGCAAGTCACTAAGTAATGTCATTCTCATGCAGCGTATTTATAAAGTCTCGCCGCATTATATACATTTTTTGCGATTTCTATTGGTTATGACGTAATATCTTTTGAACCATGTGCGGTATGTGATTTTTAACCATGCAGCCATTGTTACCTCACGATAAGGAATGTGTGTACCAAATTTGGTTGAAATAGGTCCAATGGTTTAGGAGAAAATGAGCAGCATTGTCGCAAAATGCAGCAGTTTTTCGCGCATCTCATTGTTTATGACGTCATATCTTGAGAACTATATATCGTATATGATTCTTACACTTACGGCGACCGTCCTCGTGGATTGAAGCTTACGTGTACAAAATTTCATAAAGATTGGAACAAAACTGTAGATTTGTATGCAACGCGTACAAATATAAGGACACTCTGTTTTATATATTAGAAGAAGATCAAACTTGGTTGCCCCTGGAAGCAGTCACCAGCGTCTAAATTTAGGACGGACGCTAAAGTAAGGATTTGACGTTGTAGGTAAGTACGTAGCAGCAAAAAACCTTTTGACGCTCGCTCAGGATATTTGCTTACAGCGAACGCAATTTACTGCCCGAATGCGTTGTTTCACACGCGTGACCGATTTCGTGTAAAGAGCGTGCCGCGGAGTAAAGAAACGTAGGCGGCTCGTCCATTCTTTGAAAGCACAAGATGAAACACGGCGCTCTGACAAACCGCCAAACATTAGGCACTCGGAATGGGCCGTTCCGTAACTGCGCCGCGGTGTGTTCGTCTCGCCGGCGCGAAAGGCACAAATGGGAGTGCGAGGGGCTTTGTGCTGGCGCAGAGGCGCACACAATGGGGGTCCTAAGTGGGGGGAGCGCGGACACCTGAAAGCCTGGCCGCTGATGGCACGTTCACGCCTGCCAGCGTCAAAGGCGTGCGAGGAGCCGCGGAAGTGCGAATTATGAGATCTGGCGGGGGGCTGTGGCGGCTGCGAGCTGCCGTAGGAGGGAAGGAGAGGGAGGCCAAATAGCCGGCTGTTGTGCCAGGGGGAGCAGGAGGGTGGTGACGGATCGCCGGCGCCGTTACGTGGGCGGGAGCGACGAGGGGGCGGCTACCCCAGCTGCGACCACCCGGCAGTCTCTGCAGAGGCAACCGCCGACACGCTTGCGACTTGTGCCTCTTGGGGCTCTTTTCTTAACCCTTTAATGCACCACATTTTAAGCTATAATAACTACCACTAGTAATGTATAGTGCTGTAACACACAGACTTTTGAGGGCACACAATGCGCTGCCGCAACGGCTGTGCCATAAAATAAATAAAATTATATAAAAAACATCATCATCATCATTAGAGACTAATTATGCCTTTCAGCGTTCAGTCTGGAGCATAGTGGAAGACTCTGCAGGAGAGACGCTCTGTCGCACGGTACGGGCTTTTCGAAGTTTCGAGAACATACCTTTACCGAGGAGTCTAGCAGTATATTGCTCCCTCCTACGTATATTTCGCGAAGAGACCGTGAGGATAAAATCAGAGAGATTAGAGCCCACACAGAGGCATACCGACAATCCTTCTTTCCGCGAACAATACGTTACTGGAATAGGAGGGAAAATCGATAGTGGTACTCAAGGTATCCTCCGCCACACACCGTCAGGTGGCTTGCGGAGTATGGCTGTACATGTAGATAGTACCTCTAAAAAAATTCCTCCATGATCCCCTATTCCATGCTAATATTGATACCTCGTCTGACGTTATGCCTTTTACTTCAAAATCATTCTGAACCGAATCTAAGTACTTTCTTAGATTAAAAACAAAATTAATCATCTAAAATCGTAGATCTAAGCAATATACACTCAAAGTTCGTTACGAATGTCTAGGAAAATTACTCATCTCATAATAAATAGTATCACAGGAAAAACGTTTTCTCCGTATTGACTTTCGTTACTGAGTTCGTATCTATACGGTTGATACGAAAAGGAAATGTATGCATGAGCAAGCTCGTATCGTTGCGGTATATGCGAGTAACGAAATGTGTTCATGAGTAAGTTCGTATCGATACGGTAGATGCGAGTAACGATTTGTATTCATGAGTAACGATTCAGTACTTCGTATTGCCGGCCGCGGTAGCCGAGGGGACTGAGGCGCTCCAGTCACGGTCTGCACGGCCACGACGGTCGGGAGTTCGAATCCCCCCTCGGGCTTGGATATTTGTGTCGTCCTTAGTATAAGGTAGTTGATAAGTAGTTTGTAAGTTTAGGGACTGATGACCCCGTAGTTAAGGCCCATAAGCTTAACAAACATTTGAACATTTTGAGTACTTTGTATCAGCCAAAGTATTCTTAGATTATAAATAATATAAAATAATATAAAAAACAGAGTAAAATAAAATTAATCATGTTATTCCGACTAGTGAAGGGCAGTTCTTATCATTTCACTGTTTCGAAACACACGGAGCATCCGAGTGTAGTGAGTCGACTCACTGTTTCGGCACACGAAACATCTGGCGTGCTGCAGAGTGCTACGCCGCGCTAACTTTCCAGATTCGCGTGAACCGTGACAGCTGCAGTGAGTCGACTCGCTGCTTGGGCACTCAAAAGTAGAGCTGCAGCAATCCGTATGTATTCGTTACTGAGTAACGAATACTTTGGCTGATACGAAGTACTCAATCGTTACTCATGAATACAAATCGTTACTCGCATCTACCGTATCGATACTAACTTACTCATGAACACATTTCGTTACTCGCATATACCGTATCGATATGAACTTGCTCATAGCAATACGAACTCAGTAACGAAAATAAATACGGAGAAAGCGTTTTTCCTGTGATACTATTTATTATGAGATGAGTAATTTACATCCGTAACGAACTTTAAGTGCATATTGCATAGATCTACGATTTTAGATGATTAACTTTGCTTTTAATCATTTTAGATTAGACTTCTTGGCCTGTGTTTGTAGGTTAATTCTCGATGCGCTGAAGTCCACTTTTAACGCAAATTTTATTGTATTTTTTTTACCTGTAAAGGTTTCAGTTTAATGGTTAATTGTTTGCTTTTCATCTTGTCTACTTTAAAAATGTTTTGTAAAATGTACTCAAAAGTTATAATCTACATATTTTCATTCATGACGGTTCAGACATTCCAAGACTTCAAGTAAAGTGGGGGAACAGTGCTTAAAATGGAGGTCGTGGATGGGCCTCGCTAATTTTGATCAGTTTGTATGACACTTTTATTTTAATCAGGTGGGAAATGGACCTTACTGATCTTTTCCTCAGTAGTATAATTGCCTCAAAAAGCAGGCATGCAGTATCTACGTGGCAAATTTCAATGTTAAAGTAGTATTAATAGTTAACATTTTTTTCACGGTTTCAAAGTCAGTGTAGCGGCCGTATTTCTTTGTGGCACTAGTAACGAGAGTAACGAGTAACGATACGTTTGTAACGAGTACTGTTTCTTTAAGTAATTGATATATACGGATACGTATCTTTTCGTTACTCTCACAGCTCTACCCAAAACATGTGACGTGCCGCAGCCCTGCGCCCTGCTACCTCCTCTAATTCGCGTTGAGCCGAGAAATCTGCAGGACACGGCACAGTAGCGCGATACAGCAAAGACGAAGCAGCTATGGAATATCAACGGAGTTTTAATACGTTATTCACTAGACTGAATTGCACGGCACAGGGTTCGTTTGCTACTACGATTTTACAATCATGTGAAAGCAAACCCCTATATACTAAGTTACTCGCTTTTTCATACAAACATTGTAACAAGGGAAGCACAAAATACTAATGTTCAAATGTCAGATGGCGCGTGATTCTGGTTTTGTAACAGCTACGGTGACGAGTGAGAGGTACGCCGATATGTTATAGAATAGCATTATCCCCAGCCTGGCTGATAAACACCTGCTGGAACGTACGATTTTTATGCAGGATGGCGATCCACCCCATATTCCTAGACGCGTGAAAGATCTCTTGTGCGCGTCGTTTGGTGATGATCGTGTTCTCAGCCGCCACTTTCGTCACGCTTGGCCTTCCAGGTCCCCAGATCTCAGCCCGTACGATTATTGGCTTAGGGGTTAACTGAAGTCGCAATTGTATCGTGATCGACCGACATCTCTAGGGATGCTGAAAGGCAACATCCGACGCCAATGTTTCACCTTAACTCCGGACATGCTTTACAGTGCTGCTCACAACATTATTCGTGGACTACAGCTATTGTTGAGGAATGATGGTGAACATATTGAGAATGTCCTGTAAAGAGCATCATCTTTGCTTTGTCTTAATTTGTTATGCAAATTATTGCTTTTCTGATGAGATGAAGCGCCATCTTTCGGAAATTTTTGAATTATTATTTGTACTAATAAAGCCCCATGCCATTCCAAGCATGCATGTCAATTTTTACCTCTCTATCTACATTATTCCGTGATTTATTAAGTTTTCAAACTTATACTGACTTTTTTATCACCCGGTATCTAAAAGTATGATCTGCTTTTATGTTAACGCTGTATGTAAACGATACGAAAAATAAATAAATAAAATAACTGCTACCGCAACTTTCACCAGACGTAAATGGCTGCACAGATCTCAGGTACATCTTAGACAGAAAATGACATACTTTGCCTTTGGAATCACTGACACAGCTGTATTACGGGCCTGGGGGGTCGCCGGACACTTTTATTCGGAAAGGGGGCCGTGGGTTTAAAAAGGTTGGAAAACACTGATTTAGGGATATCACGGAAAATCTGAATATACATCTACATCTACATGGGATACTCTGCAAATCACATTTAAGTGCCTGGCAGAGGGTTCATCGAACCACCATTATACTATTTATCTCCCATTCCATTCTCGAATAGCGCCCGGAAAGAAACAACACCTGAATCTCTCCGTTCGAGCTCTGATTTCTCGTATTTTATTCTGATGATCTTTTCTACCTATGTAAGTGGGAGTCAACAATATACTTTCGCATTCGGAGGAGAATGCTGGCGATTGGAGTTTCGTAAGTAGCCCACGATAAGCGCCGTTGTTGTAATGATTCCCATCCCAGATCCTGTATCATTTCCGTAATGCTTTCTCCACTGTATCGTGACAATATGAAACGAGCTGCCTTTCTTTGGACTCTTTCGATGTCCTCCGTCAAACCCACCTGATAAGGATCCCACACTGGGCAGCAATACTCCAAGAATGGACGGACATGCGTAATGTATGCAGTTTCTTTTGTAGTTCTGTTGCATCTTTTAAGGGTTCTGCCAATAAACGCAGTCTTTGGTTCGCCTTTCCCACGACATTATCTACATGTTCTTTCCAATTTAAGTCTGAAGTAATAGTAATTCCTAGGTATTTTGTGGAGTTTACGGCCTTCACTTTTGATTGATTTATCTTGTAAACAAAGTTTAGCGGATTTCTTTTCGCACTCATGTGAACGACTTCACATTTCTCATTATTTAGGTCAACTGCCAATTTTTACACCGTACTGATATCTTATTCAGATCGTTCTGCAGTTGGTTTTAATCTTCAGTTAATTTTACTAGACGGAAAATGACGCCGTCATCTGCAAAGAATCTAAGAGAGCTACTTAGATTTCCCCCTAAATCGTTTATCTACATCTACATCTACATAGATACTCTGCAAATCACAGGCCGAGGAGACTGAAGCGCTTCAGTCACGGTCTGCACGGCCACTACGGTCGGGGGTTCGAATCCCCCCTCGGGCATGGATATTTGTGCCATCCTTAGTTGTAGGTACTTCATAGGTAGTTTGTAAGTTTAGGGACTGATGACCCCGTAGTTGAATCCCTTAAGCTTAACAAACATTTGAACATTATTGCAAATCACATTTAAGTGCCTGGCGGAGGGTTCATTAACCACTTTCATAACTTTTCTCTACCGTTCCATTCTCTAATAGCGCGCGGGAAGAAAGAACACCTAAATCGTTCTGTTTTCGATCTGATTTCTCTTATTTTATTGGGATGGTCATGTCTCTCTAAGTAGGTGGGTGCTAGCAAAATATTTTCACATTCAGAAGTGAAACTCGGTGATTGAAACTTCGCAAACAGATCACGCCGCAATGAATAATGTCTTTCTTTTAATGATTTCCACCCCAATTCGTGCAACATTTCCGTGACGCTCCCCCCCCCCCCCCCCCCCGTAACGTGATAAAAAAACTAAACGAGCTGTCCTTCTTTGAACCTTCTCAATATCTTCCGTCAGTCCCATCTGGTGAGGGTCCCACAAGGGGCAACAGTACTACAGGAGAGGACCCACAAGTGTGATGTAGGCAGTCTCTTTGGTGGAGTTGGTGCATCTTCGAAGCGTTCTGCCAATGAAACGTAACCTTTGGTTCGCCTTCCCCACAATATTTTCTATGTATTCTCTCCAGTCAAAGTTGTTCGTAATAGTAACTCCTAGGTAGAATTTACGACCTTAAGGTTTGACTGATTTATCGCGTAATTGAAGTTCAGTGGATTTCTTTTAGTGGTCATGTGTATTACTTCACACTTTTGTTTATTTAGTGTCAATTGGCAATTTTCGCACCAAGTAGAAATTTTGTCTAAATCGCTTTGCAGTTGCTTTTGATCCTCTGTTGACTTGTAAATAAGGAAGATCAGAGGACCAATAACACTACCCTGTGGAACGCCCGATATCACCTCTGTTTTAGTCGATGCCTTACCATCGATTACTACGAACCGTGTCCTCTCTGACAGGAAATCCCCTATCCAATCGCAAATTTGTGGCGATATACCATAACCACCAATCAACATGACCGAGGCCGATTTGAACCACCGTCCTTCCAAATGAGAGTTCCGTGTGTTACCACTGCGCCAACTCTCTAGGTAAGAATATGTTGTATACTGCATGGTGTTCACATCATCTTGTCTACCTTGTGTGCTTAAGATCTCTGTTAGACATCATTAAGCTTTCCTACAATATCTCGCGTACACGATTTCTGAGGGGTCGTCAGATGTCTATCTCTCGCGACGCAGTCCGCTGATCCCCGCTGGCCGTTGATTGGCCGTGGACAGCCGCTGCAGGCTGTTAGCCAGCTGGCGCCATTACTCAGCCCGGCGGTGATTTAGTGGCGCCAGCGCCAGCGCGACGCTACGCCCACCCACGCGCGCCGCCTCTCGCCCTGCAGGGCCCTTCTCAGCCCTTCCCTTCCCTTCCCTTCCTCTCGGCATTCCTTGGGACCTTCCGGCCGACACGGTGAGGAATGGGCGCACATTAGCGGCCCAGTCTCCCGGCTCACAGCTCCGAGTGTATCCCCCCTATACACTCACACCTGTTTATCACTGCAGCTTTTCCTGTGGCCCGTGTTGTTACTCTTGTTACAAGAGTCTAATAGTAGAAGGTGAAGTTATTTATACGGGTCTCCAACACGTTGTCGGCTTACTTCATACGAAAGGGCAAGTTCAACAATAAAAAGGAAGGTACCCAGTAATCAGAATAAAATAACATATACATCCCCTAAAAAACATAGTCTTACATCTCGAATATTGGAAAGGTATAAGAACATTTCAACGTAGCGCACACCTTATGAGCATCTGTGTTGAACACTGACTTTCTGATTTAACTGTGCACGTAGAAGGCACCCAAATGAAGTAGTCAAGAAAACCGAGACAGGTTCCTTGAATCGCTTTGTAACTGAGCACGCTGTTCAAATTACTGTTAAATTGCGTCTGTAGAGTTTCCTTCTCAATGTAGCCGTGTAGTAGGATGTGTAGGACTTTTCTGAGGCAAATACTCTAACATAAGCTCCCTGTCAGCGACCAGTTTCCCGTCCACCGCGTTGTTATCATCGCTACTTTGCTACAGACGCACTGCAAGTCTGCCTTTTCCATTTTGTGTCCTTGGTGTTATCCATATGGAAATTCCATGGACGATCATGGTAGAAAAAATAATAGGGAATAATATATACATCGGTCGCACAGTGGTAGAGTGCCAAACTACAAATACGAAGTTCGCGGGTTCGATCCCCGCCAGATCCCTAGGATTTTTATCTGCAACTTCCCACTTCTTTCACCTCTGGTACTATTGCTCATGAGAAAAATACCGAGTAGCACCGTGGTTCGGAACCCACGTTAAACTGTAGGTCCCACTATAACTGGCTGGGTAAGTTAGTTCGAAGGTCGAAGGAAGGCAACGGCATACCACCTCCAAACAGGACCATGCCTAGTAAAGCACTGTAGTGTTCAAACCAATATTCGAATTGTTTTCTTAGCAGAAAATATATATATATATATATATATATATATATATATATATATGGCGTCTGTTCTTTCGGACATGTCCGAAATAACAGACGCCACGTATATATAACTTAGAGAAATGCCGATGACAGTCAGTGGTCCTTTCTTCAGTGCGGAGGCACTAATAGGCCGTTACTCTTACGGGAATTACTTTGCAATAACTACGAGTTTGAGTTCTAGTGGACAGGGTAGAGTTGAAAATTTGTATATGACAGGAGGCATACTTGAGCACTTCAGTGCAGGTGTGGGGTAGTGGCCACTGTGTCTCCAGTGGTGTAGTGGTCAACACAACTACCTACAAAGCAGGAGATCCGGGTTCGAGTCCGGGCTGGGTACACATTTTCATCTTAAACCATTCGCAGTTAATGTCATACATTCTGTGAAAATAAAATATCTGCTCTGACGTTTAATTTCGAACCTCAAACCAATCAGATAACCTTAATGTTTTTGCAAGCAACTTTGCGAGATACTCATCAAGTATTTGGCAATGTTAGGCCACCTTTCAGTAATGTAAGCTGCGTATATGTCATTTGCTGTAGCCGCGGCGGAGCGGTCGAGCGCATTGGGGCGCTATGCTGCGATGCGCAAGGCCGTTCGCCGTCGGCGGTTCGAATCACATGGATGTTTGTGTCGTCTTTAGTATAAGGTAGTTCGTAAGTAGTTTGTAAGTTTACGGACAGATGACCCCGCAGTTAAATCCCATAAGCGTAACAAACACTTGAACATTGAAAGGTTCAGGCTTATTTTGGACAGCATCAGAAAATTATCAGACATTTCCCCTGGAGAGAACCAGAAGAGAGTGACGACCATATTTACAGCTACAACACCGCAGAAGTACTCGGAGGATTTTTTTTGGGTTAAGAATGGATAACATTCTGGGGAAGACTGTAAAATACTTAGAAATTTGTTCATGAAGTATTGTAGCTGTTCTCAAAGCCAATGGTGGGCAAACCCCTTACCAATAAATAAATATTGTGTCTGTGTTAGGTGTTAATATTAATTTGTCCATCCTTTGTTTCTTTATTATCCGCAAGGGTACTTTTTGTATCAGGGTAACTTCCTCAATTGAACTGTAACCTTTGTCATTTCATCCTCACGGTCTTATGGCGAAGTATTAGTAGGAGGAAACAAGATACTGGATGACGTTTTGAACATTTATTTCTTTCTGTTCTAACTTTGTTCCTCCTATTTGGCACTCAATCTGTTTAAATGTAGCTCTCCTCCAAACTTGTGGATGTCTCTCTTTTTTGACTGTACTGTATCTCATTACTCCACTACATCTACATCTACACTCTGCAAATCACATTCAAGTGCCTGGCAGAGGGTTCATTAACCACTTTCATAACTTTTCTCTACCGTTCCATTCTCTAATAGCGCGCGGGGAGAAAGAACACCTAAATCGTTCCGTTTTCGATCTGATTCCTCTTATTTTATTGGGATGGTCATGTCTCCCTAAGTAGGTGGGTGCTAGCAAAATATTTTCACATTCAGAACTAAAAGTCGGTGATTGAAACTTCGCAAACAGATCAAGCCGCAATGAATAACGTCTTTCTTTTAATAATTTCCATCCCAATTCGTGCAACATTTCCGTGACGCTTCCCCCCCCCCCCCCCCCCGTAACGTGATGAAACAAAACGAGCTGCCCTTCTCTGAACCTTCTCAATGTCTTCCGTCAGTCCCACCTGGTGAGGGTCCCACAAGGGGCAACAGTACTCCAGGAGAGGACGCACAAGTGTGATGTAGGCAGTATCTTTGGTGAAGCTGGTGCATCTTCGAAGCGTTCTGCCGATGAAACGTAACCTTTGGTTCGCCTTCCCCACAATATTTTCTATGTATTCTCTCCAGTCAAAGTTGTTCGTAATTGTAACTCCTAGGCATTTGGTAGAATCTACGACCTTAAGGTCTGGCTGATTTATCGCGTAATTAAAGTTTCTTTTAGTGGTCATGTGTATTACTTCACACTTTTCTTTATTTAGTGTCAATTGCCAATTTTCGCACCATGCAGAAATTTTGTCTAAATCGCTTTGCAGTTGCTTTTGATCCTCAATTGACTTCACTAACCGATAAATGACAGCATCATCCGCGAACAGGCTAAGGGAGCTATTCAGATTGTCTCCTAAACCGTTGATAAACACGAGGAAGAGTAGGAGACCTATAACGCTTTCCTGTGGAACGCCAGATATCACTTCTGTTTTACTCGATGACTTACCGTCAATTACAACGAACTGTGTTCTTTCTGATAGGAAATCGTGAATCCAATCGCACAATTGGGGAGATATTCCATAAGCACGCAATTTCATAAGAAGCCGCTTGTGGGGTACAGTGTCAAAATCCTTCCTGAAATCCAGAAATACGGAATCGATTTGAGATCCCTTGTCGATGGCACTTAACACTTCATGTGAATAAAGGGCAAGCTGAGTTTCGCAAGAGTGATACTTTCTGAATCCGTGTTGACTACTGGTTAATAGGTCGTTCTCTTCGAGGTAGTTCATTATATTCTAACGAAGTATATGTTCCAAAATCCTACTGCAAATCGACGTCAATGGGATAGACCTGTAATTTTGGGGATCACTCCTATTGCCTTTCTTGAATATTGGAGCAACTTGGGCAACTTTCCAGTCTTTGGGTACAGATCTTTCGCTGAGTGATGGGTTGTAAATTATAGCTAAGTTACGGAGCTATTGCATCAGCATACTCTGAGAGGAATCTAGTTGGTATACAATCTGGCCCGGAAGATTTATTTTTGTTTAGTGACTTAAGTTGTTTTACTACTCCAGGAACATCCACTATTAAGTTTCGCATGCTGGCAGCTGTTCTTGGATTGAATACTGGAGTGTTCACTTCGTCTTCTTTGGTGAAAGAATTTCGGAAAGCCGTGTTTAGTAATTCTGCCTTGGCAGTACTGTCATCGGTAGTATTACCATTGCTATCGCGTAGTGAATGTATTGTTTGTGTTTTGCCGCTAGTGTACTTCACATATGACCAGAATTTCTTTGGATTTTCTGCAGTATTACGAGACAGGATTTCGTTGTGGTAACTACTATAGGCTTCTCGCATTGAAGTCGGCGCTAGGTTGCGAATCTCAGTAAAAGATTGCCAGTCTTGTGGATTGTCAACATTTGGTCACATTAACGGAGGGAGATAGTGGGGCAGGTGGTGGTGTACTCACGGATCCTGGAGAGGGGCCCGAACACGGTCCTGGCGCCTTGCACGGTGGAGCAGTTCCAGCGGCGGTGCCGGAACTGCCACTGGCACTCGGCGAGCGCGTCGCGCGCCGCCCTGGCGATGCTGGCCACGTGGTCGGCGTGCAGCCGGCACAGGCGCTCCGCCGCGCCGCCGCCCAGCAGCGCGCACGACTCCAACTCCGCCTCCGGCGCCGCGCCCGCGCCAGCCACCGACGAAGGCCGCTGCACGCCCAGCTGGCTGCAACACACGCCAGCTGCTGCACTGCCACTGCCACTGTCTGGAGAGCCGCGCTACACAGGGGGAGCTGCCGGCGCATTAGTCGCGAACGACATAGTTAGAAAGAGCGCTCCCACAGGCGAACTAGTTCGCAGATCCCTCGGCTCTTAGTTCGTCCGCTCCTTTTCCGAAGATTGACGGGTAACAGCGAGAGGACGCGACAGCGGGCAGAATCGCGTGATTCCCTTCTGCCAGTTGCCGTCATTTCGAGCTGAGATGCAGCTCAGCTGTAGTTTTAGTAGCGGTAGCAAAAGCCAAAACGAGCGGACGAACTAATAAAAGCGACCTAATTCGAGGCCGAGCTGCGAACTAAAAGGAGAGCTACCGGTCGCGAACTAAAATATGCGCGATAGTCGCGAACTAAAATATGCGCGATACGTCGCGAACTAAAATATGCACGATAGGTCGCAAACTAAAATATGCGCGATAGGTCGCGAACTAAAAGATGAGCGGTAGGTCGCGAACTAAAAGATGAGCAATAGGTCGCGAACTAAAATATGCACGATAGATCGCGAACAAAAAGATGAGCAATGGGTCGCGAACTAAAATATACGCGATGGGTTGCGAACTAAAATATGCGCGATGGGTCGCGAACTAAAATATGCGCGATGGGTCGCGAACTAAAATATGCGCGATAGGTCGCGAACTAAAATATGCGCGATAGGTCGCGAACTAGAAGATGAGCAATGGGTCGCGAACTAAAATATACACGATAGATCGCGAACAAAAAGATGAGCAATGGGTCGCGAACTAAAATATGCGCGATAGGTCGCGAACTAAAAGATGAGCGGTAGGTCGCGAACTAAAAGATGAGCAATAGGTCGCGAACTAAAATATGCACGATAGATCGCGAACAAAAAGATGAGCAATGGGTCGCGAACTAAAATATGCGCGATGGGTCGCGAACTAAAATATGCGCGATGGGTCGCGAACTAAAATATGCGCGATAGGTCGCGAACTAGAAGATGAGCAATGGGTCGCGAACTAAAATATGCACGATAGATCGCGAACAAAAAGATGAGCAATGGGTCGCGAACTAAAATATACGCGATGGGTTGCGAACTAAAATATGCGCGATGGGTCGCGAACTAAAATATGCGCGATGGGTCGCGAACTAAAATATGCGTGATAGGTCGCGAACTAAAATATGCGTGATAGGTCGCGAACTAAAAGATGAGCGGTAGGTCGCGAACTAAAATATGAGCGATGGGTCGCGAACTAAAATATGCGCGATGGGTCGCGAACTAAAATATGCGCGATAGGTCGCGAACTAAAATATGCGCGATAGGTCGCGAACTAGAAGATGAGCAATGGGTCGCGAACTAAAATATGCACGATAGATCGCGAACAAAAAGATGAGCAATGGGTCGCGAACTAAAATATACGCGATGGGTCGCGAACTAAAATATGCGCGATGGGTCGCGAACTAAAATATGCGCGATGGGTCGCGAACTAAAATATGCGTGATAGGTCGCGAACTAAAAGATGAGCAGTAGGTCGCGAACTAAAATATGAGCGATGGGTCGCGAACTAAAATATGCGCGATGGGTCGCGAACAGAATTAAAAATCACGTGTTTGCCTTCTGCTGATGAGAGCCATTTCGAGGTAAGCGTCTGCCTGCTAGATTACATAGTTCAGTGCTACAAAATTTGTGCTTTGCAGTATTCTGCCCTCTGCAATATCTGACTAATAAATTCCATAATGCCAATATATAGACATAGCTCTAAACTTAAACGCGAGAAAATATCCACAAACTGTTTCTTTTGGTTTGCGTGATATCGTTAGCGGCTCAAGGAGCAAGCGCATGAAGCAGCTAGGTAGGGGAACTTCTCCCTACAACAGTATGCGCAGACCACACAGCTCAGCCGTCACTGGCAGCGGACGAACTGAAAGAACGAACTAGTTCGCGGCAGAGCCGCGAACTAAAATGAGCGCTCCCTCTTGCGAACTATTACTCCCAAGTCTACTGCGCATACACATTGAGGGACATGTCAACAATAGCCCCTATCGTGCAAAGCGGTGATACACGCTACGACCCACCTAACAGGGTCAGCGTGTAGAGAACTCTTGTCATTGCAACATGGAGCGCAAAATGTAGCAACGTGTTAACATCTACATGGGATGCTCTGCAAATCACATTTAAGTGCATCGCAGAGGGTTCATCGAACAACCGTTATACGATTTATCACCCATTCCATTATCGAATAGAAAAAAGAACACCTGAATCTCTCCGTTCGAGCTCTGATTTCTCGTATTTTATTCTTATGATCATTTCCACTTTTGCAAGTGGGAGTCAACAATATATTTTCGCATTCGGAGGAGAATCTTGGCGATTCGGGTTTCGTAAGTAGCCCACGCCGCAGCGATAAGCGCCGTTGTTGTGATGATTCCCATCCCAGATCCTGTGTCATTTCCGTAACACTGTCTCCCCTGCATCGTGACAATACGAAACGAGCTGCCCTTCTTTGGACTCATTCGATGTCCTTCGTCAAACCACCTGATAAGGATCCCACACCGGGCAGCAATACTCCAAAAATGGACGGACAAGCGTAGTGTATGCAGTGTCTTTAGTAGTCCTGTTGCATCTTTTGAGGGTTCTGCCAATAAAACGCAGTCTCTGGTTCGCCTTTCCCACGACATTATCTACGTGTTCCTTCCAGTTTATGTCTGAAGCAGTAGTAATTCCTATGTATCTTGTGGAGTTAACGTCTTCACTTTTGATTTAATTATCTTGTAAACAAAGTTTAACGGGTTTATTTTCGTACTCATGTGGACGACTTCACACGTATTATTTACAGTATATTGCCAATTTTTACACCATTTTTATTTTCGTACTCATGTGGACGACTTCACACGTATTATTTACAGTCTATTGCCAATTTTTACACCATAGTGATAGCTTATTCAGATCGTTCTGCAGTTGGTTTTGATCTTCAGATGATTTTACTAGATGGTAAATGACGGCGTCATCTGCAAACAACCTAAGAGAGCTACTTAGATTTTCCCCTAAATCGTTTATGTAAATAAGATCAATATGAAGTTTCCATAAGAACATTACAGCTGGAACTTAAAACTGTTGGAAGGGCTTCGTTGCTAAATCCTTAATAACTAAAGCCAACGTAGTGTTGAGAAGGAAGTGGTGCCGCGACCATAAACCCTGGACACTTGATGACTGGAAGTCTGTGGTCTGGTCCGATGAATCGTCGCTTACACTACTTTCTACGAACAACCGTGATAAGGTATAGAAGAAACGAAAAGAAGCTTACGATACGGCATACCTGCTTCGAACAGTCAAGCACGAGTGAGGTTCCCTCTGATTTGGACGACTATATCGCGACATTCAACTGTTTCTACCGTTACCCTCACTGTTCAGAAAACTGTGAATGATTATCTGAACACACTTGACAACAAACTCCTTAGCTTGACTAACATGTTGCTAACAAAAAATCGCCGGCCGCGGTGGCCGAGGAGACTGAGGCGCTCCAGTCACGGTCTGCACGGCCACTACGGTCGGGGGTTCGAATCCCCCCTCGGGCATGGATATTTGTGCCGTCCTTAGTCTTAGTTAGTTCATAAGTAGTTTGTAAGTTTAGGGACTGATAGCCCCGTAGTTAAGTCCCATAGATTTAAAAAAAAAAAAAAAAAAAAAAAAAAAAAAAAAATCCCGAACTGATAATGGGTCCCACACAGAGCCAAAAGTTTCAGGCGTGTCTTGTATACCACCAGAAAGTTATAAATTATCTCCACTGGTCAACAAAATGAAATGTTATGAGGAGTTTTGGAGCAGAGAGAGACAGACAGAGAGAGAGAGAGAGAAACAAATTTAAACCTCCAGCATCATTGAAGTATGTAGCGATTTATGATATAAAAAATTGTCTAGAGCGCAGTATTGTTTATTTATTACCAACCGGTTTCAACGCAATGTTGTGCCACCTTCAGGTTTTTTTTTCTCCAAGTTGGTGTGGAGCGGCGCAGGAGCTGCGAGTCCTCAGCTGCTGTCACTGCAGTGACTACTTGGAGAAAAACCCTGAAGATGGCACAACATTGCGTTGAAACCGGTTGGCAATAAATAACCAATACTGCGTTCTAGACTGTTTTTTATATATTAAATTGTCATAAGAGCGCTGTTATCCCAAAACAAATGATCGCGGAAATGCACGATCTCTCGGAACCGTACAGAGGCCAACTCTCGAAGTATCTCCGGTAGCAACTCTGGGTGCATCTGTGACGAAGACGGCTGGATTGTTTCACATTTCATTGGAGACAGTAGAAAAATGTAAGGTGATGCAGAGAGTAGGGGAATCAATCCCGTAATGTTCGACTACAGCATTAGTAGTGTGCTGCTCGATAAAGTCGTGTCTATTAAATATCTAGGTGTAACGCTGCATAGCGATATGAAATGGAACGAGCACATAAAGACAGTCATGGGAAGGCGAATGGGCGACTTCGGTTTATTGGGAGAGTTTGGGGGAGGTGTGATTGTCTGTAAAGGAGACCGCGTATAAAACGCTTGTACGACCCTGTCATGAATATTGCTCAAGTGTTTGGGGTCTCCGCCATATTGGTTTCAAGGAAGATATAGAAGCAGTTCAGAGACGGGCGGTGATGTTTGTAACTGGTAGATTATTCCATCAATGCGCGAGTGTTACTGAAATGCTTCGGGAAGTCAAATAGGAGTTGCTGGAGAGAAGGGAACATTGTTTCCGAGTAACACTGTTGAAGAAATTTAGAGGGCGTGAATCTGATGCGGACTGCAGAACGATTCTACTGCCGCCAAACTACATTTCGCGTAAAGACCACAAAGTTGGCTCGTACGTATGCATACAAGCAGTCATTTTTACCTCGCTCTATATTGGAGTGGAACAGGAAAGCAAGTAACCAGTAGTGGTACTGAATACCCTCCGCCAAGCACTTTGGGTGTACTGCAGAGTAAGTATGTAGATGAAGGAGCAAAACGTTCGAAAAATAAGTAAATAGCGATTGTTTCTATACAAAAATTGATTATATTTTGTTGGATATTGTAAAGATACTTCACGAATCAGTTCCTGAATTCAGTGGTGGCACAATTCCTTTTAGATGAATAAATATTTTGTGTATATTACGTGTTCATATCATTTTGTCTGCCCTTTGTGCCTGACGAGAAGCTTTTTTCTCGGGATCAAATTCTGCTGCGGTAGTGTCAATCCCTTGCCCAGGTAGTAGTCTTGTGTAGTTCGCGAACGTACTAGTTTGGAAGAGCGCTCCCACAGGCGAACTACGCGAACTAGTTCGCAGATCCCTCGCCTCTTAGTTCGTCCGCTCCTTTTCCGAAGACTGATGGGTAACAGCGAGAGGACGCGAGAGGACGCAGAATCGCGTGATTCCCTTCTGCCAGTTACCGTCATTTCGAGCTGAGATGCAGCTCAGCTGTAGTTTTAGTAGCGGTAGCAAAAGCCAAAACGAGTGGACGAACTAAACAGAGCGACCTACTTCGCGGCCGAACTGCGAACTAAATGGAGAGCTACCGGTGCCAACTAAAATATGCGTGATAGGTCGCGAACTAAAAGATGCGCGATAGGTCGCGAACTAAAATATGCGCGATATGTCGCGAACATAATTAAAAATCACGTGTTTGCCTTCTGCTGATAAGTCATTTCTAGGTGAGCGTCTGCCTGCTAGCTTACATAGTTCAGTTCTACAAAATTTCTGCTTTGAAGTATTCTGCTCTCTGCAATGTCTGACTAATAAATTCCATAATGCCAAGATATAGAGATAACTCTAGACTTAAACGCGAGAAATTATCCACAAACTATGATATGAATCGCAATTTGCTATGTGATGGCTTCACTGTATTCGGTTTAGATGGAACACCAAACTGTGGCGAATGAAAATTTGTGCCCGACCGGGATTCGAATCCGGGATCTTCTGCTTACTAGGCAGACGCGTTGACCACTCTGCCACCGAGGACACAGTGACCATCCCGACTGCAGAGGACTCTTCCCTGCACGTCTCCCGCCACACCCAAATCTCCATTCGCCACGCTCTCTCTTTCCTACACCACAGCAGGGAAGAGTCCTCTGCAGTCGAGCTGGTCACTGTGTCCTCGGTGGCGGAGTGGTCAACGCGTCTGCCTAGTAAGCAGGAGATCCCGGGTTCGAATCCCGGCCAGGCGCAAATTTTCATTCGCCACAGTCTGGTGTTCCATCTAAACCTAATGCAGTGAAGCCATCACATCGCAGATTGCGATTTATTTCATTCATTCGTCAAAAAAATATATAATTGTATCCACAAACTGTTTCTTTTGGTTTGCTTGATGTCGTTACTGGCTCAAGCAGCAAGCGCATGAAGCAGCTCGGTGGGGTAACTTCTCCCTCCACCTGCATGCGTGGACCACGCCGCTCAGCCGTCACTGGGAGCGGACGAACTAAAAGAACGAACTAGTTCCGGCAAAGCCGCGAACTAAAGTGAGCGCTCCCGATCGCGGACTATTATGCGCAATATATGAGTGCATGTTTTCGCGGCGATATCCATTAATGAAATCTCGGGTTACAAGCCGCGTCTTGTGGTTTACTGACAGTCATCCATTTGACAATGGCAGAGGAGTTCTCTGTTGAATGCTCGTGGGCAGTAAACCACATGACGCGGCTTGTAACCCAAGAAGATTTCATTATTATGACCAAGTCTACCACGTACTGCCAGCTGACGATTCCTGTCAGTGGTTGGCCTCACACGCCTGACTGCTTTCAGCCACCAGCAGCTGCCCGCGAGCCGCGGTTCTCTGGGCTGCGCTTGCGTTTCTGGGAGCGGTGCCGCCATCGCCGCCTGCTGTTTGCTTTGCTCTCCACAGAAGCGCGCCTGCGCATTCTCCACTCTGATAACGTACACCTTCTGTAGCCCGCGAGATAACGCCGTTCGTTCGGGGAAGTCGCTATCCTGTCACCTTACGTAATCAGTTTGGTACATTCATGTTTCCTTCATTTAAAGAGATTCACACGTACGTACACGTAAGCAATAAAGGCATTGTCTTCCTGTTCCAATATTACGAAATCTACATCCGTGTACCGTAGAATTGTTCCCGGCATCCGGCCGTGAAGTTGTTATTCATCTATTTTAGCCGCGCCAGAGTGGCCGAGCTCATTCATCTACATCTACATGGGATACTCTGCAAATGCCTGCCAGAGGGTTCATCGAACCACAATTATACTATTTATCTCCCATTCCATTCTCGAATAGTGCGCGGGAAGAAAGAACACCTCAATCTCTCTGTTCGAACTCTGATTTCTCGTATTTTATTCTGATGATCACAGTGGTAGAGTGCTAGACTACAAACCCAAAGGTCGCGGGTTCGATCCCCGCCAGGTCTTAGGATTTTTATCTGTTACTTTCCACTTCTTTCACCTCTGGCAGTATCGCTCATGTGAAAAATACCGAGTAGCACCGTGTTTCGGAACCCACGTTAAACTGTAGGTCCCCCTATAACTGGCTGCGTAAGCCAGTTCGACGGTCGGAGGAAGGCAACGGCATACCACCTTCAAACAGGACCATTCCTAGTAAAGCACTGTGGTGTTCAAACCAATCTTCGGATTGTTGACTGCTTTACCTTACCTAAAGATATACCGTGGCACTCTTTTTATGGGATTACAGAGAAAGACTTCAGTAAACTGATGTAAACACAAAAGATAAAAGCAACGGAGACGAGACGCTCAATAACGTAAATAGCGAGGAGAGTAAAATAGACGAAAAATGTTCAAATATTTGTTAAGCTGGGTGATAGAGTGAGACATCAGCTAACGTGGCTTTGCCACCTAGTTAATGCGAACGGCTGAAATCAAGGGAAAACTACATTAGTTTCTGTTCCCAAGGACGTGCAGCCGTTCTATATGGATACTTGATGATGGCAAACTCTTAGGTAAAATACTCGAAGGTTAAAAAAAATCCCTTATTCACATATTCGGGTGGGGAGGACTCAGGAGGACGTCGTCATCATGAAAAACAAAAGAGGCCTTCAATTCTTAGGAGCGTGGTACGTTCTATCCTTTAATCGTGTAGGTAAATTAGAAATTTTGAGAAGGGAAATGGATAAGTTGTTGATACAGTGGGAACCAAGAGATGAACACAGTAAGGAGATTGAAATGGATGTGACTTACTGTTATTATTCAGACTTAAAGAGACACGCCGCATAGAATAGCGCGGACAGGTGCATAAAACCAGTATTCTAAGGGCCATAAGAAAAACATTGCAAGAACACACACGAAACTCTTTCTTCTATTATCGCTAAGGGGTCTCTAGGAATAACGTCCTCTTGGGTTTAAGTGTTACTACCGGCGACACCGGGCCAATTTTCTGTATGGCGTGATAAGATCTATGATTACCTTCTTATCTTAACTGCTGAGAAACACAATTCATCTACTGAACTGGTGTTCATAGCTCATTTACTAGATAGGTTTTGCTTATTTTGCTTCATACTGCCTCTTGCAAAATATGAAAAGTAAAGATACTGTAGTAGAAGAGATTTTTTTCTTTGTACCTAAGATAAAGAAGTACTTTTAACTGCTAAGGTAAGCGTTTTAGAGCCCATGTTTACTTTATTTTCGTATAATCGTTTTCGACATATCGCTGAATATTGATAACTACACCTGGGATTCACTGTATAACATACATAATCATGTATAAAGGTAAAAAAAATTACGTCTATTATTTGAGTAACTGGCATTTATTTTACGACTTCTGAACCAACTGTGAAGACAATTTCCATGTTTGGGTAGCAGGAGGAACTCTACTCGTACAGTAAATGTCATGTAGTGTTCAGATTTCCGCTTTAAGGAGATTAATTTCAATAAGATACTGTTTTCCCAAATTCGAGTACATAGCATGTAAACCAAATATTTTATCAACTTTAGTGTGTATCCGTCATTTAAAGGAAACATGGAACTGATACACATTGTCGCTACAGAAATAATAATGGAGACTTCAACGCCAACACAGGACAGCAACCCAACGTCTGTTCATTATTACAAGCTGCGATGGCGTCGTAATGTTAAAAATTCAACAGACGCTTGTAAATTCAGAATCGAGCCGTAAGTCCATGTATGTATGCACAACTTCCAGAGCTATAGATGACAGGGAATATCTTAAAGGTAGTTAGCTTTTAATAAATGTTTACATAATAATTGCTACTTTTCAGTAGCAAAACATAAAACTCTTACAATAATGTCTGCCAAACAAATTAAAAAATAAAAGAACCCTTATACCTGTGAGATTACCGCTCAATAGAAATACTGGTAATTAATAGTATTTGATAATTAAACAGTATGAAGTTCACTGCAAACATTGACCATGCCAATGCACTAAATGTTACACAATTTTAATCTTATTAATTATGGTAGCAATGTATGTACACAGTTGGATGACAACATTTATAGTTAGGCCAAAAGTAGAAATTCTCCACGTTGAGATTTGCTGTGTGCTGGCAGTTGACGGGAGGCCAGCGAGCAGGCCGACGATGGTGGCTTGTTCCAGCATAGGATTTTCCAGCTTCGTTTCCAGCGAGGGGAGAGAGGGACAATGGCGAGTGCCAGGTGCAGTGCAGTGCACAGCGTGAAGTAAAATATTCTAATACTACTTGCATTTGAAGTAATACGATGCAGTTAGGAACCTTTAAGGCCCTCATTACAAAATAGCCTGTTGATAAATAAACAATACATTAGCTGATATAGTCACATCTGGCGTAATATGTTAATTGACAATGAACAGTAATAAATTACCAATGAATCCAATGAATACAAGACAGTTACACAACCAGCATGGCAATGTTTGTTTATAAAAATAATATATTAACTATTTCTCATTTTATTTTCAGTTAATCTTGTGTATTTTATCTTGAAATATTCAGTTAAATCACTTATCTGTGATATAAGAAATTGCACGATTGTAATAAATAGTGCAAAGGATGTTTATACCAATATAAAAACATAGTAAGAAATTTGTTTAATGTGAGGTGTAATTATTTTGATTTTAAGTAAAGTTTTAGAAATAGATTGGCTGAGCGCTGTATGTTGGAAGTCGGTTAGAACAGCTCACATGGGGAAGTTGATGACAGGGAAAAAACCCGGCAGTTGGGCTTTTGGCGCGCTCGCGCGCGCGAGGGCAGGTAGTGACGAGGTGGGAGCAAGGGGGGTAGCTGGCCGGGCGGCTTCGCTCTACTACAGTCGGCATGTGGATCTCCAGGTGGAGACTATAGATTTTTGTGTGGCAATTGCCAAGGTCTGATTGCTCGTCGTAGACTGCACCAAGTTGAATCGAATGCTACAGTGTGTTGTGAATATTTAGCCGGTAGAAGGAGGTGTGCATCGAATTGAATTAAGGTGACTGTGTTTTGTTAATGTAACACGTGTCGTCGCATAGGCATGAACATAAACGGTGTTTGAGACAGGCACATGGTGTGAAAACAATTTGCGACAAATATTCATTTTGTCTGGGGGCTCACGAGCTATAACTTTTTTTGATAAATGTGTCGACGTACAGACGTATCAGCCACAGGGTTTTAATATGGTGTAATAAACAACATAAAGTGAACTTTCACGTGTTTTCAAAATTAGTAGTTAGTACACCCTTTTCTCTCATGAACTTACTTTATTATGAATTTGTTTTTAATCATATGCAGGGAAGGAAAGCTGCGAACGTGTGATATCATCCCCTAGAAAACGAGTGAAACAGTAGAAATCACGTTTGCAGTTTTTTGCATGTTTAGGAATTTGGTTCACAGTTGGTGGTTGTGAGTTTTAAAAATTAAACATTCCATATTTTAAACTCTCACCCCGACCTTCACCCTCGCATACCTCTGCACAGTATGTCTGAAAAGATGCATCATCTGAAAAAAAAGTGAAGCATTTAGAAGAAAAGAAGAGACAAAATGAAATTTCCCAGGGTTTGAGGGTGTATTATGTAATTTTAGGTATTAATGCAATGATTTGGCTGGGCAAAGTGTCATGAAGTCGTTACGTCCTCTCCTGAGAGAAGTTGGTCCATAACTGTTGTACGTGATCCTTCATATCCTTGATATAAATCTGAGGTGGTCCCACTAATAGTCCATTGGGGACGGCTCTGAAGATGTTGTTAGCCACGGGAATATCTCTACATCATCCTGACAGTTCATAGAGATGCACCACGAGTGGACGAGTACTGCTCTGTTGAAAAATGACACTGCCATCCTGTCTTATAAGAGGCAATACATAATGAAACAGGATGTCCTTGTCGTACCTTTGTGTCGACAAATTTCCCTGAGATACTTGACCTGAAGTCACATCCAATGGTCGCCCACATCGCAGTACCCCTCCAAAACATTTGATAAATACGATCTCTCCACATATTTATCGACGGTGGTGATCTGAAGAAGCGAAAAACCGCTATTAGTCGCTGAACAATGTGCGGCACCATTCTTCAGCAGTCATTGTTTCGTGGTTTAGGCACCACTATAAACGCTGACTTATTTTACTCAAAAATGTTCAAATGTTTGTAGAACTTATGGAACTTAACTACGGGGTCATCAGTCCCTAAGCTTACAAACTACTTATGAACTAGCTAAGACTAAGGACGGCACAAATATCCATGCCCGAGGGGGGATTCGAACCCCCACCGTAGTGGCCGTGCTGACCATGACTGGAGCGCCTCAGTCCCCTCGGCCACCGCGGCCGGCCTTGTTCTACTGCGAGGTGGCCATAATATTACCCCAGATAACGTAAGAAACGTGATCTGGGATATTACGTCGAGTGCCGTACAGACAAGCAGCGCGAGAATGGCCGTGCAGTCTAAGGTGTCTTGCCATTGGGTGTGCAGCCGCTCCCCTTCGAAGGTTCGAGTTCTCACTGGGCCGTGTGTGTGTGTGTGTGTGTGTGTGTGTGTGTGTGTGTGTGTGTGTGTGTGTGTGTGTTCTTGTTGTTGTTGTTGTTGTTGTTGTTGTTGTTAGCATAAGCTACTTTATTTAGTTCAAGTAGATTGCAAGTTTAGGGACCAATGACTTCAGCAGTTTGATCCCTTAGCCTCATTTACGTTTTAACATTTTATGTTATTTGGTAACATTACGCTGCCCCCATTTCCACGTTGTTCTCCGTTTCAGACGTAAATTTACGATTCCCGCTAAAACTCGTAATTTTGAATGCCTTTAGGTCGTCATTTCAGCGCTAGATCGCCAGACCTAACGTGGTAAATCGCTACATCCACGCATATTTCCAAGGCAAATCGCTGGTGCTTTCCGTTTGTTACGAGTTGTAGTGAAAATCAGCCAGCACACATGGAGTGGCATCCCGTTAAGAGCTCAGCAAGTGTTAAAGAAAGCGTCAGAATGGGTATGTTAGCTGAGGGCCTCTGCTGAGTGGTTAGGGCGTCTATACTTTATTGTCGGATAGTAGCCACCGATGTAAAGTATTTATGATGTGCTCCCAGTGATGTCCAAAAATGTCCAAATGTTTGTAAATCTATGGGATAACACTACTGTGGCCGGCCACGGTGGCCGAGGGGACTGAGGCGCTCCAGTCACGGTCTGCACGGCCACTACGGTCGGGGGTTCGAATCCCACCCCCCCCTCGGACATGGATATTTGTGCCGTCCTTAGTATTAGCTAGTTTGTAAGTAGTTTGTAAGTTTAGGGACTGATGACCCCGTAGCTAAGTCCCACAGACTTTACAAACATTTGAACATTTTTGAACACTACTGTGGTCACCTGTCTCTAGGCTTACATAGTGCTTAAACTAACTTTAACTATCCTAAGGACAACTCACATACCCATGCCCAAGAAAGGACTCGAACCTCTGACGCGAGCATGAGATTTCCCCTAGTGATACTCACATGTGCTTGACATATATGATTACCCTCGCTTTGCCACGCCGTCCAACATGGACTAGTTTTACAGCCACATTCCCCAGGGCGCCCAAATGTTAACACACATTGAGGTTCCTTCCAGGTGCTAATACGCTCCCTCATTCGAATACATGACGTCGCCATAATTACTCAACATCTGATGGTATTCACAACACTTACACTGCTAGGCCTGATAAAAGTACTAACCAGAAAAAAACCACTCTCTGCTGTCCTATTGGCCAGTCACATAGATATTCAAACTCTACTATGTTGATACCCATCAATTAAATGTATTCGTGCGATGCTACATTAATATCCAGTCATGTCTTTGGGAAGCTTCACGAACTTCGTCAGGGAGTCTAGACATTTTTAAAAGGTCTGCTGCACTCAAAGGTGACCAATATCACACGACACCTCTAAATATCGCGTCGGTCCTTGTTTTGCCTGGAGAATTGCAAAAGCTAGAACTGCAAATATACCGGACATGTACGAAAGTTCCTGCAATTAAGAATCAGCAAAATACAGCGGGAGCAGATGACAGCCTATGTCCTATTTGTTATGGGCGGCATAGGCAGCCGTGACAAGTATTAAGAATTTTGTTTCGTCCGTCATTAATTTGGATATGAACTGTCAGTGGTCTAATAGAGAGGATCTAACGTTCAAAAATTAATTTAGCTGGCTACTACAGGGTGTCCCATTTAACTGATGACCGCTAGCCAGACACCGGGAGGCAGCGCTCCGTTGCCCAGTGATCCAGATGCCGTAGCGCCCATCTACTGACGCACTGCCCAGTCGAATGGGTTCACCGTCTCCCTGCTAAGGCCCCTTAGGGGCAAGTTGGCAACCTTTAGTGCCCAGACTGCATTGCGCACCTTGTCATCTAGTGAAGCAACAGCGAGTGTAACAGTCAAGTCAAGACATAATTATTCCGTGACAACACGAGTGTTGAGTTACGATCTGTATGTGCGTAAAGAGTCGGCTCATATTGTTCACAGACTGTTTGAACAGAAATTTCCACGTGCTGGAATTCCGAGTCGTGCCACAATTCACAAATTAGTGAATAAATTTCGTGATATGGGAAGTGTTTGTGACAATAATCTGAACGACGACGTACAGTGCTCTCGGAACCTCATCTCGATGATATTGCTTACCGCCTGAAAATTCCCGTAAAACGTCTCTTAGACGTCTTTCACAGCAAATACGAATTTCTCGCGACTCTGTACAAAGAGCTAGTACGTTACCTGGCCTAAAGCCGTATAAAGTAACAGTAATGCAAGAACTTAAACCTGGCGACACCGTGCACAGGATTAAATTTTGCAAATGGGTTTTGAAATAAGTGCATGACAGTAAAATGGATCCTGACCTCAATCAGCGTTTAAACGAAGCCTGGTTCCATTTACACGGCTATGTTAATTATGAAAACTCTCGACCTTGGAGTGCTGAAAGACCAATTGAGATTCATGAGGAACCTCTTTGTGGTGTGCAGTTAGTGGTAAAAGAATAATAGACGCAATATTTTTTAATGGCTCGGTTAACAGTGAAAGATGTGTGCAAAACATTTTGCAACCCTTTTTAATGAACTTACTGAAAGAGACCGAAGCTTCTCGTTTCTTCAACAAGTTTCAGGAAGGGCTCAAACAGCCAATGTTTCCTTGCACGCAATTCGTGACGTGTTCCATGACAAAGTTATTATCAGTAATATCTGGCCCGCTCGAAGTCCCGATTTAACTCCGTGAGATTTCTATCTGTGGGAAGGACTAAAGGATAAAGTACACACAACATATCCGCTACTCTATTAATTCCATTTCTCAAAGAAAATTACAATGTGTGATGAACAATTTCTTGAGTAGTTGCCAGAAATGCATCGAAAACAATGGTAAACAGTTCCAGCATCTACTTGCATAGCATGAACGAGTACAAAATTAATTTGGACATATTTTAAATTTAGTACTGCGGCGGCAGTAGGTGGGCGCAATTCCTCCGACTAGCGTTTTGTTAACGGCGCAGAGCTTAGGGCGACGCAACACCCACAGACATTCACAGACGGTAAACTTCTACGAGACACCAATACAAAAGTACACACCTGGCCATCAAAATTGCTACACCAAGAAGATGACGTGCTACAAACGCGAAATTTAACCGACAGGAAGAAGATGTTGTGATATGCAAATGAGTAGCTTCCCTGAGTCAACTGATGGGGACGTTTGCAAGACAACCATCTGCACGAACAGTTCGACGACGTTTGCACCAGCATGGACTATCAGCTTGGAGACCACGGCTACGGTTACCCTAGACGCTGCATCACAGACCTGTGCCTGCGGTGGTGTAAGCAACGACGAACCTGGATGCACGAATGGCAAAACGTCATTTTTAGAATGAATCCAGGTCCTGTTTACAGCATCTTGATGGTCTCATCCGTGTTTGGCGACATCGCGGTGAATACCCATTGCAAGCGTGTATTCCTCATCGCCATACTGGCGTATCACCCGGCGTGATGGTATGGGATGACATTGGTTACAATTCCCGGTCACCTCTTATTCGCATCGACAGCACTTTTAACAGTGGCCGTTACATTCAGATGTGAAGGCTCTACCCTTCATTCGATCCCTGCGAAACCCTACATTTCAGCAAGATAATGCACAACCACGTGTTGCAGGTCCTGTAGGGGCCTTTCTAGATACGGGAAATGTTCGACTACTGCCCTGGCCAGAACATTCTCCAGATCTTTCACCAATTGAAAACGTCTAGTCAATGGTGGCCGAGCAACTGGCTCGTCATAATACGCCAGTCACTACTCTTGATGAACTGTGGTATCGTGTTGAAGCTGCATGGGCATCTGTACCTGTACAAGCCATCCAAGCTCTGTTTATCTCAATGCCCAGGCGTATCAATGCCGTTATTACGGCCAGAGGTGGTTGTTCTGAGTACTAATTTTTCAGGATATATGCACCCAAATTGCGTGAAATGTAATCATATGTCATTTCTAGTATAATATATTAGTCCAATGAATACCCGTTTATCATCTGCATTTTTTCTTGGTGTACCATTTTTTATGGTCAGTAGTGTAGATCCACTATATGACAAATGTCTTAATGCTTTTTATGAATACGTCGCAAAAAAGTTCAATCACTCAAGTTCTTGCTCCCAGTAAAGTTTCCCACGTACGCCTTTTTTTTTTTATTCGTTTATTTCTTAGAGAATTCGAAACTTCCTTCTTCTTTTGTACAACTTTGAACATGGCTGATTAACAGCAACCGTAACCAATTTTTTTTTTTTTATGAGCCAGGCGGTTGCGTAATTTTTAGGTGCTTTACCTAGGTTTCGTTGCCACTAGGGACAACTTCATCAGAAGAGTAAAAACAATTACATGAGACACATGACGTCAAAAATATTATGACTTGAGTAATCCTGCTCGCAACCGGTTGGTTGATTTAAAAAAAGTCAAAAAACCATATTTTTTGTTTGCGTTTCGTATATACACTGGTTAAAAAGATTAGGGGATCAGTTGAGATATTAACGTTCTATTTCTATATCTACAAAGATACTCTGAAAATCACATTTAAGTGCCTGGCAGGGGGTTCATTAACCACTTTCATAACTTTTCTCTAGCGTTCCATTCTCTAATAGCGCGCAGGAAGAAAGAACACCTAAATGGTTCCGTTTTCAATCCGATTTCTCTTATTTTATTGGAATGGTCATGTCTCCCTAAGTAGGTGGGTGCTAGCAAAATATTTTCACATTCGGAAGTAGAAGTCGGTAATGGAAACTTCGCAAACAGATCACGCCGCAATGAATAACGCCTTTCTTTTAATGATTTCCACCCCAATTCGTGCAACATTCCCCCCCCCCCCCCCGTAACGTGATAAAACAAAACGAGCTGCCCTTCTCTGAACCTTTTTTAATATGTTCCGTCAGTCCCATCTGTTGAGGGTCCCACAATGGGCAACAGTACTCCAGGAGAGGACGCACAAGTGTGGTGTAGGCAGTCTCTTTGTTTGAGGTGGTGCATCTTCGAATCGTTCTGCCAATGAAACGTAATCTTTGGTTCGCCTTCCCCACAATATTTTCTATGTGTTCTCTCCAGTCTAAGTTGTTCGTAATTGTAACTCCTACGTATTTGGTAGAATTTACGACCTTAAGGTTTGACTGATTTATCGCGTAATTGAAGTTCAACGGATGTCTTTTAGTGGTCATGTGTATTACTTCATACTTTTCTTTATTTAGTGTCAATTGCCAATTTTCGCACCATGTAGAAATTTTGTCTAAATCGTTATGCAGTTGCTTTTGAACCTCTGTTCACTTCACTAACCGATAAACGACAGCATCATCCGCGAACAGTCTAAGGGAGCTATTCAGATTGTCTCCTAAATCGTTTATAAACACAAGGAAGAGTAGGGGACCTATAGCGCTTCCCCAAAATTCTAATCATTTAATTTGGTGTCCAGCTGCTTCTATAAAGATCGTTAGGGATAGAACCTGGTCAACGCAGCTGCGATTTGGAGGGGAGGGGGAATCCAACGTGTTCTATAGGTACATTCTCAACGACGTTTTGACAAATTCTGTTGTACAGCAGTTTATACGAGGGTAAGTCAATTATTATCCGCAAAGAAGTTATAAAATTTCATTTTAATAAAATACGAAACTTACAAGAACATCATTTTTCGACATAGTCTGCTTGCTTTTCAATGCACTAAGTCCATCGCTCTACAAGCTTCCGTATGCCCTCATAAAAGAAGGTTTTCGGTTGAGCTGCGAGCCAGGAATGCACCGCTTCCTTCACTGCTTCGTGCGAGTCAAATCGACGGCCCCTTAATGCCTGTTTGAGTGGACCAAACAAGTGACAGACAGAAGGGGCAAGATTGGGACTATATGGAGGATGATCCAGTACTTCGAATTTGAGTTTCTGGAGCGTTTCAGCAGTGTGGACCGCAGTATGCGGACGGGCATTGTCGTGCAACAACACACCACCTCCTGACAGCAATCCTCAGCGTTTGCTTCGAATTGCAGGCTTTAGTCTGTCAGTAAGCATCTCACTGTAACGTACACTGTTTATTGCCCCTTTCACCATAATGTTCCAGTACAGGACATCGTGCATCCCAAAAAACAGTAAGCATCAGTTTTCCTGCGGACGGTAGGCAGAACCATGACTAATTTGAAGACTATGAGCCACTTCATCAATAGTTAATCGTCTGTCTAAGAGAATCGTTTCACGTGATAGCTCAATGGTTTGTTCATTTGTGGTGGTAAACGGTCGTCCGGCTTCTTCATCGTGCGTAACACTCGTGCGACCATTTCGGAATTTTTCAATCCACTCGTAGACACTTCGTTGTGGCAAAACACTGCTCCCGTACTGTACTGAAAGTCTTCTATGAATTTCGGCCCCTGACACACCTTCCGCCCACAAAAAACACATCACTGAACGTTGCTCTTCTTTGGTGCAAATAGACAGCGGAGCAGCCATGATTAACAGCACGGCAGCGACAACGAAACTAACGTAGCAGCTTGAAAATTGCAAAGATAAAACAACAAATACACGAAGCATGCGTCACCAACGTAAAACGACAGTACTACCAACATAAACAAAAATATAACTAAATTGCGGATAATAATTGACTTGCGCCTCGGTTGCACAGTGGTAGAGTGCCAGACTCCAAATCCCAAGGTCGTGGGTTCGATCCCCACCAGGTCCTTAATTTGTCATTGTAATAGTATGCTCCATATTTGCCCAATAATTTTGCTGGTAGCCTCAAACTTAGCTTTGCGATTGATGTCATTGTCCATGCATTTTCTTGGTGTGTTGGCCAAGTTTTTCCTTTATTACAATTTTATCTTACAATTATTTACTTACTCGTGTTTTTGTTCTGCCATAAATATCGAAAAGTTTGCCAAAAAAAATAATCAAGCAAAATTACCGCATAAGACAGAATAAAGCGAAACTAAATCAGTAAAAAAAAAGACAAAGTAATAAAAGAACTCATTAATGCATATCTATCATTAAAAAAATAGTTCATAAATTTTGTTTCTTCTCTTTCAGGGACACTAAAAATGATAAAATATAAAACATAAAACAAAATTCACTCATGTAAAATCAGTGTAAATATTGTCATTTGTACATCAAATTTTAATAAACGTTATTTAAAGAAAAAAGAAAAAAAGTCCTAGGATTTTTATCTGTCACTTTCCACTTCATTCACCTCTGGAAGTATTGCTCATGTGAAAAATACCGAGTAGCACCGTGGTTCGGAACCCACGTTAAACTGTGTCCCCCTATAACTGGCTGGGTAAGTCAGTTCGAAGGTCGGAGGAAGGCAACGGCATACCACCTCCAAACAGGACCATGCGTAGTAAAGCACTGTGGTGTTCAAACCAATCTTCGGATTGTCGACTGCTTTACCTTACCTAAAGATTTACCGTGTCACTCTTTTTAGGCGATTACAGAGAAAGACTTCAGTAAACTGATGTAAACACAAAAGACAAAAGCAACGGAGACGAGACGCATAATAACGTAAATAGCGAGGAGAGTAAAATAGACGAAATATGTTCAAATATTTGTTAATCTGGGTGATAGACTGAGACATCAGCTAACGTGGCTTTGCCACCTAGTTAATGCGAACGGCTGAAATCAGCAGCAGTGCAATAGGGGGGTAGGGTAGTAGAAGAAACTGTGACGCGATAAGGCGTTACGGCAGACTTGCTAGTTGCAGGAGAGGCGACTTGAACGTGAGCTGTGGGACAGAGACGGAGAGTGCACGCTGGGCTCCGTCCTCCACTGCCTGTCTCGCACGCCGGCGCCGTAAAAAGGCGAGTGCGATCGCCGACTGCCGGCAGGATCGCTCGGTATGCCGAGCCTCGGCGAGCAGCGCAGCTGAGCTTCTGGCCGGCACTGGCGCGGCTCCAGCCGGTCGTAAAGTGTGAGTGACGCTCGCAGACGCGCGCCACCCTCCCGCCTGCTTTCTCATTCGGGCCACGTCGGAAGTCGGACGTTAACGGTAGCCGCCGCGGCCGTGGGAAGAGGACGCACTCCCTTGTTTACGATAGCCATCGCGGCCGACTCACAATCCTTATCGGAGCAGTCGCTCGGATCGGTTTGTCCACCGGCGCGGCAATCAAAATGTAAATCCGATGTAAATGGGGCGGCCGCTACTGAGGGAGGGTCGCAGGGGGAGGCGGGGGAGTCGACGGCTTCATTATGCCGACAGCTGCCGTGTTGAGCGGCCCGAGGGCTCACTGGCGCAGCCTCGTCACACTGCCTCACTTCAGTTTCGTCACATTTTGGCCGAATTGAGATACAGACTTCTTTACGCTTAGAGACGAGAGCTATGTCTGTCTGTGTGTGTGTCTGTGTTGAAGGAAATGAGGGACCAAACAACGAGGTCATCAGTCCCTTTAACTCCGCCATGGAATATATATACATGTGGCGTCTGTTTCGAGAGAACAGACGTCACTTCTGATCCTGGAGTTGTTATTATTTAATATTCATAGAATATATGACATCAACTGCGATTGGGCAAAGCTGAAAATGTGTACCCAGCCGGGATTCGAACCCGGGTCTCCTGCTTTCTAGGTAGTTGCGCTGACCCCTACACTACTGGGGACACAGTGATCACCGCACCTGCAAGGACTACCTAAGCACGCCTCCCGTCAGATACAAATTCCCAGCTTTGCCCTGCCCTGCCCACTACTCAAACTCGTAGTCATGAACTAATTCCTGTAAGAGTAAGGGCTTCAAACTTTGCCCACCCCACCCGACTAACGATAGGATCATTGCCCGTCACCGGCATATTATATATTTCCGCCATAGAACCCAAAGAAAAATGTGGGTAAGCTAAAAGACCATTCCACTAGCAATTAAAATCATCTCACCGACAAGACTGAAACCAACTATGCCGTTAAAAAGTAAAAGAGTGGGGGACCTGGGAGGGGGGGGGGAAGGCTCTAAACCCTGCAAACAGCCAAGAGTCACAAACCCACACACCCCGACCAAGCGAGTCCTAGAGCTGAGAATAAAACCTACCTTCACGGAGGAAGGCAAGGACACGATCAATCATCCTTGGGTCATCCGCCAAAACTAGAGGCAACGAAGACGGTAGGCCATAGTCGCCACGCAGTGTCAAACGGAGAGGACATTCAACCAGAATATGAGCCACGGATTGTACGGCTCCACAATCACAATGTGGTGGATTGTCATTGCGTAAACGAAATCCATGGGTCAGCCTGCAATGTCCAATACGGAGGCGACAGAGGACAGTTGATTCTCTCCGGGAAGGGCGTGAAGATGAACTCCAACCTGCAGTCGTATCTTTGACGGTGCGGAGTTTATTGGAAGGGGAAGTAGCTTTCCAGCTGCTATCCCATGAGGAGTGAAGCAAAAATCTGATCTGCACCCGCAGATCCGCACCCGGAATTAGAAACGGAGGTGGGCAGCAAGTAATCGTCGATCGAGCCAACCGGTCAGCCTGTTCATTCCCTGTAATACCAACATGGCTTGGCACCCAGAGAAAGGTAACGGAGCAGGCAGCACGATGGAGGTCAGCAAGGAGATCGTGGATGGAAATAACCAAAGGATGGGAGGGGAAACATCGATCAATGGCCTGCAGACTGATCATGGAGTCAACACAGATTAAACCACGTTCCACGGCAGTCCGTTTAATAAAACAAAGGGCTCTATAAATCGCCATCAGCTCTGCCGTGAACACACTGCATGCATCTGGCAGAGAATGGCATTCCGCCCCACGAGAGCTATAAATCAGTATTAGGGTATCAGGTGAAATATCATACATACGGGTGTCCCATTTATCTTGACTAGGGTTGTGTCCGAGTGGTTCGGCCGAATCCATTATTCGCCGAATCTAGCACACTGGCTTCGCATTCGAGATTCGGCGCATAATGGCAGAATACTACCGAATCCAGAATCCAAAGTGTTATATGGAAACCTTCAGTTACGAATGTACATTACGCCATGTAATCTTCCGTGTTAGCTGTTACCACATTTATATTCCGTCCGCCTAACAAACCAGAAAGACAACAGCGAACGCGGAAGAATATAGCTATCACGTTAATGTTTACATTTGTATTATTCTTATACTGAACGGGAATAGTTAGAAATGAAGCACAGCAAGTGGATTCTAGTAGTGATTTTTAAATCTTGTACGAATAAAAATTCTGTGCAGTCTAGTTACGTGATCTTAAATGTTTGAAAGAATAAATAAATCTGCAAAATACCCTTGCTTAACCCTCAGGAATGCACAATCTTTTCACAGTTCTCAAATGTCTTCGTGGCAATAACAAGTACACACATGTCGAATAAACGCGGTTTTCTATGTGTCTGAATGTTCTGTCCGTCACTCATGAAATGCTTGATATGTCACTTTAAAATTATTTAACATTTACACATCCTAATTTTTAAGAATCTATTTTTTAACTTCCAAAATATCTACTCATATTTTCGGGTTTTATTTTTGAGTCTTCCCCTTTGAAAAAAGAAAAACAATATTTTTTTTTTTTATTTCATCAAAATGAAACATTTTGTAATAGAGTGAAGAAAGTTTCTTATTATCTTTTAGATCATCTCAACAACATATATATCGAAATGTTTCATACAAATTTATTTAAGGGTAAGGGGTGTTAAAAAATTTTAAGAGTTAAAATAAAAATCTATATGAAATTTTAATTTCTTGAATTTTTCTGTTAATATTGTCATTTGGGATTCATCCCAGAAGGCTTTATCTTCATCACTGGCTGTGATAGAAGAGTAATTCTTTTAAAATACATGTACTTGAGTTGACAGATTATTTGGGTTCGAGATTCAGAAGATTCGATTCGGGTTCGGTATTCGGCACATGTTTTATTTAAGATTCGGTATTCGGATTCGATTCGGTAAAATTGGGGTTCGACCCATCCACAATCTTGACCACCCAAAATATCTCTGGAACAACAACAGCTATTGTTAAACGACGTTGACCTGTATCGATGTAATGCAGGAGCTCATGAATTTATCTTGTTGTGGCCGTCAGTCCGCAGACTGGCGCAGACTGGTTTGATGCAGCTCTCCACGCTACCTTGTCCTGTGCGAACTCTTCATCTGAGAATACGTACGGTAACCTACATCCTTGATGCCTACAATACTTATCACAACGAAACTCTTTCGAGAAATTTTAGTGAAAACACAAAGAGATTTTGGTCATATGTTAAATATTATAGGAGCAAAACTCAAACAATACCCGCACTATCTATTAGTAATGGCGATCCTGCTGATGATAGCGCTACTGAAGCAGAGTTACTAAACATAGCTTTAAGGAACTCATTCACTAAAGAAGACGAAACCAATATTCCAGATTTCGAATTACAAAAAGAGGCCAGAATGTCTGTGTTCTTTCTAATAAATATTTACGTATATCAGCGAGGCAACAACGTAAGTCGTTAACGCTGCGTTATTTCGGTGTAGAATGCTTTGTGGCAGTTGACCCATGCGCATTTTTGATTGCAGTATTCTGTTGTTACTTTCGCCTTTATAATGAAATTTGTCCCACCAAACTTTACCAGTTCCACAAAGACAACAACTTAAGTTATTAATGACACTTTAAATCGGCGAGGATTGCTTCTATGGCAGCTGATCCAGGCACATTTTTAAATGGAATATTTTGTTGTCACTTTCGTCTTTCTACTCAAATTTCGTCAAACATACTTCAAAACCTAACCCTTTAACAGCAATTTTATTAGTATGTTTAATAAGCACCAAATAAATGAAAGCAGTTGTTACAACACATTAACAACAGATGCAAATCAAATCAAATGTTCAAATGTTTGTAGAGCTTATGGGACTTAACTACGGGGTCATCAGTCCCTAAATTTACAAACTACTTATGAACTAGCTTACACTAAGGACGGCACAAATATCCAAGCCCGAGGGGGGATTCGAACCCCCGACCGTAGTGGCCGTGCAGACCGTGACTGGTGCGCCGCAGTCCCCTCGGTCACCGCGCCCGACAGATGCAAATCCATGATCATGACTGTTCACCATAACAATTACTGTTCAGTGTAGAAGTTTCTCCCGCGGTGGAGTAGCCGAGCGGTCTAAAGCGTCTCGCTGGGAGCGCGCGGTTGCTCGCCATGGAGGTTCGAGTCCTCCCTGGGGCAGGGGTGTGTGTGTTGTCCTTAGGTTAGTTTATCGTTTAAGTAGTTTGTAAGCTACGGACTGATGACCACGTAGTTTGGTCCGATAAATTTACGAACAATATGTACAAGTTTTGCAACACTTTTAGAGTATGAAGTGGTATTATAATTAACACAAATATTTTCAAAGCGGCACTTTCGTTGTTGGGTCAAATCTCAGCGAACTGCTCTACTTTGAACTGGAAGAGTATTACTGACAGGTTCGTGAAATTTCATTGCCGCATTTTGAGGAAACATACTATCTGGCTCATCAATTCCCAGCTTAAATAAAGTCTAGAGACACCTTCGGAACTTCATGCACATCTGTACTCAATAGTCAATCTTTATTTAAAACGTGAACCGCGTAAACAGGTAAAATTATCTAGTGGGTGTGGCATACCAGCTGTCAACGATACCCCAAATAACATGGCGGACGCCAGTTCGATTTGCCTCGCCTGTCGCCACTCTATGAAATTCAGGCTCGTTGGTGTTTGCCGGATGCAGCACCCGCCTGGCAGATCCCGCGCGCTGACAGTCATTTACGGCCAGTGCCATAGCCTCGAGTCGTCAGGACCCGCAAACACTGCGCATAGGCCGGAGCGCGCGTCACTCGGCTAAGGCCGCGGCGCAACCCGCTGCCTGCGGGGGCACTAAATCAGCTCAGTTCCGGCTCTTATCGCAGCCGCGCTACCCACACCGCCTCTGGAGCAGCCGGCAGCTCACACACACCTGCCCGTTAAAGCTGGCGGCAACAAGCTTTTTATTTGCGACGAAATTCGTTTCTCTCAATATTTCGTTTCTTCTCTTCAGGATCTGCCAAGAGCAAAACACTGCTTTTTATTTTCATAGCCAGTTCCGCTACAGTTGTGGCATCTTCAGTGGGTCTTGTTATTGCTTTAAATTTTCACATTCACGAAATGTATGAAATTAGCTGCGAATGCGTAAAGTTGAAAATGTGTACCCAGCTGGAACACGAACCCGGGTCTACTGCTGTCTAGGCAGTTGCACTAACCCTTACACCACAACAATCACAGCAATCATCACACCTGCACGGAATTACTCAAGCACGCCTCCCGTCATCTACAAATTCTCAACTTTACCTTGCCCACTAGAATTCAAATTCATAGTTACTTTGTAAATTAATTCCAGTAAGAGTAAGGGCCTAGGAGTGCCTCTACACTGAAGAAAGGATCATTTCCCGTCATCGGCAATGTGTACAAGTTTATATATGTACGACACAACATGTGGTTCATGGACGATGGAGCTCCTGCACATTTCAGTCGACATGTTCGTGCTCTTCTCAACAAGATCGGTAGAGGCGGACCAATTCCATGACCTCCACGCTCTCCTGACCTCAACCCTCTTGACTTTCATTTATGGGGACATTTGAAAGCTCTTGTCTACGCAACCCCGGTACCAAATGTAGACTCTCCGTGCTCGTACTGTGGACGGTTATGATACAATACGCCATTCTCCAGGGCTGCATCAGCGCATCAGGAATTCCATGCGACGGAGGGTGGATGCATGTATCCTCGCTAACGGAGGACATTTCGAACATTTCCTGTAGCAAAGTGTTTGAAGTCACGCTGGTACGTGCGAATGAGTTTTCTGGTAAGCGTTTTAAGGCTGCAGATGTCGGCAGGTGAGGGGGATTGTCAGCGTTATGAGGTCCCCGGCCGCCACGAGGCTCCTGGTAAGTGGCAAGCAGCAGGCCCCATTACTGGGTACGCTGCCCCGTCCTCGCCGCGTCCGGCCGCGGCAATTAACACACGGGCGCGCGCAGTAAACTGGCCGGCCGAGGCGACAGCCCCGCTCATGAAATATCACTCGCGCTAGCAAGAAACTGGCCACCTCTCTGTCTGGCGCTCCGTTATTGCCGCTGGCAGTAAAACAGCCGCAACGTACAAAAAACAAACAGTGGCTCCCCAGAGCTAACAGCGTCAGACACCGCGTCCACTCCCGACGACGCCTCCAAATTGGCGAGCAAGAGCATCCACTAGGCGTGGCGTACCTATCAAAAGGTACTCTGAGGAGATAAAAGTTATGGTATACCTACACTGGTGACAAGAATTAGGGGATCACTTGAAATCTCTAGCTTTTGACTTCACCGTCTGAATGAACTCAAATGGTTCGACCTCTTTCTGTCAGACCTACGTGGTGGGGACAACAGCATCACGGCAAGTGTGTTAGTGGTAATAACAGAGAGTTGCTGTAGGGGGGATTTGTTCACTTGCGTTTACTCTGCCGAACTAATTACGTGAGAAGTTGGGTTCAGATAGTGTAATGAGCGATGCAACAACAACGTGACTTACCGAAGCTATGGCACGGACAGTCATAAGAAGGTTGGAGGGACAGTCACAGAAGGAGGTGGCTGCAGCTACTATAGGGCTGCAAAGCGTAATTTCCAGGATCTGGACGCGATTTCAGACAGCCGGAACCGAAAAAAGAAGACAAGGGCAAGATCGTCCACAAATGACATCAACAAGAGATTACCGTTATATGCCGTTAACAGCCAGTCGCGACAGGAGGCTGAATGCAACTAACTCAGCTGTAGCGCACCCTCCAGGCAGCAACGGAATGCGCAATATCAACACAAACATTATGCCTTCGGGAGGCCTCTGAAATGTGTTCCATTAAAATCACGACACCGTTTAGCCCGTAGAACTGGGCGGAGGAATCTCGGGATTGTAGTTGTAACGAGTAGCTCCGGGTTCTGTTCACAGATCAGTCAAGATTATGTGTTAGTCAGACAATCGTCGTTCCCTAATCTGGAAAGAACGTGGAACTCGGAACAATCGTGCTTATGTGCAGGAAACATTACCGTATGATGGTGGTGAACGAATTGTATGGGCAGGAGTCAGTATTGGCAGACGTACCCACCTCTATGTCGTTCAGGATGGTGTTTTGACTGCTCAGAGGTATAGAGATGAGATCCTTCAATTTTTATATACCCTACGCTGGTGCCAACAGGCGATGGGTTCCTTCTCGTGGTTCATAACTCTCGTCCCCACAGAGCTGCACTGGTGGACAACATTCTTGAAGCTGAACGAATGCAGCGGCCAGCTTGTTCTCCAGACTTAAACTCGATTGACCATGTCTGCGATATACTTGTCAGACGCATTGCAGCCAGACTAACACCTCCCCCTACGTTGCAGAGCTGAATATTGCACTCATGAAAGAATGGCCAATTATACAGGGTGAATCACCTAACACTTGCACCGCAAATATTGCGGAAACGGAAAGTACGACTGAAGTGCTGTTTTCACAGAATGGGTTGTTAGTCAGAGGCTCGTATTTTTAGCCAACAAACAGATTGTAATATTACTTAAAAAGTGTATTTTGTATGCAAACATACAGTTTATTTTTTAATGAAACAATGGTTGTTTCTATCATGCACTGTAATTTTTGACACCAGCTGTGTACAAAGAATTTTGAATTACATTTTTATCACGTTTAGTTTGGCACTACAACCATTCAAAGTTTCGAGGGCGTAGGCTGCGATACTGTAGCTGATTGGCCGAGTGGCTAGCCCCTGGGGCACGGTCCACTGTCTCATGACCACCAGCCAGTCACCTACGCTGCCCTAGCCTTCGCCCCCAAAACTTTGAACGGTTGTAGCTGCTAAACTAAACGCGATGAAAATGTCATTCAAAATTCTTTGTACACAGCTGGTGTCTAAACTTCCACGTGCAAGGCACCGATACACTATTGGGTAGAGGTCGACTGCGATCAAGCAGATGACTTTTTGTTTAAGATAGTGACGGGGGCTGAAACGTGAGTCCACCATTACACGTCCGAATCGATGGCCGTATCCATGGAGTGGAAACATCCGTTATTACCTGTCCGAAAGAAGTTCAAAAGCCTCCGTCTGCAGATAAAGTGTTACTCACCGTTTTCTGAGACGTTCAAGAAGTATTTTTGCTGGACTTTCCGGAGGATGCAACCAGCATGCTGCGCGGTACTGTGCCACTCCGTCGAAATTGAAAGAGGTGATTCGGAAAAAGCGGCCTAGCCTTCTTATATCTTGCGTTCTACTGTTGGATGACAATTCTAAACCACACTCGGCGACGGCAGCGCAAAACTATATTGCAACTCTTGGTTGGGAGCGCGTACACTATCCGCCAATACAATGCTGATGTCGCACCAAGTGACTTCCATCTGTTCCCAGCTTTGAAGAAGACTCTCGGCGGAAGGCGCTTTGAAAGCAAAGCTGATGTTAAACAAGCCGTTCAACGCTTTTTCCGTATGCAACACTCTGGTTTTTCTCTGGAAGGCTTTTTGAAGCTTATAAAGCGCTATGACATACCTCTCAATGAACTTGGAAATTATGCAGAAAATTAAAGATGTGTGTTATCTTTAATGCCTCATTCTATTTTTTCCCCCTTTCTTATGCAACCCTGATTACAGTCTACAGGGAAAACTTATTTTCCAAATCCCCCTCCTAATAGTACCAATTATGTTAGCCTGTGTGTAAGATGAACATTAACAAGAATAAAACGAAGGTAATGGAATGTAATGTCAGAAAATCAGGCGTTTCTGAAGGAATTAGATTAGGTAATGAGACTATAAAAGTAGTAGATCAATTCTGTTATTTGGGTAACAAGATAACTTCTGAGGGACGAAGTAAAGAACATATAAAACGCTGAATGGCAATGGGGAGAAAAGGGTTTCTAAAGAAGCGAAACTTGTTAACATCCAATATTAATTTAAATGTTAGGAAGTCCTTTCTCAAACCATTTGTCTGGAGTGTAGCCTTGTATGGCAGTGAAATGTGGACGATAAGGAGTTCAGAAAAAAGGAGCTTTTGAAATGTGATGGGGTAGGAGGTGCTTAACCGAATTGGGGAGAAAAGGAGTTTCTTGCATATCGTGACTAAGAGAAGGGATAGATTGGAAGGACACATTCTGAGACATCAAGGAATTGTCGACTTAGCATTAGAAGGTATTGTGTGGGGTAAAAATCGTAGAGGGAGGCCGAGGGATGAATACAGTAAGCAGATTCAAAAGGATTTAGGTTGCCGAACGTATTCTCAGATGAAGAGTCTTGTACAGGGCAGGGTAGCGTGGAGAGCTGCATCAGTCTGCGGAGTGAAGACAACAAGAACAACAACAACGTAGGACAGGGTATTGTGGAATGTTGCGACTATAGCTAAAGGCGTCATTAAACAGTTTTCTTTCATACAGGAAGTCGCAAGTGAGGGCAGCCCTCTGGCTCCGGAAGGCGTGTGCCCTCGAGGCAGCCACCAGCCACCCTGCGGCGGCTCAGTAGCCTCGCGGCCGGGCGCCGAATTCCGGGGCAGCGCGTGGAAGGCGACACCGTGGGCGCGGCCGATCCTGCCGGCGCGGCGTTACGTTGCGGTGCGTTATACGTTACGTTACGTTAGCCGCGCTGCGGCCGCGGCTTTAATGCGCGCTCACCGGCGACGGAAACTCATCGCCGGTCACACCGTGGGAGTGGCTGCAACCAGAGCCGGCTGCGGCAGCGCTCAATGTCACACTGCACGCCCAGCTAGCGTCTCACCCCAGCGTGTAATACACCCGCCCTTACTGCACCAGCACGCCAGCCAGCTTAGCCACTAGTTGCCCTGCTCCTATTTACTATTATACACTCATGGCCATTAAAATTGCTACACCACGAAGATGACGTGCTACAGACGCGAAATTTAACCGACAGAAAGAAGATGCTGTGATATGCAAATGATTAGCTTCTCAGAGAATTCACACAAGGCTGGCGCCGGTGGCGATACTTACAACGTGCTGTCATAAAGAAAGTTTCCAACCGATTTCTCATACACAAGCAGCAGTTGACCGGCATTGCCTGGTGAAACGTTTTTGTGATGCCTCGTGTAAGGAAGAAAAATGCATACCATCACGTTCCCGACTTTGATAAAGGTCCGATTTTAGCCTATCGCGATTGCGGTTTATCGTATCACAACATTGCTGCTCGCGTTGGTCGCGATCCAATGACTGTTACCAGAATATAGAATCGGTGGGTTCAGGAGGGCAATTCGAAACGCCGTGCTGGATCCCAACGGCCTCGTATCACTAGCAGTCGATATGACAGGCATCTTATCCGCACGAGCAGTTCGACGACGTTTGCAGCAGCATGGACTATCAACTCGGAGACCATGGATGCGGTTACCCTTGATGCTGCATCACAGACAGGACTGCCTGCGATGGTGTACGCAACGACGAACGTGGGTGCACGTATGGCAAAACGTAATTTTTTCGGATGAATCCAGGTTCTGTTTACAGCATCATGATGGTCACATCCGTGTTTGGCGATATCGCCGTGAACACACATTAAAAGCGTATATTCTCATCGCCACCCTGGCGTATCACCCGGCGTGATGCTATGGTGTGCCATTGGTTACACGTCTCGGTCACCTCTTGTTGGCATCGACGGCACTTTCAACAGTGGCCGTTACATTTCACATGTGTTACGACCCGTGGCTCTACCCTCCATTCGATCCCTGCGAAACCCTACATTTCAGCAGCATAATGCACGACCTCATGTTGCAGGTCCTGTACGGGCCTTTCTGGATACGGAAAATGCAGCTCTGGCCAGCACATTCTCCAGATCTCTCACCAATTGAAAACGTTTTGTCAATGGAGGCCGAGCAACTGGCTCGTCACAATACGCCTGCCACTACTCTTGATGAACTGTGGTATCGTGTTGAAGCTGCCTGGACATCTGTACCTGTACACGCCAACCAAGATCGGTTTGACTCAATGCCCACGCGTATCAAGGCCGTTATTTCGCCCAGAGGTGGTTGTTCTCGGTACTGATTCCTCAGGATCTATGCACCCAAATTGCGTCAAAATGTCATAACATGTCACTTCCAGTATAATTTATTTACCCAATGAATACCCGTTTATCATTTGCATTTCTTCTTGGTGAACCAATTTTAATGGCCAGTAATGTATTATGTATACATTTATTATAAGACCAGAGCCGCTTTAGGCAGAACAGATCATGTACAGATAACCTATATATTATACAACTAATGTAGAAATTTATAGCAGTAGGAAAGGAGCTACACATTGCCGTTGTAGATTTAGCAAAAGCTTACAATACAGTCGCTAGATCTAAGCTGCGGGAAGCTATGAAAGATATAGGTTGGATGATTTCCTTTTACAAATTATTTACTCAAACTAGTTTAATTCCCGCTGCTTCGAACGCGTAGCCTCGATGATCTGCATTGTCTATTCCTATTACTACATATAAATTTTCATATAAAATGATTTCCAATCCATGGTGTACAACAGCAATCAGTTAGAATAAATATTCCTTCAAACCGTCCTGATTGCAATTTTTTTTATTAGTTAATGACGCGTTTCGCCCTTTAGCAGGGCATCTTCCGATTATCTGCGTGACAGAATTTACACAAAATTACAAGGCGGAATTACAAACGGTTATAATGGTACATGGGCTTATTTTGTGTTAAGAAGACAGTATAAATGGTAAACAAAGCTTACAATGCTCTCTCCGTGGTGTGACACCGTAAGTTGTTATTGCGGTGTTTCTATTTTCTTGGAATGTTTTTTGGATTTCCTTGTGGCCCTACAAATGTTCGGGTAACAACGAATTACAGTTGGAACATACTCGGTAAAGATGTTTCTCACATCAATTAATTCACGTACTTAGTAGCCCCTTAAATCTGCATTTTTTTACATTTTTATTATTTATTTAAATCCCATTTCGAGTAAGCCTGCACTTTCCATACAGAAATTATATATTTATGATGTTGCCTGTTGCCTCTGGCTTTGCTTCTGTTGTTATTGTATTTCTTACGAGACACGTATGCGTTATCGAACCTGAGGCAAGAGTAAAAAAGGGGCCATAAATTCGACAAAACAGAGAAACCACTTTCACGTGCTGCTACTTCTGGGCATAAAGCCTTACCTCTTTCTACATTGGGATTTTAATTTGATCAGTCGAGGGATGGGGGATGGGATCCGGATTCGGAAGGTCCAGGATTTGAGCCCCGGCTCAGTATTCTCATGAAACTGGGGGGAAGTCATCTCGACTGTGCGTGTCAGACTCGTTGCAGACGGACTGCTCTCGCCGACAGAGGAGCTCTTAAGTACCACCGCGTCAGACCAGGCCTTCGTAAAAATCAGAAGTAGTTGCTCAAGTGTAGAATACTCAACCATTAGAAAAGGCGCATTGGGATTCTTCAGTGAGAGATGAGCCCTCGTGACCTCGCCCGCCATCCACCAGCTGGCATGTGCTGGCGAGCCTCCCAGCTCACCGCTGGAACACACGTGGCAGCGACGCGAACAGCTGCTGTTCACGCGTGCGTGTGTGTACGCGATTAAGATGCACGCATTCAATAAATGGAGTACGCCTCCTGCTGTGTGATTCCATTTTATTGCTGTCAGCGCGACAGTCAGCCGTGTTGTATATGAGATTATTCCGTTTCTTTCTTTTTTCCAATATATTACGATATGCAAATAGAGCATGTTAAAACTGCAAGGAGAACTTCCGGTCATCATGGATGCACTGTTATTTCACAGCCACAAAATTAGGTAAGGAAATAAAGAAAAATATATTACCATGTGCAAAGACCTATATTTTTATATGATGGATGGATAGAGGGAGGGAGGTCGAGAAGAGAGGCGAGGGGGAGGTTAAGCGGGAGTGGTGTAGGATTGTACATTTTAATTAGCAGCCAAGGCAGTAGGGTCTGGAATCTCGAGATCCAGTGTTGGAGTACCGGGGACACTCGTCTGAGTTGCCACAGGAAATAATGTGGCAAGAAGGACAATGGAGTCCATCACAAAGTGATATAGTTCCTTAGGCGTCTCAAAAGACGCATGGGAGCAGAGTGGTTGGAGGAGGTTAGACAAGGAAGGGGGGGGGGGGCTACTATAGCCAACAGGAAGCAGGAGATTAGTCCAAATGTTAATCTTAAGGGACTCAACTGCGGGGTCATCAGTCCGTAAACTTACAAACTACTTATGAACTACCTCACACTAAAGACGACACAAACATCCATGCCCGAGGGAGGATTCGAACCCCCGACCGTAGTGGCCGTGCAGACCGTGACTGGCGCGCCGTAGTCCCCTCGGCCGCCGCGGCCGGTGGACCAAACTGCGTGGTCATCAATCCATAGCTTACAAACTACATAAACTAAGGTAAACCAACCTAAGGACAACACACACACCCATGCCCCAGGGAGGACTCTCACCTCCGACGGCGAGCAACCGCGCGCTCCGCAGCGAGGCGCCTTAGACCGCTCGGCTACTTTACCGCGGCCCTCGTGCTTCAGCGAACACACATCTCGCTGAGGACACAGCGAAGACAATAAAAGAGAAATCAAGGACCGCAATAAAGATATCGTCTGTATCTCGCCCCATTTGCGAGTGGGACAGGAAATGGAATGACTATCAATAGCACAAGGTATCCTCATCCATGCGCCCAACAGTAGACGTAAATCATCGTATGCAGGCTTTTCGTAACGATTCTAAATTCTCTAATTCACCGTGAGAGACCATTATGCAAAGATATATATAAATATCTTGCCTCCGCTTGGACTTCAGCTGTCGGTATTTCAAGAATATACCTTCCAGCGTCACGCAGTTCCTTCCTTGTATCGGGCAGAAGTTCGCCTGCTTCATTCCTGCGCTGTGATGACTAAACAAAACTTTGACTACTCCAGAGTGATCAACCGCATTCGGTAATGAGCGGAATAGGATTTTTACGATTTCCTTTGCAGGAGTGAGTTGTATACTATCTCACGGTTCTTCTGATGAACCTGTTAGGATGGTTCTTGCTACACAACTAAGTTTACAAAGGAGTGCAAATTGCTCCGAATAGAACTGTTAGATATTTAATGGCTGTAACGAAGGTGCAATAAAATAACAACGGGTTTTCCCGAGAATATACGTACACAGTATTACTATTGTTCATTCTAAGGGATAATTGCCAACCAATCACCAGCCGTCTACATGTGTTTCTGATTTCGTAGAAAGTTTTAATGTTAACGGCTGCTGGTATGCAACCACATCGACCAACAGTCTGCGAGTTTTGCAAGGGCCACACGCCTGCTCAGACTACTTAAGCACGCTCTCCCCTCGACCCAAATTCCAATCTGTTCTCCTACTTTGACCACTGTACTCCATTAAAATGAAAATTCAGAAAAGACGTTTGAAAAGATGCTATCCGTAATGGGGCATGAAATGGGAAGCAGGAGGTAGGGATTTACCGACACCGCAACGTATTTCAAAAACTAACAGTAAAAATCTACACTTATGCTTAACTATCAAGTTTAAAAATAATTGTTAAGACGCCTACTAAAAAATAAATATACCTTTGGCACAGTGTACGTGACTTCAGAAGAAACAATTAATTGCATTTCTTCGAAAAAGACTAAAAAGTGCGAGAGTTAATATAGGTGCTATTCAGTTACCGATTTACACTCGCTAATATACATTAGTACGCCAAATCGTAGCAGCATAAGTTTACGCAACCGCAGTAGCGAAGTTATTAAGGCTCCACTTCAGTGTTTCTGTATACTATACTGTTTGTACCAAAGTGATGATAAAAGGGTACGGTACTGCCTTATTCCTGAAACTACACTAGTTCATAAAAAGACCCAATAAAAAAGTGTTGCCAAACTACTGAAATAAATCAAATAGCGAATTACCTAATTTAAGAACGGGCTCCCTTAATACCGTAATTTGTGCCTATAAGTCGTGATAATTACGAACAAATCTTAATAGTTGGCATGTTTGAAAATTCCGTAACGTAATCATTTCTAAATAATTACATCACTGCACAGTCTACCATGAAAGACAAATGTCTTTAGGCTGTTCGTGTATAATGGACGCAGATAATCTCGTGGCTGTTAGAGCGGGACTTGCAGTAATCGATACGGCGAGTCATTAAATTGGCGTCGCCGTCTCCGGTGTCCGAACCCGAGACCGCAGGCTGGGCGGCAGGTGACGCGAGACCGGCGCACCGCCGCGCCGCCACAGCGAGGCCGGCGTTAAACGCCTCGTCTTGCGTTTCGCGGACCGCCGAACTGCAACGCGCAACCGGATGCACCCGATCAGAACCTGTCCGCCGGCACAGTGAGAGCCAGCCAGGCCCTCCACACCGCCGCCAAGGACGCAGCCTACACTGATGACGCCTGTGCGCTGTCTGCCAAGAGTGGTCCAAACAACAATGTTCCAGTGTTCGTATAGCTATGGGGCCAAATTGCAGTGGTCATCAGTCCCTTCACTTACCAACTATTTAAACTAACTTTTAGTGTAGTCCTATAGAGTTGTCTTTAAAAATAAAATGGAATTGTGCAAATGCCAAAATGACGAAGATGTATGGTATTTCTCCACAGCCTTTCTTCTTTTTTTCCCTTTATTGTTATTTTAACGCCGACAAAGTCGGCAGGCTGGCAGCAGCATCGGGCGCTGCTCCTTCAACCGAGCGTACATGTAAATTACAAAGTAAGATTAAAATAAAACCATGTCACGAGAGTAAAAACAAGGAATGAAAAATATGACATGAAGAAAACATTGATGCATTAAAAACTGGACACTGGAGACAATAGTGCAGGCTTAAAACAGATGAACAGGCGAGAGAGACAGACACATAGACAGTTAAAAACAGTCTGTGCCACGGCGGCGATAAAATCACATTGAGAAACGTCATTGGACACACGAAGAAGTAACACGACGACACTGGTGAAGAGCAGACGTTGTTGTTCGACGCACTGTAAACTCAAACGGAGACGGATGCACTGGACACTAGAAGACACTGGATCTAAAATTCGTCACTGGGGCCCCGCAGGGGGACGGGAGGGGAAGGATAGAAAGGGCGGGGGAGGTTGGAGAGAGAGGGGGGGGAGGAAAGACGGGTGCGATCGAGGCTCCAGGGTGGGGAAGGGGGCAAGCCAAGCGGTGAGAGGGAGGAGGAGGGGATGGGGAGAGGGGCCGCTGATGCTACGGGGATGGGATCAGGGTGGATAGGAGGGGTAAATTTCGGGACGAAGGGCGTCATCCGGCAGGGGAAGGGTGTGGATGTTGCCTTGGGAGAGGACATGTAGCGTGTGCAGGTGGAGAGAGGGAGGCGTGGCAGAGGCCCAGGGTTTGTTAGGATGGGGTAAACGAGTGGGTTGCGGGAATCTATTTTGCGAGTAAAGTACAGGATTCGGAGGTGTTCCAAGGTGTTGAAGGCGGTGAGGAAAGGGGATGAATTCATATAGGATCCGCGTAGGGGAAGGAAGTCGGATACGGTAGGCGAGGCGGAGGGCATGGCGTTCCAGGATTTGAAGGGTCTGATAAAAGGTGGGAGGAGCGGATACCCAGGTGGGGTGGAAGGAGCAGAGGATGAGGCACATGATGGAATTGTAGGAGTGGTCAGTGAGGAATTTGAGGAGGTTGAGACGGGACATGGCTTTTTCATGGATGGTTTTTAGGTAGGGGGTCCAGGAAAGATGTCGATGAAGGGTGAGACCAAGGTACTTTAGGGTGGGGGTGTGACGGATGGGACGGCTTTGGAGGGTTAGGTAGAGGTCGGCGAGGCGAAAGGAACGGGTAGTATGACCTATAATGATCGCCTGGGATTTGTCAGGGTTGACGGAGAGAAGCCACCGGTTGCACCATGCAGCGAACTCTGTGAGGTGAGATTGGAGCAAAACTTGGGATCGGGCAAGGGAGGGGGCGAGGGCTAGGGCCGTTCTACTCCCCTAGTAAGAGTTATATATAATAATCCTACCTTGTAGCTAACAAGAACACTTGTGTGGTATGGACTTTACACAACACAGACACAAAATTGAATACAGTGAGTAGAGATTTCAAAGACCGGACGAACAAATGATAATTTGTGGGGAAAAAAAATAATGACGACGAAATGTTGAAGAGGGATCTCCAACCTCGCACTGCAATTCCATGACCAGATAACCAAGAGGGCACAGATTTTGACGCTTCCTTCATGTTGCACATCATACGCTTGACTAGCGCAATGTTTACATTTCACTTTTATTTTGACACTTCCATACAACTTCTTCCCGTGCTCGAGCTGTGTTCAGTGTTTGACGATACCCAATGCGCACGCTTGCTACTAAATCTGAGCGCGGTGCGATGTGTGGTTTCCCCTGTCAGGCCTGACAACTCTTAGGAGACGCCGTCGCTCTAGCTCGCCGGCCACTGCGTGGTTCCTGGTGAGAGGCGACGGCTCACATTTGCCGTTCTCGGCGCACCCTTCACACTGCCGATCTCCATATATTTAATTCCCTAACGTTCTTTACAAATGGAATGGCCCGATCATCCAGCTCTAACCACGATTCCTTGTTCTAAGCCAGTTCCCTTCTGGGGTCATCATTATATCAGAAACCTTTTCACGCGAATCACCGAAGTATAAGTGTCAGCATGTAATGTAACTGCTAAAGAAAGCAGTCTCTATACCATCACCCGATACTACAATTCTTTTCATATCTACCTTTCTTTCGTCATAGGACTTACAGCGTGACCTGCGATACTTCATTTAGTTTTCCATACACAATGTTCCATTTGTAATTTTGGTCATTCCTGGCTATTATATGGCATCGTGAAGATAGAAAAGAATATAATTAATGATTCTGTTCAAGAAATCTGTACGGCTATTATTTTCAACGATAGAATATTCGAGAATCCATTATATTAAAGCATTGTTTCTCCGATTATTGGGTAAATGGAAATTCTGTATCTGGTGAATGTATCGTATAATATGGATATGTGATAACTTAAAAATTTCAATTGTTTCAAATATTCAAATGTTTGTAGAGCTTATGGGACTTAACTACGGGGTCATAAGCCCCTAAACTTACAAACTACTTATGAACTAGCTACAACTAAGGACGTCACAAATATCCATGCCCGAGGGGGGATTCGAACCCCCGACAGTAGTGGCCGTGCAGACCGTGACTGAAGCGCCTCAGTCCCCTCGGCCACCGCAGCCGGCTTAAATTGTTTGTTTGTAACCAACAGTAAGTAATTAAACAAGCATTGTTAGTAAATTCGCAAGGAGTCAATTATTTAGTCCGTCAATTTATGAATACTTCGTGCGAATGAAGTCTGAAGACTGTAATCAGTCTAGGTTGGAATCTGCAGTCTGCAATTTTCAGTTGTACATTTGTTGTTTATAAATTTGATGAAGATGGTCTGTATCGCATTTCTACTGTTACACCCCCCGCAATTCGAAAAAGAGAGGTACAGTAATTTTTGACGATCCCACAGCAACACAATGATCGTTGAAAGCTTCGCCAATGCAAACAGCCTCACGTACCTTGTGTACGCGATATGACGCCCTCTGTTTGTGTTCCGCCCTCACTGCCATAGATTCACAAAGTAGAGTCTCTACCAACACCAGAATCGACCAGTTTCTTCTGGTTTGAAACCGAGTGACAGGCTCAAAGATAGCCGACATCGCGCCCTCCATTAGTGGATGAAAATGTACGTCCACCCTTAACAGAACATGTGTGCACTACATGAAAGACATGTCTACTAGGGTAGCGGAAACCGTCCAAAGTTCCGATTTGACATTGCAACTTCTATTTAAAGATATCAGATCTCTTTTATAAACGGTAACAGTGCCACGTACAACTAGAAAAAAAATCTGTTTGAAACCAGATAAACTATATAATTTCGATTGTTTATTGTGAAGAAAAGCTATATCCTGGTCTTGGAGGCCTCTATTTAAACTATACAACAGTAATTAGTAAGGATACTACATATTTCGAATGCAAAATAATTTATATGAAGATAATTACAAATGCAGCTTAAACAAAGCGTCAAATATGGATTAAACAAGACCATCGGATGTTTCTGTTGCTATCCTGACTCCAGCAGCAGTGAACAAAGATTTAAAAGGAAAATTGGAGAAGATTTCACGTTGATTTCTTCGTTCTGTTATAGTAGTATATTCAAGTGACTACAGTTTGTTGTAGATACACGGAACTACGTTCAATTTATAACAATTCTTAATCTGAAAATAAACCTGAACAGCTAATCCGACAAAGAATTCGTTAAAATAACATCTCCTAGTCATCAACAGTCCGAAGATTTCGATCCAGCGCAGAACAGGGAATCATTAATCATAAGGCCATTACAGCGGCACCAAGTACGACGAAACACCGGTTTCCTATTACCTGACCAGTCAACATGAAACAGTTATCTCCGAGACAAATTGTTGAGTATAAATGGATGTTGTAGAATACTATTACAGAATGTGTCGTGCAGTTGTGAGGAATAAAAAAGGTCAATTACCTTTCGACTGCCGTGTTAAAAAGCTCCTATGAAAACAAGGAGAGCGACACTCAAATGTAAACGTAGCCAAAGCCTTTCAAAGAATCACAAACTGAACAAAACCGAAATTAGTGTAAGGAGACCAATGCCAATACTGTGTTTCTTCCCTTGAATCGTTGCACGATCATCAGAATGAGAGATACCAAAATAAATGAGCATGGGATAGGAAAAATTCAGGTATCACTCAACAGAGGAAAGGCTACTGGATTTGATGTCATATACAAGATCTACTCGAAGAAACTTGCCTTCCTTCTGGCATCAATGTGCCATTGACCGTTGTGGAAGCGAAGTATACCAGTATACCACCTGACTTGATAAAAAAAGATAACAGGTTATTCCCATTTTTGAGAAGGGTCGTCGTGCAGGCACACAAAACTATAGTCATATATCTAAAGTTTTGGAATAAATATTATAATCTTGCATTATTACACTTCTAGAGACCTAAACCTCATCTGTAGGGATAAACTTCGGTTTCTAAAACAGTTATCATATGGAATTCAACTCAATATTTTGTTCATGTGACCCAGAAAGCAGTAAATACTATCCCGGGTATAAACCGTCGTGAGCCGGCCGCGGTGGCCGAGGGGACTGAGGCGCTTCAGTCACGGTCTGCACGGCCACTACGGTCGGGGGTTCGAATCCCCCCTCGGGCATGGATATTTGTGCCGTCCTTAGTGTTAGCTAGTTCATAAGTAATTTGTAAGTTTAGGGACTGGTGACCCCGTAGTTAAGTCCCATAAGCTTTACAAACATTTGAACATAAACCGTCGTGTTCCTTGACTTCCGTAAGGAATTCGATTCTACCCTACCACATAATGATCAAAGTAACATCATCTATGAGATTATACTGCTGAATTTCTAGAAAAAAAAAGAGCACAGTATGTCATTGTCATTGTAAAAAAAATTCTTCCCGGGTAAAATTAAATTTCAAGGCAGTCCAAGGAAATGTTATAACGTCATTATTTTTCGCGATATACATACACTGGTGAAAAAAATGTTAAAATGTTTGTAGAACTTACGGGACTTTACTACGGGGTCATCAGTCCCTAAGCTTACAAACTACTTATGAACTAGCTAACACTAAGGACGGCACAAATATCCATGCCCGAGGGGGGATTCGAACCCCCGACCGTAGTGGCCGTGCAGGCCGTGACTGGAGCGCCTCAGTCCCCTCGGCCACCGCGGCCGGCTACACTGGTGAATAACATCGGTAATTCCATTACACTCTTCCAAGAGGATGCTCATATCATGCATAGAAGTCTCTAGCGCTACAGAAACTGTAGCGAAATGCAGGAACACTTACACAGATTCTATGCTTGTTGCAGGGAATGTCAGTTAACCCGGAACATAAACAAGTTAAACGTATTGGGCATGAAAAGGCTGAAAGATTATTAGTGTATGATTATACGAAGCAGGACAATCACTTGGCAGTCATTATCCGTAAAATAGGTAGGTGTGAGTACACGGAGCGATTTTAAGTTGATTGCCCACATTAAAGTAATCGTGGGTAAGGTAGCTGTCTAAAAGATATTTATTGGAAGAATCCTCAGTACGTGAAGGTCACCATAAAGGGAGGAGCTAGTAACTCCGTGGTTCTACAACAGCTGAATACTGCTCGTCATTGTGGGGTCCACAACAGATCGGATTAATAGAAGAAATAGAGAAGACGTAAATAGAAGCAGTGCGTTTGTTATAGGTTCATTTAGTAAGTGCGAAAGTGACACAGATTGTGCAAGAGAGGCGCTATGTGTAACGAGCTTACTTTATAACAGGAGGACTGTAATACATTGCTTCCTCCTACGCTTATCTCACGAAAACACAATGGTGGCAAAGCAGCTCACCCAGAATGTTACAACCAGGCGTACTTCCAACAATCTGCAAGTCGACACGAAAAGGGGGCAATAGCTCGGTAGTAAACGAAGTCCCGTCCGCCGTCAGACGTGACTCAGTTATTGTTTTGCGTACTTTTTCTCAGTTTTCAAAAGAATTGGGGGATCACTTGAGGTATCTAGGTTGTGAAATAATGTCATCGCCAGAATGAACTAAAATAGTCCGACGTCTTTCTATCGGTTCTACGGAGTGGAAATAACAACATTAATGCAACCAAACTACTGCTAATAACAGAGAGATGCTGCACAGGGGTTGCTGTAGACTTGTGTTCGAATTACACAAGCAGTTGTGTTCAGATTTTGTAGTGAGCAAGTAACGCAATGAAAGAACAACGTGACTTACCCAAAGCAATGGTATGGGGAGCGTTAGGAAGGTTGGAAGCGGGACAGACACAGAGGGAGGTGGCTGCAGCTATTGGAATGTCCCAAAGTGTAATTTCCAGGATCCAGACGCGATTTCAGAGAATAGGAACCGTTAAAAGAAGTCAAGGCCAAGGTCGTCCGCGGGAAACATCAGCAAGAGATGACCGTTATCTCCGCTTAACAGAATGCAGCTCATCTTTCACGCATCGTCCAGGCAGCAACAGAAGACGCAATGTCAACACAAACAGCCGGAAATCGCATTGGAATTGTTGCCTCTTCATACGGAGGCCTATGATGTGTTTCCCATTAAAAACACAACATCGCATAGCCCGCAGAAACTGGGCGGAGGAACATCATGTTTGGAGTCGTTGGCTGCGGCTTCTTTTCACAGATAGTCAAGATTTTGTGTTGAGCGGGACAATCGTCGTTCCCTCGTCTGGAGAGAACGCGGAACTCGGAACAATCCTGCTTATTTGCAGGAAACATCACCATACCACGATGGTGGACGAATGATGTGGGTAGGACTCAGTATTGCCGAACGTACGGACCTCTATGTCGTTCAGAATGACTCGTCAAAGGTATAGTGACGAGATGCTTGGACCTTTTGTTGTGGCCTACGCTGGTGCCATAGAAGACGGTTTCCTTCTTGTAAATGATAACGCTTGTCCTCACAGAGCACTAGTGGACAACATACTTGAAGCCGGGGAAATTGAACGAATGGAATAGATATTTTAACCTGATTGAGAATGTCTAGGATGCACTTTGAGAGGCATTGGAGCCAGACCAGCACCACCCACAACGGTTGCAGAGCTGCATATTGCACTAATGGAAGAATGGCCAAATATACCTCAAGAATTGATTGATAATATCATATTACCTTTGCCATGCTGGTGTGGAACCGTAATGGCCGTCCGACGTGATCACACACCATATTAGAGGGCAACGAGAATGACTTTTTCACTATTATGGTAGCCCCATATGCCTCGCTCTAAGTAAACACCATGTACATTTCAAGTAAAGAGCTGAGACAGCAAAAATCGTACTATATCACACACAAATTTCAATTGTAATCTACATCTGAATAAAATACGTTACCATATGTAGGGTAAGGTGGTACAAATTCGATATACATAATTTGTCAGTCTCGTAGTGTTGGTAGCACTTGCCTTTGTGTGGCGTTGTAGTGTAGCAGGTTTCTGCAGCTCCTCCTGTCTTTTCCCTGAATACACCACTTTCCGCTACGGAGATATAAATTTTTTTCTGTTAAGAGGCACGTGCAGCAACTTAGTCGGACGCGCTCTTATAAATGTTCTAGTTTCCATGCGCTTGCAAACTTTATGTTATTGCAATATTTGGTACTACGAAGTATGCGTTGGTGCACGAGAGATCAAGTGCTTTTTATGTGGAAGTAGCCAGTGATAAAAAATTTTACGAGAAAGTGATCATAATTGTACCTAGTGTGGTACATTTTCGATCAATTTTTCACAGTTCTGTAACCTTTTTTTGTGTTTTTACACTAACCTTTCTGATGGTCTAATATTTGTGTTACACATTCGTTAAACATCCAAGAACAAGTGCCATAGTTAAAATTATTTCTTTTCTCAACATATTTCCAGTAACAACAACATTTCTCCGAAATGATCGAAATTGTACCACCTTACCCTATATTGCGTGAGATATCTCACCTGTGCCCCTAATTTTTTTGAGCAGTGTACATATACGTAGAACAGCTATGTTTAAGTACCACGATTTATAGATTTATCTGGCACCTTAAAGACATTTAAATCAAAAAATCTTTAAATATTCGAGCTTTATTTCGCCTTACCCTTAATTCCCCAAAGCAGAGAGCTGTATAGGGGTGGAGGGTTGCATCTATAACAGCAAGTATCCCTGAGCGGGTGTCTTATTACCCCAAACTTCTGAGGAATGTAGAGTGATATTTCACAATATGATAAATGTAATGTTGCATGACATTTGTCATGTTATACGTCATGTCATTATGTATCGTGTTACTGTGCATTTATCTAGATTTGTCAATTAAAATTTTTGCAAGGTGCCACATAAGTTGAGAAATTAATGTTGTGTTTCATCTAGCCAGAACATATCTGCGTTTGGTTCTGCTGAGATATAAATTTTTTTTTCATTCTGGCAACTGACTTCCCTCCAACACCATCTTCGCCAAATTAATAATTTTTTTCGGTGTAATACATGGCTTTTGAAAATGGGTATAGCCCGAAAGTATTGAAGCAAATAATAGCTTTGGTAGAGACTTCAGAAAAGTCTTTTCTTTTTTCCGACATCAAAGTCTTCAGAGACGCAGCACAATCTCTGGTTGTTGTTGGTTCACATTGGCGAATGACATTGGCCGTGCCCTTTTAAAGAAACCATTCCGGCATTTGCCTAAGACGACTCTGGGGAAATCACGCATAGCTGGAGCCAGATTCGAACCACTGTCCTCCAGTGCGCGAGTGCTTTCTTTATGATTTATGATTCCTTATAGTCGCTAATAAAAATGTCTCAATAAGTCATAAAACATTTAGGACTGCTGAGAAAATTTCCAAGAGAATGTAAATGTTAGGATATTGTGTCACACACACACGTCAACAAAGGCACTGCACATGGGAATTTCTCGGTGGCAGACTTGTAGCGTCAGACGTCGTGTAACAGCACGCAGGTGACTCCCGGCTGTTTCTCGCTTCTATTTCCGTCCCAGCGCGCACCCGTAAACAGTTGTGCGATAATTTGCGTCAGCTGAACGCCGTCAGTGACAGGGCGTCTGTACGCTACCTCGCCACCGGTCTAAACGTTTCTCCCTGCGCATTGATCAAGTCAGGTATAGCACGGCATTAAAACCGGCCCAGTCACTTCGCGAGACGAGTATTTAAATTCATCTATCAGGCGTTTGTAAATAAAACATTCAACGATCATGTATTTCTAATCACGGTGTTTACTCACGATAGGCTGTATACTAATAACGTTTTAGTGGGACAGAGCAGATAGTTATCTATTTTGTCCACTTTCGAATGGTAGCTCTCGTAATAGTCAGTGTAGTAATTAACCCGAGTAAGCCCATGAGTGCCGATCGAATAATTTACCTTTCACGCCAATCTGTTGAACAATCCGATCCTGAGGTGGCAGTTCACACAAATCTTCTCAAATGATCGACAAAACTGGACTTTCTTGTGAAACAAAGAAGGCAAGTATTCATTCAGCAGCAAGTGGTAATATATTGTCATGCTATAAATTGGCGACTAGCGTGTCGTGCAGGAAGGGTATGGCTACGAGTAGCAGGACGTAATTCACTTGGTGCAAACTGGTCTCAGTGCCCTGGCAGCGCAACAACCTTGATTTGTAGTTGTAACCAACAGCTCCCCACACCACGCGGTCTTGACTGGGCGCTGTATTAATATTCCCCACATCCAGGAACAGGCTGACACCTCAACCACACAACGGAAGGAACAAATGATTCACCAAGAAACAAGGACAAGGAAATCCTAACCATATACAAAGATACGAAACACACACATACATATACGTTTTTCTTTCGTTTTATTATTTGCACTATTATTCATGTGACTGCTTTATAATTTTTTTATTTTACAAATATGTTAAATTCTTCAAGTTGTCACTCTTAACACCCAAAACTAAAAATTACTCAATGTGAGTGGTAAATTCTCTGTCCTTTTATTGTATTTATATTATCTTTTGTATTTAATTTATGTTTTACCTATTTTCTGTTTTCTTACTACCTTAATTCCCGATGCCTCGGCCGACATCTCTAGGGATGCTGAAAGACAACATCCGACGCCAATGCCTCACCATAACTCCGGACATGCTTTACAGTGCTGTTCACAACATTATTCCTCGACTACAGCTATTGTTGAGGAATGATGGTGAACATATTGACTATTTCCTGTAAAGAACATCATCTTTCCTTTGTCTTAATTTGTTATGCTAATTATTGCTTTTCTGATCAGATGAAGCGCCATCTGTCAAACATTTTTTTGAACTTTGGTGTTTTTCTTGGTTCTAATAAAACCCCATGTAATTCCAAGCATGTGTGTCAATTTTTACTTCTCTATCTACATTATTCCGTGATTTATTAAATTTTCAAATTTATGCTGACTTTTTGATCACCTGGTACATGAAATTTAAATTATAAAAAATCCGCACTAATGCCACATCAAACTAAACAATAATGCCTTCATTTTGAAATTTATTTGAAAATTTTACTTTGAATAGTTTTAGAGCAACGAGTGCCATAATCGCATGATTTAAAGAAATTACGTTACTTTCGTTCCTGAAAGGAAAGGAAAAAAAAAAACTGGAGCCATTGCGTTTTTTTTTTTTTTTTTTTTTTTTTTTTTTTTTTTTTTTTTTTTTTTACCTTTGACAGTGTTGACTGGAGCACACTTTCTTAGATTCTGAAGGTAGCAGGAAACGAAGAATTATATTCAACTTGTACCAAAACCAGGCAGCAATTATTAGAGTCGAAGGGCATGAAGGGTCGCAGTTGTTGGGAAGGGAGTAAGACAGGGTTGTAGCCTGTTCCCAATGTTGTTCAATCTGTACATTGAACAAGCAGTGAAGGAATGGAAGGAGAAATTTGGAGACTGAATCAAAGTTCAGGGAGAAGAAATAAAAACTTTGCGGTTTGCCGATGATATAGTAATTTTGTCAGAGACTGCAGAGGATCTGGAAGAGCAATTGAATGGAATGGACAGTGTCTTGAAAGAAAGAGTAAAACGAAGGTAAAGTAATGTCAGAAAATCAGACGATGCTGAAGGAATTTGATTAGGTAGTGAGACAATAAAAGTAGTAGATGAATTTTGTTATTTGGGTAGCAAGATAACTTCTGATGACCGAAGTAAAGAAGATATAAAATGCAGAATGGCTATGGGAAGAAAAGCTTTTCTGAAGAAGCGAAATTTGTTGACACCCAATATTAGTTTAGATGTTAGGAAGTCCTTTCTGAAAGCATTTATCTGCAGTGTAACATTGTATGGGAGAGAAACGTGGACATAAGGGGTTAAGACGAAAAGATGATTGAATCTTTCGAAATGTGGTGCTATAGACGAATGATGTAAATTAGATGGGTAGATGACGTAAGTAAAAAGGAGTTGCTTAATCGAATCGGGGAGAAAAGGAATTTCTGACATATCCTGCCTAAGAGAAGTGATAGATTTGTGGGACACATTGAGACATCAAGGAACGGTCAACTTAGCATTAGAAGGAAGTGTGTGGGGTAAAAGTCGAAGAGGGAGACCGAGGGACGAATACAGTAAGCAGATTCAAAAGGAAGAAGTTGCCATTCATATGCTCAGACGAAGAGGCTTGCACAGGACAGGGTAGCGTGGAGATCTGCATCAGTCTGCCGACTGATGACCACAATAAGAAGAAGACATTAAGGTTACTCTATGACATTTGGACCGATAGGCTTAAAAGGAATTGTGAGTTGGTGGGCACCATTGATCTCTCTAGTATCTGGATGTTATTCAGCTGTCTTAGTGTGCCAGCCATAGATATTCATATTTAGTTTCTTGCCAAATTCAAACGTGGCCGCTATGAAGCTTTACAAGAGAAGAAAATATCAGCCCACTACATCGAATATTGAATTGAATTCCACATGATGAGGTAAGCAAGCAATTTATTGTCAAGTAATAACTGATAGAAATCGTTTTGTCAAATTTAAACATCGCGAACGGTGCGAAATCGTGTACAAAACATATGAATGTGCAGGCACGCTGCAGATCTATGCTCAGACACCAGAATTAAACATCCAGTTTGTATAGAGATCATTTCTTTTGTCCTGTGTCGCTTACGTATTGGCCATACGTGGTTGACACATGGCTACCTTTTACGTCAAGAGGACCCACCGAATTGCCGTTGTGGAAATTTGTTGACAGTGGTCCACATCCTGTCGGACTGTCCACTTCTAGCCGCTTTGCGGCAGTCTTTTAATCTACCTCCTGCGCCTGCCTTGATTTTATCTGACAATGCCTCAATGGCTGACAGAGTTTTAGGTTTCATACGCGCAGTCGGATTTTATCATTCTATTTAGTGGTGGGCTTGTGCCTGGTGTCTCAGGCTCCCACCTTTCATCTTTTAACCTGATGCTCTTCTTTTTCTACCCTGTTTTACCTCAGAGTTTTTAGTCTGTGCAGAATGACTGGCTCATCTTGTATTTGTTTGTGATCAGCCAGCCACTTTTCCCTGCTGTATTTTAGCTTAGTTCAACACTTGGTCTTATTCCTGTCTTCCTCAGTGTTGTGGAGAGTATCAAGTTCATAGCCACAGTGTACCCTTCCGGGTATTGATCTGTATTTTACCTTTTCCTACTTGGATGTCTTGTCTTCGCTAGGAACAGGGGACTGATAACCATGTAGTTTAGTCCCCTCTAAACTGTTTTGTTTGTATAGTCTATGGAACTTAACTACGGGGTCATCAGTCCCTAAACTTACAAACTACTTATGAACTACTTACGAACTAGGACGGCACAAATATCCACGCCCGAGGGGGGATTCGAACCCCCGACCGTAGTGGCCGTGCAGACCGTGACTGGAGCGCCTTAGTCTCCTCGGCCCCCTCTAAACCCCAAACAACAACAACAACAATAATAATAGAGATCATTGGTGCGAACCCTTAGCAGCTAAGAGAAGCTGGCTGTTTTGCTCTGGCAGCAGCCTGCTGACAGCGGACAAATGAGCGGCGGTAGCCAGAGCAGAAGCTGCGGCCATCGGCTTGCTAGTTACGGCAGAGGCAGGCCGGTGGCGCGTGCGCAGAGCCGCTAGAGGCGGACGCCAGCTGCAGACACGTCAGCGCCTGCCACGCACCGCCACCTGTTTGCTCGCGGATCTGTCGCGGGCGGACTGCGCCGTTCTATTCGCAGAGGCGCGTGCGCGGCACCCTGGCCGATAACCGTAACGAGCCCCTGTTGGGCAAGCGCCTTCTCGGAAGCGCCGTCTCGTCATCTTCCTGATAACAGGAAAGAGGAATCTCGCGCGCTACCGTGTCGCGGCAGGAGTGGGGAGGCCCCCGTGCTTGCATATATACACCGACTGCGCGCCGTCGCGCCGCACCTTCAGCAGACCACAGACAGCAGAGATGGCAGCCTGCAGCACGGCTCTGGTGGCCGCGGCCGCCGCGGTAGTGGCAGCCCTGCTGGTCTGCTCCGGCGCCGTGCAGCCCTTCGACTACGGACCGTCACCCGCCGACTACGGCATCCTGCAGGCAAGTTCCACATCGTTTGCCAAGTCGTATCTGAGGAGTCCCTGGTCTCTCAATTAGAGGTGGGACTCCATCACCTCCAAAGGTCCGAGGCATTTTGCTCTGATTGTTGCCAGTATGATATTTAAGTACCTGGGAAGCAGGTTGCTAGCCTTACTTGCCCAGGGCCCCACTGGGTTTTACCTCTAACGGTAGAGGGACTAACCGGTGGATTTGGTAGTCTTTGCCGTGTGAGCACAAAAATGGCCACGACCCAGAATATGACCGAGATGCTCAACCTTATTCCAAAGTAACTGGTATCCCAACTGTCACGACCACTTACTTGGCCACTCATACGTTGCCCGTGGTTCATGAATTAGGACATGACTACAGGAACCCACACCATGAACCACATGTAGTTGTATACATATAATAATTATAAACAAGAACCGCAGTGGTAGTCTGCAACTAGTACTTCCGAGAGCTTCGCGAGACGCCCTTTCGCTACTGTTAATCAGAGGTGATTGTGGTGCTTTATTAAAATCCCTGAAATTCTATCATTTATGTGTACAAGATAACGTAAAATTTCAACTGGGTCTACTATGTTTTCAAACTCAATGATACAGTACAACTAGCTTAAACCCGCGGCTCCGCTCGCGTGTTGGTTGATTGTGAGAGATAAGCTATCTTTCAGTAGTGTGCTATGAGACTGGTTTTGAAGGATGAAATGAAATACAATACCTTCTTTAGAAAAAGACATTTTTTATCAACATTCAAGTAAAAAAATAAAATTATTCGTCTGCTTATCCTTACAGAGAAAGAGCTGAAGACATTGTAGCACGCATAGATCAAACATATGGCCTGTGGCATCACGTTCCGCTGTTTGTAACCTCCTTGCTATAGAGTCGCAAACGTCATCGTTGGCCTTCAGTCCGAATGTTTTTGTAATTTGACGAATTTCAACCACCATATCTTCCACCCTCTTACAGCTATCGGCATGGAACTGCTATGGTGTACAACGGGAGACTTCGGACAACAATTACCATTCGTTTGCGTTCTGTACTAGCTTTTAATACTTTTAGTTTCAGTAAACAGTTGGACAATACTAAGAAAATTTGTTGTAGGAGGAACATTTATATCAGGGAATACATTATTCTACCTTTGACGAGCTTCTTGAACATTTCTATGAGCCTCAAAATACGAGGAAATAATATCTGCTCTCTATGCAACCGTTAAAATCGTGGAACAATTACGTACAGATGTGTACAGTCTGAATCACTGAAACACATTGACCAGTATGACCACGGAGAGCAGGGTTGCAGTCTGTGCTTCAGTCGATTGTGGGACGTGTTACATGACAGCATTATGAAAGAGATCAAAAACTACACTTCCATGTCTGTTTCTTTGAGATGATATCGTCTTTCAAAAATTTTCTTCTAATTTTTATTGTTATCGATTACAGCACCATCTATCATGAAACGGAACAATGCTTCAAACAAAAGTTACATATTTTGTTCAGGGAGTAGACAAATCTGCAATAAAAAAAACTGGGGTTCCTATTTAAGATTTCAAAGTCACCCCCCACCCACCCCCCGGGTATGGTGCCGGCGGAGAGCTTGATATCAAGAAATTTTATTGCATATTCTAATCCAATTTGTATTTATACCGAAAAACTATACATTGGAAATGTTTTAAGTGCCTCACCCTGCATAACATTGAAGATAATGGCCGAAACCCCTTTTGCATTCTACTACTTCCATAACTACATACAATTGAACTCTTACAGTCTTGATTTAAAAATAGAATAAAACACATTCTTGCACTTTTTCATGTCCGTAAGACCCTATCTATTGTAAACTTGAGCAAAATTAAAAATTTCCATTCTTTGTTCCATATACATTAGGGAACTTATATCGTAAATTGGAATTTGTCCAAAATTCATAAAGTAATACATAAAATAATTTCAACAAATGATGTAATGTCTGACGCACTCTGCAACGGGTCCACCAAGTTCATTGTTTTTCATTGTTGCACGCCAGTCTGGTGACAGATGACAGCAAGAAGTACGAAACTAAAAGCGACAGAAGTCCAGTATAGATGCTTATGGGTCTCAAAGTAAAGCGCATCCGTATAGTGTTCTAAAATTAATACAAAGTCGCTGTCCATTACAATGGACACCAGGTCTGAAAGGGTTAAAAAATTCCCCGAATTTCGCAGACTGTCTAGTGGAATAGGTTTTCGGTCAGCACGGAAGAGAACGGCGATATTAGACTGTCGGTAAGGATGAAAAGTATCTGACGGACAGTGAATTAGACCTGCCGTTTTTGATTCCGGGGAGACATTCACAGAAAAATGTCATGCCCCGTTGTGCCTGTCATTCAGAATTCAGGTGTCAACAGGGCCGGCTGTGTCTGACAGTTTTTCCGCAAATGTCAACGACGCGTCGATACCCAAGCCCTCGCTTTGAATGCCCCATGACAGAGGACCCAACGGCAGCTGCGACGAGAAAAACCGAGCGAGGTAACGCAGTGGACTCGCATTCGGGATTTCATAGAAACCTTGTCATGTCAAACCGTACTCTTACAACCATGTGGCAATTGATTCTTATTCGTAGAAAAAAGATCGCTTTCGGTTTTTCCTAAATTTTCCTACTTTCCGGGCGACGTTTCGAAATTTGTTATTATATGACATGTGTAGAGCCTTTCACTTTATTTGTATTTGATGCGACCGTTCCTCTTGCTTTCAAGATGAAATGAACAAAACTTTATCGCAATTGGACCAACGGTATTGATAACTCATTGGAAAAAGCTGTTTCAGTTTTTTCCCGATTTACCTCTTTTCCGGACAAAATTTCCATATTTTATCACAGTTTAAACCTTCCCTGGACTGACACGCATATTTCAAAACTAAGATTAGTCAAATCGGTTCATCCGTTCTCGTGTTTTAGCGAGACTAACGAACATCAATTCATTTTTATATAGATAGATGAGGAGTGAAGGAAAAGACTTTGTAAGCACGGCAGGTAACTCGTTTCGTCGCGAGGATCGGCTGGAGGTGGTAACTGAGCGTTCGGCCTGCGGCCAGGACTCGTGCCTGGGCCATTAGCAGCCACCCGGCAACATCCTCGTTAACGTGACTCACTTGTTTTCCTCCATTCGTCTCCGACCGATGTTGCTGGAAGCTGATTAGGCATATCTAATGAAGGCAGTTAGGGTTACAGAAAGCTACTGAAAAGAGCAAGCTTGTCTAACGACTTTGTCCTGCTGTTCTGCATTTGTGAATAGGTACTCCAATGAAGATTTCGTGTAAGAAGCCGACGACGTACGTCGATCGTCAACAGTAGCGCACGCGGGGTGTTTCAGGTCGAATGTGTCTTATTAGGTGGTAGTATAGGCGAACTTCAATAAAAAATTCATATAACACGTGACCATTTTTTTCTTCAACACATATATGCAACTGTTACTATGTAATACAGACAAATTTAATTTCTCGCTAGATCGTTATGACATAAAATTAAGACATAAAATTTTTTGTATGTTCCACAAATTTATTTTCAATTGGGTTTCAAACATCCTGGTAGATTAAAATTGTGTGCCGGAACCAGGATTCGAACCTGGGACCTTTGTCTTCAGGGGAAAGTGCTCTATCGTCTGAGCTATCCCGGCACGCTTCACGATGCCGCCTCACAACTTTACTTCCGCCAGTACCTCGCCTCCTACTTTACAAACTTCTCAGAAATTCTCCTGCGAACCTTGCAGACTAGCACTCCCGGAAGAAAGGATATGGTGGAGACATGGCTTAGCCGCAGCCTAAGGGATGTTTCCAGAATGAAACTTTGCAGCGGAGTGTGCGCTGATATGTAACTTCCTGGCAGATTAAAATTGTGTGCCGGAACCGGGACTCGAACCTGTGGCCGTTGCCTTTCTTCCAGGAGTGCTAGTCTTGCAAGGTTCGCAGGAGAGCTTTTGTGAAGTTTGGAAAGTAGGAGGCTAGGTACTGGCGGAAGTAAAGTTGTGTGCCGGCCGCGGTGGCCGAGGGGACTGAGACGCTCCAGTCACGGTCTGCACGGCAACTACTGTCGAAGGTTCGAATCCCCCCTCGGGCATGGATATTTGTGCTGTCCGTAGTATTAGCTAGCTCGTAAGTAGTTTGTAAGTTTAGGGACTGATGACCCCGTAGTTAAGTCTCATAAGCTATACAAACATTTGAACATTTTGAGTAAAGTTGTGAGACGGCATCGTGAGTCGTGTCGAGAGAGCTCAATCGGTAGAGCACTTGGCCGCGAAAGGCAAAGGTCCCAGGTTCGAGTCCCGGTTCCGGCACACAATTTTAATCTGCCAGGAAGTTTCATATCAGCGCACAATGCGCTGCAGAGTGAAAGTTTCATTCGAGATTTGACAGTGTTTCACAAATTACCACGAAAGTTGACAGATTCGTAGAGAGGGGGAATTAATAAAGAAAGAACGAGAAGGTGGGGAAGGTGGACGGAAGGGATTGGACGGAGGACATGGGGAGAGAATGGGAAAGGGGGGTGGGGAGAGTATAGAATAACGAAATATGCAGAGTTCCAGCTAGTATTACGTAAAGTACATTACAGTATTTTCGAACAAGAATCAATATTACCGCATGATATAAGTAGAATTTGTTGTGGTTCCTCTGTTGATCAACACCTGTTACATGCAGATAGCATGACCCATAAACGGAACGCATCACCTGGAAAGCTAACCTATAACAATAAACACGAAAGAAGGCGAATGAATGAAAACTGAGTGAACGAGAATCGTGACCTTCTCGAGAGGTGTGTTGGCAGCAGAAGCGAGATGTGGACCACTACCTGACCTCTCCGAGTCTGGCCTTTTCGGGAGGACAAGTGAGCGGCCCCTGGACAGACACACCGCAGCCCCAGGGCAGTGACCGCGCAGCCCGCCAACCGGTTGCAGCGCGCTGTTCTCGCCGGCTGCAGCTGACTGCCGTTGCGTCATACTCGCAGATCCGCGCTTTATGAATGGCTCTACCTGCCACCCATATGCGATTAGCGTTATCACAGAAATGAGGCGACGGATTAGTTCTACTATATCACACTTTACTGTGTGGTCTAATACGGACTTAAGTAATCATATGTAACATTCTATGATTATACACATCAGCAAAAATTACGATGAATTATAACTTGTGGAATCTGACCTCGGGCAAGATCAGTTGGATTTAGGAGAAATGTAGGAACACGGAGGCAATACTCACATTACGACGTATCTTAGAAGATAGGCTAATGAAAGGCAAACCTACGTTTTTGGCGTTTGTAGATTTGGAGAAAGCTTTTGACAATGTCGACTGGAACACACTTTTCCAAATTCTGAAGGTAGCAGGGGTAAAATATAGAGATTAAAGAGTAATATTCAACCTATACAAAAATCAGACAGCGGTTATTAGAGTCGAAGGGCAAGAAAGGAACGCAGAGGTTGGGAAGGTAGAAGGCAGGGTTGTAGCCTTTCCCCAATGTTGTTCAATCTGTACATTGAGCAAGCAGTGAAGCATGGAAGGAGAAATTTGGAGAGGTAGTTAAAGTTCAGGGAGAAGAAATAAAACGTTTGCGGTTTGCCGATGACATAGTAATTTTGTCAGAGACTGCAAAGGATCTGTAAGAGCAATTGAATGGAATGGACAGTCTCTTGAAAGGAAGATATACTATGAACATTAACAAGAGTAAAACTAAGGTAATGTAATGTAATGTCAGAAAATCAGACGATGCTGAAGGAATTAGATTAGGTAAAGAGACAATAAAAGTAGTAGACGAATTTTGTTATTTGGGTAGCAAGATAACTTCTGGTGGCCGAAGTGAAGAAGATATAAAATGCAGAATGGCTATGGGGAGAAAACTTGTTAACATCGAATATTAATTTAAATGTTAGGAAGTCCTTTCTGATAGCATTTGTCTGGCAGTGAAACGTGGACGATAAGGAGTTCAGATCAAAAGATTATAGAAGCTTTTGAAATGTGGTGGTACAGACGAATGATGAAAATTAGATCAAGTGATTTATGAGGAGGTGCTTAACCGAATTGGAGAGAAAAGGAGTTTCTGGCATATCCTGACTAAGAGAAGGGATAGATTGGTAGGACACATTCTGAGACATCAAGGAATTGTCAACTTAGCAATAGAAGAAAGTGTGTGGGGTAAAAATCGTAGAGGGAGACCGAGGGACGAATACAGTAAGCAGATTCAAAAGGAGGTAGGTTGCCGAACGTATTCTCAGATGAAGGGACTTGCACAGGACAGGGTAGCGTGGAGAGCTGCATCAAACCAGTATGCGGACTGAAGACCACAACAACATAACTAATGTGAAGTACGTGCCGTCGAAGTGTGCCGTAGGTAAAGTACGATCAACGCGAGGAGCGCCATTACATAACGTATAGCAGAGGGAGTCAGCATGCTGTGGCCTTGTGCATCGTACTTCATTCATGGATGCTTGACCGAAACGATATTCTTCTCTCTCCCCCTCCGTCTCTCTGTCTCTTTCTTTCTTTTTCTCTTTCTGTCTTACCCATATGATTCCTAAGACTGTGCTCATCTCGGATATCTATATAAATAAAAATCAATTGTCTCATGTGTGTAAAAGCATCACTTGAAAACGGCTCGACCAATTATGTTGACGTTTTATTTTATTTGTTATATTCATAACAACTCAGCACAAAGTTTGTATTAAAAACATTTTTGGAAAATCTACCGGAAAACTTGAAAAAAATGGAACTGCAGTTTTGAATGTCTTTTAAAAAAAAAAAGTATAACTCATGATTCGGACAATGGAAGGGTAATTATGAATGGCAGTGTTTGTCCGTCTATACAAATACAAATAAAATGCGATTTTTTCTCATCAGACGCGTTTTTTTTTTAATGACAGTAAAACATCTTCAGTGGTCTGTAATAATAGACATCTACAGTTTGTTTTCATTAATTAAACCTTCCGGGCTATGTTGGCCTGATCCATCAATAAAACGTCTTACGACGTTTCGTTGCCTACTGCGGGCAACATCTTCAATGATACAGCATGAAGAACTGGCGTTACTGCATGAAACAGGCCGGCATTCCATTAGGTGAGGCGAAAACAAGACAAAATTTCCGTAACTAACAAAACATTAGGTCTACTTTTCATGTTTCGTTAACGGACTGTTTTCGATTTAAAAACAAAACAAACTGTATCATAGAATGTAGGCTTTCACGGCAGGGGTCTTCATTAATTAAAACTTCCGGGCTAAGTTGCCGTGGTCCATCAATAAAACTCCTTAAACCCGACGTTTCGTTGCCTACAAAAGGCAACATCTTCAACAGTGAGTCGTGCTTTTCTTCGAAATGGTCCTAGAAAAGTTTTGAGAAAAAAATTAGGAACAATTACAAAGGAAAGCCAGAAAGTGACAACAGAGTGCAAAAATCGCAGTTTTTGTATGCACTCTGTATCACAGCTGACCATAGGAAGACAAATGTGGTTTGACCAATCACTATCAAATTTGGGAGATTTCTGTATTTTTTTCACCGAGAAGATTTGCATGGCGGAAGATACCTTGCAATAGACTTCGACGCAAGATGACCGATTAATAGATGTTATCACTGATTTTACGATCACCATTACAGTTAGCGCATGAATGCATGTTTTTACCCTGTGAAAGCCGCCGTATGGTGCGTGGCGGAAGATAACTTGCAGTAGGCTTCAATACCGTTTGATCAATCTCCATGGAATTTGACAAGTGAAAGAGAGAGAGAGAGATAGGGAGAAATGTACAGGAATAAGTGGGGGTAGAAGCAGATGAACACATATAAATGGAGGAGGACTAATCGAAGTTTAGAATACATACATAAAGTGAAAGATATTACTGGGAATTTCATGTACCATTGTTTATATCAGAAGGAGGGCCGGCCGCGGTGGCCGAGGGGACTGAGGCGCTCCAGTCACGGTCTGCACGGCCACTATGGCCACTCGGGCATGGATATTTGTGCCATCCTTGGTATAAGGTAGTTGATAAGTAGTTTGTAAGTTTAGGGACTGATGACCCCGTAGTTAAGTCCCATAAGCTTCACAAACATTTGAACATTTTCAGAAGGAGTGAAGAAGGAGATGTACAGAAACAAGGGAGATGGGTGGAGAAGGAGAAAGAGGAGGAGGAGAGAAGACGGAAGTAGATAAAGGGGGAGGAGGAGATGGCCAAGCAGAGAGGGGGGAGAAGTGGCAGAATAAAGAAACGGGAGCAGAAATCCTCCAGTGCATTATGCACCATTGTTTCACTAGTCAAACCAAAACTTCAAAAATTTAGGGCAATTTCACTACTCCATTGAGGCGAGTGGGCAAAACGTATCTTACGTAAACCTTTATACCTGAGGCCTGAGAACGCTTCTAGTGTCAGACTGCTGGAGCGGACCGTAATTGTTCTAAACACTTCTAACAGAGGCGGGGGAGGAGAGGTGCTGAAGTTAGCGGCCATTAGCACACTGGGCGGCCTTAAGTTCCAGAAGCATCGAGATCGTCCATTCAGTCGATGTAACTGGGACCGCCTGTTGTCACCGGCTCAGCGGCAGGCGATAACAGCTACATGTCATTCTCCATCCGTGAATGGCCGTAGTGACAAACGCCGACGTCATACGTATCGTGAGTACTCGTAGTAAGTAAACAGCACCCTGCAGTCTGCCAAAGCAGTTGTGAGAGGAAGTACCATTGCTGTTGTTGTTGTTGGAGCCTTAGGAGGCTCAACATCGCGGTCATCTGGGCACCAACCACTGCCCTGTGTTTATCCTTTCCCTGAGTTTTACCTACGCTGGATGTTCATGAATTCCGTGTATCTTGAGAGGCAGCGCAACCACACCCCTTTTCTATTCTTCGTCAATTCTTTTTTCTGTATCCTCATTTAAGTAAAGAAAAACATTCTCAGGTAATGTTGATGTTTCTTCAGCCGATTTTAACTTGCAGCACAGAGAAGTAAAACCCTCAAAGAAGTACTTTTTTTAATATAATGGTTTATCACAAGAACTTTTCCATTTCTATATAAAATACTGGCACAAGCGTTGATCACTGAAAACTGATTTTAATTTGAAAACGTAATTGTGTTTATATGTTTCTTATTTTTGAGGCATGTTTTTCAATTATAGAATCTATATAGTTGGTATAGGACATTTACCTGTCTTTTGTCACTATAAATAATAGTCTAATTAGGACGAGATGCATTTCGCTTTATTTCAGAGCATCTTCAATGGTCTAAGATAGTGGGGCTTGTTACACGTTTGAGAGAAGGAAGGTTACATAAGAAGCTCATGGGTTCGGCAGATGAGGGTAAGAGGAGTCGAGGTAGACCAAGGAGAAAATACTTATATACAGTGAAGAAGATCAGACGAGGCATCAATGTTAGCACAATAGGGGATCACGGAGCAAATTTTTTAAGGGGACTATGGTCTAGGCGAGTTTGTGACACTTGCGGGGAGTGACACTTGCGCGGAAAGGGAGTTTGTAGACACTTGCGCGGAGACCCGGACGCTGCAGGTAGTGAACAGGGTGTTCCAGAAGTAGGGATACACAACCCCTACTCCTCGCCCTCCAGCCGCTACCTGTGCCGTATTCAGGGAAAGGCCCACCGAGCGAGGTGGAGCAGTAGTAACGGCCCGGAGATATCACAGCCTCATTCAACAGGGAGATAACACGACATACAAATATCACTCGATTTACAATACAGCACCATGTGAAGAGGAATGTGATGAAATCGGAATTGAGCGCAACTGTTGCTAACTACAATTTCGGATTTACTGGATTTTGAGTCAGAATTCGCATCTATATTCGCATTTATCGCAAATGCGAATTTTTCCTGTCCCTAGTAATACCTCTAAAAATAAACAGCTGATCAAGGCACTAAAAGCAAGGGTAGATCTTTGGGTGTATTACTACAAATAACTAAAACACAATTTGATCGTGGAATTATATACAATCTCATTATAAATGTTTTTTGTAGGTGGTTTTGAGCAGCTTTTAAATACGTTAGGAATAGCATTATGAAATATAGACAGCTACACCTTATGTTTATTATGAGATATCGATTTCGGCTAATTTCAGATCATCTTCAAGTCTCAAACAACAGGTGTTACTTATGCATTTTTCCAATGGCACTCATAACCTTTAAGTGTTTACACACGCCGGCCGCAGTGGCCGAGGAGACTAAGGCGCTCCAGTCACGGTCTGCACGGCCACTACGGTCGGGGGTTCGAATCCCCCCTCGGGCATGGATATTTGTGCCGTCCTAGTTCGTAAGTAGTTCATAAGTAGTTTGTAAGTTGCGTCTAAATGATACATATATTGGTGTGATGTCTTATTTCGAAAGAACAGACATCACACCAATACATATATAGCTCTCGGTAAAGTGGAACGGTACGATGTCGTTACGTAGCACAGCACAGCCGACTGGAAACGCAGGAGAAGTGCAAACAACGTTTTCTCCTCAGAGGTATGATTAGGTTCGACGTAGACTTCTACAACATACAGTCTACACGGCGAAGATTACACCAAAAAATTTAACGTTTCGTCTACTTTGGCGATAGCAACCAAATTTTAAAATCGTGTCTACTATGTAAAGATGTAGCAACACAAAACGCTTCAAGTCCAAAACTTCACCGATTTTCGAGTTTGAATTTTTAATATGTTTTTAATGTTATTACAGGAAAAACATATTTGGGACTCACACTACAATTTTCATATGGCAGAATTTGTAGGTACATTCAAAAGACATAAGACAACGGTTGTGTGCATTCATCTCATGAGAAATATCAATCATTTGTTTTCAGTGTTTACTTCAAATTTCTCTTTTAAGTTTCTTTAATTACTAGTACTTAAATGTGGTTATGAAATACATAAATTACGTGTATATGTGTAGTCTTATGCGGTCAAACTACTTAGATCATTGGTCGATAGACTTACACACTACTTAATCTTACTTAAAATAACTTAGGCAAAGTACAAACAAGCATACCTATGTCAGAGGAAGGACTCGAACCTCCGACCGGACCGGTCGCGCAATTTGTGACACAAATTACATGTTTCATAATATTAATGCATAGAAGTATGAAATCACGTCAAGACTACTTCCTGCAAAAATTTCGACAAAAAAAAGTTGGCACTGAGTTTAGAAAAACAAAATTCTGGTTTATTGGATTTTAACATTTTATCAAAAATTAAATGTTACTACAAGAGATACAGCCATTCAAATTTACGGGCACCATAACGTTTTCCCTTCCTGAGTAAATGAGCTGCTTCTTATAGTTTCAACACCTTTGTCTTGAATGTTCTGAATATAAATCTTCACACAGGCTTCTTGAGGAGGACAGTGATACGGATATCTGATTGTAAACCACTGCCTATTACCTTAGACCTTTTTGACTGTACTGAACAGTATTTCCGCGTATTCCGTAATTTATATTTATACAGTTAACAGGCAATGTAATTTATAACCAACTATTGGCTGCCAATTTCGCTTCATTTTTCTTAGAAGTCTTGCACTTGTTTCTCCCTGTTGGTTTATGCCAAGTTCGGAGTAAAAATGGTTCTATATGACGGCGATGGAAAATGGAATTTATCTTTAGCATTTTTCGGTGTGTGACATTCCCTTACACATTCCGTATTTAATATATTTCTTAGATGTATTTGTAATTCGAATACAGCCAAATCGTTTTGGGGTCTACGAATAAACGCTTTAAGTATGTAAAATACTCATTGACTTATTATTAACGTCTTTTAATTGAAGGTTTAAGGTTGCATCTCCTATTAAAAAGCATAGTAGCTATTTTTAAAGAGATGGAAGTTGCGTGATAGTGGGGTTTACTACATAGCGGTCAATTACATCAACGTATCTGTGCAGGATGCCTAATATATGTATTGCTTGCGCAGGTGTCTTGATATGCTTAGTGTTCTGAATAATATGCTTTTAGGAGGTATGACTGTTGAAAGTCATAGTCTTGTAGTAGCAGAGACTAACTCTCCAAACATTATCACTATTAAAATACCTTTTTGTTTACAGGAGGAACACTCAACGGATTAATATGTAGTTAGAACAAGTCACTATATTGCTCTTCAGCTTGCAAAGGGTTGTGAAATTTCACTGATTTTCGTGTTATGTTGACAGTGTGGAAACTTGACAACAGCAGTGGTAGACTTTTTGGTGGGCCTGTACCCAGGAAAAGCGATTAGCCGCCCCAAGGGCCCCGGGTTCCGCGCAAGTGTCACTCCGCGCAAGTGTCACTCCGCGCAAGTGTCACTCCGCGCAAGTGTTCCAACCCCGGTCTAGGCTGAACGGTGGAACGGATTATCAGTCTGTAATGATTATGATGATCTTCAAAGGTCAACTGCAAAACATTTTTGTTTATGATTTTAAACATAGCTCGTCTGGAACAGTAACTGTAAAAGTTATATACTATTTTGTCATTAATATATAAAGGTAGCTCAGGACGTTAGTAACTTGCATATAGAGAAAAAAGGAATAAAACTTGTCGTTCTTGAAGAACCGGAAATATTAAAACATTATTCTTTAGAAGATAATTACATTCTTAACGAGCAGTTACAATTACATAATAAAATTTTTCAGTGCTGTGAAACAGATGGTCAAGGGCCCTTGAGGTTGTCTAGGTGGTTTCTCCGTGCGTTTATTGGTAATCCTTTCTCTGATTAAATGGTGTTCATTCTACTATCACAGTGACAATAAAATTCGTTAGATCACACTATGGTAGTAATATGCTGTTGACTGACTCTAGTTTATTGTCTGGCTAAATTTGATATAGTACAGAGCGCCATAGCTGATCCAACTGACATACGGAATTGGAAATTTCTTCAAGAAACAAGGAATAAAAACATCACACCAAAGCAATAGCTCAGTATAGAAGTGTTTAACAAAGGTAACACAGACATCTAAAATCTGGCATTTACCTAGTACCATATGTGGAGGGTAACATAGAAAACAGTGAGTAACCTTGATAGTTGATTATATTTAGGTAAAAAAAGGTAAACAGTCAACAATCCGAAGATTGGTTTGAACATCACAGTGCTTTACTAGGCATGGTCCTGTTTGGAGGTGGTATGCCGTTGCCTTCCTCCGACCTTCGAACTGACTTACCCAGCAAGTTATAGGGGGACTTACAGTTTAACGTGGGTTCCAAACCACGGTGCTACTCGGTATTTTTCACATGAGCTATATTGCCAGATATGAAAGAAGTGGAAAGTGTCAGAGTAAAATCCTAGGACCTGGCGGGGATCGAACCCGCGACCTTTGGATTTGTAGTCGGGCACTCTACCACTGTGCAACCGAGGCGCAAAAAAATAATATGACATCATACAATAATTTAAAACAAATATCTTGTTACATTTGACAACTGAAAATGCTTTTAAATACGGCGAAACGCAGGTGGTCATAATTAGACAGTTAACAAATGTTCAAATGTTTGTTAAGCTTAAGGGACTTAATTGCGGGGTCATCTGTCTCTTAACGTACAACGTACTTGTATACTATACTGTACTAAAGACAACACAAACATCCATGCTCGAGGAAGGATTCGAACCCCCGACGGAGAACGGCCTCGCGCATCGGAGCATAGCGCCCCAGTGCACTCGGCCACTCGGCCGAGGCAATTAGTTAGTTACAGTTACAAAAATGTCCAGGTGTCCTATACAAAGGGTCTGAAAGCGTCGTTCTGGTCCGAAAACTAGTTTGATGGTGCTGTTCTCATCTCGTAACAATTAGTACAACCTATATCTATTTGAACTTGTTTCTGAATTCATCTTGTGATCTCTCTCTATAATTTTTACTCTCCATACTTCCTATCAGTACTAAATAAGAATTCCTTGATGTCTCTGAATTTTTACAAGTTACTGTCTACAATGTAACATCATGTCCTTTGAATTATGAATATTAGTAAATGATAAAAAGCTTAGTTATTTATACATACTAGTACATTATTGAAACAGTAAGTTCCGGTTTTTTCTCTGAGCTGCACGCTATTATCGTTTATGAATATGTCACAAAATTGTTAAATATGAATGGTCTAAAAAGACGGCCGCATTGGAATGGCCGAGCACTCCAAGGCGCCTTGCTGCGGAATTCGCGGCTGCTCCCCGTCGGAGACTCGAGTACTGTCTCGGGCATCGTCCTTAGAGTAGGGACTGATAACTTCAGTAGTTACGTCCCATAGATTTAAAAAAAAAAATTCTAGAAAGTCAACACTCTCTAAGGAAATACTTTGCACGACGTCAACAAGTGTGTAGATTGAATCTCTCACTTTACAGTCGATGTGCACTGAAGGTTTTTGTAATTGTTGTACCTATCAATAACGAAAACACTGTTGATATTATGCATAGTGTTTTCCACCGCTAACGTCATTATTTTTAGTCATATTTGTAATATTTAGGAAACACAAATCAGAACAAGATCTTTGTTACGAAATTTGATTGAATATTATAAAACACTCTCAGACGTTTAACTAGTTTGTGAAAGAGTTGAAGCATTGTTAGGGAAAAGTGTAGGTTTTCTAACCTCGTGTAATTTTCAGTAGGAATACTATTCTATGACGCTGTAACTCAACGAAATGAATGGAATAGCGGACAACAGTTGTAAGATATAAGTGGAGACTGGACCCTGGGGATTTGACAGCGACCAGCACTGCACTGCCTCTTCGTGGCTGCTACAGTAGTCATTTGGAGTTTTCGCGCTGCCAGACTTCCACGTGATCTCGTCGTGCCGGCCTAGCCTCCTGCAGCAGAGCACGGGCGCCCCGTCTCGTGATTTACGGGTCAGCTTGGCGTTTGTTGCACGGGGTTGTGCACAGAGCGCACGCGTGCGGCAGCTATCGCTGTGACTGGCTGTCACGTGACTTCCACTCACACAACTCTCTTCTTGGAATAACACTAGATTCCCTAATCTCAATAGGTACTCAGTAACTTACTCTAAAACTACACATTTACATACTGTAGATTGCTATCTAACGGACTCCGGCTAGAGAAGAGTTGTAATATAATTGCTCAGAAACACATCTCAGTTGGTGTTCTGTGAACTAGTTTTTTTTTTTTTTTTTTTTTTTTTTTTCTCAAATGTTCTCAATAGCAACCTGAGAAACGAAATAAGACAGATAATCACCACGATATAACAGTTTGACACCTTGCAGTGGACGGCTACAAAGTCATTAAAAAAGTCGACATTTTCGTTTTTCATAGTTTATAGTGATGCGGCCCAATATCCAAAATCATTTTAGTCACACATCGTGTTTGCTTCTTTCTGTCACCCGTATCCAACTCATAGCGTCCGTACGCCTTCTAAATACGCATCGAGAGAATTCAAATTCCAATCCGGGTACCTCGTTTTAGGTTTCCTATGGTTTCCCTAAACCGATTAAGAGAAACGCGAGAAGGCATCTGACGAAACGACCGACTTCCTTCCCCACCATTCCGCAGTTAGATTTGGCTCCGTCTCTAATGAGATCGTCTTCTTTCGTTCTTTCTTCACTTAGAATACCTTCGCTCGTCTACATATCCCTTAAAGCCGACAGCGCGCTTACATCAATATATAATAACCTTTATTCCTTCTCTGGACATCACTACACATACTGCGCATGTCATCCAGAATATGAAGGTTACACGTCTTTGAATTAAGTATCGTGATTTAAAATTATGCTAAATTGAACCATATCATTCTTTCGATAATCGTTACACATTTTCAAACTCTCGATTAATCAAACTGTTCTGAATAGCCATTAATTTTTATATTTTACATAAATTCTATGCCAGTATGCTAGATGGAAGACCTTAAAAAAGATGGATGTTAACGCTGCAACAGCCAATGCCCTGAAACTAGACTTGTGAGAACTGAAAATTACATCCACACAAACTGAATTTGAAAAACCGCGAACTTTGTTTCTCAAAATATATCCACTTTGGAGTACCGTGTGAAGCAGAATACGACGTAATTACACCAAACTTCATATAGACCGATAGCAAAGTGTATCTAATGTAATATTGTTGTCATGTTCAGTCACGCCAGAAAATACAGTTACTGTTAGCTATAATTTATGTGGCTCAATAGCACAGTGGTAGAGTGCTGAATTGTGTACCCGCAGGTTGCGGGTTCGATCCCCGCTATTCAAAAATGATCAAATGTTTGTCAAGGTTATGGGACTTAACTACGGGGTCATCAGTCCCTAAACTTACAAACTACTTATGAACTAACTAAGACTAAGGACGTCACAAATATCCATGCCCGAGGGGGCATTCGTGGCCGTGCAGACCGTGACTGGAGCGTCTCAGTCCCCCCGGCCACCGCGGCCGGCGATCCCCGCTATGTCCTAGGATTTTTATCTGTCACTTTTCACTTCTTACCCCTCTGGCAATGTTGCTGTTGTGAAAAACATCGAGTAGCGCTGTTGATCATAATCCATGTTAAATTGTATGTCCCCCTGTAACTGGCTGGTTGCCTCAGGTCGGAGGAAGGCAACAGCATACCATCCTGGATTATTGATTTGCTACCCTTTTTTAAGTGCATTTATGAAAAGCAACAAGAGGTCAGAATTTAAGAATTAGGATCACTTTGAAATGGTGAGCTACAAGAAAGTTCGTGTATAATAAAAGAAAAAAAATATTGCAATTTCAATTCAGAACTAACAAGGAGACTACATGGTATGGAATTTTAGAATTCTTTTATATTTATGGTACATGAAGTTCAGATCTCAAATAACAATCAAACAAAGCCATTCGACACAACTCTCAAAAATTCTCGAGAAAATTTATTTTAAAGTTTTGCAATTACACATAAGTACCAATAATTGATAGAAGCGTATCATCTGTCTGGATGCAGCTGAGATGGCAGCGATCTAGCCTTTCAACCCTAGGGTCGACTGACGTTTTATTTTAGTTTTTTTCGTTGTGTTCCAATACTTACACAATTTTAACATCTAACGGCAATTTTTACGAAAAATTCGCGTCTTTTGGTTTATTCGTAATTTTCTGTATTTCATAAAAGGTTGTTTACAATTAGGGTTTCAATCAAAGAACACTATCAGTTGACGACGGTAATCTTTGATTGTTCAGTTTGTGGAGCGCTACGACACTGTTTTTTGGAAGATGATCTCAATAGCTACTAATGACTTTCTAAGCAGCTAGCCTACTCAACTAATGCTTTTGGTGACGACAAGGTGTTCAGGTCGACTATAAACACATATACAAAAACTGATACAGCACATGGAATTAGACATCAGAAAATGTTTTATATAACAGAATTCAGAAACAAGTAAAAACAAGGGTTTATCGCAGCGGGATTCGAACCACCGAAACTATGAAGGCCAGAATGCTACCACCTAAGCTACACAGACAGATGGGGCAACTCTTTTAATTATTGGTAAGTATGTGTTCTTGCAAAACTTCACAGTCGTTCCTCTCGAGAATTTTTGAGAGCTGCGTCGAATGTCTTTAGCTGATTGTTATCTCAGTTCTGAACTTCTCGTACCATAAATATAAAGAAATTCTAAAATCTTACACCCATGTGGTAGCCTTGTAAGATTTTCTTTGATGACACGGAACAATGTTGTGTATTTATAACAAATACATTTAGGAACTACTTCAGTAATTTATTTAGTTTAATAATGACCACTCGAGAAGGTTTATCCATTTTAAATGTTTGTCATAGTATCGGTGAGTCAATTTTAAATCAAATGATCAAATGTTTGTGCAGCTTATGGGACTTAACTACGGGGTCATCAGTCCCTAAACTTACAAACTACATATGTATTAGCTTATACTAAAGACAGCAGAAAAAATCCATGTGCCGGCCGCGGTGGCCGAGAGGACTGCGGCGCGTTAGTCACGGTCTGCCCCCCTCGGGCATGGATATTTGTGCCGTCCTTAGTGTTAGCTAGTTCATAGGTAGTTTGTACGTTTAGGGACTGATGATCCCGTAGTTAAGTCCCATAAGCTATACAAACATTGTTTGAACATCCATGCCCGAGGGGGAATTCGAACCTTCGACCGCAGCGGCCGTGCAGATCGTGACTGGCACGCCGCAGACCGCTCGGCCAATGCGGCCGGCTGTCAATTTTAAACAGTGAATATAAAATCATTGACATGTTCCAAATTTTCAAATTATTCTGGAATTGTATGTGAGTCTGGACTCCAGTCATTTGAAAGAAGTGCTCCTGAAACTATAATGATGGACGGAATGCTAGATTTACGTCCGGTAGTCCCGAATACAATAGTATGTTAGCCTTGTGTCGATTTTCTCGGTTCGCCACCACATGTGGGACAGCTAGACACTCTCTCACCACCGTGTCTCGACACTCTCAGCCGATCAGCGTGGTGGAGCTGGCACAAACAATGTCGTTCCCATTCTGATTTTGCCTACGTCACTACGCTAGTCGATTACAGTTCGGAGACACCATGTTGAGAGTCAGCTCGGCTGATGCCTCATGAATAACTTTGGCAATATTTTTCGGAGGAGCTTGGACTATTATAGTCTTTGATTCAATGCCGATCCCCTAGTCACAACACTCGGTACTGCTGTCATCATCTTGCTCACAGCACATTATTATAACTGCTGACGCGACCCTTGTATGTCTGCAGCTGGGGTCCCTGCGCAACGGCTCGCACAACCTGGTGCTGGGGTGGCGGCAGTACGGCGACCGGCTGCTGCTGCGCCAGACGGTGGAGAAGAGCTCGCGCCTGCTCGGCGTGGTGACGACAGAGTTCTCGTACCCGCCGCCGTACGCGCGGCCCGCGCCCGCCAACATCACCGCCGTCTACGCCATCGACCTCAAGAGCGCGGGCCACGGCGCCTCCGTCAACCTCACGTCCGGCGGCGTCGGCATGCCCAGGGTCTCGCTGCGCTTCAAGTCGCAGCGCGGACACGGCATCAGGCACCTCGTCGAGGTCTACGGCAAGTGACGCGGTGCGTACCTCATATCACGTCTGGTGCAAAAGTATCATCGCAAGCTCTATTTTATGCCACCTGTACCAGGCCATTCCTAGCTGGATTCTCTCTTTCGAAGCATTAATCACGACTTGCAGGGTCCGCTGCTTTGCTGCTTCTCCTCCATTTCTACCTGTTGTTTACATCTTCTGGCCTTCAGCAAAAATGTTCAAAAGTTTGTAGAACTTATGGGACTTAACTACGGGATCATCAGTCCCTAAGCTTACAAACTACTTATGAACTAGCTACTACTAAGGACGGCACAAATATCCATGCCCGAGGGGGGATTCGAACCCCCGACCGTAGTGGCCGTGCAGACCGTGACTGGCGCGCCGCAGACCGCTTGGCCGGCTGTCCTTAAGCCAGCAACGTGCATGTCAGCACTGATGTTATCAGACCATCTCTTTATCGGTTTTCCTCGTATTGCCGTCCTGAACCCACCAATTCCATATTCTGCTAACAGTCATTGGATTGCTACCAACGCAAGCAGCAATGTCGCGATACGATAAACCGCAATCCCGATAGGCTAAAATCCGACCGTTATCAAAGTCGGAAACGTGTTGGCACGCATTTCTCCTTCTTACATGAGCCATCACAACAAGGATTCACCAGGCAACGCCGGTCAACTGTCCTCATTTGTAGGTGCCGCCACCGGCGCCAACCTTGTGTGAATGCGCTGAATAGCTCATCATTTGCATATCACAGAATCTTATTTCTGTCGGTTAAATTTCACGTCTGTAGCACGTCATCTTCGTGGTGTAGAAATTTTAATGGTCAGAAGTGTACAAGCGAAAGGACACTCATTCATACGCTCACTCACTCACAGACACTAAATCTCGGAAACTAGTTCACCTATGAAGCTGAAATTTACAGGAATGTAGTTTATAGGTAGTAGACGTCAACTAAGAAACGATTTTGCGATAGGACCGATAGCTCAGGCGAGGCCTACGAGAAAGACAGGCCTCAGCGCAGTCGTCATGCCACGTAAGCAAGGTAGTTCCCAGCCGGTGCGATCGCTAGCTCAGTGGCTGCCCGCTATGATGTAGTGGGGTGTGCCCCAGAGGCCGGCCAATCGGCAAGCGATCGCGCCGGCTCGGAACTACCTTGCTTACGTGGCATGACGTCTGCGCTGGGCCTGTCTTTCTCGTAGGCCACGGCTCAGGACGCGCCCAACGGGAAATACAGGCCCCCCCTAACCCCCCCCCCCCCCAATTCGAGTCCAGTGCCTTTCCACTGCGTCACCTCGCTCGGTATAGTTTATAGTCAAGTTGTGAATTAAATGAATGTTTGAAAGTTACATATTTTTGTATTTTGATTTCTATTTTTCTTTGTTTGGCTACTGTAATTGAAATTTTGAACAGTATGCAAGACAGCCTTAGTTCTTATATATTCTCTGATAAATATAACTCCCCCCCCCCTAGAGTACAGTTGCAGATCCAGACAGCACCAGAAAATGGAGGAAATCCTCCAAAAACTATCGCTGTAATAAATATGAAACTTATGACTGGTCCGAGCCGTTTATTTTTAAATTCCACTTGCTTCCACGAACGTAGCCCGTGTAAACATTGTGATATTGGAGAAGGAGATATCTAAAGCGTCCCGCGTTGTAATTTCACGACAGCTCGTCAACACTCGAAGGACGCGAAAAGCGCCTCGCCGCCAGATAGAGCGACAGTGGGGCCTCCAATCTGCTGACTGGGCAACAGAGACGCGTTCACACCTCCGGCCCATATGGAGTGTCAACAAGGCGACTGACTAGAAGCCGCTATCGAGTTTCCCAGTCCGATAGAGAGCGCAGTCTCGTGTCCGAAGTGAGATAGCGCCGCGCTTCGGCACTGGAGGTACGGACAGCGGGCACCAGAAACTCGCACGCCGCTAGTAGTGTTCAAAAATGTTCAAATGTTTGTAGAGCTTATGGGACATAACTACGGGGTCATCAGTCTCTAAACTTACAAACTACTTATGAACTAACTAACACTAAGGACGGCACAAATATCCATGCCCGAGGGGGTATTCGAATCCCCGACCGTAGTGGCCGTGCAGACCGTGACTGGCGCGCCGCAGTCCCCTCGGCCACCGCGGCCGGCAGTAGTGTTACTTAAACATCGATCAACTATCGATTAATCGATAGTGTTTGCACTATCGACACTATCGGTAGTCTGTTTTAACTGTCGGTATTCCTAGCGTTTATAATGCAATTTTATTTTAAATGGCTTGTGAAAAATTATCGGATCCTATTAGCCTACTTCCGTAGTGTGTGGACTACAGATGGAAAGTAAATTGTATGTAGGCATTTAATCAACGTTTCAGGTGGTCAAAACTGTTTACATACTACGTTTTTAACAGATGGGACGCTAGGGGAAGTAGACGTGAGAGAGGGACTTCTCTTGTTTGGCTTGCAACTCTCGATTGTGCACGTCTCGTACCGATCAGGTGCTGACAGTAAAAATTTACATAAATTCATTAATACACATTATACACATTGTCATCTTCAAATGTGTGAGCAGACTTTCTAGTTGCAAGAAAAACATGTAAGGCTGTTGTAATACAGTACAATTAGTAGAGGAAACAATGACATTATATAAATTTATTAAGTGTTTGTGAGTGTACTCAATACTGCAAATACTACTATTATCTTTTTTTAACGAAGCACGCCCACTATTATCCTCTTCTGAGTGTCTTCAATCTCACATGTTAATGTATAGCTGATTCGATAATACAAAACAATAATGCGATCACGTGTGATTGTATAGAAGCACAAATATCTTTCCTATTTTTGTTCGAACAGCGGAGCTTGTTCCTTCAACAATGCAAGACTTTCGTCAAAACCGATTATAGTAAAAGCACAACCTGTATAGCTTCAAATTTTTTATTTACATGATGACTGGAGATAATCCTTTAAATGTACAACTCTGCTTTACGCAATCTTTCACATCTTGTATTGTTGTACATCTTGTATTGTGTTGTCAAGAAGAGACTAAAGGACAAGAATATAAATACCATACTTTCTCTAAGACAGCTCTTTTCTTGTATTGTTGCGCAGTATTCCAAAGAATAAGAAATTCTTAGAATGTTATTTTTGATTTAAATGTCAGCCCAAAACAATCGATAGTTAACCTGTAGTAAATTAAACGTTTCCTGGATGCAAATGCTGGCAGCAAAACCACAGACTTTTTAAAAAGTCCTTCGTTTTAATTAGTGCCAGAACACGTTCCAAAGGTGGTGTTATCAACATCAGATGTATTCCGATTCTTAAACACTGTAACTTTGCTTGTCAGATACGAGTGTTATCTGTTTCACAGAAAGCGTTGTGGCATGGGATTTGTGAATCGTATTACTCTGGTACAGAAACGTTTGAGTTATTTACAGCACTGAAATGAATAACACGCTTTTCAATGCTTATGTGGAAATTCTAGTTACGGCATATCTGAGAGAATATACTTGCTGTATACTGCCTGACACACACATTTTAGTGTTACAGTATTTACGTGACTCCCAGTCCCCTATGTTACCTTTCACAAAGCGTTTGCTCTAAGTAAGGGATTTCTTCAGGAACATAAGAAACTGGTAAATGATACATATCTTTTACTTCCCCAACCGTACTTTCGTTACCAGCGCCCTGGAGTTTAAAAGTAGTAGAAGAAGGAAGGAAGGAAGCTTAGGATTTTACGTCCCGTCGACAGCGTGGTCATTAGAGACAGAGCTAACGCTCGGAGTTATGGGGAAGGAAATCGGTAGTCCCCATTGAAAGGAACCATCCCGGCATTTGCCTGGAGTGATTTAGGAAAATCAGGGAAAACCTAAATCTGGATGGCCGAAGGTGGATTTGAACCACCGCCGGCCGCGGTGGCCGAGGGGATTGAGAAGCTTTAGTTACGATCTGCACGGCCACTACGATCGGGGGTTCGAATCCCCCCCTCGGGCATGGATATTTGTGCCGTCCTAGTTCGTAATTAGTTCATAAGTAGTTTGTAAGTTTAGGGACTGATGACCCCGTAGTTAAGTCCCATAAGCTTTACAAACATTTGAACATTTGATTTTTTGAACCACCGTCCTCCCACTGCGCAACCTCACTCGGTCAGTAGTAGAAGAACGGAATGGAAAGAATATGGATGAGTTTTTTTCTTTCTTCTACTTCAATCCTCACTCAGGAAACACAAGAGTAATTCATGGTTTATACGAGCTTCAGGATATAGCAACAAATTAGCGTATATCCAAACATAAGATATTCAGATTTATTTAAGAACGTCTTTGTTCTTAACTAAGGAGAAGAGCATGCTTAGTCATTTTTAAATAAAACTAGGTTCTGTGAGGGAATCGATCAATAGATAGAGGTACATGTTTGTCCTCATTTCACAGTCTATGCAATTGTTTCTACATGGAAAATGATATACAAATACCATTATAGTACATCTTAATTATAAAAGTTATCGATTCTGTATACATTTTAACAATTACTCTGAACACTTCGTATGAGCAACACACAACTGTGCAACCACTCAAAATCTTAATTTAATAAACATGATTATTTCGAATATCCAGTAAAATAAATAAAGAAGTACAAGAAATAACATTACGTTTCAAATCTGTTGAATTTCTTCACTTCTGTGTTTCAGGTCAATAACTGAGGATTTTGGAGACTCTTCCTCACGTACTGGCGAAGCAACAGGTCTTCCAGGAACTACGATACCAAACGACTCAGCGTAATTTAATGAAATTACTGTTGATTTATTTACAGAAAGAGAACAGCTTTATATAGTGCTGCCTGTTTTCATTGTATTATAATAAAATCATTTTTACTTAAAAAAGCATTCCTATTTCCTTTATCAAAGGACGCACGGCACGGCACGACGAGTCGATACGTTACGTTGTACCGTTAAGGACATTCATCATTACTGAATTAATTAGATGTTTCCGAACCCAAGCTGATCTAATAAAAAATAAGTGGGACACTGTCTCTTGCAAACAAAAAAAGAGAACTTTTCTTTCCTACATTTCCAAAATCCATCTATTCTACAGCGCTCCTGCGTGTTCTCAAGAAGTCCTGAAGTTTGACACCACACTTCGCAAAACAACGACTGAAAGACATCTATTGCCAAAATAACTGCGTGGCTAAGACTGTTTTATCAGGCACGCGAGTTTCTGAGTGGTACAAGCTTTTCGAAAATGGTCGATAAAAGACTGAAGATAATTTACGCCCGAGACAACCTTCAACATCAAACTGGGATAAAAATACGGAAAATTTTGGTGATCTGAGTATCGTATGTACCAAACTGATGTCAAAACTCTCCCACCGAACCAAACGAAGTTGGTGAAAAATCCTGAATTTTCACTTACCACCAAAACACTAAGTGCCAATTGATGCAATGGAAGGGCCTGACTTAACCGAGAACGAAAAATGTTCGAATGAGTAAATCAAGATTCACAGCTTTTTTTTAATTTTATTTTTATTCGATATTCATTGAAGTGTGTATCTTCATTGGATTTCTGAAGATATTAACCAACAACACTAGCTTGAGGTTGTTGCTGAAATCTGCGAGGAAATAATAAAAAAGTTCCGAATTGTGGAATAGTAAGTAATGGCTTCTGCATTAAGACAACGCATCGGCTCATGGACATGCATCTCTACTGTATGAATATATGATGATGGCATCTTCTCGGGTAAAATATTCCAGAGGTAAAACAGTCCCCCATTCGAATCATTTAATCATAACAAACACCTGGTTTAAGAATCACGAAAGAAGGTTGTAAACGCGGATGAGACCAGGAGACACCGGGAGGTACCAGATTGATTTTATAATGGTAAGACATAAATTTCGAAACCATGTTCCAAGCTGTAAGAGATACCCAGGGCCAGATATCGACTCTGACCATATTTTATTGGTCATGAATTGTTGGTTGAAACTAAAAAAAACTGCCGACAGGAAAATGAGATGTGACCTGGATAAATTGAAGGAAGGCAGCAGAGGACAAAATAGATAGAAAGACAAGACCTACAAAAATCATTTGATGTCATAGGAAATAATAAATTTAATTGATGAAAGCAGAAAATATAAAAATGCATTAAATGGAACTGGCAAATGGAGAACAGACGATTGAGAAATGAGACACAGAAAGTGCAAAATAGCTAAGCAGGATTGGCGAGTAGGCAAATGCAAGTCTGTAGAAGAATGTAAACTAGGGGAAGAATAAATACCGCTAACAGGAAAATAAAAGCAGCTGTATGAATATAAAGAACTCAGATGGAAACCAGTTCTCAGCAAAGAAGGGAAAGCTGAAAGGTGGAAATTGTATATAGAAGGGCTCTACACAGGAAATGAACTTACAGACAGTATTGTAGGAAGGGAAGAAGAAGTAGTTGAAATAGGAGATACTATACTGAGAAATGAATTTGACAGACCACTGAAAGACTTAAGTCGAAACAAGGCTCCAGGAGTGGACGACATTCCCTCAGAACTACTGAAGTCTCTGGGAGAGCCAGCCATGACAAAACTACTTCACCTTGTACGTAAGATGTATGAGATAGGACAGGTATCCTCAGATTTTAAGAAAAACGTAAACTCCCCATTCCAAAGAAAGCAGGTACAGACAGGTGTGCAAATTACAGATCCATCAGTTTAATAAGTCATGGTTTCAGAATACTAACACGAATTATTTATAGAAGGATGGAAAAGCTGGTAGAAACCGACCTCGAGGAAGACCAGTTTGGATTCAGAAGAAATGTAGAAACACGTGAGGCAATGCTTACTTGATCAAGGAAATTATTTATATGGTGTCTGTTCTTTTCGGACGTGTTCGAAAGAACACACACCATTGGTGACATTAAGGGCCGTAATTTTACGAATTCGAAATGTTTGAACATTTCGACCGGTTTAAGGTACTGAAATAAATCCAATGGCAAAGATGAGAATTTGCGCTGGATCGGGATTCGAACTCGGATTTCTCGCCTTGGGCCAACGGTCACCTTAATAATTAGGCTATCCAAAAACGCTTTCCTTCCAACCTAAATTCTCAGCTTGCAGCACACTACGATTGTAGTACCCCCTGCCCATTTGATTCCACTTGCTCGCAGCCTATACTGGAGTCCCGCAAGGGATCGAGCGTATTAATGCTTCGGCGTTGAAACAGTCAGTTGCTTGTTGGGGGAGATACACAATTATTTATATTGTGTCTGTTCTTTTCGGGTATGTCAGAAAAGAAAAGACGCCATATAAATAATTGTGTATCGGCCTCAAGAGGCAATTGACAATTTTCAGCCGTGTATCCGGATACTCTTGTTCACATAACGTAAATTCAAAACAACAGAGAATCACAACAGGTTAAATACGTCCTACATATACGTTCCAATTATTTAAATGTATTTTAGTTTCACTGTATGTTATCATTGAGTGTCTTTTGGCCAGTGTTACAGTCTACCTTTGTTGATCATATAGTGCTTTACGTCGTTTGAAGTCGTTTGGCATTAATTTGTTTCTCTGTTTCATAATTATTATTTTCGGCCATTACTGAATAAAAATTGTGCTCAGGCTCCGAATGTCACGGAAGACAAACCATTGCATTCCAAGACAACAAAGACTCCAGCTGAACACTCACGGTCAATTATTTACCGAGTTCTAGATTCAGCACCTCTGTGAATCGTAAATGCAATTAGTTTTAGATTATTTTGGCGGTATAATTAACTGAAGCTGCACATGATGGTAGCGTGGTCTGTCATGCTACGAACTGTGTGGCCGTTCGCGTCCTCCTTTCTTAAACAAAATGTTTCATAGCAACAGTAGTCACGCCTCGTAAATCTGCCATTAACACAAAAGCACATTTTTATTTCGAACTCTCCGTCAAAGTTTGTTTCGCTCGCTGACGTCCCGGAGTGCTTCGCCCCCGGCTGTGGGGTCGCTGCGAGCAGAAGCAGGCTGCTGCTTTTATTCAGACTGCTGCGCTATTGTGTACACGATTTTCGGCGCCCCTCCCGGCATGCAAATGGCCCGCCGACTTCTGACAAATGCGGCCACTTTGCGCGTGATGTATGCGGCCGATTACGCTCGCAAACAGCGGCCCGGCACAGATGAGCCGAATTCATCACGGGCCGGCCGGGGAGGCTCCGCTGTCTGTAGCCTCCGCTCCAGTCGCGCCTACACACTGCACGCAAAGGTCTGCACCACCTCTGTAGGCCGTAAACTCTTTCGTCCTGGACCTACGTTGACACTATTCCAAAAACTTGGTCCTTTGAAGAGTGTTATCCCTGTATCGTGGATCCTTGAGCTTGGGCAGAAAGGACATCCGATAGCCCTCCCGGAACATCATTATTCCGCCCCCTGGCTATTCTCTATTGATACTGTGGTGTCGCACAAGTCCAAAGTGCACGCCACCTACTTTCGCCGCGCGTCGCCATGCACGCACGGCGCGGCGTTCTTACGACGTCAGACACGAGCGCCCTCTGCTGCAATTCCGCTCGTGGCCACCACTGAACGACATCGTTCACTTGGGACTGAGATAGGAACCAGCTAACGTTTCGGAATCAGATAGGCACCAGTGAAGACTTGGCTATCGGACAGGCACTAGGCAGGCCTCTAGCTCAACTATGTATCAGCCTTCTGCAGTACTCGGCCACCGACACCTACGACGGAACCGAGACGCAAAAGCAGCGACGAGGCTGGGACACAAAAGATACTATTCTTCTGGCGTGAAGGAATGGAAGGAGAAATTTGGAGAGGGAATTAAAGTTCAGGGAGAATAAATAAAAACTTTGCGGTTTGCCGATGACATAGTAATTTTGTCAGAGACTGCAAAGGATCTGGAAGAGCAAATGAATGGAATGGACAGTGTCTTGAAAGGAAGATATAAGATGAACATTAACAAGAGTAAAACGAAAGTAATGGAATGTAATGTCAGAAAATCAGGCGATGCTGAATGAATTAGATTAGGCAATGAGACAATAAAAGTAGTTGATGAATTTTGTTATTTGGGTAGCAAGGTAACTTCTGATGGCCGAAGTAAAGAAGATATAAAATGCACAATGGCTATGGGGAGAAAAGCGTTTCTAAAGAAGCGAAACTTGTTAACATCCAATATTAATTTAAATGTTAGAAAGTACTTTCTGAAAGCATTTGTCTGGAGTGTAGCATTGTATGGCAGTGAAACATGGACGATAAGGAGTTCAGACAAAAAGATTATAGAAGCTTTTGAAATGTGGTGCTACAGACAAATGATGAATATTAGATGGGTAGGTCACGTGACTAATAAGGAGGTGCTTAACCGAATTGGGGAGAAAGGGAGTTTCTGGCATATCCTAAGAGAAGGGATAGATTGGTAGAACATCAAGGAATTGTCAACTTAGCATTAGAAGGAAGTGTGTGGGGACGAGGGACGAACACAGTAAGCAGGTTCAAAAGGATGTTGGTTGCCGAAGGTATTCTCAGATGAAGAGAACAGGATAGCGTGGAGAGCTGCATCAAACCAGTCTGCGGAATGAAGACCACAACAACAACAATATGCTTCTGGCAGGCAGCATTACCACATACATAAGCGCCATCCATCTCTCAAGAGAAATTAGGACTTTGTTTTAATACTGCGATATTCAGAGATTATTCATCCCACCAATGTCACAGGAAAGTTTGTCCTTGCGTCGTGTCTACACACAAGGAACCATCACCAACCTGACGTCATACCGGGATCGCGATATGCGAAACATCTAATAAACGCCACAAAAAGTTTTTATATCAGAGCATGACTACCATTCTACAAGGACGATTCGAAAAGTAAGTTCCGTTCTCCTTTGCCACGCGAATAGGCGACGTTATGTCGTTGTGTAGTTTGGCTCAGTGCGTTTCGTCAGTATGAAGATGTATTCGGCCATTTCTCTCATCAATACAGGTGTTTAAATGTGTGCAGTAATGATGTAGCCAAGTGAGTGGCGTTACTATTTCTATGGGCAAATCGAATGACACTAGCAGTAATTCATCGTGAGGTAACTAAAGCGTAGGAGAACATTATGACGGTATGACGTCAGGTTGGTGATGGTTCCTTGTGTGTAGACACGACGCAAGGACAAACGTTTCTGTGACATTGGTGGGATGAATAATCTCTGAATATCACAGAATTAAAACAAAGTCCTAATTTCTCTTCAGAGATGGATGGTGCTTTATGGGTGGCAGTGTAGTTCGATGTTGGTTTCGTGCACTTCTCGGACTAAGCTCCACAATGAATGACGAAGTGGTCGACTCTCTGTTGTCAACGATGAAATTGTTGCAAAATTACTTATAAATAGACTAACATACGCCTTCGCCGTTAATGTTGTAAATCCTTTATTACTAGTTTCCGCAACTCGTCTTACCTGGGTCCATAGGGTAGTCAAGAGTCTGAAGATGGTAAAAACGAGTTACCGAAACTACTAATAAAAGATTTACAACATTAACGGCTGAAGGTGTGGGTTGGTCTATTTATAAGTAATTATACAGCCGGGTCTCAGTAATAATAGACCAAGGTGGACATACAAGAGTCCTTCAAAAGTGGATGGTGGAGCAGAATCATCTCGTTTCACAATATCTGAATTCTCAAAACGAGAGCGCCATTGCATGGCTACATTCGTGGATGGCAGAGTTTTACACAACCAACGATTTGAAACGACACCTTTCAGGGTGTATACGCACCAGGAAAACCGCGAGATACTGGAAAAATCCAGGAATATTTTCATCAGGGAGATATCTGAGATTCACCCGAAATTTGTTTAGAATTCCAGGAATTTTTGTTTTCGTTATCAGTTAATGTAATTTGTTATTTTGGGCGGTAACAACTTTATTTCAGCCTGCTACTGCAGAATAATTTTGCACCAATAAAAGAGAATAACACGGAAGTAATACGCTAGTTGAAAAAAAAAATACACGATTTCCAACAACAAAACACCGTGCGCTTAACATACAAGCGTCTGCCGGAAGCAGAATGTGTCAAAGACATCACGACGACGAGTACACAATACTTCGAAACAAACTGTTGTCGACGAACGCAATATTTCATCTGTTTACGTTTCTACCAGATCGTGGGTAAAAATTGAGAATAGTGTAGAAGCTATACTTTCAAAGTGGCCGTTCATGCAATATGAATTATGTTAATAATGAGAATGTGCTATGAATTTCATAAATCACGAACCGTTTGACTCCCTTTCAAAACATTGTTTCGTAGACTAGCCACTTAAAGAAGTTTAGGGCTCTGAAAACCAGCCATTTATGGCATTATTTTTTTTTTTTAAATTCTGGCAATTTATGTTTTTATATGTCTTAAGTCTAAGAAATAGTAAAAAAAAAGCCTAAGCACCAAGGTCAGTTTATTATATTTGCTGTAGTTCTTTAGTAGAGGCATTACAAATTATATAAATATGGCAAAAAATGCTATACATAATAAAAATTATGGGAAAAGAAGACAGCCAATAAGGAATCCGTAAATAATTATGCGTTGTGGTCATACTGTTTTTTAACTATTTGACAAGCAATTTAAGCTGTTGTCTTGGGTTACTGCTTAACAACTGCGAAGTATTTTACAACACAAAGTAAATGATAAACGACCTCATAAATTACAACATCTGCGTCGCCATAAAAAAAATGAAATAAAAATAAAAACTTTAATATACGCGAATTTTATTTTCGAAACTGAAGTGTAAAACAGCATTCTCACCAGGTGTTTGCATCTGACACATGATTGGCCTTTCTTACTTTGCATCAATTCGGCCCATTACAAAAAACTACGCGTCACGAAAAAAAGAGAAAAAGTACGTCGACATAGTAAGAGCGTTTTAACGCTGGAAAGATGTACTAGGGACTGATGACCCCGTAGTTAAGTCCCATAAGCTTAACAAACACTTAAAAGTTGTACGTCAGTGTATAACACATTAAGCTTTTAAAGAATTGATAAGATTTACTGCTCCACGCTAAGTATAACAAAAAAGCACAATTCACCCGCGAAAAATTTTATTCCACCCCGAAAAAAGTATATTTTCACCTGGAAAATCCGGGAATTTTCTCTTCTTTTCACGTATACACCCTGCCTTGATGATTTCGAAAAATCTATATTTATGCACAAGAAATGAAATTCTGGAAAAGAGTTACAAATTGCACACTGGAAGACAGGTAACAAATCAAGATTTTTAAGAAGAATTTTACAATTACGCAACTTTGATTGGCTTCTTTGTTGAAACAAAATGATACATTGCCGAGATCGCAATGGTACATTTAATTATAGCGACAACCGATTCCGTCACGCAACTGGTGCCATCTTCTCATCTCATGCGACATTACACGTAAATAGTCTTTCTTGTGATCGACATTCCGCTTGATGTACTGTATGATGAAATGGTAGGTCATAAATAAAATTATTTGAAAATTTACTATTGTACGAATTTTGTAAATTGTCGACGCACATCCACATAACTAACTTATAACGGTACTGCAGTTTATCGTGTTCTCGTATTCATATGATGGTGCTAATGACAACTACCTGGCGTAGTTTCCTTATTTGAAGCTTTGTGATCCGGAATACCGTCTCCACTGGTAAGACAAACGTGTATCAAACAATCACTGGCAAGCGTGATTCGAGCGTAATGCGATGCAGTACGGACACGTGCGCCCTGGCACGTACTATGTGGGACGTGGACCACATCCGTCCACCTGGGCAGACAGCGGCGCTCTCTGGGAGATAGCGCTGGGTTATGGTCGCAGCCGTTCTGCATACTGAGCGGACCTGACCACGTCACGTGACAGCCCGCGTGCGTGCCTCCACTCCCACTGATCGTTATCTCAACAAACCCCAGTTTCACGGTACAGCATTTCCGCGCTCTGTTTTTTAACTTATTTACTTACTGTAAAGACCGCATGAAATTAAAATCTTACTCGAAATTCCAAATAATCCTCATTCCAAAGAAAGCAGGCGCAGACAGGTGTGAAAATTACAGAAGAATCAAAGTCATGGTTGCAAAATTTTAATACGAATTATTTGCAGAAGGATGGAATACCTGGTAGAAGCCGACATCGGGGAAGATCAGTTTGGATTCAGGAGAAATATAGGAATAGGGGAGGCAATACTCACATTACGGCTTACCTTAGAAGATAAATTAAGGAAAGCCAAATCTACATTTCTAGCTTTTGTAGATTTGGAGAAAGCTGTTGACAATGTTGACTGGAATACATTAGGGTTATTTACAACTTGTACAAAAACCAGACAAGGGCATGAAATTGATGCAGAGGTTGGGGAGGGAGTAAGACAGGGTTGCAGCCTTTCCCCAATGCTATTCAATTTGTGCACTGAGCAAGCTATAAAGGAAAGCAAAGAGAAATTTGGAGAAGGAATTAAAGTTCAGGGTGAAGAAATAAAAACATTGCGTTTTGCTGATGACATTGTAATTCTGTCCGAGACAGCAAAATACGTGGAAGAGCAGGTGAACGGAATGGACAGTGTGTTGAAAGGTGCGTATTTGGAATTAACAACAGCAGAACTAGGGTAATGGAGCACAGTCACAGTAAATCAGGCGATGCTGAAGAAATTAGATTAGGTAACGAAACAATAAAGGTGGCAGATGAGTTTTGTTACTTGGACAGTAAAATAAGATGATGGTCGCAGTACAGGATATAAAATGCAGAATGGCAATGGGAAGAAAAACGTTATTGAAAAAGAGAAATTTGTTAACATCGAATATTAATTTAAGCGTGCGGAAGTCCTTTCTGAAGGCATTTGTATGGAGTGTTGTAGTATGGGAGTGAAACATGGACTGTAAACATTGCGGACAGGAAGAGGATAGAGGCTTTTGAAACGTGGTGAAGAATGCTAAAGATTAGGTGGATGGATCGCGTAACTAATGAGGAGGTACTAAACAGAATTAGGGAGAAAACGAATTTTTTGCTTACCATGACTAAACGAAGCGATCGATTGGAAGGACACATTCTTATATATCAAGGAATCGAGAATTTAGCGTTGGAGGGAAGTGTGTAGAGTAAAAATCTCAAAGGAGACCAAGAGATGAATACAGTAAGCAGATTCAAATGGATGTAGGTCCCCATTCTTATGACGAGTCGAAGAGGCTTGCTCAGGATACAGTAGGGTAGAGAGCTGCATCAAACCAGTCTCCGGACTGAAGAACACAACAACAACTGAAAATTCCGAGACGTTTTGCGCAGTATCCATCGAGCGAGGTGGACTCGCATTAGCGAAGACGTTGCTTCAAGTCCATCTCTGGCCATCCAGATTTAGGATTTCCGCGATTTCCCTATTTCACTCCAGGCAAATGGAATGGTTCCTTTGAAAGGGTACGGCAGATTTCCTTACCCATCCTTCCCCAAACAATCGAAGAGTGAGCTCCGTCTCTAACGACCGCGAGGACGACGAGACGTTAAACCATAATCTTCCTTCTTTTTCCTAATTTATTCTCAGTGTTTACTTCCACATCTTCATCTAAATACATACACAGCAAGCCACTTCACATTGTGCGTACCATTGTCACCTCCAACTCCTATTTCAACCACATATCGTTCTCGGGAGGAAAAAAAATGTTGCAGGTATGTCTCCATGTGGGCTCCGGTCTCTCTTAATTTATCCTCGTAGTCTTTTAGCGAAATATAGCAATATAAGCAATATACTGACTAACTCTTCAAGAAACGTATGCTATCGAAACGTTGAAACAAGCCCATTCGGTACTGCAGAACGCTTTCCTGCAACGCCTGATATTGGCCTTTACCGTCATTTCCGTCACTTTTTCACGCATACAAAATGAATCTGTAACGAAGCGCTCTGCTTTCAGCTACGACTGCTGTGTCCCAGCTATCAACCCTCTTTGTTACAGGTCCCACACTGATGAGCAGTATTCAAGTATTGCCCAAACGAACTTTTTCTACTTACTGGGTGATTCTATTTGAGGATTCCTTCAATGAATCTCAGACTGGTGTCTGCATTATCCACGATCAATTTTATGCTGTCGTGCCACTTCAGATAGATTCTGATGCTTAATCCGGGACATTTTATGGAATCAATTGCTGCGAGTTTTCAGCAACTGCGTAATCATAAAGGATATTTCTTTAATCCTTTGTAGCATTACTTTCGTGCTGTTGCCTGTAAACAGAACTCCATTTATTTTTGTAGTCCTGTCACGGTCGCCAATTCTCTGTGTAACATTACTTTTGTGTTGTTGCCAGTAGGCATTAATGTTAAACTCCGCGATTAAAAGATTAAATTTTTTTGTTAAAATTTCGGTCATTAAAAAAATCGTATACAATCGGAGCAACTAATTTAGATAAGGGTGGATGAAATTAATACGCGAAATGACTGAATAGAATTAAAGGCGGAATACAGGTTGGGATTGAGGCAACACAAAAAAACAACGTTACAGAGAAAACTCACGGAAAGTACTCATTGTAGCTTCTTTCGGGAAATCTTCATCACAGCAGCTGAAAATGTTGAGCTGTTGAATGGTTTAGATAAATTTTATGATACTTTCTGCGATAAATTAATGTTCAGATTGTTCACCTCGTAAGTCATTGTTGCCGGACCGTAAAATAAAATTTTAAAAGAAAATAACAAACAGAAAAAATCCATAAGCCTTCGCGAAACTGTTAATACTAATGCAGGTTCTAAAAGGAAAAAGGTAATGATATAAAGTTACTGATCGGAATTTAATCATAGAAATACGCGAAGCGAAATTGATGGCGTCTGAACGTCACGTTAAGGAGCTAAAAACCTGAAAGTAAATGAATAATTAAGAAAGTATGGGACGTTATTAGATGCAAACAAGACGGAGTCATTGATTTTAACAAAGGGAGGGTATATTTCAAAATAAAATGTAAGAGCATCACACTTACTTCACAGGGCAGTACGCCGATACATCTACACTTAATTGCCTCAAACAAGATTGGGGTTCCGTCCTCTCACCTCTACGGAAGAAACGAAAGACGAGGCAAAAATCTTTTCACAGATAAAATATTACGAGAAGGAGGGAATCACGGCGACAAGCGTCGCTGATCGATTAAAAAAAATTAATTATGTATCATTACACCTTTAAGGCATCACTTTATATTTGAAGCTATAAAAACTACCACAATTAATATATGATGCGTATATACTGAGAAAAATATCGGAAAAAATCCTTAAAATTATTATGCACTAGCAACAAAAAGTTCATAACTGGTCAGCTATATAGTGCTTCCATGATGTACCCGATGTAATAAATGTCACTACTATGCCTCTCACTTTTTCAAAAAGGAACTCATAAATCATAATGCAACAGCAGTATGTGATTGACCACTTTTACATGGCAAAGGAGGAATGCAAATGTAAACAAACGCACGTGTTAGGAGTAACTAAATGCAGCTGTCGAAATGATTTAGTAGCAGTCTGCAATTTGTAATTTCTAGGACGAGCTACCTAGTATATATATATATATATATATATATATATATATATATATATATATATATATATATATATATATATATAAGCAGCTACAAATGAATTTGTGGTAAAATGTTGATCAGTTTGAGAGATAATGGAAAAAAATAAACTATGTAGCTGATCAGCTACACTATGCATTAAAGTGTTAAGAGTGGATCGCGTCACGTCCCATTTGTGAATTCTGACCAAAGAGTGAGTACGTGGAGTCCGCTGGCAACATGCTGAGGGGTTCCGCCTGACTTTTATGCAGTCCTCATAACACCAGAGTGTGGCAGTGGTGCAGTAACTCTGAAGTAAGGCGTTCAGACTTCCACGACGCAGGTGGTCCGCAAAGGTAGCGAGCGTCAACCGATTATTTCCTTCAGCGATTGGATCAGGCCATTCGAAAGACATTGCACAATAGCGGAAGAAACGATGTCATCAGGCATCGTCCTTCTCGTGACAATGCACGACCATACACAGTCGATGCATCAGAGATGCTCCGCTTCATCCTTCCTGGAAGGCATATATATACCTTACTAATCTATGACGACGTAATGTTCATCTACTTCACTGCAGACGCTATAATAACGAACTGCGTATGACTTGTGAGAATTTGAGAGGAACGGGAGGCGAGCGCGGGTAGCCAAGTGGTTAGAGCGACCGCCGGCACGAAGCAGGGTACCCTGGTTCGAATGCCGTCCCGGCTCAGATTTTCACTTTTCGCTACTAATTTAAATGTGCTGTTGCAGCAACAGTCTTCCCTTTTCTCCCTCTCCTTAATAAAATATGTGCTGGGAAATGTTTGCTCACAAACCAAGCCCAGCCCAAATTTGACTCTCTCCGATTTTCATCTCTTTGTTTACAAGAAACGATGGCTGTGAGAACCGTACGTTGTAACAAAAATGATTTGCAAAATAGCATAGCTGTAGCAAAGACATCTGGTACTGCGTCGAAGTCGAAGAAGTGTGGCGAAGGTGTAGTTAAATGTTGCAAATGAAGCATTTTTTTACTTTTACTATTCTCCACATTTCGCTACAAATATAGCCACGAAACAAATAGCCTTCTTATGATCTCTCGTATACTGCGTCTGTCGGGAAACTCAGGAAAAAAAATTCAAACGTTTGTAAATCTGTGGCACTTAACTACTCTGGTTATCAGTCCCTAGGCTTACAAACTATTTAAACTTATGCTAACAACAACAAATACACCCACGCCCGAGGGAGGACTCGAACCTCCGACGGCGAGCAGCGGAGCGCTCCGCAGCTAGGCGCCTTAGAACGTTCGGTCGGCCGGCCGCGGTGGCCAAGCGCTCTGCAGCGCGCCAGTCACGGTCCGCACGGCCACTACGGTCAGGGGTTCGAATCCCCCTTCGAGCATGGATACTTGTGCCGTCCTTAGTCTTAGCTAGTTCATAATAGTTTGTAAGTTTAGGGACTGATGACCCCGTAGTTAAGTCCCATAAGCTATACAAATATTTGAACATTTGAACGCTCGGTCGCTCTACCGCAGCCGTTACAGACGTGATGCACCAAGAAAGGGGTGAGTAAAAGGATGACTAGTACGGATGGCATTCGCGGACAATAGAAATCTACAGGTGTCAGACCTATGTAGAGAAAGAAATTTCTGGGAATGTGCATCTGGATGACAGCACAGTATGGTAGCTAATCTTGGTGTGTAGGAACGTCAGAATGATGGAAATCAAAGTGTTTGAGATTTGGTGCTATAGAGGGATGTTGAAAAAATTTGGAACACTGATAATACCAGGTAAAAATACCGTTTCCGCGAAATCGCTGAAGAAAGGAACTTACGGAAAACACAAACAAGAAGACTGAACATAGTGTTAAAAGGAAATAATAATGGTAGAGAGAGCTGCAGAGATGTAGGAGATACTAGAATTACGAATATATACTCAAGAAATAATCGAGAACTAAGGCGAGTAGATGGAGTGGTTGGTAAAAAAAACAACACATGATCTGAGATTAAAACAACAACAAAAAAGGAACTTCCTACCCACCCACTTGTCGTAGCTCGAGTTTTCGCTACAAACATGCATATGTTATTCTGAAGATTTAGCACCATAACGAATGTGTAATATTAACTTCGTTACACGAGACTTCGAATTCTACATGTTAAGTCTGTTTCCAATTTAGCTTCACATGTGAGCGTTGATAGCATTAGCTGTTCATAACACACGGTATCATTTTTCATAGTTGGCTTAAAGACAAGAATTCAGTTTGTGGAGAGTGACTTTATTTTCTCTATAACAGCCACTCATTGTGAAGGTCTCACAATTGTGATCTGAGTCTTTTATTGATACAATGAAAGTTCAGTGAAATAGGTTACAGGGGCCAATCAGTCGGATTTGAAATTAGTTATTCCATGCTGCTCAGGTGTAGTTGCAGAAATACGAAACACACAAACATCCAACACGTCAACTTAGGCAATATTGTAGACGCATTTAATGATATTAGCAAAACAGCATTAATTTATAGCTTTCAGTTTGTTCACTTCAGTAATTCATTCATACACGCACACACACACACACACACACACACACACACACACACACACACACACACACACACACATGTACGGAAACCATTTATTAAATAACTTTCAATATTTACAACATAGAAAAAGCGCGTATGGTGTAAATTCCCTTTGAATAATTGTAATAAGCTGAAGATGGAAAGAAAAAATATTACATTTTCCGCCTAGACTGTCGAGTACGCTTACAGAAAGGAGTAGTAATTCCGTTGTCCATTCCGTTGATAGCTCTTGTAAAATATTTTCAACTTTATTCACTATAGCATTCTAATTAGCGAATCCAATAACTGATATCCACTGACCTAGAATTTGTGCCCCACATTCCAGGCTTCCTTCTATTTCCGTTGTTGCCACTTCGGTGTGTAGATTATAGTTCAGAAAAACTGCTTACTTCCATTAAGTCCTTTTTAATCTGAGCACTTTAATCTTGCAGAGGTTCCAACTTTTGAATACGGCAAATAGTAATGCGACCTAATATGTGTGAGAGGGGAGGGGGGAGGGAGATTAGAAGAGTTCAAGGGGATAACTGAATATGGAATCATCAAAATTATGAAAACATTTCTGTAAGGTTGCAGATGAGATAGGAGCAGCTTATTACTACATCATTCCGATGTGTACAGTACGAATGTGTGAGTGGTGGGAACAAAACTTAATAGCTAATTTTTTTCTTTCTCAAAACTGAACATCTTAGATTTTGTGATTTCCAGGTTAATATTTATTTATATAGGCTATATATCAATATCTAAAAGAATCTACTGATTAAAAATTGCACACAAACAAAAGATAACGTAAAAGCATAACTTAGAGTAAGACTGTAGGTTAAGATACTTCGGTGAGTGTGCACGTTAAGAAAGTTTTAAAAATGGTCAAATTTTGACGTCTCCGTGCACAGCCTCTTCTTCCACCATGTTACTAGACCTAATGAAATTATTCTCCCTTTTTTAAAATTCTTTTATTTTATTTTATATATTTTATCTTTTTTTGTATTATTATTAACATTCGTGAAAGTTCAGCTCTGGGGGAGATCCTGAAGTGACAATGAAACTCTTAAAACTTGAATTGTACAACCTGGTCGCTTCCTTGGCATTACTCAACTGCCTTTCGGTAAATGTTAACGAATGGCATACTTTTTTTTTAAGAAATCATTTTCATTTTTTCTACAAGTAATGAATTGTGTGTGTGTGAAACACCGTCTTTGGAAACCAACATTGCCGATATGAGGCGGCAAAAAGACTGCTGAAATCGCAGGTCTTGCGCTAGATTGTCGCACTCGGCGACGTAACAGGAGCGCTTTGTTAACAACATCTCTTTCCAATTATGTGAATCATAAATGTATTACATTCATTTTTCATGACAACAGGCGTCTCAGAATAGAGTATACCTCAGCGACTATCTACGTACTTCGGCAAATGTTCTGGGTGTGCTCAGATGGGTTCGCCAATTACCGTCCAATACGTATACGGGTCTTAACGTCGTTCCTGGATAATTAAACCGATAAGAACAGTGCCCGTAAAACTCATGATTCCAGATTGACCCCCCCCCCCCCCCCAGCTGGATAATGTTTTAGTCTGCAAGAGGTTACAATTTTGCAACATATTATTTCGGAATGTATTTCTTCACTCTAAGCAATGTTTCTGATACGTGTACGATCCTTCTATGCTAATACGAAGCCTTTTCCGTGTAAAGTTGTGGCATAACTCCCTATCGTGGCAGTTTACTTTCTGTTCCTGGCGACCAAGAATCGATCGAAGCATTTCAAAAAAATCCCCAGGTCTCCATTGCATCACCGCGCTGCTACCCGGATACCTTGGCTAACAGGCCCAAATGCGCTGTCGTTGCCGCTCTCCAACCCGTCGGTTCATATTTTGTCGGAGAACACGCGAGAAGGGGAGACCGTTCGTTGGACAACGCAACGCAGACTGGTTTTATGTTCCACGCCACGCGCTGCCGGGTCGTTGGAGCAGGTGTTCAAACAGCGTTTTAAAAACCGCACTTTCGCTGTCATCGCGGACTAATTAATCACTCGGCGGACCCTGGAACCTGCCGGCGGTGGCTGAGCCCGCGGCCCAGCTGATATTTCGCTGTTGGCTCTCAGATTTTCTCAAGAATTTATTAGGTGGCGCGCATTACAGTGACAGCTTTCTATTTTTATACTCCACGATGTTCGCGACTCCATGTAGCATAACACTTACTTACAAATCTTTTCGCCACAGTAGATACTAATGCTACAGAAGGACATTCTGCGAACAGAAACAAATATCCGAACTTCATTTTTAATAAGCGAAAGGAAACGTATTTCTTTTGAAGTAATTTAATGCCAACTGTAGTGCACAAATTGTTGTTAACCTCATTAGAATTACTTTATATAAAACTGGAAACGGTTGCCTTCCAACTAACGGACGAAGCAATATATCATTTCCAATAATTTACGAAATTGCTTACCGATTTTAAAAATTTAAACTAGTGTCATGTTGTACTCATTAAGAACTAAAATCCTAAGACAAGTATTAAAAGTAGAAACTGTGTTTGTCTCGAAGCTGCCTGCACTGAACTGCACCAAATTTGTTTATCTATTACTCGAAAACAAAAACAGATACTTCCTACAAATATCAAACACAATTTCAACCTTTAAGAAACATTTTCTAGCTCACACCCCCATCAAAATGATGAAAGTAAAAAAAAAAAAAAAAAAAAAAAAAAAAAAAAAAAAAAAAAAAAAAAAAAAATGTTCGCTCCGTACATTTTACCGGGTTCATATGGTTAAACCACAGAATATACGTGATGTTCTGATTCATTAGTTTTTAACTACTAACTCTATTTGCAACACACTTTCCATGCAATATATACGTATACCACTGAATCCATCTGCAAAATTTTATCACTGTATGGCTTATATTTCAGAAGATACGACGTGCCGCGGCCGAGTGGCCAAGTGTATTGAGGCGTTATGCTCCGATGCGCGAGGCCGTTTCCCGTCGGGGGTTCGAATCCTCCCTCGGGCATGGATGTTTGTGCTGTCTTTAGTAGTTTGTAAGTTTAGGGACTGATGACCCCGCAGTTAAGTCCCATAAGCTTAACAAACATTTAAACATTTTTCAGATATTTGGTGATAGACACTCAAACGCGTCAAGAAGTACCATATACTTACATTTGCATAAGTAAAACTTAAGCTTCAGGCGTGACTTTTTCATTTCTTATTTATTTATATTTTTCAGATATCACTGAATCTACTGCAAAGTCATATCCTGATTGTTCAGCATATATGACGTCATCAACAGTGAAATGCCTCTAGTGGAACCAAATTACGCTACAGACAACCAGTATTTCAAAATGAAGGCAGTTAGTCATGTCCAAAAAATTCTCAAACATTTCGAAGTTTTCCTCGTTTACATACTATGTAAATATGTAGAACCTTAACTCATTTGTAAGGTAATCACACGTTTTAAGTAGTTCCATAGACCGCACTTCGATTATTTACGGAATGAAGGGTTTTACTAGTACTAAATAGAAGAAATAAGGGTATTCCCCTCACGAATATCATTACAGTACCGTTTATTACAATTCACTTTACTTTTCTTATGCACCCTTATTAGACTATTGCACTTACACTTTACAACTTCTAATCGGAAGCTTCATCTCCTCTTCAAATATTAAAGAAGAAAGTAGTAAATGCATTATCTTAATTAAGATCTCAGTCAGTCACCTACTGGGTCCTTGAACTATCAACAACATTGTACCCGACATGCGACATGTCTGGATTTTCTTACATCGGTCCTATAAGTACTGTGTCCTACAAAACTTCAACTGACTGCTACAAGAATTATATTAGTAAATATTGTCAGGGTACATTTGAGCTTTTTACATCCGAGTGTGGACGTCAAAAAGAAAGCATATTAAAGGGAAAAAATGGTGTCACGCTTTAGAATAACTATTGGATACAGATGATCCCACCAAACATGGACCTCAGAAAAGATTACAGGGTGACCATCTAATTATGACGTGAAATGATAGTCCACTTTCATTCTGATTATTATAATTTTGCCTGCTAAAATAAGCAAGATCCCGCGAGTTTTAAACAAAAGCAGTGATGGCCGTGGATTTAAAGTTGTGTTATCCGATCGTGTAGTGTTCTCTTTTTGCAACATGGTTTGATCAAAAGAGTATTGTGGATGAGTACCTCCAAAGTGAAACATTACTATTAAGTACAATAAAAATACAGAAAACCTCGTGTAAATGCTCAGCATTTAGCTATATTTATGTTGAGAAAAATACATCAGCTCTGAAAATAACCTTCAACTGAAGTGTACGGCGCATGATTCAGAAAATATGAATCTAACTAAGTACAAAAAATGGAACATAAGGAACTAGAAACAGAAATGTTCATTTTCACAAAGGTCAGTTTTGCTGTTCCTTTCCTTATCGCCTATTGAAGTCTCCCACAGGCTACAATTACGCCGTGAGTTAAATGCGTACTCAGAGCGAGATCGAGGTTTATACGGAGAGAGGAACAGCTCGTCAATTATTGTTCCTCCTGACTGACTGATTTTAGTTGCATAATCAATGAATGCCTGTTGCTTATGCGAACGTCAGTTTCGTTCTTCTTCATTGTGTTATTGAAATGCATAACAGGGTAATTCACCGACCAGTTTGATGTACACCTTTGTGCTGCAGTATGAAATTACGAGCAAAGGCGGCAACTAGGGCCACGAGAATGCACCGCGGGTTGACTACAGGCGCAGACAGCGGGTAATTTACCGCGCGGCGCGGCGGTTGACAAACAGATTGGCCAGAATTTGGACGTCAGCGTCGGCGGTGATTCAGTGCGTTACCGGGCTGCCACAAATCACGGCCGGCTGTTAACGCCGCGGCGTCATTACACGTCGTAAAGCAGTCGCCGGCTGGCCAGGTGATAATTTGGGGTGGCGGCGGCGCGCCGTCCATCACAGACAGAGTCCTCCCTGGCGCACCCCTGCGCCCCGTTGCCACGTCTTGGCGCTGCACTACAAGGGTAGCCATCGCCTCCGTGATGTCGTCAAACCGTCAACACACAATGTGAATGTCTGTTCGGTGTATGTTTATCACCTCTGAACCACAAGACATAAAGAGCTATATATATATATATATATATATGGCCGGGGTGTACGGGGTGCAGCCAAAACTGGAGGGCGTCATCTCTCTAGGAAAACTGGCCTCAGTATTCCAGGCCGAAATCACTGCCATCAGGGCATGTGTGGAGGAGAATTTGCGTAGGTGCTACAAAGATCGTAGCATCTACATCTATTCAGACAGCCAGGCAGCCCTGAGATCACTGACAGCTCCTGCAACAAGGTCTAAAATTGTTGCAGAATGTCACAGGGTTCTGGTGGAGCTAGGGGAAAGCAATAGAGTAAATTTATTGTGGGTCCCTGGCCACTGGGGAATCAGTGGCAATGAACATGCCGACAGATTAGCCAGGATGGTGGCAGAGACTCCATTTATTGGACCGGAACCAGTCCTTACAATCACCGAGGCAATGATCAAATTGGAGCTACGTAACTGGCTCAAAAGACAGCACGTAGAACATTGGACCAAAGGCTATCAACAAAAACATAGCAAGGTAATGATGCCAAAGCCATGTTTTAAAAGAAGCTCTGCAATCCCGGGCCTGAACAGGAGAGAGGGTGCCCAGTTAAAAAAATATAAGTTTGTGTTAAAAAAAAACACATTTTCTTCCGTTTTAGAATGTTTCCAAATATGTACATTCAAGGGTCCCAGCCGTACATTGATACCGGTGAAAGTCGTTTTCCAATAGCTGTTATTGTTCCAGAGATATTTTGGGTGGACAAGATAGCTGGGACACCCTTTATATTAATGTGAATGTCTGTTCGGTGTACGCTTATCACGTCCGAACGACAAGACGCAGAGACTTAAATATTTCTATAGTTACTAATTTATACCCGAGGAAGGTTTTAGGCACGGTTTTATAGCGATCTGATAGCTATTTAGTAATTTGAAGAATATAACGCGAAATGCGGAACAATAATTACTCTTTGAAAATTATATTTACTCTTTGAAAATGGTTTTATTGCTTGCATTGTTGCTTGAGGGTTGATAATGATAAAAGGGTGGAGTATATTGGCATGGAAAGTTATCGGTGTATGTAAAATTCTTCGTGTGTGTATTTTAATATTTCGCTCTGCAGCGAAAAACTACATAACGCAAACGAATGGTCTGTGTGTAATTGTTGTCCGAAATCTCCCGTTGTACACCATAGCAGTTCCATGCCGATAGCTATAAGGGGGTGGAAGATATGGTGCTTGTGGTGTCGCACAAGTATGAAGTGCGCGCCACGTACTTCACGCCGCGCGCCGCCATGCACGCACGGCGCGGAGTTCTTACAACGTCAGCCACGAGCGCCCTCTGCTGCAACTTCGCTGCTGCATCGGCCACTTGGGACTGAGATAGGAACCAGTTAACACTTGGGAATCAGCTAGGCACCAGTTAAGACTTGGCTATCGGATAGGCACTAGGAATCATCAATAGGCAGGCCTCTATCTCCTTCAACTATGTATCAGCATTCTGCAGTAATGAACTATGTAAAAGTTAAGTATTACTAAGTCTCTATGAAATATATATCTCGTTCTAATTTACTTAGTGTTTCCAGTTTCTGCTGTCCCACTGGCTGGTCACCTCCATACCTGCACACGCGTGCATCTTTTATTCCTGTGTCGGTCTCTTTCTACTCGGCCACCGACACCTACAACCGGCGGAAACGAGACACAAAAGCGGCGACGAGGCTGGGACACAAAAGTGCTAAAAAGCAGTCAAATTATAAAATAATTCGGACTGAAGGCCAGCGATGACGTTTGCGATTTTATAGCAAGGAATTTACATACAGCGAAACGAGATGCCACATATCTCTTCTATGCGTGCTTCAATGTCTTCAGTTCTTTCTCTGTAAGGATAATCATACAAATAAGAAAATATAAGAATAAGTAAATAAAGCAATAAAAAAGAAACTTATTTCAATACATCTCTTTAAAAAAAATCGATTTGACGTTTCGCGCATTACATGAAGTGATCGATCTGTGATATTATTACAATCATTATTGTTGAATTTCGTGATTGGATTCTTCGAAACGGGTGCATTTTAGGTGTGATTTGATCTCATAGCACACTACTGAAAGATAGCTTATCTATCATAATCAACCAACACGCGAGCGGAGCCGTGGGTTTAAGCTAGTAGTAAATATTTTAGGAAAACTCATTCTTGTGCCAGAGCTATCAAATACATTTATTTACTATGTTCGACCAGTTTCGGCAATTGCTGCCAACAGGAACTGTACCAATGTCACGCCGTAAATTAAAGCGCGAAGGAAACACTCTTGAATCTTGTAGTCTCCAATTAGGGAATCACATACAGTATTCTCCTCAGACAGCAACGGCGTTTGCATTACGAAACATGTACACAAATACGATGTCGCCATTCTCATACGTTTGCAATGCCTTGCTGTGGAGTGCTTGGCTGCTCCCCGTGGGAGGTTCGAGTCCTCCCTCGGGCATTGGTGTCTGTGTTGTCCTTAGCATAAGTTTGTATAAATATTTTTGTTGATAGGATGTTCCTTTGGTTCTTGGTAGAAAAATTTTATGACAGGTGCATCAAAGAATGACATAGATAAGCGAAAGATAATCGTTGTTACGAAAGTATATTAAGAAGTGGTCCAGAATTATTAATAATTGATTAAGTAGCTAAGAAACGAAAGTGACAGTTTGAAAAATAAACTACATGCTATTTGTTACAAAAATAAGCGACAATTTGGAAAAGTGTAATTGTTTACTGGAGGTCATCTGGAGTAGTTTGTCAGATATATATTTACCAATAGGCCTACAAACTTTTATGAATAGTTACATGTACCTTCACCCTGCCTGTGAATATTATGTTGCAATCCTATTTGTTATGTAATGGTCTTATAGTGACACACGTATCTTCATCAACTTTTCGAAAAGTTACCAAAGGCACTGTAGGCCTAATTGTTCCATGTAACCTTCTTTTACAATCAAACAACCGTGTACCAATTGTCATGTTATTAACTTTTCCAAATTATCGCTTATTTTTGTAACAAATACCATGTAATTTATTTTTCTAATTGTCACGTTTCAAAGTTACTTAGACAATAATTAATAATTCTCGACCGCTTCTTAATATACCTTCGTAACAACATTTATCTTTCGCTTATCTATGTAATTCTTTGATGCACATGTCATAAAATCTTTGTCTTGACGTTTGTTTATAGTAACCGTCGTACCTGATGATGGCGTAACAGCCGAAAACTAGTTTGTACTAAATAATAAACATTGTAGATTATTGCAACATTGTCGTGTTTTTATTAGTGATCATTAAATAGTTTGTAAATACAGGGAGATGATAGCTACAATTTGATTCCATAGCTTTACAAACATTTGATCATTTGAACGTACGCAATGTTTACATACTGCAGTACAGCAAGTTTGGTCTGCTTCACCACCGCCCCCCACTTCATTCCTCACGCGAGCACGTGCGTGGCGAGCACGGGGGGCACAGAGCTAGTGCAGTCTTTCTCATTTCTTTCCTCCCTGGACTGCATTTCCTTTCCCCTCCCTCCTTTCCTATCCTCACTCCTTTCCCTCCGCACCGGAGGCCGATAACCTTAGCAGTTTGGTCCCCCTATCCCAAACAACCAACCAACCAACCAAACAACCAAAACTTCATTGCAAACTAAGCACGACTTTAAAGCTTGAACATCAACATTCTGCTGCTGATCAATTACAGTTTGTAAACCTATTGGACCAAACTGCTATGGTAATCAGTTACTAGACTTACACACTACTTAAATTAACTTACACTAAGGACAACACAAACAACCATGCCCGAAGAAGGACTCGAACCTCCGGTGGAAACGACTCTACTGCTTACACTCGAATACGTCCAAAGAAACCGGTTTACCAAGACACGAAACGAAAATACATTGAACTCAACTCTACTTCGGTTATATGGCGTATTTATTGTTTTTAAGTGGCAGTCCTCAGCCATGATGTGCTTTGAAAAACTCAATTATTGTGCCAGAGTTGTAAAATATTTTTATTTGGTATGTTCGATCGGTTTTGGCAATTGCTGCCATCAACAGGAAATCAACAAAATATTTTACATCAAAGACAACATTTTTACTGAGTACAGCATCGTCAAATTTACAGTAATCATAGCGACCGTTCCAAAAACCTGTCCATTTTACGTCTTATAGCAGGTATTCCTTCGATTAATCCTTAACAATTAATCCTTAACTATGAATTGTAATAGTTAAGGATTTAAATGTTCAAATGTTGTTAAGCTTAAGGGACTTAACTGCGAGGTCATCAGTCCCTAAACTTACAAACTACTTATGAACTACCTTATACTAAAGACGACACAAACATCCATGCCAGAGGGGGAATCGAACCCCCGACCGTAGCGGCCGTGTAGACTGTGACTGGCGCGCCGCAGACCGCTTGGCCATTGCGGCCGGCTAAGGATTAATTTAAGGAATACCTACCAGATGATGTAAAAGGGATAGGTTTTTAGAAACGGTCGCTATGTTTACTGTAAATTTGACTATGCTGTACTCAGTAAAAATGTTGTCTTAGTGGGCCGTGTGAATAAGAAAGAGAACATGCTCCAGAGAAGATTCTCAGAGAAAAAGAACATACTCTGAGTAAGATCTTCTCAACTTCGTATGAATAAAAATTTCGTAGCATATACTCTGAGCAGGAAGTTCATTCTCGCTAGCTCCCCTTCTTCCTGAGTAAACTGTCAGTGTGTCATGTCCGCCACAGAACAGCTGTTCAAACGTGTATTTCTTTAGCGCAGTCAGGCAAATTATTCAGTGTACAAGTATGGAGTAGGCATCTACGTGTTCAGGAAGAACTGTACTATGTTTACATATTAGTTTGTTGTGCAGCAGCATATTATTAAGACTAGAGATGGACTTCTTACGTAAATTTTCGTCATGCGAGAAACTTTGTTATTGATGTTGGCTTAGCACAATTTGCGAACGAAATTTTCATCTGTTTCAACATGAACACTGTCAGAGCTTTCTAACACATGACACTTTTTGTTAAATGTGACACACAATGGTCTGCTCATTAGCAATAGGCTATGTGATTTTGTTACAAGAAACAGACTGCTAGGTATGTAATTAAGCAGTTATTGATTTTACTATCAAGTATACTTACATCTAACATAACAGATGTTACGATTATGAAGGCGGAAAACGCATCTTAAATATTCCAACCGATTTCGGTAGAATGTAAACAAGAGCAGTACAAAAATACTTCAGTATCTTGTATTGCAGCAATATTTGTTTTGTGATACAGTCTGTGAAGTGCTGGTATGTACTTTATTTAGAATGAACTTCATAAGGCCGTATTAATAGGCCCTGTTTAAAAACATAAAATTTTGTTATATAGCTATTTACAACTGTAAACATGCACTTTAAACAAACGGGTAAAACACGTAGCTGAATCCACTATGTTTCATTTCTATGTCGGTAATGAGAAAACTCCTCTGACATCCCTTTCGTCACTGTATAAAATGTTTGAACTGTCATACTTATGATAGTGAAGGAAGCGACTAGTCAGCAAAATTATTTTATTTGCTTAAACTTTTTAGTTCTCTCGTATTTCTTCATATTAGCCTACGTATAAAGGAATTCTTTTTGCCTTCTAAGTAACACTAATATAGGTCCCCCTATAACTGGTTGGGTAAGCCAGTTCGAAGGTCGGAGGAAGGGAACGGCATACCACCTTCAAACAGGACCATGCCTAGTAAAGCACTGTGGTGTTCAAAGCAATCTTCGGATTGTTGACTGCTTTACCTTACTCAACACGAAGTATACTAGAGGGCTCACTTCAGAAAACGGAGAATGTTCTCCGGTCGTGAAAAACTTTTCTAGTTTTTTTTTTTTTTTTTTTGGTACGAAATCGGAGAATGTTCTTTGTTGTGAGCAACTTCCCCCACTCTTTTACTCACGCTGAGAACATACTCGGTTGAAGTATATTCTCCGACTCCCTTTATTCATGCGAACCTGAGTATGTTCTCTGGAATTGGGAGTATAAAGTTGATACCCTGTTTTATTCATACGGCCCATTGTCTTTGAAGTAAAATATTTTGTTGATTTCTTTTTGATGGCAGGAATTGCCGTAACCGATTGAACATAACAAATAAAAGTATTTTACAGCTCTGACATAAGAATGAATTTTTCAGAGTACATCACAGCTGAAGACTGCCACCTAAAGACAACGTTAACATTTTAGGACTGAGGTTTCCCTCCCCCACAACTCCACGCACGGCTGTTTACGATTAAACTTGCTCGCGTCGCCCAGACTAATCTCTACTCGTTATGAACCCCGCTGCCGTCTCTGATGCAAAATGATACTCTTCCTCTGGTAAAACTTCCGTCGTAAGTAATATCTCGATCTCTGGCTGACAAAGGCACCATCCACAAGAGAAGCTAAAAAAAGTAAAACCGCAAAGCAGCGTCCTTTGATGAGCAAGACGCCGCTGCTGCTGAAACGGACCGTGCAGCCCGCATATCGCGCGCTATTTCTGAACGTCGGGTCGCAGCCGCTCGCATCTGCGCCACCAGTCGTCTGCAGAGACCTCCTCCCTAAAGCTCACACTCATCAGATATAAAATTAGTTTAACAGAGTTCATTAAACTAATCTCACCATAAAGTCATTATACCACCGTTTGTTTCCTCTCGAGTAACCAACCAGAATCGCGTCATGTGATAAGAATATGAATGAATTTCTTAAAACTAAATAATTAATTATGTTTCGAGAAGGTAAACACGACTCAAATGACTCTACAAGTATATCAGTAGCTAAAAGTAAAACTTTATGCCCTTCATTCAGGTTTTTAACTGCTGTTTAGCAAATACCACAGAGCACTAATAAAAAAGTGTTTGTAAATCTATGGGATTTAACTGCTTCGTTATTAGTCCCTAGCTTACAAACTACTGAAACGAAATTAAACCAATCTAAGCACAACACATGTCCCATACCCGAGGGAGGACTCGAACCCCCGACGGCGAACGGTCGAGCACTAATCCATTCAGTATTCTCAATGAAAGCTCTATATGCAAAAACTGAAATTTCACGGCAGAGTTCAAGTACATCTTGCCTTCTTAAGCATATCGCAAATATTTAAAATACGCTTTAGACTTTCCTTTACAGGGACCTCCAGTTGGGTGGTACATTACGTCTACTACGGATGGTGGTCAGGCTCCCAGGCATTTTGCCGGAGCCGTCGGTGCTGGTGTTTCTAACTGATATGATGCACAAGGAGGCTTTCCTCCGTAGATCTTCAGCCCGAATTCTTTCTCTGCCGGCAGAGGCACACATAGTGTAGGTGGAGCGACAGCGGTAGTAGGCGTCTCCATCTCTGAAGTCTACCCAATTGCTTCTCATTGGAGATTGTGACCTAGCCCTACAAAAACTGAAGTAATGTTTTTACATGTAAATAACCGCTAAGCAGTCACTATAAGCCACCTTGTGCATCATATCAGTTAGAAACACTGAATCGTTCGCTACCACATAAACTCGCAGAAAAGTTAAAGACCAGGAACAACAACGTCCGCAAACTATCAGGGACTTTTTGGGTGGGAGGGTGGGGGGAGGGGTGTGGGGCTCAAGCTAACACTCTCCGTACAGCGCCCTTTACTCCTGTACATTTTATGGTTGAATATCGCGCACCAGTGAAGTACAGGAGTGTTCATGTAGTAAGGTGGATGTCCTTTTGGACGACACCATAGCACTCGTAATACACACTCTGAGTCAGTACCTTGACAGTACGCTCTCTGTAATATCGCTTCTAAACATTTCAGACAACAAGTAGCAGCAATGCATGAATGTGAATACAATAACAACGTACAATTTTCTAAAAACTATCTGTCCTGGAAATTGTGTCCAATTCACCTTGTATGTGCCTAAAATCAAGGAAACTATTCTGGACAACTTGTAATTTGATATCATTCAAGATCGAAGAGGCGTGGCAAAACAGCATCAGCATACTTCGCATACAACTATATCATGTTTCAATCTGCCTAGAAGAACCTGGTGTCCACTAAATAAAATTAGATGTGGACACATAAGAAGTAATTCCTTCATGTACAAATGGTAACACTCGGATTTCCTAATGTGTAACTGTGAGGGTTCAGGAAAGACCTTTGAACACATTGGTAGAATAATTTCCCAACAGATATTTCAGAGAAGACTGGAATAACATCATTGACGCCTCTCCAACGACACTGGAAAGGATACACTCTCGATATCAATTTACATGTTCACTTGTGACCAAAACTCATGCATATTAGTTTTGTAATGATTAAATTATCAGATGTTTTCATAAAAACCGTCCAGAGCGCAAATTTGTTGTTTATTTTCGACTAGTTTCGACACAATGGTGGCCCATCTTCAGGATGCTGGTCCGAGACGGTGTGGGTTGGTGCAGGGGGTGTGAGTTCATCAGATGCTCTCACTGCTCAAATACATTCTCAACAAACAAGTCTTCACCCAGTCGGTGGCACCTTCCCCGCCTTCCACTTCGTGGTTTCAGCAGCGGTTGGTTAAAATGGTTCGTAAATCGATAGGAAGCGAAGAATCCTTAATGAAAGCATTTATTATTAGTAGGTGACCCAGGATTCTACACTGTGCGGATTCTGCTCTTGTGAATTTTCCCGCTTTCTTGAGAGTTTGGAACACTTGCATGGAGTGATACTTGCACGGAAAAATGGAAATGAACGAATGGCTTTCTTGGCCGGGAGATCGCTTACGGGATAGTTCGGCCGCCTTAGTGTAAGGTTTTTTTTTTTTTTTTTTTTTTTTACGCCGCGTGGGCGACTTACGTGCCAATGATGATGAGATGATGATGATTAGGACAACACAGAACACCCAGTCCCCTGCCGGAAATCGAATCCGGGCCCCCTGCGTGGTAATCAACGACGCTTCCACTGAGCTACGGAGGCGGACATTTGCACGGAGTGACACTTGCACGGAGCTCTGGGCTCTTGCCGGACTCGCCGGCTTTTCACAGATACTGGCGCGCTAACACGTCTAGCAGTTAAACACTACCGCTGCTGCAAGATGGCTGTCGCTCACACCACAGTAGCAGGCAACCGTGTATGGCTTCAAGGCTGCTGATTAACGCGTTTCGTGTCAAAATTATTTTTAAGACTGTTGTAATGAGAACTGACAATGAAATTCAACATAATGAGAACTGACAATGAAATTTATAATCTCTTCTAAAACCTTAATATTACAAATTGGGGAGGCAGCCAAGTACGAACATAGTATTATAATTATAGCATTATGATAATTGCCATTTAGGGAAAATTTAAACTGACAAATTTAATTACTATTTTATTTGAAGATTAAACATAGTAAAACAAAGTGTCAATGAATATTACTTATTTTCCTTTTCACTACAGATTACCTGAAAACATAAATGTATTCTCATAGTGCTACCATATGATAATGACTTTCATCAGTCTTAAATCTTAAAAGCACGCTACACATATAATAAACATATTAGGCATCCTGTACAAATACGTTGATGTATCTGACCCCTTCGTAGTTACTAACCCGACATCATGCTACTTTCATCTCACCACAAATAACAATTTTCCATTTTAATGGGAGACTCCACCCTAAAACTTCAACTTATACAAAAAATAAAGCCTGTTTCATATACGAAAGTTGGCAACACTCCTGTGGAGACACTATGCAATGAAATATACTAGCCGGCCGCGGTGGCCGAGGGGACTAATGCGCTTCAGTCACGGTCTGCACGGCCACTACGGTCGGGGGTTCGAATCCCCCCTCGGGCATCGATATTTGTGCCGTCCTTAGTTGTAGCTAGTTCATAAGTAGTTTGTAAGTTTAAGGACTGATGACGCCGTAGCTAAGTCCCTTAAGCTTAACAAACATCTGAACATTTTTTTTTTTTTTTTTTTTTTTTTTTTTTTTTTTTTTTTTTTTTTTTTTTTGAAATATACTAATGTCGCTGATAGCACACATTGTTGACATACCTACCTTACTTCCGAGCAAATGGGCTCGCCCGTTCCACGTCACCGGGTTCTGAGCGAGCGGTCTAACGCAACGCAACGGAGTTGGATCAAGATTAAATGTGGCTGAAGTCATACAGCATGACAGTGTCATCAAGGTCTTAAGAGGCATTGCGGGTACAGCCCCAGATGGTGAAAGTTATGGTGATCCCATCTACGACTGTGATGGTGTTAACATGTTGTCCTAATGCATTACGTTCCTCCACGGCAGACCGTGCAAAGTATTAGAGTTGGTTTTTGGAGCATCACCTGCGACCAGCTTTGCGAAAGAAGCTGAAACACTTCTGCGCAACTCACCCAACATTTTGCACGCCAACGTTTGTTAAGCTTAAGGGACTTGACTGCGGGCTCAGCAGTCTCTAAACTTACAAACTACTTGTGAACTATCTTATTCTAAAGGCGGCACAAATATTTATGCCCGAGGGGGATTCGAACCCCCGACCGTAGTGGCCGTGCAGACTGTGACTGGCGCGCTGCACGCCAATGCACGGGCGCATACGGCGCAAGCTGTGTCTGCTCTGTTCTGTCGATGGGACTGGTAAGTACTGTACCATCCGTCATACTCCCGACATCAGTCATTGTGACTTTTATTCCGACGATGAAGGAACCACTTTGTCCCATTCGCTTCAGAAATGTTCCAGAGATTCGACAGGCAGTAGACCGCCCCATTCGCACCATTAACAGAACAGGCTCTGGTCAACGGTATACTGCGCCTTCCACATGGCTGGCAACGGGATCTACACAACGCTGTCTGCGGCGTGCCAGTCACGGTCTGCACGGCCGCTGCGGTCGGGGGTTCGAATCCCCCCTCTGGCATGGATGATTGTGCCGTCTTTAGTATAAGCTAGTTCACAAGTAGTTTGTAAGTTTAGGTACTGATGACCCGTTTTATAATTTCTTCTGCGTGTCTGTTTGTACTCGCATTATGCAAAAAGTAATGCACGAAATTGGATGCTGTTTAGACAGTTATATTGTTGTGGTTGTAATATAAAATGTGATACATATTTCTTCTTTATAAGCAACTTAGAGGCAGAGATATAGCAGTTTTACCATAAGCCCGCGCGCGGATGCCAGTGTCGTATCCAGGCGGTGGACAGAGGGATGTCACTTGCATCGCCACCTAGACAGAAGGCCGCGGCGCTCTCGTGTGACGTCAGGCAGAGCTGACTGGCTCGCTGCTTCGGCATAGTGAGCTGTGCCCCAGCGGCTACCCAGTCAGCTATGCGTGCGTAACCTACTCTGCCTGACGTCACACGAGAGCGCTGCGACCTTCTCTCTAGGTGGTGTTGGCACTTGGCACCCGAAGCCAGCACGCCGCTGGGGCACAGGCACAAAATTATTATGGATTGAACACGATATTGCAAAATGTACAAATGTTGACCTTCAAAAAATTGTCAAATGTTTGTATAGCCTACGGGGGTCATCAGTCCCTAAACTTTCAAACTAATTATGAACTAGCTAACACTAAGGACGGCAGAAATATCCATGCCCGAGGGGGTATTCGAACCGTCGACCGTAGTGACCATGCAGACCGTGACTGTTGACCTTCTAATAAATAAATTTGATTCAGAAAATGTCCGTATACTGTAGGCCTACTTTTTAGATATTTTAATTAAATGAACTTTCATTGCATAAATTAAATTAACTTTTACAGTTTTCGTAGTTTCTTCCTAGGAAATAGTTTTGTCTCTTTTTTTTTTTACTGGTGGGAGGGGTCAAATCTTGCCAGTGGTGATTGCGACCCTAGCTACTACGGCTCTAGCGCAATGTGTCAGTTTGGGAGGATTCGGTCCTGTTACCTGCTTACCTACCTGGTTTCGGGAGGATTCGGGGCTGCGCCCGGGCAAGTGTCAACACATTCCCTCTCCGGTCAAGTGTCACTCTGTGCAAGTGTCACAGACTCCTTTCTTGATCGCCTTGTAGGATGCTACATTCCTGCTGGCTCTCATTGTACAGTATATTTTGCGCGGGATCTTGTACTGGTGCGTTGTGAGTGTGACTGGGGTCTCACCAGCGCCCTTGAGAGGCCCCGCCCCTGAGGCGGCGGCTCCTGCCTGCCGCTTTTACGGCGGCTTTCAATTAAGGAGAGCCGCTACCTGCTCTGGAGCCGGGCCTAATGCCTGCTGATGGCCCACACCGCCGCCACAGATACGTGAGACAACTCACAACCAGCCCACACACTCGCTCACAATATTAGCAGCTGCGTCCTGGTCCTCGATAGTGGCTGCGACTTGACGTTTCCGATTATAAGTTCTCTGACTGGACTTATATCGGAGAGATAGGCTGACCACTCAACAGGTAGGAGTGTTTATAGCGGTAAAGATTAAGATTGTATCGAGTGAAATTAGTACATATTCCGAATGTGAGATAATATGAGAATGTACTGTTATTTGTTATATTCTAGCGGTTTCGCAAGTTGCTGCCATCAACAGGAAATCAACAAAATATTTCACATCTTATTGGCTTTGATGTTAAATTCTTTGTTGATTTCCTGTTGATGGCAGCAACTGCTGAAACCGCTAGAATATAACAAACAAAAGTATTTTGCAGCCTTTTGCCTCGGCTTAAGAATTTTATTATTATTATTATTATTCAAAGTGAAATAATATGGACAAAATGGCTGAGAGATGGTCATTGCATGTTTTTAAAGACCACCTGGCTCAGCAGCAGAAGCGGCGGAACATGGAAAACTTGGAAAATGTTTTCCATAGATTTCCTACTCATAGTTGTAGGTGAGGATTTAAAGCCGGCCGCGGTGGCCGAGGGGACTGAGGCGCTCCAGTCACGGTCTGCACGGCCACTACGGTCGGGGGTTAGAATCCCCCCTCGGGCATGGATATGTGTGTCGTCCTTAGTCTTAGTTAGTTCGTAAGTACTTTGTAAGTTTAGGGACTGATGACCCCGTAGTTAAGTCCCATAAGCTATACAAACATTTGAACATTTTTGAGGATTTAAATTTACCAGATATAGATTGGGAGAATGAAGTGTTTAGGACAGGTGACAGGGATATGGAAACAAGCGATTTTGTTCTATAATCCAATAAATTTTGGGCGTGCAGCCGTGCAAATTGCACGTCTTCCACTGATATTTCGGCAGTTTATAGTCCGGCCATTCTCGGAGGGAATCCAAGACTGCCGACAAATTGCCAAGTGCGGCCTTATATGCCCCACCGCGGCGGCATTACGTATGCGAGTCACAGATGCCAGTCCGCGGCAAACAGGTACGCATAGCACGCACGCCCCCCTCGGCGAAAGGACACAGGAATTCGATTCTCTCGACGATAGATGTTCTGCAGTGGCAGCACCTTGACGCCTTCTCTGCAGTTTTATTATACCAAGTGCAGGATTCCACGCCTTGTCCAAATTAAAGCCATTATCTCTAAATTTTCTGCTAATCTAATTTCTACTCCTTCCTTGAAAATTGATTACCAAAATGAAGAGGTAGGTGTTAAAATCTTCACATCACAACAATTCATCGAATGACCTGTATCTAAACAATGTTCTGCCACAGCTGATTTGTCTGGCTGTAATAAGCGAGTATACCGTCGGTGTTCAACACATCTCTCGTGGACAGTGCGATTTGTTTGTCGTATATATGAACGATCACAATTTCAGCATAAAATTTGAAACACGCCATACTTCCGAAGGAACAATCGTCTTGTTTTTTTTTTTTTTTTTTTTTTTTTTTTCATGAACCAAACTGTTTACTTCATATCTTATGAACTATATGTCGAACTGTGATATATCGAAGGAACATTCAGTGGCATGTGTGTGTACTGACTGCGAAATGTCTCGCTAATATAGAAGTAATAAATGGTAACGTCATGCCAAATGCCGGAGATACACATCACGAACATCGGAAAAGTAGTAAGCGACAAAACTTTTTTCCTTTCATCATTTTGTTCGGGTAGTCAGCGAGAAAATGTTTCGTAGAGATTTGAAATTATGTTTTACTGCAAGTCGCAAAGTATTCTCATTCTCAAATAGTTGACGAATGAAACCAAGCCGTCATGCGCCGCAAGATGGGACAGTTTTCATTGTTTATGACGAGGAATCGTATGAATTATGAATCGCAGTTGGTTTTTGGCATCATAGCAAATGATTCTTAACCTTAAAGAATATGTGTAGTAAATTTTGTTGAAAACGGTACGTAAGTTTAGGATCAGATGAATATTATCGCACATGCGCCCTTTTTCAGGAGTTTCATTGTTTATGACGTAATATCTCCTGCCGTATGTGTCGTAGGTGGTTCGTACTCCGACAGATCTTGTTGCTTGATAATAAGGAACATGTGTACCAAGTGTGGTTGAAATCGGTCGCCGCGGCAGAATAGCAATGCGCACTAAGGCGCCTTGCTGCGGCGCACGCGGCCTTCGCCGTCCGAGGTTCGAGTTCTGTGTGTGTTTTTCTTAGAATAAGTTACTTTAAGTAGTTTGTAGATTCAAAGACCGATGACCACTGTAGTTATGTCCCACAAGTTTACAAACATTTGAACACTTTGGAATCGGTCCAGTAGTTTAGGATATGTGGAACATACAAACACACAGAGGTGCCCCAGGGGTGGGGGGTCGTGACTCAAAGACTCAAACTGCGTCATTGAAATTTGTAGGGGAGGAGAAGTGAAACATTAGTACTTATGGCCACCCTGGAGGGGGGGGCTTTATAAAACAATTTACAAAACGTGAAATAAAAGATACTGAATTTTAATATTAAATGGCAGAACCATATTTATTAGGTAATAAAATAGGAATCCAAACTAATATCTCGGGTATGGAGGGGGTTGTCGCAGTTTGGGGGATGGGGGTGTGAGTCCATTGACCAGGGGGGGGGGGAGGGTGAGGCACATCTGCAACCAGACATACATACAATTTTATAAGATGTATACAGGATGTTACGCCCAAACTTTCAGAAAACATTCCTCACACACAAAGAAAGAATATACGTTATGTGGACATGTGTCCGAAAACGCTTAATTTCCATGTTAGAGCTCATTTTATTACTTCTCTTCAAATCACATTAATTATGGAATGGAAACACACAGCAACAGAACGTACCAGCGTGACTTCAAACACTTTGTTACAGGAAATGTTCAAAATGTCCTCCGTTAGCGAGGATACAAGATCCACCCTCCGTCACAATGGAATCCCTGGTGCGCTGATGCAGCCCTGGAGAATGGCGTATTGTATAACAGCCGTCCACAATACGAGCACGAAGAGTCTCTACATTTGGTACCGGGATTGCGTAGACAAGAGCTTTCAAATGCCGCCATAAATGAAAGTCAAGAGGGTTGAGGTCAGGAGAGCGTGGAGGCCACGGGATTGGTCCACCTCTACCAAAGCATCGGTCACCGGATCTGATGTTGAGAAGAGTACGAACGCGTCGACTGAAATGTGCAGGAGCTCCATCGTGCATGAACCATATGATGTGTCGTACTTGTAAAGGCACATGTTGTAGCAGCACAGAGTACTCCGTATGAAATCATGATAACGTGCTCCAGTGAGCGTAGGTGGAAGAACATGAAGCCCAATCAAAACATCACCAACAAATCCATACATCAAATGGGCATCTGCGAAAAAATGTTCAAATGTTTGGTTTGTAAATCTATCGGTCCAAACTGCGTGGTCATCAGTCCATAGCTTGCAAACTACTTAAACCTAGGTAAACTAACCTAAGGACAACACACACACCCATGCCCCAGGAAGGACTCGAACCTCCACGGCGAGCAACCGCGCGCTCCGTAGCGAGGTGCTTTAGACCGCTCGGCTACTCCACCGCGGCAGGGCATCTGCCAACTTCGCATTTGTAAACATTGCACTGACTGCAAAACCACGTTCGTGATGAACACTAACCAGTTGATGCGACGTACTGATGTGCTTGATGCTAGTACTGTAGAGCAATGAGTCGCATGTCAACACAAGCACTGAAGTCAACATTACCTTCCTTCAACTGGGCCAACTGGCGGTGAATCGAGAAAGTACAGTACATACTAACGAAACAATTGGGTATTTTGACAATTGTCTGCACGAATTACTTCAATTTACATTTTAAGAGAAGTAATAAAATGAGCTCTAAAATGGAAATTAAGCGTTTCCGGACACAAGTCCACATAACGTATTTTCTTTCTTTGTGTGTGAGGAATGTTTCCTGAAAGTTTGGCCGTACCTCTTTGTAACACCCTGTAGATACCCGTTATTTTAGAAAAATCGGAGAGTGACGCTTCCGTACGTAGAGTAGTCAGTGTGTGCGGTGCTTGCAGCGGAGCTTTAGTCCGGAAATATGAACGGCAGCAGAGAGCTTCTAGAGGCAGGGCTGCTGCCCTTGGAGCCGCGGCTTCTATTTGCAGCGCTTCGCCTCGCCGTGGGCGGCCGACCTCAAAGGCACCGCCGGCGCAGCTGCCGCCGCTTATCTCTGCTGAGGATAGCCCGCTACCTGCCGCCTGCCGACTGCCGCCAGCCACAAAGCCGACGCGACGCACATCCTTAATTGACGGCCAACCCGTCACCACAAACACTCCGCCACTGACTGTTCAGCAGCCACCTCACTAGTAGTCCTCTCCCATCGCTCCCTTCTAACCCAAGGCTGCCCATAGTCAGTAAAAATGTTAAATATCATCATCTTCATCTTTAGAGACTGATTTTGCCTTTCAGCGTCCAGTCTGGAGCATAGTACCTCTAATAAAATTCCTCCATGATCCCCTATTCAAAGCTAACATTGATGCCTCGTCTGATCTAAGTACTTTCTTCTTGGTCTACCTCGACTCCTGTTACCCTCCGCTGCCGAGCTCATGAGTCCTTAGGTTACCTTGCTTCTCATATGTGTGTAACATGACCCCACCATCTTAGTCTGTTCCCTCTAACTGCTTCATCTATGGTGTTCATTTAGCCAAGTCGTATTGGGGGAGTCCCTTGTCTGTCAATTTGAGGTGGGACTCCATCACCTCTCAAGGTCGGAGGCATTTTCAAATGTTTCAAATGTTTGTAGAGCTTATGGGACTTAACTACGGGGTCATAAGTCCCTAAACTTATTAACTACTTATGAAGTAGCTAATACTAAGGACGGCATAAATATCGATACCCGAGGGGGGATTCGAACCCCCGACCGTAGTGGTCGTGCAGACCGTGACTGCGGCCGGCCCGAGGCATTTGCACTGATTGTTGCCAGCATGATATTGAAGTACCTGGGAAGCATGTTGCTAGCCTTAGTTGCCCAGGGTTAATGTAATAATGGCCGGCCGCGGTGGCCGAGGGGACTGAGGCGCTTCAGTCACGGTCTGCACGGCCACTACGGTCGGGGGTTCGAATCCCCCCTCGGGCATAGATATTTGTGCTGTCCTAGTTCGTAAGTAGTTCATAAGTAGTTTGTAAGTTTAGGGACTGATGACCCCGTAGTTAAGTCCCATAAGCTGTACAAACATTTGAACATTTGAATTTAATAATGTTTATTTATTTAATGCCGCGGTGGCCGAGGGGACTGAGGCGCTCCAGTCGCGGTCTGCACGGCCACTACGGTCGGGGGTTCGAATCCCCCCTCGGGCATGGATATTTGTGCCGTCCTTAGTATAAGCTAGTCCATAAGTAGTTTGTAAGTTTAGGGACTGATGACCCCGTAGTTTAGTCCCATAAGCTATACAAACATTTGAACATTTTTTTTGTACTGGAGCGCCGTGTTGCGGTGCGCGCGATCGTCCGCCGTCGGGGATTCGATTTCCCCCTCGGCCATGGGTGTTTGTGTTGTCCTTAGCTTAGTTTACCTTAGATAAAGTAGTTTGTAAGCTAGGGACTAAGAACCAAGCTGTTGAGTCCCATAGACTACCGACTTTTTTTATGACCCACTACGCACACCAAGGTCCTGGTTTTCTGGTCGCGACAACGCTCGCCCACATACAGCCAATACCGTCAAACAGTTCCTGGCAGAAAAGGGGCTGGTGCAACTTCAACATCCCTGATAGTCGCCGGATCTCACTCCTCCAGACTTCTTCCTGTTCTCTCGAGTAGAAGTCCGTTTGAAGTGAAACAGATTTGACGATATTCCTGACATCCAACTGCATGGAAACGTGAGGACAGGAATACACGTCGTCTGGTTTCCGAACGACCACGTCTTACCGCCACAACGGAGGATCTACGTATTGGCACTGTGTCCATCATAACCCCTCACATCTGAGCCCACCATCTGTGTCATTCTGCATCATTCGGCAGAGACTGGAAGCAACTACCGATCTGTTACGAATCAATTATTTAGGAACGATGAAAGATTCGCATTTGATGGTTCTAAGTTCCGCTGAGCATGATCTACAAATGGTCTTGGTGCTACCGGAGAACGCAACACGTTACTTACAATGGAGAGAAATTGACATCTATAAAAGTAACTGTATTCGTGTTCCAGGGAAGTTTGTTCGCACTGTTGCCGTTCTGTAAGAACACATTCGAATCCATCTTGTTTACAAGTTTTGTTGTAAAACAATTAATTTTCTGCAATAACATCCCGTTTACTGCACAACTAGTTTAACTAAGGGTTTTCTGCTTTTCTGGTAATTAGAAAGAAATCCAGAAATCAGTTGAAAGTAAATTTTTCTTAAGTGTAAATATGAACAAGAATATTAGCCCTACAAAATTATGGTATAAATTCACGTTGATCAAAACCGTATTTAATTTTCTTCCAAAACTATCTAGTGCAAAAGTACTATTAATGTAAAATACTTTTGAGTTTAAAGAATATGAGGCTGGAATGGATTATTTATCTTGAACATTGTGGTCCCTGCTCGCAACAAAGAAACCAAAGTAGTCCTTGGTCGTATAGTGGTGTCACTGATTTAGAACGATCAAGAAAGTTGCCACAACATAAACCTCTGACCATAAAAGTTCAGTGAATGGTCCTGTAACACTAACGCATATGAACTACAATTAACTTACTGACCTTCGAAATAGTCACCTCCCATAACTATGCTCCGTAGAGCTGTGCGATACATGTACTGAAAACTTTGCACAAAGTCTTCCTTTGGGATGGTGTTCAAAAGCCCCGTCATGTTTCGTTGGACGTCAGAAATGCCGTCAAATCTCATTCCTTTCAGAGCGAGTTGAAATCGAGAAGTAGGAAAAAAACTGCAGGATTGAGATCCGGCGAATAGGTCGGGAAGTTGCGCCACCAACTTTTGGCCAGAAACTGTTCTGGGGTATTGGCTGTGTGCGGGAGAGCGTTGTCGTGCAACTTCAGCATCCACCATACTCGCTGGGTCTCAATCTCCAAAACTTCTTCCTATTCCCTCGACAGAAATTCGCATTGAAAGGAAATATTTGACGAAATACTTGACACGTAACGAAACGTACGAGAATTTTGAACACCATCCCAAAGGAAGACTTCGCGCAGCGTTTGCAGTACATGTATCGCACAACTCAGCGGAGCATCGTTATGGGAGGTGACTATTTCGAAGGACAGTGAGTGTCTGTAGTTCATAGTTCAAAAAAATGTTCAAATGTTCGTATAGTCTATGGGACTTAACTACGGGGTCATCAGTCCCTAAACTTACAAACTATTTACGAACTACTTACGAACTAGGACGGCACAAATATCCATGCCCGAGGGGGGATTCGAACCCCCGACCGTAGTGGCCGTGCAGACCGTGACTGAAGCGCCTCAGTCCCCGCGGCCACCGCGGCCGGCAGTTCATGTTTCATCTGCATCAATGTTACAGGACTATTCACTGAACTTTGTCTGAACTTGTACTTTTGAGTTAAAACAATACGTTAAAAGTTTATTTTTACACTAGAGTGGTTTATTTTTCTTGAAGAAACTTGAGTGGCCTATGGTTAAAAAAAACGGTTGTCCTTATTAATCTCTTGAGAGACCTTTATTTGCCATCGATCGCTTATATACATTGCTTTTAAATTGATCACTAGTTTTGTCATTATCAAATCTTAATTGTCCAGGCATGGTAAGATATATGTTGCAGATGAGATGACACCATAGTGATAAGCTATAAATGGTATGCACATCACCAGTCAAGTATGCCTCAAAGTCATGTTGTTCAATACAGTGTGCTTTCCTGCCCCATAAGTCCAGGCAGTGTGTTATCACACCTTTCTGTAATGAGACACTGCCTGCATATGTGGGCCAGGAAAGCACACTGTATTGAACAACAGGAGGCGTATTTGACTGGTGACAGCTCATCTGAAACATATATCTTACCATGCCTGGAAAATTAAGATTTGATAATGACTATTTAACAAGACTAGTCATCAATGTAAAAGCAACGTGTATAAGATCTCATAGCCGGCCGCGGTGGCCGAGGGGACTGAAGCGCTCCAGTCACGCTCTGCACGGCCACTACGGTCGGGGGTTCGAATCCCCCATCGGGCATGGATATTTGTGCCGTCCTTAGGATAAGTTTGTAAGTTTAGGGATTGATGACCCCGTAGTTAAGTTCCATGAGCTATACAAAAAAAAAAAAAAAAAAAAAAAATCTTGTAAAAGATTCATAAGGATTACATTCAAGATAGCATTTCCGTATAAAAACTGAGTAAGATGTCAGGTAATTATAAAAATAGGTTGGATGTTACTGATTTAGAACGATCAGCGAGGTTGCCATGTGTTTCTCAAGGACTAAAAGTAAATGTATTGCATTCAACATATTCGTAAATTACACCAATCCAACAACTAGAAGTTGATGGGTTGTCTTGGTCCTATCGCCCGTAAACAGGTGTGTAAACGTCGATTTTAATTCGCTTTCATGCTAGCAGGTCCAGATTTTTTTTTACTAATATTGGAGTCTGGTGAGAGTGTACTACCGAAACCGCTCGAGATTGAATAAATAAGTACAAACAGACGGTGGTAACATCGCTATTTGTCACGTGTGAGCATCACGTCAGCACTGATATGCATGGGTGACAGCAGATGGGATGCGTTCCTTGTCTGAGAGGCTGCACCCAGGAGAGGGAGAGAGAGAGACAGAGAGATAGAGAGAGAGGCAGCACTCTGCACAGGGCGGCCGCTGTGGATCCGCGAGCCTGAGCGCGACGCACCCGTTAATAACCGGCGGCGTCAAAGGCTGGCCGGTGGGCGGCTCTGCGCATGCGCAAAACTCTGCCACTCCGGCGGCGCGATAAATCGCGCAGCTTCCGACCGTGGCAGGGAGCAGCGACCACCGCCCGTGCCGCTGCACGCGGGGTCTCTGTCAGCGCCCGGCCACACAGGAGGCTATCTAGGCGCCTACATCTCCTCTCACTCTAACAGTATCTTGTATCTGAAAACCAGCAATTCTTGTGTATATACATGTATATAGGCTATATTAGCTGTCTCGGAAACTGCTCTACCGATTTCGATGAAATTTTGTATTTACTCTGCATTTTTCTTTTGAAGTTCACCTACATAGCTGTATTGGCCCAATTTAGTTTACGGTAGTAACACTAAAAGTGATCCTTTGCGATCGTCTTTTGACAGCTCGAAATTTAAATGAAAATAACGGCTTAACCATGCATCTGACACGAAAATTAAATAACATAATTTGTAGAGGAGAAAATTCTCTACAACTTCGCTCTGTTATGTTTCTTCTTCACATCTTGCATCGTTGCAGAGATATTTGCAAAAATAACGGCGATTGACGATGTCTGGCTGTAACGTGTTCCCACTTTTTTAGGTCGATCCGTTCAACCGATCCGCACCAAATTTTACATACATAATTGTTGGCTACTAGAACCTCGCTTTTTGAAATATTTCGGACAAGAAATACGTTAGTAATACCAAAAGAAATCCGTTTGTAATGTAATTTTAATTGCAAATAAACCGTTCATCTGACGCGAAAATTTAATACACGAATTTTTAGAGGAGAAAATGTTCTACAACTTTGTTCCCTTATGGTTTTTTTTTTTTCATATCTCGTATCGTTTGAGAGATATTTGCAAAAATAACGGAGTTTTGACACCCTCCATTAAATTAACGAAAACAGACCGTTCGCAGATGTCACGTGACATTCCTCGCCCAGAACTCTCTCTGGCACACGCCATCTTGCATTGCGTATTTCATGATTTTCTTATTGTAACTTACACTTTAGCGTTTCAAAGCAATGGCACACTGAAGAATTAACAAAAATACGTCGTTCTTCGTACGATAAATGATAATCTAGTGTCTACAAATGCCATATTAGCATAATTTCACAACGGGCGTCAATAGTATGAGGTTAAAGAACGCAACATTGAACTGTTAGCTGTAGCGTAGTGGGCAATGTGTTGGACAGTGACGCTAAAGGTCTGTGGTTCGGAAAGCGCCAGTAACTAACATTTTTTTCCTACAAGGGTTTCAGACACTCTTATTAATACATTTTTTATTATTTAGATTATTATTTTGGTCCACAATGTTTGCAAAAACTTATAAAACTACGAATCTAAAGTGGGCCGTAAAACACGTCAGTGCGATTTTTTTTTTTTTTTTTTTTTTTTTTTTTTTTTTTTTTTTTTTGTAAAAACTCGATTCTTCGGAAATCAACAAATTAATTTCGTGTTTCTCGGATCACAAAAGATATGTTAGCCTCGAAAATGCGGAGAGTAGCGCTATGTAACAGAAAAAAAAAATTCCGAGCAACGCTCGGTCACCCGATATTAGTAAATTCATCTACGTAGATATACATAATCTGCCAATCACATGTAACGGCCTGACAGATAGTTTATCGACCGCTTTAATTACTTTTCCCTATCGTTCCATTCTCTAATAGAGCGCGGGGAAAAGGCACGCCTAAATCTTTCCATTTTCGATCTGATTTCCCTTATCACTGGTCAAAACAATTAGGGGATCACTTGTGATATGTAGGTTCTGAAGTGTTATCATCGGCACAGTGAACAATATGTCGGCTCTACGGAGTGGAGCCAACCACATTACGACAACCAAGATAGTGGTAATAACAGGAAGTTGCTGCAGAGCCGTTAGTGTTGTCTTGTGTTTACTCTACCAAACGAATTACACTAGCAGTTGCATTCAGATAGCGCAGTGCGCAGGTTGTGCAAAGCAACAACTTTACTTATCCGAAGTTATGGCATGGAGAGCCATAGGAAGTGGCTGCAGCTATTGGAGTCACCCAAAGTGTAATTTCCAGGACCTAGCCGCAATTTTAGACAACAGAAACCATTAAAAGAAGGCAAAGCAAAGTTGTCGACAGGCCTTTGACAACCTCGGTCTTCTGTAAAAGATTATTCCATTCCTCGCTTTTTACTGACGAATTCTTTGAATTCTAATTTTCCTGACGTACCACTGACACCCACTTCCCACCTTAACTTTGGTCTCCAACAATCATGGTTCCTTCGCGCATCGCACGGAACATCCTCTTGATCAGAATGAACTGAAATGGTTCGACGTCTTTCTGTCGATTCTACGGAGTGGAGACAACACTGCGGCAACCGAGAGAGTGATAATAACAGAAATTGCTGCAGAGGGGGTTTCTGTTGACTTCGTTGACTTCTGTTCACTCTACCAAACTAATTATACAAGCAGTTCGGTGCAGATAGTGTAGTGAGCACGTAGTGCAATGCAACAACAACGAGAGAACCATAGGAAAGTTGGAAGCGGGACAGACACAGACAGAAGTGACTGCAGCTATTGGAGTGTCCAAAAGTGCAATTTCTAGGACCTGGGCGCGCTTTCAGACAACAGGAATCTTTAAAAAGAAGGCAAAGGTCGTCCATGGGTAACATCAGCAAGAGATCTTCGGTTAACAGCCCGTCAAGACAGGAGACTTAATGCAACTCAGATACAATGCACCTTCCAAGCAGCAACAAGACTCGCAATATCAACACACAGTCTGAAATCCCTTCGGGAAAGTGGCCTCTACGCACGGAAGACTATGGTGTGTGTCCCATTACAACCACGACACCGTTTAGCGCGCAGAAACTGGGCGGAGGAACATCAGGATGTAAAGAATGAGACCGTGCTCTGTTCACAAATGACTCCAGTTTTCATCTGGAGAGAAACGTGGAACTCGGGAAAATCCTGCTTACGTGTAGGAAACCTCACATGGTGCTGAAGCAATGTTGTGGGCAGGACGTGTGTGTGTGTGTGTGTGTGTGTGTGTGTGTGTGTGTGTGTGTGTGTGTGTGTGTGTGGTGTATGCATGTGTGTGTGTTGTCCATATGTTAGTTTTACTTTAAGTAGTTAGTAAGCGTAGGGAGTGATAACCACAAAACTGCCGTAGATAAACAAACATTTGAATTTGTATCACTTGGCAGACGCATTACAGCCAGACCAGCACTTCCCACAATGATTGCAGAGCTGGATACTGCACTCATGGAAGAATGACCAAATATTCCTCACGAGCTGATTGTTACCCTCATACAGTCAATGCCACACAAATGTGCAACTCCACTGGCTATCCCAGGTTAGGCAATGACAATGACACTGACTCTTTCACTATTATGGTAGCCCTAGCTCTAAGTAAACCTCGCGTAAACCTGAAGTAGAGTTGAGACAGCAAAGAATCGTACTGTATCACACACAAATCACACTTGTAACCAACATCTGAATAAGATACGTTACCATATGTGTATTGTGTATGATATCTCAACTGACGCCGGCCGCAGTGGCCGAGCGGTCTGCGGCGCGCCAGTCACGGTCTGCACGGCCGCTACGGTCGGGGTTTCGAATGCCCCCTCGGGCATGGATGTTTGTGTCGTCTTTAGTATAAGGTAGTTCGTAAGTAGATTGTAAGTTTAGGGACTGATGACCCCGCAGTTAAGTCCCTTAAGTTTAACAAACATTTGAGCTCAAGTGATGCCCTAATCGTATTGAGCAGTGTATTATTCCGATAGTCATGTCTCCCTATACTTATGGGTACTAACAAAATATTCACATTCGCAGGAGAAAGTTGGTGAAAGTAATTTCGCAAATACATCTCGTGTCAACGAATAATGTCTTTCTTTGAATGATTTCCCCCAACTCGTGCATCATTTCTGTGACCTTCTCACCCCTGTATCCCGATTCCTAGGTATTAGATAAACTTACCGCCTGTAAATATGTGCCCATATGGATGACATCTCATTATTTAGGGTCAAATTACCAATTCTTGCACCATGCAGATATCTAAATCGCTTTGCAGTTGCGTTTGATTCTCTGGTGACTTTACTAACTGAGTAACCAGTGTCATCCGCGAACAGTCTTGAGACAGCTGCTGCCTAAATCGTTTATAAAGAAACATCAGGGGCCGTATAACACTTCCCTGTGGAACGCCAGATAGCACTTCTGTTTTACCGGATTACTTTCCTTCAGTTGCTACATACTGTGTCCTTTCTGGCAGGAAATAATAAATCCAGTCACACAACTGAGGAGAGATTCCACAAACACGTGATTTGATTACAAACCGCTTGTGAGATACACTTTCAGAAGCCTTCCGGAAATCTACAAATAAGGAATCGATTTGATATCTCTTGCTGACAGCGCTCATTACTTCATGTGAGTAAAGACGATACTTTCTGAATCCGTGTTGACTACAGGTCAATAGGTTATTTGAGGCAGTTCACAATGTTCGAAAAAAAGCGTAAATTCTACAGGCAGTTCTGCTAAGGTCAACGAAAGAAAGTCAATGGTCGACAACACGCTGACGTTCGACCACTCATACTCACGAAATCAATCTGTCGGGCTCAGGAGATTTTCCCCCATAGTACTGCAATTGGCTCTCATACCTAGCCGAGATTAGTCCCATTTTGTCGTTATTATAAAGCAGTATTGGAATTACATCTTTCGGTACTATGAGGGAAAAAGATAATTTAACAGTCGACGCACGTGTAACAATTATTTTCTAAAAGAAGGTGATAGAAAAACAACAAAGACAATGATTGACGACTTCTCTTTTAAAAAGAAGGAAGCAGTTTGATAGACAAAAATTAATGTCTGGCCTTAAAAACTAATTTTCATTGTGATAATAACAATAACGCGAAAAATAGACTACACAAAAGTAAATGAAAATCATCATTGGAACGACCTGTCTGTGATACAAATGTCTGCATTTCTACAAAATAAAAAGTTACTTATTACCGTGTGTTCCTCGGTTGCACAGTAGTAGAGTGCCAGACTACAAATCCAAAGGTCGCGGGTTCGATCCCCGCCAGGTCCCAGGATTTTTATCTGTCACTTTCCAATTCTTTCACCTCTGGCAGTATTGCTCATGTGAAAAATACCGAGTAGCAGCGTGGTTCGGAAGCCACGTTAAACTGTAGGTCCCCCTATAACTGGCTGGGTAAGTCAGTTCGAAGGCCGGAGAAAGGCAACGGCATACCACCTCCAAACAAGACCATGCCTAGTAAAGCACTGTGGTGTTCAAACCAGTCTTTGGATTGTTGACTGCTTTACCTTTTTTTATACCTATTACCGTAAGATCTTAATACCTGACAGAAATCAGGTCACAGAATGATTTATGGAGGCAACAATGGCGCGAAATATTCTAAAATCCAACAAGGAGAAATAATTATTTGCATCTACGTTTTACATTAATTGAAAAGAGAATGTCATACTATAACTTCATGAATACTGCAGTCCCCAAAGTAAAAGTTATTTAAAATAAAATAGCTGTGTTAAGTGTTTCTTTATCATTTCTTATCTGCGAGATTATCTTGCAGGAAGCCGACACTGCTAAATGGAAAGCATATCTCAGTAAGCTTCCTAGGTTTGTCCGCATGCTTTTGACATTCACTGAGAAACGATGTCAACAGATGTCATTTTCTCTTTCATAACGTGCACATAACTCTGCAACAGCTCATTTATTTCTCTTCAAACGTCATATCTTTTCTCATTCGGTGTTCGTAGAGCATTCACATCCTCGATAAAAATTCTGTAAGATTTAATGCTATCTCCGCAATCCACTCCATTCTCCAGTATTTGTAACCACAATAAACACTCTACAAACACAGCCATTAAGTACAGCCAAGAAACATTCGAGCCGGTGTCGATTCTAGTAGAATGGTCCCACTGCAAATCAATCGCTTTGATGTTGCCCGCAGCAATCTGAACCCCCCCAACGTTGACTAAACGCTTCGGTAGGATTCGCCACCCGTACACATTCAGCGAATCTTTGGCAACGAAACGGTTGGTTGTCGATCGTTGGCCACGCGTGTACCCATTTCCTTAAGAGAACCGCAGCCAGTCATGTACGGGCACATTGCTTTCCACCCAAAATGGAACACACTGAAGGAAACGTCCAAATGAGGTGAAATTTGCAGTATGCCTTTGCGGAACAGTTTCTGGCCAAAAGTTGATGGTGAAACTTTCCACCATACTCGCTGGATCTCAATCCTGCAGACTTCTTCCCAATCCTCGATTTTAACTCGCTTTTAAAGGAAAGAGATTTGACGAGATTCCTGACGTCCAACGAAACATGATGCGGCTTTTTGAACAACATCCCAAAGCAAGGCTTTGTGCAAAGTTACCAGTACATATATCGCACAGCCTTGCGAAGCATAGTTATGGGAGGTGACTATTTCAAAGGACAGTGAGTGACTATAGTTCATAGTTCATCTGCGTTAATGTTACAGGACTATTCACCGAACTTTATTGTCAGAGATTGTATATTGTGGCAATTTTTTTGATCGTTCTAAATCAGTGACACCCTAACTTCTTCCGACCAGGAACTGGTTTATTTCTTGCGCTCAGGGACTGTAATGTTAAGAAAGAAACCATTCCAGCCTAAAGATTAACCTTAATCAAAACTTTTAACATAGTCTATAAACACAAAAATATTTTACGTTAATAGTACTATTGTACTAGATAGTGTTGGTAGAAAATTAAATATTGTTTTGATCAACGTGACTTTAGATCATGTACCTTAAGTTCAAGTTCGGTAATCGTAGGGCTGATATTCTTGCTCATACGTACACTTAACAAAAATGTGTATGGTTAGCATTTCAGCTCAGGACCAGTAGTTTCGCCTGCAAACGCTGTATGGATGGGGGACGTACTGGAACTGTTCTTTGGTGCGGTTGTTTCGCGCTAGCAGCTTCATAGAAGACAGAAAATGTCTTTCGAGCTCGAATAGTTGGCTATAGGGATTGCGGATTATCATTCAGAGAAATCTGTGATCGTGTCGGACGTAGCCAAGCAACCGTGACGCGGATCTACAGACGTTGTGTGTAGGAGAAAACGGCGGACCGACGGGACAGATTCCACCCACCTGGCTGCAGCATATTGTTTCCTGACACGCATATTGTGCACATGGCACTGATAGATCGCTCTGACTCATCACGAAGCATAGCAGAACAAATTCGGTCAATTGCACAACAAGCATTCACCGCGCCATTGTACGTGATTTCCAGCAAAGTGAAATTTTCGAATGACGTCAATTGCTGCGCTTAGCACTGTCAACACTACAGAGACCGCGACGAATACCAGACATGGAAACAGAATGGGACGACATTGATTTTACCGACGTATCCCCATTCTACCTGCACCATCAGGATGGTTGGATTGGAGTCTGGAGAGACAGTGCTGACAGATTATTGACCTGTTGAAGAATGCATCCTGATACTGGTACTGCGGCTGTCATGACTGTTTGACATGGTATTTGATTCCACCCCAACCCCCCAACCCCCAGTCTCCTTCTAATTATTGTTGGTATATGATGTTTGGAACTTAAATAGTGGCAAAACTACCGTGGCGACACTATGCAGTGGAATCTACTATTTATCCACTAATGTCGCTGATAACACACGTTGATAACATACCAATCTTTCCTCCGAGCAAATGGACTCGCCCGTCCCACGTCACCGGCGTGCGCATAATCGAGGGAAACAGTCACTTGTGAGCGAGCGGCCTAACGTAACTGTGTCACTATGTTTTCGAAACAGGAACAATGGATTTGGATCAAGGTTGAATGTGGCAGAGGTCGTACAGCACAACAGTGGTATCAAGGTGTTCAAGAAGCGTGCAGGGAATCAGCATTGCTACACACAAGAGTGGCGCGTTGGGTAAAAGCCTTCAGCGAATGTCGGCAAACTGTGGAAGACATGCCTCGGACAGGTCGTCCTAGCGTCTCTGAAGAAAACCTGCCACCAGCTCTTCGAAACAAGCGGCAAAACTTTCTGCTCAACCCACCCATCATTTTGCACGACAATGCGCTTATAGCACAAGCTGCTCTGTTCGGTCGATGGACTGGGAAGTGCTGTACCATCCACCATATTCCCCAGACAAGTCGACGTGATTTTTATTTTTGATTCTGAAGATGAAGGAACCACTTCGTGCCATTCGCTTCATAACTGCTCCAGAAATTCTATAGGCAGTAGATGACACCATTCGCCCCGTCAACAGAACAGGCTCTGCTAATGGTATACTACGCCTTCCACATCGCTGACAACGGGCTCTGCACAACGTTCTACTTTGAACAGATGCAACTCTCGTAGTAACCAGTCAGTGTTACATTCTGAGTTATTGGAGACGATTGTCCTCCCATACCTTCGGAGCTTGCAAACAGCCAAACTGCAACAGGACAACCCGCGACGAGACGTGGCACGCAACACTTTTATGTTTGCCAGGAGTCACCACGGTGTCTCCAGTCTCTAATCCGACAATCGTCGTGGTGCAGTCAGAATCGCGATTCCTTGGTGGAAATAATAACTTTCGACCACCTGCTGCTATACGAGATCGACTTTGGCACCATGATGAAGCAGCATCCACAGCTGAATCCAGAGCCTCTGTTAATCACCTCTAGGGAAGTAGCAGCATTTACATGCACTATTGGGGGCAGCACATTTCATGGTGTTCCTCCCTTCAGATGCGGCTGAACTTTCAGTCTTGTGATCTTTGCACAACGTGTTAGCTCCAATTATAGTTGGCTGTGCAGTGTCCGGTCCTTGTTGGAGTTGCGTTTTGGAAGGGCAGCACTGTATATGGCCGGCCACGCCCCGCTGTCCAGATGCAGCGCCGTTCACGTTTGGCGACTTCGCCGACGGCCGATGTAGACATCCGCGGCAGTCGAGCCCCCAGCGCCCGGCCGGCCGCAGCGGCGGCGCTGCGCGCTACCGGCTGCGTCCATCCATCTTGGGCGGCCGTAATGAAGGCCGTGTCGCGGCGGCCGCACCCGTTTAACGTCGCGCGGCGATCCGCGGCGCTGATGCCGGCCCGATGATGGATGCGGCGGGGCGGCGGCAGGTAGCGTCGCCTGACAACTACATCCGCGTCGTTAGCGGCCGGCGCCCATTTGTCATACCGGCCGGTGGTCCGCTCTCGTCGCCGACACCTCCGCCCCGCGCACTGCTCACACTGCTTGCGGGCAACGTCTTTAAATCCCAGTCAAAGCGCCATCCGACCAGGGTTCGAAAAAAGACATGGATCAATTTATGAATATAAACCATCACCAGCTGTGGTTTTGCCAACGAGTTTATCAAAGAGAGCGGAGGAGGTTCAAGACACTCTCTTCCCTCTTCCGCACTCCAGAAAACCAGAACACAGTGGAAGACCAGAGATAGGAAGTTCATACTCGCATACATTAGTATTCTCTGAAGAAATAATTAGCTTCTGACTCACCTCGATTCAATCCTACCAAAACCCAGGCGATCGTTGTAGGTCACACCACCCCTTTCTTCCGCTCCCGAGATTTCTACCTTACCCTCCATAACCGTCCCATCCGCCTCACTCCCACCCTCAAGTACCTGGGCCTTACTATAGATCGCACTCTCTCCTGGAACCCCCCCCCCCTACGCACCATCCAAGGAAAAGCCCGCTCCTGCCTCCACCTCCCCGACCCTAGGCCTGAACCCTTCCACCGCCCCATCCTCTGCGTCTCCCATCCTACCTGAATCTCTGCCCCTCCATCCTCCTACACGTCTCTAGAAATCCTGGAACGCCACGCCCTGCGCCTCACTTTCCGTATCGCTTCCTACCCCCCCCATCCCCCTCATCCCCTTCCCCCGCCTTGTCCGTTTCATTGAGCACCTTCGTCTCCATTTCCTCTACCGCAAACTGGATCCCCCTCACCCTATTATCCATCCTCTCCTCACCAAGCCCGGTCTGTTGCCGCGCTATTACCAGTGTCTTCACCCTGCTCTACATTTGTCCACCCTCCTTACCCTTTCTTGTGGCAATTTCCGCACCCTCCCCCTCCCTGACAACGCTCTCCGTCCAGACATCTACCCGTCGTATCAGCTTCCCTTTCTTTCCTCCCCCCCCCCCCCCTATGAGGGGCCTCGCTCCCTTCCAGTCTTCAGTTAACAAAACAAATAAATAAATAAAAAAGGGAGAAAAGGGGAAAAAACCACACACACATTGATTTTTCCGAAAACACTATCTCATGAGATGCTGTCTCCAGCAACTTCGTTCCCTACACCGTTCCTGTCAAATATGAGTCAAAGATAGAACAAAGGGACAAAGGGACGATGAGAACGTAACCCATGCCGTAATAAATGGCGTCGCACAGCCACCCTTACACTGTTCCACAGTTGCGCCAGAGACGATGAAGAGACAAAACGGTCATGCAATGCCATTCGGATGAGCTGTCGGCAAGACCCATTTCATTGTATTGCTGTAGTGTCTGTTCCTTCGGAAATGTCCACCAATAAAGTAAGTATTTTCACCAAAGACAGCGTTAGCTTCACTTACTTCACCGCAGATGCGGATACGTTCGACCTCGCACGGGAATCCGTAATGACGAGTGTAAGAGGGCATGGACTATAGGGGCGCGACGTGTGGATGTTTGAGAACGACGGGAGGCGAGCACGGGTAGCCAAGTGGTTAAGGCGACCGCTGGCCCGAAGTGGGAGACCCGGTTTCGATTACCGACCTGGATCACATTTTCACTTGTCGCCGTTATTTAATTTCAATGCCCTAATTCAGCAATTGTCAATCCTTTCCTCCCTAATCCCTCTACCTTCCCCTACTTCATCAATAATTTGCAAGACCCACCTCGTCGCGTTCAGCGGCCCTCCGTGAACGATTCGGCTCACTAAACTGCGGAAACATTTCCTCTCACACGAGCAGGAACTACCCAGATGGATGCATCACATTCTTTCATACCGATAACACTAACTTTTCAAACTCACTGACAGCAAGGTTCGTGCGTACGTCTGCGAGGCACCTTGCATCTCTGCTCAAGTCACACTGATTCAGTACTTTCGGTTTATAACGACGACAGCCGCAAATTCGTTTTCCCAGTAGGCCAGTAGATGGTGTTTTACTGCGATATCGCAGGTGACCTTGAACCCGCGGATTGATATTGTTCAACTGCTAATCATTTCTACAGGACATGTCAATGTACATGTTCTGTGAATATGAAGCACTTACCTCTCCATATTTCGAGTCATATACTAGCAATCAATAAATATATTCTGTGGTATTATGTAGTCCAAGTCCTTATTTATGTCGTCATAGTCACTGAACTATGTGTCGCACTATCATATGATTTGGAATCTGCATTCACTAGTATATGGAAGCATTGTCAATAAAATATGTAAGTTGTAAATACGCACAATGATGATTGGGCGATATTTCCTATATGTTATTGTTTATTACCTCGTATCTCATGAAATATGTGTCGTACTGAGATATAAATTGGAAAGTTCATTTAGCGGTGTATGTATCGCGAGTGCGAGTGCAAAAACTAGAGCAGAAATAACGAATTGTGACGTCATTTCAAACGAAGTTTTTTTTTTTACAGTATGAACAGCAAGCTAGGTGGCGCAGTGTAAGACATTGGACTGCCATTCGTAAGGACGGTGGTTCAAATCCACCTCCGGGCATCCAGATTTAGGTTTTCGGTGATTTCCCTAAATCACTCCAGGCAAATACCGGGATGGTTCCTTTCAAAGGACACGGCCGACCTCCTCTCACATCCTTCCCCGAAAATCTGAGCTTAAGGTCCGTCTCTAATGGCCATGCTGTCGACCGGACGTTCAACTGTAAGTTTCCTTCCTTCTTTACAGTATGGACAGTGGAAAAGTAGAATGCGACAAATGCCTTTCCTTTAATCGTTTTGTTGTGTTGTCGGCGAGTTTTGTAAATGTTTCCAATTATCCTCAAAGATTTTTGTAAGTCTTTACAGTCCATGAATAAAGTGTCATTTATGCGTCGTATGACCCGTCAGTTTTTAATAGCTCTCATTGTTTCTGACGTCATATCTCCGGAACTATGTGACGCACGTAGTTTTTATTGCAACAGTGTTTTTAGCCTGGTGATACAGTACACTTGTACCGAGGAGATGTAGAACACACCAACATAAATACATTCATTCTTATGGTATGTAAAGATATTAGTATGTAAGTATGGATATGGATAATCCTAGATATGTTTTGTTTAACAGGATTCAAAGACCCATCTATACCTGTTAAAATGAATTTATGTTCCCTATGGACTCGGCTGGAGCAATTTTGGTGAAATCTTCAGTAATTTTCAGATTAGCCCAAGAGGTCCTCCTTTAAAGTTTCGTTGCGATCAGGTCAAGATATTTATTTACGTATAAATAAAAGTTTACGTCTGGTACTTGACACAACAGTAGCGCCCCTAGTCTCCAAAGAACCAACCATTTGCATCACGCCAGTCTTCTGTTACTGCAGTGCTGCCACTTGGAGCACTAGCGTCACTTTGGTCGTGTTAGACTGCATTAATAGTGCCGCTACGGTCGACTCTTTATCCGCCCACCCTGAAATACCTTGGCCTAACCTCGACCGCACCGTTCGTCAGAAAGCCCTCTCCCGCCTTAATCTCAAACTCCTCATCGGCCGGACGTGGGATCTCAGCCTCTCCACCATCCTCTACACCTACCGCTCCCTCATGCGTCCTGTCGTTTGCAGTTTCCATCCTGCCTGGATTTCCGCCCCCCCCCTTCCTATTATAAAACCCTCTAAGTCCTTGAGCACCTACCACATCCGGCTCCCTTCTCCCACGCGGTTCCTGAATGACCTTATCCATTTCCCCCATCTCCTTGAATACCTAGAACTCTTTTGTCAGTCTAGTTCAGAATGTGTCTAGGAAGACAATACCGCGAGGATGCAGAACACAGTATATCGCCGGACTCTCTGAGGATGCAAAGCCATTACTGGAAAGATACCAGAAGCTCTTCGATAATGACCCATTTGATGATGAGACTCTTTTAGCAGGCAATGAACTCATGTCAATCATTGCAGAGAACCGCAAAGCCAAATGGCATGACCTTGTCGAGAACCTGGACATGCAAGTAAACAGTAGGAGGGCTTGGAAACTGCTAAAGAACCTCAACGGTGGCGCCACAAAGTCAAATGATAAATTTACTAACGTCACTGCAGACCAAGTCACCACCACACTCCTCCTGAATGGCAAAACCCGTGGCAGAAAATACCACGAACCATTAACGCGTGTTCTGGCAGAGGAAAACCATCACCTCAAGGCACCATCACAATGTCAGAACTTACAGCAGCTATTTCCAGCCTGAAGACTAACAGAGCTCCTTGGTATCGATGAACTGAGAGTCGAGCAAATTAAAAACCTCGGCAGTAATACCCTACAGTGGCTGTTAGATCTGATGAATGCATGCATAGAAAGGCTTCACATCCCAAAGATGTGGAGGAAAGCCCGCGTGGTTGCTCTTCTGAAACCGGGAAAGGACACTAATGATCCAAAAAACTTCCGTCCTGTGTCTCTTTTGTGTCACTGCTTTAAGATCTTGGAACGCCTGACGTTAAGTCGCATAGAAAACGTCTTAGAACAACAGATCATCCCACAGCAGGCAGGTTTCCGACAAGGCAAATCATGCTGCGGTCAAGTCCTCAACCTGACCCAACATATCGAAGATGGTTTTGAGAGAAAAGAGATCACGGGAGTGGCATTCATATACTGTAAACCATCGGAGGCTCCTCAGGAAAGTATATGATGTAACAAAAGACTATCATTTAACATCACTGATTGCTACTTTCCTGCAAAATAGGAGATTCTTTGTCTGTCTCCAGAGTAAGAAGAGCAGGTGGAGAAATCAGAGGAACGGCCTGCCTCAGGGAAGCGTCCTCGCTCCAGCTCTGTATAATACATACACAAATGACCAACCAGTGCCAAACACCACGCGCCAATTTATGTATGCCGATGACACTGCAGTTGCAGCACAAGGTACGAATTTTCTGGATGTAGAGGAGAAATTATCCAGTACCTTGGAATCCCTCTCCCAGTATTATGAGGCAAACTACCTACGACCGAACCCTTCCAAGACTCAGGTCTGTGCTTTCCATTTAAAGAACGCGGAGGCAAATAGGGAATTGAATGTTACATGGAGAGGTGAACGACTCGCGCACTGACCGACGCCCAAATATCTCGGTGTCATACTGGACCGCACACTGACCTATAAACATCATTGCAATGCCACAAGGGAAAAAGTCTCAGCGAGAAACAACATCATCAGGAAATTAACTAACGGATCCTGGGGTGCAAACCCAAAAGTCCTGAGAGCCTCAGCCCTTGCGCTTAGTGTGTCAGCTGCGGAATACGCCGCTCCAGTATGGAGTTCGTCAACACACGCGAGAAAAGTTGACACCGCGGTGAATGAAATGGCACGGATTGTGACTGGGTGCCTGAAACCAACACCAGTACACAAGATGTACTTAATTATGGGGATCGCACCGCCCAATTTACGACGTGAAATTGCTGCCGAAGCTGAAAAAACGAAGCAAGAAAAGGACATGCGTCACCCTCTATATGGACACCAGCCTGCTGACCGACGGCTTCGTTCGAGGAAGAGTTTCCTGTCAAGTACCCGAGCACTGGAAGGGTCGGCTGCAGAAAACCGTATTGCAAGGTGGGAAATGGATTTGAGAAGCCCCCATAAAGCAGCAAAAGAAGAACTGGCACCTGGTGGAGACCTGCCATACACAGTCTGGAGAACCCTGAACCGTATGAGGGTAGAATTGCCAAAGTGCAAGACAAACATGCGGCGATGGGGCTTCCTAAAAGAGAATGAGAACACTCTGTGTCTTTGTGGTGCTGTACAGGATCCTCAACACCTGCTTATCTGTCCATATTTAGAAAAGCCCTGCACAATGGAATACTTATGGGAGGCTAACGACAAAGCCATATTGGCTGCTAATTTTTGGAAGTTAGAAGTCTAGTTCCGGACACGGAAAGTAAGTAAGTACCTAGAACATATCTATATCCTCTGCACCACTCGCAAAATAGACTCCCGCAATCCCCTGGTTCACCCCCTCCTGACCGACCCTGGGCCTCTGCCACGCCTTTACCACTGTATCCCCGCCTCCCTTCACCTCCACGTCCTTTCCCAGGGTAACTTCCGCCGCTTCCCCCTCCTGATGACGTCCTCCGTCCCGACATATACCCGTCCTACCAACCCTGACCCTCCCCCTTAGATGTAGCGCCCCCTCTCACCCCCTCCCTTTCCCCTTTCCCCTCCCTACCCTGGAGTCCCTACAGCTCCTCTCCACCGCCTCTTCCCCCCTCCTCCTCTTCCCCCACACTTCCCACCTTCCCCCACACCGCGGGGTCCTGCACCAACAGTTTTAACAGGAAGTGTTTTTATCTGCGTCCGCTGCTAACAAACAAGTGTCGCATCGTGTGTTTTATTAGTGTCTCTGTGTACTCGCCAGTGTTTACTGCCGTACTATATGGTTTTATGTCACCATGGCTGCACGTTTTTAATTGAATAAATGTGTTTTTAATCGTCTGTTAAACTGTTTGTACTCCGAATTGTCACCATGTCTATGTCATTATTCTCCGTATTTTTATCACCTGTTATAATTTTATGTCATCATATCCATGTTTTATCTCTCGGCTGAAGAGCATCCTATGGAGCTGCTGCCAGACTACTGGCTGTATCGATGGTGTTAAAACACAATAAAGAAAACCAAAAACATAAAACAAAAAATCGACTCTTTCGCAACTATAGTCCGCGTCACGTAGGGAGGCGGCCCAGTTCTCAGCCGCATCCCCCTCCATTACCGCCCTGGCAGCCAATGATGTTCATTCTGTAGGCGCGTGGCTGGCCGCGAGTTTCGCAATGTTTCTCCCGCAGGCTCCACGGTTGGCGCTCGGCCGTAGCTCCTCCCCTCCCCTCCGCGCTTCCCCTATCGCCCCGCCTCTGTGCGCGACAGCGCCTTCCTACATGACGCCAACTGTAGGGACGCTACTGTCGTTCCAAGTGCCAGACGTAAATTTTTGAATATACGTTAGACTGTTTTATTAGTATGTAAATATCATAAGCACAATGAGAGTTGTATATGTATGGTATTCATTGTTAGTAATCATATTACGTGGAATAAAACACCCAATAAATACATGCACACCTCGATTATTATAGAATTGAGGACCGACCGAACATATTCGGTTTCAGCTACTGCCAGTTTCGGTCAAAATATTGTTTTCCGCCACAGTTTCGTTCAGAAATCGGACGAATCCTCGGCTTGGCCGAAATTACCTTTCCTGAACTTACTGACGAAGTCTGGTCGCGTTCTGGATGGATTCACTCAACAATAACACTATACCTCTATTGACGGTGCGCCGTTTAACTGATAGCAGTCTTTCCTCACACATAGAAATTGTGGGTATGTTGTAGTTAAGCACAATATTACGGAATCGTATCTAATGTGATATTCTTGTACTATGTTAGTAACTATTTAACTTATTCAGCATTCTAAGTTATGGAAGGGGTTATCATATCGTTATACTGTAAAGTTTTATTAATGAATTTCCTTGAAAGCAAGGAGCTTTGTTTAAATAATTAATATGGGTTTAGTTTCGGTAAATTTATATTGACAACAATAATACTGTTAGTCGGAATTGTGACTTCATACTTCGAAATACTTTCTGCAGCACTGATTGAAGCTGCTATGTATTAAGGAATATCAAAATGGAGATGTGTAAAGTTGTCGATTGCAAAAAACGGAAGTGAAAATGGCCATATCAAGCTAGCACTCTAAAGAATAAAGTAGAAAAGGTACTTATGGAAGCAAAAAAAATGATTACTTTCTGCGTATTTTGTATTGTGGTAATTATGTTGAGCTCTGACTTTCGCACTATTTGACATGTTTGTTGTGTACCTATGGACTAAAGACTACTACAAGAAGTTATGTGGTACTGTGGAAATTTTTAAGTAGTCATTTACATTGGCAGCCTAAAGGAAGAACAGAAGCTTATGATTGAACGTCGCGTCGACATCTTGGTCATTAGAGACGGAGGTAACGATCGGAGTTTTGGGTAAGAATGGGGAAGGAAAGCGGCCGTGCCCTTCGAAATGAACCATCTGGCATTAGCCTGAAGTCATTTAGGGAAACCACGGAAAACCTAAATCTGGATGGCCGGAATGGATTTGAACCACCAACCTCCAGAATGCGAGCAGACTAAAGGTTTCAGAGTCTTTTCACTATTTAATTCGCGTTATAATGGTGGAGTGCATTTTTTTCTGTGAAGATGGAATGTACCTTCAGTTGTTGTTTTGTTTTATGACGCTCGTATTTATGGGAAACTCCTAATTCCGAGACTCGAAATATCGAGACTGTACTGCATGGAATTGTTTATTTATTCCTAAATTTTCCTTTTTTAGGTAAAAAAATGTCACAATGAGGAGAAAAGAATCAAATTTGGATGTACTTCAATAAAAATACTATCGATTTGCCTAAACCTGATCGCATCGCATGTCGTCTTCTACGGACTCCTGATTATGCTTAGTACAGGGAGGGAATCTTGAGAGAAGAGGAGCCGAATATTCGGTTACGGTTTTGGTTTCGGTTCGGCCACAAATCATGTTTCGGTCGGAGTCTAGATATTACCGCAAATTTTGCTTCGTCTGCAGGACTCAAGGAACAATATATTGTTTTTCTTGTTATGGTCTTCAGTCCGGAGACTGGTTTGATGCAGCTCTCCACAATACCCTATCCTGAGCAAGCCTTTTCATCTCCTCATAAGAACGACAACCCATATCCACTTGAATGTGTTTACTATACGCGTCTCTTGGTCTCCCTCTGCGATTTTTACCCCACACACTTCCTTCCAATGCTAAATTTACGATTCCTCGATGCCTAAGAATGTGTCCTACCAAGCGATCCCTTCTTTCAGTCAGGGTATGCCAAAAATTCCTTTTCTCACAAATTCTGTTCAGTACCTCTTCATTAGTTATGCGATCTGCCCACATAATCTTCAGCATTCTTCTGTAGCACCACATTTCAAAAGCCTCTGTCCTCTCCTGTCCGCACAGCTTATCGTCCATGTTTCACTCCCATACAAGGCAACACTCCACACAAATGCCTTCAGAATAGACTTCCTTACACTTAAATTAATATTCGACGTTAGCAAATTTCTCTTTTTCAAAAATACTTTTCTTCCCATTGCCATTCTGCATTTTATATCCACTGTACTGCGACCATCATTTGTTATTTTACTGCCCAAGTAACAAAACTCACCTATCTCCTTTATTGCTTCGTTTCCCAATCTAATTCCTTCAGCATCCAATAACTGCGGTCTGGCTTTTGTACAAGTTGTAAATAACTCTCATTTCCCTGTATTTTACCCCTGCTGACTTCAGAATTTGAAAGAGTATATTCCAATCAACATTGTCAAAAGCCTTCTCCAAATCTACAAAAGCTAAAAATGTAGGTTTGCCTTTCCTTAATCTATCTTCTAAGATAAGGCGTAAAGTGAGTATTGCCTCCCGGGTTCATACGTTCCTCCTGAATCCAAACTTCCCCAAGGTCAGCTTCTACCTGTCTGCGCCTGCTTTCTTTGGTATGGGGATTATTACATTTTTCTTAAAATCTGAGGGTATTTCGCCTGTCTCATACATCCTACACACCAGTTCAAATAGTTTTGTCATGGTTGGCTCTCCCAGAGACTTTAGTAGCTCTGAGGGTATGTCATTTACTTCTGTGGCCTTGTTCCGACCTAGGTCTTTCAAGGCTCTGTCAAATTCATCTCTCAGTATAGTATCTCCTATTTCATCTTGATCTACTTCCTCTTCCCTTCCTACAACATCGTCTCTAAGTTCATTTCCTTTGTAGAGCTGCTCTATGTACTCTTTCCACCTTTCAGCTTTCCCTTCTTTGCCGAGAACTGGTTTCCCATCTGAGTTCTTGATATTCGTAGAGTTCTTGTCCCCAAATGTCTCTTTTATTTTCCTGTAGGCGGTATCTACTTTTCCCCTTCTTATACATTCTTCTACAGATTTGAATTTGGCTTCTAGCCACTTCCTGTCAATCTCATTTCTTAGTCGTCTGTACTCCATTTTGCCGTTTCATTTACTGCATTTTTATATTTTCTCCTTTCATCAATTAAATTTAGTATTTCCTGTGATATCCAAGGATTTTTGTAGGTCTTGCCTTTCTACTTATTTTGTGCTCTGCTGCCTTCACTATTTTATCTCTCAATGCTATCTATTCCTCTTCTACTGTTTTATTTCCCCCTGTTTCTGTCAATTGATGCCTAAAACTCCCTCTGAATTTCTCCAGAACTTCACGTTCCTTCAATTTATCTAAGTCCCACCTCCTTATTTTCCTACCTTTCTGCAGTTTTTTCAGTTTCAGCCTACAGTTCATGACTAACAAGTTATGGTCAGAGTCTATATCTGCCCCTGGGTATGTCTTACAGTTTATCACCTGGTTCCGGAATCTATGTCTTACCATTATAAAATCTAATTGATACCTTCCGGTCTCTCCTGGTCTCTTCCACGTATACAACCTTCTTTTTTGATTCTTAAACCACGTGTTTGTTACGATTAAATCATGTTCCGTGCAAAATTCTACCAGGCGACTTCCTCTTTCATTCCTTCTGTCCAGTCCATATTCACCTACTATTTTTCCTTCTCTTCCTTTTCCTACTACGAATTCCAGTCTCCCAATTAAGTTTTCCTCTCCCTTAACTGTCTGAATAATTTCCTTTAGCTCCTCATATATTTCTTCTATCTCCTCATCATCGGCAAAGCTAGTTGGCATATAAACCTGTACTACTGTTGTCGGTGTTGGCTTCGTATCTATCTTGACAATGATAATGCGATCACTGTGCTGCTCATAGTAGTTTACCCGCATTCCTATTTTCTTATTCATTATCAGTCCTACTCCTGTGATACCCCCAACTGATTTTGTATTTACAATCCTGTACTCACCTGACCAGAAATCCTATTCATCCTGCCGCCGAACTTCACTAATCCCCACTATATCTAACCGCAACCTGTCCATTTCCCTTTTTAAATTTTCTAATTTTCCTACCCGATTAAGGGATCTAACATTCCACGCTTCGATCCGTAGAATGCCAGTATTTTCTTTCCTGGTGACAACATCCTCCTGAGTAGTCCCCGCCCGGAGATCCGAATGGGGGACTATTTTACCTCCGGAATATTTTACCCGAGAGGATGCCATCATCATATTTCCATACAGTGGAGCTGCATGTCCTCGGGAAAAGTAACGGCTGTAGTTTCCCCTTGCTTTCAGCCGTTCGCAGTAACTGCATGGCAAAGCCACATTAGCTGATGTTACAATCATCCAGCCCCTGTAACTACTGAAAAGGCTGCTGCCCCTCTTCAGGAACCACACGTTTGTCTGGCCTCTCCATAGATTCCCCTCCGCTGTGGTTGGACCTACGTTATGGCCATCTGCATCGTTGAGGCACGCAAGCCACCCCACCTCAGCAATGTCTGTATGTCCTTTATGTGTTCATAAACCATTCATTCGATTGCAATGAAACTTTGGTGAACTGTTCACCGTACGCCCACGAAGGTTTCTGAGCCAAAAACAAAAGAGCACGACACATAGCTCAGGAGATATGACGTCATAAATAATGAGGGATCACCGCGTGAGAATATCCAGATTTATGCGTCAATTATTGGAAAATGGGAGTGCAACGAAGTTTGCATGTAATTTCGGACCTTTATGAAGCGTTTTGTAACTAACCCCCCCCCCCCCTCACACACACACAAAATAATGAAACGATAAGAAGTGTACCGCTCACAACAATTTCGCTGCAGATGCCGTAAAACTGTCGCATCAGGTGTACCGAACAACCGATTGCATTAAAACTTTGTCAACTCATTGCTTGCACTCGCGCGAAGGTTATAGTCATACTAATATTAACTTCGTATGGTACATGGCGGGGGGTGCTTTGAAATTATTTAATTCGTTTCTCAGTCCTTCACGCCGAAGTGACTTGATGGATATGAATGAAATTTGGAACAGAGGTAGCTTATACCCTGATTAATACATGGGCTACCTTTTGTAAACCACCGTATGGTGCGTGGCGGAAGGTACCTTACAATGGGTTAACACGTTTGTTAGTCTTCACGCTGAAACGGCTGGTCAGAATTGAATGAAATGTGGCATGAAGATGGCTTATACCATCGCGGGCCACCTTTCGTAAGTCTTCGTAGGTGCATGGCGGAGGGTACGATACATCAACGTCCAGAGCGTTTTATTGGTTACCATGAAAGTCGGCACATAAATGTATCTTTTCGTGAAGGAGATGCAAGCCAGTGAATTAAGCATGGCGGAGGATACCTTGCGATTCAGACACCGTTTGACGAGTCACCATCAAACGTGCCTCATAAATGTATGTTTTCATGTATAGGAGGGAGAGGAGTAGGTGGAGGAGCAGACGGACGGAAAGGGGATACAGGAGACGGAGAAAAAGATAGTAGGGGAGGAGATGGAAAGAGGGCAGAGGAAGAGAATGAGAGAGGGGACATGGTGACAGACAGGTGAAAGGAGAGGGACAGAGGGAGGGGAGGAGGAAATGACAGATAAAGGGACTGGAGGAGACGTGGGGAGGAGCAGGTGAACTGAAAAAAATGTTCAAATGTTTGTAGAACATATGGGACTTAACTACGGGGTCATCAGTCCCTAAGCTTACCAACTACTTATGAACTAGCTAAGACTAAGGACGGCACAAATATCCATGCCCGAGAGGGGATTCGAACCCCCGACCGTAGTGGCCGTGCAGACCGTGACTGGAGCGCCTCAGTCCCCTCGGCCACCGCGGTCGGCACAGGTGAACTGAGAGAAGGGAAAGGAGGAGATGGAGTAATAAGTTTCACTAAACGTATTGATTATCGACTATAAAATCAATAAACAAGCTATCACTTTCAAATTTCACACGTTATTTTCAAAATTATTTCTTCTGCGGCATCAACGCGCCGGGTTCACAGCTAGTAGAATATAAATTCCACCCGTGCGAAGCCGGGGCGGGTGGCAAGCAAGGAATAAATTCGCAAGAAGTGAAACGTTAGGTTGTGCACGTGGTGTAGCGGTGATACGCGGCAGCCGCAGCATAGTCAGCACGAAAGGCGCAACACGGCGCGAGTGTTCCGGAGGCGTGATCACCTGAACCCACGGCACGCTCGGCCGCTTGTACGGCGGCGGCGGCGGCCTGCTCCCCTGCTTTCCCCGCCCCACCCGCCAGTGGGAGAGTAGCTGCTCCGTGGCTAAGAACCGCCGCTAATTTATCGGCCTGCAGGCTGCAGCGGCAGCGGACGGACGGGGGGCGGCAACAGCTGCGCCCCGACGCGACAGCCGGAAAGAAAGAGAAATATCGCGCGCTGCGCCGGTAATAAGTCTGGCACTGAGGGGCAGAGCCGGAACCAGCCGCAGCGCGGTTCTACTGCACGTGGAAACACCTCTGTAAGGCCCAGCAACCAGACACTCCACTGGGAACATCACGAACGTGGCTCATATGCTGATGGAAAGAAAGAAAAAGAGAGAAAATAATCCAACAACAAATTAATAAGTTGGTTGGTTGGTTTGATGTTTTAGGGGGACAAAACTGCGGAGGTCATCAGTCCCCCACTCCATCAAAGGGCGAGATAAGTTTGGGAATACTGAAAAGTAAAAACTTCTACGGGAGGAAAACCCCAGTCAATCAATAAAATATCAACAAAGTCGACAAGGGACAACACGAAAGGAGACAATCACATGGAAACAGCAGACAAGTGAGGAAATGTAATGACAAATCAAAAGTTCGTGGTTGACCGACCATGAAAGTAAAATAGGAAGGGGCAGCCACGGGGCAACACAAGGAAACCTGCAGGTGGAGAACATTCTGACAAGAGAAACGAATACAATGCGCGGAAGCAAAGCTTCATATGGAGTTGTAAAAACCGCTGTCACGAATAAATCCTAAAACAGAATCAGCCATATTGGCATCGTTACATAAAACTTCAGATAAAATTGCAGGAAGATTAAAATCCCGCCACAGGGCGGCTAAAAGACGACAGTCCGTCAAAATGTGGGACACAGTCAAGGGACAGCCACAACGACAACGAGGAGGGTCCTCACCGCGCAGGAGATGGCCAATGCGGAGCCGGCACAGGACTACCGAGTCCCGGCGAGAGGCCCGCATGGAGGATTGCCACACAGCCGTGGTCTCCTTTATTGCCCTGAGTTTGTTGGGATGGCTCAGGCGACGCCACTCAGCGGCCCAAAGCTCACGTACTCTATGGCGCAACACAGACTGGAAATCTGAGATCGGGAGGCCAGTCTCTAGTACGGATGCATGGACAGCTTGTTTGGCGAGCTTATCAGCTAGTTCGTTGTTCGGGATGCCGATGTGACCAGGAGACCAAATGAAGACTACAGAACGTCCTGACTGATTGAGAGCAAAAAGTGTCTCATGAATAGCCTTCACCAAAGAAGAACGTGAGTAGCATTGATCCAAATTAATAAGTATACAGTTGCGGTGCTTTAACAACAATGTTAAGCAAATTAAAGCCCCATTTTCTCAGAAACTACTGCACTGGTTTGTCTGACATTTTCACTAAAAATTAAATGTTTTTTTGCAACTCACTGATCTGAAATTGTTGTGGTATTGTAATTCATAATATACTTATTAATTTAATAGCCGAGCATTAATTTTTTCGTTAAAAAAAGTCATACATATTTTTATTACAACAGAGTTACTGGTGCAACCAACATGACTGCGGTTGCTCAGCTGTAATTCAGTGTTGTAAACAATCTGAGAAATTTTAATTAAAGTTTCTCTGATAGTTTCTGAGAAAACTGGGCAAATGTTTCAGAATTTTTTTCTCAGAAAACGAGACAAATTTTACAACATGTTTATTCTAGGAGAAACTTACAAAACTATCGCCGAGAAGTTGCTAAAAGCACCTTGCACCATAAGCAGGGTCCTCATTATCTTTACGTTCATTTGTCTGATTCCTTTTCCTGCTTCTTGACTCTTTACACATTAGAAAAGCAGCAAAATTTGCTTTGACAATACGCAAGCTGTCGAGTTCTCTTACAATAGTTACAGTATTGTGTCCGGGTGATATGCCTAACTGTTCTATAACTTCTAGTCTGGCATTGTTTCCATTGCTCCACGCTATCACTGCATCTGACACGCCTAGTTCTAAAGTTCTGTAACCAACAAACCAATTTTTAGGGATGCAGGTCCACACGATGTTTGAAGGCCTCATTTACATTTTGAGTTTTCCCATACAAGCACTTCCTCAGTATATCAGGGTGGGCATGGTCTCTGTGGATGGTTTTCATTTGATTCACAACTGATTCAGGGATAGAGTGCTTGTGTGTGAATGTGTTGAGGTTACCAGCTGCCTGTGCCTTCTTAAACGTGCACCACGTATCAGGGGGTTGCGTACATAGAAAATGTGTTGGCTTCTCGTCAGTGGATATGCAGTGGAATAAAGTGGCCCACACTGCTTTCAAATCAAAATGTTCAAATGTTTGTTAAGCTTATGGGACTTAACTACGGGGTCATCAGTTCCTAAACTTACAAACTACTTATTTACTACCGTATACTAAGGACAGCACAAATATCCATGCCCGAGGGGGGATTCGAACTCCCGACCGTAGTGGCCGTGCAGACCGTGACTGGAGCGTCTCAGTCCCCTCGGCCACCGCGGCCGGCCACACTGCTTTCTTCATTGCCTCCAGATCTCCAGAAATCTTCCTAATGGCATTCCCATAATATTCCTACAACTCATTGATAATCTTATCTGTCAACCTATATTTCACAGAATTGCCATCAAAGAGTTTTGTTCCACCAAGTTTGCTCTTGAGTGTACGAAGGCTGGTGCCTATCCTCTTTTTAACACGCCCCATACATTCTAATTTTATTACTGTAAAATCGTAAGGTTTACTCTCGCAGACACCACTGAATGCTCTGCTATCTCCATTACCGCCGTGGAGTAGCCGTGCGGTCTAAGGCGCCTCGCTGCGGAGCGCGCGAAGGTTCGAGACCTCCCTGGGGCATGGGTATGTGTGTGTGTGTGTGTGTGTGTGTGTGTGTGTGTTGTCCTTAGGTTAGTTTACCTTAGTTTAAGTAATTTGTAAGCTACGGACTGATGACCACGCAGTTTGGTCCGATAGATTTACAAACATTTGAACATTTGAGCTATCTCCATCGCCAAGATATTCAGTATACCGTACCTCTGACAGACTCAAATCTGTGGAAGACCGCTACAACAGCCTTCACAGTTTTCACACAGGTTTGCGATAGGCCATTGTGTGTCTATCTGTGGCTATTACTAAGCATCCATAGCAATACTTAATGTGTATCTGAAAGTGAACAACTTTATCTGTGTCAACACTTGTTGCTGTAGAACAGCCATTCTTTGAAGTGTGCCGCCTCTTCTGCCAACTTCAGGTACAAAACACAAAAGAAAACAACTCTCCAACTGTAAAAGTGACGGAGATATAATCTTTTTTACGAAAAGGAGCTTAAATTATTACAGAGTGACAGATGTCTTAAATTTTTTTAAAAAAAATGCTGTTCTAACTGGTGGACAGGAATAAAAAATACATATAAATGTTCACAAAAGAACATATTATCTAATTATGCAAAATAATGAAAACTGATTTTTGAAAAATTTCAGACTATCGTTTGACGTTAAATACAGAAGGCACCGACTAAAATTTCAGGAAAAATTTCAGGATACCCTCTCTCCTTGACTAGTACGCGGTAACGTAATCCCCGCCGTCCGCAGTGGCCGAGCGATCTGCGGCACGTCAGTCACAGTCTGCACGGCCGCTACGGTCATGGGTTCAAATCCCCCCTCGGGCATGGATGTTTTAGTATAAGGTAGTTCATAAGTAAAGTTTAGGGATTGATGACCCCGCAGTTAAGTCCCTTAAGCTTAACGAACATTTGAACGTAACCACCTTTTTTTATTAAACCACTTCGTGGAATGTACCTCTTTCACCTGTCTGAGGGACCAAACTGGTCAGGTCATCGATCCCTAGAGTTACGAACTACTTAAACTAGTGTATGATAAGGACAACACTCTCTCTCACACACACACAAACAAACTCACTCATGTCCGAGGGAGGACTCGAACCTCGGGCGGGAACGGCCATAGAATAATGCCTTAGCACACGCGACCATTCCGCGCAACAAAATCTCTATTTAGGACGCTGTAAAAATATGAGGGACACAGGTGGCAATTTACGCGTTTTGAAAATAATATTCGCGATCCACGGGTAGCAAATCTGGTAGTTGGCTTCTGGGGTATTTTTAGATCAGGCTACAACCGACTAGGGTAAGCATGTCAAACACTTGAGCAACATTTGGAAATTGATCGCACCAGTGTTCTGTGGTAACTGGAAAGGCATTTGGCAAAAAAGTAAAATAAACAAACTTGAGTGATCACGAAAACAGCAGACACCCTGTTTCAGAATAAGCGTTAGTGAACCAACGCAGTCATTTTCAAATGTTTATGTAATAGGCCTGCCTATAATCCACCAAATGAACATACTCGCACTTGGGTTACTGTTAAAGTGTTAATTAAGTCGTATAGTGTTAACAAGAAGGAAAACACTTATTTTGCTCGTCTTCACAATTACAAATATGCTGTGACGTAACACACAGTTTAGAAACAACGATTTTTGAACCGATGTTCAACGTAAAGAACCCTTCGACGGTAACCATGTGCATCGGATGGGGGTCGCGTTGGCTAAGGCGTCAGGCTACGGACTGGAGGTTCACGTCGTCCCTCCGACATGGGTGTGAGTGTTCTCATTACTGTAATCTGTAAGTCTAGCGACCGATGACCATAGCAGTTTGGTGCAATAGGTTTACAAACATATGAATATTTATTGCATGTAATGGATTGTACTGTACAGCCACTTGATATTGGTTGCTTTTGTTTCTTAGCGTCTATCCTGCTGTTGGGTTTTCAACGGTTTCGTGATCTGGCGTACATATTTATTTCAAATTAGTGGCCGGATACGATTCCCATAGTCAGAGTAGTCAGGTAGCCAAAGCAAGTAAACGGCGTGGCCCATCTCCCCGTGTGCTGCGTAAACAATGGGTGGGCCACCGGCGCCCGAGGAGGACATCCGATCCGTGGGAGAGGGACAGAGCTGTTGTACAACATCGTAAGTACAGAAATAATGTTTAAGAAGCGCAAATACAGGCAAACATGTAAAATGGGGTGAAAAGTACGCACAAAAACGCCTGTTTTTAGGTATAATTTGTTGACCTGGCATGTCGGGAAAGGGACGCAATTCATAACGACGCTTTATTCCATTAGACCGTCCGAGAGCTTCAGTATCTGAATCCGGCCTTGGATCTCGAATGACTGCCCACGGCCGGTATAGACTAAGCCATAATCTAATTCGTAATCTGTGAGATGGACTTTGAGGACCGGTTTGTAATTTGCATAAACGAGCGATGAAAATCGCGTAAAAAAACACACACACACACTCAAGCTGATCGGTGCATTAGACAGACGGCCATTAATCTTCCAAACGGATACGAACCGCGTCTGCTGTCAATAGTGTACCGTAGCTGACACGCTCAAACGTCAGCGATGCAACGAGACTGCTGACACTGAATGAAATTCCACCAGGTGAGATACCTCTTATCCTTATCCAAATTCTAAGATTTTCAGTTAAACACTTTACTGTACTGTACTGTACAAGAGCCGCGCGGGAAAATCCGAGCGGTCCTAGGCGCCTTGTCAGGGACTACACGTCTGCTCCGGAGGTTCGAGTCTTCCTTCGGGCAGGTGTGTGTGCGTGCGTGTGTGTGTGTGTGTGTGTGTGTGTGTGTGTGTGTGTGTGTGTGTGTGTGTGCTGACCTTAACCCTCCAAGTGCGAGGTAAGTGCGCACGCGCGCCCCTTCTTCAGTGAAAAATATGTACCGAACCCCCTGCCGCTATGGTGCTAGACAGCATAAAAGTTTTCCTTCATGTTGTCGTTTGCGAATTTCTCTTTGAAAATTATATCTTGTGTTCTAGTTTGTGAACAATTCCTTTGAGCAGGAGAAATCCAATATGGGTTTTTACATTATCACTTGTAGTATCCTGCCAACTGCGAACCCTGGAGCGTAGTGCTAAATTTGGATGAGAAGCTATGATCTGTTCTACGTCTACATCTACATGGGATATTCTGCAAATCACATTTAAGTGCCTGGCAGAGGGTTCATAGAACCACTTTTATACTAATCATCTACCATTCCAATCTCGAATAGCGCGCGGGAAGAAGGAAAATCTGTATCGCTCCTTAAGAGCTCTGATTTCTCGTATTTTATTCTGATCATCATTTCTACCTGTGTAGGGGGCAGTCAACAATACATTCTCGCATTCGGAGGAGAATGTTGGCGATTGGAATTTCGTAAGTAGCCCACTCAGCAGTGATAAGCACCGTTGTTGTAATGATTCCCATCCCAGATCCTGTATCATTTCCGTGACGCTGCCTCCCCTGTATCGTGACAATACAAAACGGACAGCCCTTTTTTGGACTCTTTCGATGACTTCCGTCAAACCCCTTTGATAACGAAACCCACACTGGACAGCAATCCTCCAAATAAGGACGAACAAGCGTGGTGTATGTAGTCTCTTTAGTAGTTCTGTTCCATCTTTTTAGTGCCAATAAAACGAAGTCTCTGATTCGCCTTTCCTACAACATTATCTACGTGTTCTTTCCAGTTTAAGTTTGATGTAAAAGTAATTCCTAGGTATTTAGTGGAGTTTACGGCCTTCACATTCGATTGATTTATCTTGTAAACAAAGTTTAACGGACTTCTTTTCGTACTCATGTGGACGACTTCACACTTCTCATTATTTAGAGTCAATTGCCAATTTTTATGCGATACTGATATGTTATTTAAATCGGCCTGCAATCGGCTTTGCTCTTCACATGACTTTACTAGACGATAAAGGACGGCGTCATCTGCAAACAATCTAAAAGAGCTGCTCAGATCCCCCCCTCCCCAAATCGTTTATTTAAATAAGGAACAACAGAGGACCAATGACAATACCTCGTGGAACGCCGGATATCACCTGTTTTAGTCGATGCCTTACCATCGATTACTGCATACTGTGTCCTCTCTGACAAAAAATCCCCTAATCAGTCACAAATCTGGGGCGATATTCCATAACCACGCAATTTTATTAAAAGCCGTTTGTGACGTACGATGTCAAAAGCCTTCTGGAAATCTAGAAATACGGAATCAATTTGAGATCCCTTGTCGATAGCACTCGTCACTTTGTGTGAGTACAGAGCTAGTTGTGTTTCACATGAACGATATTTTCGAAATCCGTGTTGACCTTGGATCAATAGATCATTTGGTACAATATAATTCATAACATTTGAATACAGGATATGTTCCAAACCCCTGCTGCAATTTGACGTCAATGAAATAGGCCTGTAGTTTAGTGGATTTCTCTTACTGCCTTTCTTGAATATTGGTGTGACCTGTGCAACTTCCCAGTCTTTTGGTACAGATCCTTCACTGAGCGAGCGGTTGTATATGGCATCATCATAATCAAATAGAAATCTAATGGGTATACAGTCCGGACCAGAAGGCTGTTAAGTGATTTCAGTTGCTTCACTACTCCGATGATATCTACTTCTACGTTATTCATTCTGGCCTCTGTTCGTAATTCGAAATCTGGAATATTGGTTTCGTCTTCTTTGGTGAATGAGTTTCGAAAAGCTGTGTTTAGCAACTCTGCTTTAGTAGCGCTATCATCGGCGGGACCGCCATTTCTATCACGAAGTGAGGGTATTGTTTGTAGTTTGCATCTACTATTCGTATATTTGACATATGGCTGTAATCTCTTAGGGGTTCTCCATCACATTTCGAGAAAGTGTTTCGTTGTGGAAAGTATTGTAAGCGTTTCGCATTGAAGCCCTAACTAAATTTCGAGCTTCTGTGTAGGATCGCCAATCCTGGGAATTTTGTGTTCGTTTAAATTTTGCATGCCTTTTTCGCTGTTTTTGCAAGTATCCTGACCTGTTTGGTGTACCAAGGGGGATCACCACCTTTTTTATTAATTTATCTTGTATAACTGTGAGTTGGGATCCACCAAAGACCAAACAACAGTCTAGTTTCCAGTTGGAGAGGTGATGGCCACTGTATTTTGGGATTCCCTGGGTATAATCGTGATGGTTTATTTGGAAAAAGGCAGATCCATAACTGGGCCCCCATTATGCTGCCCTGCTGGATCGTTAGAAACGGGAACTAATTGAAAAACGTCCAAGTTTGGCACGGAAGAAACTACTGTTTCATCATGACAATTGTCCAGCGAACACAGCAGCTATCGCAGTGGCAAAAGTGCACAACTTGGGATTCGAATTGGTTTATCACCCACCCTTTTCATCAGACTTGGCTACTAGTGACTTCTTATTCCCAAACATGAAAATTTGGCTTTATCAAAGCAAGACCTATAAGTCTCGAGGGAGTTTTTGCGATCGTCATATGAATAAAATTCTTGAATATCAGTCTCCAGATCGCTTTTATTTTCTGGAACATTACCGGTTTCGGGACAGCTGCCAATCTTCAGATCAAATTTATGAAGTTGCAGACGACTGTGAAGATTCGTTCATCACAGGACAGGTTACTCTGTTGTTGTTGTTGTTGTGGTCTTCAGTCCGGAAACTGGTTTGATGCAGCTCTCCAGAATACCCTATCTTGAGCAAGCCTCTTCAACTCCACATAAGAACGGAAACCTACATCTGTCTGAATCTGCTTACTGTATCCATCCCTTGGTCTTCCTCCTCGGAGTAACTTCATAAATTTGATCTGAAGATGGGCAGCTGTCCCGAAACCGGTAATGTTCTAGAAAATAAAAGCGATCTGGAGACTGATATTCAAGAATTTTATTTAAAATTTGTCTTGGTGGGAAGAAATTATCATCGAATGAGGAAGTGTCCGCCGTTGTGACAGACCATTTTGCAGAGTTTGACAAAATCTACTTTGCCGATGGGTTGAAAAAATTGGAAACTCGCTGGACCAAGTGTATAGCCTTGAAAGGAGAGTATGTCGAGAAATAAAGAATTTATATCCTATTTTTACCACACTTATCATACCGTCCCCGTATAGCAACCTGGTAGTTCCTGCGTAGTGCAACCGGTGGCCAACACTGTGATAATGGCTATTTAAATGGTCGGAAACGGTAACCTTCAAATAAATTGCGATCTTGACTGACTTTAAGTGAACTCAGTCGTTCCGATCGTTGATTCTCCACGCTGTTTTCAAAAAGAATGAAAGAATGTGTTACAGTAGCCAGGTCGGCAGATGTAGTAGGACACAGAAATAAAGAACCACTACTGCTCTGTGTCAGCTCCGTTTTTACAGGATACACTTTATAAAAAAAAAAATAAAAAAAATAAAAAATCTGTGAAAATGTTTACTGTTTTGTACTTAAAATGTGTTTGTTGTTTGTTTATCTGTTCCATGTACAATCTAGGTGATGCAATTCGCGGGAGCAGCGTCTTCGCAGCCGTAGCCGGAGCTGAATTGCTGGCCGCTATTTGTTCCACGCCGAAGGCATCGAGGCGACGAGGATTGCTGCGCCTTGTTGATTGCAAAGCTACATCGTCCCAGAAAAAAAAAGAAAAAAATGAAATGTTGTGTACATTATTGCATTGTAAAAAAGTTTTTCAGTTTGTCGTTTGATGTCAGTTATGTCAGAGCCTGTGTCAAGTCATGATATGTAACGGATGTTACAATAAATTGATAAAGTGTTTAATTATCTGTGACGACTTCTTGTACGTATGAAAGAGCATACGTGGAACTGTATTATTATTTAATGAAAGACAGATTTTTGAGTTTGGAAGTCTAAAGAAGAGTAATTATCATTTATAAAGATACATTCTTAGTTGAAGATATAGTCTTCCAAACGGATTAATCTAACAGTAAAGTTAACGGAAGATTTTACTTATGGTTTCCAATGTAATATTTATCGATCCTGTTACTAACGATCGATAGGATTCCCAACTGAATTTAACTAAGTTTGGATACGAAGGACTACAACTAATAAGTAAGACAGATGATTCAAAAAATGTTTGTTAAGCTTATGGGACTTAACTTCGGGGTCATCAGTCCCTAAACTATGAACTACTTATCTACTATCTTATACTAAAGATGGCACAAATATCCATTCCCGAGGGGGGATTCGAACCCCCGACCGTAGTGGGCATGCAGACCGTGACTGAAGCGCCTAAGTCCCCTTATCCACTTATAATTTGTGGATTTTACTTGAAGTGTGGTCGTGTATAAAGCGGGTTTGGTGGAATTATTGTCTGATTACGGTCAGTTCAAAAAGTTACGGACTGCACCTAAGAATATCTTTGGGCAGTATCACTAGGCAACAAAAACAAGCTTTTAGGAACTGTCAAACTTATACCAGTTTAGAAAGTGGTTACTTTTGAGAATTTGTTGTCAAATACTATATGTAATAATGAACTTTTATCGATAGCCCGTGTCCCACGACACAGATTGCCATACAGCAGAGCACACCACACTGCAGAAGTATGCCAGGAGCGCGCGCAGGCTAAGCTACACAGCACTGGACCGCGGGCTTTGTCGCCAGCCGGTACCGGCCGTTCAGTCACCTCGCAACGTCTTTTTCCGGCTGTCAGCGTCGCTGTGGCTGGAGGCCCCATTTTGGGAGCAGCTCCCGGACAACAGGCGCAGGCCTTGTCTTCCTCCCTCTCCGACTCTTCCTTTTTCCGTCTCGGGCCATATCGCTCCAGCTGATCGATCCGGTAACACGACCCGCGACCAGCGCGCCGGATGACGTCGTTTTCTCCACGGCGCGGCTGTCGGCGCCGCATAGCTGAGGTGCGCGGCGGAGGGCACTCCCGACCTCAGACGCCGGCCGGCCCCGGTATGAATATTTATCGGGCGTCCCGCGCTACATCTGGCCGCACGCATAATGAGTGCGTGTGCGTGTGCGTCAAGGTGCGTGAATCCGCGCCCGTGGGCGGCGGCCGCGGCCGGGACCTCGCCCTCGCGTCTCGCTGCATCCGCACCTTCGATAGGTCGACTGGCGATAAATTGCAATCGACGGATCGCGTGCCTGCAATCGACGCCGCGGCTTCTTGTCTCGAAATTCCTTCGCGATGTCGGGGAACGATATACAGTGCCGCTGCATGTGTTATCTCGCCCGTACCTAGACGTGGGGGCATCTGTGAAGATTTTTTTTTAATATATTTTTGCTTTTCAGAGAGTTACAAATAAAGTTGAAGTTCACATAACGCCTACCGCTGGCATTTAAATCACTAGAGCAGTGGACCCCAACCGACTGTCCGCAAAGAGCTAAATGCGGCCCGCGAAACATAATAAAATTTACAAATTTTTAAACATTTAAATTGTTGTGGTCTGTCAATCGCACTGTGTGTCCACTATAACCTGAGAACTTCACTGGTGATGAAAAAATATATATGTCTCATAGTGTTGCTAACGTTTATTGAATTCCAACAGATCCTTTTGGTAATGTAGTAAAAAAAAAAAAAATAAATAAATAAATAAATAAAACAAATACTTCAAGAAATCGTCTTCAGTTACCTTACTGCTTTTTTCCACGTCTTATTTTAATGACGAAAAACAAATTCAGTAACTGATGATTCGCGTGTAGCTTTGAGCAACAGTATTAGCCCTAGGATTACCGAACTTGAATATATGATGTCAACATCATTAAATGCTATGCCTTGTCGTAGTGATAACAAAGACAAGATAAGAGAATTAGGGCTCCTACGGAGCCATATAGGCATTCTTTTTTTTTCTCGTTCTATTTGGGAGTGGAATAGGAAAGGAAATGCCTAGTAGTGGTACAGTGTACCCTCCACCACGCACCTTACGGTCGATTGCGGAGTATGTGTGTAGATGTAGCCACATACCTCTTTCCACTGCCGTCCACTTCAGTTCTGCATAAGACTTTAGACCCATTTATTCTTTGATTAAAAAAAAAAAAAAACTTTTGCTCCACATATATTCTGGTTGTATCTCATTATATGTCCTATATTTTTTATTTCCCTTCTTCCTACATATTTTAGAAATGTTCTGCTTCCTAATATCTAATCATCACATTTTCTATCCACCCATTTCGTTTTCGCTCCTTCTCCAAATCCACATTTTCATTGCCTTCAGTCTTTTTCTCTGCCTTTCTTAGAATCCACACTCTAAACAAAAGTATTAACAATTTTGTTCCTAATTTTCAGGCTTAATAAGGTGAAAGCTCCAAAATCACATTGTTTCTAACTGAATTTAATGTTCTACTATACCTGTGTTTTGAGTTTTATGAATATATTAATAGTTTTAATTAGACTCCGACCGAAACATGATCTGTTGCCGAATATTCGGCTCCTAATTTCAGTCGAAACCAAAACTTGCGTCACCAAGTCAAATTTTCGGTAAATTTACATTACACCACAAACCACTAGCTTTTGCACATACTGCAAGATCCCCTCCATGTATTATGCCTTCTTGAGTGCATATAATCTTAACCAGGAGTCTGTAGCAGATGACATAGGAGTCTAACATGTTTAGACAAATCGACGGTAATTTTGTTAAAGTACTTCCAAATTGGATTCTATTCTCCTTGTTGTAACATTTTCTACTTAAAATATTGAAGTAACTTAGAGAAGAAGTAAAATGAACAGTGCAGACTCAATATTTCGAGTAAATAGTTAAAAATATTTCAAGCTGCCTATTTAAACTGTTTACAAACTTCATAGCTTTTGACACAGGTATTCTTTCAAGGTCGATTTACTTCTTTTTCGCACATAAATTTCGATAGTTTGAGGTGGTCCCGGCCCGGTTCATTTCGAATTAACGAGACTCTACAGTATCTGTGCGCCTCGGTTGCCAGACTACAAATCCAAAGGTCGTGGGTTCGATACCCGCCAGGTCCTAGGATTTTTATCTGTCACTTTCCACTTCTTTCACCTCTGGCAGTATTGCTCATGTGAAAAATACCGAGTAGCACCGTGGTTCGGAACCCACGTTAAACTGTAGGTCCCCCTATAACTGGCTGGGTAAGTCAGTTCGAAGGTTGGAGGAAGGCAACGGCATACCACCTCCAAACAGGACCATGTCTATTAAAGCACTGTGGTGTTCAAACAAATCTTCTGATTGTTGACTGCTTTACCTTACCTTACTGTATAGCTACCACAAATTCCACAGTCCTGCGTATCTTCTTGTAGGAAGATACTCTTTATGTACACTACAAACATTCCAGGTAGATACTACGAAATGTCAGAGCTTGTACGCCGGCCGCGGTGGCCGAGGTGACTGAGGCACTCCAGTCACGGTCAGCACGGCCACTACGGTCGGGGGTTCGAATCCCCCCTCGGGCATGGATATTTGTGCCGTCCTAGTTTGTAAGTAGTTCATAAGTAGTTTGTAAGTTTAGGGACTGATGACCCCGTAGTTAAGTCCCATAAGCTTAACAAACATTAACAGAGCTTGTACATGACTACCGCAATACAAAATACGCAGAGAGTAATAACTTGTTTCCTTCATAAGCAGCCTCTTTACATTTTTCTTTGGTGCGCTAGCTTTCTATTGCCACTTCACTTCCGTTTCCGCAATCGACAAACAACTTTACATATCTCCTTTTTGGAATTCATAAATACATAATGCATATAAGTTACAGTCAGTAAATCAGCTTCAATCAGTGCTGCAGAAAGTATTTTGAAAAATAAGGTCACAGTTTCGACTAACAGTTTGATTGTTGTCAGTATAAATTTACATAAACTGAACAGGATAAGCTGTGTACAACATGATCAAAGTTTCTTAAACCATATTAGTTATTAAAAACACATTAATAAAACTTTTCAGCATAACAGTTTGATAGCCCATTCCATTACGTCCGGTACTAACATAGTACAAGAATAATTGCGTTATAATGTGCTTAACAACAAAATACACGCAATTTTACGCGGGAGGAGAGACTCGTAGTAGTTTAACGGCGTACCGTGAATTGAGGTAAAGCGTTATTGTTGACTGGATCCCGAACGCGACCCGACTTCATCAGTAAGTTCAAGAAAGCTAGGTTCGGCGAAGCCGAAGATGCGGTTGATTTTTGGCCGAAACCAATATTTTGGCCGAAACTGGCAGAAGCCGAATATTCGGTCGGCCATTAGTTTTAATTAAACGTTATTTTCAGATAGACAGTTTATTTTTTTAACGTAGTAGCCCCTGCTCACAACAAACAAATCAACGTGGTCCCTGGTCTAAAAAAGCTGGGAGCCACTTTCATTGCAACGTTCATTTTAATCCGCTTTGTATTCTTCTAAACATTCCCAAACAGAGTTGTAATTGCCTCGCCCTGTACATCCCTGCACCTCCCGGACTCTTCTGTCGTGCTCCAGATGCACACGGTGGTTCATTTCATGTCAGGGCGCAGCCAGCATTTGGTTCTGGTTCTCCTGATGTCGGTAGGAGAGCCAGTCATGAAAAAATTGTTCCACCTGGTATGCAAGATGTATGAGACAGGTGAAATACCATCAGACTTCAAGAAGAGTATTGCAATTCCAATTCCAAGGAAAGCAAGTGCAGACAAATGTGAAAATTACAGAACTATCAGTTTAATAAGTCATGGTTGCAAAATACTAACACGAATTATTTACAGACGAATGGAAGAACTTGTGGAATCCGACCTCGGGGAAGATCACATTGGATTTAGGAGAAATGTAGGAACACGGGAGGCAATACTCACATTACGACTAATCTTAGAAGATAGGATAAGGAAAGGGAAACCTACATTCTTAGCATATGTAGATTTGGAGAAAAGCTTTTGACAATGTCGACTGGCATACACACTTTCAAATTCTGATGGTATCAGGGGTAAAATATAGGGAGCGAAGAGTTATATTCAACCTATACAAAAACCAGACAGCAGTTATTAGAGTCGAAGGGCAAGAAAGGGACGCAGAGGTTGGGAAGGGAGTGAGACAGGGTTGTATGCCTTTCCCCAGTGTTGTTTAATCTGCACATTGAGCAAGCAGTGAAAGAATTCAAGGAGAAATTTGGAGAGGGAATTAAGGTTCAGAGAGAAGAAATAAAAATTTTATGGTTTGCCTATGACACAGTAATTTTGTCAGAGACTGCAAAAGATCTGGAAGAGCAACTGAATGGAATGGACAGTGTCATGAAAGGAAGATATAAGATAAACATTAACAAGAGTAAAACGAGGGTAATGGAATGTAATGTCTGAAAATCTGGTGATGAAGTAGATTAGGTAATGAGGCGATAAAAGTAGTAGATGAGTTTTGTTATATGGTTAGCAAGATAACTTCTGATGACCAATGTAAAGAAGATATAAAATGAAGAATGGCTATGGGAAGAAAAGCGTTTCTTAAGAAGCGAAACTTCTTAACATCCAATATTAATTTAAATGTTAGGAAGTCCTTTCTGAAAGCATTTGTCTGGAGTGTAGCATTCTATGGGAGTGCAACGTGGACATAAAGGAGTTCAAATAAAAAGACGATAGAAGCTTTTGAAATGTGGTGCTACAGACGAATGATGAAAATTAGATGGGTAGATCACGTAACTAATGAGGAGGTGCTTAACCGAATTGGGGAGTAAAGAAGTTTGTGGTATATCCTAAATAAGAGAAGGGATAGCTTGGTGGGACACATTATGAGACATCAAGGAATCGTCAAGTTAGCATTAGAGGGAAGTGTATGGGGTAAAAATCGTAGAGGGAGAAAAAATGTTCAAATGTTTGTTAATGTATCGGACTAAACTGCGTGGTCATCAGTCCGTAGCTTACAAACTACTTAAATTAAACTAACCTAAGGACAAACACACACACCCATGCCCCAGGAAGGACTCGAACCTCCGCAGCGAGGCGCCTTAGAGTGCTCGGATACTCCAAAGCGGCGTAGAGGGAGACCGAGGGACGAATACAGTAATCAGGTTCAAAAGGATGTAGGTTGGCGTCTCTGCGGACTGAAGACCACAAAAAAAGTTATTTATTACACTGTACTATTTCAAATTTTCGGTGCCGACCTGTTTAAAAAAATTAAAACAATAAATAAAATAAAAAAACTAAAAAAAATCTTTGGGAGGTGTTGGGGGGGGGGGGGGGAGGGCTTTAGCGCCATTAGCCCCTCCTACCCTCCGTGGCTTCGCCACTGTTTCATGTCATAATTGCTAACACAACATTTGCAAATGAATCTTGCTATAAACTAAACTTGCGACTCACCTTTAATAAGGCGCTCTTAGTGAGGCGCCAGAGGGTTACATGGCGATATGTCGCATGCTTTCTCCGCGGCGTTGTCGGCGAACCTTCAGACACACACAGCGACAGTGAGCGGGAAAGCTCCGCTCTTGCTTTCTTGGCCCTCGCAGACCGGACTTAAATCCGTGGAGGAGCGGCCGCGTTACGAAAGCCTTATTGAAGGCGGCGCGTTAAACAGGTGGTGTTTGGCGCGGCCTCGCTCTGTCTTAAGCCGCTTTGCGTCCTCTCGATGCTATCTGCCGCCATAGACTTTAATCCCGTCGCTTGGCTCCAGAGGCCGCTGACGCCCCAGTCGCACTCGATCGCTGGCGTATTTCAGGCGACAGCCGAGGGCAGCCGTCTCTCACACTATAGACGACTTTTCCTCCCTGAGTCTTACTCAGCCATAAATAACGACGCTCAGTGTCCTTTCGTTGCTTTACGGCAGATAAAAAAAAAAGTAAAAATGGGGACTGCAAATATACTACTAAAAGAACGGAGTCTGTGCCTAGCTTCAGTTTTCCCCTGTCCACAAGCAATGTTTGGAAGAAAGATGCAGTACAAGCGTTTGGCTGCTGTGTATCTCGATACGAGCTAGCTAATAATGACTCAGTTATTTGTACTAGGGTTGGAACTTAAATAGTGGCAAATATTTTTTCACAACTGGTACAAAACCGTTACACGTTTACCCTTCTTACTATCGTTCAAAGTTGTGAAGAACCCGTTGCCAGCGATGTGGAAGGCACAGTAAACAGCAGGGCCTGTTTTGTTGATGGTACGAGTGGAGCGGTCTATTGCCTGTCGAATCTCTGGCACTGTTCTGAAGCGAATGCCATGAAGTGGTTCCGTCATAAGTATAAAAATGACGTTCATCTTCGGAATCAAATCAAAGTCACAAGGACTTAAATCCGGGGAGTAAGGTGGTTGGTACAGTACTTCCCAGTCCCATCGACCGAACAGTGCAGCCACAGACTTACTCAGCCGTAAATAACGACTGTCGTTTCTAATTGTTTATGTTATGGAAAAGCAATCTATTATTGACTGAATCGTCGATCTGGGTCCACTGTCTACTTTAATAATATCGTAAGAGGATCTGCAGCCGAGCGCTCTGCGGCGCGCCAGTCACGGTCTGCACGGCCACTACGGTCGGGGGTTCGAATCCCCCCTCGGGCATGGATATTTGTGCCGTCCTTAGTATTAGCTAGTCCATGAGTCGTTTAGCGAGTCCCATAAGCTCTACAAACATTTGAACATTTGAGGATCTGCACTTACTGTGCGAGCGCAGAATAATTTTCTCTTCAGTCATGGAAGTCTCACCAACCTTACGGCTCTTGAGCTAACTGCATTGTACTAGCGCTGTTCAAAACAACTATAGGCGATAGAATAGGGTTGTACTCGGTTGACGCTAACATGTACCATGGCCCAGCGTTATAGTTTAATCACTGGGCGAAGATTTTAAGCACTTTCAGATGACGGATGAATACTTTATGAAGAATATCCTATTACATTTTCTATCTTGCTAATCTTGCAATCGATTCGAATGTATTTTCTTCCCTTGCTATTCAATAAAATGATTAACCGAAATACTTTTTTTTCATAACTGGCTCTTCAGATTAGGAATTAATTTCGTTTCGTGACGCAGATTTACTAGGTTTAAAAAAATATGGAGCTAGACGAATACTTGTTGCACTCACTGTATGTCTTGCGTTGGCAACTGGTGTCAGTCCATGGCTCTCCGTCACGCGTCCTGTCCTGCTGATCGTTGCTCCACAATACTGAAGGAATGCAGCCGGCTTGGCCTTGTTCTCTGATTCACGAGGTGTGTTTCGTTGGTAGACCTAAGCAAGATTATGAGATGACCGATGGCACATCAATGGAATGCCGGCTATTTCCGGCTGACGCGAACTTCTGCATTCTGAGGAACAAGCCATGAAAGGCAGGTTGCGCCCGGATATCTTGCTCCCTGCGCTATGTTCATGACAAGGTTGGTAATATGGCCTCATGTCAAGAATACGCTGCAGATGAACTGTGGCCTTCCCAACAAAAAGTTCGTTGGCCAGGTTGGGGAAGGGTAGTAAGTTCCCGCTCTTGAATGTTTCAATTGAGCGCAATACAGCAGACTGTGTTGGTCATTCATCGTGTAGGAAATCTATGCACACTGGTCAGTACTTGAACGCCACCAGTTTCCATCACCCTATGCTCAAAATTACGGCCCTGAACGCGTTAGTACACAGGACGAAGGTTATCTCTCGCGACTGCCACGTGGAGCAGGGCCTCTCTGACTCGGAAAGTCGTGAGCATGCAAAGCGGGCGGTCAAACGCGGCTGAGGTCACCCCAACCAACACCACCTAGAGAGAAGGCCGCGGCGCTCTCGTGTGACGTCAGGCAGAGTAGGTTGCGCGCGCATAACTGACTGGGTAGCCGCTGGGGCACGGTCCACTACGCCGAAGCAGCGAGCCAGTCAGCTATGCTCGCGCAACCTACACTGCCTGACGTCACACTAGAGCGCCGCGGCCTTCTCTCTAGGTGGTGGTGCCTCAACTCGATTTGCACGGGGAAGTCGCCGTGGCGGTCTGCCAAGTGCGTCGATAGAGTGGCTTGTTCATCACTGAAATAGTAACAATAAAACATAATATGTCCCGAGAAAGCAAAGCGTTTCTAAAGTCCCTTCAAATCGGGGTGGCAACTTTCTTATTTTCTGTTAGTTATTACGATAAAACGATGTATCCTATATGCACTACAGTAAATGCGTGTCTAATAAAATTGTCCATTGAAAGTTGCTACAGCAAATTACATTCAGACAGGTGTATGAAGTCATATACGACGCCAGAGAGAAGGAGGAATTAAAGAACTTGCAAACTCTTGCTGAAGAAAATTCTGTATCTCAAATGTTCAAATATTTGTAGATCTCTTGGACCAAACTGCCATGGTCATCAGTCCTTAGAGTTACCAACTACTTAAACTAACTTACAATAAGGACAACACACAGACCCATGCCCGAGGGAGGACTCGAACCCGTGGCGGGAGAGGCTGCTCTATTCGTATCATGGTGCCTTAGAACATCCGGCAATACCCGCGCGGCTAATAATAATAGCGGATAATAATGTTTCTTGATATTCTTCAAAAGTGAAACGCCAAGAACGCGAAATACTAATTTATTGAATGACGATCGGTTTCGAAGGACTGTGCAACCATCATCTGGTCATATCACATTTTATAAGCTAATCATCTTATTTAAAAATGGAGAAAGAATAATAAGTGTAACATAGCTATAGTCTACAGATAAAAATACATAAATCTTATATTTTATATGTAGAAGAATATAAAACTATCAGATCGCATCCAAAACCTGCCATGTTAGGTAATGTCAAGTTTCTTGTTGTCATAACGTTTTTCAAACTTAATGTTACGTAAATAAAATTTAGTTTCTTTTAATGATTTCGAAAAAAATAGTGGATAAACAGAGAATTTAATAATTCTTTTATGAAATATTTTTAAACAGTCAAGAGTGCGTATTTTTTTAAATATTTATTGTAACCGTATTCAATAATTTAACATTATTTTCAGACAGTGTGTGAAACACAGAACATGTAACATAGATAGATGCAGAACTACAAAAAAATATTTTAGACATGCAGTAATTGCACGAGAAAAGTGGAAAAAGTCGTGTCAGCTCACCATCCATGGGTATGCATCGGTACTTTTTCTTTTTTTGTCTTTTCGTAATTACGCCATATCTAAAATATTTCTTGTACAATTCTGAATCTCTCTAATTTTCAATCTTATCTGTATTTCAGGTTCAGTCTGAAGATGATCTTAAGTAATTGCATAGGCTTCTGCGGCCAGAGTCAGATGACATAGAAGTTTTCTGGGTGTTGTACCGCATCAAGATGTAAGAAGCCTATTACTTTAATAACCGACGTTCGGCCAACGTTACAGTGGCCTTCAGCTGGGTATATTGATGTAAGCTGGTTGTTACTGTCTATCTGTAAATCTATCGGACCAAACTGCGTGGTCATCAGTCCGTAGCTTACAAACTACTTAAACCTACGTAAACTAACCTACGGACAAACACACACACCTATGCCCCAGGGAGGACTCGAACCTCCACGGCGAGCAACCGCGCGCTCCGCAGCGAGGTGCTTTAGACTGCTCGGCTACTCTACCGCGGCGGTTGTTACTATATTTTATCTTTACTGTAAGAACTAGACATTACGTCATAATTTTTAAATCAACGAATACGCGAACATGAACGCTACATTCGATTAGGCCAACACAATAAATCTGCAGTAGATTGCAGCAAAAAGATAAAATTTAACGATGCCAAAACAGTCGCTAAGGTATCAGAGATGGTTAAGCGCAAGATAAGAGAAGCCATCGAAATTTTAAATAACATGAACAGAGAAGAAGGATTCAAGGTTGCCCCCTCCTGGCTACCAACCATCACAGCGAAATAGGCCGCGATGACAACACAACACGCGAGCGTCACCATTAAGCAAGAGCCGCCGCGCGGCCCACGGCCAGCAGGAGAGAAACGGAAGCCCTCACCTCATTCGCCGACAACCACCAATCATGTCTCGCTGTGCAAGAAGCAATAGACAACAAGTAACCCTCATCCCTTCCACCTCACCAACCTATTATAATAAAGTTTCCATTATTCCGCCAAGAACCACCAATAACATCGTTCATTTTAAAAATTCTGACGTTATGTCTAGTTGACAGTAAAGATAAAATATAGTAACAACCAGCTCACGTCAGTATGCCCAGATCAAGGCCACTGTAACGTTGGCTGAAACGCCGGTTATTAAAATAATAGCCTTCTTCCATTATGACTCGGTACAACACCCATAAAACCTTTTTTGTCAAGATCTTAAATGTTCAAATAAATAAATAAAGTGTTCAAATATTTGTAGAGCTTATGGGACTTAACTACGAAGTCATCAGTCCCTAAACTTACAAACTACTTATGAACTAGATAATACTAAGGACGGCACAAATATCTATGCCCGAGGGGGAATTCGAACCCCCGACCGTAATGGCCGTGCTGACTGTGAATGGCGCGCCTCAGACCACTCGGCCACCGCGGCTGGCTTAAATGTTCGAAACCGGTTACAGTAAATGTTAGAAAAATCTGTGCATTGTCGACTGTTTAAAAAGACGCACTTAAATGATTTCTTGTGGTTATTGACGGATTGGCACTCGAAAACGAAAACCAGCTCGTGGCGGTGTAATGCCAACGCGCCAGCGGTAACGTGGCTTCAGTTGGCTTTAGTGGCGGAAGGTTACTGTCGCCTCTGATATGAAATAGTGCGAGGCGGAGCTCCAGCAGAGAGACAGAGACAGAGAGAGAGAGAGCTGGCTGCCCCGCCCTGCCGGCTCCTTTGAAACCGGAGACAGTTGCGAACCGGCAGCCGCGCCACGAGTCTGCACGGTAAACTGGCGCGCGCCACACGCCGTTCCCGTCCACTGTCATTGCTTTCTTTTTTTGTGGGCGATTTTTGGCAGGCGCGCCTTGCAGTTAAAACTGACCAAACGCGCCCACGCTTCTGACACCTCGTATTCTCGCAGTTCGTCAGTTCAATTCTATCTTCCACAATGGTGATTAGTACCTCGAACAATAATTACTGTATTGCGGAGGAAATTGCATCTTCAAGCTTAATGGAATAACCGGAAATCATTCTCAAAACTGTACCGGTAAGGGGGTGAAAATCGCAAACTAATTTTTTGCCGTGTCTGATGGAGTTACTGAACTGCCCTATGATTTCTCACACATTTGCTTCTAATGTATCTTTTTGGCTGTCCTTGTGTAGAAACGGTTGCTTCTTCCATCTCATTGTACTTCTTTCACATAATCAATAAAATTCCTCAGGGTGTGGGACCGAATTGCCAGTCTTTAAAATTGTCCGACGTTTCGGCCACTGTTGCATGTAGCACAATTCTAGGTATCTGTCAGAAAATTTATAAAATTGGCAATGCGGTCTCACACCCTGAAGTATTTTATTGAATGTGCAACTGTTGCAAGCATCTTTTTACATACACTGCGCTGACTGGCTAATGCCGACGATTGACTGGGAATAGAACACATTGTGTCCCGTCATTTCATATTTTGTAATTTCAGTTTTTTTAACGCCTTTTGTTACTGCAAATGAAGCGTTTTTACTTTTACAATTAACCCATACGCGTTTCGCCTTTTTGCACAAGGTATCATCACTGGGTGTCTTGAAATATTTACATGTTTCTATTTACACATCTAGGTTAGGATTTTACATATGTTCAAAACATTTCGTTTCTGATTCAAAACAGTTCGTTTTTTGCTATAAAATGATGTACTTACAGCACTTGCTACTCCATATGTGCCTCTTTCCGGCAAAATAGTGCAACTTTCCGATCTGGTTGCTGGAAAGAGGCAGATATGGAGTAGCAAAAAATGAATCAGAAACGAAATGTTTTGTACTTATGTAAAATCCTAACCTATATGTGTTAACAGAAACATGTAAATATTTCTCAAGACACCCACTGATGATACCTTGTGAAAAAAGGCGAAAGGCGTATGGGTTAATTGTAAAAATAAAACCCTTTCATTTCCAGTAGCAAAAGGTGTTTTCTTAAAAAAAAAAAAAAAAAAAAAATATTACAATGAAAACACATAGTAATCAGCTCTGCTCAAATGGCCACTACAAGCAACGTATTTTATATTTTCCTTGACGCAGAAAATATTCACCAACCTAGTGAAGGCCTACAGCTCAGCACCGGGATCGTTACAGTACCTTGCCGTAAAAGACCGATGAAGTACTACCGCAACAACAACATCCCCGGTTAGACATGTGTCGGCTTCAGGAACACACCCCGTCATGTATCATTTCGTCTGTTTTGTGAGGTTGCTCAGTACGTTGATATACTCTCTAAATGTGCCTCTGGCCTCACAAGAAAGACACACCAGCATCGGCGGACGTAGTGCCATCTTCAGACAGACCAGCTGTCACTATGTTTGTTATTTACGAGTGGATCCGTCAGCAGTATTTCTTGCTCTTCCTTTATTTGGAGTAGATTACGGTGCCACAGTGCACAGTTTTCTCTGTGATAAAACAAGAAATCATGCGGATATTCGGGCACATGCTATAAGATTCCAGAGCACATCCAAATCGATGCCAACGGAGTGGAATAGCTTCCTTCCCGAGTGTGGCATTGACAGAGGCAGGGTATATATATATATATATATATATATATATATATATATATATATATATATATACAATTAACCCACTACTAGTTATTTGCTTTCCTGTTCCACTCCCATATACAGGTTGCCCCACAAAAAAAGCAGGAAATTTGGATTTTCTACAATAAGAGTGATTGTATGTGCAATAATGTGTGTTATGTGCAGTTGTATAGTTCTGTACTGTTCCACTGTACGTATGTAAATACACTCATTGTTAATTGTTTCTTTTCAGGATGACTCAACTAACGATTTTCCAACGTGAGGTGATAGTCCTTTTCAAGAAAGACATCCAACGTGGGGACTGAAGAAATGCAGGGACAGTTTGCCACAGTTCTCCAGTGCAATAAGCAAAACTCTGTTTCCATTGTTGTGTCAGTAGTAAAGGTCACCTGCTACAAAAGTGCGTAAGCGAGGATCTCGGATGACGTGTCAAATAGCGACGCTTACGAAACGGAAATTGTTGGAGCTTGCTGTGACACCAGAAAGACAAAACAGAATACACAGCAGCAAGCTTGGAACTCCTCGTGAACAACACATATGTAAAGGTGTGGTGTTTCTCATTATCCAAGCGTACGCGTTGAAGTACTACAGAAGAATAAAGTGCAATCTTCTTACTGAAGCACACCAGGCAGCTCGAGAAATGTATTTGCTAAAAGATGGTCTAACGTGAAACCTATGCTGTTGAGATTTCTATTCTACTCTTCCAACTATTTATGTCCGTTCCCCATCGAGTTTATATCCAAAAGATTCGTGTTGACGAGTAGAATGTAATTATGAGGTCGGAATATGCAGGAAATGACAATGAGGAGACTCCTTACAATGGATAGGCCATGGTGGTCCTACGCGTGGCGGCCACGATCGCCGAATATAACCCCTAAGGCCTACTTCTTGTGGGGTCGTATGAAGAGCCTAATTTATGAGACACCTGTAGAGACAGAGGAAAATTTGCTGGCACGACTTCTGGTCGCTGCATAAGACTTTGAAGAGACACCGGGTGGGATGCAGAGAGTGCACCAGAACATGCTTCGGAGATACAATGTGTGGAAAAGACGTTGGTGGTCGCCACATCGAGCCGCTGCTGAAATGCATCAGTACGTTGTGGTTAGTGCCGTAGATGCTTGTTGCTGTCGACTAATGAAAACACGCCTAACTAAATTCCTCTAGTACGTGTGGATGAGATAATCATCTGAATTGAAACCGTCGTAGAACGGAAACGATAAATTTCCGGACATGGGTTCCTATTCAAGATGTAGTGAACTCACAACCCTCTGCAAGTCTCAGAAGGTTGTAACGGGAATTTCCGACCACCCAGTACGCGGTCTCCTTTACAGACGAATCACGTTTTCCCAAAATTTTCCCAACAAAGCGTAGTCGTCGAACATTCGGCGTCCCCACGACTGTCCTTATATGTCCATTTCATACCGCAGTGCAGCTTTACGCGTAAGTATTTAATTGACGTGACTCTGCCAAGTAGCACTAATGCTGTTTTCGAACATTACGGGATTGTTTCTTCTACCAAAGAGACAGAGGTCTGCGGGTTGGGGATGCTGCTCGCTCAAATTCAAACGCTGCTGCAAGATGTCGGTGGATAGCGCGCCGTGGATGGGCCGTGCTGAGCCGCTGAGGCCGCCGACGAGGGGAACACCCGACCTCATCGCCACAGCAGGCGGGCCTCAGGGACCGCGGACTGCCGTTGCTTCCAACCCATATATTCCCCACCATCTGATGGACAGGCGCCCATACCCGTGTAGTTACGCTAAGTGGATATGTTTGTGCATGGCAGCGCACAATGCTTTATACCAGTTGCTCCAAAACTGTGAGTCGCGGGGTTTTTTGAGGTGGGTTGCCGAAAGACTAAAGTCTACATATATATATAACTGAATGTTTGTCTGTATGTCCTCTACGGGTTCATAAGCCATTCATTCGATTGCAATGAAACTTTGGTGAGCTGTTCACCGTATGCCCAAAAAAGTTCCTGGCCCAAAAACAAAAGACCACGACACATAGCTCAGAAGATATAACGTCATAAATAATGAGAGGCCACCGCGTCAGAATACCCCGATTTGTGCATCAATTATTGGAAAAAAAAAGTTCAGATGTTTGTATAGTTTATGGGACTTAACTACGGGGTCATCAGTCCTTACAAACTACTTACGAACTAGGACGGCACAAATATCCATGCCCGAGGGGGATTCGAACCCCCGACCGTAGTGGCCGTGCAGACCGTGACTGGAGCGCCTCAGTCCCCTCGGTCACCGCGGCCAGCTCAAATTACTGGAAAATGGGAGTAGTTAGGGACCTGCAACAAAGTTTGCATGTGATTTCGGACGTTTATGAAGCATTTTGTAACCGTCTGTATAAAATTTCGTTCGGTGCTTGGTGGGTACTTACGGAATTTGACAAAATCCATAGTTTTGCTCCAATCTTTATTAATTTTTGCACACATAAACTTCAAACCAAGAAGAAGGTCACTGGGTACATAAATGTTCGTATGGTACATGACAGAGGGTACCTTGCAGAAAACTTTGACGAGAGGGGGAAAAGTGGAAACGAACAGAGAGATGGGAGAGAGAGAGAGAGAGAGAGAGAGATGAATGCAAAGAGAGGGTAGGGGAGGTGGACTACCAGAGTGTACGATAAAATGAACACCCAGGCAACTCCGACTTTACAGCTAGTACGTAATAAATCTAGCTGCATTTACCCAATTCGCTTGGTTTTTTTTTATTTTGTCGTATATTTATGTATTATTATTTACTTAATTATGTATTTAATTGATTTATTTCTTGCCGGCCGTGGTGGCCGAGGAGACAGAGGCGCTCCGGTCACGGTCTGCACGGGCACTACGGTCGGGGGTTCGAATCCCCCCTCGGGCATGGATATTTGTGCCGTCCTAGTTCGTAAGTAGTTCATAAGTAATTTGTAAGTTTAGGGACTGATGACCTCGTAGTTAAGTCCCATTTACTATACAAACATTTACAAACATTTATTTCTTTTGTCATTAGCCTGTGTATTTGTTTCTCATTTTCGTGATTTTCTACTGATTCCATGTGTAACCCTATAATCTTGAAGTTGCCTTTCAGTCCGTATTTTTTTTTTTTTTTTTTTTTCGATAAGAATCAAGAACGTAAAAATTCTTTCTAACGCTTTGGCATCTTTCTCGATATTTTTAAACTGCACTATGCACTTATTCTTTTGAGAACTGCAGTGTTGGAGTACACCTGCAAGATGGAAAGCTGTTCTAAGTCAATCTTCTGAAGAGTCGGACAAAGAGGTACGATATAATCGCTCTGGAACTCCTATACGCTGATGACGCTGCAATTGTTGCGAACTCTGCAGAAGAGCTGCAAGAGCTGGTATCAAGATTTAGTCCATCTCGATGAGTATAAACAGCCGTAAGACTGTAATTATGGTCCAGGGTGATAACAGATTAAATGGAACTACTGTGCAAGTCATGGTTAATTTTTGCTGGCTCGTATCTATTATCGAACCAAATATGTCTGTTAATAAGGAGATTGATGTTCGCATTTATAAAGCTATGACAACTTTTGGCATGCTATCTACACCTGTTTGGAAAAACTCTCCTTGAACATTAAAATTGTCTATCAAACTTGCGTCCTCAGCAGCCTTCTGTATGCATCGGAAATATGGACTTATGCCAAACAAGAACGTCGCCTTAATTCATTCCATATGCGGTGCCTGAGAGCCTTCCTTGGAGTAACTTGTAACAAGGGAAAAAAATAGGGTAGGGATTACTTATTTATTTGGTGCTGCACATATAAAAAAAATTTTCACACTAATCGCCTGTATATGAGAGCACCTGAAGTCTACCTAAGCAAACTATCAGTACTACAAATCGTAAACGCTATCTACGACAGTAAATGCTGTACACAGTACTGCCTAAAGCTAACTGCAAAAATATTTGAGCTATCTTGAAGTAGAGACGACACCGCTGGGCCGCGGTGGAGTGGCCGTGCGTTCTAAGGCGCCTTGCTGCGGAGCTCGCGGTTGCTTGCGAGGTTTGAGTCCTCCCTCAGGCACGGGTGTATCTGTGTTAGCATAAGTTAGTTTAAGTAGTTTGTAAGCCTAGGGAGTGATAACCTCAGAAGTTAAGTCCCTTACATTTACAAACAACTGAAGATATGACGCCACTGGGTGCGACATGTCTAACATATGGGCCCTAAAAGATCACGTGAGGTGATGCTTCGAGAAATTTCTATAGCCAAAAGACCCATAAGATGTCCTTTATTGAGATTCATGGACTCCTGTAAGCGAGATATGGAAAGTTTTGGCATCAACACCAAGTGGGAGGCATGGGCTAGCATGAGACAGGAGTGGTGCTGAGATGTTTCATATTGGACTGTCCAAGCATGACGAAGGTTTGTTAGACAGATTAAGGGAGAAAAAGCTTCGCAATACTACCCCTGTCGCTCCCTCAGCAGGTAAATATACTTGTGGCACACGCGGCAACAGATGCAGTGTGTAATGGGACAAAAAGGGATCCCATTGCATGGTTTCCAGAAGCCGCGAAAAGGTACACGGAGCGAAATAGATTGGTATGTGTTACATTTATATTTTAAAATTTTGCATTATCATGTTTTGTTGTTGCTGCAAAATGTAACTTTTTGCTACGTGTATAACGCACGAGGAACTCGACGACGACGGCAGTCTTCAACCAGCGTCAGTAGGTGGAAGGTGTGGTCGAGATCTGGTCGACATCAACATCACCAAAGAAGAAGCAGCCTCGCGCGTCGATTCCCGACTGCGGTCATGTTTTCATTGAGTGCGAGTTTCCTTCTCTGTTATGTTGCACCTTCTTTTTCAATGTATGGTATTAGTTCCATCCAATTATTGAACTTTGCAGTGACACCACAAATGAAATGTACTTTCTTAAGTTTTGCACATTAGTTTATTATTCTTTTATCTTTCTTTTGTCATAATTATTTGTTGTATTTTCGTAAATTTATTACTAATGATTTAAAATAGTAGGGTTCATTCTAAAATTGTAAATTACATGCTGTAACGTAACATTTCGTAAAATAATCGTTGTATGTAGTAACCTACTTCAGTATGGATATCTTACCATGTGAAATGGAGGAGTATTTCGAGCTGTCTGTGTTAGGGCATTATAACGAGGACAATGGATCAGTGGTGGTATATCAAGATATGAGTGGAAATAAGGGAATCACTTTCGCATTTAGAATAGATTAGCGAATCCGGCTATGCTTCGCAATTGCTAGATATGCATGGGAATAAGATAGGTATGATACACTGCTTCCCTTAATCTTCCTGCCCATCACTTCTCTCATTGGTGTGCCTATTTCTTGCCTTCCTCTGCGTCTTCTTAGGCTTTTCTCTGCATTAACAAGCTGAAAACACGGCGTTTCTTGGGTACTTATTGTAATATTCTGCTAGTTATTATACTCCTCTCCCCTCTCTGGGTCCATGTCCTACTCCTTCCTCTCTTTCTCTGTCTACTTAACCTTGTCTCCTTCTCTTTCCCGTCCTCTTCCTCCTCCCCACCCCCCACACTCTCTCTCTCTCTCTCTATCCACCCACAAATCCTCTCGCCTCATTCAATACCTTCCCAGAAATCTCTCTACCCTGTGTATGAAAAATTACACATATGTGCCGAATTTCATGCTGATTGTTCAAACGGTGGCGAAGTATGGAGTGAGGTACCCTCCAACTGCACCGTACGAATTATTATCTAGACCGTTACTGTTCTTTTGAAGATTACTACTGCAAAATTTTGTCGTAATCGTATGATTGATATGGCATCATATAAAGTACGAATTATTCCGTGGTCATGGTCCATAACAAGATTACCAATTTTGATTTTTTTTATCTTTCAGATGTTTCTTTGAGTATTTCTTATTTTTAAGCACCCCTGTACTAAAGTATATATATATATATATATATATATATATATATATATATATATATATATATATATATATATATATATAATAATTAAGAATTGCGGCGTCTGTTTTTTCGGACATGTTCATATGATCATGGGATGATAGGGCTTTTGAACTACCATTAAATGTAACCAGTTTATTACAACATTTTTTTTAAATTGATAAAACTTGATTTAAACAACATATATAGAAGCATAAATTTCTTAACAGCAACAAATTGTCACAAATCTTGTCAGTAACCAAACAGTCCAAAACTTCAGTTAAAATACGTAAACTTATAAGCAATAGTGTTTCATTAATAACAACAGGTATTCCTTATAGAAATTAATAGAATAACTAAACCAAATAACAACTGTAACATTTGCGCTTTATGCAAGACTGTAAGGTAAATAAGTCAGTGACGGTTTTTTTTTTTTCGAAACAACCAAATGCCGCGGTGGAGTAGCCGAGCGGTCTAAAGCGTCTCGCTGCGGAGCGCGCGGTTGCTCGCCGTGGAGGTTCGAGTCCTCCCTGGGGCATGGGTGTGTGTGTTGTCCTTAGGTTAGTTTACCTAGGTTTAAGTAGTTTGTAAGCTACGGACTGATGACCACGCAGTTTGGTCCGATAGATTTACAGACATCTGAACATTTGAAACAACCAAATATCTTACAAATGACAACTTGAACAATTTACTCGACTTAAGAGCCTGGCGCAGAGTAAAACACCACAATTGAAACACAACTGAACAGCCTCCTGACATATTCCTCTTTCAACAGTGAACCAATAACTTTTTTTATATATAATAAAACGTCACATAGCAGCTTAACGTCACTTTGCGAACTCGGTGGTAGCTGTACACAGGGTTCAAATTATTTTGTACTCGCTGTGCGTGGACAGTACAATAGGCACTAGCACAGACCAACTCGTTGAAATTTCCGTGACGATCCGCTACAAAATGAGTAAATGCTCCCTTCTCCAGCCAAAGTTTTGCACACAACACTGAGTGTTTGCTGAGCGCTGGCTAGAGCCTTCAAAGCCACGTATGTCCCAGGCACACACGTTCCATCGGTATGTACTTCCATGCAGATCACAACTCTCCACATGTCGTTAGCCGAGCCATCCAGAAGTCTCGGCGCAGCCACACACACACCGTCTCTCGCCAACCACCTCCCTCAACCCCGTCCAAAACACCGCGCAGCTCTTGACGACCTCTGGTGATAAAGTCGAATTCACTCTCGATCCGACCAGAGATACACAAGTCCTGCAAGTACACTTCGTAACTATTCCGGAAAGAAAGCTCCGGCACAGCACAGATTAAACGCAGCAATTCTTATTTACGATGCATTAAGTCGAGTACTGGTGCTGGTTTCAGTGCGGACGCACACGCGGGCCGGACACCGGCACGAAAACAAGTAAAGGTGAGCTGCGATCCATCGAGTACAGAGGTCACAGTAGGGGACGTACAGGGGATTATGGCTGGACAGGGTGAGTCCGTGCAGGTGTGTGAGGTCCGTGTGTCTGGATGGTGTGAGGGTTGGCACAACTGCCTAGTAAGCACAAGCCCCAGTCACAGCACAAATTTTCAAACGTGCATGTCGTTGGGTTACAGTACTTACCAGAAGCTGAGATAAAAATAGCTCGACTAAAATTGAGATGCTCATTTGATAGAGTTTACCGACTGACGTGAACCTACCGATTACATGGAAGAAATCAGCTAGGCCTTTGTAATCTGAAGCTTAGTCAAGTCGTTAAGTACAATTTTATTCATTGCAGTTTTAATATTTTTGGGGGTACAATTAAAGTAATAAACGCAGGAAATTCTATCGGTGGATTTATTTACAGTATATGATTTCCACTATAGTAGTCTCGGTGGATGACTGAGCGTTCCAAGGCGCCTAGCTGCGGAGCGCACCGCAGCTCGCCATCGAAGGTTCCAGTCCTCCCTGTGGCATGGGCGTATTTGTTGTCCTTAGCACAAGTAGTTTGTAAGCCTAGGGACTGATGACCAGAGTAGTTACGCTCCATAGATTAACAAACGTTTGATTTCTACACCTACATGGGATACTCTGCAAATCACATTTAAGTGCCTGGAAGAGGGTTGATCGAACCACTTTTGTACTATTTATCTCCCATTCCAGTCTCGAATAGCGCGCGAGAAGAAAGACCATCTGAATCTCTCCGCTCTGATTTCTCGAATTTTATTCTGATGATCTTTTCTACCTGTGTAATGGAAGTCATCAATATATTTTCGCATTCGGAGGAGATGTTGGCGATTGGAGTTTCGTAAATAGCCCACGCCTGAGCGATAAGCGTTATTGTTGTAATGATTCCCATCGGAGATCCTGTATCATTTCCGTAACGCTGTCTCCCCTGTATCGTGACAATACGAAACGGGCTGCCCTTCTTTGGACTCTTTCGATTTCCTCCGTCAAACATGCCTGATAAGGATCCCACATTGGGCAGCAATACTCCAAAAAACGACGGACAAGCGTAGTCTATGCAGTTTTTTTATTACTTCTGTTCATGTTTTAAGGATTCTGCCAATAAAACACAGTCTCTGATTCGCCTTTCCCACGACATTATCCAGTTTAAGTTTGAAGTAATAGCAATTCCTAGGTATTTTGTGGAGTTTACGGCCTTCACTTTTGAGCCGGCCGCGGTGGCCGAGGGGACTGAGGCGCTCCAGTCACGGTCTGCACGGCCACTACGGTCGGGGGTTCGAATCCCCCCTCGGGCATGGATATTTGTGACGTCCTTAGTCGTAGTTAGTTCATAAGTAGTTTGTAAGTTTAGGTACTGATAACCCCGTAGTTAAGTCCCATAGACTTTACAAACATTTGAACATTTTTTCACTTTTGATTGATTTGTCTTGTAAACAAAGTTTAACGTATTTATTTTCGTACTCATGTGGACGACTTCACACTTCTCATTATTTACAGTCAATTGCGAATTTTTACACCATAGTGATATCTTATTCAGATAGTTCTGTGGTTGGTTTTGATCTTCAGATGATTTTACTAGACGGTCATCTGCAAACAATCTAAGAGAGCTGCTTAGATATTCTCCCAAATTGTTTATGTAAATAAGGAACAGCAGAGGATCAGTAACATTACCCTGTGGAACGCCGGATATCACCTCTGTTTTAGTCGTTGCCTTACCATCGATTACTACAAACTGCGCTTTCTCTGAGAGGAAATAGCCTATCCAGTAGCAAATTTGGGGCGATATACCATAACCACGCAATTTGATTAAAAGCCGTTGGTGAGGTACGGATTCAAAAGCCTTCTGGAATCACAGTACTTAATATTATTTGAGCTATTGCAAACTGACAATTTTCGTCCTTACCAGTCGTTTTGTCCTGATAACAACTACATGAATGTGTACTGGAAAGCGGCACTAAGGTCGTAGAGATATTTCTGGTTATTATTATTATTATTATTATTTGCGAACATTCTCCTTAAGGAGAGCGCTAAATCACAAAAATCTAGCCTTTATTCCTCTCTTTTTTTTTCTTCCCAAAAACCTTCCATTCTTTCACTTTGTGCCTTCTTTTGTTCGTCTGTCCATTTTCGTCTGTTGTTTTTGTCTTGTGACTTAAAGTCAACTTTTTGCTTTCTGATTTTTTCCCTGCAGGTTTTGCGGTCTTGTATGTTTTCTATAGAGATGTTTAAGGTTTTCAGGTATTCTGTGCTTTCTTTGTACCAAGATGTGCCCAATTTCGATGTAGAAATTATGTTGAATATTCTTTTATTTAGTCTGGTGTCATTCATTCTGACGACATGCATGAAACATTTTGCTCTGCCTTTTCTGATATGTGTCGTGATTGTTTCAGAGTATCTGTATAGTTCTCCTGTGGGTCTTTATTGCCAGATATTTTCTCTAAAAACTGCACCGTGGATTTTTCTCAGAATTTTCCTTTCTTGTTTTTCAATCTCTTTGATTTTGGCCATTCCTTTGGTGCTCGTAGTTTCTGATGCGTACAGAGCTTCTGGTAAGACAATTGTGTTGTAGTGTCGTAGTTTTGCGGCCGTGGAAATACATTTTTTATTGTAGTGGGATCAGGTGAGTTTGTAGGTTCTCTGTAATTTTGAGGCTCTTTCTTCGTTTGCTTTTGTGTTTAGTCCAGATTTTTGCATGATTTCTCCTAAATATTTGAACTCACTGACTTGTAGAATTTTTCCGTACTTTGTTTTTAGTGGGAGTTGACCTGATGATTTTGTATCAAAAAATTGTGTTTTTTCATAAGAAATTTATAGACCGGTTTTCATAGCTATCTCGTGGAGTTTTTCTAGTACATGTTGTGCTTCCGTTCTGGTATTCGAGAGTATGGCGATGTCGTCTGCAAAAGCGAGACATTTTATGTGGGTTATCTTTTCCTTACTTCTGCCTAGTTAAATTCCTTTGACTTCTCCTTCCCATGTACGAATAATTTTCTCTAAGGCTGCATTGAATAGGATGGGTGAGAGACCATCGCCTTGCCGGACGCCGGTTTTGATTTCAAAGGGCTCTGATAATTCTCCCATAAATTTGATTTTGGATTTGGTGTTAGTGAGGGTCTCTTGAATTATATTCCGGGTTCTAAGGTCTACCTTCATCTCTCTTAGAGTCTGGAAGAGTGTGTCTCGGTCAGTGGAGTCATAGGCTTTTTTGAAGTCCACATATGTTACTGTAGTATTCCTGCAGTGTCTTATGGATAGGATTGTGCGGAGGTTCCAGATCTGTTCGCTTCAGGAACGGTTTTTTATTAAGCCTGCTTGATATTCGCCAATTTGAGAGTCGATCTGTGGTTCCAGGCGGTTATTATTACTATTCTTATTATTATTTCCTAGCTTCGAGACTTTCTTCTCATATCTCCAAGAGTTCTCATGGCTACGCTTTTAGAAGGTTTCTCGGCGCAATTGATGAATGCGGCAGGGTGAGCCTGTTGTGTGTAGGAATGCGGGAGCGGCGCGCTTGTAGCGGAGAGCCAGTGAGGTGGTGTGGAAGGTGATATTTGGTGAGGTCGCCGCAGTGAAAGGGCGGCTGGCCACCTGCAGCCTGGAATGCAGCGGCGGCGGCGGCGGCGGCCGGTCAGAGGTCTGCCCTGCCGCACTCACCGTAGCCACAGCCACCGCCGACGCCGTCTGAGGCCAACGCCTCAGCCCAGTCACTCCCAGCAGGCTGACTGGTCACCGCTACGACAGTCGGCTCAAGCCGCAAACCTGGCCACGAGTCCGTCAATGCGTTAATTAATGAAGTTAACTTTTCAAGTAAAGGATTAACTTTTAAGTTAATTTTGAAAAAACGTTAACGGACACTAATTCCATGTAGGGCGACTCCATCAGAAATCTAGAGCAGAGCGACCACATTAAAATTGGAAGAACCAGCTTTGGCCGCATTGAAATCTTTATTTTTTTATATACACTACAGATCGATTTCGGTCAGTGTCTGACCATCCTCAGTGCTAGAATCCAAGTACCGAGCGTGGTGGCGCAGTGGTAACGCACTGGACTCGCATTCGGGAGGATGGTGGTTCAAATCCACCTCCGGCCATCCAGATTTAGGTTTTCCGTGATTTCCCTAAATCACTCCAGGCATATGCCGGGATGGTTCCTTTCAAAGGGCACGGCCGATTTCCATCCTCATCCTAACCCAAAAACTCCGAGCGTTAGCTCCGTCTCTAATGGCCAAGCTGTCGACGGGACATTAAAACCTAAGCATCCATCCATCTAGAATCCAAGCCCTGTGGGCCCACAAAAACTTGCACTTTGCAAATTAACATCAAGTAGGCAGTACATAAGTAGAATGCCAAACATACTTATGTACTAGAATGAAACTTTCACTCTGCAGCGGAGTGTGCGCTGATATGAAACTTCCTGGTACATTAAAATTGTGTGCCGGAACCGGGACTCGAACCTGAAACCTTTGCCTTTCGCGGACAAGCGCACTACCGACTGTGCTATCGCGACACGACTCACGATGCCGCCTCACAACTCTACTACAGCCAGTACCTCGCCTCCTACTTTCAAAACTTCACAGAAGCTCTCCTACTTTGGAAAGTAGGAGGCGAGGTACTGGCGGAAGAAAAGTTGTGAGGCGGCATCGTGAGTCGTGTCTGGATAGCACAGTCGGTAGTGCGCTTGACCGCGAAAAGCAAAGGCCCCAGGTTCGAGTCCCGGTTCCGGCACACAATTTTAATCTACCAGGAAGTTTCATACTTATGTACTGCCTACTTGACGTCAATATGCAAAGTGCAAGTTTTTGTGGGCCCACAGGGCAGTGACCTAACTATGGAAAAGGGGAAAAAAATGTATAAAATCAATCTGGTAAAGGTAAAGATAGGAAACTTGGAGTGTTTTACCGTAAGCTTTCATTGGATGGGAGTGAATTAGTTTCTTCAACGGGAGTGGTAGATGGTAGTCTGTCTGGAAACTGGTGACCGAGCAGCACGTCCCCACCGAGAAACGGCGGAAGTGCTGGTGCCCTGCCTGCGGCGGATTCCTGAAGAGGCCCGCTTCCTTCACCAAGTGTCCTGCTCGGTCTCCAGAGTCTAAGGCCGTGGCCTGAGTCAAAGACTTAGTGCCTGAGCACAGACAAATATATATTACTCTGTGCCTGAGTGCAGCGGGGCGTAAAGCGGAATGTGAAGCGGGGCGTACAGCACACGGTCTAAAAACAGTCAAGATGCTTTCGAGTAACATAATTTTCTAAAACAACTGTATTAAAAAGTTTGTTTTAATTTGACTAAAATTTTGCTCGTCAAGCAGATCTATTCCTCCCCCGCCCCTCAAAGACAAGTCCTAGTTACGCCACTGCCACAGGGCACTGGTGATGGTCAGACACTGACCGAAATCGATCTGTATTGTATATAAAAAATAAAGATTTCAATGCGGCCAAAGCTGGTTCTTCCAATTTCAATATCCTTAACTTCCATTAATTTGCTGTAAGTCCGTTAATCCGTTACTTTTGTACCCATCTCTTATGACAAGTCTTGCCACGTAAGTTATGCTCTTTTTAATGCAGGTCCTTTCTGTATGCGGCTACGCCCAGGCTGTGGGTTGAATCACTGACTGGAAGCGCGCAGTTGATTTTCTGAATGGTGCCGCCAGACTCGAACAGAGGCATTGCGGGCCCAGGGGAAACCTACATCTTAGCGTAAGCGTGCTCCAACTGAGGGAAAAACGCGACTCTGTGTATACCTGCGGTGAGTGAGTCTAGGAAGGAAGGAATATTAAGAACTTAATGTCCCGTGTCACAGGTCTGTACAGTGTGTAAATTGTTCGATGGCAGATTTGTGAGGGGGAAGCGGGCAGCAGAGGAAGCAAGCCACGCCTCACACCACGACAGCCGCGGAGAGAGGCGAACGGGGGAGACAAGCCACGCCTATGTCCTGCAGTGCTGCACACAAACTACGCGGCACGCTTCCGCGAAAGTACAGGTGGCGCACATCGCTTTAAATATTGATCATAAATGAAACAGAGCAGCATACTCACGAGAATGGTTGATAAGGAAACGAACTACAGAATTCACTCACTTAAGTTACGTGTTACATAAAACGGAACGCTCAGAACACTGGTATGCAAATAATAAGAAAGACGTCTATTGTTGCCTCCCATAGCACTTTCAGTCAGTAATGTTCGCTGCAGCCACGAAACAAAGACTGCCGGCCGAAGCCGACGGACGTCTGCCGACTTGTACCGATTCATGGCTAGGGAGAGCTCTGTCATCTAAGAGTTAACACACTGTACTCGCCGGCAGTAGGTTGTTGCACCTTTTGCCAATGGAAGTGATCTAAATGACGGAGAAGATTTGTGTGTGAAAACGTTATCATGGGCTCAACAGTTGATGAAAATTAGTGGCCACATGTAAGTGATTTTGTATCTATATCGGGAAAACAAATATTTTTCAACTGTAAATCGTGCCTTCCGAAAAAATTCAACAATTAAGGCTCACACCTCGATCCAAAATAGTCTTAAACAGCACACGAGGAGATGCCACAAATCACAGTCCCTACAGTTTGAAGAAAGAGTCAAAGCATGTTCCGGTTGAGGAAAAATCTTTTTAAAAGGAATGTTAATATTTTGCATTCCGATATCGACAGTGGCGCCAGTAACAGTACTACCGCAAAAAAAAAAAAAAAAAAATAAAAATAAAAAAAAATAAAAAAAAAATAAAAATAAATAAATAAATAAAAAATAAAAAAATAAAAAAATAAAAAATAATAATAATAATAATCGCACTGACGTGTTTTCCGGCCCACTTTAGATTTGTAGTTTTATAAGTTTTTGCGAACGTTTTGCACCAAAATAATAATCTAAATAATAAAAAATTAATTAATAAGTGTGTCTGAAACCCTTTTAGGAAAAAAAATTTAGGTAGTGGCGGGTTCCAAACCACCGAACTTTAGCGTCATACTCCAACTCCTTGCCCACTACGCTACGGCTATCAATGAGTCATTTAAACTCATACTATTGATGGCCGTCGTTAACTGATGCTAATATGGCATTTGTAGACACTAGATTATCATTTATCGCACGAAGAACGATGTGTTTTTGTTAATTCTTCAGTGCGCCATTGCTTTGAAATGACAACGTGTAAGTTAAAATAAGAAAATCATCAAATACGCAACGCAAGATGGCGTATGCCAGAGAGAGTTCTGGGGGAGGAATGTCATGTGACATCTCCGAACGGCTGGTTTTCGTTAATTCAATTGAGGGTGTCAAATCTTCGCTACTTTTGCAAATATATCTCAAACGATATGAGATATGAAAAAAACATAATAGAGCGAAGTTGTAGAGAATTTTCTCCTCTACCAATTAGGTTATTCAATTTTCGTGTCAGATGAATGGTTCGTTTGCAATTACAATTATATTACAAACGGTTTTTTTTATTACTACCGTATTTTTTTCCGAAAAATTTGAAAAAGTGAGGTTCTGGTCTCTGGCGGCCTACAATCATGTCTGTAAAATTTCGTCTTAAAAACATGGAACACGTTACGGACAGACAGATATCCCAAAATCGCCGCTATTTTTCAAATCAAAGTTCAAATGTTTGTAGAGCTTATGGGACTTAACTACGGGGTCATCAGTCCCTAAACTTACAAACTACTTATGAACTAGCTAATACTAAGGACGGCACAAATATCCATGCCCGAGGGGAGATTCGAACCCCCGACCGTAGTGGCCGTGCAGACCGTGACTGGAGCGACTCAGTCCCCTGGACCATCGCGGCCGACTCCGCTATTTTTGCAAATATCTTTGAAACGCTATCAGATATGAAAAAAAAACAACATAAGAGAGTAAAGTTGTAGCGAATCTTCTCCTCTACAAATTCGGTTATTTAATTTTCGTGTCAGATGAATAGTTAAGCCGTTATTTTCATTTAAATTTCGAACTGTCAAAAGACGATCGCTATGGCCCACTTTTAGTGTTACTACAGTAACCTTAAGTGGGCCAAAACTAAGACAGATATGAATTGGGGAGTTTTTTTGGGATTACAGCAACTTGCAGCGGTGTATCCCAAGCCAGTATGAATCAGTGCATAGTCAACGTCTTTGTTTCCAACATGATACCTTTACATGTCTTCGAAACGAAGTCTAATTTTAATATGCTAATGTTTATTAAAAGAAATATGCACCTTATGGCAAATGACATTAAGTGAAATTATATATTTTAGTCTGCTGCAAATTGTATTTTGTTGCTAAACGATTATACTAAAAATTGACATTTTTTATGTTACTGGGACACTATATCGTGGTAGGCGGCCAGGAGCGTAAACAAACGATAAAGAAACATTTCTCTTTTTATACAAGAAGACAAATCGTTTCAAACAACAAAATACTTTTTCTCCGAAGCAGATGACTCTTGCGGAGGTTTTTTTTTTTTTTTTTTTTTTTTTTACAATGGTATGTGATTATAGACATAAATTGTTTACACTGACGATCGACTGCCACTGTAGAGTGGCCGACTAATACTAGTTCTTATTTATACACTAAGCCCTATTTCAACTTACGTATCCAAAACATTTTTCTTAAATATCAGGTAAGGTAATATGTTTTTTTAATTGCTGATTTCAATAATATAACAACATAAATGTATATATTCTGAGACCGAATTCGATTTTTCGTGGCTGCACAATACTATTACGAGTTAACGGTTAACGTTAACTTGTCCTCAGAGTAACGTTTAACGTTTAACGAACTTTTGTAATAACGGATTAATGATTAACGAAGTTAACTTTTTTGATTAACAGTGCCTAGCTCTGGCTGAAGGCTTTGTCTCTAGACTAGGTGACCAGACGTCCCTATTTTACGGGATCGACTCTTATTTGGCCTAAGTGTCTCGTTGTACCGAAAAAACAAATACAGGACGTAAATTGCCTCGTATTTTACTAACCGTCCCGTATATTTTGAATTAGGTAACACTTTTTAAAAGTAATGTTAGCGTAAGCAAATGGAGAACAAATGTAGTCCTAATCAAGCAATGAAGGAAATAGGCTTCAACTCAAAGGAAATGAGGCACGATTTTTTTCATATATTTCCAATACTTCATCATTTGGGGGCGATTCTTTTAATGCAAAAAAGCATAGGGTACCCAAAACCGCTATTAAAAATTTAGTGATTAATGAATTCAATGCAAGAAGACAGCTTGCTGAAAGAGTCTGATTTCTTGGACATTTTAAGTTCATTTCACGAGGCGTTAACTGATTACATCGCGAAATGAGCTTACCCATTTCATGTGCTGACGAATTTAACTAGTATCAGCTAAAAAATTCTCTTCTATCGAAGTCCGCTCAGTAAAGAACTAAATTTACCAGAGTTTGATGAAAACATGTTGCACGAACTCACGAAAGAACCGTAAGCCCCCTGGGTGGGGGGAGGGGCTGTGCTTTCGGCGAAGAAGAATGGCCTGCACAGTTTTCGACCTGACAAGGCACAAAAAACATTTACCTTCGGGGAATCACGCTCAAATTCAATGCATTCGTTTGGATCCTTCGTACCCCAGATTCGACATACCTGTTCACTTTCACGATTTCCAGTGTATCTTACAAAATGTGTTGAAATAGATGGCCATCAACTTCGGTGCAGGCATGTCGTCGGTGAACAAGGTTCCGACGCACGTTGACAAATGTCCTCTGTGTGCTCGAATCAAATGTCAGGGAAGTACTGGAGTCTCATACCGAAGTGACTTTAGATATCCCCTTAGAATACCCCACAGGGGGCTGACGGTTCTTTCGTGAGTGCATGGGTGGCGATCAGGGGGCCTCATCCTTCTTTCCTTGCAAGAAATGAGAAATGGAGTTGTACGGCTTCAGTCTGTGGCCAGGTGGGAAGAATAACAAAGATGAAACTGGTAAGACCAAAAACTGTGAGCAGTCATTTATTTTGACTAAAACGAAGTGAACTGTTCACAATCTGTTAATGGTACGTCTGTGAACAAAAATGTAAATTTTAGATAAAACAGTCCACTCATGACGCCCTGAAATAGAAGAGGGCAAAACTCGTCTGCGTAAAATAAAGAAATTGGAGCAGGAAAACGGCCTTTGATTTCGTAAAACGAATAATTCAGTGCTTGCTGCGGAAGACAAACAAACTTGTTGAAGGATGTTCATTTAAACAAACAGCACAGTAATGTAAACTATACGCATGTTGAATTACCTTCTTTTGTGTATGTGTGTGTGTGTGTGTGTGTGTGTGTGTGTGTGTGTGGTTGGAGACTCTCTTAGCTCCCCAGATAACCGTGAAAATTGTATCCACTTAGGAAAGCTTATTCCTGACATTGCACTTTCAAACCGATGTCGGGCTGAGGTAATGCGATTCTCCACCTTATCGTACACAGATTTGATTGAAGCAGGGCGTTAGCCATTGTGGAGTTAAGTTATTTGTCGGACTGCTCTTAACCCTTGCTGGTAGCCGCCTTTTTGTGTTCGGCGGGCAGATAAGGTTGGGTTGCGCAGACTCGACGTATCTCGGCCGCGGTCTTTGCAGTAGCCGCGGTGTCTCTGGGGTTTAGCTAATGGAGGCTGGCTTTCCATTAGGCGGCCGCTGTGATAGCCGCGCGGGATAATGCGCCAGTAAGTGGACGGCCACTGAGCAGCCGCTGGCGTAGCCGGCACTCGCCGGCAGCGGGAAAAGCCGCTGTTTGCAGAGAGCTGACAGGTGCGTGACGGAGCCACGGCTCCCGCGAGCGCGCTCGTGCTGCTTCCGCTGCCTTTACTGCGCCAGCTACATCTGCAGAGGCGCAAAAGCTGTGTGCTGAAAGGCTACTTCGTGTGCCACTAAGACTTCCCCAGCCGCGGTGGAGCGGCCGAGCGTTCTAACGCTTATTGCTACGGAGCTATCTTCTCTTTCTCTACTTTTATTGCATTTCGTTATTAAATTCATTCTAATTTTATTTGGTTTTCGTTTTTCAATTTCAAAGATAATAGATTTGGACGAATTCTGCGATTACTTACAGGAGTAGTCGTTCGGTTCATTCTAAGCCCAGTTAACGACTTCTTACCTATCTTGGATTGAGTCTTGCACTGCTTTCTGATGTCTGAGGCTGTATGTATGTCATGATAGATTTGTTCCACCTGCAGAGCCACCGTTTTAAGGTACAAAATATTACAGATCAATTGTTGCGCGTAATACAAGGTGGAATCCCCACAACGTGGAACTCACGGAAGATTTAGAGAAAGTTCCGAGAAGAACAGCTCGTTTTGTACTATCGCTATATAGTCGAAAGAGTGTCGCGGAAATGACGCACGAGTTCGGGTTGAAGTCGTTAGGAGAAAGGCGTTATTCGTAGCGGCGAGATTCATATGAGAAACTTCTTTCACCACCTTTCTCTACCGAAAGCGACTTGTTGGCACCTACCTTCATAGGGAGACTTGATCATCGTAATAAGACAAATAAGATCGAAAACGGAAAGATCTATGTTCCTTTCTCCTGCGCGCTATTATAAAATGTTCAAATGTTTGTAAATCTATCGGACCAAACTGCGTGGTCATCAGTCCGTAGCTTACAAACAAACTAAGGTAAACTAACCTAAGGACAACACACACACACACACACCCATGCCCCAGGGAGGAGCCGGCCGCGGTGGCCGAGGGGACTGAGGCGCTCCAGTCACGGTCTGCACGGCCACTACGGTCGGGGGTTCGAATCCCCCCTCGGGCATGGATATTTGTGCCGTCCTAGTTCGTAAGTAGTTCATAAGTAGTTTGTAAGTGTAGGGACTGATAACCCCGTAGTTAAGTCCCATAAGCTGTACAAACACACACACCCAGGGAGGACTCGAACTTCCGCGCTATTATAGAATGGAAACATAAAGAAAAATCACAAAAACTTTTCGATTAAAACGCTGCCACGCACTTCGATGTGAATTGTAGAGTATTGATGTATATATAGATCTAGATCGTTCAGACCAGACGAGATGGAACTGAGATATCCGCATGCTTTCAGTCTTACACTCCACTGTAGCACGAGACTAGCTGGCCAACTATACTACTGGAAGATGCAGGGGTGACATTAAGCACATGAAGGGAGGCAGATGGTCCATTTTTGTATTCACCAAGTGCACAGTTGTCACAATGTCTTGCACTTGTAAGCACCACAGATGAGATGGAAACTCAGGAAAATTCCCCCATAAACACAGGCCTGAAACCAGGAAGAATGTGTACCGATCTGTGAAAAAAGAAGCAAAACAGTTACTCAAAGTCCAAACTCAAAATATGCAGCGTGGAGCGAACCGGAAAAGCCACGGCGCAGGGGTTCTATGGTGGCCGTATTAGGCAGCAAAGAGGGAGAAAAAAAAATGCGTGGTCATCAGTCCGTAGCTTACGAACTACTTAAACCTAGGTAAACTAACCTAAGGACAAACACACACACCCATGCCCCAGGGAGGACTAACCTCCACGGCGAGCAACCGCGCGCTCCGCAGCGAGGCGCTTTAGACCGCTCAGTTACTCCACCGCGGCAAATGCGGGAGAGCCCGTTTTCAGACCTGCTTAACTTTTTTTAGAACATTTAGAATTTTATGTCCGGTCATTGACTTGTCTGTTCGCTGCATTAAATTTTTGGTCTGTGTCGTGGTGTAATGTCCGTTTACTACAGAGTTGCGTGGGGAAAGGACCTATAATTTCTTCTACACAAGTTTCCCACTTAGTTAATGTATACATCCGTATTCTGAGTATGAGGTCCGCCTGACATGGAAAACACTATTTTACTTCACTCCCAAACATGTTTCGGCTTCTCTGTGCTATCATCAATGGATTTTTCATTTATTTACTGCTGTTAAAAATAAAATAGACTGATTTTAGTACTATACTATGTGTAAATTTAGGCATAAAAAGTCGTATGTCTTGTTTTGGTTTTTAGCTTGTTTGTACATTCTGTGCTCATATAGAATGTTTTCTACATAATTACATTCTGGTAACGTTGTTATCTGCAACCAAAAAATGTGTTTGAATCTTGTGAGGATTTTAAAGATGCTACTTCTAGTGTGAAATCACAAATTTGGTAAGTGGGGATATTCCGATCGTCAAAAAATTAGCGTTTTGCATATCAGGCGGATCTCATACCCAGAATTTTCACTGCAAACACGCAATCATAAGAGCTACAAATCGAAAAAATTATCAATACATCCATGTTTAGGATAAGGGACTGTAAGCTGGCATGTAATACCAACGACATAATTACATTTTATACAAGTAACACATGTTATGAGTCTTGAATTCCGTTTTGGAGGTTTTGACGTTTGAATTCTTTTTTTCATTTACACATAGCTCCTCCCTCCCCCCAACCGTTTATTTGCTACTGCAGTTCTCTGAGAGATCTATCGGGCGTATCCCCTGCTGTTGCTATTAATCACGTTTACTTGCGACAGGAATATAACCTTCCCATACAATTGATATTCCTTAACCAATGTATGCTATGACAACAGCCAATACTAAAGAACGATTATAGGCATGTCAATGAGCGTACAAACAGTCCGTAATTATGTATACACAAAAAACGAGGGAGATTAAAACACAGGACCTCTCTCTTCTCAGTCCGTGCCCACATAAATAGCTCAATGTTGCACACCTTTAACCTAGACCGTTCACTCTTCCTGTTTTGCTTCTCTTTTCACAGCTCCTTTCCGTTCTCATAGCTGATCTGTGCTCTGCTTTTTCACATGCTGTCTACTGTCCAACTCAACACTAAATCTGACGCGGGTGCCATTGCGAGTTTTCCTTGTAAGTTATAAATGTGAGGAAATTTCTTTTGCCTCCGCTGACACGAAAACCTACAGGTACCCCTAATTAGTACGCTGGGAGATCGCAAGCAGAACATGTTGCAACAGGACTGACACCACCTAGGAAATTAGATGACGTCGAACGCAAACACACTCGACACTTCAGGAGTCACTTTTTCTATTTAAAAAAAAAAAAAAAAAAAAAAAAAAAAAAAAAAAAAAAAAAAAAAAAAGGAAAGAAAGAAAGCCGTGGCTCATGCCAAGTGCAGGTCTTTGTAGCTTCGATGCTCTGTAGCGTCTTTGATGACGACATTGCTTCCTGGTCTAATTTTGTTCCTTAAGACACTCACAACAACCTTATATCTCTGTGGGTGTTGTTACCCTATTCACTATGTCAAGAAAAAGTTAAAACACGTTTCTGCTCTTTCCTTCCCTCTGGAGCCTTTCTGTACGTCACCATTTGGTCAGATATCAAATACTTCTCTTATGATAGTGAGCACCTTCCAATGAATCCAAAATCTCAGCCGGCCGCGGTGTGCGAGGGAACTAAGGCGCTCCAGTCACGGTCTCCACGGCCACTACGGTCGGGGGTTCGAATCCGCCCTCGGGCATGGATATTTGTGCCGTCCTAGTTCGTAAGTAGTTCATAAGTAGTTTGTAAGTTTAGGGACTGATGACCCCGTAGTTAAGTCCCATAGACTATACAAACATTTGAACATTTTAAACAAAATCTCAGCCTTTCTGTACGTCACCATTTGGTCAGATATCAAATACTTCTCTTATGATACTGAGCACCTTCCAATGAATCCAAAATCTCATATACTGCAATAAAATAAAGTAGAAGGAAATACAGATGATCTGAGTGAAAGACGTCATCACTTGCTGAAAGTCTACGGCAGGCTAACGTAAGGATACATGCTGGTCACTATGTTTCTCCTAGCTTACCACAGAAATAAGGATGGGCAACAGGAAATTCGTTTCTGTAAACACAAGCATAAAGAAGTAACCACGGCACCATTCCATTCCGTTTGAAGACGTTTAGACTTTTAAAATGAAATGTTACCAGTGACTTGTGAATACACCTACCATTTACCTATTTCCACAACATATGGGAAAGTATTCAGGACCGATATCTAGAACACGTAGCGCGTTAGACCTCCTGTTATTATCGTTACTCAGACCTGTAGGGAAATTATTCCGAAAAATGTCTATCGTCTTGGTGGGTCCAGCTCTGTTTTTGTAAGGCTACATCATGTTACTTGCCCCCTTCTCTGTCTGTCTGTCTCTCTCTCTCTCTCTCTCTCTCTCTCTCTCTCTCTCTCTCTCTGTGTGTGTGTGTGTGTGTGTGTGTGTGTGTGTATGTGTGACAGAGAGAGAGAGATCCAAATGTGAAATGAGAGCGCCAGTTCGGCGACCGCGTTATACTCGCAACAGAATGGAAACGTTTGCTGTGGCAGTTGCGGTAGCGTCATTAAAGTTAACTGCATGGAAAGATCCTCTTCGATGGTCAGTGCCTGCAGTAGAAGTACAAATTAACTGACCGAAATGGAGCTTGCGTGGATCAGCTGCGGAAGGCAGCCCGTGTTTCGTACAAGTCAGCTTGTCTTCAGCGGTAGAGATCACACGTGAGTTCTGTATACTTCCTTCAAACTCACCGGCAGACTTAACGACACAGTCATCAAACTCGCCGCCTCCATACGCTCCGGACACTCGACTCGTTCCTCTTATTCGTCCTTATATTCCGTAAGATGTATCGCAGACAATTCCGAAGAAGAAAAGTGTGCGGAGGGAAAAATCTCTATGGACAAAAATGGAGGTAGGTAGATGAAGAGGAAATGAACTCAAAATGGGAAGGGAAGTGGAGACGGATAGAGAGAAGATGGAAGAGAAGTTGAATACTAGGACAACAGTGGGTTTTCAGATAATTATCATTATAATAAAGTCGATATGTTTTAAATGTTCCGTGCCTCAATGGTAAATTACCATCTTAAATTGTTCCTAAAATTTTAAACTGTCACTTACCACAACTTCCACGTGTGGCAAAATTACTGTAAAAAATGGCGACCTGTATTGTGCTTCAGTGTCCACTCTAACTAATCCCCCTATAACTGGCTGGACGACTCTTATAACACGGCTGAAGTAAGGTAACAGCAAATTACCTGCAGATGTGACGTCCATAGCAGACCTGCGCTCAAGCCAACCTTCGAATCGAGGACAGCTTTGTGCTTAAGTGCAGTACATTTGAAGAATATTCTTCTCTGACTAGTCCTTGTGAAACTTCTCTCGATTAAAGAAAAAGCTCTTATAAGAAAAGTATGATTCAGCAGAAAGACTTGGCGTAATTTCTGCATCTACATCTGTGGCACTACCTACTATGCCCTGTCAGCAGGAAACGAAAACTGTTGTATCAATCCTGAGAAGTGGTTTTCGGACAGGTTCTTACTTTTTGCTGGACTTAGCCGGGAACATGGGATACTTGAGTCACTTTGTGACCTTCAAACAAGTTCAGAAAGCCGAACTGTTTATATATTTCCACACAATGATCGCGTCGAGACGTCATCAAACCGCTTCGTAAGATAGCAGAATCTCGCCGATGTTCGCTATGGAGCTAGTAGTGTCTAAGAATCGATCTGTTCACCTTATTTAGCACAATGGCCACATGCCAATTTATCCGTGATTCTCAGACGACAATTGCTCTTCTGATGCAATGTGTAGTGTCCGTGAATTTAACCAATGTCCATTTGTAAAGGATAAGGACATAGTGGTGACTATAGTTGTCGATAATACAAGAAATTTATTTGTAGCTTTGAATGTGATTAAGATTAGTTTTATAAACTGTTGGTAACATAAGAAAAACTCTATCGGAAATCGAACCCGGATTTCCAGCTTTTCGCGAGAGTTCGCCTCCACGATTAGGCTATGCGTACACGCCACCCACACCCAACTCCTACAAGCTGCACTTAGTATACTGTTGCCCAATAGTGCTGGCACAGTGCCTGTTATAACCACACAGGGAGACACATTTATTTATCGCAGGCCTTGTTTTGGCCTGGAATACAATTTACAGGGTCCGTGTTTTTGCATGCATTCAAGCAAGGCCTGCTGCAGTAAATCACAGCAGCCGCGGCAATATTAGGCTGTGTGTAGTATATGGAAGTTTGTATCCACACGGGAGGTGTTCGCGGACAGTCTAATGTCTTGCTAGTGCAGTAGCTTAGCGCTTGCCGTCGCAGGACTGGCCGTCCTCTGGAATAAAAGCCAAGATTTCATAGATCAACAACGGACAAAGTCGATCCCACGTCCACAAGGAATCGAACTGTTCAGTTGATTGGTTAATTATGTAAAAACGAGCCAAGATCGCTAATAATATTTATTAAGATCACCGGTTTCGGCAGATGTCATAATCGGATCTTACATTTATACTTAGCGCATGTAAAACAAATTTCCGGTGGTAATAAAAGAAAATAAAATCTGTTACCGCGACCGTTCGCTAGTAGTGGAAAATTCTGGTTAGCGTCCCGCTGATGATGGGCAACAGATTTGGAGTGCTCCGCCTGTGAGAAATCAAATACCTCCCTTGAAATGTTCCCATTTTCGTGCAGGTTTCTTGCTGGTTTAAACACTGTATCACTTCCATACCTTCTTAGTATTCTGCTGGTCCGATCTCTGAGCACTTTTACAAATGGGTCTTTTTATAACTAGATAGTCCAGATTTTTAAAATGTAGTGCCGCATTTCTCTCTTCATCAGAATAACCGTTTTTATTTAAAATGCTTCTTAAATGTTAGATATCTACTCGAAGTTCTTATAGCCTAGTCCGCAAATGTCTTAATGGGATATGTAATTTTTGCCGAGGTATCTACCCGTATGAGTGAGCTTTCTGTAGATTTTGTGCACTTTAGTTTCGTGAGGTTCTCCAAGGACTTGTGAAATCAAAAATAAAATTTGACTTCCTTTCTCTCTTTTTATTTATTTATACATTTTCCATGATAAATATAGTAAACCTAGTGCGATTGAACAAACAACTCGACTTACTGAGTTTCTGACTGAAACTGTTCAAATGTATGCTAAGCTATGGGATCAAACTGCAGTGGCCATCACACCCTAGACTTACAAATTACTTAAACTGACTTATGCTAAGGACAACACTAACACCCATGCCCGAGGTAGGTTATGAACCCCCGACGGGGAGCAGTCGTACGCTCCGCAACAAGGCGCCTTAGAACACACGGCCACTCCTGCATGAGGTCTCAAGCCTTATAAGGCTAAACTTCAATAACCATGGATGTCTGTAGTTAAACGAGGGAAACGACGGCAATCTGCCTTTCCAGGAATTAACTTTCAATTACATACAGAACAATCACTTGTTGTGTAAAGAATAAAACTCGATTGCGTGGTCGACATGGGTCTGACAGGTCTACAGGATTCTGTCTCTGAGCAACTCTGCAGTTAACTAACGAGTAAGACAGTGTGATTCCAGCTTACCGCGTTCATAACGAGCCATTTATCATCAAGATCGCTTTACTTAGTGATTGATGTCAAATATGTGAACGCTTTGGAATGAAATATTAACGAATAATTTGTGTCGGAGTTTCACCCCTGTCTCCCGATTCCTCGGCAGTGTGCCGTTTTCTCTCTGAGAGTCTACTCTCTGCTCGGCCATTTACACAGGAGAAACGCAGCGTGACGCCTTAAGATGTTTAGTCTTCCTGAAGCAGGGAAAGCTGACACCAGCTCGCTTGTAGGCGCACTAAACCACTCAGGCGAGGAAAACAAAACATCTCACTAGCTTCCCGGGTCTCTTACCCCTATCCAACGCAATCTCAGATCGAATGACCGCGAACTTTTTACATACACGAAGGCGATTCGGTAAGTACGTCCAGTTGTTTCAGAAAACAAACATACCAGTGTACAGTGGACCCTTTCAGGCATTATTCAATCCCATTTTCATACACATTCAAACATTCGCCATACTGTCTCAGAAGCTTCTAATTCCTTCCTGCGGAAAACTCACCTTTGTGTGTAGCCACCCACTGGCGCCCTGCTTGCTCTGAGCGTTCATAAATGGCGAAACGGTCATTCCGTTCGACATTTCTCCCCACTTTTGCTACAATATCATCATTTACAACGGACTGTGGACCACTTAGTTCTTTATCAAGGACTTTAGTGCCTCCATCGCTAAATACATGACTGCAACCTCCAACGACACTGTAGTAATATTTCCAGACGCTTGAGTAATCTCATTATGAATTGCTGTTCTTGTCATCTGTTGTGCTCATATAAAACTATTATTCCACGTACCACATATTTGCCGGGCTCCTCTATTGTCGTACACAATTTGAACACCATTATTGATGACAGAAACATGTACTGCATTAACAAATTTTTTTGATAAGTAACTGGGCACATTTGGAAAACAGATCTTGAGACAATTTTCTGGGCCAACGGAAGAAAATGTTGCCTGGAGCAGAAGATTTATCTATGAGCTACACCGGGCTGAATCGGCTAGAACTTGCACCGCTTCCATTTCGTGGACGGTTCCGGATACCGAAAAGAGCTTTCCGGCAAAAATCATACTGTGCTAAGGGGAACATGCTTTGGCATGCGATAGCTGGTCATAACTGATTAACGATTGGGATATTAAAGCAAGTGTTTCTTAAATATAAGTGTATAACCTTATACTTCATAACTGATTTCAGTAGCTCTTGGAACGACAATTACGTTAATGTATGTAGAGCTAGTTAATACTAACGATGAAACATTTAGCACAAAAAAGGTCAGAAATATGTACTAAAACTGGAAAGCATGGCCCGGCGTCGGCAACTGCCGTGCAAACACCGGTTAGCAAAAATGTCGCGTGAGACATCGTTGTTAGATTGCATCACGATAGGTCTACGCAATCCAAACAAAACCTCACTTCCTGTACGGCAGCCGGCCGCGGTGGCCAAGCTGTCTGCGGCGTCCCAGTCACAGTCTGCACGGCCACTACGGTCGAGGGTTCGAATCCCCCCTCGGGCATGGATATTTGTGCCGTCCTTAGCATTACCTAGTTCATAAGTAGTTTGTAAGTTTAGGGACTGATGACCCAGTCCCATAAGCTTTAGAAACATTTGAACATTTGAACCTATACGACATAGATACAGAATCACCGATGGCTTTCGTTTATGGTACTACAGTACCTGCTATCTTCTGGTGGATTGGTTGGGTCGAAGGAAAACTAAGCTAATGTAGGGGATATTTGAAGGCTCTTCTGGAAAATCGTTTCACTCTGTATTTTTCTTTCTTAAATCTTACCGTTGCTGCTTAATTATCAAAGTCGAAACAGAAACGTCGGTGTTCATCTCTGTATAGAAAAATAAACTGTTGTGCGTTAGTCTCGCTAAAACTCGGAAATGGCTTGACCAATTTCAGTTATTCTCTTTTTGTTATGTTCGCTTTAATACAAGGGTGTTTTTTTATAATAATAATGAAAGAAGAACAGCTGAAAATTTTAAAAAATCTAAATTGTTAATTTTGTATAGGCATCGCCACTTCGAATTAGATTCGTATTTTATACGCTTCCACACTGTGAATCTGATTGCGATAAAATTTTAAACTCTTTACTTCAAAACAAGATAAACTGCACTATCAACTTAAAATTTTGTATGTTATGTGGGGGGGGGGGGGGGTACTTTACTTACAGACTTCGACAAAATGTACAGTTTTATTCCGATCTTCATAAAATTTTGCACACTTGACCTTCAAAACAAGATGAAGGTCACTCACTACCTACATAAGATTTCATATGATGCATAGGATGGGGTACTTCAAACAATAAAAGCACCACTGTCTCTAAAAGGTTTTATAAGGTGCATAGTTGAGGATGAGGGTATCTTACAACACACAGCGATACAAATTTCAAGTTTTATTCCGATCTTGATGAAATTCACTGGAGGAGATGGACAGAGTGAGGGGACGAGATGGGTTGAGATAGGAGTGGGAGATGTATAGAGGGACAGACGGAGTACTAAGTCAAAACTGGAATAAATAAACAACCGGGTCTTCCCGGGTTTTCAGCTAGTACTACTTAAGGATAAACGACAATATCCACGGAATAAAACAAACTACTGTATTAACTTTCTTATAGTTGTTGAAAACTGCCTCACACGCTAGAATTCTTCTTAAAGTTAAAACACCTGCTTTCCAACGATTCTGGTTGGCAATTCTTACAGTTCTATATTTTTATTTTTATTGCGAAAATTTCAGTGTCAATATTAGCAAGACCTTTGTTACTGTAATTTTCTTTCTAAGAGCTACTGACTGCAGTTATCAAAAGTATACGGATCCATTCTATACAAAAGAATAGTTGCTTCAATACGTAGATCCCTACAGGAGTACGTCACTTTATCGCATAAAGTAAGTGCCCCATCATTTGCAGGAAACCTCATTTCAATACCTGTAGCCGTTCATGAAACAAAAGGGAAGCAAGATTTAGGTGACTCACTCTCAATAATGAATGAGACTGAGTATTCCTTGCTATCTGCGTTTGGTGGGACGTGACCATTTGCATGCACTTAAAAATAATATAAATGTCTTGGCCACACTTAGCATTTTATTTATGCCTTGCGCGTTTCCACTTTTCGCAAGCAAATCGTTGTTAAAAAAGTTCTCCTTAAAATTTGTGTCTCAGACACGAGACATTATACATTCGTTTTATACAAGGCGCGTCTAAAAACTTTGGTGAATGGTCTCAAAAAAAAAAAAAAAAAAAAAAAAAAAAAAAAAAAAAAAAAAAGGATTCTGGCCTTCAAAGTAATCGCTGTTGGCTACAATACCCTTCTGACATTTGTTGTACAGCTGTTGGAAACTGTCATAGCTCGAAGCACTGACGTCACACGTTGTTGGATCTCCGTAACCGTTGCGAAGTCTGTGCTGCAACTCTTCTGCTGTCATTCCCAAAGACAGCCACCGATACCGATCATTAGCAAGCATCCGTTGCAGTCGTTCGATGTTGTCCGGATCTGTGATTGCGGACGGTCCATCCGAACGTCATTCATTCTCAACAACTTCCCTTCCGTCTACAAATTGTTTAAACCACTCTAACACACACTTTTTACTCACTGCTTCATCACCATACACTAGGTCTCCGCCGTCGTTTTGCCTAATCTGAAACAAAACTTGAGGTTAACGCTTTGGCCCATTTTGTGCTCCATGTTGCAATGACACGAGTTCTCACAATGACCCTGTTAGCTGGGTCGCAGCGCGTACTACCGCTGCACCACTGTGCTTTGCACGAAAGGGGGCGCTTGTTGACATATCCCTCAATGTGTATGCGCGGGACCTCATCCTCGACAGCGCGGTTTGTAAAATATGGGACCCTTCACCGAACTATTCAGACGCATCTTGCATATAATGACGTATGTCAGTGATACAAATAATTTTAAAGGGGAATTTTTTACCAAAGCTTTGCCTTCGAAAAAAGTCGGAACGCGTAAGACATAAATAAAGTGGTAAGTGTGGTCAAGACATTTATATTATTTTTTAGATTAAGAAGAAATTCGGTGCGGTGCGCGAATGAACCAAGATCGTTGCATGACCAAAATTAAGGTGGAAAGAGGGTGTCAGTAGGACGTAAGGAATGTTGGAATTGAAAGAGTTAGGCAATAAAAAGCGAGGAATGGAATAATTTTCGCCGCGCGGAAGTAGCCGAACGGTCTGGAACGCCTTGTTACGGATCGTGCGGCCTCCCGCGGCGGGGGTTCAAATCGGGCATGTTCAAAATGTTCAGATGTTTATTAAGCTTAAGGGAGTTAACTGCGGAGTCATCAGTCCCTAAACTTACAAACTACTCATGAACTACCTTATACTAAAGACGACATAAACATCCATGCCGGAGGGGGGTTTCGAACCCGGGGAGCGGCGACCAGTAAGACCAGGGGCTGATGACCAACGTAATATGGTCCCAAAGGATTACAAACATTTGAATCTGAATAATTTTCTACAGAAGACCGAGGTTGACAAAGGCTTGTCGAGTCGATGTCGATGGTGGTAGTGACGATGTTTTGACGAGTATATACCTCGGTCCCAGAACTACATGGCTATTCTGTAAATCACGCGAAGGGTCTGGCAGAGGGGTTTGATCCAGACTGTTAGATTCAGGGTATAATTTGCTGGGCAGCACTGGTTCGCGGCCAGTGGTGACTGTAGTGAAGGGAGACGGCCGTTGCCTTTATGTGGGGCATTTCCGCTGCAGCCCCAGGTGGGCGGCTGGAGACTTTCGCTAAAACATAAACTTGTTCCACTGCGCGGCGACAGCAGGCTGCATTAACCTAATGCACTTATTCCACGCAAAGCCCTTTTTACGACTCCGACGTTAAAAAGCGACAGAGCCTCTGGCATGCGTAATAGCAGGCGAACTTCGGGAGGCGAGAGAAGAGGCGGAGTGGAGTGTGTAATGTAATGTGGCAACACGACGATGGCTATCTAGCGTCCGCGCCGGCGACTAGTCGTGGCTCACATCGCGGACGGCAGATCGGCGGACAGATAGCGGACGGGAGCAGCGCAGCCGCCATGTTAATTGCCAGATACGCTGTGGCGACCACTCCCGGGATGTGGCCGTGTATCGCCATCTGCATCTGAAGCGCGGCCAGAGGGCGCCTTCTGCGCTCCCTGTATCAGCGCTCCCTGCCGTACCATTCGCGGGCTGGGCGTGTGGGATAGTTGTTCTTACATCTCTGTGCGAGTTTTTTTGGCTAGAATCGATGATCAGAGTTACTCCAATGGCGCTCTTGCCAGTATGCGACTAAAAACTTACAAATATTACGCCTGTGTAAGGTGTTGGTTGTTCACAGTGTTAGTTTCATTTTGCTCAGGATGGATGCGGCATGCTAAGCGATGTTATTTCCAAGCGCTGTGTTTCTTTACCACTGGACTTGCCAGCACGCCCCACAAATACAAAATACCTGTTATTAGTTAGACTGAAAGATCTAAAACTGGACAAGATACGGCGCTCGACTTTGCACCAACTACGTGACAACCGATGACCTGCAATCGAAAGAAGTGTCGATAGTCACAGATAGTTGCATAGTCGTCAGCACGTGACATGTGGTAGCGCCCTCTATGTGCTCCACATAAGCGGCAGCTTCAGCGCCTAGCAGCCAGTCGTCGACTCACATCACAAGATGTTGTTCGCAGTTGACAACGAAACTACAGGGGGAAGTAGTTTCACTGACCGACCACGGCAATTTAACACGTAAATTTTAATTGAGGACAACGAACTTTAGTTTGTTTAATAACCATCGCGTAGGTCACTGGCGCAAATAACTGATTGACAGCGTCCCTTATGCCTTATACCTAGGAGCTACAATTACGAACAACTTTGACTGAAGAGAACACATAGAAAATATTGCGGGGAAGGCGAACCAAAGGTTACATTTCCACGGCAGAACGCTTCGAAGATGCACCAGCTCCACCAAAGAGACTGCCTCCATCACACTTGTGCGTCCTCTCCTGGAGTACTGTTGCCCCTTGTAGAACCCTCACCATGTGGGACTGACAGAAGATATTGAGAAGGTTCAGAGAAGGGCAGCTCGTTTTGTTTTATCACGTTACGGGGGGGGGGGGGGAAAGCGTCAAGGAAATGTTGCACAATTTGGGGTGGAAATCATTAAAAGAAAGACGGTATTCATTGCGGCGTGATCTGTTTGCGAAGTTTCAATCACCGACTTTTACTTCTGAATATGAAAATATAGCACCCACCTACTTAGGGAAACATGACCGTCCCAATAAAAATCAGATCGAAAACGGAACGATTTAGGTGTTCTTTCTTCCCGCGCGCTTTTAGAGAATGAACGGTAGAGAAAAGTTATGAAAGTGGTTAATGAACCGTCTGCCAGGCACTTAATGTGATTTGCAGAGTATCTATGTAGATGTAGAACACCAGAGCTGGATATAGGCGAGGCAAACCATGGTATCTGCCCACGGCGCCACTCGGCGAGGGGCGCCAAGTGATCACCAGCTAATCCCACTGCTGTCATATATAGCACACTTTACATTTTCATGTAGCTCTATGACTTTTGCAAATATATCGGACAACAATAATAAAAACAGGAATAATACAATATATCGATGGTGTTGAACTGCAACCTCGTATGTCAGTTTGTTCACGTAGGAACATCGTTGACAATTTTTATTTAATTTGTGGCTTCAAAATTATTTTCCATTAGGTTTTCATGGAATATTTTATAAATGAAATAATTTATAGTTATTTTTTTTATTTCCTATCGACATAACTTTACGGTAATAATGCTTATTTCACTCTCCTGTAAAACTGGAATTTTTTTACATACGAGGTTGCTGTTCAACACCATCGATATATTATTTATATTTTTATTATTTTTTGTCGAAAATATTTCCTAATTCGGGCCAAGAAACAAACTAGTGCGAGTTTTCTTTAAATAATTTCTTTTACTTTTTGACCTATTTGGAAGACATTTTCTAAGAAATTCAATTACGGTAAAAATTCATATTTGGGGTGCGCGTTCGGTAATAACGATACCAATCCCAATAGTCATGAATCACAATTACCAATTACGATTCGTGATTTTTTTATTATTATTTATTTCTTTGTAACAAAATCGCACTGGTGGTTTTACGGCCCACTTTTATTATGTCATCCATATTTTAATTATATTTTCCGTTAAAATACTATAACCCGTGTTGCCGTGGTAGTTTGTCGTCTTTTTCATGCTTATTATCTTTGCCTGTACTGGTTTACGTAAAATGAAGTGACAGCGTCAAATCGCCGTTATTTTTGTAAATATCTCTGAAACGGCGCGAAATATGGAAAAACCGTATTAAAGTTGTAGAGAATTTTCTCCTCTACAAATAATTTTATTCAATCTTCGTCTCAAATGAACTGTTAAGGAGTTACTTGCAATTAACTTTTTAATGTTATCGGTACTAACTGTTTTTTTTTTTTTCGATACATTCGCAAAAAAGAGGTTCTGCTCGTTGGCGGGCAACAATTACGGCTGTAAAGTTTGGTACCGATCGGTTGAACTGCACAACCAAAAATTTGCTTACCCTTACAGACAGATAACGCCAAATCGTCGTTATTTTTTGAAATATCTCTGAAACGGCGCAAGATATAGAGAAAAAGTAAGAGAGCAAAGCTGTAGAAACTTTTTTTTTCTCTCTACAAACACGTTTATTTAATTTTCGTTTCAGATGAAAGCTTAATCCTGCGTTACTAACATCTTGTCTTAACGCTCGCTACTAACACCGATCTTTTAGGGGGTTTTGAACTTTTGTTAGTAACATCCGTCAATTCGTAAGTGTGATTCCAAGTCAACAATCTACCCGTGTACACTCGTTCATTAATTGTACCTCAAAACGTCACAGCTCACTGACAATTTGAATGTAGCCGTCATTTTGACGAATGTTACTAAGCTAGGGATAAGGTGTCATCTGCAATTAAATTTAGTTATTCAAGGGCCTTCGCAAGCGGCCCACTTTAACCTTCAGTGTCGCTGAGGAGCGATGAAGACGGAGCTAAAGCCAGTGGCGCCTAGCTGGATGATGGGGGGGGGGGGGGGGTGGATGGAGGGCGCCAAATGCAAGTTTGTATCCCGGTTGGGAAATGTCGTGGATGCGGTACAACCTATAAACAAGCAGAAGTAGCGTAATATGTCGACAACTGCTTATAGCAAGCAGTATGTCTGAAAGGGTTCGATGGAACTGCTGGACAGCAGCACAACGATATCACAATTCCTCTACATCTACATGGAATACTCTGCAAATCACATTTAAGTGCCTGGTACAGGGTTAATCGAACCACCATTATACTATTTATCTCCCATTCCATTCTGAAAAGCGCACGGGAAGAAAGAACACCTGAATCTCTCCGTTCGAGCTCTGATTTCTCGTATTTTATTCTGATGATCATTTCTATCTATGTAAGTGGGAGTCAACAATATATTTTTGCATTCGGAGGAGAATGTTGGCAATTTGAGTTTCGTAAGTAGCCCACGCCGCAGCGATAAGCGCCGTTGTTGTAATCATTCCCATCCCAGATCTTGTATCATTTCCGTAACGCTGTCTCCCCTGTATCGTGACAATACGAAACGAGCTGCCCTTCTTTGGTCTCTTTCGAAGTCCTCCGTCAAACCTACCTGATAACGATCCCACACTGGGCAGCAATAATCCGAAAAAGGATGGACAATCGTAGTGTGTGCAGTTTCTTTAGTTGTTCTGTTGGATCATTTAAGTGTAGTGCCAATAAACGCAGTATCTGGTTCACCTTCCCCACAACATTATCTATGTGTTCTTTCCAATTTAAGTCTGAAGTAATAGTAATTACTAGGTATTTTGCGGAGTTTACGGCCTTCACTTTTGATTGATTTATCTTGTAAACAAAGTTTAACGGATTTCTTTTCGTAATCATGTGAGCGACTTCACACTTCTCATTATTTAGAGTCAATTGACAATTATTACACCATACTGATATCTTATTTAGATCGTTCTGCAGTTGGTTTTGATCTTCAGATGATTTTACTAGACGGCAAATGACGACGTCATCTGCAAACAACCTAAGAGAGCTACTTAGATTTTCCCTTAAATCGTTTATGTAAATAAGGAACAGCAGAGGACCAATAACAGTACCCTGTGGAACGCCCGATATCACCTCTGTTTTAATCCTCCGTTCAATGTGCGTGTTGTGATGAACGCATGTGAGAAATCAATGAATTTGGAAGCTGCGCAACAATACCGTCGAGGAGAGTACACTGAGTTAGCAAACGCCGTGGCATGCATGGCGCACATGTGCTGTTCGCGCACCACGCTGCCCTGTTATTGCCAGCTGCAGTTCTGTACGCGGCCTTGTGAGACGTGGCTGTGAGACTGATTTGTGTAACACGCACCGTCGGCGTGAACTGACGCCGCACTAACGGCGTACTGAAGCCAGACGGATGAGAATTACTATTTCGGCAGTGATACACAAGTTCAACCTTGTCCAGAGTGTATCGAGTAGTTGGATGAAGAAATCACAGTACACAACAGACGCAAACCCTCGATGCCCTTAGCCGGCGGCATCTGAGACGGATCGTTAACAGTGAAAAGGCCAACAGTGTAACAAGTCAAGGCTCATTCAGCACAGGACGTGCTACACACGTCTCCTAGTACAAAATACGTAGTAACGTGGGTTCTACAGGGAATGGTAGCAAGCGATGCGCACTAGTGTTAATGTCATCGAGACAAAGATTTCGGTATATGACCAATCACAATGGCGGAACATTATATGGGCTGACGAATCATGTTCTCAACTGCACCATGCCGATGGGGCACGCCGTGTTTGGCGTTGAGCACGTGAAACTGTGGAGGCCGCCTGCCTATACGGTGAGGTCCAGACCGCTTGTGTCTCTGTCATCGCCTGGAGTGTGTTTTCCTCGTAAGTAATGGCGCCGCTAGTTGTGGGATGCACTTTTTAATTGGTCCCCGTTATATTGATCCGCTCTGGGATCATCTCCACCAACATCCAGACGGTTCTGCGGTGTATGAGGATCATGACGCGTCGCTATCTCTCACGCAACGCCTCTGGATACTGGAGGGAAGATCGAAATACTGAGATGGTTACCCGGTGCCCAAACTCCATCGAACGCATGTCGTTTACCATGGAACACAGGTTTCGCGACATGGATCCTCGACCCACGAGCAACCCAGTAATGGCTGCCACTCAGCAAACGATTTAGCGTCCAGAGTTGAAGACACACTTTCATGGCGTCTTTCTGCAGTCCGCAGATAAAAGTAGGCTCCATGAGATATTGGGTACATGTCCCATGACATTTGCTAAGTCACTGTACATTAAAAGTCAGGACGAGATTACATGTTGGAAGTTTTCTACTGCGGCACAGATGACACGTACATCCAGTATGCGAGCGAAATGGCGCGGCAGCTGGAAACGCTGAAGAAAGGGGGACAGTACGCCTTTTGTGGGTAAAGCGTGTAAATCACGCACAGATTCAACGAAAAAATATGCAGGTTTATGGAACAAATGCAATGTTTCTTACCGTCACAGCGAAACTGTGCCAACTATTTGACCAAGGCAGCTCAGACGTGGCTGATTCTACCCGCCTCGACACGGACATCGGGGGACCGTGTAAAGGGCACCAAGAATATTATTCGCGACTGTATTGTTCAGGACATGCGCGTCTCAATAGACAGCGCTCATTCCATTGTCTGTTGGTTGAAAATTGCGCTCACGCTGGGTTCCGCAATCGCCTGCATACAATGGCGTCTCTGAACTTCCTTGAACGTTATTTACTGTGGAACACCAGACTTCCTGAGCCGCTTCATTAACGATGAGACATGGGCCCATCATTTCACACCTGCCACAAAGAATCCATTAAATGAAGGCACTCCTCATCGCCTATGCGGAAGAATTACAAAATAACTCCATCAGTGGGCAAGGTTACGCCCGTGAAGGAATCCGAAATTCTTTCATTGCGCAACGCCACAAAACACTCGAGACGTAAAAAATTAAGATAAAAATGCAATAGGCGTGGAATATCAAGCATAGACAGTCGTGCGTGACAGTGCAACCGCACTCGACGGAAACAGCAAAAGCTTCGCTTTAGCTTCTTCGATGGGATCCATCAAACATTACACATCTTATACTATGCGTTTCCATATTTTCGGCGAGCTGACGCAATACAGTATATGGCTAGAAAGAGTTTGATCAAAAATCGGTTCTCGAATGGCTATGTGAACACGGAGGTTATTTCCACTGTCGAATAATAGAACATTTGGCACAATGTTCCGACAGCTGTCTACAGAAACTTGGTATCTGTGTCACTTGTAAGTTCGTGCTGTAGTCAATATCGATTGTCTTTCCATAGCAACGTATCTCTTAGAACATCTCAACTTCCCAAGCTTGCACTATGAAAGAAGACACAGACGTGAAGTTGCTGGTTGCCAAACCTTGCTCCAAATGCACAAAGCATGTCAGCAAATAAGCACAAGTGACACTTTTGCTGATCGTCAGTCCCTGGGATGGACATGTTAGTCTCTATGTGTCCGGCTGGTCCATAAAGACATATCACAGGATGTATAGCCACACATGGAAACAGTTGCTCAACTGGACATAGTAATCCCAGTTCCAAAGAAAGGAGGGCAGACACTCGTGAAAATTGCAGAACTATGAGTTGCAAATTCTATCACGAATTATTTAAAGAAGAATGGAAAAGCTGGTAGAAGACCTCGGGGAAGACCAGTTTGGATTTAGGAGAAGTGTAGGAACACTCGAGGCAATATTCTCCATACGAATTATCTTAGAAGATAGATCAGGGAAAGGCAAACCTATATTCTAGGTTTTGTAAATTTGGAGAAAGCTTTTCACGGTGTTGACAGGAAGACACTCCTTCATATTATGAAGTCATCAGGGATAAAATATAGGGAAAGGAAGGTTATTCACAACTCATGCAAAAACCAAATATAAGTTATAAGAGTAGAGGGGAATGAAAGGGAGGAACTGCTTGCGGAGGAAGTAAGACAGGGTTGTAGCCCTCCCCAACGTTATTCAATCTGTACAATGAGCAAGCGGTGAAGGAAAGCAAGGAGAAATTTAGAGGAGGAGTTAAAATTCAGGGCAAAGAAATAAAAACTTTGCGGTTTGCCGATGACAGTGAAATTTTGTCAGAGACAGACTGTAATAAAATACACAGGCACTGAAGTTCATAATTAACACTGGATCTTTATAGATCTTTAACTAGCTGTAAACATGGCGTCTCCCGGGTATTTATTCATTTATTCAAGCGTTGGGGTAGTACTTCTCCTACCCCTTTTCTCTCTGTCCACCTTCTTTTTTTCTAATAACATATTATATTTAATAGAGAATATAAGGCTGTCTTGCATAATGCACAATATCAAAACAAAGAAAGATCGAAATACAAATGATATGTAACATTCATACAATCATTTACAACATCGCTATAAACATAATTTCTTGTGACTTGTCCAGGATCTAATATGAATAATTTCTTTGGTGAGCCCACCCCTGAGAAAGTGACAAACTTGTCCGTTTGAGAAATATGGACATGTCAAATTCACTCCAAGGTATTGAATAATTGCCCTTCGATTTATTAATCATAATAGAAAATGCAAGTCTAACTTGAAACTGCAGTCTCTGGAAGTTAAAAGCTAGATCTGTCGGAAATAATTGGTATTCTTTGGATGTACACTGTTTCATTCTCTTCACTTTCCTTGTAGCTCTATAGAAGTCTATTGCTTTCGCCTGTATCCGTGTGGGCCCCATAGTTCAAAGTTGTCAAGAGCAGTCAGCTTTCAGGAATTTCCTGGAATACAGTAGTGTTTTAGTGGTCAACATGTAAATGTATTAAGTATTAATACGTGGTGCATGATGTGACATGTTTCTACCCACTGCAGTGTATATGATCTCAAATTTACTGAATTATATATTCTACAATGTATAATTTTGCAGTTATGTTTTCATTTGTATAAGTGCAGTATGTCGGTAAAAACCACTGCGAACAGATTTATTGTAAATAAGTAATAGATTAAAACCTGATGCGTGAAGGGTCGGTTTTCCATGACCGTTACTGTTTATGTCCTTGTATCTCATTAACTACATGTCGTACTGTGATACAATTTCGAAATTACATTTAGCTCTGTGTGTATACTATCTGTAAAATTTCACGTGGCTACAACCAAATTTGGTTGAAGTCAGTCTAGTGGTTTAGGAGGAAATGTACAACACTGTCATTTGATGCCGCAGTTTTTCGCACATGTAATTGTTACGTCCTCATATCTCGTGAACGATGAGTTGTATGTTATCGTAGCACGGCGACCGCCCTCATGGACTGAAGCTTACGTGTGCAAAATTTCATAAAGATTGCAACAAAATTGTAGATTTGTATGCAATATGTACACACAAATACAGGGACACACTGCTTTATATATAAAGATGGCGGCCGCGGCGGAGTGGCCGAGAGCATTCAATGTTCAAATGTTTGTAAATCTATCGGACCAAACTGCGTGGTCATCAGTCAGTAGCTTATAAACTACTTAAACCTAGGTAAACTAACCTAAAGACAACACACACACCCATGCCCCAGGGAGGACTCAAACCTCCACGGCGAGCAACCACGCGCTCCACTGCGAGACGCTTTAGATCGCTCGGCTACTCCACCGCGGCGCCGAGCGCATTGAGGTTTTGTTTGTAGAGTCTATGGGACTTAACTACGGGGTCATCAGTCCCTAAACTTACAAACTACTCATGAACTAGCTAATCCTAAGGACGGCACAAATATCCATGCCCGAGAGGGGATTCGAACCCCCGACCGTAGTGGCCGTGCAGAACGTGACTGGAGCGCCTCAGTCCCCTCGGCCACCGCGGCCGGCCGCATTGAGGTGCTATGCTTCCACGCGCGAGGCCGTTCCCCGTCGGGGATTGTAAACCTCCGTCCGGCATGGATGCTTGTGCTGTCTTTAGTATAGGTTAGTTTATAAGTAGTTTGTAAGTTTAGCGACCCCACAGTTGAGTCCCATAAGCTTAACAAACATTTTAAAGATGGCGGGTGGATTAAATAACTTTTGATTTCTGTTTTCCCTGTAGTCCGGTTGTTCAGAAACACAGATATTTAACATTACGCGCACAATTTACAGTGTATAGTACAAGACGAAAACAGATATCATACAATAACGAACATTCATAGAGATATTTTACTTACAAACAACAGAGATCGACTACAGAGTTTATAAACCGTTCATCTATAAAGAAAGCACGTTTTACATGTAAACACTATTTGCCCTAACGTAAAAGCATATGTAAACTGAAACACTATTTGATTTGTTGAATATGACAAGACACAAGTTGAGACACTCTACACTAATATATATATATATATATATATATATATATATATATATATATATATATATATATATATATATATATATATATATATATGTGTGTGTGTGTGTGTGTGTGTGTGTGTGTGTGTGTGTGACATCTTCCGTAGCTTCTTTTAAACTACCGGACAAGTTTGACCAAACTTGGACACTTATTCTTTACTATAAAACAACAAACGCTGTGATGGATAAAAACATTTTGAACAGATCGTTCCGGAGGTGAGACGTCACAAACAAAGAAATGAAAAACTCCAATACCATGAGACAATGTTCCACGCCTCCTCCTAACCTAATCGACCGTTTTCAACCAGATTTACTGGAAACATTTATACCGCAAGAGCATAACCTCAGATTGATGAAAGATAGGAAACAAAATCTGGCGTGCCCTTTCAGAGGAACCATTCCGGCATCATTCTAAGGATGGGTAAAAGTCATTAGCTGTTATTAGCAGTGTGGCCGCTCCAGTCGGAATAGAAATGTGCGCTGTTTTGAAGTTTTTGAAATATTTAAACCGTGAGGCGTACTTCGAAATCGGACTCTGTGACGTTACGGATCGCGCGGCCCCCCCTCGTCGGAGGTCCGAATCCTCCCTCGGGCATGGATGTGTGTACTATCCTTAGATTATTTTAACTTACTTCAAGTAGTTTGTAAGACTAGGGACTGATGACCAACGTAGTTTGGTCCCATAGAATTACAAACAGCAACAAAGTATAGTATATGGCACACAACTTCCTCAATAAATTTTCTATCTACGACAGCTTCTTTACTCATGAACGCTTTTTGGACTTTTTTAAAAATTTTAATTCGTGGGAAAAATTACGCTGAAAGATGGAGTGCTATAACCGGCTAACTTTATGTCTAAATTCAAATGTTTATAAATCTATGAGATATAACTGCTTGGTTATTATTCCCTAGGCTTACAAACTACTTAAACTAACTTAAACTACCCTAAGGACAACACACACACCCATGCTGAGAGAGGACTCGAACGGCGCTTCAGTGCGCACGGCTATTCCGCCGTGGCAATTTTATGTCCATTCACTAACTGTATTTCTGGTTTATATGTGAATAAAGAATATGCATACACGACAATCTTCCTCCGCCTGTCAAAAATATCACATCTTAATTGGGGCCTATTTACTTCTGATACATACCACACAATCTTGAGAACTGTAAACCCAAGCAGAACTTCCGACACGTCTGTTTGTATCCAAAATAAATTCGCAGCTCCTACTTGGTAGGCTGTCCGCCTTTCTTGACTGATACTCGCCGCAGAAGCATAAGCGTACCAAATATCTGGAGGTTTCCCCTTCAGAACACAAGATATAGTTTTGCGTAACAAGACGCCACACTGCGTACTTCTGCTATTGCATCTCACAAGTGTTTTCCCGTTACTAATTTCTCCCAAAAGTACGAATTAATTGTAAATAACAGACCAACACAACGACGAATTGATGGATGCCGTAAGGACCTGCGTGTATTGACATTCCTCAGTCAGCGTACGTAACGTATATATCCTGTAGTTCCTAGTAAGGAATTTTGTTCAGACTAGTCTTTTATTGTTTCTGAGTCTGACAGCCAGACGGGATTGCTGGCTTAGGCAGCACCTCAAGGATTTTGGCAGCCTGAATATAAAGGCTTTCTTTTCTTCCGCGCACAATGGCATTAACAAGGGGATAGTCTGAACTTGGGATCACGGACTTTAAAGCCCCTTTAGGATAAGAAAGGACTCGTTGTAGGTAAACTAAAGACCCCCTTTAGCCGGCCACGCCCAAATGCTTCCAAGGAAAATCGGTTTGAATAACGTGATGCGATTCATACAATCATTTCTATACCAGACCTGCGAGGCTGCGTGACTTAACGGACGAGACCCCATTCCTAACCAGGCGGTCTGTGTTCGATTCCCTTCCTGGTCTTTTTTTCTCATTTCCTTTCTGTTACTATTTTATGACTTATGATTGATTTTGCCATATTTTTGTGAACTGTGGATGGGAAGCAATTTATCATGCTTAGCTGCAACTGTTTATTAAAAAATTGCACCATAGTACAATATGCTTCGTGTGCGCCGGCGTTATCATTCGCAGTCGCGGCCGTCATCTGGAGCACAGCCTCAACAGTCACGCGAAACAAAAACTGACTAAGCCATGCGCGAATTATAGAAGCAATGTCCTTCCACTAGTGAGTCATTTTACAAGCGTCTAAGTAAAGCATGGTTCGTAAACCCTTAAAAATGCAGCCCCCTGTCAAATCAGCGGCAGACCAATAATATTTCACCATATTTTGCCAGCATGCGAAACTTAGAAGTAGATGTTCCTGGAGTAGTAAAACAACTTAAGTCACTAAACAAAAATAAATCTTCCGGGCCAGATTGTATACCAACTAGATTCCTCTCAGAATATGCTGATGCAATTGCTCCGTACTTACCTATAATTTACAACCTATCACTCAGCGAAAGATCTGTACCCAAAGACTGGAAAGTTGCCCAAGTTACTCCAATATTCAAGAAACGCAATAGGAGTGATCCCCAAAATTACAGGCCTATCTCATTGACATTGGTTTGCAGTAGGATTTTGGAACATATACTTTGTTCGAATATTATGAACTACCTCGAAGAGAACGACCTATTAACCAATAGTCAACACGGATTCAGAAAGTATCGCTCTTGCGAAACACAGCTTGCCCTTTATTCACATGAAGTACCATCGACAAGGGATCTCAGATCGATTCCATATTTCTGGATTTCCGGAAGGCTTTTGATACTGTACCCCACAAGCGGCTTCTAATGAAATTGCGTGCTTATGGAATATCTTCCCAATTGTGCGACTGGATTCACGATTTCCTATCAGAAAGCACACAGTTCGTTGTAATTGACGGTAAGTCATCGAGTAAAACAGAAGTGATATCTGGCGACCCACAGGGTAGCGTTATAGGTCCCCTACTCTTCCTCGTGTTTATAAACGATTTAGGAGACAATCTGAATAGCTCCCTTAGATTGTTCGCGAATGATGCTGTCGTTTATCGGTTAGTGAAGTCAACAGAGGATCAAAAGCAACTGCAAAGCGATGTAGACAAAATTTCTACTTGGTGCGAAAATTGGCAATTGACTCTAAATAATGAAAAGTGTGAAGTAATACACATGACCAGTAAAAGAAATCCACTGAACTTCAATTACGCGATAAATCAGTCAAACCTTAAGGTCGTAAATTCTACCATATACCTAGGAGTTACAATTACGAACAACTTTGACTGTAGAGAACGCATAGAAAATATTGTGGGGAAGGCGAATCAAAGGTTACGTTTCATTGGCAGAACGCTTCGGAGATGCACCAGCTCCACCAAAGAGACTGCCTACATCACACTTGTGCGTCCTCTCCTGGAGTACTGTTGCCCCTTGTGGGACCCTCACCAGGTGGGACTGACGGAAGATATTGAGAAGGTTCAGAGAAGGACAGCTCGTTTTGTTTTATCACGTTACGGGTGGGAAAGCGTCACGGAAATGTTGCACGAATTGGGGTGGAAATCATTAAAAGAAAGACGTTATTCATTGCGGCATGATCTGTTTGCGAAGTTTCAATCACCGACTTTTACTTATAAATGTGAAAATGTTTTGCTAGCACCCACCTACTTAGGGAGACAAGACCATCCCAATAAAATAAGAGAAATCAGATCGAAAACGGAACGATTTAGGTGTTCTTTCTTCCCGCGCGCTATTAGAGAATGGAAAGGTAGAGAAAAGTTATGAAAGTGGTTAATGAACCCTCTGCCAGGCACTTAAATGTGATTTGCAGAGTTTTATGTAGATGTAGATATTTTGAACTGTTAGTGGGCTTAACTGATTCACAATCAAGAAATGTATCTTAGCTACAACCTTCCTGTGATGTTATTTTCCCTCCCATATTTTATTAAAACAGAGACATTCTGGAAGTACAAAACTTTCATACAGGCCACAATTAAAGTTTCGCTCCATCGGCTTACCGCGGTTTCTAACAGATAAATGTCTCGAACCAGTACTTGGTCATGCGTATTGACAGTGGAGTCTTTGTAATATAATACTTCGTTTACGCACAGCACAGTTATGTGGTACAGCGGATCCAGGCGCAGAGTGATTTACGCTTGCCGCGCGGGAATGGTCGTGCGTTCTAGATCAGTGCTTTCCAAACTTTCCCTCATGGCGACACCCTTTTATAGCTTACAGTTTTGCGCGACACCCTTTCACTAATATAAATACATATGGCAGAACTTAGATGGTTCTAGCGCGGGGGGCGGAAATAAAGTATTGCTTAAATGTAGTTCGTAAACAAAACTGAAATCCTCGTACGCGTTGACATGTTTAATGTTGATCCTGACTGCAGCAATTAAGTACACTCATCGCAAGAAAAGGAAACATTAGGAACTACGGAGATGTACAACAGAGTAACACCGCAGACAACAATGCCTAACTCACACAGTAATACTTGCTTCTTCTACATGCGACCCAACTTCCGAAACACGAAAACTGACTTTCGGAAACCGTTTTTCGCTGTCCTGTGTATATGTCAGGGCCAGATACGGTTTTGCTGGATCGATTGAAAACGGCATCTGGAAATTAGCTGTTCGGATTTCTGATTTAGACAGCACAGTGGCTGTTCCCTTTCAGTTGAATATTATTACTTTATTTTCAGAAATACAGAGGATGTATTTATGATAAGTGATGAATTATTATATAAGTGCTATTGTTAGGTTCTTGCTTCACCACGATCTCGGAAGTCCCGACATATTCGGAAAAATGGATAAATATTTGTGACAAGTAAGAATTTGAATGTCATTTCTGGTCCCAGAATCTGTTACACGCAGGAAACTGAGAGAGAAAAATATTAACGCATACCAAGGTCTGAACCAATGATCACTGCATTTAAAATACTACTCTCCGTTAATCACCTGGCCATACTCCATACTACTGAATAGCTATATTCAGTGGACAATTGTGACTGCTTTTACAATCTGTGACAGCTTTTACAGCCACTGTGTCATTGATTGAGATGTAATTGTAAGAAATGCTACCGAGGGTGACGTGGCTTTGATAAATCCATTAAAAAACGCTCAGGTGCAGCTTTTTGAGAAGGAAAGCAGACTACAGTGAAGGCTCGTTCAAGCAGCTGCCAGTTCCAGCAAACTGCGCATGGGAAGAGCTATTTATCAAGTATCAGCAGCAGCTCTGCGCATGCGCAGTTTGCTGGAATCTGGCAACTGGCAGCTGCTTGAACGAACCCTGAGTGTCTACTGCTGCTGAACGAGAGCTGCCGCCTGGCGGCTGAGCACACAATTAATGTGCACCGATTATTCCTTTAATACGTGATCTGTGGTGCACTGAATGAAGAGAAGGATGATTAGTTGCAGGCGAGTCTTCAGGGGAGTATGAAGAGAAGGATGATTAGTTGCAGGCGAGTCTTCAGGGGAGTATGAAGAGAAGGATATTTTGTGTTATTTTATGACAAGTTTTTTTGTTTAGAGTCTTAATTTGTTAGTCTCGCGACACCCTTGATACTACTACGCGACACCCCAGGGTGTCGCGACACCCAGTTTGGAAAGCTCTGTTTTAGAGTGTCATGCTGCGGTGCGCTCGTTCGCTCCCACCGGAGGTTCGAGTCCTCCCTCGGGCATAGGGGTGTGTGTGCGTGTGTTGTTCTTAAAAGAAGTTAATTTGTTAGTCAGTCTAGGGACTGATGACCAGAGCAGTTTGGTCCCTTAGGTCTACAAACAGTTGAATTTACGTGTTCTGTCGCCACATAGCAGGTTTTATTTGCTTATTTGCATACGGTTTAGGAATGCAAACAATCTGCTGTGAATCCAAAGCAAACTTTTAATGGATACGATGTCAGTCTGACTCTTTGATAGTGTTCAAATGTTCAAATGTTTGTAGAGCTTATGGGACTTAACTACGGGGTCATCAGTCCCTAAACTTACAAACTACTTATCAACTAGCTAATACTAAGGACGGCACAAATATCCATGCCCGAGGGGGGATTCGAACCCCCGACCGTAGTGGCCGTGCAGACCGTGACTGGAGCGCCTCAGTCCTCTCGGCCACCGCGGCCGGCTCTTTGGTAGTGTCTCTTTCGCCAGAAATGTACAGGTGCTCAAAAATAAAAAATAAACAGTATTTTTCGTGACGCATGATTATCGCTCTACTAACGATGCTTCTATTCTAAAGTAATTCCTTCAGATAATATTAAAGTTATTACAACGAGCTTCCTAATTTAAGTAGACAGGCTTTTGTGCAAACTGTGGCTGCCCATCCTCTACAGTCAGCTGCCACAAATTATATCTCTGTATGTAATCTGAAGCTGCCCACTATATGTTATACACATGGTAAAAAAATATTTTGTAGTCGACTGTGCTTAAAATGAATATTTTAATCGCATCCAATGCATTTTTCACAGCGACGTTTTATCATCAACACTTCAGCTTAACTTTGAGGAGACGACAATGCCAAGGAATCATACATCTGTGAATCGTTTGTCGTTTCATCGTGTAGCAAACAAGATGCTCCTGAAACTTCCTGGCAGATTAAAATTGTCTACCGGAACCGGGATTCGAACCTGGAACGTCTGCCTTTTGAGGGCAAGCGCTCTGCCGTCTGAGCTATCCTAGCACGCTTCACGGCCCGTCCTCACAACTTTACTTCCGCCAGTACCTACTTTACAAACTTCACAAAAGTTCTCCTACGAACCTTGCAGGAATAGCACTCCCGGAAGAAAGGATATGGTGGAGACATGGCTTAGCCACAGCCTAAGGGATGTTTCCAGAATGAAACTTTCACTCTACAGCGGATGTGCGCTGATATGAAACTTCTTGGCAGATCGAAATTTTAATCTGCCAGGAAGTTTCATATCAGCGCACACTCCACTGCAGAGTGAAAGCTTCATTCAAGATGCCTCCTGTCATCACGGAGAATCGGGTCGTACTACTTGTTGTACTCACTGTCACTGCGAGTGATTAAAAAGAGGTAGCAACTAGTCTGCAAAGGAGATTACTGCATTGCATTCTCTTATACGTCTTTACGTAACAGTGAAACGTTTTTGCCAAGCACGAATGGCCGTGCGCTCTAAGGCGCCTTGCTGCGGAGCGTGTGACTGCTCCACGTCGGAGATTCGAGTCCACCCTCGGGGCATAGGTGAGTGTCATCGTTACTTTACATAGTTGTAAGTCTATGGACTGATGATATGGACTGATAACCACAGCAGTTTGTCCCCACTGCTTTGCAAAGATTTGAACATTTTTTAAACGTTCTCTTGGTATGAATTCGAAGCCAGGAACATTAAGCGAACAACAAAATAAAAATAGCTGTTGTTTTAGGAGACAGATAACTAAGTCTATTATTCTAAAATTTCACTTGGTAGCAAGGAAAACATACTTGAAACCTACAATTAAAATTATTTTCTGTCCTATCTTTAAATATATCGTACAGCATGTACTGCCAGATATAAAAATTCGTAGACCCTCTTAGATTTAGCATTCACTTAAGATTTACTGTTGATACAATGCATATGGAGTACATGAAATTGTTACGTATACAGATCAATAGCTGAATAGATGCACCAGAAGAAGTGAAACACGAAGATTATAGCAGTAAGACCATAACTTTCTCCGAGACGTCCATCGTGCGTTTGACAAGGAGAACACTAATTATGGTACAACGAATTTTGATGGATCGCAGGTGTATTGTGTGGGAACTCCTCCAGACCACCAAGCTAAAAGTATTTATTTCAATAGGCCTTGGTTTCCACGAAAATCGAAAAAAAAAAAAGTTCAAATGTTTGTTAAGCTTATGGGACTTAACTACGGGGTCATCAGTCCCTAAACTTACAAACTACTTATGAACTACCTACAACTAAGGACGGCACAAATATCCATGCCCAAGGGGGGATTCGAACCCCCGACCGTAGTGGCCGTGCAGAACGTGACTGAAGCGCCTCAGTCCCCTCGGCCACCGCGGCCGGCTTTGATTTGGACGCAACTGGTTTAAACGAATCTAATACACGACAGAAAAAACTATTGTTCCATTAAAAAAATTATTTCTTTGTTGTGTAACTCTTTGGAAAATGATACAATAAACTATGTTCATAGCTCCGCAGAAAGTGTAACATTTCTTGTGTTGACCTACCGCATTAAAATTTCCCGTCACCTATTATTTTATAAGTTACAGATTCAAACACACTTAGTGAAACACCCTGTATATATAAGTAGGTTTCGAGTTGGATTTGAACGCGGGTTGTCTGTGATGTCATTCAAGCACCTTGCTAATTACACCACGCTGATTCACATATCATTGCTGAGTACGTACAGGTATAGCTGTTACGCGATGGACTTTGATATCGATTTTCGTGGAAACCAAGGCGCATTGGAACAAATGCTTTTAGCTTGGTGGTCTGGAGGAGCTCCTGCACGACATACCTGCGACGCATGAAAATTCGTTCGTGCCGCGGTGGAGTAGCCGAGCGGTCTAAAGTGTCTCGCTACTGAGCGCGCGGTTGCTCGCCGTGGAGGTTCGAGTCCTCCCTGGGGCATGGGTGTGTGTGTTGTCCTTAGGTTAGTTTACGTAGGTTTAAGTAGTTTGCCGGCCGCGGTGGCCGAGGAGACTGAGGTGCTCCAGTCACGGTCTGCACGGCCACTACGGTCGGGGGTTCGAATCCCCCCTCGGGCATGGATATTTGTGCCGTCTTTAGTATAAGGTAGTTGAAAAGTAGTTTGTAAGTTTAGGGACTGATGACCCCGTAGTTAAGTCCCATAAGCTATACAAACATTTGAACTTTTTTTTTTTAAAGTAGTTTGTGAGCTACGGACTGATGACGACGCAGTTCGGTCCGATAGATTAAAAAAAAAAAAATCTCTCGTACCGTACTTGGTGTCCCCCTTGTGAGCTGCGGCCAGCTGACTGTCAGCTGTGCCGACCTGTGCCTGGTCTACAGGCAGCAGCTGCTAGCGCGCCGTCGCCCTTACTTGCAGCCAGAAGCAGCTTTGGTCGCTGAAGAACACGGCCCGCTATTCCGTCTTTCCATCTGACGGCACCAGTCGAGCAGTGCTGTAGCCTAAGTGGACGACGGGTGCCAGTAGCCCACTGTTAGAAACCGGTTGGCAACACTTCATGTTGACTTTTCTTGGCTCACAAATCCGCTTATCTGTGCGTGGTACCTGAACGAGCTGCCACTTCAGCCCTTACAACGCAAAGATCTCTGTGTCGCATTGACGTCCAGGACATCATCTACGGCTGTGAGTATGTTCACGTGATCATTGAAGCCAGAATCACTGTACAACCGAAGCAGCAGGTCCACTTTGTGTGTCAGTTCTCCAAAAGGGCCTTTCCGCCACTCGGAGAGTTCACCATATGACCCCTTCCAAACTCGCTCAGCTGGCTGTAGGAATAACGAATGCGTCTCCGTGGCTTGGCACCTGCTTCACACGTTGGTATCACACTGAACCTTATGGCTGTCAAAGGGAAGAAACAGACGGCGTTCTGGCAGCTATGTGACAAGGCTGTCGGTTTGCGGGCGACATTGGAACCAGTACCAGTAGTTACATTATCCGCAGGTAGCATCTGCCATCATCCAATCGAAGTCGACGTCGTCTTTACATGTACACTATTTTTTCGGATGATAATTATTTCATGTGGCACTTTTTGGCGCCGGGCGCGGTGGCCGAGGGACTGAGGCGCTCCAGTCACGGTCTACACGGCCACTACGGTCGGGGGTTCGAATCCCCCCTCGGGCATGGATATTTGTGCCGTCCTAGTTCGTAAGTAGTTCATAAGTAGTTTGTAAGTTTAGGGACTGATGACCCCGTAGTTAAGTCCCATAAGCTATACCAACATTTGAACATTTTTTGGCCGTTAGACCCAGCTGGGATCATGTTCGGACTGCCTGGTGCAAGTCTTCCGTGACGCCACTGAGGCAACTTGCGTATCGATGACGATGAGGACGACAACACCCAATCCCCGAGTGGAGAAAATCTGCAACCCCACCGCGAATCGAACCCGGCCCCCCTGTGTGGCAATCTACCACAATGTCCACTGGCCTACGCAGGGGGAATTTTTCGGAGATTGGATAACAAAAACTGTCGCGTTTCTTCGTAGCATTATTCTACTTGCAACCTATTGCAGCATATCGGCGTATTAAATATTCCAATGAATAGCATAAACTTTTTTCAAACATAGTCTAACTTGTTGATAAAACTCTTCTGGGTATTGGACCGCATCGTCCAATACCCAGAATAGTTATATCAACAATGACAACGGCCGCGGAAGCCTTCGTTTACATAGATTAACTTGTTATATTGCACGGATTTTTGCCACGGGCTATTTAATGAATGTAACATGGTAAAACATAGCTTTATACGTGAAAAACATAATTCTATGTCAGTTACAGTTCCTATATCGTTCAGCATGTGCTTCTATGGTTTACCATCACCATGAGGTGGAGGGCACCTCTTACTTAGATGTTGTTACTTAGCAACCTAACTTCTTAACTACTTCACTCGCCGCTGCTTAAAATCCCCTTTGCTTACCATTAATAATTTACTTTAATTCACACGATCACCCCCAGAAGACCGCGCGCAGCTTCTAGCCATTGGTGAAGGTGTCTGCCTCCTGGTTACGATAGCTAACTACTGGAAAGCGCAGTGACTGTTCTTAAAACGCAGTCACTAACGATGAATTACACCTTTTTTTAATTAACAGTCACAGTCATCACGACACGCTTCCAAATGAATGTAATCGACGGTTCTGTGCAATGTTTGTATTAGTAGATAGGTCAAATGTTTTCTTGCACAATATGTCCACTTTTCGTTGGCATATTTACTGCATGTCGAGCTTGAGCTACATTTTGATGGCCAAAACAGATACGTTGACACAGAAGTATCACTTGACATCAGCAAAAAGTGTAAACTGATGTCAATGGTCTTTTTCCTTTATTTCGGAAATAAGTTTATAGGCTCGACAGAACCGTTGTTTTAACCTTTAACAAGCGGATACATTGCAATCGTCGGTTGATAAAAATGGTAAATAACGATTTGCAGAGCAGGAGGAATATCGCAAAAAACCTCTGAGGTCAATACAGCGTTGACTTTATACGATGATGTATTCAGGAGGAGTTGTGTGGACTCACTAATAATATCCTCGTAAAAAAAAAAAAAAAAAAAAAAAAAAAAAAAAAAAAAAAAAAAAGCAGCGAGACGACACAGTTATGATTCTCCAGTTTCTCCAAGCGTAACTTATATTAAAATAAAAATTCATGGTTGAAGTTCCGAATGTCAGTGTACAAGGAGCACGTTGCCCCTAACAATGGGAATGTGGTCGTTTGCCGAAATATAGTGTCCGCTAGAAGTTGGCATCCGGCAGTTCATCCGTTAACTTTTTCTACAAATCTGCAATGTTATTTCGGAAACATCGTGTACGCGTTCTTTAAGGCGTCAAGGGATTAAGTTTCTGCTGTCGTTGTGCACGCATTCTATTATGCGGGTATTGTTGACAATTACAGACTCATTAAGCGGGCAGTGCAGGATTCATTAACAGAACAATAAACGGGAAGACGACATCGATGCAGAATAATACTTCCCAAAGGATTGTACACTATTCAACAAGTTAAAATTTCCAACATAAAGCAAAGGGATTTCAAACCTGAGGTATTGAAAAGCAAGTGAAAGGTTGCGTATTGCGACGCGTTATTAGAGTCCTTTGCAGTAGTTCAGAACTTCCCTCCATAATGTGTTATTTATACTTATACTGTCCCAAGTTTTTTCGGTGTTATATTAATTCATAAACTTTTGTTTACAAAGACGTCAAAGATGCACCACAGGACGCAATATGCAAATATGTCGCGTCACTTAAAAGCTATTAACAAAATACACATATTTAAAAAAATCTGTGTTTCTAAACTGTTTTTATTCAGTATCATAGCATCTTGAAAACTGTAGGTAATATAGTATGCAACTACTGTGGAAATGAACGTGCAAAAGTAATATTTGTATGTGTCTTTAGTGAGAATGGCAGTGCAGCAGTGACCATGTATGAATGTGTATTGTGTTATATGTTGAGCAAATCCAATGTATCGAGAAAAAAATTATGTGTAATGTCCACGTTGAAAATTGACTCTCTTTCAAAATATGTGTATATGAATACCATAAACATTATCTATCAAATAACAATGTAAAACTGATTAAATTGGTAAGAAAGTCTGAAACTCTGTCCCACATCTACGTATAATACATGTACCTCAATGATTTCAGCACCATATTAACATATATATACACCACTACTATTTCGATGAAAGTGTTTCGAAATTAAAAGATCTAGACAATTTTTCGAAAACTTTGGAGTCCATATGTCGTTAAACAGTAAAAAAGGCATAAATGCAAGTCGACTTTTACAAATCTAGTTGCAAAGAAGCAATCAAAACAAAATAAAACACACGCGTTATATTCGTAATTTTCAAGCATAAAATAGTAACAAAACCGCGACCTTTGTTTAATATCTTCACGGAAATAAATTGTGACTCACAGAAGATGACACGAATGTCGAAGCATGGGGAAGTAAACAGAGAAAAACAAATAAATACGGCGATTTTTTGAACCGGCATTCTGTAGACTATGCACCGACTCGTCCTACGAACACGCACGCACGGTCACAACGGACGTGCAAGGCAAATAAACAAACATTTTACACTTTTTATTTTTCACCCCGTACAGCTAAGAGTGTCTTTTCGGTAAGCATATTGCAAGTCGAGACTCACACAACTAAAATAAATAAATAAATAAATAATGGGTTAAATTGTACGACGCTTCTCGCCAGGCTGCAGTGGTTATGTTAGCACCAATGGTAATGATGGCAACTCAAGATGACCAATGTTTTTTTCGTGACAACTGCAATTAAAACGAAAATTATTTTTTTTTTTTCTGAACGGACAAGGGTACATACAAGAAGCTGTCGACCATAGAGCAGGTACAGTATTAAACAATAACATTTACTCTGTAGCTCGTGAAAAATATTAACACAATTCTACACTTGTTCATCTGTTGCCAACATAAGCACTGGAACCCGGCGAGAAGCGTGGTAAAATTTTACCAAATAATGCAGTTCTTTAAAGAGCGACACTGTTCTTGCCCTAGTGTACAACAAAAATGACACTAGCGCTGTGGAGCGGACACACGGCGCTGTGGTTGTGGCATTAGAGTTGTGGTCGCGGCGCGGCGGTACTCACAGCCAGGACGCGGCTGCTGCGGCTACGGCGGCGGCGGCGACGGTGAGCAGCGCGCAGGCGGCAGGCAGCGGGTGCGCGCGCATGCTGCTACATGCCGCGGCGCGCCACGCACTGTCTGGTGTCTGCCTCCGCCGCTGCCCGCTCGGCCGCGCCGGCTGCCCCCCCCCCCCCCCCCCCGCCACCTGGCGGCCGCCACTCGCGCTCGCGCTCCGGAAACGGGAACACCACAAAGGCGCCGACACTCCCCCCCTCCCCACCACCTTCTCGACCGTAGCAGCCCCCCCGGCCGGCGCGCAGTCTCTGACCCACCCTGGATAAACATCCCGCTGTGCCAACACGCCGCCGCTCGCGTATCTCCTTTCGCCTAATAACGACCCGTTCGCCCTCTAATCCCGCTTCAGAATGCACCGAACGCAAACGAGCTGGCGCCAATTAAGAGGACTCGTAGAGAGGCAATATCGCATCTCGGGGGGAGCTCCTAGCCGTCAGCGGGCTGTTCCAGCTGGCGTGCTCTCCCGCCAACTACGAGCGCTCACCTGCTCCCGGGGCGCCGGGGCCTGCTTCTGCGGCCGTCAGCTGCTGTCCGATGCGGCACCAGTGGCGTAACTACGGGGGGGGGGGATGAGGGGGATAGAACACCCCCCCCCCCAGAACCCAAAGAGAGAGAAAAAATGAAAAGAAAGAAAGAAATTGTATAACAGCAATCTGGTAAAGGTAAAGATTGGAAACTCGGGGTGTTTTACCATAAGCTTTCATTGGATGGGAGGGAATTAATCTTCAACGGGAGTGGTAAATGGTAGTCTATCTGGAAACTGACTAAAATTTAGCTCGTCGAGCAGATCTATCTCCCCCCCCCCCCCCCCCGCCAAAGCCAAGTCCTAGTTACGCCACTGTGCGGCACCACAGTCTAAAGCCCTTTTTAAACGATGAACGAAGGTGAACAAGATAGATAATACTCTACTGAAGCGCTCCTAGCGTACTACCTCTGAACTACAAACTCAGGCAAGTTCTTGTGGCAGCGTGTTTACATCTACATCTACATGGGATACTCTGCAAATCACATTTAAGTGCCTGGCAGACGATAAACGTAACCGAACAGTAATACCCGATGTTGAAAGTGAGGTTGTAACAGGCGATTTCTTATGTAAGAAGTCATAGTTTAATACTGGAATTGAGGAAATAACGCTAAATTTTATTGACGGCCAAAGAAAACCTTCCAATCTATGTTTTTGGTCAACTTAGTATGGTAAAGTTCTGGGAAGTGAAACAACATTTCAAAATATTCACATCTATTTTCAAGCAAAAAAAAATAAACTTATGAACACAACAAGCAATATTTATAAGAGCGTAAATAAACCTTCTTTACTTTAGTACGATTTGCCCACTGACATTGTTAATAACGTCATGTACAACTGAATTTTTGTCTTTCATTTGGACTGACTCTTTCATTTAAAATGCTATTTAATGAAAACTGCATCGTCAAATTACAATCTTACTCAAATAAACAATTGGCTTAAGTCTTTTCTGTTTGGATATTGCAAAACATAAACCATTTTTCGGTTTCAGATGTACGACCTCGTTTTTCGGTGGACAATTATTGAGATAAATATTTAAGTCATCGTGAAACATTTGCAATTTACCGCTAAACCAAAGTATAATGATGAAATAAAGATTAATATGACAAGTTTGCGTGCAAACCGTGTAATTGTCAACTACAATATGAAAATCGCCTGACGAAAATAGGTTAACTTCCGATGTCAGCAGACGACCTTTCAATCAAAACAATCTTCTCGAGAAAGCTTAACGTGGCGTTGACGTTAGGTGACGGTCTGGTGACGGACAGTGTGAATGCCATCATTAGAAATACATTTTGCAATATATTCTGATCATAAACTTCGACATAACGCAAAATATACGTAAATACGAAGGAAAATGGCGGACTAACTGGAGCGGTGACTGCAGCTGACAAACGACTGACGGCCGGCATTAACGCAACTTGTTATCAATCTATTACAAGTTCGTTGATCGTTTAAAACGGGCTTAAAGGTGGCCACACACGTAACAGCGTGCTTGCACAAGCATGCACATATTGCTCACGCACCTACACGGCTCAAGTATGCTTGTACAAGCAACGGTTTATTTACATCTGAAAATTTCTAGCTCAGACGACGATGTGCTGCCTGTGGCAGCTTTTATGCTCGTGCTGAAAAAAAATCGCACTGACGTGTTTTATGGCCCACTTTAGATTTGTAGTTTTATAAGTTTTTGCAAACATTTTTTACCAGAATAATAATCTAAATAATAGAAAAATTAATTAATTTCAGGAAAAAAAATTTAGGTAGTGACGGGTTCCGAACCCCCGACCTTTGGTATTATAGTCTAAAGCCTTGGCCATTACGCTATTTTTTTCCTCTATGGCTAGTTCTTGTCTTTGCGGACGCTGATCGTGTTTGTTCCTTGTGGTTCGACGTGTTCTTTGGCTCAGCTTTTTTATTACAGAGAGCGTTCAGCCCTCTGACCTGGCGCGCTGAGCCACGGCGCCCGGCGTATAATTATTTCAAATGTTTGTGAATCTATCGGACCAAACCGCGTGGTCATCAGTCCGTAGCTTACAAACCACTTAAACCTAGGTAAACTAACCTAAGGACAACACACACACACCCATGCCCCAAGGAGGACTCGAACCTCCACGGCGAACAACCGCTCGCTCCGCATCTAGACGCTTTAGACCGCTCGGCTACTCCACTGCGGCACGCTACGGTTATAAATCAGAAGATGAGTCCTATAATCTCATACTATTGATGGTCGTTGTTAACTGATGCTAATATGGCATTTGTAGACACTAGATTGTCATTTATCATACGAAGAACGATGTGTTTTTGTTAATTCTTCAGTGCGCCATTGCTTTGAAATGACAACGTGTAAGTTACAATAAGAAACTCATCAAATATGGCGTATGCCACAGGGAGTTCTGCGCGAGGAATGTCACGGGTGGTTTTCGTTAATTCAATGGAGAGTGTCAAATCTCCGTTATTTTTGCAAATATGTTCAAACGATACGAGATATGAAAAAAACATAAGGGAGCTAAGTTGTAGAGAATTTTCTGCTCTACAAATTAGGTTATTCAACTTTTGTTTCAGATGAATAGTTAAGCCGTTATTTTCATTTAAATTTCGAGCTGTCAAAAGACGATCGCAAAGGCCCACTTTTAGTGTTACTACCGTAACCTAAAGTGGGCCAAAAGAAAAGAAGAAAACGAAAAACTGGGTGTAAAGAGTGGTTAAGAAAACTAAAATCGTATTCACATACAAATTTACTCAGTGAACTGAAAATATATCCCCGTGATTGGCAAACTATCTCAGGATGAATGAAGATACGTATTTGAATCTTCTGTCTCCCGTTATTCATTTGATCAACAAGCAGGATACAATACTGAGGGATGCTATAACACCACATGAAAGACTAACAGCAGCATTGCGACTTCTCGCGACAGGAACAAGTTATGAACACCTCAAATACACTACTATTATTCCGCAAAGGCACTTGGTGAGATATTTCGCGAGTAGTATGTTATATGCAGCATCTCTCTTATTTTTATCATGCTAGTCCTTACATTTAATATTCCACAAGCAGCGATGCGTTTCACACAGTCTAATAAATTCCTCTAAGAAGTCTTGGTTTATGTTTCTTAATTCAGACAGTGCTATTACAGCACTAATTGAAACTTATCGAATGCAAAGGATGCAGCCTTACTCAGACTGTTAAATGCACAAGCATCTTCACTGTCCACACACGCTCAAGTACGTACGCGCTTCAACGTTTGCACAAGCATGCATAATCGAAATTCGATCCAGCATCAAGCTGCTTGCACAAGCTTGATGATTGACGAAATTTATCCTACAGACACTCAAGCATGCTTGTGCAAGCATGCATAATCGAATTTCGACCCAGCATCAAGCTGCTTACACAAGCCTGATGATCGATGAAATTTATCCTACAGACCTTGAAACGTGTCCATAAAAAATTATTTTGTAAGAAAATGTCCAATATTGTGCCTCCTGTTTTGTATCGAGTAACTTGCTTGCAAGAAAATGTATAATATCGCTTCTACTGTATGTATCGATGTGTGTCCTTTATGAAGTTTCATCTTTGGCAAAGATCATGTATTGCATAGCATTGTAGCTCGCACTGAGAGAGAGTAGCACTAGTGGTTCAGCTCGCTTAGAGAGCGGTTGGGTTGTGTGTGTATGGCTCCGATGTAGAGCAGAGGCTGCTTTGCCAGCAAGTCAGAAGTTGTATTATGTAGGTAATGTAATGCTGATTATTAATAATAAGTAACTTAAACTTTCTTTCATCTTTCATTTACGTAGTTAGAAAATTAACCTACTTCCTTCATTTGATAATTAATTATTAGTGGATTTAAAGTGCAGTATTGATGTGAATAATATTGTTGAACGAATTTCATTATTGGTGCCATAGTAAATGATAGTTAATTGACTATGATACTAAATTGATACTAAATTTCAATAATTAGAAACTGATCTGCATAAAATTCTCACAGTCAAGCATTAAGAAAGTGATTTGTGGTTTTTTTTAATATCTTTCTCGCAGTCAAAATGTTTGAGTATAGTCAGTGTCTGTTTCAAAAGGCTACATGTCACAGTTGTTTTGTTAAAAATATCCGTTGCGCACATAATCAGTTTCATGCACTGTTTCTCACTTAATAGCATATACATCAGTATCAGGGCCATAATTAAATCAAATTGCTGTGTCAAGGAACAATTTGTTGTCTGATCTAACGATAGGTTCAACATCCACACAACTCACGTACAGCTTTTATCTGGCGCCCTTTCTGCCAGGATAGGATAGTTCACAAACAGGATCGTGACGTAGTTAGATACGTAGTCTTATTTCGGTTAGTTTGTCTTTTCCACTAACCAACTTACCTTTTGGCTCTTAATTTAATTTTTGTAGCACCATCCTCTGTTGTAGCAACAGTAGCATAGTAATTGTTTCTGTAGTTTGTTACTTACCATTCTTGAGATTGTGTAGCATTGTTTATAGTAGATTAATTGAATATACAAATAATTGCATTACTACTGAACAAGTCTCTCTTTTATATTGTCTGATGTTTGTTGTGATGAAAGTTCTAGTATCGCGGAACTCGTGTGATAATTAACGGTTCGCGTAATCTCGATTGTGACTGTATGTTGCACTAGCCCGATTCAGCCTATTGTTCTCTCATAATTACCGTGTGTAATTTTCAAAAATTTGCAGTAGGTGAAAATAAATATTAGTGGTCACTTTACTGTAAAATTCTGTTAACAATGTCGAAGAATAGGAGAGCCCGCGCTGATGCTAAAACTGCTTTCGAAAATGAGACCTTGAATGATACAAGGAGAGAAGAAGAATTTTCACAAGAGCCTTCTCACTGCACTAATACAAATACGACAATAAATACCGTGTTCGAAAACGCAGAACAGATTAGTTCAGGAACAGACAATATGGATAATGACAAAGTACAGGATTCAACAATCCAGAATTCGGATTCTTGTAACGTGGTTGCAGAAAAGGATGTATCGGTTCCGCCTAGCTCTGCTACAAAAAATACATGTGCAACAGCTACGGAAAACGTATTACCAAATGACTTCATGCAGATTTTACTCTCACAGCTCTCTAAGTTAAATGAGAATAGTCAATTACAATCTCAGGAATCTCAGAAATTAGGTGAAAAACTTGAGAAACAATCTCAGAAATTAAATGAAAAACTTGAGAATAGTCAATTACAATCTCAGAAATTAAATGAAAAACTTGAGGAACAATCTCAGAAATTAAATGAAAAACTTGAGAAAATAGAACAAACGTGCGATTCGAGGTTTGTGAGTATTCAAAGTAGTTTTAATAAAATAAATGAGGACAACAATCGGTTCAGGGAACAACTGCTCAATACTTTCAAACGTGAATCTCAGCAAATAAGACAAGATATTCGCGACGAGATTAACCCGGTAGTGGAAAGCCTTGCGTCACGAGTGGAAAATATGGAAAGCCTTGCGTCACGAGTCGAAAATATAGAAACCACTGAACTCGCTCAATTGAAGCAGCAGAGTAATCTAATTGATGAAAAGTTGCAGAACTTCCAGTCAGTCACGACTGAACAGATCAATAAAATTAATAAACAATTTGAGGATATTACTGTTAAGATGACCCAAATCAGTGATAACAGTGACAAAAGTTCTGATGTAACGCATCCTACCCCGTTTAATGAAACTAATGAATATCTCGCCCTTGACCGTTTCAAACAAGGTCAAATGACCATTAATCAGCAATACAAGGCTGAGGTCAGAAAATTAGATGATCGCGTGGCGCGAATAGAGGGGAAATTTGACCACACTTGTGAAAACCGATACGAAGACGTAGAAGAAAATTTGAACGAAAATGACAATGATGATTCGGACCAAGTAGGTCGCTTGGTACGTGAACGAAGTGTACCTTGTAGTAACAACAATGAAGACGCAGTGCGTAGTTTACGCCCACTTACGCCGCACGGGCGAAGGGAAGCGTTTGACTACAAGCATTTCCTGACTGTACGTAAATTCAAGACATTCAAAAACTCTCCGAATGACTTGCACCCTAAAGAGTGGTTGCAACAATTCGAATATTGTCTTCCCCCGAATTGGCCACTTGAGCACAGATTAGAATTTATATGTGGTTATCTGGAAGGCGAGCCAGCCACCAGAATGAGAGCTATTGCAAAAGAGTGCTATAGCGAGAATCAGTTCCGACGCTCATTTCTATCCGCATACTGGTCGGAAGCGGCACAAGACCGCGTTAAAAACAGTATTGCGACGTTCAAAACTTTTGAGCGATCAAATTTCTCGAGCCCGGTGGAATATTTCCAACATTTGGTATACAAAAATCAATTTTTATCGGCACCTTACTGCCCTGCCGAATTAATTAGAATTTGTTTGAACAAATTGCCTCTACACTTGCGTCAAATTGCCATTGCGGCACGATGCAAGAATGATATTGAAGCCTTTAGAAACCTCTTACAAGACTTAGAGGAAGAAGACGAGGAAAATTCCTCGCGCAGTCGATATTTTGATAGAAACAGATATGATCGCCGGTCGCAACAAAGCCCGCCGCGTACTAGACGTTATTCAGAGCACGACGATAAACCAAAAAATAATTCTTTCACTAATGAATCTTACAAACAAAGTCGCGACAATGAGAACAGTGATTGTCAAGATCGTGAGAATAACCGTGGAGGTTTTCGTGGCCTTTACCGAGGTGGTGGCCTTGGTCGCGGAGGACGCCACAATAATTACTATCATAACAGCAATACCTCAAATGATACTAATTGGCGTGAAAGACGCAATACTGATAGTGATCGCGAGACTGAAAATAACAACAATAACGCTGAGAAGCGTAGTAGGGAGGGCACACGCGATAATTCTCGTGATCGCCTTCCGCGACACGAAAACACGAATCGGGGCCTAAGCAGATCGCGTACCCCGGAAAGACAAGAGCAAAACATTGAAATCAGACCTGCCAATCCACGCTATAATTCGTCAAAAAAGGGGCCGCGTCAGGTATGACTAGCGGACTCGACGGCAAATAATTCGGCCGTACAGGATTTATGTGATCCTAACTATACGCTGAAACTTGTTCATTGTGAACGTCCTCACAGAGAGGAAGGTTACAATGAACAACCTCCCGAACATAACAGAATAGTAGTTGGTGCGGAAGTGCACAATACTGATGCTGGTAGCACCTCAGTAGGTGATAAGGCAAAACCGACACAAATTGTGTCAATACCTAAAGCCGTTACTCCTGAAAGTAATGACAGTAACAAAAATTGTACTATCAGATTTAACGAAACAAATGAAGAAGCATCGAACAAACATTATACTGCCCAACGGTTAAACGAGATAATTGTCGATCAGCAATATAATGACGACAATTCAGAGTGGGAGACAGAAGCTTCGTCTTCAGACTCTGAGGAAGACACTATATACGAAATAAAATTCTTACAGTATCAACCAACAATTGCATATGACAGACCGGTCATGTACTTTGAAATGCAGGATACGGTACTGCCACACAATAATACAACTAACAGTAACCTTGGAACAGCAAAAAATGATTTCGAACAATTAGATTTGCAGCACACCTCTGTCGCTGACTGGATAGATAATTACATGTCTTCTAATGACGATGATAGTGAATGCGAAGTTGATGAACAATCAAGATTTGAAAAGCATTTATCTTGTGAAAGCCTCATTAATCTTGGTAACACTTGTCTCAACAAAGAAATTTCTTATGAACCTTCCACCGAACAAGACGTAAAATTTGTACAGTTAGATCACATAAAAGAGGCACTATTAGAAGAGAAGGTAGACTGTCTCGATATTCCAATTCACCCAATTGTATCTGGCAAAATTGGCAAAATCAATCTTTCTGCTGTCTTAGATTCTGGTAGCCCTGTGTCAGTAATTAGTGAAGTGACTTTCAAGAAATATCAGAACTTGCTTAATGGTCCCATTCTGCCTTTGCAATGTACTAAAATTCGTGGCGTCATTTCTAGCAAACCTGTCGAAATTCGACAGCAAACATACGTAGAATTTTTATGTCAAGGTCATATCTTTTCTGCCAACCTATTGATTGTCCCCCGTTTAACTACACAGATAATATTAGGTGTGGACTTCCTATCCAAGTACAAGGTTATTTTAGATTTCAATACGGCTTGTGCCATTGCTTTTGTTCAGGAAAATGCCATTCAAATTAAATTCGAAGACTGGATTACCAGATATGAAGAAGGTGCCAGTTGTTTAAAATTTTTATCTACTTCTAATGTGACGCAGGATGTCAAACCTGATGATGATATAACAGATAAACATTTCGAGACTGAACAAATTGACTTGATTTCTGATATCATTAAGAACAAATTAGTAGAAGTTGAAGATGCCTCAGAACGTGATAAGGAAGAATTGTTCCTTATCTTGCGGCGTTATTCCCGTGTATTCGCGAACAGTCCTGGTACCATAAAAAATTTTCTCTATGAATTTAAGATCAAAGAACATAATAAATTTTTTGTACCTCCATATCCCATTCCCATAGTATACAGGGAAAGAGTTAAGGCTGAAATTCAGTCCATGCTCAATCAAGGTGTAATTGAACCTGCAGTTAGCTCATATAACAGTCCCCTACATATTGTTGAAAAAAGAGATAAGTCAATTCGATTAGTGCTTGATTCCAGACAAATTAACACTATCATTTTACCCGAAACCGACCGACCACAAACCCTGGAAGAATTGTTACAAAAGTTCTATGGTGTCAAAGTTTTATCCTCATTAGATCTTAGGTCTAGTTTTTGGCAAGTGAAACTGCACCCCAACTGTAGGAAGTACACCGCGTTTCTCTGCTTCGGAAACTGTTATCAGTTCCGTAAATTGCCTTTCGGACTGAACATCTCCTCATCTGCTTTCATCCGTGCGATGAATACCACACTTCCTGAGCACTTAAAACAACAAATCACAATTTACGTTGATGATATTTTAATTGCAGAATCTTCCTGGGAAAAACATAACAGTACGTTGGCATCTTTACTTGAAGTGTTTGCTCAATCCGGGATTACTGTCAACTTAGAGAAGTCACAGTTTGGTCGTTCTCAGATTAAATTTTTAGGGCACATTATTTCTAAAGATGGGATCCAGCCCGACCCCGAAAAGTTAGAGGCGATAATGAAAATGCCTGTTCCCACCACTAAACGCCAATTAAGAGCTTTCTTGGGTTTAATTAATTTCTATCGGCGTTTTATAAATTTGAAAGACCTAACTACTCCCAGATTATATGAATTAACTGGAAAGAATACTGTTTGGTTCTGGGATGAAGCTGCCCAAAGAGAATTTCTTTGCTTAAAAGATGCACTCCTTCACGCACCTATTCTGCACCACCCAGATTTATCTAAGAACTTTTGCATTTCTACCTATAGTTCAAAATTCGGACTTGGCGTTCACGTGTTTCAAGAGGATGAAGAAAATGGCATTGCCACACAGAGAACCATTGCATTTGCTAGTCGCATATTATCCAAGTCAGAGCGGAACTATTCCGTCACTGAGCTTGAAGCTTTGGCAGTAGTTTGGGCATTCGAAAAATTCCGTTATTTCTTGTTTGGCAGACACACTAAAGTTTACACGGATCACCGTGCACTTCAATTCCTCATGTCGGCAAAACTTAACCATGATAGACTTAGACGATGGGCTTTGTTCCTTCAAGAATTCGATTTCTCTGTAATTTACATTCCTGGTAAACAAAACATCGTTGCAGACTCGCTATCTCGTTCGCCTGTTGGGCTCATCAAGGCGACGGAAGAGGCATACTTAGAAAATAACTTTACTATCCTCTATATGCAGCAAATTGCTTTCGAAAATTACATATCTGCCACATTTTCTGACATTGCTAAAGAACAAGATAAAGATCCAATCTGGCGAGATATTAAAATAAAATGGCACGATAAATATAATGTTTCCATCAGACAATTTTACATTATCCATAATAACATTCTCTTCAAACGTAAAGCCCCTGACAGTCAATTTTGGTTAGTGTGTGTTCCGGAGGAATCCGTGAACAAATTGATTTGGTATATTCATCTCAGTTACGGACACTATGGTGCCAAGAAGTGCTTCGCGAAATTACGCGACTCTTGTTATTTCATCAACATGGAGAAACGTATACGCAATGTGTTATCTCGATGCAAATTGTGTCAGAAAGCAAAGCCGCCGACCATATCGCATTCTGCTCCACTTTTTCCGATTATACCTTCAAAATTAAAGCAGTTAGCAGCCGTTGATCTGTTTGGACCTCTTCCGAGAACTAACAATGGTTTCTCCTTTGTTTTAGTTGCTATTGAGCTCACATCAAAATTTGTATCTTTTACTCCGCTCCGCCGTGCCACGGCGAAGACAGTAACTAACGCCTTTGTCAAAAACTTCCTAAAAGATGTTGGCCATATAGATAAAGTCATCTCCGATAACGGACCTCAATTCCGTTCTCATGATTGGGCACGGATGTTGCGGCGCAGAAACATCAAACCTGTGTTCATATCACTTTATCATGCTGCCTCTAACCCTTGTGAACGAGTGATGAAAGAGCTTGGAAAACTTTGTAGGCTGTATTGCTACCGACGACATAACGCATGGGATAGATATCTTCTGTCATTTCAAAATATTATCAATGAACTTCCTAATGATTCTACAGGTCTTTCACCAATTCTGGTTCTGAAAAACAAGCAACCTCCCGACCGTATCAAGGAATTGATACCTTTCCCTAAACACAGAAGACTACGTCATCATGAGATCATTGAATTGGCGCTTAAAAACATTAAGAAAGCAGCTGAAAAAAGGAAACGCTCTCAACGCAATTGTTACGCCAAACAACTCTATGTAGGACAAAAGGTATTAATTAGATCCCACCACTTATCCCACAAGGGAAGATCTATGATTCACAAATTCTTCTTACTGTACAATGGTCCGTATCGAATCAAACGTATCATCCACGACAACGTCGTTGAGGTAGAAACTTTAAAGACGCACAAGTCGAAAGGCATACACCACATTTCCAATATTAAAATTTTCAAGGCATAAAATTGGGGTAGAGAGTCCATTAATCTGTTTTGGACACACCAAGTGGCGATTGGTGCCCCGTTCTCGAGCTGAGTGTCACTATTCTTCCGCTTTTCCTTAGTGCGCTCTATCTACATCTTTTTCTCACTGTTACTTTTCCCTAACTCTTAATACTTATGCTCTGTGCTACGCTGGGATATTGTCATACAAAACTATGACTATCTTGCAATTTACATATAACGAACTCTGTGGCTGTGCAAGACAAATAAAATTAATGGAAATTTTGATTGAGTAATCTAATTAAGTTATTATGTTTCAGAAAATATCAGATTTCTCTTCTGTATTACTAATTGCATAACTTACGAACTTCGGAGCGAGTGAAGAAGATTTTGAGTTGACATAAGCATTTTGTAAGCCAATTAAGCAGTAAAAAAAGAAAAAGGACATTCTGGAGGATGATGAGTAAGGCAATACACAATATGTCATGGTGGTCTTTAAAATGCACTATTGTTTATGGATAAATGATGGTAAGGAAGGTATTGGTAACAGTCAAAGATGTTTGATAAATGTAATTATGTGGACGAGAGTATACAATGATTATGAAGCAATTATGAGGAGAATCGCTCTGTTGCTAATGATGCTATGCTCTGTTCTTTTCTTATGTGCTTTCTCGCACTGCGCTTTTGTGTTTTCTCTTTGTGCTTATGTGCACCATTTTGTATGTTGATGCATTGTGCCTTCAATGGCATGTGTGATTGGTGAGAATCATATCCTTCTGATGCTCTGTAATTATTTGTAATTATGTGTAATGAATATCTCTAATTATGCTTGCAGCTATGCTTATTGCTCTTGTAATCAAAGCTTACCGCTATGCTCACTAATTATATACCTAAGCCCTACCACTATGCTAATTAATTTTATAATGAAGCTCATGAAAATGTATGGTTATGCTTATACGTTGCACACAGCCATCTCTCTTGCGAACTTGCAGTTTTGCCATAAACTACGCCTAGTTAAGTCTAGTTAATGCACAGAGATTCTTTGTTTTTGCTTATTGCTATCTTCAAAATTTTATTGATAATCTTATTGATGAAAATCTGCAGCTATGCCTAACAAGTAGTGTACGTTATCGGATGATTTACTGTGATGTACATCTATTACTGTGCCAAAATTTGCCTTAATTGTTTTGTCTGACCCTACTGCTGACTCAGACAGACACAGACATGACCTGATGACTTGAACCTCTTTTGATATTCTCACGAAACTACCCTGATGTGTTATACCTCAAGGCAATGAAATATGTAACTCAGTTCAGACAAAAGCCTGGCCATGGCAACATATGTAATTTAATTGTTATAATTTGGTGGTAATGCAATCCCCACCATAGTGATGTATGTCAATTTAATTGACTAGTGGTAATTGGAATGTCAAGTTATTTGAAGTGGCTTCACGTTAATTGCTCTAATTATGACAACAAATTTACTTTACATGACCTAATGCCAAATTGATGACAAGCACCCTGAATGTATTTCATACGATTATGTGTTTGTAAAGTAATATGTACATAGTATGTAAAGCCTTATGCCTATATGAAATGACACTAATTTTGTAGATACTCTAGTATAAGAATTAAATTACTCATTACTATTCAAATGTATCCGTCTTTAAGACACTACTTGTAATGTAAAAATATGGTTTAATAATCAACGACTTTTCTTTCAGTGTAAACTGAAATATCATGACTATGTTACTAATTTGTGTGTAAAATGCTTTATTTCATGTACTTTGGACACGCATGGGAACTGGCGATTTCGCACACGAGATTCCATAATGCACACAGAACAATGGACGTGTTATTATACACCACTGATTTTGGGCCTTTTAATGAAGATGTTTTTTGGATGATGTTTGGTCACATAGTACTGTCCATTGCAGCCTTGGCCAACCACCATAATTTTGCTCTAATTTTGGCTATGCTGATGCAGTCTGCTAGTAGCCCCGTTGGTTGGAGCACACTTGGTTGTCGAATTGCATGGAGGAATACATCAGAACCTTTTCCCCATGACTTCAACTTCAATGCAACCAGCCAGCTCGCCTACAGTGTGGTGTAATCTTACAGTGTTTTGTGTTCGTGTGCAGACCTAAGATGAATGTTAGGGGATAATTGGCTAATCGTGTGCAGACCTAAAATGAATGTTAGGGAATAATTGGCTATTCGTGTGAAGACCTAAAATGAATGTTAGAAGCTAATGTGCTATTCGTGTGCTTATACTATTCAGTGCCTCCCATTGCAAACGTTGTCCACAGGTTCATTACAAGTGTTTAGGTATATTTCATGGTTCTTTTACATTGAGTGACCAAAATAAAATTGTGCTCTTGATAGATAAATATGCTTTCAGAACTATAATGAGTCAATACACTTTAGTCTGAACTGTCATTGTAACTATTCGATTGACAAACGTAATATTGAAATCCTATTGTGCCGAAGCAGTGACATTATTTTGTACATGATCAGAAACCTATGTAGTCAAAAATTTTACATGTATGTTCTAGCATCCATGAAAGTATGGCATCTTAAATGCATCACAGAATACAAAATTGACACTTTATCTTATACCAAGTGCACTAAAAATTTACATAGACTACATTGTGCACAAGATACAAATGTTCATTTTATGTTCCCAAAAATACTGATCTCTTGTACAAAATTTAGACGCATGGAACTTACACTACTGTGTGTATTACTTGTAATTACCTCATTTTCTTTAAAGAATGATGACATTAGTTAAACTACCTTTTGTAAAACTTTGTATATGTTCATGTTTATTATTGTATTTTTTTTCACTTGTCTATTACTTCTAGCTATCTCATTTTCTCCACTATATCATTTGTCAAACTATGTTCTCTGAAATTCTATATATACTTATGTTTATCATTATGTACATTTGTCATGTATTCCATTTATTGCTGATGTTCTGTACATTTTGACATTTGCTTATGCCTGTCACATCGTGTACCACTCCATGCATGACTTTTGATGGTACTGTCCTGTAAAATGGCATGTATTTATGACTGTAACATTTTTTAAATTTTCAATGAACTCCATCTGTTGTTTTGATCTTGAATATCTTGTATAAAAATGTTTATCAGGTTTTCATATTTTTCATGTTATATTTTGGATGTCATTAATGGATTTTTGGACTTGAAATTCAGTAATTTTGCTGGCTAGGCAATGCCATTGGCATCACCCACCCTACAAAATTTTAATAGGTAGGAGGGGGGTGATGAAACGTGTCCATAAAAAATTATTTTGTAAGAAAATGTCCAATATTATGCCTCCTGTTTTGTATCGAGTAACTTGCTTGCAAGAAAATGTATAATATCGCTTCTACTGTATGTATCGATGTGTGTCCTTTATGAAGTTTCATCTTTGGCAAAGATCATGTATTGCATAGCATTGTAGCTCGCACTGAGAGAGAGTAGCACTAGTGGTTCAGCTCGCTTAGAGAGCGGTTGGGTTGTGTGTGTATGGCTCCGATGTAGAGCAGAGGCTGCTTTGCCAGCAAGTCAGAAGTTGTATTATGTAGGTAATGTAATGCTGATTATTAATAATAAGTAACTTAAACTTTCTTTCATCTTTCATTTACGTAGTTAGAAAATTAACCTACTTCCTTCATTTGATAATTAATTATTAGTGGATTTAAAGTGCAGTATTGATGTGAATAATATTGTTGAACGGATTTCATTATTGGTGCCATAGTAAATGATAGTTAATTGACTATGATACTAAATTGATACTAAATTTCAATAATTAGAAACTGATCTGCATAAAATTCTCACAGTCAAGCATTAAGAAAGTGATTTGTGGTTTTTTTTAATATCTTTCTCGCAGTCAAAATTTTTGAGTATAGTCAGTGTCTGTTTCAAAAGGCTACATGTCACAGTTGTTTTGTTAAAAATATCCGTTGCGCACATAATCAGTTTCATGCACTGTTTCTCACTTAATAGCATATACATCAGTATCAGGGCCATAATTAAATCAAATTGCTGTGTCAAGGAACAATTTGTTGTCTGATCTAACGATAGGTTCAACATCCACACAACACACGTACAGCTTTTAACCTCAAGCATGCTTGTGCAAGCATGGTTGTACAAGCATGCTTGTGCAAGCATGGTTGAGCGTCTGTAGGATAAATTTCATCAATCATCAGGCTTGTACAAGAAACTTAATGCTGGATCGAATTTCGATTATGCATGCTTGTGCAAGCGTTCAAGTGTATGTGTGCTTGAGCGTGTTTGGTCAATGAAGATGCTTGTGCAAGCATTTGATAGTCTGGGTGAGGCTGCATACCGTGAGCGTCCTTTGGTTTTGGTAAGTTTCAATTAGTGCTGTAATAACAATGTCTGAATTAAGAAACATAAGCCACGACCACTTAGAGGAATTTATTAGACTGTATGAAACCCATCCCTGATTGTGGAATATTACAAGTAAGGTCTATCATGATAAAAATAAGATACGCCGCATATGAAATACCACTCCCGAAATATAAACATTTAGATCCAGCAGCAACAAAAGATATTGTTGTGAAGAAAATAAATTCCTTAAGAAATCTCAAAGCTGCTGTTAGTCTTTCAAGTGGTGTTATAGGCTCCCTCATTATTGTATCCTGCTTCTTGATCAAAGGCATAATGAGAGACAGAAGATTCAAATACGTATCTTCATTCATCCTGAGATAATTGTGCCAATTATGAGGGTATATCTTCAGTCCACTGACTAAATTTGTATGTGAATATGATTTTAGTTGTTTCAACCACTCTTTACGCCAAGATTTTTTTTAATTTTTTTTTTTTCTTTTTTTTTTTTTTTTTTTTTTTTTTTTTTTTTTTTTTTTTTTTTTTTTTTAACACATACAAATCTGCCACAGCCAGCACATTGTCGTCTGAGCTCGACTTTTTCAAATGTAAACAAATCGTTGCTTGTACAAACATGCTTGAGCCGTGTAGGTGCGTGAGCAATATGTGCATGCTTCTGCAAGCACGCTTGCGCAAGTGTGCTTGTCAAGCGCTCTGTTACGTGTGTGACTGCCTTAACATACACAGTCACGATATTCACTGGTGTGAAAATGTGACAGTTGCAGCGACAGTAGCCCTCCTTGTGGTGGGCAACTTCAGTTCCTTCTCTAGATTGTCACACAGACGACAAAATGGTACTTATAGAAATAATTGACAGAGGGATAGAAAAACAATTAAAATCGCTCAAAAGATGAAAGGCCGCAGGATCTGATGGGGTACCAGTTCGTTTTTACACAGAGTACGTGAAGGAACCTGGCCCCCTTCTTGCAGTGGTGTACCGTAGGTCTCTAGAAGAGCATAGAGTTCGGAAGATTGGAAAATGGCGCAGGTAATCCCCGTTTTCAAGAAGGGACGTCGAACAGATGTGCAGAACTATAGGCCTATATCTCTAACGCCGGTCAGTTGTAAAATTTTGGAACATGTATTAAGTGCGAGTATAATGAATTTTCTGGAGACTACAAATCTGCTTTGTAGGAATCAGCATGAGTTTTGAAAAAGGCAATCGTGTAAAACCCAGCTCTCGCTATTCGTCCACAAGACTCAGTGGGCCATAGACATAGGTTCTCACGTAGATGCCGTGTTTCTTGACTTCCGCAAAGCGTTTGATACAGTTCCCCACAGTCGTTTAATGAACAAAGTAAGAGCATATGGTCTATGAGACCAATTATGATTGGACTGAGGAGTTCCTAGATAACAGAATGCAGCATGTCATTCTCAATGGAGAGAGGTGTTCCGAAGTAAGAGTGATGTCAGGTGTGCCACAGGGGAGTGTTAGTTAGTTAGTTCCATAAATTATCTGGGGGTAGGCATTAGGAGTGATTTAAAATGGAATGACCATATAAAATCAATCGTCGGTAAAGCAGATATCAGACTTAGATTCATTGGAAGAATGCTAAGGAAATGCAGTCCGAAAACAAAGAAAGTAGGTTACAGTACACTTGTTCGCCCACAGCTTGAATACTGCTCACCTGTGTGGGACTCATACCAGGTGGGGTTGATAGAGGAAGTAGAGAAGATCCAACGGAGAGCAGCGCGCTTCGTTTCAGGATCATTTAGTAATCGCGAAAGCGTTACGGAGCTGATCGATAAACTCTAGTAGAAGACTGCAGTACGGGCTTTTGTCGAAGTTTCGAGAACATACCTTTACCAAGGAGTCTACCAGTATATTGCTCCCTCCTACGTATATCTCGTGAAGAGATCTTGAGGATAAAATCAGAGAGATTAGAGCCCATATAGAGGCATATCGACAATCTTTCTTACCGCGAACAATACGTGACTGGAATAGGAGGGAGAACCGATAGTGGCACTCAAGGTATCCTCCGCCACACACCGTCAGGTGGCTTGCTGAGTATGGATGCAGAAGGTGCCATAAGAGAAATGTTTGTTTGTAATTACTTTTCTACGTAATTAACCCAATATTTTCTGGAATTTCTCTGTTCCAAAAAATGGTAAAACATCGAGAGACATAAATAATCGTGAAATAAATGTAAAAATAGCCGAAATTCCGTGATTCAGCGATACAAACAACAACTTATTCATAAGGAAATACTTACGAATATGTGTTGCCTACTCCGCTGAAAATGAAAGATTATAAACAGACGAGAAACATTAATTCCTGTTGTGGTCTGTTCCTATATGACAGGATATACATTTGAGTTTAATTACTTTTGATTATAAAACGAATATCTTGAAGATTCTTACCGTTTGTGGTTCAGATGTAGCAACAATTGTGAAATTTGTTTTTCTGCTTTGTTGGGAAACTGTGGTTTTTGCTTTCGACGTTTTATTGTTAGGTTTGGGAGGATTTCCCTTCAGCTACTGCTGTAGTGACTGTGGTACATTTAATAATGTAGGTAATGCATTCCATAAACGTTTCCTATGTTCAACACTTACTGATTTGGCAGGAATTGTAGTGACGAAATCCTGACGTTTCTCAGTAGAAAACCGATTTTTCTGTAGAAGGTTGTCTCTTCTGTTTATTAGCAACTTTTTCTCTTAATAGAAACTGAAATTCTTAATTAAAAAGTCGTAGATTTCAAGATAATCTTAAATAAACTGTCCTGTAAAGTGCCGTTTTATACCTTCTAATGGGTTTTAGGAAATCTCATAAAGATAAATATGGAGTTATTTTCTGTTTATTACCTATTTCTATGGCACTTCGTATACCTTCCCCGTTGTAAAAAGTATGTTAAAATCAATTTAAACAACACTATTCTACTCATCCGGAATCAGAAATGTGTCTTGTCAGCCGCTTGGAGCGTTGCTGTCGTGGCGTCTAACAAAAATCCGTGGAAATGTCATGACTATGTTTGTGTGCAGCACTCCACACGGCCGAAGCTGCGCCGAGCCAACACCACCTAGAGACAAGGCCTCACAACAGCCCGTGCTACGTCATACTGACCAGGCCACGGCCACCAGCTTACTGGCTGGCCGCAACGAGGCAGTGGGCGTGTCCCAGCGGCCAGCCATAAAGCTGGCGGCCGCGGCCTGGTCAGTATGACGTAGCACGGGCTGTTGTAAGCACCTCCACCTTAGAGAGAAGGCCGCGGCGCTCTCTTGTGACGTCAGGCAGAGTAGGTTGCGCGCGCATAGCTGACTGGGTAGCCTCTGGGGTATGGCCCACTATGCCGAAGCAGTGAGCCAGTCAGCTATGCGCGCGCAACCTACTCTGCCTGACGTCACACGAGAGCGCCGTGGCCTTCTCTCTAAGGTGGTGGTGCTCACAACAGCCCGTGCTACGTCATACCACAGTCTAATATATACAGTCGCGACACTGCCGCTGATTTTTGTTATACTAGGCGACTGCAGCGCTCCTTGCGGACGTAAAGCCACGTTGCTCTATATCGTATACGAGACGTGTGTTTGTTTTGTGTTTTAGTGTACGAAATGGTTTTTACGAAGGGTAGCGTGTGTAGTGCAATAAATTGCAGCAACAACTAGAATATGTCACATTTATCATTCTCTAGTTTCTTACAGTGCCGGAGAGGTATGTGACATCAAGTTTCGGTAATGCTTATTTACAATTATCTTCTGAGCAACAGACACATATTGAAGATTATTTATTTTTAGGATCAAGAAATGGCTTATAAATAGCAGACGACAAGATCTTTTGGATCACGTTGCCGCGTATTTACGTGGTAATGTGAAGTTCTGCTCGCAACACTTCGATGCAAACCAGTTCAGGAACGATGAACGGAAGAAGCTGGTGTGGAATGCTGTGCCTACATTGTTCGATGTTCCAAAAAAACCACCGAAACTGGGAATGAAGAGGAAAATACCGCAAAGACGCGATAATATAAAGGCGGAAGAAATTAAAGTGTCCTGAAACAAGTATTACGACTGCGGTTGCTGCTACATCACAGCTAGACACATTTTTCTCTGGGCATTCGAAAGTAATTCATTATTGAGGCAAATGTATAAGAAAGTTATGGAAAAGAAATGTTCATTGCTACCGTTATTGATTTTTGAACAGTCTAACACACAAATCTATTTATCTGAAATCACTGAGCCGTCTTATTTTACATACGATTGTCACCCCGCCCCCTCCCACTCCTCCCTCATCTACGAACCATATAACGACAGACTGTGATAATGACTTAGGATCAATCATGTAATATGATATTTAGACTGTCGTGTAATCGACATAATATTATCTTAAAACAACATATAATTAAAATAACCTCGTAGCAAAATTATATTAGATGAAAGTTTCATAGCCAGTGGGTGTTCTCATAACTAAAAAAGCAGGGGAAAAAACATTGTTTCGCACCTTTTAACACCGGGAAGGCCAATTACATGCTTCTCATGTGCGAAATACTGTGTTTACCAGCAAAGTAAGGTGCAATGTCTGAAGAATTTCGTCATAAATATGTTGCAGTTAGCGTCAGTTTATTCACGAGTTTTTAGTAAATTTACATTTTTTTAATATTTAACTGTCCCTTAGAAGTTCTATTATAGGATTGTCTGCACAAAATACTACGTTTATCTATCACTACCAGCAAGGTAAGCTACAAGCAATTTCTACAGAATTATTTCGTAACATATTGTACAATTGCAGTTGGTGTCCGATCACAACGAGTTTTTGCTCGGTTTACGTTTCTTTTACACTCAGTCATGTGTCAAGATAAATAAAGCTTGGAATGAAAGAACATATGCAATATTTAGTAAACCACACATAAAAGTAATTACAAGCGGGATGGATGCTTAGGGTTTAACGTCCCGTCGACAGCTTGGCCATTAGAGACGGAGCTAACGCTCGGAGTTTTTGGGTTAGGATGAGGAAGGAAATCGGCCGTGCCCTTTGAAAGGAACCATCCCGGCATATGCCTGGAGTGATTTAGGGAAATCACGGAAAACCTAAATCTGGATGGCCGGAGGTGGATTTGAACCACCATCCTCCCGAATGCGAGTCCAGTGCGTTACCACTACGCCACCTCGCTCGGTAATTACAAGCGGGCATTATTAATGTATCGTATACGGCGTTAAGGGACATCCGGCTTTACGACCGCTTGGAGCGCTAGTGTCGCTCCAAGTGTCCGAGGGTAACAACTTTCACAGCAGTGAGTGTCGCGACTGTATTTATTAGACTGTGGTCATACTGACCAGGCCATGGTCAATAGCTTACTGGCTCGCCACTGCGAGGCAGTAGGCATGCCCCAGCGGCCAGCCATTCAGCTGGCGGCCGCGGCCTGGTCAGTGGGTAGGCATAGTGGGCCGTGCCCCAGCGGCTACCCAGTCAGCTATGCGTGTGCGACTTACTTTGCCTAACGTCACACGAGAGCGCCCAAGGCCCACGAGAGAGACAGGCCGCGGCTCGCGCGTCAAATCTCGTGATCAACTTAGGCCTGAGCCGGCGCAATCGCTAGCGGATTGGCTAACCGCTATGAGACAGTGGGCTGTGCCCCAGCGGCCAGCCAATCCGCTAGCGATCACGACGGCCCAGGCCTCACTTGATCACGTGATTTGACGCGCGAGCCGCGGCCTGTCTCTCTCGTGGGCCTCGAGAGCGCCACAGCCTTCTCTCTAGGTGTTGTTATTGTGAGGCCTTGTCTCTACGTGGTGTTGGCTGAGCATGTGTGAAGGGGAGGCAGTCGGCTGGACTGTGACGTCACGAGGAATTGCAGCCGCGTTGCAATTCCCAGCATGGGCACTTTTTTTTTTATAGCTACTACTGAGAATGCCATTTTTCTCGATGAAAACGCGAGACTCGCGACATGTGACACCTGGTCAATCCTGAGCGTTATTATAATTACTGTAAAAACTCTGTGACCTCGAATATCAACGATTTGATTTTATGACTGGAAATTAATAAAGCATGTTTATGGTGACATTTTCTTACATTGCTAAATGCTTGTTTCACAGAAGAATTCCTTATGAATTATATAACTAATTTTCCCATTAGTTGTTAATGAAGACGTCACTGAATTTAGAAGCTGCTGCTAGAGTATCAAAAGAAGCCAAATTATGACTGACTGATTTATCACGCTTAACCCCATCCCAGTTTTCACCAAGTTAATCTAAATATGGCAATATGGATTTTCCAATGAACTTCATAACTAATTCCTTTCTTCGAGAAAAGTTCAGTTTAAGGAAATGAAATTTTTGCGTTTAGGCATAATAGCTTAATTGGGGGAAATTAATAACACATGATCTTAATTGCCAATAACTAGACTTACCAAGCGATGTCTGTCTTAAATGTTTACAAACAGTTCAAATGTTTGTACAGCTTCTGGGACTTAACTACAGGGCCATCAGTCCCTAAACTTTCAAACTACTTATTACTGATGAGCTAGCTTATACTAAAGACGGCACAAACATCTATGCCCGAGGGGGGATTCGAACCCGTGACCGTAGCAGCCGTGCAGACCGTGACTGGCGCGCCGCAGACCGCTTGGCCACCGCGGCCGCCTTCACACACAGTAACTCGCTAAACAGTCGCAACAATAAGTGGCATAAAGGCTGAGCTAGCATTTATCACAAGAATGACACAAGTATTAAGGTTTTCTATTTAGGAAGACGATGCCATGAAATACGGAACCTTAAAAAAATTGTGAGACGTCCAAGCAAAGAAAAGGGCTGTACGTTTTTTTCTTTTTTAAAAAAAAATCTGCGTGCGATAAGAATTACGCCTACTAATTTATTTCAAGGCGATAAGAATGTAACATCGTGAGCCGGTTATGCGGAAGTGGCAATCAGAACAAATTGACAACTAGCGTTTCTACAATTAACAATAGATTTACTGACTATTTTGTCGTTTACAAATTTTTTGGACACAAGTAAACAAATATCAGGTGTTATTTTTGTGTGCTGCAGCGATGCACAGCATACTATTCATTGTAGGGTTCTGAAGCAATTGTCTTTCCTTGTTTTTTATTCTGTTCATTACAGAGAACACCTGCTCACATCAGTACATCGACACGTACATGGACATGAACCCAGCTCCATTCCTATGAAGCCGAGGGAACGTGTCTGCCTTCACGTTTACCGAGACACTAAACGAACGGGTGTGTTTACTTTTGGCCGCTAAGTACTAGTGTGCGTGACGTGAGCTTCCCCCACCACCGCAGCTCCGAGCTGTGGCGGTGAGCGCTCGTGTGTTCTCCTGCCCACGGAGCAGCCTGTTGGAACAGCCTGGTCTAGAGCAGGGTTCCCAACAAAATTTTCTCGAGGACCCCCTCATCGAGTCGCTATTGTGACAAGGAACCCCTTTAATTTCTAAGCCAGCAATGTTTCTCCGATGTTAACAGGTATATCAATAATTCTTCGTTGAACAGAATTATTTGAGAGCGGGACAGTTCCTATCACCTTAGCAGCTGCATAACCTAACATTGCAAAGTATTATTGCTGATAGTAGTATAAGTTCCTCAGCAAAATGTTCACATGTCTGTAAATGTATCGGACCAAACTGCGTTGTCATCAGTCCGTAGCCTACAAACTACTTAAACCTAGGTAAACTAACCTACGGACAAACACACACACCCATGCCCCAGGGAGGAGTCGAACCTCCACGGCGAGTAAGCGCGCGCTCCGCAGCGAGGTGCTGTAGACCGCTCGGCTACTCCACCGTGGCGTTCATCAGCAATTTTGTGGGTTTTCCCCACATTTAACAAGCTGAGCCACCTCGTAAGACGCAAGGATTCCATTTACATTTACATTTGCGCCACAGTGTTTGGTAATTGTTTTTCGAGATGTTTACAACTCTCCTAATTTATTTTTGAAAATGTCTAATGACTTTTGTACTCTGGGTTGCTTTGTTTCAAGATGGCGCCGGAGTTTTACTGGTTTCATACATTCATTCGAATGGCTTTCATAGCAAATTAAACACTGAGGTTTAGGCTGTTGCTGAGGTCCCGTGAATGTAAAACCGATTTCCAAGTAGAGTTATATTTTTTTTATTTTTCCAATAAGCTTAACACTGATCTTGGAAGGGTTAGGTTCAAGGGACGCCGACGATCCAGGTTGAACGGACACTGACAACTTCGGTTCGAGAGTCACTGACTTACTTCTTGTACATGTAATGCATTATCTTTCATCTTCGCATGTAGGCCTTTCTCGTTTTAACCAACCACTTTTTAACCAACAGTTCATTTTTAACTACGCGAACTGTAACTTACGCGAAACAACGCTTTACAAACACTACTGTTTTAATACATAATATTGAATACGTAAACAACACGGTCTGTGAAAGCACTGGCAATAAACAATGGCCGATTGTCGTCTGAAATGCGTGTCTCTGTGTAAAGTGACTGCAAACAGGCAGCGCGCGCAGTCTAACGGCACACAACAGAACTATTTGCCTCTATCTAATTCTAGTTTTGAGCTAGAGTGTGCTAGTGTCAGTTGGCTCTAGGAAGACGCTAGACGCAGAAGTTAGCGTTGTCTAAAGCTCTGCTCGTGCAGGAAGCGGCCAAAACAAAACAAAATTTGTTATCATACGAAATATATGTAATATACTATTTATTCTAATAGCATCTTGCAGACCCCTCTGGCATAGCTCGCGGGCTCCTGGGGGCCCGCGGACCACCTGTTGGGAACCACTGCTCTAGAGCACTGTTTTTCAACGTGTGGGTCGCGAAATACTGCTTGGGTCTCGCCTTCACAGAAGGAACTACTCACAACGAAAAGTTTAAAAAAATGTTCATTTATTTGTAAATCTATGTAACTTAACTACTCTGGTCATCAGTTCCTAGGCTTACAAACAAACTAACTTATGCTTTAGGGACAACAAATACACCCATGCCCGAAGGAGGACTCGAAGCTCCGACGGCGAGCAGCGGAGCGCTCCGCAGCTAGGCGCCTTGGGACGCTCGGTCACTCCACCGCGGCGCACCGTAAAGTAACTAGGGGTTCAGTAGTACAAAAATGTGTGCCTAAGTCAAATTTATTTAATGTTAAAATTACGGTGTTCTTTGTGTAATATTCATTACCAGCTTAATTCCCGCTGCTTCCCACGCGTAGACTGGGTGGTCTGCATTGGTTGTTTCTACTTCTAAATGTAAATTTTTATAGATTTAGCTTTAAATGTGCCCTTAACCAAGTATTTTGATACAAATTGCCAGCTATTATTGCACCATTGATGGCAGAATTCAAAACATCACGAAACACTTCTTTTCTTAAATTCTATAGTTCCAAATCCAAATTTTCGCATTTCTTGCATCAAAATAGTCTTATTAGCACCCTTAACGAATTTAGCTCTTATTTCACCCGCTTAATTGTTGAATTTCCAAAAATATCGAAACACATGTTTTTAAAATTCCAATCAAAAATCTAAATCCGAAGTTTTACATTTCTTGATTCAAAATTGGGTTAATAACAACTTATTAAATAAAATAAAATAAAATAAAAAGGTTCATCACATAGTTCAAAATCGCTGATGCCTACAGTGTAAGATAAACAACATCTACAAATTTCAAGTTTCAATCGTCTGTAGATTCACTTCTCAGCGCCGTTTACTGTCTTTTAGAAACAGATCGAGAACGTGAAATTGCTGCCTCATGATTTGGCATCTTTCCAAGTAGTTTTACTTTACAAACTGCAATATGCACTTATTTTTCTTTGTTCGTACGTTTTTTTGCAGAAAAACAACTGAAGAATGTGCATCACGTTTCGCTCTATATAACGTCTTTGCTATTATAGTATCAAAAGTCATCGCTGGTCTTCGATCCGAAGTTTATATAAGCTAAAACCTTTCAACCACTACATCTTCCATCCTCTTATAGCTATCGACACGGAGCTGCTATGTTGTACAACGGGAGACATTGTACTGCAACAACACAGAGAGATCGTTCGTCTCCATTGTGCAGTTTTTGCTGAAGAGCCACACGTAGAATTCTATATAAGTCGGTAGCTTTCAACTCCCATATCTTCCACCCCTTTATCTTTATCAACCATCTACCACCATAGTGCACAATGCACCTTCTACCACATACAAACAGTATTCGTTTGCGATGTGCAGTTTTAGCTACTGAGTGAAATAAATCTATATCTATAAATGTGAATGTCTGTTCGGTGTACGTTTATCACGTCTGAACCACAAGACATAAAGAGCTAAAAATTTGTACAGTCACTAATGTCTACCCGGGGAAGGCTTTAGGCACGGTTTTATGGCGATCGGATAGCTATTTATCTATATACACTAATTTGAATATCTGTTCGGTGTACGCTTATCACGTCCGAACGACAAGACGCAGAGACTTAAATATTTGTACAGTTACTAATTTATACCTGAGGGAGGTTTTAGGCACGGTTTTATAGCGATCTGATAGATATTTAGTAATTTGAAGAATATAACGCGAAATGCGGAACAATAATTACTCTTTGAAAATTATATTTACTCATTGAAAATGGTTTTATTGGTTGCATTGTTGTTTTAGGGTTGACAAAAATAAAAGGGTGGAGAATATTGGGATGGAAAGTTATCGGTGTATATAAAATTCTACGTGTGTGTGTGTGTGTGTTAATATTTCGCTCTGCAGCGAAAACTAAAGAACGCAAACGAATGGTCTGTGTGTAATTGTTGTTCGAAGTCTCCCGTTGTACACCATAGCAGTTCCATGCCGATAGCTATAAGGGGGTGGAAGATATGGTGGTTGATAGTCGTGAAATTAAAAAAAAAAATCGGACTGAAGGCCAGCGATGACGTTTGCGATTCTATAGCAAGGAAGTTACATACAGCGAAACGTGGTCTATGCGTGCTACAATGTCTTCAGCTCTTTCGCTGTGAGGATAAGCATACGAATAAGGAAATATAAGAATAAATAAATAAAGCAATAAAAAAGAAATTTCTTTTAATACATCTCTTTAAAAAAAATCGATTTAACGTTTCGTGTATTAGATCAAGTGATCGATCTGTGATATTATTACAAGCATTATTCTTGAATTTCGTGATTGGATTATTCGAAACGAGTGCATTTTTACGTGTGATTTGATCTACACTACCTACTTTCCTCATAAACGTTAAGTGCATAGGCTTATACAATCTGATAGGAATATTTTTCAGTTCCGCTTTATCAGTGACATTTCCTCAAAAATGAGTGAAATTAATTATATTAATTTAATTGTTATTTGAATGTTGATTAAAAATGTTTATTTCTAAAGAAGGTATTGTATTTCATTTCATCCTTCAAAACCAGTCTCACAGCACACTACTGAAAGATAGGTTATCTATCATAATCAACCAACATGCGAGCGAAGCCGCGAGTTGAAGCTAGTATACAATAAGATGAATTGAATAGACCATAGATTGTTTTACAATGCAAACTCTGAAGACCGTTTTCAGAAAAAGAATTTGATACAGTAAGTAATTCTGAAAAAATCCCAAAAAAGATGTAGTTCTTTATAAATTTTTTATACAGTGGAACCTTTCTCACTGAGCATAATCCGCTTCCGAGTCTTGCCTCAAATGCGAAATACTCACAAAAAAAAGATATATTTTTCTGTCGGAAATCACGTAAAAATACGAGTAACATATGTGTACCATTCCGAGAAATATACAAAAATTTTCGTCCAACATTTTAAAAGAAAGCTGAAGCAAAAGAAAGAAGATAAAATTTTTTACAGTTCGTGAGGGGGTCGCCACCATATTGTTTGAAAAGGGATCGCCATAATATTTTTTCTTGGAAAAAGGTCGCATATTCCCCAAGAGGGTCGCAATGTCTTGCTCGGAGGGTCGCCGTCACACGAGGAAGTAGTTGCACCATAAAATAGCCAGGGGTTCAGTTCAAACGATTTTTTTTTTTATTGCCGTTAAGGATCCTTACAAAAGTGGAAGACGTAAAAAGTACATAACGGCTGCTTGCAGTAAATTAACCACGGACTGGAGAGGTACAGTACGAAAATTAATAACATGTTTTTGTATGATGAAACTCAGCGCAGCAGAAGAAGAGCTGCTGCCGAAGTAGGTTCACGTTAACAACTGGCGGTATTTCTGTCGACCGCGGAGCACTTGTGCAGAGTTACCGCCTGCGAGAGTGAGCGGACATCCCAAGTGGTGGCGCACGAGTACCGGGGACGCTAAAGGCCTGTATAGAGGAAGTAGCGCCAGCTCAGCTGAGGGCGAGCTCCCATAGCATAGCACTGGGCCGCTACATTAAAAACATTACGACAGAAGTGAAAGTGCAATGCATATCGTAATGCTGAAAAGATGTACTGAAACAAAGTATTACATCGACATACAGATACAAACAATCGACACGACGGAATTTGTAATCCTTCTGCTAGAAAAAAATGGTAAACGCAGACTAACATTTCCTTGCTAACAGGGATGAAATCATAATAAATTTATGTTCAAATGAATATGTAGTAGCTTCCTTAAATATTGCCTAGCATTTTATAACAAGCTAGAAAAAAAATGGTAAACGCAGACTAACATTTCCTTGCTAACAGGGATGAAATCATAATAAATTTCTGTTCAAATGAATATGTAGTAGCTTCCTTAAATATTGCCTAGCATTTTATAACAAGCGTTTGTTTGTTACCTTGAAATAAAGTGCTTTACGATAGCTCTTACGGAACACTAGGATTATGACCAATTGGTTAGTGAAATATCTGAATGAAAGGTGCAGATTACGATTATGTAAACGTCTAGATTATGCATTACTAATAAAATATTATTAATAAATCAATAAAAAAGTATTGATTGAAAAAATAAATAATTATTTTAATGTAATGCCACCTGACTGAGGGGGTAGGGCGTCAAACGGTCAAAGTTGGAACAGGAGAGGCAGGACAGGACGTTTTCATTTCCAGTTTAGATACTATTACGAATAAATACATAAAACTTCGTCAGCATGATCCGGAAGGATTCAAGATTCACACTCATAGCAAGGAAAGTTTCTATAAATCAAGTTCGTTAATTAAAAAATTTTAGTTTTTTCGAAACACAAAATTTAAAATTTAACAGCTCTATCAATTTTTTTATTAAATAAATTGTAGAGTTTCATACACCAGTAAGTATGGTTTCTATGCTGCGTAAAGCTCATCGAAGAATCTCTCTTACTTACGAAGAGAAGGGTACCTATAGCAACAATTGCAGAAAAGAGTAAGTGAAAAAATGATGAATTTTCACGTGTAAATAGAAATTACGTTTTATATTTTAGAACTCATAGTGCTATAAGTGTGAATCCTCAGTTCTTCCCAATCATGCTGCCAAAGTTTAGGAATTTATTTGTAAAAGAATAGACAGTGGAAATAAAAATCTCCTGTCTTGCCTCTCTTGCTTCAAGTCGACCCGATTGACGTCCTGTCATGTATCGGTGATTCGCCAGACTAGCAGACAACCCGCAATGCAGGCTACAAGCGCATGATGCGTCCCACAGAGGCGGTTCTGAGTCACCGACGAGCACCGCCAGAGGGCACTACACCGGAACTATTTTCCTCCGCACAGTCACGTGAGACCGACTCCAGACGGTCACGTATCACTGCGCGCCCACTATTTAGGGGTGCGTAGTGCAACACTACGCCAGTTTCCCGCTGACCACCTACGATAACCATAGCTGAGGCATCGCGACCGAAGCATCCGGGTGAGTCCCTGCCAGCGACGCCGCACCTACAGGACTTCCCGCAACGGAATACGTCGTCTGGCAACGTCACCCTGGCCGTTCTCTCAAGGTTTTCGTCATCTCCCTGGCTTGTACCTAATTGGTGAAGAAGAAAACTAAGTTGATGTATGTTGTTTTTGCCTTAGTTTCAGAAGTTTGTTTGTTTGTTTGTTTTGTTTCCAGATTGATTAGTTTGCCTTGTCATTAAACACAATTTCCATAACAGTCTCTTTCAGTTATTATCTCCGAGGCGAGACATAGCATGTCCTACCCCTCCTTAACACAATGCTTACAATATTTACGAACTCTTTTACATTATTCATGCTCCTATTCTCGCTCCTGTATTGTAATAATTTTTATCGTCCAAGGCGATTATGTTACTTCGAAAGTATGCACTCAGCCTACCTAGAATTTCAGGGGAAGCATATCTTTGATATGAACCATTAGCTCAATTGCAGAATGTGAAACCATGCCTTCATTTAATGATAATATTGGTGGTGTGTCTTAGCTCACTACTTTAGCTGATTCATAAGCAAATTTATGCAAACACAACCCGTGACATTCGGTATTGTTGTTTTCTTGTGGGATGCTGACTTGTTTGCATACCCAATCTGGCATGACACTGAGGTATTATTCCTGGATGATAATAGGAGTGAGTAAAAGGTAGTATAACTGTACCGGTAGATTAATAGCTGTCTCTCAAACACATTGTTTCTAGAAGGTCTTACGAAAATATCTGATTAAATGAAAATTCCCATCGATGATGATGTAGTTTGCATTGTTACATATCTGAGAGGTAAAATAAGATTTAAAAAAATATTAAAAGCAGTATGCAGCAGTCGAACCCACACACACTTTTGTCGTATTCACGAAGCAATTACGCGACGAATTACGTTATGACACCCGTGCTACTGAACGGCACACATGCAGCAATAATTCGACATGTTACCACTGCTTTATAAGTGTGTTACTAAATGAGGCGATAGAAATCCACAGCGCTTATGCTCCGACGCGCGAGGTCGTTCCCCGTCGGAGTCTCGAATCCCCCCCTCGGGCATGGATGTTTGTGTTGTCTTTAGTAACAGGTAGTTCATAAGTAGTTTGTAAGTTTAGGAACTGATGACCCGCGGTTAAGTCCCTTAAATTTTACACACATTTGAACATTTCATTCAAATTCTATGCCATAAACAGTTTATTAAGATCTTTAGTTAATACAAAACGAACTTTCATGACAGAGAGCCTTCGCATAGAGAAATAAACATTAAATTAGTATAGTTGTGCTATATACGTAATGACTGGGTTTGCCCAGGAATGGCTGTCGAGTACCACGTGACGTGCAACTGACCAATGGTAGGACGCAGCTGTGGGCATTTCTCACATGTTTCGCACCTGTGACGTCACGGTTCCGGCTGGCGTACAGGACCCAAGGCTCCCGGGGTCGTGGAACAAACCCAGCCCTACATTCTAAGCAGGTACTTAACATGCATAGTTCTAAGACAAAGTGTAAGACAATGTTCTCTCATAAAGAATATAGAAAAACAACCCTAATTATCCTGCGTTTAGAGGTAAAGAGATATATGAATATTAGTGATTTTTGCACTAGTTCATTTAGCTGTATCCCTGGCGCTCCACAAAGAGGCGAGATGTATTTACAAAATTATTCACAAATTTACATTTTTTTATGTTTTTGAACAGTTTCGTAAACATTTTTACGAACCTTAATTTTTTTAACTTTGTAGTCTTTGCGCGAAACGTAAGTCGCCAGCAGTAGAACAGTTTTGCAATCAGCTTCAAACGCCGGTCCTCTAAATTTCCACCATGAACCACAGACATTTCCGAGGTGGGGTGGTTTGCGTGCCTCAACGATACAGACAGCTGTACCGTAGGTGCAACCACAGCGGAGGGGTATCTGTGGAGAGGCCAGACAAACGTGTGGTTCCTGAAGAGGGGCAGCAGCCTTTTCAGTAGTTACAGGGGCAACAGTCTGGATGACTAACTGAGCTGGCCTTGTAACATCAGCTAACATGGCTTTGCCATGCAGTTACTGCGAACCGCTGAAAGCAAGGGGAAACTACAGCCGTTACTTTTCCCTAGGACATGCAGCTCTACTGCATGAACATATGATGATTTCGTATGGCATTTTTGGCCGTGGGACGCCAGTTGGGATCGTGTTCCGCCTGCCTGGTGTAAGTCTTTAGGTGATGCCACTGGGGCGACGCTTCGATGAAAATGAAATGATAAGGACAACACTACATCCAGTCCCCGAGGGGAAAAGTCCCAGACCCGACCGGGAATCGAACCCGGGCTCCCTGCGTGGACCACGCAGTCAACTGGACTACGGAGGCGGACTGTATGGTATAGGATGCTGGAAACACAACACTGGTATTCTGCAGATCGCAGCGTGGACGGTTAGATCCCTTAATCAGGCAGGGAGGTTAGAAAATTTAAAAACGGAAATGAATAGGTTGAAGTTACATATAGTAGTGTTAGTGAAGTGTGGTGGAAAGAGGAATAGGATTTCTGGTGAGGTGAGTACAGGGTTATAACAAAAAACATCAGTTGGGGGTATTACAGGAGTAGGTTTGATAACGAATAAGAAAATAGAAATGCGAATAAACTACTATGAGCAGCGCAGTGATCGCATTATCGTAGTCAAGATAGATACGAAGCCAACACCGACCACAGTAGTACAAGTTTATATGCCTACTAGCTCTGTCGATGATGACGAAATCGAAGAAATGTACGAAGGGGTTAAGGAAATAATTAAGAATGTTAAGGGAGAGGAAAAGTTAATTGTGATGGGGGACTGGGGAAAAGGAATAATGGAGGAAGCCGCCTGGTAGAATTTTGCAAGGAACACAATTAATCATAACAAACACTCGGTTTAAAAATCGTGAAAGAAGGTTGTATACTAAGAGACACCTGAAGGTGCCAGATTTAGTAATGGTAATACATAGATTTAGAAACCAGGTTTTAAACAGTAAGACATATCCAGGGGCAGATATAGACTTTGACCATATCTTATATGTTATGAACTGAAGAATGAGAGGCTAAGGCACAGAGTAACATATGGCTAAGAGCGTAAAAATATCGCAGTGGTTGGGAAGGGAGTAAGATAGAATTTTGACCTTTCCCCAATGTTATTCAATTTGTACAATGAGCAAGCTGTGAAGGAAAGCAAGGAGAAGTTTGAAGAGGGAATTAGAGTTCAGGGTGAAGAAATAAAAACATAGCTTTTCTCCGATGACATTGCAATTCTGTCGGAACTAGCAAAGGATCTGGAAGAGCAATTGAACAGATTGGACTTTGTGTTTTGAAGAAGCTTTTAAGATGAACAAACAAACCTAATTGTAAGCTGTCGAAGAAAATCAGCAATGCTCACGTTATGGTGTGTGTCTTCCACATCGGCTCTCGTAGTATGTCTCCAGCCTTCTCCCTTGAGATGAAAAAGTTGTGATTAATATGGCTACTAACCGGTTGTTATTCAACAACGGAAGTTTGGCTGGAGGGATCCTAAACTATGCTCCCTTTATCCACAATGAAAAGAGACGATGGCTGCTAACCAGGCTACAATAACTTTAAATAAGAACGTAACTGTTAATGTTTATACATAGCTTTACATTTTAGCAACAAACTTCATAAATTTAAAAAATTTAATCTGTACCTGTAACAATATGCGTTGTTTGACTCTAAAAGAAGTTGGTACCTCTAGTACTGGTTCTTGCAGAACTGAAAAGGCTGAATAAACAAGTAAGCAAAGTCACTCAAACCTGGAGATTCCGCAAAAACCTTGAAAACATTCATATAACTTACATAACCGTTAGAAACTGCTGTCATTCGGGCGATGGCTTAGTGAAACCGTGAAACTCGAAGATTGGGTGAAAACATTTATATAGCTGACGTGACCACAGAGAATAGTTTCATTCCGTGGTTTCCATGGAAGTACAAAGACGTAAGATGGCAAAAAAGACTTGCGGTGTGCCGCGGTGTAGTAGCCGAGCGGTCTAAAGCGTATCGCTGCGGAGCGCGCGGTTGCTCGCCGAGGAGGTTCGAGTCTTCCCTGGGGCATGGGTGTGTGTGTGTGTGTGTGTGTGTGTGTGTGTGTGTGTGTGTGTGTGTGTGTGTGTGTGTGTTTGTCCGTAGGTTAGTTTACCTAGGTTTCAGTAGTTTGTAAGCTACGGACTGATGCCCAAGCAGTTTGGTCCGATAGATTTAAAAACATTTGAACATTTTGAACACTTGCGGTGTACGTGACCCAGTAGGCGGGGCCTATCGCCATGTTTACTGACCCAAAATATTTGTTTTAAATGTATTTAGACAGTCCATCAAACACACTTTAGATACCGTGACTTAATTTAGGTATAATTTAAAAAATGCAATGGTTGTATTTTCCTTAAATTACATTAACTGTAGTTTACAATGATTTCTTGTTCTTAATTTCTGTCGTGGGTAAGCAAAAGCTGTTTTAATTACTACTGTGTACATGAATGACATTTTTAATCAATTAATTACGACCCTAAACAAAGCAAAGTGCTAGAAGCTGAAAATGTTCCACATTAGGTATCACCCTTTTCTTCTTGGTTGTTCGAACTGTATAAACAAATAAAAGTCATATCAAGCAGACGAAATGTGCCGTACTACGGAATCAAAAACGCAATCACGACCAGACAAACGTTCTAAACTGTCTTCTTGACTCTAAGTTATTCTTATAAGCATCGTCATATTCAGTATTCGAAACAGCTGTTGCATTCACTCGACTGTTGCGTTCACACGACAGAAAAAAGTTTGTACAGCTTATGGGACTTAACTACGGGGTCATCAGTCCCTAAACTTACAAACTAGTTATGAACTAAGTAATGCTAAGGACGGCACGAATATCCATGCCCGAGGGGTGATTCGAACCCCCGACCGTAGTGGCCGTGCAGACCGTGACTGGAGCGCCTCAGTCCCCTCGGCCACCGGGCCGGCGTTCACACGACAAACTGCGAATTGGTTAGATGCAGGTCTCAGCCCTACTGCAAGCCTCATAAGAACGACAACCCACATCAATTTTATCTGCTTACTGTAATCGTCTCTTGGGCCCCCACTGCAATTTTTCCGCCACGCAGTTCCCTCCAATGCTAAATTCACGATTCCGTGATGTCTAAGAATGTGCCCTACCAATCGATGCCTTCTATTAGTCAAGGTATGCCAAAAATTCTTATTCTCCCCAATTCTGTTCAGTATCTCATTAGTTACGTGATCTCCCCATCTAATTTTCTGCGTTGTTCTGTAACATTTCAAAAGCCTCTATCCTCTTCCTGTCTGCCCTGTTTATTGTCCAAGTTTCACTCCCACGCAAGGCAACACTCCACATAAATGCCTTCAGAAAGGACTTTCTTAGGCGTAAATTAATATTCGACATTAACAAATTTCTCTTATTCAAAAACGCTTTTCTTCCCATTGCCATTCTGCATTTTATATCGTCTTTACTGGTACCATCATATGTTATTTTACTGCCCAGGTAACAAAACTCATCTACCACCTTTATTGTTTCGTTACCTGATCTAATTTCTTCAGTATCGCCTGATTTTTCTTAGATTGCCTTATTTTGCTCTTATTAATCTTCATCTCATATCCTCCTTTCAACACATTGACCGATCCGTTCACTTGCTCTTCCAGCTCCTTTGCTGTCTCTGACAGAATTACAAAGTCATCAGCGAAACGACGAAAATTAGGAACAAAAGCCAATCGTAAACAGTAGCATGCTAATGTTTTGCGGCATGTTAGATGGTGGATGGCGGATTCAGTTTTGCGACGAACTCTCAACCCTCTTTTTTTTATCTCCACAACATGCGGCTGGGCAATACGTTATAACAACCAGTCAGTTGTCGTCGCACGATTTCACGGAGACAAGACTCGTTTCCTGCTGGCCAGAAGTGCGCCTTCTTTCCGGCCCCCGTCCTCACTCGGCGCTGAGCTCTGGATGCGAAAGTAATAACACGAGCGCCTTCGTGGCGCACTTTCTTCCTGTTAAGCTGGAGCAATTACAAGGCAATCTGCTAATAAGCTGGGAAGAGCAGCTTGTCTGGCGGTATAAGACGGTAGCGCGCGAAGTGGGCCGTACAGGAGTCCCCTGCTGGGAAAGCGGCCCATTGTTTCGCGTTCGACCTGGATGCGGGAGGAACCAGGGCAGCCACTCACCTCCGTGCGAGCCACTCGCCGAAAATTGGCCGCTGCCCTGCATTGTCCGAGACAACAGCTAAACAGTCGCGATTCGGTTATACCCGCCTAAGCGGGAGGCCTCACGCATGGCCGACCGAGCTCCCTCACATCGCTTTTGCAACATTTAAACTCAGGACCGGCCTGCGCCACCCAGGCGCCCGGGCAAATCGCCATTTGGCGCCCTTTACTACGTAAATACCGAACCTTTCAGTACTTTTCCACAGTGTATGTAAGTGTTTCTGGTTATCGTGTAAATAGTTAATTATGTCATCTTATAGCATGGTGTTTTCCTCGTGAATCTCAGTATTTTACAAAAAGAAAAAAATCGCACTGACGTGTTTTACGGCCCACTTTACATTTGTAGTTTTTGCAAACATTTTGGACCAAAATAATAATCTAAATAATAAAAAAATAATTAATCTGAAACACTTTTAGGAAATACAAAAATTAAGTAGGGGCGAGTTCCGAACCACTGTCGCCTTGCCCACAACCAAAAGCTGTGCCCTTTAATCTCGTACTATTAATGACCGTTGTTAACTGATGCTAATACTAGACACTAGATTATCATTTATCGTACGAAGAACGATGTGTTTTCGTTAATTCATAAGTGCGGCATTGCTTTGAAATGACAACGTCTAAGTTACAATAAGGAAATCATCAAATACGCAACGCAAGATGGCGTATGCCACAGAGAGTTCTGGGCGAGGAATGTCACGTGACATATCTGAAATGTTTAAATGTTTGTAATTCTATCGGACCAAACTGCGTGGTCAGCAGTCCGTAGCTTAGACTACTTAAACCTAGGTAAACTAACCTAAGGACAACACACACCCATGCCCAGGGAGGGCTCGAACCTCCACGGCGAGCACCCGCGCGCTCCGCAGCGAGACGCTTTAGACCGCTCGGCTACTCCACCGCGGCTGACATATCTGAACGGCTGGTTTTCATTAATTCAATGGAGGGTGTCAAATCTCCGTTATTTTTGCAAATATCTTTCAAACGATACGAGATATGAAAAAAATAAGGGAACAAAGTTGGAGAGAATTTTCTCCTCTATAAATTCGGTTATTCAATTTTCGCGTCGGATGAACGGTTTATTTGCAATTAAAATTACATTACAAACGGCTTTTTTTGGTATTACTAAAGTAATTCTTGTCCTAAAAATTTGAAAAAGGGAGGTTCTGGTCTCTGGCGGACTACAATTATGTCTGTAAAATTTGGTGCTGACCGGTTGAACGGTTCGTCTTAAAAACAGGGAACACGTTACGGACAGACAGACGGACAGATACACAGACATACATCCCAAAATCGCCGTTATTTTTGCAAATATCTCTAAAACGCTACGAGATATGAAAAAAACATAACAGAGCAAAGTTGTAGAGAATTTTCTCCTTTACAAATTCGGTTATTCAATTTTCGTGTCAGATGAATAGTTAAGCCTTTATTTTCATTTAAATTTCGAGCTGTCAAAAGACGATCGCAAAGGCCCACTTTTAGTGTTACTACCGTAACACCTAAAGTAGGCCAAAATCGGAATTGTAATCTAAATCGTTTGAAATCCCGCTGAGACTCATCCATTTGAGTATTCTGTAGTCTGTGACACACTGTCCAGCATGCTGCTGCCGCTGTAGTAACACTCAGTAGGTATACAGCAGTGATACTTTGTTTGGGCATTAACGTTTCGGAAAGTTAACCAAAAAAAATATGTTCTACCACACTGTACAAATACATCTACAATTACTCCAGTAAAAAAGTTTGTGCATGTTCCAAAGAACGAGTAGATGCGCAAAATGTGTTCCAAAGTAAGATAGCGATCGCTTCGCGCGTTTATTTCCGTGATGATCATTTTGATGTTTTATTAGTTAACTGTTAATTATCATGCTCTGCAATTGCAATCTCTTAAAGTTTTATTATGTATTTATTAGTAAGCTTGTGTTCAGATTTGCAGAACAGTTATTCATGCTATGAAAACCACCTGTCAGGAGACGTAACTAGGAAAAAAAATAAAAATAAAAATGGTTTTCGGACTTACCAGACAGTAGTTGATAGACACGGCACTCGTTTTAGCTACTATTATTCAGCCACGAAAACATTACCCTTGCCTTCGACTCTTATTGACAATTACTAGCATGTGAGTGTAAATCTTGTGCTGCCAACATATGCAGTGTAACAAACATTGGATGGCGCTGTATTGTTCCAGTGCCTTAGGGGAGTATTCTTCATGAATGCAGTACATGCGTTGCATGATCTACTAATTGCTATAGATAATTCATTAAGCCAAAATATTATATATAAATACATTCCTCTTAATGAAACCATAATGTATTGCACGTATTTCTTTCATTTGGACGACAGTTAGTTTATGTATGAAATAAATCGCAATTTCCGGTCAGTTATGGCTTCAGTATACAAGGTTTAGATGGAATACCAATGTCCGGCGAATGAAAACTTGTGCCAGGCCGGGATTCGAACCCGGGATCTCCTGCATACTAGGCAGACGCGTTGACCACTCCACTTCCGAGGACACAGTGACCAGCCAGACTGCAGAGGACTCTTCCCTGCACGTCTCCCACCACACCCAAATCTCCATTCGCCACGCGTCTGCCTCGTAAGCAGGAGATCCCGAGTTCGAATCCCGGCCAGCCACAAATTTTCATTCGTCGCACATTGGTTGTTGTTGTTATGGTCTTCAGTCCGGAGACTGGTTTGATGCAGCTCTCCACCCTACTCTATCCTGAGCAAGCCTTTTCATCTCCTCATAAGAACGGCAACCCACATCCACTTGAATCTGCTTACTATACGCGTCTCTTGGTCTCCCTCTGCGATTTTTACCCCACACACTTCCCTCCAATGCTAAATTTACGATTCCTCGATGTCTAAGAATGTGTCCTACCAAGCGATCCCTCCTTTTAGCCAGGGTATGCCAAAAATTCCTTTTCTCACCAATTCTGTTCAGTACTTCTTCATTGGTTATGCGATCTACCCACCTAATCTTCAGCATTCTTCTGTAGCACCACATTTCAAAAGCCTCTATTCTCTTCCTGTCCGCACTGCTTATCGTCCATGTTTCACTCCCATACAAGGCAACACTCCACACAAATGCCTTCAGAAAAGACTTCCTTACACTTAAATTAATATTCGATGTTAGCAAATTTCTCTTTTTGAAAAATGCTTTTCTTCCCATTGCCATTCTGTATTTTATATCCTCTGTACTGCGACCATCGCATGTTATTTTACTACCCAAGTAACAAAATTCATCTACCACCTTCATTGTTTCGTTACCTAATCTAATTCCTTCAGCATCGCCCGATTTTCTAAGACCGCATTCCATTATTTTTGTTTTGCTCTTGTTAATGTTCATTTTATACGCTCTCTTCAACACACTGTCCATTCCATTCAACTGCACTTCCAGGTCCTTTGCTGTCTCTGACAGAATTACAATGTCATCAGCAAAACGCAATGTTTTTATTTCTTCCCCCTGAACTTTAATCCCTTTTCGAAATTTTTCCTTGCTTTCCTTCACCGCCTGCTCGATGTACAAATTGAATAACATCGGAGAAAGGCTACAACCCTGTCTAACTTCCTTCCCAAGTGATGCTTCCCTTTCATGCCCTTCGAGTCTAATAACTGCGGTCTGGCTTTTGTACAAGTTGTAAATAACTCTTCTTTCCCTGTATCTTACCCGCGCTGACTTCAGAATTTGGAAGAGTGTAGTCCAGTCAACATTGTCAAACGCTTTCTCCAAATCTACAAAGGCTAAAAATGTAGATTTGCCTTTCCTTAATCTATCTTCTAAGATAAGACGTAAAGTGAGTATTGCCTCCCGGGTTCCTACGTTCCTCCTGAATCCAAACTGATCTTCCCCTAGGTCAGCTTCTACCAGCTTTTCCATTCTCCTGTAGATAATTCGTGTTAAAATTTTGCAACCATGACTTATCAAACTAATGGTTCTGTAATTTTCACACCTGTCTGCGCCCGATTTCTTTGGAATGGGGATTATTACATTTTTCTTAAAGTCTGAGGGTATTTCGCCTGTCTCATAAATCCTACACACCAGTTCAAATAGTTTTGTCATGGCTGGCTCTCCCTGAGACTTTAGTAGCTCTGAGGGTATGTCATCTACTCCTGGGGCCTTGTTCCGACCTAGGTCTTTCAGTGCTCTGTCAAATTCATCTCTCAGTATAGCATCTCCTATTTCATCTTGATCTACGTCCTCTTCCCTTCCTACCACATTGTCTGTAAGTTCATTTCCTTTGTAGAGCCCCTCTATATACTCTTTCCACCTTTCAGCTTTCCCTTCTTTGCTGAGAACCGGCTTCCCATCTGAGTTCTTGATATTGGTAGAGTTGCTTTTCTTGTTCCCAAATGTCTCTTTTATTTTCCTGTAGGCGGTATCTACTTTTCCCCTTCTTATACATTCTTCTACAGATTTGCATTTGGCTTCTAGCCACTCCTGCTTAGCCATTTTGCACTTCCTGTCAATCTCATTTTTTAATCGTCTGTACTCCATTTTGCCTGCATTTTTATATTTTCTCCTTTCATCGATTAAATCTAGTATTTCCTGTGATATCCAAGGATTTTTGTAGGTCTTGCCTTTCTACCTATTTTGTCCTCTGCTGCCTTCACTATTTCATATCTCAGTGCTACCCATTCCTCTTCTACTGTTTTATTTCCCCCTGTTTCTGTCAATTGTTGCCTAAATCTCCCTCTGAAATTCTCCAGAACTTCACTTTCCTTCAATTTATCCAAGTCCCATCTCTGTATTTTCCTACGTTTCTGCAATTTTTTCAGTTTCAGCCTACAGTTCATGACTAACAAGTTATGGTCAGTCTATATCTGCCCCTGGGTACGTCTTGCAGTTTATAACCTGGTTCCGGAATCTATGTCTTACCATTATAAAATCTATCTGATACCTTCTGGTGTCTCCTGGTCTCTTCCAAGTATACAACCTTCTTTTGTGATTTTTAAACGAGTTTGTTACAATTAAATCATGTTCCGTGCAAAATTCTACCAGGCGACTTCCTCTTTCATTCCTCCTGCCCAGTCCATATTCACCTACTATTTTTCCTTCTCTTCCTTTTCCTACAACAGAATTCCAGTCTCCCATCACAATTAAGTTTTCCTCTCCCTTAACTGTCTGAATAATTTCCTTTAGCTCCTCATATATTTCTTCGATCTCCTCATCATCAGCAGAGCTAATTGGCATATAAACCTGTACTACTGTTGTCGTTGTTGGCTTCGTATCTATCTTGACAATGATAATGCGATCACTGTGCTGCTCATAGTAGTTTACCCGCATTCCTATTTTCTTATTCATTATCAGTCCTACTCCTGTGATACCCCCAACTGATTTTGTATTTATTATCCTGTACTCACCTGACCAGAAATCCTGTTCATCCTGTCACCGAACTTCACTAATCCCCACTATATCTAACTTCAACCTATCCATTTCCCTTTTTAAATTTTCTAATTTTCCTACTCGATTAAGGGATCTAACATTCCACGCTCCGACCCGTAGAATGCCAGTATTGTCTTTCCTGATGATCACATCCTCCTGAGTAGTCCCCGCCCGGAGATCCGAATGGGGGACTATTTTACCTCCGGAATATTTTACCCGAGAGGATGCCATCATCATATGTTCATACAGTAGAGCTGCATGTCCTCGGGAAAGGTAACGGCTGTAGTTTCCCCTTGCTTTCAGCCGTTCGCAGTAACCGTGTGGCAAAGCCACATTAGCTGATGTTACAAGGCCAGCTCAGTCAATCATCCAGACTGTTGCCCCTGTAACTACTGAAAAGGCTGCTGCCCCTCTTCAGGAACCACACGTTTGTCTGGCCTCTCCACAGATACCCCTCCGCTGTGGTTGCACCTACGGTACGGCTATCTGTATCGTTGAGGCACGCAAGCCACCCCACCTCGGCAATGTCTGTGGTTCATGGGGGTGGCGCACATTGGCGCACATTGGTATTCCATCTAAACATAGTATAGTGAAACCATCACTGATCGCAAACTGCGATTTATTTCATTCTTTGAACGCTGTAATGTCGTCGAAAAAAATTATAATTGTTAGTTTATGTGGTGAATGAGAGAATTTGCAGCTGCACTCGCGCTTCCTTGTTGCTATTCTTGAAACGAATAAGACATGAGCTTTGGTAGGTAGTGTCGAGTGCGAAACGTGAATGGATGCAGGCAGTAGGAAGATTGAATTCAGCCCTTTTTTTCTTCAGCTACCCTGAATTCAGTACGCAGTTGTAAGGCTAACGACGGATGTTAAATGAGACGGAATAATATTTTAGTGCCGCTAAATGGGTTACTGTAAATTGTAGTACCGACGTTAAATGCGATGGCGCCCCCGGGTTCTGGCGTCCCCTAAACTGCCCGAAGATATTCAAACAAGTTACGGGTATGCTGCCGGGTGGCCGGCCGCGGTGGCCGAGGGGATTGAGGCGCTTCAGTCACGGTCTGCACGGCCACTACGGTCGGGGGTTCGAATCCCCCCTCGGGCATGGATATTTGTGCCGTCCTTAGTTGTAGGTAGTTCATAAGTAGTTTGTAAGTTTAGGGACTGATGACCCCGTAGTTAAGTCCCATAGACTCTACAAACATTTGAACATTTTTTGCTGCCGGGTGACTATCGCCGATATTTCGACAGGAACATCCCCTGTCATTCTCCAGGCACAACTGCACTCAACGAAGCAATGTTCAAGCGAATTTAATACCTCGGTTTGCAAAGGGTAAACAAGGAAGATAAGCACCCAGAACAAGTAACTACAACACAACCAAAGATGACCAACAAACAGATATATCGACAGTGACTATTAATCAGTATGTGAGTCAGCATTAATTATATCCCTCTGATTTTTGACGAGAGACAGGGCCGGATTCCAAGTAGAATTTAAACAAAAACCACCATCTCTATTTATAAGGTCGCTTGCTAGTTTAATTTCAACAGCTTCCTTGATAACACTACTCCAATATGGGCAAGTGCATGCCAGAATCTCTGTGTTGTCGTATTCCACAGAATGGCCGGTGCCAAGACAATATTCTGCAACAGCAGATTTGTTCGGCGATTGTAAGCCTGTGTGACGCTTGTGATCAGTTCACCAGTCTTCCACAGTCCTGATTGTCAGACCAATATACGACAAGCCACAACTGCAAGGAATACGACAGACACCAGCCTTACGCAAACCTCCACATGTCAAATACTGGGTATAATTTCGATTAATTTTAATTTTACTTTGTTATATTTGATACCAAGCAGTATCGGATAAGGAAAGGAACCAAATTCGGAAGTGGTAGGTGCACCAATCTGTCATTAATGGTTTCCAAATTTCAAAACTTTATTAAACAATCACAACACATAAATACAATAAGCCAGAAGAGCTTGTCCTTGAATAGGGAATTATTTAAGATAATATTTCTTTAAATATACGACAATAATCATTTTCCCACTAAGGTGGGGGGGGGGGGGGGGGAGCGTAGCAAGCAAATACAGTTTCTTAAGTACAGCAATAAATGACGTAGAAAATTTTTCAATATTTCACAATAAACAGCACCCATAAAACATACACCCCGAGGAAAATATCCTTGCCAGCAGTAATAATATGGTTTGGAAAACGTTTCAGAACGTAAGGAGGGAAGAAGTATAGGAAAGACGGCACCCCATCAACACAAAGAAACACGTGAAGTGACGTCAAATAGCTAGGAGGGCCAGACCACGGACGGAATGCTGTCTCCCTCCAGAGGCAATCTGCAACATCAACCAGAACAAACAAACAGGGCGGCAACACAATTCAATATTGGAAAATAGTAATGATCACACCGATAAATACAAACAGTAACACGTCTCCATGTAAAAGACTCAAGACTAAGCTCAACTTAAACGTCACTAAAATTAGCCACCACGAAGTACAATCCGCGCCACGCTTAAGGGGGAACAGAAGGCAACTGGGTTCAAAAGTTCGATTTTTAGATTTTAGCGTATTTGAAATGCCGGGTATTTACTGAGTGAAACAGTTTTTGTTTTATATAAATCCGACAATTTTTTCGTGAGTTATGATGGTTTTTCTGGCGCTCTGTGCAATCTGGCCACGCCTTCCGTTTTGCGCCATGCAGAGAAAATGCACACAGCATTCTTTTACTCCTTGTATATTATTTCATGCTTGTATTGTTTTTATCGGTTCAGTGTTTCCTACCCTGTATCTACTATCGATATTTTTAGTTCCGATCGTGTTTGTTATTGTTTTCGAACGTTATTGGTTGAACTTGGTGAATTTTGCTGTGAGTGAAGTACGTCTTGATTTGTGTTTTCGTTGGTCCCGCGTGTTTTCATAAAAATGCCGCGAATAAAGAAATTCTCGCCTAAATTAAAATTCTTCTGGAATTATTGGGCATACAATCTAGTGGAAATACTGCAAAATCCTTTGTGCGAATAGATAAAGAGAGAATCCGCAAAGCCGATATTGCTAATTTGAAATGCACAAAATAAGCTACACAGAAAAGAAGAGGGATCAAGAGAAGGAAAGGAGATCAGTATGATCCAGATGATGCTCAATATGGTGCAGGAAAATATTAGTGGTAAGTAATTCTTATCAATAACTGTACTAGAATTGCAATATTAAACTATAAATTGATTTTTCTCAAAACATTTTTTTTACTTTCAGGTACTATTATTTGATAAACTAATGGGGTTAGAAAGATGAAATTTGGTCTTTTTGTACTGAAGATGGTAATAAATCATTACAAGTAAATTGAGAACCACAAAACAATCATCAACTTTTTATAATTAATGTACTGAAAAAGTTAAATTTTACTGGTGAAAGAATAAGAAACATTTTCTTCAAAACCATAACAGTTATTATGTTCATTATCACTTATAGTTCCTTTCAAAAGAGTACCTATTCAAAGGGTAAAATAGCATTGGCAGAATAGGGATAAAAATTACCTTCCGTCTCCCCTTAAGAGACCCAACTCAACAAGGCAGACAATTCAGCCCAGATCCATACGGTGGTGGTTCAGAACAAACATCAAGTCATAATCTAATAAATACGTGAGAACTCAGCACTACTACTCTGGCTCAAAGACCCGCATGAACAGATATAAGTAGACAAGAGTGAAATATGCCACTGTTTACATGAAATAATTATAGCAAAAACACATTGGCCGTCGATAATTCGTCCAAGATAGATCATGAACAGTGTTGACCGTAAACGGTATGGCACAATTACTGAGCACATTCAGAATACTATACAAGCAACATCACAGCAGCTAACAAGCACAGCATCATTATCCAAAGGTGCCAAGCAATATACATAATCAAGTTAAGCAGTTAAACGTCAGCGGTCGAATTCAAACTGCAATATCACATACACAAGATAGTTTGTAACTTGTTAGCAATCAGCAGTTTCACATGGTGCAAGTTTTTAGTTTAGACAAAATATAACGCTAATGCACCTTGGCCACACATCAGACACTTCTGTGAACAAATCATCTTGTTAAATAATAGAACAGCATAAAATATAAACATAGAACATGCACTTAGGCTACAACTGGTGCAAACGCATCATGGGTGGAAGGACCCCACATTTCACACGGAAGAGTATACGCAATCGGAACCAAGCGCTAACTGCAGCGTAACAAGTACAGCTACGGAACAACAACAGAGCCATTCATTCCAAAGCTCCTTGTTGGACAAGCGTACACCAACTGCCACAACAGAGCTCCGTCCTCCGGTCGAAGGAATCAAAGGTAAACCACACGGAGATCTATCTATATCGAAGTAGCAGAGACACTGGCGAGAGCGACGAAGTTGCGAACCTCCACGAATTAATATTCTGTAACCTATTTGTGTTTTTCTCTCAATGTAAAATACTCTGTATTCCCGAGTAGGATTTCATAATAGTCCAAACTAGGAATGAAGTCAGTCATCGATACAATTAAATGGTGTGACCTATTCGTAGTATTGGAATTAACAATATAGTAATGAGGACGATTTACAACTCACCGAAAAGCTATGGAGACGAGCTGCGACAAGACATACAAAAGACACACACAAACAACACTTTCAGCTGTCGGGTATGGCCTCCTTCGAAGTGCGTCAGTCAGAGGTGGTGGTTGTATGACTGTGTTGTGTGCCTGTGTGATTGCGTGAGTGTTCTGTTTTCTGAAGAAGGCCAAGGCCGATAGCTGAAAGTGTTGCATGTGCGTCTTTTGTATGTCTCTGTCGCAGCTCGTCGCCACGTCTTTGCGGTGAGTTGTAAACTGTCATTATTAAAATGTTCCTGTCTTCGATTTTCGAGAGCTAAAAGCTTAGATTCGAATTGTTATTTATTGCGCTTATCTCTTTCCTCCAACATTGATGAAAATTTCCGATCCATGGATTAGTATTCGATGTGGAAGGTTTTACGGTAGAAGCAATTTACTCTAGATCAGTGTTATGAACTTCCACAACAGTTTCGGTAGCCACAATAGTTGCATTCCTGACTAGTGGAATATTAGTTACAGAGTCACACCTGTCTTCTTCCATATCAGAATCAAATACATTTTCTGTTGCTGTTAAATCGGACTCTAATGTGTCAACTAGCTTTCGCTTTGGTCGATTCATTGTTTTGCACTAACTGTATGACAAAACGTTCCTGACAATTTATCACTTCACACTCAACTTATAGTATACACATCACATGAAATAAGAATCTGGTTTGAGAAATCGTGAATATTAAGGACAGTTGCATAAATTGAGTACAACTGCACATTCGGATAAATAACGACTGCAGGAACCAGACAGTAATGCTGACAGTTCTTACCTTTAGGGAAATTGTAGTTCAGAGTAGACCATTTTGGAACAGCTATTACAAGTCTGAAAACTGCTATGTTCCGTGTGCATAGGCTCGGTAATGTGCCATGAAACAAAAATACATATAGAATATGTTAGACAGTAGCATTGGTGAAGAAATACATACATGCACATAGATATACATATTTTGATATGAATAATATGGGAAAAGTTTTTGTGTACTTAAACTTTGGATTGTTGCGTTACTGAAGTACAATTTCAAAGAATGTGGACTGTAAAGAAATGTTGGGTGGCAGATGTGATACATAATAAATAAAAAATAACGACAGATGTGATATCCGATCCGACCAGGAATCAAATCCGGGCTCCCTACGTGGCAATCCACCATGCTGTGCATTAGAATATGGAGGCGGAATTTAGCAGCAATGAGTAACGTATTTACACTGTAAGTAACACACAGAAGTAATAAATTTGCTTCAATTCTCTTCCGCATGCTAGAGATAGATCATATAACATGTTTAATTGAGGCTGCACATTTACTGAAATTGTACTATCCCCGCTTCAAAATTAACCAACTGATGTTCAGGTTAAAAAAACAAACAACTCTTTCATTAAAGTTGTGAAATAACTCATTAGTGAAAAACACAGTAGTATTCCCATAGCCAGTTTAAACCAAGTATTTTCGTTCTTGCAAAAAATTTTCCAACAGCTGTTCACGTTATAATTATAACGTGAACAGCTGTTGGAAAATTTTTCGCAAGAACTGAATTGACTAGCCGACGTCCCACTTCTGTCCACAAGAATGGATACACATAAAGTATTTTCGTAACTGGTATTAAAAATGGATACCAAAATTTCTCACAGTTCGAATATTGTAAAGTCTAAATTACTAAGAATAACCATAAGTGCCTCTATAACCCCTATCTGTGAAAGTTAATCTTATGATTAGATCTACTGAAGTTTCACGCTGAGAATTTAAACACTTGAGAACAGTTCGTTATGGACTTAAAAGCAAGTAGGACTTTTACATAAATCTGTTACTAAAATTCTACGTGTAAATGCAGTCCCTCTCAGGTTTATATACGAAATATTCACATCACTTCTAGCAAAGACTTTGCCTAAATATCATTTCTGGGTCTGTAAATCACTTCGTTGCACTTAGTGTTCCGCCTTTCTGACGACATTTACTTATGTGGAATTATTCGTCACTGTTTGTGCTAATAATGTAAATTGCTCTGCAGCGGATTATTTGAATGCTGAAATAGAAAGTTATTACAAATTAGAGTAGGCCACTGTTTCTTTGTTTAGAAACAATGTTTCAAAACGTACAACTGTGTCAGTGTTTCAAAACTACCATGTTTCACAGTTTCGATACCATCGTGTTTCATTCTGCTCTGTTTCGGATCACATTCGCAGTCGATACTGGGCGGACTAAGTGGTGGGGGGGGGGGGGGGGGGCTCTCGTCTTGGGGCCCTCGGCTTTTCGTTCTGGGGCCTCCAAACCTCGAGAAAGCCATTTTTCTTAGACTGTACCCTGCCTCTCGTCCTGGAGAGCCTCCAAGTCTCAAAACGTACTATTTTATAGTAATACATGCATTTCTAGTTGGACTGGGGGGCCTCATTTTGTTTTGTCGCAGCCCCGTGCCCCTAACAGCCATAGTCAGCCACTGGTTCGCTGTTTAAAAATAGTGGTGTTTTCAAACCACTTATGCAGGAAGGCGGAACAGACGAATTGTATCTACATCTTCATCTACATCGATACTCTGCAAATCGCATTTAACTACCAGGCAGAGGGTTCATTAACAATTTCATAACCTTTCTCTACCGTTCCATTCTCTAATAGCGCGCAGGTAGAAAGAAAGCCTAAATCGTTCCGTTTTCGATCTGATTTCTCTTATTTTATTGGGATTCTCATGACTCCCTAAGTAGGTAGGTGGTAGAAAAATATTTTCACGTTCAAAAGTAAAAGTCGGTGATTAAAATTTCGCAGATCACGCCGCAATGAATTACGTCTTTCTTTTAATGATTTCCACCCCAATTTGTGCAACATTTCCGTGACGCTTTCCCCCCTGTAACGTGATAAAACAAAACGAGCTGCCCTTCTCTGAAGCTTCTCAATATCTTCCGTCAGTCCCACCTGGTGAGGGTCCCACACTGGGCAACAATACTCCAGGAGAGTACACACAAGTGTGATGTAGGCAGTCTCTTTGGTGGAGCTGGTGCATCTTCGAAGCGTTCTGCCAATGAAACGTAACCTTTGGTTCACCTTCTCCACAATATTTTCTATGTGTTCTCTCCAGTCTAAGTTGTTCGTAATTGTAACGCCTAGGTATTTGGTAGAATTTACGAGTTGCCTTTATTTAGTGTCAATTGCCAATTTTCGCACCATGTACAATTTTTGTCTTAATCGCTTTGCAGTTGCTTTTGATCCTCTGTTGACTTCACTAACCGACAAAGGACAGCATCATCCGCGAACAGTCTAAGGGAGCTATTCAGATTGTCTCCTAAATCGTTTATAAACACAAGGAAGAGTAGGGAACATATAACGCTTCCCTGGGGAACACCAGATATCACTTCTGTTTTACTCGATGACTTACCGTCAGTTACAACGAACTGTGTCATTTCTGATAGGAAATCGTGAATCCAATCGCACAATTGGGGTGATATTCCACAAGCAGGCAATTTCATTAGAAGTCGCTTGTGGGGTACAGTGTCAAAAGCCTTCCGGAAATCCAGAAATATGGAATCGATTTGAGATCCCTTGTCGATGGCACTTACCACTTCATGTGAATAAAGGGCAAGCTATGTTTCGCAAGAGCGACACTTTCTGAATCCGTGTTGACTATTGGTTAATAGGTCGTTTTCTTCGAGGTAGTTCACAATGTTCGAACAAAGTATATGTTCCAAAATCCTACTGCAAATCGACGTCAATGAGATTGGCCTGTAATTTTGAGGATCACTCCTATTGCCTTTCTTAAATATTGGAGTAACTTGGGCAACTTTCCAGTCTTTGGGTACGGATCTTTTGCTGATTGATCGGTTGTAAATAATAGTTAAGTACGGAGCTATTGAATCAGCATATCGGAATAGTGGTGTTTCATTTTGCTGAAGTTCTGCACAGATACACATTTAACTTACTGCGATACGAACAGTGAACAGTATAAAGAGTGTCAACAACTAATTGACACATGTGAGTCTACAGCTTATAATTACTGAAATCAAGATTCGTTTCTAACGTGACTGCTGTATTCTGAAATTCTATAATGAACAATAAAAAAAAACACTCACTATTTGCACTGAAATAACCAGTAAAATTTTAGGTTTATCTGTTCATGTATGGTAATCAAATTAAAAACACACGACTAAAGCTACGACTTCTTTTTCTTAAATAAGAAACAACTTAAAGCCTGAAATGAGAGACTTTATACTAACGACGGGAAATCGCAAATTTAATCTCATGTTAAAGAGAGAGAATATTTTCCCATACCGTTACTTTTTTGCGAGTGTAAACAAAGGTACCAACCATCACCATATCGTTGCTCGGACACTCATGAAAAGAAAAGATATATTTTAAAACATATGAATCATTGATCTCTGTACTATAGAGATCAATGATATGAATACCTGTAAATCTACCACAATGTGTCATTTTTGACAATTTTCGTATTTATACTTGCACGTTACGAAAGTTTTGATGGCAAATGAACCCACGCATTAAAGATATCTTCAAAACTCTAATTTCAAGATATGGTTTATTTTAATAAAATACCCAGCAATGCGATAAGCATGTAGGAAAACGTAACCCTTCTCAAATTGTTAGCTTAATAAATTTTATGTGATAATATGTTATCAGAACACAACACCTATCAAAATTAAGCATTAGAAGAGGAAAGCAAAATGTACTAAGTGTAGCTACTTTGATAAAAAATAATATATCAGACTTAAAAACGTAAACTCTCAGCTAATGGGAAAGCAGGAACGTCATTTATTTCGAAAGCAGTGAATTTGGAGCAGGAAACATAAAACTGCCAAGGCATCTGAATAAAAGTTTGTTTTTCTCCTATAGTTGCTCTCCTCGCACAATTTTTGTTGTTCTATAGCAATACTACACAGTAGACATTGACGACTATACAATAAACAGGCCCATACTTTTACAAAACACATACTGTATTGTTTCATTTGTTCCGAAGCCGTAAGATATTTCAGTTTTCCCATCTCTATTACAAACCTATCAAATTACACCAGCCCTGCCTTAACTAAGTTATCACTTAAATTGAATTTGCCACTTAATGGCGGCGGTAGCTTTGCCACAGCAGACGGCGGCTTCTCTCAGCGTCGATGACTGTTGAGCTGGAAATGTTTCAAATTCTGGAGTTAAAACTAGCTACTAAATTATAACTAGAAAAATATTTTATGTCTGTATTATACAAGTACTTAGGACTTTTCATACGTTCAATACGCACCTTGTTTTCATTGAAATAATATGAATTACAGAAAAAAAATCTGGTATCGAACTCATATGAATGGCGATCACAATTAATAGCTCCGAACTCGACGAAACTCAGCCGAGGAAGAAGAAGGGTGAACAATTATTCATACACTGTAAAAAGAACAGTGTATACAGAATACAATAGAAATGTTTCATTATTACACTCATTGTCATTAATGTTGAAAAGTCTTTGGTGGCGCATTCCGTTTACACAAATCGCAGTGTGTACATAGTATTTCATTTTACGTCGTGCATCACATAAGAACAGTTCATGCACAAAAGTCTATAAGAGGACAAAACAAGAAGGAGGAGGAAGATAAGGAGGAGGTGGGCAGACACGTTAATATAGGGGGAGAGAGGAGAGGGTAGGAGATAGACACAGGAGAGAGAAGCACGTGGGCTAACAGAATATTGCAATAAATATATACATGTGCAACTTCGGACTGACAGCTAGTTAATACAGAGAGAGACATAAGAAAAGAAAGACTAACAGGCATACAGATAGGGGAGCCAATGGGCAGATGGAGTGTAGGAAGTATATCCAATTCTCATCCATATTTAGTAATTGTGAAGCATTGCCGTGTTCGCTAGTAATCTACAACTGCATCTACATTTACATAAATACTCTGCAAGTCGCATTGAAGTGCATACCAGAGGATTCATCGAACCGCTTTTATGATGTTTCGCTACAGTTCCATTCTGTAATAGCTCGCGGAGAAAAGGAACACCTAAATCTTTCCGTTTTCGATCTGATTTCTCTTATTTTATTATGCTGATCATGTCTCCCTATGTAGATGGGTGCTAACAATATACGTTCGCATTCGGAAGAGAAAGTTGGTGACAAATTTCGCTAATAGATCTAAATCAAAATGTTACAAATGTTTGTTAAGCTTATGGGACTTAACTACGGGGTCATCAGCCCCTAAACTTACAAACTACTTATGAACTAGCTTATACTAAGGACGGCACAAATATCCATGCTCGAGTGGGGATTCGAACCCCCGACCGTAGTGGCCGCGCAGACCGTGACTGGAGCGCCTCAGTCCCCTCGGCCACCGCGGCCGGCGCTAATAGATCTCATCGCAACGAGTAACGCCTTTCTTTCTTTCTTTCTTTTAATGATTTCCACCCCAACTCGTGCATCATTTCCGTGACACTCCCTCCCCTATCTCCCCTATATCGCAATAATACAAAACGAGCTGCCCTTCTCTATATTTTCTCTAAATCGTCTGTCAATCCCATTCGGTAGGGATCCCACAATGCGCAACAGTACTCCAATACAGGATGCACAAGTGTGGTGTAGGCAGTTTCTTTAGTAGAACTGTTACATCTTCTAAGCGTTCTGCCAACGAAACGTAGTCTTTGGTTCTCTTTCCCTACAATAGTTTCTATGTATTACTTTCAATTTCAGTTGTTTGTAATTGTTACTCATAAGTATTTAGTTCAATTTACGACCTGGAGGTTTGACTGATTTATCGTGTAACTGAAGTTTAATGGGCTTCTTTTAGTGGTCATATCAATGTCTTCACACTTCTCATTATTAAGGGTCAATTGCCATTTTTTACACCATGTAGATCTTTAAATCATTTTGCAGTTGCTTTTGGTCTTCTGATGACTTTACTAGCCGATAAGTGACAGCAACATCCGCGAACAGTCTAAGAGAGCTACTCAGATTGTCTCCTAAATCGTTTATAAAAATAAGGAACGGTAGGGGCCCTATAACACTAACAACGTATTGTCCCCTTTCTGACTCTGGGTCTCAAAAAATTTTCTTGAAATACTGCAGGTTCCAGTACAAAAAAGATTGGGAATCACTGCTATTGAATGTAGTGTAAGTCGCAATAACAAACCTTCCTATCATAGTTACACGCAACCTTAGTTAGCAGAAGAATATCCACACAAGCGTCTTGTTGAATAAATCGCACTGTGTATACGAACATGAAAAATGATTTAGAAATGTTGTGTAATCATGAGATTTTTATATGGCACTTATAGCCGTGTACCTAACAGACTAAAGAAAACTAAAACTAATGTTCGTTAGAAACTTGTGTGGAAGTTTCAGTTTCCCAATATTCGCGGTATTTGGACTCTGGAAGTAATGCGGACATACTTAACAATTTGGTAGCACTGCCTAGTGTCAGAACTACAACTGTTCTGCTATCTGTGTTGTTTAACGATGATGCCTTCGTTAGCATCACAGCGGTTACACCCTTTGAAGTTTATCACCTAAGTGTGTGGAGCTCTATACAGAAATAAAAAATTAAGGAAAATACATTATTCACTGAAAGTTTGCTAGACGCTGGGAATAGGCTTGCTATATTGGAATGTTGTTAGGGTCGCATTCCACGTGACTAAGAGGCCCAGAAACGAGGTCAGTTTCTGCCCATTTCTCTTACCACATCCCTCACAACTGAAAATAAAGCTTTATATACCGGGTGATCAAAATGTCACTCTAAATTGGAAAACTTAATAAATCACGGAATAATGTTGATAGGGAGGTAAAAATTGACACACATGCTTGGAATGACATGGGGTTTTATTGGAACCACATCTACCGTTATCGGGCCTTTTTTCTTCGAGGAACTGCGTGATTTTGGTTTTGTAACTGCTACCGTGACGGGTGAGAGGTACGCCAATGTCACAGAATCGCATCATCCCCAGCCTGGCTGATAAACACTTGCTGGAACGTACGATTTTTATGCAAGATGGCGCTCCACCCCATCTTGCTAGACTCGTGAAAGATCTCTTGGTGACGATCGTGTGCTCAGTCGCCACTATAGTCATGCTTGGCCTCTCAGGTCCGCAGACCTCAGTCCGTGCGTTTATTAGATTTAGGGTTACCTGAAGTCGCAAGTCTATCGTGATCGACCGACATCTCTAGGAATGCTGAATGACAACATCCGACGTCAATGCCTCACCATAGCTCCGGACATGCTTTACAGTGGTGTTCACATTATTTCTCGACTACAGCTATTGTTGAGGAATGATGGTGAACATATTGAGCATTTCCTGTAAAGAACATCATCTTTGCTTTGTCTTGATTTGTTATGCTAATTATTGATTTTCTGATCAAAAGAAAGGCCGTCTTTTTTTCCTAATAAAACCTCATGTCATTCCAAGCATGTGTGTCAATTTGTACTCTCTATCTACATTACCCCGTGATTTATTAAGTTTTCAAATTTTATACTGACTTTTTGATCACCCAGTGAGTAAAACTGGCATGGAAGATTGATCACTGCACAGGTTGCTAGATACCGTAACGATGATACTTGCCTATGAACCGTGTGACGCAGCTGTTACCCTGTCCCAAAATTAGAGTTAAGTGTGAAACCATGTACGCAACTTGGAGTGGGGTGCACTGGCTGTAGCAAACAACAGGTGTTTACCCGCATTCCAAACAGAGGTGTGTAGGAAGGTTTTGGCCTGTCAGCTGAGCGCAAACACCATTTGCGGTGACTGCTGTCGTACCCTTGCAGTTATTCCACACTCAGCTCGCGAGCCTACAGCCGACCGTTGGTTGCGAAGCCTGCGTTACCAACGCAGGGACCGCTACGAGCGGCAAGAAGCTCTCCAAGAACGACGCACTGACATGCGAGGCTTGCTTTATGAGGCGCCAGGTCTGCAGTCTTCTAGCAGTGGCCCATACTTTTAAATAAAGACACAAGTGCGTACCACACCCAGTTTTATTCCACTACACACAACAGTAACACATGTTCAAAAATTTCAAATGTTTGTAAAGCTTTGGGACCAAACTGCAGTGATCATCAGTCTCTACACGTACAAACTCCTCATACTTACTTATAGTGAGGACAGCACACACATCCATCCCCGAGAATGGAAACTACGAAGGGAAGCAACCGCGCACTCCGCAGTAAGGCGCCTTAAGCCGGTCCACACGCTACGATCTGTCTGCGCACACCTCGCAAATCGTTGCGTAGGGACAGCACATTTGCGCAGATTTGAAATGTGCGCAAACCTGGAAGTTGGATTTGGAGGTTTGAGCAAAATTGCTCAAATCTGTGGGTTCAAATCACATCTGCGCAGACAAGTTGGAACGTGTGGACAGGAGGTCGCTGCAAATCTGCGTCAGTGTATACTTTTTTCGCGTGTTTACTATATTGCCGCCGGCCGCGGTGGCCGAGGGGACTGAGGCGCTCCAGTCACGGTCTGCACGGCCACTACGGTCGGGGGTTCTAATCCCCCCTCGGGCATGGATATTTGTGTCGTCCTTAGAATTAGTTAGTTCATAAGTAGTTTGTAAGTTTAGGGACTGATGACCCCGTAGTTAAGTCCCATAAGCTATACAAACATTTGAACATTTACTATATTGCCAGTGGATGAAAATTCCTGAGAACTGAAAATCCCGACTGGGAAACAAAGTTAGTCACAGCTTATTGGCCACATATGTAAAATAAAGTGAAGTAGGCGTACAGTGTTTCAAACATATCTAACACACTGACAATTTTATTTGTATCTTGTTAGAAGGTAGACCTACTTTACTTGATTTCATGAAACCATTCTTCAGGGCAGCGTAAATAGCTTCATAAGTGTTGGGGGCGATTTCACTCAATGCTAGTTTAGAAATTGCTGTTCAAAATTCGAGTTCTTTGTAGGTCCGGCCTTTGACCAGGAATTTTAATGTAACTGTCAGCCGCTCATGTGTAGAAATTTATCTCCTCTTTACGTATTACGCGAGAAGTTACCAATGTCAAAAGATAATTATAAGTTTCTACATCCATTCACAAATAATTACGCCAGTCATCGGGTTTGCACTCCAACTCACGAAGTAAAATCACATGTCACTACTGCCTTCGTTTAAGCATCCGTTACCTAGACAATTTCGTTCGTCTTTTCCGTTTATTGCGGTTTGTTTGCAATATTTTTCCTTGCAAGACACGTTGCAAACAGCGACCATAACAAGATTTCCTCCATCACTGCCAAAAATAAACTTCGAAAAAAAGCGTATCGTATTCGTTTGCCAGTCCGATTGCAGTCTGTACATCCTAGTTTCTTTTTTCACCGAAAGATGTCGGGCGCGAGAATTTGCAGCGATGTAAACACCCGTTCACAAGCAACGATTGGTGTGCGCAGACATTTGCACAGACATTTGCGCAGACATATCGTTGCGTGTGGACCCGACGTTAGAGCACACAGCCACTCCCGTTAACTCATGTTGCCACACCGAAGTATACAATTCTGAAGTTGGATAAGTCATCTAGAGAGCTAAATACGAAAAAGTCTGCTGGTCCGGATGGAATACCAGTTCGGTTTTACAAATACTATTCTGCGGCATTTATCGCGAATCTTTAATTCAGCGCAAACTTCCTAGTGATTGGAAAAAAGCGCAGGTGACTCCCGTTTATAAGAAAGGAAAGAGAACTGACCCACACAATTACAGGCCAATATCGTTGACATCAGTTTCATGTAGAATTTTAGAGCATATTCTCAGTTGAAACGGAAAAGCTTCTTTCCATGAATCAGCACAGGTTTAGGAAACAACGTTCATGTGAAACTCAGCTTGCCCTTTTATCACATGACATCTCGCGAGTCATGGATGAAGGGCAAACAGGCGGATTGTGTTTTTCTCGACTTCAAAAAGGCGTTCGACGCGGTGTCAAACTGCAGACTGCTAACGAAGATGCGAGCTTATGGAATAGGTTCACAGATTTATGACTGGCAGGAAGACTTCCTAAGTAATAGAACGCAGTACGTTGTTCTCGACGGTGAGTGTTCGTCAGAGACGAGTGTATCTTCAGGCGTGCCCCAGGGGAGTGTGATAGGATCGCTGTTATTTTCTATCTATATAAATGATCTGATGGACAGAGTAAGTTGCCGGACGCGGTGGCCGAGGGGACTGAGGCGCTCCAGTCACGGTCAGCACGGCCACTACGGTCGGGGGTTCGAATCCCACCTCGGGCATGGATATTTGTGCCGTCTTTAGTATAAGGTAGTTCATAAGTAGTTTGTAAGTTTAGGGACTGATGACCCCGTAGTTAAGTCCCATAAGCTTAACAAACATTTGAACATTTTCGACTTCGGTTTATTGGGAGAATTTTGGGAAGATGTACCTGTAAAGGAGACCGCGTATAAAACGCTTGTACGACCGCGTCTTGAGTATTGCTCAAGTATTTGGGACCCGCAGCAGATCGGTTTGAAGGAAGACATAGAGGCGGTTCAGAGGCGAGCAGCTAGATTTGTTACCGGTAGGTTTGACCAGTGCGCGAGTGTCACGGAAATGCTCCGGCAACTCAATTGGGGATCGCTGGAAGAAAGACGACTTTATTTTTCGTGAATTTCTGTTAAGTAAATTTAGAGGGCCGGAATTTGAAGCTGAGTGTATTACGATCTTGCTGCCGCCTACTTACATCTCGCGTAAAGATCACAAAGACAAGATAAGATAAATTAGGGCTCGTACGGAGGCATATAGGCATTCTTTTTTTCCTCGTTCTATTTGGGAGTGGAATAGGAAAGGAAATGCCTAGTAGTGGTACAGGGTACCCTCCGCCACGCACCTTACGGTGAACTGCGGAGTATGTATGTAGATGTAGATATAGATCTAATTTTGAGCACAAGAGGACATCCTCTTCTTTTAAAGGTAGAGTGAGTGAATTTCTCACCATTCTAAATTTACGAAATGTGCATTTTGAATTACATGCTTTTTAAACTAATGCCAAGGGAGCAGTAATGTGACGGAGTGGGGAAAATCAACTATTGTGTTAAAATGCTCACGTAATTTGAACTTAAGACAAGTGACATGACAACCACGCCAGCTGTCTCTAGTACTCCTCAGTGCACCATCTTCGTTTCACCTATCAACCACGTTGACTGTCGTCGTAACATCAACTCGCAATCTTCTATTCTAAAACAACAGAACAGGCGAAAACCCAAACTATTTGGCAATAATATTTCCCTAGTATGTCCAGGTTCTCAACTCGAATTCTGACGTCATAGTGCTGGGGAAGACCCAGAAAATCTGGCAACATTGCAGACTGTCCTAGACGCCATCTTGGATTCTGACATTATAGGTTTGCGGAAAATCAAACAGTCGTGTCGTCTGTCCCACTACCCTCAGGTCCGCCGTCTTTGATTGTTTAATTTCAAACTAACAGAACAATGACTGGCTAGCATTTTTTAATTCTCTCCAATGTATTCTTAGGCCAAGAAAACTCCTTCCATTGCGATCTCATAGGGGTGGGGAAAAACTATTTAGGAGAGTTGAGCCACTTCGATTTTCCTGCCACTTTTTCAGCTTCTCGCCACTTTATCCATAAGGCACCTGGACTATGTCAGAAAGGGGAGGGGGGACTGGTAATAAAGCGTTACGTCATTAGATGTGGGGGCAGTATGGCAGACTGCCCTCAGCCTTGAAGGTGTATGGCAAGAAGGATGCGTGATCACTATCCATCTCTGTCGTTATATGGATTTATCCTTTTCCAATTTTTAATGCAGATGATTCCTACACTTCATAAGGTATGATAATGTGTTTCTCGTGTGTCTGTATTTTCTCCAATCCCGTAAATGCAACTGTTTTATGTAATACTACTGTGAAATTGAAAGTGTAGGGAAAAGAAGAAAGAACAGTAGACCCTTGACAAATGGATGTCTAGAGTCTACATCACACAAAAGTAATTTCCGCCAACGTAAACGAATCGACTGAAACGTAGACCTTTGTAAGAACGGAGCTGCAATAAAAATAAGCAAATAAGCACTGGAAAAGTTGAGTATTTTGACCTGTTCAGCAACTATGACATTAAGTTTAAAAAAATGCAACAACATATTTCCTTTTTCTTTTCTTTTACCGCTTTCGCGCACTTACATGTTGATATCCGTAAGTGTTTAGTCTCAAAACATTAGACACCAACATGTAAGTGTCCGAAAGCAGTAAAATTAAAATAAGTATTGTTGTGTTTTATACATGTCTGTAGCCTCTCTATTCACGATGTCTTAGCTAGCACGCTTGTCTCACTAAATTTTATTTTGTGGTCACCGTTTTCAAAAACATGTTCCGCTACGGCCGATTTGTCCGGACAAATCGGTCTTAGTGGAACATGTTTTTGAAAACGGTGACCACAAAATAAAATTTAGTGAGACAAGCGTGCATTATTATGCACGTATGAATAGAGAGGCTATAGAGATTTTTAAAACACAACAATAATTTTAACAGGAAGGAAGAAGGCTTGAAATTAGACAAGATATGGCGGTCTGCTTTGTACCAAAGATGTGACAATCGATTACCTTCGATCGAGAGTAATGAGGTCAGCCAGACATAGTTTCACTGTTGACATCACGTGACGAGTGGTGGCGCCCTCTATGCCATCTTTATATACAGGATCTTCACGACCAAGCAGCCAGTCGTCGACTCACCTCAAAAGATGTTGCCCGCAGCCGGCAACGAAACGTCAGGGGAAGGAATTTCTACTGTTCGACCACGGCCTCTTAGCCCAGAAGTTTCAATTACTGAAAACTGTGGAAGTTATTTTATTTGATAAAGTTAAGAAGTGACGTTGTCTGCAATACGTTAACAGACCGTAAACACGTTCCAAATTATAGAAAATAAATTAAGTCTTTTAACAAGTGAAGACCTATCAGCGAATAGTCTTCGGCGAAGAACTGTGTTAGGGTAGCAGAAGCAACTGAAGTTACGTAGCGTTGCGGCATAATTGCCTGAAAGTGTAGTTAAACAATGGAAAACGAAGTGAACGTAAAGTCGAATGGCGTGAACGAGGTGATGAGGAAGGAGGCAGTCTCGCTTCTGTAGTTACGCCGCCGAGAAGAGGAGCAGCGTTCTCAGCCGGCGGCTGGTGAGCGTTTGTTGTTTCGGCGCCGTGTGATCCGCCTGGCCACAAAAGGAGCCGCCACCTGCCCCAGGCACCGGACTGGCCTGCGGATCGGTTAGATCCTCGCTGTTGACGCAGCATTAGCCACGGCGCCTCCTATGGCCATCTCGGCCTAACAGAGGCCATCATTCTCGAGCGGTGCGCGCTTTAGGAGGCTGTAAATCACAGAACAAACCTCGGTAGAGGCCTCGTTGCTGTCGGGAGTAGTACCGACCGGGCTGAGTGCTGTTGGCGCTGGCGGGGCGGGCTGTTTCCCTAATTGGAGGAATTATCAGATTGTTTCTGAGTGGCTGGGCTGTCTTCTGCTGGCCGTGGCCGCCTGCTGTTTGCAGTCGCGTTAGCGCGCATGTCGGCAACTCCCTGGGAGCAGCACAGCCTGCATCCGAACGCTGCCTTTTACCACACTACTCGCCATTAAAACTGCTACACCAAGAAGAAATGTAGATGATAAACGGGTATTCATTGGACAAATATATTATACTAGAACTGACATGTGATTACATTTTCATGCAATTTGGGTGCAGAGATCCTGCGAAATCAGTACTCAGAACAACCATCTCTGGCCGTAAAAACGGTCTTGATACTCCTGGGCATTGAGATAAACAGAACTTGGATGGCGTGTACAGGTACAGAAGCCCATGCAGCTTCAATACTATACCACAGTTCATCAAGAGTAGTGACTGGCGTATTGTGACGTGCCAGTTGCTCGGCCACCATTGACCAGACGTTTTCAATTGTTGAGAGATCTGGAGAATGTGCTGGCCAGCGCAGCAGTCGTTCTCCGTATCCAGAAAGGCCCGTACAGGATCTGCAAAAAGCAGTCGTGCATTATCCTGCTGAAATGTAGGGTTTCGCAGGGATCGAATGAAGGATAGAGCCACGGGTCGTAACACATTTGAAATGCAACGGCCACTGTTCAAAGTGCCGTCGATGCGAACAAGAGGTGACCGAGACGTGTAACCAGTGGCACCCCAAACCATCACGCTGGGTGATACGCCAGTATGGCGATGACGAATACACGTTTCCAATGTGCGTTCACCGTGATGTCGCCAAACACGGATGCGACCATCATGATGCTGTAAACATAACCTGGATTTATCCGAAAAAATTACGTTTTGCCATTTGTGCACCCAAGTCCGTCATTGCGTACACCATTGCAGGCGCTCCTGTCTGTGATGCGAGCTCATAGTCCATGCTAATGCAAACGTCGTCCAACTGTTCGTGCAGATGGTTGTTGTCTTGCAAACGTCCCCATCTGTTGACTCAGGGATCGAGTCGTAGCTGCACGATCCGTTACAGCCATGTGGATAAGATGCCTATCATCTCAACTGCTAGTGATACGAGGCCGTTGGGATCCAGCACGGCGTTAAGTATTGCCCTCCTGAATCCACAGGTTCCATTTCTGTTAACAGTCATTGGATCGCGACCAACGCGAGCAGCAGTGTCGCGATACGATAAACCGAAATCGCTATAGGCTACAATCCGACCTTTATGAAAGTCGGAGACGTGATGGTACGTCCTTCTTACACGAGGCATCACAACGACGTTTCACCAGGCAACGCCGGTCAACTGCTGGTTGTGTATGAGAAATCGGTTGGAAACTTTCCTCTTGTCAGCACTTTGTAGGTGTCGCCACCGGCGCCAACCTTGTGTGAGTCCTCTGAAAAGCTAATCATTTGCATATCACAGCATATTCTTCCTGTCGGTTAAATTTCGCGTCTGTAGCACGCCAAGTTTCTAGTTTAGCAATTTTAATGACCAGGAGTAATAACGATACGAGCTTTCTTTCCTTTTTGTTACATTTATGTCGTTTCTTCGGCAGCTTTATGTTAAAGCAGGCCGGCCGCGGTGGCCGAGGGGACTGAGGCGCTCCAGTCACGGCCTACACGGCTACCACGGTCGGGGGTTCGAATCCCCCCCTCGGGCTTCGATATTTGTGCCGTCCTAGTTCGTAAGTAGTTTGTAAGTTTAGGGACTAATGACCCCGTAGTTAAGTCCCATAAACTATACAAACATTTGAATTTTTTGTTAATGCAGTACAACTGAAATGATAAAAAAAAAAAGATTGCAAGGCCAGGTTTCAATCGCTAAAGAGATCTACAAGGGGGGAAAATGCACTACAAACGAGTTATGCAAATTGGTCACAAATCATTACAGCAACCTAACGCGCAACACTTCCAGAAACGATAATTGGTACACCTGGAAGTAGGACTGACAGCCTGGACTAGGCTACGTGAAAGCGGTGGTTGAGGGTTGGGAGACAAGCAGGCTCTAATAACACTTTTATTGAAACTAACACTTCCAGGAAAACGCCTCAACTACGACTTGCCATGCCGCAGACCTCATCACAAATAAACAAATTCCTTCTTTTTAAATTTATCAGCAACAGAATTAGCAATTCACCATTAAATTAAAATACTATCTGTCAAAACTGGCAGGCTGAATGCAGTTATATTAACAACACAACACACACACACACACACACACACAGCAGGTCGACCAAGCATTTTACAATTTAGTGAGAAAATAACTAACACGGCAGGCAAGCCGCTTCGACTGTCACCACTTCGCAGCTTACACAATTCGTCAACTGCAAGCCCTTTTATCAAGTTACATACAAGCATCAAACGTTTACAATTTTCAAACCAAAGATCATTTACGGAAAACAAAGCGTGATAAACTGTGCGCAAATTGTAACCTTTCTATTACGAACTTTCCTTTAAAGAATGTTCAAAGCTTGAAACATTTACGCGGAAATTCTTTTTGGAACCAAACGGTTACAGGTCAAATACTTTAAAAATATTAAACATTTAAACGAGGACTTTCGAGAAGGAACAAACAGTCACAAGTACGGACAGGCACCTCGCAGCAAACTACAGTTTGACTCCCCGTGGCGCCTCCTGGCGGTGAATCAGCCGTCGATGTCGTGGTTGCGCGCAGCTCGCGCTCCGGCGTAGGTTTCAACTGCGGCGCTCCTCGTGTCGGATGTACCGTCACAAGGACGTAGATTTCGATCCAATAACGGCAGACTCCAGCTAGGAGATAATGTATACTACTATTTACTTTAGTTTACGCGATCAGACCCAGTGGACTGCGCGGTGGTATAATTAAGGTTCTCCATTCATTGCGATTCTTCACTGTCTGTCTCCAGTTCTTCCACGCCTCAAGTTTTTTCAGGTTTTCTCTTATGCCGTCCATCAATCTCTTACTTGGTCGTCCCAGTGATCTTTTACCTGTTGGTATTATCTCCATGGCCATCCTAGGTCATCGGTCCTCATTCAAACGAACCACATGCCCTGCCCATTCTAATCTTCTTCTTCTCATCAAGCCCAAAATGTTCGGTTCACTATAGAGTAGCTCTAATTCTAAGTTGTGCCTTCTCCTCCATACTCCTGTTATATTGTCTTGAAACGATCCAAATATTTTCCTCAAGCAAGTCCTGTTTAATTCCTGTTTTCTATTGCTCCAGCATTGACACCCATATAGAATGACAGGAAGAATTAATGTTTTATATATCCTTAGCTTGAGGACTCTTGATATGCTCCGGGAAGTCAAAATGTTGTTTACTGAGTGCAAGCATCTAACACCCGCTTGAATTCTTGCCTTTATTTCCATTTCAGACGATGAATTTTCTGAAATACATAAATTGGCTGTGATATCTCAGAACTTTATTTTTAGGTTTGGGTAGGTAACAATGTATACATGACGTTTCGCAATTATGGACGGCAGCTTGGTGTGTAAAGCTGAGAGGGGCGACCAAGCGCAAGATGTTTACTCGAAGCATATCACGATTAGAACAGTTTCTAATAACGATAAGGGGACAGCGTCAACACCAAAGGTCCAGGGACTTAGGAAGAGATGTGCAGCATTGTCGCGTGATGCAGCAGGTTTTAGCGCATTTCATTGTTTATCGACGTCATACCTTCTGAGCGATGTGTTGTACGTGATCCTGACACCCATAGTGACCTTCCTCTTGATATGAAGTTAACATATGCAAAATTTCTTCAAGACTGGACCAAAACTGTATATTCCTCCCAACCCCCGCAGTGGACAGAGCGGTGGGCCGGTGTGAGACCTTACATCGCACTCCACTTCTCTTTATTACCAGGCTTGAACTGTCCAATAAAGCACCAATTTGACCTAGCCAGGAACAAAGGCGTGGACGTCGTAGGTTTCTGTTGTTTCCGGGGTGCTGGATTAACGTCCCTCGCCTCTAACGAAAGGTGTACTAGAAGATCACCACTTCCGCCGAGTATCACGATCGGAGTACTTAAGCACCTACTGCGAGAGATAGAAAAATAAGAGTAAGCAAAGTAAACGTCCAGCTTGGCCAGTTAGTGCCCTGGAAGCTGGGATCAGAAGTGAATTCCTCAGCAAGAAAAATCTGAGCCGGCCTAAGTCTGGGGCTGAGCGTCCGGAGCGTTAATAGAGGCATCTGGCCGTAACGTGACAGGGGGCTGTGTCTAATGCCCCATGAATTCGCGACAGCAGCTGCTCCACGCGGTTTCTTGTTTAGTCGCTTCGCATTTCATGCAGGTCAATAAGTAAATCAGACTTTATGTCGCACCTGCATTTTAACGCTACTGCCACCAGAGGTGCTAAGCCTTACGAAACAAGTCCCAGGAACTTTTCATTTTGTGTCGTTCCTTCGACGACTAAAACTTGTTTCAAGTGCTGAAAACTACCCTGATCCGTTTAGGTAACCGGAGCAATGACACCAGCAACGACAACCTCAGCTCTTGAGACTAGCTAAACTCGACAGGCCCTTCTCTGTTTCAGTCTAATAGGAAATGATTGGGAAACTAAATAAATTGGAAAGAACACGTAGATAATATCGTGTGAAAGGCGAACCAGAGACTGCGTTTTATTGGCAGAACCCTTAAAAGATGCAACAAAACTACAAAAGAAACTGCATACATTACGCTTGTCCGTCCATTTTTGGAGTATTGTAGCCCAGTGTGGGATCCTTATCAGGTGGGTTTGACGGAGGACATCGAAAGAGTCCAAAGAAGGGCAGCTCGTTTCGTATTGTCACGATACAGGGGAGACAGCGTTACGGAAATGATACAGGATCTGGGATGGGAATCATTACAACAACGGCGCTTATCGCTGCGACGTGGGCTACTTGCGAAACTCCAATCGCCAACATTCTCCTCCGAATGCGAAAATATATTGTTGACTCCCACTTACAAAGGTAGAAATGACCATCAGAATAAAATACGAGAAATCAGAGCTCGAACAGAGAGATTCAGGTGTTCTTTCTTCCCGCGCGCTATTCGAGAATGGAATGGGAGATAAATAGTATAATTGTGGTTCGATGAACCCTCTGCCGGACACTTAAATGTGATTTGCAGAGTATCCCATGTAGATGTAGATGAAAAGAATTTTCGCGTGTATAGGATCACTCAGAAAATACACCAGTAAAATCAATAACCTTCTTTCATTTGTGACTATGTATAATGAAAGGAAAAGTAGAAAACAATTATGGGAAAATTATTTATTGTAAAGCCAGTTGATGGACTAATCTTGTTTTGTTCGTTTCTTGCATGAAATTCTATATCAGGCGGTTACCGTCTCTGGAGCATACGATGTATAATTGCCTTGAGAAAAGAAATCGTTTCATGCATTTTCTCCATCCCCGTCTCTCTCCATCTTTTCCCTTCCTGTCCTTCCCTCCTCTTTCTGTCCTTCTCCTCCACCAACACCTCTCTGCTCATTTTCACTGATCCTCGTTGTAGGTATTCAAAATGAAGAAACTAAAAATCGTGCAAAACGAACACATAGTTTGTTACGGAAAAGTAAACGATATACCAGCAAATAACATTACTCAGAGGCTTCATCTACAATGCTTTCACATCCACTGCTGACGAAAGGTAGCTCTCCGGCATGAGTGTGTTATTGCGGATGAACCGTTTAAACACCTCTATAATGACATCACGAAGCGCTGCTACTTTGGAGCACCATTTCTGCCACAGTACCTGATCGGAATGCAGGGCAGACGTTGGTAGACATTCACTTACTAAGGCAACCAGGGGCTTACAGTTGTAGATGTGAAAACATCTATTGTCTTTTGCCACTCCTAACGGTTCAAAAAATGTTCAAATGTTTGTAAAGCTTATGGGACTTAACTACGGGGTCATCAGTCACTAAACTTACAAACTACTTATGAACTACCTACAACTAAGGACGGCACAAATATCCATGCCCGAGGGGGGATTCGAACCCCCGACTGTAGTGGCCGTGCAGACTGTGACTGGAGCGCCTTAGTCCCCTTTTTTTTTTTTTTTTTTTTTTTGCTCCTTGGGTAGTTCTGTTCATTGCGGACGCTGATCATATTTGTTCGTTCATGTTCGAAGTGCTGTTGGCTCAGCTTTTTTATTACAGAGGGCGTTGAGCCCCCTGACCGGGCGCGCTGAGCCACGGCGCCCGGCTTCCTTAGCGTTTCCGTAGTCCCCTCGGCCACTGCGGCCGGCGCTCCCAACGGTTATGTTCACAAGATATAATAGCAAAGCACCTCTCAAATTTTAAGTTTAATTGGCTTCCCGGTACCATTAATATTAAAAACAGCCACTTGTTTCGTGTTCACGTATTAATATTTATGCTCTTGGATTCTTACTGAAACATATATGTTTAAATAAAATAAATTAAAATAATGATGGAAACTATAGGGTGTGTATATGTGGATTTCTGTGCGCGTCTAGACTGGCACTGCACTGTAAGTGTGTAAGTCAAGTATGAGTAAATGTTATAGTAAGGGTACAGCACAACGGAAACGCTAAGGCTGACAATTAAGTATACGTTAATTATTTAAAAATCAAAGTTTAGATTGCAAATGTGACACAGACTGAGCATGACTTCTATTGTGACCTTAGTAATGCTTGTTATATGTAACGACACGTGCTGTGAACAGGATCAATCTCATTAACAAACAAAATGTTCTCTTGTCAAAATAGTTCATTAGCTAGATTGGGTGCAAACCAAGTAATACCGAGTGTAAATGTGATCAAACGTAGAATTACAGCAACTGATAGCAACAAAAATAACTTGTACAGTGTAGCGTAGTGTAGAATCGAGGAGGTCGACAATTATGTGATTGACTAATTATTTAAAAGCATAGATCAAAGTTTAGTTTATTAAATGCCAAAAACTGATTAAGTTTGGATTCGGTTGCGACCTTAGCAATAATTAATGTGTTGTCAGCAAGTGGTGTAATTAACATTTGTGTGACAAAAACGCTTCTCACGATAGACAAGAAATGTTGATAGCTACCTGCCAATCTATATGCAAGAAGCTTAACAGAAACACAACAATCTGTCTCCCTACTCGGAATGGGAATCATAAATAAATTTAATTTCACTCACCTTTTTTCTGTTGCAGCTACTTCATTGAGATCTTCAATTCAAACAGAAATTATAGCTATCATCAAAAAAGCGTGAATAATAAGAAAAGCAAATGAACACGACGGATAATGAATAAAAGAAAAAGAAAAATTATCCTTCTTAGCCGCGGTGGAGTAGCCGAGCGGTCTAAGGCGCCTCGCTGCGGAGCGCGCGGTTGCCTGCCGTCGGGGGTTCGAGTCCTCCATGGGGCATGTGTGTGTGTGTGTGTGTGTGTGTGTGTGTGTGTGTGTGTGTGTGTGTGTGTGTGTGTGTCCTTAGGTTAGTTTACCTTGGTTTAAGTAGTTTGTAAGCTACTGACTGATGACCACGCAGTTTGGTCCAATAGATTTACAAACATTTGAACATTTATCCTTCTTATTTTTCAAACACCATCACTATTACAATGATAAAATACATAGCAACTCTTTCTCCTAAATGCTCCACACACTGACTCGCCGACTCCCAGTCCAGGGCAACCAAAATCTCTGACCAAAGAGCGACAACTACAAAATTTAGCGTCGCCACCTATCAGTACTTCGATTGCTGCCGTTGATATAGTGATAATGAAGTAATTTTACTTTCATGAAAATATTTTACCCCACGCCAGTGGTGTATATAAGGGGGTAGGTAGCAAGGGGCGTGTTCCCCCCACCCCACCTCCCGACATAATGAATATAAAGAAAAAAAAGTACGGTACCTGAATTATTATAATGAATTATGTTTGAGGACGTCGCCGTGGAAGATAGTAATGCTTCCTTGTATTGGTGAGGGGAGTGGGGTATTAGTGGTGTGAAGTTCGTACAGTTAAAAAAAACTAGTTCTATTTTTATGATTTAATGTCAAAAATAAAGAAGTTTGATCTCAATAAAGTAAAAGGGGCTTCCGAACAAATTATCCTTTGAATACAAGCTGGAAAATACAAAATATCAAGGGGTGTCCATAGGGTACTCGCTTAAAATTACTTAACTCTTTACATTAGCCTGCCCACCCCCTCCCCGAAAAAGTATGCACCACTGCGCCAGACCGAAACGAAACACATTCTTGATCTGGAATTCAATATCTACAGTTTCAGCGTTATTCAGTTGTCAGAAAAATGGCACACATGTGTTTAAGCCGCCAGGAGAGCCGACCAGAGTGTGTTGGGGCAGCCAGAAGCCGTGGTTTGAACTCGACATGAACGTCTGGCGGCCCGTGCTAAATGCCAGCGGCACCTTCGTGTCCCGGCAGTGGTCCGTATCGGCTTTTGCTCTCTCTCTCACTACCTCGCGCTCGACGGTAGCGTCAATTTCCGCGTCGCAGTGCCGCAATCATAATAGCTGTGCTAATCTGGTACTTCAAGTCTTGCACTCAGACACATCCGTCAGACACAAGCCAGCGACGCAACTGAAACATTCTTCTCTCGTAGCTTATAGTCATCGCCTTTCTGTTTGGAACGGCTCAATAACAATAGTTATAATACTAATTAATAATAACTAGTATGGTCGAAAAGCGACCAATAGGGTATTTGACTGTTTTCTGGAAATCGTTTTAAATTGTTAATTATGTCATATTATGCTCCGAACATGCTTTCTTATCTTGTGAATTTTAGTACTTTAGAAAAGAAAGCGAAATGAAATTCAAATAATTTGAAAACCCACTAAAACGCTACATTTGAGTCACGTGAGGTCAGTGACGTCAGAAACCACGATGATGCTGCTGCTCTCGTAAGAAACATAAATAGTGTTACATTGTTTGGGTAGTCATGTTCGCAAAATGACCTGCAGACATTACGTATTTTCGTACATCTACAAAGACACCAGAAATAATGTTTTCGCGAGTTTCAAAAAATGAGAAGATGCGCAAAATGTGGTTGACACTCGCTCAAAGAGGTCCAAATGAAATAGCGGCTACTTCATGTCGTCAATCAAAAAAATCAAAATGATCCACACAGAAATAAGCACGTAATATTATGCCATTACTTCACTCTTAAGTATTATTCCCTTCTGCTGCAAGGGTATGTAGTAGTATTATCTGCAGGTTAACGAGCTGATGTTTACATCTGCGAAATAAAACTTCATAATGTTACATGCATATGATTTATGTGTAATTAAGCCGTTTCCTAATATATTTCGTGCAACTACAGCATGAATATTGTTTTAGCCCACTACAAACTATAGCACTGGTTAATTACCTCCGGTAAGTGTACTTTTATCGCCAGTAGATCTTATTCAAACAACCGTTTCAATAATAGGTAATCGCTTTATACATCGACAACGCCCTTCTGGTTACTTTACTACAACATAAGCTATCGTAAAATACATATATGGGAGATGTTTTTCAAATGTTTCAAATGTTTGTATAGCTTATGGGACTTAACTACGTGGTCATCAGTCCCTAAACTTACAAACTACTTATGAACTAGCTAAGACTAAGGACGGCACAAATATCCATGCCCGAGGGGGGGATTCGAACCTCCGGCCGTAGTGACCGTGCAGACCGTGACTGGAGCGCCTCAGTCCCCTCGGCCACCGCGGCCGTTGGAGATGTTTTTAACGCGCCGATTCATGTAGCCTTTAAATTTGCGAAATGTGCGTTGCCAACCTATGAGTGATATGAAAACGCCGACGGCGGTTCTGCTGTCCCTGTTCTAGACTTTACTTATATTGTATAAATATACACAAGGCATTTTGCTGTATTTTACAGGTTTTGATGTTACACCTTGCTACATGTATTGAAGTAGTTAAAAATGAAATTACTCCATTAACTGTGTGTTTTACTGGGTTAAATTTTACCGACCATATCGGCAGCATCCTGTGATAATGTTGGTAACAGATGGTGAATAGCGAGAATCGTGTGACGTCGCCATTAGCCAATCGCGTGACAACGCATATGTTTTGTCATGAAACCTTGCCTTTACGTGGGTAATTACTTTTACTGACCGGACAAGGGTACATACAAGAACCTGTCAATCATAGAGCAGGAACAGCATTATTTATTTACTTCATGGTCTGTACGGTACACTAATCGAGTCATGCTATGTGGTCCGAACATCTTCACAAAGATTTTCTATCGTGTTGTTGGATGTTGCCAACATAATCACTCGAGACCGCTTGGAAAAGAAGTAAAATTTTACCCTTTACTGAATGATATGGTGACTTCAGAGTAAGTCTGATGACACCAAAAAGTAGGGTACTTGTTTCCAATGGCATAAAATATCTCTAGCAATAAATATCTTTAAAATGCAGATACACGTTACTTACAGAGCAGTTTTCACGTTTCTTATTTCTGGTAGGTAAACATTTGGATTGTTTTTGAAGACTGGAGATAAATGCGTTCACACAATTATTTTCCATTGTGGCATAAAAGCTGTAAACGCGTTTACATCACGAAAAAGCTGAATTTTACGCTGAAAAACTAAGGAAACGCTAACAACGATACAGCTCCGTCTTCTAGTTGCTGCATCCTAGTTGTCTGTGACGTCACTAGTACCTCAGCCAATAACAGAGCGTTTTTGATCACGTGATCTAATCGTGACATTTAATGATTTTTAAGCGTTAATTGCGTAAAAATAACGGATGTTTTGTAAGAATAATGAGCGAAAATGCTATCTGAATGTTATAATCATTCAGAAAAACAAAAATTCGAACAATATTTTCAACAGAGGAAAATACCCTATTGTGTTTACAATGGTCACTGGGGGTAAAATTTTACCTATCATGTCGGCGGCCTCGCGTGATAATGTTGGCAACATCAACAACACGATAGAAAATCTTTGCCCATTTGTTCGAACCACATAGAATGACTCGATTAGTGTATCGTACAGACCATGAAGTAAACAAATAATGATGTTCCTGGTTTATGGTTGACAGATTCTTGGATGTACCCACGTCCGCTCAGTAAAAATAATTGCCCTCGTAAAGCGAAGATTCCATAAGAAACATCATCGTTGTCAAGCGATTGGCTAAAATAAAAGACTCACAGGATTCTCACTATCCAGCATCTGTTGCCAACATTATCATAGGAGGCCACTGGGATATTTGGTAAAATTTAACCGGAACTGGAGGGTATGAAACGGTATCTTTTACGTGTTAAGGAAAATGCCTGACACAATAACAACAAATAAAAACGGAAGTATATACTTCTCATGTCATTTTCGAATTATATAACTTTCATTAACCTAATATTTTAAATGGAACTACAATTTCGGTGTTCGTATATTTATACAACACCAAGAAATAATGTTATTTCGATACTGCGATATTCAGAATTCCACATCTGACAACATGTCGACTTCGTAGTTCCACCCATGCACCGCTACATGCCTCTCCCGGCGCATCATCATTTATATCGGCATTCTCGACTTAGTTGTTCCACCCGAACACCGCTAGATGCCTCTCCCGGCGCATCATCCTTTATATCGGTATTCATATGAAAACGTCCACTTCCTTTAACCATTCTTAATCACTGCGAAAATGAAGCATTTGAACGGCACAAGAAAGTGAGTTGGGAGCACTCCATGTTTTCGATATTCACTTATTTTAATACGTTATTTTAATACTGCAGATGCGCTGCATTACAGCGTCTTTGATCGAGGCGAATTGCCAATCAGTGAGCTGATTGTTGGAGATTGTAGAACTTGATCCAAGCTGTAGATAAGAAAATTTCTACTTCCTTTTACCACTTTTAATGGCTAAATGCACACATAATATTTATAGTCGTGAAATCTGCGACAAATAATCTTTCGAATTATGTAACTTTCATTGGCCTTCTTGTACGAATAAATTAGTAATCTTTACCACAATTTTCGTGTTAGCGTCTTTATATAATGATAATAATCAGAAGAGCGCACAGCCCCTGGCAGCTTTGCTGTGGACTTAGCTAGAGGCCTCAATTTTCATTGATCATCTGCACCTACTATAACTAAATGTATTCCAAACTACAATCTTTTAAACCTTATAATTTACGAAGTTTGAGAAAAGGGTAATATGTATTTAATGTTTTAGTCAAATGTCCTGTACACTATTGAGAACGTAAATAATAGGAGTCGTTCAGACATTTCATAACTTATTCATGAATTTGCTGAAGAAAATTCAGTTAAAAGCGGTTTTTTTTATTTTTTTTTTTTATTTTTTTTTTTTTATTTTTTTTTTTTTTTTTACCTCAGTAGAAGAAAGAATACTAGGCTGTGGTTGAATCTTTTCGGTGTTTATTTATTTATTTATTTAATGAGAAAAAAAGCAAACAACAGAATAGAGTTTAAGAACTGCAAAAGCATTTCCGTAATGTAAATAAATCAGAATAGATTAACGTCCTATTTAAGTAGACACCATTATAGTTTCTTGCTTCTGCGCATACGTATTCTGCAGCCCACTCAGAAATTCAGAACTCCATATTCGGCACAATCTCTAGATCATTGAGATCATAGATGCACACGTTATAGGGTTGGCTACTGACTTACGTGCAGGCACGAAAGGCGCGCACTTTCAGTAGTATATTTTCACCACGAAGTCGATCGTGTAAAACGGGAATTATTGTACGTTCAGATAACAATAGGCCTTCTTTATACGGAGCTGTATGTTATTTGCATATTAGCTGCTAAACCCGGCATTGCCCGGGTATATATGCAGTCTTATATTAGAAACGAAAATTAAAACTCGAAAAAGATTTCATCTTCATGTGTCCGAAAACAGCTTCGAAATTATGAAACAGTAAAACAAATAAATATGCATAATGTACAAAATTTTAAGTGAAAAGAAAGAAAAATAGTAATAAAATACAAGTGACGTATCACATTAATTTAATTAAAAACTTGACAATATACAATATTTATTGATACTTCTGATGGAAAAGTTTTTGCGACTCACTGTTTACGACGTCCTATGTCATGTCCTGAACTATCTGTCGTGGGTAGTTTTAACACCACTGCGATTGTTGTTTGATAGTAAGCTATAAGTGTACCAAGTCCACTATTTTGGGAGGGGATGTGGAAAAATAGCGCATGATGTAGCAGTTATTTGGAAATTTCATTGCTTATGACGTCATATCTCCTGAAATATGTGTCGTACTATGATGTAAATTCGACGGTACATTTAATGGTATATGTGCCTAATGTCTGCAAAATATGGCGTGAATAGTGTTAGCAGCAAAGACGTAGTAAATCGAAACCTCTTGCGTGATGATGCAGTTTTTCACGAACCAAATCGTTTATGACTTCATATCTGATGAACTATAAGTTACAGGGTGTTACAAAAAGGTACGGCCAAACTTTTAGGAAACATTCTTCACAAACAAAGAAAGAAAATTTGTTGTGTGGACATGTGTCCGGAAATGCTTAATTTCCATGTTAGAGCTCATTTTATAACTAATCTTCAAATCACATTAATCATGGAATGGAAACACACAGCAACAAAACGTACCAGCGTGACTTCAAACACTTTGCTACAGGAAATGTTCGAAATGTCCTCCGTTAGCGAGGATACATGCATCCACCCTCCGTCGCATGGAATCCCTGATGCGCTGATGCAGCCCTGGAGAATGGCGTATTGTATCATAACCGTGCACAGTACGAACACGAAGAGTCTCTACATTTGGTACCGGGGTTGCGTAGACAAGAGCTTTCAAATGTCCCCATAAATGAAAGTCAAGAAGGTTGAGGTCAGGAGAGCGCGGAGGCTATGGAATTGGTCCGCCTCCACCAATCCATCGGTCACCGAAACTGTTGTTGAGAAGCGCACGAACACATCGACTGAAATGTGCAAGAGCTCCATCGTGCATGAACCACATGTTGTGTCGTACTTGTAAAGGGACATGTTCTAGCAGCACAGGTAGAGTATCCCGTATGAAATCATAACGTGCTCCAGTGAGCGTAGGTGGAAGAACATGAGGCCCAATCAAGACATCACCAACAATTCCTGCCCAAACGTTCACAGAAAATCTGTGTTGATGACGTGAATCGAGGAAGTACATTACATACTAACGAAACAATTGGGTATTTTGACAATTGTCTGCACAAATTATTTCAATTTACATTTAAAGAGAAATACTAAAATGAGGTCTAACATGGAAATTAAGCGTTTCCGGACACATGTTCACATAACACATTTTCTTTCTTTGTGTGTGAGGAATGTTTCCAGAAAGTTTGGCCGTACCTTTTTGTAACACCCTGTATATCGAACTGTGATATAACATCGAAGGAACATTCAGTGGTATGTATGTGTACTGTCTGTGAATTGTCTCGGGAATACAATTTACACTATAGGAGTAATAATTTGTAACGTCATGCCAAATGCCGTAGATACATATCGTGAACATCGTAAAAGTGGTAAGCGATAAACTTCTTTCCTTTCATAATTCTTTTGGGGTTGTCACCGAGTTAAAGTTTCGTATAGACAAGTCGAAAGATGGGGCCGTTTTCACTGTTTATGAAGTGATATCGTATGAACTATGTATCGTAGGTGGTTTTTGCAACCATAGCAAATGATTCCTAACATTAAAGAATATTTGTACCACCCTTGGTTCAAATCGGTCCATTAGTTTAGGGTAGAATATTATTGCATGATGCGGCCGTTGTTCACGACTGTCGTAGTTATGAAGTCAGATTTTACGTATGTGTCGCAGATGGTTCTTACCCCGACAGAGATTGTTGCCTGTTAGTAAGGAACATGTGTCCCAAGTCTGGTGGAAGTCGGTCCATTAGTTTAGGAGGAGATGTACTAGGTTAATTCCCATTGAATCGCGCACGAGGACTGGATGGTCTGCATTGGTTGTTTCTACTTATAAATGTAAATTGTCATAGATTTAGCTTTAAATATGCTTTCCTAATCAAGTCTTTTGATACAACTTGTCACCCCCTATTGCACCATTGATGGCAGAATTCAAAACATCCCGAAACACATTTTTTTTTAAATATCTAACATGGTTCCAAATTTTCGCATTTCTAGCATCAATATAGTCTTAATAGCACCCTTAAAAGATTTTCCCTTATTTCACCCGCTTAATGGTTGAATTTCCAAAAATATCTAAACACGTATTTTTAAAATTCCAGTCTAGAATCTGAATCCGAAGTTTTGTATTTCTTGCTCCAAAATTGCTCTAATAGCAACTTTTTTCAAAAAACCGTTCATCCTCTATTTCACCCCCTTAGGGATGGGAATATCGAAAAGCGCTGATGCCTGCAGTGTAAGATAAACCACATCTACAAATTTCAAGTTTCTATCTTCTGTCGATTCACTTTTCAGAGTTGTTTTTTGTCTTTTAGAAACGGATCGAGAAAGCGAAATATCTTTCTTATGCTTTGGCATCTTTCTTGGTAGTTTTACTTTTCAAACTGCAATATGCACTTATTTATCTTTATTCATTCCGGTACACTTGTTGCAGAAAAACAACTGAAGAAAGTGCATCACGTTTCGCTGCATATAACCTTGAAACACGTCCACTGAATGTGTGGTGGTGTTCCATTTTTTAGTATTCATTAACCTAAAATGTTTCTGCACCAATAATATTGTCTATTAGGATGTTGATTATTTTTATTCTGTTTATTAATGATCAATGCCCCATGTTTATATATGTTTCCACCCGCGTGATTGAACTTATGTGTCAATGGGAATGTGGAAGGTTGTTTTTAATATTGACTGGCTGCCGTGCAATGGCTTACAGTCGCCGCCTCCCGCTTTAGGCCTCGTTTTGCTGTAGTGAAGAACGCATGGCTTCCTTTGTCGTCTGCGCTGGCGTCTGCTGGGTGGACAGAGACAAGCTTACTTGGCAAGATGGCGGGGTGGCCGTGTTCTTAGTGTGGCGCCAACCTAATCTTGGACGAAAGAGCTGACAAGAGCCGTTGAAGAGGGTATTATCTTCCTCAGGTAGAGAGCGTTGGTAGACACTATGCTCTGAACGCTCTCTGTATGGGTTTTTAGCGCGCTCTACATCCTGTGTGTGGTGGGAAATGTTTTGGCATGGGCTTATAGTCCAGTCAAATGGCAGTTTGAAGTCGAAAAATTTGGTGTAATTGTTTTTAGTGGTTTATTTTATGTTTTTTGAGGTGCTGAACACGAGTCTGAAGTTTTCCAACAAAAATTCCCTCGGCAAATATGAGAAATCACCAAAAAATCTCTAAAAAATCACTTTTTTGCGGTTATCAACTTGTAACTCATAAAGAAAGCTATTTACGCGAAAAGTGGTCGAGTAGTAAAATAAAGAGGAGAAAATTCCCTACAATTTATGTCTCTAACATTTTTCTGTAAGTCGTATGGTTTACACAAAAAAACAGTGGTAAAATATCAGGAAAATCAGTCATTTTTTGAAATCAGCAAAAAAGAACATTAATATTAAGTTTTTATTTCTTGAAATTAAAGATTATTGTAAATCCTTATAAAAGAGACCACCTATTGTGATGATGACATTATCAAATTCCGGATCTCCTTGTTGGCAAACTACAACAAATCTTGCCTTTAGATATAGAAGCTGGTCGAAGGTGTTCACATCTGCTTGTTGATTAATTGATTTGCTCTGTTCTATGGATGCGACTAAAGCTGTATATATTATATTGTGATCAGATGGTGGAGCGTTTATAAATGGTAGACAAGCAACATAGGTTGTATGAAAGGGAAGACTACTTGTGATTTGCTCCATGAAGCCACTCCATCCTGGAATTCCAGGCACGTCTTTCCACTTGCCATAAAGCCAAAGTAGATTTGATAAAGAGGGCAATATTGAATCGGGTGATACAAATAGCTGTTTGAGATCCTCAATGTTAATATTCTTTAACCCAAGAGAATGTGTCTTCTCAAAATGTTTTAAGGAAACAGCTCCCATCTCACCAATTAGCGGAGCTGGTATTGGTTTCTTTACGTGGACAATTCTTTGATCTGGAGCAATGGCATTTCTAGGAATAATCAAATGTATTACTCCCATTGCATGGAAGGTATTATATCTGTCCAATGTACTTGTGTTAAAATCAGCGTTTTCATGAACAAATTGATGGAAAGCTGTCGGATCTATTTGTAGTGGTGGCCTCATGATTGCTGACACTTCAAGACAAAGAGCTTCGGAATAAGAGGCGCAAAATCCCCAGGATGAACAACATCAATCAGTTTTCGTGATCCATACTTCAGAAAGCTGATAGCCCAGTTTGTAACGTGGAAAGAAAAGAAGTTGGCTTGACAGCACTAATAACACTGTGTGAAATGGCAACTTTTTTTCCACTTGTCAGTGCTTGTTCGCTTCTTCTTGAGTATCAGTCTTTCCATCGAAGACGTTCTTCCCGTTCTGACGAGCGTCTTTCCATGTACCGCGCTTCAGTCAAAATCTTATGGTCTGTATTTTTGAAACGTACGACTGTATTCTGTTTGATCTTTGATACGATAATATCTTCCCCATATCTATTCAATAAATGTTGGATTACAGTTCTTCTTTCACGAATTAAGTTGCCCTCTATCTGAGTTATTAGCTGATCTAATGAAAACTGGCATTCCTCGTCATTCCTTTCCATAAAATTGAAAATGTAATTCATAGCCCTCTGAATCTCTTCAGCCTAAGGGCCAACGGTTTTCTTTTTATCAGCGTTGGACCTACTAATGTAAAGATTTTTTAAACATTTATCGTGGTACTTACAGTTAGCAGCCAACATGTATGTTATCGGTTTGATCCTGTTAATAACTGCTACACCGAAATAATCTCCACATAGTTGAGCCTGTTTCACAACTGTGTCTTTCATCTCAATTTTCGTCACCAGATGCACCAAATTACGTTTATGAGGAGGCAGTCTTTGTTGTGACCTTGCGTAATCTTCAGGAATACCTGTTCCACACACAAAAGAATGTGTTTTCCAATGGAAATAGAGGATGATCTTAATTTTCCTGAAGATGTGCTTGGTTCAGCAGTTTTCTTCAAGTAGGCAGCTATCATTCTTTCAATTATGTAACTTTTCTGGCATGAAACATGTACGCTGACAGATGTTTTACCCGCTAAAACAGCTACCTTCCTATCATTTCTTTTTTTACTAGCATCACGTAAAGTTTCTATTCCTTTTTCCTTGACCACTATCACTGCACCCTAACCTAAATCTTTTTCACAAATAAAACACTTATCACTCGATATTGCGCCCGAGTTGTTGCGCTATATGTCAACGAAAACATTCAAACATCGCTTCACTTCTTTGAGAGAAAGGGAAGTAACACGATCACGGCAGCGAACGTACACAAACTGGAGAATTGATGACAGTTCGGTGTTTAGGCAGCAAGACCCCCTTCGCCTGTCATAAATTTAGGGGCAGCGGCCGCAAAGGTGGGACGGAGGGGCGGGCCGCAGCCACAGGCAGACGGACAGCGTGGGCGCGCAGCTGAGTGCACGCTCACAGAGGACAAACATTAGAGCTGCTTCCATGGTTCGCAAGGGAAACACGTTGAAAGGCAAGGAACTGCTGATGAAATAATCCACTCGAAAAAACATGCAACTTTTTTCTATTTTCCAAAATTTACTGATTTCACCGCTTTTTCAACGTTGTTTTACGTGGAAACCGTACGACGTACAAAAAAATGTTAGACATAAATTGTGCGTAATTATCTCCTCTTCATTTTATTACTGGGCCACTTGTTGTGTAAATAGCTTTCTTTTCAAGTTACAAGCTGAAAACCACTGACAATTGCGATTTTTAGTTGTTTTTTGATGATTTCCCATATTTGCCGATGGAATTTTTGTTGGAAAACTTCAGATTCGTATTCAGAACTCCAAAAAAACATAAAATAAGCCACTAAAAACAATTACACCAAATTTTTCGACTTTGAGCCCTTTTTGTGCACGATTTGACTGGACTATTAGGGCTTCACTCTTGCTGCGACCGTGAAAGTAAGTACTTCGTCGAATCGTGCAGAGGGGAAGGCATGCTGTTAGAACTTTGCTTTCTTTGCCATCAGCCAGTCTTGGTTTATCAGTGATAGTTTTCTTGAGTAATTCTTTCGCTATATGAGGTGAAGTGTTTCTTAATTTAAAGAACTCAAGTAATTCGGTGCAAATTTAGTATTTTCATTTTCATTCTGGTGATGATTTTGTGTTCGGTTTTTCTCAAGTTAGAATACTCGTGTGTGGCCTTTGCATAAACTTAGTATGTTTAAATTTTCTTGTTGTGTTTTAACTAACATTTTTGTGTTGCATCTGTGTCCGTAAGAATGCTAAATATTTCTCAGATTTTCTAGTTTGATTCTGTCTTTTGTCTTGTATGAGCGACTGCAACACATGCTTACATAACGGTCATTACTTTGGCCGTCAGCCATGCTTTTATTAATACTAGCTTTCTTCTATATGAATTCTTGCATGTGCTTTACTTGCTTATTCTAAATTAACTTCTTTTGTAAATTTTATTCGGCGTGGTCACACACTACATGGTACTTAAGGATAGTATACCGCTGCCTCCCCACACATGAGTTCGTTTGGTTCATAGTGATTTCTAAATTTGTGCTTCAAGACACCCGCCATCTCGTCAAAACGCCGTCACCGCTTCGTTTGTTGCTGCTATCAAGTGATCCCAAGTGAGTAAAGTACCACAAGTATGATGTGCATGTCTGACTTTGAATGAATCAATACGTTACCTCCATATTCATAAAGAGCAGAAGAAATTTTATTGCGGGCAGTAACTTTATGATTTAATTCACTATTGGACAAGGTGTGTGCTTAATTTGGTCTTACCACATTTATTTGCTTGTTATTTTATTGAATAGATGATGATTTAAAGTATCAAACCTCTGCTTATAATTTCATGCTCCCCATCCCATGTTTAATTATCTATTCATTTATTTTTAACATTAATTTTGTGTTTGTTAAAACGTTGGCTGCTCCCTTAAGGAGTGAGCATTCCATTGCACATTTTATATAAGCTGATGACTTTCAATCACTACATCTTCCAGCCTCTTATAGCTATCAACATGTTCCTGCTATGGTGTACAACAGGAGACTTTGTACTACAACAACACAGAGAGATAGTTCGTCTCCATTGTGTAGTTTTTGCTGAAGAGGAAAATATTGACACACATAGAATTTTATATAAGTCGTTAAATTTCAACTCCCATATCTTCCACCCCATTATCGTTGTCAACCCTCTACCACCATAGTGCACAATAGGAGACTGATACATACTACCACATACAAACACTATTCGTTTGCGATGTGTAGTTTTGGCTACAGAGTAAAATATAGGCATAAACAGCTCAATTTTTATGTATATTAAGATTAAGATTACGAAATCTTCGCATCGATGTTATCGTTTTGAAATCAATGCTGCATTTTTGTCTCTTCTTTTGTATGCCTCTCTTTTTCGGGATAATGATAAAAATAAAGAACAAAATTACGTAAGCTTGTAATTATACAAAAAGAGGTAACCACTAAACGTATGTAATATAATGGAACTCACCAGAGTCAAAGCCGCGGCAGAGTGACCGAGCAAATTGAGGCGCTATGCTCCGATGCGCGAGGCCATTCCCCGTCGGGGGTTCGAATACTCCCTCGGACATGGATATTTGTGTTGTCTTTAAGTTTTTTTATAAGTAGTTTGTAAGTTTAGAGGCTGATGACCCCGCAGCTAAGTCGCATAAGCTTAACAAACATCACATCAAGATTCAAACGGCATGAAGGTGGATGAGACTATACGAATCCTTGACTAAGCATAAGCAGATGTCGGATATTAAATAAAGTCACCGACAGCGTAATACTGGAACATGAAACGATTAACCAAATTATTTTTGCCTGCCAGGTATTCAAACTTTCGGATATCATAATCTATATATGAATAGGCGTGAAGTATTTATTCTTCCTTCATCAGTGGATCGAAGTACACATGTTCGGCTCAAGATAAGTAACGAATAATTCTGAGCTGCCTGGGACTCCATTGTTATACATAACCTTCATGGGATTCCCGGTGGTCGCGCGCAATGGTCGCGTGGTCTGTGGCCTCATGTTATGGACTAGGCGGTCGCTCCCGCCGGACGTTCGCGTCTTCCCCTGGTGTGTGTGTGTGTGTGTGTGTGTGTGTGTGTGTGTGTGTGTGTGTGTGTGTGTGAGTGAGTGTGTGTCTGTGTTCTCCTTAGTGTAAGTTACAGTAGTTTTTAAGTCTATGGACAGACCGTAGCAGTTTCGTCCCATAACTTTACAAACATTTGAACATTTTGATTCACGGCGCAGTGCTAAAATTATCGTCATTTATTTCCAGGTTCAGTCATTCGTCCTTGTAAATCAATATTGGCGAAAACGTGGATATTTTATGTGTCTTGATGCCTTGTCGAGCCTCGATCACTCGATCAGACAAGCAAGTTTTTTTTGGTTAACAGTGGGTTCAGAATCAGATCACAAACACACGCATCGTGTCATTAAAGAATGTGATAAGACGTCAGACGTTTCACGTATTGCAATGAAATTTGAGAAGTGTTAAGGATTGTCTCTTAGCTAATTATGTGTTCTGATATTTGATGCAGGACGGAATTTGTTAGCATCTAGGCTGACTGCCATGAAGAGCAATGTTTACTAGTATTCTACAGTGGTAAGCGTTGTGTATAGTCGAACTACTGTACCCGATAGGGTTTGGTTGTTTAGAGAATCTGCGTTACATCTACGTTATGCTGGCTGCATTTGCTAGTGGCCAACTTTTTTTGATGTCAAGTATACATTCAGTAGTTCATGTGCATACTGGCTGTAAAATGGCTCTAAGGAATGCAGTTAATACACTCCTGGCCATTGCTACACCACGAAGATGACGTGCTACAGAAGCAAAATTCAACTGACAGCAAAAAGATGCTGTGATATGAAATGCTTAGCTTTTCAGAGCATTCATACAAGGTTGGCGCCGGTGGCGAAACATACAACATGCTGACATGAGGAAAGTTTCCAACTGATTTCTCATACACAAACAGCAGTTGTCCGCCGTTGCCTGGTGAAACATTGTTGTGATGTCTCGTGTACGGACGAGAAATGCGTACCACCACGTTTCCGACTTTGATAAAGGTCGGATTGTAGCCTATCGCGATTGCGGTTTATCGTATCGCGACATTGCTGCTCGCGTTGGGAGCGATCCAATGACTGTTAACATAATATGGAATCGGTGGGTTCAGGAGGGCAATACGGAACGCCGTACTGGATCCCAACGGCTTCGTATCACTAGCAGTCGAGATGACAGACATCTAATCCTCATGGCTGTAATGGATCGTGCAGCCACGTCTCGATCCCTGAGTCAACAGATGGGGACGTTTGCAAGACAACAACCATCTGTACCAACAGTTCGACGTCGTTTTTGCAGCAGCATGGACTATCAGCTCTGAGACCATGGCTGTGGTTACCCTTGACGCTGCACCACAGACAGGAGCGCCTGCGATGGTGTACGCAACGAAGAACTTGGGTGCACGAATGGCAAAATGTCATGTTTTCGGATGAATCCAGGTTCTGGTTACAACATCATTATGGTCGCATCCGTGTGGGGCGGACATCACGGTAAATGTACATTGGAAGCGTGTATTCGTCATCGCCATACTGGCGTATCACCTGGCGCGATTTTGCCATTGGTTACACGTCTCGGTCACCTCTTGATCCCATCGACGGCACTTAGAACAGTGGCCGTTACATTTCAGATGTGTTACGACCCGTGGCTGTACCCTTCATTCGATCCCTGCGAAACCCTACATTTCAGGATGATAATGCACGACCGTATGCTGCAGGTAATGTGCGAGTCTTTCTGGATACGGAAAATGTTCGATTGCTGCCTTGGCCAGCTGTTGATGAGCTGTGGTATCGTGTTGAAACTGTATGGGTATCTGTACGTGTACACGCCATCCAAGCTCTGTTTGACTCAATGCCCAGGCCTATCAAGGCCGTTATTACGGCCAGAGGTGGTTGTTCTGGGTACTGATTTCTCAGGATCTATACACCTAAATTGCATGAAAATGTAATCACATATCCTAGTATAATATATTTGTCCAATGAATACCCGTTTATCATCTGCATTTCTTCTTGGTGTAGCAATTTTAATGACCAGTCGTGTAGTATAGAAGTATTAAATTGTAAGATCATGGCCAATGGCGTAGCTGCACTCATCAGCAACAACAGTCGGTTACTGGTCTAATTTTCAATCACTGGATGATTGACTTTTGGTTTGGTTTCTCGCGCGTCTCAGTGTTTATGAGGTTATATGTGCTGAATCGTGTGTCATAGTAGTTCTTATCCGCACATTAATATTTTTATTATTTTCATGGCCATAAATTTGTAGGAATTATAAACAGAGAGAGTTTACTCTTTACGTATAGTATAGATTTGACGTATCAGTATTTCTCTGTTCTGAGATGAGCGCCATAAGTCGCTACCGTGAAAATCTCGTGATCGATCAGTCGTCACTGCCTATGCTGTGCTGGCATGTATGACGTATGTATGTGAGGGTACTCTACCGCTGGAAACAGAACGAGGGGGCTGGCTGAATAGAGGCTGCGTGGTAGGGCAGTCAGATCAAAAGACCGAGGGGCGTGAGGCGTTCTGAGCGCGCTTACTGCCACCAAAGGCGACGCCTCAAGTGCCCAGGGCAGCGGGCCCCGCGTCAACTGAGGAGGAGTGGGAGTGGTCAATGTTTAGTGGCAGCGACGATCTGCCATATGTCGAAAATTATCCGGAAGTTTCCCGGTGTCCGGGGATAATGGAGGCACATTTCGTTTCACCACAGTGTTTGACAGTTCTAGTGGCGATGATTATTAGTAATGCATTTGTGTAACTTGATGGCGTCTCTGTCAAAACACCACCATCAGTTTCCTCATTTAAATATCTAACTCTAATATATATCAGAGCCGAATCAAGTATCAGCACTTGATCGTCATTTCCCTTGGTTTACAGTTATTGGTATTCGAACGTTACTAAATGGTGTTCTTAGTTTTTCAATACCACCTCCCCGTAGATCATTTGCACGAGTTTTATCGAAATTTTGTGCAACTAGTCGGTTGTACACGATTTGCTTTTGTTGTATGTTCTCATTTACAGATTACGATACACCACAGTAACTTCAAACGACCCACCGGGCTAGCCGCGCGGTTTAAATCGCAGCTTTCCGGGTCAGCCCCCGGTTCGAACCAACACCGCCTCGCAACAGGCCGTGCCACGTCACACTGAGAGGCCGCGAACGCTTGCTGACTGGCTGGCCGCTCCGCTGGGGCACGGCACACCGCCTCGTAGCGGCCAGCCAGTCAGCTAGCGTTCGCGGCCTCTGGATGGCCGTGGTACAGCCTTTTGTGATGCCTTGTCTCCCAGGCGGTGTTGGTTCGAACCCGCCCGTATCACAAACAAATTACAGTTGTAATCAGTATCGCAACTCAATACGTTACCATTTGTGTATTGTGTATATTTCCCCTGATCCCCTAATTGTTTTTAGCAGTGTATATGTTCTAAAATCCTGCTGAAAACCGACGTCAATGATATAGACCTGTAATTTTGCGTATCACTCCTATTGCCTATCTTGGATATGGGAGTGACCTGACCAAAATTCCAATCTGAGCGAGCGGTTGTATATGATAGTTAGGTAAGGGGTATTGCATCAGCATTCTCCGAAAGGAACCTAATTGGTAAACAGTCGCGACCGGGATACTTACTTTCGCTGCTTTGATACTCCAGGGATATCTACTTCTAAATCTCTCATGACCGCAGCTGTTCTTGATTCGAATTCTGGAGTATTTTCTTCGTCTTCTTTGGCGAAGGAATTTCGGAAAGTTGTGTTTAGAAATTCTGCTTTAGCACAACTGTCAACAGTAGCATCACTGTTGCTATTGCCTAGTCTTGTGTTGATTGTGTTTGGCCGCTAGTATACTTTACATGCTACTAGAATTTCTTAGTATTTTCTATCAAGTTAGGAGACATGATTTTGTTGCGAAAACTATTATAAGCATCTCGCATTGAAGTTTCAGCTAAATTTCGAGTTTCAGCAAAAGGTTGGCAGTCTTGGAGGCTTCGTGTCTGTTTAAATTGGGCATACTTTTTTCTTTGCTTTTGCAAGAGAGATCGCACCTGTTTTGTGTGCCACAGAACGTCAGCCCCCTCTTTTGTTTTTTCTCTTTGTTTCGAGAGACTAGAGAGTCTCACTCAGGAAAGCGTTAATCCGATTTTCTTTTTCCTTTTTTGAATAAATATATTTTTCTTTAATTCTGGTAGGTCTGGGAAATCCGATATTCAGTCTCTCTACGACAACTATGTTCACTAATTCCTGTGACTATTTTGATGCTTTTTACTATCTCCAGATTATTTGTTATTAAGAGAGCAAGTCAGTTTTCACAACCAGTAACTATTCTAGTGGGTTCATGCACTAATTGCTCGAGGTAATTTTCGGAGAATGCGTTCAATACAATTTTGGACAAAGTTTTATGCTTGCCTCAGGTTTTAAATGTTTAAATGTATGTATAGCTTATGGGACTTAACTACGAGGTCATCAGTCCCTAAACTTACAAACTACTTACGAACTAGCTAATACTAAGGACGGCACAAATATCCATGCCCGAGGGGGGATTCGAACCCCCGAACGTACCTCAGGTTTTGAACATATGTTTTTGCCAAAATATCGAGGGTAAGTTAAAGCCACCACCAATTAAAATTGTATGTTTTGGATACGTTTGTGAAATTCGATCCAAGCTTTCTTTCAACATTTCTGCAATCGAATCGTCAGAGTCATAGTGTCGGTAAAAAGAACCAATTATTATCAGGTATAAGATCACAGAAATTGTTTACTTTAATTACGATACAAGATAAACTACTTGTGACAGCAATAAATACGCCACAATTTATTTTATTTAATCTATCTTTTCTGAACCATTTGTTCGTTTCTAAAAGTTTCAGCTGAACTTATCTGAAGATTTGGCCAGCTTTTTGCTGCCTAAAATTATTTGAGCTTCAGTACTTTCTATTAGCGCTTGGAGCTCTCGTACTTTCCCCAAAACAGCTACGGCAGTTTACAACTGTTAGGCAATAGATTTTAGATCTGTGTTCGTCCTATCTTTGATCTGTACCCTTTGAGGCTGAAACTCTTTTTGTGAATTACTGAGGCCTTCTAGGGTCTAAACTACCGCTTCCTGCGTGTAGTGGACTCCTGACTTATTCAGTGGAACACGGAACCCTACCACCCGATGGCGCAAGTCAAGGAATATGCAGCTTACAAGGTCGCAGAACCGTCTGAGCCTCTGATTCAGACCCTCCACTCGGCTCTGAACCAAAACCACAGTCGGTCCTGTCACCTATGACCGTGAGCTGTGGCCGGGCTCCATTACCTGCCTAATATGGACAATTTCGAATCATTGGCACAATTCACATGGAATTTACATCTGTAAATTAATTTTTATACTGTTTTAAGATACCAAAATAGGGATTCAAGGGCAAAGAAACTCGTCAAATATTCAAATGTTTGTAAAGCTTATGGGACTTAACTACGGGGTCATCAGTCCCTAAACTTACAAACTGCTTATGAACTACTTACGAACTAGGACGGCACAAATATCCATGCCCGAGGGGGGATTCGAACCCCCGACCTTAGTGGCCGTGCAGACCGTGACTGAAGCGCCTCAGTCCCCTCGGCCACCGCGGCCGGCGAAACTCGTCATATTTGCTGTTATTCCAGCTATTGCGAGAAAACCGTCGAGCAAGTGGTGGCGACAATGACGTAGGCGGAGGTTGTTTCACATGCAGTGGGAGCTCTTTTACAAACTTCCACGACGTTGAGATACGTCAAAAATTAGGGTGAAAAGGGAGTTATAGTTAGAGTGAACGGTCCTGAGGTATGACTCGTTCATGCCGATGTTCCCGAAGTGGTGGAAGGAACAAAAGGTAAATCAATATCTGGAAGACAAATAAACGCAGCAAAATTTTTGCAATGGTAGATCCGAGTAAGAATAAGCGTGTGACACAATCCCTACTAGCAAAGTTTTGTCATTGTGATACTTCTGACGATTAACCTATCTACGTACTGTGGTAGTTGTCACTTGTTTCGAGTAATTTGTGACGTGGGCTGACGGATCGTAGAGGTATAACTTCAGCGATGAAATAAACTGAGAAAGTGATTTATTAATATTTGCAAGGAAAATATCTCATTTCGCTTAGATATTGGTTGGTGATTGGTGATGTTTAACCTTTTGGTGACAACGTTTCACTCTTAAAAGTAATTAGTTATTGATGAACAAAGCCTAACGAACCGGCCGGCCGCGGTGGCCGAGGGGACTGAGGCGCTCCAGTCACGGTCTGCACGACCACTGTGGCCGGGAGTTCGAATCCTCCCTCGGGCATGGATATTCGTGCCGTCCTTAGTATTAGCTAGTTCGTAAGTAGTTTGTAAGTTTAGGGACTGATGACCTCGTAGTTAAGTCCCATAAGCTATAAAAACATTTGAACATTTGAACCTAACTAACCACACTACGTCATCACCCGTTACTTGCTCTTTATATGATTACTGTGGTCGTGTAATCACTACCGACTGTGCAAACATGACAGGAACATAAATTTCAGTATCCTGGCATCATTCAACGAGTAAAGTTCCATTCGATCAGGCCCGCACGGGGTGAAAGGTGGGGGGGGGGGGGGGATAGCACAGGTGACTCGCCCCTCCCGAAATGTTTGGACTTAACACTAGATAAAGCGGAAATTTTCTGCTATCATTATGATTTCTTTATAATATTCACTCTTGATTATTAGTGAATGTCAAGTGAAAGGTGTACAGAAGTTGATAAGAACCAGTAGAGGAAGATTCACGTAACTATATTTAAAGTAGGATGATGGTGAAGAGTTTCATAATATAATATTCTGTGTTACTATAAAGGCGGTGCATTATGAGCAGATGCTCGTTCGTGTTGAAAAAAAAAATCGCCATCCCCGAATTGCTGGGAAGCAAGAAAGTGCTTAAAACATCAATGTAGACCTGTGACGATGCAAAACAACAAGGTTGCAAGCCCTCTGCATGAAAATACGACCACAACATAGCACCACGGCCTCCGAATTTTACTGTTGTACTACACACGCTGGAAGATGATGTTCACCTGGCATTCGCCAAACCCACACTCTGCCATCGGATCGGCACATTGTGTACCGTGATTCGTCACTCCACACAACGTTTTTCCACTGTTCAATCGTACAATGTTTATGTTCCTTACACCAAGCAAGGCGTCGTTTGGCAATGACCTTCGTCGTGTGTGGCTTATGGACAGACGCTCGATCATGAAATCAAAGTTTCCTCACCTCCCGCCTAATTGTCGTAGTACTTGGAGAGGATCCTGATGCAGTTTGGAATTCGTGTGTGATGCCTGCCTATTATACTGTATGACTCTCTTCAACTGTCAGACGAGGACGGCCTGTAAGCTTTCGTGCTGTTTGTGTCCATTCACATTTCCACTTCACTACCACATCCGAAACAGTGGACCTAGGAATGTTTAGGAATATGGAAATCTTGCTTACAGACTTCTGACACAAGTGACACCCAATCATCTGGCCACGTCCGAAGTCCGTGAGTTCCGCGGAGCGCCCCATTCTGCTCTCTCGTGATGTCTGATGACTGCCGAGGTCGCTGTTATGAAGTACCAGGCAGTAGGTGGCAGCACAATGCACCTAATACCTATGAAAAACTATGTTTTTGGGGTGTCCGGGAACTTTTGATCACATATTGTATCTGACGCGCCTTCAGCTGTTTCCTACAAGTGATGCTTTCTAAAGGATGGGAAGATTTTCCTTCTCTAGGAAATTTATTATATTCTAAATGTGAATATTTTTGGAATTCTGCAAAAAATTGTCATTAATATTGGTCTGTAATTATATGGGTCCGTTCTTTTACCTTTCATATACTCTGGACACATCTACGCTTTTTCTCCAGTCGCATGGGAGTCTGTACTAGACGGAAGATTCACGTTAAATGCAAGCTAACTAAAGCGACAATGTGCGAATGATGTAATAAAAGTGAAATTTAAAACTTCATCTTCCTTTTGCTCTTCTCTATCACCACTCCAGACTGATCACCGAGTGGCCACTTTTCGATTTTACTTAGGACCAGAAATTTATGGGGTTTTACATCTACATCTACACGGGATACTCTGCAAATCACATTTAAGTGCCTGATAGATCGGATAGATCTTTTGCTAAAGTATGACCATGGTACTTGTTGTCCGCTTCGCTCATCCAACTTTTTACAGACCCGGGAACTCTAATTATTTTGAATAGCTTCATTTGCTTGTCCCATTTACGATCGAGTGCAACAGCCTTCACTTCTTCGGCATTTTCCCAATTCTAATTTTAAACCGTGGTGGGTCACATCCATCCATAATCCACTTGGTCGGCACATACCTCTTCAGCGCTTGATTTATAATGTCTTTAAACATAATTCCTGTACGTCCATTATACCTGCACTAAATGATGTCCATCCATAGTCTAGGTGGAATGCTAAAAATTTCTTATCGTCTGATTCTATCAAGAGTACTCTCCTGCTATTCTTAACTGATTTAATAACTATAGTAACCAATGTCGTTACGACAAAGTCAATTTTCACCTGAAGATAACAGGTATGAAATTCATCTAATTGTTGTATTAACACACAACGAAAATTTGACTGGTAACCTGAGAAGACTTCAACAGTGTATTGGTGATAGTAGAGAAGACTTTAAACAGTATACTGGTCATTGTTCCGATGACTGATGATGCAGTACAACATCAGGACTACAGTGGACAGGGCGGGCAAGGTGTCCACTTCCTTTTTAACAACTTGAAGAATCCTGCGACCTATTCGCGAACTATTCGAAAGAAATTTGTTAGTTTTATCAGCTATTTTCGTGATGCTAGTTATTCGCGTTCGTCCACAGCGAAAGAATTTCTGTTTTATCTTCGTCTGATTAACGCTAGTGACAAATTCATTTGTATGTATTAAAAAAGTATGTAACATTACAATTAATTGCTACAATGCTGGTAAAGCCACTTCTTTATGAATTGTCTATGATGTGGAATTTCATAATCTGACATGTAGATGAATTATGATTCTGTCAGAGATTGTCGTCCGAACATAAGTTTTAATTAATAACTTGGTAAAAAAAACTATGTTATCTTATTGAAGGTACACATTAAAATCTATTAAATTGTTGGAGAAGATCACTGGAACAGTCATGGGATAAGAGACACTAGATGTTGTAAGAAAAGCAACCAAGCTATTTGAGATGATTTAATGTCTCACAAAACACTCTCGAAAACTGCAAAACAAACGCGATGCTAATGAAGATATGAAGGAATCTCAGATTCTGATTGAAATTTTGCCACGGCATGGAAATATTATGGTTGTTGCTGATTGCTGAGCGAAATAACGTCCCGCAACACAGATTAAATGGTGATAGCAAAATTTTGGTACCACAGTTTAGAGAGAAATATCCAAATATACGGTGTAGGAAACCAAATTCTTCTTTATCTGGGTATTAATTTTCATTTTCTCTATCCCTGGTGACTTTTCTCTGACCTACACTTCAGTGTACTTTCGCTTAAGCTGAATTTTCTGACTACAAAAGGAGAATTTTAATAATAATACAAAAGTTGTTTGTATCAGAATGTGTACAGATATATTTGATATGCTTGTATATGAGATGATGTCAGAAAGACAAAATTTTCTGAGGAGTCAGAACCCTACACCCTACTCAGTTTTTCCCTTTCAAGATCTCCCAGTTGATGAGAAGTTCCTCATTAATGCCGTACAGTATCAATCAAATGTTGCTACTACTCCAACGATAAAGAAAAAAATGTTTGTAATCTTAAAGGTCATCGGTCCCTAGACTTACGAACTACACAAATCAAACAATTAGGGGATCTGGTGACATTTCATACACAATATAAATATATAATAGTAACGTATTTTATTCAGATTACAATTGTAATTTGTATGTGAAACAGTACGATATTTTTCAGTCTCAACGCTTTACTTGGGGTTTACTTCCAGAAAGACAGAATGGGACTACCACAATAATGAAAAAGTCATTTCGGTGCCCTCTAATATGGTGTGTTATCACCTCGGACGGTCAGTACAGTTGCACACCTACGTCGCATGGACGATACGAGGTTATTAATCACCTCTTGACGGATATTTTCCATTCTTCCATGAGTGCAATATCCAGCTATGTAACCGTTTTGGGAAGAGCTGGTCTCGCTGCAATTCGACTGCCAAGTGCTTGCCAAACATGCTCAGTCGGGCTTAAGTCCAATGAACAAACTGGGCATTCCATTCGTTCCATTCCCTCAGCTTAGACCACACAGCTAACCGAGCGGGTTTTTTGATTGATATAAGTAGTGACGTGAAATTAGAAAGTAAAAGTAATTTTGGCCAGCTTGTGTCATACGAGAGGAAAATTAAAACTAATAAAGAGGAACCAATTTAGAATGTAACCAATTTTATTATTGGTTATTAATTTTCCTTGTACAGCGTGTTATTCAGCCACACTTTCACCAAGTATTGTCAATTTGCACGTTTTCCAGCGTTTTGTAACAATTTTGTTGGCGTTGAGCATCCCTGGAGAGCACCCGCTCTCATGTAGTAGATAGTACCATTCTACCCATGCACAACTCGCGGCCTGGCTTCACTTATAGCAGCAGCTCTCTCTTACTTTTCAGTCAGTACTGAAGTTCGTGTACAGTACTCGTTGGCTAGCACTCCTCGGCGATCTACGAGCCGCCTGCTGCAGATGCTGCCGTACAAGACAGCCACGGCGCTTTCTGTCACCAGACCACACATCAGGGACACTATTTTGTATCTTTACGGTGCGCCGAAGTTCGATTCGGTGAGAGAGCTCACCAAAGGGTCTAGTTATCGAAGAAGTGCCCCCATTTAATTTTGTAAGCCTTTCGGTAGCGATTCGAGCCGTCTCCGAGGACACCGGAGGCTCACCTTATCGCTGTTGTCAATTCTGCTCCTATTAGCCAATCAGAAGTATGTGTCTGCTTCTGCGCGCATGCGCACTGCTGGTGAGCTGGAGACATGGTAGTAGCCGTGGCCCGCGAATCGCTGTGTGAAACGTTTTCCTACCATGCGAGGTAGCCCTTCAAAATGTAAAAAATGAAAGTCGTGTATTTTATAATTTGGCGACATAACACGACAGAGTGTTACGATAACTACCTGCTGACACTTTTTTTTAATTAAATTAAAGAATTTTGTCACTGAAAAAGAATTTTAAACTTTTTTTTTAGTTGTTTATTCGTGCTACTCTGTTTATCACACCATATCTCCACAGCAAAGCAATTTTGTAATTGCCTTCATGCTATACGTTGTCGATGCCTGCAAACTTTCCAGCGAATATATTCAGTGATAGTGAAGTAATAAACTAAAATCTCACTTCTGGCGCAGAACTTTTACCAAACCAACGTCCGAAATGTAGTTTTTCCTTTACTTTTTTGTGGGGGTGTAAGCGAGAAAAAGTTTCGGAAAGGTTTGAATTTATTTTTGCTGATTGTTGGAAGGAGTTAGGTGCTACCGTTTGTCCTAGACGAGAGCAGTAATTTGCGGTTCATTGGCGACGCGTGAGTTCAGCATGCTGGGAGGGACAGTTTGCTAGGCGCAGGCCAATGCGGCGTAGCGGTAGCAGAGAGAGAGAGAGAGAGAGAGAGGGAGAGAGAGAGAGAGAGCAGTGCTTGGAGTGAAAAACTTTTGATTTTGGCACTACGGAAGTACATGCAAGTTAGGAAGAGGAAAAAGATTACATATCAGTCGAGACAGTTCTTAGAAGCGCAAATTAGTCAGAGTAGTGTTTTTATTGAAGAAGGAGCATACAACATTTTGATAACAAAACAGTTTTTTGACGAAAAATCTAAAGGAATGTTTTAGAGCCACTCATAATCACTTTCAGTATCTTCTGTCGTTAACTGGACAAAACTTGAAATGTCAGATTTGATTCCATCTAGAACGCAACTGCTCAGTGCCTCTTAACGCATATGGATGATGAACAGCAGTCGCAAATATTTCTTTATTGTCCCTAAATTTGGTTTTGGTCGCTGTGTGACTCTCATCAGTGCCTAAAACGTAGTTTGAAACGTACAAAAATTTTCTATCTTCATACTGGAGATTATGTAACCGTCAACATGAAGACTGAAAACTCTTCTTTGTTTCAAACTGCATTTCAAGCATTGATGGTAGTCACAGGTGAATAATTTGTGACAAGACTAAAAAAGTAAATGAATAAAAATATGTCTATGTTGGTTGTTTCACTCACAGCAATTTCATCTTTCGTTTTATAATAAGAGTGAACCTCCGATATCGAAGAAACTTCTGCGAGCGCTCGCTCTTACATGTACATGCCAAAGGATATTGCAGATCATGCTTCTCTTAAACGAATAAAAAAGTTTTTCAATCAAGATGACAGGGAAAAAAATATAGTGCACCCGGCAGGATTCAAATTTTTAACATCTCCACTCACAACTTGTCGCTGAAACCACTTTTTTTCCCCGAATCGATCAACTTCAAATAATACAGTACTGCCCTTTGTTTCTATTCACTTCTTTGCGAAATGATCATAGGATACTTGTCCTGTTATTAATTTGTAAGATTTGCACTGTTTGACTTCTCAAAACTCCTATCTATTTTAACGTAAACGTTGTAAAAGCGTTTTCTGTGAGTAATAAATACTCGGTTTGTACGAAAAAGTACGGTAAAACCATGGGGGTAATGGGTAAAACACTAGCAAGTACCATTTAGATACATCGCTAACGCGCTTGTGGGTATTACATCGCGGTGAAAATGTCTCATAAAGATTTTTTAATTCGGTGTAGTATCGGAGTGCAGATTTGAGTAATTCTGAAGTATAAATACGAAAATTTGCCAAACACGACGCGACAGCTTTGCGAACCGTGAAAACGAAGTGACGCCGTATTTGATGAATTTCGTATGTACACTTCAGTGATATGAGAGTTTGCAGGGTAAATGAAACGGCGCATTAAAGACATTTCCGAGACGCGTATTTTAAGATACATTTTATTGAAGTGGAGTATCCAGAAGTGTTACTTCGTTATATTAAATATTAGGCCGGCCGCGGTGACCGAGGTGACTGAGGCGCTCCAGTCACAGTCAGCATGGTCACTACGGTCGGGGGTTCGAATCCCCCCTCGGGCATGGATATTTGTGCCGTCCTAGTTCGTAAGTAGTTCATAAGTAGTTTGTAAGTTTAGGGACTGATGACCCCGTAGTTAAGTCCCATAAGCTTTACGAACATTGGATTGGATTGGAAATATTAGAACCTTAACAATTTTAATAAAATATTCTGGTAATATTTATAAACAACCTTGAAAATTAACTTTTTAAACTATTTATCACATAAAAAACAGATATTTCGTTATGAGAAGTTAAAACCACACAGCAACCCAAGCCCCACCGAAACGAACGGATTGGCCTTCTCGAAGCCTCAGCGACTTTCGGTGCAGCTCCCGAAATTTCGATGGCCGGTTCTCGCGGTAGCAGGCCTTCGAATCTTACAAAATAACCATTTTCGCTCCCGATTCGAAACTGACGTCACCACCGAGAAAAACACACCGAACAGAACGGTACGGAAGATACAAAATAGGGCCCCAGAGAGCTGGCCAAAGACGCGGACACGCCTACCCCATCCACCCAAACAGACCTTCCCTCCTGAAGCTAATGAGGGCGACGGCGTGTCAGGACCGAGGACAAACGCCCTCTGCTGCACTGTCAACTGTCACGGACACTTAGCGCTATAGAAATAATCACACACGAGGGACAAAAAGCTCACAAATTAAACGGAGTGTAGCTAACGGTTGTCAGAGGCCTAGTTAGCTTCAAAGGTAGGAGCGTGTACGACAGCTGACCACCCGAGCGATTGCTTTCAGGATACAAGGGTGGCGTGCACGCGTTAATCACTCGCCCCGTACCTAAGAACTGTTCCCTCATCACTGCCTCACTGTGGCTATAGGCTCTGAGGAGTATATTTTCGCGGATGTTCTTTGGTGTACCAATCCTTTTCGCTATGATTTGTAAATAAACAGATCAGGATTTGCGACGTGGACGAATATGAAATGTATTGCAGCTTGTTTCTTGCGCAGCTGTTTTCTTAGGTTTCTAGCCTAACCCCAAACTCAGAAATAGCTACGTATTCCGCAGCTAGGAGTCAAGGGCCTGTATCCTCTTTAAAAACTGGCTGTCATCAATTATTTTGTAATTCACTATCATGATTTCGGCCTTTATTACTGTAAATGGTAATGCTACATGATATGCGAAAGAAAAAGAAAAGGAAAAAAAACGAGGATGATACCAGAGTGTTGATGATGAAATAAATTTTACTTTTCTGTTATGACTCGTTTCTGTGCCCTGGTCGATGATTGTATGCCTCTCCTGAAAACCTATTAGCTACAGCGAAGAATACAGGCGTAAATGTCAAGTTGAATTGCTGTGACTGAAACGAGTGCCACTGTTTTACTTTGTTCCTGTCTTTTGTAAATGAATATGTACTGACTGCCGAGAGTGTAAACAGCCAACTATTTACGACAAGGCTAAGTTTAAACGTCACAGACAGGTTAATTGTTTCAACCGCAGTAATTTAAGCAATCGTCTTAGGTTCCTACCTAAATACATAATCGGAAATCGTCGCACATTCTGAAACATAAAGTCATCTACGTCTTTGTGAGAAGGAAGAAGGAAAAGTCACAGCAATTTAGGCTGCCTTATTAGATTCCTGCATAATTAAACTACCGGATATCGCAATATATTCGGGAAATTACTGAATACTGTGTAATAGGGATTAATATCATCCTCTCAGAAACTGTTACAAACGTAAAAAGAAGAAAACATTTTTGGCTGTCATGAGAATCAAAGCTAATTTCATATCGTCACTTCAAGAGCCAAGCCCTCTAACCAGAAGACCACAAATGTCCTTCATGCAAGCCCTCCTAAATTTATAATTGATATATATTTCTGTTAAGTGCTTTCATTATTATTTCATCCTTTATTCATATTCGCTCTTAATTGTAATTTACTGTACCGAAGTGAAGCGTTTTTGATAAATTTCAAGGTAATAATGCTTTAAACTATTATACTGTCGTGACTGGCACTTCAACAAATCGTCTGAAAAGTTGGCAAAGATATTCGTGCAGCATAGGCCAGCAGCGGAGATACACTCGTACTGAGAGGAATGGAACAGCCACTAACTTTATTCAGTTTTATACTGTGAGCTACTTACAGGGCGTCGCGGTGCAGTCCGAACAACAGGTGATCACTTCCCTGTTCCGCCATATAAAATTAGGTTTCCGCGATTTCGTAATACTTCTGGCACGGAATAAGGAGCATACAGAAAGTAAAGGAAGGAAAGAAGATTAAAGTTTAGTGCCCCGTCATTAGAAGCGGCGCTTGCGCTCGGGTTGTTTGGGTAAGGATGGGGAAGGAAATCTACCGTGCCCTATAAAACGAACCATCCCAGCATTTGCCCTGGGGTGATTTAGGGAAATCACGGAAAACCTAAATCAAAATGGCCGGAGGTGGATTTGAACCACCATCCTCCCGAATGCGAATCCAGTGTGTTACCACTGCGCCACGTCGCTCGGTATACAGAAAGGAAAGTCTGCCTCTGTGCGCCAAAATTTAGTACACATGCGCGAAGTTCGTAATTTTGGGACATAGTAAAGCCACTGTGGTAAAGCCCTGTCTCTGAAGCGAAAAGCGACTGAATACGTTTCGTTTATTTTATGAACTGTGTATTTTAATTTCTTGGATTACATGGAAATAAACAATCGTTTGATGCACTATAAGTGTTTTTAAATGCTTGGATTACATGCAAGTAAACAATCATTTGAAGCACTATAAAAGGTAATAAGTTTATATATGGTAATACGTGGAGCTGTTTCAATGGCGTATATGGCATACATTTTCGGGGGGGGGGGGGGGGGGGGGGCAAGACTAATCTCAATTGATGCCTAGAAAGAGAAAGTTTGTGAATGTTCAGATTCATGGTTGGTTATGACGTTTTCAGGACAGGCATACAATCATCGACCTGATTTCTAAAATACAAAAAGAAAAAAATTACAATAAAAATAGGTTACCTTACTTACTCTCGAAGTTTATGCTCTGTTAGTTTCATTTTACACGCGCATATAATTACCCAACAATGAAATGAAGCGAATCCGTGACACTTGTTCAGCTGGAATATTGATACGTGTTTTATTTTTATTTGTATTTATTCCGCAGGACCAACTTGAGGAGAAAGTCTCTATAGTCATGAAACGAGTCAGTACATCCGATTGTAACAACGTATTATTAAGTGATAAAGTGAAACGCACAGCAAACCTATGCACACGACAGCCCTAAGGGTATGCAGAGAGAATCAGCATCCTGACATATACACTAGCTTCATTTTTTAAAATTTTCCTCGAATGCCTCGACAGAATAACAAGTGAGCCGAGATTTGAAACTGAGTGGATTACTAGTAAGGTTTTTGAATTTTAGTGGCAGCTTATATAAAATGAATGCGACAGAATACAGCAAGCCTTCCTACACAAGGGTCAAGGAGGTGTGAACCAAATGCAGAATCTATTTCTCTCAAGCATTAACTGAGTGAAAGCTGCTAAATCTAGGCAATAACAAGATATTAATAACAATAAATGACTTTAAAGAAAATATGTATTGAAAGACCAGTGTTAGGCTACTAAACAGGGGTCGATAAGAGGTTCTCAAGCTTATCCCACATATTGCTTGCACCGTTCATTTCTGCGCAATAAATGCCCCCCCCCCCCCTTTTTTTAATCGGAGGAGTTCCCCCAAAAATAACACCGTACGTCATAAGCGAATGAAAATAAGCAAAGTAGACGACCTTTCTTGTTGAACCATCACTTATTTCAGAAATTGTTCTAATGGTAAATGACGCATAATTCAGTTTTTTTTAACATGATCCTGAACATGGACTTTCCAAGAAAGCTTACTGTCTATCTCAACGCACAGAAATTTGAACTGTTCAGTCTCACTTATCATGTGCCCATTCTGTGTAATCAAAATGGCATTTCTTATTGAATTGTGTGTTAGAAACTATAAAAACTGAATCTTATTGTGTGAAATAAAACGAACTCGCCTTCAGTCACTACATCGTGATTTATTAGATTAGCACGATGCATTTCGAGCCCTAAGGACTCATCTTCAGGTGGTACCTAAATATGAGCTCTCAGGGCTCGAAATGCATCGTGCACTAACAAAACACGATTTTAGTTACGAAAGGCGAGTTCGTTTTATTTTATAGAAATAAACAGTCCCGGAGTAAACACTGACCACAATGGATAAATGATTTAGCATCAATTTACTTTCTATAAGCCATGAACTTATATTTTCAACTGCACTTTTATTTGATACGGTATTGCATCAATATTGCAAAGAACATCCTTCACTACCAAGCTGGTGTTGTGGTGTCGCACAAGTATGAAGTGCGCGCCACGTACTTAAGCCGCGCGCCGCCATGCACGACGTCAGCCGCGAGCGCCCTCTGCTGAAACTCCGCTCGTGGCCACGACTGCTGCATCGGCCACTTGGGAATCAGATAGGCACCAGTTAAGACTTGGCTATCGGATAGGCACTAGGACTCATCAGGATGCAGGCCTCTCTCTAGTTTAAATGTTGTTGTGGTCTTCAGTCCGGAGACTGGTTTGATGCAGCTCTCCACAATACCCTATCCTGAGCAAGCCTCTTCATCTCCACATCTGGCAACCTACATCAGTCTGAATCTGCTTACTGTATCCATCTCTTGGTCTTCCTCTGCGGTTTTTACCCCACACATTTCCCTCCGACGCTAAATTCACAATCCCTTGATGTCTAAGAATGTGCCCTACCAATCTATCCCATCTTTTATCAAGGTATACCAAAAATTCCTTTTCTCCCCAATTCTGTTCAGTACCTCCTCATTAGTTACGTGATCCACCCACCTTATCTTCAGCATTCTTCTGTAGCACCAAATTTCAAAAGCCTCAATCCTCTTCCTGCCCACACTGTTTATCGTCCATGTTTCACTCCCATACAAGGCAACACTCCATACAAATGCCTTCAGAAAGGACTTCCTTAGGCTTAAATCAATATTCGATGTTAACAAATTTCTCTTTTTCAAGAACGCTTTTCTAACCTTGCCATTCTGCATTTTATATCCTCTGTACTGCGACCATCATTTGTTATTTTACTGCCCAAGTAACAAAACTCATCTACCTCCTTTATTGCTAAGTTACCTAATCTAATTCCTTCAGCATCACCTGATTTTCTTAGACTGCACTTCATTACCCTAGTTTTGCTCTTGTTAATGTTCATCTTATATGCACCTTTCAGCACACTGTCCATTCCGTTCAACTGCTCGTTCAGATCCTTTGCTGTCTCTGCCAGAATTACTATGTCGTCGGCAAAACGTAATGTTTTTAATTCTTCCCCCTGAACTTTAATACCTTCACCAAATTTCTCCTTACTTTCCTTTATAGCTTGCTCAATGTACAAATTGAATAACACTGGAGAAAGGCTACAACCCTGTCTTACTCCCTTTCCAACCACTGCATCCCTTTCATGCCCTTCAACTCTGACAACCGCTGTCTGGTTTTTGTACAAGTTGTAAATAACCTTTCGCTCACTATATTTTACTCCTGCTTGCTTCAGAACTTGAAAGAGTTTATTCCAATCAATATTGTCAAAAGCCTTCTCCAAATCTACAAAAGCTAGAAATGTAGGTTTGCCTTTTCTTAATCTATCTTCTAGGATAAGCCGTAAAGTGAGTATTGCCTCCCGTGTTCCTACATTTCTCCTGAACCCAAACTGATCTTCCCCGAGGTCAGCTTCTACCAGCTTTTCCATTCTCCTGTAGATAATTCGTGTTAAAATTTTGCACCCATGACTTACCAAACTGATGGTTCTGTAGTTTTCACACCTGTCTGCACCTCCTTTCTTTGGTATAGGGATTATAACATTTTTCTTAAAGTCTGAGGGTACTTCGCCTGTCTCATACATCTTACACACCAGGTGAAACAGGTTTGTCATGGCTGGTTCTCCCAGAGACGTCAGTAGCTCTGAGGGAATATCATCTACTCCAGGGGCCTTGTTTCGACTTAGGTCTTTCAGTGCTCTGTCAAATTCATCTCTCAGTATAGTATCTCCTATTTCATCCTCATCTACTTCTTCTCCCCTTTCTACAATATTGCCGCTAAGTTCATTTCCTTCATAGAGCCTCTCTATATACTCTTTCCACCTTTCAGCTTTCCCTTCTTTGCTGAGAACTGGTTTTCCAACAGAGTCCTTGATATTCATAGAGCTGTTTTTCTTATCTCCGAATGTTTCTTTTATTTTCCTGTAGGCTGTATCTATTTCTTCCCTATTTATACATACTTCTACATCCTAGTTTAACTATGTATCAGCGTTCTGCAGTCTTGAACTTTGTAAAAGATAAGTATTATATTATTTCTGCGAAATATACAACTTGTTCTAATTTAGCCTAGTGTTGCAGTTTCTGCTGTCCCACTGGCTGGTCACCATCGGTGTCGGTCTCTTTCTACTCGGCCACCGATACCTACGACAACCGGTGGAAACGACACACAAAAGGTGTCATCAACACACATAAATATTTTAGAATTACCCGTTACTCTAGAAGCAATGTCATCTATATAAATAAGAAAACAGTGGCTCCTTAACAGATCCCTCGGGCACAATCACCCCCGCACCCCCGAATTAAAATTCTGCCTCGTTGTTAGTCCCTCTCATAAGCATTTTCCTGCAGAGAAGTAGCTTCTGCTGTCTGTTATTAAAGTAAAAGGTGAGCCAACTGTGAGTTACTCCATAATGTTCCGATTTCTACAACAATATTATGTGATGAACACAATCAAACGCCTTTGTTAAATCAAACAATACGCCTAGCAATCGCACTGCAAGGTGAAACCTAGGTATATAGAAAAAGCGGTGAAACGTCGCGAGGTATCGAGTACTGCCGAAAAGTGGCGAGCACAGCCGAGACAGCCCGAGCCGCAGCTGACTCCAGAGTCCCTGCACTAACCAGTGCAGCGAGTGCTTGCAGTGACACAAGCCGTCACCTTAAGGAGCGTCTATCTGAACGTGTGTAGTCAACGCAAGTAGCTTATAAAGATAATAGCGGAAACTCTTCGCTTATAGGACAGCACTCCAGAGCACCTCCTAGAGGCTTGACTTGTAAACTTAACCTGGGAAAGAGCAGGGGATTTACATTGTCAGAGTCAGAAGACTTACTTGATTCGTCATCTTACTTTACAGAACTAGGAATTGGTTGAAAGATGTGTTGTATACCGTTGTAATAATTCAAACAACAAAACACTCCGAAATCTTTCTTCAGGTTCCGGAAAAATAAGAGATATAACTCTAATGGTTTAAGTAGGCTACCATTAGACCGACACAGATCATTTACTTTTATAAAACAGTGTATTTTACCCTTTGATTTTCCTTATTTTTCATAATTTGTTGATAGATGCAACCAGTGGATTATTCGTAAGACAAGAATTCACTTGTAAAAAATTTTAAAAAAAGAAAAGTGCAGAGCATTTGAATAAAAGCCTATTATCCCAGAGCACTTTGTGCAGAAACATTACAAAAATAAGAATTTGTTGTAATTTGTTCCTTGCGTGTAGTTTTCTTTTTTAATGGTGGATTATTTAATACTACAAGAAATCTATAATGACATGTTATATTTGAATGTCTTTACTCAAAGAATAGCCTAAACGAGACTTTAAACACACAATCACAATACCTTTTTCTATTTAAGCAAAATTATACTTTATGAAGCACAAGGCTAAACAGAATTTTTAATTAATGTCTTATATTTTTATTTCCATTAGGCTTCCTTAATCGTCATGGAAAGTGCTTACATGTATAGGCCTAAAACTTGTCATGTAGTATGTTATTTTCACTTCGAATCCTATCCAGATAAACTGTACAGATTATGAAGGCAATTATTTGACCGTCTATCCAACTGCGATCATTTTTCTCCAGAACGTTACGTTTTATTGAATATATTTTCAGCGGTCTGAAATTAGAGTTACCTGTGGTACGATTTGTTTTCGTAGATCGAGAACAGTTCCTTACAAGTTTTAGAAAGTGTAGATATTTTTAATTTCCTACAGAAATTTTTTTATATTTTTTTTATATTTTCGCCCATCATCAAGAAGCGCTGACGTGTTCTATGGATCACAGCAGAGAGGAAAGCTTTATGTTTTTCAACCCTGAACTTATATAAGTAATACTGTATCTTAAAAAACGTAATATATGTAAACCTTTCAAAGACATTTTGGTACGCAGCGAAATACACCACTGGCCATTAAAATTGCTACACCAAGAAGAAATGCAGATGATAAACGGGTATTCATTGGACAAATATAGTATACTAGAACTGACATGTGATAACATTTTCACTCAATTTGGGTGCATAGCTCCGGAGAAATCAGTACCCAGAACAACCACCCATGGCCTTGATAGGCCTGGGCGTTGAGTCAGATAGAACTTGGATGGCGTGTACAGGTACAGATGCCCATGCACCTTCATCACGATACGACAGTTCATCAAGAGTAGTGACTGGGGTAAGGTAACGAGCCAGTAGCTCGGCCACCATTGACCAGACGTTTTCACTTGGTGAGAGATCTGGAGAATGTCCTGGCCAGGGCAGCAGTCGAACATTTTCCGTATCCAGAAAGGCCCGTACAGGACCTGCAACATGCGGTCGTGCATTATCCTGCTGAAAAGTAGGGTTTCGCAGGGATCGAATGAAGGGTAGAGCCACGGGTCGTAACACATCTGAAATGTAACGGCCACTGTTCAAAGTGCCGTCGATGCGAACAAGAGGTGACCCAGACGTGTAACTAGTGGTACCCCACACCATCACGCCGGGTGATACGCCAGTATGGCGATGACGAATACACGCTTCCAAAGTGCGTTCACCGTGATGTCACGGATGCGACCATCATGATGCTGTAAACAGAACCTGGATTCATCCAAAAAATTGTTTTGCCATTCGTGCACCCAAGTTCGTCATTGCGTACACCATCGCAGGCGCTCCTGTCTGTGACGCAGCGTCAAGGGTGACCGTGGTCATGGTGTCCGAGCTGATAGTCGATGCTACCACAAACGTCGTCCAGTTGTTCGTGCAGATGGTTGTTGTCATGCAAACGTCCACATCTGTTGACGTGGCTGCACGATCCGTTAGAGCCACGTGGATAAGATGCCTGTCATCTCAACTGCTAGTGATACGAGGGCGTCGGGATCCAGCACGGCGTTCCGTTTTACCCTCCTGAACCCACCGATTCCATATTCTGTTAACAGTCACTGGATCGCGATCAACGCGAGCAGCAATTTCGCGATACGATGAACCGCAATCGCGATAGGCTACAATCCGACCTTTATCAAAGTCGGAAACGTGATGGTAAGCATTTTTCTTCCTTACACGAGGCATCACAAAAACGTTTCACCAGGCAACGCCGTTCAACTGCTGTTTGTGTGTGAGAAATCGCTTGGAAACTTTCCTCATGTCAGAACGTTGCAGGTGTCGCCACCGGCACCAACCTTGTGTGAATGCTCTGAAGAGCTAATCATTTGCATATCACAGCATCTTCTTCCTTTCGGTAAAATTTCGCGTCAGTAGCACGTCCTCTTCGTGGTGTAGCTACTTTTGTGGCCAGGAGAGTAAAATACGGAATCACAGACGTCAAGGAAAGTATAGTACACTACTGGAAACAACTGATGGCTCTGCTAGCTGTGTCACCTGACAAACTTATGTAAATACCATGGTGCTCCCGCTATTTCTTAAACAGTGTGATTCCGAAATCTGTCGCTGGAGCGCGCTGCTATAGCGTGTAGCTTAAAGCTCTGCGCAGGGAAAGTATGGCCAGCCTGCCAGCGGCAGCCATATTGGGCCTATTCCGCCGCTGCTTACACAACGTTCACAGCGCTTAGCAATACTTATCAACCGATTTTGAGAAAACCATTCAATTAAAATAATTAATTTTTTCACGTGTTATAGTGTGATACATTCTCTCGATAATGATCTCAATTTCTTTTCATTATTACTTATAATTTCCGTGCTACATCAAATTAAGTAAACTACTGCGCAAAATTTTGAAGAGTTTGCAGAGGAAAAGTCGCATTGCGTAGACTTTGCGTATGGTTGATTTTAGCTCATACAATGCTGCGGACGAAATGTAGGTAAGATATCGAAATTTTATTTAAGGTTCAGAACAGAACGATAACTCTTCTCAGTCTCGAGATACAGGCTGTTATATCCGACGGGACAGATGCTGGAACTTCGCGTACTTCTGTTCATGCGGACCTGGCTACTCTACGGAATACTTATCGTCCGATTTTAAGAAAACTGGTTTGTGGCTCTATATCTAAAGAGTTCACCTATAAATTCATATTGACCTGTACCGTAGCCAAATATTTCAATAGACCGCGAACATGTCGTCATCGGAGCATAGTGTAATTGAGATCATGGAAAAGTATTTGATGAGTATTTTCTTGCTTGTTATGTACTTATATCTTACATGAACTACGAAAAATGCAAGGAGATACCCACTACATGTCTTTTACCATAAACAAAAATTAGAGGTGTCTTTACAAAGCCAATTACATTTGAATGTCTAATATTTGTCTTGTTTAAATTCTTTGTTTCCTGATATGATACACTAACACATGAAAAAAATGAGGAAAGCTTGTTTCAGGAACTGTATGTTAATTTCATATCTAAACGGGAATCTAGTTTACTCACTAATATGTAAAATAAAAAAAAGTGTATTTTCGACAACTACCTGCAGATAAAATCAACGACGCGTGAATAATTTAACCTCACGACATTGTGCAGGAAAATTCTTCACAAATTTATTCAAGTTAAAAATATATAGTTATCTGCTGCGTGATCCATTCGTCAGTGAATCTTTACTCTATTAATTTACATTATGAATTAAAATCATCACAGCACAACAACCGAAGTTCGTTTCTGGACTGCTAGTTTTCTCTGACGACTTTCATCAGCCATGTTGTTCATCATCCTGCATTTCTGATACCTAATGGAAGTACTATAATGTTTACCTCCTTTCTTCGCTTCTTAAAAACACCCTAAAGTAAAACACTGTGGCATTATTCAAACCAAAACATAAGAATATTCACAAGACTTCTCATGACAGCCAAGCAACGTATAGGACGAAGATGGCGGAAAGAATCATGTGACTCGGTTTAAGCCAATCACGAGCTGCAGATGGCGGCAAGCGGCGCGGAAAAGGATGGTCATACTTTCCCTATACAGAGCTTTAGTGTAGCTCGTTGAGGCACGCGTCCCGTATGCCCAAATCGTGTCGCCTCCGAGCGTTCAGTCGCACGACGGACTCGGCACGTTGACCGCTCACAGTCAGATACAACGCTCCGTCTGCTGACGGCTTTACCGACGAAAACCAAGCGTGTGCTGCGCCTGGCCAGGTGGTGCGCTTACACGAGGCGCCTGGTCGTCCCCACACTCCCACGCTTGGGCCTGTCATCGCGAGGAGAACGAGTCCTGGCGTAAACTGGCGCAGCCGCGGCCTCTGCCTCGGCCTAATAGAGAGCTGGGTTGCGGGCATTAAACGGCGGGCCCCAGACGCCGGTGTAAATACGAATAGCGCCGCAGGGATTTATGGTTATTAGGAGCGCGTTAAGCCGCCTCTCATTAGCTTACACGCCGATAGCCGTGCGTCTGTGCTCCGAGCGCCGACCGCCGGCCGCCCTCCTAAATTCGATGAAATACGACTTCGCTCGTAAAGTCGCGACGGGAAGTCGCCGTCGGGAACAGACCGCTCCGCCGTCGCCCTGTTCCACGCCGACGGGGTCTGCCCGGGCCCATCTCGCCAGTATGACGTATGATGCCCGCGTTAGACATCTAATTTTAGGTATGAAGAGAGTCCACATCTACCGTGACGTTAATGAGTGTTCATATAGGGAAATTAGTCTCGCAAGCGATATTGAGGCACTGAAGTGTTGTCTTGTTGCCTAGAGACCGCACCAAGGCAGCCAATACAGATTGCACCCTAGGCCGATATAACCACAGACATATATTACTAGACTGGCAAACGTCCATCTGTGACTGAAGCCTGATTACGCCATCTTGCCTTACCTCACGTCAAAAAGTTTCCGTACGGTACTGCTTTGATCTTCTGATACGATATGTCGTTGTAAGCTTTACTGGTTGGTTTGAACGTGATTTACATTTGAGCTAATACTTTGAATTTAACTCAAAGGCGTACATTGTCGAATCATTTTATAAGAACGAGTTACGAACAGTTAAGTTTTACTTAGCGTCCAGGCGGCCTCCCGAAATTATGTTATTAATCATGTGAATTTGCCGGTCACGTGACAAGGCAAATGTTTTGACAAGAAGTTTCGTTTACGAGGGCGATTTTACTGGGTGAACGAGGGGTACATACAAGAATCTGTCATTGTTCAGAAGAAACAGCATTATTTATTTACTTCATTGTCTGTACGAAACACTAATCAAGTCACTCCGGTGTGGATTTCTAAGAATATTAATATTCTGGCGAGAGCTTTCTACCGTTTTGTTGATGTTGCCAACATAATCATGCGAGGCCGCCAAGATGGTAAGTAAAATTTTACCTTTACATACACTTAAAATAGACTGTAGTTACCAAGAATAACGGTATGTCTTATCCACGACAAATAGCACATTTATAAAGGTCATACTATTAAAAGAAAATCCCTAGTTGATCGAAACTGGTAACGGATTAATAAAAACAGCAAACACGGCTCATTATTGTGTCAAAGCACACTACATTTCGTAAGAACTATCAAATGAAGAAGAATACTTGTTATCCACGATAAACAACACTTTTATGATGACCCACATGACTGAAAAAAAATCCGAAGTTGATTGAAATATTAATACTAACAGCAAATCAATGCTACTCATTACTGTACGTGTCAAAGCTTACTCCAGCTGCAAAAATTACAACCATATACAACATGAATTTCCCAAATGTCAAAATTCTAAGGACAGCGTAGTTATGTCAGTTTATTGGTATTTTTACGACTGTTTTCTGTGATAACACAAACGACTGCTCGCACGTTTATAGTATAGAAATATGGCGGCGAGACTTCACTGACACCAATGATACTATATATGGCATTGCCAGTCTAGTAATATGTCTATGGATATAACACTATCAAATTATCTCTGACAGAAAATCTTTGGCCGATATTCTTTGACATGGTGAAAAGGGAAATTACACAATCAAATTTAATTTGACAACGTATCTGTCAAAGTGCATTGATAATGGCAGACGACTATTTGTTATTAAACTCGGCTGTTGCATGCATGCATGCAGGAAAGAATAAACGGAGGCGTCCTGACGTCACAGCTGTGAAGTCTTGATACGACCAAAACACTGCTGTACATATATTGTTTGCGTATGCTTGTCGCTCGCTCTTGGACGGATTTTGCACTTTTATGGTGACTTGTGTCGTGTTCATGTGTACGAATCGTTCTGAATGTGACGAGAAATCGAAGGGAATAACATTTCATGTGTAAACTGTCTTGCTAACTTGTGATTTTACTACTTTAAATGTGAACGAACCTGTACGTCTTTATTTGTACTGTAGCGTATTTTCTCTCTTATGCCGGCCGCGGTGGCCGAGGGGACTGAGGCGCTCCAGTCACGGTCTGCACGGCCACTACGGTTGGGGGTTCGAATCCCCCCTCAGGCATGGATATTTGTGCCGTCCTTAGGACTAGCTAGTTCATAAGTAGTTTGTAAGTTTAGGGACTGATGACCACGTAGTTAAGTCCCATAGACTCTACAAACATTTGAACTTTTTTTTTTCTCTCTTATGATTTTAGATTTCCTAAAGATGAAAGCCAGAACAATAGTTAACATACTATTTGCGAATGAATAAGGAATAAATACATACATTATCTTTATTAGGCCTACGTCAATTATTTCAAAAGCAAAACCTAGTTTCAATGTTAATGAAACTTACTACACGAAGCTGTCCAGTTCAGGAACAAAAAGTATGTTTCTTTAAGAGTGTTTTTTTTTTTTTTTTTTTTTTTTTTTTTTTTTTTTTTTTTTTTTTTTTTTTTTGGAAATGTTAATTTTACGTAACATACTTTCAATAAAACATATTTGCATAACTAGATGCCCCACAACCACTTCTTTTTTCACTACCTATTTTAAGATTGCATCTCCTGTCTCGTCAACTTCATTTGCGTCACTGGCAAGAAATGTAGCTCCTGCTTATTTACTGGCACTTTTCAAACTCTAATATAGGGTTTTAGGCCATGGTCTCTATCTTAATCACTTCATCACTTTCATTTTCTACTTCAGAAAATACTTGTCAGCTAGATGAGAAAGAATTGGTATTAAATGACTATGAGTTTTTAAAGTAAGTACTATTAGGCAACAAAATAAATAAACCTCAATGTCAAATTATCTATACCGGTACCTAAGTGACTAAAAAAAAATTGGACACTGTTATCCATGAAACTCTATTTCATACCAAAATTAGAAATTGGTTTCCATAACAGGTGAAAATTAGAACACTCTTAACTGCCTTGGCTAACACATATGTCATGTAGCAAGTACTACTGCAGCAATAGATTTTCCAGTTACTGAAACAGTACATTCAAATGTTCAAATGTTTGTAGAGCTTATGGGACTTAACTACGGGGTCATCAGTTCCTAAACTTACAAACTACTTATGAACTAGGTGCTACTAAGGACGCCACAAATATCCATGCCCGAGGCGGGGGGGGGGGGGGGGGGATTCGAACCCCCGACCGTAGTGGCCGTGCAGACTGTGACTGGCGCGCCGCAGACCGCTTGGCCGGCAAACAGTACACCACCAGTCCCATAGTAATTGCTGTGCGTACAACTTAAGAAACATAGATATTTCTTGATGTATGTACGAATTGTATTCCAAATAATATTTTCATCTTTCTCAGTGTCAATGTTACCCGAAATGAAAGTAGCTTGTTTGTGTATAACAAACTCATAATTTATATTTCGTGTGATTCTCCACAGTTCTTTCTGTTTGACAATAGAATAATGCTGTTCATTATGAAACATAGGTTTATGGCTAAGCCTTGCCAGTCACATTGCGTTACACTATCAGAACGTCTCTATCTGCTTCTTCATTATTTAATCATTAACAACAAAGATAAATCATTTTCATTACCTCTTCATATATATATGTAGTGGTCAGAACTGCAGTAAATATGTTACACATTAGTAGTTAAATTCTTCAGTACATCATTTGGAAGACAAAGAATTGAAAAATATTTCTTTGCATTACACGAAAATCGGAACAGACATAGTCACTGTGCTCGTAAATCTGGCGTTGATCCACTGAATCGAAATGTTTTATCAGATAATCGTAAAATATGCTAAAGAAGAACCCACGATTGTGATACACGCTTATTACTAAATTAACAAAATTTTAACATTTACATGGAAGCCTGGCATTTGATAGCTATTCGTAATATTGCATTAAAAGCCATTTTAACAGAATAAACGCATTTTTCGCTTTTACGAGATTTTACTTTAAACAAAGACTTAAAACAGCCAATTTGAGGATGTTACATGCGTATATGGTTCAATTAGCTTATCTGCCCGTGCTTCATAACAGTTGTTAAGAAGGAATCTGTGTAAATGATTTTTTTAGGGTTCCGGATATAGGTCAGCAAGAACTGAATCCTTGTTGGCTCGCTCTGATAATAAACTCAGTTCTCCTAGCCAAGATGTGAAGTTTAAGTAGAAGTCATTGTCGAAAACGATGAATGTTCATAAAGTTTTTCAACAAAATTTAAGTCCGTACTCCAGAACGATGTAAATCCAATGTTAGGTTGTGTTTATAAAGTTAAGACTGCGGTGTGCAATTGTCTGTTTGGTGTAAACTTCTGAAAACACTTTTATCATTTAGGTGAGAAATAGGAATAATAAAGCTCCATACATTGGTTCTATGGTGTAGTACTGAACTGTTTATCTCTCACAGTAAGTGTATAGAAAGTATTAGTATGTTGCAGTGTTGCATTGGGGACAATGTAGTTATTCTGTATGCAGTGGTCCCTATTGTCGAAAACTTTACGAATGCTTAAACACTGGTAATTCAGTCAACAGAGCAGTTCATGTCTGTTTAAATAAGACGTTAATGGTGGAGTCAACGTGCAATAAAGTAAGTCTGGGTTGTGGGAACTGTAATCGTTGAAGGAATGGCGTCAGCTGCTCGTCTGTATAGAACTTTACAATAAATATAGTATTTCCAGTGAATTGTCTTGACTGTGTTAGCAGCTAGGCCACTCTTTCAGCTAATACATGACCCCACGTTCTGCAGTGATTACTTTGTAAATCACGAAATTGAAATCGACCTAGTGTAATAGAAGTATATAATCAGAAGTCGGATTTTAACTCTAAGTACAAATGTCTCTGCAAAATAAGATGTCTTTGTCTATCTTAATGTAGGCCATTACAAAAGTAAGTAATTGCAAATATTAATTACAATACAAGGAGGTTAGAATAAAGGGAGATGGCATTATCTATGCCAAGCACATACGTCAGTTGAAGCCTGTCCGCCATCTTGGTCAGTTTTGAAATGCTATTTCTCCGTTAAAAATATGCGTTAAGTCGACCCTCTTACTGTTAATGCATTGAAGTGACAGTCACTGCAAAGTACGTACTTTCAAACAATATACTTTCCTGAATAAATAGTAATAAATAATCATAATATATTTGAAAGGTTAATTTTTAACAGCTAATTTGCACTCATTAAACACGTTGTACATCACTGCAAAACTGTCGGACGTTTTATTCCTGTTTTAAGTGACATAAAACATTAGCTCTACAATACAAACACTTCTCCAAAATTTAGCAACATGGAGGAGGCAGGCTTCACTTTTTCAGCGTAAGGGCGTCTCCCTGTATTCTAACCTCCTTGTCACAATATTGTACCAAACAATTATGAAAGCAGAGAGGTTTCTGATTGATTTGTCGCTCGAGTATGTATATTATCTGTAGTGGCAGGCACAGAGCAGAAATATCTCTGTAGTGAGCATTCAGATGCGCAGAACAGGTTTTGGGTCCACAACATAAAGGTGGAAATGTCACGTGACACTGGGAAAAATCTACTAATCGCTGACGTTATCCTGGTCCTTTTTTGTTCTGGTAAGATTATGTGTAAATCGCCCTTTTAGCGACGCTTTCTCAACTTTCTAGTCGCTTCTGTGACACATTTATTTAGATATTATTTCATATTATGTGGTAGCTCTGCGAAAACAGGATGGGGCTTCTTTGCAGGCAATGCGATACAAATCAATCGTAACCAATCGTAATCGTCTCAATATCACGTGGTAATTTCCAGCTTAATGTTGAGAAGATGCACAGAACTCAATCCTCACGCCATAGTTATTTCTACTTTATGCACAAATTAGTGGTTATACCCATCGAAAGATGCACTTCTTTTCTTTCCATAACATTGCAAAGCATGTGGGATATATCTAGGATGAAAAAATGTGTCCTACCTGGTTTAAATTTTACTTGCAGTGGCAGCGGTTTAGTTTACTATCGTTCGCAACGAACTATTCGCTTTAGGAGAATGATTAATTTACTGACCAGAACAGCATAAATTATTTATTTCATCGTGAACATAATTATTCACCTCATTCTACGTTGAAAAAGCATTCAACGGCCGTTGCCAACATCAGCACACAACGCTGCCGCCGTAAGTAAAATTGTGCCCCTTCTTGTAGTATTACACCATAGATATGAGAATGAAAAAAAACGCAGCAACGCCATAATTAGTTATTTGTTGTACTATGTAACTAACGTCACCTCACTTTATCCTTTTCTGTACCACGGCGTTTTCGATGCATTCCTAAACAGAATGCACTCAAAACGTAATGAGGATACACCGAATCAGAAAGGGAACGACATAAATTCGTGTTTCGTTGCAAAGAATTCTTAGTAATTGAAAACATCGATAGACGCGAAGGAACATCGTTATTTCTTAAATTCAAATGATACCCGTGGAGAGAAACACTTTTTTTCTTTTCATGGTATTGCAAGGCATGCGGGATACAGCTAGGAAGAAAAAAAAAAATTGTCTCCTACCTAGGTTAAATTTTACTTGCAGTGGCAGTGGTTTAGTATGTTAACGTTTGAAACACGTCGACTGAATGGGTGGTCATGTTCCATTTTGATTTATTCTTTAACCTAAAGTGTTTCTGCACCATTAATGTTACCTATCTGTGTGTTAATTATTTTATTCTTTCTATTAATGATCAATGTTTATATATGTTTCCCCATATTTATATATGTGATTAAACTTGTGTGTTAATGTGAATGTGAAAGGTTGCTTTTAATATTGACTGACTGCCGTGCAATGGCTTACTGTCGCCGCCCCTACTTTAGGCCACGTTTTGCTATAGTTAAGAATGCATGGCTTCGTTTCTCGTCTGCGCTAGCGTCTGCTGGGTGGCCAGAGACTAGCTTACCTGGCAAGATGGCGAGGTGGTCGTGTTCTTAGCGTCGTACCAACCTAATCTTGGACGAAAGAGGTGACAGGAGACCTCTCTGGGAGCGGTTGTAGAGGGAATTGTCTTGGCCAGGCAGCAAGAGATGGTAAATAGTAGTCTTTGAACACACTCTGCGTCGCTTTTAGCGTGCTCTACATCTGGTGTATGGCGGAGGGAGGTTTTTCCCGTGGCATTAGAGCTTCACTCTTCATTCTGGCTGCGACGACTGTGGAAATAAGTACTCCGCCAAATCATGCTGAGGGGAAGGCATGCTGTTAGGACTTTGCTTTCTTTGTTATCAGGCAGTCTTGGTTTTTCAGGGATAGTTCTCTTGAGCAAGTCTTTCGCTATGCAAGGCGAAGCGTTTCTTAATTTACAGAATTCGAGTAAATTCAGTGTAAATTTATTATTTGCATTTTCATTCCAGTGATGATTGTGTGTCCGGTTTTGCTCAAGTTAGAATACATGTGTGTGGCCTTCAGCCTTTGTGTAAACTTAGTATGTTTGAATTTCCTTGCTGATTTTAACTAAAGTTTTCTTGTTGCATCTGTATCTGCGAGTATGTTAAATATTTCTTAGGTTTTCTAGCTTGATTCCATCGTTCCTGTCTTATGACCAATTGCACCACGTGCTTTTGTATCAGTTGTCACTTCGGCCTTCAGCCATGCTTTTATTAATACTAGCTTTCTTCTATACAAATCCTCACTTGTGTTTTACTTCCTAATGCTATGAAATTTGGCGTGGTCGCACACCACGTGGTACTTAAGAATACTGAGCCGCTGCCTTCCCGAACATGAGTTAGTGCACAGTATACTTAAATTTGTGATTAAGACACCCACCATCTCGTCAAAACGGTGCTGACGCTTCGTTTCACTGCTGCTTTCATGTGTTCCAGCATTGTAATGTACTGCCATGCATCATATATGTGTCTGTGAATGACTGAATGTGCTTTCAGATACCCATTGTGTATTTGAAAATTTCCTCCCACGTTATCTCCATATTCATAAAGGGCAGAAACAACGTGATTAAATTCACTTTTGTATAAGGTGTGTGCTTAATTTGGTCTCCCCACATTTATTTGCTTGTTGTTTTACTGAATAAATTATGATTTTAAAGTTTCAAACCTCTGCTTTATAATTTCATGCTCCCCACCCCATGTTTAATTATCTATTCATTTATTTTTTAACATTGGTTTTGTGTTTGTTAAAATGTTGGCTGCTCCCTTAAGGAGTGAGCAGTTAGATAATTTTCCATTGCACATATATGTGGCCACTCATAAAGTAATTTAGAGCAGCATCAGCGTTTTACATTTGCATATCTCAACTGTCCAAGATCTTGCTTACAGAACATAACTGGCCACTTTCACATTGGCAACAAAATATTCGCTTTAGGGGCATCATTAATTTACTGATCGGAACATTAATTATTTATTACATTATCAGCACAAAGAATTATTCCTTTCGTTGTACGTGACTGATTTTTCAAAAAGTATTCAACAGCCGTTGCCAACATAAATACACTACATCGCTGCCATAAGGAACATTCTAGCCCTTATTTCACTGTATTACAATTTAGTTATGTGAATAAAATATGCAGCATCGCCAACTATTAGTTATTTGATATCAATGGTATACTATGTAAGTAACAGTGCCTTTATCGGATCTTTGCTATAATACGCTTCAATTCAACCATAGAATACTCCAGAAACTACAAATAACAATGTCTTTTCTTCCCCTGATCCTATTTTGATTAAATGAAGCTTATATGTTGCCCAAAGGTACTCTCAGTTGACCTAAGAAACCCCATGAAAGTTCGTATAGTACTCTTCGAGATTTGGTGCACTACACCATACTTATAAGAATAGTATACACATAAAATTTCAAATTACGATATCTTTCCTTCCTCTGATCCGATTTTGATGAAATGAAGCCTATGTTACTCTCCCAACTATTCTCAATTTACCTGTGGAAACCCATGAAAGTTCGTGTAGTACTTTTGGAGATTATCCTCAATAAATAGACTTACACGATGGCCTTTAAGCAAATGATTAAATTATGATAACTTTATTTTCTGTGGTCCGATTTTAATTATTGAAGCCTTTATGTAACCGCACGATGTTCTAAAGTTACGTGTGAAAACTCCACGAAAATTCGTCAAATGGTTTTGGAGAAAAACATGTTCAAAGAGACAGACAGACATGACGGTCGTAGATAAAAAATATCAAATTACGATATTATTTTTTTCCGTGATCCGATTGTTATGAAACTTAGTCTATATGTTGTCCAGAGTTACGCTCAAGTTACCTGTGAAAACCCCGTGCATATTCGTTTTGGAGATAAGAGGTTTTTAATAGTTGAACAAACAGACACGGCGGTTACTGAAAACGCTTAAAATTATGATTTTTTTTCTGTGATCCGATTTTGATAAAATTATGCCTATATGTTGACCCAAACGATTCTCATGTTTCCTGTGAAAACCGCATGAAGATTCGTCCACTAGTTCCACTATTCCAAAGCACCTTAATCGCTAGTGATTGGTGGTGTAATGGTAAGACATCTGTCTACTAAGCATGGAGGTCCGCTTTCAATTACTGTCCGCATTACAAATTTTAATTCATTGCTTCACCTTCATCTTCAAAATATTTGTATTTTCTGTAACTATTATGTGTCCGAATAAGTATATATACTTAAATAAACACAGTTTTGTTATGTACTTCTGCCTTCTCCGCTACATAACTGATGCAGAGGTCATTAATTTCCTTTTTACGTTGTCTGCCGGGACAATCTGTCCTCAATTCATCGTTAATGAACTCCTCAATGACCCTGTTGCTTTCGGCTCGATGCAGCCAGTTTATTATAATCCTCTTCATGCAACTATAATTTTATTGTAGCGGCGACACACCATATGAATTTCGCGGTCATATTTCCAAACATTTCGTCAAAAACTGCTGCTGCGATTCTAGCGCTTAAAGCGGTCACATTTCACACTGTTGTTAACAGAAGACGAAAGCTTTCTTTGACCAAATCTAAGGCGAGCAGCTAGATTTGTTCAAAGAATTTTTGATGAAACGCAAATTTGACAAAAGTAGAACATTACACTGCCCAATTTTCTTTGTCAAAGAAAATTTGATAGTGTAATATCGGCGTTAGCAGTTACTGTATCAGGAGGCATGTTGCTGAGATGGTAAACCAAGTACTGAGATTGTTACATGAAACTTATCGGCCAGTCGTCGTAGACAAAAAAAATGGCCTTAGGTCCAAAAAAAATTGCAGGAAGCTGAATTTTTGGTATGTTGTTAGGACATATTAGAGTAGTATTAAACTAAGTTTGCAGTAGCTTAACTTTTAAGAGCTGAATAACCTCGAAAATTACGGACTTTTTTCTGGTTTTGGCTTATAACTCGTGAAAGGTGGTTTTTTGACGAGAAGTCACTCGCACCTTTATTAATGTAGATAAAATATTCTAAAATTTAAGCCCAACCGCAGCTCCGTAAGTCCAATAGTTCCAGAGATATTGGACTTCAAAAATTGACATATTTCTCCAAAAAGTTCGACTTTTCGATTTTAGTCATCTTTCGACTAGAATATTGGCTCTAATGATCACCCCACAGGGAAAGTCATGCAAAACAAAGTTATAGAGCAGTTATTTAGCTTTAATCTAAGTACAGAACGAAGTCCATAGGCCCAATAGATTTCTAGTTATCGTAAAAAAACGAAAAGTTGAAAAAATCGGATTATTCAATAAACTGACCCAGATGAATTGCAGTCCTCTTATCCTACATATGTTAAAGAATACGAAGGAACTACTCATTGACGATGATTATTAAAGCATTGTATATAAATAGGTGCCATTTATGTGTTAGTGAATACCAATATATTTTTGAAAGTATGTATCACTGTAAAAGCAACGAAAGCCTCTCCGTTTGTGAGTATTCGTCAGCCATTGAGGAACTGGGACTTTCGTTCGTAGCGAGGCCCTCACTCCGAGTGGTGACCCAGCGGGTGTTCTGTCCTCCCTCCCAAACTTCTTGTCTCCGAGGTCTTCCTCACTACACCCAGTCTGTCCTTAGAAACGGCCGTATTCGGATCTGTGAAGAACGTTTCAAACAAAAATCGTCTAAATCTGGATCGTGGTGGCGTTTTAAGTACTTATTGGGGAAAAAAAAAAAACGAGCTACCCCCGTCGGATGTTTGTTTCGGGATCGTTGGGAAGTGCTTGGAGAGGGAACAGTGACAGTGAAAAAGCGTGGAATTTGGATGGTGATAAAAGTGTGTCAGAAACGTGGGCTTGAAAGGAACATGTTTTTGTGCAATTTAAACGAATTGTTCGTACATGACGCATGCAGGAAGAGGTACACTGTGGAAAGTAATGTTAAAGCATCTGTCCAGCGAGGAGGAGATGTTTCATCTGCTTAACCATCGTCTTCGCGTGTGGAAAGGCTGAGAAATGCGTGCCGGCCGCGGTGGCCGAGAGGACTGAGGCGCTCCAGTCACGGTCTGCACGGCCACTACGATCGGGGGTTCGAATACCCCCTCGGGCATGGATATTTGTGCCGTCCTTAGTCTTAGCTAGTTCATAAGTAGTTTGTAAGCTTAGGGACTGATGACCCCGTAGTTAGGTCCCATAAGTTCTACAAACATTTGAACATTTTTTTGAGAAGTGCGTCGGGTTCAAGGCGTCACGTTTTTTTCTCCTTGTGGTGAAAAATTCTCCAAGGAATATTTCGAAAAACAGATAAAATTGCCTAAATATCTATGGGATGAACTCCATCCAGTGGAAACACCGGAAGTGAAAGAATCGATTGTGGAAAAGCTAGATAAGCTGATGAATGGGAACAACAGATTCTTCAGCGTCTTTCATGTATAAGTGAACTTGTTGCTGCTGAGGGTAAGTACCTCAAACATTGCTACCTAAAATTGCACTCCTTATCGCGATCTACTGGTGCATGAGGTAAACGAGGGCGTCCTGAACAACCCCTCCTTATCGAGGGTATGGAGCGTACATATGCATACCATGCAGAAACAAGAGAGGAAAATCAATTTTCCGTAAGTGACTTGATTGCAACGTTTGAAGTCTGTTTCTGCAGAGTCTATCAGGTTCACACACTGCCACACATATTAAACATTCTTCTATGAGAAAGAAATATGGCTTGTCAGCCATTTCAATTAACGAAGTGAAAATCGCTGAAGACATTTTGCGAAAATCCCCATACCTGCTGTGGTTGTCTGAAAAAGCAACTAACATGCCAGGCATCCCAGGATGGAATGGATTCATGGAGCAAGTGACAGAAGATCTTCCTTACAAACGTTCAAAGACTGTATATCTCCCTTTTATCCATGCTCACCCAACCGACTAAGACACTGTTTTAACATCACTTTTGGAAGCCAGTTAAAGAGCAAGCATTTTCGGTCAGGAAACATGTTTTGTGACCTACGACCAACCACTGTATTGGTTGTTGGTTGTTTTTAGGGGACTAAACAGCGAGGTCATCAGTCCCCCAACCACTGTACTTGAAAGCCCGAGACATTGTGGAGAGCCACCAGCATCCTCAGCTCGTCGACACAGCTTGGAGGTTTTCACCTCCTCATGTCATTCATGGGAGCCATCGGTGCCATAATGGCAGGAAGTGGACTCAAGGAACTTCTCTGTTCAATATTTGCTGAAAACAGTGTTGAAAAAATCCTATTTATATACAATGCATTAATAATCATCGTCAATGAGTAATTCCTACTTTTTCTTTAACATATATAGGATAAGAGGACTGCAATTCATCTGGGTCAGTTTATTTAATAATCCGATTTTTCAACTTTTCGTTTTTTTACGATAACTAGAAATCTATTGGGCCTATGGACTTCGTTCTGTACTTAGATTAAAGCTAAGTAACTGCTCTATAACTTTGTTTTGTATGACTTTTGTGGGATGATCATTAGACCAATATTCTAGCCGAAAGATAACTAAAATCGGAAATTTGAACTTTTTGGAGAAATATGTCAATTTTTGAAGTCCAATATCTCGGGAACTATTAAACATACAGAGCTGCGGTTGGGCTTAAATTGTAGAGTATTTTATCTACATTAATAAAGACACGAGTGACTTTTCGTCAAAAACCAGAAAAAAGTCCGAAATTTTCGAGGTTTCTCCGCTCTTAAAAGTTAAGCTAAAGGATTTCGAAGCTGCAAACTTAGTTTAATACTACGCTAATATGCCCTAACAACATACCAAAAATTCAGCTTCCTGCAATTTTTTTGGACCTAAACATACCTGGCGACTGGCCTAGTGGCGGATTTACAAGCAGGCTGAGTAGGCTGGAGCTAGAACGGCAGAGTTTAGGGGCGGCATATTTGGGGCCAAAATATTTTAACTGTAAGTAAAATAAAAGTTATTTTGTTACGTTTAGCGAATACGCATTGCTATGTAAAAGTACTAAGGAATACTTACTCCACATTAGTAGTAGTGTATGACTGCTTTTATTAGCTCAGAAATATACACAAAAACAATTTGTTGTGCAATCATAATCTGGGAAGTGACCCTTCGATCCTCTAGTTCACAGTTATACCAATTACGAGAAAAAGTTGCTGTAATTAGGACCACAGCCCACAAAATATAAATGTACAATTTCACTGACAAAAAATTGTAATTGGGGGAGACCAGAGAACATTTACAAGTATTTCTTTTCGGAATATTTTTAATATATTTGTTTAGGTTTATCGAATGTGAAATTGCTTTGCCTAATAACACTATTATTATAGTATAGTTTAGTATATAACTTTCGAAGTCAACATTATATCTAAGACTGAAATAATATTTTAAACAGACTCAGGTCGTGCGCGTAAACGTGCCCCGATATGGGCAACGCCTGAACAAGGCCCGTGCGCTGCCTATCAATAGTAGTCATAACACAAGCAAACTATTTGTGTTAAGTAATGTTCTGTTGAGATTGTGAATACATACACGTTACACAGTGTGTTTCAGAATGTTCGTAATGTTATTGATTCATAGACAAATTGACCAGTAATACTTAAGATGGGATTACAACTGTGCTCTAATAACATCAATTCAGCAGCCAATGTGGAATTTCAGGAAAACAAACTGGGATGGGTACACCAAAGAGATTGACTCTCACATCCGATGGATTGCCCCTACAGAAGAATTATTCCCGATTCACTAGAATGGTGATTACAGCAGCAAAACACAACATACATCGAGGGTTAAAGAAGAAATATATCCCTTGCTGGACCCATATCACAAAAGAACTTTACAATGAATAATCCAAGACAGGCGACTATAAGCATGGAGAAGAAATACAGCTTTAAATTAACAAAGAACAAAAAGAAAATCTACACTTCTCCCATAGCAACCGAAAAGCATGGTCTGTCTTACACCAACTGAGAGTCACAAATCCAGTTTATGATCAGAAAACTCAAATGTCCCCATCTCAGGTAGCACTATACATAAAAGAACAAGCAGAGGAAAGTTCCCTTTGACCCTAAGATCCAAGATGAGGTAAAGCGACAAATAAGTGACCTAAACACTCATGGCAAAGAAGATAGTCTATTTCACCCACAGAGACCGAACTTGAAAAGGCTATAAAAACCCTCAAAGTGAGAAAAGGTGCTGGACTTGATGAGATATTCCCAGAGTTCATCGAACACTTGAAATTCTATACAAATATTTTGAACACTGGCCAAGTGCCTAACCAGCTGAAGATATCCAAAACATTTGCAATTTTAAAATCAGGAAAACCAGAAAATGGCCCAACAAGCTATCACCCTATTGCACTGCCAACTGTCTGACACAAAGTACTAGAATGGCTAATTTACAACAAAATTCACCAACAAATTGATAAGGCAGTCCCTCTCTACCCAGCAGGTTTCCTTACAGCACATAGCTGTTGTGAGCAATTTCTGGCCATAACCTCATATACTGAAGCCCACTTTCAGAAAGGGCTGAAACCTTCTGTGGCATTTAATGACTTAACAGCAGCCTGTGACACCATATGGCTAGATGGTCTGATACTCAAACTGAAGAAACCCGTTTCAAGTCTCAGAATGACAAATTTGCTGGAGAACATGCTGAAAAACCGCTTAAGTCACTGTCAAAGAGGCTACTAGTAAATCCTTTGCCCTCAAGAAGGGATTCCCACAGGGAGCAGTAGTAGCCCCACTCTTCTTCGACCTATACAGATAGGCTAGTGTGAAAAATTCTGCTATGCTGGCAACATGGATATTGTCACACAATGTAAGGACTACGATCAGTATCTAGATACCATAAGTAAATATCGCAAGCCCAAACCCTTAGAAAACTGAACCACACAGAAAGTAAAGAACTAAATGTATTCTTTTGTGGTAAAAAAGGTAGAGCATAGTCAGTTCCCAAAATATCTAGGGGTCTACCTAGATGGCTCACTCACCTTTAAAAGGACCTCAACACCAACAACAAAAATAGAAAACCAGAAACAGCTTGTTTAGAATAATTGCTGGTACAACCTGGGGAGCACATGCAAAGACACTATGTATAGCGGCACAGGGACTGGTCTATTCCGTTGCTGATTATTGCTCTCCTGGATGGAAAGAAGCCATCATGTTAAAAAGATAGATGTACACCTCAATGATGCGATGAGGATACTATCTGGAAGACTGAAATCCGTACCTCTTCCAAGGTTATCTGGTTTCTCGAATATTTCACCTCCTCAACTTTGGAGACAACTACAATGACTCAATAGTGGAACAAGATCAGTCACATCACAGCCTCGAAAGATCTGCTAATAAATAAGAGAGGGAGCTCCTTGCCCTGTATTAGGCTTAAATCTAGAAAAGCTATCTGGTACCACACTCCAACCATCTATGACTTGAAAGAATGTTGGAGATCAGAATGGACATCATTTCAGAACCACAACTACGCAGCCTATACAGACCCAATCAAATCACTTCCAAGAATGCACTTGACTCAGAAATCATGGAACTGTCCAAAAAGAGTTAGAACAGGGCAGGCCAGAATGAAGGCAAAGCTCTGTAAGTGGAAAATGGCTGAAAATCCACAGTGCAACTGTGACGCATCAGAACTAACAGTGCAGCACATAGTGTTGGAGCGCCCATACAGGAGATTCCAAGGGACGTGGTATGAACTGCTGGCTGTGACAACTGAAGCAGTTGAATGGCTAAACTCATTTGACATCACACTGTAGCAGAGACAGACTGTAAAAGGAAGTGCTATATAAAAACTAGGTTTTAGTTAATGTCTAAATATTGTAATTGCCAACTAAGGTTCAGTATTTTTTTAATAATTTATTTATAATAAATGTCTTTTTTGCTAATACTGTATAATTCTTAGCACACATATCTGTTATTTCTGAATGTAAAAAGTTGATTATCTCTGTAAATGCCACATGAGGAATAAATAAATTAAATAAAATTCCTTAGTGTATTTAAATTTGCTACCCAATACTTTACATTAAAGGGAGTCTGTTGTACTGCATCATCTGTAACAAATGGGGCAGAAGGTGATGTATGGATCTCACCTCATTTACACAGTATCCTCCTGAAAAAGGATGATATTGATCTAGTTATTACTGATTGCAATCTAATGAAAGGTTTCCAAAATTATTCGTTTTCAAGAGGCCATAGGCTAGTTCATTTGATAATTCACTCAGTACAGGTCTCTTAAATTTGTCCAACTCTCCACTTTATGCTACATTTGTTGTTCACAACACAAACACAAGCTACTGATGCTGGTGAAGGAGGATTTTAAAGAGGTGTTAGAGGATATGAGATTTATTGCCATGAAAGTTGACCTGCTCTAGATACATGGCACAGAAAAGACTTCCCTGAGCACACAGAAGAACACCGCCAAATCTTTCAAGTAGAGCGGTTCTATAATCTTGTAGTCACTAGGCTCCAGTAGGGGCCCTATGCTGTGTTATAACTTCCAGGGGCTATACCACAAGGCGCACTTCTGGACCACCATGGTGCATCAAGTGCAGCCAAGGATGTGAAAGGCAAAATGCTCCCTTAGCAAGATTCACCAACAGTCTGCTGCCTCTGCCAGTGTAGCCACCCAGTCAGCTACAGGGACTGTGTTCAACACAAAAAATGTTCGATGGCAGCAGTCTGGTCTCCCCCTCTTTGTGCCCAGAATGCTGTCCAGAAGATGCCATTGCCATTGCCCTCCTCCCCCCCCCCCACACTTTCTCTCTCCCAGCAGCCAAAACTTGTCTTTGCCATGCAGTGCCAGCAAGGCAGTGAACTACAGCCGCAACCTACTTTAATGGGGTGACGATCACCTCATATTAGGCAGAACCGAACAGTGGCAGAAGGAGTCCGTGCGGGTGTCTCCTAATCCACAGGTGCCTCTGAAGCGCACACACAGCTCCTAATTTGGACAGCACCCCTATGACACACCTAGAGCAGCAGATGACACAACAGACCTCCGATCCCTGATTCCTAAGTTCAGACAGACTGTCCCTGCACTGAAGGAAATGCTGGTCCCTCATCCCAGCACTCATTATCTCTGATTTTCAGGAAGCTGTTGTCAGAACTTTTTATGCCCACAAATGATATCTCTGCAGCCAGACATGCTCAGGATTAGAACTGGCAAATATCATTAATGCGACCTAGAATGTTGAAAGCATGTGTAATAAACTGAAGGAGCTTAAGCTCTTCTTGCAATTAAGACTGCAGACATCTGTATGGTCAGCAAGACACAGCTGAAGCCAGTCTGAGAGCCATCATTGTGCTCTCACATAGATTGCCTTACTGCTGCAGGTGGAACTGCCATCTATGTAAAATGCTCACTCCGTAATTATGCCACTCCTGACTTGCAGCTTTTCACTGTAGAAACCACCTTAGTAGTGGTGGAGACCAGTCACAGCATCATGACATTCACTGCGGTCCACAGGCAGCCAAAAGGATACCTTCCAGAAGAGGATGATACTGTTATATTTTTGTGATGATTGACTTGTTTTCAATATTTGTCAGATCATATCCTATAAAGAAAGGTACCACCAAAAGCATTATCAATAAAATTAGAATTGTTACTTTTGGACAGTTGGCACATCAAATGGTATTCTTTCAGAGAGTGGTACTGAATTCAGTTCAAAATCCCGGAAATGATTTTTAGAAGATGAAAACATAAAGCATATTATGATTTCGGCCTAGCACCCTTCAAGCAACCCAGTAAAGAGGTACCTCAGCAGGATTGGAAGACTATTCAGAACGTATTGAACCAAGAATCATGTTTCATGGATAGAATATGTTGAAAAATTTGAAGATATCATCAATAGCCTACAGCACTCTCCGACTGGATTCTGTCCGTATAATAATAATAATAATAATAATAATAATAATAATAATAATAATAATAATAATAATAATAATAATAATAATTTATTTGTCTGTAGATCATATTTACAATGATATTAGACAAGTAATGTTGTTAATTTTGTATAACATAAGAAAGAAAGAAAATTTTACAAATTTGTCATTTATAAATATAACATGTGGTATTTAAGTATTAGAAATTTAGTGAAAAGACACAGTCCACTTCTCTGTTTCCAGCACTACATCAGTTCACCTTTAAATTACAAATTTTCTATTAAATACTCCTTCACCTTATACCAGCATCCAGAGATGAGATGTTCCTTTAATTTTCTTTTGAAGGCACTACGTTCCTTTATGCATCTGATGCTAAGAGGCAGTTTGTTGAAGAATCTGCATCCTGCGTTTATAGGATCCCTATCTGTCATGTTTAGCCTTTTGCTGAAAAAATGGTATTGTTCTTTAGTTCTTGTATTGTGGTTATGAATATCACTGTTTGGTGGAGCTGTACAGTTTACTATAGGGAAAACTATTGTCTCATATATATACAGACTTGGTACAGTTAGTATCTTAAATTCTTTAAATTTGTTTTTGCATGATTCCCTTGGTGATAGTTTGGCTAGGCATCTGATGGCTTTCTTTTGAAGTTTTAAAAGTCTCTGTATGTGTACATCAGCTGCTCCTCCCCATAGTGGTATACCATATGATAAGTGTGGGAAGATAAGTCCATAATACATTTTTAACAGGGTTTCTGTGTCCACTGTATAGCACATTTTTCTCATTAAGAATATATTTGTGCTTATTTTCGAACAAACCTTATCAATGTGATTTTCCCATCACAGATGCTTGTCCACCTCTATTCCCAGAAATCTATTACAGTCCACTTCTGCTATGTCTGCACTGCCAATCTTCAGTGTAAAAACCTCTGAGCTTTTTGTTATCTTTGTTTCAAATTTAGTACATTTTGTTTTCTTTCTGTTGATCAGTAGATTTGTGGGGATCGATACCTAACAACTTTGGACAAGTGTAATATCTTTCTGTGTTACGAAAGGTCTTTGCTGTAAGGAAGCGGAAACACCAGTTCCCGCCTGACATTTGTATAGTGTAAACGTGTTATAATAAAGTCAGTGTATGAAAGTTGGAGTGTCTGGTGTCTTATCCGACCCGATCCTATAAACCTCCACATTGGTGACCCCGATCAAGTGTCGCTTTCGAGTTACCGCCCGAAGTGCTTTCCATCCGCGTCTACCGCGATATTCGCGCTCCCGCGTTCGCATGCCGCCTATTGTCCGTACTGTGCACAATGGCTTCACCTAACGGACCTCCGCCGCCCGGATTCTGCCGTCCCGTGAGTGTGCCTCCACCTGCCGAATACCGACAAGGACAGCAAATTTCTTACAGCTCCGGGAATGCTACTCCGTGTGCAAACTTCGTCAGTATACCCGTGCCTACTATGGACTCCGGCTTTGTTAGCCCGCCAAAATGTACTCTTACAAGGGACAGCAGTGCTGGAGAGGTTCTCTCCTCTACGCCGAGGTTTCCTTCCGCTCCCGCTAATGCAGCGGAATTTTTAAGGCTGAACTCTACTCAACAGAACGCTACGGCATTTGAAAGGCCGCCCGTTACATATCATTCCGCGCCTGTTGAACCTCGTGTGCAGGACACCTTTTTCGCCACACCGGGTGTAAACAACGTGTGTAATAGAGTTCATGAGGGTGCCTCGAACGTTTACGACCATAACTTCAGTGTTCCTGCGTCGGTCGGAAATGTTTTGAACACGAACAATGCGGCAGCCGGCGTTCAAACTCCTAATCGTCAGCAGTGCAATATTCATCCGCCACGCCAATGGGACCCATCTACCCGACTTTCGACACACGATGTTGCCTCTGAGGCTCTGCACGCGAACCCTTTTCACCAATTTTATAATATGTCGCCGCAGTTTCTCCAGAATCCATCGCCTGCTCACAAGGACAATTCGCTCGCACAGACTGTTGTTCGACGGTTGGAGAACATGCCCACGCTACCTCCTTTCAAACCTGCTCACCCAGAGTTTTGGTTTAACTTGGTAGAGCAAACTTTCAATGTTTACGGGCTTGACGACGACGCGCGTTTTTACTGCCTTGTGAACCATCTCCACGAGCGCGTCGAATTAATCTACGACCTTGTCAAGAACCCTCCCTCGACAGGGAAGTACACGGCAGCCAAGCAGACGATTCTGCAACGTGTGTCCAAAACAAGGAGAGAGAATGTCAGACAACTAATATATGAAGAGCGTCTCGGCGACAGGTCTCCATCACAGTTGTGGCGATGCCTCCGTTTACTTGTCAGCGAACACGACTTGCCAAACGATACACTCACCGAGATTTGGACAGAAAAACTGCCTCTGCCTGTACAGACTGCAATCTCCGCGTACGAGGACAGGTCAGTTAACGAACTCTTACGCGCCGCCGATAGAGTCCATTCTGCCCGGCTACGCGAACTCCGCGCCAGCGCTTCTAGACCGTCTAATACAAGACCTGTCAAGTCAGTTGCTCTACCGGCACCTTCATCACGACGCAGCGACGGCGCTTCTGACGCCGCGGAAGATCATGGGTCGCAGCTTCCTCCGCCCCCAGCAATGACATACTGTTTCTTCCATTATAGATTTGGAGAGCAAGCACGCAATTGCAAACCACCGTGCTCCTACCCAAACTACAATCGCAGGTAGGCAGCGGCGCAACCTCCTGCAAACTAAACGAGCGCCACCCAACTTTACATTCTGTGTCACACGCCACTAGAAACCATGGCCGGGTGTACGTGAAAGATCTCTCCTCTGGAACAAATTTTCTAGTGGACACCGGAGCCGACGTGTCACTGCTCCCTGCTCGCCTCGCTAACAGGAAGATTCACCGGCAGAAGACTACACTTCGAGCAGTCAACGCATCGCATCTCCAGTGCACCGGCCTAACCTCTTTTAATGTCACCCTCGCCCCCAAGTGCGAGTTAGAGTGGAGATTTTTAGTTGCGCAAGTCGAAGAACCTATAATAGGTATAGATTTTCTTAGGCATTACAAAATAACAATAGATTTAGCAAGCGATCGCGTGTTCTATCCGGCGTGCAACTTGTATATTTCTTGTGTGCCTGCCAGTGTTCTAACTAAGGACGAAGATAACGTTCGCCTAGCTACCAAAAGCGCTAATCTCCCCGGCGAGTCTCTCGAGTGGTCAAACAAGTGGCTCGCAGAGCGAATCGAATCTACGAATCACGAACTTCATCGTCGGCTGCAGGATTTAAGCTCAGAGCTGTCATCTGTCCGCGAACAGCTCAACAGTCTTCAAGCATCCTGCCCGCCTTCAGTACTACAGGTTAGTCAGTGTTCTAGTGATCCTGCGCCCGCGCGCAACTGTGACAGGGATTCCTCTACCTGTAACTGCGTTTGCGCTCGTCCTCATTCTGACAGTGTTATTACGAGTGCTACCCCTCCTCCCCGCCTACCCGGACAGTCAAATTCCCGCGCGCAGGCTAGTGTCAATAACTCACAGCAATCAGCTGTTTCTATGCGCCCGCTGCTGCCCTCTGCCTCGCCAGCGGCGCCTTCCGCAACTATTACTCAGTGTACCAACTCAACCCAACGCGGCTCGCCTGTTTGCAACTCTCTACCTACGGGCAGTTGGCAATCGTGTAAACTCTCGACGCCAGCGCCGCAGCTTCGCTCGGAGGCCGATACGCTCGCGCCTATACAAACTGTTCCCTCGCACACGGCGCCCCGCGTTGCCTTAGTGACTAACGGAACTGTTCATAGACTACGCCTGATTGACGGACCGCCTATTTCGTGCCGCCCTCGTCGTCTCAAACCCGAACTTATGCCCGTTGCTCGCGAACAGATCGACGAACTAATAAAAGGTGGAATTATTGAACCCTCTTCGGGATGTTGGTCGAGTCCGATTCATTTCGTCGCAAAGAAAGACGGCACTTGGCGCATGGTAGGAGACTATACGAAGCTTAATTCTCGTACCATCATCGATAAATATCCCGTCCCCAACGTGTCAGACTTTAACCACGCTTTGGCCGGCGCCCGGTGTTTCTCGGTGATAGACTGTAAACGTGCCTATCACCAGATTCCTATGGCCCCGGAGGACATAGAAAAAACGGCAATCACCACACCTTTCGGACTGTTCCAATACAGATTCATGCCTTTCGGGTTGCGGAATGCTGCTCAAACCTGGCAAAGGTTTATCAACGAGGTACTGTTCCACTTAGACTTTTGTTTCGTCTACCTCGATGATATTTTGATTTTCAGCCCTACTGCGGAAAAGAATAAGGAACATTTGCAGATAGTTAAGGACACTCTCGTTGCAGCTGGTGTAGAGCTTAATAATAAGAAGCTGCAACTTCACAAACCTTCAGTTCTGTTTTTGGGATATGTTGTTTCAGCTGAGGGCCTCACACCCCCTGTTGACAAGGTCAAACCTGTTTTAGAATTACCACGACCTGACACTTATAAAGAATTACGTCGTTTCCTAGGAACAGTTAACTATTATAGGAAACATTTGCCAGCTGCTGCTGAGGTTCAGGCACCTCTCACAGATGCCTTGGCAGGCCAAAACACTACCGGCATCCGGCAGGTTCCGTGGACCCCAGTAATGGAAACAGCCTTCGAGAAACTGAAGCATCTATTAGCAAATGCTGTAACTGTGGCTCACCCGCATCCAGATGCCACCCTCTTTATTACAACAGATGCAAGTGACTGTGCTATAGGTGCTGTTTTGAGTCAATCTGTCGGAGACGTTACATCCCCCCTCCAGTTCTTCTCAAAGACGCTGAATAACGCACAAAAGAAATATTCTGCCTTTGACAGAGAATTGCTGGCTGTCTATGAGGCAGTGAAACATTTTCGTACGGAAGTTGAGGGACGTGGCTTTTATATCCTCACGGATCACAAACCCCTTGTGGCCGCCATCCAGAAACCTCCGTCTGACCCTCCGCCACGACGTTTCCGTCATCTTGATTACATCCTACAATTTACAAGTGACGTCAGATACATTAAAGGTGCAGACAATATTGTAGCAGATTTCCTGTCCCGTGTCGGAGCTGTCACTTCGGTTCTCGACCTATCAGACCTCCCGCAGCGGCAGTCAGCTGACCCAAACATAATGCAGCTCATCAATGACCACGACTCTTCCCTTAAACCTGTCAAAACAACTTTCCCAGGTGTGAACGGAGAAGTGTGGTGTGACGAATCTACCGGTTCTCTGCGACCTTTCATTCCCAAGGACCTACAGAGACAAGTTTTTGACAAACTGCATAGCCTAGCCCATCCTGGAGTGCGAGCCTCCACCAGAGTAGTTACTGAGCGTTTTGTGTGGCGTGACATGCGACGCGATTGCCAAGTCTGGGCCCGATCGTGCATTCCATGTCAGCAAAACAAAGTTTCCAGGCACACCACCCCCCTGCTGGGTACTTTCTCCCAACCACACAAACGTTTCCAACACCTACACATAGACTTGGTAGGCCCACTCACTCCTTCTGAGGGGTTCAGATACGTACTCTCCATCATAGATAGGACTACACGTTGGTTCGAAGCCACCCCACTCCCGAACATCACTTCTGAGACCGTTGCTCGTGCCTTTATAGACACTTGGATAGCACGCTTCGGGTGCCCGGCAGTGTTGACAACCGATCAGGGGCGCCAATTCGAATCCGCTCTGTTTTCTGACATTTGTAGGTTGTGCGGCATTTCCAAGATCCATACAACTGCCTACCATCCTCAGAGCAACGGACTCGTCGAGAGATGGCATAGGACTCTTAAAACTGCCTTACGCTGCCATGGCCCTCTTTGGACTGAGGCCCTGCCCTTCGTACTTTTGGGGTTACGCACCACTTTTAAAGAAGATTTAAAAGGTTCAGTAGCTGAATTTGTCTATGGTCAACCCCTTGTTTTACCAGGTGAACTAGTTGCCCCCACGCCAGTGGCTTCGCCTTCAGAGCTTCCATCCCTGGTAGAACGCGTCAAACTACATTGTAGCAAACTTCGCCCACAACCTCCGGCACACCACACACCACCTCGTACTTATGTACCCGTTGCACTTAGTTCGTGCACATATGTTTTCCTGCGTGACGACACCATTAAGGCCCCCCTTCAGCCGCCTTATACTGGTCCTCACAAGGTGCTCCGTCGTGCGGCAAACACCATGGACATTCTCCTGCACGGTTCCAAAACTACCGTTTCACTGAACCGAGTGAAACCGGCTCTAGTTGAGCCCGCTTCCAATGACTCCCCCACACCCTCACCCCCACCCTCTTCGAACGACTCAGGCAATCGGAGTCATTCTTCTTCACAACCCCTCACCCATTCTTCGAACAACTACCTTTCTGGTGGTCCACAACATTCGAGTCAGCCCTCTGATCCCCATCCTTTCCGAGGATTTTCACCTCGCATGACTCCCTCCTCACAAAACTTCACCCTTTCAACCCCTTCTTCCTGCACAAGTTCGTTGCGCCCATCAAGTGGCAAGAAATTGTGTCCACATCGGTCCTCCACACCTGTTTCCCCTGGCCGTTTGCCTGCCACAACTACTCCTACCACACCCGCCTCGGATGCATCACCCTCCTTATGTCGGGGTTTTGCCACCCCCACTTGCAGCCGTACGTCTCCCTCCACTGCTACCGAGGTAGAATTCAAAACTAGGGTTGACCCAGATCATATCTGTAACCTCAGCGTGTTAGTGCAGGGTGTTTCAGTGTTCATCATGCTCGCGTGTGACGATAAAAGTGATCAGGAAGGTGGTGTAGTGCAACGTGTGGTTCGACGAATCACAGCTTCCCACCTCGCCTCCGCAGGCAATCTACGTGCGTTCGTCCGCCCGAACGGAACCGTCATTGTGCGGTTCCCAGCTGATCATCGAGGCCCCCCACAACAATCGACAAGATTTGGACGTCGGCTTCGCCCACCATCCACCCTCGAGGACTTCGAGACTACCGTGCCGGGTTTTGCCCCACGGTCACCCACCAACCGCCCCCTACCTGAGGATGCACAAGAGCTGCCAGTCACCTTTCTGCATCCCCTACCAGCTGTGTAATTTTAATCTTTTAAGTTTTTTTTTTTTTTTTCATGTACTCCATACTGCCGGGGGGGGCTATGTGGGGATCGATACCTAACAACTTTGGACAAGTGTAATATCTTTCTGTGTTACGAAAGGTCTTTGCTGTAAGGAAGCGGAAACACCAGTTCCCGCCTGACATTTGTATAGTGTAAACGTGTTATAATAAAGTCAGTGTATGAAAGTTGGAGTGTCTGGTGTCTTATCCGACCCGATCCTATAAACCTCCACAGATTATTTTCTGTAAAATACCTTTCTGCCATTTGAAAGTTTTCAGTGGCTCTCTTTTCCAAATCTTTCACTGTGTCACCACATACTAACAAAGTTGTGTCGTCAGCATACATTATTACTTTTTCATTTATTTCAGTGGGCATATCATTTATGTACAGTATGAAGAGCAGAGGTCCCAATATCGAACCCTGAGCTACCCCATACTTTACCTGCTGGAATTCAGAATAGACTTTTTCTTCTTTGTTCCTACACTTATGTTTTAATTCCACACACTGTTGTCTGTTTTCAGCAAATGTTTTTATAATGTCTGCAGCATTTCCTCTTATGCCATAACAGTTTAGTTTTTTTAGAAGAGTTTTGTGGCAGACACAATCAAAGGCTTTGGAAAGGTCTAAGTATATACCAGACACTTTCCTTCGTTGTTCCAGGGCCTCTGTTATGTATGTTATGAAATTTGCCACTGCTGTCTTAGTTGATCTCCCCTTTCTGAACCCATGTTGAGCTTCATTTAAGATGTTATGTTTGTCTATGAAATTTACAATTCTATCATTAATCACTCTTTCTACTATTTTAGACAGAACAGTTGTGATCGTGATTGGTCTATAGTTTCCAGGATCTTCTTTATCACCTCCTTTAAAAACTGGCACTACCTTGCTCCTTTTTAAACAGTTCGGAAAAACTCCTTCCTTCATTGTTAGATTTATCAGGAATGTCAAAGGTGTTGCAAGATATTTAGCACAATGTTTTACTATTTTTGCTGATATGCCATCTAGACCCTCTGTATTTTTATTTTTTAGTGCACCAATTATTTTTGAAACCTCCAATTCATTTGTAGGGAGTAGGTATAGACTCTCAGCCACCCATTTAGGACTTTTGATGCTCTTTGTTACTGGGGTTTTCTGATTTAGTAGTTTCTCCACTATATCTACATAGTGCTGATTTAAGCTATTTGCCACTTGTAGTGGGTCTGTCACTTTAACCCCCTCCATTTCCAGTATTATATTTGTATCCTTTGAGGTCTGTGACTCTTTTCTATTATCATTTATTAAGTTCCAGACGGTTTTAGAAATATTTGTAGAAGTTTTTATTTCATGTTTATATTGGCTAGCCTTTGCTTCTCTTATCATCCTCGTATACAGTTTCTTCTTGCTCCTGTAAGCCTCTTGACTGGCCTGTTCTTTATCTTTCAGGTAATCTTCATAGAATTTAATCAATTCCTCTCTTGCTTTTTTAATTTCCTTGGTGATCCATTTTTTGTTTTGCTTGGCACTTACAGTTTTACATATTACAGGACAAGCCACATTTATGTGGTGTCTTAGTATATCACAGAAAGATTCCCAGCTCTTTTCTACACTGTGCTCATTATACACATCATCCCATTTTTCTGCTTTTACTAAAATTTCTAGGCTATTTAAATTTGCAATATCTGTTTGTCTATATTTTATCATTTTCTTGTCTTCAGCTTTTGCATAATCTTTCAGTTCAATTGTTTGTCCGGAATGGTCTGCAATAACAGTATTTATAACCTGAACTTTTTGTCTTTCAGTAGGTATATTTGTAAGGATATGATCTATTAATGTGCTTGATGTTTCTGTACATCTTGTTGGGCTTTTTACATGCAACTGGAGATTGTATGACCCCAGTATGTCTTGAAAACGTCTTGTGCAGTCATTGTCTCTTAGCATATCTATATTTAAGTCACCTGCTAATATTACAAAACTATATTTCTTCATGACTTTCTGAAGTAGTACCTCTAATTCCAGTAAAAAGTTTTCAATGCTAGAGCTAGGTGATCGGTATATTCCTATTATAAGGCATTTTTTCCCCATGAACTTTATTTGTACTGCTGCTGCTTCAAAGTAGAAATCTGTGCAATTTGGGATATGTCGAGGGGTGTAGTCCCCAACTTTGCTGTCAACAAAAATTGCTACTCCCCCACTTTTATGTTCATTTCTGCAATAGTATGCTACATTTTTGTATCCCTCTAGATTGAAAACCTTTAATTCACTATCTTTTAAACCATGTTCTGTCATTATGAAAATATTAGGTACTTCAACAGCTAGTAAAACTTCTAACTCTTCTGATTTTTTAGATGCATATTGAATGTTTTGATGCATTATTTTTAGACTGGAGTTTTTTGAAACTGCTGTACTATTTATGTTGCCACTTTCCCTACCTTGATTGGAATCAGCCTCTTGTACTAGTTTACCTTGTTGTAGATTCTTCTGATTGCAGTCATTTAGATGTTTCCCTATTATCTGTTGCTGTTCACTGCTTGGCCCCAGCAAAAATCCTGGCTTCTCAAAGGTGGCTGCCTTCTTCTAGTGTGACGACTGCTGCTACTGCTATGTGCTGTTGCTATGTATGCCAGTAATTCAGGTTGGCTTGTTATTTGTTTAGGAGCTACTGCTACTGATGTTTGTTCTGCTACTGTTGTTGTTGTGAATGCTGATGATTCTGGTTGGTTGAACTTGGATGTTTTAACTGTCACTTCTGATGTTGCTATTAATTTTGGTTCAGTAGTAGGTTGCTCTGTTGGTGTTGCTAGTGTTTCTTGGATGGTAGATCGGGGGGCTGTTGCCATTTGTGCTGGTGTTTCTGCTGTTGGGCATTTATACCATTCCAGTTCAGTGACTGTCAATTTGGAATTGCATTTAATTGCATCCCTTATTAAGTTTCCTAGCTTGGCTTTCCCATTGTAGTTTAGGTGAAGCCCATGTTTAGTAAAACATTCTCTATGAAGTGTGCTTGAGTCGATTAATTTCACATTACTGAATAGCCTGCAACAGCTTTTTAGTTTCTCATTAATTCTGTGAATTTCCTTATTCACACATGACCATTCAGGTAAATCATGCCTGAGAGGAAAGTTCACAAGTATAATGTTTGTGTTTGATAGTACTAGAATAAGACTCAAGAGCTGTTTATACATTTTCATGGCATTATTTTCGTAAATGTCTTTTGCTCCTGCACAAATTAAAACAGTGTCCTGCTTGCCATACTTATATTTTACGATGTTTTTCGTCACTTCTTTGAAACTAGCACCTGGTTTTACCATACCGGTAACTGTTGATGATTTACTGATCACTTGCAGTTCTTGAGAAATTCCTTTGGCGTGACTGTCTCCAAAAACGTCGATTTTTGATTCCATCTTTTCTGTCACTTGCATTACATTTTGTTTATTTGCACTTTGATTTTTTTTACGGATTCGTTTTGTTTTTTATGTTGTTTTGGCCTATTTGCATTTGTCACAGCGGATTCGTTTTGTTTTTTATGTTGTTTTGACGTATTTGCATTTGTCACAGCGATATCACAAACCATATCTGTAAGAACCTGGAAGTACTGTAATTTTCGTGCACTACACTTTTCTTTGTTTCACTGTTTTCTTGCTTTTTCACTTTTTGTTTGCATCCATTTAACTTTACTTCCGCCAACTTTTCCGACAGAGTCGAAATATATGAAATAGTATATGGAAGAAAGCCAGAAAACATGTTTCCTGCGTGTAAAGAACTGAATAGACAAGAAGAATAACTGTGAGAATGTACTTAAAGGAGCAAGAAAGAGATAAGAAAGAGAAGATATGATAAAAGACTGAAACCCAAACACTTTGAGATCAGAGATTTACTGCTGGTGAGAAGCCAAGAAAAATCGAAATCAGTCAGCAATGATATGAAGAAATTCTACATAATCTACATTGACCCATTCAGAGTGGTCGAGATACCACACCCATATGCTTATAGACTGGCTTATCCAACATCTGGAGAAATATATGGACTTTGTAATGTCACTGAGCTTAAGTTATACAAACAATCGAGGGCCTTGTGTAAATAGTATTCTATAGGATAATGTGTATGTACAGAACTTTTTATTGTTTTTATACCAGTGTTTTTAAGGTTGTTCAGTAGACTATATTTATTCATTGTAATTTTTACACCACAGAAGAGTATGAACTATTTGTATATCAAGAATGTGGGAAGCACAAAGTCTCTTAGCTATGTAATATCATAGTTCTTTTTTCAGTTTCGGGTGTTGCAACTTATTTTCCTTGGTGAGAATATAAAGTGTTAACCTCTTATATCATGCTATTTTCTCTCTAGTTTTTAAAAATATAGATATCAATTGTAAGTTAATATAATTCATGATAATTGTGATAATAAGAAATCAAAATTAGTTAGTTAGGTAATTTGAATACTTTGAAATTTCACAAATTTGTAATTTTAACAATCATAATCAGAATTAAGTTTTGTGTTAGTTAGGAGGTTCATATAAATATCATTTAATTTATGTATATGTATTAAATGTGTAAAAAAAAAAATAGACGAAGATTACTCACCAGGTGAAGGAGCACAGATGTGACAGCATCACAAATAAATAAATAAATACACACAGACACACAAACGCAAGCTTTCGCAACCCAGTTGCTTCTTCAGGCAGAAGAGAAGGAGAGGGAAAAGGAAATGATGAGGGTTTTAAGGAAGGGGGTAAGGAGCCATTCCAATCCCGGGAGAGGAAAGACTTACCTTGGGGAAAGAAAAGGAAGGTGAACAAATACACACACACTCATACATTCACACAGACGCAAACAAACCTAGGCAGACATACTATAAAAACCAAAGAAGTTAAGAAGTTAGACAGAGATGTCACTAGAAGCAGAGGATCTGTCCAGAGAACCAAGGCAAAGATGTTAAGATGGCGGGCGGGAATTAAAATTTAGCAGAGGTTAAGACCTGGTAGGCAACGGGAAGAGAGAATATGCTGAAGGGCTAGTTCCCATCTCCAGAGTTCTGAAGGATTGGTGTCGGTGGGAAGTATCCAGATAACCCGGATGGTGTAGCACTGTGCCAAGATGTGCTGGCCGTGCACCAAGGTGTGTTTAGCCACAGGGTGATCCTCGTTACCAACAAACACTGTCTGCCTGTGTCCATTCATGCAAATGATGAGGAAGTGGCTCTGGCAATTTGCTTCTCTACCAGATTAGAAGGATAGCTGTGGGATGTAAAAGCTGTTATTAGGTTATTGGTGTACTGGTTCAGAGCTTCAGGACTGGAGCAGACACGTTTGCCACGAAGACCTAAGCTATAAGGAAGGGAACGTTTGATGTGGAAAGGATGGCAGCTGTCATAATGCAGGTACTGTTGTTTATTGGTAGGTTAGATGTGGACAGATGTGTGAAGTTGGCCGTTGGACAGATGGAGGTCGACATCGAGGAAAGTGGCATGGGACTTGGAATAGGACCAGGTGAATTTGATGGGACCAAAGGAGTTGAGGTTGAAGAGGAAATTCTGGACTTCTTCTTCACTGTGTGTCCAGATCATGAAGATGTCATCAATGAATCTGTTGACAGGCTTGGGTATCCAGGAAGGCTTCCTCTAAGCATCCCATGAATAAGTTTGCGTACGAGGGGGCCATCCTGGTTCCCATGGCTGTTCCCTTTAGTTGTTGGTATGTCTGGCCCTCAAAAGTGAAGAAGTTGTGGGTTAGGATGAAGCTGGCTAGGGTATTAAGGAAAGAGGTTTTAGGTAGGGAAGTGGGTGGTCGGCGTGAAAGGAAATATTCCACTGCAGCAAGGCCCTGGGCATGTGGGATATTTGTGTATAAGGAAGTGGCATCAATGGTTACAAGGATGGTTTCTGGAGGTAACAGGTTGGGTAAGTTTTTTCAGGCGATCGAGGAAGTGGTTGGTGTCTTTGGTGAAGGATGGGAGACTGCACATGATGGGTTGAAGGTGTTGGTCTATGTAGGCAGTGATTCATTCAGTAGGGGCTTGGTAACCGGCCACAATGGGGCGGCCGGGATGATTGGGTTTGTGAATCTTGGGAAGTAGGTAGAAGGTAGGGGTGCAGGGTGTCGGTGGGGTCATGAGGTTAATGGAGTTAGGTGAAAGGTTTTGTAGGGGGCCTAAGGTTTTGAGGATTCCTTGAAGCTCTGCTTGGAGATCAGGGATGGGATTGCCATGAAAGACATTATATGTGGTACTGTCTGAAAGCTGACGCAGTCCCTCAGCCACATACTCCCGCCGATCAAGTACCACGGTCGTGGATCCCTTGTCGGCTGGGAGAATGACAATGGAATGGTCAGCCTTCAGATCACGGATAGCTCGGGATTCAGCTGCGGTAATGTTGGGAGTAGGATTAAGGTTTCTCAGGAAAGACTGGGAGGCAAGATGGGAAGTAAGGAATTCCTGGAAGGTTTGAAGAGGGTGATTTTGAGGAAGAGCAGGTGGGTCTCGCTGTGACGGAGGACTGAACAGTTCTTGGCAGGGTTCAATTTGAATGATGTCTTGGGGAGCTGGGTCATTAGGAGTAGGATTATTTTTCTTCGTGGAAAAGTGGTATCTCCAGCAAAGACTACGAGTATAGGAAAGTAGATCTTTTACAAGAGCTGTTTGGTTGAATTTGGGAGTAGGACTGAAGGTGAGGTCTTTGGATAGGACAGAGGTTTCAGATTGGGAGAGAGGTTTGGAGGAGAGGTTGACTATTGAATTAGGATGTTGTGGTTCTGGATTGTGTGGATTGGTTTTGAGGTTTAGGGGGGAGAGGAGTTGGGAGCGGGAGATTGAGTAGATGGGAGAGACTGGGTTTGTGTGCAATAAGAGGAGGTTGAGGTTTATTGGAGAGATTGTTGAGGGAGAGAGTATTGCCTTTCCGGAGGTGGGTGACCAGGAGACTGGATAGTTTTTTGAGTTGGTGGGTGGCATGTTGTTCTAATTTGTGGTTTGCCTGAAGGAGGATGTTCTGAACAGCAGGTGTGGATGTGGGAGAGGAAAGGTTGAGGATTTTGATTAGGGATAAGAGTTGACAGGTGTGATCATTAGCGGAGTTGATGTGTAGGTTAAGGATTAAACGGGTGAGTGCTATGGATTGTTCAGTTTGGAATAGGTATAGGGTGGGATGAAAGGCTGGGTTACAGCCAAAGATGGGAACTTTTAGTGTGAGGCCCTTGGGAGTGATTCCAAATGTCAGACAAGCCTGCATAAAAAGAATGTGGGAGCATAATTTGGCTAGGGAGAAAGCATGTTTTTGGAGGGAATGTACATAAAAATGGATGGGGTTGTTGTAGGGATGTTGTGAGGGAGGCATAATATATGGATGAAGGAGGAGTGGGCAATATGGGCTATGTAACAGGCTGCAATGAACAAATTAAATACAAAAATATGTATAAAAATATATAAAAAATTATGTACATGTCGGGAGGGAGATAACCTTTGTAACTATTGATGCCACTTCCTTATACACAAATATCCCACGTGCCCAGGGCCTCGCTGCGATGGAATATTTCCTTTCACACCGACCACCCACTTCCCTACCTAAAACCTCTTTCCTTAATACCCTAGCCAGCTTCATCCTAACCCACAACTTCTTCACTTTTGAGGGCCAGACATACCAACAACTAAAGGGAACAGCCATGGGAACCAGGATGGCCCCCTCGTACGCAAACTTATTCATGGGACGATTAGAGGAAGCCTTCCTGAATACCCAAGCCTGTCAACCCAAAGTTTGGTACAAATTCATTGATGAAATCTTCATGATCTGGACACACAGTGAAGAAGAACTCTGGAATTTCCTCTTCAACCTCAACTCCTTTGGTCCCATCAAAATCACCTGGTCCTATTCCAAATCCCATGCCACTTTCCTCGATGTCGACCTCCATCTGTCCAACGGCTAACTTCACACATCTGTCCACATCAAACCTACCAATAAACAACAGTACCTGCATTATGACAGCTGCCATCTTTTCCAGATCAAACGTTCCCTTCCTTACAGCTTAGGTCTTCATGGCAAACGTGTCTGCTCTAGTCCTGAAGCTCTGAACCAGTACACCAATAACCTAATAACAGCTTTTACATCCCGCAGCTATCCTTCTAATCTGGTAGAGAAGCAAATTGCCAGAGCCACTTCCTCATCCCCCCAAATTCAGAACCTTCACCAGAAGAATCCCAGAAGTGCCCCTCTTGTCACCGGATACTTTCCGGGACTGGAGCGGACTCTGAATGTGTCTCTCCAGCAAGGATACGACTTCCATAAATCCTGCCCCGAAATGAGACCCGTCCTTCATGACATCCTTCCTACTCCATCGAGAGTGTCTTTCTGCCACCCACCTAACCTCCGTAACCTCCTAGTCCACCCCTATGAAATACCCAAACCACCTTCCCTACCTTCTGGCTCCTACCCTTGTAACCGCCCCCATTGTAAAACCTGCCCTATGCACTCTTCCACCACCACTTACTCCAGTCCCGTAACCCGGAAGGTGTACACGATCAAAGGCAGAGCCATTTGCGATAGTACCCACATGATCTACCAACTGACATGCCTGCACTGTGAAGCCTTCTATGTGGGAATGACCAGCAACAAACTGTCCATTTGCATGAATGGACACAGGCAGACAGTGTTTGTTGGTAACGAGGATCACCCTGTGGCTAAACACGCCTTGGTGCACGGCCAGCACATCTTGGCACAGTGCTACACCCTCTGGGTTATCTGGATACTTCCCACCGACAACAATCCTTCAGAACTCCGGAGATGGGAATTAGACCTTCAGCATATTCTCTCTTCCCGTTGCCCACCAGGTCTTAACCTCCGCTAAAATTTAATTCCCACCCGCCATCTTAACATCTTTGCCTCGGTTCTCTGGACAGATCTTCTGCCTCTAGTGGCATCTCTGTCTAACTTCTTAACTTCTTTGGTTTCTATTGTATGTCTGCCTAGGTTTGTTTGCATCTGTGTGAATGTATGGGTGTGTGTGTGTGTGTGTGTGTGTGTGTGTATTTGTTCACCTTCCTTTTCTTCCCCCAAGGTAAGTCTTTCCTCTCCCGGGATTGGAATGGCTCCTTACCCCCTTCCTTAAAACCCTCATCATTTCCTTTTCCTCTCCTTCTCTTCTGCCTGAAGAAGCAACTGGGTTGCGAAAGCTTGCGTTTGTGTGTCTGTGTGTATTTATTTATTTATTTGTGATGCTGTCACACCTGTTCTCCTTCGCCTGGTGAGTAATCTTCGTCTATTTTTTTATGTAAAATTTTTCCTGCTAGGAATTTTTCATCTTAATATTCATATCATGTATTACATGTGTGTTATTCATGTCAGACAAAGGCACAGGCTTATGAAACATGAGCATTTTTCAGACTGACTCTTACATGGACTGTTTCTTACTGAACTTGGAAGTTACAGCCGATAGTGCATTGGTGTTGGTGTGCAGAACAATCCATATAGACAGCCTAGAGACTTCAAGCTGGTGAGCTGCCTCTGCACTGTCTACAATGATTCTGAAATGTAAGTTAATAACAATGTACATTTCTTTACGCAACAGCTGGTCTTCAATGACTCAGTCAAGCTGCTGGGAAGGGGGAGGGGGGTATTATTATAATATCTGTCCTCCCAGCATTAAGTCAATAATACGATACCAGTTGGCAGGCTCCTGAAGAATTGGGTACCGCCTGGCGGGCAACTGAAGAATGGGATACCAGTTACATTATATCCACATCCAGTCCACACAAACATATTCTGAACTTACCGAATTCATGTAGGACAATATTCAGGTTAATTACAGTGATTAGGCTAATGGACTATGTGACACATGGTGCAGACTAATCAGGATTTCTCAATCTCTTATTTCAGTTTGTGTACATTTTGCTTACGTTGGATAATATTATTAGGACAGAGGAAAAGATGGTGAAATAATCTATTAGAAAGATCTTTGTGCAAGACATGTCAATGTTTTTATACTAAGGTGGCTCCGATATTGGTGGATTTTACTGACGACCGGCACCGATGGAAGTCAGCTGATCATTTCAAATCAGTACTCCACTATGCCAATAAGGTCAAGGACTTCTGCCTCTAGGTGGCCCAGGAGGCTGGGAGAAGTGAGGATGACATCAGGGTGTGTGGGTTGCAGGAGAGGGAAGCGGACTGCGCTAAATAAGGTAATGTTTCTTTTCAATTTCTGTGTTATCAACATGGCCCACAACAAAAGGCACAACTCTAGAAAGGAAATGTCATTTGGTTGTCAGGATAATCAAGAGGATGACGGCTCATTTCAACATTTAAGTGAGGATATTTCATACACAAATGTAAGTGTAAGTAGTCCAATATGGGAAGAAGTGACACTTCAGGTGGTGAAGAAGTAGTGGTTATGTCACCGGCTCTGCTGAACTTAACAAGTCAACACATCAGATAGAACAACAATTTAATGAGGCTAGTCAAAACCTTGAGCCAGCAAGTGTCATCTGTAAGTGTTAAAGTATCGTGAGTTCAACAGAAGATAAGTAAAAAAGTGGCAGCTGTACAGCAAGAAGTAGGGCAGAAGATAACCTTTCAGAACTCATAAAACAGCTAGGGGATCCGAATAAGGCAGTGGAGTAATTAAGGAAAGGGCTAAACAATCTAGAAAATACAGTCAAATGAGGGTAGAACCAACTGAATACCGGTACTCGTGAAGATTATGTAGAGCATAAAATTGTTAATATAAATCAAACTTGTCTGCCAAAATCAATAAAAATTCTGAAAATCAATGTACTATCGATTTGTATGTTCAGCAAGACATAAGGTTTTTTACAAATGTCTGTCTAGGTGGGTTTGCGTTTAGATATGTGTGAGTGTGTATGTATTCGTTTACCTTCCTTTTTGTCCCCTAAGGTAAGTCCTTCCACTCCTAGGATTGGAATGACTCCTTTTCCACTTCCTTAAAACTCATATCCTTCCCTTTCTCCTCCCCTTTTTTCTTCTTTTTCCTGAAGAAGCTGCCAGTGGTGGCGAAAGCTTGTATGTGTGTTTGAGTGTGATTTTTATTTGTGACTATCGACGAGCCGGTCCTTTTGGGTAAGTCATCCGTTTTCTATTTTTTATATTTGTTTATCCCACTAGGAAAGTTTCCTTCTATACTATATATAACGATCGTGATTGTTAGATTCAAATTGATGAAACGAAAATTATAGAGGGAAACTTTCCCGGTGGGATAAACAAAAATAAAAATAGAAAAGAGATGACTTACCAAAAGGACCGGCTCGTCGAGAGAAACAAATAAAATCACACACAAACACACATACAAGCTTTCGCCACCACTGGCAGCTTCTTCAGGAAAAAGAGGAAAAAAGGGGAGGAAAAGGGAAGGATATGGGTTTTAAGGAAGTGGAAAAGGAGTCATTCCAATCCCAGGAGTGGAAGGACTTACCTTAGGGGGAAAAAAGGAAGGTAAACAAATACACACACACACTCAGACATATCGAAACGCAAACACACCTAGACAGACATTTGTAAAAAGCCTAATGTCTGTCTAGGTGTGTTTGCGTTTCGATATGTCTGAGTGTGTGTCTATTTGTTTACCTTCCTGTTTTTCCCCTAAGGTAAGTCCTTCCACTCCTGGGATTGGAATGACTCCTTTTCCACTTCCTTAAAACCCATATCCTTTCCTTTTCCTCCCCTTTTTTCCTCTTTTTCCTGAAGAAGCTGCCAGTGGTGGCGAAAGCTTGTATGTGTGTTTGTGTGTGATTTTATTTGTTTCTCTCGACGAGCCGGTCCTTTTGGTAACTCATCTCTTTTCTAAAAATAGATGAAGTCCACTTACCAGGTGAAGGAGCACAGGCAGTGATAGCAACAAATAAACACACATACACACACACACAAACGCTAGCTTTCGCAGCCTAGCTGCTTCGTCAGGCAGAAGGAAATGGAAATGATGAGGGTTTTAAGGGTGCGGGTAAGGAGTCATTCCAATCCCGGGACAGGAAAGACTTACCTTGGGGGGGAAAAAGGAGGGTAAACAAATACACACACGCCCACAATTACACAGACGCAAGTACACTTAGGCAGATATACTGTAGAAATCAAAGAAGTTAAGAAGTTAGACAGAGATGCCACTAGAGGCAGAGGATCTGTCCAGAGAACCGAGGCAAAGATGTTAAGATGGCGGGTGGGAATTAAATTTTTGCGGAGGTTAAGACCGGGTGGGCAACGGGAAGAGAGAATATGCTGAAGGGCTAGTTCCCATCTCTGGAGTTCTGAAGGATTGGTGTCGGTGGGAAGTATCCAGATAACCTGGACGGTGTAACACTGTGCCAAGATGTGCTGGTCGTGCCCCAAGGCGTGTTTAGCCACAGGATGATCCTCATTACCAACAAACACTGTCTGCCTGTGACCATTCATGCGAATGGACAGTTTGTTGCTGGTCATTCCCACATAGAACGCTTCACAGTGCAAGCATGTCAGTTGGTAAATCACGTGGGTGCTGTCGTAAGTGGCACTGCCCTTGATTGTGTACACCCTCTGGGTTACGGGACTGGAGTAAGTGGTGGTGGAAGGGTGCATAGGGCAGGTTTTACAACGGGGGCGGTTACGAGGGTAGGAGCCAGAAGGTAGGGAAGGTGGTTTGGGGATTTCATAGGGATAGACTAGGAGGTTACGGAGGTTAGGTGGGCGGCGGAAAGACACTCTCAGAGGAGTGAGGAGGATGTCATGAAGGATGGATCTCATATTTTATTTGTTTATTTGTTGCTATCACTGCCCGAGCTCCTTCGCCTGGTAAGTGGACTTCATCTATTTGTTACGTATATTTTTCCTGTTAGGAATTTTTCCTCTATAATATATAATACAAATATTAAGATGAAAAATTCCTAGCAGGAAAAATTATATATAAAAAATAGATGAAGATTACTCACCAGGCGAAGAAGCAGAGGTGTGACAGCATCACAAATAAATAAATGAATACACACACACACACACACACACAAGTGCAAGCTTTCGCAACCCAGTTGCTTCTTCAGGCAAAAGGGAAGGAGAGGGAAAAGGAAATGATGAGTCCTTTTCCCACTCCTTCCCTTCTGCCTGAAGAAGCAACTGGGTTGCGAAAGCTTGCATTTGTGTGTGTGTGTGTGTATTCATTTATTTATTTGTGATGCTGTCACACCTGTGCTCCTTCGCCTGGTGGGTAATCTTCGTCTATAATATGGACAATTACACCAATGATCTTTCCCAATACTAAACCATTCTGCACATTTCTACTCCAACTTGAATTATAGTCACTACGTAGTTTATGCTTTACCAACCATGTAATAAACAGTTTGTAAAAAGGTACATAAGTTAATATGGCAATAAAACTGAGGTTTACCTTAACTCCCATCTTTGCTTTACTCTTGCTTTCTCTTTTGTGCTCGAGACATCACCACAGGGACTAATCCTTCACATGTTGGAGTGCTTTACTACAACCTGACGCAATGCAATGGAATCTAGTATATTGCTTCCACCCCTGATATACACAGAAGAAGAAACAATGGTCAACAAGCTCTACCTTTCAGAATGAAACTTTCACTCTGCAGCAGAGTGTACGCTGATATGAAACTTCCTGGCAGATTAAAATTGTTTGCCGGATCCGGGACTCGAACGTGGGACTTTTGCCTTTCGCGGACAAGCGCTCTACCAACTAGGCTATCCCAACACGACTCACGATGCCGCCTCACAACTTTACTTCTGCCAGTACCTTGCCTCCTACTTTCCAAACTTCACAGAATCTCTCCTGCGAAACATGCAAGACTAGCACTCTGGAAGAAAGGATATGGTGGATACGTGGCTTAGCCACAGCCTAAGGGATGTTTCCAGAATGAAACTTTCACTCTGCAATGGAGTGTGCACTGATATGAAACTTCCTGGCAGATTTCCTGTGGAAATATACAATCAAGAAGAAACTAGGAAAGAGTGTAGAAGATGTGGAAAATGTAATTGAAGATGATAGTGATGACAATTATGAAGAATTGTGTGAAGTTGACTATGAGAAAGAATTAGATGGTATTGTGTATGTAGAAGTGAAAAAGGAGACCTGTAGAGGAGGATTCTTGTAAGGCAAGAAGTGAAGATAGGGAAATGGAGCAACTTGAGAATCTGATTGTACCAGTGTAACTTGTTAGCAAATCATGCAATCTTGTATTTGACAACAAGGTAGAAGTGGAAAGTGAAATATTGCATGCTGTATCAGTCAGTTACAACTTACAAGAAAACTGAAAATAAATGTGAGGTGAAAGTGAAATATTGCATGCTGTGTCAGTCAGTTACAACTTACAAGGAAACTGAAAATAAATGTGAGGTCTGGGAGAAGACAAAAAGTAAGTGTGTGAATTGGGGAAGAAGAGTCAGAGCCTACAGGAAAAGTCTGAGAAGAATGATGGTACTCCTAGTGTAAGCCAAACCAAGAGTGAAGATGTATCTTGTGCTGTCCTCTGTGAAGACAGAGTAGTGGAGAAGACCCTTGTGTACCCCTAAGTAATGCACAACCTAATGAAGAGACAGATGACATGAAATTTAAAGATATTGTAGAGGACCTACTGCATGAAGAAGACAAAAATGTGGACTATGAAGTGACTGGATGAACATATGTGAAAGTGAAACCTGAAAATTGGAAAGGTGTTGATCTTGTTGACACAGATAGTCTAATCAGTGGGATATCTGACAGTTTAGAGAGATAATCAAGTGGGGCTCTGGTTTTATTGAAATGCCTGTGGTAGGATATGAAATTAGAGGAGCCACCAGAAGCCACAGCAAGTTAAAGAACAGGCAGGTGTTGTTATCATTTACAATAGGTGATGCTAATCTGACTCAAGGGTTTCTAGTTACTCCTGGATTGAGCGAATCTGTATTATATTCACAGAATATATGACATCAACTGCGAATGGGCAAAGCTGGGAATTTGTATCTGACGGGAGACGTACTTAGGTAGTCCTTGCAGGTGTGGTGATCACTGTGTCCCCAGTGGTGTAGGGGTCAGCGCAACTGCCTAGAAAGCAAGAGACCTGTTCAAAAATGTTTGTATAGCTTATGGGACTTAACTACGGGGTCATCAGTCCCTAAACTTTTAAACTACTTATGAACTAACTAAGACTAAGGACGGCACAAATATTCATGCCCGAGGGGGGATTTGAACCCCTGACCGTAGTGGCCGTGCAGACCATGACTGGAGCACCTCAGTCCCCTCGGCCACTGTGGCCGGCAGCAAGAGACCTGGTTTGAATCGCGGCTGGGTACACATTTTCAGCTTTACCTATTCGCAGTTGATGTCATATATTTTGTCGATATGAAACAATAACAACTGCAGGATCAGAAGTGACATCTGTTCTTTCAAAACAGACGCCACATGTATGTATATAATATGCCGGTGATGGGCAATGGTCCTTTTGTTAGTGGGGAGGGGTGGGCAAGTTTGTGGCCCTTACTATTACGGGAATTAGTTTCATAACTACGAGTTTGAGTACTGTAGGCAAGGTGAAGCTGGAAATTTGTATCTGACGGGAGGCATACTTAGGTAGTCCTCGCAGGTGTGGTGATCACTGTGTCCCCAGTGGTGTAGGGGTCACCGCAGCTACCTAGGAAGCAGGAGACCTGGTTTCGAATCCCAGCTGGGTACACATTTTCAGCTTTGTCCATATATTCTGTGAATATGAAACAATAACAACTGCAGGATCAGAAGTGATGTCTGTTCTTTCAGAACAGATGCCACATGTATGAATCTGTATTACTTGGAACTGATTACACATTTTTCTCTTATAGAAATATGGAAACAAATCAGCCTATTATGTGTTTTTTCCTTCCATTATGGCATATAGAATTATATATTGAGAAATGAGCTACTTGAAAAAAACTTACTGAGTATGCCCAAAAGAGCCATGTGGATCACTTCTGGAGTCCATCCTAGAGTCACTTCCAGGAATCTTTTTTAAGAAACTTGAAATCCTTACAACTATCTCTCAATATACTAGGTGGTCCATTGATAGTGACCAGGTCAAATATCTCATGAAATAAGCATCAAATGAAAAAACTACAAAAAAACAGAACTTTTCTAGCTTGAAGGGGGAAAGCAGATGGCACTATAGTTGACCCACTAGATGATGCTGTCAAACAGATATCAACTTTTTTTTTAAAGTATGTACCCTCATTTTTATTACATATTTGTCTAGTACATAAATAAATATGAATGTTTTATTTGGAACACTTTTGTGATAGGTGGCACTGTAATAGTCACAAACATATAAGTACATGGTATTGCCTAACATTTCATCAGCGCAAACGGTATTTGCTTCGTGATACATTACTTCTGTTAAAACGGACCATTAACCAATTGTGGAAAAGGTCAATATGGTATTTATGTATGGCTATTGTGATCAAAATGCCCAGTGGGCCTGTGCTATGCATGTTGATCGTTATCCTGGAAGACATCATCCAAGTGTCCGGACCTTTTGTCGGATAGTTACGTTATTTAAAGAGACAGGAAGTGTTCAGCCACAAGTGAAACGTCAACCACAACCTGCAACAAATGATGATGCCCAAGTAAGTGTTTTAGCTGCAGTTGCGGCTAATCTGATCACTAGCAGACAAATTGAGTGAGAATCAGGAATCTCAAAACTGTTGGTATTGAGAATTCTACATTAACATAAATTTCACCCATGGAACATCGGTGACCCTTGGCGGGTTAATGTATGGTGTGGCATTATGGGAGGAAGGATAATTGGCCTCTATTTTATCTATGTCAATCTAAATGGTTAATGTATGCTGATTCTTACATAATGTTCTACTGATTTTACTACAAGATGTTTCACTGCATGGCGATGTACTTCAAACTTGATGGATGTCCGGCACATGACTTGCATGCAGTTGAAGCAGTCTTAAATGGAATATTTAATGATAGATAGATTGATCGTAGAAGCACCGTACCAAAGTCCACAGGTTCACTGGATCTTACATCCCAGGATTTCTTTCTGTGGGGAAGATTGAAGAATATTTGTTATCGTGATTCACCGACAATACCTGAAAACATGCTCAGCGCATTGTCAATGCATGTGAGAATATTACTGAAGGCAAACTACTCACTGTTGAGAGGAATTTAGTTGAGGTAATTACAGGTAATCACACAGTAACAGCATGCGTTCTCAAAATGTATGATAATTTCACAAATGTACATGTATCACATTGGAACAACCAAAATAATGTTCAAACATACCTAAGTTCTGTGTTTTAATTTAGAAAACCTACCTGTTACCCACTGTTTGTCTAAAACTGCGAGCAATATGTTTGTGAATATTACAGCGCCATTTATCACAAAGTGAAAAAAGTGGTCCAAATAAAACATTCATATTTATTTATGTACTAGATGAATATGTAATAAAAAAATGGGGGTACCTATTTAAAAAAATGCCGTTGATATCCGTCTGACCTATAGCAGTGCCATCTAGCGGGCCAATCGTAGCGCCATCTGCTTTTCCCCCTCAAGCTAGAAAACTTTTATTCTTTGTAGTTTTTTCCTTTGATACTTATTTTGTGAGATATTTGTCCCAGTCACTATCAATGGACCACCCTGTATATTCTCTTTGATGTGCTTCACTAGGAAAGAAAAATCTATTTTTAAGCCTAACAGTGTGCATCACAATCACAATGCCAGAAGAAAACAAGATATCCATCATGAACATGCAAATCTAAGTTTGCTACAGAAAGGAGTTCATTTCAGTGGCTGTAAAATATTTAATGCCCTCCCTTCAAGAATTAAGTGTTTGTTAGAAGCTGAGCTCCTATTTAAAAAAATTTAAGACTTTCTATTGCAAGGGTCATTTTATACAATAGAAGAGCTTCTGAGGTACAGTGCATAGCATTTCATGCACTGTAAACTGTCAACACATGCCCAAATCTCTATCTGTAATCCTGACTACTTTTTATTCTAAACACATATTTTGTTATATTTATTTTCTGTAACAATCATTATGTTGTAATGTTGATGTTTTTTTTTTTTGTAGAACCTAAGTTATTGTTTACTGTCATATGAAATCATTTTGTTTTCTTTTATTTATTCCCATAGTTCTTACCCAGACAACATATAAAATTGGCATGTTCCATATTCTGTCATATAGTCACAAAATGGATCACCAGAACAAGAAAGAAGCAAAGACAATAAAGTAACTGTGTATAGTGACCATAAAGCTCTGTCTTACATTCAAGAATGTAAACTGCTTCACAGACGAATCACCAGATGGGCCTTGTTCTTCCAACAATTTGAATACTCAGTTCATTATATCCAGGGGAAGAATAACTTGTTGCTGATATGCTCTCTTGTCTCCCAGAGATAGTGATTTTGAAGACACTGTAACGTTTCTGGTATGTTGTGCACTCCTTACAAACCCATTGCCAACATTACAAACACGAACTATTGGACACCTAAATAAAAGTTTACCTCCGGACGTGTAAAATATCACATTTTCACGCTCAGTTTAACATACTATTAACACTATTAGTACAACATGTTTAAGAAATAGTATATTGATTTAAACATAACTATGACTGTCCTTTGTACATAATTTTCAATTATGATACTTTCTTAAATAATAACAACAAACACTAAAAATGCATTGCACTTAGTTACAGAATATGCTGAGTCTATAAAGATACTTATTTGTATAAAAACAACACTACTACATGTTAGAACTATTGCACAGCATTATTACATATTTACCTTTTATTTAATAAATTAGGGCAGACCATGTTTTATATATCACTGGATCCTAAATTAAATACCGAACATATTTCACAAACTAAAATTAATAATCCATTTGGTACTAAGAAACTATCTTCGAAATAGACAAAACTACTACGACCTTATACAAATCCGCATTTATAAAAAATTAGACCACAAATAGAAATAGATTAAAATTATATGTCTCGATAATAGTTCACCTACAAAATATTGTCAAAACAGATATGTGTGCACACCGAAAACACAAATTATGTAAATAACTTGAGTAAGTTTAAAACGAGTCAAAACACAACTTTTAATTTGTGTGTACTATTAAATACAAATTTCATAACACACATACACACATTGAGATAAAATAGTTGGACCCTAAATGTAATATTTTAATTTGTATATTTTGGCATATTTCAAGTATTATTGTATTATTTATTTAATAACTGAAAAACATTGTCATTGGTCTTATTATGCAGTTACGCAGGTGGAAGCCATGTTTTGTCACTCTGTTCATAGTTACAAGACTGTAAGCAGCTCTGTTACCTGCTACTGTATTTTTAGACATTGTGCAACTGTGTGTCAGGTTTAATCTTCATTTAAATGGAAATAAAATAGTTTCCATATCCACTGACACATGTGTCTCACTGAAGTAACTATCCTGAAATATATAATACTATTTTGCTGAATGCTGAGCATCAACAACACAACCTATCTTCAAGAACAAGCAAAGTAAAATATTTATGTTTGACCTTCCCAATCTAAAGTGAAGTGGATTGTTTTTAAATCTGGCTGTTATAATGAACTAATTCTTCGTAAATCAGAAGACTTCATTTAAGCAGCTAAATCCACTTTGAAAAGAGATGGTGGTCATTAGAACACCAATGGAGAGTATGAGAAAGAGTTTTGGGTGATGTATTTGAAAGGATGAAGGAAGAAACAGAGGTGAGGAAGATACCAGAATCATGAGTCAAACAGGAGACTGGTGAAAATCCTGATAAGTAAGAAAGGAGAAGAGAAAGTATAACAATATTAAAAGGTCTACAAAGGGATTCTCTTCAGGAGGATGAGTACAAATAGTGATAATTGTAAACTGTGTTGACCTGAAGATTGTATCAATATTTTGATTAAGTGTGCTCATTAAAGTTTGGGCCACTGTGGAACACAAAAATGCATTCAAAAGATCCTAGAAAACATATATTTCTGCAATATCAACAGAAGAGTTATTAACAACATGTGATAGGTGTCAGAGAGTTAAGGTCACAAACCAAACAAGGAGAGGATTTATGCAAAACATCTTGCCCAACACAACCTTTTGAATTAACTGCTATTGATTTACATGGATATCTACCAAAATCTAGAGGAGGATACTGCTATATTTTTGTGATGTCTGACTTGTTTTCAAAATTTGTCACATTATATTCTCTCCAGAAAGATACCAGCAAGAGCATCATCATCATCATCATAATCAGAGACTGATTATGCCTTTCAGTGTTCAGTTTGAAGCAGTTCCCATAGTAAAATTCCTCCATGATCACATATTCAATGCTAACATAGATGCATCATCTGATGTTAAGCCTTTTACTTCAAAATCATTCTTTACCGAATCCAAGTACTTTCTTCTTGGTCTACCTTCATTCCTCTTACCCTCTGTTGCAGAGCCCATGTGTAGAGTAGGTAACCTTACGTGTAATAAGACCCCACCATCTCAGCCTGTTCACTCTAAGTGCTTCATCTATGGTGTTCACTCCCAGTTTTTCTTTGATTTCCTCATTATGGACACCCACCTGCCATTGTTCCCATCTATTAGTATCTCCAATCATTCTTGCTAGTTTCATTTTTGTAACCTCAACCTTATGAATAAGGTAACCTGTATCCAACCAGCTTTCACTCCCATACAACAAAATTGGTCAAAAGATAGAGCGATGCACTGCTAACTTAGTCTTGGTACTGACTTCCTTCTTCCAGAAGAGAATAGATCTTAGCTAAGCACTCACTGCATTAGCTTTGCTACACCTTGAGTCAAGTTCTTTCACTATGTTGCCATTCTGTGAAAAATACATCCTAGGTACTTGAAACTGTCTACCTTTTCTAACTTTGTTTGTCCTATTTGGCACTCAATCTGTTTTATTCTCTTTCCCACAGACATTAATTTTGTTGTGGAGATGCTGATCTCCATATCATAACCCTTACACCTTCGATCGAGTTGTGAAATTTGCAATCTTTCAATTGAATCTGTCATCACAACTAAGTCATCTGCATATGCAAGACTGCTTATTTTGTTTTCACCTATTTTAATGCCGCCCTGCCAGTCTACTGTTTTCAACATATGATCCATGAATAATGAACAATAGTGGTGACAGGTTACAGTCTTGTCTTACCCTTGAAACTACCCTGAACCATGAACTTAATTTGCCGTCTACTCTAACTGGTGCCAGACAGTCTACATAAAGACATTAAGTTGCCTGCAGAAGTTTGCCTCCTACTCCATAATCTTGTAGAATTGACAATAGTTTCCTCATAGGAACATGATCATAATCTTTTCTAGTTCTATAAAACATAGGTACAATTCCCTGTTCCACTCATAGCATTTCTCCATTATCTGCTATAAGCTAAAGATCTGGTCCTGACAGACTCGAAAGCCTCTTTTACACCAAAGCGAACAAGTAGCAGCAAACAAGAATTCACTCTGGCATAAACGCTATGTGTATGGTGTTTGGTCAGGCGCAGCTCACATTCGCAGGTGCTCACTTGTGACCTGCTGGGTTTTCAGGGCAAACCATCAAAAGAAGTTCACACCCTCTCCGCTTCAGCACTACCTTCAGCGACAAACTGAGTGCACTCACCCTGTGGCTGTGTGCTGTCTTTTCTTCTGTTCACTCTGGTGTAAATGCTTATCACAAGTAAAAGACAATGCATGCACATACAGGTGAATATCTAGTGAATATGCTGATGTTCGCTTCAGTGTAAACGGTGCTTAAGAGGTCTGCACCCATACTAATTTTCATCCAACTAACCTTCAACTAATACTTGCACTCTCCTTTCAACAACCTGAGAAATATTTTCATCACAACACTAATTAACGAGATACCTTGATAGTTGTTACAATCTTTTCTGTTTCCATGTTTGAAAATTGGCATAATTACCGCTTTCATTTAGTCAGACAGAACCTGTCCCAACTATCACTATAAAGTTACCACTCGTACCTAATGATCATATTGCCGCGAGAGACCACGAACACCGATTGCCGGCGTGGCGCAGGGGATAGCGTCATGGACTGCGGAGCAGAAGGTCGCCGGTTCAATCCCGCCCACTGGCAAAAAAATTTATTTCTTTGTAATTTAAAATTCCAGAAGGTTCTACATCTTTCTTATGTTCACTTGTAAATTCTACTTGTTTCTTATGTTAACTGTTCTTCTAATTTCTGGTAAATTCTGTCTGTGCATAAATAGCAGAGCACTCTGCCTGAGGGGCAGTCAGTGCTGCGTGTATGTTGAGTTCGTAATAAACGTGCTTTCAGTATAAGTGCTGTGTTTAGTTGCCTTCGAAGTCAAGCCTACTTCCAGTGCAACGTGACATTGTTTGGTGGAGGCGCCGGGTACACTGTGCAACAGCTGCATCACCGTGGCTCCGATTAGGCAACGTAAAAGCCGTTGCTTACACGGACTGGAACTGGAATACAAAGGATACACCGAGTACATCCTTCCCAAAGTCCGTATTATTAGAAGAACAATGGAGACGAAACCAACAATAAGCCAGCTGCACATCAGACACCCGTCGGTGATCTCTGGAGATGCTGGACAGGACCCCAACAAATGGCTAAAAGGGTTCGACCGAGTCGCCAAGTACAACAGGTGGGATCATACGATGTGCTTGGCCAACGTTTATTTCTACCTGGACGGAATAGTCCAGCAATGGTTCGAAAACAACGAAGACAAGTTGAATGACTGGGAGACATTCCAGGAGGAACTTAAGAAGACGTTCAGAGACCGCCAGCGACAAATCCGCTCGGCGGAAGAACAACTGAAGAACCGGGCCCAACGACATGGTGAGCCGACACAATCGTACATACAGAGTGTTTTGGTCCTGTGTAACGTAGTAAATCCGAACATGACTGAAGCGGATAAAATCACGCACCTGATGAAGGGAATTGCAGAAGATATGTACCAAGCTCTTCTGATAAAAGACGTCACTACGACAGAAGAGTTCATCAAGTGGTGCCAGCATATTGAAGAGATGCAACAAAGGAGGGTTGGACGCAAGAAGTATGACAGACTCCCAAATGTAGTCCCTATGGCCGTTGTGGAAGACCAGCAGGACTTGGCTTCTCTCATATGACAAATCGTGAGAGAAGAATTACAACAGTGCATGGCAGCCGGGACTATTAGACCAAGCGAGCATCAGAATATGGCATGGATGTGAGCCCTGTAAGTCACGAGGTAGCCGACACTGCTGAGGACGAGGTATTTCAAACATTAGCTCCTGTCTGCCCCGTCAAACGCACCCGACGTGAAGAATGGCGTCGCCCTGCTATGACTTACGCTGCAGCCGCCAAACGACAGCCAATGAACCAACCGACGCGACCACAGCCAACTCCCCCGGTAACAATGATGCCCCGCAGAAGAACAGACGTCTGGAGGACAGAAGACAAAACACCACTGTGTTTTCACTGTGGACGCCCTGGACATGTCATACACTACTGCAGAGAGAGGAGGCGAGTATTCGATGATTATTTTGCCGCAAGACGTGAGCCGTCAGAGCAGTTCTATCCGAGGCAGTCACCTGCTGATGAGTTCAGTCGACCTATGGGAAGAAGCACATCGCCGTACCCTAGACGAGGTCGCTCCCCGACGCGCCGCAGCCGTTCACCGTCGCCGTACAGAAGTACCAGTCACTCCCCTAGCCGCCGCGCCCAGGAAAACTAAGCGAGGCGACCATCTATGGAGGTGAGGCCGCCGCAGATGAAAATCCTCCATGGACGACAGTCGCCAAGATGTCGGGAAATTTCATAAACGTCATAATCGATGGCCAACCTGTCCGGGCACTTGTTGATTCAGGAGCCTCTTTTTCTGTATTATTGGATAATTACCGCCGCACACTAAAGAAGACAATGTTCTGTGATACGAAAGCAACTGTGCTGAAGGTCGCGAATGGAAAGTACGTCCATCCAGCAGGAACTTGTGTCGCAAGAATAACCATCAACAACAGGGCACAGCCGTTTGAATTTGTCGTGTTAACAGAATGTAGTCACAATGTCATCCTCGGATGGGACTTCCTTCAGGCATCCCAAGCTATCATTGACTGTGGAAGATCTGAGCTGCAAATTGAAGAAGTTCCGCCAGATACACGTAATACAGAATTTTCCGGGAAGTTATTCGTCGTTGACAATGTGACGATACCGCCGTTGACAATGAGAAGAGTTGCAGTCACAAACACAGATGACTGGTTAAACTGTGAAGTTCTTGTTGATAGTAAAAAGTTTATCAGGCTCACAAAAGAAATTTACATACCAGCGGCTATCATAAGCATTACCGGTGGTCAAGGAGAGATTTGGATCACAAATTGTCACGAGCAGTCACAACTTATCCCCAAGGGAATGTGTATCGGGACAGCTGAACCAATCCAGGACGGTGAGCTCAACGTCATCAATGAAGACCCATGCCCTGCTGTTAGTACAGACAACACGCTGGAGGAAACGAACGTGGAACTGCAAATAGGTCCTGGACTGACCAAGGAACAACGCCAGCGGGTGTTAGGTATACTACGCCAATTTTCGGGTGCATTCACACCTCAGCACGGGAAAAGTCAGACAAAACGGCCCACGATAAAGCACCGTATCAATACTGGTGACCATCCGCCAATTAGCCAGCGTTCATATAGTGTGTCGCCAGCTGAAAGACGGATAATTCGGGAGGAAGTGGAGAAGATGTTGCCAGATGACATTATTCAACCTTTGGAGATTCCTTGGTCGTCTCCGGTGGTCCTCGTAAAGAAGAAGGATGGCACGTGGTGATTCTGTGTTGACTATCGGCGTCTGAACAGTATCACAAAAAAAGATGTCTACCCATTGCCGCGAATTGATGACACCTTAGATGGCTTGAAAGGAGCTACATACTTCTCAACTATGGACATGCAGACAGGTTACTGGCGAATCGAGGTTGACGAAGCTGACAGGGAGAAGACGGCTTTTATTACACCTGACGGTCTCTATGAATTTAAAGTAATGCCATTTGGATTAGGTAATGCTCCAGCCACATTCGAACGCATGATGGACAACTTGCTTCGACACCTTAAGTGGACGACATGTCTCTGCTATTTAGATGACATTGTCGTTTTCTCGAAAACATTTGAAAAACATCTGAGTCGCCTGTCAACTGTGTTGAAGTGTGTTCAGACTGCAGGTCTCCGCCTCAATCCAAAGAAGTGCCTCTTTGTCACCAAAGAGATAAAAATCCTGGGGCACCTAGTCAACAGAGATGGTGTCCGTCCTGATCCAGATAAAGTAAGAGCAGTCACAGAATTTCCAACTCCTCAGCACATTCATGATGTGAGAAGTTTTCTCGGGCTGTGCACATACTACCAACGTTTCATAAAAGGATTTTGTAACAAGGCACGTCCATTACAAGAACTTCTGCAGGGAGACGCCAAGTTTTACTGGGATGAGACAAAAGAAAGAGCTTTTCGGGCACTTAAGGAGGCTCTAACTTCCGCACCAGTGCTAGCCTTGTACGACGAGAATGCAGAAATGGAACTTCACACAGACACCAGTGGCTATGGGAGTGGTGCAGTGCTTGTACAAGTTCAGGAAGGTGCCGAAAAAGTGATAGCCTATGCGTCAAGAATACTCTCAAAATCCGAGATAAACTACTCTACAACTGAAAAAGAATGTCTCGTGGTTATCTGGGCTATCAACAAGTTCCGGCCGTATTTATTCGGCAAACCATTCACCGTCGTGACAGACCACCATTCTTTGTGTTGGCTGACTAGCTTGAAGGATCCATCAGGTCGACTAGCAAGATGGGCACTAAGATTCCAAGAGTACGATGTCACAGTGGTATTCAAGAACGGGCGCAAACACAAGGATTCCGACTGCCTTTCGAGGAATCCATTAGTGGAACACAAGAGCATTAATGAAATTTCAGCTCTCACTGAATTAGATGACGTTACAGCTGAACAGAGGGAAGATCCAACACTATTAAAAATGATAGAGGCCTTGGAGAAAGGAGAACCGACCAATGGAGAGTTCCAACTTATAAACGGAACATTGTACAAAAGGCCTCAAATGGCTACTTGTTGTTCCAGCTCATCTCCAGCCAGCTATTCTCAAATATTTCCATGATGCTCCAATATCAAGTCATCTGGGATTCGTGAAGACCCTAGACAGAATCAGACGCAGGTATTACTGGAAAGGTCTCTACCGATCTGTCAAGCACTATGTGAGTCACTGTAAAGAGTGCCAGCGACGGAAGCATGTGCCGCAATTACCTCCAGGGCATCTCATACCGATTCCACCGGCAGCAGCTCCATTCCACCGAGTTGGGATCGATCTTTTAGGGAGGTTCCCCAAGTCGACAACCGATAACCTTTGGATAATAGTCTGCACTGACTACCTCACACGCTACGCTGTCACCAAACCTGTTCCGACTGCAGAAGCTCCAGAGATCGCAAAATTCCTTGTAGAAGACATTATTTTGAAGCATGGAGCACCACGTGTCATGATATCTGATCGTGGAAAAGTATTCCAGTCAAAACTAGTATCAGAGGTAATGTCATGGTGCAACATTGTCCACAGAATGACAACTGCATACCATCCTCAGACAAATGGTCTTACGGAACGTTTTAACAAAACGTTAGCCGACATGCTGTCGATGTACGTCGATGTTGAGCAGAAGGATTGGGATACAATTCTGCCAGTCGTGACATTTGCTTACAATACCGCAAGACAAGACACCACAGGCTTCACTCCATTTTTCCTGCTCCATGGCCGTGAAGCTGAGACGACAATGGATACACTGTTCCCATTCCAACCGGACGACACTCAGGATGACTATGTTAAACAGCTCATCACCAGGGTCGAAGAAGCAAGACAGCTGGCTCGCATACGGGCACTGGACGCCCAGGAGAAGGACCGTCAGCGGTATAACGATGAGCACTGACCTGTTGTGTACAGCCCAGGAGATCTGGTATGGATTTTTACCCCTGTACGGAAGGTTGGACTGTCAGAAAAGTTATTGAAGCGATACTTTGGTCCGTATCGTGTCATACGCCGCCTGTCAGACGTCACATACGAAGTTGAGGATTATGAGCCGTCGTCGAAACGTCAAAAACGAAGAGACATTGTTCACGTCCTGCGCATGAAGCCTTACTACGATCCTGAAGAGCAGGTAGACAACAATGGCTTCTTGTTCAAGGACTTTAAGGACGGTAATGTTTCTGATGAAGCCACGACAGGAACGTATGTCGTCGATAATCGCGGAGAAGGGAAGGATTCTCTTGAACTGTCATAAAGAGGACCCATGACACGGTCAAGATCCAGGACATTGCAGCTGGCTCCACAGGGATCATAACAGCGGGTCACTGTTTCTCCAGGAGAGGGAGCAATGCCGCGAGAGACCACGAACACCGATTGCCGGCGTGGCGCAGGGGATAGCATCACGGACTGCGGAGCAGAAGGTCGCCGGTTCAATCCCGCCCACCGCCAAAAAAAATTTATTTCTTTGTAATTTACAGTTCCAGAAGGTTCTACATCTTTCCTTATGTTCACTTGTAAATTCTACTTGTTTCTTATGTTAACTGTTCTTCTAATTTCTGGTAAATTCTGTCTGTGTATAAATAGCAGAGCACTCTGCCTGACGGGCAGTCAGTGCTGCATGTATGTTGAGTTTGTAATAAACATGCTTTCAGTATAAGTGCTGTGTTTAGTTGCCTTCGAAGTCAAGCCTACTTCCAGTGCAAAGTGACAATATTGTCACTAAAAATGTCATGTAGTCTGCCTGGGTCTAATGTTGACGTGGGAGAACAGGTACGTAGCTTTAAACGAAAGGTAGGAATTTATTCTCACGGATGTAACTCAATATTTACAACAATAACCTGTTTGACAAACTTTTCCAGCAACCGATTACATAATTGAAATTTCTTGAATGTTCACAGCACTTCATCATACAGAATCTCATTAGCTCAGACTTTGCGTTGATACATAACATTAATCTTACAGTAACTGAGGTGAACTGCACTGCTGTGGCGCTGGAGTGCACTACAATATACATTATTTTTAACAATACCATGATATAGGGTCATTGTTACAACAATTAAAGATGTTGATTTACAATTACAAAAGTTAGTGTTAATTAAAACAGACAATGTAATTTAACAGTGAATATAAAGTATATTATATTTATACAATGTTATAGTTCTTCTTCTTTACTTTTTTGGTAAATTTAGTACTATTCTATTTACAAACAATCAAATGCTTTAAGACATGGTTACCTAATTAAATACTGAATGAATAACTTTACTAACATTTACACAGTTTCTGCACGAATACCAGTAAGTTTGTATGATAATAATTTTTATCTTTGTCATTCCAAAATATAAAAACACAAAATCAAACAATTAGTATCTTACACGAGATATCATTTTTAATTACAGCCAGCCTAATTACAATGTAAGTGATGTTGTTTTACACAGTCTTTTTAATATAATAGTCATGTCTGCAAGTGAATTTCAGTTAATATCATTTTTATTTCTTTATTCACTATGAACATTTCTCGAATGTTCAATCCAATGTTTTTCTTAAGAATGCCACAATTAATATTTTTTATCATCAAAATCACAAGTAATGTCTGCAAGTACACTTTATATTCAACGCACACCCGATTTTCTCCTTTTACATTGTCCTTTAATCAAAATTTATGTTAAATTGAAATGTCCAATACTGCCGTTAGTATTCAAGAGTCTCAGCAACCCGTGCTTCACTTTACCCTGCTGAGGGGGTCCACACAGTATGATCCATTACACCATGCATTCGCAACCGTTGGTCGCTTCTTCAGGAAAAGAAAAAGAAAGGAGAGGAGAAAGGAAAGGATACAGGTTTTAAGGAAGTGGAAAAGAAGTCATTTCAATACCAGGTGTGGAAGGACTTACCTTACTTCTTTGCATTTTACAAATGTCTGTCTAGGTGTGTTTGTGTTTGGATATGTGTGAGTGTGTGTGTATTTATTTACATTCCTTTTTTTCTCCTAAGGTACATCCTTCTACTCCTGGGATTGGAATGACTCCTTTTCCACTTCCTTGAAAACCTGTATCGTTCCCTTTCTCCCCTCCTTTCTTTCTCTTTTCCTGAAGAAGCAACCAACAGTTGCGAAAGCTTGTATGTGTGTTTGTGTGTGATTTTATTTGTGTCTGTCGACGAGCCTGTCCTTTGGGTAAGTCATCCATTTTCTATTTTTTATATAAACTTGGCCTTCAGCCTTATAATTTTTTTTACTTAATTTTGGAGCCCTACTTGATTGTCTTCTTTACCATATTTTATTTACTTTTATAAATGGTTGCTTTGGCCCCTCAGCCAATTAGCTACTCATATCAAATTTTAATTTTGGCCTTCTGGTATGCGCCCTTGCATCACCCTCTCGTTTTTACACTTTTCAAGGGACTTCAGTGAAATGGTGTAAAATGCAGGAAAACATAAAATGCAGGAAATAATGTTTTAAATGGTAAAATATGCTTACTGGATCAGCCTTGCATTTTCATAGTTTAATTGTGATATATGTACATAATAGGCATCTAAATACTTGCCAGGAAGTTTATTATATAATAAAGATTATGCACATTTTTACTATTTTAAGCGCCAGGCAGAACTGGTAATTTTATGGGAAGAAGAAATTGATGACATAATTTCATTCATTATAATCGAGGACGCCGCTGCTGGGCTATGTTACACATCTTCAAAATTACTGCCTTTTACCGGCATTAATTATTTACATGGTAAAACTCCTAAAGTTCTGTTCTTTTTGTATTTTTTGATGTTTCACACGACAATATTAGAGAAATTTAACGCGTTCTCGAGTGCAAATATATGCATAAGAATTTTTGTGACTTTTGCAGAGGATCAGCATCTGACACTACTATCGCTTTTTTGAGGTTGTAGGTATTATGATACCCAACTTTAACAGATAACATTCTATACTAACCAGAAATATGTCTCACAAAAACAATGCAACTCTTTATTCTAACATCAACAAAGCAACTGGTTTTGAATGATTGAGTACACGCCAGCCGCTGTCGCAAAGAAGCTGGCGGAAAGAGGTACTACACTGCCACAAATCGGCGCAACATAAGTCAACTAGACGCGTACTGCCAACAACGAAACGGGAAATATGGTACGTTTGAATAAATGCAAAGTGTCAAGAAACTCGACTGCAAATAATTTTTAAGTGCTATACTTTTAAGAGAAAGCCATGCCAGCGTCAATTTATATAGATTACGTCATTTTTTCTTCACAAACCGTCCTACAAAAAGTGTAAAATGCAGAAAAAGTGTAAATATGTTAACGCAAAAATGGGGACAAATTAACATTGTAAACTTAGGAAATTTGATGGGACTGACAAGAAAAAAAAAAAAAAAAAAATTTGTAAATGGCGGGAAAGCATAAAAACTGGGAATGTAAAAACGAGGTTTTACTGACGTAAAGAAAGTTGGACTTACCAGACGAAAAGGCACTGGTTCATTGATATACAAATAAAAACATACACACAAGAAACTGAGCTTTTGCAACCTAAGGTTGCTTCATCAGAAAGAGCAGGGAAGGAGAGGGGGGGGGAAAGGATGAGGGTTTTAAGGGGGTGGTTAAGGAGTCATCCCAATCGCGCAAGAGGAAAGACATAACTTAGGGGAAAAAAGGATAGGTAAAAAAACACCCACACCTACTCACATACACACACACACACACACACACACACACACACACACACACACACACACACACACACCAAGGCAGACTATCCTTCCCTGCTCATTCTGATGAAGCAACCTTATGTTGCGTGAAAGCTCGTGTGTGTGTGTGTGTGTGTGTGTGTGTGTGTGTGTGTGTGTGTGTATTTATTTTTATTTGTGTATCAATGAACCGGTGCCTTTTCGCCTAGTAAGTCCAACTTTTTTTATGTTTTATAAATATTTTTCTGAACACGATTGTTTCCCTCTATATTATTATTACACACATACACACACACACACTATAGAGACATATGTCTGCCTTGGGGTGTGTGTGTGTGTGTGTGTGTGTGTGTGTGTGTGTGTGTGTGTGTGTTTTATTTAATTATTTATTTGTAACTATCACTACCCGTGCTCCTTCGCCTGGTAAGTAATCTTCATCTACTTTTTATATATATTTCTCCTGCTAGGAATTTTTCCTATATACATATATTAAGATCAAAAAATTCCTAGCAGGAAAAATTAAATATAAAAAATAGACGAAGATTACTCACCAGGCGAAGGAGCACAGGTGTAACAGCATCACAAATAAATAAATGAATACACACACACACACACACACACACACACACACACACACACACACACACACACACACAAACGCAATCTTTCGCAGCCTAGCTGCTTCGTCAGGCAGAAGGGAAGGAGAGGGAAAAGGAAATGATGAGGGTTTTAAGGAAGGGGGTAAGGAGCCATTCCAATCCCGGCACAGGAAAGACTAACCTTGGGGGAAAAAATGGAGGGTAAACAAATGCACACACCCCCACACATTCACACAGACACAAGTACACCTAGGCAGACAAACTGTAGAAAGCAAAGAAGTTAAGAAGTTAGACAGAGATACCACTTGAGGCAGAGGCTCTGTCCAGAGAACCGATGCAAAGATGTTTGGATGGTGGGTGGGAATTCGAATTTAGCGGAGGTTGAGGCCAGGTGGGCAATGGGAAGAGAGAATATGCTGAAGGGCTAGTTTCCATCTCCGGAGTTCTGAAGGATTGGTGTCAGTGGGAAGTATCCAGATAACCCGGATGGTGTAGCACTGTGCCAAGATGTGCTGGCCGTGCACCAAGGCATGTTTAGCCACAGGGTGATCCTCGTTACCAACAAACACTGTCTGCCTGTGTCCATTCATGCGAATGGACAGTTTGTTACTGGTCATTCCCTCATAGAACGCTTCACAGTGCAGGCATGTCAGTTGGTAGATCATGTGGGTACTATCACAAGTGGCTCTGACTTTGATCGTGTACACCTTCCGGGTTACGGGACTGGAGTAAGTGGTGGTGGAAGGGTGTATAGGGCAGGTTTTACAACGGGGGCGGTTACAAGGGTAGGAGCCAGAAGGTAGGGAAGGTGGTTTGGGGATTTCATAGGGGTGGACTAGGAGGTTACGGAGGTTAGTTGGGCGGCGGAAAGACACTCTCGGTGGAGTAGGAAGGATGTCATGAAGGACGGATCTCATTTCGGGGCAGGATTTATGGAAGTCGTATCCTTGCTGGAGAGCCACATTCAGAGTCCGCTCCAGTCCCGGAAAGTATCTGGTGACAAGAGGGGAACCTCTGGGATTCTTCTGTTGAAGGTTCTGAATTTGGGGGGATGAGGAAGTGGCTCTGGCAGTTTGTTTCTCTACCAGATTAGGAGGATAGCTGCGGGATGTGAAAGGTGATATTAGGTTATTGGTGTACTGGTTCAGAGCTTCAGGACTGGAGCAGACCCGTTTGCCACAGAGACCTAAGCTGTAAGGAAGGGAACGTTTGGTATGGAATGGATGGCAGCTGTCATAATGCAGGTACTGTTGTTTATTGGTACGTTTGATGTGGACGGATGTGTGGAGTTGGCCGTTGGACAGATGGAGGTCGACATCGAGGAATGTGGCATGGGATTTGGAATAGGACCAGGTGAATTTGATGGGTCCTGTAACCCGGAAGGTGTACACGATTAAAGGCAGAGCCACTTGCGATAGTACCCACGCGATCTACCAACTGACATGCCTGCACTGTGAAGCGTTCTATGTGGGAATGACCAGCAACAAACTGTCCATTCGCATGAACGGTCACAGGCAGACAGTGTTTGTTGGTAATGAGGATCACCTTGTGGCTAAACATGCCTTGGTGCACGGCCAGCACATCTTGGCACAGTGTTACACCGTCCGGGTTATCTGGATACTTCCCACCAACACCAATCTTTCAGAACTCCGGAGATGGGAACTTGCCCTTCAACACATTCTCTCTTCCCGTTGCCCACCTGGTCTCAACCTCCGCTAAATTCTAATTCCCGCCCGCCATCTTTAACATCTTTGCCTCGGTTCTGTGGACAGAGCCTCTGCCTGAAGAGGCATCTCTGTCCAACTTCTTTGGTTTCTACAAATGTCTGCCTAGGTGTGTTTGGATGTGGATATGTGTGAGTGTGTGTGTATTTGTTTACCTTCCTTTTTGTCCCCTAAGGTAAGTCCTTCCACTCCTGGGATTGGAATGGCTCCTTTTCCACTTCCTTAAAACCCGTATCCTTCCCTTTCTCCTCTCCTTCCTCCCTCTTTTTCCCGAAGAAGCCACCACTGGTGGCGAAAGCTCGAATGGTTGTGTGTTTTTGTGTGTTTCGTGTTTCTATCGACAAGCCTGTACTTTAGGTAAGTCAAAAATCTTTATTTTATACATATATATATATATATACACATATATATATATATATACACACATATATATTATAGAAGGAGACCTTCTAGGTGGGAAAATGGTATAAAATAAAGATTTTTGACTTACCTAAAGTACAGGCTTGTCGATAGAAACACGAAACACACAAAAACACACAACCATTCGAGCTTTCGCCACCAGTGGTGGCTTCTTCGGGAAAAAGAGGGAGGAAGGAGAGGAGAGGGAAGGATACGGGTTTTAGGGAAGTGGAAAAGGAGCCATTCCAATCCCAGGAGTGGAAGGACTTACCTTAGGGGACAAAAAGGAAGGTAAACAAATACACACACACTCACACATATCCACATCCAAACACACCTACGCAGACATATATATATATATATATACACAAGATGAAATAATTTGTTGAAAAGGACGCTAAGACAAAAGTTATGGTATGTTTGAACTCGGAATTGACTGGATGCCTAAAAATGTAAGTTAAACTTTAATTTTTGATTAAAAAGAAAGTGTGTACAGTTTATTCAACATGGATAAGAATCAAGAGACTATTTAAGTGTATAATGTAGAAGGGGGTTTTGCTTTGGAGATGCTACAATCAGTGCTTAACAAAATGGAATATAATTTATTAAAGTTAACAGATCAACAAAATCTAATTAAAGATGAATTAATTAGTTAACTTAACTTAAAGTTTTGTGTGAAGATACTGAGGTAAGCCTAATAAATGACACTTCATATAGAATTGTTTTCATAAAGTAGAATCAGCAGGTCAGACAGTGGAAAGTGTAGACTTTGGTAAGGAACTTAATAGGGAAAAGGTTAAAAATGATCTTGTAACAAATGTCATTCATAATTTTGGTTTATGGTCTAAAATTTGTGTAAAAATATTTCCAGAAAATGATTTGCACCCTGTAGATTTTATTTTAAGCTGTGAAAATAGTTTTATTGAAGGTATGTGTAACACTGATAAGATAAAGTATGTTGAAAATCACTTAAATGCTGAGGCATTAAGCTATGCTAATAAAAACAGAAAACTTTGGAAAAATTTTTAAGAATTTAAAGAAAGTTTTTTAAATAAGTTTTGGTCAGAAAGCGACCAACACAGTGTTAAAAGTAGATTCATATGTGGGCAAACTTTCAGGGGAAAACTAGGGGAAATGACACAATTTTGTAAAAAAAACAGAAACTAATATTCCTGAAGGAACCATTAGATGTTAGGACAAAAATTCACGTGCTAAAAAATAGGCTACCAAACTATTTACAACGGGAATTGATACATGCTCCTGATAATGATGTAGATGAATTTTTAAATTTTGTGTACAAAATTGACAAACTTTTTGAAAGGCAAAGTTCTAGTTACAGTAATAAAAGGAGTGGGGGCTGGCAAAGACGTAATGATGATGGTAATCAAAATTTTAATAAAAGGTAAAGCAGTCAACAATCCGAAGATTGGTTTGAACACCACAGTGCTTTACTAGGCATGGTCCTGTTTGGAGGTGGTATGCCGTTGCCTTCCTCCGACCCTCGAACTGACTTACCCAAGAAAAAATAAATACAGAGGTAATTTTAAACAAAGTTTCAAATTTAAAAATGATTGTAGACTTTTACCTAATTGTGACAAGAATTTTGTGTCTGAATCTGATAATTGTAACTTAGACTTTGTGCATGCTACTGAAAGCAATAATATTTTACCTGAGTGTGACAATTGTATTGTTGAGGTAAAAGATAATGTTTATGTTGACACAAGTGAGATATCTAATTTTTTTTGTGTTTAAAAGATTACCTACTGAAAAAGAAAATGGTAAAATTATTGATGACATTTTTGATTTTGGAAGTAGTAGCTCTGATGTGTGGTTCCTGAAGAGGGGCAGCAGCCTTTTCAGTAGTTACAGGGGCAACAGTCTAGATGATTGACTGAGCTGGCCTTGTAACATTAGCTAATGTGGCTTTGCCACACAGCTACTGCGAACGGCTGAAAGCAAGGGGAAACTACAGCCGTTACTTTTCCCGAGGACATGCAGCTCTACTGTATGGAAATATGATGATGGCATCCTCTCGGGTAAAATATTCCGGAGGTAAAATAGTCCCCCATTCGGATCTCCGTGCGGGGACTACTCAGGAGGATGTTGTCATCAGAAAAGACAATACTGACATTCTTCGGATCGGAGCGTGGAATGTTAGATCGCTTAATCGGGTAGGGAAATTAGAAAATTTAAAAAGGGAAATGGATAGGTTGAAGTTAGATATGGTGGGGATTAGTGAAGTTCGGTGGCAGGATGAACAGGATTTCTGGTCAGGTGGGTACAGGATTATAAATTCAAAATCAGTTGGGGGTATCACAGGAGTAGGACTGATAATGAATAAGAAAATAGGAATGCGGGTAAACTACTATGACCAGCACAGTGATCGCATTATCATGGTCAAGATAGATACGAAGCCAACACCGACAACAGTAGTACAGGTTTATATGCCAACTAGCTCTGCCGATGATGAGGAGATCGAAGAAATATATGAGGAGCTAAAGGAAATTATTCAGACAGTTAAGGGAGAGGAAAACTTAATTGTGATGGGAGACTGGAATTCGGTAATAGGAAAAGGAAGAGAAGGAAAAATAGTAGGTGAATATGGTCTGGGCAGGAGGAATGAAAGAGGAAGTCGCCTGGTAGAATTTTGCACGGAACATGATTTAATCGTAACAAACACGTGGTTTAAGAATCACAAAAGAAGGTTGTATACGTGGAAGAGACCAGGAGACACCGGAAGGTATCAGATAGATTTTATAATGGTAAGACATAGATTCCGGAACCAGCTTATAAACTGTAAGACATACCCAGGGGCAGATAGAGACTCTGACCATAACTTGTTAGTCATGAACTGTAGGCTGAAACTGAAAAAACTGCAGAAAGGTAGGAAAATAAGGAGATGGGACTTAGGTAAATTGAAGGAAAGTGAAGTTCTGGAGAATTTCAGAGGGAGCTTTAGGCAACAACTGACACAAAAAGGGGGAAATAAAACAGTAGAAGAGGAATGGGTAGCATTGAGAGATGAAATAGTGATGGCAGCAGAGGACAAAATAGGTAGAAAGGCAAGACCTACAAAAAATCCTTGGATATCACAGGAAATACTGAATTTAACTGATGAAAGGAGAAAATATAAAAATGCAGTAAATGAAACAGGCAAAATGGAGTACAGACGACTAAAAAATGAGATTGACAGGAAGTGCAAAATGGCTAAGCAGGAGTGGCTAGAAGCCAAATGCAAATCTGTAGAAGAATGTATAAGAAGGGGAAAAGTAGATACCGCCTACAGGAAAGTAAAAGAGACAATAGGGGACAAGAAAAGCAACTCTATGAATATCAAGAACTCAGATGGGAAACCAGTTCTCAGCAAAGAAGGGAAAGCTGAAAGGTGGAAAGAGTACATAGAGCAGCTCTACAAAGGAAATGAACTTAGAGACGATGTTGTGGGAAGGGAAGAGGAAGTAGATCAAGATGAAATAGGAGATACTATACTGAGAGATGAATTTGACAGAGCCCTGAAAGACCTAGGTCAGAACAAGGCCCCAGGAGTAAATGACATACCCTCAGAGCTACTAAAGTCTCTGGGAGAGCCAGCCATGACAAGACTATTTGAACTGGTGTTTAGGATGTATGAGACAGGCGAAATACCCTCAGACTTTAAGAAAAATGTAATAATCCCCATTCCAAAGAAATCAGGCGCAGACAGGTGTGAAAATTACAGAACCATTAGTTTGATAAGTCATGGTTGCAAAATTTTAACACGAATTATCTACAGGAGAATGGAAAAGCTGGTAGAAACTGACCTCGGAGAAGATCAGTTTGGATTCAGGAGGAACGTAGGAACCCGGGAGGCAATACTCACTTTACGTCTTATCTTAGAAGATAGATTAAGGAAAGGCAAACCTACATTTTTAGCTTTTGTAGATTTGGAGAAAGCATTTGACAATGTTGACTGGAATACACTCTTTCAAATTCTGAAGTCAGCAGGAGTAAAATATAGGGAAAGGAGAGTTATTTACAACTTGTACAAAAGCCAGACTGCAGTTATTAGACTCGAAGGGCATGAAAGGGAAGCATCAGTTGGGAAGGGAGTAAGACAGGGTTGTAGCCTTTCTCTGATGTTATTCAATTTGTACATCGAGCAGGCGGTGAAGGAAAGCAAGGAAAAATTTGGAATAGGGATTAAAGTTCAAGGGGAAGAAATAAAAACATTGCGTTTTGCTGATGACATTGTAATTCAATCAGAGACAGCACATGACCTGGAAGAGCAGTTAAATGGAATGGACAGTGTGTTGAAGAGAGCGTATAAAATGAACATTAACAAGAGCAAAACAAAAATAATGGAATGTGGTCTTAGAAAATCAGGCGATGCTGAAGGAATTAGATTAGGTAACGAAACAATGAAGGTGGTAGATGAGTTTTGTTACTTGGGTAGTAAAATAACATGCGATGGTCGCAGTACAGAGGATATAAAATGCAGAATGGCAATGGGAAGAAAAGCATTTTTGAAAAAGAGAAATTTGCTAACATCGAATATTAATTTAAGGGTAAGGAAGTCTTTTCTGAAGGCATTTGTGTGGAGTGTTGCCTTGTACGGGAGTGAAACATGGACGATAAGCAATGCAGACAGGAAGAGAATAGAGGCTTTTGAAATGTGGCGCTACAGAAGAATGCTGAAGATTAGGTGGGTAGATCACATAACTAATGAAGAGGTACTGAACAGAATTGGTGAGAAAAGGAATTTTTGGCATACCCTGACTAAAAGAAGGGATCGTTTGGTAGGACACATTCTTAGACATCGAGGGATCATAAATTTAGCATTGGAGGGAAGTGTGTGGGGTAAAAATCGCAGAGGGAGACCAAGAGACGCGTATAGTAAGCAGATTCAAATGGATGTGGGTTGCCGTTCTTATGAGGAGATGAAAAGGCTTGCTCAGGATAGAGTAGGGTGGAGAGCTGCATCAAACCAGTCTCCGGACTGAAGACCATAACAACAATAGCTCTGATGATGATACAGATTATGTTAACAGTAATGATGTGTCTGTTTTGTATATTGACAATGACAAAGTTGAAGTTCATAATGATGAAAGCTATATGGTATGTAATAATAGTTCTGAATATGAGAATTTTACAAATGATAATGGAACTAAATATGAAAATGTTGATGTTTATGATGATGACGAGAATATTATGCTTTGCAATAATGAAAATGTTAAAAATAGGTGATTTTGTGAAAAAGAGTAATGAAGCAGATAAATTGTGTACTAAGAAGGATATTGAAGATCTAAATGTTGAAAATAGGAATCTTAATGCTAATGATGAAGGGTTTAGAAATGTTTATGTTGTCAATGTTGAAGGCAGGGAAGATGATCGAACTATGTTGTGTCTTAAAAATAATACTGAAAATGTAAACTTGAATGGTATTGTCTTAACTAAAATTGACCATAACTTACCTGATTTGAGTTAGAAGTTTAAAGATCACATATGCTTCATATGGAAAAAGCTAGAATTGAGCTGGGAAAAATTGTACCCAGAGTGGTGGAAACATCGTAAAGTAAAAAGAAACAGGCAAATGATTGGTGGTATGGGATCTTTTATAATTGAAATACAATCCCAAGCAAGCTCAGTAATTGTAATTAATTTTACTTGCTTTAAACTGGAATATACAGTATTTTTTACTTTAGTTTATAAACTTGTAGTAAACTATTTGACATCTGTTGATTCTTTTGAAGTTTTGATAAATGTTAATGTGTAAGTTTAAATTATGCACTGACAGTAGGCCTATGTGCTTTGTAAAAACAATATTCTATGCCACTACTATGAATGCTATTCAAAGTTACTTAGTATAAGAAACAATGAGGTACATTTTTATGAAACTGACTGCAATATCATTCAGTAAGCTAAGTTCTTTTTCATATTTTTCTATGCATTCTGTTTCTTGGTAAAAGTGTCATACTACATACTATGAATCCTGATATGCTTTCACATTATTTCTGAAAACTATAAGAATGTTTATTGCTTAAACTGATTAGGTTTCTGGGATTGTAGTATTGCTTCTGAAGTACTTTGTGCAAAACATTTTGAGACTTTGGATGACTGTAAGTTTAACTGTATGTATTGAAAATTTTTTTGATAAGATAGTATGTTTCTGGTTACACTTAGTCTCGTTTAAGTAATATGAAAATTTTCTGTTACTATTTGCCATTGTCATAAAAGTCTTGTAATAGTCATTAGTAGACACTTTCATTTAAAACAAAAATCCTTGAATTGATTAACAGTTTACTGTATTTTTCATACTAAACAAAATTTATTGAATAGCCCACATGATCTACTGATGCCATGGGCTATAGTTGTGAAATGTTTGTTGTTTAAACTGATATATCAAGTTCCTGGTGTGATTATTTCTTTGCTTTCCAAAGTACACTATTAAGATATTTTGAGAATCTTTGGGCACAATTAAAATTAACTGTCTGTAATGTTACATTTTAGAATAAAATAGTACTTCCATGTTACACACAGTCTCTCACTTGATTAATCTGAAATGTTTGTATGTTACATGCTTCTGTTACTAATGTTTGATTTTTCACTAAATCTTGAGATCTTGAATAAGTAACATTCATGATGACATACTTTCATTTCATGAAATTTCTGCAGTTGGTTTCTGCAAGCAAGGTGTATGTTCATGCTATACTACATATGTTGCAAATTAGTTTCTGTAAGTAAGCTGTATTTTTCATGCTTCACTAATCTTACATAGATCGTGTAACACACTAATATCATGCATCATAATCATGAAATGTTTTTGAATTGTACGAGCAATAGATATTTGTATTATTAAATGCTTTCATGACATTTTTCAAATTTATTGCTGACTTTTGTGTACTGATTGTAATTTTCATGTTGGTAACTGTCTTGTACAAAATTATTTATAAAGTTAAATGATTTTGTGTAAGAAACTTGAAAGGGTACCTGTCATTTAAAATTTGATTATGGTTATTTAACTGATCTGACATATTGTATGTATATTAACTTAGACTATGAATTTTGTGTACCAAGCCTGACTATATATTTTATGTTTTGATTATGTAAAGTTCTCACGTGGTTAACTTTTCTGACCTTGACCTCTGGGGTCCTTTGTTGTCATTTATGAAGGTTTTTGGGATGAGACTTGTCTTGAATACTACATTCATATAATAATATAAAAGAGTAAAACATTCATGAAATAATTTGAATTTAAAATTTTTTGTAAGTGTATTTCTATGGTAAGCACAACAGCTGCATTTGAATAGTAGCGATGTGCACATCTGCTGACCTGTAGCTGCTCAGGCTGTGGATATAAAATTTACAGTAGCAAATTTTGTTCAAATTCTTTAGGTGATCGAATGCAGTTCGTACAAGTGCTGAACTGGTAGGGTTTCTGTTCATAAAACTTCTGGTCACATTTGCTAGTGTATGTCATAATCTAGTTTTACTCTTTTAAATTGCCAACTTCTTTGATTTCTACAGTATGTCTGCCTAGGTGTGCTTGCGTTTGTGTATATGTGTGGGTGTGTGCATATTTGTTTACCCTCCTTTTTTCCCCCCAAGGTAAGTCTTTCCTGTCCTGGGATTGAAATGAGATGAAATTTACTTACCAGGTGAAGGAGCACAGGTAATGATAGTAACAGAAATAAAACACACACACAAAAACGCTAGCTTTCGTAACTCAGTTGCTTCTTCAGACAGAAGAGAAGGAGAGGGAAAATGAATTGATGAGGGTTTTAAGGGAGTGGGTAAGGAGCCATTCCAATCCCGGAAGAGGATAGACTTACCTTGGGGGGAAAAACTGAGGTAAACAATTACACACCCACCCACACATATACACAAACGCAAACAAACCTAGGCACACATACTATAGAAAGCAAAGAAGTTGGACAGAGACACCACTTGAGGCAGAGACTCTGTCCAGAGAACTGAGGCAAAGATGTAAAAGATGGTGGGCAGGAATTTGAATTTAGCAATTCAATTTAATCCTGCCTGGAACATTTCCGTCCTCCGTCACAGCGAGACCCACTCGCTCTTCCTCAAAATCACCCTCTTCAAACCTTCCAGGAATTCCTTATTTCCAACCTTGCCTCTCAGTCTTTCCTGAGAAACCTTAATTCTACTTCCAACATTACCGCAGCTGAATCCTGAGCTACCAGTGATCTGAAGGCTGACCATTCCATCGTCATTCTCCCAGCCGACAAGGGATCCACGACCGTGGTACTTGATCGGCGGGAGTATGTGGCTGACGGATTGCGTCAGCTTTCAGATAGTACCACATATAAAGTCTGTCAAGACAACCCCATTCCTGATGACCAGGCAGAGCTTCAAGGAATCCTCAGATCCTTAGGCCCCCTACAAAACCTTTCACCAGACTCCATTAACCTCATGACCCCACCAACACCCCGCACCCCCACCTTCTACCTACTTCCCAAGATTCACAAACCCAATCATCCCAGCCACCCTATTGTGGCCAGTTACCAAGCCCCTACAGAACGAATCTCTGCCTACATAGACCAACACCTTCAACCCATCATGTGCAGTCTCCCATCCTTCATCGAAGACACCAACCACTTCCTCGATCGCCTGAAATCCTTACCCAGCCTGTTACCTCCTGAAACCATCCTTGTAACCATTGATGCCACTTACTTATACACAAATATCCCACATGACCAGGGCCTCACTGTGATGGAGTATTTCCTTTCACGCCAACCACCCACTTCCCTACCTAAAACCTCTTTCCTTAATACCCTAGCCAGCTTCATCCTATCCCACAACATCTTCACTTTTGAGGGCCAGACATACCAACAACTAAAGGGAACAGTCATGGGAACCAGGATGGCCCCCTCATATGCAAACTTATTCATGAGACGCTTAGAGGAAGCCAAGGTTTGGTACAGATTCATTGATGACATCTTCATGATATGGACTCACAGTGAAGAAGAATTCCTTTGGTCCCATCAAATTCACCTGGTCCTATTCCAAATCCCATGCCACTGTAATGTAACAACATGAGCCTGCATCTAATGTAGTATACTATATCACTCTTTACTGCAACCCAGGATACGCTTCTTTCCTTATAGTGTAGTTTAGCATACCATTTCCTATATACTGAAGCTCCAGATGGCTTTCTTTCCTGTAGTAAAGTTTATGATACAACCTTTAAACCTTTCTATCCTGTAGTAAAGTTTGTGATACCACCTGTATTCATTTCTACATTATAACAACTGCATTGTTTATGTCACTAAGTATTTACCTCATTTTATTCCCATTAAAAAAATCCATTAATTTCATAAAAATTACAGCTTTTATGCCCATTACTAAATTTCTATAACTTCATAATTACTATTACCTTATTTTCCCATTATCAAACTTCATTAATTTCGTAACGCTCTATTACCATTGTTCCCATTATTAAACCCCAGTAATTTTGTAGTATTTATTTTGCAGCATTTATTTCCTTTATTAAGGTTAGATTAATTTTCATAATACTTTGGCTTGACCAAATTCCAGTACAAATTGTAATTTAAAGCTGTTGTTACATCTAATTGTCATTATGGCTAATTGTCAGACATTGTAGTTAATTGTAAAGCAGATTATTTAACTTCAACCAAACAATAGGATTCACTTCATTTATAAAATATTAAAACTATTTAATCAGTTATTTAAATAAATATAAAAAATAGAAAACGGATGAATTACCCAAAAGGACCGGCTCGTCGATAGACACAAATAAAAATAAAAATCCCACTCAAACACACATACTAGCTTTCGCCACCACTGGCAGCTTCTTCAGGAAAAAGAGGAAAAAAGGGGAGGAGAAAGGGAAGGATATGGGTTTTAAGGAAGTGGAAAAGGAGTCATTCCAATCCCAGGAGTGGAAGGACTTACCTTAGGGGACAAAAAGGAAGGTAGACAAATACACACACACACTCACACATATCCAAACACAAACACAC